>CM075673.1:46907500-51707500 GCA_037962975.1 Clitoria ternatea
TCATGAAAGGATTTGGCTTTTTCTTTATAGGTTTTAGAACTTTCATAAGCTTCCAAACGAATTTCTTCCAGTTCCTGTAGTTGGAGTTTCCTTTCTTTACCGGCCTCATTTAAGTCCAGGTTACATTGTTTTACTGCCCAATAAGCTTTGTGCTCAATTTCTACAGGTAAGTGACATGATTTTCCAAAAACAATCCTATAGGGGGACATTCCAATAGGTGTTTTATAAGCTGTTCTATAAGCCCAAAGAGCATCTTCTAACCTTTTGCTCCAATCTTTCCTATTTGGTTGTACTGTTTTTTGAAGGATTATTTTTAATTCTCGATTAGACACTTCAGCCTGCCCATTTGTTTGGGGGTGATAAGGTGTTGAAACCTTATGCATAACTCCATATTTTTAAGAAGGGACTCCATTTTACGGTTGCAAAAATGTGATCCTTGATCACTAATGATGGCTTTAGGAACACCAAACCTGCAAAATATGTGTGATTTAACAAAATCTGCAACAACTTTAGAATCATCAGTTCGAGTAGCTTTAGCTTCAACCCATTTAGACACATAATCGACCGCAAGTAGTATATAAACAAAACCAAAAGATATAGGAAAAGGTCCCATGAAATCTATGCCCCAAACATCAAAAATTTCACAAAATAACATGGGTTGTTGAGGCATCTCATTTCTACGAGATATGTTTCCCATTCTTTGACATCGTTCGCAAGATTTACAAAACGTATATGCATCACGAAAAATTGTTGGCCAATACAAACCAGATTCTAATACTTTCCTTGCTGTACGTTGAGGTCCAAAATGTCCTCCACATGCATATGTATGACAAAATGTAAGAATGGAATGAATTTCATTTTCAGGTACACACCTTCTAATGATTTGATCACTACAAAGTTTCCATAAGTAAGGATCATCCCAAACATAGTATTTAGAATCACTTTTTAGTTTTATTATTTGTTGTTTAGATGCATGTATGGGAGTAACAGAAGCAACTAAGTAGTTTACCAAATCAGCAAACCATGGAGTGGAATCATGTATTCCCATAAGTTGTTCATCACGAAAATCATCTTTAATGGAAATTGGGTCAAGTTCTTTTTCAATTCTGCTTAAGTGATCAGCCACCAAATTTTCTGCTCCAATTTTATCCCTAATTTCAATGTCAAATTCTTGGAGCAACAACATCCACCTGATCAATCTTGGTTTTGCATCTGGTTTCTTTAAAAGGAACTTTAATGCTGCATGATCTGAAAATACAACTACTTTTGAACCGAGCAAATAAGATCTAAATTTGTCAAGTGCAAACACAATAACAAGTAGTTCTTTTTCTGTGGTAGTATAGTTTATTTGTGCAGTATCCAAAGTTCGTGAGGCATAGTAAATAACATGTTGTACTTTACCTACTCTTTGAGCAAGAACAGCTCCTAATGCATAATTTGATGCATCACACATAAGTTCAAATGGAAGTGACCAATCTGGTGCCTGAATGATAGGAGTGGTAGTTAAAGCTTTCTTTAAGCAATCAAAAGCCTCTTTACATTTGTCATTAAAGTCAAATGTTATATTTTTTTGTAGTAAGTTAGACAACGGAAGGGCTATCTTACTAAAGTTTTTTATAAACCTTCTATAAAAACCTGCATGACCAAGAAAAGAACGAATATCTCGCACACAAGAGGGATAAGGTAATTGAGAAATTACAGTAATTTTTGCAGGATCTACTTCTATGCCTTTTTTAGATATCACATGGCCTAAAACTATTCCTTCTTCTACCATGAAGTGACATTTCTCATAATTAAGAACAAGGTTAGTTTCAATGCATCTATGTAATACTTTATCTAGACTATTTAAGCAAGCATCAAATGATGAACCATATACTGTGAAATCATCCATAAATACTTCCATGCAATTTTCAAGAAAATCAGCAAAGATACTAATCATACATCGTTGAAAGGTACCAGGGGCATTGCATAAGCCAAAAGGCATCCTCCTATAAGCAAAAGTGCCAAAAGGACATGTAAATGTTGTTTTTTCTTGATCTTCTGATGCAATATAAATTTGGAAGTAACCTGAAAATCCATCTAGAAAGCAGTAATGTGACTTACCTGCCAGTCGTTCCAACATTTGATCAATGAAAGGTAAAGGAAAGTGATCCTTTCGAGTTGCTTTGTTAAGTTTCCTGTAATCAATGCATACTCGCCAACTATTTTGGATTCTGGTAGGAATTAGTTCATCATTTTCATTTTTAACCACTGTGATTCCAGACTTCTTGGGAACCACTTGTACAGGGCTGACCCAAGTGCTATCTGATATAGGGTAAATAATGCCAGCTTGTAATAATTTTGTTACCTCTTTTTTAACTACATCAAGGATCTGAGGATTAAGTCTTCTTTGTGGTTGCCTTACTGGTTTAACTTCTTCCTCTAATAGAATTCTATGCATACACATGGAAGGGCTAATACCTGGGATATCTGCCAAAGTCCAACCAATTGCTTTCTTATGCTTCTTAATAATCTGCAACAACCTTGTTTCTTGATCAACATTTAATTTGTTAGAAATAATCACTGGAAGATTCTTATCTTCCTCCAAATATGCATACTTTAAATGTTCAGGAAGAGGTTTTAACTCTAACATAGGAGGCTGCATTATTGAAGGAATCAACTTGGTTGAATTTGTCTCAGCAACTTGTACTTCAACATAATCAGATGTATTTGTAACTACTTTAATTAAATTATCGCACTCTGATTCTTTTGAAACAACATCTAGAACTATATTTTCTGTTTTAAGGAAGTTTGGATCATTATTATCATTAAGTAAATATTTCTCAATTTCAGCACACACATTGCATTGATGAGAATCCATGCATGAATCACAAACAAATGTATCATAAAAATCAGACAGTACAGGAAAATTAACATCATCAGACAACTTAATAATATTATCCTCAACTAAATCAGTTATTAAGTCAATTTGAAAAACAGAATGATCCTCAGTAGGATGCTTCATAGCATCTAAAATGTTGAATCTAACCACACTATCTCCAAATTCCATAGAAAGTGTTTCTGCATGCACATCTATCTTTGTTCTAGCTGTTTTTAAGAATGGTCTACCTAAAATTATTGGAGCTTTATTGGTGGAATTCTCACTTTCCATATCTAGAACATAAAAATCTACCAGAAAAATTAAATCATTAACTTTAACAAGGACATCTTCAATAATTCCTGCAGGATTGCTAATTGTATAACCACACCTGTAGTTTGCAAAGGTCCAAGGGAAAGTGAAGTAAATACAGTCATAGGCATAACATTAATAGATGCACCTAAGTCTAGCATGGCATTTTCAAATTTGTTATTGCCTATTATGCATGGAATGGTAAATGTCCCAGGGTCTTTACATTTTTCTGGTATATGTGACAAAGGTTTTTCAATTAATGCAGACACATTTCTACTTATATTAATCCTTTCATTGCCTTTTAGTCTTCTTTTATTAGTGCATAGTTCTTTAAGGAATTTGGCATATCTTGGGATTTGCTTGATGGCTTCTAATAGAGGTATATTTACCTCTACTTTTCTAAATGTTTCCAAGATCTCCTCATCCATTTTCTTATTTTGTATAGATTTTTGTCTTTGTGGAAATGGAAGAGGGATATGTTGCTTATCAGGACCAGCTGCAGAAGTAGGATTTGTAAGAGATATATCATTACTATTATTACTTGAACTATCTAAAACTTCTTCTGCATGTTTTTCTGTGACAATAGTATTTTCAGTTTGTTGTTGTTTTTCTGGTCCATGGATAGCTTTACCAGATCTTAAAGTAATTGCACTTACATTTTTAGGATTGACAATTGTCTGAGCGGGCAACTTATCTGAACCTTGAGACTGCAAATGGTTTAAAGATGTAGCCAATTGACCAATCTGATTTTCAAGAGTCTGAATTGTAGCCTCAGTTCTTTTTTGGAAGTTCAGATTATCTACTGACATTTGCTTTATCAATTCCTCCAAATTTGATTTCTCAGTGGAAGGTGCAGCTATTTGTGTAGCTTGTTGTTATACATGAGGAGGTTGATATGGTCTGCTTGGTCCAGTATTTGCCTGAAAAGGTGCATGAGGTTGTTGTGAGGAATTACCCCATCTTAAATTAGGGTGATTCCTCCAACCAGGATTATATCTGTTAGAAGAAAGATCATAATTATTTTGTTGTTGTGGCGGTCTGTTATTGTATAAGTTGGCAGCACATACTTGAGGATTTTTATCTGGAATTTTAGCTTCCTGCAGTGAAGGACAACAATCGGTATAATGATCTGATGAAGTACAGATAGAACATACCTTAGCAGGGGTTACAGGTTGTTGTTTTTGAGACACAATAATATTTTTCATAAGTGTTGCTAGTTCAGCAAATTTACTTTCCCATTTTTTATCTCCATCATTAGTAGTTTCAATTTCATGGACTCCTCTAATTACTACAGAATTATTTCTAGTGGCATGTTGTTGAGCATTAGCAGCCATGTTCTCAATTAAAGTTTTTGCTGCATTTGTAGTTTTATTTTGCAAAGCACCACCACTAGCTGCATCAACCAAAGTTCTATCCATTGGATTAAGACCTTCATAGAAATATTGTATGAGAAGTTGATCCGTAATTTGGTGATGGGGACAACTAGCACACAATCTTTTAAATCTTTCCCAGTATTCATAAAGATTTTCCCGGTCATGTTGCCGGATGCCACATATTTCTTTTCTAATTGAGGAAGTTCTTGAAGCGGGGAAAAATTTTTCAAGAAACATTTTTTTTAAGTCATCCCAACTTGTAATAGAGCCAGGAGGAAGGTAAAATAACCAATCCTCAGCGATATCTGCTAGGGAGAAAGGAAAAGCTTTAAGTTTTACATGTTCTTCTGAAACCCCTTCAGGTTTCATGGTAGAGCAAAGGATATGAAATGCTTTTAAGTGTTTATGAGGATCTTCACCTGCACGACCATGAAACTTTGGTAACAAATGAACTAAACCAGTTTTAAGCACAAAAGGAACATCTTCCTCAGGATATAAGATGCATGATGTTTGATTAGTGACATCTGGTGTAGCTAGTTCTTTTAATGTCTTTTCAGCCATGTTATGTAAATATTCAGAAGTTGAAGGTTTAGTTTCACTATTTATGCTATTAGCTAGAATATTATTATTATTATTATTATTATTATTATTATTATTATTATTATTATTATTGTCTAATAGTTTTTTAGATGATCTAACTAATTGATGAAATGTTCTATCTATTTCAGGATCAAAAGAATATAGTGTCTCGGGATTAGATCTAGTCATGCACAATACATCTACATATATTGTAACAAAATACTGTAACTATGTAATAAAAGGAAAAAGTTATCATTTTAATTATGAAATGCTTAGAACATATATTTAAAAATTCAAAGATTTTTTTTATATTTATATTTTTTTTCAATGGTTGAAAATGAGATTACTAGAAAATGAATACGAATATAATAAAGTGGATTTTTTTTTTATTATTTTTTATATGCTCACATTCAACCAAACCTTAATATCTTCGATATACCTACAAAAAAAAATGTAAAATAGATTAGATAATTGAATGTAAATAATTAGGACCAAAGGTCCCCGGCAACGGCGCCAAATTTGACACGCTGTCGTTGTCGGGTCAAATAAAAAGTTAAATTAATATAGTATAAGGTGAACAACCTTAGTCGTCTCTCAAGGACCTTAGTTCAATTAGTTACACTCAATTTAGTTATAATAAAGGGGGGGTTTGTGTTGAGCTTGAAAGGAAAATTAAGTGATTATATGATAGTGCAAAAAGTAAATTTATGAGTAGGAATAATCAAATTTAGAAACAACCAACCCAAGGAATTAATAAATCTTTAGCTAACTAATCATTGTTCACAAATATGATTAAATATAATTAATTTCTCAATCTTGAATCATTTGGAATCCCTAAATGATTATATTCTAGAAAATCTTCTAGAATTGAATTAATGAACTAATAAGAATAATCAATCGATATATTCTTATTAATTACTAAAATAACTTTAAGACCATAATTTGATTGAGTTAAGAAACTAAATAGAAATCTCTTATTTAGTAACTTAATCTTTGTTCTCAAATTGATTATTGATTAACCAACCAACATCAGTTTAGATTATAGATTGTTTAATTATATACCAATCGGTTATACACTTAAATAATCTACCATTATAAGTGCTTGAGAAACAAAGAAAAGTAATTATCTTTAATCAAAATATTAAGAGCAAGAACTCAAAGTTAACATAAAGAAAAATTAAATTTCTTGAGTTGATTTTAAAAGATTAAGCTTCCATGATAATTTTTAACAATGAAAGCTAATATTAAATTTACTAAAACTTTGATTATAAAAGTAAATAACAAATAATAAAATTAACTTACTTGATATTGAGGAAGGGAAATGAAAACCATAACTTGAAGGATGGAATATAGAACAAGGAGATAAAGCAAAAGAAAGAACTAAAACTTAAGAAGCTAAAACAAAGATATAGAATTATAATGGAAACTAAAGCATGTATTTCTTATGTATTTCTTGTGTATCTTCCTTACAACTTCAAGCATCTATTTATAGGCAAGATATGATGATACTATACATTCATTTTCTGATTATTAATGCATTTTTTCAACATTGGTGGGCTTGAAATTACAATAATTCAAAAGAAGATAATGGTAGGTGTTGAAATGCATTCTCCTCTTTATCTTCTCCACCTTGCGAGTCCAATATGACCTTCTAGATGGCCGAATTTTGAAAAACCTTCAACATGAAAGTTGTAGATCTCTGTCTTATTGAGAATTGGGCGCAAGAATGAGGTCATTTGGACACCTAGAGCTCCAGATATGTGTATTTTGGTGAACTATGTCAATGCTGGTGGGACATATGAGGGCTGATTGATTCAAGCTCCATTTCTTTATTTTTTCCAAATGCAAAATAACCAAATTTGATCATCATGATGTAGCCCTCTATCTTAGCTTTCCATGGGCTCCAAGATTAGCCGATTTGGATCACAAAAGCCCAAGTTATGGCCAAAATAAGGCAAGATACTCAAAATACATACAAAAAACGAAAATTGAAACATATATACATAATACTTCAATTTAACTAAACAACATAAAACTTAATTAAAATACTATTATTAAACATAGTAATTATATAATAAACCCCAAGTGTAAAACTATAATAAGTGTATTAAAATTGATTTATCAGTAACCCATCAATGTTGTATATGGTCTATCTTGTGTCATTGATGTCCATTTTGAATTACGGTTACTATGTTTCGTATTGTCTCCGGGTGCATGTCTGTGTACAATGTTTCATACCACACGTATCTCTATGTACTCGGGGACTAATGTGAAATGCTGCCAAAATTCCAAATGAACATCAACAATTCAAGATAGACCTAAACAACATCGATGGGCTACGATGGTTGGATATTCATCCTGAATAGGATAGGGCCCCACCTACTTGCAACATCAAAGAGATAGAGTGATTCATGAACGATAGTGCCATAACATGATGTTTAAGTCAAAGTGACTAAGACCCTGCTTGTTAGATATTGTGAATGGAGGTTCTGGCGAATTGGTGATGGATGTACAACCCGCTAGATCAGTGTCAGCGAGTGACTGAGGAGTTTATGACGGGACTGTTGGAGTTCATTTCGTTCGTGGTGGCGAACACGCCTGGTTTTGAAGCGACTAACAAGATTTGTTGTCCTTGCTCAAGGTGCAAATGCATGAGGATTGAATACGCGGATGATGTCATATGCCACCTAGAAGTATACAGCGATCACAAGAGCCTCAAATACCTATTCGACCAAAAGGAGCTGAATATGAGGCAGAGGAGATGGATAGAATTTTTAAAGGACTACGATTTCGAGCTAAAGTACCATCCGGGTAAGGCAAACGTTGTTGCTGACGCGTTGAGTCGGAAATCCCTTCATGCAGCGGTGATGATGGTGAAGGAGATGGATTTATTAGAACAGTTTAGAGACATGAACTTACACATTGTCACCCCCTCTTCTCGGAAGATAATGATCGGCACGCTGAAGATTTCCAACGAATTCCTAAAATCCGTATACGAGCAGCAGCAGTCGGACTCCTACTTGGCTGAGATGAAGGAAACTCAGGCTAGAGGAAAGAACTTGCCCTTAGCCGAGGGATCAGACGGGATTTTCCGAGTGAAAAATAGGATATATATTCTGAGTGGAGGAGAGTTAAGGAGAATGGTGCTAGATGAAGCCCACAAAAGCCTACTCAGTATCCACCCGGGTACCACGAAGATGTACCACGACCTGAGGAAACAGTTCTGGTGGCCCGGACTAAAGAGGGATGTGGCAGAATACGTGGCTCGGTGTATTACTTGTCAGAAATCAAAAGTGGAGCACCAAAAGCCGTACGGTGCAATGCAGCCCCTGGAGATTCCCGTGTGGAAATGGGACTCAATTGCCATGGATTTTGTCATGGGATTACCAAGGAACCGAGCGGGACATGACGCCATTTGGGTCATTATTGACCGACTAACGAAGAGTGCACACTTCCTACCTATAAACATGAAGTACCCGTTGCATAAGTTGGCTCGGATTTACATTCAAGAGATTGTCCGACTACATGGTATACCCTCTTCTATCGTGTCATATAGGGATCCTAGATTCACGTCTCGGCTTTGGAACAACCTACACCAGGAAATGGGCACGAAGCTTTGGCTTAGTTCTGCCTACCACCCCCAATCGGATGGACAAACCGAGCGGACGATTCAAAGTTTAGAAGATTTACTAAGAGCGTGTGTGTTAGAGCACGGTAGAGATTGGGAGCAGTACCTCCCCTTGATCGAGTTTACGTACAATAACAGCCATCACAGCAGCATTGGCATGGCACCCTACGAAGCACTGTATGGACGGAGATGCCGAACCCCACTTTGCTGGTCGGAAACGGGTGAAAGTCTGCTATTGGGACCAGACATTGTGAAGCAAACCACAGAGCAGATCCGAGTAATACAGGAAAGGATGAAGGCGTCTCAAGACAGGCAAAAGAGCTACCATGACAAACGCACCAAACCATTAGAATTTTCAATCGGAGACAGAGTGTTTTTAAGGACTACTCCGAGTAAAGGAGTCGGACGAGCCTTGAAAGGTGGAAAGTTAAGCCCTCGATACATTGGACCTTATGAAGTGTTGGAACGAGTCGGCACCATGGCATACCGAACAGCACTACCAACCCACTTATCCCGATTACACAATGTGTTTCACGTATCTCAACTAAGGAAGTATCTACATGACCCTAGCCACACAATGCCGGATGATGAAGTAGAAATCAAAGAAGACCTGACCACTGTGACTACACCGGTTGGAATCGTGGACCGATCGGTAAAGCGCCTGAGGAACAAAAGCGTAAGGCTAGTTAAAGTGGAGTGGCAGCAAGGCAAGACTACCTCTTGTACCTGGGAACGTGAGGACGCCATGAGACAGCAGTACCCCGAGTTGTTTATTTAGGTGAGTAACCGACTGAATTTCGCGTGAATTACCGACTGAATTTCGGGGACGAAATTCTTTTCGAGTGGGGGAGAACTGTAACATCCCAATTTTAATAAAAGTAACCGCGCAAAATAAAAAGCCATTTAAAATGACAAGTAAGATCTGTCCACTAATTACACTTAACAAAATTAACTAAAAAGAGTGAAGTGATTAGCGTTAGTGGGTACTGATGGGATTGGGTGACGTGAGCAGACTGCTCCTCACGTTTTCCCACCCCACCATTCCTTCCTTCATGCATGCGTTATAAGTGGACGATGGTTCTCCTTGCCATTCGTTCTTCAGAGTTCCCTGCAAATTCCTTCTTCTTCTCTTCTCCTTCTCTGCTCTCTATTTCATCCCCTGTTTTCGAAGACGAGTGACGGTGTTGCAGAGGAGTCAGAGCTCCCTCACACGAGTAGAAGAAGAGCGTCGAAGCAGAAACAGCCCTGCACCATTCGTGGCTAGCATTCCAGTAAAGGCTAAGCGAGCGGGAGCACTGAGTGAAGCAGCGAAGAAAGGAACCAACACCCAAGCAGAAAAGCCTCTCGGAGTCTCGTAGTTGGTAGGGGGAGTACCTTACATGTTAAATGCATGGATTATAATTTGGGTTTCGAGTATTGAAGCGATAGCTCTACATCCTGTTGTATGATAATGCTTGCATGTGAAGTAACCGAGTGTGAGATAAGTAAGAATGAGTGTTGCATGCTAGTATCGTCCTTGATGTTTGCATGTTATGTTGTGATTATTGGGAATGCGTTGTTGAATATGTTCATATTCATATGATGCATGCGTTGATTAAGTTCTAACACTGTGGTATATTGATCGCATGTTAACTTGAGTTGATGAAAACGCCCATAGGAACTTGATATTAAATGACACCGACTGCATTAGATTGATATGCTGCTATAATGATAATTGCATGGAAGTTTGTATGTGCTAAATTAACATGCGGAGTCCTGAGAATGTGTGTTACCGACTGCATGTGAAATCTGTATGATTGAATAAGAGGATGTGTGCAAAAGAATTCAATGTTGTGTGTTGAACCCGCGTGTGGTGAATGGGATGTGTTGTGCTAAGAGCACGTAGTGTGGGACACTACCATCGGTCATAAAGCGTGGGACGCTATGAAATCCTTGAGTAGGACTCAAGGTAGCCCTGAGTGGGACTCGGGCTGCCTGTGAACACCTCCGTTGGCGCTGAGAGCGTTGGTGTCACCTGTGGGCAAACGGTTGGGTACCTGTAAAATGGCCAAGCAGCTGGGAGCTAAAATGATAGCTGAGAACTATGTACAAAAGGCTGAGAGCCTACGTTGCAATGTCAGGACCGATTACACACGAACGCGGAAACCGAGTGAAATGAGCGAATACCGAGTGAAGCTTTCGCTTAAGCGCGTGCGCGTTGCTATATGACCGCCTATGCGATTTCCCTTCTTCCGCTGTTAGTTCCTTGTAATTCTTTTGTACTCTCGTTCTTCTTCCCCTCTCATTCCTTACGGTGGCATTCTAGTTTAATTGTGGAAAAATTTTCCTCTGTTTTTCTCGTCTATGATTTGTTTAAATTAGGGTGTTACACCTTTTACAAGGTCTTCTCTTCTCTTTACTTGGATTTGTAAAAGCTTCACCTCACCTACAAAATAATGCCAATACAAAATCTCCAAAGAAATTTAGGTTAGCAAAAGTCAAGAAAATTTTTAGACCTCTCAATTGTATCTCTCAAGTGTCCTCTCTCAAGTTCCTTACCCTTACTCTCAAGTCTACCAAAGCAATTGAACTCTTATCTCAAGTATCCTCAATATGCTACCCTCAATGATGTAGAGAAGGGAATTACTAAAGGAATTTTGAAAGGAAGACAACTTAAAGACAAAACTTAAGAAGGAATAAAAAGATAAACTAAAAATGTTTAAGATAGAAAAGCTACTCAAATGGAAATATTTTTGGATTTTTGATTGATAAGACACTAAAGCAATAAATGTTCAAAGAAATAAAGGCTATACTTTGAATGGAATTTGAAATTGATGATGGACAAAACTAGACAAGCAAAGAAGTAATATGCAACAACAAAAGCAAGTTACAACCTAAGCTTAGAAACTCTAAAGTTGCAACACTAAGCAATCAAGTTCAAGTGAAAATGTGTAAACAATTGTCAACTAGCAAGCACCTCACTTCAAGGTTATGGAAATTTCGAAATTGAGATAAAGATTTTGGTGTTCAAGTTTACAACTTCTAATGAGGCTATTGACACGCTGTCATTGTCGGGTCAAATAAAAAGTTAAATTAATATAGTATAAGGTGAACAACCTTAGTTAAATTAGTTACACTCAATTTAGTTATAACAAATGGGGGTTTATGTTAAGATTGAAAGAAAAATTAAGTAATTATATAATAGTGCAAAAAGTAAATTTATGAGTGAGAATAATCAAATTTAGAAACAACCAACCCAAGGAATTAATAAATATTTACTTAACTAATCATTGATCATAAATATGATTAAATATAACTAATTTCTCAATCTTGAATCATTTGGAATCCCTAAATGATTATATTCTAGAAAATCTTCTAGAATCAAATTAATGAACTAATAAGAATAACCAATCGATATATTCTTATTAATTACTAAAATCACTTTAAAACCATAGTTTGATTAAGTTAAGAAACTAAATACAAATCTCTTATTTAGTGACTTAATCTTTGTTCTCAAATTGATTATTGATTAACCAACTAACATCAGTTTAGATTATAGATTGTTTAATTATATACCAATCGGTTATACGCTTAAATAATCTACCATCATAAGTGTTTGTGAAACAAAGAAAAGTAATTATCTTCAATCAAAATATTAAGAGCAAGAACTCAAAGTTAACATAAAGAAAAATTAAATTCCTTGAGTTCATTTTAAAAGATTAAGCTTCCATGATAATTTTTAACAATGAAAGCTAATATTAAATTAACTATAACTTTGATTATAAAAGTAAATAACAAATAATAAAATTAACTTACTTGATATTGACAAAGGGAAATGAAAACCATAACTTGAGGGATGGAATATAGAACAAAGGAATAAAGCAAGAGAAAGAACTAAAACTTAAGAAACTAAAGCAAAGATACAGAAATGTAATGAAAACTAAAGCATGTATTTCTTATGTATCTCTTGTGTATCTTCCTTACAACTTCAAGCATCTATTTATAGGTAAGATATCATGATACTATACATTCATTTTCTGATCATTAATGCATTTTTTCAACATTGGTGGACTTGAAATTACAACAATTTAAAAGAAGATAATGATAGGTGTTGAAATTCATTCTCCTCTTTATTTTTTCCACCTTGTGAGTCAAATATGACCATCTAGATGGATGAATTTTGCATAATATTCAACATGAAAGTTGTAGATCTCTATCTTATTGAGAATTTGGCATAAGAATGAGGTCATTTAGACATCTACATCTCCAGATATGTGTATTTTGGTGAACAATATCAATGCTGGTGGGACATATGAGGGCTGATTGATTCAAGCTCTATTTCTTCATTTTTTCAGATGTAAAATAACTAAATCTAATCATCATGATAGAGACCTCTATATTAGCTTTCCATGGGCTCCAAGATTAGCCCATTTGGATCATAGAAGCCCAAGTTATGGCCAAAACAAGGCAGGATACTCAAGATATATACAAAAAAATGAAAATTGAAACATATATACATAATACTTCAATTTTACTAAACAACATAAAACTTAATTAAAATACTATTATTAAAATTATAAGAAGTGTATTAAAATTGATTTATCAAATTCCCCCACACTTAAGCTTTTGCACTCCAGGGAAAAACCAAACCAAAAACTAAAATGAGAAATAACAGAAAAAGTTTTTTTTTAAAATTGATTTTTGACTTTTTTTTGAAGTCTAAAATAATAAGTAATACACATCATCCCTGATATCAAGAAGTCATGATAAGTGTGAATAAGAAACATTACATACTAGTTACACAAATTGAGTGATCAAATCAAAGAGTGGATGAAAATATGATAGATGTTCTCTTCATGCTCTCTATATCTCAATTGTTTGGGTTTGTGTATACTCTCAGAAATCACCCAAATAAATTAGCACTACCATAGGCTTGACAAATTTCTAATTTCTATATTTGAACACATATGCATGTAGAGATCAAAAGGACTTTATTAAGGTTGTAATGGGGCCAAGGTGATATAGGATGGATAAAATGAAATAGTATGGCTAAACTTAGGGTTGAAAAAGAGCAATGGAGTAAGTGATTTAGTGATTGTGGAAGTTCATTTTGAAACTCAATACTTAGCAAAATGAAACATGATAGAGGATAAAACATGAGAATAAATCCTCCTAATTATTTTCATACATATATTCACCACTTCTTCTTTTTCTTCTTCTTCTTTTTTTTAACATTTCCTTTTCATTTTTTTTACTTTTCGTTTGAACAATGAAACAACAACATACATATCTTGGGTACATTTCCACAATCATCAAGAACCTTTATTCATAGTAATTCCAAAACTCCTAATCAATTCCTAAGCAAAGGTGATCATGTTTTTTTTGGCTATTGGCTAATTGTGTGGCTGGATCAAGAAATAGATATAGGCTCAACGTGGGTAACAAAATATGCAAGGTAAGGCATATGGCTAGTGTTTGGTTAAAACAAAAATGGCCTTAATCATATCAAAGCATGCATATGGAACATAATACATAAAAAAGAAATAAGTCAAGTTCTAGAGTACTAGGGTCAATCAAAAACAAAAGAAAGATGACATAATCTGGTCTATCCAATTAAGCTCAAAATCTCACCGAGGGAGGTCAATTAATCATAATTCATATACAATTTGATCTTCACAAATAACTTGTTGAATTAATATGCAAGGAAATTATTTACAATATGTCAAGAAATATTGGACAAGGGTGATGTAATTACTCATTACTTAGACAAATTAAAAACAAAATCAGTGAAAAGCATGTAGAATTTAAAATGAAAAACTGGAAATGATGATTTTTTCCTGAACAAGAAACAAAGAAGAAAAAATAAATCATAACCAAATATTGGTGCCAGGATCTTGTTCCTTATGCTTCTTGCTCTGTACTTTTTTTTTTCAAGGGCGCTTAGTAACGAAGATACCTACAACAAATTGGTCAGTTTAATTGCATGTGAAATGATTAGTATAACTGAACAATTTGATTATGTCATATAACCAAATTTCATGGGACTTATGTTAGAACCCAAAAGAAAAACATAATCAACACAACTATGAGTAGCATCAAGAGCAATAACTTACATCTTAATTCATTCGTATGCCTATAGAGAAACTCTGTTATATCATCCATTAAGAGAAAATAAAGAACCTGATGATTGACTAATGGTGAGGTGTGGCTCCAATCTGAAAGAAAAGAATGAAGGCAAAGTGTGGCAATTGGAGAATGATGAAGATGATGTTTATGGTTACAGAATGGTTGATGCCGGATGGAAATGATCATAGTAAAGGTAAAGGCAAAGGATACCCGACACTAAAGCAAAGATAGTGGTTGTGTGTGTGTATGTGTGTTTTTTTTGATATTTTTTTGTTTTTTAATGAAAAATGGTTTTGATAAGGAAGGTGAAAGGATTGTAGTTATCTGAGTGAGATTTGTTGTGAGGATGCATCTCAAGAGTTTGGACTCTTTACTCAGCCCATCCCAACAAAAGTACTCATGACGTAAAAAAATTATTTTTTTATTTTAAAACAAAAAAATTAAACAAAAGTGATACTGAAACTATATAGTGAAGGACATGTCTCAAGACTTTGGTTCTCAAAGATACATCTTTATGAATTTAGATGCAACTTTCCTAAATTAATCTTTACTTTGTCTATCCCTCACAAAAAAATAATAAAATATATATAACTCAGACCTCCCCACACTTATTCAAGACATTGTCCTCAATGTCTTATATGATTTCCATAGTCTCTTTTTTTCTTTTTTTCTTTTTTTAATTTTAATTTTTTTATTTTTTAATATAGATAAAGGTGAGAAAGAAGTTATAACCAAAGGGTGGTGTCTGGTTCTGGATTCTTGTGCTTGTATGTGTGATCCTTATCTTGCTTTAAGAGGGTTCGAGGTTGGGGTAAAAAGCTCTACAAAATATCAATCAATTCATCTGTATTTGAAGAAGCATGAATGAATGATCGATCATCTTGAGTTATAAGGCCCTATTCCACAGCTTTATCTAAAAACATTAACAAACTGTCATAAAAAGCATTAATATTTAACAATCCTAATGGCTTTTTATGAAGGTTCATGCTACACCATGAAGCAATACAAAATATTTCCTCAAAAGTACCAAAACCTCCAGGAAGTGCAATAAAGGCTTTAGCACCTATAACCATACGAGCCATTCATTGATAGATGCTTGTAACTTTTACCTCAGTTCCTACAGCAATAGTTGGTGTAATACCAACATGTTATAGGATGATATTAGAGACGTTGCTTCCTTCAACTAGTGTAGATAGTGCCATGGAGCCTCTCAAACCCTGTACTCCTCCTCTATACAAGACCTTTATTTCTTTTGCAACCAATAGTTTTCCCAACTTAGTAGCTGCTATTAGGTACTCCTTACAATTACCATTGTTGGATCCACCAAACACACAAATGGATTTGATTTTTTTCATCTTTTTTTTGTGTTTTCTATATAGAGTTATGCGCCCTTATATAAATGAAATATGAGATGAAATAATTGATGAAAGATAAAAAGTTTACACAATTATTATCATATAAAAAGAAATGACAGTACTGAAGAAATTTGAAAAGACATGATTGATGAAAATAAAAATAGGTAATTTTAAAAGTCAAAGTGAAAACAACAGTAAATATGTACAGTAGTTGTGATTGTGGCTCACATCTTCCTCTAGTTTTATGTCCAGTAACGACTTAAACGCCTTCTATAAGTCAAGGTTTTTGCTACCCATCCGGTTTTCTTATAAACTGGCAAACAGGGTCGTTTAACGCCAGATTCCCAAGGCTATAGTTTTCTTTTTGTTGAATGAATAGATCATATAATTTCAGAAGGACTCCTTGAACAATTCCATATGGATGCGTCTCAAGAGTTTGGATTAAGTTATCCAAGTTGCACTCTTTACTCAGTCCATCCTTTATAAATTTAATTTTGTCCTCCCGATTTATAGATACCATTCCGGGGTTTCTACAGCGTGTATCATAGTTCCATCTTGCACACTTATGGCAAACTCCCATCCTCTTAGCTTTTCTTTTTTTAGAATAAGAACTACGTCCCATACCTGGCAAATGTTTTATATAAGATTTTTGTAATTCACCAGAAAGACGTACCTTTGCTTCAATAAGCCAACGAACATCCTCTGGAATGCTAAAATATAAGACTAGTTTTAACCTTTGAACTCGAGCTTTGTAAATTTTTACAACCACATCGCGTGGAAGTGTAGGAAATCTTTCCTTAAGTTTTGCAAAGGTTTGTTCCATTTTCAGATTACTTTGAAGTTATAGCTGTTTAGAAAAGAGAGAATAGAAAACAAGGTTATAGAGAATAGTAGAGATTAAGAAGGTGAAAAAGTGATAGGTTGCCTTGTATCAAGCGCTTGTTTAACGTCACGAGCCTGACAATGACCTTTTAATTACTGCAAGAAAATGATAATAATGCCAAAACAATAATAATGATTAAGACAAGTGTTAGCACCGAAAAATGATGATGTAATTAATTGATATCCATTTTTTTATTTTTTATTATTTATTTATTTTTTATTTTTTATTTTATATAAATATTGTTATAAGGAAAAAATAGTCAAGATATTTGGCATCACACAAATACACCTCTGTATCTATGTGCTCTTGGAACCCTTGAAAGAAAGGTTTATGTCGGTGCCCATTTACCTTGAAAACCTTATTTGTCGCTTTATCTGAAATTTCAATCACACCATAAGGAAAGATATTAGTTATTTCAAATGGGCCTGCCCATTTAGAACGAAGCTTACCAGATATAAGCTTTAGTCGTGAATTATACAATAAAACTTTTTGTCCAATGAAAAAGTTTTTTCTCAAGACCTATTTATCATGAAAGGACTTGGTTTTTTCTTTATAGATTTTAGAACTTTCATAAGCTTCCAAACGAATTTCTTCCAGTTCCTGTAGTCGGAGTTTCCTTTCTTTACTAGCCTCATTTAAGTCTAAGTTACATTGTTTTACTGCCCAATAAGCTTTGTGCTCAATTTCTACAGGTAAGTGACATGATTTTCCAAAAATAATCCTATAGGGTGACATTCCAATAGGTGTTTTATAAGTTGTTCTATAAGCCCAAAGAGCATCTTCTAACCTTTTGCTCCAATCTTTCCTATTTGATTGTACTGTTTTTTGAAGGATCATTTTTAATTCCCGATTGGACACTTCAGCTGGCCCATTTGTTTGGGGGTGATAAGGTGTTGAAACCTTATGCATAACTTCATATTTTTTAAGAAGGAACTCCATTTTACGGTTGCAAAAATGTGATCCTTGATCACTAATGATGGCCTTGGGAACACCAAACCTGTAAAATATATATGATCTAACAAAATCTGCAACAACTTTAGAATCACCAGTTCGAGTAGCTTTAGCTTCAACCCATTTAGACACATAATCGACCGGAAGTAGTATATAAACAAAACCAAAAGATACAAGAAAAGGTCCCATGAAATCTATGACCCAAACATAAAAAATTTCACAAAACAACATGGGTTGTTGAGGAATCGCATTTCTACGAGATATGTTTCCCATTCTTTGACA
The DNA here is from genome assembly GCA_037962975.1 of Clitoria ternatea. Lineage (NCBI taxonomy): Eukaryota > Viridiplantae > Streptophyta > Magnoliopsida > Fabales > Fabaceae > Clitoria > Clitoria ternatea. The sequence continues at coordinate 46,925,826 of CM075673.1, forward strand.
TCGTTCGTAAGATTAACAAAATGTATATGCGTCATGAAAAATTGTTGGCTAATACAAACCAGATTCTAATACTTTCCTTGCTGTACGTTGAGGTCCAAAATGTCCACCACATGCATATGTATGACAAAATGTAAGAATGGAATGAAATTCATTTTCAGGTACACACCTTCTAATGACTTGATCACTACAAAGTTTCCATAAGTAAGGATCATCCCAAACATAGTATTTGGAACCACTTTTTAATTTTATTATTTGTTGTTTAGATGCATGTATTGGAGTAACAAAAGCAACTAAGTAGTTTACCAAATCAGCAAACCATGGAGTTGAATTATGTATTCCCATAAGTTGTTCATCAGGGAAATCATCTCTAATGGAAATTGGGTCAAGTTCTTTTTCAATTATGCTTAAGTGATCAGCCACCAAATTTTTTGCTCCAATTTTATCCCTAATTTCAATGTCAAATTCTTGGAGCAGCAACATCCACTTGATCAATCTTGCTTTTGCATCTGGTTTTTTTAAAAGGAACTTTAATGCTGCATGATCTGAAAATACAACCACTTTTGAACCGAGCAAATAAGATCTAAATTTATCAAGTGCAAACACAATAGCAAGTAGTTCTTTTTCTGTCGTAGTATAGTTTATTTGTGTAGTATCCAAAGTTCGTGAGGCGTAGTAAATAACATGTTGTACTTTACCTACTCTTTGAGCAAGAACAGCTCTTAATGCATAATTTGATGCATCATACATAAGTTCAAATGGAAGTGACCAATCTGGTGCCTGGATGATAGGAGTGGTAGTTAAAGCTTTTTTTAAGCAATCAAAAGCCTCTTTACATTTGTTATTAAAGTCAAATGTTATAATTTTTTGTAGTAAGTTAGACAATGGAAGGGTTATCTTACTAAAGTTTTTTATAAACCTCCTATAAAAACCTGCATGACCAAGAAAAGAACAAATATCTTGCACACAAGAAGGATAAGGTAATTGAGAAATTACATCAATTTTTACAGGATCTACTTCTATGCCTTTTTTACATATTACATGGCCTAAAACTATTCCTTCTTCTACCATGAAGTGACATTTCTCATAATTAAGAACAAGGTTAGTTTCAATGCATCTATGTAATACTTTATCAAGACTATTTAAGCAAGCATCAAATGACGAACCATATACTGTGAAATCATCCATAAATACTTCTGAAACAACCCGACTTAATAAACCCAAACCGAGACCAGGGAAAATTTTTCCAAAATTTAGAACGTTCAAAACATTTATAATCAGCCTAAATTAAGAGTCGGGGTAAATTAAAAACAGCATAAAGGTAAGAGAAGGCAAAAGCCGACCAAAGGAAGGGAATACCGGGTCCAAATGCCACACATTGGCAAGACCCAGCCTCGGTTAACAGCCCAGTGGAATAAGGTCCCAAAATAAAGCGAATGGAGGCAAGGGAAAATAAAACCATTCACAAGAAAGCCCAGCAGAAGAACAAAGCTTAAGCGAGCCCATCACAGTGTTCACTCACTCAAGCGAGACCCAAATTCGCTTGACCGAGACAACCCATCTCGCTAGGGCGAAGCACCCATTCGCTTAAGCGAAAATAACCAGAAACCTTTCTTCCATTCACACTCGCTGGAGCAAACCCTTATTCGCTGAGGCGAGTAACTCCACTCAGTATTCCTTCACTCGGAATCAGGGGTTCCATTCACTCGGGATTGACCCCAACACACATGCCTCCCTCGGAAGCTCATACATAATTCCTTATTTTTATCCAGGAAGGTCACACACAAGATCCACTCGAGAATAATGGCTATTCCACTCGGAATCCATAAACTCTCCTCACTCGGAATAACTCCCAATCAAATACCACTAGGTATATTTCAGCCTCAACACAATCGGAATGTATTACACATTCACCAATCGGTATATCTTCACTTCTCTCACTCGGAAAACACTTAGACCTTCCCTCACTCAGAAGGAGTTTCCACCATCAAATTCCATTCGGGTTTACTCTATCCCTACACCACTCGAAGAATTACTAAGTTAAGTCTCACTCGGACTTATTTAAGTCTTATCCACTTGGAATATACCTTAATCAGAACCATCACAGTACTCCTCATCGCGGAGGTGGTTCACTCGGAGTTTCCCACTCGGGAATGTTTACTTAGCTATTTTCACTTGGCATCACATGGACTAGCCTTCCCTCGGAAGTAGTCCACTCGAGTATCTTTACTCGGAATCATTCAAGCCTACTTCACTCGAAAAGACTACACACCTAAGCCTCACTCGGAATGGATCTCACAACAATGTCCCACTCGGAATTCATAGATTTAACATCAATCCATCCATTATCACTTCTCAGTCTACACAAATACATGTTACCAATGTAAACCATATATATAAACATATACTCATAATACTGATAACTCGGATTTCTCATACATATAAATTTGTATTCATTATACAACATTCTTAAGAGCCGGCCAAGGCTACGTCTGCTCATACACAATGTATACAATATATGCACTCAACAGTCAGAGTGCTCATCACTCAGACTTGAGGCCTTCTCATCATTCCCAGTCTGACCTGCGTATACTGAAAAATATAGTAGGGGTGAGCTTTTATATATTAAATGTTAGTTATTGGCTCGGATTTATCCACAATTCCTTAACTATAGACACACTATCATTCAACACAACATTACCCGATCGGAAATTATTCAATTCATTCAGGCTCTATAATTCACAATATCCAACACAATATATACCACAGCCATAATTTCATATTACACTCGGCAACAGCATCAGCATACATACAATCCTCCAATCGGGATTACTTAATCCATACATGGCTATATAATTCATATTATTCCCCACAACATATATCACACCCATGACGTCATATTGCACTCAATAACAGTATCCGTATGCATACATCCAACGACTCGGATATAAATGTGCACTCGGTATAGCATCAGCATACATGCATTAATCCAATCGAATTCACCCCAATCATTTCATATCCACATAATCAACAATTCACATTGAACTCAATGACAATCATAAGTGTGTACATATTCATTTCACCCAGATCCGGTTATTTATTACCAATTTTTATTGTTGCAACATAGGCTCCAAGCCTTTTCTCAGCTCCAAGCTGATTTGGCCGTTTTACTGGTACCAAACCGTTTGCCCTCACATGTAACACAGTCACTCCAAGCGACAACGGAAGTGTTACGGGCAGCCCCGAGTCCAACCCGGTAGGCTTGCCTTGAGTCCAACCCAAGGTCTTTAAGCGTCCAACGCTTAGTGCACTCGGCACTGCCTCGAGTCCAACCCGAGGTCTTTCAATATATTTTCAACACATATTCATCTGATTGCCGATCGGTATTAAGCGTCCAACGCTATATGCTCTAAGCATTTCCAGTGGCAAATCAGATGCATACGGTCTTATTCATCAGGCGTCCAACGCCAATGCACTCGGCAATCATATACGCTCGACAATCACAATGCCATTCACTCAGAATTATCATTTACATTAAGCCATACATATTTTTCATGTAAAATCCACTCGGAATTAACACAACAGTCCCCCATTTTTTGCACTCAGCATTCTCATGTTAAATGGCAAACATCACATGCATTTAAACACCAAATCACACATGGGGATTAGTACAGTAAACTCATGCACTCGGCTTTCTCGTTAACAGCCACAACATCTCATATATTCATGTAGAATCACAACAGAACCAGCACCACATTTACACATCACATTCATTCGGTATTCACACTGATTCACAGCACATGTATTCACTCGGCATTTCATTAAAAGCCAACATTTCCATGCATTCACTCAGCATTACTAATATAACAATCAACATATATTTTCATCTGTCCCTCAGGATGATGCACTCGACATCTTTATATTTACCAGCATACATCTCATGGACGGAGTTTAACATGCACCACACAGTTCATAATCCTCACACACCCGGCTATCATTCACTCGGCAAACAACCAACAACACATTACACACACATTACAACACAGTAAAGTAGATTCACCCGGAACCTGTCCATAAACCATGCATTTGAGATGTAAAGTTAGCCCCCCTACCTGGAATGAAGATCCAGAAGCTCCATGAGCCTGTAACACCGACCGATCGTCCTTCGGTCACTCGTTCTCAACAGAACGACTCAGCTGTTGTACTCTACACAGCTTTGGAGGAACTCCGAGCCACTCGTACTCTGGAACAGCTCTACCTCCAAGACACTCCTTATAGCACAACACAGTCCTCACGTAACCCAGTGGAGGACTCCAAATGCTGTTCCATACGCGAACAACCCAATCCTCACCAACAATGGAGGACTCCATGCTTCCAAGCATCCAACCTTGTTTTCTCCCTCACAAGTAGCTCTGCCTCACACAGTGGACCATTTCTACAACTCCGAGGCACCCCACACGCTGCAGACTTCCAACCCGAGACCCTGACAGCCCTCGAATGGAAGAAGAAAAAGGAGAAGAAGGAATAGCCAGGAGGAAGAAGAAGCAGAAGCTTCAGGGAGCTCTAGAGAGAATGAAGAGTGTTTTCTCCCTTCTGAACATGCACCACGAGATAATGAAGAAGGTGCAAGGGAAAACGTGAACTGAGGCTTTATCACCACACTGCCCCATCAGCGTCAGCTTAGTTCTATCAATCAGCCATCACATCACCATTAACTTCATCCCATCAGCGTGCCAAAGAGAGAGAGAACCGAAGTTCCATCATAACACCAAGGGCATATGGGACATTTCCAAGCATTATTATCATCATTATTATTATTCAATCAATAATCTTAATTCTCTAATTAACCTTAACCAAAACCAGGATGTTACAACTTCCATGTAATTTTTAAGAAAATCAGCAAAGATACTAATCATGCATCGTTGAAAGGTACCAGGGGCATTGCAAAGAAATAAAGCAAGAGAAAGAACTAAAACTTAAGAAACTAAAGCAAAGATATAGAAATGTAATGAAAACTAAAGCATGTATTTCTTATGTATCTCTTGTGTATCTTCCTTACAAATTCAAGCATCTATTTATAGGCAAGATATCATGATACTATACATTCATTTTTGATCATTAATGCATTTTTTCAACATTGGTGGGCTTGAAATTACAATAATTCAAAAGAAGATAATGATAGGTGTTGAAATTCATTCTTCTCTTTATCGTCTCCACCTTGCGAGTCAAATATGACCATCCAGATGGCCGAATTTTGCAAAATCTTCAACATGCAAGTTGTAGATCTCTGCCTTATTGAGAATTTGGCGCACAAATAAGGTAATTTGGACATCTACAGCTCCAGATATGTGTATTTTGGTGAACTATGTCAATGCTGGTGGGACACAGAAGGGTTGATTGATTCAAGCTCCATTTCTTCATTTTTTCAGATGTAAAATAACCAAATCTGATCATGATGATGTAGGCCTCTGTCTTAGCTTTCCATGGGCTCCATGATTAGCCCATTTGGATCACAAAAGCCCAAGTTATAGCCAAAACAAGACAAGATACTCAAGATACATACAAAAAATGAAAATTGAAACATATATACATAATACTTCAATTTAAGTAAACAACATAAAACTTAATTAAAATACTATTATTAAACATAGTAATTATATAATAAACCCCACATGTAAAACTATAAGAAGTGTATTAAAATTGATTTATCAGCTACTTTTTACTCTTTGTTTTTCAACACCCTTTTTTTCACTTTTGTAAATTAGGCTTGTATTCTTTCTTTTGTATCTTTCTATTTCTTTTCTTTTCTTGCCTCTTGCATTTTTTAATGAAACAACACCACAAAGCTATTCCAAAACCGAAACACGGATTAGGCTATTACAAGTTCAATTGATACTTTCTTGCTTAGACAAACAATGCAACCTTCTTCAAAATAGTGAATGGAAGGCTTTTTACTAAATCTTTTTGACAACAAATTTTCTTTTATGCAACAAAATAAGACCGAATTAAAGGTGACCTACTTGTGCATTCAAAACAAAATTAAACCTAGATGAACACTAAGAATAGATTTCTAATACTCCTAAGATGAGCTAACTTTTAGAGAGCCTTAAAGTAAGGCCTCCTAACACACAAAGATTGGAACCTTTTGGGAGTTAATCAAGTAAGGCCTCCTAACTCCTAAGATTGGAACCTTCATGGAGGAAACTTTCTTTTAGAAAGTATAGCGTATATAGTAGAAGATCACAAGTTGAGTGCATGATCACGTTTTGTAGTTAATGCACTACACAAGTTATCTCAACTGGCATCCTTGAAATGTTGGAGTCTCTTGGGTATCATGGAAAAGTGGACGGAATACCTGGTCCAACTTGGTTAAAATTTTAATATTCCTTTTGTACCCATAGTTTATACTTGTATTTATTTAGTATGTCAATTTTTAACGCTTTATTTTATGTGTTACAGGAAGCATGAGAAGGAGCACTTTTGATCAACTCCAGGGAGTGATAGGGGATGTGAACGTTGAAGCCGGAGAGCTGGAGAACTGAGTTCCCCCTCAAATGAAAAAAGTCAAAAAGGTTTCCCTACCTTCTGAAGTGGCTATAAACTTAGCCCAAAAGGGTACCCTAGTCCATGACAAGAAAAGGTGACAATGGGAAGCAAGCAATAGATCCCAGAAAAAGGGAAATATTGGTTTTTCCAACCCTCAAGACAAAGGGAAGGGAAAGGAATGTGAGGGTATTGAGGGTACCTCAGGTGTGCAAGGTGTTAACCATGACCAAGTGGAAATTATCGTGATTTCATTGGACCTGGAAAGTGGTCAGGATTATTTACACGCACTAGAACCCATAGGGGACCAAAAAAAGGAATTCACCTTCCCTTTTTAGTTAAAGGATGTGCTAAAGACCAAAACGTTAGACTACACCTTTAATAAGGTAGTGTGATATGCTCTAAAAATTTTATCCGTGTTTCATTTTTTGACTATGAAAGGGCTCTTAGCTAAGATTGAGCGATTAAGGAAGGAAAATACAAGGCTTCTAGAGGACCAAGGGAAGGTCTATTACGAGCTGAAGGATATGTTGGAGTAAAATACCAACCTGGAGGAGGTGGTATCAACCTTAAAATCCTCATAGTAGACTTCTTAAGCTAGTTAAAGTAGATGAGGGACAAGGTGAAAGATCTAGAGGCAGAAAACGTAGACCTTGAGGCTGAAAATGACGGGCTAAAGAGGGATATCCAAGATAAGGATGCTAAATACAAGGCCGACATGAAACTATTTGGCCAGGTGGCTATGAAGAATTTAAGTTATGCCATTTGTCAGGTGATTCATCATAACCAAGGGTTGTCACTCAATACCAACGGTATCAGATTTTTCAATAAATTCTGCCATAGGGAGTTAGTAATGAAGCATAATGACAAGATGTATGAGCCTACAGAAGAGCTATTTCAACTGTTTCCTCTTCCGAATGATGAAGAAAATGTTCTAGATGAAGCACAAGAGTCGCCTGGTTGGATCGAGGTGCAAGGGAATGAATCGCAATGATGTATTGACAGGGCCCGCAAGCGCACGAGTTATGTCGCGTAATATAAAAGATTATCGTTCTCCACAAGGACTGTTTTCAAAGTACCAGCATATTGAAATTTAATTATCCACACAATTGATTTTTAATGTTTTTGTAACATAAAACATAAATTAAAAATAAATTTAGAAACAAAATTTACTTGACACTTAAAAATCAGAGTTGAGAGTATCTTAGGATTTCGGGAGATCAAGACTCTATTTTATGTTAATGAATTTTAACTTTTCATAAATAAGAATCAAATTAAGTTTTCCAAGGTGGATTTTCCTTAAGCTAATTAATATGTTCCTCTCGGAATCCTATTAATGTAGCAAACGTATGGAAAGCGCTGCTTAATCCTTAGAAAAGGCCCATTATCGTTTTGTGAAAATCCCTTATTTATTCCACAAAAGATTTTGATTACTTTCACAGAAAGTATTTCAAAACCTTAGGCTTAGTTTAAAAACTTTCCAGTAACAATAAATCTCTCGATTCTGTTAATTACTTAAACTTACTAATATACCCGTAAGAATACAGTTTTATCATTTAGGTTCTTGTTAGGAATCACTAAGAGCATTGAGCATTTTTTGAACTAAATGGAAAACAGAAATTTATTTAATTCAAAGTCAGAATAACATTATCATAAAATATTATCACACACCCTTAATCCCAAGATAATTAATTTAGTTACTCGTGAAATAATTCAAATTCATATACATGATGGAAAAATAAAACATACAAGACATGGTAAAAATAAAGACTTACGGGTTTCTCCAAAAGCTCAAAATAATTTTACCACTGTATTTCCTTGTTGCAATATTCCTCCACCAATTACAAATTGGAACACTGAATTTCACAATCCTCACAACTCTTACAAAAAATAAAATAAAGAAAAATAAAAAGAGAAAGAAATGGAACAGATAAGAAAACGAAGGAAAAGAAAAGAAAGGAACAAAGTGAATGAATGAGAATTGGATATCAAAGCGACGCTGTAATGGCTGTGGAGTTATGGAGCCGGTGTGCAAATCGTTGAATGGACGGAGTAAGAGAATGGAGCAGAGTTTTTGACTCCAAAGAAGGCTTCAGACCTCCCCCCCTTTTTTCCTCTTTCATTGAGGTATTTATAGAAATCTAGATGTCAATAATCATGGGGAACGGCGGCTAGTGGGACTTCTTTATTATTTTCTCTTTTGTCTTGTTGTCAGCCGCCCCACAAGATCAACAAATCAACTTGGATGGTGCGTTGGTGCATGATGGAGAAACAACTTGGACCTCGACAACCATAGGGAACGGCGGCTAGTGGGAATTCTTTATTCAAATGCCTCATCCCGAGGGGTATTCCTTCGAAATCAAGGTCTTTCTTCACCCAGAAGCACATCACTGGAATTGAACCACTCGGAGAAACCTTGCTCGGATATATTGCTTGGGAGTAATTCAGTCAAGAACGACCCTTTCTTCGCTCTTGAAATGATCCACTCGGACATATTCGTCTGAAGTCAAGCTTTCCTTTCACTAAGAATTGCTTTAATAGTGCATCAACCCATTCTGACGTATTCACTCGGAAGTCTGACTTGCTTTTCACTCAGAATGGCCTCAATCGTTAATCAACCCATTTGGACGTATTCACTCCGAAGTCCGACTTGCTTTTCACTCAGAAATTTGGAACTTGAGAGAATCTGGCCGATAGAAGCTTTTTCCAGGTCAGAGCTTTGCTTTGCTCGGAAATACATCTCTTGGCCCTAAACCACTCAGAAGTGCCTTCCTCGGAGACATCTCACTCGGGGTTAGTTTGAAACTTGAGAGTCTGCCCGAAAGAGATTCATTCCTGGTCGGACCTTTTCCTTGCTTAAAAAGACATTTTCTCCGAAACATACTACCCGGAAATGGCTTTTCTTTGCTCAAAATGCCATCTTTTATAAACACACCACCCGGAGACATCCTTGCCTGACAAGTGTTCTTCCGAAGTTCAGAGTTTTTTTCATTCAGAATCAACTCACTCAGGAATCCTCCACTCAGAAACAATTTTGCCCAGAAAAAGCATTTGTCCCCAAATCAGACTCGCTTCAATCAGTAATCCTTCACTCAGACGTATATCTTTGGGCGATATTTATTCAAAGTCAGTCCCTTTTTCACTCAGAGTGGCTGCAGTCAGGAATCTTCCACTCGCATTTATCTCGAACCGGGAAGTATTCCTTCAAGGTCATCCATTTGTTACTTGGAATGGATTTGATCGGGAATCTTCCACTCGGATTTACCTCCAACCGGGAAATATTCACTCAAAGTCAGCCATTTTTCATTTGGAGGCACCTCCTTCAGGAATCTTTCACTCGGAAACACCCTACCCAGAGATAATCCACTCGGCAACGCTTCACTCGGAGACTCCCTACTCGGAAATGATCATTTCGAGTCATCCTACTCGGAAATGATCATTCCGAGTCGGAATTGAGTCCTCTCAGAATTCTTTCCACTTGGGCCGCACTAATAGATAGCGCACTAATAGCCCATTTTCATGCTTTTGTTGCTCTTTTTTCACCAGGGCTTGTTCTTCTTGTTTCTTTATCATTTGATGGTCGTTTTTCTCTTGTTATTGACCCTTGGATTATCTTTGTACTTGTTCCTTAATTTTATTAATTTCTGCAAAATAAAATACCTAAGTAGAATATAGTGGAAAGAAAGCGAAAATCACAAAAATTAAGGAAATACAGTGCATAATGATTAAAATCCTAAGCAAACTAAATCTAATTTATTATGTTATAAAACACTTATCAAAATACCCCAAACCAAAACATTGCTTGTCCTCAAGCAATTACCATATTCACATGGTAAGATACAGAAAACACTAAGCTCAGCAAATTAAGGAATCCAAAATAGAGAAAAAGATTTATTCAAATGCCAATATTAATTTTCTTATGTGAATCAATTTTCATTATCAAGACAGAGGATACTCTTCTCTTAATTTTCACTCAAAGTGTTTTATGGTTTGTGTATCACTCAGATCATCATAGTCAAAAAATATTACCATAAGCTTGTTAATAAACCAGAAACTCCACAGTTTAGATAGAAAATATGTCAAAGTCTAAAGGTCTTTCAAAGGTTGTAACGTGGCCTTGGGTTGTATTGTCAAGGTAGGAATTTCAAGAAAAATGGAATACAAAAGGGCTTTAATAGTCATGAATGATTCAAATTACCATCATAAATTTAACAGAGCAAATTTTTGAACTTTTATGGACTTTTTGGAATTCATTCAATATCATCCTTTTGATTTTCTTTTTCTTTTTTCTTGCTTTTCTTTGCATCCTATACATATTTTTCTTAAGTCCTTTTTTATTTCTTTGCTCCACTAAATTTCTAACTTTTTCACCATTAAGAAAATATCAGCCAATGAAAGGCTTCAAAGAAAAATTTTCACTTTTAGGCTTAAAAGGGGCAACTAGGGGTCAAATTATGCAAAAATTCTGAGGCTTAAGAATAAGGCCTAATTGTGCCTTTATCATCCTAAGACATATAATCAAAAACCATTTTGAATCGGTTGAAAAACTAGTTCTAGAATATTAATGACTATGAGATTCACTCAATCAAGAAGATATGGGTTTTGAAAATTTGTTTGATAAATAACCCATTTTGGCTCAAGTCTAACCATGGAAAGTCTTTTCAAAGAAAATTTTAATCACATAAAGTTCATTTAGACATTGATTTGGCATTTAAAGAATCAAATTTTGAAAATTTTACCCAAAATTTTGGGGTCCTTAGATACTTTAGCCTTGTGTTCAAAGTAAATTTATCATATAATCATGGTAAATTACAAGATTACAAACAAAACAAGGAAAACACACATGCATGAAAAATATAACAATCACACAATGTAAACAAAATAGTTAAGTTTTCTTATCTACCACCCCAAACCAGAATTTGACATTGTCCTCAATGTTAAAATGGATGATAAAAGGATAAGAAAACTTACCTGTAGTAACCCCAAACCAGCATTTAACATAGTTAGTTTTTTTCTTAAAGCTCAAAATGAAACAACAACTTTTTATAGGGTTACCTCCCTATTAGTGCTAAGTTTTAAGTCTTCAGCCAGACTTCTCACCGTTTGGATTTACTCATCAGGAGCATCAAACAAGTCCAAGTCACTTGCTTGTTGTATTGGTTGACCTGTCAAGTAGTGCTTTACTCTCTGTCCATTTACCCTAAATGTACCAGTTTTCTCGCTCTATAGTTCGACAGCTCCAAAGGGAAAGACCTTTGTTACCTTGAATGGTCCCGACCATCGGGATCTCAATTTACCTAGAAAAAGCTTCAATCTGGAATTAAATAGTAAAACCATATCACCTGGATTAAATGTTCTCCGTTGGATCTGACGATCATGCCATTGTTTGGTTTTTTCTTTATAAATTCTGGCATTTTCGTATGCATCTAGACGGAGTTCTTCAAGCTCATTTAATTCCAACAACCTACGTTCACCTGCAGCCTTATGATCAAAGTTAAGAGATTTAATAGCGCAAAAAGATTTATATTCTAGCTCAATAGGTAAATGACAGGGCTTCCCATATACTAGCTTAAAAGGTGTGGTTCCAATGGGAGTTTTGTATGCGGTTCGATACGCCCATAAGGAATCATCTAACTTAATAGACCAATCCTTACGTGATGTATTCACCACTTTTTGAAGAATATTTTTAATTTCCCGATTGGATACCTCAACTTGTCCACTAGTGTAACATCCCAGTTTTGAAGCTAAATGCCGAATGAAAGATAAACTCTTAAGACCTGATTTCAAATAGGAAAATAACCGTTAATTATATTTAACTATCAAGCAGATTTAAGCCATTAAAATGATTGTTGTAGAATGGAGATTTTTGTAACCCAACTACCTTAAATTCAGAAACAATAAACTGATTAAATATAAAAGATGATGATGGCCAGGTGATGGGGTTGAGTGCGCGTGGCTGCTGGACTCACGCTCTCCCACCCCACTCTTCTCCTCCTCGTGCGAATATATATACACATAAGCCCATGATCACGAAGTCACTCACTGTTCCTTCAGATTCCTTTTTCCTCCACTGCTTCAACCTCTCTTCTCTGCTCATGTTTTCTATCCTCTCCCTACGTCTTCATCTTCTCCTTCCCTGTTCACTGCCCCATTCCTGGAAACGCACGACGATACCGTAAGGGACTTGGAGTTCCTTCTGCTGATAAGGGACGATCGTCAGGGTGGAGGACGAATAGCTCCTGTCTCACAGTGCGACTACGCCCAAGGAAGCCGAACGAGTGTGAGCCTGAGCGAGGCGATCGGAGAACCAAGGACCTACGTAGGAAGACAGAAGAACTCCCTCGATCTTCCTTTAGTAGGTAGGGGGCGCTTTGCATTTAAAATGCATAGCTCGTGAATGGGTTCCGAGTGATTCCTTATGCATGCATGTGTATTGAAGGGTGTTTGTGATGAAGTGTATATTGAAAGATAGCTGTGATAGTTCTTTCATATTTGATATATGCGTTTGGGAGTTACACTGTTGGGTATGTGGATGCATGTGTATGCGTGTGTCATGAAACCGTGTATGAATGTAGTGCATGTCTTTAAGTTGCCATGTGGAGTCTGGTTAATCATTTTACTGCGAATGCATAAAGATATATTGTGTGACTTCTGGGTGCCCTGCTCAGAAAATGATGAGTGAATCTTGATTGTTAACTTATATCATCTTGCATGTGTGTGTTGAAAATGAATTGGTGCTGTATGACATGATGAATGAATTGCATGCAGAGTGTGGCTAGGGTACGGAATGGAGAGTGACATTGTCTTGGTAAACACTCACAAAAGAATGTAATTAAAAGACCTTGAGTTAGACTCAAGGCAAGCTACCGAGTTGGACTCGGAGCTGCCCGTAGCACTGCCGTGGTCGCTTGGAGCGATTGTGTTACATGCAAGGGCAACGGTTGGGTACTTGTAAAACGACCGAACCAGCTTGGAGCTGGAAGAAAAAGGCTTGGAGCCTGTGTTGCAACGTGAAAATCTATCAAGTGGGGGTCGGATCCGACTGTAGTAGACCTGCGTGTGTTAAACGGATATATGCATGTATGTTTGCTCTTATGTTATGAAGAACTTATTGTGTTGCATGTATATCTATGTCAATCGGAAATGATATATCTGAGGAATGAATGTATGAATTCTGAATGCATGGTACTGTTATAGGTAGACAACCTAGAGGATAATTAATGTTATGGTTGTTTGAAGTGTGACGTTGTATGATGGAAAGCATGCGGGTTCCCAAGTCACTAACTGTCATTTTTAAATGTAAAAGCTCACCTCTGCTGTGGCAATATTTTCAGTGAATATTCCTCGGAACTACGACTGATGAGGAGCTACTTGCCGAGTGGTTTAGCTGTGCACCAGGGAGCTATATGCATTTGTGTGAATGCTGTGTAGTGTTTTGATCATGCCTTGGCCGGCTTATGTCTGATGCTAGTTTTTTGAACAAGCAGAATCCTTAGGAGATGGGAAGAATATGATAACGTGTTTGTAAACATCAATATACACTGTTATATATATATATATAGCTATGTGTATGTGCCATACTGTATGTTTATCCCATTTTATGCGTAATATTCGAATAGTATATACATATAGATCTATTCATGCTCTTCTGAGTGCGCAGGGATGGTATGACTTGGTATGACCTTTAGAAAGCCATGAAATTCTTAAAGGGAGGCTTAAGTTAGCCGGAGAGTATGGGTAGAAAGGGCTATATTGCCAAGTGAGAAACGAGCAAAATCCCCGAGTGATCATGAGAGCGGTCAGTACCGAGTGGAAATTCTAAGTACAACCCGAGTGAGGAAGAGTTCGTATTCCCGAGTGAAAACCCTGAGCGATCCTCGTCTAAGAAAGAAGTTAGTGTAGTAGGGTCAGAATGGAATGGATTCTAAGTGCAAGATATTTAGAATCTGAGTGAGTGGGGATCTGTAACCGGAAAAGTGATGAATAAGTCTCAATGGGACCTAACTACCTGATTTCTGAGTGATCAGTTGTAGGATGCCGAGTGAGTTAGCTGTCATTTTCCGCGTGAATGAGTTGAAGGATGACTCTGGGTCCGAGCGTCTACTTAGCCGAGTGTGGCTCCTCGCTCCAGCGAGCAAGGTACTCGCTCCAGCGAGCAAGGTACTCGCTCCAGCGAGTGTGGGTTTGGGAAGGCTTATATTGGCCTCGCTTAGGCAGAGTCATACCTCGCCCGAGCGACTAAGACGGTTCGCCCAAGCGTGTGGGATCGCGCTGAAGCGAGTAGATGTTAGTATGGAACCCGGCCCAAATACCTCCCTCTTCCGTTGTTGCATTTTTCTGTCTCGCTCGACGGTGTTGGACCCCGCTTGAGCGAATGGACGTCGTAGTGGAATCCGCCCAGGCGTTGATACGCTTCGCTGAACTCGGCGGAGTCGGTTCAGGTTTCATTCCTTCCATAAGTTGCCGTACATGTGTGCCTTCCTCATCCTTCCCTTGCCTATTTCCCTTATATTGATTGTCTAGCAGTTACTTGTGGAAAAATTTCTCCCTGTTTTTGAAATTATTACTCATTAAAAATTAGGGTGTTACATTTTGGTATCAGAGCAGACCGAAAGGTCCAAGGCCAAGGTATGCTTACTGAGTGTAAGCGGTTGTGTGTTTTCTGACTGAATGGTCATAATTGTTGTGATATGAGTTGAACCTGATTGATATTGACTTGTGGATAGAAGGTTGTTCCCCTCCTGGTCCGATTGATCGTATAACATACAGGAATGGTATGATGTGTTAAGATACTAAACATTAGGCTGAAAGCCGATTGGTAATGAGTGGTTCGGTATACTTATCCTTGAATGTTAATTTCAGGATAAGGGATGACAAATCGTCAAAGCATGGAGGCTATAGCCACAGCATTTCAACGCTTTACGGATGTGTTTGAGAGGCAGGGCCAGCCTCGAGCAGGGGATGGCCAAGTGCTAGACCGCTTCCTGAAGAGGAAGCCGAGTGAATTTCAGGGAGGACGTAACCCGGAAGCAGCTTTTAAATGGACTCAAGAGCTGGAAAGGATTTTTAGGGGCCTTCGCTGTACCGAGGCCCAGAAGGTGGAGTGTGCAGTGTATATGTTGCGAGATGAAGCAGAGAATTGGTGGAAGATAGCCAGAAACCGATTCCCTGACGATGATACTCAACTGACCTGGAACAATTTCAAGACATGTTTCTTGGAGAAGTACTTCCCTGACACGATCAGGAGTCGGAAGGAACTGGAGTTCATGGAATTGAGGCAGGGATCCATGACTGTAGAGGAATACGTAGCAAGATTTGAGGAATTGTGCCTATTCTACCCACCCTTCCAACAACCAGGGACGGAGAGTTCAAAGTGCTTGAAATTTGAGAACGGATTGAGGTCGGATATTAAGAGAGCCTGCAGATACCAAGAGGTTAGGAGTTTTCCTGCGTTGGTAAACAAGTGTAGGATATTTGAGGAAGATGACAAAGCCCACTCGGGCCAGAACATCAGGGCAAACCCCTCCTTGAGGCCTCAACAATCACACTTTAAGAGGTCGGGCAACACTAGGAGAACTAGATCCTCCTCTAACTTTAGAGGACAAGGAAACCGTGGGGGTCGTTTTGAGGGTCGCCCTGGGGGCGGTAGATGCTTCAGATGCGGAGGTAATCACTTTGCACGGGAATGCGATGCTGGAAACGATGTTATATGCTTCCACTGTAATGAAAGGGGGCATGTTCGCCCCGACTGTCCACAGCTGCAGCCTGAGGGTAGCCAAGCACGCCGTGGGGGTTTCTGCATGGGAGGACGTGGAACTAACAGTAAAGGAAATGGTAACAGAGGCAACAGAGCAAGGAGCAATTTGATGGCCACCACAAGTAACCAAGGGAGTAATGCCGACCACCCCGCAGTAGGAAGAGTCTACGCCATCAACACAGAAGATGCTGCACCAACAAATGACTTGGTACAATGTAAGTGTTCACTCGGTAAATATACACTTAATGTAGTTTTCGACTCTGGAGCCACCCATTCCTTCATAGCTGATGGGTGTGTAAAACACTTAAAGTTACCGACTGTGTTTATGGGTCGAACTTTGAGAGTGGCCAGCCCGACTGGCACTAATGTGTTAACATCGTCAATGTGCAAGGATGTAACGTTTGTACTGTGTGATCGGAGTTTCACCTTCGATCTGGTGTGCATGCCTCTGAAGGGCATTGACATTATACTCGGTATAGACTGGCTTTCAACCAACAAGGTGTTAGTGGATTGCAAAAACTGAAAGATAATCTTTCCGAGGCAGAACAATGAGGGTTACACGGCACAAGGTATAACTCAATTATTTATGATACTTTGTTTAACCGAGAATGAGAGTGAAGTCCAAGTGAATAAAATTCTGATTGTCTGTGAATTCCCAGAAGTGTTCCCTGAAGATGTACCGAGTGTCCCTCCCAATAGAGAAGTCGAATTCTCTATAGACCTGATCCCTGGAGCCGAGCCAGTCTCCAGTGCACCCTATAGAATGTCCCCGACTAAATTGGCCGAGTTGAAGAAGTAGGTGGATGATTTGCTCGGAAAACAATTCATTAGACTGAGTGTATCACCATGGGGCGCACCTGTGCTGCTCGTTAAGAAGAAGGATGGCAGCATGAGACTTTGCATAGATTACCGACAACTAAACAAACTCACAATTAAGAATCGGTACCCGTTACCCAGAATTGATGATTTAATTGACCAACTGTGTGGAGCCTCAGTCTTCTCGAAAATCGACCTACGATCGGGATATCACCAAATCCGAGTGAAGGACTCGGACATTCCTAAAACTGCCTTTAGGACTCGGTATGGCCACTACGAGTATGTAGTGATGCCGTTCGGTGTGACGAACGCCCCTGCTGTCTTCATGAATTACATGAACAGCATATTCCACTCCTATTTAGACCGGTTCGTAGTTCTTTTCATTGATGACATCCTAGTCTATTCTAAGACTCCCGAGGCGCATGAAGGACATCTCCGAGCGGTACTTCAAGTGTTGATGGAGAAACAGTTGTTTGCAAAGCTTTCAAAGTGCAAATTCTGGATGGATAAGATCCACTTCCTCGGACATGTGATTTCCGAACGAGGTTTCTCGGTGGACCCTTCGAAGGTGACAGCTGTAATGGCATGGGAGAAACCCAGGTCGGTCTCGGAGATAAGGAGCTTTATGGGCTTGGCCGGGTACTACAGGAGGTTCATTGAAGGTTTTTCTAAGTTGGCTTCGCCACTGACTAAACTGACTCGGAAAAACATTCCCTTCGTATGGAGTTCCGAGTGCGAGAGCAGCTTTCGAGAGCTGAAGAACAAGTTAACGACTGCACCAGTGCTGGCATTACCTGACTTACAACAGAGCTTCATGGTTTACTGCGATGCATCAGGACTCGGATTAGGATGCATGCTCATACAGAGAGATCGAGTAATAGCGTATGCCTCTCGGCAATTGAGACCTCACAAGCAGCATTATCCGACCCATGATTTGGAGTTGGCAGCTGTGGTGTTCGCGCTAAAAATCTGGAGGCATTACTTGTACGGGTCCAGATTTGAAGTATACAGTGATCACAAGAGCCTCAAATACCTATTCGACCAAAAGGAGCTGAATATGAGGCAGAAGAGATGGATGGAATTTTTAAAGGACTACGATTTCGAGCTGAAATACCATCCGGGCAAGGCAAATGTCATTGCCGACGCGTTGAGTCGGAAATCCCTCCATATGGTAGCAATGATGGCAAGAGAAGTGGAGTTGTTGGAACAGTTCTGAGACATGGACTTACATGTTGACACCCCCTCCTCTCGAAAAATGACAATCGGTACGCTGAGAATCGCCAATGATTTCTTGAAATCAGTGTACGAGCAACATCAGACGGATTCCTACTTGGCTGAGATGAAGGAGACGCAGGCCAAAGGAAAGGATTTGTCCTTGACCGAGGGATCAGATGGGATTTTCCGAGTGAAAAACAGAATATACGTGCCGAGTGAGAAAGAATTAAGGAGAATGGTGCTTGATGAAGCTCATAAGAGCCTTCTCAGTATTCACCCGGGTACCACGAAGATGTACCATGACCCGAATGTGGCAGAATACGTGGCTCGGTGTATTACTTGTCAGAAATCAAAAGTGGAGCACCAGAAGCCGTACGGTGCAATGCAGCCCCTGGAGATTCCCGTGTGGAAATAGGACTCAATTGCTATGGATTTTGTCATGGGATTGCCCAAAAACCGAGCGGGCCATGATGCAATTTGGGTCATTGTTGACCGGCTGACGAAGAGTGCACACTTCCTACCTGTGAACATGAAGTACCCAATGCCTAAGTTAGCTTGGATTTACATTCATGAGATTATCCGACTGCATGGTATACCCACTTCTATCGTATCGGATAGGGACCCTAGGTTCACGTCCCGGTTTTGGAACAACCTGTACCAGGAAATGGGCACGAAGCTTTGGCTTAGTTCTGCCTACCACCCCCAATCGGATGGACAATCCGAGTGGACGATTCAAAGTTTAGAAGACTTATTAAGAGCGTGTGTGTTAGAGCACGGTGGAGATTGGGAGCAGTACCTCCCCTTGATTGAGTTTACGTACAATAACAGCCATCATAACAGCATTGGCATGGCACCCTACGAAGCACTATATGGACGAAGATACCGAACCCCACTTTGCTGGTCAGAAACGGGTGAGAATCTGCTATTGGGACCAGACATTGTAAAGCAGACATCAGAGCAGATCCGAGTGATAAGGGACAGGATGAAGGCGTCTCAGGATCGGCAAAAGAGCTACCATGACAAACGCACTAAACCATTGGAGTTTTCAGTTGGAGACAGAGTGTTTTTGAGGACTTCTCCGAGTAGAGGA
This sequence comes from Clitoria ternatea, assembly GCA_037962975.1. Lineage (NCBI taxonomy): Eukaryota > Viridiplantae > Streptophyta > Magnoliopsida > Fabales > Fabaceae > Clitoria > Clitoria ternatea. Next base: position 46,945,244 of record CM075673.1, read on the forward strand.
GTCGGACGAGCCTTGAAAGGTGGAAAGTTAAGCCCTCGATACATTGGACCTTATGAGGTGTTGGAACGAGTCGGCTCCGTGGCATACCGAATAGCATTACCGACCCACTTATCCTGATTGCACAACGTATTTCATATGTCTCAACTAAGGAAGTATTTACATGACCCCAGCCACACAATGCCTGATGATGAAGTGGAAATCAAGGAAGACCTGACCACTGTGACTACACCGATTAGAATCGTGGACTGATCGGTAAAGCACTTGAGGAGCAAAAACGTAGGGCTGGTTAAAGTGGAGTGGCAGCAAGACAAGACTACCTCTTGCACCTGGGAACGTGAAGACACCATGAGGCAACAGTACCCCGAGTTGTTCGACTAAGGTAAGTCACTGAGTGAATTTCGGGGACGAAATTCTTTCGAGGGGGGGAGAATTGTAACATCCCAGTTTTGAAGCTAAATGCCGAATGAAAGATAAACTCTTAAGACCTGATTTCAAATAGGAAAACAACCGTTAATTATATTTAACTATCAAGCAGATTTAAGCCATTAAAATGATTGTTGTAGAATGGAGATTTTTGTAACCCAACTACCTTAAATTCAGAAACAATAAACTGATTAAATATAAAAGATGATGATGGCCAGGTGATGGGGTTGAGTGCGCGTGGCTGCTGGACTCACGCTCTCCCACCCCACTCTTCTCCTCCTCGTGCGAATATATATACACATAAGCCCATGATCACGAAGTCACTCACTGTTCCTTCAGATTCCCTTTTCCTCCACTGCTTCAACCTCTCTTCTCTGCTCATGTTTTCTATCCTCTCCCTACGTTTTCATCTTCTCCTTCCCTGTTCACTGCCCCATTCCTGGAAACGCACGACGATACCGCAAGGGACTTGGAGTTCCTTCTGCTGATAAGGGACGATCGTCAGGGTAGAGGACGAATAGCTCTTGTCTCACAGTGCGACTACGCCCAAGGAAGCCAAACGAGTGTGAGCCTGAGCGAAGCGATCGGAGAACCAAGGACCTACGTAGGAAGACAGAAGAACTCCCTCGATCTTCCTTCAGTAGGTAGGGGGCGCTTTGCATTTAAAATGCATAGCTCGTGAATGGGTTCCGAGTGATTCCTTATGCATGCATGTATGTTGAAGGGTGTTTGTGATGAAGTGTATATTGAAAGATAACTGTGATAGTTCTTTCATATTTGATATATGCGTTTGGGAGTTACACTGTTGGGTATGTGGATGCGTGTGTGTGCGTATGTCATGAAACCGTGTATGAATGTAGTGCATGTCTTTAAGTTGCCACGTGGAGTCTGGTTAATCATTTTACTGCGAATGCATAAAGATATATTGTGTGACTTCTGGGTGCCCTGCTCGGAAAACGACGAGTGAATCTTGATTGTTAACTTATATCATCTTGCATGCGTGTGTTGAAAATGAATTGATGCTGTATGAGATGATGAATGAATTGAATGCAGAGTGTGGCTAGGGTACGGAATAGAGAATGACATTGTCTTGGTAAACACTCACAAAAGAATGTAATTAAAAGAGCTTGAGTTAGACTCAAGGCAAGCTACCGAGTTGGACTCAGAGCTGCCCGTAGCACTGCCGTGGTCGCTTGGAGCGATTGTGTTACATGCAAGGGCAACGGTTGGGTACCTGTAAAACGGCTGAACCAGCTTGGAGCTGGAAGAAAAAGGCTTGGAGCCTGTGTTGCAACGTGAAAATCTATCAAGTGGGGGTCGGATCCGACTGTAGTAGACCTGTGTGTGTTAAACGGATATATGCATGTATGTTTGCTCTTATGTTATGAAGAACTTATTGTGTTGCATGTATATCTATGTCAATCGGAAATTATATATCTGAGGAATGAATGTATGAATTCTGAATGCATGGTACTGTTATAGGTAGACAACCTAGAGGATAATTAATGTTATGGTTGTTTGAAGTATGACGTTGTATGATGGAAAGCATGCGGGTTCCCAAGTCACTAACTGTCGTTTTTAAATGTAAAAGCTCACCCCTGCTGTGGCAATATTTTCAGTGAACATTCCTCGAAACTACGACTGATGAGGAGCTACTTGCCGAGTGGTTTAGCTGTGCACCAGGGAGCTATATGCATTTGTGTGAACGCTGTGTAATGTTTTAATCATGCCTTGGTCGACTCATGTCTGATGCTAGTGTTTTGAACAAGCAGAATCCTTAGGAGATGGGAAGAATATGATAACGTGTTTGTAAACATCAATATACACTGTTATATATATATATATATATATATAGCTATGTGTGTGTATGCCATACTGTATGTTTATCCCATTTTATGCGTAATGTTCGAATAGTATATACATATAGATCTATTCATGCTCTTCCGAGTGCGCAGGGATGGTATGACTTGGTATGACCTTTAGAAAGCCATGAAATTCTTAAAGGGAGGCTTAAGTTAGCTGGAGAGTATGGGTAGAAAGGGCTATATTACCGAGTGAGAAACGAGCAAAATCCCCGAGTGATCATAAGAGCGGTCAGTACCGAGTGGAAATTCTAAGTACAACCCGAGTGAGGAAGAGTTCGTATTCCTGAGTGAAAACCCTGAGCGATCCTCGTCTAAGAAAGAAGTTAGTGTAGTAGGGTCAGAATGGAATGGATTCTGAGTGCAAGATATTTAGAATCCGAGTGAGTGGGGATCTGTAACCGGAAAAGTGAGTTATGAATAAGTCTGAATGAGACCTAACTACCTGATTTCCGAGTGATCAGTTGTAGGATGCCGAGTGAGTAAGCTGTCATTTTCCGAGTGAATGAGTTGAAGGATGACTCTGGGTCCGAGCGTCTACTTAGCCGAGTGTGGCTCCTCGCTCCAGCGAGCAAGGTACTCGCTCCAGCGAGCAAGGTACTCGCTCCAGCGAGTGTGGGTTTGGGAAGGCTTATGTTGGCCTCGCTTAGGCGGAGTCATACCTCGCCCGAGCGACTAAGACGGTTCGCCCAAGCATGTGGGATCGCGTTGAAGCGAGTAGATGTTAGTGTGGAACCCCGCCCAAATACCTCCCTCTTCCGTTGTTGCATTTTTCTGTCTCGCTCGACGGTGTTGGACCCCGCTTGAGCGAATGGACGTCGTAGTGGAATCCGCCCAGGCGTTGATACGCTTCGCTGAACTGGGCGGAGTCGGTTCAGGTTTCATTCCTTCCATAGGTTGCCGTACATGTGTGCCTTCCTCATCCTTCCCTTGCCTATTTCCCTTATATTGATTGTCTAGCAGTTACTTGTGGAAAAAGTTCTCCCTGTTGATTCACTTTGGGAAGCGAGTGGATGCTGGTGTTGCGTTTCGCCTGAGAATTCCCTTCATCCGCTGTTGCATTGCCATACTTCGCTCAGGCGGTGTTGGACCTCGCCTGAACGAGTCAGCATTGTCATGGACTTTGCCCAGGTGTTGACGTATCTCGTTGAGTCGAATGGGATTTGTTCAAGTCTTGATCCCTCCGCTGATTGCTACATGTGTGAATGCTCTTTTATTTCCCTTGCCTTCTTCTTTCCCGATTGACCAGTGATTGATTTTGTGAAAAATTTCTCCCTGTTTTTGAAATTATTACTCATTAAAAATTAGGGTGTTACAACTAGTTTGTGGGTGATAAGGTGTAGCAACCTTATGCCTAACTCCATATTTCTTTAGAAGGGTCTGAAAAGTTTTCTCAATAAAATGAGACCCTCCATCACTTATAACACATTTTGGGACCCCAAACCTTGGAAATATTATTTTCTTAAAAAGTTTAATAACAGTCTTAGCATCAGAATGGGGTGAAGCAATGGCTTCCACCCATTTTGACACATAGTCAACTGCCACTAATATGAACTGATTTCCAAAAGAGGAAGGAAAAGGTCCCATAAAATCAACACCCCATACATCAAACAATTTAACTTCTAAAATGGTATTCAATGGCATTTCATGTCTCTTACCAATGTTACCTGTTCTTTGGCAAGCATCACAAGTTAGAACATACTTATGTACATCCTTAAAAATATTTGGCAAATAGAACCCATCTTGCAATATTTTATCAGTTGTCTTAGAGGTACTCATGCGCCCTCCACAGGAAAGAGAATGATAATGATCCAAGATAGCATGGACCTCATCTTGTGAAACACACCTCCGAATCAAACCATCTGCATATTGCTTGAATAGGAGTGGTTCATCCCAATAGTAGTGTTTAACATCTGTAAAAAAAATTTTCCTTTGCTGAAAGCTAAGATCAGGAGGTAAGATACCACATGCAAGAAAATTTACAAAATCAGCATACCAAGGAACACATTGGATACTAAGACTCAAGAGTTGTTCATCTGGAAAAGATTCATTGATGGGAATATTATCTGTTTCTTCTTTTTCAGATGTCAACCTAGACAGGTGGTCAACGACCAAGTTCTCGGTACCCTTCTTATCCTTAATTTCCAAGTTAAATTCTTGCAATATTAGAATCCACCTAATTAACCTAGGCTTTGCTTCCTTTTTATTCAATAGATACTTAATGGCAGAGTGGTTAGTGTAAATAGTAACATGTGAACCTACCAAGTAAGATCTAAATTTATCAAAAGCAAAGACAATAGCTAACAGTTCTTTTTCAGTTGTGGCATAATTTACCTGAGCATCATCTAGCGTCCGGCTGGCATAATGAATTACATGGAGCTTTTTGTCCTTCCGTTGTCCAAGCACAGCCCCCACTACGTAATCACTCACATCGCACATCAACTCGAACGAGAGTTCCCAATCAGGAGGTTGAACGATGGGGGCAGAGATTAGAGCCTGCTTAATCCTGCAAAAAGCTTCCATACAAGATGAATCAAAATTGAAAGGCACATCCTTACCTAGAAGAGTTGTAAGAGGCTTTGTGATCTTGGAGAAATCTTTAATGAACCGTCGGTAAAACCTGCATGTCCAAGAAAACTCCGAATACCTTTCACATTTGTAGGTGGGGGCAATTTTTCAATCACTTCTACTTTAGCCTCATCAACTTCGATACCTCTCTTAGACACTAAGTGTCCAAGAACTATGCCTTCTCTTACCATAAAATGGCATTTTTCCCAGTTCAAGACCAGATTGGTTTCTTCACAACGCTGCAAGACTTGGCACAAATTTGTTAAACAGTTATCAAAATTCAAACCATACACTGAAAAATCATCCATAAAGACTTCCATCACATTTTCAATAAGGTCAGAAAAAATTGCTTGCATACACCTTTGAAAAGTCGCAGGTGCATTACACAGTCCAAAAGGCATACGTCTGTAAGCATAAGTCCCATAAGGGTAAGTGAAGGTAGTCTTTTCTTGATCAGATGGATGAATGGGAATTTGATGAAAACCTAAATACCCATCCAAATAACAGAAATAAGATTGTTTTGCAAGTCTTTCAAGCATCTGATCAATAAAAGGGAGAGGAAAATGATCTTTTTTCGTGGTGCTATTTAACTTCCTATAATCAATACACATGCGCCAACCAGAGACAATCCTAGTAGGAATCAGGTTATGTTTATCATTTTCAATCACAGTTATTCCCCCCTTTTTAGGCACCACATGAACAGGACTTACCCATTTACTATTATCAACAGGATATATGACTCCAGCATCAAGCAATTTCAAAATTTCCTTTTTAATCACTTCTTGCATTTTTGGATTTAATCTCCTAAGTGGTTCTACTGTGGACCTACTTCCATCTTCTACAGTAATCCTGTGCATACAAAGAGAAGGGCTAATCCCTTTGATATCATCCATTGTATAACCTATTACCTTTCTATACAACCTAAGTTGTTTCAAAAGTTTTTCAGTTTCACATGGATTCAATTCAGCATTAACAATCACAGGATATGTGGAATTAGGACCAAGAAACTCATACCTTAATGAAGCTGGTAAAGGTTTTAATTCCACATTGGGGCTTACCATTTTGTCACACATGACCTCAGTATCATGTTTTAGTGGAGCCTCAGAGCAATCAGATGTTCCTGCAGGCTCAATCATGAAAACAGTTTCAAGTGGGTCATTAGGAAGGTTTGCTTCCTTTACCACTTGTTCAACAAAATCCACACTACAACAAACATCATTAAAAGGTTTTTCTAAAATATTTTTCAAGTTAAAATCAACCTTTTGATCTCCAACAGTTAGAGACAACTTACCATTCTTGACATCGATCACAGCACCTGCAGTTGCTAAAAATGGTCTTCCTAAAATAATAGGAATCAAAGAATCTTCATCCATTTCAAGCACAACAAAGTCAGCAGGTATAAAAAATTTTCCTACCTTAATAGGAACATCCTCTAAAATTCCTATAGGATATTTTACAGATCTATCAGCCAATTACAAAGACATCCTAGTAGGTTTCAGCTCACCCAATCCTAACTTTTCAGCAACAGATAATGGCATTAAACTCACACTCACTCCTAAATCACACAATGCTTTATCTATATTCATGTCACCAATCATACAAGGAATAGAGAAACTACCTGGATCTTGGAGCTTGGGTGGAAGTTTCTTTTGAATTAGAGCACTACACTCTTCAGTAAGTACAATTGTACCATCTTCCTCTAGTCTTCTTTTGTTGGACAAAATGTCCTTCAGGAACTATGCATATGTGGGCATTTACTGCAAAGCATCTGTGAAGGGAATATTGATACATAATTTCTTTAAAACATCAAGAAACTTACCAAATTGTTTGTCCAACTTTGCTTTAGCCAAGCGCTGAGGAAATAGAATGGGAGGTTGATATGGCTTAACCTCCTCCTTCTTTTCTTATGGTTTCTCTTCTTCAATCACTGGATGAGATAAAGATTCATCCACTTTCTTTTCCTCCTTTGCAGTCTTGCCAACTGGCACATCATATTGAGTACCACTCCTAAGAGTGACAGCCATGGTTTGGTTGGATGGTCCAGCTTCAGGTTTTCCAGGAAATGTTCCTCGTGCTCTTTGAGAGTAAGAAGCTTGTTGAGCAATTTGATTCTCTAATATTTTGTTGTGGGTGGCAAGAGAATCCACTTTTGAAGCTAAGTTCTTTATTGCATCAGAGAATTCATCATTTTGTTTAAGTTGAGTAGCTATAAATGTCTCCATCAAGGATTCTAGCTTTGATTTTTGTGGAATATAGGTTCCTTGTTGAGGTTTGTAGTTACTTTGATTACCTTGGAATTGAGGTGGCCTATTTTGGAAGCCAGGTGGACCTTGTAGAGGTCTGTAGTTACCTTGATAATTTACACCATAGTTTTTAATAACATCCACCTGATGCATTTCTTGTTCTTGATTAAGGGTCATTGCTAAATGGCAGTTTACAGCTCCATGTCCTGAAACACCACAAACTTCACAAACAATATTAGTAGCACCTGTTGACCCTATTTTATCGAGTTTTAATGTTAATGATTCAACTTTGGTAGAAAGTAGGGAAAGAGCATCAACAGAGTACTTACCTGGTGTTTTAGCAGGTAATCCTCTCTCAGATTTCCACTGGTGAGTGTTTTGAGCTATTTCCTCAATCAGGTTCTGAGCTTCATCAACATTTTTACTCATGAAGGCTCCTCCAGCTGCAGCATCTAAAGAGATCTTTTATGTGGAAGTTAGTCCATTATAGAAAATATGGATTGTCAACCACCTTTCTATCCCATGGTGAGGACATTCTCTCAGCATCTCCTTGTATCTCTCCCAGGCTTCATATAAGGATTCATCATCTTTTTGTGAAAAATTTATGATTTGTTTTCTCAGCACATCGGTCTTATTTCTTGGGTACCATTTATTGATAAAAGCACTGGACAATTGTTCCCAAGTGGTGATGGATCCTTCAGGAAGAGAGTATAACCACGCCCTCGCTTTATCTCTTAAAGAGAAAGGGAAGAGTCTCAAGCGAATGGCATCATTGGTGGCTCTGTTCATTTTCAGGGTGTCACAGTATTTAAAAAAAATTTAAAGGTAAAGATTTGGATCTTCAGAGGGTAATCCTCTGAATTGGTTCTGTTGAACCATTGAGAGTAATGAAGGCTTCAATTCAAAATTGTTAGCCTCCACTGTGGGTCTAAGGATGCTAGATCCTCTTCCATTTGTACTTGGAGCGGCAAAATCTCTTAAGGCTCTATTTTGGTCTGCCATTTGATTTTCTTTTTGTTGTTTTTGTTGTTTTCTTAAAGCTCTAAGGGTACGTTCTATCTCAGGGTCAAATCCTAAGTTTAGATCGACACTACGGCTTCGTCGCATAAAAAGAAAATAAATGACAAATAAAATAAACAATTACAAAAATAAAACAACAACAGATACACAAAATAAAGAACAAAATACAAAGTAACAAATAGAATAAAAATAAAGAAAAATATAAAAAAAACAAAACAAACAAAACAAAAAAAAATACTAACAAGTATGATCTAATAGAATTTCAATATTGCCGATATTTGAGGGACAACAGTCCCCAGCAACGGCGCCAAAAACATGACAGGGCCCGCAAGCGAACGGGTTATGTCGCGTAATATAAAAGATTATCGTTCTCTACAGGGACTATTTTCAAAGTACCAACATATTGAAATTTAATTATCCACCCAATTGATTTTTAATGTTTTTGTAACATAAAACACAAATTAAAAATAAATTTAGAAACAAAATTTACTTGACACTTAAAAATCAGAGTTGAGAGTATCTTAGGATTTCGGGAGATCAAGACTCTATTTTATGTTAATGAATTTTAACTTTTCATAAATAAGAATCAAATTAAGTTTTCCAAGGCGGATTTTCCTTAAGCTAATTAATATGTTCCTCTCGGAATCCTATTAATGTACCTAACCTATGGAAAGCGCTGCTTAATCCTTAGAAAAGGCCCATTATCGTTTTGTGAAAATCCCTTATTTATTCCCCAAAAGATTTTGACTACTTTTACGGTTTTACCGAGGTCACAAAAAGTATTTCAAAACCTTAGGCTTAGTTCAAAAACATTCCAGTAATAATAAATCTCTCGATTCTATTAATTACTTAAACTTACTAATATACCCGCAAGAATACAGTTTTATCACTTAGGTTCTTGTTAGGAATCACTAAGAGCATTGAGCATTTTTTGAACTAAATGGAAAACAGAAATTTATTTAATTCAAAGTCAAAATAACATTATCATAAAATATTATCACACCCCCTTAATCCCAAGATAATTAATTTAGTTACTCATGAAATAATTCAAATTCATATACATGATGGAAAAATAAAACATACAAGATATGGTAAAAATAAAGACTTACGGGTTTCTCCAAAAGCTCAAAATAATTTTACCACTGTATTTCCTTGTTGCAATATTCCTCCACCAATTACAAATTGGAACACTCAATTTCACAATCCTCACAACTCTTACACAAAATAAAATAAAGAAAATAAAAAGAGAAAGAAATGGAACAAAGAAGAAAACAAAGGAAAAGAAAAGAAAGGAACAAAGTGAATGAATGAGAATTGGATATCAAAGCGACGCTGTAATGGCTGTGGAGTTATGGAGCCCGTGTGCAAATCATTGAATGGACGAAGTAAGAGAATGGAGCAGAGTTTTTGACTCCAAAGAAGGCTTTAGACCTCCCCCCCCTTTTTTCCTCTTTCATTGAGGTATTTATAGAAATCTGGACGTCAATAATCATGGGGAACGGCGGCTAGTGGGACTTCTTTATTATTTTCTCTTTTGTCTTGTTGTCAGCCGCCCCACAAGATCAACAAATCAACTTGGATGGTGCGTTGGTGCATGATGGAGAAACAGCCTGGACCTCGACAACCATAGGGAACGGCGGCTAGTGGGAATTCTTTATTTAAATGCCTCAGCCCGAGGGGTATTCCTTCAAAATCAAGGTCTTTCTTCACCCGGAAGCACATCACTGGAATTGAACCACTCGGAGAAACCTTGCTCGGATATATTGCTTGGGAGTAATTAAATCGAGAACAACACTTTCTTCGCTCCTTGAAATGATCCACTCGGACACATTCATCTGAAGTCAAGCTTGCCTTTAACTAAGAATTGCTTTAATCGTGCATCAACCCATTCGGACGTATTCACTCAGAAGTCCGACTTGCTTTTCACTCAGAATGGCCTCAATCGTCAATCAACCCATTCGGACGTATTCACTCCGAAGTCCGACTTGCTTTTCACTCAGGAATTTGGAACTTGAGAGAATCTGGCCGATAGAAGCTTTTTCCAGGTCAGAGCTTTGCTTTGCTCGGAAATACATCTCTCGGCCCTAAACCATTCAAAAATGCCTTCCTCGGAGACATCTCACTCGGGGTTAGTTTGAAACTTGAGAGTCTGCCCGAAAGAGATTCATTCCTGGTCGGACCTTTTCCTTGCTTGAAAAGACATTTTCTCTGAAGCACACTACTCAAAAAGGCCTTTTCTTTGCTCAAAATGCCATCTTTTCCGAAACACACCACCCGGAGACATCCTTGCCTGACAAGTGTTCTTTCGAAGTCAGAGTTTTTTTCATTCAGAATCAACTCACTCGGGAATCCCCACTCGGAAACAATTTTGCCCAGAAAAAGCACTTGTCCCCAAATCAGACTCACTTCAATCAGTAATCCTTCACTCGGACGTATATCTTTGGGCGGTATTTATTCAAAGTCAGTCCCTTTTTCACTCAGAGTGGATGCAGTCAGGAATCTTCCACTCAGATTTATCTCGAACCGGGAAGTATTCCTTCAAGGTCAGCCATTTTTTACTCGGAATGGGAATCTTCCACTTGGATTTACCTCCAACCGGGAAATATTCACTCAAAGTCAGCCATTTTTTATTTGGAGGCACCTCCTTCGGGAATCTTCTACTCGGAAACACCCTACCCGGAGATAATCCACTCGACAACGCTTCACTCGGAGACTCCCTACTCAGAAATGATCATTCCGAGTCATCCTACTCTGAAATGATCATTCCGAGTCAGAATTCAATCCTCTTAGAATTCTTTCCACTTGGGCCGCACTAATAGATAGCGCACTAATAGCCCATTTTCATACTTTTGTTGCTCTTTTTTCATTGAGGCTTGTTCTTCTTGTTTCTTTATTATTTGATGGTCGTTGTTCTCTTGTTATTGACCCTTGGATTATCTTTATACTTGTTCCTTAATTTTATTAATTTCTACAAAATAAAATACCCAAGTAGAACTAAAATCACAAAAATTAAGGAAATACAGTGCATAATGATTAAAATCCTAAGCAAACTAAATCTAATTTATTGTGTTATAAAACACTTATCATGTATCACCTTTAACTTCTTGAATTTGCATGTTTCTAATACCTTATTGTACTAGGATGGGCTCAGACATTTTTTAATACATTTATTATTTTTCTAGGAATCTGGTGGTTGTTAAGCCCTTTATTTTGTTTCCATCTTTTGTAATTTTAGGCTTATGTTGATTCTGGCCAAAATAATAATGTATTAATCTCTTTTTGAATGATGATGCTTTTTTTGTTTTGCAAAGTAACTCTTGTCGAATTGAGTTAGATAACCATTATGTCTTGTTTTAACTTTTATTCATAATGCTTAAGTTAAGATACATGTTGACCCAATATGGACATTTACGACTTATGTGTAAGCTTTTGCTTCTGCTACTCGTTGGGGCTCGGTATGGTACCTAGAAAAGTGACCAATCCTCCCAACTCCTTGGGGCTGAATGACCGGTCATGTAGAAGACTAGGGTACCACTTTTAGGGCTTTGCTAACTAGCTAGCATGACCACTCTTAGGGTGTTTGTTCTACTTGCATTGTTCATTGGAATCCAATATGGTTCCTTAATAAATACCAATCCTCACTAGAATATGTTTGAATTCAACCTTATCAAAGTGAAGCTTCAACTCTTTTTCCTTGACTAGGTATTGCTGCAATAAAAGTTTTTTTCGTGATATACTAGGAATCACTACATAGGGTAGTCGTTCTAACTCCAATATTCATAATAGCTCTTAAGCCTGCTAAACAGACTTTATATTCTACCTAATTATTTGAATTTTTAAAGTCAAATCTTAAAGAAATTTTGAGATGGATGCCATCTTCACTTTCCACTACTAAAAAAGCCACTAACAACTATAAAAAATTAACGACCACTAGAAGTCGTCTCTAGTAAGTGATAACATTAGCAACAGAAAATAAGAAGGGACTATCTACACACTTCAAAAAAAATCAGTTACCACATTAGCCACCGGACTATATGTCATAACCACAACTTGTCCACTAGTTGTTGCTGGCACCATCGCTGACGTTAATAACTATAGTGACGCCATAAAAATCCATCACTAACCAACACAATAATAGTAGGTGGTCGTCGTTACTGTGGCCACCTAGGTGACAACAAGCTCCTCCATTGCTAAAAAAAACTTTTTTGGTTTGCCTCAAACTCTTTGGCTTTCCCTCTATTCCCAATAGCGATGGTTGTGGGAATCGTTGCTAACATTGCAGGGAACCTACAACGATGGAGACCACCATCGCTAAAGTTTTTTGGTTTTTGTAACATCCTGCGTATTAATTAAGGGCTAGATTAAGATTAAATGTTAAGTGAGGTTAACTATAAATTAAAAACTTAACTGCTGACGGGACTGAGTGACTGTGACATGTAACCATGCAGCAGGCTCCGATCCGCGTTCCCCACTCACTCTTCACGTTTCTAGGAGTATATGGGCTGAAGCCCTTAACCACTTCTCCATTCACTCCAAATTTCCTCAACTCTTTCCATCTTCTCCTACTTCTTCATTCTTCTTCTTCTATGTCCCCTATTTTTCATAACTTCGCGACTGTGGTGTTATGGAGAACCCGAGATTCCCACTATAGGTGAGGAGCAATCATTCGAGTGGAAGAAGAACAGCTTCCTGTTCCCAAGTTGATTAAAGGGTGTGACTGTGTTCGAGGGGGGCTGAACAATAGAGAGTGGTGGACGAAGCCAACAGAGCATCGGACCAAATATCGAGAAACATAGGAGCTTCTCGAGTCCCTTCAGTAGGTAGGGGGCGCTTTGCATGTCAAATGCATGGTTTATGGACGGTACCGGGTGAACGTATAGCCCTATGTGTGTGTGATTATGATTATGATGACTATGTGAAATGTCTGACTGTCAATCTTTGGATACCGTGTGTGTGGTAGTAGAGTCCTGTTAGCAGTTTCACACTTACATGCATGTGTTCAGGGTTTGTTGTGCTGAGTTCTGATGGTTGTTTATACATAAATGCATGTGGTGTATGTTCCTGTCATTGTTAACACCGAGAGTGTATATGTGTGTGGCTGTTGGGTTGATCTTGTCTGGAGTGTTGTATTAAGAATATGAACTGTTTGGTTGCTGTGTATGCTAGTATGATTGACGAGTGAATGTAGATACTATGTTGGGTCGGTTATGATTCTAATGGTTACGTGGAATGTGCTCGATAATCGGGAATGCTGCTAATAAAAATGCATAAGTTACATGTATAGGAACGGGGTGACCCGTGGAAGGTCAGGAGCCCCAATGAGATGATTTCCAGCTACAGATCCTTGGCTAAATCTTGTGAGGGCCTGTGGTAGCCGAGGGAGCTAGAGTTAAGTCTTGAGATGTCAATGGGAGACCGGTACCACGCGGGAAGGGAACCTGTAATTGAAAATTATTGTTTAAGTCGGATCCGCATGCATATATGTAGGTGCATTGTTAAAGAGAATAACACGATTCATATGATCCATGAATGATACGAATGAATTCCGATTGAGTTGATGCATGCTCCTTTATGAATGAGAATGAGCTTAATGTGATATGTATGTGAGTATATGTTATTGAAAATATCATGGTTTATATGGCCTTAATTTAAATTGAATGAATTCCGATTGAATATGCGCGTGTACCGATGCTGATGCCGAGTCAATAACTGTCATTTTATATGTAAAAGCTCACCCCTATTGTGGCCATATTTCAGTGGATGTCTCTCGGAATGATGGATGATGGAGAAGCACCAGTCCCGTGAGGCGTACTGTACAGTGGACTTGTATATAATTGTATATACTATGTAAATAACGTTGTTAAGCCTTGGCCGGCTCTTAGTATAATATTTTGTTTGAATATGTTGGAATTGAACTCTCTCGGTATTAAGAGCAAACTAATTATATATATATATATACATATATTATGTTATGCATTTAATCTTGATCAGTAAATAATGTGGTAGGCGAACATTCAGTTGAGTACCTTCGCATTCTACTGAATGAATAGAGCTTGCGTGATTTCGAGTAAGGGAGAGTTAAGGTAAAACCGAGTGAAGTGAGATATGAGACCCCCTTCTGAATAGAGAAGGGATGGGTCAATTCTGAATAAGTTATATTCATTAAAGACTATTTCCGTAAGAGAAATAATCGAAGGATGTTACGTGAGGAATCCCTTAATAAGCCTATTCCGTGTGGATAAGGCCATGATACCCCGAGTGAACGAGGTCATGAAATTCTGAGTGAGAATCAACTTGATTCGATCCGAGTAAGAGTTTATTAGAACTTCCCCGAGTGACAGGAATGCTGGGGTATTCTGGGCAGACGAAAATAGGAAATCCCTAAGTGAGATTTGACCTTGTTGAGAGTCCTTAGTGTAAAAGAGAATATATATACATATACCCCGAGTGAAAGATGTGTAAACCACTTCCGAGTGATATTAGACTGAGAGGAGTATTCCGAGTGAGGAATACGTATGGGTTCCGAGTGAAATGGCTGAGGGAACCATTTCCCAAGTGGTTAACATCTGTGACTTTCAAGAACGAAAATAGAGAGTATTATGTAAACTTCCGAAGGAAGCATGTATGTGTGGGAGCCTCCCGAGAGAAATTAGGTTCCGACTCCGAGTGATGAGGTTACTGAGTGAACTTGAGTTTAGATTCCGAGTGATTGAATTATCCGAGTGCTCTGTTCGCTTGGCCGAATAAGGTTCCGCTCCAGCGATCATGGTTCGCTGAAGCGCTTTCTTCCGCTGGCTATTAATTAACCGATATTGGGCCTTGTTATCATGGGGGCATCCTGACCCGGTTTTTCCTTTCTTTGGTCGGATTCTGTTCTGATTTTTCCCTTCTAGCCGTTCAGAATTTTTGGGAAAATTTTTTTTTCTCTTGTCTCAAGTTTTATTTAATTTAGTTAGGATGTTTCAGTTTTCCTCCAACTTTTACATTTTCCCTCCATTTTTTTGTTCCAATAGCGACGATGGGGACATTGTTGCTAACGGTGTAGGGAACCTATAACGACGGAATTGGTCATCGTTAATTTATAGAATAAACAGCGGTGAACTGTGTTGTCATCGCTAACAAATTATTGTTACCACATTGTCATTACACAACGACGGTAAATGGGCATCGCTCCTCTTGCCACCTCAGCGATGACCTATTTCTCCATCGTTGTAGTTCATCCTAGTGGATAAGTTACTAATAGACTGGTGTCATATGGCGAAGTTGTTTTTGTTAGTGACGGTGGTAGCGACAGAATGTAGACATCGCAAAATTTTTAATCTTAATCAACCAGCGTCTCTTTGCTAAAATCAGTTGCCCTAATTTAGCTTCATCTAACTCAACTCTCATCTCTCATTCTCCTTTTGGTCTCTCACACAGACACGTTGTTAGTCTTTCTCGAGCTTCCTCTCCATCGCTCTTTCTCTTTCCCATATGAAATATGTTATTTATCTTTGTGCATGATTACTCTTATTTATATACATAACTTAATTCGGTTTATACTTTTTGTGGTATTCCTTAAACTTCGTAAAATGAAAGAGAGCTTTGTATTCTTAACTTTTTACCTTTAGGGGTTTCGTTGATCTTTTTAATATGTTGTGTGTGAAAATAGGTTTAAGTCTTACTAGTTTATGAACAATGGAAATCATGTTTGTGTTCCAAGTGCGTTCTATTTTTTTATACTTTTTTATGTGCCAAATTAGTCTCTATAGCATGCTTGTTGAAGTGTAATTTGTGTGGTAAGATGTATTTAGGGACTATTTTGATGAATTCATAATAATTAGGGACCATATATATAATTTTCATTTTTTATACGATAAGTACGATTGATGTTGTATTATATGTTTCATAGACTAATTTAACTATTTTCATTAGCTGAATGTTATTTTTATGTTTCCACTATTTTAATTTTTTTTGTTATATTCCTTGTAAGAAATGATGGGTAGTAAATAATGGTTAAGCCCTTACTATGCCAAAAATGGTCTTTTACAACATTTCCGCACTGTGTTTCACAGTGTTTTTAAATATTATTGTTTCGTGTATGGTAATAGGTGGAAACGTTTGACAGCGTTTGTAGAAATGCTGTAAAAGATGTACATTTACAGCGTTTCAAAAAATGCGAAAAACCGTAATAGGGTAATACTTTCTAAAGCGTTTTTAACGTAAACGCCATAATAGGGTCATACTTTCTAAAGCATTTTTTTAACACAAACGCTATAATAGACTTGCCATTATAAATGCTATGAATTTTTTTAATTTTAAATATTTTTCTTTATTCAAATTTACATTAATTATACATATTCAAATTAAAAGGTGAATACATGACAATATTACCCAATTAACAAGTTGATAAATATAACTAATTATTATTAACTTTCACATTGGTCAACACATCTAAATAACATCTATTTGTAATAAAAATATACACATTACCTTTAGCACATAAACTCATACACATTATCAATCAAGTTATATATATCCAAAGAATAAGAAATGAGTTTCCTACTTGTAAATCAAATAAATACAACCTAAAAAATATTTATAAGCATTTTATGGTCAATCATAGGTTCCCATAATATATGATCATTAGCTACTCATGATAATGAAATTAATTAAGTATATTACATCCAAACCCAACAGAAAAAGGTTTTAGCTATACATTTTCATGTGAGCTACCTTAAAAGCAAAGAAATACAAAATAATCAATGAAGACTAAGAGAAAAAGAAGATAAATCAGAAGGGATCCCTCATCTTTAAGCTTCCCCATGGTGTTAGAGAGCCTCTACACAGTGCTCCAAGCCTTCTACAGATCAAAGATCACAAAAAGTGATCTAAACCTATTTATATAGCATTTTAGGCCAAATAGATATGTGCTTCTACAAAGATTTCGCCTCAACAAACATCCTAGTTGGGGCAAACTGATAATTTTTTAACTTGTTTACCCCAATGATCAGACTGCTCGTTAGGGCCAGAAGGCCTCGTTAAACAGCTCAAAAACACGATCCAACTGTTTAAATGGAAGTATTGGATGGTATGAACATATCAAAATTTAAACTCGACCCAATAGTGAACGAAGCCCTAATTACAAATTTAAATTTATTGTTCAAAATTAAAGTTGAGCAAAAAATTCAACACTTTATCTTTTTCTCTTCTTTTCTCTCTAAAGGCCTCTAAAACATATCAAAATACATAAAAAAAATAATTTGTAAGCTCAAAATTATGACTACTATCCAATTAAAAACAAAGGACAATTTTATTAATTAAAATATCTGTTATACACCAATTTAGAGACAAATTTTACATAGAAAATAACAAAGAATTGACATCTAACATAGTGACACTTAAGTTTAAAGTGAGTTATTGAAATCTACAAATATCATCTTGTTTGATCTCACTCTTATTGGTAAATTACTTCAATGGTCAATTTATTGTATAAATTTTAGGTTACTTTGTTAGGGAAAATCTTTTGGGATTTTAGAATGTGAAGAGATTTTGTTATGAAGTGTCTAGTGAACACTTACAATCTTCATTATTTTGAGTAGAGTATATGGTTGACCATGAAACCTAAATTTCACAAGACTCTATGGTTGATTAAATTGTCTTAGGTTTTCATAGCTTTTAGTTTTAATAACCACTTTTGTTTGATAGCTTTATTATTGTACTTTCCTTTACTTTGTAATTTTGTTTAAAAGGAAGGATTATGAGTTTTTAGACTCATATTGGGTACCTTAGCACAATGTTAAGATCCCACTATTATGTTAATTGGGTTTTTAATATATTGACCTTTTATGAGAACATTAATGTTGACATTGGTATATTGGATTAGTGGCAGTATGCATATTATAGTTATATCTCAAGATTTATTGTTGTTTTATTGTCATTTGGCATTATGAAGACTTTAGTACTTAGTTTCATTTTGTTGTATTGAGATATTATAAATTGTTACATCTCAATAAACATCATGGGTGTTATGACCTATTTATTGTCAATAAATGCATAATTTAGGCATGTAATGTTATCATGCATTTTTCACGTAGATTGACATTTCACTTTCATTAAGATAACATGTATATAAGTATCTATTGTGTATGATATAATTTTTTAATTTTCCTAAGATACTTGTTCTCTTATGTTTAGACCTAAAGATTTTAGTATTTTGTTTGTTGTTGACATTTTATGAACACTTAATGTCAAATATTGTACAACATTTTGTTTAGTTCAATGATCATTTATGTTAGTAGGCTAGCTCAATTGTGATCATTTTTATTCTTGGGTTATTGTAAGCACTGACGTTCATGTGGATTTTGTTTAGGTAATTCATTGTACAACCTCCTACTAGTACAATACTTATATTTAAAGCTTTTGAAGTAATGTAACTCATGGCATTTGTTGAGTGTTTTGATGTTTCTAGGTTAGTGAGAATTTAAAATGATATATTATATTATATTTATGAGATATTAATTAGTCAACTTTATTATCATATCCCTATATCATTCTTTATATGCTTGGAATTTTGTTAGCATTGCATTATTCTTTCATTATCCATGTTATGAAATAAAATATGAATTTATTAACGTGTATGATATTTCTCTCTATTAGATGTAATTTTTATATTGTTATAAACTCACTATTCTTCTTTGATCATAATTAATATTTTGTTTGATGATATTTTTTAGTATCTAATAATTTTAATATTGCTATCCGGTAGGATGATCTTATATTTTTCAATTTAATTATTTTATGGATTAGCAATATTTAATTATTAGAATAAATTCACATTATTAATTATGAAAATACTAATTAATACGATGGATATTGTGTTGGGCTTTTTATCCAAATGGTTCGCAATGGATGGTCCATTCACTTAGTGTCAACGAGGATTTCCCGCTCTTATTTGATTTAACTATATAAGTTGTCATCCCATTAAAATGTTTTAGTGTGTGATCTGTGGAGAAACTTAATTATCAAAAAAGAGAGTATAATGCACTCTTATAAGTAATGTTCACTTGCACAAAGAATGGCGTTATGGATTTTGTGATCTCTTAACTACATGTTTATTGTTTTATTATAATTATAAGATTAAAGATGTGTTCCCCCAGGAATCAAGAGGGGACCCCATGAGATCCCCTGAATCCTTTGTCGATTAGCAAATGATCATTTATACTTTAGCCATAGCTTAGTGGGCCTAGGCCAATTTTCCCCTGGGTAAACCCTCATATAAATGAGACTCGTATATGATAAGTGTTATTTTACATTGATTTAATACTTCAATTAAACTCATTTTGGAAAGAATTTAACTGGATTAGTAATTAATTAAGCATGATTTTTGTTGTAAATAACACATTGTGTAAAAGAACTTGATTTGTCTAAATCTATGAAGAAAGGTGCCAAAAGTCCTGAAGAAACCAAGAAACACCAGCATAAAACAAAAGGGACGCTTGAACGTGACATGTTCCATGCTTGAGCGTGAATTAAAGGAAGCAAAATGTATCAGGACCCTTCCACACTCAAGCGTGGGAAAGGGCCGCTTGAGCGTGAGCCCGAGCTCGCTTGAGCGTGGCTTAAGCGTGAAGTGGACCTGTTGAACTAAAAGGCACGCTCAAGCATGACACAGTTTAGCTTGATCGAGGATGAATCAGCATCAGGACCTTCCTCACGCTTGAGCGAGAAAAGGAGACGCTCAAGCGTGCGTTTGAGCGTAGGTTGAGTGTGGGTTCAGCGTGGGTTAGACATGTTGGACATAAATGGCATGCTTGAGCGTGACCTTTGAGCTCAAGCGTGACTCATGCAGCATGGGATTTTTAATTTAATATTAACCAATGGTGCGATTCTAACTCAACCACTTAGAGGTGTTTCTGCATGTCTCGGAATACTCCTTCATGGGCTCGATGCAAGTGGGCAAGGAAAGTTGAAGCATAACCCCTATAAATCAAGCAGAAAATAGGACATCGAGGACATCAAGCATTCCCTGCATCTCCTGCAAAATCCAACTTCCCCATTATTCCTTTTACCTTCTGTATTCATTTTCAAAATCTCTTGGAGTGAAAATGCAAAGCATGAGTAACTAATTTTCCTTTATTGGGATTAGTTGTAATCAATTCAAACCTGAAGTAATGCAGCTGTAAGTTTTTATGTATGTTAATAAGATTTGATATTTTCTGTATTTTATTCTGCCATTAATGCTTGAAGATACTTGATCACTATTTTCTTGTTTTAAGTTTTCTTAAGTATACTGGGAAGTAACTTTTGAGAGCAGATCTAAATGAAATACTCGTTGTGAGTAGCTGACCAGGGATGGCATCTAACGCAATGAACATCGAAACAATCGATCGGTAATGCTGGAATGGTTTCAAATTGACTGGGGGATCGACGATTTGAAATCATTCTTATGAATTTTGTAGTCGAGGGATCGATACAAATGACTTTGATTGTGACGTAGAAATTATCATTTCAAGTTACATACATACAAATTTATTTAGCTTATGAAAGGTGAGATGCGATGAAACCAATCCCAGTTTTCCAAATCTGATTTCTTCCAAAACACTTTACTGTCATTATTTTCATACTTGTTGTTTCTTTCATATTCAATCTTTTGCATAACAAAATCGAAACAAATCTTTTGTCAAAATCAATTCGAGAACTAAAATCTTCAAACCAACACCTCCTCAGTGGAACGACATCTATACTATACTACAATCACTATGTTTAAACTTGGCACAAACATTCCATTGAGTTCATATTATACAAACTTGATTCTCTTTCCTTGAACACCTCATTTCTTTATATGATCTATAAGAAATTGCTTACCAAGTTTTGGCGCTGCAGCCGGGGAGGTGATTCAAGTTTGAATATTTTAGCATTAAATTGACAAGACTTTGTAAATAAATTTCATTTGTTTGCACTTTTCATTTCTGTATGGTAACATTGCTAGAGTGAGTGCTTGATTTATGATCTTGAGAGGACAGGGACCAAAAGAACAACTTGCATTTGATCCAGAGATTGATAGGCTACTCAAGAAAATCAAGAAACCTAAGCAAAAGCAGAACTTCCATACAGGAAAAACTTCCTCTGATAGAATGGCGGATGTTAACAGCAATAACCAAAATCCACCAAGGAGAACACTTGGAGATTACATTCTACAACAAGGGCCCAGACACTACTCAAGCATTGCTATACCAAATACAATAAGGGCTATAGAAATGAAACCTGCATTTCTTAGTTTAATTAGTTCCCACCAATTCCATGGAATGACAAGTGAAGATCCCTACACTCACTTGGCAACTTTCTATGAATTGGTTGGAACGATGGGCTTTGAACAAGAAATAATTGAAGCTGCATATCTAAGACTATTTCCTTTTTCTTTAGTAGGTAAAGCAAAGGAATGGCTCCAATCTCATCCAAATCAAAGCTTGAACAGCTGGGACATAGTGTAAGAGAAATTCCTACACAGATTCTTTCCACCATCCAGATTTATCAAAGCCAAATCAGACATCACAACATTCAACAAGGGCCAAGATGAACCCTTCTGTGAAGCATAAGAACGTTTCAAATCCCTTTTGAGAAAGTGTCCAAATCATGGCTTGGAAGATATTGCCCAACTTAATATCTTCTACAGTGGACTCAAAGCAGATACCAAAATGATACTAGATGCAGCAGCTGGAGGCACTGTGATGACGGTAGATGCAGAACAAGCTATAAGAATCATTGAAGCATTATCATCCACAGATTACCAAGCCCAGCATGATAGAACACAAGTCCAAAAGAAGGGAATATTGGAACTGAATACAACAAGTGCCATTTTAGCTCAAAACAAAATTTTGACTCAGCAAATTGAAGCTTTAACACAGCAAATGGCAAAACTCCCTCGGCAATTACATGCAGTACAAACCTCTGCAAACAATCAACAATCATAATTGAATTGTGACTTTTATGGAAGAGAACATCAGAATGGACACTGTTAAGGAGAGCAAGCTGACCAATCCATCCTCTATATGAATAGTCAAGGTAAGTAGGGTAACTTCAATAATAATGCTTGGCCTGGGGACAGGCCTCCTTTTGTGGGAAGGGGTGAGACTTCACAAGCTAGGCCAGGACCTTCTTCACAAGGACCTCCAGAAAGGGAACAGGAGACAGGGGATGACTCTTCTGAGGATAAGTGATGAGTTTACTGCTTTAGTCTTTATTTGCTTTAGTTCTACTACTTTAATTTTCTTTTTTTCTCTGATTGACATTTTATGGTTTTACCTTGAGTAGGTTTTCTTAGTTTGATATTACTACAGCATACTTTGAAAATTTTTAAATTTTTCATGCCTTTGTGTTATGATTGTTTGGATACAAAGTTACATGTTTGAAACTAAAATAGTTTTGAAAAACCCAACCAGGATTTAAACTTTTTAAGCAAGAAAAGATTCTGAGTTAGCAATTATTTTGAGGCAGTAACATTGGTTTTGAGAAGGCAAATTAACTGATTTAAGAACCATGAAAATGAAGGAAATGAACTATTAAAATTTGTTTACATGCTAGAACCCTTTTAGAATATGGAAGTATGCCTTATAACCCGATGAGAAAAGAGAAATTTAAACACTGAGAGTCTCATTAGAATTTGCTAAGTTTGCATTGCCTAATTTTCTGATTAACATTTTTTCATAAGAAATTAAGCAAGGAAAGGATAAAGGCAATTTTGAAAATAAAATAACCCAGAGCCAAAAAGCTACCCTAAAAAATATGCCCTATTCTTTGGTAGCCCACTTTTGAGCCAAAAATTTTTATTCTATAAAAACACCCTAACCCAAGCATGAGAAATAAAAATCCTACCTTATCAGCATGCTTAAAATTGATAAGAGCATAAATTATTTTTCCAAAAGGGTCATGAATGAAACAGAGGCAGAAAAAGAGAATGCTAAAAACAGTAAGTTCTCCAAAGATTAAAACAGAAATAGAGAACTAGAAAAAGAGAAATAAAGAATTCTGTAGCTCAAAAAGGAAGAAACCTCATAAACTTTGAAAAATTTCATAACTTATGCTCTTCCTTATGTATGCATTTTGAACTCAAGAAAAACCATGAATTCTTGTTTAGCCCAACCTCATTACAACCCTTAAAAGACCTTTTGATCCTTACTACTCTTATGATTTGATTTTGATTGGAAATGACTGGCAATGATAATTAGGCAGTTCTTATGATGAATGTGCGACACAGATACCTGGTGAGAAATAATAAGAGTTCCTTATTCTTAATTGGTTACTTGCCTTATGAAAAATTGAATGGTGCATTGCATTTCAAAGGATTGGTATTAAGGATGTTATTTGCCTTAAGTTAAACTAAGAATATTGTCTTTTAAAATTTTATCTACAACTGAATCTGATCTTATTGAATGCTTGATTTCCTTTCCAAACTTCTTTTACTTGAGGACAAGCAAAAATCTAGGTTGGGGAGAGTTTGATAAGTGTTATTTTACATTGATTTAATACTTCAATTAAACTCATTTTGGAAAGAATTTAACTGGATGAGTAATTAATTAAGCATGATTTTTGTTGTAAATAACACATTGTGTAAAAGAACTTGATTTGTCAAAATCTGTGAAGAAAGGCGCCAAAAGTCCTGAAGAAACCAAGAAACACTAGCATAAAACAAAAGGGACACTTGAACATGACATGTTCCACGCTTGAGCGTGAATTAAAGGAAGCAAAATGTATCAGGACCCTTCCACGCTCAATGACACGCTGTCGTTGTCGGTTCAAATAAAAAGTTAAATTAATATAGTATATGGTGAACAACCTTATTCGTCTCTCGAGGACCTTAGTTCAATTAGTTACACTCAATTTAGTTATAACAAAGGGGGGGTTTGTGTTGAGATTGAAAGGAAAATTAAGTGATTATATAATAGTGCAAAAAGTAAATTTATGAGTAAGAATAATCAAATTTAGAAACAACCAACCCAAGGAATTAATAAATCTTTAGTTAACTAATCATTGATCATAAATATGATTAAATATAATTAATTTCTCAACCTTGAATCATTTGGAATCCCTAAATGATTATATTCTAGAAAATCTTCTAGAATAGAATTAATGAACTAATAAGAATAATTAATCGATATATTCTTTTTAATTACTGAAATAACTTTAAAACCATAATTTGATTGAGTTAAGAAACTAAATAGAAATCTCTTATTTAGTGACTTAATCTTTGTTCTCAAATTGATTATTGATTAACCAACCAACATCAGTTTAGATTATAGATTGTTTAATTATATACCAATCGGTTATACACTTAAATAATCTACCATCATAAGTGTTTGAGAAACAAAGAAAAGTAATTATCTTCAATCAAAATATTAAGAGCAAGAAATCAAAGTTAACATAAAGAAAAATTAAATTCCTTGAGTTGATTTTAAAAGATTAAGCTTCCATGATAATTTTTAACAATGAAAACTAATATTAAATTAACTATAACTTTGATTATAAAAGTAAATAACAAATAATAAAATTAACTTACTTGATATTGAGGAAGGGAAATGAAAACCATAACTTGAGGGATTGAATATAGAACAAAAAGCAAGAGAAAGAACTAAAACTCACAAAACTAAAGCAAAGATATAGAATTGTAATGAAAACTAAAGCATGTCTTTCTTATGTATTTCTTGTGTATCTTCCTTACAACTTCAAGCATCTATTTATAGGCAAGATTTGATGATACTATACATTCATTTTCTGATTATTAACATATTTTTTCAACATTGGTGGGCTTGAAATTACAATAATTCAAAAGAAGATAATGGTAGGTGTTGAAATTCATTCTCCTCTTTATCATCTCTGCCTTGTGAGTCCAATATGACCTTCTAGATGGCCGAATTTTGAAAAACCTTCAACATGAAAGTTGTAGATCTCTGTCTTATTAAGAAGCGGGAGTAAGAATGAGGTCATTTGGACATCTAGAGCTCCAGATATGTGTATTTTGGTGAAATATGTCAATGTTGGTGGGACACATGAGGGATGACTAATTCAAGCTTCATTTCTTTATTTTTTTCAGATGCAAAATAACCAAATCTGATCATCATGATGTAGCCCTCTGTCTTAGCTTTTCATGGGCTCTAAGATTAGCCCATTTGGATCACAAAAGCCCAAGTTATGGCCAAAATAAGGCAAGATACTCAAGATACAGACAAAAAACGAAAATTGAAACATTTATACATAATACTTCAATTTAACTAAACAACATAAAACTTAATTAAAATACTATTATTAAACATAGTAATTATATAATAAACCGTAAGTGTAAAACTATAAGAAGTGTATTAAAATTGATTTATCAAATTCCCCCACACTTAAGCTTTTGCACTCCAGGGCAAAACCAAACCAAAAACTAAAATGAGAAACAACAGAAAAAGGTTTTTTTTCTCAAATTTTTTTTTGAAGTCTAAAATAATAAGTAATACACATCATCCCTTATATCAAGAAGTCATGATAAGTGTGAATAAGAAGCTTTACATACTAGTTACACAAATTGAGTGATCAAATCAAAGAGTGGATGAAAATGTGATAGAAGTTCTCTTCATGCTCTCTATATCTCAATTGTTTGGGTTTGTGTATACTCTCAAAAATCACCCAAATAAATTAGCACTACCATAGGCTTGACAAATTTCTAATTTCTATATTTGAACACATATGCATGCAGAGATCAAAAGGACTTTATTAAGGTTATAATGGGGCCAAGGTGATATAGGGTGGATAAAATGAAATAGTATGGCTAAACTTAGGGTTGAAAAAGAGCAATGGAGTAAGTGATTCAGTGATTGTGGAAGTACATTTTGAAACTCAATACTTAGCAAAATGAAACATGATAGAGGATAAAACATGAGAATAAATCCTCCTGATTATTTTCATACATATATTCACCACTTCTTCTTTTTCGTTTTTATCTTTTTTTTATTATTATTTTTACTTTCTTTTTGAACAATGAAACAACAACATATATATCTTGGGTACATTTCCATAATCATCAAGAATCTTTATTCATAGTAATTCCAAAACTCCTAATCAATTCCTAAGCAAAGGTGATCATGGTTTTTTTTGGGGGGGGCTATTGGCTAATTATGTGGCTGAATCAAGAAATGGATATAGGCTCAATGTGCGTAACAATGAAAAGTATGTAAGGTAAGGCATATGGCTAGTGGCTAGTTAAAAGAAAAATGGCCTTAATCACATCAAAGCATGCACATGGAACATAATACATCAAAAAGAAACAAGTCAAGTTCTAGAGTACTAATAAATAAGGGTTAATCAAGAAAAAGGAAAGATGGCATAATATGATCCATCCAATTAAGCTCAAAATCTCACCGAGGGTGGTCAATCTATCACAATTCATATACAATTTGATCTTCACAAACAACTTATTAAGTTAATATGCAAGGAAATTATTCATAACATGTCATGAAATATTGGACAAGGGTGATATAATTACTCATTACTTAGACAAATTTTAAAAAAAAAATTAGTGAAAAGCATGTAGAATTTAAAATGAAAAACTGGTGTGAACAAGAAACAAAGAAGGAAAAATAAATCATAACCAAATATTGGTGTCAGGATCTTGTTCCTTATGCTTCTTGCTCTGTACTTTTTTTTTTCAAGGGCGCTTAGTAACGAAGATACCTACAACAAATTGGTCAATTCAATTGCATGTGAAATGATTAGTATAACTGAACAATTTGAATGTGTCATATAACCTAGTTTCATGGGACTTGTGTTAGAACCCAAAAGAAAAATATCATCAACACAACCATGAGTAGCATCAAGAGCAATAACATACATCTTAATTCATTCGTATGCCTATAGAAAGACTCTGCTATATCATCCATTAAGAGAGAATAAAGAACCTGATGATTGACTAGTGGTGAGGTGTGGCTCCGATCTAAAAGAAAAGGATGAAGGCAAAGTGTAGCGGCTGGAGAATCATGAAGATGATGTTTATGGTTGCAGAATGGTTGATGTCAAATGGAAATGATTCCAGGGAAGGTAAAGGCAAAGGCGCGGCACTAAAGTAAAGATAGTGGCCATGTGTGTGTTTGTGTGTGTGTTTTTTTTTTTTAAAAAAATTGATAAAGAAGGTGAAACGATTGTGGTTATCCGAGTGAGGTTTATTGTGAGGATACGTCTTAAGAGTTTGAACTCTTTACTCAGCCCATCCTAACAAAAGTACTCATGACAAAAAAAAATATTTTTTATTTTAAAACAAAAATTAAACAAAAGTGATACTGATACTATATAGTGAAGGATACGTCTCAAGACTTTGGTTCACAAAGATGCATCTTTATGACTTTAGATACAACTTTCCCAAATTAATCTTTACTCTGTCTATCCCTCACAAAAAATAATAAAATATATATATATATAACTCAGACCCCCCACACTTATTCAAGACATTGTCCTCAGTGTCTTATATGATTTCCACAGTCTATTTTTTTTATTTTTTTCAATTTTTTATTTTTTTAAATTAATTTGTTTAAAATATAGATAAAGGTGAGAAAGAAGTTATAACCGAAGGGTGGTGTCTGGTTCTGGATTCTTTCACTTGTGTGTGTGATCCTTATCTTGCTTCAAGAGGGGTTGAGGTTGGGGTAAAACGCTCTGTAAAATATCAATCAATTCATTTGCATTTGATGAAGCATGAATGAATGATCGATCATCTTGAGTTATAAGGCCCTGTTCCATAGCTTTATCTAAAAACATTAACAAACTGTCATAAAAACCATTAATATTTAACAATCCTAATCGCTTTTTATGAAGGTTCATGCTACACCATGATAAAATGCAAAATATTTCCTCAAAAGTACCAAAACTTCCAGGAAGTGCGATAAAGGCTTCAGCACCTATAACCATACGAGCCATTCGTTGATGGATGCTTGTAACTTTTACCTCAGTTCCTACAGCAATAGCTGGTGTAATACCAACATGATGTAGGATGATACTAGAGACGTTGCTTCCTTCAACTAGTGCAGATAGTGCCATGGAGCCTCTCAAACCCTGTACTCCTCCTCTATACAAGACCTTTATTTCTTTCGCAGCCAATAGTTTTCCCAACTTAGTGGCTGCTATTAGGTACTCCTTACAATTACCATTGTTGGATCCACCAAACACACAAATGGATTTGATTTTTTTCATCTTTCTTTTTGTGTTTTCCATATAGAGTTATGCGCCCTTATATAGATAAAAACTGAGATGAAATAATTGATGAAAGATAAAAAGTTTACATAATTATTATTATATAAAAATAAATGATGGTAATGAATAAATTTGAAAAGACATGATTGAAGAAAATAAAAATAGGTAATTTTAAAAGTCAAAGTGAATTCAGAAAAGTAAAACATTGAAAACAACAGTAAATATGTACAGTAGTTGTGATTATGGCTCATATCTTCCTCTGGTTTTACGTCCAGTAACGACTTAAACGCCTTCTATGAGTCGAGGTTTTTGCTACCCATCCAGTTTTCTTATAAACTGGCAAACAGGGTCGTTTAACGCTAGATTCCCAAGGCTATAGTTTTCTTTTTGTTGAATGAATAGATCATATAATTTCAGAAGGACTCCTTGAACCGTTCCACATGGATGCGTCTCAAGAGTTTGGATTAAGTTATCCAAGTTCTCTTTACTCAGTCCATCCTTTATAAATTTAATTTTGTCCTACCGATTTATAGATATCATTCCAGGGTTCCTACAACGTGTATCACAATTCCATCTTGCACACTTATGGCAAACTCTCATCCTTTTAGCTCTTCGTTTTTTAGAATAAGAACTACGTCCCATACCTGGCAAATGTTTTATATAGGACTTATGTAATTCACCAGAGAGACGTACCTTTGCTTCAATAAGCCAACGAACATCCTCTCGAATGCCAAAATATGTGAGTAGTTTTAACCTTTGAACTCAAGCTTTGTAAATTTTTACAATCACATCGCGTAGAAGTGTAGGGAATCTTTCCTTAAGTTTTGCAAGGGTTTGTTCCATTGTCAGATTACTTTGAAGTTGTGGCTGTTTAGAAAAGAGAGAATAGAAAACGAGGTTATAGAGAATAGTAGAGATGAAGAAGGTGAAAAGGTGATAGGTTGCCTTCTATCAAGCGCTTGTTTAACGTCACGAGCCTGACAATGACCTTTTAACTACTGCAAGAAAAATGATAATAATGCCAAAACAATAATAGTAATAATGATTAAGACAAGTGTTAGCACCAAAAAGAATGATGATGTAATTAATTGATATCTATTTTTTTATTTTTTTATAAATATTATTATTAGGAAAAATTAGTCAAAATATTTGGCATCATACAAAATACACCTCCGTATCTATGTGCTCTTGGAACCCTTGAAAGAAAGGTTTAAGTCGGTGCCCATTTACCTTGAAAACCTTGTTTGTCGCCGTATCTGAAATTTCAATCACACCATAAGGAAAGATATTAGTTATTTCAAATGGGCCTGCCCATTTAGAGCGAAGCTTACCAGATATAAGTTTTAGACGTGAATTATGCAATAAAACGTTTTGTCCAATGAAAAGTTTTTTCTCAAGACCTGTTTGTCATGAAAGGATTTGGCTTTTTCTTTATAGGTTTTAGAACTTTCATAAGCTTCCAAACGAATTTCTTCTAGTTCCTGTAGTTGGAGTTTCCTTTCTTTACCGGCCTCATTTAAGTCCAAGTTACATTGTTTTACTGCCCAATAAGCTTTGTGTTCAATTTCTACAGGTAAGTGGCATGATTTTCCAAAAATAATCCTATAGGGTGACATTCCAATAGGTGTTTTATAAGCTATTCTATAAGCCCAAAGAGCGTCTTCTAACCTTTTGCTCCAATCTTTCCTATTTGGTTGTACTGTTTTTTGAAGGATCATTTTGAATTCCTGATTGGACACTTCAGCTTGCCCATTTGTTTGTGGGTGATAAGGTGTTGAAACCTTATGCATAACTCCATATTTTTTAAGAAGGAACTCCATTTTACGGTTGCAAAAATATGATCCTTGATCACTAATGATGGCCTTAGGGACACCAAACCTGCAAAATATATGTGATCTAACAAAATCTGCAACAACTTTAGAATCATCAGTTCGAGTAGCTTTAGCTTCAACCCATTTAGACACATAATCGACCGCAAGTAGTATATAAACAAAACCAAAAGATACAGGAAAAGGTCCCATGAAATCTATGCCCCAAACATCAAAAATTTCACAAAATAACATGGGTTGTTGAGGTATCTCATTTCAACGAGATATGTTTCCCATTCTTTGACATCGTTTGCAAGATTTACAAAATGTATATGTGTCACAAAAAATTGTTGGCCAATACAAACCAGATTCTAATACTTTCCTTGCTGTACGTTGAGGTCCAAAATGTCCACCACATGCATATGTATGACAAAATGTAAGAATAGAATGAAATTCATTTTCAGGTACACACCTTCTAATGACTTGATCACTACAAAGTTTCCATAAGTAAGGATCATCCCAAACATAGTATTTAGAATCACTTTTTAGTTTTATTATTTGTTGTTTAGATACATGTATGGGAGTAACAGAAGCAATTAAGTAGTTTACCAAATCAGCAAACCATAGAGTAGAATCATGTATTCCCATAAGTTGTTCATCAAGGAAATCATCTCTAATGGAAATTGGGTCAAGTTCTTTTTCAATTCTGCTTAAGTGATTAGCCACCAAATTTTCTGCTCCAATTTTATCCCTAATTTCAATGTCAAATTCTTGGAGCAACAACATCCACCTGATCAATCTTGGTTTTGCATCTGGTTTCTTTAAAAGGAACTTTAATGTTGCATGATCTGAAAATACAATTACTTTTGAACCGAGCAAATAATATCTAAATTTATCAAGTGCAAAATAATAGCAAGTAGTTCTTTTTCTGTGGTAGTATAGTTTATTTGTGCAGTATCCAAAGTTCGTGAGGCATAGTAAATAACATGTTATACTTTACCTACTCTTTGAGCAAGAACAGCTCCTAATGCATAATTTGATGCATCACACATAAGTTCAAATGGAAGTGACCAATCTGGTGCCTGGATGATAGGAGTGGTAGTTAAAGCTTTCTTTAAGCAATCAAAAGCCTCTTTACATTTGTCATTAAAGTCAAATGTTATATTTTTTTGTAGTAAGTTAGACAACGGAAGGGCTATCTTACTGAAATTTTTTATAAACATTCTATAAAAACCTGCATGACCAAGAAAAGAACAAATATCTCGCACACAAGAAGGATAAGGTAATTGAGAAATTACATTAATTTTTGTAGGATCTACTTCTATGCCTTTTTTAGATATTACATGGCCTAAAACTATTCCTTCTTCTACCATGAAGTGGCATTTCTCATAATTAAGAACAAGGTTGGTTTCAATGCATCTATGTAATACTTTATCTAGACTATTTAAGCAAGCATCAAATGATGAACCATATACTGTGAAATCATCCATAAATACTTCCATGCAATTTTCAAGAAAATCAGCAAAGATACTAATCATGCATCGTTGAAAGGTACCAGGGGCATTGCATAAGCCAAAAGGCATCCTTCTATAAGCAAAAGTGCCAAAAGGACATGTAAATGTTGTTTTTTCTTGATCTTCTGGTGCAATATAAATTTGGAAGTAACCTGAAAATCCATCTAGAAAGCAGTAATGTGACTTACCTGCCAGTCGTTCCAATATTTGATCAATGAAAGGTAAAGGAAAGTGATCCTTTCGAGTTGCTTTGTTAAGTTTCCTGTAATCAATGCATACTCGCCAACTATTTTGGATTATGGTAGGAATTAGTTCATCATTTTCATTTTTAACCACTGTGATTCTAGACTTTTTAGGAACCACTTGTACAGGGCTGACCCAAGTGTTATCTGATATAGGGTAAATGATGTCAGCTTGTAATAATTTTGTTACCTCTTTTTTAACTACATCAAGGATTTAAGGATTAAGTATTCTTTATGGTTTCCTTACTGGTTTAACTTCTTCCTCTAATAGAATTTTATGCATACACATGGAATGGCTAATACCTGGGATATCTGCCAAAGTCCAACCAATTGCTTTCTTATGCTTCCTAATAATCTGCAACAACCTTGTTTCTTGATCAACATTTAATTTGTTAGAAATAATCACTGGAAGATTCTTATCTTCCTCTAAATATGTATACTTTAAATGTTTAGGAAGAGGTTTTAACTCTAACATAGAAGGCTGCATTATTGAAGGAATCAATTTGGTTGAATTTGTCTCAGCAACTTGTACTTCAACATAATCAGATGTATTTATAACTACTTTAATCAAATTATCACACTTTGATTCTTTTGAAACAACATCTAGAACTATATTTTCTGTTTTAAGGGAGTTTGGATCATTATTATCATTAAGCAAATATTTCTCAATTTCAGCACACACATTGCATTATTGAGAATCCATGCATGAATCATAAATAAATGAATCATAAAAATTAGACAATACAGGAAAATCAACACCATCAGACAACTTAATAATATTATCCTCAACTAAATCAGTTATTAAGTCAATTTGAAAAACAGAATGATCCTCAGTAGGGTGTTCCTGCATGTTGAATCTAACCACACTATCTCCAAATTCCATAGAAAGTGTTCCTGCATGCACATCTATCTTTGTTCTAGCTATTTTTAAGAATGGTCTACCTAAAATTATTTGAGCTTTATTGGTGGAATTCTCACTTTCCATATCTAGAACATAAAAATCTGCAGGAAAAATTAAATCATTAACTTTAACAAGGACATCTTCAATAATTCCTACAGGATGTGCAGAGCTTCGATTTGCTAATTGTATAACCACACCTGTAGTTTGCAAAGGTCCAAGGGAAAGTGAAGTAAATACAGTCATAGGCATAACATTAATAGATGCACCTAAGTCTAGCATGGCATTTTTAAATTTGTTATTTCCTATTATGCATGGAATGGTAAACGTCCCAGGGTCTTTACATTTTTCTGGTATATGTGACAAAGGTTTCTTAATTAATGCAGACATATTTTCACTTATATTAATCCTTTCATTGCCTTTTAGTCTTCTTTTATTAGTGCATAGTTCTTTAAGGAATTTGGCATATCTTGGGATTTGCTTGATGGCTTCTAATAAAGGTATATTTACCTCTACTTTTCTAAATGTTTCCAAGATCTCCTCATCCATTTTCTTATTTTGTATAGATTTTTGTCTTTGTGGAAATGGAAGAGGGATATGTTGTTTATCAGGACCAGCTACAGAAGAAGGATTTGTAAGAGATATATCATTACTATTATTACTTGAACTATCTAAAACTTCTTCTGCATGTTTTTCTGTGACAATAGTATTTTCAATTTGTTGTTGTTTTTCTGGTCCATGGATAGCTTTACGAGATCTTAAAGTAATTGCACTTACATTTTTAAGATTGACAATTGTCTGAGTGGGCAACTTATCTGAACCTTGAGACTGCAAATGGTTTAAAGATGTAGCCAATTGACCAATCTGATTTTCAAGAGTCTGAATTGTAGCCTCAGTTCTTTTTTGGAAGTTCAGATTATCTACTGACATTTGCTTTATCAATTCCTCTAAATTTGATTTCTCAGTGGAAAGTGCAGCTATTTGTGTATCTTGTTGTTGTACATGAGGAGGTTGATATGGTCTGCTTGGTCCAGTATTTGCCTGAAAAGGTGCATGAGGTTGTTGTGAGGAATTACCCCATCTTAAATTAGGGTGATTCCTCCAACCAGGATTATATCTATTAGAAGAAAGATCATAATTATTATGTTGTTGTTGTGGTAGTCTGTTATTGTATAAGTTGGCAGCACATACTTGAGGATTTTCATTAGGAATTTTAGCTTCCTGCAGTGAAGGACAACAATCGGTAAAATGATCTAATGAAGTACAGATAGAGCATACCTTAGCAGGGGTTGCAGGTTGTTGTTTTTGAGACACAATAATATTTTTCATAAGTGTTGCTAGTTCAGCAAATTTACTTTCCCATTTTTTATCTCCATCATTAGTAGTTTCAATTTCATGGACTCCTCTAATTACTACAGAATTATTTCTGGTGGCATGTTGTTGAGCATTAGCAGCCATGTTCTCAATTAAAGTTTTTTCTGCATTTGTAGTTTTATTTTGCAAAGCACCACCACTAGCTGCATCAACTAAAGTTCTATCCATTGGATTAAGACCTTCATAGAAATATTGTATGAGAAGTTGGTCCGTAATTTGGTGATGAGGACAACTAGCACACAATCTTTTAAATCTTTCCTAGTATTCATAAAGATTTTCCCGGTCATGTTCCCGGATGCCACATATTTCTTTTCTAATTGAGGAAGTTCTTGAAGCGGGGAAAATTTTTTCAAGAAACATTTTCTTTAAGTCATCCCAACTTGTAATAGAGCCAGGAGAAAGGTAAAATAACCAATCCTCAGTGATATCTACTAGGGAGAAAGGAAAAGCTTTAAGTTTTACATGTTCTTCTGAAACCCCTTCAGGTTTCATGGTAGAGCAAAGGATATGAAATGCTTTTAAGTGTTTATGAGGATCTTCACCTGCACGACCATGAAACTTTGGTAACAAATGAACTAAACCAGTTTTAAGCACAAAAGGAACATCTTCCTCAGGATATAAGATGCATGATGTTTGATTAGTGACATCTGGTGTAGCTAGTTCTTTTAATGTCTTTTCAGCCATGTTATACAAATACTTAGAAGTTGAAGGTTTAGTTTCACTACTTATGCTATTAGCTAGAATATTATTATTATTATTTTATTGTTATTATTATTATTATTATTATTATTATTATTATTATTATTATTATTTAATAGTTTCTTAGATGATCTAACTAATTGATGAAATATTCTATCTATTCCAGGATCAAAAGAATATAGTGGTTCGGGATTAGATCTAGTCATACATAATACATCTACATATATTGTAACAAAATACTACAACTATGTAATAAAAGGAAAAAGTTATCATTTTAATTATGAAATGCTTAGAACATATGTTTAAAAATTTAAAGATTTTTTTTATATTTATATTTTTTTCAATGGTTGAAAATGAGATTACTAGAGAATAAATAAGAATATAATAAAGTGGAAATTTTTTTTTTCAATTTTTTTATATGCTCACATTACATTCAACCAAACCTGAATATCTTCAACACACCTACAAAAAAAAGGTAAAACATATTACGTAATTGAATGCAAATAATTAGGACCAAAGGTCTCCGGCAACGGCGCCAAATTTGACACGCTGTCGTTGTCGGGTCAAATAAAAATTTAAATTAATATAGTATAAGGTGAACAACCTTAGTCGTCTCTCGAGGACCTTAGTTCAATTAGTTACACTCAATTTAGTTATAATAAAGGGGGGGTTTGTGTTGAGATTGAAAGGAAAATTAAGTGATTATATAATAGTGCAAAAAGTAAATTTATGAGTAAGAATAATCAAATTTAGAAACAACCAACCCAAGGAATTAATAAATCTTTAGTTAACTAATCATTGATCACAAATATGATTAAATATAATTAATTTCTCAACCTTGAATCATTTGGAATCGCTAAATGATTATATTCTAGAAAATCTTCTAGAATAGAATTAATGAACTAATAAGAATAATCAATCGATATATTCTTATTAATTACTAAAATAACTTTAAAACCATAATTTGATTGAGTTAAGAAACTAAATAGAAATCTCTTATTTAGTGACTTAATCTTTGTTCTCAAATTGATTATTGATTAACCAACCAACATCAGTTTAGATTATAGATTGTTTAATTATATACCAATCGGTTATACACTTAAATAATCTACCATCATAAGTGTTTGAGAAACAAAGAAAAGTAATTATCTTCAATCAAAATATTAAGAGCAAGAACTCAAAGTTAACATAAAGAAAAATTAAATTCCTTGAGTTGATTTTAAAAGATTAAGCTTCCATGATAATTTTTAACAATGAAAACTAGTATTAAATTAACTATAACTTTGATTATAAAAGTAAATAACAAATAATAAAATTAACTTACTTGATATTAAGGAAGGGAAATGAAAACCATAACTTGAGGGATTGAATATAGAACAAGGAAATAAAGCAAGAGAAAGAACTAAAACTTACGAAACTAAAGCAATAATTGTAATGAAAACTAAAGCATGTCTTTCTTATGTATTTCTTATGTATCTTCCTTACAACTTCAAGCATCTATTTATAGGCAATATATGATGATACTATACATTCATTTTCTGATTACTAATGCATTTTTTCAACATTGGTGGGCTTAAAATTACAATAATTCAAAAGAAGATAATGGTAGGTGTTGAAATTCATTCTCCTCTTTATCTTCTCTGCCTTGCGAGTCCAATATGACCTTTTAGATGGCCGAATTTTGAAAAACCTTCAACATGAAAGTTGTAGATCTTTGTCTTATTGAGAATTTGGTTCAAGCATGAGGTCATTTGGAATTATAGAGCTCCAGATATGTGTATTTTGGTGAAATATGTCAATGCTGGTGGGACACATGAGGGCTGATTGATTCAAGCTTCATTTCTTTATTTTTTTTAGATGCAAAATAACCAAATCTGATCTTCATGATGTAGCCCTCTGTCTTAGCTTTCCATGGGCTCTAAGATTAGCCCATTTGGATCACAGAAGCCCAAGTTATGGCCAAAATAAAGCAAGATACTCAAGATATATACAAAAAATGAAAATTGAAACTTTTATACATAATACTTCAATTTAACTAAACAACATAAAACTTAATTAAAATACTATTATTAAACATAGTAATTATATAATAAACCCCAAGTGTAAAACTATAAGAAGTGTATTAAAATTTATTTATCACTCAAGCGTGGGAAAGGGCCGCTTGAACGTGGCTTAAGCGTGGAGTGGACTTGTTGAACTAAAAGGCACGCTCAAGCGTGACACAGTTTAGCTTGAGCGGGCGAGAGAAAGAGACGCTCAAGCATGAGCCCGAGCTCACTTGAGCGTGGGTTGAGCATGGGTTGAGCGTGGGCTAGACATGCTGGACATAAATGGCACGCTTGAGCGTGGCTGATCTTGGTTTAAGCGTGAGATAAAAAGAGAGCATCAGACCTTCCACGCTTGAGCGTGACCTTTGAGCTCAAGCGTGACTCATGCAGCATGGGATTTTTAATTTAATATTAACCAATGGTGCGATGCCAACTCAACCACTTTGAGGTGTTTCTACATGTCTCGAAATATTCCTTCATGGGCTCGATGTAAGTGGGCAAGGGAATCTGAAGCATAACCCCTATAAATCAAGCAGAAAATAGGACATCGAGGACATCAAGCATTCCCTGCATCTCCTACAAAATCCAACTTCCCCATTATTCCTTTTACCTTTTGTATTCATTTCCAAAATCTCTTGAAGTGAAAATGCAAAGCATGAGTAACTAATTTTCCTTTATTGGGATTGGTTGTAATTAATTCAAACCTAAAGTAATGTTGCTGTAAGTTTTTATGTATGTTAATGAGATTTGATATTTTCTATATTTCATTCTGCCATTAATGCCTGAAGATACTTGATCACTATTTTCTTGTTTTAAGTTTTCTTAAGTATACCGAGAAGTAACTTTTGAGAGAAGATCTGAATGAAATACTCGTTGTGAGTAGCTGACCAGGGATGACATCTAACGCAATGAACGTTGAAACAATCAATCGGTAATGCTGGAACGGTTTTAAATTGACTGAGGGATCAACGATTTGAAATCATTCTTATGAATTTTGTAGTCGAGGGATCGATACAAATGACTTTGATTGTGATGTAGAAATTATCATTTCAAGTTACATACATATAAATTTATTTAGCTTATGAAAGGTGAGATGCGATGAAACCAATCCCAGTTTACCAAATCTGATTTCTACCAAAACACTTTACTGTCATTATTTTCATACTTGTTGTTTCTTTCGTATTCAATCTTTTACACAACAAAATCAAAACAAATCTTTTGTCAAAATCAATTCGAGAACTAAAATCTTCAAACCAACACCTCCTCAGTGGAACGACATCTATACTATACTACAATCACTGTGTTTAAACTTGGCATAAACATTCCATTGAGTTCATATTATACAAACTTGATTCTTTTTCCTTGAACACCTCATTTCTTTATATGATCTATAAGAAATTTCTTACCAATATACGTACTTGTAGGGCTAAATGACACATTATCGAGAAATAGTATTCCTAATCCCTAGGGGAATTCTCTAGGGTTTTGTGCTTTATGCTCTTTGTGTGAACATGTTGGCGCCCACCGTGGGGCCCGGTAAAATGGATCCTACACCTTAACTTTCAAACCCTAATCCTAAGAATCAACAATGGTGAGCACATGCAACACTCACAGGGAAGAGGAAGCTCGACGACGACAAGAGCCTAACTACGACGATCAGATACAACAACTCAAAAACATGGTAGCGACCCTACAGCATCCTATAGCTAACTTGCAGCAGGAGAATGTAGAACTCTGGGGGCGACAGAGAGTGAAGTATAAGGCCTCAAGTCATGATGGTACCTGATCCACCCAGCGCAAGACTAATGGCCACACTTCCTATCAGACACAGGAAATAATGAGATACGAGTCCGAGCTTCCTTTTGCCGCCCATCCATTCCTTGAACAAATCATGGACACCCCGACCCCCTTAAATGACAAACCTCGGTCCATGGAAAACTACAATGGCAAAGGAGACCCTGAGGAACACCTCACCATGTTCACAACTACCATGCTGATTAACGGGGCGTCAGTCTCCTTCTTTTGCCGAACTTTCCCCATTACGCTGACTAAATCAACACTACGTTGGTTCTCTCATCTCCCCCAGAGGAGCATCACCAATTTTTCTGATCTCAACAAAAATTTCCTTAGTTAGTTTGCCACTAGCTGAGTGGTACAACAAACTTCACACAGCTTAGTGAACCTACGCCAACTCCCGAGTGACATTCTAAAATAGTACATGGCTCAATTTTTTGAGCAGGACATCCAAATCAGAGACCTTAGCTCTAAAGTGGCGTTGCATGCCATACAGACTGGCCTCCGCCCGAGTAAGTTATCTGACTCCCTAGCTAAAAAGACGCCTCTGGATATAGATGACTTCTGAACGAGGGCCTCTCGGTATATCAGCATGGAAGAATAGGAAACTGACCGAGTGGAGCAATTAGACCAAGTGGGTCTCTTGGATTGGGCCAATCACCAATCTGATCAAAGAAGAAAAATACCTAAGCAGAGTCGAGATAAGCATATTGACGCTTATATTACTCCCAAGTACACTAACTTCACACCACTGAATGACTGTTGTGATCGAATTATGCATGAAGTCTACAACAATAGCCTCCTTACGCTTCCTCCCCCTGGAGAGGGGCCTAAGGGGTCGGACAAGACCAAATTTTATGAGTTCCATCGAGCACACGGACATGGGACAAAAGAATGTCGCTCTCTCTGAAATTAGATAGAATATTTAATTCGCTAGGGGCACTTGGCTAGATTCATCGCCCAGAGGGGTGATAGAACAAAAGAGGGAAACCAGAAGAAAGAACAGAAGCATCCCGATCAAGTTGGGCTTCTGACTCGAGACCACCCTTGAGTACCCCGTTCCCGATCTCCGAGACCTAAGGAAGACAGAAAAGGTAGAAGACGAGTCATTTACACAATTTCAGGAGGATTCCCCAGCACATGAATGTGTGAAAAACCACAGGCAGGATAAGTAAACATGCTACAGGAGGACCCAGACTTGGCGGTCATAACATTTGACAGGTCAGACTTCCCAGAAGGAGGCATTAACAGGGACGAACCAATGGTAGTCACTATGAGAGTTGTAAACTTCGTGGTAGAGCGAGTGCTCATGGATCAGGGGAGTTCTGTAACATCCCGATTTTAAACAAAGTACCGGGTGAAATAAAGCCATTAAAATAATAATTTCAGAAGTAGGAAATTGTTTATTAATTACCATTAACTTAATTAATCAAATGAGTGCTGATTAAGTGTGATTAGCCATTAGTGGGTGCTGAGGGGACTGGGTGACGTGAGCAGACTGCTGCTTCACATTTTCCCACCCCACCGTTCCATTCTTTTGTGCGTGTATATATATGTTTGGTCGACGGTCCCTTGCCATTCATTCTTCAGAATTCCCTCTTCGATTTCTCTCCTCTTCCTTCTTCTCTTTCTCTTTCTCTCTTGTTCTTCTTCTTCTTCTTCCCTGAATGAGTGGAAGTATCGAGCGAAGCAGCGAGGAAAAGGACCAACACCCAGGCAGAGGAGTCTCTCAGAGTCTCGTAGTTAGTAGGGGGAGTACCTTATATGTTAAATGCATGGGTTATGGACGGGTTCCGGGTGTTGATAATTGTTGTACTGTATTCTGTTTGTATGATATACTTGCATGTGGAGTGCGCAATACCGGGTGCATGATGAGTGAGGGTGAGCGTTGCATGTTTAGTATCGTCCTTGAGATACATACTGATAGCTTGGAAAATGTTAAATGATTGCATGGAAAGAGAGTGTTGAATTATTGATGATGGTAACCGTGTGGTTTATGTGACCTGTGAGTCGATATAAATATAAAATGTTGATTGCATGCGATTAAGTGTTAGGGTAGTGGATCTGATAATATTCATATTGATGCATGCGTTGTTTGAATCCTGATGCTGCTGAATACCGATTGCATGTTATGCTTATGTTGATTGGAATACTTTATTGAAACTGATATTGGTTGACACCGATCGCATGGGACGCGTGTGTTACTGTATTCATCTACTTGAGCTATGTTTCTATTTGCATGGAAGTATGTGTGTTAGATTAATATGTTGAGTTCCAAATGCGTATTACTGACTGTATGTGAAGTATGTGTGGCTGAGTGAAAAATTGTACGTATGAAGGCTGTGTTGTGTGATGGATCCGCGTGTGGCGCATCGGTTTATTGAAAAGCGTGGGACGCTGTGAAATCCTTGAGTGGGACTCAAGGTAACCTCCGAGTGGGACTTGGGCTGCCCGTGAGCACCTCCGTTGACGCTGAGAGCGTTGGTGTCACCTTGTGGGCAAACGGTTGGGTACCCGTAAAATGGCCAAGCAGCTGGGAGCTGAATTGATAGCTGGGAGCTATGTACAAAAAGGCTGGGAGCCTACATTGCAACGTCGAAAACCGATTACACACAAATGTGGAACCGAGTGAACTATTCTGTGTACATGCACTGACTGTACCGATTGAAGTCTGTTCTATGTATGATTGTTAACGTTATTGAAATGTTATATGCATGTTTAGTACTAGCCGTGTGCTTTATATTGCTGCATGATTAACGATAATCCGAGTCAGTATCTATCATTTAAAATTTAAGATACTCACCCCCCTACTATGGCAATTTTTCAGTGAACATCTCTCGCAATGAGGAGTGAATGAGGAGCTGAATGCCGAGTGAAGTGCTGGTGCACTATGGAAATAGATGTTATGCATACACCGTTATGTGTTTTGTTAAGCCTTGGCCGGCTTATGTGTTAGCCTTAGTCCCTGTTATTAGAACCTGAACCCGTTGGGGTAGAAAACATGACTTTGATGCCTGTAATTAATTATATTTATTATGTTACGTGAAACCCTATACTGTGCATGAAGATCCGAGTAACATATGCATGCATACTTGTTATGTGTGAGGGGTTAGTGTAACTATAAGCCTAATTGGAGACGAGTGTTTGATGCTGAAATCCTGAGCCATTAATTTGGTGCAAAAATTCTTAGTAAAATAAAATGTGACTCTCGGATTTACACTTTGGCAAGCGCACCAGTCGTTAAAATTGTAGTGTATTTGATCGTCCCACAGGGATTGTGGTAAGTACCTCAATCTAGGACTAGTACAAGCTGAACCAACAGACAATACATGAAGTTCATTCGGTTTTTATGGTTTTAGTGTTTTATAGTTGTTTTTGTATTTTCAGAAACAGAGTTAAAGTGAAATGTGGAAAGTGATTAATAGAAAACAGGTCAGGATTGCTTCGGCTCATAATTTCCTCAAGAAACATGCAAATAAGAATAATCGAACTTCACAATCTAGAGGACAATCCACTGGTGGTTATTCCCTAATTCCTTAGGTGAAAAACACTAATCCTTAAGCAATGAACCTTAATTCCTTAAGTG
This sequence comes from Clitoria ternatea, assembly GCA_037962975.1. Lineage (NCBI taxonomy): Eukaryota > Viridiplantae > Streptophyta > Magnoliopsida > Fabales > Fabaceae > Clitoria > Clitoria ternatea. The sequence goes on from CM075673.1 coordinate 46,987,519, forward strand.
CTCGATTAACCTAAGAATCTAATGCGAAATTGGAGGTTGAACTCTAACTATTCACCTAAATTGATTAGGCCTGAACTAGTTAGAAAGCTGGAAGTTACCTAAGCTTCAGCCATGATTCCTCACTGGTGAAGTTCTTCATCGGTTCTGGATTTGTCAATCCAGCGATGCTGCTCCACTCCTCAGCTTGTTCACCTCAGGATCTTAGAAATCGATCTACTTGCTCACAGCTTCAAGACTCCATTGCTCACCTTCACAATCCCAACCTTAGGGGATTAGAACTCCATCGACGTTGGATTCATCAAAGGAATACAGAGAGACATGGATGGGAGAGTTTAGAGAGATGAAAATGTAGTGAGAGATTGGAAATGGAAAATGAAATGTATTATGTTGTACGCTGTTCTGTTCTCTTTTTTACAGAGTATATACATGAATATATATAGGCACCTAACTAAACTAACTAACTTAGCTAATATCTGAAAACTGAGTTCTTAATTAAACTAAACTCACTAATTGAATAATTACAGAATAATTAACTAATCACAGCTCAGCTCGTAGCAGATTCCAGTTCATCATTAGCTAATGTACAACTCAGCACCAGCTAATTGACAGCTCACTTCTTAAGTTACTTATGGTTGCAGTAGTAGAGAGGAAGGCACTGGAAGCGGAACGAATATATATATGCTTCAGCTGCTGAGTTTTCGCTTGAGCGGATTAAACTCTCGCTTGGGCGAGTTCGGGAATTGTACTACAGTGTTGCTTGGTCGCTTAAGAGTTATAGCGAAGCTTGGGTGAAAGGTGATGTTTTGGGGTCACGCTTGAGCGTAGTCTTGCTTTTCTTGAGCGAACTTGGACCTTCGCTTAAGCGAATTTAACTCTCGCTTGAGCGAATTTATTATTCAATCGGTATTCTGCAGTTGGCGCTCGGGTTCTTCATGCAATATTCCGAGTCCTTGTTCTCTTTTCGAGTCAGTGTCTTTGAAGTCCCACTCAGTCGGTCTTTGGACTCTTTTCAGTCGGAATTGAGAAGTCTCACTCGGATTTTCCAAATCTCGCTCGGCTTTTGTAATTTTCACTCGGATTTGTCTTTTTTTCTCAAGTACGCCCTGTTCCTGCACCATTAGACAGCTAATTGCCTAGCATTTATACGCTGGCTGCTTAGTAAATTTGTAAATACTTCAAAATTCCTTATCTAATTAATATTTTCAATCGATTTCTTACATAAATAGCATACTTTTGAAATAATTAACTAAAACATGAATTATTAACAAATTATTAAATAATAATATCAAAACTAGACAATACTTAGTAAATTATGTTAACTAAACAGTGGAATAATTAAGTCTTTTCAAGACTTATCACATCCCCAAACTTAAAACTTTGCTTGTCCTCAAGCAAATATTCAGACTTATTAACTAACAGCCTTTGACCAACACAATCAACCTTTCCTTAACTTAATTCATACTATAATTATTGAATACCGATCATGCTTTCTTTTCGCAATTTCTAAAAGTATATAAAAAAAACTTACGCCTCCTTTGGGAGACAAGCTGCTGATGTTTTCCTCACTGGTCGGTGTTTAACTCTTCTCTCGGTGTATGAGGTAAATAAAATGCACTCATCACCTGCATACTTGTCATATAAACATAGGCTTGCAACAGTTCTACACGTTATGCCATATGCCAACATAATCAGATCAGTAAGGGCTTTTTAAGCTTATAGTGGGGCTGGGTTACAGGCTCAATTATTGTTTTTCCGAGTCATAGATAGGTTACAAGATGTTTCCACTGATGCCTTGACTCAATTTTTAACTTAACTGCCTCTTCTTAGCAAGTTCCATTATTTTTCGATTGAATGCCTATTTAATACTTTCGGTGCTTTGCACCTTCTTCTTTTTCTTTCAGTCCTTCGGACTTCTCCTTTTTTCTTGACTTTTTTTTTCTTTCCATCTTTTTTCTTGTGATGCTTTGCACCTCTTTTTCTTTTCTGACTTTTGTTCATTTTTCTCTCGGCTTTGCCTTTCTTTCATTTCTCATGATTTTTATCCATAATCAAGGTCGGAGTGTGTCTTTAATTACTGTTAGACACACTCTTCATCCCCAAACTTAGAAATTGCTAGTCCCTAGCAATAAGCAAAAACCGAGTAATTCACCAGTGGAACATCCAGGGTACTCTAGTCTGGTTTTACTTGGATAATTAGGCTTGTAACGTTAGGTGTATAAAACGAATGAAAAGGTCTCAGGCTCAAACATAATTATTGGGTCAAAGGATGATTAATGAAATTAGGATGGCTAATTTTTGGCCCTGGCTGAATAATCAAAGAAGGCCTTCATCATTTTCGATTGGTTGACATACGACAATTAGCAAGAACTGAGGCAAATTCTGTCTCACTAACTAGCATGCAAGTTCACTCGGAAAAGGATACACAGGCTCAAAAGCTACGAATATAATAGTCAATCAGCCAGTCATGTCCCCAAACTTAATGTAAGATCATACATTTAGATTGCTAACTAGCACGCCGAGTAAACATTTAATTAATGATGAAGAATAGTTATGGGCAGAGATCATGAGTTAAGCAAAAACCGATCAATTAATTTATCCGACTACAGCTTAATGAATCAGCAACTTTTAAATTATGAAGACGGAGTGAAAGAAACAATAAGCATACTTTTGCAACTTATAATTAAGAATATTAATTAAAGAATAAGTTGGAAAGAGACTTTCCTTTTTACCTGAGTGGCTGTGGATGGAAAACGCGTAATCGGATTGGGACTCATGGATTTTACCAATACATATGAAAAAAAAACGAATAACACAACAAATTAACAGAAAATAAAATTTTCATTACATAATAAAAATAGAAACCAGTTTACTGTTCAGAAAGCAGTTACAATAACATTAAATTAATTACATAGGAAACATCATAAAAACCATGGAACAACTGCTTAAACATTCTGATCTTCACCGTCTTTGTCCTGCTAGGAGGGAATCGTGAATCCAATGGAAGCTAACCACGCATTTCTATCCAGTGGGACTCCCATTTCTGCTGAATGTTCAACCCTCAGTTTCGTGGCAATCTTCCTGAGCATCTGATCGTGGTTTAAAACCCGATCATAAATTTCAAGTTGCATCTTCTTCACAACCTGTAATTCCTGTAACACCAAAAGAATGTCAGAAGAGGAAGAAGAAGAACCAGCTCCTACAGATTGCTTGGGACGTTCTGGTTCTGTGGCTTTAAACTTTATAGCACAGTTTTCAACAGCCTTAACACTTTCAACCTCTGGTGATTCATGTTCCTCACTCGCATGAGATACATTCCTTTGAACCAGAGGAGATACATCCCTTTGCTCCTGACTTCGACTAGGTACATGTACAGACGAATCAGATATAGTGATGGTTGCCATTTCTCTTTCGTTATCTATTTGTTTCCTTTGCACACTTCCTTCTGCAAAATTTGGTCTAGGTTTCTGCAGAAGTCTTTGTGATCTTCTTTTCATGATTAATGTTAAAATAATGATGATAACCAACCTAAGTAAACAAAAAAAAATAAGAACAGCAATCCAACAGCAACCAAAAACTATAAGACGCATGGCTTGTGAATAGCGGAAAACAATAACAATGAACAAGAAGATAATAAACATGAACTTACAAATGCACGAAATCAGTGAAAGAAGTGGAAAGGTGATACCTTTCTTAGAAACCAGAAAGTGTCTTTTCGTCTTCAGCCCAAGTTCAGCATAGGTACTGAGGGTTGGAAGCTGAAAGGGTTTCTCTTTTATATTGTTGAATTCAATTTTCAAGAAACGCGTAAATGTGTTCAGCTTTAATTATTACTTTATTATTTATATTACTACTATTATTATTATATTGTTTATTATTTATTTATTTATATATATATATTAGATTTTTTATTTTATTTTTTTAGAATACTCAATTACTAGAGGGGTAGAAGATCGAGGAAGAGTGGGATGATACCAATGTGATGCCAAATGGACATAGGAGAATGGAAGATGAATAAATGAACAGACGATAAGACAAAATGGGCAAATGAAAACTTTAAATAAATGAAATAGAGCGTATGAGAAACGAGTGAATCATTGTAATGAAATACGAGTGAATCAAGAAGCGAATAATAATAGAAACGAATATAAGTATGAACGAATGAAGGAATACCGAGTAAATGAATAATGAGTGAAAAGAGTGAAAAGGGTGAAACGATGATAACCGAGTGAGAATGGAGAAAGGTACCGAGTGATAAAAATCTGAGAAATGAAGAACGAGTTGGAAAAGTAAACAAACAATAATTGCAGAGAAGGAATGCGTAAATGGAAATACTGATGAATAACAAATGAATGGAAAACTGAAAGTAAAGCTGAAGAAATGAAACAAGAAGTGGAATGGTACCCGAGTAAATTTAGGAACGAGTGGATTGAGGGTGGTTGAGAAAATCAAATAATTGAAAGAATAAATTAGGAAATGACTGAGAATATTCCGAGTGGGGATGAGTAAAGGGTATACCGATCGATGAAAGAGATGAGTAAATGAAGGAACGAGTGAAAGAAACGAGTGATCTAGATCTGAGATATGAAGAATGAGTCAGAAGTGGAAAATGGAATGAATGCAATACCGAGTAAATGAAAGGCCGAGTAAACAAAACGAATACAGCGAGGGGCCGAGTGAATGGAGAAACTAGGGGAATGAAAAACGAGATGACAGGAAATTGAGTGACTGGAAATACTGAGTGTGACAATCGCAAATGAAACACGAGTGGATGAAAAAGAAAAATACAGCGTGAGAAAATCGAGAAAGAAAGTAGGTGGAATGAAACAACGAGTAAATGAATACCGAGTGGATTATACCGAGTAAAAATGAAAAACGAATGAACAAACAACGAGTGGTCGGAAAATGGAAAAACAAGTGAAAGAACACGAAAGAATGACTGACTGACCGGGCGAATAAAATGAAAAGAAGAAGAAGATAAACTGAGTGGATAAAAGAACGACGATAGAGGAAACTGAGTGCTGGAAATACTGAGTGAATCGTAAAAGAAAAACGGAAGACACAACATTTATGAAACAATGAGTGAATCAAAATCGGGTGAATGGAAAAATAAATGACCGAGTGAATGGAGAACGAGTGAAATAGATTGACCGAATGAAGGAAAGCTGAGTGGGATAGATGAGTACAAGTTATACTAAGTGGATGAAGAACCGAATGAAAAATGAGGTGAAAAATGAAAGTCAGAATAAAATGAAGTGACAGATTAAGAAAGATGAGTGACAAATGAACGACTGCGGAGGGATCCGGGTGAACGGAATACCGAATGGATGAAGAAGAATACGATTGAGTGACAAAATGAGTGGACGAAAGAATGAGTGAATGAAAGGCTGGATGAATAACCAACACGTGCAGAGAGATCGGGTGAGGAAACCGAGGAAGAACTCAGGTGGATTGAAAGCACGAATGAATGAATCAACGACTGAGAGGAAGAGATAGAGTATGGGAATGAGTGACGGGTGAGAGTGGACAACAGAATATATGAAAAGAAGGCCGAGTGACACATAAATGAAAGAAACTGAGTGAAGAGTGAGGAATAAGGGATCTGAGTGAAAAGAGGCTGACTGAAATAAGTCACCCTTCATCATCTGACCCGTTTATTACATCAACAATCAGAAACCATTTATTAAAGTCCCCTTGAGAAGTTTCCGATCGAAAAGGGTATTAGTGGGTATCAGTGGCCCGATCATGTCAATCTCGCTCAGGCTCATTAAGCTTTCGCTTAAGCGGGAAAAATGCACAGCACATCCTCAGGCCCGATTGCGCTCAAGCGTGAGCTTGAAGCGCTCAAGCGGAGGTGCAGAAAAAGCCATGCATCACTGTCACGCTTTGAGCGTGTGGAATGACGCTCAAGCGAGCAGTTTATTGAGAGGCAAAAGAGCTCACGCTCAAAGCGGAAGGGGAAACAGGTCTCGATCTCGCTCAAGCGAAAAGAAGACACGCTCAAGCGAAAAGACTTATACAAGGTCACGCTTAGATCACGCTTAAGCGTCAACTTCCTCTTGCTCAAGCGTGGAGGGAATCTGATTATATTTTCTTCATGTTGTTCAGTCTCTCACTATTTTATTTATGTACACGAAAAACCAACACAAGATCATCCTCCAGGATCCCATTTCTTATGTCCATACACTCTTGGTCTTTTTACTCCTTGTTTTTCCTTGTTATGTTTGAAGCTAATGTTCAACATAACTTTCCTCCAATCTTTTCTTTTCCAACCTTTCTGCTTTTTCTTCTTTTTCTTTTCTTCACTCTTTTTCTTTTTCTATTTTTTGTTAGTCTTCCTCTTTTTACGCCACAAGCAATGTTCTTCTTGACTTGATGATTCACATTTCTTTTTGACTTCCATAGCTGCAGTAGTCACCACTAGCAAATGCTCCTCATAACATGGCTGAATTTCTTCTTCTTTTGTATTCTCAACACCTACACATGTTAACTCTTCTTGTGAATGAACTTCTACTTCTTTCTCTGTGTTCACACTTGGCTCCAACAAAAATTCAGTATCATTATTATGTTGCCAAGATATGGTTTCCATCTTTGCTGAGATCTCAACCTTTTCTATCACTTCTTGCTCAATAATAGTGTCTAAGTGATTTTCAGGTTCCTCAATGGCTTCTGTTGTCATTTGTTCAATTTGCACTCCTACAACACTTGCACCATCAAAGAAATTATTCAATGACAACTCTTGCTCTTGTTCTTCTTCAGACCAATCTTTTTCATTCCAATCATCAAAGAATGCTTCACTAGATATACTATCATCTTCCACTTCTGAAGTATAATCCATATCACTTTCTTCTTTACATTCTTCAATTGACTCTTCTTCCATCAAATAACCCTGAACTTCCATATTTTCTTCTTCTTCTTTTGTTTCTACATCAACTTCAAGTTCAGGTTCATCCATTTCAAGATTTTCTAGCTGGTCTTCTTCTTCCCCAAACTTAATTTCTTCAACTAGACCAACATCATCATCCCATGGCTCTTCATATTGGTCTTTTCTTCGTACAACTTTTGTATTGCTTTGCTCTTCGGCTAACTGCTTTGCAATAAAATCCACTTGCTTTTGAATATTCATGATTGAATTACCAAAATTTTGAAGGCCGGTTTGAGTGACTTTTATGAATTGAATTAAACTCCTTTCTAACTCCGATGGCTCCTCCTCAATTGGTTGTACCTCCTCTTCATGGTTCATGCATAACGTTTATGAATATTGAAGAAACTCTGCTAAGGTGTCATCAAGATCCATTACCTGTAACTTTTCACTTTCCGAAGGAACTAGGAAAAACATAAATGCAACATCTAACTACAAACAAAGCTACTGTAATGGTTAGTACCAACAACTAAACAACTAAAATCGAAACAGTAGTAACTAAGAACAACAATACAAGCAAGATTTACCAAATCCTACTCTTACAACGAAATTTACTAACAACTAATAATCATGTATAGAAACTAACAAAAATGGTTCAGTCTAGTACCGGTCCAAGGATTGTTGGTATTACTCAACAATCCCCGGCAACGATGCCATTAACTTGATGCTGAAATCCTGAGCCATTAATTTGGTGCAAAAATTCTTAGTAAAATAAAATGTGACTCTCGGATTTACACTTTGGCAAGTGCACCAGTCGTTAAAATTGTAGTGTATTTGATCGTCCCACAGGGATTGTGGTAAGTACCTCAATCTAGGACTAGTACAAGCTGAACCAACAGACAATACATGAAGTTCATTCGGTTTTTATGGTTTTAGTGTTTTATAGTTGTTTTTGTATTTTCAGAAATAGAGTTAAAGTGAAATGTGGAAAGTGATTAATAGAAAACAGGTTAGGATTGCTTCGGCTCACAATTTCCTCAAGAAACATGCAAATAAGAATAATCGAACTTCACAATTTAGAGGACAATCCACTGGTGGTTATTCCCTAATTCCTTAGGTGAAAAACACTAATCCTTAAGCAATGAACCTTAATTCCTTAAGTGCTCGATTAACCTAAGAATCTAATGCGAAATTGGAGGTTGAACTCTAACTATTCACCTAAATTGATTAGGCCTGAACTAGTTAGAAAGCTGGAAGTTACCTAAGCTTCAGCCATGATTCCTCACTGGTGAAGTTCTTCATCGGTTCTGGATTTGTCAATCCAGCGATGCTGCTCCACTCCTCAGCTTGTTCGCCTCAGGATCTTAGAAATCGATCTACTTGCTCACAGCTTCAAGACTCCATTGCTCACCTTCACAATCCTAATCTTAGAGGATTAGAACTCCATCGACGTTGGATTCATCGAAGGAATACAGAGAGACATGGATGGGAGAGTTTAGAGAGATGAAAATGTAGTGAGAGATTGGAAATGGAAAATGAAGTGTATTATGTCGTACGCTGTTCTGTTCTCTTTTTTACAGAGTATGTACATGAATATATATAGGGATCTAACTAAACTAACTAACCTAGCTAATATCTGAAAACTGAGTTCTTAATTAAACTAAACTCACTAATTGAATAATTACAGAATAATTAACTAATCACAGCTCAGCTCGTAGCAGATTCCAGTTCATCATTAGCTAATGTACAACTCAGCACCAGCTAATTGACAGCTCACTTCTTAAGTTACTTATGGTTGCAGTAGTAGAGAGGAAGGCACTGGAAGCGGAACAGTACTGCACCAAGTGTGTTGTTGGAGGGAAGGAACAATGTTTAAATTACTGCCTTTATGCTTCAGCTGCTGAGTTTTCGCTTGAGCGGATTAAACTCTCGCTTGGGCGAGTTCGGGAATTGTACTACAGTGTTGCTTGGTCGCTTAAGCGTTATGGCGAAGCTTGGGTGAAAGGTGATGTTTTGGGGTCACGCTTGAGCGTAGTCTTGCTTTTCTTGAGGGAACTTGGACCTTCGCTTGAGCGAATTTAACTCTCGCTTGAGCGAATTTATTATTCAATCGGTATTCTGCAGTTGGCGCTCGGGTTCTTCATGCAATATTCCGAGTCCTTGTTCTCTTTTCGAGTCAGTGTCTTTGAAGTCCCACTCAGTCGGTCTTTGGACTCTTTTCAGTCGGAATTGAGAAGTCTCACTCGGATTTTCCAAATCTCGCTCGGCTTCTGTAATTTTCACTCGGATTTGTCTTCTTTTCTCAAGTACGCCCTGTTCCTGCACCATTAGACAGCTAATTGCCTAGCATTTATACGCTGGCTGCTTAGTAAATTTGTAAATACTTCAAAATTCCGTATCTAATTAATATTTTCAATCAATTTCTTACATAAATAGCATACTTTTGAAATAATTAACTAAAACATGAATTATTAACAAATTATTAAATAATAATATCAAAACTAGACAATACTTAGTAAATTATGTTAACTAAATAGTGGAATAATTAAGTCTTTTCAAGACTTATCAGTGTTGACGTGGGAAGAGAGTTAGTGACTCCATCCGAGTGAAAGGAAGCCTAAGTAATCCCGAGTGGATGGAACAGTGTGAGGCTGAGTGAAAGTTTACCGACCAGAAGATGACATCTAGGACTCTGTAGTGGATCCGTTATATTAAATCATTAAGTAGCTAGAAAACCCGAGTGAGTCTTGACTTAGTTGGAAAACCAGAGTGGGAAATATTAAGGTTATCGAACGAAAAGTGAGTAAAATGTCCTGAGTGGCGTAATGGACGTGAAAGTTATCCCGAGTGAGGAGTCTTCATAGATTCTGAGAGAGCGGCTTTGGGAATCATTTTCCCGATTGCCAATATATATACACATGTATAACCTGATCGAGTAAAGCCATGGAGTGTGAATGCTGTCTGAATGAAACTGATGTGTATTAAGGTCAATTCGAGTGAATCATACGTTAAAAACCGAGTGGAGTGACAGGATACCGAGTGTAGCTCCGCTTCAGCGAGTGTAGGGCGGACTGGAGATCTTGAGTAGAATCGCCCGAGCGTAGTTAGCTTTGCTCGAGCGAGTGTGCCTGGTGCCATTGGGTTCGCTTAAGTGTTTCTTTCTTTCGCTGTACATGAGTTCTTCCCTTGTCTTCTTCCCTCCTTTTTCCTTGATTGTGCTCGGTTTTGTTAATTCGAACAGACTATGTACGGTTTATTAACTTTAAAATTTGGAAAATTTTCCCTGTCGGTTTTATTTATTTAATTACAAATTTAGGGTGTCTCATTTTGGTATCAGAGCAGACCGAAAGGTCCAAGGCCAAGGTATGCTTACCGAGCACAGGCGGTTGTGTGTATTGTAACCGAGTGGTCATTATTATTGTGATGTTTGTTGAACTTGAGTGATATTGTAATACTGATTGTGGATAGGAGGTTGTTCCTCCTGGTCCGATTGATTGTGTAACGTATAGAAATGGCATAATGTGCTAAGTTACTGAATATTAGGCTGAGATACGATCGGTAACAAGTGGCTTGGTATACTTATCCTTGAAGGGGTGTTAATTTCAGGATAAGGGATGACGCATCACCAAAGCATGGAGGCTATAGCCACGGCATTCCAATGCTTTGCAGACGTGTTTGAGAGGCAGGGCCAGCCTCGAGCTGAGGATGGCCAAGTGCTGGACCGCTTCCTGAAGAGGAAGCCGAGTGAATTTCTGGGAGGACGGAACCCTGAGGCAGCCTTTAAATGGACTCAAGAACTAGAAAGGATTTTTGGGGGTCTTCGCTGTACCGAGGAACAGAAGGTAGAATGTGCAGTGTATATGTTGCAAGACGAGGCAGAGAACTGGTGGAAGATAGCCAGAAGCCGATTTCTTGACGATGATACTTAGTTGACCTGGAACGATTTCAAGACATGCTTCTTAGAGAAGTACTTCCCCGACACAGTAAGGAGTCAGAAGGAGTTGGAGTTTATGGAGTTGAAACAGGGTTCCATGACCGTGGAGGAGTACGCGGCCAGATTCGAAGAATTGTTTCTATTCTACCCACCCTTCCAACAACCAGGGACGGAGAGCTCCAAGTGCCTTAAATTCGACAATGGATTGAGATCAGATATTAAGAGGGCCTATAGATACCAAGAGATTAGGAGTTTTCCTGCATTGGTGAATAAGTGTAGGATATTCAAGGAGGACGACAAGGCCCACTCGGGCCAGAGCAGCAGAGCAAACCATTACTTGAGGCCCCAACAATCCCGCTTCGAGAGGCCAAACAACGCTGGTAAGGACAGACCCTTTTCCAGATTTGGGGGTCAGAACCAACCAGAAAGATGACCAGTTATGGGGAACAAGAAATGTTTCAAGTGTGGAGGAAATCATTATGCCCGAGACTGTAACAGCGATAGTGAGATGGTGTGCTTCCATTGCAATAAAAGGGGACACATTCGCCCTGACTGCCCCCAACTCCGTCAAACAAGTACCAATGCGCATCAGGGAGGTTTTCAGGTGAGGAGCCATGGAAGCAATGGTCAAAGCTCGGGGGGCAGAAACAACAGAGCCAGAGGAAATATAATGTTTGCCCCAAATAATCGGAGGAGAAACACCGATCAACCAGCTGCTGGAAGAGTCTACGTCATCAGTACTGAGGAAGCTGCACAGGCGAACGACTTAGTACAAAGTAAGTGCCTACTCGGTAAATATACACTTAGTGTAATTTTTGATTCTGGAGCCACCCACTCCTTCGTAGCTGATGAGTGTGTGAGACGATTGCGATTACCGACTGTGGATATGGATCGGATTTTGGAAGTAGCCAACCCAACTGGCCCTAAGGTGTTGACATCAACGATGTGTAAGGACGTAATGTTTGTGTTGGACGATCGGAGTTTTACCTTCGATCTTGTGTGCGTGCCTTTGAAGGGCCTTAATATCGTGCTCGGCGTAGATTGGATTTCAGCCAACAAGGTGTTAGTGGATTGTAGAAACCGAAGGATAATCTTCCCGAGGCAGCACAATGAGGACTACACGGCACAAGGTATAGCTCAACTGTTTATAATGCTTTGTTTAACCAAGGGTGAGAGTAAAAGCCGAGTGGACGAAATTCCAACTGTCTGTGAATTCCCAGAGGTGTTTCCCGAGGATGTACCGAGTGTCCCTCCCAATAGAGAAGTTGAATTCTCTATAGACCTGATCCCTGGGGCCGAGCCAGCCTCCAGTGCACCTTATAGAATGTCCCCAACAGAATTGGCCGAGTTGAAGAAGCAGGTGGATGAGTTACTCGGAAAACAATTCATTAGGCCGAGTGTATCACCATGTGGCGCACCTGTACTGCTTGTTAAGAAGAAGGGTGGTATCATGAGACTATGTATAGATTACCGACAGCTAAACAAACTCACGATTAAGAATCGGTACCCGTTGCCCAGGATTGATGATTTAATCGACCAACTGCGTGGAGCCTCAGTCTTCTCAAAGATCGATTTACGATTGGGATACCACCAAATCTGAGTGAAGGACTCGGACATTCCTAAGACTGCCTTTAGGACTCGGTATGGTCACTACGAGTATGTAGTGATGCCGTTCGGTGTGACAAACGCCCCTGCTGTCTTCATGAATTATATGAATAGCATATTCCACCCCTATCTTGACCGATTCGTAGTAGTTTTCATTGATGATATCCTAGTCTATTCTAAGACCCCTGAGGAGCATGAAGAACACCTCCGAGCGGTACTTCAAGTGTTGAAGGAGAAGCAGTTGTTTGGAAAGCTCTCAAAGTGCGATTTATGGATGGATAAGATCCACTTCCTCGGACATGTGATTTCCATGGAAGGTGTCTCGGTGGACCCTTCGAAGGTGGCAGCTATAATGGCATGGGAGAGACCCAAGTCGGTCTCGGAGATAAGGAGCTTTATAGGCCTGGCCGGTTATTATAGAAGGTTCATTGAGGGTTTTTCTAAGATGGCCTTACCACTGACTAAACTGACTCGGAAAAACATTCCCTTCGTATGAAGTTTCGAGTGCGAGAGCAGTTTCCGAGAGCTGAAAGACAAGTTGACGACTGCTCCAGTGTTGGGATTACCTAACTTGCAAGAGAGCTTCGTGGTTTACTGTGATGCGTCAGGACTCAGATTGGGATGCGTGTTAATGCAGAAAGACCGAGTGATAGCGTATGCCTCTCGGTAATTGAGACTTCACGAACAACATTACCCGAGCCATGACTTAGAGCTGGCAGCCGTAGTCTTCGCATTGAAGATCTGGAGGCATTATTTGTTCGGGTCCAGATTTGAAGTCTACAGTGATCACAAGAGCCTCAAATATTTATTTGACCAGAAGGAGCTGAACATGAGGCAGAGGAGATGGATGGAATTTTTAAAGGATTATGATTTCGAGCTAAAGTACTACCCGGGTAAGGCAAACGTTGTTGCCGACGCGTTGAGTCAGAAATCCCTTCATATAGCAGTGATGATGGTAAGGGAAGTGGAGTTATTGGAACAGTTCCGAGACATGAACTTACATGTTGACATCCCCTCCTCTCGGATAATGACAATCGGTACGCTGAGGATTGCCAATGAATTTCTAAAATCCGTGTACGAGCAGCAGCAGTCAGATTCCTACTTGGCTGAGATGAAGGAGACTCAAGCCAAAGGGAAGGACTTGTCCCTGACCGAGGGATCGGATGGAATCTACCGAGTAAGAAACAGAATATACGTACCGGGTGGAAGAGAATTGAGGAGAATGGTGCTTGATGAGGCTCACAAGAGCATGCTAAGTATCCACCCGGGTACCACGAAGATGTACCACGATCTAAGGGCACAATTCTGTTTCCCAGATTAAAGAGGAATGTGGCAGAATACGTGGCTCGGTGTATTACCTGTCATAAATCGAAAGTCGAGCACCAGAAGCCGTATGGTGCATTGCAACCCCTGGAGATCCCCGTGTGGAAATGGGACTCAATTGCCATGGACTTTGTCATGGGATTGCCAAGAAACCGAGCGGGCCATGATGCGATTTGGGTCATTGTTGACCGACTGACGAAGAGTGCACACTTCCTACCTGTGAATATGAGATACCCACTGCATAAGTTGGCCCAGATTTACGTACGCGAAATTGTCTGACTGCATGGAGTGCCGACTTCTATCGTATCGGATAGGGATCCTAGGTTCACGTCTCGGTTTTGGACCAGCCTCCACCAGGAATTGGGTACGAAGCTTTGGCTAAGTTTCGCTTACCACCCCCAATCGGATGGACAATCCGAGTGAACGATTCAAAGCCTGGAGGACTTGCTAAGGGCGTGTGTGTTGGAGCACGGTGGAAATTGGGAGCAGTACCTTCCCCTGATAGAGTTGACATACAATAATAGCCACCACAACAGCATCGGTATGGCACCCTACGAAGCACTTTATGGTCGAAGATGTTGAACCCTACTCTGCTGGTCAGAAATGGGTGAGAGTCTACTATTGGGGCCAGAAATTGTAAAGCAAACGTCAGAACAGATCTGAGTGATAAGGGAAAGGATGAAGGCGTCTCAGGATAGGTAGAAGAGCTACCATGACAAACGAACCAAACCATTAGAGTTTTCAGTCGGAGACAGAGTGTTTTTGAAGACTTCACCAAGTAAAGGAGTCGGGCGAGCCTTGAAAGGTGGGAAGTTGAGCCCCCGATACATTGGGCCTTATGAGGTGTTGGAACGAGTCGGCTCCATGGCATACCGAATAGTATTACCGACTCACTTATCCCGATTGCATAACGTCTTTCACGTGTCTCAACTAAGGAAATATCTACATGATCCCAACTATACAATGCCCGATGATGAAGTAGAAATCAAGGAAGACCTGACCACTATAACTATACCGATTAGAATCGTGGACCGATTGGTAAAGCGTTTAAGGAGTAAGGACGTGCAACTGGTTGAAGTCGAGTGGCAACAGAACGGGTATACCTCTTATACCTGGGAACGCGAGGCTGCCATGGGGCAACAGTACCCCGAGTTGTTTACTAAGGTGAGTCACCGAGTGAATTTCGAGGACGAAATTCTTTTGAGAGGGGGAGAACTGTAACATCCCGATTTTAAACAAAGTACCGGGTGAAATAAAGCCATTAAAATAATAATTTCAGAAGTAGGAAATTGTTTATTAATTACCATTAACTTAATTAATCAAATGAGTGCTGATTAAGTGTGATTAGCCATTAGTGGGTGCTGAGGGGACTGGGTGACGTGAGCAGACTGCTGCTTCACGTTTTCCCACCCCACCGTTCCATTCTTTTGTGCGTGTATATATATGTTTGGTCGACGGTCCCTTGCCATTCATTCTTCAGAATTCCCTCTTCGATTTCTCTCCTCTTCCTTCTTCTTTTTCTCTTTCTCTCTTGTTCTTCTTCTTCTTCTTCCCTGAACGAGTGGAAGTATGGAGCGAAGCAGCGAGGAAAAGGACCAACACCCAGGCAGAGGAGTCTCTCGGAGTCTCGTAGTTGGTAGGGGGAGTACCTTATATGTTAAATGCATGGGTTATGGACGGGTTCCAGGTGTTGATAATTGTTGTACTGTATTATGTTTGTATGATATACTTGCATGTGGAGTGCGCAATACCGGGTGCATGATGAGTGAGGGTGAGCGTTGCATGTTTAGTATCGTCCTTGAGATGCATGCCGATAGCTTGGAAAATGTCGAATGATTGCATGGAAAGGGAGTGCTGAATTATTGATGATGGTAACCGTGTGGTTTATGTGACCTGTGAGTCGATATAAATATAAAATGTTGATTGCATGCGATTAAGTGTTGGGGCAATGGATCTGATAATATTCATATTGATGCATGCGTTGTTTGAATCCTGATGCTGTTGAATACCGATTGCATGTTATGCTTGTGTTGATTGGAATACTTTATTGAAACTGATATTGGTTGACACCGATCGTATGGGACGCGTGTGTTACTGTATTCATCTACTTGAGCTATGTTTCTGTTTGCATGGAAGTATGTGTGTTAGATTAATATGTTGAGTTCCGAATGCGTATTACTGATTGTATGTGAAGTATGTGTGGCTGAGTGAAAAATTGTACGTATGAAGGCTGTGTTGTGTGATGGATCCACGTGTGGCACATGGGATGCGTTGTGCTGGGAGCACGTAGTGTGGGACACTACCATCGGTTTACTGAAAAACGTGGGACGCTGTGAAATCCTTGAGTGGGACTCAAGGTAACCTCCGAGTGGGACTCGGGCTGCCCGTGAGCACCTCCGTTGACGCTGAGAGCGTTGGTGTCACCTTGTGGGCAAACGGTTGGGTACCCGTAAAATGGCCAAGCAGCTGGGAGCTGAATTGATAGCTGAGAGCTATGTACAAAAAGGCTGGGAGCCTACGTTGCAACATCGGAAACCGATTACACACAAATGTGGAACCGAGTGAACTATTCTGTGTACATGCACTAACTGTACCGATTGAAGTCTGTTCTATGTATGATTGTTAACGTTATTGAAATGTTATATGCATGTTTAGTACTAGCCGTGTGCTTTATATTGCTGCATGATTAACGATAATCCGAGTCAGTATCTATCATTTAAAATTTAAGATACTCACCCCCCTACTATGGCAATTTTTCAGTGAACATCTCTCGCAATGAGGAGTGAATGAGGAGCTGAATGTCGAGTGAAGTGCTGGTGCACTATGGAAATAGATGTTATGCATACACCGTTATGTGTTTTGTTAAGCCTTGGCCGGCTCACGTGTTAGCCTTAGTCCCTGTTATTAGAACCTGAACCCGTTGGGGTAGAAAACATGACTTTGATGCCTGTAATTAATTATATTTATTATGTTACGTGAAACCCTATACTGTGCATGAAGATCCGAGTAACATATGCATGCGTACTTGTTGTGTGTGAGGGGTTAGTGTAACTATAAGCCTAATTGGAGACGAGTGTTGACGTGGGAAGAGAGTTAGTGACTCCCTCCGAGTGAAAGGAAGCCTAAGTAATCCCGAGTGGATGGAACAGTGTGAGGCCGAGTGAGAGTCTACCGACCAGAAAATGACATCTAGGACTCTGTAGTGGATCCGTTATATTAAATCATTAAGTAGCTAGAAAACCCGAGTGAGTCTTGACTTAATAGTAAAACCAGAGTGGGAAATATTAAGGTTACCGAACGAAAAGTGAGTAAAATGTCCCGAGTGGCGTAATGGACGTGAAAGTTATCCCGAGTGAGGAGTCTTCATAGATTCCGAGAGAGCGGCTTTGGGAATCATTTTCCCGATTGCCAATATATATACACATGTATAACCTGATCGAGTGAAGCCGTGGAGTGTGAATGCTGTCTGAATGAAACTGATGTGTATTAAGGTCAATCCGAGTGAATCATACGCTAAAAACCGAGTGGAGTGACAGGATGCCGAGTGTAGCTCCGCTTCAGCGAGTGTAGGGCGGATTGGAGATCTTGAGTAGAATCGCCCGAGCGTAGTTAGCTTCGCTCGAGCGAGTGCGCCTGGTGCCATTGGGTTCGCTTAAGTGTTTCTTTCTTTCGCTGTACATGAGTTCTTCCCTTGTCTTCTTCCCTCCTTTTTCCTTGATTGTGCTCGGTTTTGTTAATTCGAACAGACTATGTACGGTTTATTAACTTTAAAATTTGGAAAATTTTCCCTGTCGGTTTTATTTATTTAATTACAAATTTAGGGTGTCTCAAGTTTTGCAGAAAGCATGCCAGAAAATGGGCCTCGTCCCTCATTGTTTGAAAAGGTACGATGGTACCTTACTCAGTTTTTCTGGTGATTTTGTACAGGTTTTAGGGTTTATCGACTTGAGAACCACTTTCGGGACTAGAAGGGATAGCTGAGCCATTATGGTTAACTTCCTGGTCATCGATTTTCCTAGCTCCTACAATACGTTGTTGGGGCGAATGTCCCTCAATGCCCTAGGGGCGATGGTCTCCACCATGCATCTGACTATGAAGCTCCCACTCGGTGACGAGATAATTGGAGTTGTCAAAACGGAGCGAGAGTTAATGCAGGAATAATACTACGAGAGCCTCCACCCCAAGGAGACTTTCATAATTGATAAAGATATTGAGATGGGGTTTGATCCCCACGATGACAAACATTATGAGAGACCCCAACTAGTGGAATCCCTCAAGCTTGTTCAAGTAGGCCCCAACCTGAGCCAATTCACATGGATCAGTGTGATACTCGACCCTGATCTCAAGGAAGCCCTCATCAAATTGTTGAGAACCAATGCAAATCTATTTGCCTAGAGCCCTGCTGATATGCCCGACATCCATCCCATCATAATTTATCATTCACTCAACATCAAGCCGGACGCTAAACCTGTGTCCTAGAAGCCCAGAAAGATGAGTCCCGACCAGAAAAGCACACTCAAAGAGGAAACAGACAAACTCGTGTCCGTAAACTTCATAAGAGAGGTTAAATACCCAACCTGGTTGTCCAATGTTGTCATGGTAAAAAAGTCCAATGGCAAATGGCAGATGTGTGTCGACTTCACTCTAAGGACTCATATCCTTTACCTAGTATTGATCATTTGGTATATGGTACTTTAGGTTACAGAATTTTGAGCTTCATGGATGACTACTCGGGCTATAACCAAATCCGAATGGATCCTAAAGACAAGGAAAAACAACTTTCATTACAGGCGGGGAAAATTTTTGTTACCGAGTGATGCCTTTCGGTTTGAAGAATGCAGGAGCCACCTATCAAAGGCTGGTCAACAAAATCTTCACCAAGCAAATTGGCAGAAACATAGAGGAATACGTAGATGATATGGTTGTCAAGACCAAGCAAGCGAAATTAGGCGTCTAGGATGTGGAAGAAACATTCACCGAGCTACATAAACACAATATGTGTAACACCCTACTTTTTAATTTAATAAATAAAACCAACAGGGAAATTTTTCCAAAAAATAAACCAATGGTACCGGGTCCAAAAAGAGAAGGAAAGGAAGGCCAGAAATAAAATAAAAGCCGGCCAAAGCATTCATAATCTGACTCAAAATGGTGGTTGGAGTAGTTAGCAAACAACGTAAGGCCAGAGAGGCAAAAAGCCGACCAAAGAAGGGAAAAACTAAACCGAGAGACCAAGAGAAGGGGGAAAGGAAGGCAGTGAAAGAACTCGATTAGAAACAACCGAGCAGAAGAGCAAACAGCGCTTAAGCAAAGTCAAAACGAGAGCCTTCCAGCAACACACACTCGTTGGAGCGGATACCTGAGTCGCTGAGGCAAGCAACACACTCGATAATTCCCATCGCCCGGTATCAAACATCCATTCACTCGGAGTCAGGGGGTCTCACTCGCTCGGAGATGACCATAGTACACTTACTTCCCGTAACTTAGCCCCTTATGTTTTTATACACAAGGCCACGCAGTAATCTACCCGGGAAACGTGGGTTATCCCACTCGGTATACATCAAACTTGGGTACAATCGGAATTCCCTTACACACTCATCACTCAGCATATTTTCGCTTCTCACTCGGAGAACACGTAGACCCTCCTTCGTTTAGAAGGGGTCCCACAATCATTTATTGCTCGGAATGTCTCAGCCAGGTCTACTCGAGTCTTAGATATCATACACTTAGAATTCATTCCACTCTAAACCACTACACTAACTCTTCTCTCGAAAGAGGGTCACTCGAGGTTTTCACTTGGGAATACAACTCTTTCTTACTCGGGGTCCACTTATCTCTTTCACTCGGTAATGATCATCCTTAATATCACTCGGGGAATTCTCCCATCAGATTTTACACAGTATAGATTCATCTAAGGTATTCTACTCCGGATCCATCTAAGTATCACCACTCGAACAAGAAGACGTAGCGATTTGCAGCCCCACTCGGAGCTGACTCCCACAATTACGTCTACTCGGAAAATTATTAACTGAGCAATATTCTATCCATCAACGTCTCTCAGTCTACCCAGACACAAGTCACCCGTAAACAACAGATATGAACATTCATAATCATGCACTCGGAATAACCATTATCTTAACATCATTCATTCATCAGCACCTGATATCCGATGCAAGCACAAACTATCAACGTAAACCATATACGTATATAAATATGCACTCGGGTCATAATAACTCAGATTACTTATATATATATATATTCATATTCGTTATACAACACTGTTATTATGAGCCGGCCAAGGCTACAACTGACGAAACATGACAAAATACAATATAAGCACTCAACGGTTGGAGTGCACCTCACTCAGACCTGAGGCCTTATCATCACTTCAGAGTCCAACCTGCACACACTGAAAAATGGTGTAGGGTGAGCTTTTACATATAAACTGACAGCTATTGACTCGGGTTTTACCTCAACCCTCACTTATATAATTTACCGGGTTTCATCCATAATGATATATATATATATTGCTAATTAATATAAGAGTCAGACCACGTCATCCAATCAGAGTTCGCGCAATAACATACATCCTCAATCATAGCATCACACTGCACTCAGTAACAACATCAATACACGCATATTCAATCATAGCATCACACTGCACTCAGCAACAACATCAATGCATGCATATTCATTCAATCGGGATTCGTTCATACGACATCATCTAGTCGGAGTTCACTCAAATCGTTCAATCCATGCACATCCTAATAATCTTAATAACAATGCTCATACACTCATGCATGCGGATCTGACTTAAATAGTGATTTCAGTTCAGTTTCCTTCCCGGCCCCTCGTCCGCTAGCCCTTTCCGTGTGGCACCGGTCACCCCGTGACGTCTAGAGACCCAGCTCTAGCTCCATCGGCTGCCACGGGTCCTTATGGATCTAGCCAGGAATCTGACTGGAAACCCTCTTATACGACTCCAGATGCCTTCCTGACCCCCCGTCCACTAGCCCTTTCCGTGTGGCACCGGTCAACCCGTGACGTCTCGAGACCCAGCTCTAGCTCCATCGGCTACCACGGGTCCTCATGGAACTGGTCAGGAATCTGGGAGTCCTCTCATGTATACAATCTCATGCAATTCCACAACAAGCATCCAAGCTTACTAGACGCGTCTCACACAGCCATCAATGGGTCACAACCGATCCCACATAGCATTACAACATCACATGCATCTATCATAGTAACTCACAACAAGCAATTCGGGTAATCAACATTACAGTACATCCACTCGACATTTTTAATGAAATCATCATGCACTCCAGTACAACCTTCAAATGGAAAATCAAGCATCAATTCACAGCTCATGCATTCGGCAGTAATGGTAACGCACACATGTATTCACTCAGCATTCTCATGTTTCAACAGCATGCATCACAGAAATATCAACAAGCACTCAAGGACGGAGTTACACAACACTCAACAATTCACAGATACCACCAATCCGGAAGTTGCATGAACAATCACTCGATCACAGTACACCGATCTACACATTTCACACACATATCACATTAAAGCAAGCACCCGGGACTCGTTCATAAACCATACACTTGACATGCAAAGCGCCACCTACCTGCTGTCAGGGTTCAGGGACTCCTCGAGTTGCAATGCTGACCGATCGTCCTTCTGTTACTCCTCCTCCACCAGCCTTCGAACTCAGTGTTGATTTTGGGTCAGAGTTGCTCCTTCCTCCAACAGGTTCGTCTCCCCCACGGCTCCAAGGCACTTCCCAGCACAGCCTTCCAACTGGGACACTAACAGCTCCAAGTGGAAGAAGAAGAAGGAGGGAAGAAGGTGACGGAGAGAAGAAGAGGACAGGGAGTGAAACAGAGCCGCGTTGATGTTTCTCCAGCAGCTCTCTACTCTCTCACTGTTCAACGTGAACGAGAGGGAAGAAGAGAAAACAGGGGAGGGGAAACCAGAGGCACGCACAAGAAGAGCTGACCAGCGTGAATTAATGAAGGAAAGAGAGAGCTGAGGTTGTCTTATACCCTTAGGGACACATGCGTCCTTTCGCCTGGCATTATTATTATTATTATCACCCTTTATTCAATCATTTTCTAACCAATCAGCAATTAGTTTAATTATTCATTAATCCCAATTCTGCAGTTAACCCTTAATTAATGGCTTAGTCTCAATCGGTAATTAAATTAAAAATCGGGATGTTACAATATGCGCCTCAACCCTGAAAAGTATTCTTTTGGGGTCCGAGGCGGGAAATTCCTAGGTTACATGCTCACCCATCATGGCATTGAGGCTAACCCAGACCAGTGTCGAGCCATATTAGAGATGCGAAGCCCTCGAAACATTAAGAAGGTCCAATGCCTCACCAGCCGGATCGTAGCCCTATCCAAATTCCTCTCGAAATTTGTAGAAAAATTTATGTCTTTCTACAAAGTGTTGAAGAAAACAGACTAGTTTGAGTGGAACTCAATGCAAGAAGGCGTTTCAAGACTTAAAAGCCTATCTAGCATCCCCTTGATCCTGACGCAATCGGACACAGGGTCAGAAGTGGTCCTTTATCTTTCCATCGGGACTGTCACAGTCAATTTAGTTTTAGTCCAAGAAGATGGCCTAGTCTAGAGACCAGTATATTCTACCAGCAAAACATTACAGGGGGAAGAAGCATGGTACCAGAAGGAGGGAAGAAGGCGACGGAGAGAAGAAGAGGACAGGGAGTGAAACAGAGCCGCGTTGATGTTCCTCCAGCAGCTCTCTACTCTCTCACTGTTCAACGTGAACGAGAGGGAAGAAGAGAAAACAGGGGAGGGGAAACCAGACGCACGCACAAGAAGAGCTGACCAGCGTGAATTAATGAAGGAAAGAGAGAGCTGAGGTTGTCTTATACCCTTAGGGACACATGCGTCCTTTCGCCTGGCATTATTATTATTATTATCACCCTTTATTCAATCATTTTCTAACCAATCAGCAATTAGTTTAATTATTCATTAATCCCAATTCTGTAGTTAACCCTTAATTAATGGCTTAGTCTCAATCGGTAATTAAATTAAAAATCAGGATGTTACAATATGTGCCTCAACCCTGAAAAGTATTCTTTTGGGGTCCGAGGTGGGAAATTCCTAGGTTACATGCTCACCCATCATGGCATTGAGGCTAACCCAGATCAGTGTCGAGCCATATTAGAGATGCAAAGCCCTCGAAACATTAAGAAGGTCCAATGCCTCACCAGCCGGATCGTAGCCCTATCCCAATTCCTTTCGAAATTTGTAGAAAAATTTATGTCTTTCTACAAAGTGTTGAAGAAAACAGACTAGTTTGAGTGGAACTCAATGCAAGAAGGCGTTTCAAGACTTAAAAGCCTATCTAGCATCCCCTTGATCCTGACGCAATTGGACACAGGGTCAGAAGTGGTCCTTTATCTTTCCATCGGGACTGTCACAGTCAATTTAGTTTTAGTCCAAGAAGATGGCCCAGTCTAGAGACCAGTATATTTTACCAGCAAAACATTACAGGGGGAAGAAGCATGGTACCAGAAGGTAGAAAAGTTTGCATATAACCTTGTCGTGGCTACGCATTGACTCCAACCTTACTTTCACAGCCACCAAGTTGTAGTGAGAACCGACCAGCCGCTCGGTAAGATACTTCAGAAGCCCGAACTCGTAGGGAGGATGGTTGCTTCGGCAATCGAACTATTGATAGGCCCGTAAGTGCACGAGGTATCGCGTAATAAAAAGTTATCGTCCCACAGGGATTATTCCCAAGTACAAGTTTTCACAGTGGTTCAATTATCTAGAAAATTATGAAATTAGGTTTGTAATTCAGAAGATTAAGAAAAGTAAAAGTTAAGGAGGAATGCTATCTGAAAGAACTAAATTAATTCTGAGATTGAAATAGAACAAATGATGGTGAAACTCTTGGGATTTGGTATATGATCATGCCATGTATTTAATTTTCCTAAGACCTTTCTATTTATTAATTCACGCTCTAAGGTTGGATTTCCGAATTTAATTAAGCCCTCTTCTCAGAGTAACATTAATGTGCCTAAATAATAAAGAACCGCGTTCGATTTATTATGTGAACTTGTTAAGAACGATGAAATCCTATTAAACCTCGAATCGTCATACCCACTTTCATGACCTATGATTCTAAGTTCAATTTCATGCGTTCAAACAACTAATTAATCTTTCGATTCTCTTAGAGTTTAATTTCAATTGATCCTATCTCTAGGTGTTCAAAAGCATTATGCGTTCATGGAAATTGAATAGAAGCAATGAATTAATAAACAGAAACATTCAAAAGAAGTTCAATACATAAGCATTGTCACACCCTAATCCCAAGATAACATTTAGTTACACATGCTCAATTCACTACAGCCCATTGATGGAATCATATTCAGAAATTACAGAGAAAGAGAAAACCTAAGAAGAAAGCAAAGAACACAAAGCAAAAGCTCTCACTTGTGCTTACGAATCCTTCCAAAATCTGCCCAAGGATGTTCTTCAACGCCTATGGTCTTGATTTCTTCAATAATCCCCAAGTGAAACTCTCTCTTTTTCTCTCTAAAACTGTCCCCAAAATGTCTGTGTGCCTTTTCCCCTTGAAAAACTGCCTTTTAACCCCAGAAACTGGTCCCAAAAAGTTGCAAAAATGCAGAACGTGCAAAACCCACTGGCAGTGGGAAAAACCCACGGCCAGTGGATCGTGGCAGGGGGTCCAGGATCCAAAATTTTCACTTCCAGGCAGAGTAATCCACGGCCAGTGGGAAATTCCCATGGCCAGTGGGTTTTTGGACAGAGGGAAACACGGCCAGTGGGAAAAACCCACTGGCAGTGGGTTTTTAATGACCCAATTCTCCCACTCCAGAGAGGTCCACGGCCAGTGGGAAAAACCTACTGGCAGTGGGTTTTTCTGGACTTCCTCTTTTTGTATTTTTCTCACTGTTTTGAGGCCCCGGAATATCCATCTTGGTAGATCCTTTTTCTATCATGCTTTGGAAGGTGGATAAGGCTTTATTTATGAGCTCTTAGTGGCTTGACTCCTTTCCATGCATCCAATGCTTCCTCTAATGCTTCTTGTTTTTGAATTTATTACACCTGTACGTAAGCTATTCCTACAAAACTTGAAACACCCGAGTAGCAAATGCGGAACGAAAGAAAATATTTGGAATTAAGGGGAAAACTAGCATGAACAACCCGAAAACTTAAACAAAAAGGACTCTAAAACTAATGCAAATTAGACTCTTATCAACTATCCAAGTACGACATCCAGTATGAAGCTAGGGGTCCAATCAAGGCTAGGTGCTGGCAGATTTCTTGGTAGAACTCGAAGATGATAGAGACGGTTATGACGCCATGCACAACATATGGACCTTTTCTGTTGATAGGTCCTCCATCATGAAATGTAGTGGAGCAGGAGTCATACTGGAATTCCCCATGGGGTTGATAGTCGAAGAGTCACTCAAGTTCATGTTCAAGGCTAGCAACAACCAAGCGGAATATGAAGGTCTCATTGCTGGACTATGAACAGCTCTAGATTTAGGGGCTCGGGGTGCACAAGCAAAAACCGACTGGCAGTTGGACGCCAGACAAGTAAAAGGGTCATACCAGGCGAAGGACCCAACTTTGGCAAAATACTTGACACAAGTTAACGAACTAGCAGGAGAGCTTAAGCATTTCCCGATGGTCCATGTCCCACGGCCAATGAACAAATGTGCCGACCTACTGTCCAAATTGGCCAACACTGTTAAAATAGGAAATCTCAAAACAATTGTCCAACTCATTCTAGAAGAGCCCATGATACAGTAAGTTCAGCATACGCTTCAAATAAATGAAACGCCATCTGGGAACACATGGATGACTACAATCATTGATTTCCTCTGCCAGGGGATCCTTCCGAAAGACCATCAGCAAGTTAAAAAGCTGCAAGTGCAAGCATCCAACTATACTTTACTAGACGGACAACTCTACAAACGAGGTTTCATCATGCCACTTCTGAAATGCCTTAACGAAGACCAAGCAGACTATGTGATACGAGAGCTCCACTTTGGAATCTATGACCTTTATGGAGGAGTCCACCCTTTGGCCGCTCGGGTCCTCCGGGCAGGATATTTTTGGCCAACCCTACACGTTGTCTACTCTGATTTTGTTAAGAAATGTGACCCGTGCCAGTGAAATACAAATCAGATCTACAGTCACCCCAAGCCCCTACATGGAATCCTGGCCCCCTGGACCTTCAACATTTTGGGGATGGACATCTTGGGGCCATGACACCCGGGAAAGGCCAAGTCAAGTTTCTCCTTGTAGCAATTGACTATTTTACCAAATGGATCAAAGTAAAACCCTTTCAACCATCACCGTAGCTGAGGTCCAAACTTTCACTTGGAAGCACATAGTCTGTCGGCACGAACTCCCTCACACAAGCATCTCAGGTAATGGCCGACAATTTATAGTAAAAGGCTTTGTTCAATTCTGCGAGAACTTGGGCATCAAATGAAAGTTCTCCTATATGGGGCATCCACAGACCAATTTCCAAGCCGAGGAAACCAATAAGGTAATTCTCTAAGAGCTCAAAAAGTAGCTTAGACAAGCCAAAAAAAGATGGAAGGAAGAATTGCCCGGAGCTTTATGGGCATATCACATGACTCCACACTCATCAACCCATAAGACCCCATTTCGACTCACATACAGGGCCGACGCTATGATCCCGATTGAGCTAGGAGAACCGTCCCTTTGACGTATTACCTATGATGAAGACACGAGTGACGAAGGAAGGCGCGAAGATTTGGACTTCAGCCTAGAAGAGCGTGGTGTTGCATACGTCAAGATCTAAGCTGCCAAACAAAAATCTGTCCAGCGGTGGAACTCTTTACTTTGACCCCGACCATTCCGAAGGGGAGATTTAGTCTTACGCATCGTGGATAATAACCAAAGACTGCGAGAAGAGGGAAAATTTGCTGCAATCTGGGATGGCCCATACCGAGTCAAGGAAGCTATTAGAAAATGAGCTTACCAACTAGAAGAACTATCAGGAAAGGAAATTTCAAGGACGTGGAATGCCACTCACTTGAAGTTTTATTGTAGTTGATAAATGTACACGAGGGCACTCTTTTTCCTACCCGGGAGATTTTTTCCCACAGGGTTTTTTCTCTTGGGAGGTTTTAACGAGGCCCCTATTTTCTAATAAAAGTTTTGAATATACAGATCAGAAATCAGTGCTAGCTACCAGTATAAAATCCCGAGTGAGGAACGCCCCTTAGCAATATGAATTGAAACTTAAAATGCGTTTAAGTACGAAAGCCCGAGCGAGGAATGCCCCTCAACAATATGGATTGAAACTTAAAATGCGTTTAAGTACGAAAGCCCGAGCAAGGAACGCCCTTCAGCAATACGAATTGAAACTTAAAATGCGTTTAAGTATGAAACCCCGTGCGAGGAATGCCCCTCAGCAATATGGATTGAAACTTAAAATACGTTTAAGTACGAAAGCCCGAGCGAGGAACTCCCCTCAGCAATACAGATTGAAACTTAAAATGCGTTTAAGTATGAAAGCCCGAGCAAGGAACGCCTATTCAGCAATACGAATTGAAACTTAAAATGCGTTTAAGTATGAAAGCCCAAGCGAGGAACACCCCTCGGCAATACGAATTAAAACTTAAAATGCGTTTAAGTACAAAAGCCCGAGGGAGGAATGCCTCTCGGCAATACGGATTGAAACTTAAAATGTGTTTAAGTATGGAAGCCCGATGAGGAATGCCCCTCGGCAATAGGAATTGAAACTTAAAATGTGTTTAAGTACAAAAGCCCGAGCGAGAAGTACCCCTCGGCAATACGAATTGAAACTTAAAATGCGTTTAAGTACAAAAGCCAAAGGGAGGAATGCCTCTCGGTGACGTGAATATTTTTACAGTCGTGGTTCCGTCAAATTAGCACATTAAAATAATTAATGTAGTACTAGGGTGTCAACCTAGGTCGCTCTCTCAAGGATCAAGACAAAAATTTAGGAAAAATCAAGTTTAAAATTAATTTTTACAAACAGAATTTTAACAAACATACAAATACAATTAGGGGGGTTTTATTGATTTTGTTGTCACAATTAAAATTAAAACAAAGTAAATATAGGATTTAAAACAATAAATAACAAGCGATTGATTTTCTTGGAGTATTGTAAGTAAATTTATCCTTGGTTCACTAAAGATAATTTGTATACTTTCATTACTGTTAATTTCTTAGCTCAATTTGAATTAATCAAGTAAGCATCTTTTTCAATTCATAATTCCTTTACTTTCATTTAAAAATGAATATTTTAATCAAGCATCCTAATTAAGCAAAAGGAGTCAAGATCGTAAAATCTAGGAATTGTTGAGCATATGTAAGAACATCGCCTACATACATAATCTATTCTCATGTTATGGAATTAAGCAAACCATAATTATTAAAAGTGATTATGAAAATATTCATTAAGCATGCATATTTCCTTAACCTATTTTAATTTAAAATCTTACTTTATTCCATTTGAATAATTAAACCGATTAAGCATACAAATTTAATTAAACAGAATGGAATTAAATAAGTAGAGTAAGATTATGAAGAAATAAACAATAATAAAAGCATACTATATTAAAACTAATGACCTCAAAATTACATTACAATATTCTCTAAGAAAATCAATCTAGGGGTTTTAGCCCTCCATAATTAAAACAAACTGAAAATAAAAAGAACCCAACCCAGAAATGAAGAACTGACTAAAGAAGAAATAGAAACATAGAAGAGGAAGAGGAAGAACGAATGGTTTCTGAAGGCATTGATGTGTTGATACCATGCTGAAACCTTCTCATGGTGCCTATTTATAGGAATCTAAAAGCAAGCCAATGCCATAAACAATTGTAATGGAGGGTGCACTCTTCAATTAACAAGTCCATTGTGCTCCATTATCAACTTCAGTGCTCCATTATCAGTGTTTAGTGCCTTGCCCACCATCCAGAAGCTTGAAAACGTTATCCTGGGCCAATAATTCACTCATGAATCGATTCAAAAGTGAAATGAATCGATTCATGCTTTCCAAATGTAATTTTTTTGCCTAAAAATTAACATGTGAATCGATTCAGTGGTGGGAAGAATCGATTCAACCATTCCAAATCCGAATAAATCGATTCAAAATGATGGTGAATCGATTCAAGCTTCAAAAATTCACATCCTGGGTGCATTAAACTGTGTGAATCGATTCAGGTGGGGGATGAATCGATTCATTCACTTGATTTTCCATTCTTTGTGTATTTTTCCACCCTTTTTGAGATCCTTTTGCATATTCCTTGGTTCCTTTGATCCTTAGGCACTTTGATCTTTATTTTGAAATCAAATATTAAATAAAGCTCAAATGATGAAAATGTGTTAAAATGCAATATATTACACACTAAGTGATGGCAAATTATACACATTTAAAGTGAAGAACTAAAGATAAATCATACATCATCAAATACTCCCACACTTATTCTTTTGCACTCCCGGGCAAAATCAAAATAAAAACAAGTATCACAATTTATTGAAAACATTAAGTTAAAAACAACACACAAAATTGGCATGAAATCTTAGGAATATACAGAAAAAACAAGAGTTATTCAACATGGAAGATACTGAGCATCAAGATATATATAAAAATCATTCAAACACTTAGGCATGTGAAAATTAAATTAAACTGAAAAGAAGATCATAAGTGATAGAACCTCACAAGACATACTCTCAACTCTCAAGTGTTTAAGGTTTGTGTATACTCTCTAAACATTTCCTGAAAAACAGACAGTCTAAAAATTTGGTAAGTTTCTCAATTCCACAATCAACTTAAATGCATGTATAAATCAACAGAGCTTTGCAGGGTTGTAATGTGGCCAAGGTTAAAATGGATGGAAATTATTTATTTATTTATTTATTTATTTTTATTTTTTAAAAAAAATACCAAAAAGAATGATGAAGCAATTAATTTAACTGACAAATAGTGAGGGTAAAACATTTATTGTACGATATTTGGTCACAATCATAATAATTTTTATTTTTTATTTTATTTTATTTTTTAATAATGAGATTGCATAACACTTGGAACAAGAGTTGTAATTTTTTATACTCCCACACTTATTTGAATGCCTAATTTTGACTTGATTCCAGAGCTCCAATATATTCCTTAAGGTAGGTATATTTTTGGTTTTTCATCCATGACTTATTTGAGCTGCAACAAGGAAACAGTTAAATAGGCTCAAAATGGCTAGCAAGAGATAATTTATTCATGGTAGGCTTATTTGGCTTAGTGGCTCAATTGAACAAAATGCTTGTATCATTTCAAATACATTCATATGAGTTTCAAGTATCATCAAGAAACAAGACAAAAATTAGGATGTAAGCTTTCAGGAATTAATCACACATGAAAGGATTAAGATGGTTTAAAGTGATCCATCAAATTTTAAGGCTCAAAAATCTCACAAGGTATAATTTTATCATATATGATCATTTCTCAATTATCATGTCATTCTTATCATACCAAAATTGCTTGAGTTCAAATTATAACATATCTTTAAAGCTCATATCAGACATGAAAGAATTTACCTGTTGCTCATGCATATCTTAAAATTCCAATAAAACATGCCTTTTTAAAACAAAAACACACACAAAATCTTTTATTTTTAATTCCTTTTTTTTTGAAATTAGTCACACAAAATTAATCACACAACAACACAACAATATACAAGAATATTCCCACCCCCAAACTTAAATCATACATTATCCTTAATGTAAGACAGAGCATACAAAATAGATAATATAATGAAAAGGTAAAAAGATGGGTAAGAAAAACTCCCTCAAGGGGGATCAAGAAGTAGTTCCCCCAAAGCATGATCCTCCATTGTAACATCCACAAGTGAAGGATTTTCATGAAATGGCTTCAAACGTTGTCCATTAACCTTGAAGCTTTTATTGGAGTTTTCACTTTTTATTTCCACAGCTCCATGGGGAAATACATTAGTAACAATGAAAGGTCCTTCCCATTTGGAGCGCAATTTTTTGGCCATCAGTTTTAACCGGGAATTAAACAGTAGCACTTTTTGTCTAGCAGTAAAATCCTTTCTAGCTATTGAGCTATCATGGAATTTCTTTGTTTTTTCCTTATAGAACCTCGAGTTCTCATAAGCTGCCAAACAGATCTCATCAAGCTCATTCAGTTGTAATTTTCTTTCTTTACCTGCTTGATCAAGTGCTAAGTTGCAAGCTTTTACAGCCCAATAAGCACGATGCTCAATCTCCACTGGAAGATGACATGCCTTACCAAAAACAATTCTATAGGGAGACATTCCTATAGGTGTCTTAAAAGCTATTCTGTATGCCCAAAGAGCATCATCCAATTTCCTGCTCCAATCCTTTTTATTAGGCTGTACTATCTTTTCCAGGATTCTTTTGATTTCTCTGTTAGAGACTTCTGCTTGTCCATTGGTTTGGGGGTGATATGGAGTAGAGACTCTATGAACAACCCCATACTTCCTGAGCATAGCTTGCATGGTCCTGCTGCAGAAGTGTGTTCCTTGATCACTAATGATTGCTCTCGGGATGCCAAACCTGCAAAGCATTTGAGATCTAACAAAATCCACAACAACTCGAGCATCATTAGTTCTGTTGGCTTTAGCTTCCACCCATTTAGAAACATAATCTACAGCCAATAAAATGTAAGTAAAACCAAAGGATGGAGGAAATGGACCCATAAAATCAATGCCCCAAACATCAAATACTTCACAAAACAACATAGGTTGTTGAGGCATCTGTTGTCTCCATGTGGTAGCATTACTAGCTCTTTGGCATTTCTCACAGGTGTTACAAATTCTCCATGCATCCTTAATAATTGTAGGCCAATATAAACTAAAATCCAACACCTTCCTTGTTGTTCTTTGTGGACCAAAATATCCACCAACTGGTGAAGCATGGCAGAATCGAAGAACTGATTCTATTTCATGATTGGGAATGCATCTTCGAATCACCTGATCATTACACAATTTCCACAAATATGAGTCATCCCAAATATAATACTTAGCATCACTTTTTAATTTTGAAATTTGGTTTCTGGATGCACATGGTGGAAAAACAGAAGCAACAAGATAATTTACAATGTTAGCAAACCAAGGTGTATCAAAAGAGTTAGAAATACTCATGAGGTGTTCATCGGGAAATTGGTCCCGAATAGGTGTCGAATCAGGAGCATTCTCAATTCTGCTTAAATGGTCTGCCATAAGGTTTTGTGTTCCACTTCTGTCACGAATTTCCAAGTCAAACTCTTAGAGCAAAAGCATCTAACGAATTAATCTTGGCTTGGACTCACCTTTCTTCAACAAGTACTTCAGAGCTGCATGGTCAGTAAAGATAACTACTCGAGAACCAAGTAGGTAAGATCTGAACTTATCTAATGCAAAAACAATGGCCAAGAGCTCTTTTTCAGTGGTGGTGTAATTTACCTGGGCAGCATCTAAAGTTTTAGATGCATAGTAGATGACCCTATGCTGCTTGTCAATCTTTTGACCAAGGACGGCTCCCAATGCATAATTAGATGCATCACACATCAACTCAAATGGGGCTGTCCAAACAGGTGCTTGAATTATTGGGGTAGTGGTCAATGCTTGCTTGAGGCAATTAAAAGCCTCCTTACACTTTTCATCAAAATCAAATACCATATCCTTTTGAAGCAGACTGGATAGTGGCCTAGCCTTCTTGCTCAAATCCTTTATGAATCTTCTGTAGAATCCTGCATGGCTAAGAAAAGAACGAACCTTTCAAACACAAGAGGGGTAAGGCAAATGTGATATAACTTCTATCTTGGCAGGATCTACCTCAATTCCTTTCTCAGAGATTACATGCCTTAAAACTATTCCTTGTTTTACCATAAAATGACATTTTTCATAGTTCAAGACAAGGTTTGTTTCAATACATCTGTTCAAAACTTTATCCAAATTATCAAGGCATGCATTAAATGAAGATCCATAGACAGTAAAATCATCCATAAACACCTCTATGCAATTTTCAATGAAATCATGAAAAATACTTATCATGCATCTTTGGAAAGTTTCAGGAGCATTGCATAGGCCAAATGGCATTCTCCTATAAGCAAATGTGCCAAAGGGACAAGTGAATGTGGTCTTTTCTTGATCCTCAGGTGCAATGTGAATCTGAAAATATCCAGAGAATCCATCAAGAAAACAGTAGTGAGACTTACCTGTGAGACGCTCAAGCATTTGGTCAATGAAGGGTAAAGGAAAATGGTCCTTTTTTGTTGCCTGGTTTAGTCTCCTGTAATCAATACAGACTCTCCAACTATTTTGCACTCTAGTTGGGATCAACTCATCCTTTTCATTCTTCACAACTGTGATTCCTGTTTTCTTAGGAACCACTTGAATTGGACTCACCCATCGACTATCAGAGATAGGATAAATGATTCCTTCTTGTAGAAGCTTGGTAATCTCCTTCTTAACCACATCAAGGATTACAGGGTTGAGTCTCCTCTGGGGCTGTCTTACTGCTTTAGTATTTTCCTCCAGAAATATTATATGCATGCACATGGATGGGTTAATTCCATGTATGTCTGCCAATGTCCATCCTATAGCCTTCTTATGTCTTTTCAATACCTGCAATAATTTTTCTTCTTGATTTTCATCAAGAGAAGTGGAAATTATCACCGGGAGTTGTTCATTATCCCCTAAGTATACATACTTTAGGTTCTCAGGTAGGGGTTTCAATTCTAACTTGGGTGCCTGCAAAACAGATGGAACTAACAAAGTAGATTTTGATTCTGCTGCTTGCACCTCAAATATTTTGTTAGAATTTTCTTGAAATCCTGCATTCAGCTCCTTATGGTTAACAGATATATCTAAAGACTCTGAATCAGAAATTATGTATTTATCAATTTCAGCACAAATATCACAACTTCCAGAATCATTGCATGCAAAACATTTGTTTGAATCATCCATGTATTCCAAATCAACATTAGAAAAATGTTCAAAAACTAGTTCATCAATAATGTCAATTTGGAAAACAGAATGATTTTCAGATGGGTATTTCATGGCATCAAAAATATTGAATTGAACTCTCTTGTCTCCAAATTCCATAGAGAGAGTTCCAGAATGAACATCTATTTTGGTTCGAGCTGTTTTCAAAAATGGCCTTCCCAAAATGATAGGAACAGGAATTTGAGGAATACCTTTTTCCATATCAAGTATGAAAAAGTCAGCAGGGAAAACAAGTTGTTCTACCTGAACCAAAACATCCTCTATAACTCCAGCAGGGTAAGCAGTGCTCCTATTGGCTAGCTGAATTACTACACCAGTAGGTTGTAAATTTCCAAGAGACAATTATTTGGAAACAGACATAGGCATAACATTTATTGAAGCTCCTAAATCTAACTTGCAATTTTCAAATTTGTTGTTGCCTATGATACAGGGTATAGAAAACGTACTTGGATCTTTGCATTTCTCAGGAATATTTGGAACTTCCTTACCAAGCAGTGCAGATACATTCCTTCCCATGCTTATCCTTTTATTCCCTTTTAGTTTCCTCTTGTGAGTACATAGTTCTTTTAGAAATTTGGCATACTTGGGTATTTTCTTGATTGCATCAAGAAGAGGTATATTCACTTGCACTTTCCTGAAAGTATCCAAAATTTCTTTGTCCACTTCTTCCATCTTCTTACTTGGAATTGCTTTTGGTGGGAAAGGAAGAGGGATATGAGATGGAATTTGGGGTGGTTGTATCTCAGATTTACTTGAAGAGGGTACATCATTCTCGACTATTTCAGGCTCAGTTGTTTGTTTTTCAGGTTCCTTAGGTATGGGTATTTCAAGGTTCTTACCTGATCTTAACTGAATTGCACTCATATTTCTTGGATTTGCAGCTGGTTGAGATGGTAATTTGTCAGAGTTTTGAGATTGTAACTGGCTCAATGATGAAGCCAGTTGCCCAATTTGGTTGCTTAAACTCTGGATGGTAGCATCATTCCTCTGTTGATACTCTAAGTTCTGTGTAGCCATTTGTTTCACCAAATCTTCCAAAGAAAGGCCACTTGTGGATGGTTGAGGTGTAGGTCTTTGGAAGGTTGGTGCATTGCTTTGAAATGGAGGTTGGGGATGGGTATTTTGTTGTTGGTTGCCCCATCTCAAATTTGGATGGTTCCTCCAACCTGGATTGTATCTGTTGGTTTAGGGTTTAGTTTTGTTGTTGTTGTGGTGGTAGAGGTCTATCATGGTAGATGTTAGCTGCATAGGCTTGGGGACTATTATTATCCTTTTCTTGTAGAGAAGGACAACAATCAGTGGGGTGCTCTTGTGAAGAGCAAATGCCACATACTTTAGCAGTCATGGATTTTTGATTTACTGCCAATTGTGTGACCAGAGTGGTGAGAGCATCAAGTTTGCTCTCCAATTTAATTCCAGATAAACTAGAATTGGAATCAAACATGGGTTTGAAAGAATCATTTCTCATACAAAATTGTTGAGAGTTAGATGCCATCTTCTCAATCAGGTTTCTTGCTTCAACAGCAGTCATATCGCCTAAAGCTCCTCCACTTGCCGCATCAATCATGTTGCGATCAGCGTGGTGCAGACATTCATAGAAGTACTGAAGAAGAAGTTGTTCAGAAATTTGGTGGTGAGGGCAACTTGCACAAAGTTTTTTAAATCTCTCCCAATACTCATAAAGACTTTCTCCAGAGAGTTACCTAATGCCAGATATATCCTTACGGATTGCAGTTGTTCTAGAGGCAGGAAAGAATTTTTCCAAGAACATTTTCTTTAAGTCATTCCAACTTGTGATTGATCTTAGAGCAAGGTAGTATAACCAATCCTTAGCAACAACCTCTAAAGAATGAGGAAACGCTTTAAGATAGACATGGTCTTCTTGAATGTTTTGGGGTTTCATTGTGGAGCACACAATGTGGAATTCTTTGAGGTGTTTGTGTGGATCTTCACCCGCAAGACCATGAAACTTAGGCAACAAGTGTATAAGTCCGGTCTTAAGTATAAAAGGGACATCCTCATCAGGATATTGAATACACAAACTTTCGTAAGTGAATTCAAGAGCAGCTAGTTCTCTAAGAGTTCTTTCACGAGGTTCAGCCATATCAGAAAAACTAGCAGTAGTACTTTCAGCAGATTCAGAAAAGATACTATCACTATCAATATCAACAAAGTTATTATTAAATCTAGCTTCTCTAATTAACCTATGAAAAGTTCTATCAATTTCAGGATCAAATGAATATAAATGCTCAAAAGTTCTTCTAGTCATACATAGCATACAACAAGATATTTGATGATCATGAGCAATATATCATAAGAATCCTAAATCATGCAAAAGAAATAAAATAAAACAAACAAACAAAAATTTTTTATTTTTATTTTTTTCAATTTATACAAAAAAAATAATCTAAAACAAGAGTTTTTCCTAAAGATCGTTGATCCCCGGCTGCGGCGCCAAAATTTGACGTGAATATTTTTACAGTCGTGGTTCCGTCAAATTAGCACATTAAAATAATTAATGTAGTACTAGGGTGTCAACCTAGGTCGTTCTCTCAAGGATCAACACAAAAATTTAGGAAAAGTCAAGTTTAAAATTAATTTTTACAAACAGAATTTTAACAAACATACAAATACAATTAGGGGGGTTTTATTGATTTTGTTGTCACAATTAAAATTAAAACAAAGTAAATATAGGATTTAAAACAATAAATAACAAGCGATTGATTTTCTTGGAGTATTGTAAATAAATTTATCCTTGGTTCACTAAAGATAATTTGTATACTTTCATTACTGTTAATTTCTTAGCTCAATTTGAATTAATCAAGTAAGCGTCTTTTTCAATTCATAATTCCTTTACTTTCATTTAAAAATGAATATTTTAATCAAGCATCCTAATTAAGCAAAAGGAGTCAAGATCGTAAAATCTAGGAATTATTGAGCATATGTAAGAACATCGCCTACATACATAATCTATTCTCATGTTATGGAATTAAGCAAACCATAATTATTAAAAATGATTATGAAAATATTCATTAAGCATGCATATTTCCTTAACCCATTTTAATTTAAAATCTTACTTTATTCCATTTGAATAATTAAACCGATTAAGCATACAAATTTAATTAAACAGAATGGAATTAAATAAGCAGAGTAAGATTATGAAGAAATAAACAATAATAAAAGCATACTATATTAAAAATAATGACCTCAAAATTACATTACAATATTCTCCAAGAAAATCAATCTAGGGGTTTTAGCCCTCTATAATTAAAACAAACTGAAAATAAAAAGAACCTAACCCGGAAATGAAGAACTGACTAAAGAAGAAATAGAAACAGAGAAGAGGAAGAGGAAGAACGAATGGTTTCTGAAGGAATTGATGTGTTGATACCATGCTGAAACCTTCTCATGGTGCCTATTTATAGGAATCCAAAAGCAAGCCAATGCCATAAACAATTGTAATGGAGGGTGCACTCTTCAATTAACAAGTCCATTGTGCTCCATTATCAACTTCAGTGCTCCATTATCAGTGTTTAGTGCCTTGCCCACCATCCAGAAGCTCGAAAACGTTATCCTGGGCCAATAATTCACTCATGAATCGATTCAAAAGTGAAATGAATCGATTCATGCTTTCCAAATGCAATTTTTTGCCTAAAAATTAACGTGTGAATCGATTCAGTGGTGGGAAGAATCGATTCAACCATTCCAAATCCGAATGAATCGATTCAAAATGATGGTGAATCGATTCAAGCTTCAAAAATTCACATCCTGGGTGCATTAAACCGTGTGAATCGATTCAGGTGGGGGATGAATCGATTCATCCACTTGATTTTCCATTCTTTGTGTATTTTTCCACCCTTTTTGAGATCCTTTTGCATATTCCTTGGTTCCTTTGATCCTTAGGCACGTGAGTACAAAAGCCTGAGCGAGGAACGCCCCTCGACAATACAGATTGAAACTTAAAATGTGTTTAAGTACGAAAGCTCGAGCGAGAAACGCCCCTCCGCAATACGAATTTGAAACTTAAATTAAGTTAAGTTTGAAAAGCCCGAGTGCACCTCTTTGCAATACGATGTGAAAACTTATTATACTTTTAAGTCGAAAAACCCGAGTGCTACCTCTCTACAATACAAATTGAGGCTTAAACTATGAGTGGTGAAAGACCCCTTGGTAATACGGCCCATGCAACTTTAACTATCACACAACTTGACAAATACAAGAACTAAGTAAAGGATAAATGGAAACAAAATCCTTCCATACCAAACAAAGGTAAATTAAAATTCATAAATTTATATGGCAAGCAACAAGCGAGAAAAGTAAACTACATGAAAAACATATCATTAAGGGGCGACATCGAAAGATTCGACATTAAGGGGTTCAGGAGTCGGAGTATCATCAGCAGTTTCAGCTTTGAGAATGGTACCTTTCTCACAGCACAAATCGTCTCTTGCTCGTCATCAGTGTCTGGGAAAGGGACAATCTGACCATCCGCTATTATCTTCAAAGGGTCGAGCCCTTCAAAATGCAGAACAATATAGGGGGTCAAAATAACAATCTACTTTTGACAACAATATCCCTCTCTGCTGCCTCTAGATCCGCCTTTGACTCCTCCCTCAGAGTCTTCACATCTGTCAGGGCCTTTTGGAGATCTTTCTCTAAATCCTACTTCTTAAGAGATAGGCTGTTATAGGTTCCCTTAACCTCTTCAACCCTCCTGTTCCAAAAAGAACATCTTTCTTCAGCTATTGACAACTTGGATTCCGCTAAGCTTCGCCCAGCCTACGTAATCTCCAAATCCTTTTTCAATCGCTTAAGATCATCTTCAGCTTTGCCGCCAGCTTCGTCGCATCCGCTAACCGGGCCTCCCCTACCTTCTTCTGCTCCTTCAGCTGCTCATTTTCTTCCTTAAGAGTCTCGTTCTCTCTAGTCAGAAATACAAGGGCCCTCGCTTGGGTAGCCAGCTGCTTCATTAGAGATTGGGCCATAGACGTCACCTAGAGACCAAACATTTCTACTGCTTGGTACATGCCAATGGGAGTCAAGGGAGTGTATCTCTCTTCATCTTCTTTAAATAGAATTGCCCAGTCCACAAGATGAAGCACTGGGAAGCAGGCATCCCACAGGGAATGCGTAGGGTTATGATCGGTGCTCATTGACCCATTCATAAAAGCCTCCCAGAGGCGCTTGGAAGTCTCTGTCACACTAGGCATAGAACCGACAATTTGCTTTGTATAAATAAAGCCACTAGCTCTCGCGGAAGATTCCCTGACCCTCCTAGAAGATTTCTCACGGGTCACCAAGGGCATGTCCTCTTCCGCGTCACCACTCTCAAATACTTGGATGACACTAGTTACCTGCCTCGTAGGGCCTTCGGCTCGACCAGAGGTTAGAGGAGGGTGAGAGCTTTCAGGAGGTTGCGCCACCGACTCCTCCTGATGAAGCCTTTTGGTGGCATGTTTAATTTCTCTTTCCAGTTGTGATTGAGCTGGAATAATGGTGATTAGAGTAGTAGCAGTAGGAATAATAACCCAAGAAGAAGTGGGAACTGCGGCGGAAGACGTACTCGCTTTCACTACTAAAAAAACCCCAATTAGCCACCTCAAAATAGCGACCATCAAATGTCGTCGCTAAGTAGCGACTGCATTAGCGACCGACTAGGAAATAGGGACAGGGAAAATATCTTAGTGACTAATCAGCGACCAGATACACTCGTCGCTAACAAGTACACCATCGCTAACAACACGTCATCACCAGTGCGGTCGCTATATTTCGTTCCCTCCATTTTTTGTTTCCCACTTGTTGGTGCCAAGTTGTTGCAACGGTACATGTACCGTCGCTAATAGTGACCCCGTTGCTACTGTGGTCGCCAGATTTTATTCCTCCCTTCTAGTGATGGCCCTGTTTCGTCGCTATTTGTTGTTTATAGCGACGGTTAGGTCATCGTCGCTAAGGAGTGACGGATATTGAATACCATCGTTAAATCTGCCAGTTTGGTGACTTTGTTAGGGATGGTATTTTGTCCGTCGCTAAGTTTTTAATCTAACTCAACACTGGCTTTCCCTCCCCCAAATCATTTCCCCTAACCCTAATTTGATTTCCCTCTTAGTCTCAGCCCTTCCCTCTCTCTCGCGTCGCACTCCAGCACCGTGTCCAACATAGCTTCGTCGGCGAACCGCCTAGCACCGTCGCGCCTCGCACCGCCGGTGGTTTGACAGTCAGCTTCTTTGAGAAACCCAGGTAAGTTTTTCTTTTCTCTTCCCTTCCTTCCTCCCTCCGTCTGTCTTTGTAGTCGAATTCCAAACCATCTGTACTTGAGGATTAATAAATTTAGTAATTGATTTTAGCGTTGAAAAAGCATCTGTACTTTGTAGTGGTTGGGTCAAGACATTGTGCTTGAATGATGCAAACTTAATATGAAGTTGATCAGAGAAAAACTGAAATAATGCCATATTTGCTTGCACAAGATTGTTATTGTGTTTTACGGTTTAGTGTTGCCTTAGTTATCCACTAGTTTCAGGTCTTCTCATTTCAGCGGTCCTATATTTTCTTTATTATATATTCATGTAGAATTTATCCCGTTGCAGGTTGGGACAACCTGGACAAGTTTTAGATCACCTGAAAAACACTAAAGGATTTTCTCTTAGTAAATTAAAATATCTGGTATGATTTCTAAATTTGTTTAATGTATATTGATATCCCCTGAAGTCTCCTTAAAAAATTGTATGTTTGGCAAACCTATAGCTACTTTTGTTATGATCTGTTTGCTCTATTTCTGTTGGGTTGTTTGCTCTCCTCCTATTTTTTTGGGTTTCATTGTCTTTTAGGTCTTTTTTTTGGGTATGCTCTTGTTTGGTGGTTTGCCTATTTGCTTCACTATTTCTATTTTGATATGCAATACTAACTGTTAACTTCCATAAACTTGAAGCAAATTTTTTATGAATATGAACTTGTTTTCAATGCTGAAGCCTTGCACCTGTGCTGTTTGATCAAATATGTCTTAACATGGGTCATAAAACTAGAAGTACTCATTCATATTTTTTATTTGTTTAAATATACTAGTCTACTGTTATTTTTTCTGGATTGCATTTTTTATTAATATTCTGCTTCTCCCTTCCCTTCTACTGTCTTCATAATATTGCATTTGTTTGTTTGATTTTGATGTATAAGTTCATACTTATAGCCCATCAAGTGTTTGTTGCTGCAACATGACAAGTTTGTTTACACTTTTTTTGGCCCGAGCATTCAATATCATTAAAATCCATTGGGTAGTCTCACTTTTTTAGATTTGTCTTGAATAATAGAAACTTCATATTTTGTATGTTTTAGACGATGATTTTTTGTCTGAGTAAGTTCTATTTTGACATAACCAAGTAATTTTTATGTTTTGTATCTATTTGTTTCTAGACCTATGACTTGCACAATTATGTTACGGAAACTGAAAAATGAAATATATTTAAAGAATATCGGGTTAAGTGTTCCATGAGATTTATTTTAGAGGAAAAAGTAAAAAGTTATAACTATTGATTGAATAAAAATTATGACAAAATGAAATATGCATACATGTATAATGAGTTATGAAAATGTATAAATTCTTTATCTTTTGTTATTAAATAATGTTAACTTTTAAAAATAAATTATTCATTGAGTGAACCTAAAAAGTAGTTCTTAAAGCTAGTAATAGTTGGATGTTCAGGGTTCTTAATACTTGCTTAACTGCATTCATAAGAAAATTTGTATATAAATCATCCACCCCCTTCTGTCTTTGTGCACCCTTCACCCCATCCACCTCCCATCCTTATTACCACATTCTTCATTCTTTCTCACCACCAACCATCACCCACCCATTTTCTTTCTATTCTCCATTCACATCGTCATTCTTATCCTTTTCTCTCAAAAATACAAAATAATGTTTTTTGTTTTAATGTGTAGACACTCTTAGATTAAGGTAAGTTTTTCTTTTCTCTTCCCTTCCTTCCTCCCTCCGTCTGTCTTAATATTTATGCGTGTTCAAGAATAGCATCCGATAGGTTTGATGGTTTCTGCTCTCTAAGCTCCAGCAATTTCTTTGTAGCATATCTAACAGTACTGTGAGGTTTCTGCTCTCTAAGCTCCAACAATTTCTTTTTCCTTTTCTTTTGCTTATTACTGGTTTCTATTTTCGCCAGCTGACTCACTTCTTCACTGTTTCTTACACCAATTATATCCCTCACCTCCCCACCAAAGAATAAAACAACTTTCATTTCCTAATCCTTACTAATAATATATCTATATTTTTTAAACTTTTAGCTTTACTTATACTAACAGAGTTCTTATGAAATATGATTCCACTACCACCATACTGTAAACAAAAGTAATATTCATCCATTCATTAAATTTTTCTTTTCTTATATAACATTTATTGCATTTTTCATTTTTTTTCCCATATCTTTCTTTTCACCCTCAAGGAAATTACCCCCAAAACACATAATACACTTTATTCCCTATAAATACATGTGTATATAGAAGGCACATTCTCTCCTGTATTTATTATTTTTAGCTTACATAGGATTCCTTTTGTTCGACATCAGTAACTTTGAGCATCATAGGTGTCTTAGAAACACATTTCCATCCTGACCCTTTCCGATATTTATGGAAGTTCATGTATGAAGACTCACACCAGACCTCAACTGATGTTAATCCAGTACTCAAGACCTGTCCATTACATACCGGACATCATCTTTATATGTCTTGTAACATCCCAATTTTGATTTCAAGTAGGAAATTAATTGGTAACTAAAATCAACTTAACTTAAGAAATAATGACAAATTAACTATGCTTAGTTGGTAAAAGGTGGCTGCTTATGATTGGCGAGTCACGTGAGTGGGACTACGATTCACGTTTTCCCACCCCGCTCTCCTTCTCTTCACACGCATGTACATATATCCAGTATCACCGTGGATATTCATCCTTCCTCACTGCTTCATCCTCTCTTTTCTTCTTTCTTCAATCTTCGTCCTCTTTTCTTCTCCCCTGTCCTTGTTCTTCATTTCGGGAGACCCACGGCGACGGTGCTGCAGAAGGGTCAGAGTCCCCTCCGACGGGTGAAGGACGATCATTGGAGCAGAGGAAGAACAACTCCCCATCCCCGAGCCGATTGCAGAGTACGACTTTGCGAAGGGGGCTGGACGAGGCAGAAAGGGCATCAGACTAAACGTCAGAGAGAGGAAGAGCTTCTCGAGTCCCTTCAGAAGGTAGGGGGCGCTTGCATGTCAAATGCATGGTCGAGGGACGGCACCGAATAAACATATTACCGTGCATGCATATGAATGTGTTTGTGAAAATTGTGTGCAATGCATGATTGTGAATCCTTGACTGCCATGTGTGTGATTGCAGAGTCCTGATTATGGTTATACACTTGCATGCATGTATTCAAGGTCGTTGTGTTAAAGTCAGATAGTTGGTTATATATAAACGCTTGTGATGCATGTTCTCATTGTTGTTAATACCGAAAAGAATATGTGTGCTTGATTGTTGACTGGTTCCTTGAGATATTTCATGCATTAACTGTGCGAGTACTGTGTATGAT
Organism: Clitoria ternatea; assembly: GCA_037962975.1. Lineage (NCBI taxonomy): Eukaryota > Viridiplantae > Streptophyta > Magnoliopsida > Fabales > Fabaceae > Clitoria > Clitoria ternatea. Next base: position 47,030,850 of record CM075673.1, read on the forward strand.
GGTATGATGAATGATTGAATATGAAGAATATGTGGGTTCGGGAGTGACGCTAATGGTTACTAGGAGTGAGTCGGATAGTTGAGGGTACTCATGGTTGACGCGTATGGGCTATGTGTACAGGAAATGGGATGACCCGTGGAAGGTCAGGAGTTCCAACAAAATGATCTCCAGGTGCAGACCCTTGGCTAGATCCTGTGAGAGCCCGTGGTAGCCGTAGGAGGTAGAGTTAAGTCTCGAGACGTCAATGGGAGGCCGGTACCACGTGGGAAGGGCTAAAGGACGAGAGGCCAGTAAGGGAACCTGTAACTGAAGATCATTGCTTAGTCGGATCCGCAGGCATGCTTGTAGATGAAATATTGGTTAGGATAGGACGAGTGGGATGGTTTGGAGTGATACGAGTGAATCCCGAGTAAGTTGATGCATATTTCGTATGACGGGAAATGAATCTTTGTAATATGTATGTAATTGCATGTCTTTAAAAGCATTATACTCTGCATGGTTGAAATCCAAATTGTATGCAACCCGAGTAAACATGAGGGCAAGTATAGATGCTGATGCCGAGTCACTAACTTTCATTTTAAATGCATAAGCTCACCCCTACTGTGGTAAATTTTTCAGTGAATGTCTCTCGGGATGATGAATGGAGGAGGAGCTGAATGCTGAGTGAAATGCTTGTGCGCTATGGGAAAATAGATATTATGTATATACTGCTTATGTGTTTTGTTAAGCCTTGGCCGGCTCATGTTTTAGCCTTAGTCCCTTTTATTAGAACCTGAACCCTCTGGGGTAGAAGACACGATTTTATGCCTGTAATTATTTATATCTACTACGTTGCGTGAAATTCTATACTGTGCATGAAGATCCGAGTAATCTATGTACGCGTACTTGTTGTGTGTGAGAAGTCAGTATAATTATAAGTCGAAATGGAGCCGAGTGTGATGTGGGAAGAGAGTTAGTGATTCCCTCCGAGTAAAGAGAAGTCTAGGTAATCCCGAGTGAATAAGACAGTGTGACACCGAGTAAGGATTGATCTAGATATTTTCTGAGTGATAACTGTTAGGATTTTCCGAGTGCGGAGTAATTTATAATTTCCGAGTGAGAATCCGCCGAGTGAAGGTTTCCCGACAGAAAGGCGACACCTAAGGCTCTAAGTGGACCCCATGGTAGGAAATTATTAGTAGCAAGGGAATCCGAGTGAGTCTTGACTTAGTAAGGATAATTAGAGTTGGAAAGATTATGGTTACCGGGTGAAAAGAATGAGTGAAATATCTGAGTGGCAAAAAGGAAGTAAAAGTTATTCCAAGTGAGAAGTCTTCGTAGATTCCGAGTGAGTGGCGATGGGAATCATTTCCGAGTTGTTCGTACCTGTGTCCCGATTGAATGAAGTCGTGGAATGTGCTATGTTTTCTGAATGAGGCTGGTATGTATAAGGACCGATCCGAGTGAATAGAGAGTGGACCCTTCCGAGTGGACCAGGCGCTGAAATCCGAGTGCGGGAATGCCGAGTGGAGTGAGCGAGTGCCGAGTGTAGTTCTCGTTATAGCGAGTGTGTGTGGTTGTGTGATCCGCTCGAGCGTTTTCCTTCTTCCACTGGCAGCCTCCTTGAGTCGGTTTTATTCCTCTTGCCTTCTTTTCCTTATTCCTTTGTGCCGATTGTTCTGGCTTAATTGTGAAAAATTTCCTCTATTTTGTTAATTATTTATTTATTAAATTAGGGTGTTTCATTTTGGTATCAGAGCAGACCGAAAGGTCCAAGGCCAAGGTATGCTTACCGAGTGTAAGCGGTTGTGTGCATTGTGACCGAGTGGTCATTATTATTATGATATTTGTTGAACCTGATTGATATTTTAATATTGATTTGTGGATAGGAGGTCGTTTTCCTCCTGTCCGACTGATTGTATAACATAAAGAAATGGTATAATGTGCTAAAGTTACTGAATGTTGGGCTGAGATCCGATCGGTAGTGAGTAACTTCGTAAACTTATCCTTGAAAGGGGTGTGAATTTCAGGATAAGTCATGGTGAATCGTCAAAGTATGGAAGCCATAGCCACGGCATTCTAACGCTTTGCAGACGTGTTTGAGAGGCAGGGCCAGCCTCGAGCTGAAGATGGCCAAGTGTTGGATCGCTTCCTGAAGAGGAAGCCGAGTGAGTTTCAAGGAGGACGTAACCCCGAGGCAGCTTACAAATGGACTCAAGAGTTAGAAAGGATTTTTGGGGGTCTTCATTGCACCGAGGCCCAGAAGGTAGAGTGCGCGGTGTACATGCTGAGGGATGAAGCAGAGAACTAATGGAAGATAGCCAGAAATCGAATGACTGACGATGATACCCAGCTGACCTGGGAAAATTTCAAGACATGCTTCTTAGAGAAGTACTTCCCGGACACAGTAAGGAGTCGGAAGGAATTGGAGTTTATGGAGCTGAAACAGGGTTCCATGTCTGTAGAAGAATATGCAGCCAAATTTGAAGAGTTGTGTCTGTTTTATCCACCCTTCCAACAACCCGGGACCGAGAGCTCTAAATGCCTCAAATTCGAGAACGGACTGCGATCGGACATTAAAAGAGCTTGCAGATACCAAGAAATTAGAAGTTTTTCTGTACTGGTGAATAAATGTAGGATTTTCGAGGAAGATAAAAAGCCCATTTGGGCCAGAGCAGTAGAGCAGAACCCTCCTTGAGGCCTCAGCAGTCACGCTTCAAGAGATCGGGTAACGTTGGGAGAAGTGGAACCTCTGCTAGATATAAGGATCGGATCAGTCAAGGGGGGCAGACTGGTGGACGTCCAAGATTTGGCAAGTGTTTTAAATATGGTGGTGACCACTTTGCTCAGAATTATGATGGTGGAGGAAGTGTTGTATATTTTCATTGCAATGAGAAGGGGCATATCCGCCCCGACTACCCTCAATTGCGCCAAGCAGATGCCCCTGTGCGTCGTGGAGGCTTCCGAGGGAGAGGCCGTGGGAATGGTAGCCAACGATCGAAAGGTAGAGATAATGGAGCCAGAGGGAATATGATGTTCGCCCCAAACAACCGAAGGAGAAATACCGACCAACCAGCCGTTGGGAGGGTATACGCCATCAACGCGGAGGAGGCTGCACAAGTGAATGACCTAGTGCAAAGTAAGTGTTTACTCGGTAGATATACACTTAATGTAGTTTTTGATTCGGGAGCTACCCATTCCTTTATAGCTGATGAGTGTGTAAGGCGTTTAAATTTGCCGACTGTGTATATGGATTGGACTTTGGAAGTAGCCAATCCGACTGGCACTAAGGTGTTGACGTCATCGATGTGTAAAGACGTAACGTTTGTATTGGACGATCGGAGTTTCACCTTCGATCTGGTGTGCGTGCCTCTGAAGGACCTTGATATCGTGCTCGGCATAGATTGGCTTTCAGCCAACAAGGTGTTAGTGGACTGTAGAAACCGAAGGATAATCTTCCTAAGGCAGAACAATGAGGACTGCATGGCACAAGGTATAGCTCAACTTTTTATGATGCTTTGCTTAACCGAGGGTGAGAGTAGAGCCCGAGTGAACGATATTCTGACTGTCTGTGAATTTCTAGAGGTGTTTCCGGAGGATGTGCCGGGTGTCCCTCCGAGTAGAGAAGTTGAATTCTCTATAGACCTGATCCCTGGAGCCGAGCCAGTCTCTAGTGCGCCTTATAGAATGTCCCCAACAAAATTGGCCGAGTTGAAGAAGCAGGTGGATGAGCTACTCAGAAAATAATTCATTAGGCCAAGTGTGTCGCCATGGGGCGCACCTGTGCTGCTTGTTAAGAAGAAGGATGACAGCATGAGAACCGACAGCTAAACAAACTCACAATTAAGAACCGATACCCGTTGCCCAGAATTGATGATCTGATTGACCAGTTGCGTGGTGCTTCAGTCTTTTCGAAGATCGATTTACGATCGGGATACCACCAAATCTGGGTGAAGGACTCGGATATTCCCAAGACTGCCTTTAGGACTCGGTATGGCCACTACGAGTATGTAGTGATGCCATTCGGTGTAACAAATGCACCAGCCATATTCATGAATTATATGAACAACATATTCCACCCGTACTTGGACCGATTCGTAGTAATTTTTATCGATGATATCTTAGTCTACTCCAAGACCTCTGATGAGCATGAAGAACACCTCCGAGCGGTACTTCAAGTCTTGAAGGAGAAGCAGCTGTTTGCGAAATTTTTGAAGTGCGACTTCTGGATGGATAAGATCCACTTTCTCGGACATTTGATTTCCAAGGAGGGTGTCTCGGTAGACCCTTCTAAGGTGGCATCTATAATGGCATGGGAGAGACCCGAGTCGATTTCGGAGATAAGGAGCTTTATGGGCCTGGCTGGTTATTATAGGAGGTTTATTGAAGGTTTTTCTAAGCTTGCTTCGCTACTGACTAAATTGACTCAGAAAAACGTCCCGTTCGTATGGAGTTCCGAGTGCGAGAGCAGTTTCCGAGAGCTGAAAGACAAGTTGACGACTGCTCCAGTGTTGGCATTACCAAACTTGCAAGAGAGCTTCGTGGTTTATTGTGATGCGTCAGGGCTTGGATTAGGATGCGTACTAATGCAGAAGGACCGAGTGATCGCTTACGCCTCTCAGCAATTGAGACCTCACGAACAGCATTATCCGACCCATGATTTAGAGCTGGCAGCTGTAGTTTTCGCATTGAAGATATGGAGGCATTACTTGTACGGTTCTAAATTCGAAGTGTACAGCGACCACAAGAGCCTTAAATACCTATTCGACCAAAAGGAGCTAAACATGAGGCAGAGGAGATGGATGGAATTTTTAAAGGATTATGACTTCGAGCTAAAATACCATCCGGGTAAGGCAAACGTTGTTGCCGACGCGTTGAGTCGGAAATACCTCCACGTAGCAGTGATAATGGTAAAGGAGGTGGAGCTGTTGGAACAGTTCCGAGACATGAATTTGTATGTTAATGTGCCTTCGTCTCGGAAGATAACAATCAGTACGTTGAGGATTGCCAATGAATTCCTGAAATCCGTGTACGAGCAGCAGCAGTCAGATTCCTACTTGGCTGAGATGAAGGCGACTCAGGCCAAAGGTAAGGATTTGTCCTTGACCGAGGGATCGGATGGAATCTTCCGAGTGAACAACAGAATATATGTACCGGGTGGAGGAGAATTAAGGAGGATGGTGCTTGATGAAGCCCACAAGAGCTTACTCAGTATTCACCCGGGTACCACGAAGATGTACCAGGATCTAAGGACACGATTCTGGTGGCCCGGATTAAAGAGGAATGTGGCAGAATATGTGGCTCGGTGCATCACCTGTCAATAATCGAAAGTCGAGCACCAGAAGCCGTATGGTGCATTGCAACCCCTGGAGATTCCCGTGTGGAAATAGGACTCAATTGCCATGGACTTTGTCACGAGATTGCCAAAAAACCGAGCGGGCCATGATGCGATTTGGGTCATTGTTGACCGACTGACGAAGAGCGCACACTTCCTACCTGTGAACATGAAGTACCCGTTACATAAGTTAGCTTGGATTTACATTCACGAAATTGTCCGACTGCATGGTATACCGACTTCTATCGTATCAGATAGGGATCCTAGGTTCACATCCCGGTTTTGGACCAGCTTGCACCAGGAAATGGGTACGAAACTTTGGCTAAGTTCTGCCTACCACCCCCAATCGGATGGACAATCCGAACGAACGATCCAAAGCTTGGAGAACTTGCTAAGGGCGTGTGTGCTGGAGCACGGTGGAGATTGGGAGTAGTACCTTCCCCTGATCGAGTTTACATACAACAATAGCCACCACAACAGTATCGGTATGGCACCCTATGAAGCATTATATGGTCGAAGATGCCGAACCCCACTCTGCTGGTCGGAAACAGGTGAGAGTCTGCTATTGGGGCCAAAAATTATGAAGCAAACCTCAGAACAGATCTGAGTGATAAGGGAAAGGATGAAGGCGTCTCAGGATAGGCAGAAGAGCTACCATGACAAACAAACCAAACCAATAGAGTTTTCATTTGGAGACAGGGTGTTTCTGAAGACTTCACCGAGTAAAGGAGTCGGGCGAGCCTTGAAAGGTGGGAAATTGAGCCCCCGATACATTGGGCCTTATGAGGTGTTGGAACGAGTCGGCTCCATGGTATACCAAATAGCATTACCGACCCACTTATCCCGATTGCATAACATGTTTCATGTGTCCCAACTAAAGAAGTACCTACCCGATTCTGCTCACACAATGCCTGATGATGAAGTGGAAATCAAGGAAGACCTGACCACTGTGACTGTACCGACTAGAATCGTGGACCGATCGGTAAAGCGTTTGAAGAGCAAGGATGTACAACTAGTTGAAGTATAATGGCAACAAAACGGGTATACCTCTTATACCTGGGAATGTGAGGATGCCATGAGGCAGCAGTACCCCGAGTTGTTTAACCAAGGTGAGTTACCGACTGAATTTCGAGGACGAAATTCTTTTGAGAGGGGGAGAACTGTAACATCCCAATTTTGATTTCAAGTAGGAAATTAATTGTTAACTAAAATCAACTTAACTTAAGAAATAATGACAAATTAACTATGCTTAGTTGGTAAAAGGTGGCTGCTTATGATTGGCGAGTCACGTGAGTGGGACTGCGATTCATGTTTTCCCACCCTGCTCTCCTTCTCTTCGCACGCATATACATATATCTAGTATCACTGTGGATATTCATCCTTCCTCACTACTTCATCCTCTCTTTTCTTCTTTCTTCGATCTTCGTCCTCTTTTCTTCTCCCCTGTCCTTGTTCTTCATTTCGGGAAACCCACGGCGACGGTGCTGCAGAAGGGTCAGAGTCCCCTCCGACGGGTGAAGGACGATCATTGGAGCAGAGGAAGAATAACTCCCCATCCCCGAGCCGATTGTAGAGTACGACTGTGCGAAGGTGGCTGGACGAGGCAGAAAGGGCGTCAGACCAAACGTCGGAGAGAGGAAAAGCTTCTCGAGTCCCTTCAGAAAGTAGGGGGCGCTTGCATGTCAAATGCATGGTCGAGGGACGGCACCGGATAAACGTATTACCATGCATGCATATGAATGTGTTTGTGAAAATTATGTGCAATGCATGATTGTGAATCCTTGACTGCCATGTGTGTGATTGCAGAGTCCTGATTATGGTTATACACTTGCATGCATGTATTCAGGGTCGTTGTGTTGAAGTCAGATAGTTGGTTATATATAAACGCTTGTGATGCATGTTGTCATTGTTGTTAATACTGAAAAGAATATGTGTGCTTGATTGTTGACTGGTTCCTTGAGATATTGCATGCATTAACTATGCAAGTGTTGTGTATGATGGTACAATGAATGATTGAATGTGGAGAATATGTGGGCTCCGGAGTGACGCTAATGGTTACTAGGAGTGAGTCGGATAGTTGAGGGTACTCGTGGTTGACGCGTATGGGCTGTGTGTATAGGAAATGGGATGACCTGTGGAAGGTCAGGAGTCCCAACAATATGATCTCCAGGTGCAGACCCTTGGCTAGATCCTGTGAAAGCCCGTGGTAGCCGTAGGAGCTAGAGTTAAGTCTCGAGACGTCAATGGGAGGCCGGTACCACGCGGGAAGTGCTAAAGGACGAGAGGCCAGTAAGGGAACCTGTAACTAAAGATCATTACTTAGTCGGATCCGCAGGCATGCTTGTAGATGAAATATTGGTTAGGATAGGACGAGTGGGATGGTTTGGAGTGATACGAGTGAATCCCGAGTGAGTTGATGCATATTTCGTATGACGGGAAATGAATCTTTGTAATATGTATGTAATTGCATGTCTTTAAAAGCATTATACTCTACATGGTTGAAATCCAAATTGTATGCAACCCGAGTAAACGTGAGGGCAAGTATAGATGCTGATGTCGAGTCACTAACTGTCATTTTAAATGCATAAGCTCACCCCTACTGTGGCAAATTTTTCAGTGAATGTCTCTCGGGATGACGAATGGAAGAGGAGCTGAATGCTGAGTGAAATACTTGTGCGCTATGGGAAAATAGATGTTATGTATATACTGCTTATGTGTTTTGTTAAGCCTTGGCCGGCTCATGTTTTAGCCTTAGTCCCTTTTATTAGAACCTGAACCCTCTGGGGTAGAAGACACGATTTTGTGCCTGTAATTATTTATATCTACTATGTTATGTGAAATCCTATACTGTGCATGAAGATCCGAGTAATCTATGTACGCGTACTTGTTGTGTGTCAGAAGTCAGTATAATTATAAGTCGAAATGGAGCCGAGTGTGATGTGGGAAGAGAGTTAGTGATTCCCTCTGAGTAAAGAGAAGTCTAGGTAATCCCGAGTGAATAAGACAGTGTGACACCGAGTAAGGATTAATCTAGATATTTTCCGAGTGATAACTGTTAGGATTTTCCGAGTGCGGAGTAATTCATAATTTCTGAGTGAGAATCCGCCGAGTGAAGGTTTCCAGACAGAAAGGCGACACCTAAGGCTCTAAATGGACCCCATGGTAGGAAATTATTAGTAGCAAGGGAATCCGAGTGAGTCTTGACTTAGTAAGGATAATTAGAGTAGGAAAGATTATGGTTACCGAGTGAAAAGAATGAGCGAAATATCCAAGTGGCAAAAAGGAAGTGAAAGTTATTCCGAGTGAGAAGTCTTCGTAGATTCCGAGTGAGTGGCGATGGGAATCATTTCCGAGTTATTCGTACCTGTGTCCCGATTGAATGAAGTCGTGGGATGTGCTATGTTTTCTGAATGAGGCTGGTATGTATAAGGGCCGATCCGAGTCAATAGAGAGTGGACCCTTCCGAGTGGACCAGGCGCTAAAATCTGAGTGCGGGAATGCCGAGTGGAATGAGCGAGTGCCAAGTGTAGTTCTCGATGTAGCGAGTGTGCGTGGTTGTGTGATCCGCTCGAGCGTTTTCCTTCTTCCGCTGGCAGCCTCCTTGCGTCGGTTTTATTCCTCTTGCCTTCTTTTCCTTATTCCTTTGTGCCGATTGTTCTGGTTTAATTGTGAAAAATTTTCCTCTGTTTTGTTAATTATTTATTTATTAAATTAGGGTGTTTCATGTCTTGCACAGATCAACTATGTTGAAGGATAAAATATAATATTTATCATTGTTTGAAAAAGAAATTGTTATATTTATGATAAGATATATATACACATATAAAATAAGTTATGAATTTTAATAGTTAATTTCCAAATCAATAATTGTTTTATCTCAAAAATGCTAGAAGCTTTTTCTGTAGTCAGTTATGTGTACTGAGACAGTCTTGTTTTCTGTTTTTTTAAGGACAATATGGAGCCCGTGTGATTGAGTTGTGCCTGGTTCCAAAGGATTGCATGTTGTTAACTTGCAATACGTGATAATGTCATAAAATATAACAGAATGTGCTTAATGAAAAAAAAGAGGAAATATAAACCATTTTGATGAAAATTTAAGTACCAATCCAACAAATGTGTAAACAAATGTAGCATAATCTCAACAAAATATGATTTCAATAAGCATATTAGGCTCTTCGTGTTTAGATAAACAGGACGGATGAACAAATATGTCATATGTTTCTCTATGATCCATCTACGGTGGTATGAAAATTAGTACACATGTTATTTCGAGGGCCATAGAGACCTTAACCAAGTTAAACGTCTAGGCCCTTTTATTGTCATAAAAGCAATGGCATTTTTGTCATCCTTAAGTGAATTAACAGCCTTTACAAACTTGTTGTCATCCAACTCCTCTAATTTCTGCAACTCCTCCAAGCAATTCTTGTACATTGTTATCGAATTGGATGATGCATTTCTTTGCTTTGCTTTGGACTTGGCTACTGTGAAAACCTCATACAATGTGTTCTCAATAGTTTCTCCAATTTTGAGATGTGCCCTTTTCTTACGAATTGATTCTGCTGGATTGATGAATCTGTGCTTCTTAGCTAGCATGTCATTGATGCGGATTATTGAATCAGAATCAAGGGTACCATCAATTACTTGTGTTGGAAGGTTACATGGTTCTGAAGATTGAACTGTTTCTGTGTTGTTATTCCCTTCTTCTTCTGTAGTTGCCATTGCTCCACTAGGAAACTGACCTCTTTGAATCCCTCTTTCACCTACATTCAATAAGCCATAAATTTATATGCAACTTAAGAAACAACACAGGAGATTGATTTTGTCAGCGATTCTTAACCTTCAAATATGATTGACATTTGTTTATAGAGTGGGAAGCTCTTGCGTCTAAAAGCTCTGAAGGACAGGAATTAAAAGTGAAGTATGAGATGTGGGAAAAAACTAACTTATGGACAACAGTTGATAACCACATGTCATAAAGAACAATATAGATGAGATATCTTTGCATTATTTTTCATAGCATACTCTCCTGTATAAGCAACAGTAAGGATCTTGCAAAAAATAGTTATAAGAAAAAGAACTAGAAAATTTAAGGAGGCATGCAGTTATCTTGTTTAGTTTCCTTGCTATAAATTTAAGGAGCCATAAATTTAAGGATTGTGTTGCTTTACGTGTCTCTCTTTGTTTAGTTTCCTTGCTACTTGTAACTGTCCGACCACTTATTGGGTTGTCATGCAGACTAGCACACGTTACGCGTAGTCTCTGATCGTCTGTCGATAGCTTCATATTCATCCCTGACTTTTTTTCCCAGGTAATCCCCTAACACTGACTTTCTCATTATGTGTATGCATGTCGATTGTTGTTTGTTAGGGGAGAACAGAGCTCATAGGCAATAGTTTTGTGTGCTGATAACATGATTTTTTATGCATGTGTAATGTTGTCTGTTAGTGGATAGAAGAGCTCATTAGGCATTGGTTTTGTGTGCTGATAACATGATTTTTTATGCATGTGTAATGTTGTTTGTTAGTGGAGAGCAGAGCTCATTAGGCATTGGTTTTGTGTGCTGATAACATGATTTTGCATGCATGTGTAATGTTGTTTGTTAGTGGAGAGCAGAGCTCATTAGGCATTGGTTTTATGTATTGATAACATGATTTGGTGTTCATAACTCTCAATATCATATACAATGCATATCATATATATTTATCTATACTGGGAAGTTTTTTGTATGTAACAGGCCGTTTCTAAATTTGGGAAATGTCTAGTTTACAGGGGAGACTCTACCAAAATTTTGGCAGGGTCCCTTTCTTAGGGAACTTAAAAAATAAAACTCAACTTTAAAAATGTAGGGTTTAGTCGTGTGTGTACCCATTAGATTCCTGTTCAAGTTTTAAAACAACCGGCTGATATACCATGTTGTGTGGGATCTTGAATTGTCCCGGTTGGACAGTTTGGTATGAATTTGTAACCAGTAGGGTGTAACCCATCAATGTTGTATGTGGTCTATCTTGAGACGTTGAATGTTCATTTGAAATTTCGGTTATGGTGTTTCGTATTGTCCCCAGGGTGCATGACTACGTGCGGTGTTTCATACCGTACGTATCTCTATGTACTCGGGGACCAATGCGAAATGCTGCCCAAATTTCAAATGAACATCAACGACACAAGATAGACCATATACAACATCAATGGGTTACGGATGGTTGCATATTCATCCTGAATAGGATAGGGCCCCACCAATTTGCAACATCAAAGAGATAGAATGATTCACAACCGATAGTCAAATAAAATTTTAAAAATGTAAAGTAACAGAAATCGTGCTTGTTAGATATTGTAAATGGAGGTACCGGCAAATCGGCGATGGATGTACAACCGACTAGGTCGTAGTCGGCGAGTGACTGAGGAGTTTATGATGGGGCTATTGGAGTTTATTCTGTTTGCTATGGCAAACACACCTGGATTTGAAGTGACTCAAAAGATTCGTTGTCCGTGCTCAAGGTGCAAATGCATGAGTTTTGAATACGCGGATGATGTCATGTGCCACCTAACTGAGAAAGGGTTCATGGAAACATACCACTGCTGGTACAACCATGGTGAGCAGTTACCGCCTAGACCATCAGACATAACCGTGCAACAGTCTTACTACGAGGTTGGAGGAAACAGGGATACATACAACAATATAGAACAAATGGTGATGGATCATGTTGGACCCTCCACCGGGCATATGCTAGAACATGATGACCAAGTAGGTCATGGAGACTCTGACAATGTAGAGGAGGATCCTAATCTGGAGGTGAAGATATTTTATGATTTGTTAGCGGCGGCTTAGACTCCATGGTGGGACGGGTGCAACAGTCACACTGAGTTATCCGCCTCCCTAGATGCTTTGAGACTAAAGGCAGATTATAATCTTTCTGGAGGTTGTTTTAATAGGATGGTCAATCTGATGGGTTCCACCATGCCTAATAATCATCGAATGCCAACAAACCTGTACCATGCTAAGAAACAAGTGGCAAACTTGGGGTTGGGTTGTGTGAAAATAGAGTGTTGTGTTGGCGAATGTATGTTGTTCAGAAATGAATTTGCAGATAAGAGTGTCACAAAATGTCTACATTGTAATGAGGAACGCAACAAAACCGTTAAAAGGAGAGGGAAGGTAACCCGGACGGCCAGGAAGAAAATGTGGTACTTCCCTATAACACCGCGTCTTCAACGCCTGTATGCCTCATTTTCCACAGCAAAACATATGCGTTGGCATACTCTGAACCGAACACAAGAGGGGTTTCTTTGTTATTCTTCTGACGGGAAAGCATGGAAATGTTTGGATGACCTATATCCAGACTTTTCTGGCGAGCCGCGCAATGTAAGACTTGGCTTATGTACTGATGGGTTTAACCTGTTCGGTCAATACGGAAGAGCTTACTCTTGTTGGCCAGTCATACTGACCCCATACAATCTGCCTCCTGATATGTGTATGAAGAGGGAGGTCATGTTTCTATCTATACTGGTTCCAGGACCCAAAAATACAAAGGCGAACATAGACGTGTTTTTGCAACCATTGATTGAAGAGTTACCACAATTATGGGATGTCGGGGTAATGACATACGATGCGTCTTTGAAGAACAATTTCATGATGCGTGTTGTTTTGATGTGGACTATTAACGACTTCCCGGCCTATGGTATGCTTTCTGGATGGTCAACGTCTGGGAAGCTTGCTTGCCCTCTATGCATGGAACATACCGGGGGGGAATCACTCCCTGCTAGTGGCAAGACAAGTTTCTTTGACTGTCATAGAAAGTTTCTACCGTTGGATCACCCGTTTAGGAGAAACAAAACCGCTTTTAAGAAGAAGAAGGTGGTTAATGAACCTCCACCCCGTAGGTTATCCGGTGCACGGGTTTGGCAGAGGGTCGAAGAGTATCCCTACATATGGGACAAGAGTGTTAAGGAGTTTGCAGGTTATGGTAAGGAACACCACTGGGTGAAGCAGAGCATCTTGTGGGATTTGCCATATTGGAAAGACTTGGTGTTAAGACACAACATTGATGTCATGCACACTGAAAGTAATGTTTTCATGAATATTTTTGACACTGTTGTGGACATCAAGGGCAGAACAAAGGACAACGAGAAGAGTCGTCTAGACCTTCCGATTTGGTGTTCTAGGAAGGAGTTGGAATTGAGGGATGCGGGACGTGGAAGAATGTTTAAACCCCATGCAAAATATGTTTTAACTAGACCGCAACAGATTGCTGTGTGTATTTGGATGAATGGGTTAACCCTGCCTGACGGATTCGCTTCTAACTTGAGTAGATGTGTCGACGTGAAGGAGGGCAGGGTGTTTGGCATGAAAAGTCATGATTACCATGTCTTTATGCAACAACTACTCCCGTACGCGTTTCATGCCTTACTGAAGCCTATTTGGAAACCGTTGGTTGAGTTGAGTCACTTCTTTAAGGAGTTGACGGCAACTTCGTTGACTGTGGAGAAACTTGTGAAGATGGAAGAAACCATCCCGGTATTGATTTGTAAGTTGGAGCAGATTTTCCCACCAAGTTTTTTTGACTCGATGGAGCATTTTCCTATCCATCTACCGTACGAGGCCTTGGTTGGTGGCCCTGTGCAGTATCGTTGGATGTATTCATTCGAAAGGTGAACGCCAGAACTCTTTAATTTCCTTCCAAACATTTCTTATAATAGTTTTTTCTAACTTAACATTTGTTTATGATTTGAAGATTCTTACACTCTTTAAAAGACAAAGTGTTAAACAAAGCCTGCGTTGAAGCATCAATTTGTGAGGCATACTTAGTCGAAGAAATGACAACTTTTGCTTCTTTCTATTTTCTGACGGAGATGGAAACTAGAATGAGTAAAATTCCCCGTAATCTTGGGGTAGCCACCCGTACAGGGTTTGATGAACAAATATCGATTTTCAACTATCCTGGTCATCCGGGGGGCAAGCTCACAAAATGTTACATTGATGAGAAAGATTGAAAGGCGACTCACTTGTACATTCTTCTAAATTGCCCAGAAGTGGAACCCTTTCTTTAGTAAGTCATAAAAGTTATATGTTACATTCTAAACGTAGCTTTTATAGTATCTAAATTTGTTTCCTTTAAATAGCTTATATACAGATATGCTAAAACTTGAGCAAAATGATTTAACTGATGACCAAATTCATAGTGAGGTGTCATCCAAGTTCGTTGGTTGGTTCGCACAACACGTAAGACTCGTATACCGAGTGTTTTTTTATCTTTGCTTCTAACTCCCGGTATCTAACGATGACCTATTTGTTATGTTGTACATAGATACAAGACCCTAACAACCATATTGAAGATTCTTTACTCCAAGCCCTTTCTTGGGGGCCGGTGAAAACTGTTAAAAAATGGCCTATTTACTACGTAAATGGCTACAATTTTAATATTCTTCAATGGAGTGAAGGGATGCGTACCCATAACTACGGGGTTTGTGTTAGAGGCACCGCCGGACAGTTGGAAGAAGACTTTCATGAAGTGCTGACGGAGATTGTTGAAGTTTCGTTCTCTAGACGACTAAGAAGAGATATTGTTCTATTCAAATGTGATTGGTTCGACAACACAATCGGTGTTGGAACAAAGGTTGACAACAACTACGGCTTAGTTGAGGTCAAGAAGAATGGTAGATATAAAGGCTTTGATCCCTTCATTTTTACCCAACAAGCTGAGCAGGTTTATTACACCGACTTCCCAGGAGGACATCAGGACTGGTATGCAGTAATCAAGGCCAAGGCCCAAAGTCAGATAACTGACAATGTCTCCGAGGAGGTCGATGATGCTTATCAGCTTGCACCACACGAGCTCAACGATGGCAGTTTGTTGTTCAACATTGATCCAGTCATAATGGATGAGACACTCGCCACTAAAGGGGGTGAACACATTGACAAAGACCTTGTCTCTCGATCAAAATGGTCTAGGGCTGATCTGGATACTGATGAAGTTGTTCAAACAAATAATGACAGTGACACTGAAACTAAGGGGGAATTTGAAACTGAAACAGACACAGAGTATGTAGTTATTAAACATATATACATAGGTTTATATATATCCTAAGACTAACCTTTCTTTTCATGATTTTATCCACAGATGACGGGACGTCGACTACCCTTCAGTAGGGGTGGTGGGTCCAGGACCCCGGCATCCCATCTGGGGACTCCCACCCCAGAGCAGGGAACTACTCCATCACCACCACAGCAGACCATTCCATCACCACCACAGCGGACCACTCCATCACCACCACAGCTGACCACCCCATCACCACCACAGCTGACCACCCCAGAGCAGACTCCTAGAGTTGGTGGCTTGGAGGACCTTGGCCATCAGGCCACCCTACCTCCGGCATCCCCTCTGCCCATGTTGGTACCCGTGCCAGCCGGAGACGAGTAAGTCACTAAAACTCAAATACTTTTATGTTATTTGTATGGTACTTTATTTTAAACTTTAGTGGAAAGACTTGTTCGTTTATTGTACTGGGAACTCTTCTGTTTGTAACAGGGTAACTATTTAAACTTGGAAATGTTACATTTACAGGGGAGACTCTGTCGAAAGTTTGGGAGTCTCCCTAGATTGTGTGTTGTTATACTCCTGATATAATTGTTGTCATTACAGCTTTGTTGATAGTAGTCGCACTACCAAAGCGATTACTAAGGTTTTAAAAGCCCAGTGGGATGGTCCATATATATCTTGGACAGATACTAGGAAGGTTGTCCAAGATAGGTGGTTCGACACCTTCTCGGTAAGTTACCACATCAATTTATTGTGATTTGATTTGTAAAATAGACCTCTTATTAATTTTAAATTCTTATTTCATTTTACAGTGTGATTATCAGTGGGCAGAGGGTATGACTGATGAGATTAGGAAGGTCTTTACCACAAAGACCTCCAAAATCATCAAGAGTACCCTTTGGAAGGTGAGGGACAAGGGTGAGCGCCCTTGTTGGATCCCCGAGGACCATTGGGACTTGATGGTCCAAAAGTGGGACGGTGTCCCGTTCCAGCAGCCTCAGTTTACACTGGGGGTAGCATTTCAACCCTCGAGCACAAGAAAAGATTTGTAAGTATATTTATGTTAAACATTTCTATTATGATTCGTCTGACATGTTTACAAATAATAATCTCAATGTTTTTTGTCCACCACAGGAGTTGAGGGAGTACCGGGAGCCTTCTTTGTTTGTTTGAGGTCATGCAAATGACCAAGAAGAACAAAGCCGGTGCATGGGTAAACCAGAAGACTATAGATCTAGCGGTATTTACTTTTAACTCACACATGCTTATAATTTACAAATCAGCTTACTAATCCTATCAGTGTTTTTTAATTTACAGGAGGCGTATCAGGCCAGGAAGGCCGAGAAGGAGGCAGACCTGGTGGCTTCGACTCCTGAAGGGGAGGTTCCTCCCACCCTGTCTTGTTCCAACGACAATGCCATCTATATAGAGGCTGTTGGCGGTGTGAACAAGAAAGGGAGGGTCTTTGGATTGGGTGGTGTCGGCACGCAGCTGGCGAAAAAGGGGAAGACCCCTTCCTCTTCCTCTTCATCTGGTCTTCTGACTGAGGTTGTTCAGGTAATTCAAAACCTAAATGACGAGCTATAGGAGGAGCGACGTCAGAGGAAGCTTTTGGAGGACCGGGCCGAGGCGGACCGACAGCAGGCCGAGGCGGACCGACAGCGGACCGAGGAGCAGCATGCCGAGACTCGTCGGCAACTTGCTCAGCAGTAGGAGCTACTGATGCAGTTGATGGCGAGGCTACCTCCCCCCACTTCCCAGGCGCCCCCTCCACCACCACAGGATCCCCCACCACCATGATTGTATTTTTATTATGTATACACATTGTATATTTGATTTAGAGTTTTTATATTATATTCCATTCAGTATTTATTTTGTCATTCTTCATTTATTATGTCAATATTTATTGGTATTCAAAGAAAAACGCCTTATTCTGATTATCATTAATAATTCAACCTATTTGATAAATAAATTTAATCCATTATTTTGTTTTTAATAATAATTTAATATTTTAAAAAAATTATTCAAATTTAATTATAAAATTATATCACCCAATACAAAATATTAATCAACATTTTTAAAGTTAAA
The DNA here is from genome assembly GCA_037962975.1 of Clitoria ternatea. NCBI lineage: Eukaryota > Viridiplantae > Streptophyta > Magnoliopsida > Fabales > Fabaceae > Clitoria > Clitoria ternatea. Next base: position 47,048,286 of record CM075673.1, read on the forward strand.
TTAACAAAACCTATAAATATTTAAACAATTTTGTTAAAAAATAAAAAATCACATTAGCGACGGACAAAGATGGTCGCTATATAACTACACATAGCGACGGAGGCCAGTGGTCGCTGTATGGCTACCCATAGCGACGGAGAAAGATGGTCGCTACATAACTACTCATAGCGACAGAGGAAAGTGGTCGCTGTATGGCTACCCATAGCGACGGATTCCTTGGTCACTATAAGGCTACCCATAGCGACCGCCATAAGTGGTCGTAGTGTGCTGTTAATAGCAACGGATATGTGAGGTCGCTGTATGGCTACTAATAGCGACGCCATCACCCCGTCGCTATATGGCTAATAGTAGCCACAGGGTCCTTGTAGTCGCTGAACGTAGTCAGTTAGCGACGGCTGAAGTAAGTGAAGCAGAGACCATGTTAGCGACGGTGTTATGCCGTCGGTATTTTAGCGACGGTGGTTCTGTGGTCGCTGATCTATCTTCGACGAAGGTTTTAGCGACGGTCGTTTGGCCATCTGAAATACCGTCGTTAGGCCTCTTAGCGACGGCCTTGGCATGGATTAGCGACCAATTATGTCCATCGCTAACAGGTGTTTTTTTAGTTGTGTTTCTTCGCCCCACCTTTCTTCCCGGCACCTTTAGGGTCCACTTCCTGGTAGCGTTTCCTCAGGTCCTTGATGGGAAGGGTATATGGAGCCATGTCGTTTGTAGGAAATAAAGTAAAATAATTGGGGAAAAGTAAAATAAGCATTTAATTAAGTTTAAATTTTGGGAAATAAGGACTTTGAAGTGAATATGGGATTTAAAATGAATTTTAAAGGAAATGGGAATCAGAGACCTAACGCGTAGCGTGGCATGGGTTCGTAGCGTCAGGTATGAATTAATGAGCTAACGCGTAGCATCAATGGGACGCGTAGCGTCAACGTCATGATCAGCTTAAAACCAAGGCATACAAAACGGTTGGGCAGAAACACTTTCTTCTATTTTCTTTCTTCTCTCGTGTGATTTGGCTTGGATCTTGGAGGAGCTTGTGAATCCTTGAGTTTTGAACCTTTGGAGGCTATGGTAAACCATAGGGGGGTCTTCAATTGCATGTTTTTCTTCTTCTCTCCTTCTCCCCTCTTGGAACCGAACCATGCATGCTAATAGGAGGTCATGATTTTGTGTTTTGTAGTGATACAGAATTTAATTATTGCTCTTAGATTGATGGGTATGATGAAAAGCTAAAAGGTTTTGTATTTTGACGCTCATAGGTTCAAATTTAAGGTTTGGAAGGACGTTTGATACGGTAGATCTTGAAAATGAGGATTAGGATTAGAAATGGTAAGCTTTGATGACCTTGGATTGAGATTAGGAATTACTTTAAGGTTGAGTTATGATTTTGGCAATTATAATATCTATGGGAATTCTTTAAATTTAATTTTAGAGTTTTGATGAACTTCGGAGGAACCTCGCAATTGATTGAAAGCTTCGGAAAGTTTGGAATTGAGGTAAGGGGGTGTGCTGGGTTAAGATTAATAGAGAAAAGAAATTTATGCGTTTGGCGTATAGAAAATGGGTATATCGTAGCCGCTTCTAATTATTCTAAATCAATTAAGATGATTTAATTAAATTAGGAATTTATCGATGAAGAATTATGGGACAAGAAAGTAAGGGTGAGCTACAAACCTTGGAAATAACAAGTAAGGAATAAACGAACGGATGAATAAGAAATTGAATATATTGATATATGATGATTAAAGAGTTTTAGAATAGCCTATATGAAATAAGTGAATTGTGAATTATGTACATGGTAGTATTGATGCATGAATAATATTAGAATGATATGAGGACTATGTGGTTAGAGTTGAAACCCATAATGTTGAAAATGATAATTGGTAACTAAATCATATGTAAGCAATATTAGTGTAGTGAGTATGATTGGGGAGGATATGTGAGATTATAAACCATAATGAATAGCCTTGATAAAAAGTCATAATAAAATGGGATGTTACTAATAAAGACAAGGATGATATATGTATGCATATGTACATGTTTGTGTATATGTGAATCATGAGTATGGTTGATGTATAATTTTAGCTAAAATGTATTGGTAAGTTCATGATAACGATGATGTAGGTTGAACTGATGTGTATAATGACATAATATGGGGTGACACGATATGCGGATATATGATTATATGGAAATATGTTGTGGAGTGTATTAAATTGATTAACTGTTTAATAGGGCGCTAATAAATAAACATGTAAAATCTATGTATGTGTAGTACTTTATGAGTTATGAGTTGAAATGAACAATAATTGTGATGTTTGAGATATATGCCAAATGTAATTGTGAATAATCATTGAAAGTGAGTATAAATAAGGACTTAAGATACCTTGTGGCGTTATGTTGGTGGGCTTGGCAAGTCGGCTGCCCTGTACTATGAACACATGTCAGTTTCTGACATTTGTGTATGCGATTGATGATGTTTTAATTATATTAAGTTGTTTATTATGGATGAGATACCCTGTATACTGTTGAGGGCGGGGAGTGATCGTCGGTGCGTTGCACGGTCAAGGAGCGGCTCCTGACAGGCTTTCAGTGGAGGGATTGTATGGCTATGCTTATATTTATATATGATTGAGTATGTGATTATGTGGTGGAGGATGACCGACGGTATGACTTACCCTCATTTTTGGCTTCCGTGGTCAAGTCGAACCCAGTTAAGCTACCTAGAGGTCTATGACCCAGTGGTTGAAGGGGAGCCAAGTCAGGCTCGATGAACCAAGTCAGGTTCACGGGGTGTCAAGTCGGACCCCCAGCTGAAGGTCGATCCTTTTAGTATTCGGATACTAGGGGTCTGATATACATATGAGTCAGTTATGCGTATGTAATGGAATCTTGATGTATGTTTCATGATAATGGTGAATTGATGTTTTGATGCCTACATTATCTGTGATTATCGAGCTTTGGAGGTATGCGATGCATATTGTTGACTTAACTTTATAGTGATAGATTCGAATAATGAATTAGAGAATAAGTGGCTAGGTATGTATGCTTGGATTTAACTGATTATGATATGTTAATGATGGTGTTGGTTTAGGATACTGATGTAATTGCGTAAGTATAATAACTAGGAATATAGCTATGTTATACCTTTCCTAGCCTTGTTGTTTATTTCTGTATTAACTCTTAATTCCAGTCACTTACCCCCTGTATTGTGGTTTTAGTGACTGTGGCAGGTTATGGATGCACACCGTGGGGGCGAGAGCTAAATGAGGTTAGGGCAATGTATAAACCAAAGGAATAAATGTATATAATTATATAGTTGTTTATTGATTTGTAACGATGTTAAATTAGATTACCCTGTTGATGTTGAAGCATAATAAGGTAGTGTTGTATTAGCATTATGGTGTGTGTCATGTGGCACTGAGTCATCGCATGATTGCATGATATGGGCAGACTTTGCAATATGTGTGCTTGAATGATTCTGTTTGTGTGATTGTCAACTTAATTCATTTGTAGAGAATGCGTGGTCTGGATTATGTAATGTTGATGATGATGAATGGTGGATTAATTTAGTATATGTGTGAAATATTGCGAATTATGGCACAAAGCCAACTTTGTGTGAATGGTGAATGCTATGGACAGGTTCTGTTGAAATGCATGATTGACATGATGCGTGTGTGATGCAAATTGAATGATGCATTGATGAAGTTGATTGATTTTAGAAGTCTATACATAAAGATTTTCATGTAAAACCAAAGAACTAAATAAGAGGTTTTATGATCCGACGGGTTTCAGGAGCCTTGGAAGGTACCAACTTGCACATATGATCAAATTTTAATGAACGGGAAGCGCCAACAGTTCTGAAATAGAGAAAACATGTGGCCCGTGAAGTTTTGTGGCAATTGGACCTAACACGAGCCAATTGGGTAGGTTAGAAGTTGGCAGGTTGGCCTAAAATGTGTAACAGCATCAGGTGCTATTTCTGATATGCTAACGCATAGCGTCAGCCTGGCGCGTAGCGTCAGGGTTGTGTTTTGGACGTCACGCATAGCGTGGGGCTAATGCGTAGTGTTAAGCCCCTGTTTCAGGTTTTTGGTTTCTTCTTTCCTTAAATGGTTTTGGGGTTTAAATTATTAAATATATTTTTATGTTGGTGATTTTAAATGAAAATAGCCATTGTCTTAAATTAGTGTTAATTAAATTATTTAATCGTGAAAAATACATTGTGAAAATCAATTAAACAGGTAGAAATAAATGTAAAATGACTTAGGACGTCACACGTGTCAAAGTGTTTGTTGAAATTCCTTAGTATAGCTTCATGTCATGTTGTAATCTTGTGTTGATGAGCTTAATACTTGTCTTTCTAGGCTTTTATTGGATTTTTCTATTTAATAAGAGTGCTAAAATCTAATACACTTTTTCACATTTGATCAAGTGTAATTCAAGCTCCAAAGTGTGTCTTGTCCATCACATTCTTCGATGGATACAAAACTAGTTCATCATTGTAGGTTTTTAGCAATCTTAAATTCTTTTCTACTGCTTGTTTTCCATTTCCAACAACCTTAGAAATTATTTTACGTGTTGTTTTCCTTTTCATTTGATTGTATTTAATGTCATAAATTCATGCATTCTATGTCTCTTATATGTTGGAAGATGATGCAAGACTTATACTAGTGATAGTTGTTCATAGTTATTGTTGTTGTGCCAATTTTTGTGAGACTTTATGGGGACTGGTTTTGGTGTAGTTTGGTGCAGTAAATGAACAGAGAAAAACAAGGAAAGAAGTATTCAAAAGTGCATAAAAAAGTAAGCCAAATAAAAGGCTTGAAAGGACCTAACATTAAGTGATAATTTTTAGGTCTTTTCTTGACAAAAACATTGAAAAAGATTATGTAAACCCCCAAAAATATGTGCACAGCACCTTATTGTATTTGTGCAGGTCCCTAAATTAAATTTTATTGTCTCTTTGTGACTAAAGTAAAAAATAAAAAGATAGGTGTATTTGTTGAGCAACTTGAAGTATTTTCTTGCATTCTAGTGTTCTAGTTCACAACTTGTGTGCTTCCTTTCTTGTTCTATTTGTTTTCTTGATTGCCTTTATTGTTTCTAAGTTTGTTACATTTAATTCCTCTCTTTGCGTTTAGCACCCTTTTCTTTCTTCATTTTATTGTTTGTCTTATTATACTCTTATTTGTCTCATTCTTAATCCACCTTGGTTTTACTTTTCTAATTGAACTTTTGTTGCTTCTCTTTTTGGTCTCTTGTTTTGTCATTAGAGTATTTCACTTTGTTGACCTTCTTGAGATTAGTTGTAGTGATTCTTTATTGTTGGTAGCATATTTGGGTGATTGAGATTGGACTTTGGGATTATTCTGAGCACTTGAGGTTGATAGAGAGAAGGTTGAGCATATACACTAGAGTTCTTGGGAGTTCCTCTTTTTATTTTTATTTTTTCATATTATTTTATGCTAACCATTTTCTTGTGTTCAAGGCTTTCACTTGCTCTTGTTGGAGGAGATTGAAGACTTGTGAGCACCCTATTTTGTACTAATTCATAGTATTTTATGTGTCTTTTGTATTTTTCTTTCTCCTTGTATCTTGGGAGCCTTTTTGCTTTAAGTTTTTATTAGTCCTTGTATTTGGACTTCTTGGACTTTGGACTTTTGGTTTTAAGTAGTTATAGGATAGTTGCGCTTAGGTCTAGTTTATTTTCTTGCTAAATCAATTAGTTTTCTTCTTTTTCATTTCTATCTAGGTCTTAGTTTATTTGTTTGCTTGCGCACATAGTTATCTTCTCTCAATTACTTTGTACATCATTATTTCAACATGTCTTTTTATAGTGAGAGAGCGAGAGCATACTACACCTCCCCATATGAGAGTAGTTCTAGAAAAATTAAATGCCATGGATGCTAGGTTAGATAATATGGAAAATGGGGAGCAAAGAGAAAGCAAGAGAGAGGGAGAGAGAGAGAGAGAGAAACCTCATCAATGAAATAGATATATACATGAGCCACATGATAGTGAGGTTGAGGATAGGCCAAGGAGGCATCATAGACACCATGAGGATGTGGGGCTTAGGGAAGTTAAATTTAAGGTGCCCTCATTCCATGGAAAAATCAATATAGAGGCTTATTTAGATTGAGAAATAAGAGTTGAAAAACTCTTTAACTCTTATTAAATAAAAGAAGAAAATAAAGTTAGGGTTGCTACCCTGGCTTTTTAAAACTATACCTTGGTATGGTGGACCCAAGTGTGTAAGGATAGGAAGAAAGATGACTTTCCTTCTATAAATGAATGAGATAACCTTAATGCATTACTTAGGAAGAGGTATGTTCCTTCCTACTATAGGGGGGGAGCTTTTGGCTAAGTTTAGCAAACTCTTCCAAGGGTCAAAAAGTGTTGAAGATTATTGCAAGGCCCTAGAAATGGCCATGATAAGGGCCGATGTTAAGGAAGATGAAGAAACTTTAATGTATAGGTTTCTTCATAGGTTAAATAGAAATTTAAAAGAAGAGTTGTGCTCCTTCCTCATGTGGATATTAAGAAGCTCTTTCACCAATGCACTAGGGTGGAGAATCAAATATATGATGAAGACTCCTATTATAAAGGGGACTGAACCTTTTAGATCCAAGTGGAAGGGCAAGGAAGACTCCCATGAGAAAAAAGATTAGAAAAAAGATAAGGAGAAATAAGTGGACACTTCTTCTCTCAAATTGAAGAGTGCAGTACATAAAGAGGGTTATACTTCTAAACCCTCTAAACATGAACACTCTATTTCCAAACCATCTTTTTCCAAAATAAGTTTAATCAAGTGTTTTAAATGTTTGGGAAAAGGAAACTGATAAGTCTTGAAAAGACTTATTTAATTATTATTCATTTAAGTAGTATTTAGGTGATTTTAACCTTTTAATAACTAATTTAGTATCAAATAAATAATTAGTTAGCATTTTTAGTTATTTAGATAAATAATAAAGTATTTTAATATTTTTAAATTAATTCTTGCATATTAACATCAAGATGGGGTAAGTATAAGTGTTATTTTTGTGCCATGCTTGCCCCCGGCGTGACCACGCTTGTGTTCAGCGTTGGTATGCTGGTTTTTTGTCTCATGTATAGGATCCAGGTGCAAAGCCAATGTAAGGCCACACCCAAAGGACCACTAAGCATGCTTAAGACACCAAGGAAACAAGGTCAGTCGCCAAGCGTGCACTCACGCTAGACCATGACTAGGAGTGCCAAAGAAAGCTTCAAGCCATTCCCCAGCTGTGTGTGCCCACACTAGCTAGCATAAGGCCATGCTACTATGACACATTAGACTCGTGTTATTCCAAAGATGTAGCTCACGCACACCAACACCACACTTATATCTCACGCTAACCATCAGGCACCATCAGATGTCCACGCGTGGCTACGCTTACCAGCGTAAGCTCGCGTTATGACTTTACTCAAGAATCAGGGGCCATCTAGGGACTAGGCGTGCTTATGCCCAATCCACGCTTAACTTATGCCAACATGTGCATGTTTCCAGACTAGTTCCAAAGATCCTGCATACACACGCTTACCTCACGCTCATCACCTACGCCCCCACACCAATAACTCAACACATACACTTTCATGCCAACGTTTACACACTAGCTTTCTTGATCATGATTCACTAACCTTATACAGCTAGTGTGCCACTCACACCTACCAGCGTGCATACATATGTCAACACGAGGGAATCATGTATTTGCTTGTTGTAACTCATGTGCCTTATAAATTTAGCGAAGTTAAGGTAGCCTATTTATTTGTAAACACCTAAGGACTATTTAGTAATTATTCATTGTTAGTTACTAGAGTTAGTTAGTAGATCTAGTTAGTACTTAAGTGTTTAACACTCTTATACTAACACATATTATTCTAGTTTAGAACTTCAATTTTCAGATTTTCACTTTTTTTCTACAATTTTTCTCTCTTTTAATTCTCTCATTTCTGATCATGCATATCTTTGTTTTCCACTTCTTTTCTACCATGTGTGCTTAATTCTCTAGGGTTGGGATTGGTTGAAGCAACTATGGATCTTGAATCCATGTGATTGAAGTTGAAGGACTCAATTAAGGATGGTTCTGAACATGGCAAGTGTGGGATTACACTTCTTGGATTAGGAAATCCAAGGCTTATTCAGAAGGAATCATGGTGAGAGCTTCAGGTTTGCACTTGCTAACCTAGTTACTTTAGGCCTAAGGAATTAGGTGAGTAGCTAGGGTTCTTCTAATTTTCTCTATTAAATTTAGTGTTAATTAGCACCTAAGGAATTAGGGTTAAGCTATGCTGAATTAGTATTAATCACCTAAAAGATTAGGGGTTAGTCATTTATGAAGATTTGAACACTTTCTTAATTGAATCTAATGCAGCATTCATATGAATTTAAGTGAAATTATATGTTGAGGTCAATTCCAACTTGTTATTATATTCTTTGTTCACTCATTCCATTGTTGTCATTGTTTCAATTGTTGTGCAAACATACTAAAAAGACTAAAAAATATTTTTTAAAATTCAAAAAACTAAAACCAATGTTTTAGGTGAAGGTTAAGGTGGAACTTGGTTTTTTGGGTTTACGGTAAACCCAACCAAGATGACTTATTATAACAGGTTTCTCCCATCTTTCAGAAATTACAAATTTAACCTATGTATTATTTGAATTAGAATTAAGCACATTTTATGGTAAAATTTATAATATTAAAAATTAAATTAAAAAATCAAATAAAACCTTAATTAACTAATCTCAAATAATAATTAATCCCAAATATATCATAGATTATTTTTTAATAATTAAGAAAAATAATTATTATTTAAATTAAGAATATTATTAATCTGATATAATAAAATAACTTTTAATATTACTAATTATGAGATTATATCTCAAAATAAGTAAAACTTTATAATTTTTATATTATTAAATAATAAATTAAAATTATCATTATTTTCGTAAATAAAAAAATGACCTTAATATCAAAAAACCCACGCAAAGGGGTATTAATATAAAAATTAAAACGAATTATTGATCCGGTTGCTATAACTAGTTGTTATAACTCTTGCAAACCAATTACTGATCCCGGTTGCTCTAATAAATTGCAATGTAATTTGTCATTTTGTTTCTTTAAACCATAATGGCAAAAGAGCTTCTGCAGCTTCCTCTATTGTTGGTACTACTTTTTCTCCAACTAAAAATCTTATAACAACTATAGTTTCTAGGAAAGCATAACAGGAAAGCATGTAATAAATTTGGTCGCAGCATGACCTTCTATATTCTCATCTACAGATAATAAACCCTCCTCAGATAGTAAAGAAAACAACCAAAACCAACAAAGCAAACATCATCGTGATGGAACTTCCATGCCCCATCTCACCACTTCTGAAGCCAAAATATGTTAAAATCATGCTTTATCTCTTACAAATCACAAACAATAATTACTTCTATTCTTTAATCTCTTTCTTCTTTATAACAACACTTGTGAATCTTCTAATGCAACAAACACAGTATACTTCTTTTCTTTGCTTTTCTTTATCTTTGAGAAGAAAATCTTCAAGAATGCAGAGTATCATTGAAATATAACAATTCAACAAAAAACAAGATATTCTAAAACTTCAAAATGCATCAGATCCAGCGAGTACATATGGCGAATCACGTCGTCGATTGCTTCTCTCTCCTTGAAACTTGTAGATCCAAAATCCTCCAAGAACCTCGCCACAGTCCTCCGCCTCAACTCATGCGCGTCCACGTCCTCGCCGCCCATGGCCTTCCACTACGCCGTGAAGAGGCAGTTCCTGTCGGCGGAGACCTCGCCACCGTGCGAGAGGCGGAAGACGACGGATCTGAGGGCGGAGAAGTACGACGACGTGGACGACGAGTCCTCCTCCTCCTCCGGTGGCATTGCAGCTTCTGGAACCGCAGGCTGAGAATGGAAGCCCGGAGGTTGAGTCCGACAACGAAGACAGAGAAGTCGAGGAGTTTCACATTTTCATGAGTTACTGTTCCTTCCCTGCTTTGAAGATTCTGCTAAAAAACTACTTGGGGTGTGAAGATGGTGACTTGGACGAGTCGATTTTGAAAGAGTTAGAGGAGGTTGTTGAGTTGGCAAGGATGACTCCTGCTGATATAAGCGAGGTTTTGAACAAGAACCGGCATAAGAAGGAGAAGACCGTGTGTGAACTGCTGGAAACATTAAAGCTCAAAGCAGAGATGAATGAAAAAATAGAGTCTTGAGAGGGAAGAATAATAATGGGGTTGTTGAAGAGGAGGAAAAGCAAGAGAAAAGGGCTCTTGATAGTGAGAGTCTTAAGCAAGAATCTGAGATTGAGGACAATTGCAAGGAGGGAGAGAAGATGATCTTGAAAATGATTTTGATTTTTTTAGAAATTTAGTAGGGAAAGAAGATGATCTTAAAGAGAATGTAATTTTGATTTTGATTTTTATAGAAATTTGGTAGGGAAAGAAGATGATGAAAATGAAAGGGGAATGGATCAGATGGTGAATGGATACTTAATATAATTAAGATGTTCTGATATGGTATATATTAAAATTTTAAATGATTGAGAGGTAGAAAATAAAATTATCAGAAGTTTCAAATGGTAACCTATTAAACAGGTTGCCATCAATTAATGTAGACCGTTGATTAATATCCAACGGTTGATATTCTTTGGTCTACCGTAAACCTAAAAAACCAAATTCCACCTTAGCTTTCACCAATGTTTTATCACTTTGTGAAGCTAGTGAGTCCCCTGGATTGTGTTACTTAACCTAATCCCCCTGGGAACGATATTAATTACTACTTTTTAATGATTAGTGCACTTCCCAGAGAATTTCGTCTATTCAATGAAATTGCATCAGTCACATTGCTTCTCAATGTCCTACCAAGAAAACTATAAGTTTAAGGGGACAAGATCACTACTCTAGCCTAAAGGATTCTTCCTCATCTCACTCTAGTGAGGGCTCAAGTAGTGAGTCTTATGGTAGTGAACATGTTTTGAGAGATAGGGGTAAACTTTACATGATTAGAAAACTACTTGGTAGTCATTCTAAGAAGGATGAAATTACATAAAGAGAAGACATCTTTTACATAAGATGTTACATAAATGAAAAATTTTGTTCCCTCATTGTGGATAATAGGAGTTGTGTAAATATGGCTAGCCAAAGGTTAGTCCAAAACCTTAATTATGACCTAGTTGATGACCCTAGACCTTATAAACTACAATGGCTTAATGAAAAGGGTGGGATATTAGTCAACAAACAAGTTTTGCTTATTTTCTCCATAGGTACTTATAAAGAAAAAGTTTAGTGTAATGTAATACCTATGGAAGCCACTCATCTTATACTTAGGAGACCTTGGCAATATGATAAAAAGGTCACCCATGAGAGTTTCACCAACACCTTTACCTTTGTGCATGAAAATAAAAAGTTTGTGCTTTATCCCTTAACTCCTAAACAAGTTATGAAGGATTAACTTTAAATTAAGTTGAAAAGGGATAGTGAAGTTGGTCCTTCCACCTCCCATACCAAACCAAGATAATCCAAAAAAAAGAAGGGAAAAAAGTTATCACTCTTGATGACCCTAAGACACATTCTATCCTATTTTCCTCTAAGTATGATGTGAAGAGACCTTGCTTCTTCACTAATCTTCCTACATGCTTTATTGCATGTACACTCTATGTGTGCTTAGTGGGCACATCTTCTTTACTCATTAGAGTGCCAACTCTTTTAGAGGAATTTAGAGATATATTTCCTAAAGATATTCCCTAAGGGTTACCACCTTTACAGGGGATTAAGCACCAAATAGATCTTATACACGATGCTAGTTTTCCAAAGAGACCCATCTATAGGTGTAATCTTAAAGAAAACTTAGAAATAGAAGAACAAATAAAATATCTTTTGATCAAGGGATAGATAAGATAGAGTTTTAGTCCTTATACAGTGCCAATTTTTCGGTTACTAAGAAAGATGGTTCATGGAGAATATACGGGATTGTAGAGTCATCAATAACATCGCAATCAAGTATAGTCATCATATACCTAGACTTGATGATATGTTAGATGAGCTTTGTGGATCCATAGTATTTTTAAAGATTAATCTTAAAAGTGGCTATCACCAAATTAGGATCAAAGAAGGTGGTGAGTGGAACACCATTTTTAAAACTAAACTTGGTTTGTATGAGTGGTTTGTGATATCTTTTGGCTTAACCAATGCACCAATTACCTTCATGAGACTCATGAACCATATTTTGAGAGAATTCATTGAACATTTTATTATGGTCTATTTTGATGATATTTTGATCTACTCAAAGACCATGAACTCTCATCATGGCCATCTTAGACATGTTATGCTTGCCTTAGGAAAACACCAATTATATGCTAACCTTGAAAAATGTTCCTTTGGCATGGATAACATTGTTTTCCATGGTATTGTTGTTAGCGCTAATGGGGTTCAAGTGGATGAAGAAAAAGTCAAAGCTATTAAAGCATGGCCTACCCCCAAAAAATGTTTGTGAAGTTAAAAGCTTTCATGGACTTGCTAGCTTCTATAGAAAATTTATGAAGAATTTCTCTACATTGGTCTCACCTCTTAATGAGTTAGTGAAGAAAAATGTTGCTTTTATAAGGGGTCCAAAGCGAGAAAAAACCTTCTAAGATTTGAAATATAGGCTCAGACATGCTCCTATTCTAGTTCTTCCAAATTTTTCTAAAACCTTTGAGGTAGAGTGTGATGCCTCTAATGTTGGTATAGGTGTGGTGTTGCTTCAATAGGATCACCCAATTACTGTCTTTAGTGAAAGCCTTAATAGGGCATACCTAAACTATGCCACCTATTATAAAGAGTTCTATGCCTTAATTAAATCCCTTCAAACTTAGAAACACTACTTGATTCCTAAAAAGTTTGTCATCTATAGTGATCATAAATCACTAGGGAAACACAAGTTAAATACAATGCATGCTAAGTAGGTTGAATAGTTGGAACAATTTCCTTATATTATCAAGCATAAGAATGGTAAAACAAAAATTGTGGTCAATGCCTTATGTAGGAGATACACTCTTTTAGCTTCTCATTAAGCTAAAGTTCATGGGCTTGATGAGATAAAGGAATTGTATTAAGTTGATTTGGATTTCTCTACTACTTATCACTTTAGTGGTTCTACTACTTCAACTCATGGATTCCATAAGCTAGATGGCTTCTTGTTCAACGCCAATTAATTATGCATATATAGAGGATCCATGAAAGAGTTGTTTTTAAGAGAGAGTTATGAAGGTGGACTCATAGGGCACTTAGGAAGGACAAAACATTGTCCACCCTTAATAAGCACTTCTTTTGGCCTCATATGAAAAGAGATGTCCAAAGGTATTATTCTAGATGCCTAGCTTGCAAAAAGGCCAAGTCTAAGGTTTTACCTCATGGCCTTTACACTCCCTTACCCACACCTACCTTTCCTTGGGTTGACATTAACATGGACTTTGTCCTTGGTTTTCCAAGAACCCGGAGAGGTATGGATTCTATCTTTGTAGTGGTTGATAGATTTAATAACATGGCTCACTTTATCCTTTGTCATAAAGGTTGATGACACAAGCAATATTGCTAAACTATTCTTTAAAGAGATAGAGAGGCTTCATGGGATCCCTAAATCTATTGTTAGTGATAGGGATACCGATTTCCTTAGCCATTTTTGGCGAACATTATAGGCTAGACTATGAACTAAGCTTCTTTTCTCCACCACTTGCCATTCATAAACTGATGGCCAAACTGAGGTTATTAATAGGCCCTTTCTACTCTTCTAAGGTTCTTAGTTAAAAAGAATTTAAAAACTTAGGATGAGTGTCTACCTCATGTTGAATTCACTTATAATAGGATAGTACACTCAACCACCAAGCATAGTCCCTTTGAGATTGTATATGGTTTTAATCCTTTCACTCCTCTTGATCTTTTGCCTCTCGATATTTCTGATGATATCCTTCATTTGGATGGTGAGACAAAAATTTCTTTTATGCAAAAACTTCATGAGAAGGTTAAAAACTAAATTCAAAAGAAAAATTAACACCATGCTAGGTGTGCAAATAAAAAGAGATAGGGGGTTGTTCTAGATGTTGGGATTAGGTTTGACTTCATTTGTTAAAGGAAATATTTTCTAATTTTAGGAAGTCCAAACTTAGTCGTAGAAGTGATGGTCTTTTTTAGATTTTGTTAATAGTTAGTAAGAATGCTTATGTACTTGATCTCCCTAGTGAGTATAGGGTTAATGCTACATTTAATATCTTAGATCTAACCCCTTATGATGTAGATGATCTTGATGACGATGTCCTGGATTTAAGGACAAATCCTCTTGAAAGGGGGAGCATAATAAGGACATCATCCACATAGAGCTTACACAAGAAGTAAAATATGTCTTGGATGACTTTAGTGGACCTTTGACTAGGTCAAGGACCAAGAAAGCCAAGGAGGAACTCTCCAAGGCCTTGTACCTTTTTCTCATGCCATTACATGAGCCCAAGCCCAAAGAGTAGCACTTGAAGATTGTTTCATACTTTACTTGTACCACATGGCTTCCTAACTAGTATGAACCTCTTATGGACCACGTATTAGGCCTCTTCTCCATTTTTGTACGTATCATTAGGCTTATTAATTTTATAATAAAAATAATTACGAAAGCTTAATAGCATTAGGATTTAGGCCTTGCATGGCCAAGTTTTTAGGAATTGTACCTTGTCTACTTTTATTTTGGGCCATTCTTCCTAGCATTTTCAAATGGGCCAAATGAACATCACTAAGTCCTATGTAGGTGGCCTCAATATGGGAGAGTATATAAGGCTTTCTCCTTTTGAAATTGGTAACAAGAGTTTATTTGATCAAATTTAGTGAGAAAAGTTTTTTTTCTCTTTCTAGTTTCCCAAGAGTGCTTAGCACTTCTCTCATTTCTTATCCTTTGGAACTCCTCCAATGGTAGCAAAATTTCCTTTGGCTTATCTTTTCAAAAGTGGCGCCTAATTCTCCATGATCATTCCTTGTCTCTTTTTCATCCTTTTTTTCCCTCTCATTCTCTCTTGAACTTTTGTTTTAATCATGTGTTTCTTTCCTTGTAAGTCTCGGCTAGCATTGGATCACAAGAGATTTTAGATTTGAAGATCAAATTGAGTGGAGAAATTTAAAGTTCTAAAGATATTTTAAGATTTAGATCCAACTATTCTAAGAAAAGCTTCTATCAAGCTCCCTATTCAAGTCTGGGATGACCTGACATAATCTGATGCCGAAGCTAAGGAGCTTTGGAGTTAGGAAGATACAACGAACTTCTTGACGAGGTGCCCGAGGCCGTACATATTTGTTTTTCCTTTTCTTGCCTTCGATAACCTCCATATAAAGAGTGTTGTCATCAACCAAAAGAAAAAGCTAGTGCCTCCTCGTCCACCTCACCCCCTACTTATGTAGCAAGCTCACTTTCACATTGAGCCCGTTTCACCTAGTAGGCCCCCAACATAGTTTAAAATAACCATATACATTTCAAATAACATACATTATTTAACTATGTGATTAAAGTTATAAATTTAACAAAATTTTGGCCAAGTTTCCCCTATAAATAAAGACAAACCAAAATTTTAATTACTCTGTAAATTAACCAGAAAAGTTCACAATATAGTTTTCATTTGCAATTACATCCAATCTAAGTTACTAGCCAATTAGCAAAGATAAAGAATATAAAACAATTCAATCTAAGTTAGCAATTACAATACGATTTGATAACTTACAACAATAGCCTGCATGCTCTCATTCACCTATTCATCGACCTTGTTTTTCTTCATCCTCTGCATCTGATCGTAAACTGTGGTAGAACGATCTATCTCTTGAGCCTACAAAATATAAAAGATTCCATGTTAGTATAGTTCATTGGAGTTATTTACTACTAATGATTTAAAACAAAATAAGGAGAAAACTTACCAATATATCTTTGTGTGCAACTACAAAGATATACCTTTTAGTGTAGATCGAGGCACTAGCATTAACCACTTGGTCGATCTTAGTCCTTTCACTTTTCTACTAGAAGGTCTCATCAACCCACTTGTTTTGTATCCCGTCTAGATAGCATCCCTAATCTACTTGAGCTTTTTGTCATGTACTTATGGATTTTGTACAAGAGACTCTTCAGCAGGTTAGAGGCTTTGTGGTTGAAGACTTACCTATCCTAAAATGGCTCATCATTTTGTCATTGGTATTTTTGTTGCAACATTAATAGAAAATTAACTAACTCATAAACATAATATAGTTATAAGTTTAATGAACATTAACAAAATATGAAATTTACCAAAAATAGCTCAAACTAGTTCTTTCTAACATTGTCAATGGCATCTTGGTATGTAATACATGGACCATTAAACTTCTCCATCAAGATCTTAGTGATCTTGTGGGAAATGCCACTAGAAGGGTGGACTCTACTATAAAAAATTGTCTTTAATTAAAACAAAGTAAAAAAAGTAAATTAGAGTAAAACAAACAAATTTACTCAAGTTTGTTCTCCAAGGGATGTATTAATGAACGATCTACAGGTGCAAATATGGGAGTGATAGGGATGCCCTTAGCCTTTGCCTCTGGTTGAGTAGGAAGCTACTCTGCCCCTGACTTGTTAGTGGATAAATGTACCATAGGAACAGTAGCCATGAGTGTGTGCTACAGCGAAGCCAAGGAAACTAATGGGTCTACCACATCACAGGTTCCACCATCGTGACCACTAGGATAATTGACATTACCTTGGCTGCCACTTCATGTAAGGACATTGAATCTTCTAACTTTGTTTGAAATTTAGACTATTGGTCATTGCGAATAGTAGGAAGTCCAACACTTCTGCCATAAACTCATTTGTCACATGATGCTTTGAATCATGTTAGTTGTACATCCACTATTAACTTTTCAAGACCTCCATTCCAACTAAAATTATTATGCATCTAAGTTATAATAACACTTCTCTTGTTTGTAAGTCACTCTTTTTTATGTTGAAATTTAATAGAGCCCTATACTATTTAGGATGAACTTTAATCATCCATAACCCATAAACTTGTATTTTTTAGTTCACTTAAATAGGGGACGACTCTATAGGCCATGCTTGTAGTAAACACTACCAAATAGAGGTAAACCAAAGTTGTCTCTAACTAAAACTACACAAAATTAAGACATGTTATAACATAATTAAAAATTTAACAAAATTTCAACAAAGTTTCCTTTATGAATAGGAGAAATCAAAATTTTAAATACCCTACAAAATAATCAGAAAAGTTCCTGATACAATTTTCAATTGTGATAGCATTCAAAATAACATCAAAGCATGCATCTAAGAAAAGTAAAAGAATGACATCTGTAACATCCCTATTTTTCGTAAGCAGTCTTAACCTTGCAGATTTTCAATCACGAGAATTCTTAAGTGATAATTAGGGCAAAGACCCTTTTATAAGAAGAAAAATGTAATCGATTTGAGAAAACTTGATAAAAAGAGATATTAATTGTGTATAATGACTGATCTGTCCTGGAATCTGGGGTTAGAGTTGACTGTCTTGACCGGAATCCTAGTTCACCTTCCTAACCGGAGTTACCTCACGTACTCTCAATTTTACACCATCTCAGAGGAGTACGGTATTATGTACCTCAGTTCAGTGGGAATCCGAGGTTCTTCGAGTAAAGGTGGTAATTGATGTTTTAATCCTTGGTGGTGCATCAAGACCACACCAGAGGGGTACCTGTAGAATATTCTCCGATGCTTAAGTTGGTACGGTTACGAAGGTAATTTAAGGTTACAGAGGTAACTTACGGGGAATTAGATCAGATCAGATCAGTAATAAATGAGTTGTATTTATAGGGTTTACCTTAGTTTTGGAAGTGATTTGACTAGCTTCCTAACTTACTGTAGACACAGTGTCTACAGGATTAGGTTGCCCATACCTCTTCTGACAGGTTGTCGGATTGTCAGTCATTGACCAGGGTTATAGGGGAAGATTCGTAGTAACATATGGTTTTGGACTCTGGTCGTAACTTGCCAGTTCTTATTGGAGATGTGGCGTAATGCATTCGGACCTCGTCCAGTACTGTAACTACCTTGGATCATTTGCCCCTTAGTTTATTTTTTGTAATGTTGCTACAAAAGGTGAACTATCCATTGTCTGACTGAAAAAGTATCGAGGTATGTCACTGATATGCCAGATATGACCGGTGTCAAATGTGCTTTTGGTAGGTGAGGCATTTAATGCGTTTCATCTATAAAAGCTGCAACTTCACGTGGATCGCTGACGTGTCACCCCACGGTTGGCCGTGTATTTCACACGCTAGTATATTACGTCAGCCTAGGTGAAACAATGCTCCTTCTTTGGCCGTGATGTTTCATATTCCACTCCGTCTTATGGGCCGTGACGGTTGAACTTTGGCCCATACTTTTCTTCTGCCTATAAAAGCAAGTTCCTTCACTACTTCATTTTACACACTTCTTTATTGAAACTCTACTCGATCCTCCTTCTGTTTTTGCTCTCACCTCATCCTGGCTCGTACTATAAGAATCACTCGCATTATCCCTACAGGTAGCCTTTATCTTTCTTTTTACCATGTCTTCTTTTTCTTCTAACCACGGCCAGGATCAAGATTCCTCTTGTGAAGTTATATCCAATCCTTCAATTTCCTAGCCTCCCGGGGTTCCTCAACGTGGACCTCGGCTCACTCAAATGGAGATCTACAGGTGGATGACTCCGGCTAACTTGGGCTCAACCTCCCGGGCGGAGTCTTCCACTTTCGGGGTTTGGAATCCTCCCTCACTCCTTTCTCCTGTGTCTCCGGACCGGAGTGAAAATTCTAGTGTAGTGCACTACTAGGCTAACGATACTGACTTTTACTCGTGTGTACCTTTCTTAGCGCACGTAGTGGTGATGGATGCCATCGACTCATCAACCTTAAGAAATGAACCTGACGACACATTTATAATAGCGGCCAAGGTGAACTGGCAGGCTCGTAAGGCCAAGGATCCTTATTTTTGGGTTTCCTAGGAGGTCCTCCCCATCTACAACCATCTTGCTCAACCTTCAGACGGGGTAGAACTTGGGATCGATTACCATTGGCACGCCAAGAGGTATGCCAACTCCTTCACCCTCTTTGCCCCTACACTCACAGAGCGGATCTACCATATCCCGAGGGACCACTTCATTTATTTTCATGACTACACAATAAGCAAGGTGGGAGTCTGGTTCCCCTTGAATAAGTTTAAGATGGGGGTGTTGCGGTTTTTGGACAACACCCCCAGTCAGCTTCATCCCAGCGGCTGGGCTCTCATCCTTTCTCTCAAAGTTCTAGGTAAGCACCTAGGCTTTACCCCCACCATCACGATTTTCTTCTGATATGCCTGCGTGATGCACCGAGGTGGAACCGGGATGGGGTTCGTCAACATACGGTGTCAGAGTGACATCGTCAACTTTGAAGCCTTTGCGGAATCTTACAAGATCGCCGAAGGCTCCTTCAAGAACTCCTACCTGGAACTCTTTGTCAAAGGTACAGGGCAACTGTTCTGGAAGGACGTAGAAGGCCAATTCAGGATCCACACCAGCTGGACTGGCAAGCATTTTCTGCTGGAGAGTTCAGCCTACGCTGTTGACCAGTCCTCCCTTTCGGAGTCTGCGAAGGTGGTGGTTGACGCCCTTCACAACATCTCCTGGGTGCCCCATTAAGTGTCGTTCTCTTCTTGGCTCAGCTGAGACATGGGACAATTACCTTAACCACCTAGGTAGATACCCACTTCCTTGCTTGCTATTTATTTACTTTTATTTTATTTTATTACTACAGTTGTTTTAACTGTTGCTTTCATTTTTTAGGGAACATGAGTGTCGCTACCCTGGAGAACCTTCGCAAGATGATGGAGGGGTCCGTGGTTGACAACACCACGGAGAATAATGTCACCCCGAAGATCCAGAAATCTTTCGGGCTTCCTACCCCTGGCGGAGTGATTGAGTTGGAGGACACTCAAGGGAAACAGAAGGACAAGGGGTAGGCTGTCGGTGCCTCCAAGAAGCAAAAATCAAACCCCGTCCCCCGTGTAACAGACAAGGGTAAAAGGGTAGCTACTGAGACTTCGGTCGAGAGTGAGTTTCCTCCCCCTCCTCCTTCCGGTATGGAAGCTTTGGAGGAGCTGCTTACCAGGACCCTTCCCCCCAACTCAGACTTTGAGCTTCCTTACCGTCTTAAGCCGGGGTTGGAGAAGGACGATATCTCATTCGCCTTGGAAATAGCAATGTGGTACAACATCAAGACCCTCTTCGCCATCTACTCCGCCGCAACCGATGGTCCAAAGCTGGAAGTGGACTGTCTGAAGGACAAGAACTCCTGCCTTTCGAAAGATTGCAGCCGGGCTCATCAACAGATTAAGTCCCTTAATGAGTCCAACCAGGCTTTTTAGCGATCTGAGGAAGGTTGGAAGAAAGAGAAGGAAGAACTGCTGGGGAAGGTGGCCGATCTAGAAGGCCAAGTGACCGATCTTTACAAGAAGAATGAAGAATTGTCTACGACGGTCACAAATGAGCAAAATAAGTACCATGAAGATATGCTGCAATTTGCTCATACCGCCATGGACTCCTTCAGTCATGTGGTTCGTCAGGTCATCCACCGGAATCGGGATTCACCTCTGAACCTAAACAGGATTAGTTTTTTCAACCAATTTCGAATGGTGAATTGGTGACCGAGATGGGTGGTCAATCCTTTTCTCCTGCCGATGTTCCCTTGAAACTTCGTCCCTTAGCTGTGGGGGAGAATGATGGTCTTGACTCTAATGCGGATAATGCCGGTGCTGGGTCTGAGGGTGAAGAGGAGGATCCAGCCAACCCTTGATTTCCTTTCGCTCTATAGGCGGGATGAGCTCCATCCAATTTCTTTTGTGATTAAATTTTTACTTTGTAGGCGGGATAAGTTCCGTCATTTTTTAATTTTGATTGTCTTGGCCGCAGTGCCTTTTTGTTAATGACAACAATACTTCTCATACATCGTCTATTTTTTGATTTTTGGTTCATAATTAAGGTTGCATAATTTTCATACTTTATTACTTCGTACTTGAATTACTCCAGAATCCTGGGATTACTTCATAATTTAAAACAACCACTCTGGGGTCCATAGACCACTCCAGGGTTTAATTAAACTTAACCACTCTAGGTTCCTTGGACCGCTCCAGGGTTTAATTAACTTACCCACTCTGGGGTCCTTGGACCGCTCCGGGGTTATAATTACCTTAACCATTCTGGGGTCCTTGGACCACTCCGGGTTATAATTATCTTAACCACTCTAGGATCCTTGGACCGCTCCGGGGTTAGAATTATCTTAACCACTCTGGGGTCCTTGGACCGCTCCGGGTTATAATTATCTTAACCACTCTGGGGTCCTTGGACCGCTCCGAGGTTTAATTAAAACTTAACCACTTTGGGGACTTTAGACCGCTCCAGGGTTATAATTATCTTAACCACTCTAGAGTCCTTGGACCGCTTCGGGGTTTAATTAAAACTTAACCACTCTGGGGTCCTTGGACTACTCTGAGGTTTAATTAAGATTTCTTGGAGGAGTCCGCCGAAACAATATCGTCCACACAACAATACTTTTTTATTTAACAAATAACACCCCGGCTGCATACCTCATTAAAAACCTCCCAAGTAAACCGTGTGGGAAAAACCTTGGGTAGGGAAAAAGAGTGCATTACTATGGTGCCGGTTAGCTATAATACACACGTAAATTATTTACATTCCATTTGTTCTTGAACACCTCACCCTCTAATGTTTGTAGCAAATAAGCTCCTCCTGGTGTGACCTCATTCACCTGGTATGGCCCTTCCCATTTCAGTGTCAATTTCCCTTGATATGCAAACCGATTTCCAATTGATTCCTTCCTTAAGATCAGGTCACCCATATTAAATCTTCTTTGTTGGACTTTTACATTATATCAAAATGCGGCTTTGGCTTTAACAGCTTGATCTTGAACAAAGGCGGCTTCTCTAACTCAGTTAGCAAATCTAATTTATTTTTCAACCTTTGGTTGCTAACTACCTCGTCAAATTGCTGGACCCTTGGGGAGATTAAGTTTATTTCAACTGGAATCACTGCATCTACTCCGTAGACCAACCAGAATGGGGCTTCACCAGTAGACGAGTGTGAGGTTGTCCGGTGTGCCCATAGAACGTGACACAGTTGGTTGGCCCACTCTCCCTTCGCTTCACCCAATCGTTTCTTCAGCCCTTTTAAGATTTCTCTATTTGCGACTTCGTCTTGTCCATTAGTTTAAGGATGTTCGACTGATGAAAACCCTTGTTTAATCTGCAGTCCTTCAAGTAGACCTTTGAACTTGGAATCCGTGAACTGCGTCCTATTGTCCGTTATTACCCTTTCCGGTATCCCAAACCTTGTAATGACTTTTCCATAGAAGAATCTCCATGTTCGTGTCACGGTAATGTGTACCACTGCTTCTGCCTTAATCCACTTCGTAAAATAATCCACCGCCACAATTGAGTATTTAACTCCTCCTGGAGCTTTAGGAAACGGTCCCAAAATGTCCATGCCCTATTGGTAGAGAGGCCATGGGACCGCGGATATAAACAATTCCTCAGCTGGGACATGATGCTCATTGCAATTCCTTTGACATGCATCACATTTCTTAATGTACTCCACCGCGTCCTTGGTTAAAGTAGGCCATCAATATCCTGCCCTCAGCACCTTCCTAACCAAACTTCTGCCTCTGTTGTGGTTGCCGCATGTCCCTTCATGCACTTCGAAAAGTACTTCATCCGCCCCGGCCTTATTTATGCACCTCAGATAAGGCGTTGTCAATCCTCTTTCGTACAAACCCCCATCTACCAATGCGAAGTTCGACAGCTCTTTTTTCAGCTTCTTCCTCTTAATTGGGCACCCCGAAAGTTGTCCACTTACTATGTATCAGATAATCAGAATGACCCAAGAGTCTTCTGGATGCACTTTGAACTGAAAGACATACACCTTCAGTGGACTCGAAATGCTTGGAACAGCCAACATGCTCTGTATCACTATAGTTGTGCACCCCGCCTTTTTCGTGCTTGCCAGTCGAGACAAGACATCGGCTCTTATGTTCTCTTCCCTTGGGACATGCTTGAACTCTATATTTGTGAACTTTTCTCCTAACTCCTTTACCTTTGCCAGATATTGCTGCAACAATGGTTCCTTGGCTTGATAACTTCCATTAATTTTCGAAGTCACTAACTGTGAATCGCTGTAAAGCACCGCCATCCGTGCCCCTACATCCAAAGCTGCTCTGAGTCCTACCAAACATGCCTCATACTCAGCTTGATTATTTGACGTTTTGAAATCAAATCTGAGGGAGATCTCGACACTCACTCCATTCTCACTTTCAACTACTACTCCGGCCCTACATCCTTTTCCATTCGATGATCCGTCAAAAAAAATCTTCCAATGTCCCCGTGGTAGTATTGGGGCCTCTCCGGTTAATTCCGTTACAAAATCTACCAAAACTTGGTCTTTTATGGTTGTTTGTGGTTTATACAAGATATCAAACTCTGATAGCTCTATCGCCCACTTAGTCATTCTTCCTGCTAAATCCGGTTTATAAAACACCGCTCTTAAAGGAAGATCCGTCCGAACTGCTACTAGGTGTGCATGGAAATACTATCTTAGACGCTGGGATGTCTAAACTAAAGCTAAAGCTACATTTTCCAGCTTCTAATATCGGCTTTCTGCCCCTTGCAACACTTTTCCCACAAAATATACTGGCCTCTGACCCTCAACGGTTTCCTTCACAAGTGCGGCTCCAATTGCTTCATCAAATATAGATAGGTAAACAAATAGTTTCTCCCCGGGGTCAGGCCTCGTCAACACTGGTGGATTTTCTAGAACCTCCTTCATTCTTGAAACACTCTTTCTTGCTCTTTTCCCCACTGAAAATCTTTATTCTTCTTCAACGCCTTGTAGAGGGGTAGTGACCGATGTGCCAGCTTTGGCATGAACCGAGATAAGGCTGCCACCTTTCCATTTAACGATTGCACCTCCCTCACATTGGTTGGACTTCGAAGTTCCCTCACTGCCTTGCATTTGTCCGGATTAGCTTCTATACCCCTCTGGGTTAGCATAAATCCTAAGAATCTTCCAGCTGGTACTGCAAATGTGTACTTGAGGGGGTTCAACCTTATATTATAGAGTTGCAGTCTCTGGAACACTTTCCTCAAATCTTTGACGTGATCTCATCCAACCGGCGTCTTGGTAATTATATCATCCACATACACCTTAACCGTTTTTTACCACATTCCGTCAAACACCTTGTTCATCATTCTCTGATATGTTGCCCCCGCGTTCTTTAATCCAAATGGCATCATGGTGTAGCAAAAGACTTCTTTGTCATTCACGAACACCGTCTTGTCTTCATCTTCCTTCCATATTTAAATTTGATTATAGCTGGAGTACGCATCCATAAAAGACGGGAATTGATACCCCGACGAATCATCCACCATTTGATCAATGCTCGGCAAGGGATACGGATCTTTAGGACAACACTTGTTGAGATTCATAAAATCCTTACATATCCGTCATTTGTCATTGGCCTTCTTTACCATCACTACATTTGAGACCAAGGAGGAATACTACATTTCCCTTATAAATCCAGCCTTCAACAATTCTTCAGCCTACTCACACGCCGCCTACTGCTTCTCCAATCCTAGCCTTCTCTTTTTCTGAGGTATCGCTCTAGATTCTGGGTAAACTGCCAATTTATGATAACATAAATTCGGGTCAATTCCTGGCATATCAGCTACTGTCCATGCATATAGGTGTTTGAACTCTCTTAACAGCTTATTCAATCGTTCCTCCATTCCTTGCTCTAAAGAGTCATTAATCTCTGTTCCTCTAGCAAGGTCGTCGTCTTCTAACATTATTTTCTTCATTTCTTCCTCCGGTGTTGGCCTTCTGGGGTTTTCTGGGTCCAAACTCAACTCTTCTCTTGGATCCAGGTCTATCAAATTTATGGACTCCGGTACTGATCCACCGTCATTCAATCTCTTCCTTTTCATTGATTCATCCGCCTTGGTCATTAACACACTGAGGTTATAGTAATACCTTGCCATTTGCTTATCACCCCGAACAGAGGATACTTGATTGTCCTTGTCGATGAACTTTATTAATAGGTGCAGGGTGGACACAACTGCTTCCAGAGCATTCAACGAAGGGCCTCCAATAATCCCGTTAAATGGGTACTTTACATCAATAACCAGGACTTTGGTGTACACGGTTTTCGACCCCAGCTCTCATTTGAAGGTTAGTCTGGTGTCCAAATATCCTTTAGTGGATTGTTTGGCACCATTGAATGCAGTCAGCTCCTGGGTGTACAGTTACAGATAAAAATTTGAGAGGCCTATTTTCTTAAAGCACTCATAGAAAATCACATCACAGGAGCTCCCTTGATCTACCAACATCCTTCTTATCGTTTTGTTCACCACCACAGCTTCTATTACCACCGCATCATCACCTCCTGGCATTGTCGGGCCATAGTCATCCTAAGTGAAAATAATGGCCTGAGTTTTAACACCGTCCCTGAAAGGCCTATTGTCTGCTTTTGTCTGTACCGATATTATCATCCTCAAATGGTTCTTCCTTGCTGAGTTTGACACTCCTCCTCCAGCAAATCCTCCAACAATCATGTCTATAACATCTTTTCTACCTAAGCTAGGTGGTTTCATCTAGGACTTATTATCATCATCAATTTTGTCGACTACGGCTTTTCCTTTATCCAACACAGGTCTTTTTGAACTCCAGGCTTCTTCCTCAACCGGGTCAACCTCCTTCTTTCGGGGTACTACTCTCTCTGATTTTGGGTTTGCCCTCTGCTTAAACAGGTACTGCTTTAGCTTTTCTTCTCTTATTAACATCTCAGTGGTTTCCTTCAGCTGATGGCATTCATCAGTATTATGCCCTGCTTGCTCGTGAAACTCACAATACTTATTGGGGTTTCCGACTCTCTTCATAGGAATGGGTTTTGTCACCCCGTACACCGTCATTCCTCTCAATCTGACTTTTCATAAGATTTAGCTGGGCTGAATGGCCAATGGTGTATACTATACTGCATTCGCACCTATCTCTTCTCGTGGTCTTGGGAATACATCCCTACCAGCTCCCCTTCTTTCCATCCTACCATCTTTTTTATCCGTTCTCTTCACCTCCATCTCCATGCTCCTTTGCTTGGCAGTTGCCAAGTACATTTCTCTTCCCACATACTTCACTGCTTTGCTTCTGAATTCTTCCATCGTCTGAGGTGGTCTCTTTGCCAATGATAATGCAAAAGGTGACCCTAGTTGTAATGCTTCTACCGCAATGTGCATCTAAATTTCTTCCATCAACCCCAAAACCAACGCTGCTTCTTTGTAAAACCTCTTTAAAAAATCTTTCAAACTTTTTTCCCTTCCCTATCTAATCTGAGCCAACTGTGGGATGTCTTCGGCATATCTCTAGACACCACAAAATGTTGAAGGAAATCGTGGACCATATCATCCCAGGAATCTATAGACCCAATGGGAAAACTCTTAAACCATCCCAAAGCTTCAACATACAATGTCCTTGGGAACATTCTACACATAACATCGTCCTCAGTACCTAGGAACAACGATTCATTGACGTAGGTATCCAGATGACTTCCGGGGTCTGACTCTCTAGTGTACTTCCCAATAGATAATGGCTGACGGGTTTGGAGATGTCTGGGGATTGGGGCACTCATTAGTCTTCTGGTGAATGGTATTTTAAACCGATATTCTTCTCCTCTACCGTGGTTCATCACCCTCTTCTAGCTGCTCATCTCCTCCATCATGTGTGTGGACTCTTGCTCATCGTACACGTACGTCAAGGATCTCTTCTGATGGTAAGGGTTTTCTGCCTGCCTCTAATCTCCACCTCGATTTTCTCTATGTAATGATTGTATCTCCTGGCGCAGTTGCCTTATGATTTCGTCCCTAGGGTCTGCTCTCACTACA
This sequence comes from Clitoria ternatea, assembly GCA_037962975.1. NCBI lineage: Eukaryota > Viridiplantae > Streptophyta > Magnoliopsida > Fabales > Fabaceae > Clitoria > Clitoria ternatea. The sequence continues at coordinate 47,075,285 of CM075673.1, forward strand.
GCTTGATACCTTAACTCCGTCCCAGGGGTTTCCACTATTCCTTCATTGAAATCCAAGCTTCTTGTCACATTCCGGACATGTCCTTTCAGAGTCTCATCTCCTCTAGGGAGCTCCATGTTACTTGGTCAATTCGATGCGAGACTCACAAATTTACACGGTCCCACTGGGTGTGCCAATGATCTGTCCTGGAATCTGGGGTCAGAGTTGACTGTCTTGGTTGGAATCCTAGTTCAGCTTCCCAACCAAAGTTACCTCACGTACTCTCAATTTTACACCGTCTTAGTGGAGTACAGTATTATGTACCTCAGTTCAATGGGAATCCGAGGTTCTTCGAGTAAAGGTGGTAATTGATGTTTTAATCCTTGCTGGTGCTTCAAGACCACACCGGAGGGGTACCTGCAGAATATTCTCCGATGCTTAAGTCAGTATAGTTACGAAGGTAATTTAAGGTTATGGAGGTAACTTACGGGGAATTAGATCGGATCAGATCAGTAATAAATGAGTTGTATTTATAGGGTTTACCTTAGTTTTGGAACTGATTTGGCTATCTTCCTAACTTAATGTAGGCACAGTGTCTGTAGGATCAGGTTACCCATACCTCTTTTGACTGGTTGTCGGATTGTCAATCATTGACCGGGGTTAAAGGGGAAGATCCGTAGTAACATATGGTTTCAGACTCCGGTCGTAACTTGCTAGTTCTTATTGGAGATGTGGCGTAATGCATTCGGACCTCGTCTAGTACTGTAACCACCCCGGATCAATGACAATAAGACGGGTTATACTTAACGATAAATGATAGTATAATATTAGGAAGAGTAAATAAGGGACCCATGGGCAGTCAAGAATTGACTATCTGATCCCAAATCTAGTACCTAGATAATAATCTAGTTAGAATAGTACCATTGTTCATGTAAAATGAGAAAGAATCGAGTCAGTTCCTACACACCTATTTTGTACCGAAAAAAGGGCCTTTGGTTATTCGTTTATACACTTCGGGTTGTCTGATTCCAGCGTGGTCAGTCCCTAATGAACCATTTAGGTAATTTAAACACTACTTTTGAAGAGCTCCATCTCTCATTCGGAGCCCATCAACCCCGTTTCTTGGAAAAACTACCCAGTTAAATCGGAACATCTAAGTTCGGCTTAAACACTTTTAGTGTTTTAAGCCTAACTTTCTCATATGGTGTCGGAATCAAGCAATTCTTGTCTTGATTCCTTCGTTATGAAAAACCTAACAATCTCTATTTCTAGTCTCAAACTCAAATTCGTAACCTATCATAACAAACTTGAAGAACCAAGGATTTGTACTGTAGAAACCTGTTATTTAATCTCGTTAAATTTCATTAAATTACGAGAAAAATCATAACTCTCTCCTATGAGCTTAGAATTAGTTTGTTGCAACTTATTTACCCTTGTATCGAACCCCTCTACAATTCTCGTGCAGAACTTGAAAGCTAGTTTGTGCCCGATCCTCCCAGAAAAGCCAAGCTTCTCAAGGAAGTTTCATTTTCATAACTAAGTTACCCAACCGTAGTAAAACACGAATATCTTCCTCCACGATGTTGGAAATACTTCATTCTTTTTTTCATGGCTTCGTATCCAAAAACCCTACAACTTTGATGTAGAGCCCAAGAGCTGATTCTCAAAGTATTTTTCTTTGTGAACCCATCTTTACAAGTTAAAATAATTTTAGAGCCCCGCAAAATAGTTTTCTTTGTTTCGAGCATAACTCTTGCTTTGGCTGTCAGATTTTCACGTACCATTTATCGTTTCAAAGAGATAAATTAGATCTACAAATTTCATGTTAATCACTTTTTCAGATTTTGCCCATAGCAAAAATTCATTTTTTCTCTCCAAGTTCAGTATTAAAAATAGGAACTAGGGTTTCATCCGGTACCAATTAAATCTATACGTGACAGCAGAATTTTCCTATAAATAGATGTCACCCCTCCTCAAAACTACACCACTCTTCTTCTTCTCCATGCTCTCTCTCCCTCTCCCTCTCCTCAATTGACGTTTAAAACCAACCTTCAAAATCACCTTCGTTCTTCGCTGAAACCATTTCCAACCATCGCGAACCTCCACCTTTCTTCTTCCTACACCATTTCTGCCACCCAAAACCACCAAAAAACCACCATCTTCACCATTGAAAAATCCCCAAAACACATGACCCAAACACCACCCACGACCCCCACGACCTCCATTTTCACCGTTCTTCCTTCCTACGACCTCCGATCTTTATTTCTTTTCATTTCTACCGATCAGTTTCAATTCTAGTCACCGCGAACCACCCTCTACCACCATGTGTAGACATTGACGCCACGTTCCTCCCTTCTTGGCCAATCGTTTATATGTTGGCCATTCTGAGCTCTGATCATCACGTAGAGTCCAACCGCGAAGATGGATCATCGATCGGAGCTATAGTTTGAAAGTTGAGTTTTCGCCCCTCCGTCTATTATCCAAATAATATGACACCTTAGGTAAGGGAGTATATTCTCAGTTATTCTGGGGTGAACCCGTGTTCAGAAAAGTTAAGGAACCTTTGGTCCTGACCAATCCGGGGGCAAGTTCAGGAACTGTTATTAAAAATTAAGATATTTTGCTACTGTTAAATTAAGCCACTTAAAATTTTATTAATATTTTATTATCGTGTATGTAATTAATTGGTTGTGTTAGCTATTACTAACCATGATGATTAAGTGGACAAGTTAGGTATTGAGTTATGAAAATATTAAGGACCATGGGTGTCTTTGTGAACTCCAGCAAATAAGTTTTGAAAAACGTGATAAATGAGGACATAAGGATGGACGGGCATGTGGCCTTTGTTATGTAAATTCATGTTATGTCCACAGTTGTAATAATCATTGTGAAGTGTGGACTTCTACCCATATCGTTATATTTGTCCTCAACACGTTAACCCTGATACCTAAGGAAAATGAAATCAAGAAATAATATTGCCACCAAATATATTATTACTACTGATATGATTATTATTTTATTATTATTATTCTTATTTTATTATTATTATTATTATTATTATTATTATTATTATTTTATTATTAATTACTATCGAGCATAATGGTCGGCTCTGTCGTCGCTCTTAATAGCTTATCCTATTTAATTTCCTGTTACTTCTATTATTGAGCATAATGGTTGGCTCTCTACTACTCTTGCAATTTTATTTATTATTTATTTATTTGTTTTGTCATTATATTAATGATATAATGGTCGGCTCTGCCACCTTATCCTTCATAATTTTCTTTATTTAAAATTCTGTCCTTTATATTTTTGTATTATAATGGCCAGCCCTGCCGCCTTATTTTTTATATTATTTTCTTACTATTATTATTAAGATAAGAAACACATTATTTACTCATCAACTTGAACGTTATTTTGGCCAAGATATAGTTGGTATATTTTCTAAACAAAATATGAATGAACTACAATGTTCAAAAAATAGGTGGGATCTAACAACTTAAGGACAAATATCTCGAAGCAAGAAACACATAGATATCCAGGGGTCAAAAGAAATAAGAGAAATAAAATGTTCATATTGCATCATGAAAAGGATTCTTGTGAAAACTAGAGCATACAATGAGGTACGTCGGAGAACATTCGCGTTCGATCCCCATGAAGGATCTTGGGAGTACAATTGGGGCGGGCATCCAATGGCTTGGATTCACACCTAATGTCGGACGGTCCATGGCAAGCCTAATGTACTTCGAATAAAGACGGAGTGTAATTGTGATCGTGTAGAGCCAAGTCCCATTATTATGAGACTTAAACATCAGATAAGCCATAATAAACCTAAGTCATGCATCTCATTGCAACATTATTGATTGCCATAGATTGTACATGTGTTGTTTGAATTAATTGAATTATACTATATGTTGAGTGAGTAAGCCAGCACCGGGAACCCTCAGGGTCTGGAGAATATACTCACCCCTTTCTACTCATTAATAACAGAATAGCTGGAAAATCAGGAACCAGAATACGAGGAGTAGCTGTAAGTTGGACCAGCTGGGAGCGCTTGATGAACGTAGGATATGCATAGTTAAATAAAGATAGTTAATCAAGTAACAAGACTAAGGATGACTATACATATTTAAGGGTGCTTGTGTTCCCCATTCTGTTTAAGAGTACAATCACTTACAGTTTATGAATGACTATGTAAATTATCTAATGCTTGTTTCCACTAATTCGCCACTATTTTACTTGTACATAAAAAAAATTCCACACTTTTTCTAAAAGCTTGTAGCTCTTAGTTAAGTATGATAACCCAGCAGAAGGGTTTGTCCTAGTTAATCGAGGGTGTTACATTGGTGGTATCAAAGCATAGTCAAATCATTAAACTTGGGATGTGGACCACTAGGTTTCCACGTACTCTGATAGAAATGTTAAAATAATCCATAAAACACTTAGGATGAAATCGCTATATGGAATTCCCATAGAACCCAAACCCTGAACTCTTTTCTTGCTATTCTTTTAGTAACTTCCCAATGGCTCGCCGAAACAATAACGTTATGAATGAACTCCTCACTTGAATTGTAGAGGTGATAGACAAGAGGCACCTCATGCCCCTACTAGACAAAACCCAGGGAATAGTTGATTTTCAAAAAAATAACTTCACTCAATTCAAGGTAGGTTTCAATCCAGAAGGAGCGTAGTTATGGATTAAGCACCTCGAAAAAAATTTTACTGTTATAAGATGTACCGATGAGGACAAGACAACCTATGTTATCTTCATGATGGTAGGAGAGGTAGAACACTGGTGGACTCAAACCAGGGTACGATTAACGACCGATAGACATGCCATCACTTGGGAATGATTCATGACAAAATTCCTTGCCAAATACTTCCCTGTAGACGTAAAGAGGCAGAAGGAGCAAGAATTCTTTAACTTGAAATAAGGCAACATGACAGTAGAGGAATACGCTGCTAGGTTCGATGAGGTAGCCAAATGTTGCCCCTACTACACCCTAATGGGAGAAGTGTTAAGATACGCCAAATTTGAAGGAGGGCTACGACAAGAAATCCGCCAGGCCAGATATTGCCAGCAAATCACCCAATTCTCCACCTTAGTTGATCGGTGTCGTATGTTTGAGAGTACCTCTAACTTTCGATAACCCTGTCGTGACCGGGATCGCGGCGGCACGACCGACCCTTAAAACGATCTTTTTTCGAAAAGAAAAAACAAACAGGGAGTCGCCACCAATATTTTTTAGGATAAAATAATGGAAAAACCTTTGTTAAAGCACTGGTTATATAATGAAATTCCATGTTCGGGAGTCTAATTACAGGTGAGGAAGGTATTAGCACCTCACAACTGTCCGTTATAAAAACGGTTACCTCAATTTGATAGCGCGCATTATAATTAGCCCAGTAATTATTTTAACTTCTTCATGAAAAGAAAATATACGAGATGACAAAATATACAAAAAATAAACAAAAATAAACATGGAATATTTACATGAGATCAACAGGACGTCTCGTCCAAATTAATCTCGCTCCACCATTTTTAATAAAAAAAATAAAAATTACAATAATAATGAGAATAATAATAACCATTACAACCTTTATTCTAGTCCAAATAGAATGTATGAAGCACTCATTTTTTGTTACATATTTATTACAAACCTAGAAAGGGGTAAAAAAAGAAAAGAAAAGAAAATAACAGCTATTTATTTAAGTGGGAAAATGGAATATCGAGTGAAAAAAAACCGGAAATCCAAGTGAAAAATGGAAATCCGAGTGAAAAGGTGAAAAAACTGAGTGAAAAGGTGAAAAACCGAGTGAAAAAGTGGAATACCGAGTGAGAAAGTAGAATGCCGAGTGAAGGTTGAATACCGAGTGAAAACAGTGGGCTGACCGAGTGAGAAAACAGTAGGGAGATTGAGAAGAGTTTGAAGGTGTTTAGAGGGAGAGAGAGGGACTGGACGGTGTGAAAAAATGGGGATGATTTGTGGGTATTTGAGGGAGGTCAGTTTGGAGTGAATTGAGGGAGGTGTGAGGTATGTGTGTATGGAAGAAGAGGGCTGTACGGTGTGGTGAGGATTTGGAAAAGGAAGTAAAGACGGTTGGGGAAAGGAGAAGGAGGTCAGTTGGTGTGGGATTTGAAGGAAGTGGACAGTGTGGTGTAAAGAGGGGGCTGTGAGGATAGGACGGTGTTGGAGGCTGTGAGGAGGGGTGAAGAGAGTTGTATGGAGTGGGGGACAGTGTTGGGATGAGGAGGAGAGGGGATGGTTGGTGAGAGGAAGAGAGGGGACGGTTGGTGAGAGGAAGAGAGGGGACGTTGTTGGGGTTTTGAAGGAGGTGGACAGTGTGTTTGGAGGAGGAAGTGAGGGAGAGTACGGTGAGGGAGAGTGTAACGTCCCTTTTTTTCAATGAAGGCTCTCCTCTCTATTTATAGAGGTCCTGGGCAGTCTCAATCGGTGGCAAGTGGACTTCTTTATTATTTTTCCTTGCCAGCCGCCCCACTTGACCAGCCGCCCCACTTGGCCAGCCTAGATGGAGTTGGTGGACACAGCTTGCACCTAGGCAGCTATAGGGGTCGGCAGCTAGTCTTTGTCATTTTTTCAGCCGCCCCCCACAAGTCAAAGATCCACTTGGATAGTGGAAATCCAAGTCAGCAAGGGTACTCGGTGGGAATATGGGTCGGATTTCACCTTCTCTCCAAAATCCGAGTGGAAAAGGTGAATTTTGTGCACAAGACCGAGTGGAAAGGAGCTGTTTATACAAAAACCGAGTGACGAATGCCTCGGAACCGACTGAAATGGTTGGAGTACGACTCGGAATGGTTGAATAATGACTCGGAATTCGCTAAAAGATTGGCTCGGAAATGGCTAAAATGGATGGCTCAGAAATTAAGTGAAAGGACTCACTCGGTGCTGACTGAAAGAGTGACTCGGTGCTGACTGGAAATACTTCACTCGGTTCTGACTGGAGAGTGGCTCGGTGCTGACTGAAGAGAATACTCACTCGGTGCTGACTGGAGAGTCTTCACTCGGCAACTTGAAGGGAATTTAATCACTCGGAAAAACTTGTTCGGATTTGCTTGGGAGTCATTCAGTAGACTCTTTCTTCCCTCGGAAATCCGACTGGCTTCTCACTCGGAATTTATCACTCAGCTCCGATTGGCTTCTCACTCAGATATGTTCATTCGGAGTCAGCTTTGTATTTTAAATCAGAAGGGTTTCAACTTAGAGTCGGCTTTGTTGTAAATCAATACTTAGAACTTGGACATATTCACTCGGAACCGACCTTGGGAGTCGGTCTCATCTTCCAATCAGAACCGACCTTGGACATTTTCACTCAGTTTTGGCCTTCTTCTCACTAAGAACTTGGAAATTGGCAATTTTCACTCGGAAACTGCCTTCTTCTTACTCAGAATTTGGAAATTGGCAATTTTCACTCGGACACTGCCTTCTTCTTACTCAGAATTTGGAAATTGGCAATTTTCACTCGGATCCTACCTATTTTCCACTCAGAAATTGGAATTTTGCAATTTTCACTCGGAAACTGCGTTCTTCTTACTCGGAATTGCCTATTTCTTACTCGGAAATTGGAAATTGGCAATTTTCACTCAGAAACTGTAACATCCCAATTTAATAATTATTACCGAATGAAATGAATCATTAAAATAATAAATTGATAAGTGTGGGGAGAATTATTTATTAATTATAATTGGTTTAATTAATTAAGTTAAGAAAAGAAAGGTTGATTAATGGTGATTGGTTGTCAATGACTGGTTAGATGTGATGGTGTGTGTGACGCGTGTGAGGGCTGCTGTTGTGCACGCTTTCCCACCCCACTCTTCCTTCTCTTCGTACATGCATATATGGGTACACTATCATTCATTCTTCCCTGCAGACTCCTCTTCCCCCCGTTCTCTCTTCTTCTTCTTCTCCTTCTTTTTCTTCTTTTTCTTTTCCTCTTCGATCTTCTTCTTCCTCCTCTGCGCTCTGTTTCCGTGAGCTTGCAGCAATGGTGACTGAGGATTGGGGTCCTCCTCCCTTACTCGACGAACCCGAGAGGATGAGGGTGTGCATTCCCTCTGCATGCAACACGTCTCCTTCCTTGTTCCTTCATCCCTTCGTCGGCTTCCCTCCTTCTTCCTCTCCTTGCTCGAAGCTGCCAAGTCCCAGTGGAGATCTGCACTGCGAGGAGCTTCAAGGGGGTCGGAGTGTTCACAGCATTGTGATGGAGCCATTCCAGGGAGCGAGCCGAGAGCTGGACGTCTTGGGCCTCCCCTGCTCTTGCATGCAGATATGCTAAGAGTGATTCAGTGTTCCTCTGGAACTGAACGTCGTGTTGACCGACTGAAAGCTTCAGTCCAGGTAGGGGGTTATCTTCTATCTTAAATGCATGGGTTATGAACAGGTTCCGAGTGTTGATGCTTGCTATTTTCGTGTTCTGATTGTCTGTTGTGTTGCATGACGAGTGAAAGATGAGTGTTGCATGATGATGGCCTGTGAGTGTTGAACGATTGTATGAAAGGAATGTGTTGTAGTGATGTTGACGATTACCGTGTGTTTTACATGACCTACAAGTTGCTATGAGCTTAGAATGCTGACTGCATGAGATGCATGTGTTGTGGAATACTGTTAATGCCTAGCACTGATTACATGAGATGCATATGCCATTGAGTTCTGAGAATGTGTAACCCTGACTGCATGAGATGCATGTGTTGTTGAGTACTGTTAATGTCCAGCATTGATTGCATGAGATGCATGTGCCGTTTGAATGCTGATGATGTATGATGCCGATTGCATGAGATGCATGTATGGCTGTGTATATGAACTCTGTGTGTGTGATGAATCCGCGTGTGGCGCATGGGATGCGTTTCTGCTGAGAGCACGTAGTGTGGGACACTACCATCGGTTTTTAAAGCGTGGGACGCTATGAAATCCTTGAGTGGGACTCAAGGTAGCCCTTGAGTGGGACTCGGGTTGCCTGTGAACACCTCCGTTGGCGCTGAGAGCGCTGGTGTCACCTGTGGGCAAACGGTTGGGTACCTGTAAAATGGCCAAGCAGCTGGGAGCTGATTTGATAGCTGAGAGCTATGTATAAAAAGGCTGAGAGCCTACGTTGCTGTTAGGAAATCCCTAAGCATGAGCAGCGGAAAAATAAAAGGGATTCCATAGGATTTGCAAGGTTCCGTGTTTCAAAGCACAAAAACAATTTCGAAATTCATTTTGGATTACCTCTTGAAGAACTCCGAAGCAGTCGTAGCCTCGTCCTTTAGGAGTCCACACGAGCACTCCCACCAGAATCGCAACACTTGCCAACTGCTAGTTTGACGGCGTGTAGCTCTTGCAACTTTTACGAATTTATGTCTCACTTGAGTGAACGGCCTATGAGCATCTTATGCTCTATTTATAGGCTTAGGTTTGACCTAATTTGTTCTCTCTAAAAGTGGGCTCCTTACTCATTCCAAATGAGTTAGGCCCAATAGCTTTATTTTAGTCCAACTAAAATAAGACAACATTTTCTGATGGGCTTACTCTATGTGTGTGACCCTATAGGTAAAATACCCGGTCATATTAATAATAAACTATTTTATTATTAATATAAAATAAGAGCGGCATCTAGCAATGCATCATTATGTCCGAATATTATCAACATAACCTATAAGTGATAATTATTTAATATGTTTATTCCTTTTGTCACGATATCCTAATTGGGCCCAAGGCATGGTCGCGTCATCCTTGTACGGCCCAATTTATTTTACTTGATACCGGAGTAGACTGGATCCGAATAAATATCTAATATTTATTCTTTCTAGCATGGCCATGCGTTTTCTTAGTCTTACTCCATCAAGTGGCCTATGGATATCACTCCTGTCACATAGAAGAGACAAATCCCATCTACATCACTCACATCCCTCTGCATAATTTGTTCATTGCCTAATTACAACCTTTATAGTCCTCTTGTTACAAAAGACGTTTAATTGTATTAAAACAATAAACTCCTCATGTAGGAATCGTAGTGACTTCAGGTCGAAGGACTACATATACCATTATCACATTGAGAATCGTTTATGACAATCATGTAACGATCCATGCAACGTTCTCATGGTGGGTCTGTCCAGTACATCATTACTCTTAATGTGTACCTGTGTGAAGACTCGATATCATCTATATCTATGATCTGTGAGATCAGGTCATCAGTACACTCACACACTAGTCTCAGTGTATTTACATGTCCCCATGTAAATACTTGACTAGGGACATTTTAGGAATAATTTTTATATGACCTATTACTCCAAGGATAAATATGTTTTAAAACAATTTTAAACTGAAATATTTATTCTATTGATAAGTAGAAAAATGATACAAATTGAGAAGCATAAAAGCTCATAGTGCATACACCAACAGTTGCAACGTCTAAACCGATACACACAAATACGGAACCGAGTGAAATAATATGTGCTTATTAACTGTTGACAATGTTTGGAATTGGTTGTGCATGCGAAGGTGTTAGTGAGATGATGTATGTTTATAACCGAGTGAAATACTCTGTGTGTATTGACTGATTGATATTGTTTGGAATTGATTATACATGTGATAGTGTTAATGAAAGGATGAATGTGTATATCCGAGTGAAATACTCTATATATATGTATTGCTGATGCTGACTGAAATTTGACTATGCGTGTGATGATGTTAAGGAGATGATGAATGGATATAACCGAGAGAGTATTCCGTGTGTATACGCAACTGATGCGAATTGAAGTTTGCTCCATGAATATGTGTTAATTTCATTGAAATGTCATGCGTGTATAGCCGAGTGAGAACTGTTAGATTCCGACCGGAAAGTGTTGAATACGTGCGTTCTGATTCGTTGGTAATATCATGTTGTTGATTGCTGTTATACTAATGTTATTGGCTGTGTATGTGCACCTGGCCGAGTGGCGACAGACGAATTCCGATCGGTAAGTGTTCCATGTGTGTCTTGGTTGATTGATAATGCTTGACCTTACTTGTTGCTATGTCTAATTGCGTGGATATGTATTTTGCTGTATGATTGTGGGACAGCCTGAGTCGGTATCTATCATTTAATATCTAAGATGCTCACCCCTACACCATTTTTCAGTGTGCAGGTCGTACTCAGAAATGATGATAGGGTTTCAAGTCCGAGTATGGTGCACTCCGACTGTTGAGCACTTGTATTGCATTATTATGTTTTGTCCGTGTAGCCTTGGCCGTCTCTTATGTAAAATGACGATTAAATATATTCACTTATAAAGATCGAATAGTCATGGTGTCACTTGTATGGTATTCATAAGTATTGGTAAATGCATAATATCAAGATAATGGGTATTCTGAGTGTGTGGTTACATGTCTATGGGTCGGTAGACTGGATTTGTTAGCAGATTTATGTTTCTGTGAACATGTATTCATATGTATGTGCTTCGTACTGATTCGATGCGTTTTCCGACTGGGAAGTGTTGCTAAATGACTCGAGGGCCGTTGAGGAGTGAAATTATGTGAAGTTAGTGGTTCTGAGTGAAGATTTCTGGGCGGCTTTTCCGAGTAAACATGTTATGTGACTCCGAGCGAAAATCATAAATAAATCCGGAGTGAGGAAGAGTTTGTATTTCCCGAGTGAAAACCTCGAGTGATTCCCTTCTGAGAGAGGAGTTCGAATAGTGGTTTAGAGTGGATTGGATCCTAAGTGTAAGGTATTGGTAATCCGAGTGAAAGATGTAAAGTCCGAGTGAGGATTGGTATTCCGAGTGGTTGGGTTTCGAATAAGTCCGAGTGGGACTTAACTACCCGATTTCCTGAGTGAAGTGCGAGCGTGAGGATTTGCCGAGTGAACCTTTGTCCATATCCGATTGAGAAATTACCTTGTACCTGTGTTCGCCCTAGCGAATTAGACTTAGCTCCAGCGAGTATGTGTTTTGAGGGGCCTTTGTGTTGGCATCGCTTAAGCGGATCGTGCCTCGCCCGAGCGAATGGAGCTGTTTCGCCCAAGCATGTGGGATTACGCTGAAGCGAGTAGAGGCTGGTGTTGAGCTTCGCTTGAGGATCTCCTTTTCCACTGTTGCATTGTCACCTCTCGCTCAGGTGGCGTTGAACCTCGCTTGACCGAGTCAGAGTTGTCATGGATTTCGCCCAGGCGCTGATGTGTTTCGCTGAACCGAATGGGTCGGTCCCAGCCTTGTTCCTTCCGCTGACTGCTATAAGTGTGAATGCTCTTTTATTTCCCTTGCCTTCTCCCTTCTTTTCTATGTCGATTGACTAGTGGTTGATTTGTGAAAATTTTTTTTTCTGTTTTTGGATTTATTATTTATTAAAAAAATTAGGGTGTTACAGAAACTGCCTTCTTTCCACTCAGAACTTGGAATTTGATAATCTGACCACTGGGATAATCCCACTTCACTCGGAATCTCCTTCTCTGTGTCTTTTCTTGAAGCCTTTTCTGTTTGAAAATATCTTGACGCTTGAGACCCACTTGGAAACCCCGTATTTGGAGACACAGCACTCGGCTACGTCTCACTCGGATTCTCTTTACTCGGAAATGATCATTCCGAGTCATCCCACTCGGAAATGATCATTTCCGAGTCATCCCACTCGGAAATGATCATTTCCGAGTCATCCCACTCGGAAATGATCATTTCCGAGTCAGTTTTTTTTTGAAATTAATAATAATTTAATTTATTTTATTTTATTTTTTTATTATTTTATTTTATTTTATTTTATTTGAATTGAATGCTTTTCACTTGCGGATCGACCGGACTGAAATAGGTGTTCACAAACCCGAAATGACATATGCCAGATCGGTAACAGAGGAAAGATTTTCAAATAGGTCGACCATATCCGCCACCATCCTACTCAGCCACCCGAATTCTACCAAAGGCTCAAGGGAATAGTCAGAACTTGAGATGTTTCATCTATGGAGGGCCACATCGAGTAATGAACTATGCCCAGAACTCTAGAATGGTATGCTTCTACTACAGATAGAATGGACACCGCAGTATTGATTGTAGAATGAGGTTTAGGTATAGCCCTCAGCAAGTGACTCAAAGGTAAATGGCACGACTAATGGGCTAATGAAACAGGGGACCCGCTACAAGTTCCTCTGTGAATAATGCTATGAAGGCAGAACTCGTCCGTTGCAACAATAACCTCAACCAAACCAATATTCCTAAATGACCCGAAAATGGCTCGACCGGAAGATAAGGGGGAAATGCTAAGGTATTCACCATGAATGGCGCAGAAATTTCACAAGGGAACGACGTTGTGCAAGGTACATGCCTTATAGGAAGTACACTATTAAACGTATTATATGATTCTGGAGCTACCCACTCCTTCATATCTGAAAACTGCGTAAAACATCTAAAGTTACCTACAACCTTTCTGCCCAATAAGTTGATTGTCACAACTACTGCTAACCGACCTATTTATCCTTCCTTGGAAGTGTCCTATCACCATCGAAGGGAAAGTTTACTAAGTAGATCTGATCTATCTACCCTCAATTGATCTAGATATTGTCCTAGGAATGGATTGGCTTGCTGCCAACCATATCCTAATTAACTGTCGTAATGGATCCATCTCTCTTAGGTCTGTTACATCCGAATATGACCAAGTCATTGAATCTTGTACTGTTAGCTCAGGCAAGGCAACCCCAACAGGTAAAGCACAAGTGTACATGATTCTTACCAATATCGGGGACAAGAATACTCCTTCAATGGAATATATTCCTGTTGTTCAGGAATTTCCAGAACTATTAATGATATACGAGAGCTAGCTCCAGAGCAAGAGATCAAATTTAGTATTGACATCATACCAGGCACAGGACCAATCTCTATTGCTGCTTATCGAATGTCACCCAAAGAACTTAGTGAGTTTAGAAAGTAGATAGAAGAACTTTCAAAAAAAGGAATAATTAGACCTAGTGTCTCACCTTGGGCAACGTAGTCCTGTTAGTCAAAAAGAAGGATGGCAGTATGCGTTTATATGTTGATTACCATCAGCTAAACAAAGTTACGATCAAGAACCGATACCCTCTCCCAAGGATTGATGATTTGATGGACCAGTTACGAGGAGCCACTATCTTCTCAAAGATTAACCTACGATCAGGCTATCATCAAATAAGGGTGAAGAAAGAAGATATACCTAAAACAACTGACAGGGCCCGCAAGCGCACGGGTTATGTCGCGTGATATAAAAGATTATCGTATCCACAGGGACTGTTTTCAAAGTACCAGCATATCGAAATTTAATTATCCACACAGTTTGATTTTTATGTTTTTGTAAAATAAAACTCAAAACAAAGTTTACACAGAATAAAAATAAACACAGAAACAAAGTTGTCTAGACACTTAAAAATCAGAGTTGAGAGTATCTTGGGATTCTGGGGGATCAAGAGCTAATAATTCTAACTTTTCATAAATAAGAATCAGATTAAGTTTTCCAAGGCAGATTTTCCTTAAGCTAATTAATATGTTCCTCTCGGAATCCTATTAATGTACCTAACATATGGAGAACCACATTCAATCCCTAAGATAGGCCCTTTACTGTTTTATGAAAATCCCTTTTTATTCCTCAAAAGATTTTTGATTACTTTTTCGGTTTTACCGAGGTCACAAAAAGTATTTCAAAACCTTGGGTTTAGTTCAAAAGCTTTCTAGTAACAATAAATCTCTCGATTCTATTAATTACTTAAACTTTCTAATATACTCGCAAGTATACAGTTTTATCACTTAGGTTCTTATTAGGAATCACTAAGAGCATTGAGCATAATTTGAACTAAATGGAAAATAAAAATTTATTTAATTCAAAGTCAAAATAACATTAACATAAAATATTGTAACACCCCCTTTATCCCAAGATAAAAATTTAGTTACTCATGATATTATTCAAATTCATACACATGATGGAAGAAAAGTCAAACATACAACACATGGTAAAAATAAAGACTTACAGGTTTCTCCAAAAAGCCCAATAAATTCACCACTGTCACTCCTTGTTGTATTTGCAATATCCTCCACAGTACACAAATTTAAACACTCAATTTCACTACTCCCTCTCAATTCCTTTTTTACAAAATAACATTAAAAAAAGAACAAACACAAGAATTTTTCTCTCTACACAAAACTGGTTCTTTTCCTCTATTGTCCGTCCCTAAAACGTGATTTTCCAGCCCATTTTATAGCTGAATTTTTCCAACCCTTTTCCTTAAATTCATGGCGTTTTGCATGGTGGAAGCATGACAATTTTTGGTGGCAATTCTTTTCTCATTTTCGGTATAATATGTGGACAAAATGGAAGTGGAACTTGCCTTCATTCATTCTGTGAGTGGTGTGTCCATCATCATATAATATTTGGCAATTGGAAAATGTTTTGTTTCCTTTGAAAGCTAAGCCGTGAGTCAAGAATGAATTGGCAATTGGCACATTAAAATATTGAAATTTGCCTTGCCTTTCTCTTTGGTGCCGTGAGTAATTGAAGTAGTTGTGTGGTCTTTCATTTGTATTCAATTTTGACTAAGTCAAAATTGAATTTTCATTTAGCCTTGGAGAAGTCTTACGTGAATGGCTTGCATTTTGAAACCAATTGAATTCAATTTTGACTAAGTCAAAATTTAATTACCATATGACTTCACATGAATGAACTTATCAATTTTGGCAAATTGGGTGCTTTAAGTCTTGTCCTCTGGTGGGTACTCTTTGCTTTTAGAAAATTCAACTTTTTGCTTCTCCAATCAGCTTTCACGTTGGAAGTTTGTAGGCTGCACCAATAAGTGAATAAAATATACAAAAGTATGTGCAAGGGAACATGTGTTGTACTTTGACCATTCAATGCTAATTTAGAAGCAATTAACGTGAACTATTGGAGAATGGGTGGCTTTGTAGCTTGGAACCAAATTAAATCTAATTTTGACCAAGTCAAAATTAGATTACCATGTGAAAAATTCTGCACCATGTTCCTTTGCTTTAATGTGAAAGGCATAGGATTATTGAAACTTTGTAGCAAAAATCAAAGCACATGGTTCTCTTTTCTTATAGTTTTAACCGTGTGACTTTTGGGTAAGAGGAGATGATTTGTTGCCTTTAAAAATTCTGCACAAATGGACCCTTTTGAGAAGCTTATTTCAACGTGAATTAAGAAGAGGGGCTGCACCAAATAATTAATAAAAATTGTAAACTTGAGCTTAGGGTCCATTAAGAATTAAACAATTTGAAGAACAATCAACCTTTGTTGATTTACTTGTTTCTTGTTGCAAAATGGAGGAGAGGGATCAAATTTATTTAACTTGCATTTAAAGAAACAAACAAATTTTAAATGGGATATTCAAAAATTAACTTTTGTAGAAATGGAATTATGATTTAAGTTCTTGAAATTTTCGAAGTACTAAATTTTAGCACTAATCCAAAATTAATTTTCCACTTCTGAAATTATATAATTTTTAACGTTCCATTTAAATTAATTCACACAAAACACAACACTTTAACAAAAATAGTAAAAAGAAAACAAAAAATTATGAAAATTGGAAAAAATGATACAGTAAACATTTTATTTTAAACAAATAAAATAGTGAAAAATAGCGTTTTAAAACATTTATCAACAACCTTCAGGACACGATATGGTCACTATGAGTATCTCGTCATTCCCTTTGGAGTCACTAACACACCCGTAGTCTTTATGGACTACATGAACCGAATCTTCCATAAATACTTGGAAAATTCATGGTAGTATTCATAAATGATATTCTTGTTTACTCCAAGAGCCAAAAAGAGCATAAAGACATTTTCAGATTGTTCTAAATATGTTGCGTGCAAGACAGTTATACACCAAGTTATCGAAATGTGAATTTTGGCTGACTGAAGTATTATTTTTGGGTCACGTCATCTCAAAACAAGGAATTACCGTGGATCCTGCAAAGGTGGAAGTTGTACTAAAATAGGAACAACCTAAGAACCTAACAAAAATTCATAGTTTCCTAGGACTTGTCGGATATTTATCGTCGATTCATCAAGAATTTCTCTCGACTCGCGACACCTCTAACTAGGTTGACATGTAAAGATCAGACCTTCAAATGGACCAACACATACGAAAGTAGTTTTACGGAGTTACACCAACGACTCATCATTGCACCTGTCTTGGTTTTGCCAGATCCTGCCAAGCCATAACAAGTGTATTATGATACGTCAAGATAAGGACTCGGATATGTCCTAATGCAAGAAAGAAAGGTCGTTGCTTACACCTCATGACAGCTAAGACCCCACAAAGTTAACTACCCCACTCAAGACTTGGAACTCGCTGCAGTGGTGTTTGCCTTGAAAATCTGGAGACATTATCTGTATGGCACTCATTTTGAAATCTTCAATGACCAAAAAAGCATGAAGTATCTTTTTGACCAAAAAGAACTAAACATGCGACAACGTAGATGGATGAAGTTCATCAAGGATTATGATTTCAAACTTTGGTACCATCCTGGAAAGGAAAACGTTGTAGTCGATGCACTCAGCAGGAAGGCTATGCACCTATTTTATATGATGACCAAAGAGCTGAAGCTAATTGAACAATTTTGCAACCTTAATCTAGCAGTAGCAACCAAGAAGAAGGGGAGCCTTATGGTTGGGATTTAAAAATTTCTAATGACTTCCTGAAACAAGTCAAGGAAACTCAAGCCAAAGATGAGGTATTACAAAGTCTATTAGGAAAGACAAGAGAAGGAGTCTTAGAAATCAATAAGGACGAACATGGGGTGATCAGGTATCAACGAAGGATCTGTGTTCCAGCCAACACAGATCTGAAAAAATCTATCTTAGATGAGTCACATAAAAGCAAATATAGTATTCGCCCGGGCTTAACCAAGATGTATCAGGACTTAAAGAAAATATTTTGATGGCAAGGAATGAAAAGGGATATCGCTGAGTACATAACAACTTGCCTGACCTGTCAGAAGGTAAAGGTGGAACAACAATAACCAAGTAGTACCCTTCAACCTTTGGAGATACCTAAATGGAAATGGGATGAGATTACCATGGATTTCGTAACCGAACTACCTAGAACATCAGTGGAATATGATGCTATTTGGGTGATTGTGAATCGATTAACGAAGTCTGCTTACTTCATCCCCGTCAATATGAAGTATTCTCTAGAGAAACTCACCAAAATATACATCAAGGAAATCATACGATTGCATGGGGCACCCACTTCAATTGTATCGGACCGAGATCCTCGCTTCACACCATGAATTTGGAAAAGCCTACAACAAGCCCTAGGAACTCCTTTGAAGCTGAGGATCTGTTACGCCTCTACATCTTAGAACATGTTTAACATCCCGGACTTTAAAGAAAATAAATTTATTGGGTAATGATAATTGATTATTTATGGCCCAGTAATTATGGGAAAATTAATTAGACATTAGAGGTGAATTATCGTTAAATTAAGAATTACCAGAACCGGGTGATTTAACAGAAAATATGGGACCCACTTGGTCAAATGAAATATTTGATGGGTCTAGAATGTTTAGAAAACTATTGTGGTTAAGGTGGTGTAGTTAGAATAATTTTTAGTGTTGAAGAGATAATTAATTGGACACAGCGTATGTTATTAAACGGAAAAAATACGAACCGAATAGAATTAAAAGAAAATGAAAACTTCTATTTTCTTTTCCCTTTCAGCCATGGTCTCTCTCTCCCTCCCACCTTTCACTCTTTTACCTAATGGATATGGGATTTTATGGCACAATGGACAAAAGCAAATGAGACATGGTTGGACAATGTCTAATTTTAACACATTTTCTCTCTCTCTCTTTCCCTTTATTTTTGGCAGCACTCTCCCCTTTCCTTTCTCTTTCATTTCTTCTTCTTCTTCCTTCATTCTCCTCCACTAACCGTCCACCTCCATGCTTCTTCTTTCTCTTGCCAAAAATAAAAGGTAAGCTTAGAAATGTGAAGCATTCATGGAGCTTGGGGGCTTACATTGGTCATCTCCCTCTTCTTCACTCTTATTTTCAATTGGTGGAGCATGGACTTGAGGTAAAGATTCTTACCTCCTCCTTATCTCATTTATGGTTTTAGGGTATTGGGTTGAAGATGATAATGTTAGAAACTTGGGTTATTGAAGAAAATGATGAACCCTAGGTTGGATGGTTTGAGAAGGTGATTCTTAAAAATGGTTTTATATTGAATAGATGAGGGCTATGGAGTTTATGAGGATTTGTGGAAATGGTGGAAGTTGATTGTTGTTGGAAGATTTTAGAGGAAAACCCGAAGTATTAATGATTTGGGGGTTTTGACCCACTTGATGATTTTTGATGATTTTTGATGCCTTACAATTATTTTATATGAGGAAATGAATGTTTGAAGCATTGGTGTTGATTATTGAGGTTTGGGGGAATGAGTGCGTGTGAGTATGTATGTGATTAGAGGAAATTGATTTTTGATTTTTGATATTTATGATGATGTTAATAATGGGTGTACACCATTAATAATGGATTAGGGAGATAAATATTTGATTTGGTGGAGTCTTAGGCCTTGATATGTGCCATTTAGAAATTGTGGATTGATGATGGTCTTGAATAGAGCCAAGAGGCTTATAATGAATTTGAATGAATTGTGATGATGAGTAGTAAACCACATGATGATTTGGAGGTCTAATGAGTAAGGGCCATGGTATTATTGTTGTTGGATTTGTTTAGCCCTTTAAGATTTAGAGAATCTTGGTCTTGGGAAAAGAATTCCCGAAGCCTAACATAAGCGTATGAATTGGAGTTTAGACAAGCTTAAGACTTGATAGTGAGTTGTAAGAAATGATGCCTTACGGTGGCTTATCAATTTCATGTGTATATATGTATTGTTGATAGGGTTGTATTCTAGACAATGATGCAGAGCGATCGAGGCATTCAGAGCATTGGGATCGTGGTTCTTCTCTTGAGGTAGGAGAGGAGTTTGCATTTCAAATTGCATAAGTATATAATTGTTGAATTATATATATGTATGAACTCATGCATTGCCTTGCCATAATTATATCGAATGTTGAATTGATGATGTGATGAATGATAGGCTTGACAAATTGTTGAATTTTGGAAATTTTATATATACATATATATGAAATGGTGATGAATGGTTAGTGGTCCGTTGATGGGAATTGATGCATTGTAATGAAAGACCCATAATGAAATGAATTATAGATGGTTTGGGTCATATTGTAGTCCACAAAGTGCATTTTTAATGCATAATCATGGAAGTGAAGGGGGAAAATAGAGTTTTATGTGGTTTTGATGGCATGAGATAGTCCCAATAGCCCATATATGTAGTTTATGACTTGTAGGAATTGGAATGGTCAAATTTTAATGAGAATAGGTCCTTGAGTTGCACAAAAGTGCCTTAAAATGGGTAAAACGCATTTATGCACATAAGTCCCTCATTCTTGAGAATTTTTAAGTGTGGCCGGTGGCCACACATCACAAATAATATATAAGTTAGTGTTAAAATTTGGTGGGCATTGGAATTCGTATGAAAAAGTTAGAGTGATTAGAAGTTGGAATTTGGCTGATTTTCTACATAAAATGCAGCAGGGGTCTGATTTGCCAAGCTTGAATCGATTCAAGGAAGGCTTTGAATCGATTCAAAGCTTGCTGGAATTATTGTTCAATTGGGCAGGAACGTGTGAATCGATTCACACCAGGGGATGAATCGATTCATACCCCTCTATTTTACTATTTTTGGGCACTTGGACGCGTGAATCGATTCATATGCATGTGGAATTGATTCCCACCCTTCTGTTTGTCAAATTTGAGATTTTTGGATACGTGAATCGATTCACCATATATGGCCACTGTCACGCTGTTTTTCCAACTGCTCTATTTTCTTTGTTGTGTTTGGCCCATTTGGGCATCGTAATGACGTTTTTCGCCTCCGACTTCTTCATGAAAGTTGTAGATAATTGTGTTATGGAGGTGTCAGAATTGGTCTCGTATTAATTGGAGTTTTCTAACTCTCATTAGGCACAAAACATCGGACCTAGTGCGTCATAAAATTTAAATTTAAGAGGGTTTTGAACCTAACTTTTGATGGTGGTCAAATTGGGACTAATAGGTGATATTTATGGCATGTCCCACTATTATTAAGACTAAAAGTGAGCTTTTCTCATGTCTTAGTATTGAAAGTTAACATGAGCGTGTTATTACCTAAAACCCCTTTATTATGTAAAAGTAAGACATTATGTTAGGGGTATATGATGATGGTGTGTCTTGGGGTGTTTGATATTAATTGAAACATGTTATGAAAACATGAATGTTCACCACCAATAATATGATTAAATGATGATGTATTTGTTGTAAACCGATGAATCGGAGATGATATCGGTAATGTGTATTAAAGAATGATGTTCTGGATCATTTCCTTGAGTAAAGGATGATCGTCATTACTGATGAACATTTTGTAATGTTGAAATACCATTGTATTTATACAAGTGTGATCTTGTATGTGTGGTTTGAAATTGTATTGATGAATGATGTATTGCCACACTAGTTATGAAACAATGGTGATGATAAATGAAATAAAAATCCACTAAATGATTATGTGGTGGTATTGATGAAAGATTAACTAATATTATTGATGATTTGCGATGTTGTGATGGCATTGTGGTTGTTTACAAGTGGTGACTTGTAGGTATAATAAATGATATATTAAGATGAAAATGCCACGCTTAAAACTTGAAAACAATGGCTAAAACCAACTATGATAAAATCCACTAAGGTGTGTATGGTGGTGTTGGTGATTATGATAATGATGATTGATGAGTGGCATTTAGGATGCACAGTGTGAGAAATGTATTTGATTTGCATTGCACTGCATCCATGGCATATCATACACTGTCTATGTGGAATGTTAGGGGTTCCACTAGGTGGGCCCAGTGGGAGGGCGACCTAGTGCACGGGTAATTTGTTGTTGTTCCCTAGTGATTCTGAGAATCACGAAGCTGTCCTTAGTTTGGTGACGAGGTACCCTATGTGGCAGGCCAAGTAGGCGGGTGGCTCTTTGATGAGTAAGTTACCTCAGTGTTCGACGGAGCACGGCTCTCTCGATGTGTGTTCGGGAGCGTCCCGTAGCACTTTTGGCAAGTGAGGTCATGTTGTTAATCCACAAGTCACGGGGTGAGTAATGCTATAGATGGGCGATAGCGGTTTGGTACCAGTAAAATATATTGTGAATATGCATGCATTGAGATATATGTGTACACATTTTTCTACTGCAGTAGGGGCATAGTAGCACACCTATGCTCGACCCACAATTTGGTGTTTATTCCCACAGTCGAATCCAGAATTGTTATTGATTCCATTGTGCATATGCATTAGCCTAAGAGTAATGTTGTACTAGACAGTGCCACCATGAGAGCGTTGCATGGATTGTTACATGAGTGTCATAAACGGTTCTCAATATGATAATGGTATATAGTCCTTCGACCTGAAGTCACTACGATTCCTACATAAGGAGTTTATTGTATTAATACAATCAAACGTTATCTGTAATAAGATGACCATAAAGATTGTGATTAGGCAATGGACAAATTATGCAGAGGGATATGAGTGATGTAGATGAAATTTGTCTCTCCTATGTGACAGGAGTGATATCTATGGGCCACTTGATGGAGTGAGACTAAAAAAATGCATGGCCATGCTAGGACGAATAAATATTAGATATTTATTCTGTAAAGTCTACTCTGGTATCAAGTAAAATGAATTGGGCCATACAAGGATGACGACGACCATGCCTTGGGCCCAATTAGATATCGTGACAAAAGGAATAAATATATAAAATAATTATCACTTATAGGTCATGTCGATGATAAATAATATTCGGACATAATGATGTATTGCTAGATACCACTCTTATTTTATATTAATAATAAAATAGTTTGTTATTAATATAACTGAATATTTTACCTATAGGGTCACACACATAGAGTAAGCCCACCAGAGGATAGTTTTATTTTAGTTGGACTAAAAATAAAACTATTTGGGCCTAACTCATTTAGAATGAGTCAGGAGCCCAATGTTTAATGAGAGCTCAGGTCAAGACCTAAGCCTATATATAGAGCATGAGATGCTCATAGGTTGCTGCTCAGAAATTAGATTACACTAAAATTTCGTACTAGCATTCGGATCGTTAATTTTCTGGTGGGAGTGCTCGTGTGGACTCCTAAGGGCGAAGCTATAATTGCTTCGATCGAGGAAATCATTGTGCATCTACAAGAGGTAATCTCTAAATCAAAACTTTAATTACATAACGCTTTGAGACATTTGTATTTGCAATCCTTATTTTGGGAATCCTTTGTGTTTCCACTGCCTGACCATGATAAGATTCCCTAATAGTATATGATGGCCCAATGTGATGAAGGGTTTGTTTGTTTATTGTTGATGACAATGATGTTGGCCTATTGTGGCATTGGGAAAATGTGTGTATATGTGCTTGCTTTGCTATGCATTGATGGGTGAACACTTATATGTATGTTATTGAGATGAATAGATTCTGATGATTATTGATGATTTTAGCAAAGCATACATGATGTTGATATACATATGCATATAATCTCAATTGTATTCATATTCGTCATTTGAAATGTATAAGTCACTCTCCCATGTTGTCCATTTTTAGTATTGATGCAGGAAGATCATGGGATGAGGATATTTTAAAAGTAAAGCTTTGGTGAAGGTAAATAGCGGTAATGGAATGCCTTGGTCGGCAGTGGTTATAAATTATTTCATTGTGAATAACATGTATATAAGGATGTGATGACTATTGATATTGGTGGATGTATTGTGAATAATGTATAAGTGTTAATGATATATGACTTTGAGGTTGAATTGAATATGGTCAATTATGGAATGTAAACATTGGAGGTGTATGCTGCATGACCATATATATATATATATATATATATATACATATTCTAGGCATTGCATGTTTATGACTTATGTATAAGATTGGTTGTGGCCTAATAGGCTTGTATTAGCATGTTTTGCCGAGCCTTTTCTCATATCTTCATATATGGGACTAGGTGTGTGCCCTGTATACATATTCTTCTTCCACTGTAAACTCTGTTATTTTTGTATACAATCATAGGTGATTTATTTTACGATCCAGTTATAAAATATTAAATCTCACTCTTTGATTTTTTGTGGTTCGAGTCTTGGTGTAATCATTGGGGTGTTTTAGAAATATTTCAAACGCAAAAAATTTATTCATATTTTTATTAATTATCTTGATTACATTAGGATTCGGATCCGAAAAACAAGGGTGTTACAAGCTGGTATCAGAACGTATTTTGTTCTGAATTAGATTTGTTAATTATCATCAGAGTATGGTTACTCTGCATTGAAATTGATATCATGGATGATTGGAGCACGATTGCTCATTGAAACATTTTGGTGATAATTGGAATGTGGTTGTTCTGTATAGATTTAAGAGTGACAATTATCTCGACGATGTTATTATGTTAAGCATTGATTGCCCTATATGGATTTGTGAAGGGCTAATTGTCTAGGAATTGTGAATTGATTATAAGGGCAATGTTTTCTTAATGGCTATTCTTTGTGAATTATTAGTATAGGATTGTGATGATTCTCATTGAGGACTCTTTGTGAGATTTTGATTCATAAGATATGATTGATGTTTATGGGAGTATGCCCCTTTATCACTGAGGTTGTATGATGCATTTGTGGAGCATAGTTGCTCATTCGCAAACTAAATGATTCATGAGATTGAATATATATGGGTGAATTTCTCATGTGACAAATATGGTTATTTATGTAAGTCTGGCCAAGTTCCTTACACTATTTCCTTTGAATGACGAATACATTGATATTATGCATTTGAATATTGATATATTGAGTATGACTTCAATTGACGATGAATTTATACCATGTGTGATCATGGATATAATATGTTAAATATGAATTGATTTGATGATTGACCTATGCCGTATGTTGATTACGGATAGGAGATATTAAATGTCAATTGATATAGTAGTAGGCCATGAATGGTGAGACCATGTATATATATATATATATTAAAATGGAATTATTTGCTTAGGTCTTTTGTATAAATTAAAAGGTGACTTATAGCCGTGGAATGCTCATGGAATATGAAATTGTGTTGGCACATGATTGAGGTTGGACTCAGTTTCATGTTTATGAACCAAGTGAACGATTGATTTAGTTGTGACCCACTAAGTGTGGCAACCCCGGATAACCCAATGTGATCTTATAAGATCGAACCTTGTGGAATAAGACCCTATGGCGGTCTAGGCTCTACGATGTTTCTATGAGCCATGTCTAATGATGTTTATGTGTTGTGGGTGAAACATCCTAAATTTAAAATGAAAACAACCCAGGACAATAAAATTTTTCTGAAATTAAATAAACCGAATAGACCATAAAGCAACCGGGTAACAAAAGAAATAAGAGAAGGAAGGCAAGAGAAAATAAAACCGACTCAAGAGGGCATACAGCGGAAGAAGGAAACACTCAGCGAAGCCCAAAACCAGCATTCACTCGGTTAAGCGGGAACCCATACACTTGAGCGAAGCAGCTCTAGTCGCTCGGGCGAGGCACGAGTTGCTTAAGCGGTGCCAACCCAAGGTCTTCCCAAGTCCACGCTCGCTGGAGCGAGTACCTTGATCGCTGGGGCGAGAAGCCACACTCGGCTATCCAGACGCTCGGAATCCAGAGTTAGCCTTCAACTCATTCACTCGAAAAATGATAGCTAACTCTCTCGGCACGCCACAACTTATTCGCTCGGAGAGTCATTAAGTAAATCCTCACTCGGACTTATTCTAATTCTAACCACTCGGAATACCGTTTGGCTAATTCGCTCGGATTATTTATAGCGTCCGCTCAGAATTCGTCAAAAGGGATTTCTCTCAGAATCCTTATGAGTAGCCCCCACTCGGAAAGAGCCCAACACGAGTCACCAGCATACAACACAGGTCTATACACAATCATACACTCAGAATACCCATTATCTTAACATTATATATATATATTCACCAATACTTACAATTCCATACAAGTAACCCATATCTATAATTCTCCTAATCAATCTTTATAAACAAATATACTTAATCGTCATTTTGCATAAGAGCCGGCCAAGGCTACACTGACTAAACATAATGAATACAATATAAGCACTCAACAATCAGGTACACCACACTCGGACTTGAGGCCCTGTTAGCACTTCCGAGCCCGATCTGCACATACTGAAAAATGGTGTAGGGGGTGAGCTTTCACATATACAACAATAGTTATTGGCTCGGCTTAGCATACATATTCCCTTTCAACATCTTCTATCTATCTGAAACAATACTAGCATTCACTAACATTTAATAAAGCATCTACACAAGTCACTAGTCGGATTACTCAAGTCATTCATGGTCATCTAACTCCTACTATTCACAACAATATACCCCTTAACAATAACATCAATAATACTTAGCCTCAGCATCAAACACACACATAAATCCAGTCGGAATTCCTTAATAGCATTCACAGATTTTAAGGAGCGTGTTGCTCTCGTCAATGATGCACCTACCTATATGCATGCGGATCCGACTTAACAATAACCCTCAGTTACAGATCCCTTTTCTGGCCCCTCGTCTAATAACCCTTACCGTGTGGTACCGGTCTCCCACGGACGTCTCGAGACTTAACTCTAGCTCCCACGGCTACCACGGGTCCTCTCAGAATCTAGCCAAGGGTCTGTAGCTGGAAATCATCTCATTGGGTTCCTGACCTTCAACGGGTCACCCTCTATTCATAAATGTAACCTCATGCATGTCACGGTAGTCATCCACACTCAGCAAGTTCATCTTAAGCAATTCATATCGTATCCAACCAGAAGTCAACAATAGACCACACAATGTGCTTGACATTCACATTACAATTAACATGTAATTCATACATTAACTCCACAACATCACCAATGTCATCATACATCTCTAGGACAGCCATAGTCATACACCACCCAGATAATAATTATCATTCATTCGGACTCCACTCAGCAGCATGCACAATATATATATATATCAAACAACACATCCTGAACGCATGCATGTGAATACGAAATAATCAACAGGACTCTACTAACACACACATACGATATCCAATGATCAATAGTCAAACACCTTAGAGAGTCACCATAATCATAATCATACAAACACATAAGGTAATACGTTCACTCGGACCGTCTAGAAACTATGCATTTGACATGCAGAGCGCCCCCTACCTGGGATGAAGATTCCAAAGGCTCCAAGGGCTTGCAGCTCCAATCGGTTGCTCCGCTCAGCCCACTCACTCGTTCTTAATGGAGCGACCCTGCATCAGTCATCCACCATTACACCTGGCTTTGGAGGAACTCCGAGCCACTCCCACTCTTAAACGGTTCTGCATGCAAGATTAGCGGGGAGACCCAAGCCCCCAGGGCACCACATTGATCTTCCACTCGGTCCAGTGGGGATTTCCAAGCTTCCGAGATGCCCAGTTCCCTGCTCGCTCTCTTGAGCAGCTCCATCACAACACTGGTGAATGCTCCAACCTCCTTGCAGCATTTCGTTGTACAGATCTTCACTGAGACTCGGCAGCCTCGAGCAAGGAGAGGGAGAAAGAGGGAAGTCGACGAAGGAGCCGTGGGGAAGAAGACTGGTTGCATGCAGAGGGAATGCACACCCTCACCCTCTCTGGCTCGTCGAGTCAAGAAGGAGGACTCTGATCCTCAGCCACCACGGTCGCGAGCTCACGGTGCAGAGAGTAGAGGAGAAAGAAGAAGAAGAGAAGGAGAATGAAGAGCGAAGAAGAAGGGAAGAAGAGAGAACAGAAAGAAGAAAAGTCTGAAGGGGAAAAAATGAATGATAGGGTGGCCCAGTAGCCCATATACGCATGCATAGAGAGAAGGGGAAGTGGGGTGGGAAAGTGTGAAGCAGTACTCCAATCACAATCAGCCAGCAATTATTAATTAATCACTCTTAACTAGTCATTATTTCTTAAGTTGAGTTAATTAAGTTAATTATAATTATTAAATAATTTTCCCACCTTGCAATTATTATTTCAATGATTTATTTTCATTCGGAAATTAATTATTAAATCGGGATGTTACAGTGGGAGTATTCCACAATGGGTACTAGGTAACCCTTGAACTTTCTAAGCCTAGTGATGGATTGAATCTTATGAATAATTGAGCTGTAGTGAAATTAGTTATGGAATGAATTGTTGAGGCTAGAGCCGATATGTGATTGGATTAGAAGGGTAAACGTAAACCCCTAAGTATTTAGTGAATAATGATGTTGAATTCGGGGTATGACTTAGCATTGGCTATGATGAAGATTTTATGGTATGGAGTTAGGCTGAATTGTGTGCCCTTGATATTATGATCAATGAATTGACTAGGAATTATGATGTGATGAAGAGGTGATATATGTGAATATGAGTTGGTAAATGGGATTTAATCATGATGATACCTCCCTTTTGTTCTGAAAAGAAATTATATTGGTAATAGAAACTATATACCGGTGTGACACAATATGAATCATATGTCCAATATATGAAATTTGGCTATGATAGATGAGGAAATCCACCAGTGTGGGAGATTATTATATGATTGTGGACCTTATTTTAACCTTGGGAGCGTATGCTTGATATGAGTTTGGTGAATCAATTAGGCTTGAGTCAAATTATAACTGACAATGTTCGGATGAGATAAATGATTTCTAAGTTATTTGACTATGACTTCGGCATGGATAAAGTCCAATGGTGGGGTGATTACCCTATGATGATTGGAAATCTATAGTTGATATCTCAATATATGGTTAAGGTTATTGATACTTGACGATTTGTACGATGTGATTTGTGTCGGATGGTGTATATTGGCAATAACTGATGTAAGTATAGTGGTTGTGAACTTGTGTAAATTATCACAAGGTCTTGTATAAGGTGATATTACTTGAATTAATATAAAATATGTGAGCGATAAAACATAAAGGTACTTATCCTGATATGTCTCTACATGCCATAGGCATTGTGACAACGTGCACTTATGCGCCGATCTCATGTGTTTGTGGTAACCACTACGGGATTGGGACGCCTTCCTGTATGTCGGATGCAGCAACACATAGACCGGGCAAGTGTAGTGTTGTAACTATTTACGGTGAATGTGTTGAACCTATCCAGAGGTACAGGATCAGAATATGAGTGTTGTGATGAATAGACTGAGAATCGATGAGTGATGACTCATTTTGGGTATATGGAAACTTATGCTAGGACAAAGAGATGACGACAGTCATGTCCTGCCGGACTTTGGGAAGTCCGATATTACTTCGTGGTGTCATTAAATCCTATTGGTGCATGGCCGAAGTGCGGCCTCGCGATATATACCAAAGTTGAACTTCGAGGACGAAGTTTCTTTTTGGTGGGGTGGATTGTAATATACCGGACTTTAAAGAAAATAAATTTATTGGGTAATGATAATTGATTATTTATGGCCCAGTAATTATGGGAAAATTAATTAGACATTAGAGGTGAATTATCGTTAAATTAAGAATTACCAGAATCGGGCGATTTAACAGATAATATGGGACCCACTTGGTCAAATTAAATATTTGATGGGTCTAGAATGTTTAGAAAACTATTGTGGTTAAGGTGGCGTAGTTAGAATAATTTTTAGTGTTGAAGAGATAATTAATTGGACACAGCGTATGTTATTAAACAGCAAAAATATGAACCAAATAGAATTAAAAGAAAATGAAAACTTCTATTTTCTTTTCCCTCT
This sequence comes from Clitoria ternatea, assembly GCA_037962975.1. NCBI lineage: Eukaryota > Viridiplantae > Streptophyta > Magnoliopsida > Fabales > Fabaceae > Clitoria > Clitoria ternatea. Next base: position 47,105,067 of record CM075673.1, read on the forward strand.
CAGCCATGGTCTCTCTCACCCTCCCACCTTTCACTCTTTTACCCAATGGATATGGGATTTTATGGCACAATGGACAAAAGCAAATGAGACATGGTTTTACCCATTAGACAATGTCCAATTTTTACACATTTTCTCTTTCTTTTTCCTTTCATTTTTGGCAGCACACTCCTTTTTCCCTTCTCCTTCATTTCTTCTTCTTCTTCCTTCATTCTCTTCCACCAACCGTCCACCTCCATGCTTCTTCTTTCTCTTGCCAAAAATAAAAGCTAAGCTTGGAAATGTGAAGCATTCATGGAGCTTGGGGGCTTGTATTGGTCATCTCCCTCTTCTTCACTCTCATTTTTAATTGGTGGAACATGGACTTGAGGTAAAGATTCTTACCTCCTCCTTATCTCATTTATGGTTTTGGGGTATTGGGTTAAAGATGATAATGTTAGAAACTTGGGTTATTGAAGAAAATGATGAACCCTAGGTTGGATGGTTTGAGAAGGTGATTCTTAAAAATAGTTTTGTGTTGAATAGATGAGGGCTATTGAGTTTATGAGGATTTATGGAAATGGTGGAAGTTGATTGTTGTTGGAAGATTTTAGAGGAAAACCCTAAGTATTAATGATTTGGGGGTTTTGACCCACTTGATGATTTTGATTATTTTGATGATTTTTGATGCCTTAGAATTATTTTATATGAGGAAATGAATGTTTGAAGCATTGGTGTTGATTATTGAGGTTTGGGGGAATGAGTGCGTGTGAGTATGTATGTGATTAGAGGAAATTGATTTTTGATTGTTGATATTTGTGATGATGTTAATAATGGTGCACACCATTAATAATGGATTAGGGAGATGGATATTTGATTTGGTGGAGTCTTAGGCCTTGATATGTGCCATTTAGAAATTGTGGATTGATGATGGTCTTGAATGGAGCCAAGAGGCTTATAATGAATTTGAATGAATTGTGATGATGAGTAGTAAACCACATGATGATTCGGAGGTCTAATGAGTAAGGGCCATGGTAATGTTGTTGTTGGATTTGTTTAGCCCTTTAAGATTTAGAGAATCTTGGTCTTGGGAAAGGAATTCCTGAAGCCTAACATAAGCATATGAATTGGAGTTTAGACAAGCTTAAGACTTGATAGTGAGTTTTAAGAAATGATGCCTTACGGTGGCTTATCAATTTCATGTGTATATATGTGTTGTTGATAGGGTTGTATTTCGGATGATGATGCGGAACGATCGAGGCATTCAGAGCATTGGGATCGTGGTTCTTCTCTTGAGGTAGGAGAGGAGTTTGCATTTCAAATTGCATGAGTATATAATTGTTGAATTATATATGTAGGAACTCATGCATTGCCTTACCATAATTATATTGAATGTTGAATTGATGATGTGATGAATGATAGGCTTGACAAATTGTTGAATTTTGGAAATTTTATATATACATATATATGAAATGGTGATGAATGGTTAGTGGTCCGTTGTTGGGAATTGATGCATTGTAATGAAAGACCCATAATGAAATGAATTATAGATGGTTTGGTTCATATTGTAGTTCACAAAGTGCATTTTTAATGCATAATCATGGAATTGAAGGGGGAAATAGAGTTTTATGTGGTTTTGATGGCATGGGATAGTCCCAATAGCCCATATATGTAGTTTATGACTTGTGAGAATTGGAATGGGCAAATTTTAATGAGAATTGGCCCTTGAGTTGCACAAAAGTGCCTTAAATGGGTAAAATGCATTTATGCGCATAAGTCCCTCATTCTTGAGAATTTTTGAGTGCGGCCGGTAGCCACACATCACAAATAATATATATAAGTTGGTGTTAAAATTTGGTGGGCATTGGAATTCGTATGAAAAAGTTAGAGTGATTAGAAGTTGGAATTTGGGTGATTTTCTGCATAAAATGCAGCAGGGGTCTGATTTGCCAAGCTTGAATGGATTCAAGGAAGGCTTTGAATCGATTCAAAGCTTGCTGGAATTACTGTTCAATTGGGCAGGAACGTGTGAATCGATTCACACCAGGGGATGAATCGATTCATACCCCTCTGTTTTACTATTTTTGGGCACTTGGACGCGTGAATCGATTCATATGCATGTGGAATCGATTCCCACCCTTCTGTTTGACAACTTTGAGATTTTTGGATGCATGAATCGATTCACCATATATGGCCACTGTCACGCTATTTTTCTAACTGCTCTATTTTCTTTGCTGTTTTTGGCCCGTTTGGGCATCTTAATGACGTTTTTGGCCTCCGACTTCTTCATGAAAGTTGTAGATAGTTGTGTTACGGAGGTGTAAGAATTGGTCTCACATTAATGGGAGTTTTCTACCTCTCATTAGGCACAAAACATTGGACCTACTACGTCATAAAATTCAAATTAAAGAGGGTTTTGAACCCAACTTTTGATGGTGGTCAAATTGGGACTAATAGGTGATATTTGTGGCATGTCCCACTATTATTAAGACTAAAAGTGAGCTTTTCTCATGTCTTAGTATTGAAAGTTAACATGAGCTTGTTATTACCTAAAACCCCTTTATTATGTAAAAGTAAGACATTATGTTAGGAGTATATGATGATGGTGTGTCTTGGGGTGTTTGATATTAATTGAAACATGTTATGAAAACACGAATGTTCACCACCAATAATATGATTAAATGATGATGTATTTGTTGTAAACCGATGAATCAGAGATGATATCGGTAATGTGTATTAAAGAATGATGTTCTGGATCATTTCCTTGAGTAAAGGATGATCGTCATTACTGATGAACATTTTATAATGTTGAAATGCCATTGTATTTTATACAAGTGTGATCTTATATGTGTAGTTTGAAATTGTATTGATGAATGATGTATTGCCATACTAGTTATGAAACAATGGTGATGATAAATGAAATGAAAATCCACTAAATGATTATTTGGTAGTATCGATGAAAGATTAACTAATATTATTGATGATTTATGATGTTGTGATGCCATTATGGTTGTTTGCAAGTGGTGACTTGTATGTATAATAAATGATATATTGAGATGAAAATGCCACACTTAAAACTTGAAAACAATGGCTAAAACCAACTATGATAAAATCCACTAAGGTGTGTATGGTGGTATTGGTGATTATGATGATGATGATTGATGAGTGGCATTTAGGATGCACAGTGTGAGAAATGCATTTGATTTGCATTGCATTGCATCCATGGCATATCATACACTATCTATGTAGAATGTTAGGGGTTCCACTAGGTAGGCCCAGTGGGAGGGCGACCCAGTGCACGGGTAATTTCTTGTTGTTCCCTAGTGATTTTGGGAATCACGAAGCTGTCCATAGTTTGGTGACGAGGCACCCTATGTAGCAGGCGCAGTGGGCAGGCGGCTCTGTGATGAGCAAGTTACCTCAGTGTTCGACGGGGCACAGCTCTCTCAATGTGTGTTCGGGAGGGGCTCGTAGCACTTTTGGCAAGTGAGGCCATGTTATTGATCCACAAGTCATGGGGTGACTAGTGCTATAGATGGGCAATAACGGTTTGGTACCTGTAAAATATGTTCTGAATATGCATGCATTGAGATATATGTGTACACATTTTTCTACTGCAGTAGGAGCATAGTAGCACACCTATGCTCGACCCATAATTTGGTGTTTATTCCTATAGTCGGATCCCCAATTGTTATTGATTCCATTGTGCATATGCATTAGCCTAAGAGCATTTGCATATAGCATGGAGATATGCCAAAAACTAATGATGATTTGAAGATGATTGAGATTGAGATATGATGATGATGATGAGATGGGTAAATGAATATCTAAAAGACAACATGAAAAATATGAATACAACCGAAAGATATTGAATTTGATGATTTTGTATGTGATGGCCCAATGTGATGAAGGGCTTGTTTGTTTATTGTTGATGACAATGATGTTGGCCCATTGTGGCATTAAGAAAATATGTGAATATGTGCTTGCTTTGCTATGAATTGATGGATGAACACTTATATGTATGTTGTTGAAATGAATAGATTCTGATGATTATTGATGATTTTAGCAAAGCATACATAATGTTGATATACATATGCACATAATCTTAATTGTATTCATATTCATCATTTGAAATGTATAACTCACTCTCCCATGTTGTCCATTTTTAGTATTGATGCAGGAAGATCATGGGATGAGGATATTTTAAAAGTAAAGCTTTGGTGAAGGTAAATAGTGGTAATGGAATGCCTTGGCCGGCAGTGGTTGTAAATTATTTCATTATGAATAACATTATATAAGGATGTGATGACTATTGATATTGGTGGATGTATTGTGAATAATGTATAAGTGTTAATGATATATGACTTTGAGGTTGAATTGAATATGGTCAATTATGGAATGTGAATATTGGAGATGTATGCTGCATGACCATATATATATATATATATATATATATATATATATATATATACATATTCTAGGCATTGCATGTTTATGACTTATGTATAAGATTGGTTGTGGCCTAATAGGCTTGTGTTAGCATGCTTTGTCGAGCCTTTTCTCATATCTTCATATATGGGACTAGGCGTGTGTCCTGTATACATATTCTTCTTCCACTGTAAACTCTATTATTTTTGTATACAATCATGGGTGATTTATTTTACGATCCAGTTATAAAATATTAAATCTCACTCTTCGGTTTTCTGTGGTTCGAGTCTTGGTGTAATCATTGGGGTGTTTTGGAAATATTTCAAATGTGAAAAATTTATTCACATTTTTATTAATTAATTATCTTGATTACATCGGGATTCAGGTCCGAAAAATGAGGGTGTTACAACATGAGGGGATCTGGCAAGAATATCCCCCACTTGTTGAGTTTACCTACAACAATAGCTATCATGCTAGCATCGGAATAGCCCTTATGAGGCTCTGTATGGAAGAAAGTGTCACACACCTTTATGTTGGTACGAGATAGGTGAAAAGGCAATAATTGGACCAGAGATTGTTCAGAAAACAACAGAGCAAGTTCAAAACATCCAAGCAGTAATGAAGGCTTCACAAGATAAACAAACGCCGGAAGCCACTCGAATTTGAGGAAGGAAACCATGTATTCCTTAAAGTCACCCCTACCAAGAGAGTAGGAAAAGCTCTAAAAGCTAAGAAGTTTAGTCCTAGATATGTGGGACCCTATCAGATTTTAGAGAGAATAGGAACTAACACGTACCGTAATGCCCTACCACCCGAGCTAACAAACCTCCATAAGGTCTTTCATGTTTCCCAACTTCGTAAATATATAACTAGCCCCAACCACGTCTTGAGTCCTGATCAATTCACTTTTAAGGATGACCTCACCTTTGAAACTTTGCCAGTTAAAATTATTTATGGACGTCTAAAACAGCTGCGAGGTAAAGAAATTCCTCTTGTAAAGGTAGTTTAGAGCCTATCTGATAATAGAGATATCACTTGGGAAGTTGAGGAAGAAATTAGAAAGCTATATCCCCAATTGTTTCAACCTTGAATTTCAAGACCAAATTTCCAAAAGGGAGGTGAGTGTAACATCTTTGTTTTTAGTAAGCAACCTTAACCTTGTAGATTTTCAATCATGAGAATTCTTAAGTGATAATCAGAGCAAAGACTTTTTATAAGAAGAAAAATGTAATCGAGTTGAGAAAACTTGATAAAAAGAGATATTAATTATGTATAATAATAATAATAATAATAATAATAATAATAATAATAATATGGGTTATACTTAACGATAAATAATAATATAATATTAGGGAGAGTAAATAAGGGACCCCGCGGACAGTCAAGAATTGACTATCCGATCCTAAATTTAGTACCTAGATAATAATCTAGTTAGAATAGTACCATCGTTCATGTAAAACGAGAAAAAATCGAGTCATTTCCTACACACCCGTTTTATATCGAAAAGAGGCCCTCGGTTGTTCGTTTATACACTTTGGGATGTCTGATTCCAACATAGGTAGTCCCTAATAAACCATTTTGGTAATTCAAACACGACTCCTGAAGAACCCAAACTCTAATTCGGACACCATCAACCTCGTTTCTTGGAAAAACTTCCCTGTTAAATCAGAATATCTAAGTTCAGCTCAAACACTTTTAGTGTTTTAAGCCTAACTTTCTCATATGGTGTCGGAATCAAGCAATTGTCTTGATTCCTTCGTAATGAAAAACCTAACAATCTCTATTTCTAGTCTCAAACCCAAATTCGTAACCTATCATCACCAACTTGAAGAACCAAGGATTTGTACTCCGAAACCCGTTATTTAATCTCGTTAAATTTCATTAAATTACGAGAAAAATCATAACTCTCTCCTATGAGCTTAGAATCAGTTTGTTGCAATTTCTTTGCAATTTCTTTACCCTTGTACCGAACCCCTCTACAATTCTCGTGCAGAACTCAAAAGCTAATTCGTGCTCGATCGTCCCTGAAAAGCCAAGCTTCTCTAGGAAGTTTCATTTTCGTAACTAAGTGACCTAGCCGTAGTAAAACGCGAATATCTCCCTCATACGATGTTGGAATTACTTTGTTCTTTTTTCATAACTTCGTAATACAAAAACCCTACAACTTTGATGCAGAGCCCAAGAGCTGATTCTCAAAGGATTTTTCATGGTGAACAAATCTTTACAAGTTAAAATAATTTTGGAGCCCCGGAAAGCAGTTTTCCTTGTTTCGGGCATAACTCTTGCTCAGGTGTCAGATTTTTGCATACCATTTATTGTTCCAAAGAGAAAAATAATATCTACAACTTTCATGTTAAGCACTTTTTCAGATTTTGGCCATAGCAAAAGTCACTTTTTCTCTCCAAGTTCGATATTAAAAATTGAAACTAGGGTTTCATCCGGTACCAATTAAATCTATACCCGACGGCCGGATTTTCCTATAAATAGATGTCACCCCTCCTCAAAACTACCCCACTCTTCTTCTTCTCTATGCCGCCTCTCCCTTTCCCTCTCCTCCATTGACGTTTAAAACTAACCTTTGAAATCACCTTCATTCTTCATCGAAACCACTTCCGACCACCGTGAACCTTCACCTTTCTTTTTCCTCCACTATTTTTACCACCTAAAACCACCAAAAAACCACATCTTCACCATTGAAAAAGCCCCCAAACACCACCCATGACCCTGTGACATCTGTTTTCACCGTTCTTCCTTCCTACAACCTCCGATCTTCATTTCTTTTCATTTCTACCGATCAGTTTCAATTATAGTCATTGCGAACCACCCTCCACCACCATGGGCAACCATTGACGCAACCACGGAGATGAATCATCGATTGGAGCTACGGTTTGAAAGTTGAGTTTTTACCCCTCTGTCTAGTATTCGAAAAATATGACACCTCAAGTATGGGGGTATATTCTTGGGTATCCTGGATGAACCGCGTGTAACATCCTGACATTTATAAAAATGATTAAATATGAGGGATACATATTAAATAATTATAAATGAGTTAATAAGTGTCCCAAAAATATTGAAATAGTTAAATTGGGATATATAAGGATTATTTACAATTATCGAGGCTTTAAGAGACAAAATTATACCCAATTTAAAATATGGGTGTCGGACCAAGTATCTCCGATTGAGATGTCGTTGGTCAGGGCTGTTAAGGATATTATTGGGAGTCCGATTATATAATCGGAATAATTTTTGGATTTAGTATTGAGCCCGAACGGAGATCCTGTTTATTATAAAACGGAGAAGTTTAAGTGGTAAGTTAAGAATTTAAATGAAAAACCTAATTTTTCACTCTCTATCTCACTACATTTCTTCTCCAACGGCAAAGACACTTTGCTCTTCTCTCATTACTCACTCTCTTCTTCTTCTTCTTCTTCTTCTTCTCAAAAACCTAGAGGAGGCTTTGTGCTCTTCCCCCTCCATTTTCATTTACACCATGAACCATGAAGGAGACATGAAGGCTTGAAGCTCTCCCCTTTTTCTCCTCTCATTTTCATTTTCTCTCTCTCTCTCTCTCTCCCATTCTTGGAGCTCACCCCCTTTTTGCTTAAGGTAAAGTTTCCTCTCCATTTTCTTGAGCTCTAACCCTTAGTTATGTGATTAGGTTATTGGGAGAGTGTTAAATGTGTATGGGAGGCATTTATGATGAGAAACCCTAAGGTGGGGTGTTTTAGTGTGAGGGTTATGAGGGCACAATATGGTAAACAAAAATGGCATGATTAATGATGGAAGATGATTATCTTGAGTGGTGATTGTTGGATTTCAATGGAACCCTAAGTATAGGAATTGAGGGAAATGAGTAATAATGCCATGAAAGATGATTTTAGCCAAAACCCATGTGTGTGTGGGTGTTGTTAATGATGGAGATTGATGGTTATTAGAAATGGTTATTGAGTTTTGAGGAAATCCTAAGTATGATAAAATGGGTGTTTTGGCTAAATAGGCGATTTTGATGGTTTTAGACGCCTTAGAGTGATTTTATATGAGGAAATAAATTTTAAAAGCATTGGTGTTGATTATTGATGTTCCATTCTTAAGGATTGAGATATATATATATATACATAAGAGTATTATGTGATTAGAAGAATTGGGAGTGTTCTCATTATGATGATGATAATAATGGTTGAAAACCATTGATAGTGGATTAAGGAAATAGATACTTGAGTTGATGAGTGAGTAGGACTTGATATATGCCATTGAGGTTGTTGATTGATGATGGTCTTAAATGGAACCAAGGGGCTTATATTGGACATGAATAATAATAATGATAGTTGAATGGTCCATAAGATGATTTGGAAGACTTGTGGATAAGAGTTTAGACAAGTCGAGGACTTGATAATGAGTTTTAAGAAATGATTCCTTGTGATGGTTTATTAATCGCATATATATGTATGTGTTGTTGATAGGATTCAATTTTGAACGATGAAGTGGAGCAATCGGAGTGCTTGGATTGCGATTCTTCTCTCGAGGTAGAAGAGGAGTTTACATTTCAATTGCATAAGTTGAATAATTGCTGGTTGATGCATATGATTGTACTCATGCTTGCCTTGCCATGATTATCTTGAATGGTGATTGATAATGTGATGGATGATAGGCTTGGTCATTTGTTGAATGTTTGGGAATTACATATATATAAGATAATGATGAATGCTTAGAGATCCTTTTGATGAACATTATTATTTGTTTATAGAAACCCATGGATAAGTGAATTACTTAAAGGTGTGAAGTTGTGTTTTATGACTTTTATGCATAATTGAGGAATTCATGGGGTCAAAATGAGTTTTATGAAAGATTGATGGCTTAGGATGGTCATACTAGCATGCATACATGAATTATGACTTGTAGAAATTGGAATGGGTCAATTCCATTGAGAATAGACCCTTGAGTTGCATAAAAACATCTTAAAATGTTCTAAATGCACTTATATCCATAAGTCCCTTATTTTTGGGAATTTTTGAGTGAGGCCGATGGCCACGCATCACAAATGATGTGTATTTGTTGCGGTTAAAATTTCGTAGCATTTGGAGTTCATACGAGGAAGTTAGGACGGTTAGAAGTTAAAAAATCATGTATTTTCTACATAAAAACAGCATCAGGGCTGTCTTGAATCGATTCAAGACTCTTTGAATCGATTCAAGAGGTGCTGTTTTCACTGTTTTGGGCTCTAGGGGCATTTGAATCGATTCACATGAGTTTAAATCAATTCAAGGACCCTATTTTCACTATTTTTGAGTTCCAGAAATGTTTGAATCGATTCAAAGACCCTTGAATCGATTCAAAGCCCTGTTATGGCCATTATTGTGTTGTTTTTTTCCAACTGCTCTATTTTCTTTGTTGTTTTTGGCCTGTTTGGGCATCTTAACGACGTTTTTAGCCTCCGACTTCTTCATGAAAGTCGTAGATAATTATGCTAGGGAGGTGTGAAAATTGGTCTTGCCTTAATTGGAGTTTTCTAACTCTTATTAGGCATAAAACACCGGACCTATTGCATTATAAAATTCAAATTTAAGAGGGTTTTGAACCCAACTTTTTATGGTTATCAAATTGGGACTAATAGATGACCACTATTTTTAAGACTAAAAATGAGTTTCTCTCATGTCTTAATGTTGTAATTTGTCATGAGCTTAATAGTATCCAAAACCCCTTTATTATGTAAAAGTAAGAGATGTATATGATGATGGTGTGTCATGGGGTGTTTGATATTAATTGAAACATGTTATGAAGACATGAATATTCACCACCATTGATATGATATGATGATTGATAATGAAAAGTAAATGTTATGGTTGTGTGACACACCCTTAAAGGATGATGAGACTAATAAAGGGACATTTACATGATAATGTGTTTGTGGTAAATCGATGAATCGGAGATGATATCGATAATGTATAATGATGGATGATGTTGTTGATCACTTCCTTAAGTAAAGGATGATTATTATTATGAATGATTGTTGAATGCCATTGTGTGTGACACAAGTGTGATCTTGTATGTGTGGTTTAAAATTATATTGGTGAATTATTGTGAAGGTCACACTATATATGAAACAATGGTAATGATCAATGAGATAAAAATCCACTAAGAGATTATGTGGTGATATTGATAAAATATTGATGAATGTTGTTGATGTTTGTGATGCCATTATGAATGTTGCAAGTATTGACTTGTATGTATGATATACATAATATGGATGAATCGGAGATGATATCGGTAATGTATAATGATGGATGATGTTGTTGATCATTTCCTTGAGTAAAGGATGATTGTTATTATGAATGATTGTTGAATGCCATTGTGTGTGATACAAGTGTGATCTTGTATGTGTGGTTTAAAATTATATTGGTGAATTATTATGAATGCCATACTATATATGAAACAATGGTAATGATCAATGAGATAAAAATCCACTAAGAGATTATGTGGTGATATTGATGAAATATTGATGAATGTTGTTGATGTGTGTGATGCCATTGTGAATGTTGCAAGTATTGACTTGCATGTATGATATACATAATATGTTGAAATGAAATACCACACTTAAAACATGAAACAATAGCTAAAACCAACAATGATAAAATCCACTAAAGGTTGTATGGTGGTGTTGGTGTTGATGATGATAACTGATGAGTGGCATGATAGGATGCATACTGTGAGAATGCATTGATTGGCATTTCCATCCATGGCATATCATACGCTGCTTATATGGAATGTTAGGGGTTCCAATAGGCAAGCCCAATGGAAGGGCGACCCAGTGCACGGGTAAATTGTTGATGTTCCCTAGTGATTCTGGGAATCACGAAGCTTCCCTTAGATTGGTGGCAAGGCACCCTATATGGCAGGCCCAGTGGGTAGGCGGCTCTATGATGAGCAAGTTACCTTGGTGTCCAATGGGGCACGGCTCTCTCGATGTGTGTTCGGGAGAGGCCCATAGCACTTTTGGCAAGTAAGGCCATGTTGTTGATCCGCAAGGCACGGGGTGACTAGTGCTACATATGGTAGATGCGGTTTGGTACCAGTAAAATTGGTGATTATGCATGCATTAAGAGATATATGTACACTTTTACTACTGCAGTAGGGGCATAGTAGCACACCTATGCTTGACCCACAATTTGATGTTTATTCCTACAGTCGGATCCACATTTGTTGTTGTTATTCCATTGTGCATATGCATTAGCCTAAGAGCATTTGCATATAGCATGGTGATATGCCAAAAGGTGACGATGATTGATGATGGTTGAGATTGAGATATGATGATGATGAGATGGGTAAATGAATACCTAAAAGACAACATGTAAAATATGAATACAATGAAAGGATATTGAATATGATGACGTTGCATGTGATAGCCCAATATGATAAAGGGCTTGTTTGTCTATGGATGATGACAATCATGTTGGCCCATTGTGGCATTGAGAAAAGATATGTGTATATGGTTGCTTTGCTATGAGTTGATGGATGAATACATAATATGTATATTGTTGAAATGAATAGATTATGATGATTGTTGATGATTCTAGCAAAGCATACATGGTGTTAATATGCATATGCACATAATCTCAATTGTATTCATATTCGTCATTTGAAATGTATAACTCACTCTCCCATGTTGTCCATTTTTAGCATTGATGCAGGAATATCATGGGATGAGGATATTTTAAAAGTAAAGCTTTGGTGAAGGTAAATAGTGGTAATGGAATGCCTTGGCCGGCAGTGGTTGTAAATTATTTCATTGTGAATAACATGTATATAATGATGTGATGATTATTGATATTGGGTGATGTATTGTGAATAATGATATAAGTGGATGATGTATCGATGTTTGGGGTATTTGAATTCATACCCACTTGATGAATAAAATGATGTTGGATATGTAGCTTGTTTTAGGATGTATAAGTGTTGATGACATATGATTTTGAGGTTGAATTGAATATGGACTGTGAACACCTATTTTGGTCCGGTCAATTTTCACCAAGAATGGGGAATTTTCATCACTGTCTTAGGCTCCTATTAGTATCCATGAGTGAAAAGAATTCTAAAAAAAAAACCGAGTCAGAAATGATCATTTCCGAATGAGAGGACTCGGAACGATCATTTCCGAGTGGGGGTCTCAGCTGGAGATGTTGCCGAGTGGAATACTTCACTGATGAAGGTGAATCCAAGTGGAAGGTTCCCTGTCAAAGCCATTCCGAGTGATAAATGGCTAACTCTGTTGGAGGATCAATGCTGGAAAGGATTGCTGATTGAAGTGAATCCGAGTGGGAGCTTTCTGATTACAACTAATCCGAGTGAAGAAATGATGATTGAAGTGAATCTGATTGGGGAATAAGTGTTTTTCTGGGCAAAACTGTCTTTGAGTGTTGGACTCCCGGTGGACTGTCTCAGGGATTGTTGTCCGACCAGGAATGAGTCTCTTCTGGGCCGATTCGCAAATTTCAATCCCAATACCCGAGTGAGCACCCTTCTGATTGAAGTGTAAAGGCCGAATCCTGAATGAATCTGAGGGAAAGGTTGACAATGGAAGATATTCTGATTTAAAGGAAGGTCGGCTCTGAGTGGTTGCACCCGGAGGATTGTTGAAGCTGAGATGTAAATTCTGATTGAAGCATGAGGCCGACTTCGAGTGAGTTGGAGAAGAGAGCTGTATTTCCGAGCAAAGCAAGGCTCGGACCTGTGATGAACTTCTAAGTAAGTGCATCCAAAGGAAACCATTCTGAAGACGACTCCCAAGTGAGTGCACCGAACAAGCTGATCGCCGAGTGAAAGCCATTCCTGATTGGAAAAGTAAGGACGAGTGAGTGCACCGAATAAGCCGATTGCCGAATGAAAGCTATTTCTAATTGGAAAGGAAGTAATGGTCAGATTTTCAAATGGAAGGAAGGATTGACGACTGAAGGAAATTCTGAGTGAAAAGCCAGTCGGATTTCCGACTGAAGAAAGAGTCTACCGAATGACTCCTAAGGAAATCCGAACAAGTTTTTCCGAGTAATTCAATCCTTGAGAAATAGCCGAGTGAAAAATTTTAGGAAATATCGATTGGATCGTTTCAATGAGTGCCGATTGAATCATTTGAATTTCTTCCGAGTCACCTTTCAGCCAGATTCTGAGCCACACTTCAGACGGCACTGAGTCACTCTTCACTCATCCCCTCAAACTACAACAGCCGAGTAGAATACTTCTGAAGTTCCGATTGAGTCAATTAAAAAAGGACTTCCAGACGCTCCTGACTGAATCAAGCAAAGAGACTGAGTGAATACTTTAAACAGAAGTGCCACCGAGTGAAAGCAACAAAAGTCCTGAGTAATGTTTCTCGAAAAACCATTTCCGAGTCAATAAGCTGCGAATTCAATCACACACCGAGTGAAAGAGGTCGGATCCGACTTGTGCAGTCCAGCTTTCACTCGGCCTTCTATATGAGGGCATTTATTCTTCTCGAATTGATTTCCACTCGGTCTTTTATATGAGCAGATTGATTCTACTCGGTCTTCTGCGTATGTGTATGAGGGTGGATACCGAATGAGTCATTCTTCAGTCAGCACCGAGTCTTCTTCAACTGGTTCTGAGTCACATTTCAGTCAGCACCTGAGTGAGCCACTTTTCAGTCGGTACCGAGTCCCTCTTCAGTCAGTTCCGAGCCGCTTCTTAATCAGTACCGAGTGAATCCCTTTTCAATCGGTTCTGAGTTACTATTTACTTAGTTTCGATTGAATGTTTCGATCATTCGTCCATACTCTTCACTCGTCCCTTCCTCACAGCAACAATACTCACCAGTTCCTCCCAGCAATCCAACCCCTCAATAACACCGACCGGCTTTCACTCGGTCTGGTGTACAAAATCACCTTTTTTTTCACTCGGTATTGCGCACAAAAAGTACCTTTTCCACTCGGATTCTGGAGAGAAAGTGAAATCTGAGTCAAATTCCACCAATTGCGCATGCTGACATGGATTTCCACTATCCAAGTGGATCCTTAAATTAAGGGAGGCGACTCACAACAAGACAGGAGGAAAATAATAAAAATTCCCACCAGCCTCTATTATTTTCAACATCCAGGCTGTATCCAAGTGGGGCGGCTCACAAGAACAAAAATAATAAAAAAACCCCACTACCCACCATTCCCCATTTCTATAAAGAGAGATCCTGGAGAAGCCTTCAAAAAAAGGATGAAGAAGCATTAAGGAAGAGAGAGAGAGCTTTTAAAAAACTCCACTGTCCCTCTCCTCAAAAAACCATACGGCCCTCTCCTTTCACTCCAACGTCCCTCTTCCTTTCTCTCTCTCTCTACCTCACCCAATACAATCCCCTTAAACCCGTACACCCCTTCCTTCTCCTCCTACACCGACCCACCGTCCTATCCTCTCAAACCAACATTGTCCGTCCCTCTCCTCTCACCCAAACACCATCCTCCCTCAAACTCCTCACCCAAATCCCACACCGCCCAGCTCCTTCTAAATCACCATACCGTCCTCACTCCTCCTCTCCCAACCGTCCTCACTCAACCCACCAACACCGTCCTCTCTCTCTCCTCTCCACACCATCTCTCAATACAGTCCCTCTCTTCACTCGGTCCAGCTCCTCATCCTTCCCTCTCCCAACCGTCCTCACTCAACCCACCAACACAGTCCTCTCATCCTTCCCTCTCAACACTGTCCCCTCTCCACCTCACCTAAACACGGTTCCCTCTCTTCTTTCACTATTGTCCTCTCCCTCTCTACCTTGGCTAACACCGTCTTTCTCTCCCTCTCCACTTCTCCACACAACCCCGTCTCCTCTCAAACACCAGCCCCCACTTCTCCTTCTCCTAACCCGTACCGTCCAGCCCCTTTAAATCCTCAACACCGTCTCCCTCTCTTCTCCACACCATTCTCCACAATAACAGCCCCTCAAATCCTCATCACACCAGTCCCACTCTCCTCCCTCATTTTTTTAGTACTTGTATTTATTTATTTTCTATTAATTTAATTGCTGTTCAATGACTTTGTCTTCCTTTTCAATTATCAATTAATATCTATTGATTGATAAATATTAATAAAAATGAGTGCTTCACACATTTTATTCGGACTAGTATAAAAGGTGTAATAATTATTATTATTGTTATTATTATTGCAATTTTCATTACTTTTTATTTATTTATTTAATTATTTTTTATTATTTTAAAAAAAGGATGAGCGAGTTTAATTTGGACGAGACGTCCTGTTAATCTCATTTTTTTGAAAAGGTGGAGCGAGTTTAATTTGGAAGAGACGTCCTGTTAATCTCATGTAAATATTCCGTGTTTATTTTTGTTTATTTTTGTATATTTTGTCATCTCGTATATTTTCTTTTCATGAAGAAGTTAAAATAATTATTGGCCTAATTATAATGCGCGCTATCATATTGAGGTAATCGTTTTTATAACGGACAGTTGTGAGGTGCTAATACCTTCCTCACCTGTAATTAGACTCCCGAACATGGATTTTCATTTTTTATAACCAGTGCTTTAATGAAAGGTTTTCCCAGTATTTTGTCCTAAAAATATTGGTGGCGACTCCCTGTTTTTTTTCTTTTCGAACAAAGATCGTTTTGAGGGTCGGCCGTGCCGCCGCGATCCCGGTCGCGACATGGACAATTATGAAATTGTGGACATTGGAGATGTATGTTGCATGACCATATAAATATATATATATATATATATATATATATGTATATATATATTTTAGGCAATGCATGTTTATGATTTATGTGTAAGGTTGACTGTGGCCTATTAGGCTTGTGCAGTATATTTGCATGCTCTGCTGAGCCTTTTCTCATATCTTCATATATGGGACTAGGCATGTGCCTTGTATACATATTCTTCTTCCGCTGTAAACTCTATTATTTTTTTATACAATTATGGGCAATTTATTTTACGATCCAGTTATAAATTATTAAATCTTACTCTTCGATTTTTCGTGGTTTGGATCTTGATGTAATCGTTAAGGTGTTATGAAATTATTTCAAACATGAAAAATTTATTCACATTTTAATTAATTAATTATCTTGATTACATCAGGATTCGGGTCCGGAGAACCAGGGTGTTTCACCGCGTGCTCGGGAAAGTTAAGGAACCTTTGGTCCTTACCTATCCGAGGGCAGGTTCAGGAACTGTTGTTAAAAATTAAGATATTTTCCTACTGTTAAATTAAGTCACTTAAAATTTTATTAATATTTTATTGTCATGTATGTAATTAGTTGGTTGTGTTGGTTATTACTAACCATGATGATTAAGTGGACAAGTTAGGTATTGAGTTGTGAAAATATTAAGGACCTTGGGTGTCTATGTGAATTCCGACAAATAAGTTTCAAAAAACGTGATAAATGAGGATATAAGATTGGACGGGCACGTGGCCTTTATTATGTAAATTCATGTTATGTCCACAATTGTAATAATCATTGTGAAGTGTGGACTACTACCCATATCATTATATTTGTCCTCAACACGTTAACCCCGATACCTAAGGAAAGCAAAATCAAGAAATAATATTGCCACCAAATATATCACTACTACTAATATGATTATTATTTTATTATTATTCTTATTATTTTATTATTATAATTTTATTATTAATTACTATCGAGCATAATGGTCGGCTCTGTCGCCGCTCTAAATATTTTCTTTATTTAAATTCTGGCATTTATATTATTGAGCATAATGGTTGGCTCTATCGCCGCTCTTGCAATTTTATTTATTCATTTTTTTGTCATTATATTAATGGATATAATGGTTGGCTCTGCCGCCTTATCCTTCACAATTTTCTTTATTTAAAATTTTGTCCTTTATATTTTTGTATTATAATGGCCGGCCCTGCCGCCTTATTGTTAATATTATTTTCTTACTATTATTATTAAGATAAGCAACACGTTATTTACTCATCAACCTGAATGTTATTTTGGCCAAGATATAGTCGATATGTTTTCTAAACAAAATATGAGTGAACTACAACGTTCGAAAAATAGGTGGGACCTAACAACTTAAGGACAAATATCTCAAAGCAGGAAACACATAGATACCCAGGGGTCAAAAGAAATAAGAGAACTAAAATGTGCATATTGCATCATGAAAAGGATTTTTGTGAAAACTAGAGCATACACCGGGGTACGCTGGAGAACATTCACGTTCAATCCCCATGAAGGATCTTGGGAGTACAATTGGGGTGGGCATCCAATGGCTTCGATTCGCACCTAATGTCGGACGGTCCATGGCAAGCCTAATGTACTTCGACTAAAGACGGAGTGTAGCTGTGATCGTGTAGAGCCAAGTCCCATTATTATGAGATATGAATGATGAGATGAGATGGATCCATGTTTATGAGTAGGACTTGTGAGTCCATTCGTACCCAGTGATAAGATATGATATGTAAGGGACTTGGTGGGCTCCGATCGCTCTAGTGCGGAAACGTTGTGCCCAGGGACAACCTAAGCAGGACAACTTCCAATGGATGAGATGATGAGAATGATGATGATGATGGATTTGTTTATTGGGCTCACATGTCTCATGAGACTTAAACATCAGATAATCCATAATAAACTTAACTTATGCATCTCATTACAACATTATTGATTGCCATAGATTGTACATGTGTTCTTTGAATTAATTGAATTATACTATCTGTTGATATGGTAAGCCCGCACTGGGAACCCTCGAGGTCCGGAGTATATACTCACCCTTTTTCTGCTTATTAATAATAGAAGAGCCAGAAAATTAGGAACCAGAATACAAGGAGCAGCTGTAAGTTGGACCAGTTGGGAGCGCTTGACGAACGTAGGATGTGTATAATTAAATAAATATAGCTAATCAAGTACAAGACTAAGGATGATTGTACATATTTAAGGATGCATATGTGCCCTATTCTGTTTAAGAGTACAATCACTTACAATTTATGAATGACTATGTAAATTATCTAATGCTTGCTTCCACTAATTCGCCACTATTTTACTTGTACAAAAAAAAATTCCTTACTTTTTCTAAAAACTTGTAACCTCTTAATTAAGTAGGATAACCCAGCAGAAGAGTTTGTCCTAGTTAATCGAGGGTCATCATACTATGCACTTCATTAAGCATAAGTGCATCATATAATATATATAAAGATAAAAGTAGTCCTTAATTAGTTTTACTTCTATTTTATAACGTCATTACATTAACTAAAAACCAAACATACTCACAACATGTTCATGCATCACATTCATTCTTGGATTATTATTGCATATCAATGTTGCATATAAAATATGTTCTATTACATTTCATTCTAGCAAAATTTTAAAAAATCACGTTAAAGAGGACAGACTAAATTAAATGTGTGTGTCTATATATGCGAGTGTGTGGCAATGAACTAAATTGAACTATTCAACCACCTATCGTTAACTACTATCTTTAGTTATACAAAAAGATAATTCCTTCCAAGAGAAATAACAGTGAAATAAAATTATAACCATAACATGAATATCTTATAGGTGAAGTTTTGTTCTATATATATACCATCAGATATAAACACGTAAGAGAATAAAGAGTATATGCACACACGTTAAACTTGAGGAATACTTACATCATTTACTTTCAAACTATAACATCCAATTTGAAGCTTTTTGTATATGTTTTATTTTACTCATCATCATCTCATCTTCACTTTATTTTCTCACACATCTATTTAACATCTTTCATTTTTTTCTTATCTTTCTTTATATCATATCACATTATACTATATATTTTATTGTAAATCTATCTCTCTGTAATGAACATCTTTAAAGCATCTTTCTTTTCATTATTTATTTTATAGTTATTAAATTAATTTAATTTCACTAATTAACTTAACATAAAATTTTGACTTTAAATAAAGATGAATTTAGTACTTCTTGAAAAATTAATACACTAGCTAAATCTAACCTTTTGTTAAAATATGTGATAACATATCATGAAATATACATATAAGTTTTAACCAAATACGCGTCTTTGAAACGGAGAAAGAAAACACGGATAGGCAACTAAATCTAACCAAATATCTTTAATATTTTCTCATTCAAAAGGCATAGAAAAGATAATGTAATTAATTATAAAATTAAGTATTGGTATTAAAAGTGAATGATGCATAGGGAAAGCAACCCAAAAATTGGATTTAAGCCATTTTTTATTTGATTAAAAAACTGGCTATAACAAAATAAAATTAATGGACATGTTTCCTTCCAAATCAAGCTCTTTTTTAAATAATCATTTCCTTCCAAAATTAATGTGCCTAGTTTTTTTCCCTTTTAACATGGTAATAATGAGATTTAAACTAATGATTTCCTAATTAATGTTGCGCAAGTCCATAACCATTATTAGATTATATTTTGAGTATATGTTTGTACACAGACATTATTCCAATTTGAAATTTTTACATGAATTTCAAAACCAGAATAACTTTTATTTAATTTAGCAATTACAAATTGTTCCCCCGGATTAGGAGAAGGCCCCACCATGCCCCCACTCTCCCTTATTTTCGGCAATAATCAAGGGATATCCACGCTTCCATAATTCCATTCAAATATCGTCATACCCCTACCTTCTTGGGCCTGGATCACAGGCCCACCTTTTCCTTTTTTCCTTTTTATGCTTATTGTATATATGGCCTTGAGGCTCCCCATTTAAGTGACATAGTATCAAGCAATCAAACCCTAATTTCCTAGAGTAATCCTCTAGGGTTTTGTGTGTTCTGTGTATATTGTGAACATAAATCACATAAATTATATTCCTCTTGAGCAAGAGAAAGAGACTTAATGAGAAAATCCTTATAACAGAACAAGACATGGAGAGGAGAGGAAGAGAAATACAAGGGAAAATGAGAAAATAAAGGGAAAATAAGAGAGAAATAGACTTAATGTTTTTTCCAAAGAGAAAAAGGGTGAAGAAGCCACCGAAGAAACGCAGGGTTCATTGTCAAATAAAAAAAGAAATGCCCATGTTAAAAAAAATAATTGTTCGCTTGCATGGGGAATGAAGGAGGGAGAAAGAAAGAGAAGAGATATAGGAGATTTTAAACTTATCGTTGTTGTTGCCAGAGAAAAAGGAGCTTGGATTTTGTGTGGTTACTGCCACCTTCACCATATAAAAGGGGGATGAGAAAAAGGGAAGATGAGAGTTAAGGCAAAGATGAGGAAAGTAAAAAAGGAAGGGCTTGGGCTTGAATTAATGTTTTAATTAAGGTTAATGATAAAAGCCAGGTGGCCAAACTAACTACTAAGTTGGCTACGTGTTTAAGTAAAATAGTAAAATAGTGACGAAGTTAGTCACATGATACCTTAGACTTCAAAAAATAGCTTAGAAAAATGACATGATATATGAACTACTTAGCAACGTGGTTAGTGGGGAATACATTTCCAGATACCAGGTTTGTATTAGTGACAACACTAACGACCAGTCTTGGTTAAAGATTTGGCAACAGGCTTACCCTCTATCGGTAAGGTTTGCATTTCTTTCTTTTTTATTTAATGTGTCTGTTAACACTAGCGAAGTCTTTGGCGATAGCATCTTTTCGAATTCTTTGTTAAAGTTAGCAACAAGAGTGACAATAGTGTATGGTAAAGAAAATGATGACAATCTATCTCTCATCATGAACATTTGGATTTCCCCTTCCATATTTAATGTACCCGCTAACATTAGCAAAGTATATGGTGACATGCATCTTTTTAATTTCTTTATTAACTTTAGTAAGAAGCTTGGCAAATTTGTTGTTAGGGAATTCTAAAGGGTCAAACAACAAAATTCAAGGATTCCCATGAGATCTTGCAAAATTACGTGTTTCAAAGCATATACAAAGAATGAAAGTGAGTTAAAATTTACCTCTTATAGAGGTGTTCACAAAACAAGCACTAACTACACATAAAACCCTAGAGGATTACTCTAAAAAATTAGGGTTATTTTTGCTTACTAATGTGTCACCTAATACAACAAGGGGGCTTCGAGGCTATTTATATGATTAGGAGAAAATGAGGTATGGGGGCCTTAGGCCCAGGTCCACGATGACGTAGGGGATAACCATATCCTACTATGGTCGGATAAGGATGATACCAAATGAGGTTTCTTTTGGGAGTGAAGGATTCTGAGTGAAGCTTCTTTCAAAAACGATTCATCTTCTTCAAAGAGTTGCTTAAAATATGACACGTGCCATTTGCTAGCTAACCATGATTTCGTTTCTCTATGCTATGTCTACATGAATTTGTATCCTAATGATGGGGTGCACTTAATAGCCTTAGAACACAGGAGCGTCTTATGTGCATACGTCAGGGGAATCCCAGCCATTTAATTGCCCCCACCATTAAATTTATTCTTGGGAAAGTTACCAGAAGCTCTTCTCTATATACTCCTATCTTTCTTCATTTTTTTTTATTTTTACTGTTACTTTCCTTGTTGTCCCCCTTTCCTAACTTCTACAATCCTTCCTCTTTGTCTCATTCCTTACCTACACCCTCTTGCTTGCTTTCTTATTTTGAGAAACATTAGCTTCCTTATCTCACTTGAGAAATGGCATCTTCTGCGAGTTTTTATTCTTGGGTTAGGGATGAAGTCCTATCTATGCCCTCTTTCCTTTAGAGTCATAGGGCACTCACACGCTTGTGGGAGGATAAGGCGTTTAGTAATTCCCTAACAGCTCCAAACATAGAGTGTCTATACTACTCCCTTGATGAGATGGTTTGTCATTCTCGCACAAACCCTAGCAAAGTGGACTTCATATTTTCATGTTTCTTTATGTCTTTCCCCTTTTTTGACTTCCAAGTGAGGGTGTTAAACTCTTTAAATACCTCCCTCACTCAGTATAACCCAAACAATTAGGCTTTCATCAAGGCGTTCGAGGTGTTGTGCGAACACTTTGGTCGGATGCCCTTCGTTCCCCTTTTCTTCTACTTTTTCTAAGCCAAGATCTTTAAGGTTAGGGTTCCCGTCGATTGGGTCTCCTTGAGTGGAGTAATAGGTGTCCATCTAATAAGGCGTTTGACTAGTCGTATAAGAATTTTGAGCTTTTTCTTTAAGTTTCAAGTCAGTCTAGACGTACATAGGGCGGACTTCCTACATGATCCTGACGGTCATCTTTCCTTTCCCCGATACTAGACACGGGAGCCAATCAGATTCTGTGTCAACTGGGATGACCTCTCACTCGCCAAGCATGGCGATGTAAATTTTTTCCTTAAGGATGTAGGGCTTTATTTCAGTTCCCAAGGGCTTATTACATCGTCCATTGACCTGGGTGCCCTAGACGCTTGGATCAATAAGTGTACGGTTGCTAGGTTATGGTGAGTGACGTAACCAGTATCACGATTCTAACTTGTGGTCCTGTTTTATTTTTTGCTTTTCAAGTAATATGGCCCCGAACAAGATGTCAACCAAAGAGGTGAAGAAGCACTACAAGGTAGGGCAAGCGCTGAAAGAAAAAGAATCCTCCTCGGGAATAGTGTTTGGTATCTTGATAACTATATTTAATATAAGAAAGCCTCTCGTCCCTCCTTCGACTGCTAAAGGTGTTAAGTCTACTCAGCAGGTGAAGAGGTAGCGTGTTCAGAAAGAGCCAACTCCTTCTCGGGTGGACAATGTGTTAGTCCTCAAATTTTCAATAAAAGCTTTAATAAAAATTTCATAAAAATCATAAAAATTAATTTAATTTGCATAAAAATTAGGTTTTAAATTCAATAAATGGATGTTGTTGGAAATAATCTGCCCTTGATCAATTTTCTCTAAGTTTTGCAGTGAAAAAGTAGAGAATTTAAGTGAAAATTAAAGATACTGGAGGAGCTGACGCGTAGCATCAACCCTACGTATAACACCCCCGATTTTCCGGACCCGAATCCCGATGTAATCAAAATAATTAACTAATAAAAGTGTGAGTAAATTTTTCACGTTCTAAAGTAAGTCCGATGTCACACCGAAACCCGAATCACAAAAAACCAAAGAGTGAGGTTTAATAAAATATAACTGGATCGTGAAATAGTTTGCCCATAACGGTATACAAAATAACAGAGTTTACAGCGGAAGAAGAATGTGTATATCGGGCATACGCCTAGTCCCATATATGAAGATATGAAAAAAGGCTCGGCAAAGCATGCAAACATACAACACAAGCCTGTTAGGCCATATCCAATCTTACACGTAAATCATAAACATACAATGCCTTAAATATAATTATACATATCTATATGGTCATGCCTTATACATCTCCAATACCCATAATCCATAATTGACCATATTCATTTCATCCTTAAAGTCATACATTATACACATTACATCCACCAATAACAATAATTATCAACGTCATAATATCTACCTTATACACAACATAATAAATTATAGCGCTGCCGGCCAAGGCATTCCATTACCACTATTTACCTTCCCAAGAGCTTTACTTTGTAAATATTCTCATCTCATGGTTTTCCTGCATCGATACTAGAAAGTAGACCATATGGAAGAGTGAGTTATACATTTCAAATGACGATATGAATACAATTGAGATTATGTGCATATGCATATCAACATCACGTATGCTTTGCTAAACACATCAATATTCATCATAAATTCTCATGTCAACTATATGTATATTTCATATTCATTATTCAAATCATAGCAAAGCAAGCATATACACATAACATCCAACACCACAACGGGCCGACATCATCAACATTGACCATTCCGGTCTTTTCTCAAGCCGCCATGGGCTAATCATCATTATTATCAATCATAATAAATACGCCCTTCATTACATTGGGCCACAACATACATATCGTCATATTCGATATCATTTTATATATTCATATCATTTATTACTTTTATGTGGTCTTTTAGGTATATTAATTACCCATTTCACCAACACCACACCACAATCTCAATCATCATCAATCATCATCACCACCTGGCATATCTCCATGCTATATGCAAATGCTCTTAGGCTAATGCATATGCACAATGGAATAATCAACAACAAATACGGATCCGACTGTGGGAATAAACACCAATTTGTGGGTCAAGTATAGGTGTGCTACTATGTCCCTACTGCAGTAGTAAAAGTGTATACTTATATCTCATTTCATGTATGCTCAACATCATATTTTACTTGTACCAAACCGCTATCGCTCATCTGTAGCACTAGTCACCCCGTGACTTGCGGATCAACATGGCCTCACTTGCCAAAAGTGCTACGGGCCCCTCCCGAACACACATCGAGAGAGCCGTGCCCCGTTAGACACCAAGGTATCTCGCTCACCATAGAGCCGCCCGCCCACTGGGCCCGCCACATAGGGTGCCTCGTAACCAAACTATGGACAGCTTCGTGACTCACACACCAAGTCACAGGGGAATTAACAAGAATGCTCGTGCACTGAGCCATCCTCCCACTGGGCCCGCCTAGTGGAACCCCTTAATATTCCACATTGACAGCGATCGATATGCCATGGATGCAATGCAATGCAAATCAAATGTATTTCTCACACTGTGCATCCTAAATGCCACTCATCAAGCATCATCATCATAATCACCAGCACCACCATACACACCTTAGTGGATTTTATCATTGTTGGTTTTAGCCATTGTTTTCAAGCTTTAAGTGTGGCATTTCATTTAACATCTTTCATATATATCTATATATATATTTCATATCACACATGCAAGACAATACTTGCAATCAACCTCAATGGCATCACATCATTACATATCATTCATAAATATCACCATACATTCATTTAGTGGATTTTCATCCCATTATTCATCACCATTGTCTTACATATTAGTGTGGTATTCACAATTATTCATAAATATAATTTGACCATACATACAAGATCGCGCTTGCATCATAAATTCAATGGCATTCAACAGTTATCATTAATAACATTCACCTATCTATTCAAGGGATGATCACAACATCATTTATTGTAACACGATACCGACATCATCGTCGACTTATCGGTTTATAACAACCACCTCATCATTTAATCATCCTCTCATTGGTTTAATAACCACTCTAGAGTGTATAGGTCGAAAGAGGTCCACTAATGTCCCATTTAACTGTTAAAATGGCCTAAGTAACTAAGGAATACAAGATAAGTATTCAAGAGTAGTAAGAATGCCATTTCCAAGCTGATCTAATCAATTAAACAAGTGATAATCGATTATGGAGAATAAGGTAATCGATTACTATGCTTCTACAAGTGGTATAATACATCAGGTGTTCAGCCTATCGATTACAAGGCTAGGATAATCGATTACCTTGGCTTTGTTTGTTACATAATCGATTATAATACTAGGGTAATCAATTACCTGGGTTATGTTTAGTACATAATTGATTACGACCTTGAACGTAATCGATTACAGTGTTGTGTATAGGGTTGGAATCGATTAAGCTAATCGATTACTATCGAAACAGAATCCTAGTAATCGATTAAGCTAAGGAGCTAATCGATTACAGCCTATCAGGATGCAGAGATTATGCAGGAAAATGCAAGATTTTGGACTTCTAACCCCTCTAACTTTTTCATATCAACTCCAAATGCTACCAAATTTTAACACCAACTAACTTACACCATTTGTGACGCGTGGCCACCGGCCTCACTCAAAAATTCTTAAAAATGAGGGACTTATATAAATACATTTTATGTAACATCCCAATTTTAAATTAACTATGGTCGAGATTAAGCCATTAATTAAAGGTTAATTAGAGAATTAGGATTAATGGTTAATTAGAATAAATTGCTGACTGGTCAGGGATAATTGAATAAATAATAATGATCATAATGCCATGAAAGGACGCATGTGCCCCTGGTAGTATAAGACAACTTCAGCTCCCTCTCTTACCTTCATTAATTCACGCTGTCAGCCTCCTTGTGCGTGCATATGATCTCTTCTCCCCTGTTTTCTCTTCCTCCCTCTCAATCGCGTTAAACAGCGAGAGAGTCGAGAGCTTCTGGAGGAACACCAACGCGGCTCTGTTCCACTCCCTGCCTTCTCCTTCCTCCCCATTGCCTTCTTCTTCCCCTTCTTCTTCCACCTGGAGCTATTAGTATTCCAGTTGGCAGGCTGTGCGGGAAGTGCCTTGGAGCTGTGGGGGAGACGAACCCGTAGGAGGAAAGGAGCAACTCTGGTCCAGAATCAACGCTGAGCTCGAGGGCTGTTGGAGGAGGAGTAACGAAAGGACGATCGGTCAGCCTTGCAACTCGAGAAGCCTCTGAACTCTGGCAGCAGGTAGGGGGCACTTGCATGTCGAATGCATGGTCCACGAACGGTACTGGATGCATGTACTGCTTGAGTGTATGTATGCATGTGTTTACAATAATTAAAGCTGATGCATGATTTAAGATTCTGAACCACGTGTGTCTTATAGTGGGAATACAGCAAATTCATGGGGGTGACATAGTCTGTTAGTAAATGATAATGACGAATGATATGCATGGCTCTATCTTCTTATCGCTGTGAAAAATATGTGTGTGTATGTTTTTAGTTGGCTTGTTCAATGTTGTTATTTTGATGACCGATTGTAACGTGTGTTGGTGTGACTGATAAAACGAATACGAGTACTGTGAGGAATCTGTTCTTGCTTAATAGCTACGAAGGAGGTATCCGTGGCGTGATGATACGTGCTAGTAAATGCATTAGTTGCATGTGTAAGAGTGGGGTAACCCGTGGGAGGTCATGAACCCCGAGGGAATGACTCCCAGCTACAGACCCTGGCTAGATCCTGATAGTGCTCGTGGTAGCCGTAGGAGCTAGAGAAGAGTCTCGAGACGCCCATGGGAGGCCGGTACCACCTGGTAAGAGCTGAAGGACAAGGGGCCAGAAGAAGGGGAACCGTAACTGGAAGTCATTACCCGAGTCGGATCCGCAGGCATGCATATAGATATGAGGCTGATCGTGGTGGTGCATAAATCTATGTAT
Organism: Clitoria ternatea; assembly: GCA_037962975.1. NCBI lineage: Eukaryota > Viridiplantae > Streptophyta > Magnoliopsida > Fabales > Fabaceae > Clitoria > Clitoria ternatea. The sequence continues at coordinate 47,132,417 of CM075673.1, forward strand.
GTGTGTGTATGATTTCCGAGTGCATAAATCTATGTGTGTGTGGGTATGATTTCCGAATGCATGGATCTATGTGTGTGTGTAGGATCTCCGAGTGCATGAATATATGTATGGGTGTGTAAATAAACTCTATGTAGTATGTGTGTTTTGGACGTTGTCTTGAACTGCATGAACTTGGTTAACTTGAGAAAGATTGAATGAAGGTAGGAGCGTGTACTGACGCTGATACCGAGTCCTTGATTATCATTTTACATGTAAAAGCTCACCCCTGCAGTGGCTATATTTTCAGTGAACATCTCTCGGAATGTGTGTGTATATGTGTGTGTATATGTGTATACTATGTGCATGTTACATTTAATGTTTTAGGATAAGCCTTGGCCGGCTCGTGTTTTGATCTTGGTCCTTACTTACGAAACTTGAGCGCTTTCGGATAGAAGGAACATGTTGTGTTTGTAATTATTCAGATGTTTCCCAATTATATGTATGTATATATATTGCATGTTATAGTGTACTGTGGAAGGTGTTTGAATGATAAATCCGGACGCCTAAGCATACCTTCCGAGCGTAGGAGGCCAGTGTGGCTATAGGTAGGAGTGGAGATAAGTTTGGGGTTGAAAGGATGAAATAGAGAGTCTAAATATGCCTCGAATGAGGGAAGAGCGAAAGACGAGTGAAAATCCCCGAGTAGTCATGAGAGAGAGATCATTACCGAGTGGGAAATATAAGTAAAACCCGAGTGGGGGAGAGTTCGTGTTCCCGAGTGAAGTTCCTCGCTTCAGCGAATAATATACTCGCTCCAGCGAGTGCGGGTTGGGAAGATTTATGTTGGATTCGCTTAGGCGGAGTCATACCTCACCCGAGCGACTGGAACGGTTCGCCCAAGCGTGAGGAATCGCGCTGAAGCGAGTAGGTGTCAGTATGGAACTCCACCTAAATACCCTCCCCTTCCGTTGTTACATTAATGCGTCCCAGACAACGGTGTTGACCCCTGCTTGGGCGTTGTGGTTGAGTCCGCCCAGACGTTGTCATACCTAGTTGAATTGGGCGGAATGAGTTCAGGCCCCCTTCCCTCCACAAACTACCACACATGTGCATCTCCCCTCTCCTTCCCTCACCTGTTCCCTTATGCTGAGCGCCCAGTAGCTCCCCTGAGGAAAGGTTTGTCCTGTGAGAGTGAGTGGATACTGATGTGAGGTTTGCTTGCAGAGTTTCCATCCGTTGTGGCATCGTTCAGGCGGTGTTGGACAACGGTTGAGGGAGTCACCTTCCGTCCTGAAATCCGCCCAGACGCTGGAGCGTCACACCGAACCGAATAGATCGGTCTCAGTCCTAATTCCTCCGCTGCTGGCCATATGCGTATGAATGCTCTTCTATTTCCCTTGCCTTTTCTTCTTTGCTATGTCAAGTGAACCATGGTTATCTTTGTGAAAAAAAAGAAAAAAAATATATTCCTCGGTTTTGGGTGTAAATATTTATTAAAACTAGGGTGTTACAGTTTGGTATCAGAGCAGACCAAAAGGTCCATGGCCAAGGTTTGCCTACTGTTAGTGGGCGGTTAAGTGCATTATGCCAGCTTATCATAACTGCTTGTGGTATTTCATTAAACGTTAATATATGTTTAATCATGACTTGTGTGATGATATGTTCTTATGAACTTCTATTGGATTTGGTATATGATGAATATGAATGGTGTGGTTGTATGCCTGTGCCTTGTTGAGGAATTTGATTGTGTGAACAATGAATGGTACATGATGTATGTGATTTGCAGTATAAGGGATGGGTTGTAATTCCTAGGTTGAAAATCTGGGTGTGTAATAAGTAAGTAAAGGTGAGGTCAGATATATGTTAAAATAGGGGTTGGGTCTCGGTGGCGATTGAGGAAACCAAGTGAGTGATGCACTAGATGCTGGACCAATAGGAGTAGTGACCCAGTTGATTAGGCATGACCATGAACGAGTGAATGTGAAATAGAACATCTGTCCGACTTGGATACTGTCTTGGTCGGGTGTGTGAAAAACCGAGTGAATGGTACTAGACCTTATAACAATATTTGAATATTGAGGGGTACCCATCGTGGGATACTGGGTAAATAGTGACCCCTTAGGGATTCTAAGTCTAGTAATTTATTAACTTCGTGAACTGTTGAGCCGAACAGGACAATTGCGTAGTAACTCATTGAGGCTTGGATGATTATCATGTAATGTGTTATGTGTGAGATGTGTTGGTAGCTGTACTGAGATAGAGTAGTTGTGCATGCAACCCCTGGATTGTGGTATTTGTGAACTGTTTAGTGATGGTGTGACTCTGTCCGTGAATGCATGTTAATGATTCTGCGAATACTGACTGAATACTTGTAAAATAGGAGTGTTACCATTACTACCGAGTGCTATTTGTGACGGATGTTGTGTAACCCAGCCCATGAACTCTGCGTAATATATATATGATATAGGTGATTGAGGGAGAACTGCTTTTATGTATTGCTCTATAATTGAAACATGGCAATTGTTTGATAATTGAGATACGTGATCTGCGTGTGATTAATTATTGATGCATGCAACACCCGGATATTGTGATAGATATTGATTGAGAACCGTTGTGATGAATACCCCGTCTGAAAGATGTGCATATATATATATATGTTAATGAGAAGGTCGAGTGGCTTATGCTGCGAGTCAGCGAATAAGAGCTGTGTGTGATTGTAGTGAAGTGTATCAGCATTGAACGTTTTTCAGAGTGGGCAATCAGATGAATGCTTGTGTGATGACACTGATGCCGAGTGCATTAAGGTAGGAGGCAAAGCATAAATCCATGTGGTGTTAAAATACTTGAATGGCATGTGAATATTGTGGTTACCGAGTGCATGCAACGCTGTGTGGATTTCGTGTGAATGGAAATGCCATGATAATTTCCGAATGCTTGGTATGTGAATTGATATGTTGGTTTCCATTCGGAATGTTGTGTTGGGATGCATGCTGACTTCATTATAAAGTACTGAGAGGATGTGATGTGGTATTGGTACCCTGTTTGCTTGTTGTATGACAAACACCTGTGATGCTTGATGAAACTGTGAGATTCCGAGTGAATCTGTATGCTGTGTTGAAACGGTAATGACTTATTAATAACTGCGTGAAACGCACCTGGTAGCTTGGTTGCCTGTAAGGAATTACATGAGAATTGCATGAGGTAAAATCACTGTTTAAATCAGGTCTGCATGCATGTGTGTAAGAGTATTATTATTGAGACTAGCATAATTCGCATGGATACACATGATTTGAGTTAATTCCGACTTGATAATGTTGTATGAATGAGCCCTGACTGAATGAGTGTACATGTGATGATGTTGTTGCCAAGTGTAATGTGATGTTATGATTGAGAATGCATGTTATTGTGCAATTTCTGATTGAATATGATATTGTGAATGAAATCCTTAATATAGTTGGAATTGATCTAAGTAAATCTAATTGAATAAGCACATGTATGTTGATACTATTGTTGAGTACAGTGTGTGTTATGGTTAGGATGTATGTTGTAGTGAACAATGATATAACCATGAATAATTGGGTGACATCCGATTGAATGCCTGCATATGCATTAGTGTCGTTGCAGCGTCCGTAGTATGTTATGACAGCATGTGATGGTGAATTACTTAAACCTGATTGAATTGCATGAACCTGAGTGATTTCATTATCTAGCTGGGGATTGAGAATTTAATTCGAACCATGATTTTGTGTTGAATAGGATTTAGAGGGAATATCTACTCGGTATTGGCTGAAAACCGATTGTGATATTGCCATCAACGGTTTCACAGGAATGATAAATAACTCTCATGCTGCTTGTTGCGTGATGTACCCTATGTGATGCATAATGTTGATGTGGATGTATTGCTTCTAAGTTGTATGTGAACTGCCATTAACTTCCGTGTGAATTAGTATTAGTTAGGTGAGTCTGGTCCGTGTGAGGCATACTGCTCTGAGAGGACTCTCCCTGCCATAGGTAATGTGGTAGCATACACGTTGCAGTGACTATGTAATTGCTGTAACCCTATAGAAATGAGACGTCATCCTATAAGTTGGATGCAACAATTCATGAGTCGGGCAGGTGAAGCTGTAACTGCTTATGGTGATGGTGAGTCTTTTAGACGTTTCCGAGTGGTAACGAGAGTTATATTGAATGAGTGTTATGCGATTGTTTATCAAAATGAGGAAAGAGGGTTTATTTGACCTTGGCGTGTCTGCTACCGAGAGAATTAGAGGTTACTGAGTACGGATTGGCTACTAAAAGGATGATCGGTATTGGGATAAGAAGGGTGATCAAACTGTCACTGAAGTTGGAGTCTTGAAAGCTTAACCGAGTGATACTGTAAGCCTAATGAGGAAACTAGGATTGGAGCCAAACTAAATTGTAAGGTTAGGAATTGCTCGGGAAAGGTTGGTAAATTCCGAGTGTGTAAGAGTGGAGACAATTCCGAGTGAAGTCCTTGTGGGAAGAACTGTTGAGTGAAAAGTTTGGAGGTTCCAAGTAGAACCTTGTTGAGAGGATCATTACTAAGGGAATGGTATCTGAGCGTGACCTTCTGGGTAAGGCAAGATTCGAGTGACGTAACTCGGAGTGTATCACCTCCGAGAGGAATGGACATCCGAGTGAAGGACTTAAATGAAGTTGTACTCAGGTCACTGATTGGAGCTGCTGAGCTTGAACTCAGGATTAGATTCGAGGAAGACTCGAAGTACGAATGAATTTCTGGTAAAGGGAAGGAATTCCGGGTAAGAACTACCCCTGAACCCCGAATGATGATTTGTGTGAGAAGGACCGAGTGGAATTCTCAGGATGGAAGCATGGAATTAGCCGAAAGCATAAGCAGGAATCAAAGATTTCAGAATTTAATGTAGTGCATATGAGAAATAAATCCTGATGAATTGTGCTAATCGAAACACATGGGAATTCATTTGAGTGTTCATTTTGATCAAGGAAGAGCTTCTATGGTCGAATTTTGAAAACCAGAGAGCTAAATCCGAAATGAATCGGTAAGTAGTGGGTATTCTAGGGAATCAGTAATGTTGTTTACCGACTGGATTCTCCCCAAATGGTCGAATAACGTCTAGAATGTGTCCCACGTGACCCAATACCAAGCCTATGCCTTGTGTGAACGCATGGTCGTGCCGAGTGGCACATTGATGTCAGGAGACCCGATGGTGTGAATACCCTGATCGGTGTTGAGAATGTAAGGCCAAGCGGCCAAAGAACTGGAAGGTGCCAATGGCTAGGGTGAACTGGCAGAGTTGAATGGGGTAGCTACGCGGGAAATAGAGTCCCGAGTGTAATGAAGGCTATGAGGAGTTGTTGTATGCTGATTTGAAATTGCGAGCCAGTCGAGAATGTGGAGGAGCGAAGAGTTGTAGTCGGAGCGTGACCATAGTATCCCGATCTAATGGTTGGAGGTAAGTCTGAGCGGAAGAAGGGAAGGATATTCCGAGTCAATCGTGCCACTTCCGAGTGGAAATGTGTTAAGCATAATGTCTCGGTTTTCTGGGTAGAGAGGTCGGTAAATTGCTTTGGAAGCCAATTATACCGACTGGAATTTAAGCGATGGATGAATACATGAGGAACATAGAGGTGTAATTGCTTATTGTGGTATGGTAGTAATTTCCGAGCGGTTCATTGAGGCTAAGTATGCGTTGAATTTCGAGGATGAAATTCTTTTGAGTGGGGGAGAACTGTAACATCCCAATTTTAAATTAACTATGGTCGAGATTAAGCCATTAATTAAAGGTTAATTAGAGAATTAGGATTAATGGTTAATTAGAATAAATTGCTGACTGGTCAGGGATAATTGAATAAATAATAATGATCATAATGCCGTGAAAGGACGCATGCGCCCCTGGTAGTATAAGACAACTTCAGCTCCCTCTCTTACCTTCATTAATTCACGCTGTCAGCCTCCTTGTGCATGCATATGATCTCTTCTCCCCTGTTTTCTCTTCCTCTCTCTCAATCGCGTTAAATAGCGAGAGAGTCGAGAGCTTCTGGAGGAACACCAACGCGGCTCTGTTCCACTCCCTGCCTTCTCCTTCCTCCCCATTGCCTTCTTCCTCCCCTTCTTCTTCCACCTGGAGCTGTTAGTATTCTAGTTGGCAGGCTGTGCGGGAAGTACCTTGGAGCTGTGGGGGAGACGAACCCGTAGGAGGAAAGGAGCAACTCTGGTCCAGAATCAACGCTGAGCTCGAGGGCTGTTGGAGGAGGAGTAACGAAAGGACGATCGGTCAGCCTTGCAACTCGAGAAGCCTCTGAACTCTGGCAGCAGGTAGGGGGCGCTTGCATGTCGAATGCATGGTCCACGAACGGTACCGGATGCATGTACTGCTTGAGTGTGTGTGTGCATGTGTTTACAATAATTAAAGCTGATGCATGATTTAAGATTCTGAACCACGTGTGTCTTATAGTGGGAATACAGCAAATTCATGGGGGTGACATAGTCTGTTAGTAAATGATAATGACGAATGATATGCATGGCTCTATCTTCTTATCGCTGTGAAAAATATGTGTGTGTATGTTTTTAGTTGGCTTGTTCAATGTTGTTATTTTGATGACCGATTGTAACGTGTGTTGGTGTGACTGATAAAACGAATACGAGTACTGTGAGGAATCTGTTCTTGCTTAATGGCTACGAAGGAGGTATCCGTGGCTTGATGATACGTGCTGGTAAATGCATTAGTTGCATGTGTAAGAGTGGGGTGACCCGTGGGAGGTCATGAACCCCGAGGGAATGACTCCCAGCTACAGACCCTGGCTAGATCCTAATAGTGCTCGTGGTAGCCGTAGGAGCTAGAGAAGAGTCTCGAGACGCCCATGGGAGGCCGGTACCACCTGGTAAGAGCTGAAGGACGAGGGGCCAGAAGAAGGGGAACCGTAACTGGAAGTCATTACCCGAGTCGGATCCGCAGGCATGCATATAGATATGAGGCTGATCGTGGTGGTGCATAAATCTATGTATGTGTATGTATGATTTCCGAGTGCATAAATCTATGTGTGTGTGGGTATGATTTCCAAATGCATGGATCTATGTGTGTGTGTAGGATCTCCGAGTGCACGAATATATGTATGGGTGTGGAAATAAACTCTATGTAGTATGTGTGTTATGGACGTTGTCTTGAACTGCATGAACTTGGTTAACTTGAGAAAGATTGAATGAAGGTAGGAGCGTGTACTGACGCTGATACCGAGTCCTTGATTATCATTTTACATGTAAAAGCTTACCCCTGCAGTGGCTATATTTTCAGTGAACATCTCTCGGAATGAAGAATGAAGAAGGAGCCGGGTGTAGAGCAGAGCAGTCGAGCACTATGGAATGTGTGTGTATATGTGTATACTGTGTGCATGTTACATTTAATGGTTTAGGATAAGCCTTGGCCGGCTCGTTTTTTGATCTTGGTCCTTACTTACGAAACTTGAGCGCTTTCGGATATAAGGAACATGTTGTGTTTGTAATTATTCAGATGTTTCCCAATTATATGTATGTATATATATTGCATGTTATAGTGTACTGTGGAAGGTGTTTGAATGATAAATCCGGACGCCTAAGCATACCTTCCGAGCGTAGGAGGCCAGTGTGGCTATGGGTAGGAGTGGAGATAAGTTTGGGGTTGAAAGGATGAAATAGAGAGTCTAAATATGCCTCGAATGAGGGAAGAGCGAAAGACGAGTGAAAATCCCCGAGTAGTCATAAGAGAGAGATCATTACCGAGTGGGAAATATAAGTAAAACCCAAGTGGGGGAGAGTTCGTGTTCCCGAGTGAAGTTCCTCGCTTCAGCGAACAATATACTCGCTCCAGCGAGTGCGGGTTGGGAAGATTTATGTTGGATTCGCTTAGGCGGAGTCATACCTCGCCCGAGCGACTGGAACGGTTCGCCCAAGCGTGAGGAATCGCGCTGAAGCGAGTAGGTGTCAGTATGGAACTCCACCTAAATACCCTCCCCTTCCGTTGTTACATTAATGCGTCCCAGACAACGGTGTTGACCCCTGCTTGGGCGTTGTGGTTGAGTCCGCCCAGACGTTGTCATACCTAGTTGAATTGGGCGGAATGAGTTCAGGCCCCCTTCCCTCCATAAACTACCACACATGTGCATCTCCCCTCTCCTTCCCTCACCTGTTCCCTTATGCTGAGCGCCCAGTAGCTCCCTCGAGGAAAGGTTTGTCCTGTGAGAGTGAGTGGATGCTGATGTGAGGTTTGCTTACGGAGTTTCCATCCGTTGTGGCATCGTTCAGGCGGTGTTGGACAACGGTTGAGGGAGTCACCTTCCGTCCTGAAATCCGCCCAGACGTTGGAGCATCACACCGAACCGAATAGATCGGTCTCAGTCCTAATTCCTCCGCTGCTGGCCATATGCGTATGAATGCTCTTCTATTTCCCTTGCCTTTTCTTCTTTGCTATGTCAAGTGAACCATGGTTATCTTTGTGAAAAAAAAAATATATTCCTCGGTTTTGGGTGTAAATATTTATTAAAACTAGGGTGTTACATTTTACCCATTTTAAGCCATTTTAATGCAACTCAAGGGTCATTTCTCCTTTAAATTGACCCATTCCAATTTCTACAAGTTTTAATTCATACATGGAAGCTATTGGAACTACCCTATATCATCAAAACCACATAAAACTCTATTTGACCCCTTCACTTCCATGATTATGCATTAAAATACACTTTGTGAACTACAATATGACTCAAATCATCTATCATTCATTTGATTATAGGTCTTTCATTTCAATACATCAATTCCCATTAAGGGACCACTAACCATTCATCACTATCTCATATATATATATATATATATATATATATATATATATATAATTTCCAAAATTTAACAATTTGCCAAGCCTAGCATTCACCACATCATCGATTCAACATTCAACATAATTATGGCAAGGCAATGCATGAGTTCATACATATACATAATTCAACAATTATTCACTCATGCAAATTTGAAATGCAAACTCCTCTCCTACCTCGAGAGAAGAACCGCAATCCAAGTGCTCTGATTACCTCGATCATTCCGCATCATCGTCTGGAATACAATCCTATCACAAACATACATATACATGCTATTAATATACCATCATAAGGCATCATCCCCTAAAACTCATTATCAAGTCCTAGACTTGTCTAAATCCCATTTATATGCTCATGTTAGGCTTCGGGAATTCCTCTCCCAAGACCAAGATTCTTTAAATCTTAAAGGGCTAACCACACCTAACAACAACAATACTATGGCCCTTATCCTTAAGGCTTCCAAATCATCATGTGGATTACTACCCATCATCACAATTCATTCAAATTCATTATAAGACTCTTGGCTCATTCAAGGCCATCATCAATCAAGAATTTCTAAATGATACATATCAAGGCCTAAGACTTCACCAAATCAAATATTCATCTCCCTAATTCACTATTGATGGGTTGCACCCATTATTAACATCATCATAAATATCAACAATCAACATCAATTTCCCCTAATCACATACATGCTCATATGTACTCATCTCCCAAACCTCAATAATCAACACCAATGCATCAAACATTCATCTCCTCATATAAAATCATTAGCCAAAACCCCCAATTTATCATACCTAGGGTTTCCTCCAAAATTTCCTATCAATAAGTTACAATCATCAATTTCAACCATTTATATACATCCATAAGTTAACAATAATACATCCCACTCATCATCAACAACAATACTAAATCCCCAAGAGTTTTCTAAGCTAGGGTTTGGTTCCTCAAGCCATTTTCCATCAAAACAACACCCAATCTCCCATCACAATACTTAATTAGGCTCAAAACCATAAACTAAAGCCATGGGTGTTAAAAATCATACCTCTTTCTCCAAGCTCAAACCCCAAAATGAAAATGAGAAGGAAAGAAGAGGAAATGAGCCAAGCTTTGCTCTAAAGTCCCATTTGTGCTCCATGAATCCAAGCTTAGATTTAGTTTTGGCAAGAAAATGGGAGGAGAAGGAGGTGGTTCGATTTTAATGGAGAATGGGAGAAGAAGAAGAGAAAAATAAGGGTGTATAAAGAAGGAGGGAAAGCCATCGGTGATGAGGAGAGAAGGAAAGAAAAATGACCAAAATTGGTCATTAACCATTGGACAAAAAGGTGCATCATCATGCCTTTTCCATTGGTCAATAATCCCTTTACCCATTGTGCAAAAAGGAAGTAGTAAAAGAGAGGGGAATGGCTTCACGGTTGAGAGGAGAGGAGAAAAGGAAATTTTTATTTTCTTTTAATTCCATTTTGGCTCGTATTTTCTCCGTCTAATAACATACGTCGTGTCCAATTGATTAGTTCCTTAACACTAAAAATTATTTCAACTATATCACTCGAACCACAAAATTTTTCTAAACATCCTAGACCCATCAATTGTCTAATTTGACCAAGTGGGTCCCACATCGTCTGTTAAAACACCCTGTTCTGGTAAATTTTAGTTTACCGATAATTCACCTCTAATGTCAAATTAATTCTCCCACAATTATTAGACCATAAATAAGTAATTACCATTATTCAATAAATTTATTTTCTTTAAAATTCGGGATGTTACACCACGGGTAGCGTGGCTACTTTTGATGCTGACTCTATGTGTCACAGCCACGCATAGCGTCAGAGCTGCGTGGACTCCACAGCTAGCTTGGCCAAGCACTCAACTTTGACCCAATAATGGCCACTCCACACAGCACCAATGGCTACTCCAGGTGGCCAAGCATGATCAAATTTAATAATTTGAAGAGGCCATTATCAGCTCTTTAATGGAAGCTGAGTCAGGGGTCTGACGCGTAGCGTCACACTGACGCGTAGCGTCACACTGACGCGTAGCGTCAGCACCCTTACTCAGCCCTATAAATAGGGCCATCCAACACCATTCTAAGCATCCTATATCATCCCATTCTCATTCTTTTCTCTCTTTGTACTCGACTTTGAGTACTTCTTTTGTGAGTTTTTAGTTCTAGAATAGTTTTCTAGATACTTGAGAGTGTTTTGTTGTATTGTGATTGTTGTATTGTGATCGTTGTATCGTAAAGTTCTCCATCACCTTCATAATGTCAACCTCTGTAAGTGTTGTCTTTACTTTTACCATGTGTAGCTAATCTGTTTATGTTGGAATTGGTGAACTAATCTATTGAGTATAATGTTGTGAATTTGACCTCTGCGTGTTTATGATTCAAGTCCATGTTAGTATTTCAATCTTTTATTAATACAAACGTCAAACGGGAGAATGATTTTCATATATATTGAAACTTGTTTTATTAGTGTGAATGTCAAACAGGAGAATGATTATTCATGCCGTATTGAAACTTGTTTTGATGAAAGTAAAAGTTGGAATACCCTTGGTATCTCAATTCTATAGGGGTTGTTAACCATTGTTGCTATAAGGCCCAGACATAATGCAAGTTTTTACTGAGAAAGCTCACGAGGGATCAGAGTTTACGGTGAATTCTTAGAATTTATATCACGAGGGATCGGTTATAATGATTTTAAGCTGCAATGATATGAAACTTGATGATTAAATATGCATGTCTTGAGTCCTCATTGTTATTCTAGATTAGGGATCCAATTTCCAACATAATTTGTGTATCTGTGTTTAATTCTCAAGTATCTTACCTATTCTAGATTTAAACTCAACTTTTTAGATAGATTTTTATTTTCTTTTTATCTCATGAACAATTCAACCATGCTATCCTGTGAATATTGTATAAATTGTATATAAATCATTCTTTTGTCTATAAGTTTATTTTCATTTACCATAGTGACTAGGAAATTACTATTGTTATTGGACTTTCAATCCCAGTGGAACGATATCTAAATTTTGAAAACTACAAACGATTGGTGCGCTTGCCAATTAATGACCCGGTAGTAAACACAAACAGTTAAAACATTATTACCGGGCCAACACAATGTGTAGACAGCTTTCGGCAGGGTCACCTCCAGCGAGGGGGAACCCCTTCATCAAATGCTCTTAAGACCTTCTATGATCCTAGTTTATGAGAACCTAAGTCTTTAGAAGCGTCTTTGTCCACTTGGGATCAAACGACTCAAATATCTATAAACAGATCGCAGCTCTGTTGCGTAGTGAGTACGAAGAAGTCTCCCGGTAGTGAGAGAAATTCATTAATCAGAGCTTGGTGTTTACCCTGAACCTTGCGAGGTCCTTATGGGATGTCCGCTTCTCGATTTCGAAATTATGTGATAAAGTCGTTCTTTTTTGAAGAAAATAAGAAGAAATATATGGACTCCAATCTCATGGCCATCTGCCATTCTATGGGAATGTTGGACCTCTGAGTCGCTTTCATGAGTAGGTACTTGGGTGTTTATTTTAAGGCTCAAGAGAAAACCTTGAACCGGCAGACTACCGAGAGGAAGAAGGCGGAGCTCAGCTTTAGGAGGTTGCAGGGACGATAGGGAGGATGAGAGAGATGGAACAAAGATTGAAAGTTATCGAAGAGGTGTTGAGGAAAGCTAAAAAAATCATTAAAAAACTCAAAGGCTAGTCGAGCGTCTTCCAAGGTAAAGCTTACAGCCGTTGAGGAGGAATTGAGTCTCTATAAGAAAAATCTAACAGTTTCTGAGGGCACCCACCAAGAACTCTCTAAGAAGAACATGGAGATGGAAGACTCCCTTAAGTAGGCTCGCTAGATACTTGATTCTCTAGGGAGAACTTCAAGGAAGTGGAATCTCGGGGGTAGGAGGAGTGGGCAAAGATGAAGGCCCAGATAGAGATGCTAAGAATGGAGGTTGCAAAGAAGTTTGTTCGGGGTTTCGAAGCTTGCTGGAAGCAAGTTTCCGCTGTGAACCCTACTCTTTCAATTTCTTGGGAGGAAGCTACCCCTTCAAAGCCGTGGTGGATAGGTGGGTAATTGATCACCCCGATTCAGATAATGACCCCTTACCTCTTAGTCTTTTTTATTGTAATTTCTTCCTTTTATTGAAACTTTTCCTTGTTCTTGATAGAGTATAATCTTGCTTTATGATTAATGAAATATTTACCTTTTGAGATCTTATATTCTTCTTGCTTCCTCCTTTAATGTTTAACGTCTTTAAGTTTTACCCTGTTGCTCTCATTATTATGCAGACTCAATTGAACTCTAAGTGTTTCTCACTCAGATTTCTTGGACTTATCATAATTGAAGTAAGAATTTATTGTTTCCCCCAAGTGAGCGCCTTTAACTTGGGTCTTTAGGACTTAACGAAATTGAGGTAGAATTTTGTTGTTACCCACGAGTGACCATCTCTCTCAGGTTTTTAGGACTTAATGTAATTGAAGTAGTACTTTATCATTACCCCCGAGTAAGTGTCTCCTACTCGGGTTTTTAGGACTTAACATAATTGAAGTAAAGTTTTGTCGCTACCCTGAGTGAGCGTCTCTCACTCAAGTTTTTAGGACTCAACGTAATTGAAGTAGCACTTTGTCGTTACCCCCAAGTAAGTGTCTCTTACTTAGGTTTTTAGGAAACGTAATTAGAGTATAAATTGGTCGTTACCCTAGAGTGAGTGTCTCTCACTCGGGTTTTTAGGACTTAACGTAATTGAAGTAGCTCTTTGTCATTACCCCTAACTGAACGTCTCTCACTCGAGCTTGTAGGACTTAACGTAATTGGAGTAGAACTTTGTCGTTACCCCCGAGTGAGCATCTTTCACTTGAGTTTTTAGTAACGTAATTGAAATAGTACTTTGTTGTTACCCCCGAGTGAGCATCTCTCACTTGGGTTTTTAAAACTTAACGTAATTGAAGTAGCACTTTGTCGTTACCTCGAAGTGAGTGTCTCTTACTTAGGTTTTTAGGACTTAACGTAATTGAAGTAGAAAATAATAGAAGACTACATTGAATTCTTGGCTTTATTGAATGTTGTGCATAGGCTTCATTAAAACCTTTCGAGAGAAAAACCCAGTGGGAAAAACCTCTCGGATAAGAACAAGGGTACCCACAGTATATTAGCTATAATACATTTTCAGATGTCTGATGATCTATGTTTGGGGGATAGCTTTTCCCTGTAATTCTTCCAATTGGTATACGCCCTTCCCCACCACTTCTGCTACTCGATATGGTCTTTCCCAGCAAGCTATAAATTTTCCCTTTTTTTTGCTATTTAATTATTGTTGTCTACCCTCAAGACTAAGTCCCCCTTCAAAAAGGGTCTTAGTTTTAGCATGGTGTTCCACTTTTGGGCAGACTTTCATTAGGATGCTTGAATTTTGACACATGCCATGTCTCGTGCTTCTAGGCTGAGGTCAAGGTCTTCCCCCCGACTTTCTTTATTCTCATCTTCATCGAATATTAGTCCTCTCATAGATGGTTCCCCTAGCTCTACTGGGATTGTATTTTCTGCCCCATATATAAGTAAGAATAGGGTTTCATGAGTCGTCAAATAAGGGGTTGTGTGGTAGGCCCACAATGCTTCGGGAAGTTCTTCCTCCCATCCCCCCTTCACTTTCCCCAACCTACGTTTTAGCTCTTAAAGTATTAACTTATTTGTGGCCTCGGCCTGACCGTTTATTTGCGGATGCCCCACCTATGAAAATTTTCTTTTTATGCCCAGGTTCTTGTAAAATTCAATAAAACCTTTGTCTGTAAATTGTCACCCATTATCGAAAATGGTAGTATGAGGAGACCATGTCTACATATTATATTCCCCCATGTAAAATTCTATACTTGGTTGTGGTGTTAGTGGCGAGGGGCTCAACTTCAATCCACTTCGTAAAGAGGTCAATTGCGACTAGGAGGTATTTTACCTACCTTTTTCTGGAGGCAAAAGGCCTAAGGACATCCATGCTCCACGTGTTAAAGGGCTAGGGGGAAAGTATTCCATGTAGTGGCTCAGGGTGTGTACGAATCTGATTGGTATTCTTTTTACAGGTCTCATATTTCTTGATGAAGTTGGTACAGTTTTTTCGTAATGTGGGCTGAAAGTATCCGGCCCGAAGGACCCGTGCTATTAAGGGTCGGGTGCTTCCATGGTGCCCTAAATTCCTGAGTGAAGCTCTCGGATTACATAATCTTTTTGTTGTTCATTGAGTCACTTAAGTAGGGGTGAAGTAAATCCCTTTTTGTAGAGTTTCCTGCCAAGAAGTGTGTAATTGGCTGCGTGCAATTAAATCTTCTTGGCTTCTGAAGGATCTAACAGTAGGTCTCCCTTGGTTAAGAAATTCATGATTGGTGTTATCTAGGTGCTTTTCTTAGGTGCTAGTGTGACTTTGTTTATTTGCTCTACTTCTTTGATGGTGGACTCTTTTAATGTTACTTGGATGAGGGTCTTCAGATTTCCTGCTTTGTTAGTGTTGGCCAGCTTCGCAAGTAGGTCCACCCTTTCATTCTCTGCTCAGGGCACTGTACTATCCTGTAGAGCTTGAACTCTACTATACAGCTTCTGAATTGGGATAGGTACCGAGCTAGGGTAGGATCTTTGCCTAGTATACGTTTTCGACCTGTCTTGTCACGAGCTACGAATCAGTCTTTACCTCAGGCGTCGGGCACCAAGATCTAGTGTTATTTGTAGTCCGGCTATGATGAATTCATACTTTGCCTACTTGTTACTTTCTCTAAAGAGGAATCTGAGTGACTATTCAATTATGAGCCCCTTGGGCGACTCGAGTATGATTTTGGCTCTACTACCTTTTTCATTGGAGGACCCGTCAACTGAAAGGGTCAACAGGGTGTGGTTGACGTCATATTCTTCCTTGTCATCTCCCAGTTCTACTATAAAGTCCACTAGGAATTGAGCCTTTATGACCCCTCGGGGTTTATAGCAAATCCTATACTCAGAAAGTTCCACTACCCATGTGACCATCTGTTCAGCTAACTTTGGCTTCTGTAAGATTTTACTGATCGTATGGTTTGTTCCCACGATGATTTGGTGGCTATGGAAGTAAGGCCTTAGTTTATGGGCGGCCACTACCAGACTATATGAAAACTTCTCAACTCTCTGGTATTTGACTTCTGCTCCTTGTAGAGTCTTGCTCGTAAAATACATTGGTCTTTGGACAGATCCTTCTTCCTACACCAAGGCTGCGTTGACAGCGTGTTCTCTGACCGATAGATAGACGATTAGCTTCGCCCCGGGAGTTGGTTTGGTTAATATTGAGGGAGAAGCTAAGTAAGCTTTTAACTCTTTAAAGGTTTTCTACCCACTGGAAAGTTTCTACCTTCTTTAACACCCAGTAGAAGGGCATCGCCTTTTCTATGAACTTGGCCAGGAATCGAGAGAGGGAGGCAATCCTCCTGGTGAGACGTTATACCTCTTTGACGTTATGAGGACTTCTCATCCCCGTGATGGCTCGGGCACTAGTTGAGATTAACTCTAATCCCTCTGTGTGTTAACATGCAGCCCAAAAATTTTCCACCTTGGACCCCAAATGAGCACTTCTCGGGGTTATAGCGCATGTTATGCCTTCTTAACACAACAAACATTTCCTCTAAGTCTGTCGTATGGTTGCCAGCTTCTTTGTTCTTCACCACCATGTCATTTACATAAACCTCCATATTCTACCTTGTCTATTTGGCGAAGGTAGCATTAACATTCTTTAGCCCGAAGGGCATCACTCGGCAATAGAAATTTGCTCCCCTAATTATGAAGGTTATTTTTTCTTCATCCTTTGGGTCCATACGTATTTGATTGTACCCCGAGTATTCGTCCATAAAGTTGAGTACCTAGTAACCTGATGTACCATCCACCAAATAGTTAATGCTAGGTAAGGGGTAGGATCTTTAGGGCATACCTTATTCAAATCGATCAAGTCTATATTCATTTTCCACTTGTTGTTGGCTTTTTCATCATAACCATGTTGGAGAGCCAAGTTAGGTACTTTACTTCCCGTATGAACTTGGTGGCCAAAAGCTTGTCTATCTCTTCCTTGACATTTGTTCTCCTATTAGGGCCCAAATTCTATTGCTTTTCCATGAATGGCTTGGCCATTGGGTCTACGTTTAACGAGTGATATATGTCATTCAGATCAATTCCAACCATATTAGAAGGGCTCTATGCGAAAAGGTCTACGTTGGCTCACAGTAGGGCGATCAAGGATACTTATAGGCTTGGATTTAGCATCGCGCTCACGTGGGTACTATAGCTTGGATTAGATCCGACTTAGACTAGCTTTAGGGATTCAACTAGTTGCAGCCACTAGAATTATCTGTTATCACGGGGGTCGAACCCTGTTTCAATATCTTCTTCTACTATGAATGCTTCCTTAGGCTTTATGTGGATGCTATAATGTTGGCTTCTAATGACTTTGGCATATTGCATGATACAAAACAAATGTTGTCTAGATCTTTTTACAAGAAGAATCTTGGTGAAGCTTCTTTTGTGTTAGGAATAAAAAAATAAAGAAATAGATCACGTCATACACTCAAGTTATCTCAAAAGGCTTACATTGGTAAGGTCTTAGAGAGATTCAATATATAGAACTAAAAAGCTAGAGACGCTCTAGTTATCAAAGGTTATTGGTTAAATAAAGATCAATGTCCTAAGAGTAAGATTATGAGAGCATAGATGAATGATATACCTTTTGTGAGTGCTTTAAAAAGCCTCATGTATGCTCAGGTATGCATTAAGATGCACTAAGCTTAACATTTCTTTCCTAGTCAGTGTTTTGAGAAGATGTCAGTCAAACCCTAAGAATGACCACTGGATATCTGCCAAGAAAGTAATGATGTACTTACAAAACCAAAGAGCATATGCTTGTGTATAAGAGAGCTTGACAACCTTAAGATTTTAGGGTACACATATTCATATCTTGATGGGTGTCTTATTGATAGGAAATCTATCTTGGGATATATTTTTATCATGGTAGGAGATGCCATATCTTGGAAGAGTAAGAAATAAACTTTTGTTTCCTTTTTTACTATATAAGCAGAGTTCATTCCTTGTTTTCCGCTACCATTCATGATGTTTGGTTGAGAAATCTAGTGACAGGACTTCGTATTGTCAACTCCATTACTAGGCCATTGAAGTTTTTTTTTTGATAATAGCACTGCAGCGTTCTATACAAAGAACAAAAAGACTTCTAATGGATCTAAGCTCTTGGAGTTGAAGTAACCAACTTTTAGAGATCTCATCAAGGATGGTTCTATAATTGTAGAGCATATAGACACAAATTCTATGCTGGTTGATCCCTTAACCAAGGGACTTAGGGGCTTCATGTTCAAAAGGCATGTTGAAAGCATGGGTATTGTGAGTTCCTTTGATATGCTTAGTTAGTGGGAGTTTTAGTTTTATGTTTTTTATTTCATTAATGATGTTAATCCATATTGTTTTGAATATTAGGAAATAATGTATTAATGGCATTTCACATTTGATTTAGTAAAATCAATAATGAGTTGAACATTTTTGTATGTCTTTGTGAAATGAAAAATTGTTTAAGTTTGGTATGTTGTTAGGACTACTACGCCCGTAGCCGATGCCACTTTGAAGTTAAGGCATGGTAGTTCATAATAAACCACATAATTTCTCTGGCTTCCCAGCATTTGAGAGAAATTAAGGACTAGCGTAGAAAATGATATATAGTATAGTTATACGATCATATTGGCATGTCATTCTCTCGCCACACTCTACATTGATGACTAGTTAGCAAAGTTGGTAATATTTGTAACCATGAAAGGTGTTGTATTAATAAGAGATGCAATTATTATCGTGATTCGATATTGCATGACTTTTGTTGGATGGAGTCATATTTAGTTGTTGTATCTTGGGATCATATGTTTGAAAGAGTCATTTTTTAAAGGTTTTCCTTAAAATTATGAACTACATAATTGATTTTGTCCAAGTAGGAGCATGTTGAAATAATCTATGGACTAAAATTAATAGTGAATTTTATTTTAATAAAAACAAGCTTACAAAGCGATGCATTTGATGATTCTTAAACCCACTAATGATGTCTTAAGCCCATTAATGATGTGATAAATTATAATGGGCCTTGGACACCTAATTTTAGTCAATGTGGGAGATAGTGTGAGTTTAACCTTTAAATCCATGATGGGAGGTGTCTAAGGCACCGTTTGCTTCTCCATTTTTGTTTTTAGAACGAGGTTTAGGAAAACAAAAAATAAATTTGTTTGTTCAGTAAAGTTTTAACTATCTCGAATAACATGAAAAATCAATATTAACCATTAGATTTTTTTATTTTCATAACTCTCTTTCCTTCATGTAGTTACCAAACGGACATTAAGATTAATAAATAGTTTGACTAAGTCTCATTTAACGTCTCATAAATATTAAGACGCCCTGTAGGGTTTCTCCATTGAAAACCTAGAATTCAGAGTATGGCGATAAGATAATAAAGACTTGACTCCCCATATGAATTAGGATTAGAATTATAACTACAAAACTGATCATGATAATCGACAACATCTACCACAAATATTCTAAATTTATATAAAGAATTCTTTATCGTGACTAATAGTTTTTTCTACAATAAACGCATGTGTGTGTGTGACAGCACAATGTAAATTATGAAATACATGCATAAAAAGGAGTTCATGTTCATATTTATATCATGCCATTCTTGTATATATATGTTTCAGCTTAATAATATGTAGTCCAAATTCAAGTTAATTATTAACGGATGTGGTCCCTTAAGATATGTAGCACGGGTCAAGATAAGATTGGGTGGTGTGGATAAACATTGCACCAAAGCCATGGTTCCAATCTAAGAATGATGATTAATAAATCACCGAAAAACAGAGAGAATGATGATTAATAATCAATACTATTATTATGTTAAAAACACTGGCTTCCAACACAATACCGCGACAATTCTAAAATCTAATGGTGCAGCAATTGACGTTAGGGTCACAATCAATGAGCAAACAAATTTTATGGTGTAGGGTTCGTGAAATGGACATGGGGTTCACCTCCATCCTCCAGCACTACAAATTTTCTACCTTGGAAAAAACATAGGGGCCCTCCAAGCATGTGAAAGGTGTTTTGCACCCCCCACTTTGAAGTGCATGAGGCCCTTTTCCAACCAACCACTTCCTAAGTTTTCCCTTTTCCCATGAGTACAAGTAAATCATCCATCACATATTCTTCACTATTCGAGTTAAAAGGTCCTCTTTTGAATAAAAAAAATATATAAAAGTGGAAAGGGTCTTCCTTAGAAAGCCAATTGTCAAGCTAATAGAACTCAAACACACCACTCACTTATTAAAGTTTTCCAATTTCATCGTCAAATTATTAGGTGGTCGGAACATTCATCACTCATGCTTCTAATGTTATTATTTAACAAATCTATAAATAGATAAGAATTTGTGGTTAATTGAACTAGTAATATTTTCTCTCATTAGAAGATAAGAAGAAAATCAACCAATTGAATTGGTTTAAGTGGTAAACAATTTAATATTATTTTAAAAAAGGTTTTGAATTAAAAATCTTGTGTATATAAAATGAAAGTCTCACCTACCATATTATGCATGCACTGCCGTAACTGACCTTAAGATACCCGCGGGAAAAAAAAAGCCATTAATTGGTGAATTTGTTTGAATTTTTAAATTGATTGCAATACAGCTGATCCGTCAATAGAATATGAATTAGTGTTGCCTATGGGTTATCATATCTACATCGATCAATTCGGATTACGTGTACCTTAAAAGATTATTTCATATATATATATATATATATATATATATATATATATGCACATACACTGGAAACTGACCGTTCCACTTCCACTTGGAATTATTGAATTGACCTTCTATCTTTCGGATGGTCATTTTGTACTTACTTTTTTATTCTATATTCTCCTCACCTTTGCTATTTATATATCCATCGAATTTAGGTTATATGACAAGTGGCCAACTCATCATCATCAATTATGTTGGTGAGCTTTGTTCTTAATTTTTTATTCTTATGAAGCGAAAGGTTGATAGAACTTTTGCTTTTTCTGTTGAAATTAATTTTGCTAGTCTCCAATAGATAGATGAAATTGCACTGTCTATTTTCTGGTAAAATAAAATAACATCACTTCTATGATATCTTGTTTGATTATAAAGATACTCTGTTTATGATTGCATTGTTTAATTTTCTATGCACTGTCCAAATTTAGATAAAATTGCACTGTCTGTTTTGTAGGAAAATAAAGATGTCTCTCTTTTTTATTGGTTAAGATATCTATAATATTTAGTTCTTTATTTTTTTAATTTCAAAATAATTATTTTTATTAGGATTAAATATTTTATTTGTCCTTATATTTTTATCAATTTTTGACTTTGTTCCGTAGTAATTTTTTAATGATTTTGGTCCTTGTGCTATTGAATATGTTGAAATTGGTCCTAAAAGCGTTAACAACAAACAAGATAAAGTATATTTTAAAAAATCAAGTATAGAATAAGTTAGAGAGACAAACAATAAATATATGACATAATATTTTTGTTTATTTAGTTAGTGGTTGAATTAACAATGTTATATTATAAGGACCAATTTTAATGTATTAAATAATAATTTCAAGATGTTTAATAATATAAGAATCAAAATCAATAAAAAATAACTATCAAAAATTGATAAAAAAAACATAAGCAGCAAAACCATATTTAACACTTCTCATTATTTATTAATACCACATCATCTATTTAAATATGCATGCTTGCATTACATATTTTCTTAAGGGTAAATTATGAGTATCACATTCCAAATTTTCTCTTATTACAAACCGCCACAGAGTTTTGACAAACCTTACATCCCACCGCAAACCTTACTAATATCATTAAACAATTACATGTCAACCAAAGTTACTTTTCCATTATATTTTTAGATCCTAGTTAAGCAACTTAGCTAACAAACCAACCAATCTTTTCCCCCCTTCCTGTAACATTCAAAAAGAAGAAAAAAAATTAAATAAATACTTATTTGAGAGAAACAATTAATAAAATAATTAAATTTAAATTAATTAATATCCCAAAATTTATAAATAATTAAATTGGGATTTATTATGATTATTCATAATTTATTGGGATTTTTAGAGATGGATTTAACACCGGGATCAATTAATTAAAATATAGGTGTTGAACCAAGTGTCTCTGATTGCGGTGCCATTAGTTAGGGCCATTAAGAATATTATTGTAAGTATGAATATATATTCAGAATAATTTTTGAATAAGTATTAAGCCCGTATATAGATCATATTGATCGTAAAACAGTAAAAATTACAAAGAAACTTAAGTAATATGCCTTGGGAGTGTGTTGTGGTCGTGTGTGTCATTATCTTTAGCAAGAAAACATTTTTATTTCACTCTACACTCTTAGTAGCTCGTGTGGCTCCCCCTGGCTCTCTATACTTTCTTCTTATTTTCTCTTCCAAATCCACCAAGATCTGTGTGCTCTCTTGCTCCCTTCCTCATTTTTTATTTCTCTGCTAAACTAAGGAGAAGCTTGCGATGCTTGGAACTTTCCTCTCATCTTCGTTTTACTTTCCTCTCTCTAGGGTTTACTTTTCTTTATACTTGAGGTTCCTCCTTGCTTTGGCATTCTAGAACCCTAGAATAAGACATTATAGCTTAAGAGCGCGTGGATATAATTATTGATGATGGGAAATGCTAATATTGATGAACAATAATGGTTTTGACAAGAAAACCCTTTGTGGTTGTTGTCACACCTTGATTTTCCAAACTCGAATCCCGATGTAATCAAGATAATTAAATAATAAAAATACGAGTATATTTTTCGCGTTCGAAATAATTTCAAAACACCACTACGACTACATCAAGACTCAAATCACAGAAAACCAAAGGGTGAGATTTAATAATCTATAATTGGATCGTTAAATAGTTTGCCCATAACGGTATATAAAATAACAGAGTTTACAGCGGAAGAAGAATGTGTATATCGGGCATACACCTAGTCCCATATATGAGGATATGAGAAAAGGCTCGGCAAAGCATGCAACGACATATCTTAAGCCTAATAGACAACCATCATCTTTTCACATAAATTCATGCATATGCTTTGCCTAAGATATATACGTATATACATCTATATGGTTATGCATCATACATCTCCCATATTCGTATTCTATAAATGACCTTATTCGATTTGATCTTACCATTATTTATTATCAACACTTATGCATTCCCAAAATGGGCTACATAACCAATATCATTCTATTCATCAAAAGAGTATAAATTCAATACCCCAAATATCAATATGATCAACTACCTATATTATCATTTACAATACATCCATCGATATTAGTAATTATCAACATTATTTTACATGTCTCATTCATAATACAATAATTTACAATTGCTGCCGGCCAAGGCATTCCATTACCACTATTTTACCTTCACCAAAGCTTACTTTAAAATCATCCTTATCCCATGATATCCCTGCATCAATGCTAAAAAGTGGACCACATGGGAAAGTGAGTTATACATTTCAAATGACGATATAAATACAATTGAGATTATGTGCATATGCATATCAACATCATGTATGTTTTGCTAAACACATCAATAGTCATCATAAATTGTTAATTCCATAACACTTACATATTTCATATTCATTAATCAAGTCGTAGCAAAGCAGGCATATACACATCTATCACAACGCCACCATGGGCCAACATCATCATCATTAATCATATATAATTATGCCCTTCACTATATTGGGCCATGACATACACATCATATATTCAATATCGTTTCGTTGTATTCATATCATTTATTAATTTTACTTGGTCTTTTAGGTACTCAATTACCTTTCTCATCAACACCATATCACAATCTCAATCATCATCAATCATCATCAATCATCATCAACTTCTGGCATATCTCCATGCTATATGTAAATGCTCTTATGGATAATGCATATGCACAATGGAATAGACAATAAATACGGATCCGACTGTGGGAATAAAAACCAAATTGTGGGTCAAGCATAGGTGTGCTACTATGCCCCTACTGCAGTAGAAAAATGTGTACACATATATCTTAATGCATGCATGCTTCACAACATATTTTTACTGGTACCAAACCGCTATCGCTCATCTGTAGCACTAGTCACCCTGTGACTTGCGGATCAACAACATGGCCTCACTTGCCACAAGTGCTACGGGCCCCTCCCGAACACACATTGAGAGAGCCGTGTCCCGTCGGACACCGAGGTAACTTGCTCATCACAGAGCCACCCGCCCACTGGGCCCGCCACATAGGGTGCCTTGTCACCAAACTATGGACAGCTTCGTGATTCCCAGAATCACTAGGGAATAACAACAACAATATATCCGTGCATTGGGTCGCCCTCCCACTGGGCCCCCTAGTGGAACCCCTAACGTTCCACATAGATAGTGTATGATATGCCATGGATGCAATGCAATGCAAATCAAGTACATTCTCACACTATGCATCCTATTATGCCACTCATCAATCATCATCATCATAATCACCAACACCACCACACTCATTTTAGTGAATTTTATCATTGTTGGTTTCTTAGCCATTATTTCGAGTTTTATATATGGCATTTCATTTTGACATCTTTCATATGTATTTCATATCGTATATGCAAGACAATACTTGCAATCAACCACAATGGCATCACAACATAAACATCATTCATTAAACTTTCATCAATATCACCACATAATCAGTTAATGAATTTTCATATCATTATTCATTACCATTGTTTCATATATATATATATATATTGGTGTGGCATTCATAACATTTCATCATTATATTTCAAACCACACATACAATATCACACTTGTATCACTCACAATGGTACACAACAAATCATCAATAATAACGATCATCCTTTACTTAAGGAAATGATCCACAACAATATTCATTATTACACATTACCGTTATCGTCTCCAATTCATCGGTTTATAACAAATACTACATCATTTAACCATCCTCTCAGTAGTATCATAACCATACAAGGGTATATTCTATAACCCCACTAGTAAACGCTTACTATCATTCACCATATCACATCATTGGTAGTGGACGTTTATATTTTCATAACATGTCATTATCGTATGCCCCTACTATATTTTCCTCAGCTTTTCATAAAAGGAAGGGGCTTAGCACTAGTAAAACAAAGGAAAGAAAACAAAATTTCAAAGATGGGCAACTCGCTCAAGCAAGGCCCATACTCGCTTGAGCGACATCAGCATGGGGCGCTTAAGCCCTCGCGTAGGCGAAAATCATCCAGTAGCATTTGCACGCTCGCTCGCTTGAGCGAGATTTCTCTCAACTGGTCACTTGCTTGAGTGAGTAGAGTTTAGCATCAGATCCTGCATGTGCGCTCAAGCGAGTCACGCTCGCTTAGGCAAAAATTATCCAGTACCTCATTTTATGCTCGCTTGCTTGAGCGAGATTCAACTTGCCTTGCCACTCGCTTAAGCGAGATCCACCCAGAACCATTTTCCATCATGCTCGCTCAAGCGCGGCCACGCCCGCTTGAGCGAGATTCATCCAATAGCGCACCCTTCTATTTTGCACGCGTCTCGCTTGAGCGAGACCTCTTCTCGCCTGAGTGGAATTGGGCTAGAGGCCACCCCTCTGATACAGGGGACTCTCACTTGAGCGAAAATCCATCTCGCTTGAGCGAAATCGTCAGTACACGCCCAAAACTTTTTTCACTCCATATCACATACCCATATCCATCCTATGTAAAATTGGCCTAATTCATTATTATACACATAGTAAATCATAACTTTAGACCCAATTCAATAAGCCATACCTCTCCATTTTTATTCTAATTCATCAACTACATAAGAAAGGTTTCTAAATCATTTTTCTTCACCACCAAGCACACCATTATGCTTAATTATCATAAACATATTTTCCATACCTTAGACAATTCATCCATCTATTGGTCTATATCATCAATTTACCCATGCCCAATAAAAGGGTCAACTAATCACTCATCATCATTATACATACATACATATATATATATATATATATATATACATGTGCAATTTCTCAACATTGAACAAAAACCAAGCCATCATTCATTACATCATCAATTCAACATTTAACACATTCATGGCAAGGTAATGCATGAGTTCATACATATACATAATTCCATAATTATTCACTCATGCAATTTGAAATGCAAACTCCTCTCCTACCTCGAGAGAAGAACCGCAACGTAAACGCTCTGATTATTCCGCATCATCGTCCGGAACATAATCATATCAACAAACACATATATACATGCAATTAATAAGTCATCATAAGGCATCATCTCTTAAAACTCATTATCAAGTCCTAGACTTGTCTAAACTCCAATTCATACACTTATGTTAGGCTTCGGGAATTCCTTTCCCAAAACTAAGATTCTCTAAGCCTCAAAGGGTTAAACAAATCTAACAACAACAACACCATGGCCCTTATCCATAAGGCATCCAATATCTCATAAATCATCTAATTGCCATCATAAATCCTTTTAGTTTCTTTTAAGACCATCATAAATCAACCATCTTAAGTGGCACATATTATGGCCTAGGGCCTCTTCAAATCACAATCTTATTTCATTTAACCATCACCAATGGTCATCCTCTATTATTATCTCTCTATCCCTAATGACAACATTCAACATTGATCACTACATATCCATCCTCAAGATCAATTCCTTAAATTTTGCCAAGAGTCCCAAATTGTCAATTTCTTAAGGGTTTCATACAAATTAGCAAGCATCAATTCAACAATTCTCATACATTACTACAAACATAATACCATCATCAAAGTGCCAATCAATGTAAACAACATATAATTTTCCCAATGGTCATCTACCCTATGGTTTGGGTTTTACATGCATATACCATCATTCACATAACATCAACTTAGCTCAAAATTCATCAACATCAATAATCAATCCCAATACCTCTAAATATTCATTTTCTCTTATAAACTCATTCTAAAGGCACCATAATCATTAAAATCATCAATTTGGTAAAAATCCCTAATTTATCAACACTTAGGGTTTTCCTCACAAATCACCCAACAACAACTTTAACCCATTTCTAAAATCCATATGAAAATCATAACCCTCCTCCGTTTCTAACACAAAACCATAATCAAGAATCATATTTTAAGCCATTCAAGCCTAGGGTTCCACCATCTTCCTTATCATCCATAGTTTCAAACATTAATATTTCAAGCTTAATCATCATAGAACCATATATAGAACAAAGTGAGTTCAAAACCTTACCTCAAGAACCCAAGCTTTCACAAAACGAAAATGGAGGAGAGGAAGAAGAACCCATTTGATTTTTGCTCCAAAGTGCCATTCAAGTTTTATGAATCCATGCTTAAGCATTAACTTTGGCAAGGAAATGGAAGGGAGAGGGGTGGGTTCGGTTTGGCTTGCAAGGGAAGAAGAAGAAGTAAAAAAAATAAAGATAAGTGAGTAGGAGAGTGAAGCTACCGAAAGTAAGGAAGAGAAAGGGAAAAATTGGGCAAAATTGCACATTGTCCAATAGTTAAAAGGTTGTCACATTTTGCTTTTACCAAAGGGTAATAAATCCCTATTGTCCAATGGGTAAAAGACCAAAAGAGAGATGGAAAAATGCAACGGTGGAAAGGAGAGGAGAAATTAGGATTTTTGGTTTTCTTTTAATTCCAATTGGTTCGTATTTTCTTCGTTTAATATTATATGCCGTGTCCAATTAATTATCTTCTCATTACCCAAAAATTATCTTAACCATACCACCATAACCACAATAGTTTTCTAATTATTTTAGAACCATCAAATATCCAATTTAATTAAGCGGGTCCCACACCGTCTGTTAAATCATCCGGTTCCGGTAAATCTTAATTTACCAATAATTCACCTCTAATATATAATAAAATCTCCCATAATTATTGGACCATAATTAATCAATCATCATTATCTAACGATTTTATTTTTGTTAAAATCTTGGATGTTACAATTGTGGAAAACCAAGTGGTATAAGCTTGGAAAAAATTATAGAAAATATATTTAAGGTTTTATTATGCATGGAAATAAATTATTGAAGGTATGGATATATTTATGGATGATGGAAAGTATAAATCGAAATGAGCTAAAGTGATATAGCATGAAAATCCCTAGTGGTCATGCAGAACTAAGTGATATCGATGTGGAAAAATTATAGGAAACATATACGAAGCTTTGTAGAGCTATAATAATGTTTATTAGATTTATGGAAAGCCTTGGACTTGGGTCTTTACCATTAATATATTAGAAAATGATGTTTATGGGAAAAGAATTCCCACAACCTAATGTGAAAATGAAATATATGTCTAGAAAATATTTACAAAAATATTAAAGACCAAGTTTATATTTATTTATGAATTTTAGTATTGAAATCTTAGTATTCTAGACTTTAATTATTATGGTCTTACATTTATTAATATAGGAACTACCCCTGTTGATGAAACAGGACCTTTGAACCGCTCAGACTATTTCTCTTAATGTAGAAGGGGGTAACATCTTCTAAATGCATAATATTTATACATTTGATGGTTTATGTATGTGATGTGGTATGACATATTTGCTTGTGTGAATATGTGTTCCATGATAATACACTTCATTTTTGTGTGTGAGATGACTAGTATGGTTTCGAGTGCATTTAGAAGTATATGGTGTGTTAACTTTGATGGCATTAATAATCATGTGTAATGATGATATTGTTATAGCCTTCTATGAATGGCTTGAAGTTGCTACCATGTATATGATTATGATAAATGGGATTGTGATATACACACCATGAAATATGAAATGATATAATTGGGCCTTGAGAGCCTTGTTGATTATATGGTTGGGATAATGTTGAATGCCACTAACAATATATATGATTATATGATTGAAAGCCACCAAGTATGGGTGGTGTTGAATATGTGATAATGAGATTAGAATCCACTAGGTGATGGTGGTAAAGTGATGGATTGGATGAGTGGAATTATAGGATGCATAGTGTGAGAATACATTTAATCTGCGTTGCATATATGGCACATCATAGCTTTCTATTTCAGAATGTTAGGGGTTCCAACTGGCAGGCCTAGTGGAAGGACGGCCTAGTGCACAGGAACTGTTGTTTTACCCTAGTGATTTAGTGTTGGAATCACGAAGTTGCTTATAGTTAATGATGGGGCATCTATAGCGGGTCCCATTAAGGGGCAGCTTTATGATGAACAAGTGACGCTGATGTTACCTATGGAACACGGCTCCCTCGATGTGTGTTTGGGAGGGGCTCATAACATATTTGACAAGTAAGGCCATGTTGAGTTATACTCCAATGTCACTGGGGGTACTAGTGTTCCATACAGATGAGGCATTTTGGTACTAGTAAAAGGATATATAAATACATGCACATTGATGGTTTAGAGTCTGACTTAGAATCGAGGTTGAATAATTCACAAACTTTTTTATGGAAAGAACCAATTTAAATATAAATAATCATACTTTAAAGAGAAAAGAGAAGAAAGCTACACAAAGAGTTTATATTGGTTCACTTCCAACATAGAAGCTATGTCCAGTCCCTTCTAACTTGAAGGATTTTCACTATTGTAAAATCTCTTTTACAATAACAACACCAGACCAGTGCACAAGGAATTCTTGACTCCAGCTACTTCTGGCTTAACCCAAGTATTCTTTCAAAAGCCTCTTCAGGCCAATAGTGTTTCTCACACTCAAAACTAAAGTTGGTAACGCACCAAACTTTACAAAGTGAGTTTAAAAGAATGAAAGAGAGTATCTCATGGAACTTAGTGTTTCAGGATATACAATGAAAAGAGTAAACACTAAGTTGAAAAGATACATGATTAAGGTCTGCTAGAGACAGAACACACGAAAAAGATCTTTGCCTTTTGAGAGACTTAAAGACTGATTAGAAAAATAGAGAAGGAAATGATCTTTTTACAAAAGACTCTTGTAATTTTGTTGCTTGTCTTTATGTCTTCCAACAATCTTCTGACTAGTATTTATAGGAAGCAAATGGTAACCGTTGATACCTTTTGAAGGGAGATATATCCGTTGGAAATCCAGTTAAGGGGTTAGGCTTTGAGCTTTGGGAGGTACCAGACTTTTGTTGATCTAGCAATATGTTTGAAGACTCTGATACCTAGGTTCTTCTGCTCTTGCATGAAAATAATTCCTTATGTAGCATTGACAAATAAAGTTATTATCTTGCATTATTTGATTGGAATAGAGAGAAAAAGATAAAGTTGTAATCCTCTAAAACTGAGCTGACACACATACTGACTTGTTAGGATCTTTAGGGTTTAGGGTTTAGGGTCTTTGAGCACTGATTTGGCTACTTTGCTGATTTGTTTCTTGTTCTTTCTTGGTGATAAGTTCATGAGTTCCAAGGCATCATAAAAATAGATTTAAGAACATTGAGGTTTGACCTTTGGAGAAATGTTCTTCTCTGTTTGATTAAGGATGCCTAAGAGTCTGATTCTTGATAATCATCAGAATAAGAGACTGAGCAAACTTGCATCAAACTTTTTGAGGTCTAACAATTGTTAGATCAGACTTTTGTTGATACAAACTCCCCCTATGTTTTACAACCTGTGTAGTCCCTGAAATACTTAGATAAACAGGTTAGATTACATGATAGCAGACTTCATTTGACCAGCTATTGATGTTTGTTATTAGTAAATCCAAAGTCTGATGGTAACACGTAATTTTGAGGTCTGATCAAGTAATGACTTATTGTTTCTTTTCAAATCATACTTTTCTTCAACACACATGATTATGTTATGTATGTTTCCAATAGTTAGATCCACAATTGTTAGATAATTGTTTGTGCATATGCATTAGTTCTATGAGTATTTACATATAGCTAGTGATATACCAATGTTAGAAGCCTATGGCAGTAATGAATGATTGTTTGGTAATGAGTTGTATGTATTTATATATTGATGTAGGTTTTGATAATTGTTATTCAAGTGGCCTCAATACTCAAGAGGGGGGGTGAATTGAGTTTTAAAACTTTTCATCGAAATGCCCTTGAAATTGATTTCTTTCTCACAAGTTAATTGAATATGCAGGAGATAGAAAATATTGTGGAAGAAACAATGCAAAACAAGATGTAAATGTTGGTTAGGCAATCTGTCAAACACTTGGTGTGCAACACTATAATGCTAGTTGTTCAAGCAAGTTTAAGAGAGGAAATCACTATCAATAATAACAATCCAGCCAGATGCAGTATGTAAATGCAAAAGAGTAAGGGAGAAGAGCGTGCAAACCAATTTAACGAGTTCCACCAACCCAGTGTACGTCTCGCCTTCAAGCAACCCACTTGAAGGATTTCCACTATTGAAGTTTAGAGATACAAGCTATGAGCAATTGCAGCTTCCTAGTGTTCCACACTCAAGAACTCAATCCTCACTAGCACAAGGGCAACCCACCCAATCTCTCAAACTCTCAATATCCCAAAGGTTGAACCCCAACCTTTGTAACCACTCAACCTAGAGTGAAATTTGGTGTTTGGTGTTTGTGTTTACAAGTAATATACTCTCTCAATAGAGTGAATAAGCAAATGAAAGCTCTCACAATGTCTAACTCTCAACAAGAGAGGATATACAAGTTCTAAGCTCAAGGATTCAGAATATACAAAGAAAATGACCTCACTAAGCACAAATGTAAGTAAAGATTGATTGCCTTTTGTTAGTGTATGTTGTGTTTGAGTTGGAGATCCATTTATAGAGCTTTGAAGGTCCTCCTAGCCGTTGCATATCATGGTTCCAGCTTGTCTCTGCGTATAGTGGGTATTAGATTTATGTTTCCCACCTAAAAATATTTTTTTAGTGATGTTTCCCACTACTTGAATCGATTCATACATTTTCGAATCGATTCAAGGTATTCTGAATTGGGCATTTTGGACTTCCAGGAGCGTGTGAATTGATTCAAGCTTTGGTGAATCGATTCAGGCTGTTCTGTTTTGAATTTTTGGGCTGTTAGCTTCGTGTGAATTGATTCAGGCTGTGGTGAATCAATTCAGAACATTCTGTTTTCATATTTTTGGGACTTCCAGACCTCTGAATTGATTCATACGTATGTGAATCGATTCAAGCAATGTTGTTTATTGTTTTTCCATGCTTTTTGTTGTTTCCTTGATGCATTTTGAGTCATGGTTCCTTTCCTTCATCTTCATGCATTGTTTTCTTGATTCTTTGATCATAAGGGTGCATGTTCTTCATGATTCCTTGAATCTTTGATTTGAGTACATCAATTGTATTCTTTTTGATTCGTTCATTTCACTTGTTTTTGATCCATGAATAATGCTCTTCTTGTTCTTGTGTACTTGTCATTATCAAAACCTATCTACAACATACAAATGAATGATATACCGATGTTAGAAGCCTATGGCAGTAATGAATGATTATTTGGTAATGAGTTGTATGTATTTATATGTTGATGTAGGTTTTGATAATGACACAACAAATGAAGAGATATTAAGGATGTTGTGCAAAGCAATTAATTGAATCATGAAGTTCAAATAAAACGGGTCAAGGATTCAAGAGTTAAATGTATAAGGATTGATGAACAACAAAGGACTTGAGTCAAGGCATTCACAAAGGACTAAATCAAGTGAAAAATGATCAACAAAAGTGCCAAGAATCAAAGGAAACAAAACGTATGCAATTAAGTATCAAAAAGGGTCCAAAACACAATAAAACGCAAAGAAACAACACTAGGAATCGATTCATATGGTAAAGGAATCGATTCATACATGATCAACAGCCTAGGAATCGATTCACAAGGCATGGGAATCGATTCATACGCTTGGGAATCGATTCCCCCTGCTAGGAATCAATTCACACGTGATAAAGCACCCAGGATTGCAATTTTTAAATATAGGAATTGATTCCTCCTTCCCTTGAATCGATTTACATGCTAAGTTTTACACAGATAACACTAAACGAATCAATTCATTTAGAGAATGAATAGATTCATTCAGTTTGAAATCAAAGTTGAAAGTGGAACAGCCTGGAATCGCACTAAAGCCAACAGACGCTCATTGTTCCATTATGTCCATACTGCACTATGTCGAAGGCACTTAAAAGATTGCAAGGAACCATGCTGCACTAACCTTGGATGAATATTTCAATTGCAAGAGCCATTCCTTCATCGCCTATAAATTGAAGAAGCGAACAAAGGATTCAACACACAACAACAAGCCATTTGCTCTTTCTTTCCTTATACGTTCATTTCTTCTTTGCATTTACTCTCTATTCTAATTTTTGTTTGAAATAATATTTTGAGAGTTAGCTTGTGAGGAAAATATTTTTGAGTAGCTAAAATTTTCATATCCTCTCTTTGAGAGTTATCATTTTGAGAAAACTTAAATTTGTATATCCACTCTATTAGAGAGTTACTCTTGTATCCTAAACACCAAAATTTCTAGAGTTTGTGGGTTAGGGTTCAACCTTGTAATTTGAGAAATTGAGAGATTGGGTGGGGTGCCCTTGTACTTGTAAGGATTGGGTTCTTGAGTGTGGGACACAAGGAAGCCGCGATTGCTCAAAGTTGTAACTCTAATCTCCAATAGTGGAAATCCTCTAAGTGGGTTGCTTAGAGGCAAGACGTACATCGGTGTGGTGGAACTCGTATATATCGGTTTGCAAAATCTCTCTTCCCTAAACTCATTTAATTTGTGCACTTAATTTGATTGCTTAATTTATTATGTTCATAACTTGATTAATTAACTACTTCATTGTTGCTAATTAATTTGGTTGTTAAAATCAAGTGCATATTCTGAGTTGTAAATTATTTAGATTAACTTTGTTGAAATTATTTTAAGTAATATTCTTCAATTAATTTGAAATCATTCCAAGTACCAAAAATAGTGTTGTGATTAATTTGATATTATTACTTGAATATTACTTTATCTCTTAAAGTGAATTTATAGCCATATACTTAGTACTTGTTAATTTACCTTGAGTATAAACTGTTATCATTTGTGATTAAATTTATTATCTTCAACAAGTATATTTATCAAAGAATTAATTTCAAAAGCATTCCAAGTAAAATTTTTAATACTCAATTCACCCCCTCTTGAGTAATTGAGGCCACTTGGTTAACAAGAGGTATCAGAGCTTGACTCTTGGTAGATTAAGCTTAACAGCTTCAAGAGAACAAATGGCCTCAAATTCTCTAAACATTTTTCCTGAGGGTGGTGCCACAAATAGACATCCCGCTTTCAATGGTGAGGGTTACGCTTTTTGGAAAGAAAGGATGAAAATTTTTGTTCAATCAATTGATTTGAAAGTATGGAATGCTATTGAAAATGGTCCTTTTATACCTATGCACATTGTTGATAATAAACAAATAGAAAAGCCTATGGATGATTGGACGAGTGAGGAAGAAAAGAAAGTACAGTATAATTACAAAGCAAAAGATCTTATCACTTTAGCCTTAGGTCCCGATGAATTTTTTAGAGTAGTTACTTGTAAATCTGCTAAGGATATGTGGGATACCCTTCAAATAACTCATGAAGGAACTAGCGATGTTAAGGATTCTAAGATTAGTACTTTAACTAGTCAATATGAAAGTTTTAGAATGAGCTCCAATGAATCTATTTTAGAACTTCAAAAGAGATTTACTTTAATTATTAATCACCTTATTACACTTGGTAAATCTTACACTAACAAGGAACTTATCCACAAAGTTCTAAAAAGTCTTACTAGGGAATGACAACCTCTTGTTACGGCCATTAAGCAATCTCCCAATATAAATGATATGTCTCTTGCCACTTTGTTTGGTAAACTACAAGAACAAAAACAAGAGTTGAAAGATTTGAAACATGCAGAGGAAGAGGAAAAAGTCTCAAAGAAGAAAGGGATAGCTCTCAAGGCCACCTCAATGGATAAAGATGAATCTAAGAGTGATCTTAACGAGGATGAAGAGCTAGGACTATTCGTGAAGCATTTTGGGAAACTCATGAGGAACAAACGCTAAAGAGCTTCACAAATAAAGGTAAGAAACCTATCTCTAAAGAAAATAATTCCTCACCTACTTGTTTTGAATGTGGAAAAGAAGGGCACTTTAAAGTGGATTGCCCAAGCCTAAAGAAGAAAAACAAAGAAAGGAAAGGAAAAAGAAGAGCATAAGTAGCTCGGATGAATCAGAAAATGAAGAAGCAAACCTTTGCCTCATGGCCAACCATCAAGATGAAGATGATGAGGTAAATTTTCATGACTTAGATAAGGAAGAACTACTTGATGCTCTTGAAGAATTGTATGATAAATTTATAAAAGTTTCTAATAAGCATAAGTTATCAAGAAAAACCATTGATACTCTAGAAATGCATCTTGTAGAACTTGGTAAAGAAAATGAATCTTTGAAAAAGGAAATAGTAAATGTTCAAGCATGCTCTAAGACTAAACCTTGTGAATTTGCTAAGAAATGTGACATGCTAGAAATTAAGGTTTTAGACTTGAGTAGAACTCTAGAAAAGTTTACAAATGGTAGAGATAACTTAAATGTTTTACTTGGAAAACAACGTTGCATGTTTGATAAAACTGGATTAGGTTTTAATGCCTATAAGAAACAAAAGAGTTATAAAAATTTCTTTATACCACCTAGTAAAAATGCATCAACTTTCATGAAATGTAATTATTATGGTTTTAAAGGACATAGTACATCTAATTGTAATGTTAGAAAATTAGGGCCAAAGGTTGTGAGAAAAGTATGGGTTCCTAAAGGAACATTACCTCAAACTAACCTACAAGGACCCAACATAAAATGGGTACCAAGTTCTCTAACTTGACCTGTTTTGTAGGTATGCTTTAAAGCAAGTAACACTCATTGGTATTTGGATAGTGGGTGTTCAAAACACATGACAGGAGATAAAAGTAAGTTCATATCATTTACTCCATGAAATAAAGGATTCGTTACATATGGAGACAACACAAAGGGAAGAATTCTAGGAATCGGAAACGTTGGTAAAAATTCTTCCACTTCTATAAATAATGTATTATATGTTGAGGGACTTAAACATAACTTGCTTAGCATTAGTCAATTATGTGATAAGGGCTATAAAATTGTCTTCGAATCAAACTGTTGCATAATTGAAAATAAGCTAAACAAGGAAATAAAACTTGTTGGTCAAAGAGTTGATAATATTTATATGATTAATCTTGATTGTCTTGCTTCAAATGATGTGTAAAGCTTTATAATTAAAGAGGATGAATCATGGCTATGGCATAGAAGAATTGTTCACATTCATGTAGACCATTTAAATAAACTTGTTTCGAAAGACTTAGTAATCGGTTTACCAAAATTGAAATTTGAAAATAAATTTTATGACGCATGTCAAAAGGGAAAACAAGTAAAGGTTTTTTTCAAGCAAAAAATGTTGTTTCAACAAATAGACCTTTACAGCTTTTACATA
Source organism: Clitoria ternatea (assembly GCA_037962975.1). Classification (NCBI taxonomy): domain Eukaryota; kingdom Viridiplantae; phylum Streptophyta; class Magnoliopsida; order Fabales; family Fabaceae; genus Clitoria; species Clitoria ternatea. The sequence continues at coordinate 47,168,782 of CM075673.1, forward strand.
TGGATTTATTTGGACCTTCAAAAATTAAAAGTTTTGGTGGAAACTATTATGGTCTTGTGATTGTGGATGATTATTCTAGGTATACATGGACTTTGTTTCTTACTCATAAACATGAAGCATATCATGCATTTAAGAAACTTGCCAGGATCATCCAAAATGAACAAAATTTGAAAATAGCATCTATTCGAACGGATCATGGGGGAGAATTCAAAAATCAATCTTTTGAAAAATTTTGTGAAAAATTTGGCATTGAACATAATTTTTCAGCTCCAAGAACTCCACAAGAAAATGGAGTAGTTGAAAGGAAAAATTGATCTTTAGCGGAGCTCGCAAGAACTATGTTAAATGAAAGTAATATTTCGAAACATTTTTGGGCCGATGCGGTAAATACCGCTTTCCATGTTATGAACTGATGTTTCATAAGGCCTATATTAAAGAAAACCCCCTATGAGCTTTATAAAGGAAGAAAACCAAATATTTCTTATTTTCATATATTTGGATGCAAATGCTTTGTTTTAAACAATGGAAAGGATAATCTTGGTAAATTCGATGCAAAATCTGATAAAGCAATATTCTTACGTTATTCATCTACTAGTAAAGCATATCGACTCTTTAACAAACGAACTTGTACAACTCAAGAGTCTATACATGTTAAATTTGATGAACTTAACCAACATCCTCCGAGAAAGGAAATTGATGATCTTGTAGGTACCTTCCAAGAAATGAACTTGGAAGATGAAGAAGAAAACAAAAATGAAGGAGACACAACACAAAACAACAAACCTCAACAAAAGGAGTGGATCACCATAAAGAATCACCCCTTGGACAATATCATAGGTAAAATAACAAAAGGTGTAAGTACTCGTAACGCTATTAGAAATGCATGCAATCACTTAGCCTTTGTATCTCAAATTGAACCTAAAAATATTGATGAAGCTATTATTGATGAACATTGGATATTGGCAATGCAAGACGAATTGAATCAATTTGAAAGAAATGAAGTTTGGGAACTTGTGCCAAGACCCAATGACCATCTAATAATAGGCACCAAATGGGTTTTTAGAAACAAGCTAGATGAAAATGGAATAATAATGAGAAATAAAACTAGATTAGTTGCTAAGGGATATAATCAAGAAGAGGAAATAGACTATGAAGAAACGTATGCTCCCGTAGCTAGGTTAGAAGCCATAAGATTATTGTTAGCTTTTGCTTGTTGTATGGATTTTAAGCTTTATCAAAAGGATGTCAAAAGCGTTTTTCTAAATGGATATATTCAAGAAGAAATTTATGTAGATCAACCTCCTGGCTTTGAAAATCATAAATTTCCAAACCATGTTTTTAAATTGAGAAAAGCTTTATATGGTTTGAAACAAGCTCGAAGAGCTTGGTATGAAAGACTTAGCAAATTTCTTTTTAGAAAATAATTTTGAAAGAGGAAAGGTTGATACTACACTGTTTATAAAACGCAAAAACAATGACATTCTTTTGGTACAAGTTTATGTTGATGACATAATATTTGGTGCTACTAACAAAATTCTTTGTCAAGAGTTTGCCAAAATCATTCAAGATGAATTCGAAATGTCCATGATGGGAGAACTCACCTTCTTCCTTGGATTACAAATCAAACAAACAAATGAAGGGACTTTCATTAGTCAAACAAAATATTGCAAAGAACTACTCAAAAGATTTGAAATGGACAAGGCAAACGAAATAGCTACACCCATGAGTACATCTTGCTACTTAGACAAAGATGAGAAGGGTAAGGACGTTGAAATAACTAAATATCGAGGTATGATAGGCTCCTTACTTTACTTAACAGCTAGTAGACCCGATATTATGTTTGTCGTATGTATGTGTGCTAGATATCAAGCATGTCCTAAAGAATCACATCTCACTGCCGTAAAAAGAATTTTGAAATATCTTGTGGGTACTCAAAATGTTGGTTTATGGTATCCCAAAGGCGTTGAATGTATTCTTGTAGGATATTCTGATTCTGACTTTGCTGGTTGTAAACTTGATAGAAATAGTACTAGTGGCACATGTCATTTACTTGGTAGTTCCCTTGTTTCTTAGCATAGCAAGAAACAAGTAAGTGTTGCTTTATCGACAGCTGAGGCAGAATATATAACAGCTGGAAGTTGTTGTGCTCAAATTCTTTGGATGAGACAACAACTTCTTGACTTTAGTGTTGTTTTAAATAAAGTGCCTATTAAATGTGATAACACTAGCGCTATAAATATATCGAAAAATCCTGTCATGCACTCTAGGACTAAACATATTGAGATAAGACATCATTTTATAAGAGACCATGTTTTGAAAGGAGATTGTGTTCTTGAATATGTTGAAACTTCAAAACAATTGGCGGATATTTTTACAAAACCCCTTCCGAAAGAACAATTTATAAATATTAGAAGGGAATTAGGAATTTTGGAAATTGTTTAATTGATTTTTATCACATTTTCTTACTCTTTGAACATAGTTTTGTAAATCCTTAACTTAAAGATTTTAACTTATCTCTTTCATAAAATTCTTATTTCTTTGAACATAGTAATATACTTTGTGATATATGGTCAAATCTTTTCATTAAAAAGCCAATTATATTTTCAATAATCATGTTAATGCTCCATAAATTTCTTATTTTATTGAGTTCCTAGGTAGCATCTATTTAATTAAAACATGTTTTTGACATAAGATAATCTCCTATGTACCATATGGATCTCAAAAACAAATGGCAAATGACCTTTGATTTTCTTGACTCTCTCATGCAATAAAAATCATTGGCAAATTGTAAAATTTTAATCCTTGTATAACCTCTAACAAAACACCCATGAGACCTTGCTTATCCAAAAGAAGAAGAAAATATCATTATGGTTGCTTACATGCTTTGAATTACTCTATGATATATGTTGCATGCTTTAGGGGGAGTTTTATATACAATTGGTATCTTGCTTCAATAATGAATGTATTTGTCTTAAAGTGGTATATATTCTTAAATGTCTTTTTGATGATGCCAAAGTGGGAGAAAATAAATATATACTTTCTAAGTAGCATAAAGTATCTTACAAAGGGGGAGAGAATATCATGATGTTATAATGGTATCTATTAAAAGACAAAGGGAGAGATAAAATCTAGAATCAACATCTATATCTATCCTTGTTTAAATTGCATGATCAAGGGGGAGCCTTATAATAATTTTTTTAACAAGTGATATCCAAATACATGTGTAAATGATAAAGTGGTATTCAATTTTATGTATGACATATGTATAACATGTGCTATCAAATTATATGTGTAAGGGGGAGTCATTTATGCCATATATATGAACTGTTATGAAACTAACACCCCGAGAGATGAACATTTGTTGTCATTATCAAAAGGGGGAGAATGTATTTATATGTTGATGTAGGTTTTGATAATGACACAACAAATGAAGAGATATTAAGGATTTTGTGCAAAGCGATTAATTGAATCATGAAGTTCAAACAAAACGAGTCAAGGATTCAAGAGTTAAATGCATAAGGATTGATGAACAACAAAGGACTTGAGTCAAGGCATTCACAAAGGACTAAATCAAGTGAAAAATGATCAACAAAAGTGCCAAGAATCAAAGGAAACAAAATGTATGCAATTAAGTATCAAAAAGGGTCCAAAACACAACAAAACGCAAAGGAACAACACTAGGAATCGATTCACATGGTAGAAGAATTGATTCATACATGATCAACAGCCTAGGAATCGATTCACAAGGCCTGGGAATCGATTCATGCGCTTGGGAATCGATTCCCCCTACTAGGAGTCGATTCACACGTGATAAAGCACCCAGGATTACAATTTTTACATATAGGAATCGATTCCTCCTTCCCTTGAATCGATTCACATGCTAAGTTTTTCACAGATAACACTAAATGAATCAATTCATTTAGAGAATGAATAGATTCATTCAGTTTGAAATCGAAGTTGAAAGTGGAACAACCTGGAATCGCACTAAAGCCAACAGACGCTCATTGTTCCATTATGTCCATGCTGCACTATGTTGAAGGCATTTAAAAAATTGCAAGGAACCATGCTGTACGAACCTTGGATGAATATTTCAATTGCAAGAGCCATTCCTTCATCACCTATAAATTAAAGAAGCAAACGAAGGATTCAACACACAACAACAAGCCATTTGCTCTTTCTTTCCTCCTACGTTCATTTCTTCTTTACATTTACTCTCTGTTCTAATTTTTGTTTGAAATAATTTTTTGAGAGTTAGCTTGTGAGGAAAATATTTTTGAGTGAGATAAAATTTGCATATCCTCTCTTTGAGAGTTATCATTTTGAGAAAACTTAAATTTGTATATCCACTCTATTGGAGAGTTACTCTTGCATCCTAAACACCAAAATTTCTAGAGTTTGTGGGTTGGGGTTCAACCTTGTAATTTTTGAGATTAAGAGATTAGGTGGGGTGCCCTTGTGTATTTATATGATGATGTAGGTTTTGATAATGACACAACAAATAAAGAGATATTAAGGATGTTGTCAAGCAATTAATTATGTCTCATGATGCAAAAATTTATGAACTTCAAAGAATTGATTCAAGGCATTTACAAAGGTCTTAAACAAGTGAAAAATAGTAATCAAAGTGCCTAAGAACCAAAAGAATCAAACCATATGCAATTACATTTCAAAAGAGTGAAAAACAAATGAAAGTTGAAACATCAGGTGTAAGAATCGATTCACCAAAGCCGGGAATCGATTCATGAATGAAGAAATGAATTTTCTGGGAAAAAATCAAGCTAGGAATCGATTCACCAAAGGTGGGAATCGATTCATGGAGCTGGGAATCGATTACCCCCCTTTAGGAATCGATTCATCATGTATTTTGGACCTAGGAATCGATTCACACAAGCAAGGAATCGATTCATTATGTTGGGAATCGATTCCCCTTGCTAGGAATCAATTCATTCGTTGTTTTTGATGGAATAATAGGCTGGAGTAATCAATTCATAGCTGGAATCATGCACTGAATCATGGAAAATATCAGTACGCATTTTCAGAAACTTCAACTCCTCTGATTCCTCTCTCGAGACTCTAATTGAAACGGCGTTGCATTTATTGAGGCAGACAATCTCCTTCTCCAAGCCAGAAATCAAGCACGCAGGAAACATGGAGGCAGACAAAATTTAAATTAATTGCTCAAATCATGGAACTGGGAGTGGAAAACCTTGCCATTGAAACTCTATAAATAGAGAAGAAGCTGAAGGCAAAAACATACACCAACAGCAAGCAATTCTTTCCTCCCTCTGTCATGCTGCTCTCTTTATTTCTCTCATTGCTCTCTGTTTCTCAATTGCTCTCTCTTTTTATTATTTGGTAAATTATTTTGAGAGTGAGTTTTGTGAACAAAATTATTTTTAAGAGCTAAACTTGAATACTATTTCTTGAGAAAGAAAAATCATTTTGAGTGCTAAAATTTGCATATTATTTTCTAAGAGAGGAAAATAATTTTTGTGTGCTAAATTTGCATATTCTTTCTTAGAAAGGAAAATATTCTCAAGTGCTTTAATTTGTGTATCCACTCTTTGGAGAGTTATCTTTGTACACCGAAACACTAAAAATTCTAGAGGTTTGGGTTGGGGTTTCAACCTTGTAATTGTGAGATTAAGAGATTGGGTGGGGTGCCCTTGTACTTGTGAGAATTGGGTTCTTGAGTGTGGGACACTAGGAAGCCGCGATTGCTCAAAGTTGTATCTCTAATCTCCAATAGTGGAAATCCTCTAAGTGGGTTACTTAGAGGCGAGACGTACACCAGTGTGGTGGAACTCGTATATATCGGTTTGCAAATCTTTCTTCCCTATACTCATTTAATTTGTGCATTTAAAATTGGTTGCTAATATTTGTGTTTATATTAATAAAGCAACTTTATTAATTTATTTGTTAAAATTAAAGTGCATGTTCTTTTAATTTGATAAAATTTGAAAATCACGTAGATTAAAATTGTTAAAATTATTTAAGTAATATTCTTGAATTAATTATTTCTTTCTAAGTGTTCAAAATAGTGTATTGATTAATTTGATATTCTTAATTGTTATCTTGAATATTACTTAAGTGAATTTACTTGCCATATATTAAGTGCTTATTATTTTGTCTTGTGTATAAATTGTTATTACTTGTGATTAATTTTATCATCTTCAATAAGCATAATAACTAAAAAAATCAATTTCAAAAGCATTCCAAGTAAAATTTTTAATACTCAATTCATCCCCCCCTCTTGAGTAATTGAGGCCACTTGGTTAACAAGTGGTATCAGAGCTTGACTCTTGGTAGATCAAGCTTAACAACTTCAAGAGAACAATGGCCTCAAATTCTTTAAACCTTTTTCTTGAGGGTGGTGCTACAAATCGACCTCCTGCTTTTAATGGGGAAGGTTATGCTTTTTGGAAAAAAAGAATAAAAATTTTTGTTCAATCAATTGACTTAAGAGTTTGGAATGCCATTGAAAATGGTCCTTTTATACCCATGCATACTGTTAATGGTAAACATGATGAAAAACCCATGGATGATTGGACGAGTGATGAAGAAAAGAAAGTACAGTGTAATTATAAGGCTAAAAATCTCATTACTCTTGGATTGGGTCCTGATGAATTTTTTAGAGTAGTAACATGTAAATCTGCCAAAGAAATATGGGATACTCTACAAATTACTCATGAAGGAACTAGCGATGTTAAGAATTCTAAAATTAGTAACTTAACTAGCCAATATGAAAGTTTTAGAATGAATTCTGGTGAAACCATCTTAGAACTTCAAAAAAGGTTTACCTTGATTGTTAATCATCTTATTACTCTCGGAAAATCTTACACTAACAAGGAGCTTATCCATAAAGTTCTAAAAAGTCTTACTAGGGTATGACAACCTCTTGTCACTGCTATCAATCAATCACCAAACATAAATGATATGTCTCTTGCCATATTATTCGGTAAGCTTCAAGAGCAAGAAGAAGAATTAAAAGACTTGAAAATGACGGAAGAAGAAGAAAAGTCTTCCAAGAAGAAGGGGCTAGCTCTTAAGGCCACCTCTATTGAAGAAGACAAATCTGAAAGTGATCAAGAAGATGATGATGATGAGTTAGGAATATTTGTGAGGCGGTTTGGAAGGCTCATGAGAAACAAAAGATTCTAAAAAGGCTTCACTTCTAAAGGTAAGAAATTCATTCCCAAAGATAATAATTCCTTACCAACTTGTTTTGAATGCGGAAAGGAAGGACATTTCAAGGCGGACTGTCCAAATCTCAAAAAGAAAAACAAGGATAAGAAAGGAAAAAGGAGAGCATACATAGCATGGGATGACAATGAAGTGAGCAGTTCGGACAAATCCGAGAATGAAGAAGCAAACCTCTATCTCATGGCCAACCATCATGACGAAGACGATGAGGTAAACCTCCATGAATTAGATAAAGATGAATTGCTTGATACGTTCGATGAATTGTATGACAAATTTGTTAAACTTTCTAGTAAGTATAAATTATCTAGAAAAACCATAGAAACTCTTGAAACGTATCTTATTGAATAGGTAAAAGCAAATGAGATTTTGAAAAAGGAAGTAGTAAATGTTCAAGTATGCTCTAAGACTAAACCTTGTGAATTTGCAAAGAAATGTGACATACTTGAAAAGAAAGTGTTAAACTTAAACAAGACTCTTGAGAAATTTACCAACGGTAGAGATAATTTAAATGCACTTCTTGGAAAACAACGTTGTATGTTTGATAAAACTGAATTAGGATTTAACTCAGGATCTAGCATTTACAAGAAAGAGAAACAATACAAGAATTTCTTTGTACCACCTAGTAAATCATCTTCACCCTTTATAAAGTGCAATTATTGTGGTTTCAAAAGACATAGTGCTTTTAATTGCAATGTTAGAAAACTAGGGTCAAATATTGTGAGAAAAGTATGGGTTCCTAAAGGAACATTACCTCAAACTAACCTACAAGGACCCAACATAAAATAGGTACCAATTTCTCTAACATGACATGTTTTGTAGGTATGCTTTAAAGCGAGTAACACCCATTGGTATTTGGATAGCGGGTGTTCAAAACATATGACGGGAGATAAAAGTAAGTTCATTTCATTTACTCCATGAAATAAAGGATTCGTTATATTTGGAGACAACACAAAGGGAAGAATACTAGGAATTGGAAATGTTGGTAAAAATTCTTCCACTTCTATAAACGATGTTTTATATGTTGAAGGACTCAAACATAACTTGCTTAGCATTAGTCAATTATGTGACAAGGGCTACAAAATTGTTTTTGAATCAAACTGTTGCATAATTAAAAATAAGCTAAACAAAGAAATTAGTTGGTCAAATAGTTGATAATATTTATATGATTAATCTTGATTGTCTTGCTTCAAATGATGTGCAATGCTTCATAATTAAAGAGGATGAATCATGGCTATGGCATAGAAGAATTGCTCACATTCATATAGACCATTTAAACAAACTTGTTTCAAAAGATTTAGTAATTTGTTTACCAAAATTGAAATTCAAAAATAAATTCTGTGACGCATGTTAAAAAGGAAAACAAGTAAGGATTTCTTTTCAAGCAAAAAATATTGTTTCAACAAATAGACCTTTACAACTTTTACATATGGATTTATTTGGACCTTCAAAGGTTAAAAGTTTTGGTGGAAATTATTATGGTCTCGTGATTATGGATGATTACTCTAGATATACATGGACATTATTTCTTACTCACAAAAATGAAGCATATCAAGCATTTTAGAAACTTGCCAAGATCATCCAAAACGAACAAAATTTGAAAATAACATCCATTCGAACGGATCATGGGGGAGAATTTGAAAACCAATCTTTTGAAAAGTTTTATGAAAAATTTGGCATTGAACATAATTTTTCAGCTCCAAGAACTCCACAACAAAATGGAGTAGTTGAAAGGAAAAATCGATCTTTAGTGGAGCTCGCAAGAACTATGTTGAATGAAAGTAACATTGCGAAACATTTTTGGGCCGATGTAGTAAATACTGCTTGCCATGTTATGAATCGATGTTTGATAAGACCAATTTTAAAGAAAACCCTCTATGAACTTTACAAAGGTAGAAAACCAAATATTTCTTATTTTAACGTATTTGGATGCAAATGCTTTGTCTTAAACAATGGAAAGGAAAATCTTTGCAAATTGGATGCAAAATATAATGAAGCAATATTCTTAGGTTACTCATCTACATGTAAAGCATATCGACTCTTTAACAAATGAACTTGTACAATTGAAGAGTCTATACACGTCAAATTTGATGAACTTAACCAAAATCCTCCGAGAAAGGATATTGATGATCTTGTAGGTTCATTCCAAGAAATAAACTTGGATGATAAAGAAGAAATAAAAATGAAGGAGATTCAACACAAAATGACAAACCTCAGCAAAAGGAGTGGATCACCGTGAAGAATCACCCCTTGGACAATGTCATAGGTGAAATAACAAAAGGTGTAAGTACTCAAAACGCTATTAGAAATGCATGCAATCACTTAGCCTTTGTATCACAAATAAAACCCAAAAATATCAATGAAGCTATTATTGATGAACATTGGATGTTGGCAATGCAAGAAGAATTGAATCAATTTGAAAGAAATGAAGTTTGGGAACTTGTGCCAAGACCCAATGACCATCTAATAATAGGCACCAAATAGGTTTTTAGAAATAAGCTAGATGAAAATGGAATAATCACTAGAAACAAAGCTAAGCTAGTTGCTAAGTGATATAATCAAGAAGAGGGAATAGACTATGAAGAAACGTATGCTCTTGTAGCTAGGCTAGAAGCCATAAGATTAGTATTAGCTTTTGCTTGTTGTATGGACTTTAGGCTTTATCAAATGGATGTCAAAAGCGCTTTTCTAAACGGATATATTCAAGAAGAAATTTATGTAGATCAACCTCCCAGTTTTGAAAATCACAAATTTCAAAACCATGTTTTTAAATTGAGAAAAGCTTTATATTGTTTGAAACAAGCTCCAAGAGCTTGGTATGAAAGACTTAGTAAATTTCTTTTAGAAAATAATTTTGAAAGAGGAAAGGTTGATACTACACTATTTATAAAACGCAAAAATAATGACATTCTTTTGGTACAAGTTTATGTTGATGACATAATATTTGGTGCTACTAACGAAATTCTTTGTCAAGAGTTTACTAAGATTATGCAAGACGAATTCGAAATGTCGATGATGGGAGAACTTACCTTCTCCCTTGGGCTACAAATAAAGCAAACTCAAGAAGGGAATTTCATTAGTCAAACAAAATACTACAAATAATTTCTCAAAAGATTCGAAATGGATAAAGCAAATGAAATAGCCACGCCCATGAGTACATCTTGCTACTTAGACAAAGATGAGAAGGGTAAGGACATTGAAATAACTAAATACCGAGGTATGATAGTTCCTTACTTTACTTAACAGCTAGTAGACCTGATATTATGTTTGTTATATGTATGTGTGCTAGATATCAAGCATGTCTTAAAGAATCACATCTCACTGCCGTAAAAAGAATTTTGAAATATCTTGTGGGTACTCAAAATATTGGTTTATGGTAACCCAAAGGCGTTGAATGTAATCTTTTAGGATATTTTGATTCTGACTTTGCTGGCTGTAAACTTAATAGAAAGAGTACTAGTGGCACATATCATTTACTTGGTAGTTCCCTTGTTTCTTGGCATAGCAAGAAGTAAGTAAGTGTTTCTTTATCAACAGCTGAGGCAGAATATGGTGCAGCTGGTAATTGTTGTGCTCAAATTCTTTGGATGAGACAACAACTTCTTGACTTTAGTGTTGTTTTAAATAAAGTGCCTATTAAATGTGATAACACTAGCGCTATAAATATATCGAAAAATCCTGTCATGCACTCTAGGACTAAACATATTGAGATAAGACATCATTTTATAATAGACGATGTTTTGAAAGGAGATTGTGTTCTTGAATATGTTGAAACTTCAAAACAATTGGCGGATATTTTTACAAAACCCCTTCCGAAAGAACAATTTATAAATAATAGAAGGGAATTAGGAATTTTGGAAATTGTTTAATTAATTTATTTTATCACATTTTCTTACTCCTTGAACATAGTCTTGCAAATCTTTAACATAAAGATATTTTAACTTATCTCTTTCATAAAATTCTTATTTCTTTAAACATAGTGATTTACTTTATGATATATAGTCAAATCTTTTCATTAAAAAGTAAATCACATTTTCAATAATCATGTTAATGCTTCACAAATCTCTTGTCTCATTGAATTCCCCAGTAGCCTCTACTTAATTAAACATATTTTTGACAACAAATAATCTCCTATACACCACATGGATCTCAAATACAAAATGTCAAACGATCTTTGATTTTCTTGACTTTCTTGTGCAACAAGATCATTGGCAAATTGCAAAATTTTAATCCTTGTATAACCTCTCACAAAACACCCTTCAAATGACATGATTCTTCAAAATGTCTAAAAATAAGTAGATGAATCGATTCATATATAGATAAATTGATTCCCATGAGACTTCACTTAGCCAAAAAGAGAAGAGAATATCATTATGCTTGCTTACATGCTTTGAATTACTTTGTGATATATGTTGCATGTTTTAGGGGGAGCTTTATATGCTAATGGTATCTATCTCTATAAAATGTATCTATTTTTAAAGTGATATATATTCTTAAGGTTGTTTTTGATGATGTTAAAGAGGGAGAGAATATCATGATGTTTTAATGGTATCTATTGGATAATTAAAGGGGAGATAAAATCTAAATTCAACATCTCTATCTATCCTTGTTGAAATTGCATGATTAAGGGGGAGCTCTACAAGCTTTACAATATTTCTTTACAACAAATGATATCGAATTACTTGTGTAAATGACAAAGTGGTATTCAATTATATGTATGACATATGTATAACATGTGGTATCAAATTATATATGTAAGGGGGAGTCATTTATGCCATATATTTGAATTATTATAAAACTAACACCCCGCCAGATGCACATTTGTTGTCATCATCAAAAAGGGGGAGAATGTATTTATATGATGATGTAGGTTTTGATAATGACACAATAAATGAAGAGATATTAAGGATGTTGTCAAGCAATTAATTATGTCTCATGATGCAAAAATTGATGAACTTCAAATAATTGATTCAAGGCATTTACAAAGGTCTTAAACAAGTGAAAAATAGTCATCAAAGTGCCTAAGAACCAAAAGAATCAAACCATATGCAATTACATTTCAAAAGAGTGAAAAACGAATGAAAATTGAAACATCAGGTGTAAGAATCGATTCACCAAAGCTGGGAATCGATTCATGAATGAAGAAATGAATTTTCTGGGAAAAAATCAAGCTAGGAATCGATTCACCAAAGCTGGGAATCGATTCATGAATGAAGAAGCTGAAGGCAAAAACACACACCAACAGCAAGCAATTATTTCCTTTCTCTCTCACGCTGCTCTCTTCATTTCTCTCATTTCTCTCTGTTTCTCAATTGCTCTCTCTTTTTATTATTTGGCAAATTATTTTGAGAATGACTTTTGTGAGCAAAATTATTTTTAAGAGCTAAACTTGAATATTATTTCTTGAGAAAGAAAAAACATTTTGAGTGCTAAAATTTACATATTATTTTCTAAGAGAGAAAAATAATTTTTGTGTGCTAAATTTGCATATTCTTTCTTAGAACGGAAAATATTCTCAAGTGCTTTAATTTGTATATCCACTCTTTGAAGAGTTATCTTTGTACACCTAAACACCAAAAATTCTAGAGGTTTGGGTTGGGGTTTCAACCTTGTAATTGTGAGATTGAGAGATTGGGTGGGGTGCCCTTGTACTTGTGAGAATTGGGTTCTTGAGTGTGGAACACTAAGAAGCCGTGATTGCTCAAAGTTGTATATCTAATCTCCAATAATGGAAATCCTCTGAGTGGGTTACTTAGAGGCGAGACATACACCGGTGTGGTGGAACTCGTATATATCGGTTTGCAAATCTCTCTTCCCTGTACTCATTTAATTTGTGCATTTAAAATTGGTTGCTAATATTTGTGTTTATATTAATAAAGCAACTTTATTAATTTACTTGTTAAAATCAAAGTGCATGTTCTTTTAAGTTGATAAAATTTATAAATCACTTAGATTAAAATTGTTAAAATTATTTAAGTAATATCCTTGAATTAATTATTTCTTTCTAAGTGTTCAAAATAGTGTATTGATTAATTTGATATTCTTAATTGTTATCTTGAATATTACTTAAGTGAATTTACTTTCCATATATTAAGTGCTTATTATTTTGTCTTGTGTATAAATTGTTATTACTTGCGATTAATTTTATCATCTTCAATAAGCATAATAACTAAAAAATCAATTTCAAAAGCATTTCAAGTAAAATTTTTAATACTCAATTCACCCCCCTCTTGAGTAATTGAGGCTACTTGGTTAACACCTTGTACTTGTGAGGATTGGGTTCTTGAGTGTATGACACTAGGAAGCTACGATTGCTCAAAGTTGTATCTCTAATCTCCAATAGTGGAAATCCTCTAAGTGGGTTGCTTAGAGGCGAGACGTACACCGGTGTGGTGGAACTCGTATATATCGCTTTGCAAATCTCTCTTCCCTAAACTCATTTAATTTGTGCACTTAATTTGATTGCTTAATTTATTGTGTTCATAACTTGATTAATTAACTACTTCATTATTGCTAATTAATTTGATTGTTAAAATCAAGTGCATATTCTATTGAGTTGTAAATTATTTAGTTTAACTTTGTTGAAATTATTTTAAGTAATATTCTTAAATTAATTTGAAATCTTTCCAAGTACCAAAAACAGTGTTGTGATTAATTTAATATTATTACTTGAATATTACTTTATCTCTTAAAGTGAATTTATAACCATATACTTAGTACTTGTTAATTTGCCTTGAGTATAAACTGTTATCATTTATGATTAAATTTATTATCTTCAATAAGTATATTTATCAAAGAATTAATTTCAAAAGTATTCCAAGTAAAATTTTTAATACTCAATTCACCCCCCCCTCTTGAGTAATTGACGCCACTTGGTTAACATTGTATGTTTTGGAAATGAACATTATGATAATATATAGATATGATGAGTTATACATGTGCTAGTTATATTGAAATGTCGATAACATGACTATATAATGATATATTAATATGTTTATTGGATATGATTCCATTGAGGAATATGTTGATATGCACATATATATGTTGTCACAATGGTTGGTACTTGTTCATTTAGTATATATTACTCACCTCCTCGTTACCATTTTTAAGAGGTTGTGATGTGGGCTATTGTAAGGCCTATGCTATTTTGGAGGTTGAGCATTTTGGAAGAAGGTAATAGTGGAATGGGGTGTGAAATGCCTTAGCTAACAATCTTTGTATGATGACATACTTATGTTAAGGGAAATGTTTGGGCATTGTATTTAAAGTGCTATAACAAATGCTTGTGATGATATTGGTTATGAGGACATGATTGAAAATTATGTCGTTATGATCTAGAGAGCCAATTTTTGTATGTGACCTTAAATACAACTTGAACTAATTCTATTATACGTTATTAATATTATCTTGATAAATTCATGAAGGGAAATATGACGAAATTGATGAATGACATGTATGAAAGTATGCTTGAAAATAAGTGAAAATGACATGGTGAATGGCTAAGAGGTTGTATGTTTTGACTATGGTCTTGTGAATCTTGATATTAGCAATATGATAGTGAATATGATGAGTATTTGAGGTCCAATTCAATGAGAATTGGCATTGGTGTGGAAAATTACATTTGATTTGCATTATATAGGTTAAATATGCTATATATGGAAGTGGATAGGACATATTTTTGTATAATGAACTAAACCTCATGGAGAGGCTGGCTACAAGTCCTAATATACGTATAAAATTTGTGTGAATGGTTGGTTGACTAATTTGTAATTTGTTATACCTAGTTTTAGCTTTAAATGGTTAAAATGCTATTTTGAACATACCTTGGTCTAGAAAATGAATTTTGGGGTGAGACTTATTGGAGCAGGTCGTAAATAATATGATTTGGTTGTGCTAAAATTTCATAATGTTTGTAGGTCATTTTCCATGTTTTCATGTTTGAGTTGCAAAGGTTTCATTTTCCATTCCGCATTAAATGATGTTTGTAACATCCTGGATATTTATAGAAAAATTCTGTGAAGTGGAAAATGTTAAAAATTGATGAGTGTTAAATTGGTTATAATTGCTGAATGAAAGTTTAAATCATTGCTGAACGATTTGAGGTAATTACTAAGTGTAATTTCATGTCTTTGCCGAGGGATTGATATATTTGCCGAGTGGAAAATTGATATATTTGCCAAGTGGAAAATTGTTATATTTGCCGAATGGAAAATTGTTATATTTACCTAGTGGAAAATTGTTCTATTTGCCGAGTGGAAAATTGTTATATTTGCCGAGTGGAAAATTGTTATATTTGTCGAGTGGAAAATTGTTATATTTGCTGAGTGGAAATTACTTGCTGAATGTTACTTGTTAAGATTGTCGAAGAACTGTTACACTGATGAGTATGAATTACTATAAAGCCGAGTGTTAATGGATATATTGCCGAATGTGAGTAAAGTGCCGAGTGTGAGTGTGATGCCGAGTGTGAGTTAAATGGCCGAGTGTAATGTACAATCTGAAGATAAAGAATCGGATAGAGTTTATACTCATATTTTATTCCGTTCTAGATTAATTATAATGCTAAACACTCACCCTTGCTGTTGTTTTCAATTTAGTAACCAGTGACAGGGAGGAGGTCGGAGCCCTGGAGTCGCGCCAAGCGGGAGATCGATGCCAAGGCCGAGTGAATTTGAATAAATGGTGTAATACACACACACACACACACACACACACACACATATATATATATATATATATATATATATATATATATATAATGAGTTTTTCGAGTATGGAACTAAGTGTGAGTTGATGTGTTAATTGAATAAATGTGAATTTATGTTGTTGGATGATTGGTATTAATTTTCATGTGTTTGTTGTAGCAAAGCCGATTACCGAGCGAATCTTGCCCGAGAGGATTTATTCCTGTCCGAGCGAGGGCCAGACGGTTTGATGTCCGTTTTATCTCTGTGGGAATTCCTCGTTCCTTTTCCGAGTGAAAAATAACTGGGAGACCCCCTTCTGGGTGAAAGGTTAGAATGTCCCGAGTGAGATTGGCCGGGAGAATGTTCCAAGTGATGAAGAGTAGAATACTTCCGAGTGAAAATAGAGTGGAATACTCCTGAGTGAAAATAGAGTAGAATATTTCGGAGCGAAAATGGAGTATAATATTTCCGAGTGAAGAAAGAGCATAACTATTCCGACTGAATGAAAGTTAAGTGTTTCCCGAGTGAAAGCCCGACTTGAGTCTCCCGCGTGCGTCTTGCTCGCTCAGGTTTAACGTGTGGCATTTGCTCAAGCGAGTCGGCGCTCGCTTAAACGATTAACCCCCTGTCTTCTTCTTCTTCTTCTTCTTCTTCTCCTGCTGCTTTCAACTCCACTTTATTAAAGGATGTGTTTCCGATCGGATATTTTTTTGTGTATGCTCTTATCATTATTTTGAATATATTTAAGCAAATACTATTTTATATCAAGACCAAGTTGAATCATTTCCGATCGGTTGTTACTTTTAACATATTTTCATTAAAGGATTTATTTTTGATCGGTTTTGTTTATACTGAGTATGATTTTATTATTTAGAATGTAACAAAGAAGTAAATATTATTTTACATCAAGGCCGAGTGGATTGTTTATTAAGGGAAGTAAATATTATTTTATATTAAGATCTAAATTTTTATTAAATGCGAAAAATTTATTGCGAAAAATGATTAAATTGACTAAGGATGTCACAATGTTAGACCTTTTTAAATATGCAGAATCCCTACAGATGCAAAAACAGGTGTAAAATGCTATCAAATCCCTACAGAACCCCTGAAGGTGCGAAAACAAGTGTGAAAAACTAGTATTACACCAGTATGAATCTCGCAGGTATAGGGGGGTCTTGCAGGCGTGAAAACCTTGATACTCAAACACTATATTTTGCTTTTTTTCAAGCCGTTTTGAGCCTATGTTTGTATTATCTTAACTATAATCATTCCTTTTTAATATACGCCTTAGTCAGTTACAACATTCCTAGTTGATTATAGGAATTTGCACTTCATGAATAATCACACTCTTATTTTCCTTTCCATTACGTTGTATTAATATTGTTCTCCTTCCTTATATCTTCATATATGAGTGAGGTGTATTTATTATCAATCCATTTAATTATCATTTATTATGGCATCCCGAATCGTTATGGCGTTTCACAACTTTATGAATAATAATAATAATAATAATAATAATAATAATAAAATTTACTTTTAATTTTAATAATGTTAAAACTCATTCATTATATAATTCAAGGTGTCACACTTGTAACTTCTTATCCCCATAGCCTAAGACTCACTACCATCACTTGTAGCCTCCACCATCACCATTTTTAGCATAAACCCAAACTTCCAAAAGCCTTAATTTTGACCTTCCCAATCCCTAATTTTCATAAAGAAATAAAGGCTCCATCCTTTTTTACTTCGTCTTCCTTTCACTCTCTTTGTCTCCCTAAATTATGAAAAGGAAAACATTCCCTCTTATTGAAACTAGACACAAGAATAGATTTATACCCATGAAATAGTTACGACCTAGAAACCCTTAAAAGTGAAAAACTAAAAATTTCTTGAAAGGAGTTTGGTGACAATAATGTTAGTGAGGGGTTTGGTGATGTCTTGAAGAATTACAGAGGTTTAGTAACGTCGTGTCTTAGCGTGGCACCTTCATCAACATTCATCATTTATGATGATTGCAATCATCCTCCACAACTATGAACTGCTTTTGCCTTTGTTGTTGATGTTTATTAAATCTTTGTCAACGCCCCTTTTGTCGAACCAGAACCATCATATCAACCACAAATTGCAGCTCCTTTCTGAGTCGAACAACCAAATTTTTTTTATCATCTGTGTTACCTTTTCAATTATTTTTATGGGAATGCATTTCATTTTTTGGTTTTCTTTTACTAGTAAGTTTAGGTTGGTAGTTCGTACTATTACAATAGAGAATTTGAGTGTTCTATTGATTTACCTCCTTCTTGTAGATTCTATTTTATTGAATTTATGTACTTTATTGAATTTATGTACTCAATTGATTTTTTTATCATCTGTGTTTTATTCTTTTGCACATGAAGCTTAATGGAAAAAATTCTATTTATATTTGAATGAAGGTTGCATCAATAAACAAAAAAAAGTTGAAAGTTAAAGCTAAAGTTGGAAGAGATGAGAGAAGATAAGATCGATAAAGATAGAAACCATTGTCATAATCCTCACAATAGTCAAACTTATAATTTGGCATTTAAGCTTATAAAAAATGTTTGTCTAAACCAAGGCTACAAAGCATATTCCGTTAGCATCTTTAAGCCGTTAGTAACATTTGGGGGTGGGATATAAGGTTTTTCAAACCTTTGGGGTAGCTTGTAAAAAAAAGAAATTTGGATCATGATATTCGTAATTTACCATTTTCTTAATGTAACAACTAATGTCATTGAATGAATATCATGTTATTAATAAGTGGTGAAATATATATTTTATATTTCTCAAATTAAAATTAAGTAATATAAATATAAAATACAATTATAATTAACTATATTTAAGTGTAGAAAAATTTCTATCATTGACAATGATGTTATTCTACTTAGGGCTGTTTATAAACTGATCTAATCATGAAAGTTGTATAATAGATAGAAAAAACAAAAACTTTAATAAACAAAAAATTGAATTAACTAAAAATTACAAAAATTAAACTTTTTTACTAAATTGTATTCAATTTCAAATTTTTATGATCACTACTAGAAAACATTGGACTTAAAATAGTAATTTAGTGATGGAACTTTATATTTGTTAAAGGTTTGCCTCTAGCCATATGGATTTAAAATAGTTAGACAAATTTTGTTGCTAATCCCATCGCTAGACATATCGTATAGCGCAAGCACCTATTCGTCATTATTTTTACCTCTTCTCCCCTGACATTGCTAAATTAAAAACTAGAACATTGGGAACAAAGTATATGCCTGTTGATGCTTCTTTGCCATCTGCTATTGCCAAGCCCATTGTTGAAGTTGATGGAGAATCTAAAAAGATAACCATCATAACAAACATTGCTAACGTTGGTGAGAACATTAAATAAAGAAGAAGAAAATACAAATATTAGCAATGGAGGATGTGTCTGTCGCTGCTTTCTTTGCAATACACATGTTGGTGTATACATGACGAGCTATTATGCTTTTCATTGTATCATTTTATACTTATCAATAAAATAAGTCTTTTCTATTGTAAAAGTTGTTTATCATTGAAACATAGGTCGTATAAGAACTATTCATAAAATACCGTTAGTTAAGTATTTATATAGGGCCATATAAATATATTAAGACTAGTGCGTAAGTGTACTGGTGATATGATCTTACAGATCATATATATGGATGATATAGAGTCTTCACATGGGTACACATTAATGGTAACGGTGTATTGGATGGACCCATAATGAGAATGTTGCATGGCTTGTTAGATGAAAGTCATAAACAAATCTTAATGTGATAATGTTATATAGAGTTCTTCGACCTGAAGTCATTACGATTCCTACATGACAGGTTTATTGTTTTAATAAATCAAACTTCATATATAACAAGTTTATCATAAAGGCTGTAATTGGACAGTGAACAAAGTGTGTAAAGGGTTGTAGATGATATAGAAGTGATATTTATGGTCACTTGATGAAATGAGACTTAAGGAAATGCATGACCATGTTAGGAGAATAAACTTTGAATATTCATTTGTATAATGTCTACTTTGGTATCAAGTAAAATGAATTGGGTCATATAAGGATGACGACGACCATGCCTTAGGCCTAATCATATATCTTGACAAAGGGAACAAACATATAAAATGATCATCACTTATATGTTCATTGATATGAAATAATACTGAGATATAATGATAATTTCTAGATGTTGCAATTATTTTATATCAATAATAAAAAGGTTTATTATTAATATGATTGAGTATTTTTGCCTATAGGTTTATACACATAAAGTAAGCCGCCAGAGAATAGTTTTGTTTTTAGATGGACTAAAATAAAACTTTTAGGCCTAACTCATTCATAATGATCCAGGATCCCAATCACTAAGAGTAGACCTAACTTTTAGGCCTAACTTATGAAATTCTCATAAGTCGTTCACTTGTGATACACTAAATTTATAAAAGTTACGAAGGCCGCACTCTGACGAACTAAAACATTAATTTAAATCTAATTTCATATATATTGCTTTCATATCTATTTTAATTTTAATCATATATAAGGTTTTTCATTCAGTGAGAAATTTATTACATATATTTCTAATTTAATTTAAATATTATAATTAATGTAAAATTAAGCACTGATTTTAATTTAAAGATTTATGATCATAAATTATTTATTATTTATTTATTCTTTGTTATATATTATAATTATAATTATAATTATAATACATTGATATATTATTATTATTATATTATATATAAAATATTATATTATTATTATATTATATTTCCATATAGTATATTGTGACGCCATTTCGATTTCTTGGACCCGAATCCTGATGCAAGCATAATTATTTAATAAAAATACGAAAATTTTTCACGTTCAAACCCTTGAAACAAACCACTTGCATCACATATTGAATCTTAGGAAACCAAGCGCCACATTATAACAGACGGCCGTGATAACTAGATCAGAAGAAAGAACCCTAAATGTATACGCCATGAAAAGTGTGATAGAAATGAAAAAAACGTACACAGGGTATCTCTCCCTTCCCATATATGAGGATATGAGAAAGGAACCAAGGAAATACAAATCCCACGCTAGATGGTACACTTAAACATGCGAATAAGTATGTGTAAATGAGCCAAGAAACATAGGGATGAAACCCTAAACAAAGAGGCACACATGAGGAAGCAAGGGATGAAAAAGCATTAAAATTTTGGCCCTCTGGCAGTGTGTTCCATGGCCTAGCCATGGTTGCTGCCATTGGCTATGGTTCACACTACCTAGCCAGAGAAAAAGCACCATTTTTAGGTCTTAGAGGTAGTGACTTCCACAGCCTAGTCGTGGTTCCTGCCACGGTCATGGTTCTCACTGCCAGGTCCTGTTCTGGCGTATAAAAATGTTTTATTTTGGGGAATCCTAGTCCATACACAATTTGGGAGCTTTTTGGCATATACCACTCTCATAATTCTTTACATTTTGATCATAAAACACTCTTATAACATCATGCATTTAATCTATCAATCATTCATCACATCTTATACCAGTTTAAAGCTTATACAATGCCATTATCTGAAAGCATTTGGAACTATGACAACTCATCCAAAACTTAACAAAACCTATCCAAATGATTCTTGTATGATCCCAATATGTTTCTAGCATGCAATAAATATTATCTAACTTGTATATAAATATTAAAACATCATGGATCAAAATATGATTCCCTAAGTTCCTTTTCTAGGCTTATTTCTATTTAGTTCTACAACAGTTATACAATACCAAAATTCTACAAAAATTAACATGTATGAAACTCTATTTTTCATCATTAATCATTACCACAATTCCACAAAGGTACTATAACCACTATCAAGCCATTTATATAGCCATTATATCACAAGTGTAACATATCATGGGCACATACCAAAATTCTATAGTAAAATTCTACAGCAATATATATGTATATGAATCATTGTTCCATTACATCACATTACATCTCAACAATTCATCATGCACTTAACATTACATTAACCAACAATTTCATAACCTAATTATAGGTTCTCCACACATTAATCATACCAAAGCTTATGCCTCATCGACATCAAAATTTTATGCATAATCCATATCAAACAAATACCATGTCCATATGGTTTTGCATTAGCATGAAAGTTAAAATCAAAATAGTAATTATGGCTTAACACTAACACAATAACTATTCTAAATTAACTAAATTCCATTCATCACATAATTTACAAAACATATTTATACAGGATAAGTCCTTCCCATGGCATTGTGTATCCAATCCGCCTCCAAGCTTTCAAAGTATCTTTATTCCCTTAAAATTCACTATAAATGATATTTGGAGAAGTGAGTGCCACTCTAAGTAGTAAATAACAATTGCAATAATACATTGAGTATAATTTATTAAAATCACACCATATACATGTATTGACATCTCATAATCATAAGTAGGCTATTTTTTAAAATTCATTCATCACCAAATATCATCCAAACTTTTAATACCTATTACATTTTCACACTCTCAATGAAATTACTCACATGCCATGGACTTTTTAAAAAAACATCATTTTCAATGCATAAAACATGCAGTGTGGATCCAACTCAATGAGCCATAAACCGAAGTGTCAAGCAAATCATAATGCTTATTGAGGAAAATGGTCATAACATAACAAGGGAAAGCCATTAGCATTTAAAGTGCTAGACAAACCGAAGTATCCCAAGAACGCACAACCATGATATCTACACCGAACTGAAGCATCATACTTGCACATATCCCAAAGCGAACTGAAGCGTTAAGCAAACTGAACTGTCAAGGATTAAATTAGTCCTTAGGGATTTAAAGCTCCTCCTCAAGAACAACCCCCCACCAGGGCAAGCAACAAGAGACCCCGTAATTCTTGCGCCTAAACAAATATGCATATGATTTCATGAACCAAATACAATACACATGAAAGCGAACTGAAGCGCTACCTCATAACATATACATCATAGCCTAGCTCCAGTATCCTTAATACCTATCAATTCAACAACCATCACATTATACATATCAATTCAAATTCATAGTGCCATCAATATCATAAATGACATAATCATCAACACATACATAATACCAACAATAATTCATATCAAATATCACATACCATTTCCAACATTTTTGTATAACATTTGTAACAATTCTCATCATTATCAATATCAACAATTCTCATCAATTATCAAAATCCTTAATTTATATCAATCATCAAAATCCACATATCCAAACTAAATCTCACCAAACACTACTATATAACATCATCCACCACATAAATCAATTATAACTATGCACTTCCGGACAAACTTTTCTAAAAATAGTATTTATATATAAAAATGTAAATTCCCAATTTTTAGATTGCGTTTACTAATCGCTACTCAAGTAATAAACCTTCTCCGTACGTCAACACGTACCTTAGTCGATTTCTGAACTTTTGAATTTGATTTCAAGTTTTGATTTAGCTTTGAACGTCTAATTTCCTATATCTAGAAAATTTTGAAATTTTACTAGGAACCTAGGAAAAGGTGAGGTGGGTGTCATGATTTGCATAAAAAAGAGAAATAGAGATACCCATAAGATTAGGGCTTACCTAGTGAGTTAGAAATGGAGTTTGGTGAAGCTTCAAGCTTCACCTATCGCTCATCAATAGTGTCACACCCAAGAGAGAAGGAGAAGAAGAGATGAGCTTGGGAATGAGGAAAACCAAAGCACTCCCCTTCTTTTTTATGAAGCCAAGCATGAAACGAGATGGAGAGAGAAGGAGAAGAGAAGCATGATTATGGTGTAACAAGGAAGAAGAGAAAATAAAGATGGAGAGAAGAAATAATGAGTTGGGAGGAGAAGAGAAAGTGAAAAGTGGGAGGGAAATAAGGGAGAGTGACGTGGGATAGAGATAGGGAAAATAGTGATGTGAGTGATAGGCAGAAAAAGAAAGTGAGATAAGAGAAAAGAGATGAAGAGTACATGTGAGAGACAGGAAAAGTGAGACTAAGAAAAGAGAAAAGGACAAAGTTAATCAATCTAGGTTGGTTAGAGGTAGTTGTCGCGACCGGGATCGTGGTGGGAGACCGGCTATAAAAAGAAAATTAGGTTTTCGAATTCCTTTTGGAAACCATGGAGTTGCCACCAATGTTTTTAAGGTAAAACATCAGAAAAACCCTAACATAAGGTATTGGTCCTAGGTTGATATTTTAAGTTTGAAAGTCTGATTACAAGTAGGGAAGGTATTAGCCCCGCATACTATCCATTTTAAACGGTTACCCTAGATTGTTTAAGTTTTGAATAATCCAAATAATTTGTAATTTAAACCTCTTAGAAATGTCTTATGTATTTATTGTCGACTTATTAATTAAAGTTATATTTTTTGTGATTAACAGGACATCTCTTCCAAATTAATCAGGTCATCATTAAAATATGTTATGATTTTATTTTTCAAGTTAACGGGATATACTTATTTTTTAAATTTGGGTCTTACAGGATTAATTGCTCCCACTCCTACGTATTCCCCAAGCGTGAGGGGAAATCAAGGTTACGTAGTTATTTGTTTGTTATTTTAAAAATGTAAAGTAAGTTAAAACGTTGAAGTTTAGGAAACTTTAATCAAGAGGACGTCTCGTCAAAATTGATATATTATTTTTTTAAGAAAAGGAAAAAAACTTAATGGTCTAAATTAATTCTAAAAGAAAGAAAATTTTATTATTTTAAAAACTAGATCAAATTAATCTCTAGTATAAATATCTTAATTTTTGTTACATGTTAACATCATCAAAAAACTTTATGGTCTAGATTAATTTTGAAATATAAAAAATTTAAAACATAGATTAACAGGATATCTCATCCAAATTAATCTCTAATATAAAGATGTTAATTTTGTTATATGTCAACACTATTAAAATATTTTATGGTCTAAATTAATTCTTTTTTAAAAAAAATTTAAAAGATAGGTTAACAGGACGTCTGGTCCAAATTAATCCCTACCGTAAAGATTTTTATTTTTGTTACATATTGACATTACTAAAATATTTTATTGTCTAGAAAACATAAATTAGCAGGACGTTCCGTCCAAATTAACCCTTAACATTAAGATTTTAATTTTGTTACTTGTCAATACCAATTTTATTTTTAAATCTTACAAACATGATACTCTAACTTGGTAAGTAAAGAATCATCAAAAGGTATTTCATGCTAATAACTCCACATGTTTAATCATACATATTAACTTGTTACAGTTCACTAGAAAACAAGACTCAATAAAATCAAAATAAAAAATAAAAGAAAAAATAGAAATCTTTTAAAGAATTACCTCTTACTTAAATTCCCTCTTTTCTTCTTCTCTGTGTGCCTAAACCTTTATAGCTTTCCTTGTGATATGAACTGCTTCTACTCTTCCCTTTCTTATCTTGCTGTGTTAATTCACTAATATATATATATGTTAAGAATTTTCCCTTTCTCCCGATTTTCTTTCACGTCAATTCCAATTACGTCAATCTCCATGTCCTTTCCACGTGAATTTTTTTTTCTGCGTGAATGCTTCCTTTTTTCTTCCCTCTGCAGCGTGAATCCCTTTAATATATATATCTGCGCCTTGCCCTTTTTTTCCCCTTTAGAGGCGTGAACCTCTAATTAATATAATATATATATATATATATATATATATATATATATATATATATATATATATATATATATATATGTGTGTGTTAAAGGGTTCCAAAAACCTGATTCTTTTTGCTTCCCTCACATGAACTATATGCGCCTATTACATATAATAATATATAATCCTCCTTGCGCTGCGTCAATTGAACCGCTTTCTTTTTTCCTTTTTTGTTGCATGAACTTTTATAATACATATATATATATATATATATATATATATATATATATATATATATATATATATATATACACATTTAAAAAGCTATCTCATTCTATAATATATATATATATATACTCAAAAACTTTATCTCATTCTTTACAATCATCTCATTATTTTTCTCTACTCTTTATTGTAAAAATCTGATCCTACTTTTTTTATAAAATTTAAATTTTAAACTTCTCCTATTTGAATTTTAAAATTTTTCTAAGATTATATTCTAATTTTTTTTAAAATTTAAAATTTATGGTTCTAATGATGATTTAAAAATTTTAATGATTAAAGCTCGAATAAATAATTCAAAATTCAAACAAGCTCACAGGTTTACTTTTTTTTTAAAAATTAAATTCTATGTTAGATTGATTTTATTATTATTTTTATTCTTATTTTTTATTATTTATTTATTTATTTTGAAAATTTTAAATAGATTCAGACAAAATTGGGTAGTAACAGTGTAACATCCCGATTATTTAATTAATGGCAAGATTAATATTAAATGCTAATTGAGAATTAATTTAAAATAAAAGAAAACTTGATGCTGATGGAAGAGATTGGATATGACACATGATTGGATGGTGGCCCCATTTGCACGTTTCCCACCCGCTCACTCTCTGCCTTTTTCTCTTGGCCCATGTGCTGAAGATAAACCACCCCTTCATTCTCTCAAATTCCTACGAGACTTTTTTTCTTCTCCTTCTACTTCTCTTTTTCTTCTCTGTTTTCCTTCCTCCCCATCAACGTACGACTGTGGTATTTTGGGGGACTCGAAGATCCCACTGTTGGCAAGGAGCGGTTGTTCGAAGGAGGAGCAGCTCCCAGTTTCTCCAAGCTGTGTGTGGTGTTCGTCTGGATCTGAAAGTTGTTGAGCGAGAGAGACTGAGGGAACGAGCAGAGCACGGGTCAACACTGAAAATTGAGGAGCTTCTTGCATCTTTCCAGTAGGTAGGGGGCGCTTTACCTCTCAAATGCATAGTTATGGACGGATCCCGGGTGAAAGTACTGCATTTTGTGTTTATGGTTGTGAATATGTTGATTGTGTGAATCATATGATAATAACTTTCGAATACCGGGTGTGTGTGTGCGTTAGCTGAGTCACGTAAGGTTATATCCTTCTCCGTCCATGAGATGTGTGTTAGTAAACATGTGAATGCATGAAAATGTACTGGATCTGTGTTGGCCGAGTGCATGCGTTAAGAGTTTGTTATGCTGAGTCCCGTGTGTAGTTTAACACTTAACAGTATGTGGTATATGTTATTGATATTGCTAATACCAAGTGCATATTGTGGGACTGTTGGTTGATTCCTGTGTAGATTTTTATATTAGAAAGCATGAAACTGTGTTGTTGCGAATAATGGTATGATTACCGAGTACTGGTACTGAGAAGCCGAGGGTAAATCCCTGATTGATATCTTATGATTATATGCATGTAAATACTGGGATGAATCTGATGGGATTTCAACATGAATACATGAGATGCATGTGTTATGTGATTTTACCAAGTGAAATGCCACTGTTGTGCTAATGAATATGTATGGAAAAATAATAAAAGACCTTGGGTTGGACTCAAGGCAATACCGAGTGAAACACTCGTGTACTAGTGTTGGAAGCTTGGTGAAAGTCCTTAGGTTGGACTCAAGGCAAGCTTACCGAGTTGGACTCGGGGCTGCCCGTAACACTCCCGTTTTCGCTTGGAGCGATTGTGTTATGTGTGAGGGCAAACGGTTTGGTACCAGTAAAACGGCCGGATCAGCTTGGAGCTGAGAAAAAGGCTTGGAGCCTATGTTGCAACATAAAAATTAATAAAAAAAACTGACTGATCGGATCCGACTGAAATCAATGTGTGCACACTTATACTGTTGATGAGCTCAATGTGGTTATATGCGTATGTATGGGGAATATTAATATGAGCAATATGGCTGTGTATTACTGATTAATATGGCTGTGTGTTATTTGATTAAATTCCGATTCAATGATACTGTGTGTGGATATATCAAATGACAGTGCATGTGATAGATTGATTGAGAGATAATGCTGTGTAGTGGAAAGCTAGAGGATTTCTGAGTCATTATTGTCATTTTATATGTAAAAGCTCACCCCTATTGTGGCCATATTTCAGTGGATGTTGCTCGGAATGAGGAATGATGGGAGAGCACCAATTGCTGGGAAGTGCATTGTACAGTGGAAGTGTACATGTATATATATATTATATAGATGGTTTTTGTATAGCCTTGGTCGGCTCTTAGTTTATCGTTCTGTTTTTAATGTGTAGGATTTGAACTCTCTCGGTATTGGGAGTAAAACTAAACATATTTCAATATATATATAATGCTATGTGTTTTATCTTGTTCAATGGGTAATGATGTGGGTGAATGTCTAAGTTGTGTACATCTATATTCTGCCAAATGAATAATGCTTGCGTGATTCCGAGTAAGGGAGAGCTAAGGTAAATCCGAGTGAGGTGAGATAAGAGACCCTCTTCCGAATGAAGAAGGGTTGGGCTAATTCCGAGTGAGTTATGCTCATTAAAGGACTATTTCCCTAGGAGGATCAATCGAAGGGTGTTATGTGAGAAATCCCTTTAATAAGCCTATCCCGTGTGGATAAGGCCATGATATCCCGAGTGAGTGAAGTCATGTAATTCCGAGTGGGAATTGACTTAAAAACTTCCCGAGTAAGAACTTATTAGAAATTCCCCGAGTGGAAAGGAGCTAGAGTATTCTGAGTGAACGAAGCTATGAAATCCTTAAGCGAGACTTGACCTTGTAGAGAGTTCTCAAGGTAAGAGAGACCAAACATGCCGAGTGAAAAATATGTGAAACATTCCCGAGTGATACGAGACTGTGGAAAATATTTCGAGCGAGGAAAAGTTATCAATTCTGAGTGATAAGGTCACCGAGTGAACTTAGTTTCCGATTCCGAGTGATAAGGTCACCGAGTGAACTTAGGTTCCGATTCCGAGTGATGAGGATACCGAGTGGACTTGAGTTTAGATTCCGAGTGGTCGAATTATCCGAGTGCCTTGTTCGCTTGGGTGAATAAGGTTTCGCTCCAGTGATCATGGTTCGCTTAGGCGCTTTCTTTCGCTGGCTATTATTTAATCGATATTGGGCCTTGCCAGCGTGGGGGTATCCTGACCCGGTCCTTCCTTTCTTGGGTTAGATTCCTGTTCCGATTTTCCCCTTTTAGCCGTTCAGAATTTTTGGAAAATTTTTTCCCTTGTCTCGGATTTTATTTAATTTAGTTAGGATGTCTCATTTTGGTATCAGAGCGGACTTAAAAGGTCCAAGGCTAAGGTATGCTTACTCTTAGTAAGCGGTTGTGTGCATTATGATCGTGTGTCATAATTATTTACAGCATCTGATGGATTTGATCCATGTTTAAGCACAATTTGAGTGGCCATGTGCCTATGAGGTGTTGTTTTGGGGGTAGAAGATTGTTCCTACCCTGGTCCGATTAATTATATGATACTTAAGGATTGTATAATAATGTGTTATAATTATTGAATGTTGGATTGAAGTCTGATCGGTAGTGAGAAATTCTGCAAACTTATCCTTGAAAGGGGTGTTAATTTCAGGATAAGTCATGGCAAATGGTCACAGCATGGAAGCCATAGCCACGGCATTCCAGCGTTTCGCTGACATATTTGAGAGGCAGAACCAGCCTCGAACTGATGATGACCAAGGGTTGGACCGCTTCCTAAAGAGGAAGCCGAGTGAGTTTGAAGGAGGATTCAATCTCGATTCGGCTTATTCATGGATTCAGGATTTAGAAAGGATCTTTGGTGGCCTTCAATGTACTGAGGCCCAGAAAGTGGACTATGCTGTATATATGCTGCGAGCTGAAGCCGAGTGTTGGTGGAAGATCACCAAGGCCCGATTGACTGATGCAGGTACCCAGTTAATCTGGGAGAATTTTAAAGCATGTTTTCTGGAGAAATACTTTCCTGACACGGTGAGGAATCGGAAAGAGTTGGAATTCATGGAACTAAAGCAGGGTTCTATGACTGTTGAGGAATACGTTGCTAAATTCGAAGCACTGTGCCTGTTCTATCCTCCATTTCAGCAACCCGGAACCGAGGGTTCCAAGTGCATTAAGTTCGAAAGCGGATTGAGACCCAAGATTAAGAGAGCCTTCAGACACCAGGAGATTCAGAATTTTCCAGTGTTGGTGAACAAATGTAGAATTTTTGAGGAAGATGAGAATGTCCACCCGGGCCAGAGTAGTAGGATTGACACGTCCTTGAAGCCACAGCAGCCTCGCTTCAAGAAGCCGGGCAATGTTGGAAGAGGCGGACCCTCCTCTAAATATCGAGGACGGGGAAATCGTGGTGGTCGTTTTGGAGGTCATCCTGGGAATGGTAAGTGCTTTAGATATGGTGGGGACCACTTTGCCCGAGAGTGTAATGTTGGAAATGATGTGATATGCTTCCATTGTAATGAGAAAGGGCATGTTCGCCCCGACTGCCCCCAGCTGCAACCAGCAAATGTTAATGCACACCGTGGGGGTTTCCGAGGAAGAGGTCACGGAATCGGCGGCCGAGGGAATGGTGGCCGAGGCAATGGAACTCGGGGAAACATGATGTTTACTCCGAATAACCGAGAGAGGAATGCCGATCAACCAGCTGTAGGACGGGTTTCTGCAATTAATGCCGAGGAAGCTGCACAAGCTAACGACTTGGTGCAAAGTAAGTGCTCACTCGGTAGTCATACTCTTGATGTAGTTTTTGATTCTGGAGCTACCCACTCCTTTATAGCTGACGATTGTGTGAGATGTTTGAGGTTGCCGACTGTGTACATGGATCGGACTTTGGAAGTATCCAATCTGACCGGTGTTAAAGTGTTGACATCGATGATGTGCAAAGACGTAACCTTTACGTTGGGCGATCGGAGTTTTACCTTCGATTTAGTATATGTGCCTCTGAAAGACCTCGACATCGTACTTGGCATGGATTGGCTTTCAGCCAACAAGGTGCTGGTGGATTGCAAAGCCGAAGGGTGATTTTTCCGAGACAAATCCATAATGATTACTGATAAATCAATTTTAATACACTTCTTATAGTTTTACACTTGGGGTTTATTATATAATTACTATGTTTAATAATAGTATTTTAATTAAGTTTTATGTTGTTTAGTTAAATTGAAGTATTATGTATATATGTTTCAATTTTCGTTTTTTGTATGTATCTTGAGTATCTTGCCTTATTTTGGCCATAACTTGGGCTTTTGTGATCCAAATGGGCTAATCTTGGAGCCCATGGAAAGCTAAGACAGAGGGATACATCATGATGATCAAATTTGGTTATTTTGCATCTGAAAAAAATAAAGAAATGGAGCTTGAATCAATCAGCCCTCATGTGTTCCACCAGCATTGACATAGTTCACCAAAATACACATATCTGGAGTTCTAGATGTCCAAATGACCTGATTCTTGTGCCAAATTCTCAATAAGACAGAGATCTACAACTTTCATGTTGAAGGTTGTTCAAAATTCTGCCATCTAGAAGGTCATATTGGACTCGCAATGTGGAGAAGATAAAGAGGAGAATGAATTTCAACACCTACCATTATCTTCTTTTGAATTATTGTAATTTCAAGCCCACCAATGTTGAAAAAATGCATTAATAATCAGAAAATGAATGTATAGTATCATCATATCTTGCCTATAAATAGATGCTTGAAGTTGTAAGGGAGATACACAAGAAATACATAAGAAATACATGCTTTAGTTTTCATTACAATTCTATATCTTTGCTTTAGCTTCTTAAGTTTTAGTTCTTTCTCTTGCTTTATCTCCTTGTTCTATATTCCATCCTTCAAGTTATGGTTTTCATTTCCCTTCCTCAATATCAAGTAAGTTAATTTTATTATTTGTTATTTACTTTTATAATCAAAGTTTTAGTAAATTTAATATTAGCTTTCATTGTTAAAAATTATCATGGAAGCTTAATCTTTTAAAATCAACTCAAGGAATTTAATTTTTCTTTATGTTAACTTTGAGTTCTTGCTCTTAGTATTTTGATTGAAGATAATTACTTTTCTTTGTTTCTCAAGCACTTATGATGGTAGATTATTTAAGTGTATAACCGATTGGTATATAATTAAACAATCTATAATCTAAACTGATGTTGGTTGGTTAATCAATAATCAAGTTGAGAACAAAGATTAAGTTACTAAATAAGAGATTTCTATTTAGTTTCTTAACTCAATCAAATTATGGTTTTAAAGTTATTTTAGTAATTAATAAGAATATATCGATTGATTATTCTTATTAGTTCATTAATTCAATTCTAGAAGATTTTCTAGAATATAATCATTTAGGGATTCCAAATGATTTAAGATTGAGAAAATTAATTATATTTAATCATATTTGTGATCAATGATTAGTTAACTAAAGATTTATTAATTCCTTTGGTTGGTTGTTTCTAAATTTGATTATTCTTACTCATAAATTTACTTTTTTACACTATCATATAATCACTTAATTTTCCTTTCAAGCTCAACACAAACCCCCCCTTTATTATAACTAAATTGAGTGTAACTAATTGAACTAAGGTCCTCGAGAGACGACTAAGGTTGTTCACCTTATACTATATTAATTTAACTTTTATTTGACCCGACAACGACAGCGTGTCAAATTTGGCGCCGTTGCCGGGGACCTTTGGTCCTAATTATTTATATTCAATTATCTAATATATTTTACATTTTTGTTGTAGGTGTGTTGAAGATATTCAGGTTTGGTTGAATATGAGCATATAAAAAAATTGAAAAAAAAAATTCCACTTTATTATATTCTTATTTATTCTCTAATAATCTCATTTTTTAACCATTGAAAAAAAATATAAATATAAAAAAAAATCTTTAAATTTTTAAACATATGTTCTAAGCATTTCATAATTAAAATGATAAGTTTTTCCTTTTATTACATAGTTGTAGTATTTTGTTACAATATATGTAGATGTATTATGTATGACTAGATCTAATCCCGAACCACTATATTCTTTTGATCCTGAAATAGATAGAACATTTCATCAATTAGTTAGATCATCTAAGAAACTATTAAATAATAATAATAATAATAATAATAATAATAATAATAATAATAATAATACTCTACCTAATAGCATAAATAGTGAAACTAAACCTTCAACTTCTGAGTATTTGCATAACATGGCTGAAAAGACATTAAAAGAACTAGCTACACCAGATGTCACTAATCAAACATCATGCATCTTATATCCTGAGGAAGATGTCCCTTTTGTGCTTAAAACTGGTTTAGTTCATTTGTTACCAAAGTTTCATGGTCGTGCAGGTAAAGATCCTCATAAACACTTAAAAGCATTTCATATCCTTTGCTCTACCATGAAACCTGAAGGGGTCTCAGAAGAACATGTAAAACTTAAAGCTTTTCCTTTCTCCCTAGCAGATATCGCTGAGGATTGGTTATTTTACCTTCCTCCTGGCTCTATTACAAGTTGGGATGACCTAAAGAAAATGTTTCTTGAAAAATTTTTCCCCGCTTCAAGAACTTCCTCAATTAGAAAAGAAATATGTGGCATCCGGCAACATGACCGGGAAAATCTTTATGAATACTGGGAAAGATTTAAAAGATTGTGTGCTAGTTGTCCCCATCACCAAATTACGGATCAACTTCTCATACAATATTTCTATGAAGGTCTTAATCCAATGGATATAACTTTGGTTGATGCAGCTAGTGGTGGTGCTTTGCAAAATAAAATTACAAATGCAACAAAAACTTTAATTGAGAACATGGCTGCTAATGCTCAACAACATGCCACTAGAAATAATTCTGTAGTAATTAGAGGAGTCCATGAAATTGAAACTACTAATGATGGAGATAAAAAATGGGAAAGTAAATTTGCTGAACTAGCAACACTTATGAAAAATATTATTGTGTCTCAAAAACAACAACCTGTAACCCCTGCTAAGGTATGTTCTGTCTGTACTTCATCGGATCATTATACTGATTGTTGTCCTTCACTGCAGGAAGCTAAAATTCCCGATGAAAATCCTCAAGTATGTGCTGCCAACTTATACAATAACAGACCGCCACAACAACAAAATAATTATGATCTTTCTTCTAACAGATATAATCCTGGTTGGAGGAATCACCCTAATTTAAGATGGGGTAATTCCTCACAACAACCTCATGCACCTTTTCAGGCAAATACTGGACCAAGCAGACCATATCAACCTCCTCATGTACAACAACAAGCTACACAAATAGCTGCACCTTCCACTGAGAAATCAAATTTGGAGGAATTGATGAAGCAAATGTCAGTAGATAATCTGAACTTCCAAAAAAGAACTGAGGCTACAATTCAGACTCTTGAAAATCAGATTGGTCAATTGGCTACATCTTTAAACCATTTGCAGTCTCAAGGTTCAGATAAGTTGCCCGCTCAGACAATTGTCAATCCTAAAAATGTAAGTGCAATTACTTTAAGATCTGGTAAAGCTATCCATGGACCAGAAAAACAACAACAAACTGAAAATACTATTGTCACAGAAAAACATGCAGAAGAAGTTTTAGATAGTTCAAGTAATAATAGTAATGATATATCTCTTACAAATCCTCCTTCTGCAGCTGGTCCTGATAAGCAACATATCCCTCTTCCATTTCCACAAAGACAAAAATCTATACAAAATAAGAAAATGGATGAGGAGATCTTGGAAACATTTAGAAAAGTAGAGGTAAATATACCTTTATTAGAAGCCATCAAGCAAATCCCAAGATATGCCAAATTCCTTAAAGAACTATGCACTAATAAAAGAAGACTAAAAGGCAATGAAAGGATTAATATAAGTAGAAATGTGTCTGCATTAATTGAAAAACCTTTGTCACATATACCAGAAAAATGTAAAGACCCTGGGATGTTTACCATTCCATGCATAATAGGCAATAACAAATTTGAAAATGCCATGCTAGACTTAGGTGCATCTATTAATGTTATGCCTATGACTGTATTTACTTCACTTTCCCTTGGACCTTTGCAAACTACAGGTGTGGTTATACAATTAGCAAATCGAAGCTCTGCACATCCTGCAGGAATTATTGAAGATGTCCTTGTTAAAGTTAATGATTTAATTTTTCCTGCAGATTTTTATGTTCTAGATATGGAAAGTGAGAATTCCACCAATAAAGCTCCAATAATTTTAGGAAGACCATTCTTAAAAATAGCTAGAACAAAGATAGATGTGCATGCAGGAACACTTTCTATGGAATTTGGAGATAGTGTGGTTAGATTCAACATTTTAGATGCTATGAAGCATCCTACTGAGGATCATTCTGTTTTTCAAATTGACTTAATAACTGATTTAGTTGAGGATAATATTATTAAGTTGTCTGATGATGTTAATTTTCCTGTATTGTCTGATTTTTATGATTCATTGGTTTGTGATTCATGCATGGATTCTCATCAATGCAATGTGTGTGCTGAAATTGAGAAATATTTGCTTAATGATAATAATGATCCAAACTCCCTTAAAACAGAAAATATAGTTCTAGATGTTGTTTCAAAAGAATCAGAGTGTGATAATTTGATTAAAGTAGTTACAAATACATCTGATTATGTTGAAGTACAAGTTGCTGAGACAAATTCAACCAAGTTGATTCCTTCAATAATGCAGCCTCCTATGTTAGAGTTAAAACCTCTTCCTGAACATTTAAAGTATGCATATTTAGAGGAAGATAAGAATCTTCCAGTGATTATTTCTAACAAATTAAATGTTGATCAAGAAACAAGGTTGTTGTAGATTATTAAGAAGCATAAGAAAGCAATTGGTTGGACTTTGGCAGATATCCCAGGTATTAGCCCTTCCATGTGTATGCATAGAATTCTATTAGAGGAAGAAGTTAAACCAGTAAGGCAACCACAAAGAAGACTTAATCCTCAGATCCTTGATGTAGTTAAAAAAAAGGTAACAAAATTATTACAAGCTGGCATTATTTACCCTATATCAGATAGCACTTGGGTCAGCCCTGTACAATTGGTTCCCAAGAAGTCTGGAATCACAGTGGTTAAAAATGAAAATGATAAACTAATTCCTACCAGAATCCAAAATAGTTGGCGAGTATGCATTGATTACAGGAAACTTAACAAAGCAACTCGAAAGGATCACTTTCCTTTACCTTTCATTGATCAAATGTTGGAACGACTGGCAGGTAAGTCACATTACTGCTTTCTAGATGGATTTTCAGGTTACTTCCAAATTTATATTGCACCAGAAGATCAAGAAAAAACAACATTTACATGTCCTTTTGGCACTTTTGCTTATAGGAGGATGCCTTTTGGCTTATGCAATGCCCCTGGTACCTTTCAACGATGCATGATTAGTATCTTTGCTGATTTTCTTGAAAATTGCATGGAAGTATTTATGGATGATTTCACAGTATATGGTTCATCATTTGATACTTGCTTAAATAGTCTAGATAAAGTATTACATAGATGCATTGAAACTAACCTTGTTCTTAATTATAAGAAATGTCACTTCATGGTAGAAGAAGGAATAGTTTTAGGCCATGTGATATCTAAAAAAGGCATAGAAGTAGATCCTGCAAAAATTACTGTAATTTCTCAATTACCTTATCCCTCTTGTGTACGAGATATTCGTTCTTTTCTTGGTCATGCAGGTTTTTATAGAAGGTTTATAAAAAACTTCAGTAAGATAGCCCTTCCGTTGTCTAACTTACTACAAAAAAATATAACATTTGACTTTAATGACAAATGTAAAGAGGCTTTTGATTGCTTAAAGAAAGCTTTAACTACCACTCCTATCATTCAGGCACCAGATTGGTCACTTTCATTTGAACTTATGTGCGATGCATCAAATTATGCATTAGGAGCTGTTCTTGCTCAAAGAGTAGGTAAAGTACAACATGTTATTTACTATGCCCCACGAACTTTGGATACTGCACAAATAAACTATACTACCACAGAAAAAGAACTACTTGCTATTGTGTTTGCACTTGATAAATTTAGATCTTATTTGCTCGGTTCAAAAGTAGTTGTGTTTTCAGATCATGCAGCATTAAAGTTCCTTTTAAAGAAACCAGATGCAAAACCAAGATTGATCAGGTGGATGTTGCTGCTCCAAGAATTTGACATTGAAATTAGGGATAAAATTGGAGCAGAAAATTTGGTGGCTGATCACTTAAGCAGAATTGAAAAAGAACTTGACCCAATTTCCATTAGAGATGATTTCTCTGATGAACAACTTATGGGAATACATGATTCTACTCCATGGTTTGCTGATTTGGTAAACTACTTAGTTGCTTCTGTTACTCCCATACATGCATCTAAACAACAAATAATAAAACTAAAAAGTGATTCTAAATACTATGTTTGGGATGATCCTTACTTATAGAAACTTTGTAGTGATCAAGTCATTAGAAGGTGTGTAACTGAAAATGAATTTCATTCCATTCTTATATTTTGTCATACATATGCATGTGGTGGACATTTTGGACCTCAACGTACAGCAAGGAAAGTATTAGAATCTGGTTTATATTGGCCAACAATTTTTCGTGACGCATATACGTTTTGTAAATCTTGCGAACGATGTCAAAGAATGGGAAACATATCTCGTAGAAATGAGATGCCTCAACAACCCATGTTATTTTGTGAAATTTTTGATGTTTGGGGCATAGATTTCATGGGACCTTTTCCTGTATCTTTTGGTTTTGTTTATATACTACTTGCGGTCGATTATGTGTCTAAATGGGTTGAAGCTAAAGCTACTCAAACTGATGATTCTAAAGTTGTTGCAGATTTTGTTAAATCACACATATTTTGCAGGTTTGGTGTTCCTAAAGCCATCATTAGTGATCAAGGATCACATTTTTACAACCGTAAAATGGAGTCCCTTCTTAAAAAATATGGAGTTATGCATAAGGTTTCAACACCTTATCACCCCCAAACAAATGGGCAAGCTGAAGTGTCCAATCGGGAATTAAAAATGATCCTTCAAAAAATAGTACAACCAAATAGGAAAGATTGGAGCAAAAGGTTAGAAGATGCTCTTTGGGCTTATAGAACAGCTTATAAAACACCTATTGGAATGTCCCCCTATAGGATTGTTTTTGGAAAATCATGTCACTTACCTGTAGAAATTGAGCACAAAGCTTATTGGGCAGTAAAACAATGTAACCTGGACTTAAACAAGGCCGGTAAAGAAAGGAAACTCCAACTACAGGAACTAGAAGAAATTCGTTTGGAAGCTTATGAAAGTTCTAAAACCTATAAAGAAAAAGCCAAATCCTTTCATGACAAACAGGTCTTGAGAAAAAAAATTTTCATTGGACAAAAAGTTTTATTGTACAACTCACGTCTAAAGCTCATATCTGGTAAGCTTCGCTCTAAATGGGCAGGCCCATTTGAAATAACTAATATCTTTCCTTATGGTGTGATTGAAATTTCAGATAAAGCACAAACAAGGTTTTCAAGGTAAATGGGCACCGACTTAAACCTTTCTTTCAAGGGTTCCAAGAGCACATAGATACGGAGGTGTATTTGTGTGATGCCAAATATTTTGACTAATTTTTCCTAATAACAATATTTATAAAAAAATAATAAAAATAATAAAAAAATAAAAAATAAAAAAATAGATATCAGTTAATTACATCATCATTCTTTTCGGTGCTAACACTTATCTTAATCAGTATTACTATTATTGTTTTGGCATTATTATCATTTTCTTGCAGTAGTTAAAAGGTCATCGTCAGGCTCGTGACGTTAAACAAGCGCTTGATAGAAGGCAACCTATCACCTTTTCACCTTCTTCATCTCTACTATTCTCTATAACCTCGTTTTCTATTCTCTCTTTTCTAAACAGCCACAACTTCAAAGTAATCTGACAATGGAACAAACCCTTGCAAAACTTAAGGAAAGATTCCCTACACTTCCACGCGATGTGATTGTAAAAATTTACAAAGCTCGAGTTCAAAGGTTAAAACTACTCACATATTTTGGCATTCCAGAGGATGTTCGTTGGCTTATTGAAGCAAAGGTACGTCTCTCTGGTGAATTACATAAGTCCTATATAAAACATTTACCAGGTATGGGACGTAGTTCTTATTCTAAAAAACGAAGAACTAAAAGGATGGGAGTTTGCCATAAGTGTGCAAGATGGAATTGTGATACACGTTGTAGGAACCCTGGAATGGTATCTATAAATCGGGAGGACAAAATTAAATTTATAAAGGATGGACTGAGTAAAGAGAACTTGGATAACTTAATCCAAACTCTTGAGACGCATCCATGTGGAACGGTTCAAGGAGTCCTTCTGAAATTATATGATCTATTCATTCAACAAAAAGAAAACTATAGCCTTGGGAATCTGGCGTTAAACGACCCTGTTTGCCAGTTTATAAGAAAACTGGATGGGTAGCAAAAACCTCGACTCATAGAAGGCGTTTAAGCCGTTACTGGACGTAAAACCAGAGGAAGATGTGAGCCATAATCACAACTACTGTACATATTTACTGTTGTTTTCAATGTTTTACTTTTCTGAATTCACTTTGACTTTTAAAATTACCTATTTTTATTTTCTTCAATCATGTTTTTTCAAATTTCTTCATTACCATCATTTATTTTTATATAATAATAATTATGTAAACCTTTTATCTTTCATCAATTATTTCATCTCAGTTTTTATCTATATAAGGGCGCACAACTCTATATGGAAAACATAAAAAAAAAGATGAAAAAAATAAAATCCATTTGTGTGTTTGGTGGATCCAACAATGGTAATTTTAAGGAGTACCTAATAGCAGCTACTAAGTTGGGAAAACTATTGGCTGCGAAAGAAATAAAGGTCTTGTATAGAGGAGGAGTACAGGGTTTGAGAGGCTCCATGGCACTATCTGCACTAGTTGAAGGAAGCAACGTCTCTAGTATCATCCTACATCATGTTGGTATTACACCAGATATTGCTGTAGGAACTGAGGTAAAAGTTACAAGCCTCTATCAACGAATGGCTCGTATGGTTATAGGTGCTGAAGCCTTTATCGCACTTCCTGGAGGTTTTGGTACTTTTGAGGAAATATTTTGCATTTTATCATGGTGTAGCATGAACTTTCATAAAAAGCCATTAGGATTATTAAATATTAATGGTTTTTATGACAATTTGTTAATGTTTTTAGATAAAGCTGTGGAACAGGGCCTTATAACTCAAGATGATTGATCATTCATTCATGCTTCATCAGATGCAGATGAATTGATTGATATTTTGCAGAGCTTTTTACCCCAACCTCAACCCCTCTTGAAGCAAGATAAGGATCACACACACAAGCGAAAGAATCCAGAACCAGACACCACCCTTCGGTTATAACTTCTTTCTCACCTTTATCTATATTTTAAAAAAATCATTAAAAAAAAATAGACTGTGGAAATCATATAAGACACTGAGGACAATGTCTTGAATAAGTGTGGGGGGGTCTGAGTTATATATATATATTTTATTATTTTTTTGTGTGAGGGATAGACAGAGTAAAGATTAATTTGGGAAAGTTGTATCTAAAGTCATAAAGATGCATCTTTGAGAACCAAAGTCTTGAGACGTATCCTTCACTATATAGTGTCAGTATCACTTTTGTTTAATTTTTTTTTAAATAAAAAAATAATTTATTTTTTTTTCTTTTCTTTCATGAGTACTTTTGTTGGGATGGGCTGAGTAAAGATTCCAAACTCTTGAGACGCATCCTCATAACAAATCTCACTCGGATAACCACAATCGTTTCACCTTCCTTATTAAAACCATTTTTCAAAAAAAAATAAAAATAAAAATAAAAAAATAAAAATAAAAACACGCACACACACATAGTCACTATATTTACTTTAGTGCCGCACCTTTGCCTTTACCTTCACCCGAATCATTTCTGTTCGACATCAACCATTCTGCAACCATAAACATCATCTTCATCATTCTTTAGCCGCCACACTTTGCCTTCATCCTTTTCTTTTAGATCGGAGCTACACCTCACCACTAGTCAATCATCAGGTTCTTTATTTTCTCTTAATGGATGATATAGCAGAGTCTTTCTATAGGCATACGAATGAATTAAGATGTATGTTATTGCTCTTGATGCTACTCATGGTTGTGTTGATGATATTTTTCTTATGGGTTCTAACACAAGGCCTATGAAACTAGGTTGTATGACACAATCAAATTGTTCAGTTATACTAATCATTTCACATGCAATTGAACTGACCAATTTGTTGTAGGTATCTTCGTTACTAAGCGCCCTTAAAAAAAAGTACAGAGCAAGAAGCATAAGGAACCGGATCTTGACACCAATATTTGGTTATGATTTATTTATTTTTTGTTTCTTGTTCACAAAAAAAAATCATCATTTCCAGTTTTTTTTTATTTTAAATTCTACATGCTTTTCACTAAATTTGTTTTTTTTTTAAAAAAAATTGTCTAAGTAATGAGTAATTGCATCACCCTTGTCCAATATTTCATGACATGTTGTGAATAATTTCCTTGCATATTAATTTAATAAGTTGTTTGTGAAGATCAAATTGTATATGAATTGTGATAGATTGACCACCCTCAGTGAGATTTTGAGCTTAATTGGATGGATTATATTATGCCATCTTTCCTTTTTCTTGATTAACCCTTATTTATTAGTACTCTAGAACTTGACTTGTTTCTTTTTGATGTATTATGTTCCATGTGCATGCTTTGATGTGATTAAGGCCATTTTTGTTTTAACTAGCCACTAGCCATATGCCTTACCTTACATACTTTCCATTGTTACCCACGTTGAGCCTATATCCATTTCTTGATTCAGCCACATAATTTGCCAATAGCCCAAAAAAAAAAACATGATCACCTTTGCTTAGGAATTGATTAGGAGTTTTGGAATTACTATGAATAAAGATTGTTGATGATTGTGGAAATGTACCCAAGATATATATGTTGTTGTTTCATTGCTCAAAAAGAAAGTAAAAAATAAAAAAAAATAAAAAAGAAGAAAAAGAAGAAGTGGTGAATATATGTATGAAAATAATCAGGAGGATTTATTCTCATGTTTTATCCTCCATCATGTTTCATTTTGCTAAGTATTGAGTTTCAAAATGTACTTCCACAATCACTAAATCACTTACTCCATTGCTCTTTTTCAACCCTAAGTTTAGACATACTATTTCATTTTATCCACCCTATATCACCTTGGCCCCATTACAACCTTATAAAGTCCTTTTGATCTCTGCATGCATATATGTTCAAATATGAAAATTAGAAATTTGTCAAGCCTATGGTAGTGCTAATTTATTTGGGTGATTTCTGAGAGTATACACAAACCCAAACAATTGAGATATAGAGAGCATAAAGAGAACATCTATCACATTTTCATCCACTCTTTGATTTGATCACTCAATTTGTGAAACTAGTATGTAATGCTTCTTATTCACACTTATCATGACCTCTTGATATAAGGGATGATGTGTATTACTTATTATTTTAGACTTCAAAAAAAAAATCAATTTGAAAAAAAAAAACCTTTTTCCGTTGTTTCTCATTTTAGTTTTTGGTTTGGTTTTGCCCTGGAGTGCAAAAGCTTAAGTGTGGGGGAATTTGATAAATCAATTTTAATACACTTCTTATAGTTTTACACTTGGGGTTTATTATATAATTACTATGTTTAGTAATAGTATTTTAATTAAGTTTTATGTTGTTTAGTTAAATTGAAGTATTATGTATATATGTTTCAATTTTCGTTTTTTGTATGTATCTTGAGTATCTTGCCTTATTTTGGCCATAACTTGGGCTTTTGTGATCCAAATAGGCTAATCTTGGAGCCCATGGAAAGCTAAGACAGAGGGATACATCATGATGATCAAATTTGGTTATTTTGCATCTGAAAAAAATAAAGAAATGGAGCTTGAATCAATCAGCCCTCATGTGTCCCACCAGCATTGACATAGTTCACCAAAATACACATATCTGGAGCTCTAAATGTCTAAATGACCTGATTCTTGCGCCAAATTCTCAATAAGACAGAGATCTACAACTTTCATGTTTAAGGTTTTTCAAAATTCGGCCATCTAGAAGGTCATATTGGACTCGCAAGGTGGAGAAGATAAAGAGGAGAATGAATTTCAACACCTACCATTATCTTCTTTTGAATTATTGTAATTTCAAGCCCACCAATGTTGAAAAAATGCATTAATAATCAGAAAATGAATGTATAGTATCATCATATCTTGCCTATAAATAGATGCTTGAAGTTGTAAGGGAGATACACAAGAAATACATAAGAAATACATGCTTTAGTTTTCATTACAATTCTATATCTTTGCTTTAGCTTCTTAAGTTTTAGTTCTTTCTCTTGCTTTATCTCCTTGTTCTATATTCCATCCTTCAAGTTATGGTTTTCATTTCCCTTCCTCAATATCAAGTAAGTTAATTTTATTATTTGTTATTTACTTTTATAATCAAAGTTTTAGTAAATTTAATATTAGCTTTCATTGTTAAAAATTATCATGGAAGCTTAATCTTTTAAAATCAACTCAAGGAATTTAATTTTTCTTTATGTTAACTTTGAGTTCTTGCTCTTAGTATTTTGATTGAAGATAATTACTTTTCTTTGTTTCTCAAGCACTTATGATGGTAGATTATTTAAGTGTATAACCGATTGGTATATAATTCAACAATCTATAATCTAAACTGATGTTGGTTGGTTAATCAATAATCAAGTTGAGAACAAAGATTAAGTGACTAAATAAGATATTTCTATTTAGTTTCTTAACTCAATCAAATTATAGTTTTAAAGTTATTTTAGTAATTAATAAGAATATATCGATTGATTATTCTTATTAGTTCATTAATTCAATTTTAGAAGATTTTCTAGAATATAATCATTTAGGGATTCCAAATGATTTAAGATTGAGAAAATTAATTATATTTAATCATATTTGTGATCAATGATTAGTTAACTAAAGATTTATTAATTCCTTGGGTTGGTTGTTTCTAAATTTGATTATTCTTACTCATAAATTTACTTTTTTTGCACTATCATATAATCACTTAATTTTCCTTTCAAGCTCAACACAAACCCCCCTTTATTATAACTAAATTGAGTGTAACTAATTGAACTAAGGTCCTCGAGAGACGACTAAGGTTGTTCACCTTATACTATATTAATTTAACTTTTTATTTGACCCGACAACGACAGCGTGTCAATTACACAGTGCAAGGTATAGCCCAGTTATCTGTGATGCTTTGTTTGACCGAGGGTGAGAGTAGAATCCGAGTGCATGATATTCCGATTGTTTGTGATTTTCTTGAGGTGTTTCCGGATGATGTGCCGGGTGTCCCTCCAAATAGAGAAGTTGAATTCTCTATTGACTTAATCCTTGGAGCCGAGCCAGTGTCCAGTGCTCCTTATAGGATGTCTCCGATTGAATTAGC
This sequence comes from Clitoria ternatea, assembly GCA_037962975.1. Lineage (NCBI taxonomy): Eukaryota > Viridiplantae > Streptophyta > Magnoliopsida > Fabales > Fabaceae > Clitoria > Clitoria ternatea. The sequence continues at coordinate 47,213,021 of CM075673.1, forward strand.
TGAGTTGAAGAAGCAAGTTGACGAGTTGCTCGGTAAACAGTTCATTCGACCGAGTGTATCACCGTGGGGTGCACCAGTGTTACTCGTCAAGAAGAAGGACGACAGCATGAGACTATGTATTGATTACCGACAGCTGAGTAAGCTCACTATAAAGAATCGGTACCCATTACCGAGGATTGATGATCTGATTGATCAGTTGAGGGGTGCTTCGGTCTTCTCAAAAATTGATTTGCGGTCGGGATACCACCAGATCCGGGTGAAGGACTCGGATATTCCCAAGACTGCGTTTAGGACCCGGTATGGTCACTACGAGTACGTAGTAATGCCGTTCGGTGTGACAAATGCCCCTGCTGTATTCATGAATTACATGAACAACATTTTCCATCCATAGTTAGACCAATTCGTGGTCGTTTTTATGGATGATATCTTGGTTTATTCTAAAACTCCCGAGGAGCATGAGGAACATCTCCGATCGGTACTCCAAGTATTAAAGGAGAAGCAACTGTTTGCAAAACTTTCAAAGTGTGACTTCTGGATGGATAGGATCCATTTTCTTGGACATGTAATTTCCGAGGAAGGAGTCTCAGTAGATCCTTCCAAGGTGGAAGCTGTAATGGCGTGGGAGAGGCCTAAGTCGGTCTCGGAGATCAGAAGCTTCATGGGTCTGGCCGGTTATTATAGAAGGTTTATTGAGGGGTTCTCTAAGCTTGCTCTGCCCCTGACCAAGTTGACTCGGAAGAATGTTCCTTTCGTGTGGAGTTCTGAGTGTGAGAAAAGTTTTCGAGAGCTAAAGACTAATTTGACAACGGCTCCAGTACTGGCATTGCCAAATTTGCAAGAAAGCTTTGTAGTTTACTGTGATGCATCCGGACTCGGTCTCTAATGTGATAGCTTATGCCTCTCATCAATTGAGGCCACACGAGCAGCACTATCCGACTCACGACTTGGAGTTGGCAGCTGTTGTCTTCGCGTTGAAAATATGGAGACATTACTTGTATGGCTCCAAATTCGAGGTCTACAGTGACCACAAAAGCCTCAAATATTTATTCGATCAGAAAGAGCTGAACATGAGGCAAAGGAGGTGGACGGAATTCTTAAAAGATTACGACTTCGAGTTGAAGTATCATCCGGGTAAGGTGAACGTTGTGGCCGACGCCTTGAGTCAGAAGTCGATTCATGTGGCAACAATGATGGTAAAAGAAATGGAATTAATTGAACAATTCCGAGACATGAATTTGCACATGGATGTCTGTTCGTCTCGGAAGGTAACGCTCGGAATGTTGAAGATAGCTAGTGAGTTTCTGAAGCTAGTGTATGAGAAGCAAAGGTCGGATTCCTACTTAGCTGAGATGAAAGAGACTCAGGCTAAGGGTAAGGATCTGTCCTTAACCGAGGGCTCGGATGGAATTTTCCGGGTGAAGGATAGGATATATGTGCCGGGTGCTGGCGAATTGAGGAAGATGGTGCTCGATGAAGCCCACAAGAGCCTGTTAAGCATCCACCCGGGCACTACAAAGATGTACCATGACTTGAGGATGCACTTTTGGTGGCCCGGATTGAAAAGAGACGTGGTCGACTATGTGGCTCGGTGTATTATTTGCCAGAAGTCAAAAGTTGAGCAACAGAAACCGTATGGTGGATTGCAACCTCTTGAAATCCCCGTGTGGAAATAGGACTCAATTGCCATGGACTTTATAATGGGATTGCCTAGAACCCGAGTGGGTTATGATGCCATTTGGGTCATTATGGACCGATTAACGAAATCAGCACATTTCTTACCCATGAACATGAGGTATTCCTTACAGAAGTTAGCCCAGATTTATATCCGTGAGGTTGTTCGAATGTATAGTGTGCCATCTTCTATTGTGTTGGACAGGGACCCAAGATTTACTTCCCGGTTTTGGGGAAGCTTGCACCAGGAATTAGGCACAAAACTCCGACTGAGTTCAGCCTACCATCCCCAATTGGATGGGCAGTCCGAGCGGACAATACAGAGCTTGGAGGACTTGTGGAGGTCCTGTGTGTTGGAGCACGGTGGTAGTTGGGACCAATATCTCCCTCTAATTGAATTTACATATAATAACAGCCACCACAGCAGCATTGGCATGGCACCATATGAAGCATTGTATGGCCGGAAATGTCGAACCCCACTCTGTTGGTCGGAAACCAGTGAAAGTCTATTGTTGGGCCCGGAAATTATGAAGCAGACTGATAAGTGCTTTATAGTACAATAAATTAGATCCAGTTTGCTTAGGATTTTTATCATTATCCACTGTAATTCCTTTATTTATTGCGATTTTTGCTTTCTTTCCACTCTATTCTACTTGGGTATGTTATTTTGCAGAACTTAAGGTAATAAAGGGTCAAAAACAAGAGAAAAACGACCATAAAATGATAAAGAAACAAGAAGAACAAGCCCAAAGTGGAAAGAATTCTCTTTTTAAAGTTGAAATCCAACTCAGAAAGCAGAAATCCGACTCAGAGCACTGAAATCCGACTCAAAATGGCCAAATCCGAGTGGGATAACTCAGAAATGACCAAATCCGAGTGGAAAACTCAGAGTAAAGCATTGCCGAGTGGAATACTACACTGTTGGAGGAAAATCCGAGTGAAATGTTCCCTGTCAAAGCCATTCCGAGTGGTAAATGGCTGACTCGAGTGAAGGACCAATGCTGAAATGGAATAAGTCTCGGTTGGAGGTGATTCCGAGTGGAAACTTCCCCGACTGCATCCATTCCGAGTGAAAAAGGAGACTGACCTCCAATAAATATGTCCAAGGCTATTCTCCGAGTGAAAGGATTACTGATTGAAGTGAATCCGAGTGGGAGCTTTCTGATTGCAACTAATCCGAGTGAAAAGCTGTTCTGAGTGAATGGATTCCGAGTAGAAGAGGCCACTGAAATGAATAAATGCTGACTAAGGAGGAATCCAAGTGGTTTCACTCAGAGAAGATGGCATTCTCAAGCGGAACAAGGCATTTCGGAGTAATGCCTTGTGCAAGCAAGGAAAATCCGACCAGGAGTAAATCACACTCGGACAGATTCTCACAGTTTCACACTAAGTCCGAGTAAAATCTCTGCAACGAAGAATACCGAGTGAAATGGGTCAGAAACCTATATTTTTGAGCAAAGCAAGGCTCGGACATGAGAGGAAATTCAATCAGCCAGATTCGAGTAAAGACAACCGACTGGGTTGATTGACGACTGAAGGCCATTCCGAGTAAAAAGCAAGAAGACACTTCCGAGTGTATCATTTCAAGGAATGAAGGCCGACTGAATTATTTCAAAGCAAATCCGAGTGAATGTATCCGAATAAATTTGACCGAGTGAATTCCAAAGCAAAATCTGAGCAAAGTTTGAACCGAGTGGTTCAGATTCAGAGACAGCCGAGTGAAAATGTTTGGGAACCGATTGAATAAATTCTGATCCTGAGTGAATCTTCAATTAGTTCCGAATGAACTCCATGAAGCTGAGCTGAGTGAATGGTTTCAGTCGGATCCGAGTCCCTCTTCAGTTAATTCCGAGCCACCTTCTAATCAGTTCCGAGTGAATCACTTTTCACTCAGTTCCGATTCACTTTTCAATCGGTTTCGAAGAAATAAAACAATCGGAGTTGCTTTGCTCATCTCCTCACAGCAACTAACACTGTCCGACTTCACAGCAACTCAACACCGACCGGGTTGCTCCAAATACCGACCGGTTTTCTTCCAACACCGGATCACTCCAACACCGGATCAAATGCACACCGGATCAACTCCAACTCTTCAGCAACCCAAACACCATCCCTTCAAACCAATACCGACCGAAACACCGTCCCATTCCCTCTCTTCTATCCGCTGTCCCTTTCTTCTTCTAATCCATACCACACACCGTCCTCTCCTTTCCATCCACAACACCGTCCAGCAATACTTTCCACACCGCCCAGCAACCCACTCAACACTTTCCTCTCCACACCGTACAGATCTCCATCCAACAGCAACTCCTCTCCACGCTGTCCAGTTTGCACCCACACCATCCAGCACTGAGCAAACCACCCTCCAGCAAGCTTTCACTTAGATTTGTGGGAAAATAACATTTTTCCACTTGGAATTTCATCATTCTGCACCAATCATCACTAAAATCCAAGCACCGAATTATTGAAAATATTAAAATATGCAAATTGGAAACAAGTTGGCACAGCTGGAACTCACATGCACCGAAAGTTTCTTCCACCTGCAATTTGAACGCGTTTTCATAGCTGGAATCCTCCATCTATTTGCCTATAAAAGCAGCAGCAACCCATCAGCAAAATAATCATCTCTTCCCATCAATTACCATCAGCTTCATTCTATTTTCTTTTCTTTTCTTCGTTACTTTCTCTTTTTTTCTCTTTAGTTTTCTTCTTTTCCATTTTTCTTTCTCTGTTCGTTTTTCTTCTCTTTCTTTTTATTTTCTTTTCTTTCTTTTATTTTGTAAGAGTGTGAGGGCTGTAAAAGTGAGAATTTAAATTTGTAATTGGTGGAGAATATTGCAACAAGGAATTACAGTGGTAAATTATTCTGAGCTTTTGGAGAAACCCGTAAGTCTTTATTTTTACCATGTCTTGTATGTTTTATTTTTCCATTATTTATATGAATTTAAATTATTTCATGAGTAGCTAAATTAATTATCTTGGGATAAAAGGGGTATGATAATATTTTATTGTTAATATTATTTTGACTTGGAATTAAATAAATTTCTGTTTTCCATTTAGTTCAATTATGCTTAATGCTTTTAGTAATTCCTAACAAGAACCTAAATGATAAAACTATATACTTACGGGTATATTAGTAAGTTTAGGTAATAAATAGAATCGAGAGATTTATTTTTACCGGAAAGCTTTGAACTAAACCTAAGATTTTTGAGATGCTTTTTGTGACCTCGGTAAAACCGTGAAAGTAATCAAAATTATTTTGAGGAAATAAAAGGGATTTTCATAAAATGATAATGGGCCTTTCTGAGGATTAAGCAGCGCTTTCCATAGGTTAGGTACATTAATAGGATTCCGAGAGGAACATATTAATTAGCTTTTGGAAAATTCGCCTTGGAAAACTTAATTCGATTCTTATTTATGAAAAGTTAAAATTCATTAATATAAAATAGAGTCTTAATCCCCCGAAATCCCAAGATATTCTCAACTCTGATTTTTTTTAGTGTCAAGTAAATTTTTATTTTTTCATATTCTGAGCAACTTAATTTTGTGTTTTATTTTACAAAAAACCTTAAAAATCAATTGTGTGGATAATTAAATTTCAATATGCTGGTACTTTGAACACAGTCCCTGTGCAGAACAATAATCTTTTATATTACGCGACATAACCCGTGCGCTTGCGGGCCCTGTCAAGTTTTTGGCGTCGTTGCCGGGGACTGTTGTCCCTCAAATATCGGCAATATTGAAATTTGATTAGATCATACTTGTTAATATTTTTATTGTTATTGTTATTTTTATTTTTATTTTCTTTGTAATTTTGTATTTTGTTCTATATTCTGTGTATCTGTTGTTGTTTTATTTTTGTAATTGTTTGTTTTATTTGTCATTTATTTTCTATTTATGCGACGAAGCCGTAGTGTCGATCTAAACTTAGGATTTGACCCTGAGATAGAACGTACCCTTAGAGCTTTGAGAAAACAACAAAAACAACAAAAAGAAGAAAAAGAAAAACAAATGGCAGACCAACATAGACCCTTAAGAGATTTTGCCGCTCCAAGTACAAATGGAAGAGGATCTAGCATCCTCAGACCCACAGTGGAGGCTAACAATTTTGAATTGAAGCCTGCACTACTCTCTATGGTTCAACAGAACCAATTCGGAGGATTACCCTCTGAAGATCCAAATCTTCACCTTCAAATCTTTCTTGAATACTGTGACACCTTGAAGATGAACGGAGCCACCAATGATGCCATTCGCTTAAGACTTTTCCTTTTCTCCTTAAGAGATAAAGCGAGAGCGTGGTTATACTCTCTTCCTGAAGGAGCCATCACGACTTGGGAACAATTGTCCAGTGCTTTTATCAATAAATGGTACCCAAGGAACAAGACCGATGTGCTGAGAAAACAAATCATCAATTTTTCACAAAAGATAATGAATCCTTGTATGAAGCCTGGGAAAGATACAGGGAGATGCTAAGAGAATGTCCTCACCATGGGATAAAAAGGTGGTTGGTAATCCATATTTTCTATAATGGACTAACTTCCACATAAAAGATCTCTTTAGATGCTGCAGCTGGAGGAGCCTTCATGAGTAAAAATGTTGATGAAGCTGAGAATCTGATCGAGGAAATAGCTCAAAACACTCACCAATGGAACTCTGAGAGAGGATTACCTTCTAAAACACCATGTAAGTATTCTGTCGATGCTCTTTCCCTACTTTCTGCCAAAGTTGAAGCATTAACATTAAAACTTGATAAAATAGGGTCAACATGTGCTACTAATATTGTTTGTGAAGTTTGTGGTGTTTCAGGACATGGAGCCACAAACTGCCATTTAGCAATGACCCCTAATCAAGAACATGAAATGCATAAGGTGGATGCTATTGGAAACTATGGTGGAAATTATCAAGGTAACTACAGACCCCCACAAGGTCCACCTGGCTTCCAAAATAGGCCACCTCAATTCCAAAATAACTACAACCCTCAACAAGGACCCTACAAATCAAAACTAGAGTCCTTAATGGAGACATTTGTAGCTACTCAACAGAAGCAGAATGATGAATTCTCTGATGCAATAAAGAACTTAGCTTCAAAGGTGGACTCCCTTGCCACCCATAACAAAATATTGGAGACTCAAATTGCCCAACAAGCCTCCTACTCTCAAAGAGCACCAGGAACATTTCCTGGGAAACCTGAGGCTGGACCTTCCAACCATGCAATGGCTATCACTCTTAGGAGTGGTACTCAATATGATGGTCCAGTTGGTAAGACTGAAGAGAAAAAGAAATTGGATGAGTCTTCATCTCACCCGATGAATAAGGAAGAAAAACCACAAGAAAAGAAAGAAGAGGTTAAGCCATATCAACCTCCTATTCCATTTCCTCAGCGCCTGGCTAGAGGAAAGTTGGACAAACAATTTGGTAGGTTTCTTGATGTTTTAAAGAAATTGTATGTCAATATTCCCTTCATAGATGTTTTGCAGCAAATGCCTATCTATGTGAAGTTCTTGAAGGATATTTTGTCCAACAGAAGAAAGCTTGAGGAAGATGGAACGGTGGCACTCACTGAGGGGTGCAACGCTCTAATTCAAAAGAAAATGCCTCCAAAACTTCATGATCCAGGTAACTTTTCTATTCCTTGTATGATTGGTGGCATAGCTATAGATAGAGCATTGTGTGATTTGGGAGTGAGTGTGAGTTTAATGCCATTATCTGTTGCTGAAAAGTTAGGATTGGGAGAGCTAAAACCTACTAGGATATCTTTACAGTTGGCTGATAGATCTATCAAATATCCTGTAGGAATTTTAGAGGATGTTCCTATTAAGGTAGGAAAATTTTTTATACCTGCTGACTTTATTGTGCTTGAAATGGACGAAGATTCTTTGATTCCTATTATTTTAGGCAGACCATTTTTAGCAACTGCAGGTACTGTGATCGATGTCAAAATGGTAAGTTGTCTCTAACTGTTGGAGACCAAAAGGTTGATTTTAATTTGAAAAATGTTTTAGAAAAACCTTTTAATGATGTTTGCTATGGAATTGAAATTGTTGACCAAGTGGTGAAGGATGAAACTCTTCTTAATGACCCACTTGAATCTATTTTTCTGAATAAGTTTGCAGGAACATCAAAAAGTAGTGAAGGTGACATACCACTGAGACATGACGCTGAGGTCATGGTGAACCCAAATGTTAAACTTAAATCTTCACCTTCCATACTAAGGTATGAGTTTCTAGGCCCTAATCGATTCTTGACTGTGATTGAGGGATAGAGTCTGGCTAAAGACGTTAAACTTAGCACTTGTGGGGAGGTAACCCCATGTCTTTATTTTTAAGCTTTAATAAATAAAATAAAACAAAAAAAAACCAACTATGTCAGATGCTGGTTTGGGGTTACTACAGGTAAGTTTTCTTATCCTTTTATCATCCATTTTAACATTGAGGACAATGTCAAATTCTAGTTTGGGGTGGTAGGTAAGAAAACTTAACTCTTTTTGTTTACGTTGTGTGATTGTTATTTTATTTTGCATGTGTGTTTTCCTTAATTGTAATCTTGTAATTTACCATTATTGCATGATAAATTTACTTAAAACACAAGGATGAAGTATCTAAGGACCCCAAAATTTTGAGTAAAATTTTCAAAAAAATTTTCAAAATTTGATTATTTAAATGCCAAATAAATGCTTAAATGAACCTTATGTGATTAAAATTTTCTTTGAAAAGACTTTCCATGATTAGACTTGAGCCAAAATAGGTTGTTTATCAAACAAATTTTCAAAACCTATATTTTCTTGATTGAGTGAATCTCATAGTCATTAATATTCTAGAACTTGTTTTTCAACCGATTCAAAATGGTTTTTGATTATATGTCTTAGGATGATAAAGGCATAATTAGGTCTTATTCTTAAGCCTCAGAAGTTTTGCATAATTTGATCCATAGTTGCCCCTTTTGAGCCTAAAAGTGAAAATTTTTCCTTGAAACCTTTCATTGACTGATATTCTCTTAATGGTAAAAAAGTTGGAAATTTAGAGGAGCAAAGAAATAAAAAAGGACTTAAGAAAAATATGGTATTGGATGCAAAGAAATGCAAGAAAAAGAAAAAGAAAATCAAAAGGATGATATTGAATGAATTCCAAAAAAGTCCATAAAAGTTCAAAAATTTGCTCTGTTAAATTTATAATGGTGATTTGAATCATTCATGACTCTTAAAGCCCTTTTGTATTCCATTTTTCTTGAAATTCCTATCTTAACAATACAACCCAAGGCCACGTTACAACCTTTGAAAGACCTTTAGACTTTGACATATTTTCTATCTAAACTGTGGAGTTTCTGGTTTATTAACAAGCTTATGGTAATGTTTTATGACTATGATGATTTGAGAGATACACAAACCTTGAAACACTTGAGTGAAAATTGTGAGAAGAGTATCTCAAGTCTTGACATTGAAATTTGATTCACGTAAGTAAATTAAAATTGGCATTTGAATAAATCTGTTTCTCTATTTTGGATTCCTTAGTTTATTAAGTTTAGTGTTTTCTGTATTTTATCTTGTGAATATGGTGATTGCTTGAGGACAAGCAATGCTTTGTTTTGGGGTATTTTGATAAGTGCTTTATAGTACAATAAATTAGATCCAGTTTGCTTAGGATTTTTATCATTATCCACTGTAATTCCTTTATTTATTGCGATTTTTGCTTTCTTTCCACTCTATTCTACTTGGGTATGTTATTTTGCAGAACTTAAGGTAATAAAGGGTCAAAAACAAGAGAAAAACGACCATAAAATGATAAAGAAACAAGAAGAACAAGCCCAAAGTGGAAAGAATTCTCTTTTTAAAGCTGAAATCCGACTCAGAAAGCAGAAATCCGACTCAGAGCACTGAAATCCGACTCAAAATGGCCAAATCCGAGTGGGATAACTCAGAAATGACCAAATCCGAGTGGAAAACTCAGAGTAAAGCATTGCCGAGTGGAATACTGCACTGTTGGAGGAAAATCCGAGTGAAATGTTCCCTGTCAAAGCCATTCCGAGTGGTAAATGGCTGACTCGAGTGAAGGACCAATGCTGAAATGGAATAAGTCTCGGTTGGAGGTGATTCCGAGTGGAAACTTCCCCGACTGCGTCCATTCCGAGTGAAAAAGGAGACTGACCTCCAATAAATATGTCCAAGGCTATTCTCCGAGTGAAAGGATTACTGATTGAAGTGAATCCGAGTGGGAGCTTTCTGATTACAACTAATCCGAGTGAAAAGCTGTTCTGAGTGAATGGATTCCGAGTAGAAGAGGCCACTAAAATGAATAAATACTGACTAAGGAGGAATCCGAGTGGTTTCACTCAGAGAAGATGGCATTCTCAAGCGGAACAAGGCATTTCAGAGTAATGCCTTGTGCAAGCAAGGAAAATCCGACCAGGAGTAAATCACACTCGGACAGATTCTCACAGTTTCACACTAAGTCCGAGTGAAATCTCTGCAACGAAGAATACCGAGTGAAATGAGTCAGAAACCTATATTTTCGAGCAAAGCAAGGCTCGGACATGAGAGGAAATTTAATCAGCCAGATTCAAGTAAAGACAACCGACTGGGTTGATTGACGACTGAAGGCCATTCCGAGTAAAAAGCAAGAAGACACTTCCGAGTGTATCATTTTAAGGAATGAAGGCCGACTTAATTATTTCAAAGCAAATCCGAGTGAATGTATCCGAATAAATTTGACCGAGTGAATTCCAAAGCAAAATCCGAGCAAAGTTTGAACCGAGTGGTTCAGATTCAGAGACAGCCGAGTGAAAATGTTTGGGAACCGATTGAATAAATTCTGATCCTGAGTGAATCTTCAATCAGTTCCGAATGAACTCCATGAAGCTGAGCTGAGTGAATGGTTTCAGTCGGATCCGAGTCCCTCTTCAGTCAATTCCGAGCCACCTTCTAATCAGTTCCGAGTGAATCATTTTTCACTCGGTTCCGATTCACTTTTCAATCGGTTTCGAAGAAATAAAGCAATCGGAGTTGCTTTGCTCATCTCCTCACAACAACTAACACTGTCCGACTTCACAGCAACTCAACACCGACCGGGTTGCTCCAAATACCGACCGGTTTTCTTCCAACACCGGATCACTCCAACACCGAATCAAATGCACACCGGATCAACTCTAACTCTCCAGCAACCCAAACACCATCCCTTCAAACCAATACCGACCGAAACACCGTCCCATTCCCTCTCTTCTATCCGCTGTCCCTTTCTTCTTCTAATCCATACCACACACCGTCCTCTCCTTTCCATCTACAACACCGTCCAGCAATACTTTCCACACCGCCCAGCAACCCACTCAACACTTTCCTCTCCACACCGTACAGATCTCTATCCAACAGTAACTCCTCTCCACGCTGTCCAGTTTGCACCCACACCGTCCAACACTCAGCAAACCACCCTCCAGCAAGCTTTCACTCGGATTTATGGGAAAATAACATTTTTCCACTTGGAATTTCATCATTCTGCACCAATCATCACTAAAATCCAAGCACCGAATTATTGGAAATATTAAAATATGCAAATTGGAAACAAGTTGGCACAGCTGGAACTCACATGCACCGAAAGTTTCTTCCACTTGCAATTTGAACGCATTTTCATAGCTGGAATCCTCCATCCATTTGCCTATAAAAGCAGCAGCAACCCATCAGCAAAATAATCATCTCTTCCCATCAATTACCATCAACTTCATTATATTTTCTTTTCTTTTCTTCGTTACTTTCTCTTTTTTTCTCTTTAGTTTTCTTCTTTTCCATTTTTCTTTCTCTATTCGTTTTTCTTCTCTTTCTTTTTCTTTTCTTTTCTTTCTTTTATTTTGTAAGAGTGTGAGGGTTGTAAAAGTGAGAATTTAAATTTGTAATTGGTGGAGAATATTGCAACAAGGAATTACAGTGGTAAATTATTCTGAGCTTTTGGAGAAACCTGTAAGTCTTTATTTTTACCATGTCTTGTATGTTTTATTTTTCCATTATTTATATGAATTTAAATTATTTCATGAGTAGCTAAATTAATTATCTTGGGATAAAGGGGGTATGATAATATTTTATTGTTAATATTATTTTGACTTGGAATTAAATAAATTTCTGTTTTCCATTTAGTTCAATTATGCTTAATGCTTTTAGTAATTCCTAACAAGAACCTAAATGATAAAACTGTATACTTACGGGTATATTAGTAAGTTTAGGTAATAAATAGAATCGAGAGATTTATTTTTACCGGAAAGCTTTGAACTAAACCTAAGATTTTTGAGATGCTTTTTGTGACCTCGGTAAAACCGTGAAAGTAATCAAAATTCTTTTGAGGAAATAAAAGGGATTTTCATAAAACGATAATGGGCCTTTCTGAGGATTAAGCAGTGCTTTCCATAGGTTAGGTACATTAATAGGATTCCGAGAGGAACATATTAATTAGCTTTTGGAAAATTCGCCTTGGAAAACTTAATTCGATTCTTATTTATGAAAAGTTAAAATTCATTAACATAAAATAGAGTCTTAATCCCCCGAAATCCCAAGATATTCTCAACTCTGATTTTTTTTTAGTGTCAAGTAAATTTTTATTTTTTCATATTCTGAGCAACTTAATTTTGTGCTTTATTTTACAAAAAACCTTAAAAATCAATTGTGTGGATAATTAAATTTCAATATGCTGGTACTTTGAACACAGTCCCTGTGGAGAACGATAATCTTTTATATTACGCGACATAACCCGTGTGCTTGCGGGCCCTGTCACAGACTTCTGAACAGATTCAAGTAACTAGGGAAAAGATGAAGGCATCTCAAGAGCGACAGAAAAGCTACCATGATAAGCGGACTAAGCCGCTAGAATTTTTGGTCAGTGATAAAGTGTTCTTGAAGGTTTCGCCGAATAAAGGGGTCGGACGAGCCTTGAAGAGTGGGAAATTAAGCCCCTGGTACATTGGACCCTATGAAATATTGGAAAGGGTCGGTCCTGTGGCATACCGAATAGCATTGCCGACTCACCTATCAAACTTGCATAATGTGTTTCACGTGTCTCAGTTAAGGAAGTGTTTACCCGATTGTACACACGAGATGCCGGATGATGAAGTCGAAATCAGAGAGAATTTGACGACCATTGCTGTACCGACTAAAATTGTGGACCGGTCGGTAAAACGCTTGAGGAGCAAGGATGTGCAACTAGTCGAAGTAGCATGGCAACAAAATGGATGTACTTCTTATACTTGGGAACGTGAGGATGCCATGAGGCAGCAGTATCCCGAGCTATTTTATTGAGGTAAGCTTGTGTTTGAATTTCAAGGACGAAATTCTTTGAGGGGGGAAGAAGTGTAACATCCCGATTATTTAATTAATGGCAAGATTAATATTAAATGCTAATTGAGAATTAATTTAAAATCAAGAAAACTTGATGCTGATGGAAGTGATTGGATATGACACATGATTGGATGGTGGCCCCATTTGCACGTTTCCTACCCGCTTACTCTCTGCCTTTTTCTCTTGGCCCATGTGCTGAAGATAAACCACCCCTTCATTCTCTCAAATTCCTACGAGACTTTTCTTCTTCTCCTTCTACTTCTCTTTTTCTTCTCTGTTTTCCTTCCTCCCCATCAACGTACGACTGTGGTATTTTGGGGGACTCGAAGATCCCACTGTTGGCAAGGAGCGATCGTTCGGAGGAGGAGTAGCTCCCAGTTTCTCCAAGCTGTGTGTGGTGTTCGTCTGGATCTAAAAGTTATTGAGTGAGAGAGACTGAGGGAACGAGCAGAGCATGGGTCAACACTGAAAATCGAGGAGCTTCTTGCGTCTTTCCAGTAGGTAAGGGGCGCTTTACATCTCAAATGCATAGTTATGGACGGATCCTAGGTGAAAGTACTGCATTTTGTGTTTATGGTTGTGAATATGTTGATTGTGTGAATCATATGATAATAACTTTTGAATACTGGGTGTGTCTGTGCGTTAGCTGAGTCATGTAAGGTTATATCCTTCTCCGTCCATGAGATGTGTGTTAGTAAACATGTGAATGTATAAAAATGTATTGGATCTGTGTTGGCCGAGTGCATGCGTTAAGAGTTTGTTATGCTGAGTCCCGTGTGTAGTTTAACACTTAACAGTATGTGGTATATGTTATTGATATTGCTAATACCGAGTGTATATTGTGGGACTGTTGGTTGATTCCTGTGTAGATTTTTATATTAGAAAACATGAAACCGTGTTGTTGCGAATAATGGTATGATTACCGAGTACTGGTACTGAGAAGCCGAGGGTAAATCCCTGATTGATATCTTATGATTATATGCATGTAAATACTGGGATGAATCTGATAGGATTTCAAAATGAATACATGAGATGCATGTGTTATGTCGTTTTACCGAGTGAAATGCCACTGTTGTGCTAATGAATATGTATGGAAAAATTATAAAAGACCTTGGGTTGGACTCAAGGCAATACCGAGTGAAACACTCGTGTACTAGCGTTGGACGCTTGGTGAAAGTCCTTGGGTTGGACTCAAGGCAAGCTTACCGAGTTGGACTCGGGGCTGCCCGTAAACACTCCCGTTGTCGCTTGGAGCGATTGTGTTACGTGTGAGGGCAAACGGTTTGGTACCAGTAAAACGGCCGGATCACCTTGGAGCTGAGAAAAGGCTTGGAGCCTATGTTGCAACATAAAAATTAATAAAAAAAAACTGATTGATCGGATCCGACTGAAATCAATGTGTGCACACTTATACTGTTGATGAGCTCAATATGGTTATATGAGTATGTATGGGGAATATCAATATGAGCAATATGGTTGTGTATTACTGATTAATATGGCTGTGTGTTATTTGAATAATTTCCGATTGAATGATACTGTGTGTGGATATATCAAATGACAGTGCATGTGATAGATTGATTGAGAGATAATGCTGTGTAGTGGAAAGCTAGAGGATTTTTTGAGTCATTACTGTCATTTTATATGTAAAAGCTCACCCCTATTGTGGCCATATTTCAGTGGATGTTGCTCGGAATAAGGAATGATGGGAGAGCACCAATTGCTAGGAAGTGCATTGTACAGTGGAAGTGTACATGTATATATATATTGTATAGATGGTTTTTGTATAGCCTTGGCCGGCTCTTAGTTTATCGTTCTGTTTTTAATGTGTAGGATTTGAACTCTCTCGGTATTGAGAGTAAAACTAAACATATTTCAATATATATATAATGCTATGTGTTTTATCTTGTTCAGTGGGTAATGATGTGGGTGAATGTCTAAGTTGTGTACATCTATATTCTACCAAATGAATAATGCTTGCGTGATTTCGAGTAAGGGAGAGCTAAGGTAAATCCGAGTGAGGTGAGATAAGAGACCCTCTTCCGAATGAAGAAGGGTTGCTAATTTCGAGTAAGTTATGCTCATTAAAGGACTATTTCCCTAGGAGGATCAATCGAAGGGTGTTATGTGAGAAATCCCTTTAATAAGCCTATCCCATGTGGATAAGGCCATGATATCCCGAGTGAGTGAAGTCATGTAATTCCGAGTGGGAATTGACTTAAAAACTTCCTGAGTAAGAACTTATTAGAAATTCCCCGAGTGGAAAGGAGCTAGAGTATTCTAAGTGAACGAAGCTATGAAATCCTTAAGCGAGACTTGACCTTGTAGAGAGTTCTCAAGGTAAGAGAGACCAAACATGCCGAGTGAAAAATATGTGAAACATTCCCGAGTGATACGAGACTGTGGAAAATATTTCGAGCGAGGAAAAGTTATCAATTCTGAGTGATAAGGTCACCGAGTGAACTTAGGTTCCGATTCCGAGTGATAAGGTCACCGAGTGAACTTAGGTTCTGATTCCGAGTGATGAGGATACCGAGTGGACTTGAGTTTAGATTCCGAGTGGTCGAATTATCCGAGTGCCTTGTTCGCTTGGGCGAATAAGGTTTCGCTCCAGCGATCATGGTTCGCTTAGGCGCTTTCTTTCACTGGCTATTATTTAATCGATATTGGGCCTTGCCAGCGTGGGGGTATCCTGACCCGGTCCTTCCTTTCTTGGGTCGGATTCCTGTTCTGATTTTCCCCTTTTAGCCGTTCGGAATTTTTGGAAAATTTTTTCCCTTGTCTCGGATTTTATTTAATTTAGTTAGGATGTTTCAAACAGTAGTTAGGTCCTTTAAGCCTTTTAGTTAATTATCAAAACTAAACACCATTCGATTTAATTCCTAAAAATTACCAGACTAACCCTGTAGTTTAATGGATCATTTTTTGTCCTAAAAAATAAATTTATAGTTATTTTTAATTATTACACACTTTAATTCTTGTGTTTAAATTTTAAATAAAAATATCTGATTATTCAAAATTAGGATATTACATATATTATTATATAGCATTTCCTATATAGCTACATGTTTATTTTCATATAATATATTATTATATAGCATTCCATATATAGGTACATATTTATTTCCGTATTATTATATAGTATTCCTTTATATAGCTACATGTTTATTAAAGATTTTAATTAATGTAAAATTGAGCGGTGATTTAATTTAAAGATTTATGACCATAAATTTTTTAATTATTTAATATGTATTTATTTTATGTTACATATTATAATTATAATACATTATATCTTATTATTATATATTTATTATATTATTATATTATATATAAATATATTATATTATATTTTCATATAGTATATTATTATATAGCATTTCCTATCTTAATAATTATAACTCTTATTATATACTATATTTTTATTAAATTAAATCTCCATAATTTATACAATTAAATTTCCATGTGTGGTTTTAATTATAAATAGATGATGATAAAAAATTATGTTCATTAAACCTAGTAGGTTGTGTAACGCCTAATATTTATTCCAGGCATAAACCAAAAGGATCATGCTCTGATAACCATAAAATTGTGACACTAATATTTAGCATACACAAGCATAAGCCAAAAGGTCTCCGCTCATATACCACTATAGTTGTGGCACTCAAATCCAAATAATAATCCCTTAATGAACAACGCCCGGGTAAAAAAAATTGACATTCACCCTTTACATCATACCACCATAACAATAGTGACTGGCAATTGAATTAAAGGTGGTTGACCAGAATACGATACCAAATCAGAGCATGTATGTGTAAAACACAAGATAAAAAAGCAAAATGACCAAGGGCTAGGCGTGGTTACCGAGACGCCCCGAAAATAGGGGTAAATTTTTCGCGAAATAATACCATTATTTATTGAAGAGAAAGTGAGTGATTAGGTTTTGAAACGCAACCCCTGGATCTATGAGAGGCCACTCCCATATATGATGATATGAGAGGGTAATTAAAAATATGATTTAGTAATAATTGTCCAATTAAAAAAAGTGGAAGAATTAATTTAAATTGATTGATGTATGGATGAATTTAAGAAGAAGGAGTTAGAAGGTTCCATCATTCATAATATGTCAATGATACCCTTAAGACAATGCTTAATGAAGAATTAAGGCATAGGGATCAAAATTTATTTAAAACAAGCAATTATGTGAATCAGTGTACCCCTCGCTCAAGCGAGAATCCCATTCGCTTGAGCGAGTCAGCGTAGTCATGCTTGGGCGAGGCGAGGTGAGACTGAGCGAAGAGAGGTACTTTGCATCAGGGGCTCCTCTCGCTTGAGCGAGCCCTGTCTCGCTTGAGCGAGCCCTGTCTCGCTTGAGCGAGATGCGAAAGAAAACCTCGAGCGAGCCAGCGAGACGCTTGAGCGAAGGGAGGAGGTAAGCATCAGGTACCAATCTCACTTGAGCGGATCATGACTCGCTTAAGCGAGATTGCTCCAGAAACATTGGTAACTCTCTGGTCGATTTTCGCTTGGGTGTGGCATCTCTTGCCTAGGCGAAAATCATCCAGTATCAAATTTCCTTCCTCCTCGCTTGAGCGACTGCTTTTCCGCCTGAGCGAAAATTGTCCAGAGGCTAACCTCTGATTCCTCATCAATCTCGCTTGGACGAGATGGCCATTCGCTTGAGCGAATTCAGGCCAGAGGCGAAAGCCCTGTTTCATAACAATCTCGCTCGAGCGAGTTCTATAGAGTTTATGCAGAAAACGTGAAATTATACACTTTACATACAACACACCATACCAAAACTCATTCTACTACCATTCATTTAAATTCAACATGGTTTACACAATATACGACACATTTATAACTTGCCTCATTCATCATTATCCTTTAAAGTCCATTCTAATTCATAAAATGATAATAAATCAAACAATATTGTATGTTATCACCAAAACATAAATTTTCACATAAATGCTCACTCATTCATAGAATTAATCATCAACAAGCATCATCATTCATCAAATTATATCCTTGGGTCATAAATGAAAATTGGGCATACACCAAGATCCAATTTTCCTCTATGACCACCAAACTCATTTGCCACCATCCTAGATATCAAAATAAACATCCATATACAAAACATGCTATACAAAATCTAGACCTCGCCAGCCAAGGCACTTCCTACACCACTATTTACCTCCTCAAGCAAAGTGTACTTCAAAATGTCAACCCCTTCCCATGAATACCTACATCACAAGTCTAAAAATAGACAACATGGGAGAGTGAGTCCACATTCCAAAGGTATGAATATGAATACCATGTGATTATGTATATATGCATCTAAACATATATACTTTGCACATTCATAACATTCACCATGCCATATACCATCACAATTCCATCATGCATTTATCACGAATAACATCACAATTCCAAACAAAGTACACAAGCATATACATAATCACGTCCCTCAACAATTAAACTATCACACAACCATTATTTGGTATTCATATCTTTCATGTTGTCTTAAAATATATTTTTACATCCTCATCACATCCATCATCATATCTCATCATCTTAGGTATACCTCCTTACTATATGCAAATGCTCTTAAGCTAATGCATATGCACAAAGGAATATTTCAACAATTGCAGATCTGACTGTGGGATTTACAACACCGAATGTGGGATTCAAGCATGGTCATCTAACCATACCCCTACTGTAGTAGTAAAATATGTACACTTATTCTATAAATTGCATGCATTCACCAATTGTTTTACTGGTACCAAACCACATCGCCCATCTTGCAACACCTGATCATTTCACCATTACAGTGGTATACAACATATTTAAGATATGGTGTTGCGGGCCAACCATGAGATATATCATGGCAGCTGTGATCACAAGGACCACCGGGGACACCTACTCATCAAGAGCCACCCCGCACAAGGGTCAACCACATGCGGCTCCCCGTAGCACAACATGAGCAGCTTCGTGACTTACACACTGAGTCACAGGGGAAATATAATTCGCTCGTGCACGGAGCCGCCCTCCCACTGGGCCAACCGGGGGAATCCCCTAAAATTCCAACACCGGTAGCCATGTAGTATGCCATGGATGCAAATGCAAATCATATGCATTCCTCACTCTATGCATCCTATACATGCCACTCATCATTCATCATCATCGTCACCAGCATCACCACAAGGTTTTTAATGGATTCGATATTGTTGGTTATTGTCATTAAGTTGAATCTTTGTGTGGCATTCTCAATAGTTATCAATAACATCTTTCCACTTTAATACCATACAAGAATACAATTTATTCTCCATCAAAATCACTAGCATTTGTTATGCTTTCTCGGTGGACATATTTATCTAACCACACATTCATCAAACAATTCATGCCACCAAACCACACATCAAAATTTCTTCTAAATGCATTCAAAGCATGTTGCCAAACACATCATCTACATCATACACCACATCATTATTCTTCACAACATTCAAGCAAGGCTAACATGCATGACAATACATACCACAATAAAATAACATTCAAATTCATGCATTTAGAACATAAGACTCCTCTCCTACCTTAAGAGAAGAATTCTGATTGATAAGACGCTCCCGCCTCGTCGTTCGGAATAGGCCCTACATCAATATTTATGTAAAACCTCAATTAATCAACTACACAAGTCATCAATTCAATTCTTTTTAGTCATATTCACATCTATAATTTCACAACATGTACTAGGCATGTTGTAGATACCATTTTTATCCTTTATTAGGCTTCGGGAATTCCTTCCCATTAAACCACCATCATTAAGTTCAAAGGTTACAAGACAATCCTAGCCCTAAGCTTCACAAAACTCCATCTACCAACATTCATATTTCTCAATGTCATATATTTGTTCATAGAGCACATTCTTAAATCAACATTAGCTATTTTCCCCCAAACCTCAAAGTTAGGGTTTTCTCCAAAACCCAACAACTCTCATTAATGCATCATTAATATTAATGCATCAACCACCATTAACCTCTCATAAATACTTACATTTATGACTTTCCACCTTAGGGTTCAAGCATTCATTGCTCCTAATAAACACCCATGTACATGCATTACTTCTCTAAATCATAATACTCCATAATATCATCATCAATCCATCCAAAAATGGTAAAAGGGGCTTACCTCACACCCAAAACGAAATGGGTTTTCAAGGGAGAGGAAAGTTACATGAAAATAAGAGGAAGAGGAGGGAAGAACTCCAAGCTTCCAAGCTTCTTCAACGAAAATGGAGGAGATGAAGATAGCACAAGTTATGCGTAGGGTTTTGGAAGAAGGAGAAGAAGAAATGAGGAAAAGATGGAGAAGAGAAGAAGTGAGGTGTTTTCCCCCAAATGCTTAAGCAAACTCACGTGGAAAAGGAAGAGAATTTGGGGCTTTTACTTTTAATTTTATCCCATTCATTAAAGATTCACCGTTTTACAACTAACAGGCTCTTCGTTCGGACTCAATACTTTATCTAAACATTATTCCGAATATACATTCGGACTCCCAATATTATTCTTAATAGCCCTGACCATTATCATCTCAATCAGAGATACTTGGTCTGACCTCCATATCTCAACCGGGCTATTTTCAGCTGAACCGGTCACCATAAATCACTAAAAATTCCCAAAATTTTAATTATTTTCAATAATTTGGGACGTTTAATAATCCACATACAATTTCCTAATATTTATTCCGTTAATTAATCCCTTATTTTAAAATTTGGGATGTTACATTTACGCCCCAAACATAAGAGGGTACCATACCCAACATGTGCCTTACCCTAGACATGGTTATGCCCACTAGGTAGCGCCGGCATGAGACAACCCGAAGGTCAATAAAAATTAGGGAAATTTTTTACGATTTAAAAAGGAATACAATTTAGGAAACGAAAGCATTCGCGAAGTAAATTGTTAACAAGTAACCCCGGACCATTTAAATAACCTATCTCATATATGAAGATATAAGAAGGTGGATAAATTAATTCAAGAGTGATCCTTGGACAATCAATCTCATGATCATCAACAAGGAAATACGAAAGATATAAGTGATTTGAAGTTTACCAATGGATGTGAAAGGAGGTTCAAGAATACCCTCACTTGATCCTTAAAATATGCCAATTATATAAGCAAATTGTTACATAACCATAACATGAGCCAAGGATACCAACATGTATAAAAATTGATGGAAGTATGCAATAACAGGGCCATGAATCGATTCAAGCCCCAGGTGAATCGATTCATGCATGCCTGATACCCTAAAACAGTAGAAACAGGAGGGAGGGAATCGATTCCCACAAAGGGTGAATCGATTCATGCGAGCTAGAGGCGCAGAGGTTCCTATTTCAACCAGATGAATCGATTCATATGGGAGGGGAATGGATTCACACGTAGGAGATTTTTAGGGACAGAGGCTTGAATCGATTCATTTTCTAGTGTGAATCGATTCACACATTCCTGCAAAAATGCACAGTAAAACCAGAGAGCTTTGAACCAATTCATAGTAGTATGTGAATCAATTCATGACAGCACAGAGACCATTTTATGCAGAAAAAGTCACATTTTCAAAATTCTAATCCCCTAACTTTTTCATATCAATTCCAATTGCCACCAAATTTTGACACTAGCTAAAATACATTAGTTGTGACGTGTAGCCACTAGCTGCACTTAAAAATTCCTAAAAATAAGAGACTTGTGTGCATAAATGCATTTGTCCCATTTTGAGGCATTTTGATGCAACTTAGGAATTAATTCTCAATGGAATTGGCCCATTCCAGTTTCTACAAATCACAAATCACACACTTAAACTATTGGGACCATTACATGCCATTAAAATCACATAAAACTCAATTTGACCCTATTGGTTCCTCAAATTTGTATAAACATCAAACCTTAACTTCACATATACAACATAAAGCATTGTAAATCATGAATTAACATCATCCATTCATCATTTAGGCATTAGTTCCAACATCACAATTATCATCATGCATTGTCTAGGTCATACTCAAAAATTAGCCATACATCTAAGGTCCAATTTTTACCTATGACCTTCAAAATCAACATTCATCAATCTAGATACATAATAAGAATATATCACTACTATGTGCTATACAAAATCAATGATTTGATGGCCAAAGCACTTCCTATACAACTATATGCCTCGACCATCAAAATACACTTCAAAAAGGAGATGCACCTCACCCCAAGAATGTCCTACATCACAAAGCTAAAAGTGGACAACATGGGAGAGTGAGTCATACATTCCAAATGATGAATATGAATACTATGTGATTATGTGCATATGCATTCAATGTCATGTATACTTTGCATCAACATATGTCATTCATTATTTCAATTATCATTATCACACTATACATATAACTAAATCATCTCTACGGATCATAACAAAGTATATGAGTATACACACAATCAAGTCCCTCAACATAATGGACTATCACACATATCATCACCATACACAATATATTTCTTTGTATTCATATCTTTTATGTTGTCTTTAGGTATTTTCTCACCCAATCATAACCATCACCATTCTCATCACCTTTGGCATACCTCCTTGCTATATGCAAATGCCCTTAAGCTAATGCACATGCACAATGGAGTAAATTAACAATTGCGGATCCGACTGTGGGAAATAAACACCAAATTGTGGGACTCAAGCATGATCATATAACCATACCCCTACTGCAGTAGTAAAATGTGTACACTTATCATCAAATTGCATACATATCATTATGTTTTACAAGTACCAAACCGCATCGCCCATCTTGCAACACCTGGCCATTTTCACTATGGCTATGGTATACACCATAATCAACATAAAGGTGTTGCAGGCCAACCATGATTCATACCATGGCAGCTGTGATCCAAAGGACCACCGGGGACACTTGCTCCTCAAAGAGCCACCCCACACAAGGGTCAACCACATGCGTCTCCCCGTAGCACAACATGGGCAGCTTCGTGACTTACACACCGAGTCACAGGGGAAAATAAGAATGCTCGTGCACCAAGCCGCCCTCCCATTGGGCCAACCAGGGGAATCCCCTAACATTCCAACACTAACAACTATGCAATATCCCATGGATGCAATGTAAATGCCAATCATATACATTCTTCACAACTATGCATCCTAATCATGCCACTCATTAATCATTACCATCATCAACATCACCACTCAAACTCTTGGTGGATTTTATTTTAATCAATCACTGCCATTGTTATACATTTTCAATATAGCAACTCAACACTTTCATGAATCATAATACAAGTTCATCTTGTATCAATCACAATGGCCATACAATTTTTATCATCAACACTCATAAATCAATCATCAATAAATTAAGGCATGCTAATCATCCATATTGATTCCCATTCATCAAGAATGATCATTCCACATTTATAGTGAATATAGACATAACCACATCATATCAAGGCATAATACTGGCCAAGCCATTTAACATCATCATTTAGCACACCATAAACATTCCAAATGCACAAAACATATAGCCAAGCACAATCATCATCATCATATTCAACATCTCAATTGGTCACACACACACATGCAAGGTAACACATGTAAATTGTCACATATGACATTCAACCACTACTTAATTCATGCATTTAGAATATAAAACTCCTCTACTATCTCAAGAGAAGAATTTCAAGCGATACGACATTCCTGACTCGTCATTCAAAATAGGTCTTACATTTCATAAGGCACCACATAATTAATTTCAATTCAAAATCACTAAGACTTACATATTCTAATTTCATACTTGGTGTATTTAACACTTTCATTATCAAGCTATTTCTATTTAATTAGTTTCACCACAACCACTATGGGTTAGGTATTCAAGTATCATTATTATACATTTATAATTATTTCCATCAAAGGGGCCATACACCGATGGCAACCAATCATTATTAATGGCCATCCACCATCATTAATGCTATCTACCATCATCAATAAATACTTTCCTAGCGCATTCTCTCATACCCATCATTCAAATGTCATATATTTCCTCTCAAAACATACTCTCCAATCCATATTTATCATTTCCCCTAATTTTCCAAAGTTAGGGTCTTACTAAAGATTCAACAACATCATAAATACACATCATCTTCCACCATTTCAAGTATTAATTTTGTGAACCCAATTAAAGGTTCATCAAGCTTGCATTTAAAACCACCCTACCTTAGGTTTTCCATAATAATGGTTTCTCTCAACAACCCATATGCATTTATTACTCACCCAAACACCTAAAACCCATAACAAAAGGTTCAAGCTCTTAAAAAATGATGAAAAGCTTACCTTAGGAGAAGAAAAGAGTGGGCTTCCAAGAGAGGGATGAAGGGTGACGAAATTAAGAGAAGAAAGAGAAGGGATTCCAAGTTTCAAGCTCTAAAAGAAAACGAAAATGGTGGGGGAGATGGGTTCACCACTTTATCTTGGTTTAGAGAGGAAGAAGAGATAAAGAGAATGGAAGAAGAAAAGGAAAGTAACATTTTTACCTTAGGGAAATAGAGGCAACATGAGAGTGAAGATAGTGAAGTGGGTTTGTGTTTTTAATTTTACCCTTCTCATTAAAATTTACCATTTTACAACAAACAGGATCTCTGTTCGGGGCTCACTACGTTATCTAAAAATTATTCCGAATACATATTCGGATTCCCAATAATATTCTTAACAGTCCTGACCAATAACACCTTAATTGGAGATACTTTGTCTGACACCCATATTTTAATCGGGTATAATTTCAGCTCATAAAGCCTCAATAAATTATGAATAATCCCTAAAAATCTTAATTTAATTATTTTCAACATTTTAGGATATTAATTTACCCACATATAATTATTTTGTATTTATTCTTCGTATTTAATCATTTATATAAAATTTGGGATGTTACACGGCATGCCTAGGTGTAAGATACTACCACGCTCAACATCATGCACCATATAGGAACGAGCATGATTACATCCACCACCCCAGCGTAGTAATGCCCATTGGTAGGGAGCCCAATTGGGGCTCTGGAACATAACGTGAGCACGCCTACACCCTGACATGGACACGCTGGGGTGCAATCACATCTCCTCACCATCTATTCTTCATGCTACCCTTTTCCAAACCTCACCAAACATGACACACTAATGAGGGAATAGTCTGTAAATAATTTTAGCTGTACTCAAAATAGTTTAGGTTTATTTTTGGGTTACTTTTGGGCTTTTGTATATGTTTTGGGTCTTGTATTTGACCATTTTATGTAAATTAGTTGCTTTTGGGCCTAAGAAAGAGTGGGAAGCCCAAGTTGCCTAGCTTGACCACCACTTCACCTTGCTATATAAGGCTTGCTTCTCCTTTGTATTTGGAACCATTAACTTTGAATTTGAGATGTATACACTATGAGTGTTTTATGAGTAGTTGAGATATTCTTATCTTGTTTAGGCTAGACAAAGTTCTAACCTTCTTCAAGCTCTTATCACTAGGTGACCATCCCTAGAGTGGCGAGCTAGAGGCTTATCCAAGTCCCTTGGTGGCGTCTCCTTCGTTATTTTCCATCCATCCCATAACCCTTTCAACCTTCCTTCCATAATTCCCTTCTATTTCCTTATAAATAGGCTTTAGCATTTGCATTTCCATTAGAGTAGCATTTTAGTTTCCACTTAGAGTCTCTATTCGGAATTTCCATTTGCATCTCCCATGGCTTCTTTTCTCAAGAATTGAAGAAAATGGAAAGAAGGCTACATCTTATCTCCTTTCAAGTTGAAGAAAAGCCCTTATCAAGTGGTATCAAGAGCCAAGGTGCCATCTTTATTTACTTTTTTCTTCATCATTCACACTTTGTTCTTGAGTTTTGGTGGCTGAAATTTTAAGATTTTAAGTCTTACTCGATAGTTTCTAGAGTCTTTTGTTAAAAAAGTTCAAGAAAATCTTAAAACGTTTCATGATATTGTGTTTTCTTTAGTTTTCTTTAATTGAATTCATGCATATTGTTGAGTTTTTAATCTTTTCCAATTTTGAAATTTTTTTTATGTTCTTAGTCTCTATGTTCTTGCACCATTAAATTCAGCTTTAGTTTGATTAAAATAAAAAATCAAGCCTTGTAATTCATAGAGCCAAGTTAAGGTGTTAAAATCTTGGAACCTTTCATTGTATCTAGAATGTTGATTGAAATTCTGTGAGTAGAGTGTGCTGATCGTGTGCCGTTATTTGCATCATTTAATTCGCACAAAAAGGTTTCAAGTCTATAGTTTGATTACCTCCCTTTTAGGTAATCATTAGTCAAGCTCAAATTAGGATTGCATAGATTTTTAATTCTTTAGAAATTTTTAATTCTAGGATTAATTTTGATTATGTCCAGCACACTTAGGAATTTTACAACTTTGTAATTGGCATATTGATTTTGCATATAAATGGTCGAGAATTCAATTTTGTTGCCTTCCGTTCCTGTTGTAATTCGTATAAGCAATTCATATATAATGCACTACCTATTCAATTTGAAACTTGATTGGTCAATATACTGTATGCGCTGAATTTAACTATTGGGTCTTTCCATTCGGTCTTCATCTTCTAACTTGCTTTGAAATTTGTTGTGATTTGGTCATTGGTCCATTAACTGTACGTGCAATTTGTTGGTCAAATTCTTGTGCGGGCTGAATTAGTGCAATTGACGTAACTGTTTGAATTTTTGTTCTCTCAGCCTTGGCTTTGTAAGTACTGTGCATGCTGAATTTAGAAATTTTAGCCATTGTTGTTTGGTTAGTATCATGTACAATGCATAATTGTTGGGACGATTCTAATGTCCATTAAGTTTTGGGTCAACAACTTTTTGACATATTGGTAGCATAAAAGCGTGGAATTGTTTGGACCGTTGATTACTTCAACAACAGAGGTGTGCTATATGGTGGTGTTAAATTGTTTGGCAAGTATAAGCCTTGAATATGATGTTGTGTTTACATCCACCATAAGTGAGGAATGAATGTTATTAATGATTGAATGAAAGATTGATGCCATTGTGATTGATGAAAGAATTAAATTGTGTTAATTGGAATTATTGAGAATGTCATACGAAAACTTAAAACAATGGCAATAACCAACGATAATAAATCCACTAAAAGCCTTGTGGTGATGTTGGTGATGATGATAATGATGATTGATGAGAGGCGTGATTAGGATGCATAGAGTGAGCAATGCATATTGTAACATCCCGGATTTTTAAAGAAAATAAATTTATTGAATAATGGTAATTAATTTTTTATGGTCTAATAATTGTGGGAGAATTAATTTGACATTAGAGGTGAATTATCGGTAAACTAAAATTTACTGAAACCGGGTGTTTTAACAGAGGATGTGGGACCCACTTGGTCAAATTAGACAATTGATGGGTCTAGAATGCTTAGAAAATTATTGTGGTTCAGGTGATATAGTCGAAATAATTTTTAGTGTTAAGGAACTAATCAATTGGACACGACGTAGGATATGAAACGGGGAAATTACGAACCAAATTGGATTAAAAGAAAATGAAAACTTCCATTTTCTTTTCCCTCTCAGCCGTGGTCTCTCTCCCTCTCACCTTTCACTCTTTTACCCAATGGATATGGGATTTTATAACACAATGGGCAATAGGCAAAGATGCATGGCTTTACCCATTGGACAATGTCCAATTTTTACACATTTCACTCTCTCTTTCCCTGATTTTTCGGCAGTTCTCTCCCTCTTTCTTTTCTTCTTCATTTTTTTCTTCTCTTCTCCTCTTCTCCTCCAAAACAAAACCGTCCCCACTTCCACCCTCTCCTTTCACCATTTTCACTCAAAAAGCTTGGATTTTATGGATTTTTGGAACTTGTATGAGACATTGGAGCAAGGCTAGGATCATCTCATTCTCTTCTTCACTCTTATTTTCGTTTTGGTGGAGCTTGGGCTTGAGGTAAAGATTTCTTACCTCTACCTTATTTTATTTATGGTTTTATGATGTTGGGTTTGAAAGGGTTATATTGGGAGTTATGGATGTTAGGAGAAATGGCAAAACCCTAGGCTTGAATGATTTGGGAAATGGTTTTTGATTATGGTTTGTGGTAATAAATGGATGTGGGTTATTGTTTCTATGATGAATCATGGGAAATGGTGGATGTTGATGGTTGTTGGGAAAATTTTAGAGAAAACCCTAATTATGGTGCTTTGAAGGTTTTGATCTAAGTGATGATTTTAATGGTTTGAATGCCTTAGAGTAATTTATAAGAGGAAAATGGAATTTTAGAAACATTGAAGTTTAATGTTGATGTTGATGAAAAATTTGAACTAAGTTCATGAGATTGTGTATGATAATATGTGCATGTTGGTAGGCATGATGATTTGAGGAATTAATCTTAAGAATGGGTAAATGATGATCAATGTTGAGTGTTGTTATTGTGATAGAGAGATAATAATGGAGGATGACCATTGATGATGGATAAATGAAATAAGATGGATATTTAATTTGGTGGAGTCTTAGAACTTGATGTATGCCATTTTGAAATAGTTGAATTGGTGATGGTCTTAGATGGAGCCAAAAGGCTTATAATGAGTTTGAATAAATTTTGATGATGGTTAAATGATTCATGTAATGATTTGGAAGCCTTAAGGATAAGGGCCATGGTATTGTTGTTGATAGATTTGTTTAACCCTTTGAGGCCTAGAGAATCATGGTTTGGGAAAAGGAATTCCCGAAGCCTAACATAAGCATGTGAATTGGAGTTTAGACAAGTCTAAGACTTAATATTGAGCTTTATGAGATAATGCCTTATAATGGCTTATTCATTGCATGTGTATATGTGTGCAATATGTAGGTTTAATGTCGAATGATGAAGCGGAACATTCAGGGCATTGGAATCACGATTCTTCTCTCAAGGTAGGAGAGGAGTTTACATTTCAATTGCATGAGTGAAAAAAGTTGTTAATTATGTTTATGTGTGAACTCATGCAATGCCTTGCCATGAATGTATTAAATGTTTGAATTGATGAAGTGATGAATGATAGGCTTGGCAAATTGTTGAATTTTGGAAATTATATATATATAGATATGAGATGTTGATGAATGGTTAGTGGTCCCTTGATGGGAATTGATGCATTGTAATGAAAGACCCATATTGAAATGAGCTATAGATGGTTCAGGTCATATTGTAGTTCACAAAGTGCATTTTTAATGCATAATCATGGAAGTGAAGGGGGTCAAATAGAGTTTTGTGTGATTTTGATGGCATGGGATAGTCCCAATAGCCCATATATGTAGTTTATGACTTGTAGGAATTGGAATGGGCAAATTTTAATGAGAATTGACCCTTGAGTTGCCCAAAATCGTTATAAATTGAGTTAAACGCACTTAGGCGCATAAGTCCTTCAATTTTGAGAATTTTTGGGTGAGGCCCATGGCCACGCGTCACCAATGATGTATATTTGTTAGGGTTAAAATTTCGTAGCATTTGGAGTTCATACGAGAAAGTTAGGAGGGTAAGAAGTTGAAAAATCATATGTTTTCTGCATAAAAACAGCAGCAGGGCTGTCTTGAATCGATTCAAGACCCTTTGAATCGATTCAAGAGGTGTTATTTTCATTGTTTTGGGCTCCAGGGGCGTTTGAATCGATTCATACGAGTTTGAATCGATTCAAGGCCCTCTATTTGTCAAGTTTTGAGATTTTAGGACGCTTGAATCGATTCACATGAGCCTGAATTGATTCAGAGCCCTGTTATGGCCATTGTTGTGCTGTTTTTCCAAATGCTCTGTTTTCTTTTTTGTTTTTGGCCCGTTTGGGCACCTTAATGACGTTTTTAGCCTCCGACTTCTTCATGCAAGTTAAAGATAATTGTGTTACAGAGGTGTGAGAATTGGTCTCACATTAATTAGAGTTTTCTAACTCTCATTAGGCATAAAACACCGAAACTACTGCGTCATAAAATTCAAATTTAAGAGGGTTTTGAACCCAACTTTTTATGGTGGCCAAATTGGGACTAATAGGTGATATTTATGACATGTCCCACTATTATTAAGACTAAAAGTGAGCTTTTCTCATGTCTTAGTATTGAAAGTTAACATGAGCTTATTATTGCTCAAAACCCCTTTATTAGGTAAAAATAAGAGATTTTATTAGGGGTAGGTGATGATGGTGTGTCTTAGTGGTGTTGATATTGATTGTGGCATGTTATGAAAACATGGATATTCACCACTAATGACATGATATAATGATATTGATGAGGGGATGATTGTATGATAATCTATTTGTTTTAAATCGATGAATCGGAGATGATATCGATAATAAATAATGATGGATGATGTTGTTGATCATTTCCTTGAATGAAAGGATGGTTATTATTATTGATAATTATTGAATGCCATTGTGAATGATACAAGTGTGATCTTGTATATGTGGTTTGTATTGTATTAATAAATTGTTGTATTACCACACTAGTTGTGAAACCATGGCAATAACAAATAAAATAAAAATCCACTAAGTGAATGAGTGGTAATATTTATGAATGGTATGTAATGATGTGATGCCATTGTGGTTGATTGCAAGTATTGTCTTGCATGTGTGATATGAAATATATATATATATATATGAAAGATGTTAAATGAAATGCCACATATAAAACTTGAAAGCAATGGCTAAAACCAACAATGATAAAGTCCACTAAGGTGTATATGGTGGTGTTGGTGATTATGATGATGATGATTGATGAGTGGCATTTAGGATACACAGTGTGAGAAATGCATTTGATTTGCATTGCATTGCATCCATGGCATATCGATCGCTATCTATGTGGAATATTAGGGGGTTCCACTAGGCGGGCCCAGTGGGAGGGCGGCTCAGTGCACGAGCATTCTTGTTGTTTCCCCTATGACTCAGTGTGTGAGTCACGAAGCTGTCCATAGTTTGGTGATGAGGCACCCTATGTGGTGGGCCCAGTGGGCGGGCGGCTCTGTGATGAGCAAGTTACCTCGGTGTCCAATGGGGCACGGCTCTCTCGATGTGCGTTCGGGAGGGGCCCGTAGCACTTTTGGCAAGTGAGGCCATGTTGTTGATCCGCAAGTCACGGGGTGACTAGTGCTACATATGGGCGATGTGGTTTGGTACCAGTAAAATATGATGTTGAGCATGCATGAAATGAAATATAAGTGTACATTTTTACTACTGCAATAGGGGCATAGTAGCACACCTATTCTTGACCCACAATTTGATGTTTATTCCCATAGTCGGATTCGCATTTGTTGTTGATTATTCCATTGTGTATATGCATTAGCTATAAGAGCATTTGCATATAGCACAGAGATATGCCAGAATATGATGATGATTGATGATGATTGAGAAGGTGGTATGGTGTTGATGAGATGGGTAATTAAATACCTAAAAGACTACATGTGATTAATAAATGATATGAATATATCTAAAATGATGTTGAATATGACGAAATGTATGTTATGGCCCATTATAATGCTGGGCATGATTAATTATGATTGATGATTATGATGATAGCCCATGGTGGCTTTGAGAAAAGACCTAAATGGTCACCATTGGTGATGTTGGCCCATTGTGGCGATGTGATAGATGCGTATTGGCCCATTGTGGCGATGTGATAGATGTGTATAGGCTTGCTTTGCTATGATTTGATGAATAAGTATGAAATAAGTATATATTGTCGAATTAATAATCTATGATGACTATTGGTGTGCTTAGCAAAGCATACATGATATTGATATGCATATGCACATAATTTCAATTGTATTCATAACGTCATTTGAAATGTATAACTCACTCTCCCATGTGGTCTACTTTTTAGTATTGATGTAGGAAAACCATGGGATGAGAACGTTTATGAAGTAAGGCTTTGGGAAGGTAAATAGTGGTAATGGAATGCCTTGGCCGGCAGCGTTTGTGATTCATTGTATCGTGAAATAAAATATGTATCATAGTGTGAATAATTTATTGATATTGGTGGATGTATTGTAAATAGCTAGATATGTAGATGATTTATTAACGTTTGGAGTATTTGACCTCATAACCACTTGATATATAAAATAGCGTTGGTTATGTATTCCTCTAGGTATGAATAAGTATTGGTGATATATGAAACTGAGGTTGAAATGAATATGGGGAATTATAGAATATGAATGTTAAAGATATATGATGTATGACCATATAGCTAAGTATATGTATGTACCTTAGGCAATGCATGTTTATGATTTATGTGTAAGTTTGGATGTGGCCTAAATGGGCTCGTGTTGTATGTTTGCATGCTTTGCTGAGCCTTTTCTCATATCTTCATATATGGGACTAGGCGTGTGCCCGGTATACACATTCTTCTTCCGCTGTAAAACTCTGTTATTTTGTATACCGTTATGGGCAAGCTATTTAATGATCCAGTTATATTTTATTAAATCTCACTCTTTGGTTTTCTGTGATTTGGGTCTTGATGTAATCGTGGTTGTGTTTTGGAAATATTTCAAACGTGAAAAATTTATTTGTATTTTTATTAATTAATTATTTTGATTACATCGGGATTCGGGTTCGGAAGACCGGGGGTGTGACACATATGATTGGCATTTGTATCCATGGCATACTGCATAGCCGCCGATGTTGGAACGTTAGGGGAGTTCCCTCGGCCGACCCAGTGGGAAGGTGGCTCGGTGCACAAGCAAATTTTATTTTCCCCTATGACTCGGTGTGTAAGTCACGAAGTCGCCCATGTATTGCTGCGAGGAGCTACATGTGGCCGACTCTTGTGGGGGGTGGCTCTTGATGAGCAGGTGACCCCGGTGGTCCATTAAATCACAGCCGCCATGATATGAGTCATAGCCGGCCCACAACACCATATGTTGAATATTTGTTACCGCGGTCATGGTGGAAATGACCAGGTGTTGCAAATGGGCGATGCGGTTTGGTACCAGTAAAAGATTGGTGAAATGTATGCAATTTGATGATAAGTGTACACATTTTACTGCTGCAGTAGAGGTATGGTTAGATGATCATACTTGAATCCTACATTTGGTGTCTATATTCCCACAGTCAGATCTGCAATTGTTGAAATACTCCGTTGCATATGCATTAACTTAAGAGCATTTGCATATAGCAAGGAAGTATGTCAAAGGTGATGAGATATGATGATGGTTGTGTTGAGGATGAGAAAATGTATTATGACAACATAAAAGATGTGAATACCAAACAATAAATTAAGTAAAATGATGAGGTGTGTAATAGTCCAATTTATTGAAGGACTTGATTATGTGTATGCTTATATACTTTGATTAATCTTAAATGTTGAGTGTGATATATGAATGATAGTACTATAATGATGAATGAGATGATGAATGATATGTGTATGTAAAGTATACATGTTTTGATGCATATGTACATAATCACATGGTATTCATATTCATTCTTTTGGAATGTAAACTCACTCTCCCATGTTGTCTACTTTTTAGATTTTGTGATGCTGGACATTCATGGGGGATGTGAGTCTCTTTTGAAGTATATTTTGATGAAGAAGGTAAATGGGTGTAAAGGAAGTGCCTTGGCCGGTAAAATCTGAATTTTGTATAGCGCATAGTATGGATGTATGTATATTTTGTAATTTGGATGATTGAATGATGATTTTGGATGGTCATGGATGAAAATTGGACCTTGGTGTGTATAGCCAATTCTCATTAATGACCTAGATGATGTATGTGGATGAATTGTGATGATGGTTAATATTGAATCCCATGAATGAATGAAGTATTTTACAACTTACAACAATTTATGAAGTTTGTGTGAAAATGATTCAAATATCATGCATTGAATTGGATATGTATGATCAATCAATTAGCTATTGTATGTATGAATGACTGTATTTGATAAGTTAGCTTAGGCCATAATTGGTAGGAAATGAAAATTGATACATGAGTTGTGTAAAAAATTTCCAAGATTTTTGCTTGTTCTGCATAACTTGCCAAGCGAGTAATAATCTCGCTCAAGCGAGACCCTGTTGTGTTAGGGGTGTGGCTACTGGCCACATTTCTCTCAGGCGGACAGGGCCTCACCTGAGCGAGCGTGAGAAGGATCGATACTCGACCACTTTCTCTTAAGGGAAATGGCCAGTGTATGGTGGCTCGCTCAAGCGAGCGAGGAGGGGGATTGATTCTGGATGAATTTTGCTCAGGCGGGCCTGGCCTCGCTCGGGTAAAATATGGGCAGTGAGGTTCTGTCTCTTTTTCGCTCAAGCGAGCGTGTCTCACCCAAGCGAAGGGGAACCATTTAGCTACTGGAGTGATCTCGCTCAAGCGAGCAGAGCTCGCTCAAGCGAGAATTGGTACCTGATGCATATTTTTTCCTTCGCTCAAGCGTGATAGTTGACTCGCCCAGGCGTGGATTGTTGAACTCACTCAAGCGAGTGGGGTATTCGCTTGAGCGAAATGCCCCCTGATATCCAAACTTGAATGCTTTAATTATTTTCATTTTCCCTTGAATTAAGGCTCCTCCTTGCATCATTACACAAATGTATTTAACATAGTTTGAACTATTAATCTTCGAAGCATTTATCCCTTTTAAATCCAATCATATAGCACCATTATAAATTATTTTTCCACTGTCTTTAGTTGAGAGATTCTCATGAATCATTTTTAACTCACCTTCTCATATCTTAATATATGAGATAGGTTTTTCATAGATCCAGGGTGTTGATTAAAGCTTCACCACTTTATTTCCTCATTAATTAATGATTTTAAAATCGTGAAAAATTTACCCCCCATTTTTGGGGCATCTCAAATATCATTTTGTATTTTTTTCTAATTTGCAAATGACTAAGTTCTAGCCATCTTGTCTTTAAAAGGAGCACAACAGTTTATATACAAGTACGCACACAAGCATATATATGGATAAAATTATTCTACAGGAATCAACAAAGACAACATATAAATGAACAAGCCTTAACCATGTGTGATCTCTTACCCAGCAGCGCATTATATCCCAAATCACATCCATGGATGCGTCTGATTTAAGCCCTAATGGATTAACATGAGTTCTAAATATACGGTAGTCTGCATTGATCACAACGGAATGAAAAATAATTGCTGATAGAGAAGTGCATTTAAGGGTTTCATAGAGGTTGTGCAAACTCAAAAACAGGGGAACATCAGGCAATTCCTGCAAAGACCACATGTCCATTAGATATTAAAAAAACTAGATCTCTAATAAGTTGTACGACATGATGTGCAACACCCATCTAAATCATACCATACACAATGTTATGTGCAATTCATCATAGAATAAATATACAGAAAAACACCTCATATTATAGTCAGTACCCCTAATATGCAATCATAAGCAGGATAGTTTTCTTTCATAGATTTCACATCTACTAATATAGAAGCTACCCATTCATCATAGTACTAAAATATTTTACTAAAATATTCTTCTAAAACTTACATAAGGAGCAAAGATGCTGGTATCAAGCACTAATAAGGAACTTGTAAAATATTCAACATTTTTTTTCTATAATTATATATTATATATTTAAATTTAAATAAAAATTTAATAGTATCATATTTTATTGTAATTTCTTGATTTTAAGTTAAAATTAATGTTTTAACATTTTTAGAAATAAGAAATACATAAAAATATATTTAAGTAAAATTAACTGCAAAGTATAGAATCCATGATGTAAGAAGCTAAAAATTTAGAACAGCTCATCAGCTTACCTCAGACAGTGCTTAGATAATTTGGAAAAGCAGAAAGTAACACAGACCTTACTACTTCTAACTTGGATACCACCATGCTTAATAGGACTAAATTTCTTAAAAACCTCTTTACACCACTCAAGATCACAATCAGACATTTATATTTGTTTCTTTTGTACGTCGCATCAAACGCTAACACATCACCAAAAATCTGATAGTCTTGCCGACTAGTTCTGTCACAGCAAAACAAATGTAGCAATCTTCCATCGCCACTGATCTTATAACGTAACCAAAAATTTCTCCGCCTTAGCCACTTTCGAATCCTCTAATAGTCATGATTTTTATATCTCATTATACATGTCTTTTTGTCTAAACCCAACTAGATCATACCTTCCAAACTGTGTTGCAAATGTGTTGTACACTTTCGTTGTACTAATCCCACTACTCCTCACAATTTCCATTTGAGTCACGTCGGCGTCTAACATTTTTCGACGGGATCTTAACAACCCGCTGTAATTGTCCCCCACCAAACAATGGGTATGGTCGTCGTAGAAAAATGTCACAAACCAATCTCCACGCTCTGAATCAAAATGTATCTGCATTTCTTCCAAACAACCAAATCTAGTCTTACGTTGATGATCTCTTTATCTGTTACCCAAATTGGTAAGTCTTAGATGCGTAACCCCTTCACTTGAACAGGTAAACTGCTGCCATATTAATCTCTATTCTTATTTTTCCGTCTCTTGTTTTTCCTTACACTAAACCCATGTTATTTCCCATACTTATTGTAGAACATGTATGCTTCCCCTAAATCCACAAAACGTATACATCAAACTTGGGCCGGTGAAATGTCTTCTATTTTTGCTAGTAAGTCAACAAATCTTTCATTATCCATGCTTTCTTCAACATTAGCCTACAACTGGTATAACAACAACATACTTTTAAAATTTAAATAATAATATTAACAATAATAATGATAATGATAATATTGACAACAATAATAATAACAATAATGACAATAATATTAACAATAATAGTAATAATAAAAGTAATAATAATAATAACAATGATGATACTGATAATAATAAAAATAATAATAATACTAATAATATGGATGATGTTGATGATAATAATAATAATAATACCTAGAAAATGGAATATCAACAAAACTACTCAGTAAACAAAAAAAACAGATG
Organism: Clitoria ternatea; assembly: GCA_037962975.1. Taxonomy (NCBI): domain Eukaryota; kingdom Viridiplantae; phylum Streptophyta; class Magnoliopsida; order Fabales; family Fabaceae; genus Clitoria; species Clitoria ternatea. The sequence goes on from CM075673.1 coordinate 47,249,935, forward strand.
TTTTTTTTTCTAGTTAATTAAACATTTATAAACTTAAAACAATTATTTTCATATCAATGTTTATTTTTCAATTTTCTTTCAAAAATTATTTCAGTTAAATAATTCAAATATTTATTCTAATAATCTGTACAAACCTTCCAAATATTAAAACTATACTCACCTCATTTGCCATTTCTTTCACAACCAGTGCACATAGAACGGAAATGTTTGTAATTTTCCAGGGTGAAGGCTAAGGTGCATCTTGGTTTTTTGGGTTTACGGTAGACTAAATAATATGGACCGTTGGATTTTAATCAATGGTGTTAATTGATTGTGGGTGACCTGTTTAACAGGTCACCATGTGAAATTTATAATATTTTTATCTTTTCCTCAGAAATATATTAAATTTTAAATAGGCCAAACTTTAATATATGTGATTAATATTATGTAATTATTGAAATACCCTATTAATGAAGTTTAAGATACCTTATTAATTTAATCAAGTTAAAAAATAAAAAAATCCAAAAAAATAGGTTTGGGGTTCTTCTTTGATTCTTTTCTTTCGCCCCTGATTCTTCTCTGGTTAGGTTTGGGGTTGTTCTCTGATACTTCTCTTTCCTTTACAATTTCCCATTTCTTTCACATTTTTATTCATTCCTCGCGTGCATTGCATTGCTCTCTCTCGATAAACGACACTGTGCACCGCATGGGAAACGCCAACGGCCAAGAAGACAGAGCCATTTCCGGTGCCTTCGATCCCTCCGTCGCTGAAGCTTCTGTTCGTGTAGCTCACGCACCGAACTCCCGTTCTCCCGTTCGTGCCTTCTCTTCTGATTCAATGGCCAATAGCCCGCCGCATAGTCCTTGCCACTCCAGATCGTCGATCCTCTTCGGTCCTCAGGTTTTTCTCTCCACCTCCTCCTTTCTCTCTTCGCACTCTCTGTATTTTCATGCGCATTCGTTATTGTTGAACTAAATTTGATCAGCAAGGGTATAGTTTCAGTAGGCCAGTGACGACGAGGCCAGTAATGGTCGAAGGTAAAGTCAAATAAAGGATTAAAATGATTTGTTTTGGGGAAAACTATTCTTGTTTGCTAGTGATTTTGAGAGTTTACAATCTGATTTTGGATGACTAATTTAAGAGTTTACTAGTGATTTACTGTTCTTGTTTTTGTTGGGGAAAATTGTTTAGAAGAAGAGATGTTTGTTGTGTTGTTTTTTACTTTGTAGGTTAGTGGTGTTCCAATACCTGAACTTTGTAAGCACCAAATTTTGCTGTATAACAAGGATGCCACACAACATTTGTTTAGGGTGGCAGCGAGACTTGACTCACTAGTTCTTGGGGAAGGTCAAATTCCTCAGGTGAAACAAGTTGTGAAGACTGGCATTAATGAAGCTTTCGGAATCGCTTGCTTGAACAACCCACCGATGGGGCAGGAAAGATGGGGAATCTTGTGATTAAACATTTGGTGGCAAAAGGGTACAGAAGAATGGTTGTTGTTAACAAAATTGAAGAGAAAGTTAATTAAGATTGGGTTGTTAATTAAGATTTTATATAAGTTTTGATTTTGTTAATCTAATTTTTTAATATTATAAAACTTACCACAAAATGTGCCTAACTCTAATATAAAAAGTTTATGTGCTAAATTATTAATTTATGAAAGAATGGTAAAACCTGTTATAGTAGGTCATCTTGGTTGGGTTTATCGTAAACCCAAAAAACCAAGGTGCACCTTAACCTTCACCATTTTCCAGCCAGAGATATGAAACTTGGTACAATTGGTTTCCTTTTACACGCCCCCTGTTGGGTTTAAAGAAATGTGAGCATTGATGTCCACCTAAAAGATAAAACCGCCCTCAAGGTTTTCATTTTACAAAAAAATAAAAATCTTCCCATAACCGGTTTCAACGAGTGCCTTTTATCTTTTTAAGTGCACACATGGACATACAATGAACCTTTGGATTACATCCATGGTCCTAACAATGTTACCAACAAAATTTACAGTGTGTAAGAATATGTTGACTAAAAATGTTAGAGCACATTAGTATTTTCCTAATTGTTGGTCATTTGAATTAGGAAATCTTAGTCAATTGTGGTATTATATTTCAGTGTAATTGAAATTTGTCACTTGATATTGACAATTAAATTAGTCAGCAGCTCATTTGTATCATTGAGATCTTACTGTTTCAGTCTTCACGTTTAATTCCTTTGCACAATTGAAAATTTTTGTAATCATTAGTCAATCTGTCGGAAGCACTGAAATTGGATCAATTCGAGAATTCTGTGCAAAATGAAATTGCAAACACTGTATCATCTGATTTGAAATTCCCATTGGTCAATTCTCTGGGTGCGCCTAAATTTCATAGCGTATTAGTCATTTGATTAATTGCCGTATGCGCTGAAATTTCTTTTGGACATTGACCATTTTACGTTGACTTGTTACTGTGCCTATAAAATTTCAAAAGCAAAAGCGAAGTGACAATTGTGAGCCCATTTAAAAAAAAAAGAGTAAAAGAAAAAGCAAAAGTGCTAGTGATTGTAATCAGAATATGGTACGGTGTTGGTGTTCAAAAATTCAGCCAAGTAATTGCACTATATCAAAATATTTGTTTCCTAAAAATCAGAATTTTTGCACTAAAATTTTGCTTATACAATTTTGCATTCTAGAAGTTCTAAGTAAATTTTTTCTTGGGCTTGCCTTTTGTTGTTGCATTTTAATTTTGTTGATTGTCTAGTTTTGTTAATTTTTTTTTTTAAGTTGTATGTCTTGGAATTAATAGTATAGAGTACCACCTTTATTCATTTGAAAATTTGTTGATTTTTTAGGTTAGTCTCTTGTCAAGTCTTAAAATCCTCTAGAGTAATCATTTCTTTCAAATTGAAACTTTTTTTTGCTTGTCTTCTTCTTTTCTAGTTTTGTCCTTAAGTTTCCATTTCCTTTAAATTTCTCTTGGATTTTCTCTTCCTTTATATCAAAGGGTAGAATTCTTTGGGAAATAGTAGATGAGAGTGCAAATTGAAGGAGGTGAAAACAATTGAAGGCCTAAATGAGAAGTTGAGTGAAACACTTTTGTGAGAGGAGTGGTTAGGTTTTGGATTTAATTTTCCTAACAATTGCTTTAAGTTTGTTCATTGTGTAGCCAAATTGGTGGAGAAGGACTTGGAGATTAAATTGAAGACTTTTAGGAGTGCAAAAGCTTTGTAACCCTAAAAGGTTTCAATTAAAATTTTCAATTCTTTGTATTTCACTTTAGTCCTTGTATTTTGGACTTTTACATTTCAAGCAAAAAGGACTTGGACATTGGTTAATTTTTTAGGGTTAAATCGGTTACATAACATTGCATGCATCATCCTACTACATGTTTTACCTAATTTCTAGGGTTTGTTAGTTGTCTTAACAAAATTAGTTAATTGGTCAGGTTGTTTTAACTTCTTAACTAAAATTGGTTAATTTTATTAAATTGGTTAGGGTTGTTAGAACTAGAATTTGTTAGTTGTTATTTGTTATAAGTAGAATTTTGTTATTAGTTAAGGTTAGTTTTAACTACTTAGGTTGATTTTAACTAATAAACTTCCATAACTAAATTTAGTTAATAGGTTGTTAATTAGTTGTCACCTAACTAGTGACTTCCCTGCACATAACTAATTGTAGTTATAAACCTAGGACTAGAGTAGTGGTTTCATAAATTTTAGACAACCTAGTCCTGTAACATAGTATAGCATAATCCTAGTACAACATCCTAGGATTTTCCCTTACATGATAGTTTTCTTTTTTGCATTCTAATTCTTGTCTAGCATACATCCTTGACTAGTATCTCTTGTCTATTTTTCTTATCTGTTTCTGTGAAATTCAAAAATGTCTTCTTCTAGGGAAAATAGGAAAGATAGAACGCCTAATGAATTTAAGGTTTTAATTGAATAACTAGGTATCTTTCATTCTAAAATAGATTCTTATGAGTCTAAGCATGATTCTTTCATAGAAAAAATAAAAAAATAAAAAAGGTTCTTGAGGAAATCCATAGAAAATTAAAACAAATTTGGGATCATATTTTAGAATATGATACAATTGGAAATTTAAAAATTGGTTTGTGTAACAATGAAAAAGAAATAAAGAAATTAAGGCATAAACATAATAGATCTATGGATGACAAATTAAAACTTTATTGGAAAGAATATGATAGGTATAAGAAAAAGAAAAACGTAATCAAAGGTGAAAATAAAAATAGAGAACATAAGGTAGAGAATAATAGCTTGTCTTTAAGCAACCTTGGTGTTTCAACAGAGAATCACCTTAATCATAGTTTACCTACTCCTGTGTCTAATAATAGTTTGTCCATTTCAATCATTAGTGATAGTTTTTCTAGCTTTAGTGATAATTTACCTCTACCCATCATTAGTTCTAAGCCTCAGGATGACCTTAGAAGTATAGAAGAATCATATCCCCTTTCACTCATCCCTAGTAAAGACAATTGGTGAATCATTGTGCATAGTTGTCTTAGAGTTAGTTTTAGAATGTATATCATCATCATAGGATCTTATAGGATTAGCATATATCTTTACTTTTTTGGATTGTAATTTCTAAGAGTCATTGTATATATTATCATGTTGCATAGTCAAATTTTTATAGGACTAACATTTTTTCCATCAACATGTCAATTTCATTGTATTTTTCACATCTTATCTATGATCATGTTGATATAATTTATTTTCATAAAGGGTTATATAGAGAATTTTTGGCAACATTGCATGACGTGCATACTTTAGTACTAACTTTAGATGCCATTACTCACTATGATCCCTTTAGGACAATCTGTCTTTTTTAGGATAAGTCAATATTTTGCCATATCTCACATGATCATATAACTACATCTAATCATATTTTCATTTTAGTGAATTTAGATAATAGCATGATTAACTGTCAAAGAGGTATCTATAGTTTCACATGTGAGTTCTTATGGGAACTCTTGATTGTGTTCTTTGGTGATATTTCTATATCATCCTTTCAAAAATAAAAAGGATTTAAGGACAAATGTTTTTTTTAAGAGGGTGAGCATAATGAGGGCATAGTCTGTAAATAATTTTAATTATACTCAAAATAGTTTAGGGTTTTTGTTGGGTCACTTTTGGGCCTTTTATTTGGCCATTTTATGTAGATTAGTTGCTCTTGGGCCTAAGGAAGAGTGGGAAGCCCAAGTTGCCTAGATTGACCACCACTTTACGTTGCCTATATAATGTTTTCTTCTCCTTTGTATTTGGAACCATTAACTTTGAATTGAGATGAATATGCTTTGAGTGTTTTGTGAGTAGTTGAGATATTCTCCTCTCCTTTAGGCTAGACATAGTTCTAACCTTCTTCAAGCTCTTATCATTAGGTGATAATCCCTAGAGTAGCGAGCTAGAGACTTATCCAAGTCCCTTGGTGGCGTCTCCTTCATTATTTTCCATGCATTCCATAACCCTTTCAACCTTCCTTCCATAATTCCCTTCCATTTCCTTATAAATAGGCTTTAACATTTGCATTTCCATTAGAGTATCATTTTAGTTTCCACTTAGAGTCTCTATTCTGAATTTCCATTTGCATCTCCCATGACTTCTTTGCTCAAGAATTGAAAAAAAATAAAGAAGGCTAGGTCCTATCTTCTTTCAAGTTAAAGAAAGGTCCTCATCATACACCATGCATACACACCATTTCCACGTTAATGGCTTAATCCTCTGTCAAAATGCTCCCTATTCAGATTTCACATGCACCTGAAACTTTTGTTCAAAAATGGCATTTTACATGATATTAGGTTTTGGCACCAAGACCTTACCATACCTACTTGACCACACCTATTTAGGACTTGTCTATCTTCCTACCAATCAATCTCATCAACATATACATTATCCTACACAATCACCTAACCTATGCATGATTTCATCCAACATATCAACTCATTTGTTGATTTTACATATAATCACATATCCTGGCATTAGATTCATCAAATTAAATAGTTCTTGGTCATGATATAAATATGGATTCTAAATCATTGCATCATTTAGTCATATATACAATTGCACAAGGTTTCAAACCATGGCATAATCATCCATACAAAAACACCAATACCAACATGGGCTATTTACCATTACCTATTTAACTTTAATATGAACCTAACATCTACATACAAAAGCATCACTATAAAAATAGGTTATTTACAATTGAATCGTTTAGGGGGGTTCCAAAACCTGGTATAGCCACTCCATTCCTCCGAAGTTTACCATGCATCACTATCCTGCAAACTCACTATGAATGGGTGGAAGAGTAAGTATAATTTAAAGTAGCACATATTGTAACAAGGTATTGAACATACCAACATAATTATATATATATATATATATACATGTCAATTACATACTCATGCACCGTTTCCAACTATTAACTTCGTTTAGTACATTCACCCATCCGAATAAATCATACGGCTTCATATCACATACAGTAACACATAATTCCTTATCTTTATTTGATTTCAAAACAAATATTATCATATTTAACACTCATTAAATACTACTTCATAGAAGTGTATGCATAATGTCATACTTTTCTTTTCAACTTAACTAATGCATCAAAATGCCATGCAAATCTAACTCAAGTGAGTAGTACTATGGTACAAAAATTAATGGCCATATCTCAATAATTATTTATCGAATTCCTTACCACCAACCATCTTGCAACACTTGTCACCCTTAGTGATGTGGCTTCATAATAAATAATAGTGTTGCGGGTCGGCTCTAGGATACACTGACCTAGAGCAGCTAGGTTCTTCTTGACCCACAAAACTTCCTTGCTCACTTACAGAGCCACTCTCCACCACAGACAGCAATAAAGGTCCCCTACACCCCCTTGTGTGGAAAAAATGCATATAATGAATGATTACACCTCATAATCAAATCTCAAATTGTACCCCTCTTCCATACCTTAGTTGGCGATGCTAATAAGAAACAACATTCACACTCAACTATTTATCAACCCACACATCAAAATACATTCGATTACTTAATAATCATAATTAACTTCGAAACCTTCCAATTTATCTTAAGCTAAGCCACCTGATGTACAATTAGTTAGGGATTAATTCTAATTAATGGAAAGGTTAAGATTCAGAGGGTTTTGACTTACCAAATCAAGTCAACAAGGTTTTAGAATAAATTGAAACCTTTCAATGTTACCCTCAAGTTTGAAACACTTCCTACAAGCACTAATTCAAAGGAGTTGAGACGGGATTCAAGCACCGAAGGAAACACTCAAAGGGGTTCTTGAAACCATACCTTAGATTAAGTGAAAATGAAAAATAAGCTTGTTCTCCTTGCACACATGCATGTAAAGGTGGAGATGGGAAGTGAAATGGAAGCTTGCTTTGCCTTGATCATGTAAAAGAATAAGATGAATAAGAGTGGTGGTGGAAAGGCACGACCAAGAAGGAGTAGAGAGGGAGAAGGAACTTCCTTTCTTTCTTTTTGTTAGTTGTGAGGAAGTGAAGTAAAAATGAATTAGTTTAAGTGGTTCTGAGTATTTAGGTGATTCTATTCGTTTGATTAACTTTTGAAACTATTCAACAATTTAAGTTTAACCTTAACTTAACTAACTTAAATTCATATTTAACTTACCCTATTTCATCTTAATTAATTAACGACCCCATATTTGTTATTTATTCATCAATAATTAACCATTAATTTTTAAATTGGGATGTTACAAGTTGGATGATAAGTTTATGATTCGTATGATTCATAAGTGGAAACGTAGTGCTGGGAAGAGTAAGAACATTGTTGCAAGTTTAGACATGATCTTAGTAGACGAAAAGGTATCTTTTTTCTCCTTAACTCAATATCATGTTTTTGTAATGACCATTTAGAATTCTTGTTAATGATCATTTTTTGAATTTTTGTGTTCCCAAGAAACAACTATTCATGCAGAAGTCAAAAGGGAGAAGATTTTGATATAGGAAAACAAGTTGCAACTCGGAAATGCATACATTTTTAAAAATATAATGGTTTGTAGCTCTGAAAAAATTCATAGTTACTCATCATAAATGGAAGTTGTGTTTTTTAGATACCACAAAAGTTACTCCTATCAAGTGTGGTTCCATTCCTCTTGATGTGTTTAATTTTATGGATTTTAAATCCATTATGGAAAACTTTAATGAGACATATTTATTTCGTAAGTTTATGTTTGTTGATCTTTGTGATGTTGCTTTATCAAATATTTATTTTTTTATTTACTAACTAATGTTTTGTTAATACATGACTGACCATGTGACGGGTAAGGATGATTAACAACAACAACAACAAATAAAGGATTATTAATATAACTATTCAAGATTTAGAGTAAATTTTGAAATTGTTTTATTTAATTTTATACAAAAATTATACAAATATCTTTTGTTCATTTATTTATAACATTGACACCACACTAAATAAGTTTGCTAAACATTTATTGTTGTTTTCTATTCGGTAATGTTAGAGTTACATGTACATTGTGGGATGATCTTGTTGAGGAAATTGTCTAATTTTTTATGGTAGAAAATATGATATTGATGTAAGTCCAGTCATCATAATTCGGTTGTGTAAGATGAAGAACTTTAATGGTAAATAAATCTTTATTTAACTTTATTGCTTATTTTATTCACAATATATTTAATTTTATATGATTTTAAATATTTCTCCTACAGTTTTCATTCTAAAAAATGGAGGTGTTGGGATTTCAAACAACTTTAATGGGTCTAAAATGTTGATAGAAGCGACCATAAAAAAAATGATTTTAAAGAGAGGTTAGTGTTCATAATAATATATATGTATATATATATATATAATATTTGAATGGATTTTATGAATTATATAGCTTATCAATTTGTATTTTTTTATTTGATCTTTACTTGTTTATTCCTAATTTTTAGATTGAAATCAAGTAGCAATGGTTGTAGCCAAGTTTTCAACTAAATGTCAACCCAATCTGGCAAGTGTTGAGGATGACTTGTTACAAACTCAACAAATAAGTATTAGTGAGTTGTATGAGGGTGCCAATGTGAGTCAATGTTCGATTATGTAACATCCCGCAATTTTAGTAATTGGTCCTACCGTGGAATTTTATTTCTGCTTGATATCTTAGACAAGCTTAGAACCTATTAGTATGTGTGCGCATGAATAATGAACTAGCTTAGTAATTATTAGATAATAAATAAGCTTAGGTTTGACATTTAGACTTGGTATATGTTGTTAGGAAAGTGATAACAATTAATTCTGTCAAGTTTCAAATCAATCCCATTGTCCCGAGTTTGATAATTTTGCATTTGTCTCACTAAATTCAGCATAACTTTACCTACCGATATCGGACTCAAGTTATTCTAATCTTGAAATCTTTGTAAAAAAATTCTATACAATTCTTCTGAATACATTAAAGGCTAATTCTAAACACATAACTCCTAGTTTTTCTTCTAAGTTACGGTTCTAGGATTTCACGTATCACCTAAACACCTTTTAGTATTTTAGGCACAACTTTTTCTATAGTTGTCGGCATTAAGTGATCTTTAGCTCGTTGGAAATATGAAAAGATAAGGAACAATTTTTATGTTCGTCATTTTGTCAAATTCGCACTAGAACATAAAGTTATTTTTACCTCAGAATGACCTATAAAAACTATCCAGAAAATAACCGCATGAGCATTATTTCCTGCTTCCTTCTCTCATGCTTTCAACAACCTTGTCTCCCACTAAGTATGCATAATTATGAACAAAATCCACTAACATTGCCACCTCTTTGCATGGCCGTGTGGTGATGATTTTGGTTTACCACTTTAATTTCATGTAAAGCTATGCATTACAACTTAACTTTCCACTAAGTTACAAAGCTTTTCATTAATTGCCATCTTGGCTCATTCATGCAAATAATTTGGCTAGAAAATTAGTAACTTCAGCTTTATTAAACCATTATGCATGATCCCTTATTGCCATATATGCCATTGATCAAAAACCTTGCTCATTTCCTTGCCACATTGTCGTAAATGCAAAGCCATTTAGCATAAAATTTTGGTCTAAATTCCTTGCCATTTCCTCTTGCCATATTTTCATGAAAACCAAGCCATTGCATTAGATTTCTATTCCAAATTTTAGCCAATATTTTACCATTTTCTTCTCACTAAATTGTCATAACTCACAAGCAAATGGCACTAGAATATTGGGTCTATTTTCTAGCATTTTCACTCTTTACACTTCACTTTATCAACTCATTGATAGGTCATTCCCTCTCACTATGACACCCTCAGTTAAACTAGGATAAATCTCTTACACTAGACCATCCTGTTTAACTGAGGGTGCATAAGTTTAAGAAAACATGAATGTTTTTTTGTACATAAACAACTTTAAACATGATGGATCATTAACTCATTACACATACACGATTCAACATTGCTTTACAACTCAAATGAAACAGGGGCATGCAGGCTCCCATAATAAAATAAAATAAATTACAACTCGACTATCTAATACATAAAGACAACCTAATGACACTTCTAGGCTTTATGCCTAGTTAGGGTCCATCTGAGGGTTGGATCCCACTACTGCCGCCCCTCGGTGGAAGATATGTCCTTAGGGTAGACCAAGGCCCTATTGGTCTTGCCTTGGTGTACAGCTCTAGATTGCTCCTGATGCCTATTACCCCACTGTCTGCTAGATGGAGATCAAACCATTGACATGAGGTAACTCTTTGTTCCTCTACACCATGCATCCTATTATTCCAACATCCATGTTGAGGAAGGGAGCTTCATAGCCTGTGCATCCAGCTCATTTGGAATATCTTCAGGGATCAAAGGCAATCTGCCTTGAACATGATGTATCTTCGATAGACTGCTAGTCATACTACACTAAAAATGTAAAGGTGAGACACTAGCCCTACTTGTCCACCTCTCAACAGAAAGTCCGTCATCATTGACGTTTTCCTCTTACCATGTTTTAACACATCACAAGTCACTCAAGATTCAGGGATATAACTTCCCCTATGTTTACCATCATAATCCATATCATTATCAAATATTTGATATCATTACAAAATCTACATTAGAAATTTTCCAATTATGTCATACATTTATTTTAGACTTATAATCTAGTATATTTTATCTTATCACGTCTTATATGGTCATGCTCTATTTCCTCAAACTGTCACAATCTAGCATCATTTATCATTGCATGAATCATTGATAAAGCATTAATTAGCCTACTCGAAATCCATTAACATACTCAATAACAACACACAACCAACATAGTCCTCTACCAACCTGAGATTTACAATGCCATAACATAGACAACTCAAATACACTCACATTCAAAAATAATCATCACACACACATATATATATATATACACACACACACCATGTATCTAGTCGACACAATCACAATAAATCATTGACCAATGCCAAATTTAAAATCATAGTCACTAATCCACATAATCATTATCATTCATTAATCACATTGCATCATCATTCATCAATACGGTTAGTCAACCAAGACTCTATGCATGTGTTAGATTCATTATACGTCATTCTCTTATTTGTTTAAATCTCATGATATAAATAGGCCCATCAACTCATCATCATCATCATCAACATTATCATCACCATTATATCACTTCACCAATATGTCTACTGGTGAGCAATGATCTTCATAGAAATACCAATGCGGCTGGAGTTCTTTTGAGTTCTATGCTAGGGGTATACAGACCACAACCTATCCCAATCATCATTTATCCAATCCTCACATCCAGGACGTGGCAACATAAACCAAACTCTCACTACGCGACCCTAGACACGATCATTCACGTCGAAATACTCCTAGCTGGCCACGGATTATCTGGCATTGGGTGCAAACTGAGCCAAAATCATACCTAAATAACACCAAAAATATACACAATTTGGGCATTTGTCAACTCTCCCTGACCTAGAACTTTGCTTGTCCTCAAGCAAAAGATAATAAAGTATCAAAGGGAAAATCAGATTTCTTTTAATTATAGCGATGCATAAGAAAAGAAACAACTTAAACTATATACAAATAATAGTTTCTGGGATCCTTTAAAATCCAACAAAATAAATGCCCAATCCTGCAAATCACAAAACAAGTAAAAGTAACTTGTGGTTGTAAGAACAAGAAACCCACTCAATATCTCACACGTTAGTGTTTACTCAAAACATCACTAATTATACATTAGTTAGAATTGCAATTCATTTCATTTCATTTCAGAAGAACAATCACCTAAACAGCAAGGATCAAGGGGTCTTCAAAAAGGTTGTACTATGGCTTGGCTAAACAATAAAATCCATTGTTTTTCTATGAATTCAAAGAGCATGCTAAAAGAGAAGGGATTATGATATTTATACAGGACTTTAGCTGCCGTACTTCCATAGTTTTCATCTCATCAAACTCATGTTTTGTTTTTCTTTTTGTTTTTAGTTTTTCCAATTCCTTCTCTTTATAGTATTCTATTTTACAACTGATTTCAATTGAGGAATTTCTTCTTCTTTTCATCTTCACTTTTTCATCACAGCCATTTATTCTTCTTTCTACCAATGAACCAGTAAGCGTAACATAACCATTTTTATATACACATATCATATTCTCTTTACCTTTAACATGCTATTCAGGTAGGGAATTAAATTTTGGAACATGCTACAGATAAGGGATTCGGAACAAAATTTAAAAGCTCAAAGGGTTACAAATAAAATGGAATTTAATTTATGTATACGTTAGCTTTTTGGCACTGGCTTAACCCTAAATCTCTGCAAAATTGGCTCTATCATATCCCTTCTTGTCTAAGTAATGACTTGTGACATAAATTTATGCAATAACAACTATTCAGTAATCAGCAAACTCTCGGTGTTTAGGATTCACTCACTTACTCGATTAACAGGCCTGATTTCTTTATTTGAACAAAAAAAGTTCAGACACTGTTAAGTTACTTCACAGATTTGGGATTCAATTTGGTGTTAATTAAATTTAACTAGGATAGTGACAAAGTTCAAAATAAAGTTATTTTTAACTTATGCATCCAATGATTATATGACATCTTAATCCATTTTTTTACTTTCTAATTACTAAGTATACAATAAATAATATGCACATATATCAAAATGAAATACCGCGCAACGCTAGCGGGTAACAATCCAAAACGTATGTATATAAACCAAAATACTGCAAGTCAACTAAAAGTAACTAGTGAACTAAAACAAAATGCTGAAAGAGTAAAATACTGAAAGTAAAGTACTAAAAATAAATAAATAAAATAACAAAAGAACCCATCAGGAGTGTCAATCTCAGTCATCAGCTATGATATTGTTGACAACCCTATTTAATTGCTCCTCAAACTCCTGGTCTGGTTGCTGCTGAACATGTTCCTCAGTATGCTCTTGCTCATCCTCTAATGGAATGTCCTGAAGGATGGACTCAACTGCTGCAATAGGCTTAACTGGTGCCTATAGTGCTGGTGGCTCAGGCTCTGTAGGCTGCTACTCTCCTCCTTCTCCCACTGAAAAAGGCCTGTCCCCAAGCCAAGCTAAATAACTTGCGAATGTGTCTGGGTCCATGCATTAGAAGCCGGACAGAATACCAGAATAAAGACGTGGAGATGAAGAAGTCCTCGGTGAAGTGAGGCCTGCTAAGAATGAGTGTGACCCTGCTAATTATGGAGTAGAGTAAGCTGGGTTTGAATAGTCTCTAGTAATGAAGTAAGTGATGGAGGGATTGCTGATGGTGCCAGGGCAGAAGAAAAAGGTTTGGTGGATTGTGAAGGGGTAGGAGAAGATGGACCTGTAGTGGTAAGGGCTCCTCCACAGTTCAACTCTATGAACTTACAATCGATAGACGATCAGATCGGAGTGGTGGGTTTAACCTCGACCCCATGAGCAACACAAAAACTGGTGATGAAAGTTGGGAAGCCCAAAGTCCCCTTTGGTGCAGCACCGAGAATGGTGGTCTTCGGATTAGACTGAGCAAACCTAAAGAATTCCTCATAAATAATGGCAGCAATATCCACTGACATGTTAGGTTTTAGAATACAATATAATAGATTGCAACGGGGGATGAGGAGATCAGATACATGAGTGGTAGGGATGATATTGGCAAGAAGAAAAGCAGTTCATACCCTGGTAAGGACCTTTATGTGCTTTTGAAATAAGCGAACATGAAAACCTCTAGGTCCAGTCTGTAGGTGATGGCCTGGTCGATATATTGCTTCCTCCAATTCACTAGTAAAGAAAATGTGGTTCCTCTACCTCAGAGTACCATATGTGCATAAATGCCCCTCAGGAAGTCTCAGAATATCCCCAAGGTAACCGCTAATGGAATCTCGGGAGTATGAAATCCATGTCCCTCTGACATATGTCTTCCTCTCCAAAGATCCTTCTTTGTTCCATGCGTTTGCATAGAACTCACGTACAACTTTTGGATCAATTTTGGGTCATGGATTGGCTAGCTTCAGCCATTTCCTGTCTTGCAAAACATTTAGAAAAGCATCATATTGTCCTTGTCGGAGATCTATACGCCTATTTGGAATGAATGTCCATGTTTGTGTATTTTCAAATCTTGTGGTCCTTTTTTATCTTTAAATAGTGGGCTAGGTGAGGAAGATGGTTTAAAAATTTGTTTGCGGCTAGTGTCGGATGGTCCAAGTGGTGGTGCAGTAGTCTTTGTGCGAACTATCCTGAAACTCAAAAAACTTTTCCCAACACAATTCGAAAAGATAGCTCATAATGTTAAGATACCAACTATACACAATAGGATTCAAAAATAATAATGAAGTAAAATACCATATGCAATCAAAAACACTTAATCATCATGGGATATGGACACATTTGAACAGTCATAAGTAAGCATTCACCTTGTGTACTATCCTAAGTTTGTATTATTTACATAATTCCAGCAATCCATAATAAAGTCCCTAATTGATGTTAATTACAATTCAATGTGTAGATGGACTAAGAAAAGAAAACAAGACCAATCCTTAACTCATCAGCACAATTTAACATGTCAAGCTTGTACCATATTGAAACATGAAACATAAGGAATTTTAGAACCAAGAATATCATTTGGTAAATAGTGTAAGCATGGAAACAAGCAAATATCACATAAGTAGCTTCAACCATGTGAAAAAGCAATTAGCACCATAGTTTCTTCCATTTAGTATCATTAACACAGAAGCACTCAACAATGGATTTCATCTAACATGAGTTCCACATGAACAACTTGAACAAAGCACTATAACAAAATAAGGTCAAGCCATAAAAGTTCATAAAAATAAAGTACTAACCAATACTTTCCATACCCATTCTTGAAGTTATTAACAATGAGAATTAACCATGGGTTTACAATGAAGATATCAAAATCCCAATCTGAACCTAAAAGCATATCCACTACATTCAAGCATAGGAAGGGAAAAACCCCAAAAATATAGCACAACAAGAGATAGGCATAATGTAATAGCCCTGGTTTTTCAAAATAGGAACCCAAGCTCTCAGAACCACTGAGAGTATCACGCTAAGTATTTTGAGAGAATGAGGCTTAGGCTTGATCCTTAGATCATCGTGAGAATGTAGGAAAATAAGATTTGAGAGGATGTGAGCGACAGATAGTTTAGTTAAACGGAGACGAGTGAGTAAGGGAGACTGTGTGCAATGGTAAACCCTAGAGAGACTTACTAAATTACTGACGATTTATATAGAGATAATTGTGTTTGATTCAGTAATTAAATTACTAATGAAGTATTGTATTCTTGAATGTATCCTGTTATTGATGCTAGAATTGATGAATTATGATATATATTTAATTTTGATAGAGTATAAGTGCGAATGGTCAATTACTTGATTGGGAACAGATTAAGAATAAGTAGATCCATTTAAGTATCAAGTTAGATTTAGAGGATAGATGATTATTAGAGCCCAAGATTTCATAAAACTTAATTAAACCTCCTTAATAAAATAATCACAGAATAATACGTTATTTGGATGTCAACAGATAAACAGACGTTGTTATTGAAGAGTTCAGTTAGTTAATATAAAATGAAATAAATAGATAATCCTTATTTTAGTGTTTAACATTATCTGTGATAAGATTAAGATACAATATATATATATATATATAATATTTTAGTTAAAGAGATTATTTAATTACTGTATTTTAATAATAAACGACATTCAGTTTCTCAAAAATTAAACGGTAGGGCCCCACCAAAGGTCAGGCTCTGACCAATTGAATTAAGACTAATGATCCACTAAGGAAACAAGTCCTCTTAAGATTGCTTCCTGAAGAATCGAGGGTAATTGACTTAGCCTGACCGGCCAAATCAAAATCCTCAACGTTTCTTACGTTTGACTGTTTATATACCTCAGAGTGTCCAATGGTGACATGGTCAGTCCCTAATAACCCGTCTCAACATTTTAGGAATGTTTCATGCAGAGATTGAAGTTCGATTTGGTCTCTGCTAACCTCATCCACGAGTCATTTCATTTCTTCGGAAACCCAATCTGCGTGTTTCTGACGTTTTTGATGTAGTTTCCTCAAACGATGTTTGATTGAGGTAATTCTAGTTTCGTTCACTTCGTTTCAAAGATATCTTCAAACTATATTTCTGGTCATAATCTCAAATTCCTACTCTGTCATACTTGAATTCAAGAATTTATTAAAATCATCGTAGAACCATGATTATTCACATTTTATCTTGCGCATGGTTCGTTCAAAAAATCACAACTCTCTCGTACGACATATGTTTCTTGCAAACATGGTGTCAAAATCACCGTAATGAAATTATCTACATTTGTCATGAAGACTCTGAAAGCTAGATCATCACAGATTGGTACAGTTTTTAGAATCTTTACCAATCCATGAATTTCACGTCACTATGCTGACATCCCCCCAGAAACATTGCTATATCACCCTCTTCCGAGACTCAAACCACTTCGTTCTTTTTGGTATAGATCCGTATGAAAAACATCTACAATTATTATGAAGATCACAAAGGCTAATTCTCAAAGGAGAATTAATTACAAATTTATTTCTACAGCTCCACCTGATTCAAAGGCGATTAGAGCATCCTGTCGTATTTTAATGATATATCAAATTATAGAGGAAGGAAGATATAAAAAATTCATGAAGGTATCTAAATCAAATTCCCACTCCATAATCCCATAATTTTAAAACACTACACCAATTCATGTTTCTCCAGCAACAACTTGCACTAGGTGCAATATTTTCCACTTAACTCTCTCATATAGCCATTAAATTGAATGAGACCTTCACCAAACTTTTCTTAACATATTTCTACACAACTTTGATGAAGAAACCAAAGTCCAATTCGCAGCCCATTTGGCCCAGAAAAATTATTTATGCAAGGGACAAAAATCCTGTCACAACCCTGCACCTTTCTACTATTTGGGCCATATCTCACTCAATTCTTGATGAATGTTTCTGTTATTTATATGGATTTAAAGATGACAAAAAGGTCTACAACTTTTATGTTTGGGACATTCTCTAATTCAGCCCAAAAAGGCCCTTAAAACGGCAAGCAAGATGACGCCCTTGAACTGGACAGCTCAGCTTCTCCATGTAACTTTGGCCAATCAGATTACATGCATGCCAAGCTGCCCATCATCCCACTCACATTACCTTCCACTATTCCATAGGCATATACTATACTTTCAGCCATGCTCCACTCTGCCCTTGCTCTATTCACGTTACATGCAGCCCAAGGCATACCTCAGAATTCAAAACATTCAGCTACCTAGTGCTCCTCATTTCCAATAAAGCAAAACACACTCATGAACCTAATTAGCCATGGTCACCACTATTCCTTCTCTTGAGTCATGATCAACAATTATCATTTCTCCTCCTCATCTTGAAGCTTAAACAGATTCCAGCTCACCTCTTCCTCCTCTCAACCTCACGTCAACCACAACCTCCACCTCTAGCCACACAAAAAATTTGGATACCATCACCACTTACCTCCACCTTTCAAAAGCTTGCACTTCTACTCTTCTTCTTACTTCTAAACTGCAACCTTCATTGTCCAACCCTCCAAGTTCTATTCTCCTTCCTATCACTTGCATGCAAAGGATTTGAAGAGATAATCACCTCTTCTTAGAGCTCCAAAAAACATGAGGCTATTCTAGGCAAGTTGCTAAGTTTCCTTCTCACTTTTACTCTTAAAATGCTATGGTCAAGGTGCTATTTTTATTCCATAAAATTAATGGCATTTTCTTGATTGGATTGAAGGCTATAAATTCCAATCATCCACTACATTGTAAGACTCCAAGGCCGTG
Organism: Clitoria ternatea; assembly: GCA_037962975.1. Lineage (NCBI taxonomy): Eukaryota > Viridiplantae > Streptophyta > Magnoliopsida > Fabales > Fabaceae > Clitoria > Clitoria ternatea. The sequence continues at coordinate 47,268,239 of CM075673.1, forward strand.
ACTCCTCTTAGGACTTATAAGGGTGAGTTTGGAAAAAAATCTCTTCATTGGTTATTGTCCTTGAAATTTTTAAGATCAACTTCAAATCTTGATCTAATTTTTATGATGGACCCTTGCTCTCCAAGCTTGAAACTGTGGCTGTCCTATTCTTTTCTAACCATGCATGCATTTTCTTTAGAGACCAGAAGCTAAATCGGCGATCGGAGTACGTTAGGATCAATCGGAAGAAGTTTCGACAAAATCTTTGAATTTTTCTCCCCGGGCAGCAGCTACAAAATGAGGTAAAGGGGGTCTCCACCTTATTTTTTTGCAATCCTAGATGTGTTATGATGGTGATTACATATTTAGGAACACACGTTTCAAGTTTCATCGCGATCCGACAGTCGGATTCCAAACGGTAAAAATTTTCATAACCGACAACCCAAAACTTACATTTTTGAAATAAACAATATTCTCAAATTATTTGGTACAACACGATGTTCGTATACCCGAAAGAATTCTCCCACGATCGGACGTTCAAAAAGGAATTTAGGAAAAATTTAGCGTTAAGTGGGCTCGGTTTCATTCGATATGGTTGTAACTAATAAATTTCAATTGTTGCAAATTATTATGTAATTTGTGGAACACTATCTGGTAAGCCCCGCCATTAGATAGTTAATTCATCATTAATCGTTACCTAATCGCTTTACAAAATATCTCGTATGATAAAAGAACCTTCAATCGTTAGTCGCGAAAAAGTTTTCTAGAGTTAAAGTAAAGAAATTAGATTTTTAAAAAAGTTTCTTATGATCATATGAGTCAAAAATTGAAATGAAGAAATTTAATTTTGAGAAAATTTATTAAGGTGGTAATGAAAAGCTCGACTATTAAAGATGTTTTTTTGGCAAGTAAATGAGTATACTTTTGTAATTAAATGATTTAACTCAAAAAAAAGCTATGACAATATAGTTAAATAAATTGGAGATTTCTCTTTTGGGCCATGTAAAGATTTTTCTTAGAAATGAAAACAAGAAATAAATGTTAGTAGTAAAAGAGGAAAACATTAGTAATTAACTTTAGCCACCACTTTAGTGACCATTCATTTAGGAGAAGTAAGTGATAACTTTAGAGATTAAGAAAAAGGGATAGAAGCCTTTAAAGAGAACCAGATTAATAAGAATGAATCTGGAAGTAATTATTTTAGAATATCCATGAGACTTAGAAGTAAAGGTAAACAAGTTACAACTTAACATATTAGCCAAGACCCTAAGGAAAAGTTCAAATAGATTGATAAGTTCTTTCTCTAAATAGAAAAGAGTAGGGACCAACATTCTTTTACTTCTTCGGGCAATGAATTAATAAGCGAATAATTTAACCATTATGATTAAAGAAAGAAACCAAAGGGAAAGTTAGTCTAGATTAAAATGGTTAACGACGAAGGCATGAAAGTTAGCTACACAAAATTTTGGAGTATGGTAAACGAGAAAGTATTTAGGATAAATATTAACTTCCTTAAATGACTAGGATACCCTGAATTAGAGGAGTCCAACGTTCATGTAGGTAAAGTAAATCACCCCAAGAGAAAAAGGATTGAATATAGTTAGAAAAAGTGGGTTGACCAATTAAGTTATTAAGGAAGAGTTATTTAATCTAGTGAAAAACTAAGTTAAAGAAAATATTATGATTATGTGTAAGGAATTAAGATAAGGTAAATACGAGATATATGATGAACTAAAAGGAGTGAAGTATGGAAGTTAAGATTTATTTAAAAATGAAGATAAAATAATAGTTACCGAAGATAATCAAAAACTAACTAAGAATTTAGCAAGGAATATCAAACAGTAAAAATCTAATGGACTAGTTTTACTTAATAAGATCATAGAGAATTATAAATGGTTCTTAATTACACTTGAAAGCTTACCGAGTTGATAAGAATTTGATCCAGTACTACTAAGTGAACCAAGACAATGAGACCCCATGAATACGTACGCGTTTGATATGTGGTGTACTAAGTGATTGTGTAATGGTTTCTTAAGAACAATGGATGTATGTGTGTGCTAGTTGTGCAAGGTGTATATGTGATGAAATGTGTGATGTTTGTGACAATGTGTATATGCGATGTGACGTGATGAATGGCACTAGTATGATGCTATTGTACACTTGTTGATGTGGTATGGTTGTGAACATCGAATGATGCATGGAAAACTAGATGAGGAATTTGTAAATAAAGGATTTGGAAAATGGTATCGGTAGAGGTCCCGGAATAGTTAAATATGAAAGTATGTGAGACTCGGATCCGAGATGAAATGTGGGCGTTGAAGCGCCAATGTACCCAAAATTGTTGAGAAAGTGTAAAACCTCACTTCATTCCTAAGTGTCGAGCACATCATAATAAAGAAAATGAGAAGACTTGGTTACACTAAGTAAGGAAAAGGACTCAACATTAGGAATGGAGGGGAGTTATTTGGGGGACCCTACCGAGGACCATTGAATAAAAATGAATTATTGAATTGTGCATCATGAATTGGAGTTGAGGAGGGATGTTAGAATGATCTCCTAGAGCATACAGTGATGGGTACACTGAAGAATCTGCCGCGCCTCAATACCCAAGGGCAGTCTAGGGAGTATCATCGGAGGCGGGAATTCCAAGTGCCATCGGATTCGCGCCCGTCGCCGGACAGCCCGTAGCAAACTCTGGTGTACTTCGACAAGAGGCAGGATTTTCTATGACCGTGGAGTGCCCGTTCTCTGGTGATGTGTGATATATGTGATTGGCCATTTTGATGTTGGGACTGAGAGTCCTTACCCATTTGTGAAAACCAGAACGAGGAGAGCTCCGGTCGCTCTAGTTGGGGAGGGGAGATAAGGGTGGCGATGTTGTGCACATGGATATTGTATATGAGATTGTTGAGGAGGAGATGGGCCACATACATCATGATGACTAATAAAAGATTTGAATAACGAAATGAATTCATGCATTGCATTACTGTGTTGAAATTATGATTATTTGTTGTTTAAATATGATCTTATAAATATTAATAACCCTGAGAGGTGACTGGGAAGATGGGAATGTTCAACTAAGATGAAGAGTGGGGAGATCACTTAGAGTGTATTTTAGGAATCCAAAGAGAGCGGGTGGGACTCGATCTTTAATTGTTTGTGTTGTATGTGGGTAGGTGTTGATGAGACACCTTCCTGATTATTGTGGGGGTGAAAACTCACCTTTACAGCTATTTTTCCAGACTTCCAGGTTGGACCATACACCGCAGAGGATCGTACAGACTGCGTATCAAAGATCACGTGAGCTCTTATTGGATCGAGGATGGGAAGATTAGGATAGATTATTTTATTTTCATTTATGAGAGCCCGTGTGCTTCTTCACTTACAATATGTACAGTTACTGTTACGACCATGTATTATATATGATATGTTGTATATAAGGAGTATCTGTTCCACCAAGTTTCCTTGTATAAAATAAAAAACTTCCACATTTTTCTAAAACTCATAACCTCTCAGTTGACCAGGATAATCTAGTGGAAGGGATTGTCCTAGTTAACCGAGGGTGTTACACACAATGTAGCATGCATTTGGTGCAAAGGAGTTAGGGAAGAAAGAGAAGGAACTTACTTAACTTGGAAGATAAAGATAGAGAAAGAAAGAGAAAGCTAAGGCAGATGAGAGAAAGAGGATTCAGGGAGAGAAAGTTTCCTTTGAAGCTTCAAGAAGTGTAACCGCTCCAAATGAGAGAAATTGGGGTTTTAAAAAACGTGAATCATGTAAATTTACTTAGGCGGGCTTAGTTCGCTTAAGCGAGTTAACTTGGAAAAGTCCAGAAGTCATGATTTTGCTTAAGCAATGTAGAACCGCTTGGGTGAAAATCTTACAGAAACAAATTCCCTAATTCCTTCGCTTGAGTGATCCATCTCTTGAGTAAATTTTGACAGTGTTGAATTCGAAAGGAATTCACTCAAGCAATTTAGAACTGCTTGGGCAAATTTTTCATAGAAGCTAATTTCTAATTAATTCGCTCAAGTAAAGTCATGGCAGCTTAAGCGAATTAACTCTTAAAGCACCTCCCTATTACTTCCTCGTTTTTCGCTTGGGTGAGCTAGAATGGCTTGAGCGAATTTTTGGCAGTGTCAATCTTAAATTAATTTGCATGGGAGATTCCAATTTCGCTTAAGCAAAACTTTGACAGAGTCTAATTGTCCTGAATTCACTCAACCGAAAAAAGAATCGCTTGGGGGAATTGACTTTGATGCACCCCCTGATACTTTTACAATGTATTCACTTGGGCCAAGTAATTTTGCTCAGGCGAAATTTCAACAGAATGAATTTTCACACTAATTCGCTTGAGCGAAAATATTTCGCTTAGGTGAATTTTGTCCAAAGTCAATTTAATGCAAATTTGCTTAGGAGAAATTAATTTGGCTTAAGTGTAACTACCTCATAACATACTTGCTTGAGCAAAGTACCATTTAGCTTGAGAGAATTTAGCAAAAAAGCATTTATGAGCATTTAATAAGGTTGTCTGCATCATTCACTTGAGCGAACACAGTTTCTCTTGAGCGAATTGTCCATTGTCCATTTTTGCACTTAAACATGAAATTTGTATGTACAATTAGTCAAGTCCCTTAAGCAAATCTAGAATTTGACCATTTCATAAATATTTGCCAACTTTTGATCATCGATTTGAAGCATAATCAATATTCATATCCAAGCATGCAAATTCAAGTAACAAGAATCAATCTAACAATTCATTGCATGCAACATTAATATACAAACATGTGCATGCTTAAATGATCAAATCTTGCATTTTGGCATTTTGACAAGAATATGGTCATGAACTCAACCTTATTTCCACAAGCAATTTCAACCTTTGAAGTTTTGTCAATTTCTCTCATATATATTAAATTGAAACCAAATTTGCTTATTTTCTCACATTCCACATATCAACTATACATTTCATCACAATTAACATGAATTATACATCATATCATAACTCTCACAATCATATCAACTATGTATTTCATCATACTAATCAACATTCCAATCAACATCTTCCTAGTCAATACCTCATTCCTCCTCAATTTTTCAACAATCATTCATTGCATCATGAAAAGCCTAAAATTAAACACAAAATCTAAATCTCACAAACATAACACAAGAATTAAACAAAATGCAATAGAAAACTAGGTTGCCTCCTACAAAGCCCTTGTTTTACGTCATTAGCTCGACGCTTGTTAAAACTCATAGATCATGTAAGTGGATGAGCATTGTGAGCCTCTCTACTTCACCACTAATGTATGGCTTCAACCTTTGACCATTCACTATCTATGTTCTCTTAGACTCTGAATTCTGTAACTCCACTACTCTATAAGCTTTTACTTCCTTCACTAAGTAAGGTCCTAACCATTTTGACTTGAGCTTACCAGGAAAAAGTTTAAGCCTAGAATTGAATAACAAAACTGATTGCCCTAGGTAAAAACTCTTCTTCAGAATTTTCTTGTCATGGTAGGCCTTCATCTTATCCTTGTTAAGCTTGGAAGAGTCATAGGCTTGCAATCTCCATTCTTCAAGTTCTAAAATTTGTAACTTTCTTCTGTTTATTGGAGCTTTTGGATCAAAGTTCAGCATCTTGATGGCCTGGTATGCCTTATGCTCAAGCTCTATGGGTAAATAACAACTTTTACCATAAACCAATTGGTAAGGCGAAAAACCTTTAGGAGCTTTAAATGTTGTTTTATACGTCCACAGTGCATCATCTAGCTTTACTGACCAATCTTTTCTGCTCTGGGATATAGTCTTTTCTAGGATCCACTTAATTTCCTTGTTTGAAACTTTAACTTGTCCATTGTCTTAAGGATAATAGGGAGAGGTAATTTTATGCCTAACCCCATAATGTTCAAGGTATTTTTGAAATTGACTGTTACAAAAATAGGACCCATCATTACTAATCAAAACTCTTGGAGTGGTAAACTTGCAAAATATATTTCTTTTCAAGAATTTAATAACAGTTTTAGCATCTGAGTTAGAACAAGCTAGCTTCTACCTATTTAGTAACATAATCTATCGTAACTAAAATATATTCATTCTTAAAGGATACAGGGAAAGGTCCAACAAAATCTATGCCCCAGTAATCAAACGCTTCAACTTCCAAAATAATAGTCAATGGCATTTTATTTCTTTTTGAGATACTTCCAGATCTCTGGCAATTGTCGCATTGTTGCACAAAAAGATTGGCATCTTTAAACATAGTTGGCCAATAGAATCCATATTGGAGGACATTGGTGGCTGTTCTATCACCATTAAAAAGTCCATAACAAGCAGAACTATGGCAATGCCATAGAATACTTCTAGCATCCTACAAGGATACACATCTATGAAAACATTTTCAGAACCAATTTTAAATATGTAAGGGTCATCCCAAACATATTGCCTAGCATCTTTCAAAAACTTTTTCTTTTGTTGCCAGGAGTAATCATCAGGAATAACTCCGACAGCTTTAAAATTTTCTATATCTACAAACCATGGCCTTTCTTGGATCAACATCAACTTTTCATCGGGGAAATCTTCTTTAACCTTAGGCTGTCTATTAGTGACTTCTTTATTCACAAGCCTTGAGAGGTGATTAGCTATATGATTTTCACTCCTTTTTTTTATCTTTGATGATCAAATCAAACTCTTAAAGAAGCAAAACCCATCTTATCAGCCTTAGCTTGAAGTCTGCTTTATTGAGCAAATATTTCAAGGCAGCATGATCTGTAAACATAATAACTTTGGAACCAATTAGATATGATTTAAATTTTTCAAGTCCGTACACCACAGTCAATAACTCTTTCTCAATGGTTGCATAATTTACTTGAGCAGGATTTAAAACCTTGCTAGCGTAGTGTATACCATGAAAAATTTTAGATTTTCTCTGCCCTAACACTGCTCCAATGGCATAATCACTAACATCACACATCAATTCAAAATCTTGCTGCCAATCAGGAGCAATGATAATAGGGGTTGAAATTAGTTTATTCTTCAATAATTCAAATGCATTCAAACAAGCCTGATCAAATTGAAAAGAAGTATCTTTGTTTAACAGGTTACTCAAAGGTTTTGCAATTTTAGAAAAATCCTTTATAAACCTTCTATAAAAACCTATATGACCTAGAAAACTATGTACTCCTTTGACATTGATAGGTGGTGGTAGTTTTCAATGACCTTTTGCTTTGTCCGCTTTAATTCCTTTGCATGAGACCTTGTGACCTAGGACGATGCCTTCTTTCACTATAAAATGACACTTCTCCCAGTTTAACACTAGGTGAGTGTCTACACATCTCTTCAACACAATATCCAGATTGTTAAGACAATGATCAAAGGAAGAGCCAAATACAAAAAAATATCCATAAACACTTCTATGCACTTTTCCACCAAATCTGAAAAAATTAAAAGCATAAAATGTTGGAAAGTGGCAGGAGCATTGCATAATCCAAAAGGAATCTTCTGGTAAGCAAAATTCCATATGAGCATGTGAATTTTGTCTTCTCTTGGTCCTCAAGGGCCATTGTTATTTGATTGTAGCTCGAATAACCATCCAGAAAATATTAATAAGCTTGACCTGCCAACCTTTCTAACATTTGATCCATGAATGGTAATGGAAAGTGATCTTTTTTGGTGACTTGATTTAGCTTCCTGTAATCGATACACATTCTCCATCCTATGACCGTCCTCGTTGGGATAAGCTTATTCTTTTCATTTCTGATCACTATCATGCCTCCTTTTTTAGGAACCACCTGGACTGGACTCACCCAAGAACTATAAAAGATTAGGTAAATCATCCTAGCTTCTAGAAGTTTTAGTACCCCTGCCTTGACTACTTCTTTCATTATTGGGTTCAAGCACCTCTGCGGTTGAGCAACTGGCTTAAACTCGTGCTCCATAAAAATTCTATGAATGCAGTTGGTAGGGTTGATACCTTTTAAATCTTCTACTTTCCATCCAATAGCACCTGAATTATCCTTAAGCACCTGAACTAACCTTTGCTCTTCAGATTCAGAAAGATGATTACTGATAATCACATCAAGTTGTTCTTTGTCATCTAGAAGCACATTTCAAGTGTGATGGTAACATCTTCAACATTGGCTTCTAAACTTTATTGGTAACTTTCTCTAGTAATTTTTCTTTTAATTCTTCTTCTAGTGACAATGATCTCCTAGAGTTAAAATTTTTTAGAAGCTCCTCAACTTCATGTTGTTCATCATTAGTCAAATCTTCTAAAGCATAAATCAAGATCTTCTATAAAGAATCTGAAATACTGACATTTTCTACTTCTTTTTTCATAAGTTGGTCTTCAACATCAACTCTAAAGCACCGATGTTTATCTTTAGGAAGCTTTATCGCTCCAAAAACATTAAAATTCACTTCATCATCCTGAACTCTTACCTTTAACTTCCCATCATCTACATCAATTATAACCTTTGCCGTTTTCATGAATGGCCGACCCAAAATCAATGACACTTCAGAATCTTCTTCCATATCCATGATGATGAAATCAACCGGAAACACAAATTTCTCCACTCTAACCAAAACATCTTCAGCCACACCATAGGGAAATTTCATAGAACGATCCTCCAACTATAAAGTCATTCTAGTTGGATGGACTTCTAAATCACCAATATGCTTAAGCATGGATACTGGCATAAGATTGATACTGGCTCCCAGATCCAGTAAAGCCTTCCCCATTGGTAGGGAACCAATAGTAACCGGAATAATAAAACTGCCTGGATCCTTTATCTTTTGAGGTAGTGCCTTCTGAATGATTGCACTACAGCTAGCTTCCAGTTCAACTATTTTTTTCAGTGAATCTCTTCTTCCTTGACAACAGATCTTTCATAAATTTTGTATAAGTGGGCATCAATTCCATAACTTCCATGAATGGTACATTGATCTGTAATCTCTTTAAGATATCCATGAAACGACTAACCTGGTGCTCTTTATCTCTCTTGGAAGGGTTTTTAGGATAAGGTAGGCTCTTCAACTGTGGAGCCTCACTATCTGATTTTTCCTTCCCTTTTTCACTCACTTTCTTTTTATTTTTCTCATTTTTTTCATTATTTACACGTTCTTCTTTATTTTCCTCTCTTGAAACTTACTCTTTTTCAATTTCTTCTTCACCCTCACTTTTTTTCTTCTCTCTTTTTCTTATTCATAACTTCCTCCTTAATTTTTTTCATTTTCACTCAGATTTACTCCCACAACTCGACCATTATTGGTAGTGAAAGCCTTGTAGTGTTCCTTAGGGTTTGTCTGGGTGTTAGCTCTATACTGATGTCCTTACTGGTCAGCTATTTGGCATGCCAACTGTCCCACCTGAGTTTCTAAAGTTCTAATGGATGCCTCTATTTTTTTGATTAGTCAATAAGGCTTGCATAAACTTTTCTAGGGTATCCTCCAACTTTGAAGTCTTCTCATGTAGGAACGGATAATTTTACTGATAGCTTGGTCTATTAGACAGACCGACTTCTTGTTTCCATCGTCCTTGATTCTGGTTTCTTCTCCAGCCCTGAAATGGTTTGTTAGAAAATTTTGAATTAAAATTACCTTGCCTTGACTGATTTCCCATGTATTGCATAACTTCATCTGGAGAACTGCAATGCCCATTAGCATGTTCACCTCTTTAAAAATCACATCTTAGTGGTAATTATTGTTGCATAGGGGAAGTAGAATGAACAACATGTAATTGTTATGGTAGTTTAGCCATTTGTTGTGTCAATGCTTCCATTTGCTGAGTTAAAATTTTATTCTAGGCTAGGATTGCATCTGTGGTACTTAAATCAAGAATTCCTTTTCTTTGAACTGGATGACGATCATGATGAGCTTGATAATTTATGAAAGATAAAGTTTCTATAATTCTAGTGGCTTGATCTGCATCAACTATCATTATCGTACCACCTACTGCAGCATCTAAATCATCTTTGTGTATACTCTCAGTCCATTATAAAAGATACTCAACTGAGTAATGTCTTTAAAACCATGATTGGGACATTTTCTCAATAATGATTTGAATCTGTCCCAGGCTTCACAAAAAGGTTCTTCTGCTCCTTGTCTAAAAGCGGAAATATCTAATTTTGCCTTAATAAACTGGGATGGAGGGAAGAATCTTTGTAGAAATTTCTTTTCAACATTGGACCAGTTGTTTAGACTCTGGTTAGGATGAGACCGAAGCCATTTTTTCGCCTTACCTACCAAAGAAAAAGGAAATAATCACAGGTATGTAGCTTCTAAATCACTTGCTTCAAAGCCCATAGTACCCACTAATTCATAGAATATTGATAAATGTGTATACAGATCTTAATGTGACATCCCTGTGAATTGGTGTGCACTAATCAAACTTAGAAAAGCTGGCTTCATTCCAAAGCTCTTGTTGTTTGTGGAATGATAATGCTCGAGAAGTATCTGAGACCCTGCTGATTTGCATAATCTCCCAATGTTCTCATCGGAGGATTCTGATTGTTATTTCTCTCAGCCATATCCTCTGTTTCTAGTTTAGTGAAGGATTTTGGAGTAGGTGTAGTAGAAGGTTATCCTTTTTCCTGTTGCTACTTCTTCTTTGCTTTTCCTTTACCTTTCCTTAGAGATCGCTCCAGCTCATGATCAAATTCAAACTGGTCTTTTGATCCCTGGTTTCTCAATAACATAAAATAAAAATAGCTGTAGGCAAACTTTACTACAGAAAAACATCAAGTAACAAGAATAAATATCGTATTCACAAACATGTACTATTCACAATGTCTTAATAATTCAGAATCAATATTAAAATAGCATTGATCCCAAGCGGCAGTGCCAAAAACTTGTTGGTTTGTTTTGTAATAATCATGGTGTTTTATGGCAAGTGTCTACTATTTGTGTAATATATGTTAAAACAGAGTGTCGTTCCACTGGGATTTGGTATTTAAAATGATGATTCTTAAATATTATGATGATCAAAAGAAATTGTCTTCATAATATGATAATAACATAAATTGATTAAAATGCAATCAAACATAGACTAAGAAAAGTAATAAAATATGACAAACTAACAATTGATAAAAACTGGGACTGGATTTCATCTCTCTCACCCTTTGATACGTTTTATATATATTTATAGAAATGTTTTTTGTAACATCCCGATTTAAAAATTAATTACCGAACGGAATTAAGCCATTAAAATAATATTTGCAAAATGGAAAATTTCTTGTTAATTATAATTAACTTAATTAATCTAACTTAAGAAATTAATGGCTGATTAATTATGATTAATGGTGATGACTGGTTGATTATGATTGGTGCATATGGCTTAGTGGAACTGCCGATTCACGCTTTCCCACCCCACTCTTCTTTTCTTCGTGCATGTATATATACGCCCGTGGTCACTATTATTATTCATTTTCCTTCAAACTTCCTCTTCCTCTACTGCTTCGTTCTCTCTTTCTTCTCTTCCTCGTTCTTCGTCTTCTTCTTCTTCTCCCCTGTCCTTCTTCTCTGTTTCTGGAAACCCACGACGACGGTGCTGCAGAAGAGCCAGAGTCTCCTTCGGTTGGTGAAGGACGATCATCAAAGCGGAGGAAGAACAGCTTCCTATCCCCGAACCGATTGCAGAGTACAACCGTCGAAGGAGGACTGAATGAGGCAAACAGAGCATCAGACCAAACGTCGAAAAACAGAAGAGCTTCTCGAGTCCCTTCAGTAGGTAGGGGGCGCTTGCATGTCAAATGCATGGTTTATGGACGGTACCGGATGAACGTATTGCCTTGCGTGTGTACGAATGTGTCTATGATGACAGTGTGCAATGCATGATTGTTAATCCTTGAATACCATATGTGTGATAGCAGAGTCTTGATTATGGTTATACATTTATATGCATGTATTCAGGGTTGTTGTGCTGAATTCTGATAGTCATTTATATATAAATACGTGTGATGCATGTTCTTATTACTGTTAATACCGAGAGGATATGTATGTGTGACTGTTGGCTGATTTTATCTGGGATGTTGTAAACATGAACCGTTTGATTGCTGTGTATGCTGGTACGATGGACGATTGAATGTAGGAACTATGTTGGATCGGTTATGACGCTAATGGTTACGAGGAATGAGTCGGATAATCGAGGATGCTCGTTGTTAAAGCACATAGGCTGCATGTATAGGAACGGGGTGACCCGTGGAAGGTCAGGAGTCCCCAAAGAAATGATCTCCAGCTACAGACCCTTGGCTAGATCCTGTGAGAGCTCATGGTAGCCGTAGGAGCTAGAGTTAAGTCTTGAGACGTCAATGGGAGGCCGGTACCACGCGGGAAGGGCTAATGGACGAGAGGCCAGTAAGGGAACCTGTAACTGAAAATCATTGCCTAAGTCGGATCCGCAGGCATGCATGTAGATGCAATATTGATTAAGATGGTACGAGTGGTATGACTCGGAGTGATACGAATGAATTCCGAATGAGTTAATGCATGCTTTTGTATGAATGAAAATGAATTTCACGTAATATGTATGTAAGTGTATGTCATTGAAAATATCATAGTCTGCATAGCTTAAATTTAAATTGAATGCAACCTGAGTGAACATGAGAGTGAGTACTGATGCTGATCCCGAGTCACTAACTGTCATTTTACATGTAAAAGCTCACCCTATACTATGGCAATATTTTTCAGTGAATGTCTCTCGGAACAACGAGTGAAGGTGGAGCTGCATGCCGAGTAGAATGCTTGTGCACTATGGAGATATCTGTATATATGTAGATACTGTGTATAAGGTTTTGGTTAAGCCTTGGCCGGCTCGTATTTTGATCTTAGTCTCTTAAATCAGAATTTAAACTCTCTCGGGTTGAGAGTATGACAATGCACTTGTAATTATTTATATACATTCCTATATATATACTTATATCATACTGTAAGTTCATTCTATGGTGTGCATGAAGTCCGAGTAACATATATATATTCATGCTTTTCCGAGTGTGTGAGGTTAGTATGACCTTAGGTAAAATGGAACTAAGTTATTGCTGTGGGAAGCGAGACAGTGACTTTACCCCGAGCAAAGAAAGGTCTAGAAGTTCCGAGTGAATGAGGTCGTATAATTTCGAGTGGGGATTGACCTGAAAACGTTCAGAGTAATAAACTGTTAGAATTTCCTCGAGTGGAGAATAACAACATGTTCCGAGTGAGAACCTTCCGAGTGAGTGTTTTCCGACTGAAGAGTGACCTATAAGATTCTGAGTGAAACTCATCATAGTAAACTTATGGGAGACTAAAAGATCCTTAGGTGAGACTTGACTTAGTGAGAGGACTTGAGTAAGAAGGATTAGGTGTGCCGAGTGAAAAATGAGTGAAATACCTGAGTGATAAAAAGATCGTGAAGAATATTCCGAGTGAAACGTATGTGTGAAATCCGAGTGAAATGACTATGGGAATCATCTCCCAAGTGGTCAACATTTGCAGCTTGAAGGAATGAAGTTATGAAGTGTGTGGTAAACTTCCGAAAGGAGCTTGTGAGTGTAAGGGTTAGACCGAATAAATCATGAGTAAAGACTTTTCTGAGTAAACTTAGATTTTGAAATCCGAGTGATGGGAATACCGAGTGGAGTTACTTGCCTCAGCGGCTAAGTGCTCGCTCCAGCGAGTGTGAGCGAAGGGAAGGTCTCTGATGGGTCACGCTAAAGCTATGCGAACTTCACCTAAGCGTGTGGGGTTGTCGCACTCGATCGATATTGAATCTCGCCTAAGCGAGTAGGCGCTGTTGGGTTCACTCACGTCCTGCATCTTCCGCTGATTGCCTTGTGGATGGTTTGTATTCCTCTCCTTTCCTTCTTCTCCTAATTCTACCCTCCTTAATTCTCAGCTAATCATTTTGCCTTTGAATTCCCTCTGATTTCGAAAAAATTTTCCTGGTCTCGGTTTATCCACTAATTGAAAATTAAGGTGTTACATTTTGGTATCAGAGCAGACCCAAAAGGTCCAAGGCCAAGGTATGCTTACCGAGTGTAAGCGGTTGTGTGCATTATGACCGAGCGGTCATTATTATTGTGATATTCTATTGAACATGAACGATGTTGAAATATTGAATTGAGGATATAAGATTATTCCCCTCCTGGTCCGATTAATTATGTGATATATAGGAATGGTATAATGTGCTATAGTTATTGAATGTTGCGATGAGATCCGATCGGTAGTGAGTAACTTGTATACTTATCCTTGAAGGGGTGTTAATTTCAGGATAAGTAATGACGAATCGTCAAAGCATGGAAGCCATAGTCGCGGCATTCCAACATTTTGTTGACGTGTTTGAGAGGCATGGCCAGCCTCGAGCTGAAGATAGCCAAGTATTGGATCGCTTCCTAAAGAGGAAGCCGAGTGAGTTCCAATGGGGACTTAACCCCGAGGCAGCTTACAAGTGGACTCAAGAGTTAGAGAGGATTTTGGGGGGCCTTCACTATACCGAGTCCCAGAAGGTGGAGTGCGCAGTGTACATGCTGCGGGATGAAGCAGAAAACTGGTGGAAGATCGCCAGAAACCGACTGGTTGATGCTGACACCCAGCTGACCTGGGAAAATTTCAAAACATGCTTCCTAGAAAAATATTTCCCCGACACAGTGAGGAGTCGGAAGGAACTGGAATTTATGGAACTGAAACAGGGTTCCATGTCTGTAGAAGAATACGCAGCCAAATTTGAAGAGTTGTGTCTATTTTTCCGCCCTTCCAACAACCCGGGACTAAGAGTTCTAAATGCCTCAAATTTGAGAACGGACTGCGATCGAACATTAAAAGAGCTTGCAAATATCAGGAAATTAGAAGCTTCCCGGTGCTGGTGAATAAATGCAGGATTTTTGAAGAAGATGACAAGGCCCATTCGGGCCAGAGCAGTAAGACAGAACCCTCCTTGAGGCCTTAACAGTCACACTTCAAGAGATCAGGTAACGTTGGAAGAAGTGGACCCTCTGCTAGATATAAAGGTCGGGGTAGTCAAGGGGGACAGACTGGTGGACGTCCAAAATATGGCAAGTGTTTTAAATATGGTGGCGACCACTTTGCTCAGAATTGTGATGGTGGAGGAGATGTCATATGTTTTCATTGCAATGAGAAAGGGCACATTCACCCCGACTATCCTCAATTACGCCAAGCAAACGCCCACGTGCATCATGGAGGCTTCCGAGGGAGAGGCCGTGGAAATGGTGGCCAAGGATCGGGGGGCAGAGGTAATGGAGCCAGAGGAAATATGATGTTTGCTCTAAACAACCGAAAGAGAAATACCGACCAACCGTCTACTAGGAGAGTATACGCCATCAACACTGAGGAGTCTACACCAGCGAATGACTTGGTGCAAAGTAAGTGCTTACTTGGTAGATATACCCTTAATATAGTTTTTGATTCTGGAGCTACCCATTCTTTTATAGCCGACGAGTGTGTAAGACGTTTCAAGTTACCGACTGTGTATATGGATCGGACTTTGGAAGTAGCCAATCCGACTGGCACTAAGGTGCTGACATCGACGATGTGTAAGGACATAACATTTATGTTGGACGATCGGAGTTTCACCTTCGACTTGGTGTGTGTACCTCTAGAAGATCTCGACATTGTACTTGGCGTAGATTGGCTTTCAGCCAACAAGGTGTTGGTGGACTGTCGAAACCGAAGAGTAATTTTTACGAGGCAGAGCAATGAGGACTACACGGTACAAGGTATAGCTCAGTTGTTTATGATGCTTTTTTTAACTGAGGGAGAGATTAGAGCCCGAGTGAGCGATATCCCGACTGTTTGTGAATTCCCCGAGGTGTTTTCGGAGGATGTGCCGGGTGTCCCTCCGACTAGAGAAGTTGAATTCTCTATAGACTTGATTCCTGGAGCCGAGCCAGTCTCCAGTGCACCTTATAGAATGTCCCCATCAGAATTGGCTGAATTGAAAAAGCAAGTGGATGAGTTACTCGGGAAGCAGTTCATTCGACCGAGTGTATCACCATGGGGCGCACCTGTGCTTCTTGTCAAAAAGAAGGATGGCAGCATGAGATTATGCATAGATTACCGACAGCTAAACAAGCTCACGATTAAGAACCGATACCCATTGCCCAGAATCGACGATTTGATTGACCAACTGCGTGGTGCTTCAGTCTTCTCGAAGATCAATTTACGATCGAGATACCACCAAATCCGGGTGAAGGACTCGGATATTCCAAAGACTGCCTTTAGGACTCGGTATGGCCACTACGAGTATGTAGTGATGCCGTTTGGTGTGACAAACGCCCCAGCTGTATTCATGAATTACATGAACAACATATTCCACCCATATCTTGACCGATTCATAGTAGTTTTTATTGATGATATCTTAATCTATTCTAAGACCCTTGAGGAGCATGAAGAACACCTCCGAGCGGTACTTCAAGTATTGAAAGAGAAGCAGTTGTTTGCAAAACTTTTGAAGTGCGATTTCTGGATGGATAAGATCCACTTTCTTGGGCATGTAATTCCCATGGAAGGTGTCTCGGTTGACCCATCAAAGGTGGCAGCTATAATGGCATGGGAGAGACCCAAGTCGGTCTCGGAGATAAGAAGCTTTATGGGCCTAGCTGGCTACTATAGGAGGTTTATTGAAGGTTTTTCTAAGCTTGCTCTGCCCCTGACCAAGCTGACTCGGAAAAATGTCCCTTTCGTTTGGAATTCTGAGTGCGAGAGCAGTTTTCGAGAGTTGAAGAGTAAGTTGACAACCGCTCCAGTGTTGGCACTGCCAAACTTACAAGAGAACTTCATGGTCTATTGCGATGCGTCGGGACTCGGCCTTGGGTACATGCTAATGCAGAAGGACCGAGTGATAGCTTATGCCTCTCGGCAGTTGAGGCCGCACGAGCAGCATTATCCGACCCATGACTTGGAATTGGCAGCTGTGGTCTTCGTATTAAAGATATGGAGGCATTACTTGTACGGATCCAGATTCGAGGTGTACAACAATCACAAGAGCCTCAAATATTTATTCGACTAGAAAGAGTTGAACATGAGGCAGAGAAGATGGATGGAATTTTTAAAGGATTATGACTTCGAGCTGAAGTATCATCCGGGTAAGGCAAACATTGTTGCCGACGCATTAAGTCGGAAATCCCTCCATATGGCAGTGATGATGGTGAAGGAGGTGGAATTATTGGAGCAATTCCGAGACATGAATTTGCATGTTGACGTTCCTTCGTCTCGGAAGATAATGCTCGGTACATTGAAGATTGCCAATGAATTCCTAAAATTGGTATTCGAGCAGCAGAAGTCAAATTCCTACTTAGCTGAGATGAAGGAGACTCAGGCCAAGGGTAAAGACTTGTCCTTGACCGAGGGACCAGATGGAATTTTCCGAGTGAAAAATAGGATATACGTACCGGGTGGAGGAGAATTAAGAAGGATGGTGCTTGATGAAGCCCACAAGAGCCTGCTAAGTATTCACCCGGGTGCCACGAAGATGTACCATGATCTAAGACTACAATTCTGGTGGCCCGGATTAAAGAGAAATGTAGCGGAATATATGGCTCGGTGTATTACCTGTCAGAGATCGAAAGTCGAGCACCAGAAACCGTATGGTGCATTGCAACCCCTGGAGATCCCCGTGTGGAAATGGGACTCAATAGCCATGGACTTTGTCATGGGATTGCCAAAAACCCGAACGGGTCATGATGCCATTTGGGTCATTGTTGACCGATTGACTAAGACTGCACACTTCTTACCTGTGAACATGAGATACCCATTGCATAAGTTAGCCCAGATTTACATACGCGAAATTGTCCGACTACACGGTGTGTCGACTTTTATTGTATCGGATAGGGATCCTAGATTTACGTCTCGGTTTTGGACCAGCCTGCACCAGGAATTAGGCATGAAACTTTGGCTAAGTTCTGCCTACCACCCCCAATCGGATGGACAATCCGAGTAAACGATACAAAGCTTAGAAGACTTGCTGAGGGCATGTGTGTTGGAGCATGGTGGGTGTTGGGAGCAGTACCTTTCCTTAATCGAATTTACGTACAACAATAGCCACCACAGCAGTATTGGTATGGCACCTTACGAAGCCTTGTATGGACGAAAATGCCGAACCCTCTCTACTGGTCGGAGACGGGTGAAAGTCTACTATTTGGGCCGGAAATTGTGAAACAAACCTCAGAATAAATCTAAGGAATAAAGGAAAAGATGAAGGTGTCTCAGGACAGACAGAAGAGCTACTATGACAAACGAACCAAACCACTGGAGTTTTCAGTCGGAGATAGGGTGTTTCTAAAGATTTCACCGAGTAAAGGAGTCGGGCGAGCCTTGAAAAGTGGGAAGTTGAACCCCCGATACATTGGGCCGTATGAGATATTGGAGTGAGTCGGTTCCATGGCATACAGAATAGCGTTACCGACTCACCTATCTCGATTGCATAACGTGTTTCACGTATCTCAACTAAGAAAATATCTACATGATTCCACTCACACAATGTCGGACGATGAAGTGGAGATTAAGGAGGATCTGACCACTGTGACTGTATCGACTAGAATCGTCGACCGATCGGTAAAGCGTTTGAGGAGCAAGATGTGCAACTGGTTGAAGTAGAGTGGCAGCAAGACGGGTATACCTCTTATACCTGGGAATACGAGGATGCCATGAGGCATCAGTACCCTGAGTTGTTTAATCAAGGTGAGTTACCGAGTGAATTTCGGGGACAAAATTCTTTTAAGAGGGGGAGAATTGTAACATCCCGATTTAAAAATTAATTACCGAACGGAATTAAGCCATTAAAATAATAATTGCAAAGTGGAAAATTTCTTGTTAATTATAATTAACTTAATTAATCTAACTTAAGAAATTAATGGCTGATTAATTATGATTAATGGTGATGACTGGTTGATTGTGATTGGTGCGTGTGGCTTAGTGGAACTGCCGATTCACGCTTTCCTACCCCACTCTTATTTTCTTCGTGCATGTATATATACTCCCGTGGTCACTATTATTATTCATTTTCCTTCAAACTTCCTCTTCCTCTACTGCTTCGTTCTCTCTTTCTTCTCTTCCTCGTTCTTTGTCTTCTTCTTCTTCTCCCCTGTCCTTGTTCTCTGTTTCTGGAAACCCACGACGACGGTGCTGCAGAAGAGCCAGAGTCTCCTTTGGTTGGTGAAGGACGATCATCGAAGCGGAGGAAGAACAGCTTCCTATCCCCGAACCGATTGCAGAGTACAACCGTGCGAGGAGGACTGAACGAGGCAAACAGAGCATCGGACCAAACGTCAGAAAACAGAAGAGCTTCTCGAGTCCCTTCAGTAGGTAGGGGGCGCTTGCATGTCAAATGCATGGTTTATGGACGGTACCGGATGAACGTATTGCCTTGCGTGTGTACGAATGTGTCTATGATGACTGTGTGCAATGCATGATTGTTAATCCTTGAATACCATATGTGTGATAGCAGAGTCTTGATTATGGTTATACATTTATATGCATGTATTCAGGGTTGTTGTGCTGAATTCTGATAGTCATTTATATATAAATGCGTGTGATGCATGTTCTTATTACTGTTAATACCAAGAGGATATGTATGTGTGAATGTTGGCTGATTTCATCTGGGATGTTGTAAACATGAACCGTTTGATTGCTGTGTATGCTGGTACGATGGACGATTGAATGTAGGAACTATGTTGGATCGGTTATGACGCTAATGGTTACGAGGAATGGGTCAGATAATCGAGGATGCTCGTTGTTAAAGCACATAGGCTGCATGTACAGGAACGGGGTGACCCGTGGAAGGTCAGGAGTCCCCAAAGAAATGATCTCCAGCTACAGACCCTTGGCTAGATCCTGTGAGAGCTCGTGGTAGCCGTAGGAGCTAGAGTTAAGTCTCGAGACGTCAATGGGAGGCTGGTACCACGCGGGAAGGGCTAATGGATGAGAGGCCAGTAAGGGAACCTGTAACTGAAAATCATTGCCTAAGTCAGATCCGCAGGCATGCATGTAGATGCAATATTGATTAAGATGGTACGAGTGGTATGACTCGGAGTGATACGAATGAATTCCGAATGAGTTGATGCATGCTTTTGTATGAATGAAAATGAATTTCACGTAATATGTATGTAAGTGTATGCCATTGAAAATATCATAGTCTGCATGGCTTAAATTTAAATTGAATGCAACCCGAGTGAACATGAGAGTGAGTACTGATGCTGATGCCGAGTCACTAACTGTCATTTTACATGTAAAAGCTCACCCCTTACCATGGCAATATTTTTCAGTGAATGTCTCTCGGAACAACGAGTGAAGGTGGAGCTGCATGCCGAGTGGAATGCTTGTGCACTATGGAGATATCTGTATATATGTAGATCCTGTGTATAAGGTTTTGGTTAAGACTTGGCCGGCTCGTATTTTGATCTTAGTCTCTTAAATCAGAATTTAAACTCTCTCGGGTTAAGAGTATGACAATGCGCTTGTAATTATTTATATACATTCCTATATATATACTTATATCATACTGTAAGTTCATTCTATGCTGTGCGTGAAGTCCGAGTAACATATATATATTCATGCTTTTCCGAGTGTGTGAGGTTAGTATGACCTTAGGTAAAATGGAACTAAGTTATTGTTGTGGGAAGCGAGACAGTGACTTTACCCCGAGCAAAGAAAGGTCTAGAAGTTCCGAGTGAATGAGGTCGTATAATTTCGAGTGGGGATTGACCTGAAAACCTTCAGAGTAATAAACTGTTAGAATTTCCTCGAGTGGAGAATAACAACATGTTCCGAGTGAGAACCTTCCGAGTGAGTGTTTTCCGACTGAAGAGTGACCTATAAGATTCTGAGTGAAACTCATCGTAGTAAACTTATGGGAGACTAGAAGATCCTTAGGTGAGACTTGACTTAGTGAGAGGACTTGAGTAAGAAGGATTAGGTGTGCCGAGTGAAAAATGAGTGAAATACCCGAGTGATAAAAAGACCGTGAAGAATATTTCGAGTGAAACGTATGTGTGGAATCCGAGTGAAATGACTATGGGAATCATCTCCCAAGTGGTCAACATCTGCGGCTTGAAGGAATAAAGTTATGAAGTGTGTGGTAAACTTCCGAAAGGAGCTTATGAGTGTAAGGGTTAGATCGAATAAATCATGAGTAAAGACTTTTCCGAGTAAACTTAGATTCTGAAATCCAAGTGATGGGAATACCGAGTGGAGTTACTTGCCTCAGCGGCTAAGTGCTCGCTCCAGCGAGTGTGAGCGAAGGGAAGGTCTCTGATGGGTCACGCTAAAGCTATGCAAACTTCACCTAAGCGTGTGGGGTTGTCGCGCTCGAGCGATATTGAATCTCGCCTAAGCGAGTAGGCGCTGTTCGGTTCACTCACGTCCTGCATCTTCCGCTGATTGCCTTGTGGATGGTTTGCATTCCTCTCCTTTCCTTCTTCTCCTAATTCTACCCTCCTTAATTCTCAGCTAATCATTTTGCCTTTGAATTCCCTCTGATTTCGGAAAAATTTTCCTGGTCTCGGTTTATCCACTAATTGAAAATTAAGGTGTTACATTTTTTGAGCTATTGCTTTTTACGTCACAATCTAAGTCATTCATATCGATTCCTTGACTACGAAATTCATAAAAATAATTCTAAATATGTTGCTTCCTCAATCACTTTGAAAATATTCCAGCATTAAAAATGATTTTTTCAACATTTGTTCCATCAATTATTATTGCTAATAATCTCTGTAACGAGCATTCCATTTAGATCCATTTTCGAAAGTAATTTCGCAATAACCAACGGAAACTAAAATCAAGAAGCTACTAATCATATAGATTCAAGCATTAACATAAAATGGAAAGCCAAAAGCCATAGAACGAAAGTACCACGTATATAAATATATGATAAGCATACATCAAGTTTGAGTCAATTACATCCAATCCCAAATAAAGATTTAGCTACACATGGTAGCCATGACAATCAAACACAAACAATGAAAGAAAACAATGACAAGGATGAGAAATGGTCTTCAATGAAGCTAGCCAAGAGAGAAGATAGTACGCGCGTCGTCTTTCGTTGTTCCCTCAAAATTTCTTTAACTTTGCTTATATATCTGTCAATTCGCTCAAGCGAATTGCTTGCTTCACCATGAAGAAAGGTCTTTTCATTTAGTTTTTCCCTTGATGATTCGCTTAAGCGAGAGATTCGCTTAAACGAGTTCACTAGTACTCTGTTTCCCCTGATCTTTATTCGCTTGAGCCATTCTGATGCTCGTTGTAACAACCCTGATTTTTAGGAATAGCAAGCCAGATCCTCAGGACTCCTGAGGATACTCTGTTGAGCTTTCAGTAGGAAGCTTGAGGCCTCGGCCTGTTCCCCGAACACTTTTAGTATAAGAAAAATAGTGAAAAGCTAAGCTAGTTGAGGTATTTAATACAGGATATAAGAATACTGAGAGAATACAACGAGTAAGAGAAGCCAAAATAAGAAAATAATAACAATCGTAATAACGTTTGACAATGTTATTTAATTTAAAAATAATATATCGATGATGATTATTTAATTGAGTATCAAATTATTGATAATTATTTAATTAATAATTATTTCCTGCTAATAATATTTAAGAAATAATACTTAATCTTAGTAATTATATATAATTTCAATCAATAATTATTTCAAAAATATATTAAAATGTTTAATTACTTAAATTTTAATTTAAGTGTTTAATATTTATTTATTTATTAAATTCAAAATTTTATAATATTATTTATGTAACAATTATTCAATAATTATGATTAATGATGATTATTTTATTTTATTTTGTATTAATTGGTTAATAATCTTTATAATATTTTTGAAGAATAATTGATTATTATTTATTTAAAATAAATAATAATATTTAATTAATATTATTAATGATAATTTCAAATATATATAATTAATTACAAAAATATTTTAATTGTTTATTAATTTTTACATTTAAATAATAAAATATTGTCGAGTTCCTCATTGATGAACTGTGGGGCCTAGTGAATGAGGATAACAAGTTGAATAGGGAAACTAGTCCTGTTAGAACCTTCTCGTGGTAAATCGAGGATAACAGGTTCGGTTCGACAAACCTGACTAGTGCCTCAAGTACCTCTATCGACTAATTGTGTATATACTTTGGATATTTGACACTAGCACGGTCAGCCTCTAGTGACTCATTGCAATGAGTTAGGAACTTTTCCTGAAATGATCAAATCCTAATTCGGGCCCTATCAACCTCGTTTCTCAGAGAAACGGTTCATTCAAATGAAACTTTCAAACTCGGTCTAAGCGCCTTTATTGTATTGGACCTAACTTTCTCGTACGATCTTAAAATAGAATGATTCTGGTCCCATTTTCTTTGTTTCAAAGAGATCTAGCATCTCTATTTCTACTCTCGAACTTTGTTTTGCACCCTGTTATCCCTAAAATTGTGAACCAAGTAATTGTACTCCGAAAACTCATCATTTAATTCCTTTAATCTATGCATGGTTCCTTAAAAAATTCATAATTTATTCATACGACCTTCGATTTATGTAAACCCAGTCCCAAAATCTCCGTAACAAAATTCTCTACGTTTTCCATGAAGGCCTTGAAGGCTACATCCTTACCAATCGGTACATTTTCATAATCTTCGTGGATCTGTTCTAATTTTACAACTACACTACACACTTTTAGGAACAAATTCGTATCTCCCTCATACGGTATTGAAATGACTCTGTTCTTTTTGCTATGGCTCCCTATTGAAGAGATATACAAACTTTATAAAGGTCATGAAAGCTAATTCCTTACCCCTTTCCCCAGCAAATTTATTTTGTTCACACTTTTATTTATGCCACTACCTGGAGTAGTTTTCGTATTTTGGGCATATCTCCCTCGTCCGATGTCTGATTTTCACGTACCATATATAGTTTTAAAGAAGAGACATAGTGTGTTTGAATATGCATTTCAGGTTGAATAATTTTGATTATGACAAAAGAAATTAAAGACTCAAAGCAAAAGGCTCAAACTATCATAAAAACGGAGAAAACAGCATCAGACCTGCAAAAACACGCAAGGTAATCGATTACAAGACCAGAGCTAATCGACTATGAAGCTTCTGTTTGTTACATAATCAATTACAAGATCTCTCCTAATCGATTAGAGAGCTTCTGTTTGTCACCTAATCGATTGCACCAAGGAAGCCAATCGATTACCAAGCTGAGAAAATGAATTAAAAGCATCAGGTGCATCTGCTAATCGACTACAAGGCTGCCACAATCGATTACCAGTGTTCTGTAATGTCACTAATTGATTACAACTTAAGAACTAATTGATTACAGAGTTTCTGTTGGATACCTAATCGATTACACATAAGCTACAATCGATTACCATGCTGTGTAACCAAATTAAATGCATCAGGTGCCACACATAATCGACTATAAGGTAAAGAACAATCAATTAGCAAGGTTCTGTCTCTTAGGTAATCGATTATATGGGAAATGCTAATCGATTACAATTTCAATTACACTGAAGAATTCAAAGTGTAATCGATTACAGCTCGAGGCCTAATCGATTACACTAGTGCCAGAATTTTGGGAAAAGTGTTTTTAAGTGGGAAACCAGCTCACTTCTCCATTGTTACTCCAATGCCCATGTTGTGCAACGGCTCTGAAGACTTTAGGGCACCTCTCCAAGGCCTATAAATGCAAGACTCCTTCAAGCTACTAAAAGCAATCAAATCCATCAAAGGGAAATCAAATCTTGAGTCTTGTGAGTTCTATTTCTTTGTTTAGTTTCATTTTATGAAACTTAGAGCCTATATTTGTAAATCCTCTCTTGTGAGAGTTAGAAATTGTGTGAGCCTTCATTTGTTCATCTACTTTATTGAGAGAGTTTATTGATTGTAAAACCAAACATCAAAACACCAAGTTTATTCACTCTAGGTTGAGTGGTCACAAAGGTTGGGGTTCAACCTTTGGGTATTGAGAGTTTGAGAGATTGGGTGGGTTGCCCTTGTGCTAGTGAGGATTGAGTTCTTGAGTGTGGGACACTAGGAAGCTTCAATTGCTCATAGCTTGTATCTCTAAACTTCAATAGTGGAAATCCTTCAAGTGGGTTGCTTGAAGGCGAGACATACACCGGGGTGGTGGAACTTGTTAAATTGGTTTGCAAGCTTTTCTTCCCTACTCTCTTGCATTTACTTATTGTACTTAATTGTTATATTAATTTGATTATGATATTATTGCTTGAACTTGAGTAACTAGGCTAAGTTAAAGTGTTGCACACCAAGTGTTTGATAAATTGCCTTAGCAACATTTGCATACTTTCTCATATTGATTCTTGCTCTGCACTTGCTATTTCTTATATACAAATATACTTAGTGAAAAAGGAATCAATTTCAAAGGCATTCTAACTAAAAGTTTTAAAACTCAATTCACCCCTCCCTTGAGTATTGAGGCCACTTGAACAATAAGTTGTATCAGAGCTTGACTCTTGGTAGATCAAGCTTAACGGCGTCAAGAGAACAATGGCCTCTAATTCTCTAAATCTTTTTACTGAGGGTGGTGCCACAAATAGACCTCCTGCTTTCAATGGGGAAGGCTATGCTTTTTGGAAAGAAAGGATAAAATTTTTTGTACAATCTATTGATCTTAAAGTTTGGAATGCAATTGAAAATGGTCCTTTCATACCCATGCATACTGTAGATGGTAAGCAAGTAGAAAAATTGATGGATGATTGGACTAGCGAAGAAGAAAAGAAAGTCCAATATAACTATAAAGCCAAAAATCTAATCACTTTAGCTTTAGGCCCTGATGAATTCTTTAGAGTAGTTACATGTAAATCCGCCAAGGATATGTGGGATACCCTACAAATAACCCATGAAGGTACAAGTGATGTCAAAGACTCTAAGATTAGTAACTTAACTAGTCAGTATGAAAGCTTTAGATTAAATTCTAGAGAAATAATTGTTGATATGTAAAAGAGGTTCACACTTATTATAAATCATCTCATTACTCTTCGCAAGACTTATACTAACAAAGAACTTATTCATAAAGTGTTAAAAAGTCTCACCAGGGAGTGGCAACCTCTAGTCACCGCAATCAAACAATCTCCTAGCATTAATCAAATGTCTCTTGCTACACTATTCGGTAAGTTACAAGAAGAGGAACAGGAGTTGAAAGAATTAAGGATGGCGGAAGAGGAAGAAAAATCTTCCAAGAAGAAAGGTCTAGCTCTCAAGGCCACTCCTATCAATGAAGAAGAATCCGCTAGTGAGCTTGATAAAGAAGAAGAGTTTGGACTGTTTGTGAAGCGCTTCGGAAAGTTTATGAGAAACAAACGCTTCCAAAAGAGCTTCAAACCTCAAGGTAACAAACCAATTTCAAATGAAAATTCTTCCTCACCAAATTGCTTTGAATGTGGTAAGAAAAGACACTTCAAGGTGGATTGTCTAAATCTCAAGAAGAAAAACAAAGAGAAAAGAGGAAGAAGAAGAGCTTACATTGCTTGGGATGAAAATGAAATAAGTAGCTCGAACGAATCCAAAAATGAGGAAGCCAATCTATGCCTCATGGCTAATCATCAAGATGAAAATGATGAGGTCAGTCTCCTTGACTTAGATAGAAATGAATTGCTAGATGCATTTGAGGAATTATATGACAAGTTTGTTAAAATCTCAAACAAATACAAGTTATCTAGGAAAACTATTGATACTCTTGAAATGCATCTTGTAGAACTTGACATGGAAAATGAATGTTTGAAAGAAGAATTAGCAAATGTTCAAGCATGCTCCAAGAATAAACCTTGTGATTTTGTAAAGAAATGTGACATTCTAGAAACTAAGGTTATAGACTTAAATAAAACCTTAGAAAAGTTTACAAATGGTAGAGATAATTTGAATGTATTACTTGGAAATCAAAGATGCATGTTTGATAAAACTGGTTTAGGATATAACTCCACTAAAAAGGAAAAGCATTACAAAAACTTCTTTGTACCACCTAGAAAATCTTCATCACCATTCACTAAATGCAATCATTGTGGTGCTAAAGGACATAATGCTTTAAATTGCCATATTAGAAAGCTTGGACCAAAAGTGGTAAGAAAGGTGTGGGTTCCCAAAGGGACATTACCACAAGCTAACCAAAAAGGACCCAACATAAAATAGGTACCAAGTTCTCTAAACTAATTTTGTTTTGTAGGTATGCTTCAAGGCAAGCAACACCCATTGGTACTTGGATAGTGGGTGTTCAAAGCACATGACGAGAGATATGAGCAAATTCACAACTTTCACTCTCAAAAGAAAAGGAAGCGTCACTTATGGGGATAATACCAAAGGAAGAATACTTGGCATTGGAAACATTGGTAAAAATTCTTCTACCTTAATTAGTGATGTATTATATGTTGAAGGACTCAAACATAACTTGCTTAGCATAAGTCAATTATGTGATAAAGGATATAAAGTATTGTTTGAATCTAATTGTTGCATAATTGAAAATAAGCTAAACAAAGAAGTTAAGTTTGTTGGTAAAAGAATTGATAATATTTACATGATTGATGTTGATAGTTTATCTTCAAATGATGTGCAATGCTTCATGACTAGAGAGGATGAATCATGGTTATGACATAGAAGAATAACACATATACATATAGACCATTTGAACAAACTTGTTTCTAAAGAATTGGTAATTGGTTTGCCAAAGCTCAAATTTGAAAATAAATTTTGTGATGCATGTCAAAAAGGAAAACAAGTAAAGGCATCTTTTCAAGCTAAAAACGTTGTTTCTACTCAAAGGCCTTTACAACTTTTACACATGGATTTGTTTGGGCCTTCTAAAATCAAAAGCTTTGGTGGTAACTACTATGGTCTAGTAATTATAGATGACTATTCAAGATATACATGGACCTTGTTTCTTGCTCATAAAAATGAAGCATATCATGCATTCAAGAAACTAGCCAAGATTATCCAAAATCAGCAAAATTCAAAGATTGCATCCATAAGAACCGATCATGGGGGAGAATTTGAAAATCAACTATTTAAGAAATTTTGCGAAAAACATGGTATTGGTCATGATTTTTCAGCTCCTAGAACTCTACAACAAAATAGAGTAGTTGAAAGGAAAAATAGATCTTTGGTGGAGCTTACAAGAACCATGTTAAACGAAAATAACATTGCAAAACATTTTTGGGCCGATGCGGTAAATACCGCTTGTCATGTTATGAATAGATGTTTGATTAGGCCTATTCTAAAGAAAAACCTCTATGAACTTTACAAAGGAAGAAAACCCAATATCTCTTATTTTCATATATTTGGATGTAAATGCTTTGTGCTTAACAATGGAAAGGATAATCTAGGAAAGTTTGATGCAAAAGCTGATGAGGTAATCTTTCTTGGATATTCATCATCAAGTAAATCTTATCAAGTATTTAACAAATAAACAAATACTATTGAGGAATCAATTCATATGAAATTTGATGAAAATAGCCATAACCCTCCAAGAAAGGAAGATGTTGATGATCTTATAGGTACTCTTCAAGAATTGAACTTGAATGACAAAGAAGAATATAACAAAGACAAAGACACAACACAAAGAGTGGAAACTCAACAAAAGGAATGGATCACCTCAAAAGACCATCCATTGGACAACATTATAGGTGATATCACAAAAGTTGTAAGTACCCGACGTTCTTTTAATACTTATAATCATTTAGCATTTGTCTCTCAAATTGAACCTAAAACCATTGATGAAACTATTATTGATGAACATTGGATATTGGCCATGCAAGAGGAACTAAATCAATTTGAAAGAAATGAAGTTTGGGAATTAGTGACAAGACCCAATGATCACCAAATAATAGGTACTAAATGGGTATTTAGGAACAAGCAAGATGAAAATGGAATAATTACTACAAACAAAGCTAGGTTAGTAGCTAAGGGTTACAATCAAAAAGAGGGCATAGATTATGAAGAAACGTATGCACCCGTAGCTAGGCTAGAAGCTATTAGATTATTATTAGCCTTTGCATGTTGTAAGGATTTTAAATTGTACCAAATGGATGCCAAGAGTGCTTTCTTAAATGGATACATTCAAGAAGAAGTATATGTTGATCAACCTCCTGGTTTTGAAAACCATCAATTTCCAAATCATGTTTTCAAATTAAGAAAAGCATTATATGGTTTAAAACAAGCTCCAAGAGCTTGGTATGAAAGATTAAGCAAATTTCTTTTGAAAAACAATTTTGAAAGAGGAAAAGTTGATACAACATTATTCATCAAGCACAAAAAGAATGACATACCATTGGTTCAAGTATACGTGGATGATATTATTTTTGGTGCTACTAATGAATTACTTTGTAAGGAGTTTGCTAAGTTAATGCAGGATAAATTTGAGATGTCCATGATGGGAGAACTTACATTCTTCCTTGGGATATAAATTAAGCAAATCAAAGAAGGTACATTCATTAGTCAATCCAAATACTGCAAGGAGTTGCTTAGGAAATTCAACATGGACAAGGCAAATTAAATTGCCACTCCCATGAGCACATCTTGCTACTTGGACAAAGATGAGAAAGGTAAAGATGTTGAAATTACCAAATATCAAGGTATGATTGGATCTTTACTCTATCTTACTGCAAGTAGACCGGACATAATGTTTGTCGTTTGCATGTGTACTAGATATCAAGCATGTCCAAAAGAATCACACCTCACTGCTGTAAAAACAATAATGAAATACCTTGTTGGCATTCTAAATGTAGGTCTTTGGTATCCTAAAGGTGTTGAATGTACTCTAATAGGATATTCTGATGCTGATTTTGCTAGATGTAAACTTGATAGAAAAAGCACTAGTGGTACATGTCATTTGCTTGGCAGCTCTCTTGTTTCTTGGCATAACAAGAAACAAGTAAGTGTTGCTTTATCAACAGCTGAGGTAGAATATGTTGCAGCTGGAAGTTACTGTGCTCAAATCCTATGGATGAGGCAACAACTTCTTGACTTTGGTGTTATATTAGACTATGTGCCTCTTAAATGTGACAATACTAGCGCCATTAACATTTCAAAGAATCCTCTCATGCATTCAAGGACCAAGCATATAGAGATAAGACATCATTTCATTAGAGATCATGTGTTAAAGGGTGATTGCATACTTGAACATGTTGAAACTTCTAAACAACTAGCTGATATCTTCACCAAACCTCTTGCAAAAGAACAATTTATATATATTAAAAGAGAATTAGGAATCCTAGATATTTCAAATTGTGTTTAAATATTGAATGATTTTGATTATTCCTTGCTTTACAGTATGTTTAAAGAGTAAGTGATTGATTAAGACATGATATATTGAATCTCAAGTGCTTTTGTTTAAAATCTGTATGTTTTGAGTATTTCTGGGCTTCCCTAATCGATTACTAAGCTATACCTAATCGATTAGTAACCTTCTATTTTGTATATAATCGATTACACTCTGATAGCTAATAGATTACTAGCTCTCTATTTCATGCCAAATCGATTAGAACCTTTGTCCAATCGATTACTAACGTTTCATCTTCCTGATAATCGATTACACACTTCTCCTAATCGATTTCCAAGGTTCTACTTTTAACACAATCGATTACACACATTACACTAATCGATTACCCTTGTGCAAAAACATTTCAGATTCCTCAGAAAACACACACTAATCGATTAGCCTATGAGCCTAATCGATTAGCTTTGCACTAGGATTACAGAATTAAATGCTTAATCCTTGTGACAACTTTTCACCCAATCCTAATCCATTCTCCAAACGTTAATCCATCTCCCCTAATCCTATAAATACCCCTTCCCACACCACTTCCATCTCACACCATCACATTACCTATTCTTCAATCTCTCAAACCTCTTAAAGCTCTTCCACTCTCTCTTCTTCATCTTCAATCATGTTTTCCTCTAGAACTGTGAAGAGAGCTAGGTCTTCCATGCTCCAAACCAACAACCTCCTTGACTTCTCAAGGTTCTTCTCCACACCAAGAGACCTTCAAAATTTAATCAAGAACTTCTCTGAAAAGGACATAATCTCCCCTTATTTCATTAATGCTGAAGTATTTGACCACCCCAACTTTACCTTCACCCAATCCCTTCATCACTACAATCTTTTTCCTTTCCTTACTCTTAAGGAAGAATTTTACTACCCCAAACTCATGAGAGTTATCTTCTGCAACTTAAGGATTGTTAACGGGTTGCTTGAGGCAAGAGTAAAAAATGTGACTCTTAGGATTACAAATGAGCAACTGGCTGAGATAACCCAACTTCCGATCTCTGATGCTGAATTTATTGGTGGCAATCCGGAAGATGAGTGGGAATTCAATTCCATTACTGCCCGTCAATCTCTTTGGAAGGCTGACCGCCCCCGAAGCAATCACAAATTGGTAGGCCATCTCACTCTTAACAATCGTCTTCTCCATTTCTTTTTGGTTAAGCTTCTTGTTCCTTGTGGTGGCAACTATGCCTTGATTGAGGAAGATGACGTCCTCCTAATGTGGGCTATGTACAATGAGAAGGAGATCAACTAGATTCAACTCCTTAAACTGCACATGCTCAAAGCCAAGGACCAACCAAAACTTCCCTATGCTATCCTCCTCACCAAAATCTTCAAAGCATTTGGTGTTGATCTTGCCAGGGAATTTGCTGAGAAAGTACCCCCAAAATCATGCATTGGCACCCATCATCTTATAATGATGGGCATAATTTTTGTCAATGGGGCTTGGATATCCAAGATAGAAGGTATTCATGCTAACATCCCTTTTGAGGCTCAAGTAAATGATCCTGTTCCTCCTCTTCCTACCACATAAGCACCTCAAAGCAAACCCTCTGCTTCCACTGATCCTTTCACTTTACTTTATGCACATCCAGATCGGCGTTTGATAGACTTGAGAACACTCTTCAAGAGTTTCAAATGACCGAGCAACAACACTATGAACTCATGCAACAACGTTATGAAGAGCTATCTCACCAAATTTCTGAATTTTGCTTGTTTAATTCGGATAATTAGATCCTAGTTTATCATGTTTTGTTAGGATATCTTTGATTATGCTTTTCCTTTCTGCAAGTTTCCCTCATGTACCTTTCCTTTAAATGAATGTAAGTTCCTTTCAATTATGTCTCTATTGTCTCATTTATTTTTTATGATTACAAGGGGGAGAATAATTGAAGTTCATCTAAAGTAATTGAATCTGTTAAAATCTGAATTTGGTAAAAACAACAAGTGGTTAAAACAATAAATGATTATCTTTATTTTTTTAATGGCATAAACTCCTTTAGATAGGGGGAGATAATTTTTGAGATAACTCTAAAGACAATGATTAAGAGATAACCTTAGAGATAAATTTAGAGATAATCATTGGTGATAATTTTATTTGAACTAACACCCTCATGAGATGAACACTGTTTGTCATCATCAAAAAGGGGGAGAATGTGTTTGAATATGCATTTCAGGTTGAATAATTTTGATAATGACAAAAGAAATTGAAGACTCAAAGCAAAAGGCTCAAACTACCATGAAAACAGAGAAAACAACATCAGACCTGCAAAAACACGCAAGCTAATCGATTACAAGAGCAGAGCTAATCGACTACGAAGCTTCTGTCTGTTACATAATCGATTACAAGATCTCTCCTAATCGATTAGAGAGCTTCTATTTGTCACCTAATCGATTGCACCAAGGAATCCAATCGATTACCAAGCTGAGAAAATGAATTAAAAGCATCAAGTGCATCTGCTAATCGACTACAAGGCTGCCACAATCGATTACCAGTGTTCTGTAATGTCACTAATCGATTACAACTTAAGAACTAATCGATTACAGAGTTTCTGTTTGATACCCAATCGATCACACATAAGCTACAATCGATTACCATGCTACGTAACCAAATTAAATGCATCAGGTGCCACACATAATCGACTACAAGGTAAAGAACAATCGATTAGCAAGGTTCTGTCTCTTAGCTAATCGATTACAAGTCCAATTACACTGAAGAATTCAAAGTATAATTGATTACAGCTCGAGGCCTAATCGATTACACTAGTGCCAGAATTTTGGGAAAAGTGTTTTTAAGTGGGAAACCAGCTCACTTCTCCATTGTTACTCCAATGCCCATGCTGTGTAACGGCTCTGAAGACTTTAGGGAACCTCTCCAAGGCCTATAAATGTAAGACTCCTTCAAGCTACTAAAAGCAATCAAATCCATCAAAGGGAAATCAAATCTTGAGTCTTGTGAGTTCTATTTCTTTGTTTAGTTTAATTTTCTGAAACTTAGAGCCGATATTTGTAAATCCTCTCTTGTAAGAGTTAGAAATTGTGTGAGCCTTCATTTATTCATCTACTCTATTGAGAGAGTTTATTGATTGTAAAACCAAACATCAAAAAACCAAGTTTATTCACTCTAGGTTGAGTAATCACAAAGGTTGGGGTTCAACCTTTGGGTATTGAGAGTTTGAGAGATTGGGTGGGTTGCCCTTGTGCTAGCGAGGATTGAGTTCTTGAGTGTGGGACACTAGGAAGCTACAATTGCTCATAGCTTGTATCTCTAAACTTCAATAGTGGAAATCCTTCAAGTGGGTTGCTTGAAGGCGAGACGTACACCAGGGTGGTGGAACTCGTTAAATTGGTTTGCAAGCTTTTTTTCCTACTCTCTTTCATTTACTTATTGTACTTAATTGGTATATTGATTTGATTGTTATATTATTGCTTGAACTTGAGTAACTAGGCTAAGTTAAAGTGTTGTACACCAAGTGTTTGATAAATTGCCTTAGCAATATTTGCGCACTTTCTCATAATGATTCTGGCTCTGCACTTGCTATTTCTTACATACAAATATACTTAGTGAAAAAGGAATCAATTTCAAAGGCATTCCAACTAAAAGTTTTAAAACTCAATTCACCCCCCCTCTTGAGTATCGAGGCCACTTGAATAACACATAGATTTACAACTTTCATGTTTCGTATTTCCCAAATTAACACCTGAACCCCTTCTAAAACACATGGAAATCAACGCCCTAAAAGCTGCCACCACAACCCATGCAAAAGAGTGGTCCAATTAGCTTACAATACTCATGGTCATTTGTCTCCTTCACACTAACTCCTTGCTCAGCCAGAATACCACATGTCCTTCTCTCCTTAACTCTTTCTCTTGTAAGGATTTACAACTTTCTTAACAAGCTGTAACCATGTCATGACCATGCTATCACATGCATAGCCATACCCTTCATGACTTTATATGGTTAAGCCTTGCTAATTCCTTCATTTTTCAGAACCATAACCATTCTCTCCCTCCCTTAGTCTCTAAAGAAAAAAAAATAGCCACCATAATTCTCTTTCTCTCAACCACTTAGAGCCACCCACAACTACCACATCTCTTCTTTCCTCACGGTTTCATCACCACCACATACCACCTCTAAATTTTCATCCTTTCCTTTCCTCACCCTCCAAATCGTGACCCTCCTTCAACTTTCATCCACCATTAAAATCCTAATTCCCACCCTTAGATCATCAATTTCAATCTGCCTTCATCTACCATACTTCATCTCCTCCAAAAGCCATGGACATCTCAAGCCATCAAGGTAAGGTTTTGGCCTTGATTCTTAGATGTAATTTCCTTTTTCCTTTCCTCATTAAGACCAGATTTTTGGCATGTACTTTATATAAATTTTCCCTGTTTTTGGAAGTTAAAGCCGTGAGCCCTTAAGCCATCTCAAAGTAAGAGCTTTTGCATTTTACTCTAGACTTGTTCTTGAAATTATTAGGTCAAAAATTTGTTTTTATCTCTAGGAAACATGATGTTTCCTTGCTATTCTGGAAGCCTAAAACCATGGCTCATTTGTCGAAATTTTATTGCATGTTAGTTATCTTGAGTTTCGAGGATGATCAGCGATGATCGACAAAGGTTTCAAGTAAACAGTAAACTTTTGGCACCCGATTCCTTTAATTTCATTAAATTCGTGGCTGTCCCATTATGTCCTTAGCTGGCCGTGACTTGTGGTCACTTGTTAGATTCTTGCATGTTGATTTTTAAAGGGTCCGACAGCGATCGGAGGTGACCGGAGTAAGTTTAGCAACGATCGAAAGATTTATGATGTCTGGCTCTTTTTCCTTCATCAAAACCAAAACTGCCCACTGAGGTAAGGGGGTTTTGCCTCGTTTGATTGCGTTCTAAATTACACTATAATATCGCTTTAGTATCCTGGAACAATTGTTTCAAGTTTTGCCGTGATCTAACAGTTAGATCTCAAACCATGGAATTTTTCATAATCGATGGTTAAAATTATTATATTTTATTTTAATGATCGTTTTTACAAATTTTATAAAGCGTGCCTCAATATTCGTATACTCGGTAGAAACTTTCATCGTTATCGGAGTTACCGATTTTTTTTAGTCAAGCGAGCCCGGTGTGATTGGATATGGTTGTAATATTTAGTTATAAACTTTATTGCATTATTACGTAATTTGTCTAAATTCCCAATAAGCCCCTCTAATAGGAGTTGAATTCATCGCTAAGTTCCTTTGGAATCATTTTGAGAAAAATGCATATTTTAAGAAATTCCCTCGTTTGAAACAATTACGATATTTTATTTTACCAAGTTTTGAGAAGAGACGCTATTTTAATTATAAGAGTTATCACAGTTTAACCAAATTTTGATAAATTGATTTTGATATAAAAATGAGTGAAATAAAGGTCATTTGATTTATTAAAGTAAAAAATAAGTGTTTTGAGTTTAAGTGCTTTAATGACAAAATTTTCAAAAAGAAAAAGCAAAGAGATAAAAGAGATTTTTGGAATCTAATTTGAATAATAATGAAAAGAAGGGCCTTGAGAATTTAGTCAAGAATATAAGGTAAATGATTAAATGAAATAGAAGTAATTTTAGTAGTTTAAATAAAGAAATAGATACTAGAATTTAGAAATTTTTAGTGACCCATAAAAATAGAAGTATAAAAGGACCTTAAGAATTTTATGAGGTATATAGGATAAATGACTAAATGAGATAAGAATGACCTTAGGAGTTTAGGTAAGAAACAAAGCGTTAAAAGTTTAAAAATATTAGTGACTAATAAAAGCAAAGGTTATATGAAGAACTTTAGGATTAAAACTTTGAACTAAGTGGTAAAAAGAGATAGGATAACTTAAAATTGGATAGCAACTTATAAGGAGAAATAATGTTCTTGACTAAGTCCAAAATGTAGAAATTAAGGTAGTAGCTAGATTCTTAAATTATAAATTGATGTCATAGAGAAGATAACTTATAATGTGACCAAAGGAAGAATTAGTTAGTATGACTAGTAATGAAATAATGGTAGAAGTAAAGAAATAGTGTTAAAGGTTCATAATTGAAGAAAAACAAGAAAGTACATCACTAAGAGTATGCCTATAAATATATTCATAAGGAGATAGTAACTAACCAGTGATAAAGGGAACAAGTTATTCAACTAAGTAAAAATCTATTTGATTAGTAAAAGAAAAATAATAATAAGACTACTCAAAAGTAAATTATATTTCATAATTAGACATTAGAAACTAGAGTCATGTAATGGAAAACAAGTATATAAATAAATAATAGGAGGATGAATAACTTAAGGATATAAGAAGATCCAAACCATTTTCATAAGATATTTTTATTAAAGCATGCAATCTAATCTAACGTCTAGAATAGGAGTAAATTGAGAATTAATTGTTGTAAATAAACAAGAGGCAAGTTATTTACAAGATGGAACTAATCTAGTTAGTTATAGAAGAAAGATGATAATTTACTTAGTAAAGGTTTAAGTCCTACATAGGAATAGAAAATTTGGTCACTTAAAATTACAATAATGCATGAATGCATAAATAAGTAAAGAATGCTTGACAAACAAATAATTGAAAGGTACATAAAGAATTAAATCAAGTGATAGTATGCCTTTAATAATGAACTAAATTAAGAAAATGCTAATGACGTGAACTAGATAATGGCAGAGTAAAATGAGTAGACTAGTATGTAAGAATATAATGTGAGTGCTTACGTCTAGTTGCATATATAAATTTAATTTTAGTGACATTAAAATGTTTGATAACTTGTTAAGACGTAATAAATAATGAATATTATGTGTGGCCTAATGATTATTGTATGACTTTTTTTAATAATGAATATTAATATGTATATTATGTGGTGTGCCTAATGATTCTTGTGTGATGATTTCTTAGTACAATGGATACTATATGTAATATGGTACATGTTAATTGACTGATTAGATAACATGATAAAATCTACGATTGTGGATATTGTGTATAGATTAAATAAATTACCTTGTGAGCATAATATGAAGAATTCTATTGTGTGATGCATTGATGATTAAACAAAGTGAAAGGTATTGACTGTAAATGAAAAAGATAATGAAAATGCGGTATCAGTGAGGGTTCTAAGATGATTGGATTACGAAAATGTTGAATTTGGATTCGAGATGATTAGTGGGCATTGCAGCGCCAATGCCCCCCATGGCTTATCTGGAAAGTATGAGATCTCGTTTCACTTCTAAGTGTCGCGTAAGATCGTTATGTATTTGAAAAACTTCAAGAAAGAAAAGAAAAGAAAAGAAGTAATTATGACTTAAGAAAATGAAAGGAGCCCGATATTAGAAATGAAACAAAGTCATTAGAGGAACCCTACTGAGGACCAATAAGATAATTGATTGAAACTCATGAGTCATGAATCATACATGGAGAATAAGGGTGGAGAACGGAATGACTCCCTAGAGCATAACAGCGATAGGGTACACTGAGGAACCATGAGCGTACCGGCCCCCTGCTGGCGGTTTTAGGAGTATACCAGAGTGGGTGTCCAATGGTTAGGAGTTGCGCCTGAGATGGGATAGTCCGTAGCTACTCTGGTATACTTCGACCCAGAACAAAGGTTATCGTGACCTTGTAGTGCCTATCTGACCTGTGTTGGATCCATGATTTATTGAAGGATTGAGAGTCCTTACCTCTTTTGATTTAGGAAATAGATATGGAGAGCTCTTGTCGCTCTAGTGGACAAGGGGGATAAGGTGAGACTATGATATGTGTTGAGTTGGGATTAATGAGAAAGAGATGGGCCCATATGCATCATACTGGCTAAAGGATACAAGATCAAAGAATAAATTCATGCATTACATTATTATATTATGATTCCTTGATATCTGATTGTGATTATGTGAATGCTAGTAATCTTAGAAGTGAGGTGAGGAAATGGGGATGGTTAGTTGAGATTGAGAGAAGTGAGATAACTTAGATTGAACTAGCTAGGGACACCAAAGAGAGTAGGAGGTTCTAACCCTGGATTGTTTGTATATGTGAGGTAGATGTCGAAAAAGACACATTCTCGATTATTGTAGAGGTGGAAACTCACCCTTACGCTAAATTTTTTAGACTTTGGATTAGACTATACATCATGGGAATTAGCGTAGACTTCACACCGATGGTCAACCAAACTCTGCTTGGACTGAAGACATTTAGGATAAATGGTTTTTCTTTCCACTTTATGGGAGCCTACGTGCCCCCTTTTCTTCCAGCCTGCATAGTTCCTGTTAACGACCATGAGTTGTATATAACTATGTTGTATATGAGATGTATCTGTTCCACCAAGTTTTATATATATATAAAAACTTCCATATTTTTCTAAAACAGGTAACCTCTTACTTGACCAGGATAATCTAGTGGAAGGGATTGTCCTAGTTGACCGAGGGTGTTATACTCGCTTAAGTTAATTCTTTTCATTTGGCCTCTGGAAGAATTTTGCTTGAGAATAGGTGGCTCATTGAAAGGAATTAACCTGGAATTCAATTTTGCCTTATTTTCGTTTGAGCTAATTAATTTCACTCAAGCAAATTCCTTTAATTTGCTCTTTGGACTTATTTCGCTCAAGCGGAACTAGATTCGCTCAGGCGAAGCCTGCATCTGTTGTTCAACTCCTTGAATACCTTGGTTCGCTTGAGCGACTCTGGTGCTTGCTCAAGCGAACTCACCAAATTTTGCATTTTTCTTGGCCTAGGTTAGGGAATTGCCTTTGGATTTCTTCCTTCTTTTCTTCCTCATCCTTTTTACCTAAAATTATACAAAATTTGGGATAAGAAACACATATTTATCATCAATCAAATTAAACAATATCTAAATTTCAAATTTTATCAAATACAGTACACAAAATAGTCTAGATACAGTAACATCTTATCAAAATTATACCCAAATAACACCAAAAATATACACATTTTGGGCATTTATTAGGGACCCATTAAATAATTTTGGGTATTTGATGGGTCTAGAGTAATGAGGAATTTATTATGGTTATGGTGATATGTTCAAAATAATTTTTTGTGTTAAGAAGATATTTATCCAGACACAGCGTATATCAATAAAAGATGAAAATACAAATGGAATAGAATTAATGGAAAATACAAATTGCAATTCTTCTCTTCATCATGACCGTGCACATGTTTGCTATCTCTTTATTCTTTTTGTCCAAAGGATAAAGGGGTTTTTGTTGACTCTTGGACAATTGCGAAAAAGTTAGTGCATTAACTAATGGACAAAGGACCAAATTTGCACTTTTCTCTTTCCTCCCTCTCCAAATTTTCCACACCTTCCTCTCCCTCCCCATTCTCATTTTTTTATCTTTTCCTTTCCTCTCCTTAGGCAAAAACTAGGTGGCCCTCTTCCATAATAATTTTTCATCAAAATCAATCTTTAAGCTTGGATTTATAAGGCAAAGAATATTGAAACTTATCTTCACTCATCTATTCTTCTCATCTCCTCATTTTTGATTGAAATATAGCTTGGAGCTAAAGGTATGAGTTCATGACTTTTGTGGTTCCATTTGTAGTTTTGGAGTTGTTAGAGCTTCGAAATGGTGGAATAAGTGTTATTGTTATGAGAAATGCATGTGGAACCATAAACCCCATGTTAGACGACCATTTGGATTTTTTGTTATTGTTGTTGATGATTGGAATATTATATTAATGTCTTGAGAATGCTTAAAATGGTGCAAGGAAGTGATTGGGATTGATTTTAGTGATTCTTGTTAAAACCCTTAAATTTGGAATTTGGGGCTTTTGGCAAAAGTTGAGAAATTTGGAATTTATTTGCCATTACAATGATTTTTGTATGTAGAAAAGAATTTTGAAATGAGTGGTATTAATTATTCATGTTGAGAATTTAAGGAATCAAGAAAGGTGTTCGTGTTCTAAGTGTTAAAATTGGTAGAAGTTACATTTGGTGGTGTTAGCATGAATGAAATTAGTACAATGTGTTTTGAGGAATCGGAAACCCATTAAGGATAATGGGTAATATGTTTGGTGTGTATTGGTGACTCTGAAGTTTGTCTTTATAGCCATTAGATTATAGAAAAATATTGATTAAGGGAAAAGAATTTCTAAAACCTAATAAAATGCAAAACTAAGGTCTATGAAGTGATTATAGGACTGAAATTAATGTTGTTGAGTTGATTTGGTGTTGTTAGTAAGGAAAATGGACTCATTGGTAGGTTTTAGACCTAAGGGTACCCTTTACCTTAGGCATATTGTTAATGATTGAAAATGAACT
This sequence comes from Clitoria ternatea, assembly GCA_037962975.1. Taxonomy (NCBI): domain Eukaryota; kingdom Viridiplantae; phylum Streptophyta; class Magnoliopsida; order Fabales; family Fabaceae; genus Clitoria; species Clitoria ternatea. Next base: position 47,308,748 of record CM075673.1, read on the forward strand.
ATTGGAAGTGTTATGACATTTGATAGTGGCTGGAAACAATTATAGTTGGAAGAATAGGAAGTTAGTTCCATTAAGTGAAGGAAACATGGTATTAGAAGCCATAAGCAAGCTAGTACAAGAATGAAAATTGTTGTTAATGGTGGGACAACATTTATAGAATTTAATTAGTATTTTAGTAATGGTTGGATAATTGTTTTGGAAGAAAGACTTAGTGTTCATGGTGAATTTGAGTAAGAACCAAGCGTTCGGTGAATAATAATGTTTGTAAAGACTTAAAATGATTTAATTTAGCATTTAAAACCATAGTTATCAGAACTAGACGTGACCGGCCAGTCGGACCCGTTGAATCAGGAACTGGTGCCTTGTTAGGTCTAGAAGGGGGGAAAACCGGTCTTCTATTAAACCGGTCTAAAACTGGCCAAAACTAGGAAAACCGGTCAAAAACCAGTTTGTAAATTTTTTTTATATTTTAGAAATTTTTGTTGTACAGTTTTTTTAGAACTGCACTAATAGACCCTGTACACCAAATAAAATTGACATTTTTTTTTATTTTACTTAGTTTGAACTAATGTGTTTTTAGATCTTTTAAGCATGTTATAGTAGGATGTGTATTATTTTAAAGCTCTTACTATGTAATATTTTAATTCTAATGCATTTATTGAATTTATTTTATATATCATATATTATTTTGATCTAATTGATTATTATTTAATATATAAAATAATAATAATAATAATAATAATTTATTATTACCGATTGGACCATGGTTTGACCACCAGTTTGACCAGTGACCCTTGAACTGGTGCCTCCCCTAGTTCCATGATTGGTCCGATTCAGAAAACATTATTTAAAACCATTATCAAAGGAAATATATATTTTAATGGATGAAAAAAAAAGTTAGCTAAATTACTAGTGATGAGGAACTTGTTATTTTCTAGGATAAAAATATTACAAAAGATTATAATGATATGGAATATTACTTAGAAGCTTTGTAAAGCTTAATGGATAATTGTTGAACCCTTGACAAATTTAGCCAAGGTTTTAGACCTTTAAAGTGTTGGAAAATATTGAAAAAGGGATCAAAGCTTCTAAAATCACAAAGATAAAAATTTTATAAGCTTAGTATGATGTTGTATTTATGATGGAAAAAATTATTAATATCAAAATAATTTTAGTTTGGTGGTTGATGTGGTTCTACATTTATATAATGTAGGAATTGACAATTCTAGTGAAGCGGGATCATCTAAACCTATAGAGTACTTCTCTTAAGGTAGGAGGGGAGTATATTTTCTAAATGCATGTACAATGTTTGTTAATGATATACATATATTGCTGTGTGCTTGCATGTTTGTCTTGAATGGTTATACTACCTCTTATGTATAAATTGTCATGAGAGTAATTCTTATTGATGGTTGGATTTTGGATTGGTGGATATGATAATGATATACATTTGAAATATACTTGTTTGATATGCTCTTTTGATTTCCATATGTGGAATGATATTGATATGACTCCTTGGCTATTATATAGTCGATAATTTAAATTGATGCCTTAGAAAATTTTATGATGAATTGTATGCCTTCGAGAGTATTAGGATTGGTTGTGAGCCACTAACTGTAATGTTAAGTGTAATATGTATGCCTAAGTGATAGGGTGTGAGATTCTTGTAAAGTTGAGGCTAGCATATGCATTCTTGCATTTCATGACATGCATGACATATCATATTGTGATGTGTTGAGATCTTGTGGAATCTTGTGAAAAGGACACTTACGGGGGAATAAATATTTAAGCGACTATGCATGGTTACGATTACTTGATATATTGAAATAATTGAGATCTTGTAGGATCTTATGAAAAGAACCCTTGCGAGGGAATGAATATTTGAGTAACTATGCATGGTTGCAATTACTTTGATATAAGGAACTAATGAGAGGCCCGTAACACATTTGAGACATGTGTGTCATTTAATATTTATTGTCGCATTCACTTTTGTGAAAGTGATAAGTGTTACGAAATAGGGGTTAGTGGTTTGGTACCAGTAAAAGCATGTTGTGCTTGCGGGCACTTGATAAATTATGTACACATATGATATTAATATTTTCTTAAAATCAGATCCGTTGCATGGTACCTAAGAGGGATTAAAATCTATGGTTGATAAAAATTGAGAAATGAAATTGGAATTTATTAGTACTAACTAATTGTGTGTGGTTATTAGTATCACCTCTTTGAATATGTATATAATTATATGGAATGATAATATGATGTGAGAAAAAGGTGAATCAATAAATTGATTCCATGATGAGATATGGCTAATGGAATTGTTTCATGTATGTGCTTGGTGATTAATGTGGATTATGTCTTTTATTATTTAGTTGAAATCCTAGATAAGAGAATATGTTTAGTTGTACTTACATAATTATATTACCAAACCTTTCTATTTGTTCATCATTGAGAAAGTACTCTCCATGTTGTCTACTTTTAGCCCCTGTGTTGTAGGGCATGGCTATGGAGTTGATACTTTTTTAAGGAATGAGGTATAGTGTGAAGGAGGAGACACTTAGATGTCTTGGCTGGCAATGTTTTTAAAATTTAGACAATTTATGTATTTTGATGCCAATGATATGGATATTGATATATTGGTAATGGCCTAAGTACTTTAATACTAGAACGCTTATTCTTTTGAGTATACTTATACATACATTGGCCAATTCTTTTGTAAATGACTATATTGATATAAAGCAATGTGAATTTGGTAGCCATTATGATGGCATTGATGTTCATGTTGATGGAAAATCTTGAGTTGATGAAACATTAAATTTCTAGGTTGTGGCTCAATGTTGATGCGTGGTTTAGACATGGGTGGTAATATGTTAGCATAATCGATTAGGACCATTTTGGATGGGTGGTAATCAATTAGCTAATCGATTAGGACCATTCTGGCGGAGTGGTAATCAATTAGCGTAATCAATTAGGATCATTCTGGATGGTGGTAATTGATTAGCTGGTCTGTGTAACATATTAGCTAATCTATTAGCCTAACAGATTAGCTAATCGATTAGAACAATTCTGTTTTCTTGTTAATCAATTACCCATATGGTGTAATAGATTACCATGCCCTTTGTAACACCCTCGTTTAACTAGGAAAATTCCTTCCACTAGATTATCCTGGTTAACTAAAAGGTTACAAGTTTTAGAAAAATATAGAAGTTTTTCTTTTTTGTACAAGAAAACTTGGTGGAACAAATACATCTTATATACAGTATAATTATATATATAGTCTATGGCCGCAACAGTAACTGTACATGCTAAAAGTAAAAGGGCACGCAGACTCCCATAAAAGAAAATAAAATAATCTATTCTAACTGTCCTCGGCCCAAGATGAGTCTGGTTGACCTTTAATGTGAAGTTTGTGTTGATCCTGAGTGCATGGTGCATTCTGAAGTCTGGAAAAATAGCAGGGTGAGTCTCTACTTCTACAATAATCGAAAAGTTGTCATTACTGACCTCTCTCCCACACAATCCTTATAAATTCACAAACAATATTCTTCTTATTTATTGGGATTCCTAATTATTTTTTGCTAAGTTATCTTTCCTAACTTCTCCTTATCCATCATCCCTACACATGTAACTCTCTACTCTCCCCCTCACCACTATTTACTTTACTTATAGATATTAATTCAATCACAACAATCACAACCCACACACAAATAAGATAATGCAATACATGAATTCATTTAATTCATTTTGATCTTTTTCTTAGTTATCATGATACAAGTGGGCCCATCTCCTATCATCATACTAGAATCCATCCTGCCCAAGCTGTCTCTAGACACAACATTTCCGCACTAGTGCAACCGAAGCCCACCAAGTCCTCACTGTTGTTCAAGTGGCCTCAATACTCAAGAGGGGGGGGGTGAATTGAGTTTTAAAACTTTTGATTGGAATACCTTTGAAATTGATTTTTATAACCAAGATTGTGAGATTATGCAAGTGAAATAGAATGGAGGATAACAAGCAATGCACTACAATGAGAAATATTGCTGAAGCAATTTATCAAACACTTGGTGTGCAATATTAGAGGTATAACAAATTAAGCAAGTTCAAGTGAGCTCTTCTCAACCAATCAATACCAATCAACAAATATGCAGTAAATGAAAGTAAAAGAGTAAGGAAGAGAAGCTTGCAAACCGATATAACGAGTTCCACCCAATCCGGTGTACGTCTCGCCTCTAAGCAACCCACTTAGAGGATTTTCCACTATTGTAGACTAGAGATACAACTTTGAGCAATTGCGGCTTCCTAGTGTCCCACATTCAAGAACCCAATCCTCACAAGTATAAGGGCATCCCACCCAATCTCTCAATCTCACAATATCCCAAAGATTGAATCCTCAACCTTTGTAACCACTCAACCTAGAGTGAACAACCACTCAACCTAGAGTGAATATCTTGTGTTTGGAGTTTGTGTTTACAATCAATATACTCTCTTAATAGAGCAGATATACAAATGAAAAGCTCTCCCAAATTCTAATCTCTCAAGATGAGAGGATATACAAGTGAAAGTACAATATGCAAGAAATAGGCTTACAAAGCACAAAATAGAGCTATGAATTGTTGCTTCTTAGTTGTGTCTTTGTGCTTGTGTTTCTCTTCAATTTATAGAGCCAAGATAGCTGTTGAGGAGTGCCCTAGTTCATCATAGCCGTTGCACTTAGTGGAAATTTGAAGAATGGTGGAGACATGACCTGGTTTCCCACTTAAATCTGTTTTTCCACTAGCGTAATCGATTACACCCTCGCGTTGTAATCGATTAGCTTCAAGTCAGAGAGTCACTAATCGATTATTTCATTTCCTCTAATCGATTAGCATCTGTACCTGATGCATTTAATTTGTTTTCGCAGCATCCTAATCGATTAGCATGTCTTGCAATCGATTACCTTAAATCCAGTGACTCACTAATCGATTATATGGTTCCCTTAATCGATTAGCTTTCATACCTGATGCATTTTGTCCCATTTCTGATTGTTGTAATCGATTAGTCTCTGGTGTATAATCGATTACCTTAATTCCAGTGAGTACCTAATCGATTGTTCAGCTCCCTAATCGATTAGCTTTCATACCTGATGCAATTTTCTTCCAAAACAGAAAGCTCCTAATCGATTAGCATCTATGGCCTAATCGATTAGCTTCGCTGTTACTTCAATTCTGATTTCATGTCTTTGTTTTTGCATCGGTTTCTTCAAGAGTGCTTGTCATTATCAAAATCTTTGCACATCTTTGGACCTGTTAACATATTCAAACACATTCTCCCCCTTTTTGATGATGACAACTATGTTCATCTCTTGAGGGTTGTTAGTTTAAGTAATATAGACTTATCTTTTATCTTTTTGCAAAAACAACTCTGCTACATTATCTCTTTTTCAAATAGCAGATGACCAATTTCAAAAATCAGAGTAATCACATTCAGCAGCCAATGTCTTATCTCATTTTATCTATTGTCTATTATCTCTTATCTATAACTCTCCCCCTATCAAAAGGAATTTAATAACCAGATAAAATTATTCAAATTTTAAACAAGAGATAAGCAAGATGTGAACACATATCAGATCATATATCAGAGCATCTAACACATTTAAGCAAGATATGAACACATGATATTTTTCTCCCCCTTTGTAATCATCAAAAATAATTAGAGCAGTGGAGAGAAATAATATGAACTGAAATGAGAAACTTTTATTGAATTTAAAAAATGGAAAATACAAGAGGCAAAATTATTCAAAATTCAGAAAATAACATAAGCACTCTAAACAAGAGCATAACTAAGGTTCTAATTATCCGGGTTGAAGAAGCGAATTTCTGCAATTTGGTGAGCCAGCTCTTCATATCGCTGCTGCATCATCTCAAAATGTTGCTGCTCGGTCATTGAAAACTCTTGAAGGGAGTTTTCAAGGCGATCGAAGCGGCGGTCAAGATGGGCGTAGAGAGATACAAATGGGTCAGCTTGTGGTGCAGATGAAGAGGCTGATGGTGCAGCTTGTGGTTGAGGTGGAGGAGGAGGAGGAGCAGCAGGTTCAGCAAAGGGGTTGGCACCATGTTCTCGGTCACTCCTTAGAATTCACATTCCAGCAATGTTGACCATGCCCATTTTATTGAGGTGGGAACTGCCAATGCAAGCTCTTGGGGGCACTTTCTCAGATAGTTCCCCTGCTAAGTCAACACCATAGAATTTAAAAATTTTGGTGAGGAGGATACCATAAGGGAGCTTTTGCTGGTCCTTGGCATGGCGCATGTGGAATTTAATCAACTGAACCCAGTTGATCTCTTTGTGGTTCAGCATGGCCCACATTAAGAGGACATCATCCTCTTCAACCAGAGTATAGTTCCCACCACGGGGAACAATCATCTTGACCAAGAAGAAGTGGAGCAGGCGGTTGTTCATGGTCAAGTGGCCAACTAGTTTGTGGTTGCTCATGGGAGGATCCGGCTTCCACAAAGAACGGCGGGCAGTGATGGGATTAAAACCCCATTCATCCTCGGGTTCGCCTCCATCAAAGTCAGCATTGTTGAGGGGCAGTTTGGAAATTTCTGCAAATTGGGCATTGGACAGCTTGATGGTTGTGTTTTTGACCTTGGATTCAACCATCCCATTTACAAGGCGGAGGTTACAATAGAATACCCTCATGAGTTCAGGGTAGTATTCCTCTTCTTTGAGGGAGAGGAAGGGGAAAAGGTTGTAGTGGTGGAGACTTTGGGTGAAGGTGAGGCTTGGGTTGTCAAAAGTGTCGGCAATGGTGTAGTGAGGAGTCATGATTTCCCTTTCAGAAAAGTTCTTCATGAAGTGTTGAAGATCTCTAGGGGAGGAGAAGAACCTTGAAAAATCAAGGGGGTTATGGGCTTGAGCAGTAGAGGACCTAGCTCTCTTGACATTTCTTGAGGTAGACATGGTTGGAAAAGGCAAAGAGGAAGATGAAGAGAGATGAGTGGTAGAGAGTTTTTGAGAGGTTTGAGAGGAAGGAGGTAGTGTGAGATGAGAAGGTGAATGAAGGGGTATTTATAGTTGAAAATTAGGTTTAGGAAGGAGGAAAGAGAGTTTAGAAAGGAGTGAAGTGAGTTAAGAGAGGGAGTTGTTCGAGTGAGCCTAGGAAGTTGCATTTGACTCTTCAGAACGCATACTAATCGATTACGAGGCAGGTGGTAATCGATTAGATCACTGTTTCTGGGGAATTTCAAACGTTTCAAACAGGGGGTAATCGATTAGAGGCTTAGGGTAATCGATTAGTTTAGAAATAGAATCGTCCTAATCGATTGGAGCAAGGTGGTAATCGATTATGAAGAAGAGGAAACATTTTGAACCTGAAACAGAAGCTTTGTAATCGATTGTGGATCAATCATAATCGATTATCTTAGAAACAGAATGATTGTAATCGATTATGGGTAGGTGCTAATCGATTATCTTAGAAACAGAATGATAGTAATCGATTGTGAGTAGCCATGTAACCGATTATTGAGTCAAAAACTTCAAATTTTACATACAGCAAAGTTCCAATCATGAAATGTGATATATACCATGCATCATGCCATTTAACATAGTTCTTATCAATATATCCTATCATTCAAACACAACTGGACATATCAAGAATGCCTAACTCTCTTCTTATGTGAATGAATTGTTCTCTAGCCAAGGGTTTTGTGAAAATATCAGCTAGTTGCCTAGAAGTTTCTACATGTTCAAGTACACAATCCCCTTTTAACACATGATCTCTAATAAAGTGATGCCTAATCTCAATGTGTTTGGTCCTAGAGTGCATTACTGGATTCTTGGAGATGTTAATGGCACTAGTATTATCGCATTTAAGAGGCACATGGTTTAATACAATTCCAAAATCTAGAAGTTGTTGTCTCATCCAAAGGATTTGAGCACAACAACTGCCAGCTGCAACATATTCTGCCTCAGCTGTTGATAGCGCAACACTTACTTGTTTCTTGCTATGCCAAGAAACAAGAGAACTACCAAGCAAGTGACATGTTCCGCTAGTACTTTTCCTATCAAGCTTACATCCTGCAAAGTCCGAATCAGAGTAACCAACTAAAATACATTCAGCCCCTTTGGGGTACCATAAACCAACATCTTAAGTCCCAACTAGATATTTCATTATCCTTTTTATTGCAGTGAGATGAGATTCCTTAGGACAAGCTTGGTATCTAGCACACATACACACAACAAACATGATATCCGGTCTACTAGCGGTTAAGTAAAGTAAGGATCCTATCATACCTCTATATTTTGTGAGTTCAACATCCTTACCTTTCTCATCCTTGTCCAAATAGCATGAAGTGCCCATGGGTGTGGCTATATCATTTGCTTTATCCATATTGAATTTTCTGAGTAGTTCTTTGCAGTATTTAGATTGATTTATGAATGTGCCTTCATTGGTTTGCTTGATTTGTAGTCCAAGGAAGAAAGTGAGTTCCCCCATCATGGACATTTCAAATTCTTCCTGCATAAGCTTGGCAAACTCCTTGCACATTGAATCATTAGTGGCACCAAAAATTATATCATCAACATAAATTTGTACCAATAGTATGTTATTCTTTTTGTGCTTTATGAATAGGGTTGTATCAACCTTCCCTCTTTCAAAATGATTTTCTAAAAGAAATTTGCTTAACCTTTCGTACCAAGCTCTTGGAGCTTGTTTCAAACCATACAAGGCTTTCTTTAATTTGAAAACATGATTTGGAAATTGATGGTTTTCAAAACCTGGAGGTTGATCAACGTATACTTCCTCTTGAATGTATCCATTCAAGAAAGCACTTTTAACATCCATTTGATACAATTTGAAATCTCTACAGCATGCGAAAGCTAATAGTAGTCTAATTGCTTCTAATCTAGCTACGGGTGCATACGTTTCTTCATAATCAATGCCTTCTTCTTGATTATATCCTTTAGCAACTAGCCTAGCTTTGTTTCTAGTTATTATGCCATTTTCATCCAATTTATTCCTAAAAACCCATTTGGTTCCTATTATTTGGTGATCATTGGGTCTTGGCACAAGCTCCCAAACTTCATTTCTTTCAAATTGATTTAGCTCTTCTTGCATGGCCAACATCCAATGTTCATCAATAATAGCCTCATCTATGTTCTTGGGTTCTATTTGTGATACAAATGCTAGGTGATTACAAGTATTTCTAATAGCATTTCTAGTACTTACACCTTGAGTCATTTCACCTATGACTTTGTCTAAGGGATGATCCTTCAAAGTTACCCATTCTTGTTGTCTCTCAATTTGTGCTGTACCTCCATCATTGTTGACTTCTTCTTCTTTGTCTTGCAAGTTCATTTCTTGAAAAGTACCTACAAGATCATCAACATCTTCCTTTCTCGTAGGGTTATGGCTATTTTCATCAAATTTAACATGAATAGATTCCTCAATGGTATTTGTTTGTTTGTTGAAAATTCTATAAGATTTACTTGATTGAGAATATCCTAGGAATATTGCCTCATCAGATTTTGCATCAAACTTTCCTAGATTATCCTTTCCATTGTTGAGCACAAAACATTTACATCCAAAAATATGAAAGTATGCAATGTTAGGTTTTCTACCCTTGTAAAGCTCATAGGGGGTTTTCTTTAAAATAGGCCTTATCAAACATCTATTCATAACATAACACGCGGTGTTTACCGCATCGGCCCAAAAATGTTTTGCAATATTGTTTTCATTTAGCATGGTTCTAGCAAGCTCCACTAAAGATCTATTCTTTCTTTCAACTACTCCATTTTGTTGTGGAGTTCTAGGAGCTGAAAAGTTGTGATTAATACCATGTTTTTCGCAAAACTTTTCAAAAGATTGATTTTCAAATTCTCCCCCATGATCAGTTCTAATGGATGCAATTTTTGAGTTTTGCTCATTTTGGATAATCTTTGCAAGTTTCTTGAATGCATGATATGCTTCTTTTTTATGAGCAAGAAACAATGTCCATGTATATCTTGAATAGTCATCTACTATAACTAGACCATAGTAATTACCTCCAAAGCTTTTGATTTTGGATGGTCCAAATAAGTCCATGTGCAAAAGTTGTAAAGGCCTTTGAGTAGAAACAATGTTTTTGGATTGAAAAGATGCCTTTACTTGTTTTCCTTTTTGACATGCATCACAAAATCTATTTTCAAATTTAAGCTTTGGTAGACCAATTACTAAATCTTTAGAAACAAGTTTGTTCAAGTGGTCTACATGTATATGAGCTATTCTTCTATGCCATAGCCATGTTTCATCCTCTTTAGAAATGAAGCATTGTTCATCATTTGTAGACAAACTATCCATATCAATCATGTAAATATTATCAATTCTTTGGCCTACAAACTTAATTTCCTTATTAGTCTTATGCTCAATTATGCAACAATTTGATTCAAATAACACTCTATATCCTTTGTCACATAATTGACTTATGCTAAGTAGATTATGTTTGAGGCCTTCAACATACAATACGTCACTTATGGAGGTGGAAGAATTCTTACCTATATTTCCAATGCCTAGGATTCTTCCTTTAGTGTTGTCTCCGTAGGTGACACTTCCTTTCCTTTTGGGAGTGAATGATGTAAATTTGGTTATGTCTCCCGTCATATGCTTTGAACACCCGCTATCCAAGTACCAATGGGTGTTGCTTGCCTTGAAGCATACCTACAAAACAAAATCATTTTAGAGAACTAGGTACCCATTTTATGTTGGGTCCTTTTAGGTTAGCTTGTGGGAATGTTCCTTTGGAGACCCACACCTTTCTTAAGACTTTTGGTCCTAGTTTCCTAACACTACACTTATAAGCACTATGTCCTTTGGAACCACAATGATTGCATTTCATGAACGGTGAGGAGGATTTGCTTGGTGGTGCAAAGAAACTTTCATAGTGTTTCTCCATTTTATGGTTACTATGTTCTTGGTCATATCCTAAACCGGTTTTACTAAACATGCATTTTTGTTGCCCAAGTAGGATATTCAAATTATCTCTTCCATTTGTGAATTTCTCTAGTGTCCTATTTAGGTCTTCAACCTTGGTTTCTAATACAATGCACCTTTTTGCAAAATCACATGGTTTATCCTTAGAGCATGTTTGAACTTTCTCTAGTTCTTCTTTTAAGCTCTCATTTTCTTTACATACTTCCATGAGATGCAACTCAAGGGTATCACTAGTTTTCCTAGATGCTTTGAGTTTACTAGAGATTTTTGTAAATTTATCATATAATTCTTCAAATGCATCTAACAGCTCATTTTTATCTAAGTCAAGAAGATTTACCTCATTATCTTCTTCTTGATGATTTGCCATTAAGCAAAGATTGGCTTGCTCATCTTCCGAGTCGTCGGAGCTGCTCACATCGTTCTTATCCCAAGCAATATAGGCTCTTCTTCTTCTTTGTTTGTCCTTGCCCTTCTTTTTGAGGTTTGAACAATCGGCTTTGAAGTGCCCTTCCTTGCCACATTCAAAACAACTTGGTGAAGAGGAAGTTTCATTAGAGGTAGGTTTCTTACCTTGGGGCTTAAAGTTCTTTTGGAACTTTTTGTTCTTCATGAATCTTCCAAATCTTTTTACGAATAGCCCAAACTCTTCTTCTTCATCTAAGTCACTGCATGATTCTTCCTCATGCATGGAGGTGGCTTTGAGGGCTAGCCCTTTCTTCTTGGTGGATTTCTCCTCTTCCTCGGCTAGCTTCAATACTTTAAGTTCTTGCTCTTGTTCTTGCAATTTTCCAAAGAGTGTTGCAAGAGACATTTCATTGATGCTAGGAGATTATTTTATTACTGTGACAAGAGGTTGCCATTCCCTGCTAAGACTTTTCAAAATTTTGTGCACAAGCTCTTTGTTAGTATATACTTTGCCAAGAGTAATAAGATGGTTGATAATAAGTGTAAACCTTTTCTGCATATCTACAATAGATTCTCCTGAATTTATCCTAAAGCATTCATATTGGCTAGTCAAGGTACTAATTTTGGAGTCCTTTACATCATTAGTACCTTCATGGGTTACTTGAAGAGTATCCCACATTTCTTTAGCAGTTTGGCATGTCATTATCCTAAAAAATTCATCTTGACCTAAAGACTAGTAATGAGATTTTTGGCCTTGTAGCCATATTGGACTTTCTTTTCTTCCTCGCTTGTCCATTCATCTATAGGTTTTTCAACATTCTTGCTATCTATAGTATGCATTGGTATATAAGGACCATTTTCAATGGTATTCCATATTCTCAAGTCAATTGATTGAATGAAGATTTTCATTCTCTCTTTCCAAAAGGCATACCCTTCCCCATTGAAAGCGGGAGGTCTATTTATCGCACCACCCTCGGGAAAAACATTTTGAGAACTTGAGGCCATTTAATCTCTTGAAGCTGTTAAGCTTGATCTACCAAGAGTCAAGCTCTGATACCACTTGTTGTTCAAGTGGCCTCAATACTCAAGAGGGGGGGTGAATTGAGTTTTAAAACTTTTGATTGGAATACCTTTGAAATTGATTTTTATAACCAAGATTGTGAGATTATGCAAGTGAAATAGAATGGAGGATAACAAGCAATGCACTACAATGAGAAATATTGCTGAAGCAATTTATCAAACACTTGGTGTGCAATATTAGAGGTATAACAAATTAAGCAAGTTCAAGTGAGCTCTTCTCAACCAATCAATACCAATCAACAAATATGCAGTAAATGAAAGTAAAAGAGTAAGGAAGAGAAGCTTGCAAACCGATATAACGAGTTCCACCCAATCCGGTGTACGTCTCGCCTCTAAGCAACCCACTTAGAGGATTTTCCACTATTGTAGACTAGAGATACAACTTTGAGCAATTGCGGCTTCCTAGTGTCCCATATTTAAGAACCCAATCCTCACAAGTATAAGGGCAACCCACCCAATCTCTCAATCTCACAATATCCCAAAGATTGAATCCTCAACCTTTGTAACCACTCAACCTAGAGTGAACAACCACTCAACCTAGAGTGAATATCTTGTGTTTGGAGTTTGTGTTTACAATCAATATACTCTCTTAATAGAGCAGATATACAAATGAAAAGCTCTCCCAAATTCTAATCTCTCAAGATGAGAGGATATACAAGTGAAAATACAATATGCAAGAAATAGGCTTACAAAGCACAAAATAGAGCTATGAATTGTTGCTTCTTAGTTGTGTCTTTGTGCTTGTGTTCCTCTTCAATTTATAGAGCCAAGATAGCTATTGAGGAGTGCCCTAGTTCATCATAGCCGTTGCACTTAGTGGAAATTTGAAGAATGGTGGAGACATGACCTGGTTTCCCACTTAAATCTGTTTTTCCACTAGCGTAATCGATTACACCCTCGCGTTGTAATCGATTAGCTTCAAGTTAGAGAGTCACTAATCGATTATTTCATTTCCTCTAATCGATTAGCATCTGTACCTGATGCATTTAATTTGTTTTCGCGGCATCCTAATCGATTAGCATGTCTTGCAATCGATTACCTTAAATCCAGTGACTCACTAATCGATTATATGGTTCCCTTAATCGATTAGCTTTCATACCTGATGCATTTTGTCCCATTTCTGATTGTTGTAATCGATTAGTCTCTGGTGTATAATCGATTACCTTAATTCCAGTGAGTACCTAATCGATTGTTCAGCTCCCTAATCGATTAGCTTTCATACCTGATGCAATTTTCTTCCAAAACAGAAAGCTCCTAATCGATTAGCATCTATGGCCTAATCGATTAGCTTCGCTGTTACTTCAATTCTGATTTCATGTCTTTGTTTTTGCATCGGTTTCTTCAAGAGTGCTTGTCATTATCAAAATCTTTGCACATCTTTGGACCTGTTAACATATTCAAACATACTCACATGACAACACAGGGTATACATTTACTCGAAGTCCCAATATCATGAATCCAACATATATCATCATATCATAATGGGACTTGGCTCTCCACAGTCCAAAGATATTGGCTTGAGTCGAAGTGCGCCAAGATTGCATGGTTTCACATATCGTCGGGGTACTACCGCCAAGCCATTGGGGGTCCCCTCCCATTACACTCCCAAGATCCAACCTCAAGGATCGAACCCTTATATCCTTCAGCGTACCCCTCGCTGCTGGCTCTAGTCCACATCTAGGTCTTTAAATAGATCCGAGGTTGATTGTTAAAATTTTTAATTGTGGTGTTCTTCCAAAGGTTGTTTGGTCGTGAAAAAGTTATCCTGATTTTCATTATCTAAATATTAATATCATTAATATCATTTATCAAATTAAGGGCGCCACATAAGGCACACATCATTTTTATCTTACAAGTTTATAATTTAGAAGCACAATGATTTAAGTGTAGAACATGCAACCAATAGGGAACAAATTAAGTTGCATAGAAAATTTAAATTTAATAGACAAGACCTTAAAGATATTGGAAGATATGAAATGAATTTTTAGAATAATATGTTTAACTTTAAAATTAAAGGATGGAAAGACAAATTAAATAATTAAATGCAAGGCTGTCAAAATTTTAGGGAAGTATTACGAAATTTATAATTAATTTTGGGATGGGAATTTGGGAAAATGTCCAACATCAAAGTTGGATATCATATTTTTTCCCTTTAAAAAAATAGCTATCTTTTTAAAACTGGGATTAAATGGTTAGAAATTTGCAAAAAAGATCAACAACAAAGTTTTATATCTTTTTCCCTCTTCAAAATGAGCTAAAGCATAAAACTTTTTGATATCGGGAGAGGGAGATATGCCCTGAATACTGATGGTTGTCCAAAGTTGGTATGAAACAACAGGTCAGCATTTTAAAATTAAAATTGGGCAAAATTTGCAAGGAATTCAATTTTGAGGTCTACATCAAAGTTTTAGGTATTTGGATAAAGAAAATTATAGAAAAAGAATGGATCAATTTTGATCACGAATAAAGAAATTATGGCCAAAACACTAACAGGTACGCAAATAAATTAAAGAATTAGTTAGGCATGAGATTAAAATAAAAACTGGGCCAAATTCACAAGGAATCAGGTTTTGAACTCAGCATAAACATTGTAGAGGGTTTTGATATGAAAAATTAGAAACTGGAACTAAGGTGTTTCGACATCGGGAGAAAAAGTTACGTCGAAAACAATTAACAAGTACAAGGGCTCAAAGTTCAAATAAGGTTGTTAAGCAAAATAAAAGAGTCGGGGTCCAAACTGACTTCCAGGAGTTCTAAAAATATGCATCAGAGGTATATTAAATCAAACATCAAAGATTTAGGATGTCCCTCTCACCTTCTGGCCTTTTCTATTTTTTGTTGTTCAGTCTGGTTACCGGGTCCGCTTTCTGTAACACCCCGATTTTCCAGACTCGAATCCCGACGTGATCGTCATAATTAATAAAAATACGAGTAAATTTTTCGCGTTTCAAATAATACATGTGTCGCACCGTAACTCGAATCACAGAAAACCGAAGCGTACAATAAAATAAACTAAGCTGGATCGATAGAATAATAGCCCATAATGGTATACAAAAATAATAATTTTACAGCGGAAGAGTTATGTATACCGGGCACACGCCTAGTCCTATATATGGCGATATGAGAGAAGGCTAGGCTAGCGCGCAACGGCATATTAAAAGCATATTAGACATCTATCATCATTTTACATAATTACGCGAACATGCAAAGCCTAAGATATAACTAACTTTATGTACATTCGGGAATATACCCCCGACTATCTCAATCATCTGCTTTCATCGATCAATTCTAATTTTTCTAATCCACACTTAGCCATCTAGTACATACTATATTTGCGTCCCCAATTCACAGTTCCAAAGGGGATATCCTATACGTATTCAAATTCATTAAAACATCTACATCATCATAAACAATTTATACATTTCATAATTTTCAATACTTAATAATTCATAATTGATGCCGGCCAAGGCATTTCCTCTACCACTACTTACCTTCACCAAAGCTTGATCTTTAAATCCAAACTCATCCCATGGCAACCTGCATCACAATGCTAAAAAGGAGACCACATGGAAGAGTGAGTTATACATTCAAAATGACGAATAACATATATATTGTGAACATGTGTATATGCATACAAACATCATGTGTGTTTTGCTACAAAATCATTTAATTATCATCTATTCATCATTTTATTATTACAAAAGGCATACAAGCCTCATAATTCACAATTCATATCATAAACCAACACAACATATACACATTCACATACACTATCACTTTGCCACTTATCAATAAGGGCATCCATAATCATTACTATCACTAGTTCATTAAGGTTTCACTCAAATACCCCCTCGCAAGGGGTTTCTCATCACTCGTGGTCATCCTATCTCAAATATATAATGGATTCGATTTCATATCAACTGGTGATCACAACCATCACACTATTCATTTCACAATAACTCTAATAATAATATCATCACTCAGGGATTCACCCTTCGTGGCACCCCGCAAGGTGAATTATTTGTCAATCAAACCATCATCATCACTTTGGGTCATACCCGTTGTGGTACCTCACAAGGTGTTTCATTTCATAATAATTAACATAATACCATCATCACTCAGGGATACACCCTTCGTGGCACCCCGCAAGGTGATTTATTTCAATAATAAATAACTCAATACCATCATCACTTAGGGTTACACCCCCCATGGCACCCCGCAAGGTGATTTAGTTCGCAATAATTCAATATCAGTAGGATCACGTCCTCTTCACTTTGGGATATACCCTTAGTGGCACCCCGCAAGGTGATACATTTCATAATAATTATAACAATACTGTCATCACTCAGGGACACACCCCTCGTGGCACCCCGTAAGGTGATTCATTACGATAAATAACACAATATCATCATCACTCAGGGCTATGCCCTTCGTGGCACCCCGCAAGGTGTTAAATTCAACAATATGCTCATCATCATCTTCACTCTGGGATTTACCCCTCGTGGCACCCCGCAAGGTGATATATTCCATATTATTCAACAACAACAGGACAACGTCCTCTTCACTCAGGGTTTTACCCTTCGTGGCACCCTGCAAGGTGATATATTCATTTCAATAATAATTCATGCAATAGCATCTTCACTCAGGGATACACCCTTTGTGGCACCCCGCAAGGTGATTCGCTTCATAATAATTATCAAAATACTGTCATCACTCAGGGATACACCCTTCGTGGCACCCCGCAAGGTGATATATTTAACATTATGATCAACATCATCTTCACTCTGGGATTTACCCATCGTGGCACCCCGCAAGGTGATATTTTCCATATTATTCAACAACAACAGGACAACGTCCTCTTCACTCCAGGATTTACCCTTCGTGGCACCTCGCAAGGTGATTATATTGTGATCGCAACCATATTTCAAGATTATACCATGCCATATATGAAAAATACAATACTGCATATGCCAATCAACCTCGCAAGGATATCTCATCCTCTCTTATAGGGATATATTTTAATTTGGCATTTTCAATGAATAACATACAATCATTTACAAAGCCCCTTAAGGCATATCATTCATATACTTGGCATCTCAATAGCCACAATATCATTCTCACATTAATCCACGCATGGAAAACAACATGGTATTTCAAAAGTATATGTTTAGCAATCATCTTTGCCACCATTTCAAATCCATTAATTTATACACTCATTTCTATTTGATTGTCCCCTCTTTAATTTCGTCATCACTCAAGGTGTGTCATGTAACCATATCACTTACTTTCCATCATGATTCACAATATATATCCATAGTGGTGTAGCATGTATATATTCATAACATAACGTAGGTATACACATACCTCGCCAAGGCCTTAAGCCATTCCTCAATCACCACTAAGACACACCACACATGTACCCCTAGTGAATTTTCTCGTTTTTACATACTAAAAGGGGGTTTTGGGCAATAATGAGCCCATGATAAATTTCAACATTAAGACATGAAGAAACCTTACTTTTAGTCTTAAAAATAGTGGGACATGTCACAAATATCACCTATTAGTCCCAATTTGGCCACCATAAAAAGTTGGGTTCAAAACCCCCTTAAACTTGAATTTTTCAACGCAATAGGTTCGGTATTTTTCTCCTAATGAGAGTTAGAAAACTCCAATTAATGTGAGACTAATTCTCACACCTCCGTAACACAATTATCTACAACTTTCATGAAGAACCTGGAGGCCAAAAGTGTCATTAAGATGCCCAAACAGGCCAAAAACAGCAAGGAAAACAGACCAGTTGGAAAAACAGCACAACAGTGGCCATAACAGGGCTCTGAATCGATTCAGGTTCGTATGAATCGATTCAAGCGTCCCAAAATCTCAATTTTTGACAAACAGAGGGCATTGAATCGATTCAAACTCGTATGAATCGATTCAAATGCCCCTGGAGCCCAAAATAGTGAAAACAGCACCTCTTGAATCGATTCAAAGGGTCTTGAATCGATTCAAGACAGCCCTGCTGCTGTTTTTATGTAGAACAACACCAAAATTTCAACTTCCAATCACCCAATCTCATTCAATTCAAATCCAATGACCATCAAAATTTGTCACAAGCTAAAATATATTATTTGTGACGTGTGGCCACCGGCCTCACTCAGAAATTCTCAAAATTGAGGGACTTATGCGCATAATTGCGTTTTACCCGATTTAAAATGTTTTTGGGCAACTCAAGGGTCAATTCTCAATGGAATTGGCCCATTCCAATTCCTACAAGTCATAAACTACACATAGAAGCTATTGGGACTAACCCAAGCCATTAAAATCACATAAAACTCTATTTGACTCTATGAGTTCCTCAATTATGCATAAACCTCAAACTTATCACTAATACCATCACAATGGCTATCACATTCAATGCCAATCATCCACATAAATTCTCAATTCTTAAAACATATATTTCATCCCCTCAAGGATGGTTCATTAACATGTACTTATTTCAACCTCTCATGGGTTATTCATCAATATATTACACATATGTTATCATCAATAGCCAACAATTTGCCATTCATATCATTTCACTATAAACATGGCAAGACAAGCATGAGTATCAAGCCATACAATAATCATCAATTATATAACTCATGCAATTTGAATGTAAACTCCTCTCCTACCTCAAGGGAAGAGCCGAACGGTTCCAATGCTCCGAATGCTCCTTCACATCATCCGGAATACGATCTACATACCATATGCAAGTATATTCACATGATTAATGACCATCATAATTCCAAGCACTTGTTAGCTTATTATAAAGCTCAACCTCAAGTCCTAGACTTGGTAAACATTAACTTATGCAATTGTGTTAGGCTTCGGGAATTCCTTTCCCAAAGCCAAGATCCTCTAGATCTTAAAGGCTAACAAAACCCAACAACATCATCATCTCATCTTTTACTTAATGTAATCCCAAATCACATCAATTCCTTCAAATGTCCTCATTATCACTTAAAGCTCAACACAAGTTAGCCTTGTATTATTTAACCATTCATCATTAAATATCACCTATTAACATTCCACTCACCCCAAAATTCACTATATATACACCTTCCCAATTTCTTAAGGCAAGGGTTTTCATTAAAACCCAACAGCATTCTCCAATGTTCCTTAATCACCATCAATGGCCATCATTCATCATTCATATCATTTTCTATCATCATTAAGCATACATTCTAATCATATCTCACACTTTTCTCAATTGATTAGAGTTAGGGTTTCTCCAAAACCCAACAACACTCATTAATACCCATCTATTTCTCATCACCATCCAATATTAATCTCAAGTACCCTCTTAAATGCTCATAAAGGCTCACACTTAAGCCACCCCACCTTGGGATTTTCTATATTAATGGCTTCATTCAACCCCCAATAATTTTTCTAACCTAGGATTAATTTCACTCACCTCCATTCATCAAAACAACATCTAATCTCCCATCTTGACACTTCAATAGCCCAAAACCATCAATAAAAACCATGGGTGTTTGAGAACCATACCTCATTTTCCTAGCTCCACACCAAGCACGAAAATAAGGAAAAAAGGGAGGGATCTTCCATCCAACATCATCTTCTTCAAACTCCATGGAAAATAAAAATGGAGGGAGGAGGAGGCACTATCATTTTTGCTAGTTTTAGAGAGGAGAAGAAGATGAATGGGAGATAGGGTATGAAGAGAAGAGGAGTGAATGAAGAGGAAGAAAAGCAACGTGAATGAGGAGAAGGAAAAGAGAATTTTGTGTTTTATTTTCTAAGCCCCCTCATTAAAATTTTTCCGTTTTTCAACATACAGGTTCTCAGTTCGGGCTCCAAACATAATCCAAAAATTATTCCAAGTATAGATTCGGATTCCCAATAATATTCTTAACAGCCCTGACTAACAGCATCTCAATCGGAGATACTTGGTCTGACTCTCATATTCTAACCGGGTATAATTTTAACTTTTTAAGTCCCAATAAATTATGATTTTTCCAAAATAAATCCCAATTTAATCGTTCTAATATTTTTGGGACACAAATCCACTCATATACATTTATTTATTATTCATTCACCTCGATTATTCATTTTTATAAAATTTGGGATGTTACACTTTCGATAAGATTCTCCGACGAACACGTCCTTTGGGGTATTTATTGAGGTCATTATTATTATTGTTATTATTATTATTATTGTTATTAAAAATTTACATCACTGTGTCATGTCAACACTTGACATCATTATTCTCAATCTTATTTCTCTTAATCAATTACCCAAATAATCACCAATTTTAGTAATTTCTCATCAATTAATCATCAAATAATTACCATTCAACCATCTCCCCTCATAAGTTACTTTATTTAATCTACTCGATCATGAAAAATCCATCAATTCACCAAACCATAACATATAATCGAGTCTTTCTACCCTTACAGAAGTCTCATATAAATTGGCCAAAGCTTACAAATGAACAATATCAGGCATTACCCATAAACACAAACAATTATCTTTAGATAACTACTTCACATAGCAAACTATCCCTCAGGACTTTTTAGAAAAGGTTGGGAGGTTACACCCCCCATTTTCTTTTCACTTCTCTCTCACTTCTTTCTCTCTTAAGTTCCCTCGAGCAAACCATTATAGTTTAAAGGAGGATTTGATCTTGAGGGAGCCCGATTATGGATTGAAGAGCTAGAAAATATTTTCTTCGTGGTGAGTTATTCAGATGATGAGAAGGTGACGTATGTTTTGTATATGCTAGTAGGGGAGGCTAAGCATTGGCGGACTCATGCTAGGCTTAGATTGATAACAGAAAACCCTCTTATTACTTGGGATTCACTTAAGACCGAATTCTTAGCTAGGTATTTCCCAGAGGATATTAGAAGGTAGAAAGAACAGGAATTCTTTAACCTAAAACAAGGAAGTATTGTTAGGAAATCCCTAAACATGAGCAGCGGAAAAAAAAAGGGATTCCAAAGGATTTGCAAGGTTCCGTGTTTCAAAGCACAAAACAAACACAAAAATCGTTTTTGGATTACCTCTTGAAGAACACCGAAGCAGTCGTAGCCTCGTCCTTTAGGAGTCCACATGAGCACTCCCACCAGAATCGCAACACTTGCCAACTGCTAGTTTGACGGCGTGTAGCTCTTGAAACTTTTACGAATTTGTGTCTCACTTGAGTGAACGGCCTATGAGTATCTTATGCTCTATTTATAGGCTTAGGTTTGACCTAATTTATTCTCTCTAAAATTGGGCTCCTTACTCATTCCAAATGAGTTAGGCCCAATAGCTTTATTTTAGTCCAACTAAAATAAGACAACATTTTTTGATGGGCTTACTCTATGTGTGTGACCCTACAGGTAAAATACTCAGTCATATTAATAATAAATTATTTTATTATTAATATAAAATAAGAGCGGCATCTAGCAATGCATCATTATGTCCGAATATTATCAACATAACCTATAAGTGATAATTATTTAATATGTTTGTTCCTTTTGTCACGATATCCTAATTGGGCCCAAGGCATGGTCGCGTCATCCTTGTATGGCCCAATTTATTTTACTTGATACCGGAGTAGACTGAATCCGAATAAATATCTAATATTTATTCTTTCTAGCATGGCCATGCATTTTCTTAGTCTTACTCCATCAAGTGGCCTATAGATATCATTCTTGTCACATAGGAGAGACAAATCCCATCTACACCACTCACATCCCTCTGCATAATTTGTTCATTGCCTAATCACAACCTTTATAGTCCTCTTGTTACAGAAGACGTTTAATTGTATTAAAACAATAAACTCCTCGTGTAGGAATCGTAGTGACTTCAGGTCGAAGGACTACATATACCATTTTCACATTGAGAATCGTTTATGACAATCATGTAACGATCCATGCAACGTTCTCATGGTGGGTCTGTCCAGTACATCATTACTCTTAATGTGTACCCGTGTGAAGACTTGATATCATCTATATCTATGATCTGTGAGATCAGGTCATCAGTACACTCACACACTAGTCTCAATGTATTTACATGTCCCCATGTAAATACTTGACTAGGGACATTTTAGGAATAATTTTTATATGACCTATTACTCCAAGGATAAATACGTTTTAAAACAATTTTAAACTGAAATATTTATTTTATTGATAAGCATAAAAAATGATACAAATGAAAAAGCATAAAAGCTCATAGTGCATACACCAACAAGTATGACCATAGGAGATTACACCACCAAGTTTGAAGAATTACCAAAAAGTTGTCCATATTATGAACAAATGGGTCAAGCTTCGAGATGTGCAAAGTTTGAGGTAGAATTAAGGCAAGACATTCGCCAGGTAATATGTTTCCAACGAATTACCTAATTCACTATCTTAGTTAATCGATGACGCACTTATGAGTACACTATGAGACAAAGGCAACTAGGATATCTAATTATGGACATTTTAGGAATATACCAGATAGACATCAATGGATAGACTTTACGTCAAGAAAACCTATTCTCGTCCTAACCCTAGTTCGTTAAGGGAATTCCCTAGAGGTCAAAGGAGTAACCCATCAATTAAATGCTTTAATTATAGAGGACCACATCAAGCTTGATTCTATAATCAAAAGATGGTGATTTGCTATAACTATAGAGGTACAGGACACAAGAATTATGAATACCCTGGAAGAAACCCTGGTAAACCAAGGTGAGATCAAGGAAAACAACTGATAGGTCACAGAAATGGAAGAGCACCGGTCAGTGCATCTGTTAATAATAATTTAAGAGTGGGAGGTGCCAATCGCAACAATTATGATCAGCATAGGTCTAGAAATGCTCTAACAAATAAGAATACAAGGAATGCAAAAGTATTCACCATGCACGGTGTAGAGGCTGCCTAAGCGAATGAACTAGTACAAGGTACATGCTTCATAGGTACAACTCTTTTAAATGTGCTATATGATTCAGGAGCTACTCATTCCTTCATATCTGATAGCTGTGTGAAACATTTGAATTTGCCCTTAACTCCACTGCTTAGTAAGATGATAGTAGTTATTATTTCCAATGAGCATGTTTATCCTTCCCATGTGTGCATGAACTATTCTATTAGTATTAAAGAAAAGATATTCCTACTAGACTTGATCTGTTTGCCACTATGTGACATTGATATTGTTCTTGGGATAGACTGACTTGGTGCCAATCATATCTTTATTGATTGTTATTAGAAGGAGCCCAAGTCTCTATGCTATTCGCATACTCTAAGTGTAAAGACAAGCCAAATCTAGATCAACTCCCAATTGTTCAAGAATTTCCTAAAGTATTTCCTAACGATATGTTAAGATTACCACCAGAATAAGAAACTGAGTTTAACATTGACATAGTACCAGGAACCAGACCTATATCTATCACTCCATATAGGATATCACCAATGGAATTGGACTAACTCAAGAAACAAATAGAGGAACTTTCAGAAAAAAAGGATGATCAGACCTAGTGCCTTACCTTACGGAGCACCACTATTGTTAGTGAAAAAGAAAGATGGTAGTGTGTGTTTACGTATGGATTACCGTCAGTTAAACAAAGTGACGATCAAGAATCGATATCCTCTTATAAGAATTGACAATTTAATTAATTAGCTATGAGGAACAATGATTTTCTCCAAAATGGATTTGTAAGGTTATCATCAGATACAAGTGAAGATGAAGGACATCCCCAAAACTAACTTTTGAACTTGCTATGGTCATTACAAATACCTCGTAATGTTGTTTGGAGTGACTAATGCACCTGCTATTTTTATGGACTATATTTCATATCTTCCATTTGTATATGGATAAGTTCGTTGTAGTCTTCATTAACGATATATTAGTCTACTCCAAGAACCGCAAGGAACATGAAGAACATTTTAGGAAAGTTCTAGACACGTTGTGAGCAAGGAAATTGTACGCAAAGCTATAGAAGTGTGAATTTTGGATGACGGAAGTACAATTTTGAGGACACGTTATATCGAAAGAAGGCACCAATGTGGAGCCTACAAAGGTGAAAGTTGTGCTATAATGGGACAGACTGAAGAACGTGACCAAAATCCGTAGTTTCTTAGGACTTGCCGGATATTACCAAAGATTCATCAAGAAGTTTTCCAAGATCGCCATGCCATTAACACAAATAACTCAAAAGAATCATCCGTTCATGTGGATAGAAAAATGTGAAACTAAATTTTTAAAGCTTAAGGAGAAGCTGACAAGTGCGCCAGTATTAATCCTACTAGATCCTACAAAACCATAAGAAGTATATTGTGACGCTTCTAAGCAAGTATTAGGATATATTTTAATGCAAGAATGTAAAGTTGTAGTGTACGTATCCAGTAAATTAAGAACTCACAAGGTGAACTACCCAACTCACGACTTAGAATTAGCCGCAGTTGTTTTTGCTGTTAAGATTTAAAGGAACTACTTGCACAAATCTAGATTTAAAGTCTTTAGAGATCATAAAAGCTTGACGTATCTCTCCAACCCAAAGAAACTCAATATGAGGCAGCGACGGTGGATTGAATTTTTCAAGGATTATGACTTTAAAGTACGATATCATTCAGGAAAGGCAAACATAGTAGCAGATGTGCTTATCCAGAAATCTATGCATTTATCACATGTGATGATAAATGAATTGGAACTTGTGCAATAGTTTCATAATTTAAATGTAGCTGTGACCCCAAAGATTAGAAGCGTAATGGTGAGAATATTCAAGATTACTAATGACTTCATGAATTAAGTTAGAGAAGCTCAACAAGTAGACAAATTTCTTTAGGTTCAACTAGAGAAAAATAAGGAAAACCTAACCAAGGAATATGTCAAGGATGATTGAGGAATCATCACATATTGGGGAAGAGTTTGCGTACCCAAAGATGCCAAGTTAGGAAAGACTATTCTCAAAGAAGCTTACAAAAGTAGTTATAGCATACACCCTGGGTCGATAATGATGTATCAAGATTTGAAGAAAATGTTTTGGTGGCCAGGAATAAAGGGAGATATAGCCAAATATGTAGCGACATGCTTAACTTGTCAAAAGATGAAGATAGAACATCAACGACTCCATAGAACTTTGTAACTTTTCTAAGAATGATGACAGGCTTTGACTCCATTTATTTTTTAATCAATTGAATCTTAAAGAAAACCCACGCAGACTTACATCCAAGAAATAGTATGACTACACATAGTTCCATATAAGATTGTGTTAGATTGAGATCCTCGCTTTACGTCTCATTTTTGGCAGAGCTTACAACAACCCTTAGGAATACAATTTAAATTTAGTTCAGTGTATCACCCTCAGATGGACGACCAATATGAGCGAACGATTCATATCTTAGAAGATCTCTTACGTGCTTGTATTTTAGAATATGCAGGTGGTTGGTAGGAGTACTTTCCACTCATCGAATTCACTTACAACAACAGTTACCATGCTAGCATTAGGATAACACCATTTGAAGCTCTATACGAAATAAAATGTCACACACCTTTATGTTGGTTTGAAATGGGTGAGAAGACATTGGTTGGACTAGATTTAATATAGTAGGATACTGAGCAAGTATTGAAGATTTGGAAAACTATAAAAGCATTTCAAGATCAACAGAAGAGCTACTATAACAAGCGTAGGAAACTATTAGAATTTAATGAAGGAGACCATGTTCACTCACTTGAATTGGAAAGGCCTTGAAAACAAAAAATATAAATCCTAAGTATATAGGACTTAATCAAATTCTTATAAAAATTGAACCTAGTGTTTATCGTATTACTTTACCTCCTGAATTGTCAAAACTTCACAATGTTTCCAATCTTGATCATGTCTTGAACCCTGATCAGTTTTCCCTTAAGGTAAAGCTTACCTATGAAGCAATACCTATGAAGATTACAGGCAGGAAACTAAAACAACTTCAAGGAAAGGAGATACCTTTGGTGAAGGGAATTTCAAATGTAATCGATGGTAGCGTATAAAATTTTAGGATGAAATTTCTAAAAGGGGGAAGAAAGTAACATTCCGTAATTTTGGTAACTGGCCCTACCTTGGAATTTTATTTCTGCTCGATATCTTAGACAAGCTTAGAACTTATTAGCATGTGTGTGTATCAATAGTGAACTAGCTTAGTAATTATTAGATAATAAATAAGCTACAGGCGTAATATTTAGTCTTGGTATATG
The DNA here is from genome assembly GCA_037962975.1 of Clitoria ternatea. Lineage (NCBI taxonomy): Eukaryota > Viridiplantae > Streptophyta > Magnoliopsida > Fabales > Fabaceae > Clitoria > Clitoria ternatea. The sequence goes on from CM075673.1 coordinate 47,335,377, forward strand.
TTATTAGGACAACGATAACAATTAACTCTGTCAAGTTTCAAATCAATCTCATTGTCCCGAGTTTGATAATTTTGCACCCGTCTCGCTAAATTCAACGTAAACCAACCTACCGATATCGGATTCGAGTGATTCAACATTATTTATTCTAAAAGACATCTCCCAATCACTATCAGCTCTTATTCTTCTAACTTCAATAGAACTAAGGAATTCTAATGAAATTCTTTCACATGTAGATTCAAATAAGGTAACAAAACTATTCTAACCTACATTGCTTATCAATTTCAAAACATCATAAAAATTCCTAAATGCTCAAGAGTATCACCACAAAAGAATCTAGAAGGAATGATCTCCCTCATCCTCAATGTTTCTAACCTTAACTTTTGCTTTTGAGTAGATCACTTAATATCGTGCATATCAAAAAAATAGAGGGAGAATTAGTTGAAGTCCTTTTGCATTTTTGTGATTGTTTTCAAGAGGAGGAACCATTTGCTTTGCCATTGTCCTTCTTAGGAGCCATAAAAGCTTTAATTGAGATTGGGGATGAACAAGGTTCTACAAAAATTAAAGAGAAACAAGGTTCTCTTGCTGATTTTATGTGCAACAAGGGTTTGGGGAAAAGATTTGGAGTGAATAAGAGTGTGTTTGGAAGAAATGGAACAATAGGGGTAGAGAGAGGAGTGATAAGCCATTAGGGTTATGTTTTAGGAAAGGGATGATGATGGAGACAGGCCTTCAAGGATGTGATGGATCTAGCTCTCTTCTTCCAAGAACTTGATGTTTCTTGAATTTTGATAAGCTCTAATGGTGGAAAGAGGATGCTGACTGAATGTAGAAGATAAGGAAAAAGGATGATAAAGACTCTAAGGAAATAGGTGGAGGGCATGTGAAAGGAATGGAATTGGAGAGGAGAATGAAGGAGATGGTCTAGAAAGGTGGTGGCGCCACTCCTTGAGGGAGATTAGCCTAGGATTTCACCACCCTAGGGAATGAGCCCAAGGGATGAGAAATGAGAGTAAGTGCTAGGCACTTGAGAGGATCTAGAGAGAGAAATTTTTCACTATCTTACTAAAATTTACACAAATGAATTCTTTAAGTGAAATTTACAAAGAAGTGAAGGCTTATGTACCTCCTCCTAAATTCAAAATTGGCTTGGTGGGCTTGTAAAAGCTTTACCCAAGGCCCAAATTTTAAAAATACATGGCCCAAAAGTGGCCCAAGGAAAAGCTATGGCCATACAAGGCCCAAAGCAACATATAAAGCCTAAAATTGGCCCAAATAAAGTCTTAAAATTATTTTTATTACAATTTTATTAAATCTAAGACATGAAAACATATAGAGACTAGATCCTCATCATGCTCCTACTCTTTAAGAGGGTTTGTCCTTAAATCCAATACATGAGTTCCTATAATGTGAAGGAGAAGTAATAAGTTCACATTATGATAAAGGAAAATGAGCAAATAGAAAAAATAATTTATTTGTTTTATAGAAAGAAATTAACCAGGATCAAATACTAACCTTATGACCCTTGAAAGAATTAAAACATAAATATCATAAAAAAATAAAATGAGATGGACCCATAAAAATACACAGACAAAGCTATGAGGCATCCCAATAACCTTATGGATGATCTTATGTATGGTATGCATAAAAGATATGGTAGATGACATGGATGTAAAAACATGGGGTGTAACATAAAATAAGGCCATATTACAAATAATTATTGGATGTGATGCCCTAAGAGGATCATTTTGTGTTGTAGAGTTTAAACTAGGGGCTATTATGGTCATGACATGAAAAGATGCAACTAGCTCCCTATATAAATCCTCATGCAAATGGATGTTATTAACATGATTAAAGTTATTACATGGTCCTAAAATAGTCCTAAGGGAAATGATATTAGATGAAGAAAAAGGTAAACCTATATACAACCTAAATACAATTAAAACAACACAAGAAAGGACTCTTGGGAAGGTCAACTCAAATGAGTATAAACATAACCCTACACTATAAGAACCTATAACAACTACATATATCCTATAAGTAACATTAAGAAAATTATATATAATCAATGTCTATCTATCCTATAATTGAAAGGAAAAGTTGGAGAAGCTTCCTCACAAGCCCACATTGTATTAATGAAGGCTTCTCCAAGATCCACGCAACAAGATAGGATAGAAAGAAAATTAGTAAACCAACAAGTAGAGAGAGAAAGTGACTTAAGGAATGTTTTCAAAGATTTAATGATTTAACTCTTACTTATAAGACTGCTTTTAAGAAATTCTAATTTTTTTAAATTTTTTTGGAGGTAAACAAAGAAGAATGCCTCTTGGAGTCATCATTAGTGATAACTCCTTTCCCTTTTTCTTTTTTGGTTTTTCTAGGTTTTGGCTGGGAGGTTAAAGGTCCAACCTTCCTATCCCTTTTCAACTTCATTTAAAGTTGATCCTCCATTACTTGTTTTAGAGTTAAGGGATGTAGGACAAACATTTTATTATTGTGTATAAAGGTGAGGGTGTTAGTGAACCCCTCATGGGTAACCTTCTTATCAAACTGTCATGGTTTACCCAAAAGCACATGTGTGGCTTCTATAGGAATTAGATCACACCATACCTTATCTTTATAGGTTCCTATGGAAAATGCAAGATGAACTTGCTTGTTGACTAACATCTCACCCGTTTTAGTTAGCCATTGTAATTTGTAAGGTCTTGGGTGATCTACTAGTTGAGAACCAAGTTTGTGTACTAGCCTTTGGCTAGCCACATTAGCATATCTGCTATTGTCCACAGTGAGAGAACAAATTTTTCATTAATGTAACATCTTATGTAAAAGATGTTCTCTTTTTGGGTAGTGTCATCCTCACTAATATGGCTTCCAAGAAGCCTCCTTATCATGTATAACTCACCCTTATCTCCTATGACATGTTCACTTTCGTAGGAATCACTACTTGAGCCATCAATTGATTAAGAAGAAAAAGAGTCATCTTGGCTTGAATAATGATCATGCCCTCTTTAAATCATGGTTTTCTTTATTGGGCATTGAGAGACAATATAACCTTTTCCTAAGCAGTTAAAACATTTAATTGAACTAGTCTTAGAAGAAGATGGTTTGGATGATTCACTAAACTTATCATGTTTAGAGGGTTTGGCAGGGTAACCCTTTTTATGCACTTTATTTTTTATTTTGTGAGGAGTGCCCACTTCCCTCTCCCTATATTTTCTAGGATAAGAGTCTACCCTGCCCTTCCACTTGGGCATAAAGGGTTTGTTGTCCCTTTTATAATATAAGTCTCCCTTACTTAATTGACTCTCTACTCTAGTGCATTGGTGAAGGAGCTCCTCAATGTTCGCATGAGGAAGGAGCGCAACCCTTCTTTTTATATTTTTATTAAGCCTATGAAGAAATCTATGCACGAAGGTCTCCTTATCTTCTTCCAAATTGGCCCTAATCATGGCCATCTCCAAGGCTTTATAATAGTCTTCTATAGTTTTAGTCTCTTGGGTTAGTCTATTAAGTTTGGCCAAAAGTTCTACCTTATAGTATAAAGGCACATACCTTTTACATAGTAAGGCCTTAAGGTCATCCCACTCATCAATTTAAGGGAAGTTATCCATTTTCCTTTCTTTACACACTTGGGTCCACCAAACTAAGGCATAATTTTGGAAGAAGAGGGTGGTTATCTTAACTTTCTTTTCCCCTTTTATTTTGTGAGAGTTAAAGAGTTTTTCAACTCTTATTTCCCATTCCAAGTAGGCCTCAACATCACTTTAATTACCATGAAAAAGGGGAACCTCTAGTTTTACTTGCCTAAGTCCCACTTCTTCATGGTGCCTATGGTGTCTCCTAGGCCTATCTTTATCCCCACTGTCACTATTGTGATGTCTACTCTGTCTCCTGTGAGGTCTATGTTCTCTTTGTCTATCTCCTTGCCTTGCTTCCCCATTTTCTATGTTATTTAACCTAGCATTCATTACATTTACTTGGTCAAGTATCGCTCTTATGTGGGGAGGAGTGTTATCTCTCTTATGTTTGCTATATGAAGACATGTTCCTAGCAAGCTAAATCGCAATATGAACTATGAGATAAGATACTAGTCGAATGGAAAGCAAAGAAAATACGCAAACAAGGAATAAGCAAGCAACAAGAGGAAATAAACTAAGTTATATGTAATAAGACTAGACTAAAAAAATAAAGATGGCAATACTAGTCGAAGTGCAAAAATTTAAACTAGTCTAGAAAGCAATTAAAAGCAAAACTAGTCATAGTGCATAAAAATAAACTAATACCTAAGTGCACTACCCTAGCAAACTAATTAAAACCAAAGTCCAAAAAAGTCTAAAGTCTAAAGTCCTTAAGTCCAAATACAAGGACTAAGAAAATGAATTGAAGAAATACTCCTAAATTACAACGAGAAAATGAAATACAAAAGACACTAATTTTAAAACTACTATTTATTACAAAGATATACTTTCTAATTACAATTTTTCAAGGTCTTCAAAGTCCACCAAGTCTAAGGCAAACCACCAAGCTACAAGGAAACTTTGAACTCAAAGAAAATGGTTAGCACAAAAATAAAATTACAGTTATTAATCACTCAAGTTTTTGACACCCAATCTCTCCAAAGTGTTTACACTCAAGGTCTCTCAAAAGATTTCCTAATATGCTTAGTACCAACTCTTCAATTCAAATCACAATCTGTAACAACCTTGGTTTTTATAATAGGAACCCAGACCCTCAGGACTCCTGAGGATACTCCGTTGAGCTTTTAGTAGAAAGCTTGAAGCTTCAGTCGGGTCCCTGAGTGGTTCTTGTATGAGAAAACAGTGAAAAGAGAAGCTAATCGAGATATTAAGTATGAGGTATAGGAATATCTAGAGAACATAAATAGTAAGAAAATTAGCTCAGAGGAGCTAGGGAATTAGAAGAAAGATTAGAAAATGTGCTGGTAGTCGAACAGGAACAGAGATGAGAGAATGATATTGATAAATAATATTTAATAAGTAAAGTTAATATAAAAATGATGATTATTTTGTTTAATTGAGTGTTAATTAGTTGATAATTATTTAGATGATAATTATTCCGTACTATAATATTTAATTTAACATATGATAATAATTTAGTACTTAATAATTAATATTTAAATGTAATATTAATATTACATATTTAATTAAGTTATTTTAAAAATATAAATATTTATAACAAAATTTTTAGATTTTATATTTAAATTATTTATTTATTTATTTAATAATTATAGTTAATAATAAAATATTGTCGGGTTCCCAAATTTGAACCGTGGGACCTAGTGAACGATTCAATACCGACGATTCAGCTTGAGACTAGTGATCCCATAGAGAAACTAGTCCTATTAGAATCCTGTTGTAGTAAATTGAGGATGACCGGCTCGATCCGATTAGCCGGCCAGAACCTCACACACCTCCTACATTCGGTCGTGTGTATACTTTGACATGCCTGATGGTGACACGGTGAGTCTCTGGTGACTCACTTCAATGTTTTAGGAACTTTTCTAAAAGGAATTGAATCCTGATTTGGGCCCTATCGACCCCATTTCTTATAGAAACAATTAATTTAAATTGATTCCTCGAGTACAGCTTGAACACCTTCAGTGTTTTGAGTCTAACTTTCTCATACGATCTTAGAATCAAATGATTCTGGTCCCGATCTCTTCCTTACAAAGAGATCTATAATCTCTATTTCTAGTCTTAAACCCCGATTCATACTTTTTTATCCCCAAAATTAAGGACCAAGTAATTGTACTATGAAAACCCATTATTTAAAGAATCATAACTTCTTCATACGACCTCTGATTCGTGCAAACCTAGTCTCAAAATTTTTGTAACAAAATTCTCTACAATTTTTATGCAGACCTTGAAGGCCAGATTTGCCCCATTTGGTACGGTTTTTGTGGTCTTTCCAGACTTGATCTGTTTTTACAAAAACACTACACCCCTTTTAGGAAAAAATTTGTATCTCCCTTGTACGATGTTATTATAACTCCGTTATTTTTTCTATGGCTTCATATTGAGAAAATTTACAAGTTTCATGAAGGGCATTAGGCCCAATTCCAACCACTTGATTCCCCAAGAATTTATTTCAACAAAATCGAGTTAATCATTAGAGTCGTTCTGCGCACCTCTTCGTATTTCAAGCATAACTCCCCCCGTTAATAAAATTTGGTCGTTCTTATCTCAAAATTTTCATATCAAAGTTCTCTGTAACTTTGGTGTTGACCAAAAAGCCCAATTCTTGCTTGTTTGGTCCCATAATTTAAAATACTACACTGCCCCATGTGTTCATTGTTACAGCTTGACCTATGTATAGTAATTTTCACTTTTCTCACTTGTATAACTATGAAATTGAATGATTCTTTAGCTAAAATTTTCTAGACTCATTTCTCTACAACTTTGATGAAGGGAACAAAAGCAAAGTCCCTACCCGTTTGTCCTAAAAAATTATTTTTCATCACAAATTTAATTCTTGTCACAACCTAAAACAGTTTTTATATTTGGGGCATATCTCCCTCGTTCAATGTCAAACTTGTGTGTACCATACCTCATTTTAAAGAGAATACATAGATATATAACTTTTATGTTTTATATTTTCCAAATTTAGACCTTAACCCTTTCAAAAATGTGAGACAAATCGCTACCCCTGGTTGTGCCATATCAGCCCACATGCAAAAGTGGTCCAATTGCCTTCTCCCACCCGTGGGACACTTGTCCCACTCTCTCAAACTCCTTTTCCTACACTTTAAATAGCTGAAGGATAAAACACCCCTAGTTTTCTGTACTCGAATCCCAATGTGATCGTCATAATTAATAAAAATGCGAGTAAATTTTTCGCGTTTGAAAACACTTCCACGACACTAGCATGATCACACCAAGACCCAAATCACAGAAAACCAAAGAGTGATATTATATAACCTAAAGCTGGATCGATAGATAATTTGCCCATAATGGTATACAAAAATAATAAAGTTTATAGCGGAAGAATATGTATACCGGGCACACGCCTAGTCCCATATATGACGATATGAGAAAAGGCTCGGCAAAGCACGCAATGGCACATCATAGCCTAATAGACATCCATCATCCTTTTACATAATTATATAAGCATGCAATGCCTAAGATATAACTATATATATATATACATAAATACATTTATATACATCTGGGAATCTTCTCCCTACTATCTCAATCATCAATGAACATCATTCAATTTCAATCCCTCTAATACACATCCAACCCTCTCTTATATTCTGCATATATACATATATATTCATCATCCATCAATTCAAAGGATTGTCTCATACATATTTAAAATCCCTAAATCATCTATATCATCATATACCATTTATTTAATACATAAGAATCCATAAATAATGCCGGCCAAGGCACTTCCATCACCACTATTTACCCTCACCCAAGCTTTAATTGAAATCCGAACTCATCCCATGGTAACCTGCATCACAATGCTAAAAAAAGAAAACCACATGGGAGAGGAAGTTATACATTCAAAATGACGAATAATATATATATTGTGATCATGTGTATATGCATACAGACGTCATGTGTGCTTTGCTATCAAATCATCAAATCATCATTCATATATCATCTTATTATTATAATAGGCCTACATGCCTCATGAATCACAATTCATATCATAATCAACCACAACATATACACAATCATATACCACCACCATGGGCCATCACATCGTCAACATGGACCATTCTGGCCCTTCATTAGAGCCACTATGGGCTAACATCATCATCATCATCAATTATAACAATTACGCCCTTCAAACATTGGGCCACAACATATATATATCGTCATATTCACATCATTTCATTTATTCATATTATTTATTACCTTTATGTGGTCTTTCGGTATATTAAATTACCCTTCTCATCAATACCATCTCATCATCTCAATCATCATCAATCGTCATCATATTAAGGCATATCTCCATGCTATATGCAAATGCTCTTATGGCTAATGCATATGCACAATGGAATAATCAACAACAAATGCGGATCCGACTGTGGGAATAAACACCAAGTTGTGGGTCAAGCATAGGTGTGCTACTATGCCCCTACTGCAGTAGTAAAATGTGTACACATATCTCAAAGCATGCTTACATACTCATTATTTTACTGGTACCAAACCGCTATCGCCCATCTGTAGCACTAGTCACCCTGTGACTTGCGGATCAACCTCGTGGCCTCAACTACCACAAGTGCTACGGGCCCCTCCCAAACACACATCGAGAGAGCCGTGTCCCGTCGGACACCGAGGTAAACTCGCTCACCATAGAGCCGCCCGCCCACTGGGCCCGCCACATAGGGTGCCTCGTCACCAAACTATGGACAGCTTCGTGACTCATACACCGAGTCACAGGGGAAAGTCACAATACGCTCGTGCACTGAGCCGCCCTCCCACTGGGCCTGCCTAGTGGAACCCCCTAATATTCCACATAGACAGCGATGATATGCCATGGATGCAATGCAAATGCAAATCAAATGCATCCTCACTCTGTGCATCCTAAATGCCACTCATCAACATCATCATCATCATCATCACAATCACCAACACCACCATACACCTTAGTGGGTTTCAACCTTGTTGGTTTCATAATTATTATTTTCAAGTTTTAATGTGGCATTTCCATCTCAACATATTTTCGCATATATTTCACATCATACACGCAAGTCAATACTTGTAAACAGCCACTATGGCATTTCAACATCACATATTATTCATCAATATTACCACACTTCATTTAGTGGATTTTCATCTCATCATTCATAACAATCCATACATGGATATCAAAGGGTATAGCAATCATCATAATATTAATCCACACACGTTGCAACAAGGTGTTACGAATTACATATACATATATAGCAACCATAATTGCCTCACACACATGCAAGTCAATTACTTGCACTCATCACAAGAATATCATAATAGTTCTCAATAATTATCAAATTGTCATTTCAATTAATTCAATACATATACATGGCAAGGCAAGCATGAGTATAGAACACATACAACAATCACCATCAAACTACTCATGCAATTTGAATATATAACTCCTCTCCTACCTCAAGGGAAGAGTCAAACGGTTCCAATGCTCCGAATGCTCCTTCACATCATCCAAAATACGATCTACATACCATACATATACATACACATAATCAATAACCATCATAACTCTAAACATTTGTTAGCTTATCGTAAAGCTTAACCCCAAGTCCTAGACTCGTTAAACATCAACTTATGCAATTGTGTTAGGCTTCGGGAATTCCTTTCCCAAAGCCAAGATCCTCTAGATCTTAAAGGGTCAACCATTCCCAATTACAACAGCATCACATTTATCCCTCATCCATAATGCCATCCATATTACCTTTAGTGAATCCGTTCGTTTTTCCATAATAATAGAGGTCTTAGGCAACAATGAGCCCGTGATAACTTTCAACATTAGGACATGAGAAGAGTTCATTTTTAGCCTTAAAAATATAGGGACACGTCATAAATATCACCTATTAGTCTCAATTTGATAACCATAAAAAGTTGGGTTCAAAACCCTCTTAAACTTGAATTTTATGACGTAGTAGGTCCGGTGTTTTATGTCTAATGAGAGTTAGAAAACTCCAATTAATGTGAGACCAATTCTCACACCTCCGTAACACAATTATCTACAACTTTCATGAAGAACTCGGAGGCCAAAAATGTCATTAAGATGCCCAAACAGGCCAAAAACAGCAAAGAAAACAGACCAGTTGGAAAAACAGCACAACAGTGGCCATAACAGGGCTCTGAATCGATTCAGGCTCGTATGAATCGATTCAAGCGTCCCAAAATCTCAATTTTTGACAAACAGAGGGCCTTGAATCGATTCAAACTCGTATGAATCGATTCAAATGCCCCTGGAGCCCAAAATAGTGAAAACAGCACCTCTTGAATCGATTCAAAGGGTCTTGAATCGATTCAAGACAGCCCTGTTGCTGTTTTTATGCAGAACAACACCAAAATTTCAACTTCTTATCCTCCTAACTTTCCCATATGAACTCCAAATGCCACAAAATTTTAACCCCGATAAATATACATCATTTGTGATGCGTGGCCACTAGCCTCACTCAAAAATTCTCAAAATTGAGAGACTTATGCGCACAATTGCGTTTTACCCATTTAGAGGCACTTTTATGCAACTCAAAGGCCTATTCTCAATGGAATTGGTCCATTCCAATTCCTACAAGTCATAAACTACATATATAGGCTATTGGAGCTATCACATGCCATTCCATTCTCATAAAACTCTATTTGCCTCTATTAGTTTCTCAATTATGCATAAACCTCAAACTTATCACTAATACCATCACAATGGCTATCACATTCAATGTCAATCATCCACATAAATTCTCAATTCACAAAACACATACTTCATCCCCTCAAGGATGGTTCATTAACATGTACATATTTCAACCCCTCATGGGTTATTCATCATCATATATACACATACATTATCATCAATAGCCAACAATTTGCCATTCATATCATTCCACTAAAAACATGGCATATATCAAGGCCTACTTATTCATTAACTCAAGTATCTATTTTCTTAATCCATTATCAATGGCTTGCAACCATTTTTAACATCATCATAAACATCAACAATCCAATTTAATTCTTCCAACCTCATTAATCAACACCAATGCTTCAAACATTCATCTCCTCATATAAAATCATTCTTAAGACATCAATAATCATCAAAATCACCTATTTAGATAAGACCCCCAATTTATCATACTTAGGGTTTTCATCAAAACTCAATAACCATTTCTAATAACCACTAATCTCCATTGTTAACAACACCCATACACATATTATCATGGGTTTTCACTAAAAATCTTATTTCATGGCATTATTACTAATTTCCCCCAAATCCTAGGGTTAGGGTTTCATTAAAATCAAGCAATCACCACTAACAACCATCATCTTCCATCTCTAAACACCATATTTTCGTGTACCCCTTCATACCCATCCAAAAACACATATAAATCATACTCTCCTTAGGGTTTTACACAAAAATGGCTTCTAATTAACACCCATTCACTTGTATGGCTCCCAAACTCATACTACCACATATCTATGGCAAAAACTCAACTAAATGATAAGTATTTCTTACCTCACACCCAAAAATGAAATGGGTTCAAGAAGAGGGAGAGAGTGCTGCGAAAATGGAGGGGGTAAGAAGAGAGGAACTTCAAGCCTCAAGCTTCCTTCAAGACCCTTCAAACGAAAATGGAGATGGATGAAGGTGACACCACCTTGTCTAGAGTTTTGGAAGAAGAAGAGATAAAGAAGGAGAAGGAAAAGTAGAGAAAAGAAGAAGAGGAATGGTTTCCACTGAAAGAAGAAGAAGCCAACGTGAAGTTAGAAGGGAATTTGGGCTTTTGGGTTTATTTTTAATTCCATTCATTAAAATTCATCGTTTTTCTACAAACAGGTTCTCTGTTTGGGCTCAATACAAAATCCAAAAATTATTCTGAAGACATATTCAGATTCCCCGTAATATTCTTTACTGCCCTGACCAATAGCATCTCAATCGGAGATACTTGGTCTGACACCCATATCTCAGTCGGGTCAGTTTTCAGCTTATCCGGTCTGCATAAATCACCCATAGTCCTAAAAATCTTAATTCAATTATTTCTAATATATTAGGACATTAAATAATGCACAAATAATTTTCTAAACACTCAAGACCCATCAAATATTTATTTCCACTTAGTGGGTCCCATATTATCCGTTAACTCACCCGATTCCGGTAAATTTTAATTTACCGATAGTTCATCTCTAATGTCTAATAAATTCTCCCATAATTATTCATCCATAAATAATTAATTATCCTCTTCCAATAAATTTATTTCCTTTAAAAATCTGGGATGTTACAATCCACCCCACCAAAAAGAAACTTCGTCCTCGAAGTTCAACGTCGGCATATACCGTAAAGCCATACTTCGGCCACACACCAATAGGGTTCAATGACACCATGAAATAACATCAGACTTCTCAAAGTCTGTCAAGACATGTTCATTATCACTTCATCATTCTTAACATAAAATTCCTACATCAAAGTGTGTCATATGTCATTAATCATAAATCACCCAATAGAGCTCACATGTTCATACTCAGTACGACCAGATAGGCTCAATACATTCACCATAAGCAGTTACAATCCCTACACCTGCCCGGCCTATGTGTTGCTGCATCCGACATACAGGAAGGCGTCCCAATCCCGTAGTGGTTACCACAAACACATAAGGTCGGCGCATAAGTGCATGTTGCCACGATGCCTATGGCATGTAAGGTCATATCGGGACCAGCACTTTATATTCCCATGCTCACATCGGTCACACTTATCCAAATAATACCAACTCACATGAGACTTAATGACAACTCGTATAAGTCTATCACTCAACATGTTCATGTCACGTCATCATTAAATATAATTCGGCATCATTCGTGCCTTATAAATCATCAAATATCGATTACCATAACCATACATTGCTACATGGGTAATAATTTTCCAACCATCACAGGGTAATCACTCCACCATTGGACTTCATCCATTTGAAGTCATGGTCAAGCAACTTAGTAATCATCAGTTTATTTCAAACATTATCGGCTGTAATTCGATTCAAACCTGATCTATTCACCAAACTCACATCAAATATATGCTCCCAAGGTTAAAAGAAGGTTCATACCCATGTAATAATTTTCCCACACTACTGATTTTCCTTCACATATCACAACCAAAGTCCATAAATTGGACATACGATTCACATCGTGTCACATCGGCATAGGGTTTCTATCACCAATTTAATCCTTTTCAAAATGAAAAGAGAGGTATCTACAGGATTAAACTCCATTTACCAGCTCATGTTCACACCTATCATCTCTACATCACATCATAATCCATAATTAATCCAATGATCATAATCCCAAGGGCACACAATTTAGCCTAAGGTCACTTCATAAAATCATATACCATAATCAATTCCAATTATACCCTAAATTCAACATTATTATTCATCAATCATCAGGGGTTACATTCATTCATTCGTATTCCATCACATATCAGCTCTAGCTTCAACAATGTATTTCAAAATTAATTTTTGTTATGGCTCAGTCATTCATAAGGCTCAACCAATCAATAGACTTAGGAAGTCTAAGGGTTACCTAGCACCCATTGTGGAGTTCTCACATACCACACAACATCATTAGATATGGCTCACAAAAACAACATAGAGCCTAGACCTCCATATGGTCCAATTAAATTAATTCTCTACAACAATTGATCATACAAGATCATACCAAGTCAATCTAGGTTATCCCACCTAGTGGGTCAAAATCAAATCAATTGCCCACTCGGTTTTACAAACACCAAAAACCGATACACAACTCCAATCTAACACGTATCCGATTTCACATTTAATCGCCTATCACACATTCAAATTCCCAATATAGGGGGATACAACAAATCACTTGTATCATAGGATATATAGGGTCCTTGTGCCAAAGGATATAAAATCCATCCTTCATAAATGGCATAACCAATCATTTAAATTCAAACATACTCATACTAAGGAATTACTCAATATTATTCATTCATTCAACTCAAGCATGTGAGTTTCATTTCATTTAACAAGCATTCCTTGGCTAAACGCCACAAGTATAATGCATATAAGAGACCCAACCAACAATTTATATATAAGGTGCGCATGCACATCAAGGTCTCAATAGGTATGGTCTACTACCATATTAATTTCTTTCTCAATACCTCCTATCCGTAATCAACACACGGCATAGGTCCATCATTAAATCAATGCATAACTAACATATCATATTCATGATTACACATGGTACAAATTCATCATCATATCAATTCATATCTCATATTTTATATTCATCAACTCTAATATTTCATTTCCACGATCACATTTAATCATGGATCCATCATCAAATCAATTTGCATTTTATATATCAATATCAATACACAATAACAATATATTCGTCATTTGAAGGTAATAGGGTAAGGAACTTGGCCGGTCTTACACAATAAATACATCAATCATATATTGAGAAAATTCATTCACTCATATTCAATCTCATAATTCATTCATGATCATCAATGAGCAACTAGGCTCCACCAGTTCATCATATAACCCCAATGATAAAAAGGGTATACTCCCAATAGACAATAATCACATCTTATGAATCACAATCTTATAAAAGTCCTCAATAAGCAATTATGCCCTCATAATCAATTCATAATCCTTAGACAACTATTCATTCATAAGTCCATATAGGGCAATCAATACTCAAACATATCATCATGCTCTAGATAATCATCATACTTTAATCTATACAAAGCAACCATATGTCAATAATGAGCATCCCGCTCCAAAGATCACCATAAATATCTCACCATTGAGTAATCATGCTCCAATCATCCATAATATCAAATCCTCACAGAGCAACCATGCTCTGGTAGTAACCAATAACTCCAATTCTGAGCAAAATATGCTCTGATACCAGATTAAAACACCCCTAGTTTTCTGTACTCGAATCCCAATGTGATCGTCATAATTAATAAAAATGCGAGTAAATTTTTCGCGTTTGAAAACACTTCCACGACACTAGCATGATCACACCAAGACCCAAATCACAGAAAACCAAAGAGTGATATTATATAACCTAAAGCTGGATCGATAGATAATTTGCCCATAATGGTATACAAAAATAATAAAGTTTATAGCGGAAGAATATGTATACCGGGCACACGCCTAGTCCCATATATGACGATATGAGAAAAGGCTCGGCAAAGCACGCAATGGCACATCATAGCCTAATAGACATCCATCATCCTTTTACATAATTATATAAGCATGCAATGCCTAAGATATAACTATATATATATATACATAAATACATTTATATACATCTGGGAATCTTCTCCCTACTATCTCAATCATCAATGAACATCATTCAATTTCAATCCCTCTAATACACATCCAACCCTCTCTTATATTCTGCATATATACATATATATTCATCATCCATCAATTCAAAGGATTGTCTCATACATATTTAAAATCCCTAAATCATCTATATCATCATATACCATTTATTTAATACATAAGAATCCATAAATAATGCCGGCCAAGGCACTTCCATCACCACTATTTACCCTCACCCAAGCTTTAATTGAAATCCGAACTCATCCCATGGTAACCTGCATCACAATGCTAAAAAAAGAAAACCACATGGGAGAGGAAGTTATACATTCAAAATGACGAATAATATATATATTGTGATCATGTGTATATGCATACAGACGTCATGTGTGCTTTGCTATCAAATCATCAAATCATCATTCATATATCATCTTATTATTATAATAGGCCTACATGCCTCATGAATCACAATTCATATCATAATCAACCACAACATATACACAATCATATACCACCACCATGGGCCATCACATCGTCAACATGGACCATTCTGGCCCTTCATTAGAGCCACCATGGGCTAACATCATCATCATCATCAATTATAACAATTACGCCCTTCAAACATTGGGCCACAACATATATATATCGTCATATTCACATCATTTCATTTATTCATATTATTTATTACCTTTATGTGGTCTTTCGGTATATTAAATTACCCTTCTCATCAATACCATCTCATCATCTCAATCATCATCAATCGTCATCATATTAAGGCATATCTCCATGCTATATGCAAATGCTCTTATGGCTAATGCATATGCACAATGGAATAATCAACAACAAATGCGGATCCGACTGTGGGAATAAACACCAAGTTGTGGGTCAAGCATAGGTGTGCTACTATGCCCCTACTGCAGTAGTAAAATGTGTACACATATCTCAAAGCATGCTTACATACTCATTATTTTACTGGTACCAAACCGCTATCGCCCATCTGTAGCACTAGTCACCCTGTGACTTGCGGATCAACCTCGTGGCCTCAACTACCACAAGTGCTACGGGCCCCTCCCAAACACACATCGAGAGAGCCGTGTCCCGTCGGACACCGAGGTAAACTCGCTCACCATAGAGCCGCCCGCCCACTGGGCCCGCCACATAGGGTGCCTCGTCACCAAACTATGGACAGCTTCGTGACTCATACACCGAGTCACAGGGGAAAGTCACAATACGCTCGTGCACTGAGCCGCCCTCCCACTGGGCCTGCCTAGTGGAACCCCCTAATATTCCACATAGACAGCGATGATATGCCATGGATGCAATGCAAATGCAAATCAAATGCATCCTCACTCTGTGCATCCTAAATGCCACTCATCAACATCATCATCATCATCATCACAATCACCAACACCACCATACACCTTAGTGGGTTTCAACCTTGTTGGTTTCATAATTATTATTTTCAAGTTTTAATGTGGCATTTCCATCTCAACATATTTTCGCATATATTTCACATCATACACGCAAGTCAATACTTGTAAACAGCCACTATGGCATTTCAACATCACATATTATTCATCAATATTACCACACTTCATTTAGTGGATTTTCATCTCATCATTCATAACAATCCATACATGGATATCAAAGGGTATAGCAATCATCATAATATTAATCCACACACGTTGCAACAAGGTGTTACGAATTACATATACATATATAGCAACCATAATTGCCTCACACACATGCAAGTCAATTACTTGCACTCATCACAAGAATATCATAATAGTTCTCAATAATTATCAAATTGTCATTTCAATTAATTCAATACATATACATGGCAAGGCAAGCATGAGTATAGAACACATACAACAATCACCATCAAACTACTCATGCAATTTGAATATATAACTCCTCTCCTACCTCAAGGGAAGAGTCAAACGGTTCCAATGCTCCTAATGCTCCTTCACATCATCCAAAATACGATCTACATACCATACATATACATACACATAATCAATAACCATCATAACTCTAAACATTTGTTAGCTTATCGTAAAGCTTAACCCCAAGTCCTAGACTCGTTAAACATCAACTTATGCAATTGTGTTAGGCTTCGGGAATTCCTTTCCCAAAGCCAAGATCCTCTAGATCTTAAAGGGTCAACCATTCCCAATTACAACAGCATCACATTTATCCCTCATCCATAATGCCATCCATATTACCTTTAGTGAATCCGTTCGTTTTTCCATAATAATAGAGGTCTTAGGCAACAATGAGCCCGTGATAACTTTCAACATTAGGACATGAGAAGAGTTCATTTTTAGCCTTAAAAATATAGGGACACGTCATAAATATCACCTATTAGTCTCAATTTGATAACCATAAAAAGTTGGGTTCAAAACCCTCTTAAACTTGAATTTTATGACGTAGTAGGTCCGGTGTTTTATGTCTAATGAGAGTTAGAAAACTCCAATTAATGTGAGACCAATTCTCACACCTCCGTAACACAATTATCTACAACTTTCATGAAGAACTCGGAGGCCAAAAATGTCATTAAGATGCCCAAACGGGCCAAAAACAGCAAAGAAAACAGACCAGTTGGAAAAACAGCACAACAGTGGCCATAACAGGGCTCTGAATCGATTCAGGCTCGTATGAATCGATTCAAGCGTCCCAAAATCTCAATTTTTGACAAACAGAGGGCCTTGAATCGATTCAAACTCGTATGAATCGATTCAAATGCCCCTGGAGCCCAAAATAGTGAAAACAGCACCTCTTGAATCGATTCAAAGGGTCTTGAATCGATTCAAGACAGCCCTGTTGCTGTTTTTATGCAGAACAACACCAAAATTTCAACTTCTTATCCTCCTAACTTTCCCATATGAACTCCAAATGCCACAAAATTTTAACCCCGATAAATATACATCATTTGTGATGCGTGGCCACTAGCCTCACTCAAAAATTCTCAAAATTGAGAGACTTATGCGCACAATTGCGTTTTACCCATTTAGAGGCACTTTTATGCAACTCAAAGGCCTATTCTCAATGGAATTGGTCCATTCCAATTCCTACAAGTCATAAACTACATATATAGGCTATTGGAGCTATCACATGCCATTCCATTCTCATAAAACTCTATTTGCCTCTATTAGTTTCTCAATTATGCATAAACCTCAAACTTATCACTAATACCATCACAATGGCTATCACATTCAATGTCAATCATCCACATAAATTCTCAATTCACAAAACACATACTTCATCCCCTCAAGGATGGTTCATTAACATGTACATATTTCAACCCCTCATGGGTTATTCATCATCATATATACACATACATTATCATCAATAGCCAACAATTTGCCATTCATATCATTCCACTAAAAACATGGCATATATCAAGGCCTACTTATTCATTAACTCAAGTATCTATTTTCTTAATCCATTATCAATGGCTTGCAACCATTTTTAACATCATCATAAACATCAACAATCCAATTTAATTCTTCCAACCTCATTAATCAACACCAATGCTTCAAACATTCATCTCCTCATATAAAATCATTCTTAAGACATCAATAATCATCAAAATCACCTATTTAGATAAGACCCCCAATTTATCATACTTAGGGTTTTCATCAAAACTCAATAACCATTTCTAATAACCACTAATCTCCATTGTTAACAACACCCATACACATATTATCATGGGTTTTCACTAAAAATCTTATTTCATGGCATTATTACTAATTTCCCCCAAATCCTAGGGTTAGGGTTTCATTAAAATCAAGCAATCACCACTAACAACCATCATCTTCCATCTCTAAACACCATATTTTCGTGTACCCCTTCATACCCATCCAAAAACACATATAAATCATACTCTCCTTAGGGTTTTACACAAAAATGGCTTCTAATTAACACCCATTCACTTGTATGGCTCCCAAACTCATACTACCACATATCTATGGCAAAAACTCAACTAAATGATAAGTATTTCTTACCTCACACCCAAAAATGAAATGGGTTCAAGAAGAGGGAGAGAGTGCTGCGAAAATGGAGGGGGTAAGAAGAGAGGAACTTCAAGCCTCAAGCTTCCTTCAAGACCCTTCAAACGAAAATGGAGATGGATGAAGGTGACACCACCTTGTCTAGAGTTTTGGAAGAAGAAGAGATAAAGAAGGAGAAGGAAAAGTAGAGAAAAGAAGAAGAGGAATGGTTTCCACTGAAAGAAGAAGAAGCCAACGTGAAGTTAGAAGGGAATTTGGGCTTTTGGGTTTATTTTTAATTCCATTCATTAAAATTCATCATTTTTCTACAAACAGGTTCTCTGTTTGGGCTCAATACAAAATCCAAAAATTATTCTGAAGACATATTCAGATTCCCCGTAATATTCTTTACTGCCCTGACCAATAGCATCTCAATCGGAGATACTTGGTCTGACACCCATATCTCAGTCGGGTCAGTTTTCAGCTTATCCGGTCTGCATAAATCACCCATAGTCCTAAAAATCTTAATTCAATTATTTCTAATATATTAGGACATTAAATAATGCACAAATAATTTTCTAAACACTCAAGACCCATCAAATATTTATTTCCACTTAGTGGGTCCCATATTATCCGTTAACTCACCCGATTCCGGTAAATTTTAATTTACCGATAGTTCATCTCTAATGTCTAATAAATTCTCCCATAATTATTCATCCATAAATAATTAATTATCCTCTTCCAATAAATTTATTTCCTTTAAAAATCTGGGATGTTACAAAGGACACTTGCTGCTGATGCCTTCAGCCTTGGTTACTCCATCTTCTCCACTATACAGCCATGAATCTCATGTGGTCTCCAAGGTAACATGCAAAAATTTTCATTTATCACCAAGAACACTTCAACAATTTTCTTAAGCTACCAAAAGTAAATTAGCCCTCACCTTTCCTTTATCTCTTCATGCCATGAACCATCTATTCTTCTCTAAACCATCATTAAATTTATCTCTTTAAGTCCCCTGTGAAGAAAATGGTTATCTCCCAAACACTTCACCAATTCTCTTAATCTTTTCTAAAACAGAATTCATACACTAATTTCTCCTCTTAATACCATGATCACACACCACTAAAAAGCCTTTGCTTTCCTTTGTTATTGGTGTTGTACCCGTGGATAATTAGGAGCTAAGCCTTGCATTTTTCTCCTCCTGGTCGTGAAGCACTCTAGGCAAAGCAAGGTGAATCTTGAGCTTCTAACTCTTGTATCTTTGGCCTCCTTATTTTTCTTGAAATTTCAGAAGGCATGCACATTCTTTTGGGTTGCTTCTTCTCTATTTTGTAGCTTAAAAATTGTGAACCTCTTTTGATTTTACATGCATGTGTTGTTTCTTAAACCTCAGGGACAATCGACGATGATTGGCGACGAACGATGAAGGATTCGAAATAAATGACAAATTTTTGGTAAAAGATCTTTTTAATTTTGATCAAGTGCATGGCTGTCTTGAAATTCATTTGCTGCCCATGATTAGCGATTGCTTGAAAAATCCTTGCATGTGGGTTTTAGAGTGACTCGGAAGTGATCAGAAGCTACCACGACGAGTTTAGCTACGATCGGAAAATTTTACAGCGTCTGGTTCCTTTTTCTCCACCAAACCCTTGAGCCCTTCTTGAGGTAAAGTGAGGCCTCACTTTGATTTAATTGATATCAATTACTTAATACTATATTTTTAGCATTCGGGGACGCCCCTTTCGATTTTCATGACGATCTGATGGTTAGATTAGGAGTTATATAACTTTTCGTTATCAGTGCGTTTTGTTTATGTTTTTGGTGATTTTATGTGTTCTAATAAATTCTATAGAAGGGCGTATCAATATTTGAATGTACCATTAAAATTTTATCCGGATTAAGTAATTACACAAAAATACCGAAGGTTAGAATAGTAAAGCAGGCACGATTGGAAAAAATTCGATATGGTTGTAAATATTTTAATTCTTAACTATTTTATGTAATTTGTTATATTTGTCCGGTAAGCCCGCCAAATTAATTAAATTTGATCGCTTAGTAAATTATGAGTAAATTGGACTAATCGCATAAAAAGAGATGTCTTTTCAAACTACTATTACATTTCGGTACTATATAATATTTTAAGAATTTAAGAGGAATTGGTCATGAGAATTTTATAATTTAACAAAAAGAAAATTTTTGTAATTTAATAAAGTGTAAAATTTAGAGACTGAGGTATAATGATTCTTTTAAGAAAAGAAAATTTTAAGTAATTCTTAAAGAGAAATTTACTTAGAGTAAATTGTGACAAGGACAAAAAAAAGAGAGAAGAGAAATTTGGAACATTCTTACAAAAGAAGAAAAGGATTCTCATTTGGTGAAGGATAGTGGTTTTTCATTATAGGTTAAAAGGAGCAAAGTCGATAAAAGAAAAAGACTAGGAAGTTTCAATAAAATATTAGGGAGTTAGCATGTTGAAAAGGAATAAAGTATTTACATGGAAATAATTTGATCCATGGGTTAGTTAAAATGACCATGAAACAAAGGAGATTAAGGTGCATATATGTTGTGTGAGAGTGTAAGAAGCAATAGATAATAATGTCTTATACTGTGGAATAAGTTGGTGAATATTTAATAAATTAGAAAGGGAATGCTAAGAATAAGGACTAGAGGAAATATTCATGTTAGAAATGACTAGTAAAACCTACTAAAAACAATGCTAATCTAGTTAGTACTTAAATAAAAAGAATTAAGATAACTTATCTAGTGATGCTAGTTACACATTGGTAATAGGGGTTATGGGCACCATGAACAAATCTAATATATAAATGATATATGTTTAATTAATAGTGAGTACTTAAGAGTTATGTAATTAAGAAATGCATTAAAATATAGTTGTCTGGATAATATGTTTAATAATGCTAGATCGAGTTAAGGATAATACATAATATATTTTTGTTGACAAGGTTTAACCGAAGATTAAGATGGAGGAGTCGATGTATATTAGTCAAAGAGAATTAGAACACATATATTAGAATTCAACGAAAGGTAGAAGTTGATATCATAGGTAACAGTAATTAAAATAAGTATAATAAAATGAGCTAGGAAGAAAGTTGTAAAGAATAAGGAATTAAATGAAAAAGGGGAAATGTTTATTCTCAACAAAGGCTAGTAGGAATGATGCCAACCTAGTCAGTATACAAATAAACTTAGGGTAATTTAACTTGGTAGTAATAACTTAGTCAGGAGCCATTGATACTTGAATAAATTTAAGGTATACCCTTAGAATGAGTATGATTATATAACAATATTTAAAAGATAAATGTCTAAATAGTTTTCTTGGAGGGTATATTTGATAATTAGATATTTAGTAGTCCAGAAAATTATTATGAATATGGAAAGGTATATTAAGGGTACAAAATTGCTATCAATAGGAACAGATAGTTAAGGAGGTAATCAAGATAAATAAGCTAGTGTGTTAATAAAATAAGTATAAGACTTGGTCACTCACAAAGCCATGTTCATGAACGTGCTTATATTATAATGTGTGATCCCTTTACCAGAATAACATGTGTAATGATTGTTATGTGATGCTTGTGTAATGGATATGGTGTGTCACGATTGTTATGCGATTGTGTATATGGATGTATATGTGTTATGTGATGGACATATGTGATAAAATACATGATGAATGTTGTATGATGAAATGTGATGAAATATGATGTGATAAAATGCTTATGGGATATCATGAATGAATGAAATAAATATGGTGGTAAATGAATAGGATGATGTATTAAAATAAAAGCAAGAAAAGAATAAGTGAGGATATGTCTCGGTTGGGATCCTGAGGTGACTGATTTGTCAAAATGATGTAATGAGATTGAATTGGATCCGATATGATGAAAGGCACTGTGGTGCTAATATTACCCTGAGGTTTTATGGATGATCAGAACTCATTTCATTCCCAATTAGTGTCACACCCTGATTTCCATAACCCGAATCCGGTGTAATTAAAATAATTGATTTAATAAAAATACGAGTAAATTTTTCATGATTTAAATAATTGTCGGAAGAAGGACATCACGATTAAGAGTACAATGAGTAACCCCAGATCATTTAAAGACCTATCTCATATATGATGATATGAGGAGGTAGATGTTTTATAAAAATATTGACTTAGAGTAATCACTTACACAATCACCATACAAGAGTTTAGCGGAAATGTATATTGATTTGTAAGTAAGAATGAGTATAAAGAATAACCCAAGAAAACAAGCATGACAAGCAAGGAAGCCAAGCCACGAGTCACATACATCATGCAAGCATCCAAACTTATGGAAATTTGGTAAACAACAAGCCATGAATCGATTCGAGCCAGTCATGAATTGATTCATACGAATTGGGAATCCGGAATAGCAAAATAGAGGCTTATGAATCGATTCAGGCATACCATGAATTGATTCATGCGAATTGGAATTTTAGTTCAATCAGGCAGTGAGCTATGAATCGATTCAAGGAATTACATGAATCGATTCAAAGGATTCTGGAAAATACCCCTATGGAAGTCAGTAGGTCATGAATCGATTTAAGGAAATTCATGAATCGATTCACGTAAATCCAGTAGCTCATGAATCGATTCAAGCCAAGTCATGAATTGATTCATGACAGCAAACTACCGCAGAATGTATAAAATACACTAAACTCCAACTTCCAACCACCCTAATTCTTTCACATGAAATCCAATCACCACCAAATTTTGACATCACCTAATATACACCATTTATGATGTGTATCCACTGGCCGCACTCAAAAATTCCTAAAAACAAGGGATTTATGCGTAGAAACACGTTTACCCCATTTTAAAGTATTTTCATGCAACTCAAGTGTCAATTCTTAATGGAATTGGCCCCTTCTAGTTTCTACAAGATCTAAATCATGCATAGGCACCATTAAAACTATTCCGAGGCATCCAAACCTCCTAAAACTCTATATGGCCCTATCAGTTCCCTAAATATGCATAAACATTATAAACATAACCCCACACTTTAAATAATATATCCATCCATGGATTTCCATCAACATAAGCATTAATGCTATCGATTGGCTATAAACATTTTATCATCAATATTCATTCATCAATGTAGCATGAAAATCATTGTATCATAATTAACATTAACTATTGTTAAGGTCACAACAAACAATTAGCCTTCCAAAACACCAAGGTCTAATTTTTGCAAATGACCCTCAAAATGAATACCTAACATCCTTCAATACTCATGTACAAAATAGGCATATACATATGTCATATGTTTTCCAAAAGATCACCGGCCAAGGCATTTCCTATACAACTAATTTACCTCCAACATCAAAACATGCACTTCCAGAACTAGGTGTATCTCACCCCATGCATACCCTGCATCACAAGGCTAAAAATAGACAACATGGGAGAGTGAGTTATACATTCCAAGTGACGAATATGAATACATTTGGGATTATGTGAATATGCATCAATGACATGTATACTTTGCATCAATATATCAATTATCATCATAATTACATCATTCCATCGTCATACTCATATTGCAATCATACTCTACAATTCAAAGCAAAGTATATAAGCATACACACATTTGTGCCCCTCATCATATTGGGCTAACACATTCAACATTGCTATACACAAATCCAGTTCTTTGTATTCATATTTTATATGTTTTCTTTAGGTATTTTTCATCCAATCTCAACCATCATCATATCTCATTACCTCTGGCATATCTTCATGCTATATGCAAATTCTCTTAAGCTAATGCACATGCATAACAGAATTAATATCAATTGCAGATCCGACTATGGGAATATAAACACCAATTTATGGGTTCAAGCATGGATTCACAACCATACCCCTACTACAGTAGTAAAATGTGTACATTTATCATAATATTTACACGTATATCACCATATTTTACTAGTACCAAACTGCATCGCCCATCTTGCAACACCGGTCATTTTCACCATGACTGCGATAAGCAATATAAACAATAATTGGTGTTGCGGGCCAACCATGAATCATACCATGGCAGCTATGATTCATAGGACCATCGGGAATCCTCGCTCCTCAAAGAGCCACCCCCACAGGGTCAACCACATACAGCTCCCATAGCTAAACATATGAAGCTTTGTGACTTACACACCGAGTCACTAATGAAACAACAATAATGCTCGTGCATCGAGCCACCCTCCCACTAGGCCAACTGGAGGAACCTCTAACATTCCATCATTGGAAGTAATGCAATATGCCATGGATGCAATGTAAAAGCAAATCATACGCATTCTCACACTATGCATCTTATCATGCCACTCATCAAGCATCACCATCACCAATATCACCACATAATTCTTAGTGGATTTTATTATCATTGGTTATTACCATTATTTCAAGTTATAAATATGGCATTCATAATATTTTCCATTAACATGATTTCACCAAATACACACAAGTCAATACTTGCATCAATCACAATGGAATCACACTCATCAATAATATTCATCAATCTTTTATCAACATTCAAGGTGTGCTCAACATCCATATTCATTCTCATTCATCATCAATGGTCATCATTCCATATTGTAGTGATATAAATGCATTCTCAACATTTCAAGGCATAACATTTGCCAACCAATAACATCACCACATAGCATACCATCAATATTCCAAATGCACAACACACATTGCCAAGCACAATTAACATCATCATGTTCTACATCTTAATTTATCATCACAATATAAGCAAGGAAAACATGTATATTGTCATATATGACAGTCAACCAATACTCAATTCATGTATTTAGAATATAAAACTCCTCTCCTACCTTAAGTCATCATTCGGAATGGATCCTACACTACATGGTATAGCAAAATATTATTTTCTATCCAAAATCACCAAGACTTACACATTCTAAGTATAATACTTGGTGTTTATAACATTATCATTATCAAACCATATTCTATTTCATTAATCTCACCACAACCATCATGAGTTTGGTGTGCATATTTATTATTATGCATTTGAAGCCAAACGAAAAAATGTGTTTACACACTAATGGCCATAAACTACCACTAATGATCATCCAACACCATTAATGCTATCTTCCATCATCAATAAATATTCTCCCAACATCATTAATAATACTCACACTCTCCATATTATGTATTTCCCCTCAAAATACATTCTCCAACCAACATTTATTATTTCCCCTAATTTTTAGAGTTAGGGTTTCACCAAAAGCCCAACAATCATCATATATAATCATCATTTTCTATCACCAAACACCACATTTTCGTGTACCACCATAATGCTCATAAAAGCTTGCATTTAAGTCACCCCACCTTAGGTTTTCCACATTTAATGTTCCTATTTAATACTCTAATGCATTCAAACACTTACCCAACAACCAAAACCCATATTCTAGGGCATAAAAAGTTAAATTAATATAGTATAAGGTGAACAACCTTAGTCGTCTCTTGAGGACCTTAGTTCAATTAGTTACACTCAATTTAGTTATAACAAAGGGGGGGTTTGTGTTGAGATTGAAAGAAAAATTAAGTAATTATATAATAGTGCAAAAAGTAAATTTATGAGTAAGGATAATCAAATTTAGAAACAACCAACCCAAGAAATTAATAAATCTTTAGTTAACTAATCATTGATCACAAATATGATTAAATATAATTAATTTCTCAACCTTGAATCATTTGGAATCCCTAAATGATTATATTCTAGAAAATCTTCTAGAATTGAATTAATGAATTAATAAGAATAATCAATCGATATATTATTATTAATTACTAAAATAACTTTAAAACTATAATTTGATTGAGTTAAGAAACTAAATAGAAATTTCTTATTTAGTGACTTAATCTTTGTTCTCAAATTGATTATTGTTTAACCAACCAACATCAGTTTAGATTATAGATTATTTAATTATATACCAATCGATTATACATTTAAATAATCTACCATCATAAGTGTTTGAGAAACAAAGAAAAATAATTATCTTCAATCAAAATATTAAGAGCAAGAACTCAAAGTTAACATAAAGAAAAATTAAATTCCTTGAGTGGATTTTAAAAGATTAAGCTTCCATGATAATTTTTAACAATGAAAGCTAATATTAAATTAACTATAACTTTGATTATAAAAGTAAATAACAAATAATAAAATTAACTTACTTGATATTGAGGAAGGGAAATGAAAACCATAACTTGAGGGATGGAATATAGAACAAAGCAATAAAGCAAGAGAAAGAACTAAAACTTAAGAAACTAAAGCAAAGATATAGAAATGTAATGAAAACTAAAGCATGTATTTCTTATGTATCTCTTGTGTATCTTCCTTACAACTTCAAGTATCTATTTATAGGTAAGATATCATGATACTATACATTCATTTTCTGATCATTAATGCATTTTTTCAACATTGGTGGTCTTGAAATTACAATAATTCAAAAGAAGATAATGTTAGGTGTTGAAATTCATTCTCCTCTTTATCTTCTCCACCTTGAGAGTCAAATATGACCATCTAGATGGTTGAATTTTGCAAAACCTTCAACATGAAAGTTGTAGATATCTATCTTATTGAGAATTTGACGGAAGAATAAGGTTATTTGGACATCTACAACTCTAGATATGTGTATTTTGGTGAACAATGTCAATGCTGGTGGAACACATGAGGGCTGATTGATTCAAGCTCCATTTCTTCATTTTTTTTAGATGCAAAATAACCAAATATGATCATCATGATGTATGCCTCTGTCTTAGCTTTCCATGGGCTCTAAGATTAGCCCATTTGGATCACAAAAGCCCAAGTTATGGCCAAAACAAGGCAAGATACTCAAGATACATACAAAAACATAAATTGAACCATATATACATAATACTTCAATTTAACTGAACAACATAAAACTTAATTAAAATACTATTATTAAACATAGTAATTATATAATAAACCCCAAGTGTAAAACTATAAGAAGTGTATTAAAATTGATTTATCAAGCTTCAAGAGGAGGAAGATGGGTCACGAAAATTATGGGAGAGGAAGAGGAAAGGGCTTCAAGCTACAAGCTTCTCCTTATTGTCAACGGAAAACGAAAATGGAGAAGGGAGAGAGCACAACACTTGCTAGTTCTTAGAGAGGGAGAAGATAAAGAGAAAGAGTGAAGGAGAAAAGAAAAGAAAGTGAATGCCCTTTGGAAGCAAGAAGCCAACATGAAAATGAAGAGAAGACAGTGGGTTTGTGTTTTAATTTTTAACCCCTCATTAAAACTTTACAGTTTCATAACAAACAAGATCTCCGTTTGAGCTCAATACTTTATCCAAAAATTATTCCAAGTATATATTTGGATCCATAATAATATTCTTAACAACCCTGACCAACTGTACCTTAATCGGAGATACTTGGTCCGACACCCATATTTTAATCAGGTATAATTCTAGCTCTTAAAGCCATAATAAATTATGAACAATCATAATAAATTCCAATTTAATTACTTTAACTTTTTTGGGACATTAACTAACCCATATGTAATTATTTAATATTTATTCCCCTCACATAATCATTTATATAAAATTTGGGATGTTACAATTAGCGGGTGAGGTGTGTTGTGATTTTAGTAAATACAAAAAGAGTATTAGATAAAGAAAAATGTTTAATGAGAATTTTACAAACCCGATGTTGAGAATGAAATGGAGTCACTAAAACGACCCTACTAATGACTAATGAATTGATAAAAGAAAATGTATGTTACATGCATCATGTGCATATGGTTTGATATGGACTAGAGCATACAATGAGGAGTACGCTGAAGGATGTAAAGGTTCGATCCCTAAGGTTGGATCTTTGGATTGTAACGGGTGTTAGAGAATCCCTAGTGTATGAGTAGCGGAAATACAAGGATTCTCATAGGATTTGCAAAGCACCGTGTTTCAAAGCATAAGACAACCACAAAAAAATATTGCGTTTTAGGATTACCTCTTGAAGAATATCGAAGCAATCGTAGCCTCGTCCTTTAGGAGTCCACACGAGTACTCCCATAAGAAATGCTACACCTTCCAAATGCTAGTTTCACGGCGTGTAGCTTTTGTAGCTTTTGCATATTTTGTGTCTCTTTTTGGGTAGCCGCCTATGAACATCTTATGCTCTATTTATAGGCTTATGTTTGACCTAACTTGTTCTCTAAAGAGTGGGCTCCTTACTCATTCTAAATGAGTTAGGCCCAATAGTTTTATTTTAGTCTAATTAATATAAAAGGCTATTTTCTAATGGGCTTACTCTATGTGTGTGACCCTATAGGTAAAATACTCGGTTATATTAATAATAAACTATTTTATTATTAATATAAAATAAGAGCGGCATCTAGCAATGCATCATTATGTCCAAATATTATTTATTATCAACAAAACCTATAAGTGATAATTATTTTATATGTGTTCCTTTTGTCATGATATCCTAATTGGGCCCAAGGCATGGTCGCGTCATCCTTGTACGGTCCAATTTATTTTACTTAATACCGGAGTAGACTTTATCTGAATAAATATCCAACATTTATTCTTTCTAGCATGACCATGCATTTCCTTAGTCTCACTCCATCAAGTGGCCTATAGATATCACTCCTGTCACATAGGAGAGACAAATCCCATCTACATCACTCACATCCCTCTATATAATTTGTTCATTACCTAACCACAACCTTTATAGTCCTCTTGTTACAGAAGACGTTTGATTATATTAAAACAACAAACTCCTTATGTAGGAATCATAGTGACTTTAGGTCAAAGGACTACATATACCATTATCACATTAAGAATCGTTTATGACATTCATGTAACGATCCATGTAACGTTCTCATGGTGGGTCTGTCCAGTACATCATTACTCTTAATGTGTACCCATGTGAAGACTTGATATCGTTTATATCCATGATCTGTGAGATCAAAATATCAGTATACTTACACACTAGTCTTAATGTATTTGCATATCCCCACTTAAATACTTGACTAGGGACATTTTAGGAATAACTCTCATATGACCTATTACTCCAAGGATAAATAAAGGTTATTAAACTATTTAACAAAAAAATGACTCATTCAAAATGATGCGTCCTATATAGGCTTTTAGTGTATATTTCCAACAATCTCCCACTTGCACTTAGAGCCGATATGGTTAATGCCCAATGACATCTACAGTGCCCTTATGCTTTTACTACGTAACCAGTTTTACTAGTGGCTTCCCAACAATTTTGTTGGTATACACATGGCATATTTTCACATCTTCCGAAGATGGAACTATTTAAGTATATGCTTGGATTAATCCATTTCCTTATATTGTTCTATGGTTCCATTATCATCATAGTGGAAACTCATAGGTTACAAAACATTTGGAATGATTAAATGTAAATTGACTTCTTTGTAATTTAACATAGCAAAATACTTAGATTTGTTAGTAGAACCAACAATTGTTTCTTGCTTTGAACCTTTCAAGCATACATCGCAACCATCTTGACAACTCATATATTTTGATTGCAATCTTAAGTCTTTCAAATTAATCAAAAGATTGGCATCGATGTAACCTTTACAACGAGCTCATCATCCATTTATCAAGATCAAATCCTTAGTCCTTCTTAAGTGTTTAAGGATACTCTTGACTATAGAATGAGAATATTATTAGTTCTAGAAGAAGCATGTCTTCTACATGTAATACTAGAACTATAATTGTGCAGTTACTAACCTTTTTATAGTCACAAGATTTATCTTCATTCTTTAATGAAGATTCTAGCCTCTAAAAGCTTGCTTTAGTCCATAAATAGAACATTTTCAGTTCACATACCTTCCTAGATGTTTCAGGCATAAAAGGCCTTTAGGTTGTGTCACATACGCATCCTCAAGATGATTTCCATCTTGAATCTATCTACCGTATCTCATAATGGTGGTATACTGCTACAATAAGAAGGATCTAAATGGTTTTTAAGCTAATTGAATTTTGTCAATCTTGCTTTTAAAGGTACTTTTATTACCATCCATGTTTAGTTTTCCTTTTGAAAGTCCACTTGCATCCTATAAGTTTTACCCTTTAGGTGCGTCAACCAAGGTTCGTAGCTTGTTAATATACATGGAGCCCATTTCAAATCTCATGGTCTTATACCATGTCTTAGAATCTAAACTTGCATTGGCCTTTTCATAAGAAACTTGATCAATTAGCAATATGCCTCCTTCCTGATTTATAAGATATCCATATCTTTCAGATTTGGTTACATATCCTATTTGATCTTATGCAAGTCTTGTGCTACCGGAGCTAATGATGTCACAACATTTTGTGATTTTTGCTCCAAGTCTATCCTTCACTTTTGAATGCTTCGTGATACTTGAATTTCTTCAAGTTCTACTATTCTCCCACTGATTATTTAAGAGATGTACTCTTATTTAATAATACAACATTCTAGGAAACAAGCCTTTTATTCTCAGATGGATTGTAGAAATGATAACCCTTATCTTTCTTTGGGTATCTCACAGAAGACATTTATCCAATTTGGATTTGACCTTGTCAGAGTTGGATGCTCTATAGAAGCATAATAGTTCCAAATTATTAGTAAAGACATACTCGGTTTCTTCCAAGTCTATATCATATATGGTTTCTTTAAGAAAGTCTAAGATGGAACATGGTTAAGTGTGGAAATTTTGTTAATAAAGGAACGTCGAAGGAGTTAGAGATGTTTAATAATAATCAATAATCAAACTATGTACAACAAGGTTTGACTTTTCCCCATAGAGATGGTATTATGGCATTCCATGAGGAATGAGTTAAGAGGTAATCTCTCATTTTATTAGATAGTTATCAAACTTGTAGCTCAAATTATTTGCTATCTTGATCTAATCAAGAGCTTTAATTGTCTTGCCAATTTGGTTTTTCACTTCATTATGAGTCCTTTGAACTTTTCAAAGACTTTCTAACTTACGTTACATAAATCCATACTCATTGACTTTTCAATTAATATGTTGAAGTATTGAAAAACATATATAGATATTGTTCCAATAGGCCCAAATACATCGTCATGTTTTAAATAATAGATTACTCATCTTTTCAATGAATGAGGTCTCAATTATCTCTCCAATAAATAAGATTTACATGTGTCAATTTATTCTAAAATCAAAAGAGTCCATATAACCATATTAATGGTATTTAGAAATGTGTTTTTATTCATTTGCCTTAGGAGACAATACCATGTAAGTAAGATTCAAAATCACTTATTTTAACCTACTTTGATAGTTATGTTATAGATGGGTGTTTTGAGATTTAGGATGTGGAATCCATTACTCAATTGTGCATCAACATCCTTTTAAAGAAATAAAGTTATTTTATATATATAAAAAATTTCTTGTCCAACAAGAAACAACATGCACAATGTCTAGTTCACTAACTAGCCCAATAGGTAAAGATCTTATCTTTATTGTAGCAACTTTCGCTCAATTTTACATAGATTTCTCCACCTTTAGCACGTGATCTACTTCCTTGATCTTTCAAAATGTGAGATCTATTACTAGTATCTGATACTAACGTTAGTGAAGTAAAATCCCTTGACTTCTATAACATGACTTATAGTGGAAGTCTTACTTCCCTTTCTTTTGAACTCCTTCAAGTTCTTTAGACAAATTATTTTAATGTCTTATTTGGCTAAAACTGGAAACAATTTCCTTTTTTGATCATCTTTTAGACTTCCAGACTAACTCGGCCTTAATAGAGTCTATATACGATTATATCGTATATCTCCCATATATTCATATTGCCTTTTACAGCTCAGAGTTTATGCAGACTCCATGGGGTACTCAAAACCCAACCATAGATCATATATAAGCCAAACATGACACACTGCCACTTCCTCTTCATTGAAGATAATTCTCAAGTCTCGATACCTATCTAGGCATTTTTCCTGATAAATTGTCCTTCCAAAGGACAGATTACAACAAAATAATATTTGGTTTGTCATGGTTATTCTAAAACAAATTACATGCAAATTTATCACTTTTATTCAAAACATATTTAAATTTTGGTCATTAAATAAATATGTTGTCTCCCTCTATTTTGATTCAAAACAAATACCCTTACTGAATCATAAAAAAATCCTGTTGGAAGATTTTTCTAGTGGGCCAAGATCCATATTTGGCCTAGTATTGAGTCAGCTTTGGCTGATCGCCCAATCCTTGGTTATTTAGGTAGGAAACACATTTCGAATTATATCTCATGCAACTCTTGGATGATTGAGTGGGTAACTCTTTACCCTTATTCATCTTATAAATTTAAGCTCAATCCTTACGCCTAAGTTATTTTCAATCCAATTGAAAAACTTAGTTAAGTTTAGGCCTAATAAAAATAATTTAGATATTATAATTATCCCATAGCGCCTTACTAGTATAAATGATAGCACCCTGCTTTGGCAGACCCACTATTTATTGACATTAGTCTCGACGAGTGTTACTTATTAGAAGGCGTTTAAACTTAATATTAACGCTTCTAGGTTCTTCAATCTGATTAAAGTTACCTAGATAAGTCCAATAACAAATGGTTGGATAATCCAATTATCCATCATCCTTTACTATATCAATAAAAGCACTCTGCTTTGGTAGAACCTACACTTTATTGAAACTAGCATTGATGATTGTTGTTTATTAGAACGCGTTTTAGACTGTTCATACCTTTAGGCTTTTCCAATCCAATTGAAAAATGATTTGAATAAAACTTAATAAGTTATACTTGGATAATCCAATTATCCAATCATCTCCCACTAAACATAAATAAAGGCACCCAACTATGACGTGACCTGCACTTTATCTATATCAAGTTAGACATTATTACTTATTGGAAGGTATGATTGTTAGGCTTGAGGGATTTCAATTTTCTTATTATTCATTACCGACTTTCATTAAACGCTTTAACGTAAAATAAAACCCTAAAACATGCAATTAAAAATATGAGATGGTTATGGTCTTCCTAGAAAATAAAATAAAATAAAATAAACCTAAGGGAACTATAGTGCCTTGACTTCATGAAGTCCTACTTCTTGAAACCACCATCCTCTTGGAGTCACCACTCCTTTGTTCCTTTCAAGGTCATACCCATCAAGAGTCACCATGCTAGGTTTTTTCTAGGTCTTCACCTTGTTGGCTTCTTCCAGATTACAATGTAATAAAGAAACTTGTTTTACATATGAGCGAAAGGTTGAGAGAAGAAATTCAAGAATAGAGAAAGGCATAGCATGTAGGCTGTATTTAAAATAAAAAAAATCTAAGACCATAACCATTCACCACTGGACGTGTTAATTAATCAATTAATAAAGTGATTAATTGTATTTAAAATAAAATAAATTTTAAAACACATAATTAAACACACGGGGTCATTAAAGGAAAACTACGCAAAGAAAGTTTGGCGGTTCCATTGACTGTTCAATGGACAGGGTCAAGGGAAGGCTACTCTTTATAGGGTGTCGAGTGGTGTTCAACCCAAAAATTTAGTATTGTAATCAGGTTAGTTCCCAGGAAAGAGAGGTGGGTCCGGTGTGACCACTTAAGTACCAAGTCTTTCCTAGCCAGAACGTCCCACTGACCGTTAACAACTCAAAATATTTGGATATGATTTCAAACAATTTGAAATCCTAATTTTAAGTTTCAACTCTTGAATCATAAATTTTTGAACGACTAATGTTTAACTTTTAAACTTTATCTATTGACCCCAACAACTATCCTAAAATAAGAATAGTCAAGGTTTAACTTTTAAACCTTATCTCTAGAGTATCAACAATCATCTTATTTTTAGGAACGATCAAGGTTTAAATTTTAAACCTTATCTCTAGAGTTCAAGATATTTTATTTTGAATCCTATTAAATTTGATAAAGATCTTATCTTTAATTTGCAACTTTTACAAATCCTATCAATTTTATTAAGGATTAAATATTTGATTTTAAAATTATTAAATTTAATAAAGATTTTATCTTTTATTTGTAAAAATTATAAATCATATTAAATTTAATAAATATAAATCAATTTGTAACTCTTACAAATCACATTAATTTAAAAAGATCACGTACAATGCAAATCCTATTAAAATTAATAAGAATAAATTATTTAAATTTGTAACTCTTACAAACTTTAAATTTAACAAACATTTAAAATTTGATTTGTAACTTTTACAAACCGAAAATATAATATTAAAATCAAATATTTTATTTGTAACATTTACAAATAAATAAAATACCACGATGGCTAGGTTTCAACTTTTGTATCCTAGTTTTCATTACGGCTAGGGTTTAACTCTTAAACTTTCTAAACACAATCTCGCATGAACAATTCATATTAGAAAGAGAAAACATATAGACATACATTGCATACAACCCTTGATTTCAATTTAATTAAATGAACATAAAATTGATATGCCTTATAATTAGAACACATATAAAACAATCACCATTGCAGCATATAACATGTTCATATAATAAAGCACATCCTAAAAAATATGTTCTTTAATTAAAATGTTGAGAAAAACAATCAATATACAAAAAATAAAATAAAATTGATACTAACTTTCAAAAAGGTGCAACCTTTGCAACATATCTCATAAAAATGCAACCTTTACATAATATTTCAATAAAAATGTAATCTTTGAATCATATCTAAGAAAAGAGGCAACCTTTGCAAAAAGATTCAACCTTTACAATTCTTTTCATAAAAGATTTTTTTCACATGTTTTTTCTTAAACAAACATTTGCCCAAAACACGGTTTTGCAACCAAGCTCTGATACCACTGTTAGGGAATCCCTAGTGTATGAGTAGCGGAAATACAAGGATTCCTATAGGATTTACAAAGCTTCGTGTTTCAAAGCATAAGACAACCACAAAAAAAATATTGCGTTTTAGGATTACCTCTTGAAGAATATCGAAGCAATCGTAGCCTCGTCCTTTAGGAGTCCACACGAGTACTCCCACCAGAAATGCTACACCTTCCAAATGCTAGTTTGATGGCGTGTAGCTTTTGTAGCTTTTGCGTATTTTGTGTCTCTTTTTGGGTAGCCGCCTATGAGCATCTTATGCTCTATTTATAGGCTTAGGTTTGACCTAACTTGCTCCCTAAAGAGTGGGCTCCTTACTCATTTTAAATGAGTTAGGCCCAATAGTTTTATTTTAGTCCAACTAAAATAAAAGGCTATTTTTTTATGGGCTTACTCTATATGTGTGACCCTATAGGTAAAATACTCTGTTATATTAATAATAAACTATTTTATTATTAATATAAAATAAGAGTGGCATCTAGCAATGCATCATTATGTCCGAATATTATTTATTATCAACATAACCTATAAGTGATAATTATTTTATATATTTGTTCCTTTTGTCACGATATCCTAATTGGGCCCAAGGCATAGTCGCGTCATCCTTGTACAGTCTAATTTATTTTACTTGATACCTGAGTAGACTTTATCCGAATAAATATCCAACATTTATTCTTTCTAGCATGGCCATACATTTCCTTAGTCTCACTCCATCAAGTGGCCTATAGATATCACTCCTGTCACATAGGAGAGACAAATCCCATCTACATCACTCATATCTCTCTACATAATTTATTCATTATCTAACCACAACCTTTATAGTCCTCTTGTTACAGAAGACATTTGATTGTATTAAAACAATAAACTCCTTATGTAGGAATTGTAGTGACTTCAGGTCAAAGGACTACATATACCATTATCACATTGAGAATCGTTTATGACATTCATGTAACGATCCATGCAACGTTCTCATGGTGGGTCTGTCCAGTACATCATTACTCTTAATGTGTACCCGTGTAAAGACTTGATATCATTTATATCCATGATCTATGATATCAGATTATCAATACACTCATACACTAGTCTTAATGTATTTGCATGTCCCCACATAAATACTTGACTAGGGACATTTTAGGAATAACTCTCATATGACCTATTACTCCAAGGATAAATAAAGGTTGTTAAACTATTTAACAAAAAAATGACTCATTCAAAATGATGCATCCTATATAGGCTTTTAGTGCATATTTCCAACAACAGGAAGGGCCTCCAATGGCTTGGCAGTAGCGCCTTGACGCCAGGTGAAACCATGCAATCCTGGTGCACTTCGTCCCGGGCTGGTATCTTAGGACCGTGGAAAGCCAAGTCCCATTATGATATGATGATATGACTTGGATCCATGATATTGGGACTACGTCCATGTATACCTTGTGTTGTGATGAGGGGACTTGGTGGGCTCCGGTCGCTCTAGTATGGAAACATTGTGTCTAGGGGCAAGCTGGGTAGGACAGATTCTGATATGAGATGATGATGAGGGTTTGGCCCACATGCATCATGATGGCTAAAGGAAAGATTGAATTTAATAAAATTCATGCATTACATTATCCATGTGAAATTATGTTTAATTGTGACTAATAACTCATGCCTGTATGTGTGAAAGGGTTAATAATGAGGGGGAGAGTAGAGAGTTATGTGTTCAGGGATGATTGGATGAGAATAAGTTAGATAGAAAACTTAGAAATAAACTAAATAGGGACCCCAATGAGAAAGGAGAATATTGTATGTGAGACTAGATGGATTATGTAGGAGGGATGTCAGTGATGACAACTTTCTGATTGTTGTGGAGCTAGAGACTCACCCTTACACTATTTTTCCATACCTCTAAACGGACTATATGCTTGACATCGTGAAGATCGGCATAGACTTCGCATCGAGGGTCAACCAGACTCACCTTGGACCGATAACAATTACGATAGATTATTTCCTTTTCTTCAATGGGAGCCTGCGTGCCCTTTTACTTTCAGTATGTACAGTTACTGTTACAACCATGTGTTATATATGACTATGTTATATATGGGATGTATCTGTTCCACCAAGTTTTTCTTGTATAAAAAAAAACTTTCATATTTTTCAAAAACTTGTAACCTCTCAGTTGACCAGGATAATCTAGTCGAAGGGATTGCCCTAGTTAACCGAAGGTGTTACACAATCTTTCCAAAAGGCTACCCCAAAGATGGAAAACACTTGACTTATCTCAAGAGTGTCAATGAAAAGAAATACTCAAAGACAAAACTTAAGAATGAAAGAAGATAAGCAAGAAAAGGTAAATTTAGGAAGCTAAACCAAATTGAATTAAGCTAAGACAAAACTAAGAATATGACAAGTAATAAAGGCATAAGTTGAATAAAGCTAAACCAAGACTGGAATTAATATGTGATAAACTAAGAATGAATAAAGACAAACTAAACAAATTCAACCAAGGAATGTAAGAACATAAAAATATCCTAAAGGCACTAGAAAGCAAGCTAAACAACTAAACCATTACACCACACACAACAAGAGGTAAAATACACACTTTAGGAACTTGCACAAGAAATAATTAAGGTGTTGGAAAATTTTTTTATTGGGGTACACACTCCTTTTCTATGATTTTTGCCAAGAAAGAACCTAAAACTTTGTACAATGCAAGGGGCTTTCAAGCTATTTCTTTTTCACAACTTTGTTTTATACTTTTAAAACTTTCCCCCCTTATTTTTGTTCTATTTTTACTGCACCTAAAAAGAAAGAAAAATAGTCCCAACTAAAGACCTCAAAAGATTGCTTAAAAAAATAATAAAGAATGGTAAAAAGTGGTGTCTAACAAGCAACTTCTTCCAACTATTATAATCCACAGAAGGCAACATTAAATGACATAAAATGAAATTATTTGATATGAAAAATAGAACGCAAAAGATACCTACAAATGCTAGAAAAATGAAAACAAATTCTAGATAAAAGTCTTAAGAAGTTTCTAACAATCCTACAAGTTTTGAGCTACAAAGTCCACCTTAAAATGAGATGGATAAGTACCACACTGGAATTTTACTTCTAAAAACAAAAATGACAAGATTCAACAAAGAAATGCTATGAAAACACCACAAAATGCAAGGAAATCAAGGAAACTTACATAACAAGCAATCTTCGTCAAACTTTTAGACTTCAATTTGTTTTTTGCACAATTCATAACCAAATCACTAGGTTATATTTCAGATGCATGCACTAACATACTTTGTGAAAGAATTTTGCAAAATTCAAAGCCAAAAAGTCTAGATCTAAGATTTAAGAATTAACACTTTTTTGAGATTTTCATACAATTTCACATATACCACATAGAAATGAATCTAAGAACATATACAACAACACTAATATGACAAGAATTCATAAGGTTATTTTAATCGTGTGGTTGAGTTTATGGGTTCAACTATGCCTAAGGATAATCAAAAGCCAATGAACTTGTATCGAGTAAAGAGATATGGGGCCAAGCTTAGTTTGGGATGCATAAAAATTGAATATTATATTGATGATTGTTTATTGTTCTAGAATGAGTATGGCGACGAGAATATGATCAAATGTATTCATTGCAAGAAAAAGCACTATAAAAGAATTATAAGACAGGGAAGAGTAATAATAATGGTTAAGAGGAAGATATGGTACTTTCTAATAACACTAGGCCTACAACGTTTGTATACTTCATCGTCCACAATAAAACATATGCATTGGCATGCTCAAACTCAAATTAAAGAGGGTCTTTTATGTCATCCATCATATAAAAAGGCATGGAAGCTTCTGAATGGTTTATACCAGAAGTTTTTGAAAGACCTAAAGCTTAATTCTGCCTTACAATCTGATTTCTATCCGAATAGAATCAACTAAGTCTTAGAGGTCTAACTAGAGATCTTTTTCTCATACCTCAGACCTAAGCACTCTTAGCCTAAGAGCAATAAATATGGAAATTATAGAATATAGAGAAAGAAATATAAAACTTAAGGGAGCAAGATGATTCTAACTCGTGTAGAAAATAATGAGTAATTAGGATATTCTTTCTAAAATTCAAGTACTAAATTTATAAGAGAAAATATCATCGAATAAGAAAATAATAATATACCCAATTACCAGGAATAAGTAAAAATTCAAAAAAGTTCATCTTTAAGTGAGTGGTTTGAACCATTTTGACTAGTGGTTCGCACCATTCCACCTTGGTGGTTTGACCCATCTTTGAGCACTATTAGTTTGAACCATTCCACATGAGTGGTTCAAACCACTAAGCCTATTTTTGAGTTCTTAAGCTTAGTTTGATGATGGAAGTCCATCTTGTGGGGTGTCAAATAATAATTACAGATAATGTAAACCTTAAGCAAACAATATTTTTGATAAAAGGAAAATAACCTCCCCTTAAAACATAGGATATATTTTAAACATAACTA
Organism: Clitoria ternatea; assembly: GCA_037962975.1. NCBI lineage: Eukaryota > Viridiplantae > Streptophyta > Magnoliopsida > Fabales > Fabaceae > Clitoria > Clitoria ternatea. The sequence goes on from CM075673.1 coordinate 47,375,735, forward strand.
AAGAACATAAGCAAAACATAAGCAAAAAATAAAAAGTTAGAGATGATAGATTTATACAACTACACATCATATTCCCACACCATATTTTATCCCCCTTTTGACATTATAAAAAAATAACAGTGTAGGAGCAAAAACAAAGAAACATAAGGCATTAGTAGGAGTCTTTAATTGAAGTTAGCCCCTTTTGAACATACAAGGCATTAAAGCATATTGTCATGTTTGCCTGAAGTTCCCCCATTTCAGCTCGAAAACTCCCAACGTCCTCATGCACGGTTTCTATATGTTGATCCAAGTAGGTGTCAGCATTGCAAACTTCTTCGCGCATGCTATCCTGAATGCCTAGCATCATGGGAATCATTCTTTCTTTAAAAGATGCATGAAAAAAGGATGCTTGAGGTGGTGAAGGTAGAGAAGCCCCATGAGAAAAAAGGATTGTCTAAGAAAGTCTACCCTTAAAGGATAAATGTAACAACCCTGATTGTTAGGACAGGAACCTAGACCCTCAGAAACCCTGAGGATACCTTACTAAACTTTCTATGGAAAGCATGAGGCTTCGGCCTACCCCTTAAGCTACCCTTAGTGTAAGAAAACGATGAGAGATGAACCCAATTATAATATTATGTAGGGACTAAGAGAGAGTATAGGAAATAAGAAACCAAGTTTAGGAAGTACAGAGATTATAAGGAAGGATAAGGATGTGTGATGATAGTGAAGAAAAAGTCGAGATAGGAAAGAATGAGTATAGATGAGTATCTTGTAGCAACGAGAGTAATACAGTGTGAGTGAATAATAATATTTGATAATACTAAGAATACATTAGTCTAATATTAGTAAATATTTAATGATCATAATCTTGTTTGGTTAAGTATTAATTAGTTAATAATATTTATTATATCTTTTTGTTAATAATATTTAATTAGATTATAATAATTAATAATAATATTTAACATTAAATTTTAATAGTTAATTAATTTTTTATTAATTGATTAATTAAGAAAAATTTGAATATATGTATAATGATATTTTATTTAATTAATAATTATTTATTTGATTATTTGATAATTATATTTAATAATAAAATATTATCGGGTTCTCAAATTTAACTTCGGGACCTAGCGGATGATTAGGTATCGATGATCTAACCTAAGACTAGTGATCCTATGAGGAAACTAGTCCCAATAGGGTGATCTTATAGTAATTCGAGAAAAACAGGTTCAGTTCGATAGGTCCGACCCGTACCTTTGGTACCTAACATGTTTGATCGTGCAAGCACTTCAGGATATCTAATTCTAGCACGATTAGTCCCTAATAAACCGTTTTGACAATCTAAATACTTCTCCTGAAGGGACCCAATCCAAATTTAGGCCCTATCGACCTCGTTTCTTGAGAAAACACTTCACTAAATTGGAATCCCCGGGTTTGGCCAGAACACCTTCAGTGTTTTGGGCCTAACTTTCACATATGAGGTAGAAACCAATCAATTCTTGTCTTGGTTTCTTCGTTACAAAAAATTTAACAATATTTATTTCTAGCCCCGGAAGCTAATTCACAAGCCAATCGCCCTTAATTTGAGAACCAAGTATTCGTTCAAAACCCCATTTATTAATCCCTTTAATTTGTGTATAGTTCACTCGAAAAATTATATCTCTCTCATATAATGTTCAATTCACGCGATTCTAGTTTGATAATTCTCGTAACAAAGTTGTTTACAATCTTTATAATGACCTTAAAGGATAATTCCTACCCCATTTGTACAGTTTATTGAATCTTTCCAATTCTTATTCTAATTCGTAATAGCCTTGCCATGTTTTAGTAAAATACGTATATCTTTCTCATATGATACCGAAATTACTTCATTTTTTTTCTATGGTTTTGTATTGAAAAAGTTTACACATTTTATAAAGGGATTGAAACTTGATTACCAAGGCCCTGATCCCACTAAATTAATCTCTTCAGCCCAAAAGAATTCGAGAGCGCCGGGAGCACTTTTCCTTGGCTCAGGCTGGCAGTTTTGGATTTTCACGTGTGATATATCGTTTCAAAGAGGAAATAAAGACCTACACATTTCATGTTGGGAACTTTTCCTAATTCTCATCCAAGAATTAATTAGGATTTTATTTAAAATAGGTTCCGATTAAGATAACTAGTCACTCATCAAGTATTCGATTTCCTGTACCCTAAATTGTGATTTCACCCACCATTTTCCGACACCACCATGCCGCACCACATGTCCTCTTGAGTGTCACCACCGTGATACTCAGCCTATGAGGTGTCATCACCACGACTTTCCTTTTTTCCTATAAAACTCTTGCTTTTCTTACACTTCATTCATTTTTCAACTTCAACTTCCCTTCTTCTGACTTCTCCTCTACTTTTTTTCCTCTCAATTCAACAGCCATCACATTCCAAAGCAGCCATCTTCCTTTCTTCCTCCAACCACCAATAAGCCACTGTGGTGTCATTCTACCTTCAATCCTCTCTGATTCCTTTGAATTCCCTTTGAAACTGTGGCCTCCACAATAATTCCAACCACCAAACCAGCCTCCATACCATTGTATGCCCACTTCCACATGCTGCCATGATCTTTGGGAGTCGTCACGCCCCTCCATTCTACAATCCACGATCATCGCCTTTTCAATCGATAAGTGATTAACGACTTTCCTTTTCGATTTCTTCTTCCTCTTCCTTTCTTCTTTCAAATTCAGAATTTTCAAGGCTGTTTTCTTTCTATTTCATGCTAGCAGTGACCCCTTCTCACGTTTTCCGCCTTTGCATGTTAGGTTTTTTTAAGTCCCAGAAATGATCAGGGAGCGATCGGAGCAAGTTAAACGATAACTGGTAAATTTTAGAGCAACAGAGCCTTTTCTTCTTCCAAATAGCAACACTATTTTGAGGTAAAGTAGAGGTTTCCTTCATTCTAAACCCTTGAAACCTTGCTCTAATTACGTATCTAGCTTCTTAGGGATGGCAAAATGGGTCAGGCCCGCGGGCCGGCCTTTTTGGCCTGTTAAAATGGGTCGGGCCGGGCCAACCTCTAGAGCCTGTTTTCCCAAATAAGTCAGGCCTGTTTTAGTCCGTTAAAAAAAGGGCCTTAACGGGTCAGGCCGGGCTGACCCGTTGGGCCTATATTAAAATATAATTATACTATTAGTATATATATAATAATATATGAATGCTTAAGTTAACCTGTTAAGAAAAATAAAAAGTTTCCTTTCCTTTCTAAATGTATTGCGTGCTACGCCGACCCTAAAATTGAAGACTGGAGCATGAACCTTTCCTTTACTATCTAAATTGAATTGTTGCTTGCTGGAGCGTGAACAGCCAATGACTTTGCACCTTGGTGGAGTGTGAACACCTAATCAGCGTGAACGTGAAAGTGTTTGTGGTTGCTGGAGCGTGAATCTTCCACGGGCCTTGTAGCTGCTAGGCGTGAGTCAGGAGGACTTCTTCTTGTGCATTTGTTGTTGGATCCACGTGTTGCTGCTCCATTTCTTCTTGTGCATTGTTGTTCCACTATGGTTGGTTCCACGTGATTCAGGGAGAAAGGTAAATAAATTTGTTAACAATAATTCTTTTCAATTTTATTAAATGATTTAAAGATTTCTCAGCATGTTATTCAATTGCTACAGGTGTTCATTTCTTTCTTCAATTATTTAGTGGCAAATTAAAAAATTATTTAGTAAGATAATAAATAATTTTACTTCTTTAGTTGTTCATCACATAATTAAATCCAATGATAGTCGATATATAAATTATTTGTATTAGTATGTTGTATATATATTATTAATTGTTAGTTGTAATTTTATTTTGTGGTGTGAAAATGTTGTAAAAATTGTGTTTTGTTTTATATTTAGTTATTATTATTAATAGTAATAGATTAATTAATAATATACTAATAGTAAATTGTTTTAAAATTACTTTGGGCTTGCAGAAAATTTGGGTTGTCTAAGAATGGATTCCGGTAATGTTCATTGAGTGTTGATGATGATACTAAGTTAAGGGTTGGAGTTCAAGAGTCAATTAAAGATGATGTTGTTCATGATAATGATGATCTTGTTGATGATAATGAAAATAATAGTGTTCCTCTTCCTAATAAGAAGGCTAAGAGTTGGACCTTAGATGTTTGGAAATATTTTAATAAGATAGGAAAAGAGATTGATGGGATTGAAAGGGAAAAATGTATTGGTTATTCAGTGAAATTTAAAGTGGATGGAACGGCATATGGAACTTCTCCCTTGCATAAATATTGCTAAATGCAAAAAAATCAAGTTTGAGGATGTGGGTCAAATGATAGTTGATGCTCAAGGGAAATTAAAAGCTAGAAAGATATATCAATTGGTTGCACGTGAGATGCTTGCTGCTGCTATTATTGCACATGATTTGCCTTTCAAATTTGTTGAGTTTAGTAAGGTTAGAAGTTGGCTAAAGTATTTGAATCTTGTTTTGCAAATGATATCACGTAATACTACAAAGGCTGATGTGTTGAAAATATACTTAAGAGAAAAAGAAAAACTTAAGTATGAGTTGGCTAGTTGTGTGGGTAGGATATCTTTGACATCTGATTTGTGGATTGCTTGTACTACTGAGGGTTATATAACTTTGACTGCACATTATGTTGACTCTAATTGGAAGTTAAACAGTAAAATAATTAATTTCTGCCACATGCCTCCTCCTTACACTAGAATTGAGTTGTCTAAGAAAGTACTTCAGCTTTTGACTGATTGGGGAATTGAAAAGAAGATTTTTAGTCTCACATTAGACAATGCAACTTCTAATGATGTCATGGTTGATAATTTGAAAAATCAGTTGAATTTACAAAATAGGTTGTTGTGTGGTGGTCAATTTTTTCATGTTCGTTGTTCTGCTTACATTTTAAACTTGATTGTGCAAGAAGGGTTGAAGGTAACCAGTGATGCTTTGCATTTGATTAGGGAGAGCATAAAATATGTGAAGTGTTCAGAAGGTAGGAAAAATAGTTTAAGGAATGTGTTGAGAAAGTTGGTGTTGTTGACACTTCATGCGAGTTATGTTTGGATGTGACCATAAGATAGAACTCTACTTATTTGATGCTTGAGTCTGCTCTTAAATATAAACTTGTCTTTTCAAATCTTCACTTCTATGATGATAATTATAAGTTTTATCCTTCTCTTGATGATTGGAAAAGAGTGGAAAAGATGTGTCTATTTTTGTTGCCTTTTTATAAAACAACTACCTTATTTTTGGGAACATCTTATCCTACTGTCAACTTGTACTTCTTACAAGTTTGGAAGATTCAATGTGTCTTGCTTGAAAGTTTGAGAGATGATGATGAAGTTGTCAAGAAAATGGGTGAAAGAATGATCATGAAGTTTGACAAATATTAGGATAAGTATAGCATTGTACTTGCTCTTGGTGCAGTTCTTGATCCAAGATTAAAACTTGAGACTTTGCTATTATTATATGAAAGTGGATCCTTTGACTTATGAGAGAAAGTTATATGATGTGAAGGTGAATTTGTACAAGTTGTTTGAACAATATCATGAGAAAGGAAGTACTTGTTCACAAACTGGAGCGATTAATTCAACTATCAAGGGATCCATTTTGGAGACTAAGTCCTCTTCATCCAACACTATGGCTTACTTATTTGATGTAAGTTCACTATTATATGATGTATAATTGTTTAATTTTACTAATATTATTATTTATATTGTTGAAATTAACAAGTACTTGATCTAATAGGAATTGGCCTCACACAAGACCCAAATGCACATAAAAATTAGGAAGTCTCAACTTGATCTTTACTTGGAAGAACCAACATTAGATTTTAATTTTTTTGGAGAGTTTAATGTTCTTATATGGTGGAAGGATAATGTTAGCCATTTTGGAGAACTTTTAAATATGGCCTGGGATGTATTAAGCATTCCAATCATAATTGTTTCCTTTGAATCTGTATTTAGGATTAGAGCATATGTGCTTAATAAGTATAGAAATCGATTGTTGTCTAAAAATATGGAAGCTTTGATGTGTGCTTGTAATTGGATGCATGGTTTTGTTGATGAAGGTGTTTTTAAATTTTAATCTTCTAATTTACTTTCAATTTACTAACTAATCAGTTGTGTAACTCATATCTAACAATCTTTTTATTTGTTTAAATATGTAGATGATGAAGATGAACTTCCTCCAAAAGTTGAGCTATCGGAGTCCAAGTGTAGCTCAAATGTTATTGAATGTTGATGTAGATGATGAAGATGAACTTCTTACTTTATTTGATTTTATTTATTTTCTATGGACTTTTATTACTTTGGTTTTAAAATATTGTGGACTTTATTATTATGAACTTTATTTGATGTTACTTGCTATGGACTTCTATTATTTAGGTTTTTATTATTGTGGACTTTATTGTTGTGAACCTTATTTGATGCTATTTGCTATGGACTTTTATAATTTAGGTTTTCATTATTGTGGACTTGATTATTATGAATTTTATTTGATGTTATTTATTTTAGACTTTATATTATTAGTGTTTGTGTGATTATTTGATTTGGAATTAATTTTGAGTATTTGATTTGGTTGCAATAGAAAGGTGAAATCTAATTTTTATTTGAAATAAATTGGATTAATTATAAAAACATTGCTTTAGAAAGGTGAAATCTAATTTTTATTTCTAATTTTACTTAAAAAATATTTAAAATTAGTTTAAATTTAAAATAAAAAAGAAGCTTGTATAATTCTCTTAAAAAATAGGTTGGCCCATTTTGGCCCACGGGCCATATAGAATACGGGTCAGGCCCATGTGTTTTGGCCTGTTTTACTATTATGGCCTGACCTGGCCCGACCCATATTTGGACGGGCCTATGCGGGCCTTGGCCCGAGCCATTGGCCTAGTTTGCCACCCCTAATTTCGGGCTTTTGGCAAAGATTAAGAAATTGATGATTTAATTGTCATGAGAATGACTTTGGTGTGTAGGAATGATGTTTGAAGTGATTGATATTGTTTATTGTTGTTGATGAGTTAGGGAATAATATTTAAGTGTTGGTAATTAAGGTTGTTGATTGATGATGGTTTAAAAGGAGCTAAGAGGCTTATGTTGAATTTGGATGACAATGATGATATTTGGATGTTTTACGGACATTGGAAGCATTATAGGTGAAGGACGTGGTATTGTTGTTGTTAGGTACGGTTAATCCTTTTAGACTTAGAAAATCTTGGTTTTGGGAAAGGAATTCCTGAGACCTAACACAATCATGTAAATTGATATTTTGACAAGTCTAGCACTTGATATTGAGCTTTATGATATGCTAGCAATTTTTTAGACTTATGATGATGCCTTGAGATGGCTTATTGATTAAATGCATGTATATATGTATATTAGTGTAGATTGTATTTCAGGCAATATGTGAAACGATCGGAATGTTCGAGTCGTTGTTCTTCTCTCGAGGTAGTAGAGGAGTTTACATTTCAAATGCATGAGTTGAACAATTAGTGATTTATGTATATATGACAATGCTCATGTTTGCCTTGCCATAGTTATGTTAGAATGATGTAATATTTGGTTGTGTAATGAATGACATGCTTGACAAACTATTGATTTTGAGAATCATATATGTATTTGATGACAATGAAAGTTTTCGAGTCCTTTTGATGGGAATGATGCATTTGTTGATGAATAATCCATGATTGAATGAAGTATGTATGCCTCTTGTTAAGATTCCATGGGAATGCATGTTTTTAGTCTTGGTTGATGTTGATTTGATACATTGGAGTATGGGGATGTTTCTTAAATTAAAATTATGATCATATTGCATTTCCCTGTTATTGAATCGATTCAGGAGTCCTCTTGAATCGATTCATAGGCCACTGGAATTGTATGAATTGATTCATGGTATGAGTTGAATCGATTCATGGCTCGCTGACTTCCAGGGGCCATTTTCCAGAAAGGCATGAATCGATTCATGGTAGGGCATGAATCGATTCATGGCTTGCTAGACTGTTGGGTTTGATTTCCCATTCACATGAATCGATTCATGAGGGATCTTGAATCGATTCACAGGCTTCTATTTTGTTATAATGGGCTCTTTTCACGCATGAATCAATTCATGGACTTGCTTGAATCGATTCATGGCTGCTGTTTGCCAATTTTTCATGAGTTTCGATGCTTGCTTGAGGTGTGTTGAGTCAAGGCTTGTTCCTTTGTTTATCAAGCACATTTTCTTGGATTTTCTTCAACAACATTGGCATTTGGCTTGCTTTGAGTCCTTGTGTTGTTGATGATGACATTTTCATGAAATTATTGATTGTTGTATGTGAAATTACGCATGTTTGCCTTGTCCTTGATGCATCGATGATTTGTGTTGATAGACATGGTGATGTTAGTGTATTTGGCAAACATGTGACATGCATTTGGAATTTCAATGGTATGCTTTGTGGTGGTGCTATTAGTTGGCAAACGTTATGCCTTGAAATGTTGAGAATGTATTTTTATATCACCACAATATAGAATGCTAATTATTTGTGATGAATGAGAATGAATATGGATGTTGACCATACCTTAAATGTTGATGAAAGAGTAATGAATATTATTGGTGATTGTGATTGATGCAAGATGCATTTGCATTTATGAGTTAAAATTATAATAAATGGAAAATGTTGATGATGAACAAAGATAAGTGTTGTGGGTGTATGTATGTTGACCACACATATTGAATGATGAATATTGATGTTGAATGAAAAGGGATATTGTTGTTGAGCATACCCTTGAGCAAATGATGATTGTTATTGTTGATGATGGTAATGCCATTGTGATTGATGCAAGTATTGACTTGTATGCATGAGATAAAGTATGTTGATGGAAAAATATTATGAAATGCCACACTTAAAACTTGAAACAATGGCAATCACCAATGATAATAAAATCCACTAAGAATTGTATGGTGGTGTTGCTGATGATGATGATTGTTGAGTAGCATGATAGCATGCATAGTGTGAGAATGCATATGATTGGCATTTGTATCCATGGCATATCATACGCTATCTATGTGGAATGTTAGGGGTTCCAATAGGTGAGCCCAGTGGGAGGGCGACCTAGTGCACGGGTGAAATTATTGTTGTTCCCTAGTAATTCTTAGAATCACGAAGCTGCCCATAGTTTGGTGGTGAAGCCTTCATTAAACCATCTTTGAGGTGCCTAGGAGCAAGGAGAAGTAAGCATTTGGAGGCATTTCTTCTCCCTCAAAACCATGAGCACCATAAGAGGTAGGGGGAGTTTCTCTCATTTTTGCTCATGGTTATCTTCATGCATTGGTAGGTAATTTGGGTCAAAAAACAAGAATTTTTCCTAGTTGGTATGATTTTTTATTGTGATAATTGGGCTCTGTAGCAAGTTATCCATATTCCGTTGCAGTATATATGGAAAATAGAGTGTCGTTCCACTGGGAGATGGTTTTTAGAAATTAAATTTTGAACTATTTTGGAGGGAATTATGAATGGAAATCATATTGCAAAATTAACTAAATTATCTAATAACAAAAGACACATAAAGTACAGAAATGAATAAAGGTGATAAGGATAATAGATAATAAAACTCTAGGATTGAATTTCATCTAACTATGTATATACATATAATAGGTCTTCAAACTAATGATTTTTATGTCACAATCTAAGTCATTCATATCGATTTCTCAACTACAAAATTCATAAGAATATCCCTAAAACGTTGATTCCTTGATCGCTTTAAAGATATTCCAGCATTACACTCAATTGTTTCGAGATTCATTGCTTTGATTATTATTCCAAATAACCATTGCAACGAGCATTCCATTCAGATCCATTTTCAAAAGTCATTTTCCAATAACCAAAGAAAACCGTAATCAAGAAACTATTGATCAGATAGAATCAAGCATTGAGCATAGAATGGAAAACCAAAATCAATAGAATAAAGTACCAAATATATAAATATACGATAGAATACGTTGGGTTTGAGTTGCTACTCATGGTAGCTATTACAACAATCTCACAGATGGACAACTCCTAATTCCTTAGGTAATTATCACTAATCTAACCTAGGCTAATCCTAATCCCTTAGGTATCAGCTTCCAATTGAATCTAATGTGAAATTACAGTGAACCTTAGCACTATCCTAATTCCTTAGGTATAAGCACTAAGCCAACCTTTGTGAATAAGAATTCCTCACCATGATTCCTTTCTAGTGAAGTCTTCAAAATGGTCCTGGATTTCCTAATCCAAGGGTTCATGATGAATAATTGCTGTGTTTAGAACCTGCTCCAATACACCTTCAATTTCCTCACTTGAGATTCAGAATGTGGAGGCTTCATTCAATCCCAATCCAAGAGAGTTATACACTCATGGAAGGGAAATAAAATTGGGTACAGAGAGTGGAGGTTAGGGATGAGAGAATTTAGAGAGGAAAGATCTAGAGATATGAGAGAAATCTGAGAAAAAATGAATTAGATCTGAAAGTTACTTTGGAATTAGTTAGTTTAGCCTTTATAAAGTAACTATAAATAGCTTTTCTAGGCCTCCTAAAAATCCTAAATTATAGAGAATATAATTAATTAAAATGTACAAAATAAATAAATAACTTAAATTAGTAAAATTACGCATTTACAGTTCTGGAAATAAAACAGTAGTTGAGTGGACCAGTCAGCTGGCGTAAGTACGCTAGACTTAGCCGTAGGTTCGCTGGTAGGTCTGGTTTATGGAACAGATGGTGGGCGTAGACACACTTGCATCCAGCGTTGGCACGCTGGTGGGTCATTTTATGGTACCTTCCATTTTTTCTTTTTCCACAACTTTAATTTTTCAAAGTGTGCCATTTTATTGCTGTTAGGCACATTTTTTCATCCCTAAACTTAAATGTTGCTAGTCTCTTAGCAACTATCAAGATAACACAAGCCATCAACACTACAAAAGAAATTGCAAAAGGTAACGCTAGTATTGTCTGTGGTTGGGCGGAATCGCAGACATTGATGCTCAAAAGGGAGTATTTTATGTGGGTAAGGATATAAACACAAACAATAATATTATTTGTGGTTATACGTAATAACTGCAGACTATAGTGATCCAAAATTTCTAATCGCGCGCGGTTTGGCAACTTTCGCATATAATATATATTTAATAACTAAAGAGAAGTGACTTTTGCAAATAATATACAATAGTTGTTTTTTATCCTTTCTCTCTCCGAGCTTGACGTTTCATTTTCTTAAGAGAAGAAGAGCAACTAATAGTGACACCATTAGGTGCTGGAAATGAAGTTGGTTGATCATGCCATTGCATGCCTTACAAAGCCAAAACCATCTTCTTCGATTGCGGTATTCACCCTACTTACTCCGGTATGGCTGCTTTACCCTACATCGATGAAATCGTCCCTTCCACTGTCGACGTCCTCCTCATCACTCACTTTCACCTTGACCACGCCGCTTTTTTGCCATACTTCCTCGAAAAAACAACCTTCAGAGGCCGCGTCTTCATAACCTACGCCACCAAAGCCATTTACAAGCTCCTCTTGTCTGATTTTGTCAAAGTCAATAAGGTCTATGTCGAAGATATGCTCTATGATGAACACAACATCAACCGCTCCATGGATAAAATTGAGGTCTTATATTTAGGGTTTTGCTTAATTATTTGATTAGTTTTTAATACAAGAAACTTAGTTTGTTAGTATAAAGGGTTTGATTACATTGAATGGAACTGAATTGCATTTTGGTGTGATGATAGTTACTGTGATGTGGGTTTTTTGTCACCTGTTTTGTGGTGATGTGCTTGATATAAAGATTTTAACTTTGGTTCTCACGGTTGGTCCTGTGCTTGCATACTGTAAGATTTCAGGTTAGATGTTTATATCCATGATTACTTAGTGAAGAAAGATTTGAAGGCTTCTGCTCAGGCATTTCAAGCTAAAGGGAAAGTGTCATCAGACCCTGTTGGTGAGTTTCATACCAATGAATTGGTTGGATACTTGGATTCAATGTTTCTATTTTATTTGTTTTCTAAATTGTAATGTAGGATTGCAACTATTGATGCTTCTGGTGGATTTCTATGGTGGTGGATTTTCTGGGATATATTTATTGCCAGAACCAACGAGAAACACTGAGAGGTTGCTGTATCTTATATCGAGGTTGGTTTAAAAAATTTCATTTTTTTGTTCGATTGTTTAGAACATCATTCTTCTTGTGTGCTAAATGTAAGTAGGATGGTTATGCTAGAAGTTCAGTGAAGGAAAAGCAGTGTTGAGAAGATGAACTATCAGTGAATTAACTTTTGGTGTATTCACTATTCACTATGTGATATAGAAGTATTTGCATTCTATCAGTTTTAACTTCCAACTACTCCTCCTAAGTTGTGGGTGATTTGGGCTACATTTTCTGGTTTAGTGTGTAGTTTAGTAGTTGTTATCTTCTCGGTAGTATGCTTTAGTCTACTAAGATTACATTGAGATGTTTAATGTTTAATTCCAGGTTTCTGATTGGTTGGCTGGCAGTGTGATTTCTAAAAATAACAAGTTTGAACTAGTGGTTATTTTTATCTGCTGCTAATTATGACTTTTAATGACTTTTGATGTTGAGTTTATCGATATGAAATCATAAATTGCACATAGAAAATTGTTTCTGCATTATTGTGTAAACTTTTGGTAGCACGGCAACTTTGAATGTATAGTTATGCAAATCTAAATCTAGGGGACAAAAACTTGAGAAGTTGATTACCAGGGTCTGATTTACCCAACCAAAAACTGGAGTTGAATCTTTCTCCATTGTCATGGAAATTTGTATAGGTAACTTTCTTTTACTGTGAGATAGATGGTAGTTCACTGTGTCTGCAATGTGATATGATTGTACATGTTGGTTGGTGGTAAAAGAACTCATGAAAGATATCTACTATTGAGGCAAAGAGTTGAGGTATGTGTTCTACTGTAAAATATTTCAAGCTATTGAGCTTCTAAATAGTATATTGAAGTTTATTCATCTTATTTGGGCATTATTTTTTTTGGCAGTTTCCAGGTGACAAACCTACCCAGATGGAAGAGTTAGGGCTGCAACCACTGGATCAAAATGAATCAAGGAAGGATGGAAGTCACTCACTCAAGCTAAAATCTAGAGATTACCAGCGGAATCAGAGTGTCTCACCTGTTCCAAGGCAGGAAAATTGCATAAATGGTCATGTGAAAATGGATAAAAAATTAATTGATCTTAGTACTAGGCCACTGCGGTTAAATAGATCAACATCAACTAATCAGGTAATTGTGTCTCCATTAGCAATATTGACTTAAGTTTATCGATTGAGGGATGTTTTCTAAATTTTGCTTTCATAACCCTTAATTTATTTGGTTTTCTTAATCTTGTAGAAATGGGAAGTTTCTACATTTAGTTTAGTTAAACTAACGTATTATCTGTTTTACTAGGAGCAAGGTATGGATATACAAGTGTTCCACTGGTCTTTCAAAGATGAGGTTGAGAGATAACAAAGCTACAGTGCATAGAGTGTTTACGGATTTTACTTTTACACTTTTGACTTTGTTGTTCATGTGGAATTTGTTTTTGTTTTCTTGAAGCTTGAATTGTTTGACTTTGTGTATCTCTCTCTCTTTTTACTCAGAGCATGTTTGGTTCATCACAGAGTCCTCCTACGTCTTCCTCTGGCACAACACACGAAGAAATGACACAATCGTCTTCCTTCAGCGTCGGACCTTATTTCCTTTTTGATTGTACTTTTTCTCCTTTTCTCTCTAATAAAATTTCTCTTACCAAAAAAGTAATACTTTCTAGGAGTCATCAAGTATCAATTGTTATTTTGAAGATATAACTAGGACTTGGCTCAGTCATGCCTTCTATTACTAGTTAATTATCATTTTGTTGCTTGGTTGACAGATGGAGTGAAAGTTAAGGTACAATTCTATGATGACAAGCCTTTATCTACATCAGTTCCAAAATGTCTAACATGTATTGTCAAGGAGGTGATTACAGTCACCCCAAGGTATGTAGCATAACCTATTATTGTATTTAAAAATTGTACTTCGTGTGTATGTTTCTAATTTTTAACCTCATTTTGGAAGTACATTTTTATATAACTAAAACACTAAACAGTTAGATCTTGAATGCTTTGGCGAATGGCCCAATCTGGTTGATAAGTGATGGCTTTTCTTCATCCTTTCTTTCTCATCGTATATGTTGAGCTAAATTTTATGAAACAAAAGTACATATAGTATGGATTTCAGTGGTCATTAACGATTTTGTTATATTATTTTTCCCTCACCATATTTCATTTATGCTCTTTATAGTTAAATGCTCTGAAGAAGTGCAATATCACTGTATATAGATTCTTTTATAATAATTATTCTGTGTCTGTACTCTGTATTGTGATCACTCTTGCTTTCTTCCTTATGTGACCACCTATTTTCGTCATTTAGTTATTTACAAGGATACTTGAGCTTTATGTGCTGATAAGTATAGATAATAATAGCTGCTTCAACTTGGCTTGATTACCTAAGATCTAACTGAAATTTTAATTGCAGACTCCAGGAAGAGAACTAGAATTAGATTGAGGCCATCAAGAGGAAAATTTTAATTTCATAATTTCTGTGGGGTCTGAATATTGGTGACGACTGCTATTATCAATATAAATATATGCTCTGTTGTGTAGTAAGTAAACACAAAATTCTTCTCGTATCACGTCTCTTGTTCTTTCCCTATCTCAACAATTTTGAGATTATAATATGCAAATGCGTGTTTGTTTCATTACCTGTTGAAATCATAGTACTGATTATTTTACCTTGCAAGACTTGCTTTCAAATAACCAAACAAAGAATTGGTTTCATTACCTGTTGAAATCATAGTACTGATTATTGTTACTAAGCTTTACTTTTTGATATCAATTTTATAGATATAATTTTTAAATGTATAAATTTGAAGTTTCATTCTGAGATTATTATTCCATATCCCAAATACATTATAATCTGATGGGGTGCCTTGGGGGAAATAGGTTGCAAAGTGGAGTTGTTATCAATTCAATTTTATCTTTGTTGAGGCTTTGGTATTTTGACCAACCTATCTGACCATACTGGCTCTCTTAAAATTGAAACCATAAATAAAGGTACAACTAACCAAAAATAAAGCCAAAAAGGGAAACAAAAAATTGGGTAATTTCCAGAATTATTTGGAAAATTTCTATAAATTAGGAATTGGGGATAGGAACTAGAAATAAGTAGGAGTGATAAGCTGTTCTAGTAGTTAAAGTTTCATGGAGGAGGGAGAAGCTTGCAGGTTCGACTCTCACCTCACTAAGAAAAAAACTAACATTTAAATTAAATTGGCCATTTTAAAAAAAACAAACTAGAAATAAGTAATTGACTTCATTTTCTACAACTGGCTCTGTTTCCTGATTCCCCCTTAAACTTTACTTTCTCAAATTTTACACATCTCCAAGATTCATAGTTGTTTACACATCTCCTAGATATCTACCTGACGTTCCCAGCCACCAGCGAAGTCACTCTATTGGCAAGGATGATGTGAGCTCATCCTTCATTTAATTGGTGTAGATTTATATTATTATCTTCTTTAGTTTTCATTCTGGAAGTGCTTGTACTTTTGAACTCCTTGCTTGACAAATTTAATTGGTTTATAATATTTTTCATCAAAATCTACATTTCACTGTGTGATTTTTTTCTACCAAGTTATGTAAAATGTGTTTGTTCATGAGTTGCTTGTGTGCAGGTTTATTAAAATATTTAATACAGGTTCATCACCTGAAGGTTCTAATAGTGACTAGGTTCAGCTGCATGAAGGTTCTGACAAAGGTCGCCACCAGAAAGTTAACCCTTCAAAGGGTAAGGATTCAGAAGATGAGTCCAGTGACTGGCTTGCTGTTGATGATTTTAATTAGATAGACTTTTCTTGTTTACCAAGTTGTAAAGGTTCAACATTTTCTCCTATTCGATGGTTCTGTGTTTAGGGAAATACAAAATCATATAAATTTATTACAGTATTTTTGTTCATATGCGCGGGTACATATTTCTCGTTTGTACAAGGCTAATGTAGGGCAGTGGGTAAACATCACTCATTTGTTGATAGTGTACGATGCAAACAAAATCAAGTATTTCAATGTTGTAGTAATTTGAAAGTTTCTGTTACTGGGATCTGTAACATTGCATAGCTGTCAAAGTGATAATAACATAATTTACTCTATGTTTAATATTGAAACTTCTCCCAAAAATAAAATAAAAAGGGTAAACTAAAACCTCCTCCCTGGAGGTTTCAAGAAATAATAATGATCCCTAAAGTTACGCCAAACTATTGTCAGCGGTTCCACACTACAACCGTAGACATTGTTTGACTATTGTCAATGGTTCTACACTACAACCGCAGACATTGTTTGACTATTGTCAGCGGTTCCGCATCCCAACCGCAGACATTGTTTGACTATTGTCAGCGGTTCCGCGTTACAACTGCTGACAATACATAACTAATGTCAGTGGTTTAAGCGCTGATGTTGTTTTTAGTGCTATTAATAGCGCCATTATTGTCTGCGCTTGTACCGTTGACAATAGCTATGATGGAACCGCTGACAAAGGCCTTTTTTGTAGTAGTGCAATGACACCTCAAGGGTTAATACATGGTTTTTCTCAAAAAATCAAGGCTTGTAATGTAGGTATTATTGCAAAACAAAAAGGCTCAGGCTCAATAATTAAGGTCAATGGATAAATATACATAAGGTAGGCTATATTTGGCTCTAGCTAATCGTTAGAAACAGGGCCTTTATCATTTCCAAGTGCTAATCACATTCATGCATAAGCAAGGAAAGAGGAAAGTTCTGCCACATTATTGTCAAGCAAGCACACTCTCAATAAAATTTAGGCATAAGTCTCACACTATACTAAGGTAAACTTCAAACATCACATCCCTAAAAAGACATTGCAATGATATCAAGTTATCATCCTAGGCAATCACAGGTACACTATAATCAAAGCATGGCAAAATATTTCCAACAAAACCAGCATAAAAATATAGTTATAATTAAGTATTGCCCTAAGACAAGTTATCTTAACATTTGGGTAATGAAAGTTTGAAATTTATTCACAATACTAACACCCTAGTATACATATCTACAATGTTTTTAGTTTTCAAAGTATTAATGATAGGGATCGAGCACTTCCCTTTATTATCTGTGGTGAGGTGAATGGTTGATTGGTGTGTAGAGGAAATGAAATTATTTACAAGGATATGACTATAACAATGAAATACGATGAAACACACAATGAAAGAAATGGGAGTTGTACAATGGTAAGGAATACAAAATACATAACTAAAACTTCTTTATGTTATTTTTCAAATAGAGGAATTGAAATTGCATGAATTGAAACTACCTGAATGGTGAACAGAAAATGGAGTAGAGGTGCATACGTTAGAGGGTCTTTGCTATAGGAAAAGGGATGGACGTAGGCATGCTAACTTCCTAGTGTAGTGATGCTGACGTTCTGGAATGCATCATGAAAAAGTGCCTAGCTTCACGCGTGAATACGCTCTATGGTAAGCGTAAGGACGCTGGTGGTGATCCTGTAATTGACTTTTCCCTTTTTTTTCTCTTTTGTTTTCAAACTCTATTTTTCTCTTTATTTATTTTTTTAAAAGAATTCTCACTACTTTATTTATGTACAAGAAAAATAAACTTTGGCTCATCCCCCAGGATCCCATTGCCTATGACCATAAACTCTTGGTCTTTTGACAACAACTTTCTCCTTGTTTTGTTTTAGGCTAATGCTCAATACAACTTTCCTTCTCTTTTTCTCTTTCTAAACTTTCTGCTTTTTCTTCTTTTTCTTTTCTTGCTTTCTCCTTTTTTGATCAGCTTTAGTATTCCTCTTTGTGTGCCACAAGTAATGTACTGCTTCCGGATATGACTCACCTTACTGAATTTCCTACTCTTCATCAATTTTAACTTCATATTTTATTTGTAGTTCATGATTCTCAATTGCTTCATCTTTATCCACACTTTCAACCGATGAAGCTTCAGAATTTATGGTTTTATCATCAATTGAGACTTGTTCTTCAGCTTCAGCATCATCAACACAAATTAACACCTCAACTTCTCCTTTATCCTCAACTATCATAACTTCTTCATAACCTTGTTCCTTAAAGAAACAATCCAATGCCAACTCAATTTTTTCTTTGTTAACCAAGTGGCCTCAATTACTCAAGAGGGGGGGGGGGCTAAATTGAGTATTAAAAATTTTACTTGGAATGCTTTTGAAATTGATTCTTTAATAAATATACTTGATGAAGATGATAAGTTTAATCACAAGTAATGACAATTTACACACAAGACGAAATAATAAGCACTTAATATATGGCAAATAAATTCACTTAAAAGTTAAAGAGTTGTTTCAAATAAATTTAACAATTATGTTATGAACACAACAAATTTAGCAAACAATTTAAGTGCATAAATTTAAGAGTTTAGGGAAGAGAGATTTGCAAACCGATATATACGAGTTCCACCACACCCGTGTACATCTCGCCTCCAAGCAACCCACTTGGAGGATTTCCATTATTGGAGATTAGAGATACAACTTTGAGCAATTACAGCTTCCTAGTGTCCCACACTTAAGAACCCAATTCTCACAAGTACAAGGGCAATCCACACAAACTCTCAATCTCTCAATTTTACAAGGTTAAACCTTAACCCAAAACTCTAGGAATTTAGTGTTTAAGTATACAAGGATAACTCTCCAATAGAGTGGATATACAAATTAAAGCTTTCAAAAAATAATAACTCTCAAAGAGAAGATATGCAAAATTTTAGCACTCAAAATAATTTTGCTCACAAATTAACTCTCAAAATAATTTGCAAAATAATAGGAATAGAGAGCTATTAGCTTAAGAAAGGAGAGCAACGTGAGAAGGAAAAAGGCAGAGGAAATGCTTCACTGCTTGTTGTGTTATGCTACTTCAGCCTTCAACTTCCTCTCCTATTTATAGTAAATGCAAGGCATAGTGTTTGCAATTAAAAATTCCTTATGAGTGGTGGTGTCATTGCTTAATAAATTCCAACGTGCATAGTGGAGAATGGAACAGTTGGCTTAATTAATCAGTTCAAGCATAGTGCAGCATGGAGAGTGCAGTTTCTATTTGGTGGATCATGGAATATTTGGCTTTAATTAATCAAATCATGCATAGTGCAGCATGGAGAGTGCAGTTTCTGCTTAGTGGATGATGGAGCATTTCAATAGTGATATGCAATGCTGTCACTTTAACTTCTGGGGTTTTAATTCAAATTCCAGAACCCCTTTGCACTAAATGAATTGATTCATGAATAGATTCATGCGTGATTTTATACAATTTTTCCACTGCCCAGTCGTATGAATCGATTCAGGCTATATATGAATTGATTCATCACTCAAAAAATCACTTCCTGGGCTTTTCCTCACGTGTGAATTGATTCAGGGTTATGGTGGATCGATTCATATAGCTGTTTGACACTTTTCCATGCTTTCTTGAACCTTTTTTGATATTCGATTGCATACGGTTTGGTTCCTTTGATTCTTAGGCACTTGGATGAACATTTTCCACTTGTTTTAATCCTTTGTAGATGCTTTGACTCAAATTAAATTCAAACATCAAACATAATTAATTTGTCCATAATTTTATATATTTGATCTTGATTCTTCATTTGTTGTATCACTATCAAAACCTACGTCAACATATAAATACATTCTTCTCCAACAGCAATGCAAAAGGAATTATTACATTGATTCTCAAGTCTCTCAACTCTTGTGTCCTCTTCCACTGACTAACATTCTTCAATATCTTCTTCTTCACTTGACGAATCAAAGAACTCTTCATTTTTAATCTCAGGAGTTTCTTTTATTAACAACCTTTGAGGACAAGGAATATAATCCAACTCTTTAATAATTGGTGAACTACAATCCTCCTCGAGTAACTCCCTCATTGATTCCTCCCTGAAACTTGATTTTTTAGCTTTTTCTTATTGACTTATATCTTTAGTTTCAGGTTCTTCTTCTTGCTCAAACACATCATCATCTTGTTCAAAGTTAGGTTCAACCATTTGCATTACAAATTGCTCCACTTGGTTCTGAATTCTCATAATGGCATTATTAAAATTCTTAATACCAATTTGTGTATACTTGATGAATTAAGCAAGTGTCTTCTCCATCTCAGATGTTTTTTCTTCTTGCATAACATCAGTATCTTGTATATCCATCTTATCACATTGTCCTATATTTTGATTGGCCACTTGGTATGCAATCCATTCAACTTGATTCTGAATATTTTTGATAGAATCTTCAAAGTTCTTGACACCAGTCTTTGTAATTTCCATGAATTAAGCTAGTATGTTTTCTAACTCAGATGTTTGTACCCTTTCCTCATGGTTCATATTTAAACTTTCTGCATATTGCAAAAATTCAGCAAGTGTCTTTTCCAAGTTTGGTTCCATCACTTGTAACTTTTCACTTTCCAAAACAACTATAACCATTAAAACAACTAGCAACAAACAACTACTGTAATGGTTAGTGTTACACTAAAGCATCTAAAAACAACTAACAACAAACACTTAACACAATAGTAACTAACACCAATTAAGAAACACTTAACAAAATCCTAGTCCTACAACAAAATTCACTAACAACTAACAAAAATCACAAAAACTAAAAAAAATGGTTCAGTCTTGCAACTCCCCAAGGATTGTTGATATTAATCAACAATCCCCGGCAACGGCGCCATTAACTTGATGCATTATCATCGAATGATAAAATTCTTGGCAAGCGCACTAATCATTAAAAAGTACTATATTTGATCATTCCCACGGGGATTGTAATAAGTATCACAATCTTGAAAAGTCTTTAGCAGAACTTCACAACAAAACTAATTAAGTCTTATAAGTTTTCTGAATTTTATATTGTTTTTATGAATTTTCATATAGTAGTGTCACAAGCAGAATTAAGTAATTGAATTACTCTAAACACACAGATTGGCATCAAACTCAACACTCCACAAATAACAAATTTGCATGAACACAACATTAGGAAACACATACAGCAAAATTCAATCTCACAGATAGACAACTCCTAATTCCTTAGGTAATTATCACTAATCCAACCTAGGCTAATACTAATCCCTTAGGTATCAACTTCTAATTGAATCTAATGCAAAATTACAGCAAACCTTAGCACTATCCTAATTCCTTAGGTATAACTAGTAAGCCAACAATTGCGAATAAGAATTCCTCACCATGATTCCTCTCAAGCAAAGTCTACAAAATGGTCCTGGATTTCCTAATCCTAGGGTTAATGATGAACAATTGTTGTGTTCAAAACCTGCTCCAATACACCTTCAATTTTCTCACTTGAGATTCAGAATGTGGAGGCTTCATTCAATCCTAATCCAAGAGAGTTATACACTCGTGGAAGGGAAATGAAATTGGGTACAGAGAGTGGAGGTTAGGGATGAGAGAATTTAGAGAGGAAAGATCTAGAGAGATGAGAGAAATCTGAGAAAAAATGAATTAGATCTGAAAGTTACTTTGGAATTAGTTAGTTTAGCCTTTACAATGTAACTATAAATAGCTTTCCTAGGCCTCCTAAAAATCCTAAATTATAGAGAATATAATTAATTAAAACGTACAAAATAAATAAATAACTTAAATTAGTAAAATTACACATTTACAGTTCTGGAAATAAAACAGCAGTTGAGTGGACCAGTCAGATGGCATAAGCACGCCAGACTTGGGCGTAAGTACGCTGGCAGGTCTGGTTTATGGAATAGATGGTGGGCATAGACACGTTAGCATTCAGCGTTGGCACGCTGATGGGTCTTCAAGCATCAACTTAAGCAAATGGTATGGGCGTTGTTACGCGTGAGTCCTGATGAGCAGGTCTGGTGGTAAGTGGTGCGCGTACCTACACTAAAAGTGGGCGTGGGTACGTTGGTTGCTTCTGTGTTGAC
Source organism: Clitoria ternatea (assembly GCA_037962975.1). NCBI lineage: Eukaryota > Viridiplantae > Streptophyta > Magnoliopsida > Fabales > Fabaceae > Clitoria > Clitoria ternatea. Next base: position 47,397,683 of record CM075673.1, read on the forward strand.
ACGCTGGTAGAACCTTTGGCATGCTTGGTTGCTGTTTGGAGTAGGGTCAGTGGGCGTGCTTACTCCAGGTCCCGACGTGGTTATGCCAGGTGATTGAGACCTGAAATTTTTTCCTTTTTCATTAAATATCTTAATTTAATCAATAATTAATAATTTACTTAAAGCTAATGAAAGACATTATTATTTATCTGAATCAGTAAAAATTCTAATTAATTACTAAATGAATAGAATAATAATTATTTTGCCATTTAAATTAATAAAATATAATTAGGAAAAAACTAATAAATAAGTCTTTTCAAGACTTATAATGATGATTTAAAGACAGTTATGACAATAACCGTGTTTAAAAGACTTTATATTTAAACATGATTAAAAGTATAACTGTATTTAAAAGGGAGCATTTTAAACACAGTTAAATTGTTAACCGTGTTTAAATGTGTAGTCTTTTAAACACAGTAAAAATAAAACATGTTTAAAAGATACTATTTAAACATAGTTGACAACCGTGGATAAAAGGCCTTACCTATTATCACACCGGGAACAACCACGGTTCTTTAACCTTATTTAAAAGCCTTTTTTAACCATGCTTAAAACCCCTTTTTCCACTAGTGTGTGTTCTTGAATATGGTGGTTGTTGGGAGAGATTTGTTCCATTGATTGAATTCACATACAACAACAGTTACCACAGTAGTATCTGTATGGCTCCTTATAAGGCACTTTATGGTAGTAAATATAGAATGCCTCTATGTTGGTTAGAAACTGGTAAAAATTTGGCCTTAGGGCTAGAGATTATTCAAGAGGCTACTGAGCAGATTAGAAAGATACAAGAGAATATGAAGATTGCTCAAGACCAATAGAAGAGCTATTATGACAAAAGGCAAAAAGCACTTGAATTTTAAGTTGGTGATCATGTATTTCTAAAAGTCTCATGTGATAAAGGAATTGGTAAAACTTTAAAGAGTACAAAATTAAGTCCGAAGTTCATTGGACCATATGAGATTCTAGAGAGAATTGGTGAGGTTGTTTATCGGATTGCACTTCCTCCGTATCTTGTGAATCTGTACAATTTAATTCATGTGTCATAGTTGAGGAAGTATGTTCCTAATCCCTTGCATGTGATACTTGTTAATGATGTTGATGTGTGAGATGATTTGTCTATCTCCCCTGTGTCTGTTCGTATTGTTGAGCATTCCATTAAGAGGTTGTGGAATAAGTCGGTACCTTTGGTGAAGGTAGCATGGAAACATGGTAATGTAGAGACTTTCAAATGGGAACATAAAGATGACATACGAGGGCGATATCTAAATGCGTTTGAATCAGGTATGTTAAATTTCAAGGACGAAATTTCTTTTTAGGTGAGGTGGATAGTGACATCCTAAATTTTAGAGAAATAAATTTATTAGATCATGATAATTAATTATTGTGGTCCAATATACATGGGAAAATTAATTAGATACTAATCGAGATTTATCGGTAAATTAAAATTTGCTAAAATTGGACAATTTAACAAATGGTGTAGGACCCACTAAGTCAAATTGGATATTTGATGGGTCTAGAATATTTAGGAAATTATTATGGTTATGGTGATATGATTAAAATAATTTTTGGTATTGAGGATATATATATATATATATATATATATATATATATGGACACAGCGTATGTTAAGAAACGAAAAAAATACAAGGCAAATGGAATTAAAAACAAAATGCAAATTCCTTTTTTCCCTCTTTATTTGACCATGCAGTTTTCCCACTCTCATTTACTCTTTTTTACCCATTGGATAAAGGAAATTGTTGACCATTAGAAAAAGTAAGTTGATGCACCCTTTTGACCATTGGACAATGACCAATTTTGTAATTTCTCTCCTTCTTCCTTTCAATTTTCGATGGCTTCTCTCAACTCTCTCTCCATACTTCATTTTCTTCTTCTTCTTCATTCCTCCTAACCCAAAACCACCCACCCCTTCTCCACGCCCACTTTCACTAAAACCAATTTCTAAGCTTGGATTTGTGAGGCAAGGAAGACACTTTGTGGTGTATCTCAACTTATCTCCCCTTTTCTTCCTCTTAATTTCATGTTTGTCTTTATGCTTGGAGAAAAGGTGAGGTTTCATCATACCCATGGCTTCTGTTGGTGGTTTTGAGGTTGTTGGAGTATTGTAATGGAAGATTAAGTGTAGTTTTGATGAATGAATGCATATGGAACCCAAACCCTAGGGTAGATGACCATTGGGAATTTTTTTGTTGTTGATTATGATATGAATATAATGTTGTTGTCTTGGAAATGCCTAAGTGATGCAAAGAAATTATTGGAATTGATGTTTGGCAATTTTTGATAAAAACCCTAAGATGTGGAAATTGGGGCTTTTGGAAAAATTTGATGAACTTAGGGTTCATTGTCTTAAGAATGATTTTGGATAAGGAAATGAATTTTCGAAATGGTTGACACTAATTATTGATGTTGGGAGTTTGAGGAATTAAGAAGATGTGGAAGGCACTAAGATGGTGAAATTAGTAAAAGTGGTATTTAATGTATGTTGGTGACTTAGGAGTTGTTTTGTAGTCATTTAATTTTAGAGAATATGGATTAATAAGGAGGAATTCCTGAAACCTAACAAAATAAGAAAAATTGGTGTTTATAACATGGTTAAGACATGTTAAGTGTTTTAGATATAATGGTGAATATTTAGAATTAGAAATTAATGCCTTCATAGGCCAATTGATTAAGATTTGTATATATGTTAATGTAGGATCTATTCTGAACGACGAGGCGGGATCACCGAATCGCTTGAATTACTTCTCTTGAGGTAGGAGAGGAGTTTATATTCTAAATGCATGAGTAGAGTATTTGTTGATTGTTGTATGTGATATTACACATGTTTGCCTTATCCTTGATGTATTGATGATTTGTGATGTTGGATATGGTGATGTTAGTGTGCTTGGCAAATGTGTGTTATGCATTTGGAATAGTGGTGGTATGCTTTGTGGTGACTGATAATTATTATAAGAATTTGGGGCAAATGTTGTTCCTTGTGTTGTTGAGAATATGTGCATATTCACCATTAATGTTGAATGACAAATATTGATGTTGAATGAAAATGGATATTGTTGTTGATGATTGTTGATGCCATTGTGCTTGATGTAAGCATAAACTTGTATTTATGAGTTAAATTTGTGTGTTATGGAAAATGTTGTGAATGCCACACTAAAATTTGAAGCAATGGCACTAATTAGTAAAATTAAAATCCACTAAAAATTGAGTGGTGATGTGATGATGGTGATGGTTGATGAGTGGCATGGTAGGATGCATAACATGAGATTGCATATGATTGGTATTTCCATTGCATCCATGGCATATTGCAAAGCTGTCGGTAAGGGATGCTAGGGGTTCCTCCAGTTAGCCTAGTAGGAGGGCGGCTCTATGCACGAGCGTTGTTAATTACCCTAGTGACTTAGTGGTAGAGTCATGAAGCTACCCATGCTTAGCTACAGGGAGCTGCATGTGGTTAACCCGGTAGGGGTAACTATTTGAGGAGTAGGTGTCCCATGTGGTCTTTTGGATTACAGCTACCATGGCATGGTGCATGGTTGACCCGTAACACCATTATGTTATTATGTTGTTTACTGTGATCATGGTGAAAATAACTGGTGTTACGAGATGGGCAATGCGGTTTGGTACTTGTAAAAATTGAGATTTGACATATATGTATACACATGTTACTGTTGCAATAGGGGCATGGTCATATACCTATGCTTGAACTCACATTAATGTTTTATATTCCCATAGTCAGATCTGTAAATGTTTTTGATGAATATGATTCTTGTGCACATGCATTAGCTCAAGAGCATTTGCATATAGAATGATGATATGCCAAAATGAGGATGAGATTGGATTGTGATGATTAAGATAGATGAAAAAGAACCTAAAGACAACAAGTAAAAATTTACATGTGATGAAAAGACTTTGTGTATTGGTGATGATGCTTATGTTAACTCAATAAGATAAAGGGCAATGATGTGTGTATATGTATGTGTTTTGCTATAAGTCTTAGCTAATGATCATGATATACATATATGTTGATAGAATGATGAAGTTGTGATGATAATTGATGTTATATGCATATACACATAATCACAAATGTATTCATATTCATCACTTAGAATGTATAACTCACTCTTCATATTATCTTTTTAGCATTGTGATGCAGGACGTATATGGGGTGAGATGCATCTTATTTTGGAACTCTATGTTTTGGTGGTAAAGGTAAAATAATTGTATAGGGATGCCTTGGCTGACAAATCATTGACTTTTGGAATCATATATGTATTTGATGACAATGGTGTTAATGTAGATGTTGTGTTGATGGCTTAAGTTTACATGTACTTGGTTTCACATGTTTTTGTGTATACATGTGTATACAATAGACCAATTATTTTGTAAACAAGTATATGAATATTGACAATAAAAGTTTTATAGTCCTTTTGATGGGGGAATGATGCATATGTTAATAAAAATCCATGGATGGGTAAATTATTGAAGTGTAAGGATATGATTACAATGGTTATGCATGACTTAGAAGTAGATTTGGTGATTTAAATGATGTTTAGAGTTAGTATAAAAATGGCTTAGTGGATTGATGGTATGTTCTTCTATGTCTTGTGTCGTAATGTGAGTGATCCTTGATGATTTTATGCATAAAAAGGACTGGGCATTGCATGATCTAAGGTCCAAAAGCATTTTTTTTTTGAAAATTGGAAAATGGTGGAACAGGGGGCCAACCACGGCCAGTGGAAGATTCTGCCCTAGAGTATACTTACTTGCAAATTTTGGGCAAGAAAACAGAACCAACCACGACCAATGGTTTGCAACAACTGCCAGTGGTGGGTTTTGCCTTGAAGTGGACCTTTGTTATGAAAATAGGGCATGGAAAACAGATCTAACCATGGCCAGTGGATTACAACCACTGCCAGTGGAGAGATCTGACTTGAAATGGGTTTTCTGGCACTATAGTAGTGACAATCACTACTAGTAGTGTACAACCATGGCCAGTGGAGTGCAACCACTGCCGATGGTTGCAACCACGACCAATGGTTATGCTCAAATATTGGATTTTCATACTTTTATGCCATTTCGAGTTAGGATTTGTACTTCTTTACTTCATGGCATATTTATTCAAGTAAATGTACATGTTTTTGCTAAACTTTAGCAATTAATTTGAGTATTCTTGGATCTCTTATTACATCCACGCTTGCTTCCGAATTAACATATGTGTTCCGCTAAACACTTGTATTGTGATTGTGTAATTGATTATTTTAAGTTGACATTTATATAAACCATCTACCTTCTCATATCGTCATATATGAGATAGGTCTTTAAAAGGTTTGGGGTTCATTGTTAAAGTCTTTAATTGTGGTGTTCTTTTTCCAACGGTGGTCTAAAATCATGAAAAATTTATCCTAGTTTTCATTATCTAAATATTGATACCTTTAATATTATTTATCGGATTAAGAGCACCACAAGTCCAGCCTTCTTTGTATTCCCTTGTTTTGCATTCGCTAAGGCTTTATGAAAGTCTCGCTCAAGCGACTTTATTTTTAATAGCCTCAATGAGTATTTCGCTTAAGCGAAGTAAGCTCGCTCAAGCCAATTTTTCAAAATAGCTTTCTTCCTTCATTTCTCTTAAGCCACTTAGATTCGCCCAAGTGACTTTTGTAAAACTGCTTCCTACCTTGATTTCGCTTAAGCGAATGATATTCGTTTAAGCGAAATTTGCCTCTAATACTTTAATTCTTTTCTACCTCTATGTCGCTCAAGCGAAGCTCTTATTCACTCAAGCGATAGACTCGCTCAAGTGAATTTCAGGCTCATTTAAGCGTGTTGATCAAGACTTGAACTTTTTGAAGCTTTTCAAGGGAATTTTTATTCCATAACTTCTTCCTTCTTTTCTTCCTCAACTTTTCAACTATAATTACACAAAACCTTAGGATAAGGAACACTTAGTTACACAATTTGTAACAAAATATCTAGAATAAAACTTTCATCACTTAACATACATAAAATTATCCAAATTTAAATAATTTCCTATCAAAATTATACCCAAATAACCAAGAAATATACATAATTTGGGCATTTATCACTAGCATGTAGTATTTCTTGGAAAAATGGGTTTGCATGGTGGAATAAAATCTTGATCTTGGATCATACCTTAGCCATGGTTTTGGCCATGATGCTCCCTTAGTTTAATGATGTTTTTAAGCTATGAAAATGTATTTTTGGACAATAAGAGTTTAGATCAAGGGGCTGGTTGTGTGGTTCATGAACTTGTACATGTTGCATGTTGAAAAATATTACCTTTTCTTAGCTTGCATATTGATTTTATGGCACCTATGGTTAAGATGCCCCTTTACATGTGTAAAATTTGAAAACTTGGTATTTATTTGATGATGAACCCGTGACCATATGTTTTTAATCTTGGTGAAGTTTCTAAATGTTGTACAGTGTATATGGTTATACGTGAAAAACAAATTGCCTTATGTGGTATTAATTGTTGCATGCAAACTTTAAAAATTTTGGGCTTGATGTGTGACATGTATTGTGGCTATTTTAGTACTTTTTTATGGTTGTACGATGGTGTGAAATAATTATCCAAGTTGTCATTTGGGAAAAATCATAAGGAACCCCGAGTGTGAGTGTGCTGTCTTTATTTTGTAACTTGTTGCACAATTTGCTATGTAAATTTAATGTATGGGTACTACTCAAAAGGTGAGGAGGTGGATGGTGGTGGTACTATATGGTGGTTGTCCTTAATCACGATTTACAATGTTCTAAAACGAGGAAAAATTCAATGATTTAAGAATTTCGTGCAAAATTGAATTTTGGAAAGATTTGTGTTATGGTTTTATTTTATAAAGAAAGGATTTTAAAAGTTAATCACTTTTAGCTTTAGAATCACCTAAATCGAAGTTTTCTAGCAAAAATACACTAAAAAACAAAGTTTCTGACAAAACCAACAGAAAGAGAGACTTGTACCTATTTTAAAAAAATTGGACAAGAATGTTGTTTTATGAAGTTAGAAGGTTTTTTATACGATTTTATTGAAACAAGATTAAAAAGGTGTTTTAAAGCCAAAGGCCTAAGAATAAAGTTCTATGGAAATTAAATGCGACGGGACGATGTTCACCCAATAGTCTGACAAATTTTTCATGGGACGCCCAAGTTTTATTTAAGTTTCCTAGCTACAAAGAAATCCTAGTTTTTTGTAAGTTGCAGTGAAAACCTTAATTTACAATACCGAGGGAAACAAAGGTCGGAATCAAATTTTATGATGAAGCTACATTTCCATTAAATCAATTAAATAAGCATATTTTGTTCTTTTCATTGTACCTAATGAGTTTGGATAAATTTAAATTGGTTAACTAATGACCTACCCATAGTCAATAACTTGTTACAAAATTATTTGAAAATTGAATTTCCACTTTAAGCTCTAGTCCAGTATTTCTAAAAAGAGATTTAGAAAGGAAGTGAGACTTAGACCTAGAAATTTCACTTATATGATTCCATGAGTTTGAGACATTCATAAATAAGGATTTTTCGATGTATTAAAGACAATAACACAGGGCATAAGGGTTCCGTCTGACACTTGGCTAATACAAAGCAAGAGATTAAATAAAGCAAATGCATACAACATCCGATACATGAGATTGAACGATAAGTTGGATAGCAAGACCTAGAGTAATAGTGATGGGTACACTGGAGGGCATGAGCGTTCTGATTGCATGGGATATTTTTAGGAGTACAATTAGGTTAGGCATCCAATGGCTTAGAGTCACGCCTGAGGCCGAATAGTCCGTGCCAAGCTTGGTGTGCTTTGACTAGAACAAGTTTCACTAGGGCCGTGTAGTGCCAATTCTGCTCAAAGGTGATCATGATAGGAATATGATTGACTCATATTATTTTAGGACATGCGTGTCCTTTACCCTTGTTGGTTACGGGAACTTGGCGAGCTCTGACCGCTCTAGCGTATATGTGTGTTCTTCCCAGTAGACATATTGTGGAGAGGTGATCATGATAATGAGACATTGGGCCTCATTCGTATGATGAAACTTAATCAAAGATGATTCATATGACACCTAACACATGCATAGCGTAGCATAGCATATGAATGACTAACCCCTGTGAACTATGTTTATGCCTGTGGCTATAATGTTTTCCTAATATTGTTCTATATAAATATGTATGGTTACGATGACTTGCCCTTGCATAAGAATCTATAGGTTGAGAGTGGTCACTCACCCCTCTAGAATTACCTATATATTTCCTATGTTCAACGTGGAAGAGATCCCGAATGTCTATAGTAGTGGACGTCTCCATACGAACGTGGAGGACTTGGATCTACCTCTCTGACTCCAATAGTAATGTGGGCAATGATGTTTAGACTTTATTTCTTTTGAGTGATTGTTTGTATATATATTTAGGGAGCTTAAGCCCCCTGTTCTTTTAAGTATGTAATCCACCTGGAGGATTAGACCATGTTACTGTTTCTTTGAAATAATCTCTGCTTATGATAATCACTGTACATAAAAAATCTCCTCAAATTTTCATAAATTTTAGTAACACGTTAGTTAATTGGGACATTCTGGTGTGGGAATTTGTCTTAGTTAACCGAGGGCGTTACAGAAAATGCAATGCAACATGTCCTAAAAACTTAATGAAATAACCATAAATGAATTGTTCTAAGATACTTATCAAAATACACAAAACTAAAACATTGCTTGTCCCTAAGAAATCACTACACTCATGTGAATCAGAAGTCAATTTGCTTATCAAAAAAGATCCCTATTAGATAACAAGATCTTTTATCAGTAAGGTAAAGAAGATCATCCAAATGCCAAAATAAAACCAATTAAAACCATGCAATCCATAATCCAAGTGTTAGGACAAGGTCACTCTCTTGTAAATTTCCAGTCAAAGTATTGAGGGCATATGTACCACTCAATTCATCACGATCACAAACATTACATAAGCCTGGCAATCCCAAGACATATAATTAATAACCATTTTGAATTGGTTTCGAGTCAAGTTCTAGAATACTCATAATCATGTCAATTATCGCTCAATCAAAAGAATTAGGGTTTATATATTTTAATATGTTACACCTTTGATTAACTAGGACTAATTCCCACACTGGAACGTCCTACTTAATTAAGGAGACACTAATTATTTAAGAAAAATAAGAGTTTTTTTTTATTAGTGATCATCATATGCAGTTCAAACAGAAATCATAACATAGATCGATTCTTTGTCAAATATTGTACTCAAAAGATACGGGGCTCGCAGGCTCCCAACAATAGTTACTAAAAAATAACATAACATTAAATAAACGTCGGGACCTACAAGAGCCTCGACACTAACAATGAGTATAAACAGTCGACCCCTACGATCCACATCCTCTACTAGAGGTAGTCCAGGTCCTGCTCGTGTTCGCCCTAACCTTTGACTGATGACCACAACAAGATGAAATAGACACAACACGAAATGGGTAAGTATAAGCTCTCAACCTATATAATCCACATGCCAGGGTAGCATTGAATATTTAACTAACATATATGTACTAAACAAGTGGAAGAATTTCATACATCATACCTCAGGATAACCATACAGTACTTTGGAACATACAAGGAAAAAGGAACACCCATAGAGTTAGTCATATAGTTATGATATACTATGCATGTGTTAGGTTTAGTTATTTCTCATCTTGATTTAATACCAATATGCAATGGGGCCTAACTTCCACTTATCAATCTCATATACCATTAACCATGTGCACAATAATGCCACCTTATTCTCTCTGCCCAACTAGAGCGACCGGAGCTCTCCTCGTTCTGGTTTTCACAAATGGGTAAGGACCCGTAGTCCTATCATCACAATGGTCAATCACATCTCTCCAGAAAGGGCACTCCATGGTCATAGAAACTCCCGCCCCTCGTCAAACTATATCAGAGTTTGCCATGAGTTGTACAGCTTTAGGTGCGAATCCGAGCCATTGGAGGTCCGCCTCCGGTATACTCCCTAGACTACCCTTGGGGGTCGAGGCACAGTTGTTTCTTCAATGTACCCATCATTGTATGCTCTAGGGGATCATTCCAACATCCTTCCTTACTCCAAATGCAATATGCCATAAACTTGTCTTATCATTAAGGTGCCTGAGTACTAGACAGAACCTTAACATCCCTGTTTTTAGTAAGCAGCCTTAAACTTATAGATTTTCAATCACTAGGATTCTTAAATGGTAATCAGGGTAGAGACCATTTTATAAGAAGAAAAATGTAATTGAGTTGAGAAAACTCAATAGAAAGAGATATTAATTGTGTATAATAATAATATGGGGTTATACTCAATGATAAATAATAATATAATATTAGGAATAGTAAATAAGGGACCCCGCGGGCAGTCAAATGTTGTACCTAGATAATAATCTCGTTAGAATAGTACTATCGTTCACATAAAACGAGGAAGAATTGAGACAGTTCCTGTACACCCATTTTATACCCAAAAGGGCCCCTAGGTTGTTCGTTTATACACTTTGGGATTTCGATCCCAGCACGGAAAGTCCCTAATGAACCATTTCGGTATTTCAAACATGACTCTTGAAGAGCCCAAACTCTATCAACCCTGTTTCTTAGAAAAACTACCTAGTTAAATCGGAAACCCTGAGTTCGGCTCAAACACTTTTAGTGTTTTAAGCCTAACTTTCTCATATGGTATCAAAATCAAGCGATTCTCATCTTGGTTTCTCTGTTATGAAAAACCTAACAACACTATTTCTAGTCTATAACCCAAATTCATAACCTATCATTACTAACTTGAAGAACCAAGGATTTGTACTCCGAAAATCCATTATTTAAATCCGTTATATTTCATTACTTTAAGAGAAAAATCATAACTCCCTCGTATGAGCTTAGAATCAGTTTGTTTCAATTTCTTTAACTTTTTATCAAATCCCTCTACAATTCTCCTGAAGAACTCGGAAGCTAGTTCATGCTCGATCGTTCCCGAGAAGTTAAACTTCTCAAGGAAGCTTCATTTTCATAACTAAGTGACCCAGCCGCGGAAAAACGCAAATATCTTCCTTATACGATGTCGAAATCACTTCGTTCTCTTTTTCATGACTTTCTATCGAAAACACCTACAACTTTGATGCAGAGCTCAAGAGCTGACTCTCAAAGGATTTTTTGCAACAAATTGATCTTTACAATTAAAAATAATTTTGGAGCTCCGGAAAGCACTTTTCCTTGTTTTAAGCATAACTCCTGCTTCGAATCTTAGATTTTTGCGTACTATATATCATTTTGAAGACAAAAATAAGATCTAAAACTTTTATGTTGGACACTTTTTTAGATTCTGGCCCTAGAAAAGAGTCACTTTTTCCCTCAAAGTTAAGTATTAAAAATCGTAACTAGGGTTTTATCCCGTATTGATTAAATCTAGACCCGACAGCCGGATTTTCCTATAAATAGGAAGTCACCCCCCGCTCAAACTAATCATTCTTTTCTTGTCCCTCACTCCTCTCTCTCTCTCTCTCTCTCTCCTCCATTGACGAGAAACTTAACCTCCGAAATCATCTTTATTCTTCACCAAAACTACCTCTGACCACCACAAACCACCACCTTCCTTTTTTCTCCACTATTTCCGCCACCTAAAACCACCACAAAACCACAACTTCACCATTGAGACAAGCCCAAACACATGAACTAAACACCACCCACGACCCCCATGACCTTCGTTTTCACTGTTCTTTCTTCCTACGAATTCCAATCTTTATTTCTTTGCAATTCTATCGATCAGTTTCAATTCTAATCGTCACAGAACACCCTCCACCACCATGAGTAGCCATTGACGCCACCTTCCTCCCTCCTTGGCTGATCATTTGCATGTTGGCCATTCTGGACTCTGATCATGACGTAGACGAATCGTCAATCGGAGCTTCGAGTTGAAAGTTGAGTTTTTGCCCCTCCGTCTAGTATCCAAAAAAAATATGATACCTCAGGTAAGGGGGTATATTATTGGGTATCCTAGGGTGAACTGAGTGTTCGGATAGCTTAAGGAACCTTTGGTCCTTACCTATCCGAGGGCAGGTTCAAGTACTATTGTTAAAAATCAAGTTATTTTCCTGCCGTTAAATTAAGCCACTTAGATTTTTATTAACATTTTATTATCGTGTATGTGATTAATTGGTTGTGTTGGAATTTACTTACTATGATGATTAGATGGACAAATTAGATGCCGAGTTGTGAAAATATTAAGGACCATGGGTGTCTATGTGGATTCCAACGGTTAAGTTTTCACAAAACATGATAAACGAGGATATAAGGATGGACAGGCAAGTGGCCTTTATTATGTACATTTATGTTATGTCCACAATTGTAATAATCATTGTGAAGTGTGGATTACTACCCATATCATTATATTTGTCCTCAATATGTTAACCCCTATACCTAAAGAAACCAAATCAAGATATAATGTTGTCACCAAATATATTATTGCTACTAATATTATTATTATTATATATTATTATTTTATTATTATTATATTATTACTATTGTATATTATTATTATCATTAATAATATTATTACTATTATTTACTATCAAGCATAATGGCTGGCTTTCGGTTTTGCCGCCGCTCTTAATAGTTTATCTTATTTATTTTCTTGTTTTACTTCTATTATCGAGCATAATGGCTGGGTCTGCCGCCACTCTAGCTATTTTTTTGTTTGTTTAAATTCTATCACTTATATTATTCAGCATAATGGTTGGCTCTGCCGCCGCTCTTAGTATTTTCTTATTTATTTAATTCTTGACATTCATATTTTGAGCATAATGGACGGCTCTTTCGTGGCTCTCGCAAATCTATTTATTTTATTATTCTCTATTATTTATATTACAAAATATAATGGCTTGCTCTGTCGCCTTATCGATAGTATTATTTTCTTACCATTCTTATTATTAAAATAAGAAACATATTATTTACTCCTCAAATTAAATATTATTTCAGCTAAGATATAGTCGGTATATTTTCTAAACAAAATATAAATAAACTATAACGTCCAAAGAACAGGTGAGACCTAACAACTTAAGGGCAAATATCTCAATGCAGGAAACGCATAGATACCCAAGGGTCAAAAGTAATAACAAAAATATGCATGTTGCATCATGAAAAGGATTTTTATGAAAACTAGAGCATACACCGGGGGTACGCTGGAGAACATTCGCGTTCGATCCCCATGAAGGATCTTGGGAGTAAAATTGGGTTGGGCATCTAATGGCTTGGATTCGCACCCAATGTTGGACGGTCCGTGGCAAGCCTAGTGTACTTCGACTAAAGACGGAGTGTAACTGGGATAGTGTAGAGCCAAGTCCCATTATTATGTGATATGAATGATGAAATGAGATGGATCCATGTTTCTGAGTAGGACCTATGAGTCCATTTGTACCCAATGATAAGATATGACATGTAAAGGACTTGGTGGGCTCTGATCGCTCTAGTATGGAAACGTTGTGCCTAGGGACAGCCTGAGCAGGACAGATTCCAATGGATGAGGTGATGAGAATGATAATGATGATGATGGATTTATTTATTGGGCCCACATGCATCATGAGACTTAACATCAGATAACTCATAATGAATCTAACTCATGCATTACATTGCAACATTATTGATTGCCATAAATTGTACATGTGTTGATTGAATTGATCATATTATACTATCTGTTGACTGAGTTTTTCCGCACAGAAAACCCTCGGGGTCCGGAGTTTATACTCACCCCTTACTACTTATTAATAACAAAGGAGCTGGAAAATCAGGAACAAGAATACGAGGAGTAGTTGTAAGTTGGACCAACTAGGAGCACTGGACAAACGTAGAATGTGTATAGTTAAATATATAATTAATTAAGTAACAAGACTAAGGTTGACTGTACATATTTAAGGGTGCCCACGTGCCCCATTCTATTTAAGAGTACAATTACTTATAGTTTATGAATGACTATGTAAATTACCTAATGCTTGCTTTCACTGATCCGCCACTATTTTAGTTGTACAAAAAAAAATTCCCCCACTTCTTCTAAAATTCGTTGCCTCTTAGTTAAGTAGGATAACCCAGTAAAAAGGCTTGTCCTAGTTAACCGAGGGTGATACATACCCGCTCGTTGTTTTTGTCCTTAAAGTATGTAAACTGTCATTGAAAAATCTTTTCGTGTTGAGAACACTGAGGACCAAAGCCTAAGTGCTACCTGAGTTACTTACTTAGAAGCACTAAGGTTGGTCTCTAAATAAGACTTATAAGGAAATTTCTAGAATTAAAATATCTGATTTATTTTTCAAATCTCTAAAAGAATATTTTGGGGAACATTTTTTTTGTTAAACTTTTAGGGAGTAAAATTTTCTAACTTATTTCATTTCCTTATTTCAGAAATATGATTTTATAATTAGTTATTAGTTTAAGAGGAAAATAAGGACAAAATACATTTCTTACGATTTTTCAAGTATTTACCAATGTCATTCCGTCGCATTGACTTACAACGAACGAATTAAATTGGTTTTGTCTCTTTAAAATTACTAAAAATTTTGGTAAAATACTTTATCATGATTTTCAGAATCCTTTCTAGCTCTACATTGAAAATAAAAATTTCTCTTTAGTTTAAACCCAAGACATAAAGTTTTTAGTTCTCGTTGTTTACTGAAAACTTTATTTTTGTCCTAGTTTATCTAGAAATTCAGAATTGAGTGATTCCAAAGCCAAAAGTGTTTAACTTTTAAAATAATAATTAAATATAGTAAATTTAAATACTAATTCTGCCCAGAAACAGCCCCTGTAGCAAAGTGCCAAGTTCGTCGTTCTAACGTTCATAAATATGTATTTAAGGAGAAATCGCACTTCGGAAATTCTTCAAACCAATTTAACTCATTTGGGTATTTTTTTTATGCTCAAAAGTCATCCCTCATACCACAAAATACTCCTCTAAAATAGTTTTGCCAAATTCCTCCGTTTACCCACAAAACATATTTTTTTTCCCTTTTTAACTTGTCGTTCGCGTCTAAACTTGGGTCCCCTTTTAAGTCTTTCTTAATCATAACATCCACAAAATTTTTCATGATCAATTATAGCACTAAACATTAAAAAATACCGCAGCTCCAACATCTATAATTTGTCAAGAAATAAACTTCAAACATTCTTTAAATTGCTTTTGAGTTTCGAGTACATAATTACCAAATATATAAGCCATTTATTTTCTTCATTTAATAAAATTCCAGAGTTAAATATATATTCTAAAATTCATTTTTATCATATAAATCCAAAAATTAAACCATGCAAATAAATCCCAAGTGCTAAGTCATTTAAGCATAATTTTACGTTCAAATCTATTAACATTAAGTCTTTTAAACTAGGGAAAATATTTTCTAGCAGCATCAACCAATTATTTTAGGTGTCAAATTCATTCTTAAAATATGTTAAGTTTCAAAAATTTTAATAGCACCACAAGCCATCATTTAAGCCAAAGAAAGTATAATATCTAGACATTTATATCACATGCATGCAATCAAAATAAAATTCTGCAGCAACACAATTTATAAGTTAGTAACTTCACAATTAAATTTTTATTAACTCAAAGAATTTAATAGGATCATGGTACAGCCATGATACCACCCAAAGATCTCAATTTTTCTAAAGAATTTTTCAAGCTTTAAACCACAATACTAAGATCTTTAAGAAGGTACCAAGGTATAAATATTAAGGGACATTTATAGCTCACCATGCATGTGAGAAATATGGATTTAAACAAGCCAATACTCCCCCCTTACCTTAATAATTTCGTCCCCAAGAAAAGAACATCAAGTGCCTCAAGGCTTGCTCCTAGGTCATCATTTATTGTTTTACCAAGGAGAAGAAAAATGGATGCTTGGGTGGTGGTGGCTTAACGTGACAATGATGGTGAAGGGAAGAAAAAATGTTGTTGTTTGTAGGAAATTTAAGAAGGTAAGGTGTCTTGGTATAGCGAAGCTAGAAAGGATGGAGAAGTAACTTGAGCTTGGTGAGGGAGGATGGATGATGATGTTTTAGCATGAATGAAAGAGAAGAAGAAAGGAATATGTTGCTGGAAAAAAGTTTCTATAACTTGGAAGAATGAAGAGAAGCAAAGAGAGAACACTAGATGCCTAGGTAGAATGGAAACTTTGCATGTCTCCCTGCTCACCAAGGAGCTTCTACGGTCATGAGTGGGAGGGATACGTGTCACTTGAGTCTCATGTAATTGCTAGGTGTCTCATGCAGCTCTTAGAGTGGTGGAGAAGAAGTTTGCATGGTCGTGGCAAGTGGCAAGGTAGTGGTGCAATATGATTGGCTTATTCACATGCAAGGTGGATGTGTCAAGCTACAGAGGCAGTGACTTGCTCGTGGTTTTAAGGGTTGTTGTGTGCCGAATTTGAAAAAACAGTGTAAAGCTGTGGCGAGATTAATGATTCTTACAAGAGTTAATTTTCAGGGAAACATTGATGGGGAATTGAACTTTGTGCCCTTCATCAAAGTTGTAGGTAATTGAGTTTTAAATTTTTTGATGAAAGAATCATTCGATTTCATGGTCATTCGAATGAGAAATGCGAAGAATACTGAACATAGTGCAAGCTGCCACTAGAAAAACATGAATCAGTATGGTATTTTAAATTCTGGGATTTATGGGGTAAGAATTGGCTTTCATGGTCAACATCAAAGTTGTAGATAATTTCAATACAAATATTTTGGGACAATAACGACTCAAATCTAATAACTAGAGAGGAAATTATGTTCAAAACATGTACAAGTATGCAGTTTGGCCTATACGGTTTACTTAAAAACAAAGCCTTTGGGTTCGGGTGACTGAAAACGGGGATCGAGTCCTTCATGAAAATCATTATACACAAGGTGAACGGCGTCTTAGGGTAAAAATAACTTACTCGAGCACTCTGAATAATCTCTTGGCCAGGACCAGGGCAGATTACATGTTTGAATGACTTAAATAATAATACTTAAACATTTCTATTAAATTACTAATATTCTAATTAATGAATTCTCTTATGAGTATTATTAAACACACTTATTATTATTATTATTATTATTATTATTATTATTATTATTATTCTAACCATCATTATTACTCACTCAATTAAAGCAAGGGTACTTGCCTCAAATTCACAAAATCTTCTAAAATATAACCCAGCCATCATATACAAGTAAGTCGATCGTAGCCCAATCATCAACACACATAAACTTAGCACACAATCAAGTCATTCGATCTCAAGGACCTACCATACAAAATGAGGGTTGTTACACTCTCTCCTCCTTTTAGAAATTTCATTTTGAAATTTCACCTATTGCTAGCAAACAAATGAGGATAAAGAGTACATCTTTTATCCTCGAGTTCTCACGTAACGTCTCCTTCGTCTGATTGACTCCATATTACCTTTACCAAGGGTACATCTTTCCCTCTCAGTTGCTTCAGACGAATGTCTGCAATCTTCACTGGTACTGCCTTATAGGTAAGATTTTCTTTAAGGTCAAGTTGGTCAGGTTTTAGGATATGATCAGAATGTGGCACATATTTTCAAAGTTGGGAGACATGGAAAACATTATGAAGGTTGGACAACTCAGGAGGTAGGGCGATGTGATAAGCACTCGGCCCAATTCTTTCAAGAATCTAATATGGTCCGACGTACTTGGGGCTCAACTTCTTCGTCTTCAAGGCTCTCCCTACTCCTGTTACAGGAGTAACTTGTAGAAAAACATGATCTCCTCTTTCAAACTTGAGAGGTCTTCAACGGTTATCGTAGTAGCTTTTTTGACGGTCTTGAGAAGTCTTCATTGCTACTTGAACCTCCTTGATTTTCTCTATGGTCCTCTGAATGACCTTTGCCCCAATCACAGCTTTTTTTCCTGTCTCGAACCAACACAAGGGCGTGCGACATTTTCTTCCATACAAAGCTTCGTACGGTGCCATCCCAATACTAGCGTGATAACTGTTGTTGTAGGTGAATTCCATAAGCGATAGATACTCCTACAAACTCCCACCATGCTCAAGCATACACATTCTTAGAAGATCCTCAAGAGTCCTAATGGTGCACTCAGACTGGCCATCGGTCTAGGGGTGATATGCTGAACTTAGCTTCAACCGGGTTTCCAATGCTCGTTGCAAGCTTTCCCGAAAATACGAAGTGAAATGGGGATCTTGATCAGATACAATGGCAAACAGTACACCATGCAATTTGACTATCTCCCTGATGTAGATCTGTGTAAGCTTCTCCAAAGAATACTTCATGTTGATTGGAATAAAGTGTGCGGTCTTTATAAGTCGATCCATGACTACACAAATTGCATCACATCCAGTTGAGGTTCTTGAAAGTCTAGACACAAAGTCCATGGCAATCTTGTCCCACTTCCATTCAGGGTTGAAGAGTTCCATACGGTTGCTGTTGCTCTATCTTTATCTTCTGAAAAGTCAGACATATACTGACATAATCAGCAATGTCCCTCTTCATTCCTTGCCACCAGAACACTTTTCTCGGGTCTTGGTACATCTTTGTCGCCCCTAGGTGTACACTATACTTGCGTTTGTGAGCTTTCTTAAGGATGGATATTCTTAAATTAGCATCCTCAGGTACACATAACCTCCCATAATACCTCATTACTCCTTGTCCATTTCACATAAATTCTCTCATCTTTGTCTTCTTGAGTTGCTTTTGTGGAGTCTCATCAGTCGAATGGGCTTTCTTAACTTGATCCCAGAACTCATTAGAGATCTTCAGCATCTCAACCATCAGGCTTCTTATTCTAGGTGACACCACGAGATTCAAACCGCGGAAGTGCTCTACTAGCTCCAGCTCCTTAGCCATCACATAGGACAAACGAAATGATTTCCTATTGAGCGCATCAGGTACTACGTTTGGTTTACCCGGGTGATAATGAAGCTCAAAGTCATAGTTTTTGATAAACTCCATCCATCGTTGTTGCCTCATGTTCATCTCTTTCTGATCGAAGAGATACTTCAAGCTCTTATGATCACTGAAAACTTTGAATTTGGTCCCATATAGATAGTGCCTCTAGATCTTCAAGGCGAAGACCACTATAGCCAACCCCAAACCATGCGTCAGATAATTCACTTAATGGGGTCTCAACTGATGGGATGTGTTAGCCACCACTTTTCTCTCTTGCATCAATACACATCCTAATCCACTTCCAGACACATCACAATATACTTCATATAACTTAGCAGGATAGGGCAAAGTGAGAACCGGTGCCCTGGTCAGCTTCTTCCTAAACTCTAGGAAACTGTTCTCGTACTTGTCACTCTACACGAAAGGTTAATCCCTGTGAGTCAAGTTGGTCAAAGGGGAAGCTATACGAGATAAACTCTTGATAAATCTGTGATAATAACCGACAAGACCAAAAAACTACGGATTTCTTTTACGCTCTTCGGCCTTTCCTACTGCAGCACTACCTCAATCTTAACGGGATCCACTGTGTTAGGGAATCCCATTAGGTTCAGGCAGCAGAAACACAAAGGATTCCCAAAAGAATTGCAAACACATATGTCTCAAGGCATTATGCTAAATTAAAATTTTTAATTAGGGTTTACCTCTTGTAGACGCAGAACAAGTTCCTCGATCGAAGCAATTGTAGCTTCGCCCTTAGGAATCCATACAAGCACTCCCACTAGAAAAACAGAGCTCTGAATGCTAGTACAGAAATTAATTTATGGTCTAATTTCTGAGCAACAGCCTATGAGCATCTTATGCTCTATATATAAGCTTAGGTCTTGACTTGAGCTCTCATTAAAAATTAGGCTCCTGACTCATTCTAAATGAGTTAAGCCTAAATAGTTTTATTTTCAGTCCAACTAAAATAAAACTATCCTCTGGTGGGCTTACTCTATGTGTGTGACCCTATAGATAAAATATTCGGTTATATTAATAATAAACTATTTTACTATTAATATAAAATAAGAGTGGTATCTAGCAATACATCATTATGTCTGAATATTATTTATCATCGACATGACCTATAAGTGATAATTATTTTATATATTTATTCCTTTTGTCACAATATCTAATTGGGCCCAAGGCATGGTCGTCGTTATCCTTGTATGGCCCAATTCATTTTACTTGATACCAGAGTAGACTTTACAGAACAAATATCTAATATTTATTCGTCCTAGCATGGCCATGCATTTCATTAGTCTCACTCCATCAAGTGGCCCATAGATATCACTCCTGTCACATAGGAGAGACAAATTCCATCTACATCACTCACATCCCTCTGCATAATTTATCTATTACCTAATCACAATCTTTATGGTCATCTTATTATAGATAATGTTTGATTGTATTAAAATAATAAACTCCTTATGTAGGAATCGTAGTGACTTTAGGTCGAAGGACTATATACCATTATCACATTGAGAACCGTTTATGACACTCATGTAATGATCCTTGCAACGTTCTCATGGTGGTTCTGTCCAGTACAACATTACTCTTAATGTGTACCCGTGTAAAGACTTGATATCATATATCCATGATTTGTGAGGTCAAATCATCATTACATTCACACACTAATCTTAATGTATTTACATGTCCCCATGTAAATACTTGATTAGGGATGTTTTAGGAATAATTCTCATATGACCTATTATTTCAGGATAAATAGCATTAGTCTAAAACTGAAAATACTAATTTTTTTGATAAGTTAAAATTGATACATTAATAGCTCGTAGGGCATACACCAACATTCTCCCACTTGCACTAGAGCCAATCAGACATTTGCCTAATGCCTAATGATCTAGTGTGTCTCTCATGCTTTTGATGTGCAAGAGGTTTGGTGAGTGGGTCAGCAATGTTCTCATCGATGTGCACTTTACATATCTTAACATCTCCTCGTTCAAGTATTTCTCGGATGAGATGATAACGCCTACGTATATGCTTGGATCGCTGATGTGATCTAGGTTCCTTAGCTTGTGCAATTGCTCCACTATTGTCACAGTAGAGACTTATAGGGTCCACAATGCTAGGAACTACCTCAAGTTCTGTTATGAACTTCTTGATCCATACTGCCTCTTTTGCAGCATTTGAGGTAGCAATATACTCAGATTCTATAGTAGAATCAGCAACTGTCTCTTGCTTTGAACTTTTCTAGCTTACAGCGCCACCATTTAAACAAAACACATACCCTGATTGCGATCTTGAGTCATGCTTATCAGTTTGGAAGCCAGCATCAGTGTAACCCTTTACAATGAGCTCTTCTTCCCCTTTATATATCAAGAATGAATCTTTAGTTTTTCTCAAGTACTTTAGGATATTCTTGACAACAGTCCAGTGACTTTCACCGGGATCAGACTGGTATCTGCTCGTCATGCTTAAAGCATACGAGACATCTGGTCGGGTACATATCATGGGATACATGATTGATCCAATAGCAGATGCATATGGAATCTTATTCATTCATTCTCTCTCTTCTTTAGTGGAAGGAGATTGAGCCTTTGATAGGCTTATACCATGAGCCATAGGCAAAGTTCCTTTCTTGGAATCTTGCATGTTAAACCTTTTTAACACTTTGTCTATGTATGTATTCTAACTTAGGCCGAGAAGTTTTCTTGATCTATCTCTATAGATCTTAGTTCCCAACACGTAGGTTGCTTCACCTAAGTCCTTCATAGAAAAATAGCTTCCCAACCAAGTCTTCACAGACTGAAGGGTAGGAATGTCATTTCCAATAAGTAGTATGTCATCAACATACATGACCAGAAAAACAATTGTGCAGTCACTAACCTTCTTGTAGACACAAGGTTCATCCTTATTTTTAGTAAAGCCAAATTAATTAACGGCTTCATCAAAATGAAGATTCAAGCTTCTGGAAGCTTGCTTAAGTCCATATATGGAACGTTGTAGTTTGCACACCTTCCTGGATGCTTCAGGCTTAACAAAGCCTTCGGGTTGTGTCATGTACACTTCCTCAAGAAGATTTCCATTAAGGAAAGAAGTCTTGACATCCATTTGCCATATCTCATAATCATGGTATGCAGCAATAGCAAGCAGAATCCGAACAGACTTTAGCATAGCGACTGGAGAAAAGGTTTCATCATAGTCTATACCATGAATTTGATTGAAACCTTTCGCTACCAATCTTGCCTTATAGGTACTTATATTTCCATCCATGTCAATTTTCTTTTTGAAAACCCACTTGCATCCTATAGGTTTTACCCCTTCGGGTGCATCAACCAAAGACCAAACTTGATTAGTGTACATGGAGTCCATTTCAGATTCCATGGCTTCAAGCCATTTCTCAGATTCTAGACTTGCAATGGCCTCTTCATAAGATATTAGCTCATTTTGATCCATTAGCAACACATCTCCTTCCTGAGTTACAAGAAATGCATATCTTTCAGGTTGTTGACGTATTCTACCTGATCTACGCAAGTCTTGTTCTACTGGAGTTGGAGTTATCACAACATTTTATGGTTCCGGCTCCATTTCCACCATTGGCTCTTCAATGCCTTGTAGGTCTTAAACTTCTTCAAGTTCTACTTTCCTCCCACTGACTCTTTTAGAGATGAATTCCCTTTCTAAGAATATAGCATTTCGAGCGACAAACACTTTGCCCTCGGTAGGATTGTAGAAGTAATAACCCTTAGTTTCCTTTGGGTATCCCATAAAAAGACATTTATCTGATTTGGGTCCAAGTTTGTCAGAAATCTGACGCTTCACATAAGCTTCACAGCCCCAAATCTTAAGAAAAGACATACTGGGTCGTTTCCCAGTCTATATCTCATATGGTGTCTTTATGACAGCCTTAGATGGAACATGATTAAGTGTAAAAGCTGCTGTCATCAAAGCATGTCCCCGGAAGGAGTTAGGGAGGTCAGTTTGACTCATTATTGATCTAACCATGTCTAACAAGGTTTTATTTCTCCGCTCAGAAACACCATTCCATTGTGGTGTTCCAGGAGGAGTGAGTTGAGAGACAATCCCACATTCTTTAAGATATTCATCAAACTCCAGGCTTAAGTATTCACCACCTCGATCAGATCGAAGTACTTTAATTTTCTTGCCAAGTTGGTTCTCTACTTCATGTTTGAATTCTTTGAACTTTTCAAAGGATTCTGATTTATGCTTCATTAGAAACACAAATCCATATCTACTGAAATCATCAGTAAAGGTGATAAAGTAGCTAAAACCTCCCCTAGCCATTGTCCCTATTGGCCCACATACATCACTATGTATCAAGCTTAGAAGATCACTCGCCCTTTTACCCATTCCAGTAAATGGGGTCTTAGTCATCTTCCCTAATAAACAAGATTCGCATGTATCTATTGATTCAAAATCAAAAGAGTCTAAATATCCATCTTTATGGAGTTTAGAAATACGTTTCTCATTTATATGTCCTAGGCGACAATGCCAAAGATAAGTTGGGTTTAAATTATTTGGTTTAACCATTTTAGTATTAACGTTATAGATAGGGGTTTCGAGATCGAGAACATAAAGTCCATTACTCAAATTTACACAGCAATAAAACATGTCATTCAAATAAATAGAATAACTATTGTTCTTTATTATAAAGGAAAACCCTTTCCTATCTAGACAAGAAATAGAAATAATGTTTCTTCTTATTGCCGGAACATAAAAACAATTTTCTAATTCAAGAACAAGCCCTGAGGGCAAGGATAAAAAATAAGTCCCTACAACTAATGCAGCAACTCTTGCTCCATTTCCAACGCGTAGGTCCACCTCACCCTTTATCAACTGCCTACTCCTTTTTAGATCCTGCACATTAAGACAAATATGAGATCCATATCCAGTATCTAATACCCATGATGTTGAAGTTGGCAAGTTAATTTCTATAACAAAAATACCTGAAGTGGAAGTCTCACTTCCTTTTTTCTTAAGCTCTTCCAGGTACTTTGGATAGTTTCTCTTCCAGTGTCCCTTCTGTCCATAATGGTGACAATTTCCTTCCTTAGCCACCCCGCCCACAGGTTTTAAGGATGATGTACTTGGCTTATCCTTGCCTTTCTAAATTGTCTTTCCTTTTCCCATAACAGCCTTTCCTTTGCCTTTATACATGCTCTTTCCTTTACCTTTGCCAGAATTGACCATCATTATGGCCTTGCCCTTTCCTTTAGAAATATTGGGCTCAGCAGTCCTCAACATATTGAGTAGCTCTGGCAATGTTTTATCCAATTCATTCATGTTATAATTCATGATGACTGGCTTAAAATTGTCAGGTAATGACTTCAAAATGAGATCAGTAGCTAACTTTTGAGGGAAGGGGAATCCTAGCCTAGCTAGATTCTCCAGGTACCTAATCATTTTAAGCACATGAGGTCCTACAGAACCTCCCTCTTGAAGTCTGCAGCTAAATAGGGCTGAAGAAACTTCATATCTTTCTTGGTCAGCTTGACCTTGATATAGTTTCCTTAGGTTTTCAATCATATCGACAGCCTTCATATGATCATGTTGCTTCTAAAGCTCAAGAGACATGGTTGCCAGCATAAGGCATTGGACATCTAAAGCGTCATCCTGATGCTTCTTGTAAGCATCCCTGTCAGCTTTAGAGGCATTGTTCATGGGTGGTTCCGGAATCGGATCTTCCAGGACATACTATTTTTTTTCTCTTGTTTGAGGACAATCCTCAAATTCCTATACCAGTCTAGAAAGTTGGGTCCAGATAATTTTTCTTTGTCTAGGATCGATCGCAATGAAAGGTTTGAAGGCGTGTTTGATGTCATGGTTATCTAAAATAGAAAGATATGTAGTAAGTATCAATTAAAAAACATATTTAATTTTTGGTCTTAAAATTAAACACGTCTCCCACTATTTTGATTCAAAATAAAATCACCCTCTATGAATCAGAAAATCCCGTTGGAAGATTTTCTAGTGGGAAAAGATCCATATTTGGCCTAATGTTAAGTCAGCTTTGGCTGATCACTTAACATTTGGTTATTTAGGTAGGAAACTCCTTTCCAATTGTATCTTATACAACTCTTAGACATTGGGTTAGGTAACCATTACCAATCATTCATCTTATGAAAGTTTAGCCCAATGTATACGCCTTTAAGTTTATTCAATCCAATTGATAACTTAGTAAGTTAAACCCAATAAAAAATTTTGGATATTACAATTATCCCATCGCATCTTACTAATATAAATGATAGTACCCTGCTTTGGCAGACCTACTATTCATTGACATTAGTATTGACGAGTGTACTTATTGGAAGGCATTTGTAACTTAATATTATTTTGGGGATTTTAATTTATTTTAAATTACCGTCTTTGTAAATGCTTTAACGTAATAAAATTATCCCCAAAGCATGCAAATGAAGTTGTGAGATGGTTATGGTCTTCCTAGAAGAATAAATAAATAAATAAATAAACCTAAACGAATTATATGCCAAGGCTTCATGAAGTCCTACTTCTTGAACCCACCATCCTCTTGGAGTCACCACTCCTTGGTTCCTTTCAAAGACAAAAGCGCTTAGAGTCACCACTCTAGTTTTCTTCTAAGTCTCTACTTTGTTGGCTCGATCAAGATTATAACATTTTAAAGAAACTTGCTTTGATAAAATCCATCCATCGTTGTTTCCTCATGTTCATCTTTTTCTGATCGAAGAGATACTTCAAGCTCTTATGATCACTGAAAACTTTGAATTCGGTCCCATATAGATAGTGCCTCTAGATCTTCAAGGCGAAGACCCTTACAGCCAACCCCAAACCATGCGTCAGATAATTCACTTAATAGGGTCTCAGCTGACGGGATGTGTTAGCCACCACTTTTCTCTCTTGCATCAATACACATCCTAATCCACTTCTAGACGCATCACAATATACTTCATATAACTTAGCAGGATAGGGCAAAATCAGAACCGGTGCCCTGGTCAGCTTCTTCCTAAGCTCTAGAAAACTGTTCTCGCACTTGTCGCTCGACACAAAAGGTTGATCCCTGCGAGTCAAGTTGGTCAAAGGGGAAGCTATGTAAGATAAACTCTTGATAAATCTGCGATAATAACCGACAAGACCAAAAAACTACGGATTTCTTTTATGCTCCTTGGCCTTTCCCACTACAGCACTATCTCAATCTTAGCGGGATCCACTGTGTTAGGGAATCCCATTAGGGTCAAGCAGCGGAAACACAAAGGATTCCTAAAAGAATTGCAAACAGATATGTCTAATTTATTTATAGTGGTACGAATGCTAGTATGGAAATTTATTTATGGTCTAATTTCTGAGCAGCAGCCTATGAGGATCTCATGCTCTATATATAAGCTTAGGTCTTGACTTGAGCTCTCATTAAACATTGGACTCCTAACTCATTCTAAATGAGTTAGGCCCAAATAGTTTTATTTTCAGTCCAACTAAAATAAAACTATCCTCTGGTGGGCTTACTCTATGTGTGTGACCCTATAGATAAAATATTCGGTTATATTAATAATAAACTATTTTACTATTAATATAAAATAAGAGCGGTATCTAGCAATACATCATTATGTCCGAATATTATTTATCATCGACATGACCTATAAGTGATAATTCTTTTATATATTTATTCCTTTTGTCACGATATCTAATTGGGCCCAAGGCATAGTCGTCATCATCCTTGTATGGCCCAATTCATTTTACTTGATACCAGAGTAGACTTTACAGAACAAATATCTAATATTTATTCGTCCTAGCATGGCCATGCATTTCATTAGTCTCACTCCATCAAGTGGCCCATAGATATCACTCCTATCACATAGGAGAGACAAATTCCATCTACATCACTCACATCCCTCTGCATAATTTATCTATTGCCTAATCACAATCTTTATGGTCATCTTATTACAGATAACGTTTGATTGTATTAAAACAATAAACTCCTTATGTAGGAATCGTAGTGACTTCAGGTCGAAGGACTATATACCATTATCACATTGAGAACCGTTTATGATACTCATGTAACGATCCATGCAACGTTCTCATGGTGGGTCTGTCCAGTACAACATTACTCTTAATGTTTACCCGTGTAAAGAGTTGATATCATATATCCATGATTTGTGAG
The DNA here is from genome assembly GCA_037962975.1 of Clitoria ternatea. Lineage (NCBI taxonomy): Eukaryota > Viridiplantae > Streptophyta > Magnoliopsida > Fabales > Fabaceae > Clitoria > Clitoria ternatea. The sequence continues at coordinate 47,424,799 of CM075673.1, forward strand.
ATCAAATCACCAGTACATTCACACACTAATCTTAATGTATTTACATGTCCCCATATAAATATTTGATTAGGGACGTTTTAGGAATAATTCTCATATGACCTATTATTCCAGGATAAATAGCATTAGTCTAAAACTAAAAATACTAATTTTATTGATAAGTTAAAATTGATACATTAATAGCTCGTAGTGCATACACCAACACACTGCTATACCTGCTGCTGAGATGACATGACCCACGAATTGCACCTTGATCAGCCAAAACTTACACTTGGACACCTTACACACAACGTATTTAGAACAGTCCTAAGGTGCTCTTTATGCTCCTTATCACACTTAGAGTATACCAAAATATTGTCGATGAACACGACCATAAATTTACTGAGGTACAGGTGAAAGATATGGTTCATATAGTCTATGAAAACAACAGGTGCGTTCGTGACTCCAACAGGTATGACAAGATACTCATATCGTCATCCTTCTTCTTCACTAGCAATACTGAAGCTCCCCATGGTGAAACGTTGGGTTGAACCATTCTTTTTCCCAAAAGCTCTTTAGTTTGCTTCTTGAGCTCCTCCAATTCCTTTGGTGACATTCGATACGGAGCGATTGAGATCGGTCTAGTACCGGTTAGAATATCATTGCTAAACTCGATTTCTCTCTCTATTGGTATCCCAGGTATATCTTTCGGAAAAACCTCAGGGAACTCTTAAACAACCGAAAGCTTATCAGGCTCTAGCTTCTTCTCACACTTTGCGATAGTAAGGACCATAAACACTCGCGCTCCTACTTGGAACGGAGTTACCTCCTAAGTAGCAACAACAGACTCAGACTGCTTGAGCTAAGAGGGCTTAGGTATCAAGACTCCATAGGATATAGACTTACTATGGCAGTCAATTAGGATGTGATTGGTAGCAAGCCAATCCATTCCCAAAACAATATCTAGGTCAATCAAGGGTAAACAGATCAGGTCTACCTGATAGGACCTTCTATCAATTATGATAGGGCATTTCATATATACAGCAAAGAACATATGAGGATACTAGCAGCAGTAACAACAATCATTTTGCTAGATAAAGGAGTCAAAGGTAAGTTCAGATGTTTCACACAATTCTCATATATGAATGAATGAGTGGGTTTAGAATTGTATAAAATATTCAAAACTACTCTACCCATAAAGTATGTACCTTGCACCAAATCATTTTCTTGTGTGACTCTTGCCCTGTGCATAGTGAAGACTCTAACATTGTTTCCACCTCTACCTGCCGCAGCATTCCTCGATCCTTTTTGAGCATTACCACTACATTAACAGTTTCGATTCACCGTTTTAGGATTATTGACTGACGTACTAGCAGCTAGTCCTCTGTTTCCACATCCGGTGGGACACCCTACCTAGCCTCTAGTCTTCCTCCTCGGATTGTTCAAGTCTTTCTAGGGGCAAGCGTATCTCTTATGCCCAGTCTTTTCGCAGCTATAACAAGTCAAAGTCCTTCTAGGGTAGTCTTTGATGAAGTGAGGTCCTCCACAGTTATGGCACCGTACAGGTGGCCTGTCACTCTGAGTCCTCATGAATCCACTTGGTCTACTGAAGTTCGGTCGAGGACAAGGCTTCCCTGATCTAGAGTCTCTCTGTGGTTACTTGTTAGACGTGAGTCTTTCCGGCCCGTAGTCAGAAGTTCCTTTCATATCCTCATAGGTACAACATCAATCGCATCCTAATTGATAGTAGATCACCTGACGAATGTCCTGGTGTAATCCTTCCTCAAGTTGTGCAGGGCTTCTCTCTTGGAAGTTAATGAGTCCTTGGTCATGCCTTAGCGGAATCTGGGGAGCATCAGTCCCACGATGTTCCCAGGCTTCTACTCTCCTATCAAGCAGAGCATTCAACGTTGCGTTGCTCCGGCGTGCCATGATAACTGAAGGAAAATGATGACTTTAATAGAAAATCCACGAGTCTTCCCACTTTGGCAGGCTCCATACACACAAACAAGCAATCAATTTCTATTACGCGAGTACTAACATCTTGCGAACAATACCCCAAGCTGAAAGAATCGACTATGCTCTGTTACCACCAATGTGACACCCTTGATTAACTAGGACTAATTCCCCCACTGGAATGTCTTACTTAATTAAGGAGTCACTAATTATTTAAGAAACATATGAGTTTTTTTTATTGGTGATCATCACATGTAGTTCAAATAGAAATCACAACATAGATTGATTCTTTGTCACAACAATGTACTCAAAAGATACGTGGCTCCTAGGCTCCCAACAACAGTTACTACAAAATAACATAACATTAAATAAACATCGGGACCTACAACGGTCTCGACACTAACAGCGAATATAAACAGTAGACGCCTACGGTCCACATGCTCTATTGCAGGTAGTCTAGGTTTTGGTCACGTTCGCCCTGACCTTTGATTGATGACCACAACAAGAGAAAATAGACACACAACACGAATGAGGTGAGTATAAGCTCTCATCCCATATAATCCATATGCAAGGGTAGCTTTGAATATTTAACAGACATATATCTACTAAACAAGTGGAAGAATTCCATACATCATACCTCAGGATAACCATACAGTACTTTGGAACATACAAGAAAAAAGGAACACTCATAAAGTTAATCATGCAGTTATGATATGTTATGCATGTGTTAGGTTCAGGTATTTCTCATCTTGATTTAATACCAATATGAAATGGGGCCCAACTTCCACTTATGAATCTCATATACCAATAACCATGTTCACAACAATCCCACCTTATTCTCCCTGCCCAACTAGAACGACCAGAGCTCTCCTCGTTCTGGTTTTCACAAATGGGTAAGGACCCGCAGTCCTATCATCACAATGGCCAATTACATCTCTACAGAATTAGAACTCCATGGTCATAGAAACCCCCGCCTCTCATCAAAGTATATCAGAGTTTGCCATGGGTTGTCCGGCTTTGGGCACGAATCTGAGCCTTTGGAGGTCTGCCTCTAGTATACTCCCTAAACTACCCTCGGAGGTCACGACGTAGTATGCTCTAGGGGATCATTCCAACATCCCTCCTTCCTCTAAATGTAATATGTCATAAACTTGTCTTATCATTAAGGTGCCCGAGTACTAGACGGAACCTTACCCACTCATCGTTTTAGTCCTTTAAGCGTGTAAACTGTCATTGAAAAATCTTTTTGTGTAGAGAACACTGAGGACCAAAGCCTAAGTGCTACCTAAGTCACTTACTTAGAAGCACTAAGGTTAGTCGCTAAATAAGAATTATAAGGAAATTTCTAGAATTAAAATATCTGATTTATTTTTCAAATCTCTAAAAGAATATTCTAGGGCACATTTCGTTTGTTAAACTTTTAGGGAGTAAAACTTTCTAACTTATTTCATTTCCTTATTCCAAAAATATTATTTTATGATTAGTTATTAGTTTAAGAGGAAATAAGGATAAAATACATTTTTTACAATTTTCAACTCTTTACCAATGTCGTTTCATCGCATTGACTTACAACGAATGAATTAAATTGGTTTTGTCTCTTTAAAATTGCTAAAACTTTAGGTAAAATACTTTATTATGATTTTTAAAATCCTTTCTAGTCCTACATGGAAAATAAAAATTTCTCTTTAATTTAAACCAAAGACATAAAGTTTTTAGTTCTCGTTGTTTACTCCAAACGTTGTTTTTGTCGTACTTTATCTAGAAATTACGAATTGAGTGATTCCAAAGCCAAAAGTGTTTAACTTTTAAAGTACTAATTAAATATAGTAAATTTAAATACCAACTTTCCCCAGAAACAACCCCTACATGAAAGGGTAGCAAAGTGCTAAAGTTCATCGTTCTAACATTCATAAATACGCATTTAAGGACAAATCGCGCATCGAAAATTCTCCAAACCAATTTTACTCATTTGGGTATTTTTCTTATCCTCAAAATTCATCTCTCATACCACAAAATACTCCTCCAAAACAGTTTTGCCAAATTCCTTTGTTTACCTACAAAACACATTTTTTTCCGTTTCTAACTCGTCATTCGCATCTAAACTCAGGTCCCCTTTTAAGTCTTTCGTTAATCATCATATCCATAAAATTTTTCATGATCAATTATAGCACTAAACATTAAAAAAATACAGCAGCTCCAACATCTCACAATTTGTCAAGAAATAAACTCCAAACGTTCTTTAAATCGCTTTTTGGAGTTTTAAATAATTACCAAAAAAATATAAGCTATTTATTTTCTATATTTAATAAAATTCCAGAATTAAATATATATTCTAAAATTCATTTTTATCACATAAATCCAAAAATTAAACCATGCAAACAAATCCCAAGTGCTAAGTCATTTTAAGTGTGATTTTACGTTAGAATCTATTAACATTAAGTCTTTTAAACTAGGGAAAATATTTTCCAGTAGCATCAATCAATTATTTTAGGCATCGAATTCATTCCTAAAATATGTTAAGTTTCAAAAATTTTAATAGCACCACAAGCCATCATTTAAGCCAAAGAAAGCACAATATCTAGACATTTATATCACATGCATTCAATCATAATAAAATTCTGCAGCAACACAATTTATAAGTTAGTAACTTCATAATTAAATTTTTGTTAACTCAAACAATTTAATAGGATCACGGTACAGCCATGATACCACCCAAAGATGTCAATTTTCTAAAGAATTTTTCAAGATTTAAACCATAATATTAAGATCTTTAAGGAGGTACCAAGATATAAATGCTAAGGGACATTTATACCTCACCATGCATGTGAAAAATATGGATTTAAACAAGCTAATACTCCACCCTTATCTCAAGAATTTCGTCCCCAAGAAAAGAACATCAAGTGCCTCAAGGCTTGCTCCTAGGTCATCATTTATTGTTTCACCATGGAGAAGAAAAATTGATGCTTGGAAGGTGGTGGTTTAACATGAGAGTGATGGTGAAGGGAGGAAGAAAATGTTGTTGTTCGTAGGAAATTTAAGAAGAAGGTAAGGTGTTTAGAAGTGGTTTCTTGGCATGGGGAAGCTAGAAAGGATAGAGGAGTAACTTGAGCTTGGTGAGGGCGGATGGATGATGATGTTTTAGCATGAATGAAAAAGAAGAAGAAAGGAATATGTTGCTGGAAAAATGTTTCTCTAACTTGGAAGAATGAAGAGAAGGAAAGAGAGAACACTAGGTGCCTAAGTAGAATGGAAACTTTGCATGTCTCCTTGCTCACCAAGGAGCTTCAACGTCCATGAGTGGGAGGGATAGGTGTCACTTGAATCTCATGTAATTTCTAGGTGTCTCATACAGCACTTAGAGTGGTGAAGAAGGAGCTTGCATGGTCATGGCAAGTGGCAAGGTGGTGGTGCAATATGATTGGCTTATTCTCATGCAAGGCTGATGTGTCAAGTAAGAGAAGAAGTGACTTGCTAATGGTTTTAACGGTTGTTGTAGGGAGAATTTGGAAAAGGCCCAAACATAAACATTTTAGGTCTTTTTCTTATCTTTAATTTGGTATATGGCACAAAATGTTTCATCAAAAAACGAGTAAGACAAGGCCCATTTATGAAAACAGTGCAAAGTTATGATGAGATTAATGTTTCTTGTAAGAATTAATTTTTTGTGAAAAATTGGTGGGGAATTATGATAAGTGTTTAGTGTGTATTGATTTCATGCTTAAAATTTAATCCATTTTGAAAAGAACTCAATTGAATTTGTACATAATTAAGCACGAAATCTCTTATGAAAAATACTCTGTAAAAAGACTAACTCTTCAAACTCTTAGGAAAAATTGCTTTAAAATTTTTAACAAGTTACGGGAATTCAAGGAGGCCAAGTTGAGCAAGAAAGGAAAACAATCCTAGTCATAAGAAGCTACAGCATTGGAAGATCCAAGTCTCACACTTGAAAGCACGCTTGAGCGTGACAAAATCAAGCATCAAGACCTTTCCACGCTTAAGCGTGAGAAAGGGGCGCTTGAGCGTGGATACAAGGGACGCTTGTGCATGGTTTGAGTGCAAGGAGACAGCAAAGGTACCTCACACTTGAGTACAAGCACCCCACTCTTGAGTGTGAATAAGAAAAAGAAAAGCCTGAACCCGAGCTCGCTTAAGCGTGGATTGAACATGTTGGACAGAAGGGCACGCTTGAGCGTGGCTGAGCTGGGCTTAAGCGTGAGAGAAATAGTGAGCATCAGGACCTTCGACGCTTGAGTGTGATTTAAGCTCAAGCATGACTCATGCAGTATGGAATCTTTAATTTAATATTAACCAATGGTGCGATGCCAACTCAACCACTTTGGTGTATTTCTGCATGTCTCTGAATATTCCTTCATTGGCACTGTGCAAGTGGGAAAAGAAAGCTTAAGCATAACCCCTATAAATCAAGCAGAAAATAGAGGATTGAACATCTCCTATAGATTATCTCATATCATCTCACACATCTCTTGCATCCTACCTTCTTAACCATTCATTCTTTCTGTATTCATTTCCAATTTTCTTGAGTGAAAATGCAAGGCATGAGTAGCTAAATTTCCTTTATTGGGATTGGTTGTAATCAATTCAAACCTGAAGTAATGCTGCTGTATGTTTTTATCTATGCTAATGAGATTTGATAGTTTCTGTATTTCATTGTGCCATTAATGCCTAAAAGTACTTGATCACTATTTTCTTGTTTTAAGTTTTCTTAAGTATACTAGGAAGTAACTTTTGAGAGCAGATCTGAATGAAATACTTGTTGTGAGTAGCTGACTAGGGATGGCATCTAATGTTGGTATATGCACTATAAGCTTTTATGCTTTTTCATTTGTATCATTTTTCTACTTATTAATAAAATAAGTATTTTAGTTTAAATTTGTTTTAAAACATTTTTATCCTTGGAGTAATAGGTCATATGAAAGTTATTCCTAAAATGTCCCTAGTCAAGTATTTACATGGAAACATGTAAATACATTGAGACTAGTGTGTGAGTGTACTGATGACCTGATCTCACAGATCATAGATATAGATGATATCAAGTCTTTACACGGGTACACATTAAGGGTAATGATGTACTGGACAGACCCACCATGAGAACATTGCATGGATCATTACATGAATGTCATAAACGATTCTCAATGTGATAATGGTATATGTAGTCCTTCGACCTGAAGTCACTACGATTCCTACATGAGGAGTTTATTGTTTTAATACAATTAAACGTCTTCTGTAACAAGAGGACTATAAAGGTTGTGATTAGGCAATGAACAAATTATGCAGAGGGATCTGAGTAATGTAGATGGGATTTGTCTCTCCTATGTGATAGGAGTGATATCTATAGGCCACTTGATGAAGTAAGACTAAGAAAATGCATGGCCATGCTAGAAAGAATAAATATTAGATATTTATTCGGATCAAGTTTACTCCGGTATCAAGTAAAACAAATTGGGCCATACAAGGGTTACGCGACCATGCCTTGGGCCCAATTAGGATATCGTGACAAAAGGAACAAACATATTAAATAATTATCACTTATAGGTTGTGTTGATATTAAATAATATTCGGACATAATGATGCATTGCTAGATGTCGTTCCTATTTTATATTAATAATAAAATAATTTATTATTAATATGACCGAGTATTTTACCTATAGGGTCACACACATAGAGTAAGCCCATCAGAAAATGTTTTGTTTTATTTTAGTTGGACTAAAATAAAGCTATTGGGACTAACTGATTTAGAATGAGTAAGGAGCCCACTCTTTAGAGAGAATAAAATTAGATCAAACCTAAGCCTATAAATAAAGCATAAGATGCTCATAGGCCGTTCACTAAAGTGAGACACAAATTCATAAAAGTTGCAAGAACTACACGCCGTCAAACTAGCAGTTGGCAAGTGTTGCGATTCTAGTGGGAGTGCCCGTATGGACTCCTAAAGGACAAGGCTACGATTGCTTGAGTGTTCTTCAAGAGGTAATCCTAAAATGAATTTTTTTTGTGTGTTTGTCTTATGCTTCGAAACACAACGCTTTGCAAATCCTATGGAATCCTTCCTTGTATTTTCGCTGCTCATGTACTAGGGATTCCCTAACATCTAACGTAATGAACGTCAAAATAATCGATCAATAATGCTGGAATGATTTCAAAGTGACTGAGGGATCAACGGTTTGAAATCATTCTTATGAATTTTGTAGTCGAGCGATCGATACAAATGACTTTTATTGTGACGTAGAAATTATTATTTCAAGTTACATACATACAAATTTATTTAGCTTATGAAAGGTGAGATGCGATGAAACCGATCCCAGTTTTCCAAATCTGATTTCTACCAAAACTCTTTACTGTTATTATTTTCATTCAACACTTGCTGTTTACATTGTACTCAACCTTTTACACAACAAAAATCAAAGCAAATCTTTTTTCAACATCAATTCAAGAACTTAAATCTTCAAACCAACACCTCCTCAGTGGAACGACATCTATACTATACTACAATTACTGTGTTTAAACTTGGCACAAACATTCCATTGAATTTATATTATACAAACTTGATTCTCTTATTTGAACACTTCACTTCTTTACATACCAAGCTTTGGCTTAAGTTTGTATTAAAAAAATTATATTACCATGTTTTGGTGCCGTTGCCGGGGAGGTGATTCAAGTTTGAATATTTTAGCATTGAATTGACAAGACTCTGTAAATAATTTTCTGTTTGTTTGCATTTTTCATTTTTATGTATGGTAACCTTGCTTGTGAGTACTTGATTTATGATCTTATGAGGACAGGGATCAAAAGAACAACTTGCATTTGATCCAAAAATAGATAGGCCCCTCAAGAAAATCAAGAAAGCCAAGCAAAAGCATAACATCCACACAGGAGAAACTTCCTATGATAGAATGGCATATGTCAATAGCAGCAACCAAAATCCACCAAGCAAAACACTTGAAGACTTTGCTTTACAGCAAGGGCCAAGATATTTCTCAAGCATTGCAATTTCATGATGACAGTGGATGCAGAACAAGCCACTAGAACCATTGAAGCATTATCATCCACAGATTACCAAGCCCAGCACGATAGAACGCAAGTCCATAAGAAAGGAGTATTGGAACTAAATACAACAGATGCCATTCTAGCTCAAAACAAGATTTTAACTCAACAAATTGAAGCTCTAACACAGCAAATGGCAAAACTTCCTCAGCAGTTACATGCTGTGCAAACCTCCGCAGGCAATCAACAATCATAATTAAAGTGTGATTTTTGTGAAGGTGATCATCAGAATGGACACCGCCAAGGAGAGCAATCTGACCAATCCGTCCTTTATATGAATAATCAAGGTAAGCAAGTTAATTTCAATAACAATGCTTATTCTAACAATTTTTCACAGGGATGGAGAAGTAATCAAAATGGTGGATGAAAGTAAAAGGCAAGCACTTTCAACAGATAACAACCTTACCAACAAGGTTCCTCTTTGGTGGAAAGAACATCAAAACTGGAGGACACTCTAGAAAAGTTCATGCAAGTTTCAATTACCAATCAGAAAAACCCAGATGCCTCAATCAGAAATCTGGAAACCCAAGTAAGACAATTGGATCGTCAAATTACAGAATATCATAATTCACAATTTGGGGCTAATACCCACCCAAACCCAAAGGAGCAATATAAAGCAATCACCACAAGAAGTGGAAAGGTCATTGGACAAGAAGAGGAGAAGGGCGAAAAGGTGGAAGAAAAGAGTTATGAAAAAGAATCAAGGGAGCAAGTTGTTGAAGAAAAAATAAAAAAAATAATGATGTATATATGGAGCAAGATGTAGTTGAAAAAAATAAAAAGAAAGAAATAAAAGAAGGAAAGAAAAAGGTAGATGACTCAGTACCACAACTGAAAAGTCTGCCATATCCAAAGAATCCTTTGAAGATAGACAAGGAGAGGCAGTTTGTAAGATTCATGAACATCTTCAAAAGGTTGCAGATAAACATACCTTTTATGGAAGCCATGAAGCAAATGCCAACATACGTAAAATTCATGAAGGAGCTATTAACAAAAAAGAAAAGATTCTCTGAAGAGACAGTGGAGCTCGTAGAATGCAGTGCTATTATTCAAAAAGCATTGCCTTAGAAAACAAAAGATCCAGGGAGTTTCACTATTCCAGTAACTATTGGTACTTTACCAGTATGGAAGGCACTTTTAGACTTGGGAGTTGGCATTAACTTAATGTCTCTCTCAATGGTAAAAAGAATCAGAGATCTTGAGGTGAAACCAACACGAATGACTCTTCAACTCGCTGATTGATCTATGAAGTTTCCATACAGCATAGCGGAGGACGTGCTGGTACGAGTTGACAAGTTCGTGTTCCCTGTAGATTTTGTCATCATGGACATTGAGGAAGATACAGAGTGATAAGGTTTTGATTATTTTGATATTGAAGAGTTCATTGAAAGAGAATCAAGTTTGTATAATATGAACTCAATGCAGTGGATGTGCCAAGTTTAAACACAGAAGTTGTAATATAGTATAGTTGTCGTTCCACTGAGGAGGTGCTAGAATGAAGATCTTAGTTTTGAATTGATTAGACAGAAGCTTTTTAGTTTGTTTTGTTGTGAATGCTTTTGAATGAAAAAGTAATAAATAACAGAGAATAAAATTTGCAAAGGATAACAGTAAATGGTATTGGGAAAATCAGTTTTGTAAAATAGGGATTGGCTTCATCACATCTTCACCTTCTGTAAGCTGCATAAGTTTTTATATAAGTAAATCAAAAAGATAATTTCTACGTCACAATCAAAGTCATTTGTATCGATCCCTCGACTACAAAATTCATAAGAATGATTTCAAACCGCTGATCCCTCAGTCACTTTGAAATCATCCCAGCACTATCGATCGATTGTTTTGACGTTTATTGCGTTAGACGCCATCCCTGGCTACCTACTCACAACAAGTATTTCTTTCGGATCAGCTTTCAAAAGTCACTTCCCAGCATACTTGAGAAAACTTAAAACAAGAAAATAGTGATCAAGTACTTTCAGGCATTAAACGCAGAAGGAAATACAGAACTTATCAAATCTCATTACTAAATAAAAACTTACAACAGCATTACTTCAGTGTTGAATGGATTACAGCCAATCCCATAAGGGAGATTAGTTACTCATGCCTTGCATTTTCACCATCAAAAGAATGCATACAGAAAATAATGGAAAAGATTTGAAATACAGGGGATGAATCTGATGATGGATCTATTATGAGATTGTTTGCAGCTTGATTTATAGGAGTTATGGTTCAGCTTCCCTTGCCAACTTGCGTAGAACCCATGCAGCATCTTTCAGAGACTTGTAGAAACACAAGAAAGTGGGTGAGTTGGCATCGCACCATTGGTGAATATTAAATTGCAAAATCCCATACTGCATGAGTCACGCTTCAGCTTAGTAGTCACGCTCAAGCGTGAAGGTCCTGGTACTCATTATTTGCCTTCACGCTTACTCCACCTCAGCTACGCTCAAGCATGGCTTCCTTGCCTTCTCACGCTTGCTCCTCGCTTACCCTCGCTCAGGCGCGCTTGGGCTCACGCTTGAGCGACTCCCTATCTCGCTCAAGCGTTAGGAGGTTCTTGATCCTTCGCTTCAAGCTGAATTAACCACGCTTAAGCGTGGCCTTCCAATTCAGTATACTGGTTTCCACGATTGATTCACGCTTGATTCCTTTCAACCACGCTCAAGCGCTCTCGTGTTCACGCTTGAGCGTCCCCTTCTAACGCTCAAGCGTGGGGGGGTCTGACGCTACTTGCTGTCCTTCAATCCATGCTCAGGGTCACGCTTGATCGTCGCTTGGGCGCTCTTGGGCTCACGCTCAAGCGACTCATTCCCACACTTGAGCGTGAGAGGATCCTGAAGCTTCTTTGTTTTCTTTAATTCTTCAACAAGGTTGCGCTTAAGCGTGCTCGAGGTCAAGCTTAAGCGTGAGGTTCTGATGATGCTGAATCCTCTTGACTTCTTTCAAGCTTTTGGAACCTTTCTTCAATATTTTTCAGAGCAAGCTTAGTTACTTAACACATTATTTATAATTAAAATCATGCTCAATTATTTATCAATCTAGTTGAGTTATTCAGAAAATAGGTCCAATTGAGTCATGAATTTAATTATAAAATAAGCACTTATCAAACTCTCCCCAACCTAGATTTTTGCTTGTCCTCAAGTAAAAAGAATTTTGGAAAGGGAATCAAGCATTCAATAATCTGAGTCAGTTGCAGACAAAATTTTGAAAGACAATAGTCTCAATTTAACTTAAGGCAAATAACATCCTTAATACCAATCCTTTGAATTACAATGCACCACTCAATTTTTCACAAGGCAAGTAACCAATTAAGAATAAGGAACTCTCATTATTTCTCACCAGGTGTGTCATACATTCATCATAAGAACTGCTTAATTAACATTGCCAGTCATTTCCAATCAAAATCAAATCATAAGAGCAGTAAGGATCAAAAGGTCTTTTAAGGTTATAATGAGGCTGGGCTAAACAAGAATTCTTGGTTTTTCTTTGAGTTCAAAATACATGCATAAGGAAGAGCATAAATTATGAAACTTTTCAAAGTTTATGAGGTTTCTTCCTTTTTGAGCTACAAAATTCTTTCTTTTTCTAGTTCTCTAATTCTATTTGAATCTCTGGAGAACTTACTGTTTTTTAGCATTTTCTTTTTCTGCCTCTGTTTCTTTCATGACCCTTTTGGACAAAACTATTTTATGCTCTTATCAAATTTAAGCATGCTGATAAGGTAGGATTTTTATTTCTCATGCTTAGGTTAGGGTGTTTTTATAGAATAAAATTTTTTTTGGCTCAAAAGTGGGCTACCAAGGAATAGGGCATACTTTAGGGTAGCTTTTTGGCTCTGGGATATTATTTTCAAAATTTCCTTTATCCTTTCCTTGCTTAATTTCTTATGAAAAAATTATTAATCAGAAAATTAGGCAATGCAAACTTAGCAAATTCTAATGAGACTCTCAGTGTTTAAATTTCTCCCTTCTCACCGGTTTATAAGGCATACTTCCATATTCTAAAAGGGTTTCAAGCATGCAAACAAATTTTAATGGTTCATTTCCTTCATTTTCATGGTCTTAAATCAGTTAATTTTCCTTCTCAAAACCAATGTTATTGCCTCAAAATAATTGCTAACTCAGAATCTTTTCTTGAAACAAAAATTGTAAATCCTGGTTGGGTTTTTCAAAACATTTTTTTTTTGTGTTAAGCATGTGACTTTGCATCAAAACAATCAACCAAAAGCATGAAAATTTTAAAAATTTTCAAAGTATGCTGTAGTAAGAAAACCAACTCTAAGTAAACTAAAGCAATTAAAAACTAAAGCAGTAAACTCATCACTCATCCTCAGAAGAGTCATCCTCTGTATCCTGTTCCCTTACTGAAGGCCCTTTTGAGGAGGGTCCTGGTCCAGCCTATGAAGTCTCACCCCTCCTAAGAAAGAAGGCCTGTCCCCAGGCTAAACAATGTGGGTTGCAAACTTGCTTTCGGATAATGAGTGGGATGAATTTGATGAGCTGCCTGAAAAATAAAAGAAAAATTCAATCTTATGATAAAATATACTTAAGGTAAAATCAACATGATGAAAAGAAAACATAAAAGATTGGGTTGCCTCCCAATAAGCGCTTGTTTAACGTCATTAGCTTGACGCCTGATTTTTTCAAGTTGGGTCATGGAGTTGGTGGATAAGAGTATTGAGTTTTTCCACCTCCTTTCCTAAGTCAGGCCTTGACTTTTTTCCATTCGGATTTTCAAGTGCACCTTCTGAGTATTTATTTGTTTCATCAATAACAAAGTTGGCTTCTTCTTTCTGCACTTGAATTTTTACTCTTCTGTCTTCCACATCTACGATGACTTTGGCTGCTTTCAAGAATGGTCTCCCCAGTATTAGAGGGACTTCAGAATCTTCCTCCATATCTATGACAACAAAGTTCTCATGAAATTCAAATTTATCAACTTTGACCTCAATATTTTCAGCAATACCATAAGGGGTTTTTATTGATTGATCTGCCATTTTTAAAGTCATGCTTGTTGGCTTTACTGAAAAATCCCCTATACTTTTAAGTGTGGATAATGGTATCAAATTTACACTAGCACCAAGATCTAATAAAGCTTTACTTTTTGAAAGATTTCCAATAGTAACAGGAATAGAAAAACTCCCTGGATCTTTGGTGTTATAAGGTACTACTTCAGAGATGATAGTATCATGTCCATCTTCTTCCTCAGTTATTTCCTCAGTCAGTGTGGTCACAGCCTTGCAATGCTCTATTGGGTTTGTTTCAGTGTTTGCTCCATACTGAGGCTTCTGTTTCTCAGCAAGTTGTCGGGCTAGTTGTCCTAATTGTGTTTCCAAGTTCCTACGCGATGCTTCATTGTTCTTTTGACTTGCTAAAGAAGTTTGTATAAATTTTTCCAAGGTGTCCTCTAATCTAGAAGTTCTCTCCACCAAAGAAGGACCATTATTTTGATATGATTTATTTGAAGAGCTGGGCTCTTGCTTCCATCCTTGGCCTTGGTTTTGGTTACTTCTCCATCCCTGAAATGGTTGGTTAGAAAAATTTGAATTGAAATTACCAGACCTTCCTTGGTTGTTCATGAAGTATACAGTTGCTTCTTGTGAGCCATAGTTCTCATTGAGATGATCTCCTCCACAAAAGTTACATGTTGTAGGCATTTGTTGTTGCCCTGGTTGTGATGATTGTACTGCATGTAATTGTTGTGGAAGATTGGCTATCTTTTTGGTCAATGCTTCTAATTGTTGGGTCAGAATTTTGTTCTGTGCTAAGATGGCATCTGTGGTGTTTAAGTCAAGGACTCTTTTCCTTTGAACTTGCTGACGATCATGTTGAGCTTGGTAGTCTGTTGAGGATAAAGCTTCTATTATCTGTGTGGCTTGGTCAGCATCCACTGTCATCATTGTTCCTCCTGCTGCTGCATCTAAAATCATTTTAGTGTCAGCCCTTAAACCACTGTAAAAAATATTAAGTTATGCAATATCTTCAAGTCCATGGTTTGGGCATTTTCTGAGCAGTGATTTAAAGCGTTCCCATGCCTCACAAAAAGGTTCATCTTGGCCTTGTCTAAATATTGTAATATCTGATTTGGCCTTGATGAATCTAGATGGAGGAAAGAACCTTTGTAGAAATTTTTCTTCAACTATGTTCCAGCTATTTAAACTTTGATTTGGATGAGATTGTAACCATTCCTTTGCTTTTCCTGCTAAAGAGAAAGGAAATAGTCTTAAATATGCAGCATCAATAACATCTTGGTTAAATCCCATGGTTCCAACCAATTCATAGAATGTGGCCAAGTGAGTATACGGATCTTCACTTGACATTCCAGTAAATTGGTGTGAACTAATCAAACTAAGAAATGCTGGTTTCATTTCTAGTGCTCTGACAGTGTTTGGAACTACAATGCTTGAGAAATGTCTTGGCCCTTGTTGTAAAGCATAGTCTCCAAGTGTTCTCCTTGGTGGGTTTTGATTGTTGCTGTTGACATCCATTGTATCAGAGGAAGTTTGTCCTACGTGGAAGTTCTGCTTGGCTTTCTTGATTTTCTTGAGGAACCTGTCTATCTCTGGATCAAATGCAAGTTGTTCTTTTGTACCCTGTCCTCTCAAGATCATAAATCAAGTACTCAAAATAGCAAAGTTACTACATAAAAAAAATAAAAACAAATTGAAAACAAATTTATTTACACTGTCTTGTCAATTCAATGCTAAAATATTCAAACTTAAACCACCTCCCCGGCAGCGGCGCCAAAACTTGATAAGGTTTTGATTATTTTGATATTGAAGAGTTCATTGAAAGAGAATCAAGTTTGTATAATATGAACTCAATGCAGTGGATGTGCCAAGTTTAAACACAGAAGTTGTAATATAGTATAGTTGTCGTTCCACTGAGGAGGTGTTAGAATGAAGATCTTAGTTTTGAATTGATTAGACAGAAGCTTTTTAGTTTGTTTTGTTGTGAATGCTTTTGAATGAAAAAGTAATAAATAACAGAGAATAAAATTTGCAAAGGATAACAGTAAATGGTATTGGGAAAATCAGTTTTGTAAAATAGGGATTGGCTTCATCACATCTTCACCTTCTGTAAGCTGCATAAGTTTTTATATAAGTAAATCAAAAAGATAATTTCTACGTCACAATCAAAGTCATTTGTATCGATCCCTCGACTACAAAATTCATAAGAATGATTTCAAACCGCTGATCCCTCAGTCACTTTGAAATCATCCCAGCACTATCGATCGATTGTTTTGACGTTTATTGCGTTAGACGCCATCCCTGGCTACCTACTCACAACAAGTATTTCTTTCGGATCAGCTTTCAAAAGTCACTTCCCAGCATACTTGAGAAAACTTAAAACAAGAAAATAGTGATCAAGTACTTTCAGGCATTAAACGCAGAAGGAAATACAGAACTTATCAAATCTCATTACTAAATAAAAACTTACAACAGCATTACTTCAGTGTTGAATGGATTACAGCCAATCCCATAAGGGAGATTAGTTACTCATGCCTTGCATTTTCACCATCAAAAGAATGCATACAGAAAATAATGGAAAAGATTTGAAATACAGGGGATGAATCTGATGATGGATCTATTATGAGATTGTTTGCAGCTTGATTTATAGGAGTTATGGTTCAGCTTCCCTTGCCAACTTGCGTAGAACCCATGCAGCATCTTTCAGAGACTTGTAGAAACACAAGAAAGTGGGTGAGTTGGCATCGCACCATTGGTGAATATTAAATTGAAAAATCCCATACTGCATGAGTCACGCTTAAGCTTAGTAGTCACGCTCAAGCGTGAAGGTCCTGGTACTCATTATTTGCCTTCACGCTTACTCCACCTCAGCTATGCTCAAGCGTGGCTTCCTTGCCTTCTCACGCTTGCTCCTCGCTTACCCTCGCTCAGGCGCACTCGGGCTCACGCTTGAGCGACTCCCTATCTCGCTCAAGCGTTAGGAGGTTCTTGATCCTTCGCTTCAAGCTGAATTAACCACGCTTAAGCGTGGCCTTCCAATTCAGTATACTGGTTTCCACGATTGATTCATGCTTGATTCCTTTCAGCCACGCTCAAGCGCTCTCGTGTTCACGCTTGAGCGTCCCCTTCTCACGCTCAAGCGTGGGGGGGTCTGACGCTACTTGCTGTCCTTCAATCCATGCTCAGGGTCACGCTTGCTCCTCGCTTGGGCGCTCTTGGGCTCACGCTCAAGCGACTCATTCCCACGCTTGAGCGTGAGAGGATCCTGAAGCTTTTTTGTTTTCTTTAATTCTTCAACAAGGTTGCGCTTAAGCGTGCTCGAGGTCAAGCTTAAGCGTGAGGTTCTGATGATGCTGAATCCTCTTGATTTCTTTCACGCTTTTGGAACCTTTCTTCAATATTTTTCAGAGCAAGCTTAGTTACTTAACACATTATTTATAATCAAAATCATGCTCAATTATTTATCAATCTAGTTGAGTTATTCAGAAAATAGGTCCAATTGAGTCATGAATTTAATTATAAAATAAGCACTTATCACAGAGGTGCCTCTCATTTTGGGCAGACCCTTCATGAAAACCGTAAAGGTGATTATTGATATGGATGATGGGAACTCAAGGTAAGAGTGCAAGATGAGGAGGTGAACTTCAATATGTTTAACACAATGAAGTACCCAGCGGAGAAGCAATAGTGCTTCAAAATTGACATTGAAGAAATAACTATCAGAGAAAAATCCAATGAATGGCTAAACAAAGATTCACTGAAGGAGTTAATGACAGAAGCTGAACCAAATAGAAAAGTGATGGAGGAGGCTAAAACAGATGTAAAGAACTTGGAAGATGAAAAGCATGACACCCAAGAAGAAAATCATTATGAAAAGCTACCAAAGAAAGCAAGAGAAGTCACGGCATCAAAAGTGGAGCTAAAGGTTTTGCCTTCACACTTGAAATACGTTTTTCTTGACAAGGAAGGAGAAAAACCTGTTATTATTAATGGGCACTTGTCAAACTTTGAGGAAAAATAATTGATTCAAGTATTGAAGGAAAACTCAACAGCAATCGGTTGGAAACTAGAGGACTTGAAAGGTATAAGTCCAGCCTATTGCATGCACCACATTTACATGGAACAAGAATTCAAACCAGTTGCTTAGCCGCAGAGACGCTTGAATCCAACCATGAAGGAGGTTGTCAAAGGGGAGGTAATTAAGTTACTAGAAGCTGGTATAATTTATCCAATCTCTGATAGTTCTTGGGTGAGTCTTGTGCAAGTTGTTCCAAAGAAAGGAGAAGTAACTGTCATACAAAATGACAAGAACGAATTGATCCCTATAAGAACAGTCACAGGATGAAGAATGTGCATTGATTATAGGAAACTAAACACAGCAACTAGGAAAGACCATTTTCCTCTACCCTTCATAGATCAATTATTGGAAAGGCTCACAGGACAAGCCTACTATTGCTTTTTGGATGTATACTCAGGATATAACCAAATAGCTATTGCACCAGAAGATTAAGAGAAAACAACATTCACATGTCCCTTTGGGGTATTTGTATACAGAAAAATGCCTTTTGGGTTGTGTAATGCCCCTACAACATTCCAAAGGTGTATGTTAGCTATTTTCTCAGATTTGGTGGAGAAATGCATTGAAGTCTTCATGCATGATTTTTCTATTTTTGGAATATCATTTGATCAATGTTTGAAAAATTTGAGTGTAGTATTGAAAAGATATGTGGAAACCAATTTAGTTTTAAATTGGGAAAAGTGTCACTTCATGGTTACTGAAGGAATTATGCTTGGACATCAAATATCCAAAAGAGGCATCGAGGTGGACAAAGCCAAAGTAGAAGTAATTGAGAAGTTGCCACCACCAAGGAACGTGAAAGGTGTTAGAAGCTTCTTGGGCCATGCAGGATTTTATAGAAGGTTCATCAAGGACTTCTCCAAAATTGTAAAGCCCTTGAGTAATCTCTTGAACAAAGACACTCCCTTTATTTTTGATGATTCTTGTTTACATGCATTCGAAACTTTGAAACATAAATTAATTTGTGCACCTGTGATAGTTGCTCCTGATTAGGAGTTAGATTTTGAAATAATATGTGACGCGAGTGACTATGCTATTGGGGCAGTAGTAGGACAGAGGAAGGCTTAAATTTTTCATGTTATCCACTATGCCAGCAAAGTTTTAAACCCTACCCAAACAAATTATGCAATAACAGAAAAAGAGCTGTTGGCAATAGTATATGGCTTGGAAAAGTTTAGACCTTATCTGATTGGTTCCCAAGTCACTATTTTTACTGATCATGCTGCTATCAAATATCTGCTGAACAAACCTGAGTCTAAGCCCAGGTTAATTAGATGAATCTTACTGATGCAAGAATTCAATCTAGTAATCAAAGACAAAAAGGGCAGTGAAAATTTTATTGCAGATCATTTGTCTCGCCTTGTCAACAGGGAAGTCACACTACTACAACCGGAAGTAGATGAAGAATTTCCAGATGAGAAGCTATTAATGATACAAGAAAGGCCATGGTTTGCAGACATGGAAAATTTTAAAGCTGCGAGAGTATTGCCTGAGGATCTTTCATGGCAACAAAAGAAAAAGTTTTTGAAAGATAAAAAATAGTTTATATGGGATGATCCATACTTGTTTAAACTTGGATCAAACCATATTTTGAGGAGATATGTGTCTCAATAAGAAGCCAACAATATTTTATGGCACTGTCACAGCTCCCCGTATAGAGGACACTTCAATGGGGAAAGGACTGCAGCTATGATCCTTCAATCAGGTTTTTATTGGCCTTCATTGTTTAAGGATGCTAATGTTTTTGTGCAGCATTGTGATGTATGTCAGAAAATAAGTAGCATATCAAAAAGGAATGAGATGCCATTAACTACCATTCTTGAAATAGAAGTCTTTGATTGCTGGGGCATAAACTTTATTGGACCTCTACCTACTTCATTTTCAAATGAGTACATTGTTGTAGCAGTGGACTATGTGTCAAAGTGGGTAGAAGCCATGGCCTGTGTTAAAGCTGATGCCAAAACCGTGATTAAGTTTCTCAAGAGAAATATTTTCAGCAGTTTGGTATGCCAAGAGTACTGATAAGTGATGGAGGTTCTCATTTCTGTAACACTCAACTTCAAAAGTGCCTAGAACACTATAGAGTACAGCACAAGGTAACCTCCCCATACCACCCTTAAGCCAATGGCCAAGTAGAAGTATCCAACAGAGAGATCAAGAGGATACACAACAGGAAAGATTAGTCCTTAAAGCTCGATGATACTTTATGGGCATATAGAACAGCTTACAAAGCACCAACTAGGTTTTCACCTTACCAGTTAGTGTATGGAAAAAATTGTCATCTTCCTGTAGAGCTTGAACACAAGGTATTCTGGGCAATGAAAATACTCAATTATGACCCAAAAGCATCAGCTCAAGAAAAAAAAATTCAGATGCACGAGTTGGAAGAATGGAGGTTGGAAGCCTATGAATCTTTAAGAATCTATACGGAAAAGATGAAGGCTTACCATGACAAGCACATTGTGAAAAAAAGTTTTTATCCAGGACAATCTATGCTCCTGTTTAATTCAAGGATAAAATTGTTCCCAGGAAAACTAAAATCCAAATGGTTAGGGCCATTCCTTATGAAAGAAGTAAGATCTTATAGAGTCATTGAATTACAAGACCCTAAATCTGAAAGAACCTGGGTGGTAAATGGTCAAAGACTCAAACCTTATCTAGGAGGAGAGGTGGAAAAGATCACCACCATCATGTATTTGAAGGATCCATGAACAAAGCATTCAGGCGTCGAGCTAATGACGTTAAACAAGCGCTTTTGGGAGGCAACCCAATTTGTTATGTTTTTCTTTCATCCTGTTGATTTTTGTTTTTAATTAACTTTCTTTTATGATTGAAGTTTTCTTACAATTATTTTCAGGTAAACTCATCACATCCGTCATCCAATTTTAAGTGCCAAAGTGCTAAAGATTCAAAGGGAAAGACAAGTTGC
This sequence comes from Clitoria ternatea, assembly GCA_037962975.1. Taxonomy (NCBI): domain Eukaryota; kingdom Viridiplantae; phylum Streptophyta; class Magnoliopsida; order Fabales; family Fabaceae; genus Clitoria; species Clitoria ternatea. Next base: position 47,445,769 of record CM075673.1, read on the forward strand.
ACGCTCAAGCGTGATCTGCCATGCTCAAAGTTCGAAACATCATCACGCTTAAGCGTGGTCACACTCGCTTAAGCGAGCAAGGAAAAGTATGGTTCTATCTTAAATTTGCTCAACCGAATGGATTCAAGCTCGAGCGAGACAAGAAAATAAATTATCAAGGGGATCACTGTAACATCCTGAATTTTTTTAAAAATGATTAAATAGGAGAAATAAATATTAAATAATTATAAATGGGTTAATAAATGTCCCAAAAATATTGAAATGATTAAATTGAGATTTATGAGAATTATTTATGATTTATTGGGACTTTAAGAGTTAAAATTATACTGGTTAGACTATGGGTGTCGGACCAAGTATCTCCAATTGAGATGCCGTTGGTCAGGGCTGTTAAGAATATTATTAGGAATCCGAATATATCTTTGGAATAATTTTTGGATTTAGTATTAAGCCCGAACAGAGAACCTGTATATTATAAAATGGAGAAATTATGAATGAGAGTTAAACCTTAAAACAAAAATCCCTCCCCCTTCTCTCAATTTCACGTCACTTCTTCTTCTCCTTCTTCTTCCTATTCTCTTTATCTCCTTTTCCACTCATCTTCTTCTTCCTCTTCTAAAACCCTAAGCAAAAGGGTGGTGGCTCTCCTCTCCTTCCATTTTCATTTGCCATTTCCAAGCATGAGAAAGATGATGTTGGATGGAAGCTCTCTCCCTCTTCTTCTCTCATTTTCGTCACCCATCCTCCCTCTCTTGGAAGCTCACTTGTTCCTTGGCTTGGGGTAAGTTCCTCACCATTTTTGTTGAGCTTATACCATTAATTATGAGTTTATTTGTTAGGAGAGTGTAAAATATGTATGGGTTATGGATTAGAAGCCATTTTCATGTAAAACCCAAGGGTGGGATGTGATTTATGTGTGTTTTTAAATGGGTGTGAAGGGGTATACGAAAATTGCAAGATTAGAGATGGAAGATGATGGTTGTTAATGGTGATTATTTGATTTTAGTGGAACCCTAACTCTAGGATTTGGGGGAAATAAGTAATAATGTCATGAAAGATGATTTTTAGTGAAAACCCATGATAATGTGTGTGTGGGTATTGTTAATGATGGAGATTGGTGGTTATTAGAAATGGTTATTGAGTTTTGATGAAAAACCCTAAGTGTAGTGATTTGGGGATTTTGGTTAAATTGATGATTTTGATGGCTTTGAATACTCTAGAATGATTTTATATGAGGAAATGAATGTTTGAAGCATTGGTGTTGATTATTGAGGATTGGGAGAGGAGTGTATGTGAGTATGTATGTGGTTGGAGGAATTAATTTAGATTGTTGATGTTTATGATGATGTTAAAAATGGTTGCAAGCCATTGATAGTGGATTAAGGAAATAGATACTTGAGTTGATGAGTAGGTATACCATTTTGAAACAGTTGAATTGGTGATGGTTGAATGATTTATGTGATGATTTGGAAGTCTTAAGGCTAAAGGCCATAGTATTGTTATTGCTAGGTGTGGTTAGCCCTTTAAGATTTTAAGAATCTTGGTTTTGGGAGAGGAATTCCTGAACCCTAACATGAGCGTATAAATGGGATTTAGACAAGTCTAGGACTTGATAATGAGTTTTAGGGGATGATGCCTTATGATGGTATATTAATAGCATGTATATGTATGTTTGTGATAGGATTGTGTTCCGAACAATGATGCGGAACGATCGAGGCAATCGGAGCATTTGGATTGCGGTTCTTCTCTCAAGGTAGGAGAGGAGTTTTCATTTCAAATTTGCATGAGTGAATAATTGTTGAATTATGTATATGTATGAACTCATGCATTGCCTTGCCATAGTTATGTTGCATGTTGAATTGATGAAGTGATGAATGCTAGGCTTGGCAAATTATTGAATTTTTGAAAGTTTATATATATATATGAGATGGTGAGGAATGGTTAGTAGTCCCTTAATGGGAACTGATGTATTGAAATGAAAGACCCATAATGAAATGAATGATAGATGATTTGAGTCATATTGTAGTTCACAAAGTGCATTTTAACGTATAATCATGGAACTGAAGGGGTCAAATAGAGTTTCATATGGTTTTGATGACATAGGGTAGTTCCAATAGCTTCCATGTATGAATTAAAACTTGTGAAAATTGGAGTGGGTCAATTTAAGTGAGAAATGACCCTTGAGTTGCATTAAAGTGGCTTAAAATGGGTAAAACACATTTATATGCATAAGTCCATTATTTTTAAGAATTTTTGAGTGAGACCGGTGGCCACGCGTCACAAATGATGTAATTTAGTTGGTGTCAAAATTTGGTAGCATTTGGAGTTAATGTGAAAAAGTTAGGAGGGTTAGAAGTTCCAAAATTATGAGTTTTCTGCATAATCTCTGCATTCTGGTGTGTTGCAATTATAGCTGTCAAAACGGGCCAACCCGGCCCACACGGGTTGGCCCACCATGGGCTGAAATATTTATCAACCCAACCCAACCTGGCTCACCATCTTGAGTGAGCTAGTTTTCTCAACCCAACCCAACCCACCAACCCACCGGGTAGCTCGCGGGTTAGCCCACCATTTTTAAAAAATAAAAATTAAATAAAAATTAAAAAATGACAAGAAAATATTTTCCTCACATTCTCCAAAACAACAATTTTTTCTATATTTTTCACATTCCAATACCAATGTTCCAGTAGCAACATTAACATTCATCAAAGAAATATCAACAATATTAAATTATTTAACCAATATTATTCAGCTTTCTTTAATCAAAACATTAACTTAAAAAAAAACTGTAGCATCGTGCGTGAACAGTGAAGTTCACGTGTTGTTCTCGCAGTGAAGCTCGCGTGTTGGATCAAGAAGCTCGCATGTTGTTGTGGTGAACAGGTCTGGGGTGAAGCAAAAGTGAATAGCAGGAGAAGCTCGCGTACAGTGGTAGTGCAAAAGAAGAGCAGTGTGGTTGGGAGAAGAAGAGAAGAGCACAGCCAAAAAATTAGGGCCGGCTAGTGAAGTGAATGTGTGTAATGAGTGAGAATGGCAAAAAAAAAGTATCCCTTTTCACGTGTGCAGTAGGTGAATCAGACCCCCTCTAGTGTGTGTTTTTTTTTATTATTTAATCATTAAACCGTGGGCCAACCCGGCTCACCACGGGTTTAACCCACCGTGAGCCGGGTTCAACGGGCCGGGTCAGAAAATGCATTGCCTTGAAAATGAGCCTTTTTTTTTCCAACCCGGCTCACCAAAAACCCACCTCGAGCCGGGTTGGCTCAGGGTTGTAACCCATTTTGACGCCTCTAGTTGCAATCGATTACGAGGGTGAGTGTAATCAATTATAGATATTCTGTTTTAGGTGTAATCGATTACATGATTAGCGTAATGGATTACTGTAATCGATTACAGGAGTGGCGTAATCGATTACTACAGGACTACCCGATAAGCATCCTTTGCTATTTTTGGCCTGTTTGGGAATCTTAATGACATTTTTGGCCTCCGACTTCTTCATCAAAGTTGTAGATAATTGTGTTACGGAGGTGTGAGAATTGGTCTCACATTAATTGGAGTTTTGTAACTCTCATTAGGCATAAAACACCAGACATACTACGTCATAAAATTCAAATTTAAGAGAGTTTTGAACCCAACTTTTTATGGTGGTCAAATTGGGACTAATAGGTGATATTTGTGGCATGTCCCACTATTATTAAGACTAAAAGTGAGCTTTTATCATGTCTTAGTATTGAAATTTAATATGAGCTTATTATTACTTAAAACCCTTTTATTACGTGAAAACAAGAGGTTGTATTTGGGGTATATGATGATAATGAGTCTAGATGGTGATGATATTGATTGACACACGTTATGAGAATATGAATATTCACCACTAATGATATTAAATGATGGTTGATGTATAACACACCTTGTATGGTGATGAAACTAATGAGGGATGATTGTACGACAATATATTTATTACAAATCGATGAATCAGAGATGATATCGATAATAAATGATAATGAGTGAGATTGTTAATCATTCCATGAATAGAGGATGGTTGTTATTATTGATGATTTGTTGAATACTATTGTGTCTGATACAAATGTGATCTTGTATGTGTGGTTTGAATTATATTTGTGAATTATTGTGAATACCACACTAATATGTAAGACAATGGTGATGAATAATGAGATGAAAATCCACTAAATGAATGTGTGATAATAGTTATAAATGATATGTAATGATGTGATGCCATTGTGGTTGATCGTAAGTATCGACTTGCATGTATGATATGAAAAATATGTAAAATGTGTTGTTATAATAAAATGCCACACTTAAAACATAAAACAATGGCTAAAATGAACAATGATAAAATCCACTAAAGATTGAATGGTGGTGTTGGTGTTGATGATGATGATTGATGAGTGGCATGATAGGATGCATAGTGTGAGAATGCATTGATTGGCATTTGCATCAATGGTATATCCTACGCTGCTTATATGGAATGTTAGGGGTTCCAATAGGCAGCCCAGTGGGAGGGCGACCCAGTGCACGGGTAAATTGTTAATGTTCCCTAGTGATTCTAGGAATCACAAAGCTGCCCTTAGTTTGGTGACGAGGCACCCTATGTGGCAGGCCCAGTGGGCGGGTGGCTCTGTGATGGGCAAGTTACCTCAGTGTCCGACGGGACACGGCTCTCTTGATGTGTGACAGGGCCCGCAAGCACACGGGTTATGTCGCGTAATATAAAAGATTATCGTTCTCCACAGGGACTGTGTTCAAAGTACCAGTATATTGAAATTTAATTATCCACACAATTGATTTTTTTATGTTTTTGTAAAATAAAACACAAATTAAAAATAAATTTAGAAATAAAATTTACTTGACACTTAAAAATCAGAGTTGAGAGTATCTTAGGATTTCAGGGGATCAAGACTCTATTTTATGTTAATGAATTTTAACTTTTCATAAATAACAATCAAATTAAGTTTTCTAAGGCAGATTTTCCTTAAGCTAATTAATATGTTCCTCTCGGAATCCTATTAATGTACCTAACCTATGGAAAGTGCTGCTTAATCCTTAGAAAAGGCCCATTATCGTTTTGTGAAAATCCCTTATTTATTCCCCAAAAGATCTTGATTACTTTCACGGTTTTACCGAGGTCACAAAAAGTATTTCAAAACCTTAGGCTTAGTTCAAAACTTTCCAGTAACAATAAATCTCTTGATTCTATTAATTACTTAAACTTACTAATATACCCGTAAGTATACAGTTTTATCACTTAGGTTCTTGTTAGGAATTACTAAGAGCATTGAGCATTTTTTAAACTAAATGGAAAACAAAAATTTATTTAATTCAAAGTCAAAATAATATTATTATAAAATATTATCACACTCCCTTCATCCCAAGATAATTAATTTAGTTACACATGAAATAATTCCAATTCATATATATAGTGGAAAAATAAAACATACAAGACATGGTAAAAATAAAGACTTACTGGTTTCTCCAAAAGCTCAGAATAATTTTACCACTGTATTTCCTTGTTGCAATATTCCTCCACCAATTACAAATTGGAATACTCACTTTTACAATTCACAACTCTTAAAATAAAAGAAAGAAAAAGAAAATAAAAAGAAAAAGAAAATGAAAAAAAAAGAAAAGAAAAGGAAAAGAAAACGAGAAAGAAAGCGAGAAAGAAATGAACAGAGAAGGAAACGAAGAAAGGAAAGAAAAGAGAAAGGAAAAAAAGAATGAGAACTGAATTAAAGTGATGTTGTCCGTGATGCTGTTTTTGGCTTCAGACCTCCCCCCTATTTATAAAAATGGGGAACAGTGGCTAGTGGGGCTTTTTTATTATTTTCTTGTTGGCCGCCCCACGAGATCAGCTTGGATACAGCCTGGATGGTGTGGTGAAACAGCTTGGATGGTGACAACTATAGGGAGCGGCGGCTAGCTCTTTTGTTTTGTTGTCAGCCGCCCCCTCATAAGTCAAGGATCCACTTGGATAGTGGAAATCCAAGTCAGCATGGGCAATCGGTGAAAATATGGAGTCGGTTTTCTCCTTCTGACTCAGATTTAGTGCCTCGGTCGGTATCCACCCATAGTAGGAAATAATCCGAGTGGAAAAGGTGCTTTTCGTATACAAAAGACCGAGTGGCATTCATCAAGAGCATTATTCATTCGGTGTTGCTTTGCTCGGTGTTGCTTTGTTGGACAGTGTTGAGAGGAGCCGGTGTGCAATTGGATGGAGTCGGTGTTGTGGCTGTGAAGAGCGCTGGACGAGCAAAGCAATTCTGAACCGATTGAAACATTCATTCGGAATCGATTGAAAAGTGACTCACTTGGAACTGATTGAAGATTGACTCGGAACCGATTGAAATGTTTCACTCGGCTATGTCTCTAGAAATGAACCACTCGGATAGACCTTACTCGGATTTGCTTGGGAGTAATTCAGTCGACCCTTTTCTTCACTCCTTGAAATGATCCACTCGGACACATTCATTTGGACACATTCACTCGGAAGTCTAACTTGCTTCTTACTCGGAATTGCCTCAACCGTCAATCAGCCCATTCGGTTGTTTTCACTCGGGAGTCGGCTTTGCCTTTCACTCAGAAATTTGGAACTTTGAGAGAGTCTGGAATCTAGCCGATAGAAGCTCTTCCCATGTCCGAGCTTTGCTTTGCTCGGAAATACAACTTTCTGCACCAACTCACTCGGAAGTCTTCCTTGGAGACATCTCACTTGGGCTTAGTGTGAAACTTTGAGAGTCTGCCCAAAAGTGATTCATTCCCGGTCGGATCTTTCCTTGCTTGATAAGACACTTTCTCTGAAACTCACTACTCTGAAAGGCTTTTCCTGACAATTGTTCTTTGAAGTTCAGATTTTCTTTCATTCGGAATCAACTCACTCGGGAGACTTCCACTCGGAGGTAATTTTTCCCAGAAGAAGCAGTTGTTCCCAAATCAGACCTGCTTCAGTCAGCATTCCTTCACTCAGACAATAGCTTTGGGCAGTATTTATTCAAATTCAGTGTCTTTTTCACTCACAGTGGTTGCAGTCGGACAGCTTCCACTCGGATTCACCTAAAATCGAGACGTATTCCTTCAAGGTCAGCCATTTTTCACTTGGAATGGCTTTGATTGGGAACCTTCCACTCGGATTTACCTCCAACAGGGAAGTATTCCACTCGGCAACGCTCCATTCTAAGTCATCTTACTCAGATTTGATCATTTCTGAGTCCTCTGATAGTATGTTTCTGAGATATTCAGAATGAAGAGTTCAATGAAAGAGAATCAAGTTTGTATAATATGAACTCAATGTAGTGGATGTGCCAAGTTTAAACACGGAATTTGTAATATAGTATAGTTGTCGTTCCACTGAGGAGGTGTTAGAATGAAGATGTTAGTTTTGAATTGATTTGGCAGAATGTTTTGGTTTTTGTTTTGTTTTGAATGATGTTGAATAAGAAAGTGAATAAATAACAGAGAGTGAAATTCTGCAAAAGATGACAGTGTTGGAAAAATCAGTTTTGTAAAACAGGGATTGGCTTCATCACATCTTCACCTTCTGTAAGCTGCATAAGTTTTTATATAAGTAAATCAAAAAGATAATTTCTACGTCACAATCAAAGTCATTTGTATCGATCCCTCGACTACAAAATTCATAAGAATGATTTCAAACCGCTGATCCCTCAGTCACTTTGAAATCATCCCAGCATTATCGATCGATTGTTTTGACGTTTATTGCGTTAGACGCCATCCCTGGCTACCTACTCACAACAAGTATTTCTTTCGGATCAGCTTTCAAAAGTCACTTCCCAGCATACTTGAGAAAACTTAAAACAAGAAAATAGTGATCAAGTACTTTCAGGCATTAAACGCAGAAGGAAATACAGAAACTTATCAAATCTCATTACTAAATAAAAACTTATAACAGCATTACTTCAGTGTTGAATGGATTACAGCCAATCCCATAAGGGAGTTTTAGTTACTCATGCTTTGCATTTTCACCATCAAAAGAATGAATACAGAAAATAATGGAAAGTTTGGATTGTGAATGAAATACAGGGGATTACAGGGATGATTCTGATGATGGATGCAACTTGATTTATAGAGGTTATGCTCTAGCTTCCCATGCCCACTTGCGTAGAACCCATGCAGCATCTTTCAGAGACTTGTAGAAACACAAGAAAGTGGGTGAGTTGGCATCGCATCATTGGTGAATAAAGAATTAAGAGACCCATGCTGTATGAGTCACGCTTGAGCTTGATGGTCACGCTCAAGCGTGAAGGGTCCTGATACTATTTAAACGTTTCACGCTTAAACCACTGCAGCCACGCTCAAGCGTGGCCTTCCTTGTCCAACTTTACGCTTGCCCACGCTTAATCCACGCTTAGGCTTCCATTTTTATCATTCCACGCTTAAGCGCCTAGTGTTCACGCTCAAGCGTGAGGGGTCCTGATGCTCTCCAACTTGTTCAAGCTTAAGCTTGCTTGCTCAAGCTTAAGCTTGGTTGTTCAAGCTTGAGCTTGTTGTCTTCAAATGCTCCCGATCACTCTTGAGCTTGCTCTTTCACGCTTGAGCTTGCTCTTTCACGCTTGAGTTTGCTCTTTCACGCTTGAGCTTGTTTTTTCACGCTTGAGCTTGCCTGCTCAAGCTTAAGCTTGATTTTTCACGCTTAAGTTTGCCTGCTCAAGCTTAAGCTTGATTTTTCACGCTTAAGCTTGCTTGCTCAAGCTTAAGCTTGCCCTGCTTTCCTGTTGAATTTCCTGCAACTTTCCAAGAGTTTTAACACAATATTTCTTTTATACACCTATCCATCACTACTTAAAAGATTCATGCTCACTTCCTTCAATAATTCATCAATTTAGCTCAAGTCTTTACAAAATTAGTTCAAATGAGTCATGAAATCAATGCTTAATCAACACTTATCAAACTTTCCCCAACCTAGATTTTTGCTTGCCCTCAAGCAAAAGAAGTTTTTAAAGGGAATTCAAGCATTCAATAAGATTAGATTTAGTTGCAGACAAAATTTTGAAAGACAATAATCTCAATTTAACTTAAGGCAAATAACATCCTTAATACCAATCCTTTGAATTACAATGCACCACTCAATTTTTCACAAGGCAAGTAACCAATTAAGAATAAGGAACTCTCATTATTTCTCACTAGGTGTGTCGTACATTCATCATAAGAACTGCCTAATTAACATTGCCAGTCATTTCCAATCAAAATCAAATCATAAGAGCAACAAGGATCAAAAAGGTCTTTTAAGGTTGTAATGAGGCTGGGCTAAACAAGAATTCTTGGTTTTTCTTTGAGTTCAAAATGCATGCATAAGGAAGAGCATAAATTATGAAACTTTTCAAAGTTTATGAGGTTTCTTCCTTTTTGAGCTACAGAATTCTTTCTTTTTCTTTTTCTAGTTCTCTAATTCTGTTTGAATCTCTGGAGAACTTACTGTTTTTAGCATTTTCTTTTTCTTCCTCTGTTTCTTTCATGACTCTTTTGGTCAAAACTATTTTATGCTCTTATCAAATTTAAGCATGCTGATAAGGTAGGATTTTTATTTCTCATGCTTGGGTTAGGGTGTTTTTATAGAATAAAATTTTTACTCAAAAGTGGGCTACCAAGGAATAGGGCATACTTTAGGGTAGCTTTTTGGCTCTGGGATATTTTATTTGCAAAATTGCCTTTATCCTTTCCTTGCTTAATTTCTTATGAAAAAATTATTAATCAGAAAATTAGGCAATGCAAACTTAGCAAATTCTAATGAGACTCTCAGTGTTTAAATTTCTCCCTTCTCACCGGTTTATAAGGCATACTTCCATATTCTAAAAGGGTTTCAAGCATGCAAACAAATTTTAATGGTTCATTTCCTTCATTTTCATGGTCTTAAATCAGTTAATTTTCCTTCTCAAAACTAATGTTATTGCCTCAAAATAATTGCTAACTCAGAATCTTTTCTTGAAACAAAAATTGTAAATCCTGGTTGGGTTTTTCAAAACTTTTTTTTTTATGTGTTAAGCATGTGACTTTGCATCAAAACAATCAACCAAAAGCATGAAAATTTAAAAAATTTCAAAATATGCTGTAGTAAGAAAACCAACTCAAAGTAAACTAAAGCAATTAAAAACTAAAGCAGTAAACTCATCACTCATCCTCAGAAGAGTCATCCTCTGTCTCCTGTTCCCTTACTGAAGGCCCTTATGAGGAGGTTCCTGGTCCAGCCTATGAAGTCTCACCCCTCTTAAGAAAAAAGGCCTGTCCCCAGGCCAAGCAATATGGGCTGCAAACTTGCTTCCAATGAGAAAGCTCAATGTAGAAGAAAAACATATTGCACCATGAGTGAATTGAGAAATGTAATGCAGTTATAATGCTCAATAAAAACTCATAGAGAGAAGGGAATGAGAGTACGTGGGGAGTTACATGAGGTGCGGTTACAGAATCTGAAATAATGGCCCCTTTTCAAAATTTAAAAACAGCATCAGGTGGCAGTTTTTTTTTTTTTTAAACTGATCGCTCAAGCGTGGAGACATCACGCTTAAGCGTGTTTATTTACTGAGGCCAATTTTAGGCCTCGCTTGAGCGTAGGTCATGAGGTTGTCTTTTTCTCGCTTGAGCGTGAGATACGCGCGCTTAAGCGCGATCGTGATTGCTTCTCCCCTTTCTTTTTCTTGAAATTATGTTGACCAGATGGGGACGCTTAGACTTGGAAATTTCACGTTTAAGCGTGAGATGAGAAAGATGGCTTCGCTTGAGCGCTCCAGACACGCTTGAGCGTGATATATGCAAGATTGGTACCTGATTACTTACGCCTGAGCGTGATAAGTCATGCTGGAGCGTGAACATACCTGATGGTTATTTTCCATCCTCGCTTAAGCTTTGAAATCATTCGCTTGAGTGAATTTAAGTCAGAATCAAAAAGTGAAGTTCCTAGCCTGATCTTGGCAAGTTACACTTGAGCGTGTTTGCTTGACTTTTGCTGTAACTTGTCCTTTGTTCCCCGTTGAACTTGGCACTTATCATTTGGATAATGAGTGGGATGAATTTGATGAGCTGCCTGAAAAATAAAAGAAAAATTCAATCTTAGGATAAAATTTACTTAAAGTAAAATCAACAAGATGAAAAGAAAACATAAAAGATTGGGTTGCCTCCCAATAAGCGCTTGTTTAATGTCATTAGCTTGATGCTTGATAGATTTTTCAATATGGATCATGGAGCTGGTGGATGAGAGTGTTGAGTTTTTCCACCTCCTTTCCTAAGTCAGGCTTTGACTTTCTTTTAATCTGTTTTTCAAGTGCACCTTCAATAGCAAAATCAGCTTTTTCTTTTTGCACTCGAATTTTTACTTTTCTGTCATCCACATCTATGATGACTTTGGCCGCTTTCAAGAATGGTCTCCCCAGTATTAGAGGGACTTCAGAATCTTCCTCCATATCTATGACAACAAAGTTCTCATGAAATTCAAATTTATCAACTTTGACCTCAATATTTTCAGCAATACCATAAGGGGTTTTTATTGATTGATCTGCCATTTTTAAAGTCATGTTTGTTGGCTTTACTGAAAAATCCCCTATACTTTTAAGTGTGGATAATGGCATCAAATTTACACTAGCACCAAGATCTAATAAAGCTTTACTTTTTGAAAGATTTCCAATAGTGACAGGAATAGAAAAACTCCCTGGATCTTTGGTGTTATGAGGTACTGCTTCAGAGATGATAGTATCATGTCCATCTTCTTCCTCGGTTATTTCCTCAGTCAGTGTGGTCACAGCCTTGCAATGCTCTATTAGGTTTGTTTCAGTGTTTGCTCCATACTGAGGCTTCTGTTTCTCAGCAAGTTGTCGGGCTAGTTGTCCCAATTGCGTTTCCAAGTTCCTAAGTGATGCCTCATTGTTCTTTTGACTTGATAAAGAAGTTTGCATAAATTTTTCCAAGGTGTCCTCTAATCTAGAAGTTCTCTCCACCAAAGAAGGACCATTATTATGATATGGTTTATTTGAAGAGCTGGGCTCTTGCTTCCATCCTTGGCCTTGGTTTTGGTTACTTCTCCATCCCTGAAATGGTTGGTTAGAAAAATTTAAATTGAAATTACCAGACCTTCCTTGGTTGTTCATGAAGTATACAGTTGCTTCTTGTGAGCCACAGTTTTCATTGAGATGATCTCCTCTACAAAAGTTACATGTGACAGGCATTTGTTGTTGCCCTGGTTGTGATGATTGTACTGCATGTAATTGTTGTGGAAGATTGGATATCTTTTTGGTCAATGCTTCTAATTGTTGGGTCAGAATTTTGTTTTGTGCTAAAATGGCATCTGTGGTGTTTAAGTCAAGGACTCCTTTCTTTTGAACTTGCTGACGATCATGTTGAGCTTGGTAGTCTGTTAAGGATAAAGCTTCTATTATCCTTGTGGCTTGGTCAGTATCCACTGTCATCATTGTTCCTCCTGTTGCTGCATCTAAAATCATTTTAGTGTCAGCCCTTAAACCACTGTAAAAAATATTAAGTTGTGCAATATCTTCAAGTCCATGGTTTGGGCATTTTCTGAGCAGTGATTTAAAGCGTTCCCATGCCTCACAAAAAGGTTCATCTTGGCCTTGTCTAAATGTTGTAATATCTGATTTGGCCTTGATGAATCTAGATGGAGGAAAGAACCTTTGTAGAAAATTTTCTTTAACTATGTTCCAGCTATTTAAACTTTGATTTGGATGAGATTGTAACCACTCCTTTGCTTTTCCTGCTAAAGAGAAAGGAAATAGTCTTAAATATGCAGCATCAATAACATCTTGGTTAAATCCCATGGTTCCAACCAATTCATAGAATGTGGCTAAGTGAGTATACGGATCTTCACTTAACATTCCAGTAAATTGGTGTGAACTAATCAAACTAAGAAATGCTGGTTTCATTTCTAGTGCTCTGACAGTGTTTGGAATTGCAATGCTTGAGAAATGTCTTGGCCCTTGTTGTAAAGCATAGTCTCCAAGTGTTCTCCTTGGTGGGTTTTGATTGTTGCTGTTGACATCCATTGTATCAGAGGAAGTTTGTCCTACGTGGAAGTTCTACTTGGCTTTCTTAATTTTCTTGAGGAACCTGTCTATCTCTGGATCAAATGCAAGTTGTTCTTTTGTACCCTGTCCTCTCAAGATCATAAATCAAGTACTCAAAATAGCAAAGTTACTACACAAAAAAAAATAAAAACAAATTGAAAACAAATTTATTTACACTGTCTTGTCAATTCAATGCTAAAATATTCAAACTTAAATCACCTCCCCGGCTGCGGCGCCAAAACTTGATAGTATGTTTCTAAGATATTCGGAATGAAGAGTTCAATGAAAGAGAATCAAGTTTGTATAATATGAACTCAATGCAGTGGATGTGCCAAGTTTAAACACAGAAGTTGTAATATAGTATAGTTGTCGTTCCACTGAGGAGGTGTTAGAATGAAGATCTTAGTTTTGAATTGATTTGGCAGAATGTTTTGGTTTTTGTTTTGTTTTGAATGATGTTGAATAAGAAAGTGAATAAATAACAGAGAGTGAAATTCTGCAAAAGATGACAGTGTTGGAAAAATCAGTTTTGTAAAACAGGGATTGGCTTCATCACATCTTCACCTTCTGTAAGCTGCATAAGTTTTTATATAAGTAAATCAAAAAGATAATTTCTATGTCACAATCAAAGTCATTTGTATCGATCCCTCGACTACAAAATTCATAAGAATGATTTCAAACCGCTGATCCCTCAGTCACTTTGAAATCATCCCAGCATTATCGATCGATTGTTTTGACGTTTATTGCGTTAGACGCCATCCCTGGCTACCTACTCACAACAAGTATTTCTTTCGGATCTGCTTTCAAAAGTCACTTCCCAGCATACTTGAGAAAACTTAAAACAAGAAAATAGTGATCAAGTACTTTCAGGCATTAAACGCAGAAGGAAATACAGAAACTTATCAAATCTCATTACTAAATAAAAACTTACAACAGCATTACTTCAGTGTTGAATGGATTACAGCCAATCCCATAAGGGAGTTTTAGTTACTCATGCTTTGCATTTTCACCATCAAAAGAATAAATACAGAAAATAATGGAAAGTTTGGATTGTGAATGAAATACAGGGGATTACAGGGATGATTCTGATGATGGATGCAACTTGATTTATAGAGGTTATGCTCTAGCTTCCCATGCCCACTTGCGTAGAACCCATGCAGCATCTTTCAGAGACTTGTAGAAACACAAGAAAGTGGGTGAGTTGGCATCACATCATTGGTGAATAAAGAATTAAGAGACCCATGCTGTATGAGTCACGCTTGAGCTTGATGGTCACGCTCAAGCGTGAAGGGTCCTGATACTATTTAAACGTTTCACGCTTAAACCACTGCAGCCACGCTCAAGCGTGGCCTTCCTTGTCCAACTTTACGCTTGCCCACGCTTAATCCACGCTTAGGCTTCCATTTTTATCATTCCACGCTTAAGCGCCTAGTGTTCACGCTCAAGCGTGAGGGGTCCTGATGCTCTCCAACTTGTTCAAGCTTAAGCTTGCTTGCTCAAGCTTAAGCTTGGTTGTTCAAGCTTGAGCTTGCTGTCTTCAAATGCTCCCGATCACGCTTGAGCTTGCTCTTTCACGCTTGAGCTTGCTCTTTCACGCTTGAATTTGCTCTTTCACGCTTGAGCTTGTTTTTTCACGCTTGAGCTTGCCTGCTCAAGCTTAAGCTTGATTTTTCACGCTTAAGTTTGCCTGCTCAAGCTTAAGCTTGATTTTTCACGCTTAAGCTTGCTTGCTCAAGCTTAAACTTGCCTTGCTTTCCTGTTGAATTTCCTGCAACTTTCCAAGAGTTTTAACACAATATTTCTTTTATACACCTATCCATCACTACTTAAAAGATTCATGCTCACTTCCTTCAATAATTCATCAATTTAGCTCAAGTCTTTACAAAATTAGTTCAAATGAGTCATGAAATCAATGCTTAATCAACACTTATCATCCTCCTATTCGGATTTGATCATTCTGAGTCGGAATTCAGCATAAAAAGAGAGTTCTTTCCACTTTGGGCTTGTTCTTCTTGTTTCTTTATCATTTTATGGTCGTTTTTCCCTTGTTATTGACCCTTTTATTACCTTAATTTCTGCAAAATAACATACCCAAGTAGAATATAGTGGAAAGAAAGCAAAAATCACAATAAATAAAGGAAACACAGTGCATAATGATTAAAATCCTAAGCAAACTAGATCTAATGTATTGTGTTATAAAGCACTTATCAATGTGTGTTCGGGAGAGGCCCGTAGCACTTTTGGCAAGTGAGGCCATGTTGTTAATCCACAAGTCACGGGGTGACTAGTGCTACAGATGGGCGATAGCGGTTTGGTACCAGTAAAATATGATGTTGAGCATGCATGAATTGAGATATAAGTGTACACTTTTACTACTGCAGTAGGGGCATAGTAGCACACCTATGCTTGACCCACAATTTGGTATTTATTCCCACTGTCGGATCCGTATTCGTTGTTGATAATTCCATTGTGCATATGCATTAGCCATAAGAGCATTTGCATATAGCATAGAGATATGCCAGAATATAATGATGATTGATGATGATTGAGATGGTGGTATGGTGTTGATGAGATGGGTAATTAACTACCTAAAAGACCACATATGAGTAATAAATGATATGAATATATGAAACGATATCGAATATGACAATATGTATATTATGGCCTAATGTAATGAAGGGCGTATTTGTTCAGGATTGATAAGAACGATGTTAGCCCGTGGTGGATTGAGAAAAGACCGGAAGGGTTGATGTTGATGATGTTAGCCTGTTGTGGCATTGGAATAGATGTGTATATGCCTGCTTTGCTATGACTTGGTTAATGAATATGAAATATGTATATGTTGTTGAATTAACAATTTATGATGATCATTGATGTGTTTAGCAAAGCATACATGATGTTGATATGCATATGCACATAATTTCAATTGTATTTATATTGTCATTTGAAATGTATAACTCACTCTCCCATGTGGTCTACTTTTTAGTATTGATGCAGGAAAACCATGGGATGAGAACGTTTATGAAGTAAGGCTTTGGGAAGGTAAATAGTGGTAATGGAATGCCTTGGCTGGCAGCGTTTGTGATTCATTGTATCGTGAAATAAAATGTGTATCATAGTGTGGATAATTTATTGATATTGGTGGATGTATTGTAAATAGCTAGATATGTAGATGATTTATTAACGTTTGGAGTATTTGACCTCATAACCACTTGATATATAAAATGACATTGGTTATGTATTCCTCTAGGTATGATTAAGTATTGGTGATATATGAAACTGAGGTTGAAATGAATATGGGGAATTATAGAATATGAATGTTAAAGATATATGATGTATGACCATATAGCTAAGTATATGTATGTACCTTAGGCATTGCATGTTTATGACTTATGTATAAGATTGGTTGTGGCCTAATAGGCTTATGTTTGCATGCTTTGCCGAGCCTCTTCTCATATCTTCATATATGGGACTAGGCGTGTGCCCTGTATACATATTCTTCTTGCGCTGTAAACTCTATTATTTTTGTATACAATCATGGGCGATTTATTTTACGATCCAGTTATATTTTATTAAATCTCACTCTTTGGTTTTCTCTGATTTGGGTCTTGATGTAATCGTAGTTGTGTTTTGGTAATATTTCAAACGCGAAAAATTTATTCGCATTTTTATTAATTATTTATTTTGATTACATCGGGATTCGGGTCCAAAAAAATTGGGGGTGTTTCAATCACCATGCTCAAGCATAGATAAGCTCGCTCAAGCGAGTCAAGGTAAGTCATTCACTATCCATATTCACGCCTAAGCGTAAGAATCAAGCTTGAAGCGTGGCAACACTACCGGTGAAGTACTTCAACTTTCAAACCGATCACGCTTAAGCGTAGCCTGTTACACTTAAGCAAGAAGGACTTTTTCAAAACTAACAAGTGCCATGCTTAAAGCGAAGAAACTCGCGCTTAAGCGAGAAAATGACTACTACATCAGGTCCAAATTTTTCACATACACTCAAGCATGTACTAAGAGCGCTTAAGCGCAGCTCCTGAACCTCAGCCACACTCAAGTGTAACTCACCCAAGCTCAAGCACATCAAATTGACCAACAGCGTCCCAATGCCATTCCACAGGATTACGCTCAAGTGTGGTCAAGGCTCGCTTAAGCGAGGAAAAATAAACATCAGGTGGTAGCCACACTCAAGTGTGCCAACAGAGCGCCCAAGCGTGCCCAATTAACACAATCACACTTAAGCGTGATGTGCTCGCTCAAGCGAGGCACTTCTAAATTCCCACCTGACACTAGTTTTGAAATTTTAAAAGAAGCCATTATATTTCCAAATCTGTAACCGCTCCCCATTTAAATTCCCACAACCCATTTACTCCTCCTTTTCAGTCTCCATTTAAGCACCTCTCTGGCAATTTTCATTTAGCACGTTAATTGTTTTTCCAATTGCCATATTCCAATTGCCATTTCGTCTTCTGTGCATAGTCCAATCGAAGCAAGGTAACTCTCCTCCTTTCTTTTTTCTTCTACAATATTTTGCTGTAATGTGTGATAAAAGAGCATGTTTGGTCTTACTATGAAAATCAAATTTCTCTCTATTGTGTGCTTATAGAATGATGTATTCTTTTGGATTTGCTCTTTCAAATTTGCATAGATTAATTGTTTGTGAACACATTGAAAAATAAACCTTTATCTTAAGAAGCGTACACTAACTGTCCAATAAAAGTACAAAATGCCTCATACATGCTTAATGTTAAAGGATTCAATTTGTCATGACAATAAAAAAAATTTACTGTTCCTCTACTTAGTCAATAATAGGCATGTGGAAATATCATGATACAATCTTTGGGCTGACTGAAATTGTTAAAAAGTGTTAGAAATCTACCCTTTCTCTTAACATGTGATAATATGAGTACTAAATTGACTACAGATGGCCAAAACCAAGCAAGTTACACCAAGTTCCCCTGCAACCACTTCCCCACCAAGGGGTTTGAGAAGAAATAAGGGAAAGAGGCCAAGGACCGATGACCAAGATGATGCCCCAAAATTCAAGAACAAGGATAAGAAAAAGCGCTCTGAGGATATTTCCAACTAGACGTTCATACCAGAAAGAAAGGTAGACTTGGCATTGGGAGAATGTGACACTTTCTTGCATGTCATAAGAAGAAGGAATTGACTTAGGATCTGTTATCCCAAGGACAAATATGATCCTGAAATTGTCTGGGAATTTTATGCCAATGCTTGGCCCAAGGAAGGGGTAGGAGATAGAAGGACCTATGTAAGAGGACATGTGCTTTCATATGGCAGAGAAGCTATCAACACCTACTTAGGTAATCTCATGGAACTCATGGAAGGAGAGACCTGTCAATATGGAGAGATGAGGCTTCAGAATCAAGAAATCCCTACCCAAGATATGGAGGCAGACATATGCATCCCAGGACACCACTTCCAAACTGGCTAAGGGGAACAACCAATGAGTATCCTGAGAAAGGATATGACTACCCTCTCATAAGTTTGGACCTCCTTCTTGCTTGCCAATATGGCCCCAAATGCTCACGTTTCTGATTTAATCTATGCTAGGTGTTATCTGTTGTATTGTATTTTGCAGGAAGATTTGGCATAAATTATCTTAGATGAAATCCACAAATTTGCCACAGCAGAGCAAAAATACTCCCAGGCAGGCCAAAAGGTTAAGGGAAGTTTAGGATTTCCCACTTTTATCATTGACTTCTGTGAAGTGTAGGGAATTATGGTCCCGATGTGAAGCCTATCAGGCCACCTATTGATAGGCGCTTCATAGAAAGATACTGCACCAGCAACACCAGGCCTGCCCAAGAACCCCACCAAGAACCTCAAGAAGCACAACAGCAAGCACCACCACCAGCAAGATCAGAATCTGCCTCGCCACCTCTCAACACAGAGTCATTAATGATCCTACAGGAAATCCACCAGCTTAAGATCCAGAACAGTCATCTCTTGGCACAATAGAATGCCAATCATCGTGGTTTGATGCACATACATCATGTCTTATACCATGGCATTCCTGTAGGATAACCTAATCCCTGGATGGATCCAATTCACTTTGAAGCCCACATTGCTTGGCCTGGGGAAAGGCCCCCTTTCTTAGGAGGGGGAGATGTTAACCAAGTGGCCTCAATTACTCAAGAGGGGGGGTGAATTGATTATTAAAAACTTTTGTTGAAATGCTTGTGAAATTGGTTCTTTAACAAATGTGTTTAGTGAAGATGATAAACTTAATCTTAATTAGAATAATAAAGAAGTTTAAATAACAAAGTTATTAAACGTAACAAATTAAACAAGAAATTTCATGTACAAATTTAAAGAGATTAGGGAAGAGAAGATTTGCAAACCGATATATACGAGTTCCACCACACCGGTGTACGTCTCGCCTCCAAGTAACCTATTTAGAGGATTTCCACTATTAAGAATTTAAGATACACGCTTTGAGCAATTACAACTTCTTAGTGTCCCATACTCAAGAACTTAATCCTCACAAGCAAAAGGGCAACCCACCTAATCTCACAATCTCTCAATTACAAGGTTAAATCCCAACCCAAAATCTCTCAGAATTTGTGAATGTGATTTTACAAGTGTGGCTCTCTCAATAGAGTGGATATACAAATTTTAATCACTTGAAAAATATTTTTCTTTTCTTAAAAGAATATGTAAGTTTTAGCACTCAAAAATATTTTCCTCACACTATAACTCTCAAGAAATTAATTATGCCAAGAAAAGAATTAGAGAGTAAGTAAAGATAGAAAGAAAGCAAGTAATTTCGTTGCTGTGTTATGCTTGGTGTATTTCTGCCTTCCATCTCTTCTCTATTTATAGGAGTTCCAAAGGACATGCTGCCAAAATTTAAATTCCACCGGTTCCTCAATTAATGCATTGGAAGACTTAATTTGCCAGCGATCCATGTTTCCTGACTTGAGAAGTGCAATTGTCTACCTCAATAAGTGCAACGCTGTTTCAATTAGAGAGTCTCGAGAGAGGAATCAGTGGAGTTGAGTTTCTGAAAACGCGTACTGATAATTTCCATGATTCAGCGCGTGATTCCAGCTATGAATCGATTCTTCCAGTTCATTTTTGCACTAAAAACATCAAATGAATCGATTCCTGCACATGTGAATCAATTCCTTCTCTTCCTGAATCAATTCCTGGCCTTTTTACAATGTGTGAATCGATTCCTACAAGGGGGAATCGATTCCCGGCCCCTTGAATCGATTCCCAATGGCCTTGAATCGATTCCTGCTTCCTCTTTCACGTGGGAATCGATTCCCATAGGGGTGAATCGATTCCTATGCTTCCCCTGCACCTGTTTCTTCTTTTTTTTGATGTATTCTGATATGTTTTTGATCAGTATAGCTCATAGTTCTTGATTCATTGGCACTTCTCTTGTTTTAAACTTCCAAGAATGCCTTGAATCAATTCTTTTGCATTTTAATTTCTTGACCTGAATCATTCTTGATTTTCATGATTTTTGATTAATTGCTTGTACAATATCCTTTAGATTTCTTGATCCTTCAATTGTTTGTCATTCATCAAAACCTGTTTCAACATACAAATACATTCTCCCCCTTTTCGATGATGACAACAATTGTTCATCTCTAGGGTGTTAGTTTCATAACAGTTATATTTTCAAGGTATGGAACTCCCCCTATCAAATTTAATTATAATTTTCATGCATTAGTGTACCACTTATGATGACATATTGGCTCCCCCTTAATCATGCAATTTAACAAGGATATATAAAGATGTTTTATCTCCCCCTTTGGCATCATCAAAAATCAAAGAGAATTTAAACAAACAACGAAATTTTATTAAACAGGATACATGTAAAAACGGATACAACAAAGACAAACTTTAAGGATTAAAAAATCGGAACTCAGAAAATTATTGAGAAAGTTCATTATAGTGGGTAGTCATGTTGTCTTCTATTTGGTCAAAACGTGCATTCATATTGTTCTCCATCCCATCAATGCGAGAAGTCATCCCATCAAAGCGAGCATTTATTGCATCAAAGAGGGTATCGAAATGAGAGGTCAACCTATTAAAGAAAGCATTATTTGGATTTGTAGGAGGTGGAGGAAATACTTGTTGTTGAGGTTGATCATCATTGTCATCACTGCTTTGTGCGTTTGAGTATTGCCAAGCACCATCTTGGTTGTGCCAACCCATTTTTGAGAGATGAGTGCACCTTATTTTACCTTTACGCCCAACTACTTCTTTTACTTCATTTGAAAGATCAACATTGAAATTTTTGAGAAGCTTGGTGATTAGAACCGCATAAGGAAGTTTTGTGAGTTTTTTTGAGTCAATCATATGACTTCGAATAAGTTTGATCCAATTTATCTCTTTTTCATGGAGCATAGCCCAAAGAATAAGAGTTTGGTTCTCACGTACTCTAGCATTGTTTGACCCTTTTGGAAGAATGATTTTGACCAAAAAGTAGTGCAGAAGGCGATGATCAATGTTTAGCTCCCCAACGGTGCTTTTGGAAGTAGAAAATAGATTTAGAAAAGCACGAGCATCAATAGAATTATATTCCCAATCGGGAGATTGTTCAGAGCCAAAGAAATCAACATTATTTAGTGGAAGCTTCCCAACTTGATGAAGAACATTATGATCAAGGGTAATGGTTACCCCTTTGATTTTGGCTAGGCAGCGTCCATTAGAGATCCTTAATGTTGAGTAGAAGGCTCTAATCAACTTATGATAAATGTGATTTTCTTCAAGTGCGACGAACTCCAAAAGATTTTGTTGCCTAAGGATATTGAGTACTAAAAAATCATGTTCGTCGAAGAGCGGAACATCAAGCCAATAAGCAGGTATGAGGAATCATTCTGAAAATTTTTTGAGGTACCTGTCAAGTTGGTGTTTATTCTCAAAAAGTCTTGAGAGATCATTGGAGTTTGAGGATGAGGAACCAGCATCTTCTCTTCTTTTCTTCCTGCTTTGGGATGTGGAGGCCATGTTTTTGAAAGAGATAGAGGAATCAGAGAGGATTTTAGAGGATAGAAATAAAGACTGGAAGTGGCAAGGAGTGTTATGAGGAAAACGTAGGAGTCATGTCAATTTATAGAAGAAACAGCGTGAAACAACATGATTTTAAGGCGTGAATCGATTCATCCTAGAGGGGAATCGATTCATCCTGGAGGGGAATCGATTCATTTTGTATGAGGCATGACACGTGAATCGATTCAGTGTAGGGGGAATTGATTCATCTTGTTTTCTAAGGCACGTGAATCGATTTATTAAAGAGGGGGAATCAATTCATATAGGTTAGTTTTCAATTCTGGGTGCATTTTTGAACATGGGAATCGATTCAAAATGAAGGGGAATCGATTCCTATAGCTGTTCCTGACCAATTTGATGCGTAGAGAGGGAAATTCACGTGAATGCCTTGGGAATATTGGAGTTTGTTTTATTTTTCACATGTTCTGTCGATGATTCACGTGAAGGGCTTTGGTTTGCAAGAAGGAATTTAGACAAGGCACATGAGACAAGTAATATTCACATGCATGAATAAAGCTTTGAAGAGAACATGCTGGAGCCTTTAGAAGTCACGAGAATCATGGCAATGTGATTTTGTCTTCTAAATGTATTAACATGAAGGGTTTTAAAATTTTGTAATTTTTCACCATTGATTTTGTCTCATAAATTTTTCAAGAAAATCAAAGGTTAATTTGCATTTGTTTTTGAGATCATGTGGTTTATAAGAGATTAATTTGTTTCACAAATATGTTTAATGAAGATTTTAAACAATTAATGGAGTTTTAATATGATTATTGTAAATGTGAATATCTCAAGATAATGTATATCAATATTTTCAAAAATAGAATTTGTATGAAAGAAGAGTAAATCTTTAAGTTAAAGATTTGTGATAATATTTAAGAGAATGAAATTTACGATTAAACAATTTCTAAAATGCCTAATTCCCTTCTAATATTTATAAAATGTTCCTTTGGAAGGGGTTTAGTGAAAATATCCACCAACTGTTTAGAAGTTTCAATATATTCAAGAACACAATCTCCTTTTAAAACGTGATCTCGTATGAAATGGTGACGGATTTCTATGTGTTTTATCCGTGAATGCATAACCAGATTCTTGGAGATATTAATGGCGCTGGTGTTGTCACATTTAATGGGTATTTGATCTAGAACAACACCGAAATCAAGAAGTTATTATCTCATCCATAGGATTTGAGCATAGCAACTTCCAGCTGCTACATATTCTGCTTCAACTGTGGATAACGCGACACTTACTTGTTTCTTGCTATGCCAAGAAACAAGAGAGCTTCCAAGCATATGACAAGTACCACTGGTACTTTTTCTATCTAATTTACACCCAGCAAAATCAGAATCAGAATATCCTACAAGAATACATTCAGCACCTTTGGGATACCATAAACCAACATTTTGAGTACCCACAAGATATTTTAAAATTCTTTTTACGGAAGTGAGATGTGATTCTTTAGGACATGCTTGATATCTAGCGCACATACATACCGCAAACATAATATCGGGTCTACTAGCTGTTAAGTAAAGTAAGGATCCAATCATACCTCGGTATTTAGTTATTTCAATGTCCTTACCTTTCTCATCTTTGTCTAGGTAGCAAGTACTCATTGGTGTGGCTATTTCATTTGCTTTATCCATTTCAAACCTTTTGAGTAGTTCTTTGCAGTATTTTGTTTGACTGATGAAAGTTCCTTCTTTTGTTTGCTTAATTTGTAGCCCAAGGAAGAATGTGAGTTCTCCCATCATGGACATTTCAAATTCATCTTGCATAATCTTAGTGAACTCTTGACAGAGAATTTTGTTAGTAGCACCAATATTATGTCATCAACATAGACTTGTACCAAAAGGATGTCATGGTTTTTATGTTTTATAAACAGTGTTGTATCAACCTTTCCTCTTTCAAAATTATTTTCAAGAAGAAACTTACTGAGTCGTTCATACCAAGCTCTTGGAGCTTGTTTCAAACCATATAAAGCTTTTCTCAATTTAAAAACATGGTTTGGAAATTTGTGATTTTCAAAACCAGGAGGTTGATTTACATAAACTTCTTCTTGAATATAACCGTTTAGAAAAGCGCTTTTGACATCCATTTGATAAAGCTTAAAATCTATACAACAAGCAAAAGCTAACAATAATCTTATGGCTTCTAACCTAGCTACGGGAGCATATGTTTCTTCATAGTCTATTCCTTTTTCTTGATTATATCCCTTAGCAACTAATCTAGCTTTATTTCTTGTTATTATTCCATTTTCATCTAGCATATTTCTAAAAACCCATTTAGTGCCTATTATTTGATGATCATTTGGTTTTGGCACAAGTTCCCAAACTTCATTTCTTTCAAATTGATTTAATTCTTCTTGCATGGCCAACATCCAATGTTCATCAATAATAGCTTCATCAATGTTTTTGGGTTCTATTTGTGATACAAAGGCTAAGTGATTGCATGTATTTCTAATAGTGTTTTGAGTACTTACACCTTTTGTTATTTCACCTATGACATTGTCCAAGGGGTGATTCTTTACGGTGATCCACTCCTTTTGTTGAGGTTCATCATTTTGTGTTTAATCTCCTTCAATTTTGTTTTCTTCTTTATCTTCCAAGTTTATTTCTCGGAAGGTACCTACAAGATCATCAATTTCCTTTCTCAGAAGATTTTGGTTAAGTTCATCGAATTTAACGTGTATAGACTCTTCAATTGTACAAGTTTGTTTGTTAAAGAGTCGATATGCTTTACTAGTAGATGAATAACCTAAGAATATTGCTTCATCAGATTTTGTATCAAATTTGTCGAGATTATCCTTTCCATTGTTTAAGACAAAACATTTGCATCCAAATACGTGGAAATAAGAAATATTTGGTTTTCTTCCTTTATAAAGCTCATATGGGGTTTTCTTTAATATAGGCCTTATCAAACATCGATTCATAACATGGCAAGCAGTATTTACTGCATAGGCCCAAAAATGTTTCACAATATTTCTTTCATTCAACATAGTTCTTGTGAGCTCCGCTAAAGATTGATTTTTCCTTTCAACTACTCCATTTTGTTGTGGAGTTCTTGGAGCCAAAAAATTATGTCCAATGCCAAATTTTTCACAAAATTTTTCAAAGGATTGGATTTCAAATTCTCCCCCATGATCAGTTCGAATGGATGCTATTTTCAAATTTTGTTCATTTTGGATGATCTTGGCAAGTTTCTTAAATGCTTGATATGCTTCATTTTTGTGAGTAAGAAATAATGTCCATGTATATCTAGAGTAATCATCCACAATCACGAGACCATAATAATTTCCACTAAAACTTTTCACTTTTAAAGGTCCAAATAGATCCATGTGTAAAAGTTGTAAAGGTCTATTTGTTGAAACGACATTTTTTGCTTGAAAGGAAACCTTTACTTGTTTTCCCTTTTGACAAGTGTAACACCCCGAATTTTTAAAATAAAAAGTTGAATTAAGAAAATAAATATTGAATAATTAAATGTGGATTAATTAATATCCTAAAATGCTGGAAATAATTTAATTAAGATTTTCGGAGACCGTTAGTGAGTTATTATGACCGGATAAGCTGAAAACTGACTCGAATAAAATATGGGTGTCGGACCAAGTATCTCCGATTAAGATGCCCTTGGTCAGGGCCGTAGATAATATTATTGGGAATCCGAATATGTATTCGGAATAATTTTAGAGTATGTATTGAGCCCGAACGGAGAGCCTGTTTATTTAAAAATGGAAGAGTTTAAGTGAAAGATGAAAAATAAAAACAAAACCTCACCATCTCCACTCTCATTCTCGTGACACTCTTTTCTTCTCTTATGCAAAACACACTTCTTCTTCTTCTTCATCATTCCTTTTCATCTTCCCCTAAAACCCTAAGCTAAAAGGAGATACCTTTCCCTCCTCCATTGTCATTCTTCAAGAGGCTTAAGAAAAGCTTGGAGCTTGAAGTCTCTTCTCCCTTCCTTCTCTTATTTTCATGTGGCCCTTCTCCTTTCTTGCAAACCCACTCTTCTCTTCTCTTGAGGTAAGAACATTACCATTTTTCCATATATATGAACATATAGTTGTAGCTTTGGTGTTAAGAAAACATTAAATGCATGTGGGTTGTTGAGAGAAGCTCCAAAAGTGGGAACCCTAAGATGGGTTGACATAAGTGTAAGCTTTATGAATAATTAATGAGGTAGTTGCAATTATGGTGGGGAGAAGATGGAGGTTAATGAGTATTTATGAAGGCTGGTGGGTTTGATGGAAACCCTAACCTTGGATTTGGGGGAAATATGTAATGTAGATGGGGTTAATACTTAGTGATGAGGGAAGTGTTATAAATGATGAGATAGAGGCATTTAATGATGATTTATACTGTTGATTAGAAGTCACAATAAATGAGAAACTCACCAAGGTGTTGGTGGGAAATTTAATATATAAGGTGACCTAATTAATTAGGTTGTTACTTTGATAATAATGAATGCTGAGTTAAGGGAAGGAATTCCCGAAGCCTAAGTAAGCAAATGAATAAACCTATAATAACTTCTACATGATAAGAATCATGTGTACATAGATATGTATATGCATATTGAAATGGCCTTTGAATGAATAATTGATGTGGTCCTATAATGATTGGTGTAGGACTCGATAACACGGGTGAAACGGGAACATTGAACCCGGTAATCTACTTCTCTTGAGGTAGGAGAGGGGGTGTATTTTCTAAATGTATGAGAACATGTATATTAATAATGTATATGATGATGTAATGTGGCATGTTTACTTGAATAAGTGTGATATCATATGTTTGTGATGTGAAAATTGAACTTGGTGCTTAAATTGATTAATTATGGATTGAAGCCTTAATGAGGCTATGAGTGGTATAATATGTGTTGAAATCTTATGATTGGAATATATATAGATATGTTGACTATAGGAAATTAATAGTGTTATCGAGTATAAATGTACCCTAGATGAGAGGGTGAGAAAATCCTAATGAGATTGAGTTATGCATGAGCATCTATGCATATATATATATATATATATATATATACAACATGGCATGATAAATGCATTTATGAAATGAATATATCACTTTGCGGGGTGCCACGAAGGGTATATCCTAGAGTGATGATGATGTTATGATGTTGATGAATATATCACCTTGCGGGGTGCCACAAAGGGTATATCCCGGAGTGATGATGATGTTATGATGATGATGAATATATCACCTTGCGGGGTGCCACGAAGGGTATATCTCAGAGTGATAATGATGTTATGATGTTGATGAATATATCACCTTGCGGGGTGCCACGAAGGGTATATCCCAGAGTGATGATGATGTTATGATGTTGATGAATATATCACCTTGCGGGGTGCCACGAAGGGTATATCCTGGAGTGATGATGTTGTTATGATGTTGATGAATATATCACCTTGCGGGGTGCCACGAAGGGTATATCCCAGAGTGATGATGTTAATTTAAGTGATTGAGATCACTATTGGATTAAAAACCAGATCCGTGTATATGTATCCTAAACACTAGCATGTGCATTAGCCATAGGAGCATGGCATAGAGTGATATCCTATTGAGGAGATTGTGTGAAGAGTAGATGGAACTCCTTTTAATACCAATTGTGAATGGGTAAATGGTTGATGTGTTCTTATGAGTCTAAATGGATATATGTGTTCAGTGAAATTGATGAATGCTGATTTGGTGTTGATCGAATTTTCTTATGGAGGAATGTGTATATTGCATTCATGTATATATTATCATAATTATAGATTTTCATCATTGAGAAAGTATACTCACTCTCCATGTGGTATACCTTTTTAGCTCTTATGTTGTAGGGCTGTGGATGAAGCTCTTGTGTGGAGAAGTGGTGTGAAGGAAGCCTATTTTGGGTAAAGGATGCCTTGGCCGGCAATATTTTGACTTTGGTGTGTGGAAATTTTGTAATGTATATAGTATGCTGCATATTTTGTATAGCCAAGAGCAATATAAACAATTGTGTGGATAATGCATAGACAGTGACGTTTATAGAAGGTCATGTAGGAAAATAAGAGTTCAAGGTTTATAGCTCATTTTCAATTATGACCTTAGCTTAGTTTGGATATTTGAAAAATGAAGTTTGGATGTGGTGAAATTTATGAATGAATAATGGTTTACATGAAAGATTGTATTTATTAGATCATGCTATGTAATAAGTTTGATTGGGATGAGATTCATGAATTAGAAAGTAAATTTATGAGCATGATTGTTTGGAATAAGTTTTAAATGATGAATATGATGAATAGGAGATGATGAATTAAAGTGGAATGCATTAGATTGGGTTTTGGTATGATGTGTTAATTGATCCTTTTGTTTTTTGCATTTTTGCTGATAATCTCGCTCAAGCGAGATGGATTCTCGCTTAAGCGAGAATCCCTCCTGTATGGTATTTGGTTTCTGGACAATTCTCGCTTAGGCGAGAGTGGGTCTCGCTCAAGCGAGACTGTCCTAGCATCAGTGATTGGGATCTGGAGGAAACTCGCCCAGGCGATCAGGGTCTCTCTCGAGCGAGAGTGAGGGAGAATCGCCACTGGACAAATTTCGCCTGAGCGAAAGGCCGTTGAGGGTGGTACTCGCTCAAGCGAGTGAGCGTAGGTTTGGTTCTGGACAAATTTCGCTCACGCTTGCTGGCTTCGCCCAAGCGAATCTTGTGGATCTCGCTTAAGCGAGATGGGACTCGCTTGAGCGAGGTGGCCTCCTAACCTTCTTTTCCTCTTTTCACTCAGCTCATTTCCTGTTTCGCCCCAGCGTCCTAGATGGAACTCGCTCAAGCGAGTGGGGTTCTCGCCTGAGCGAGGGGCACCCTGATCCCTTAAAACGCATTGCTTAAATTATTTTCCCTTTCCTCTACATTAAATCTTGGTTTTGCATTATCTTACCAATGTCTTGAGCCTAATTTGAATTCCTTGTTTTTCATGATTGTGGACCTCTTAAAATTTAATTATATAGCAATTTAAATAAACCTTCCGTTGTTTCCAATTGAGAAATTCTCTATAGTCGATTCCCTCTTTCTTACCTTCTCATATATTCATATATGAGTTAGGTCTTTCATAGATCCAGGGTATTGACCAATAGCTTCACCACTTATGTTTTTCGTAAGTCAAAATTATTAAATTCGTGAAAAATTTACCCCTATTTTTGGGTTGTCTCAACATGCGTCACAAAATTTATTTTCAAATTTCAATTTTGGTAAACAAATTACTAAATCTTTCGAAACAAGTTTGTTTAAATGGTCTATATGAATGTGAGCAATTCTTCTATGCCATAGCCATGATTCATCCTCTTTAGTTATGAAGCATTGCACATGATTTGAAGCAAGACAATCAAGATTAATCATATAAATATTATCAACTCTTTGACCAACGAATTTTGTTTCCTTGTCTAGCTTATTTTCAATTATGCAATAATTTGATTCAAAGACAATTTTATAGCCTTTATCACATAATTGACTAATGCTAAGCAAGTTATGTTTGAGTCCTTCAACATATAATACATCATTTATAGAAGTGGAAGAGTTTTTACCAATGTTTCCGATTCCTAGAATTCTTCCCTTTGTGTTATCTCCATATGTAACGAACCCTTTATTTTGTGGAGTAAATGATATGAACTTACTTTTATCTCCCGTCATGTGTTTTGAACACCCACTATCCAAATACCAATGGGTGTTACTCGCTTTAAAACATACCTACAAAACATGTCAAGTTAGAGAGCTTGGTACCCATTTTATGTTGGGTCCTTGTAGGTTAGTTTGAGGTAATGTTCCTTTAGGAACCCATACTTTTCTCACAACCTTTGGCCCTAGTTTTCTAACATTACAATTAGATGCACTATGTCCTTTAAAACCATAATAATTGCATTTCATGAAAGGTGATGCAGTTTTACTAGGTGGTATAAAGAAGTTTTTATAATTCTTTTGTTTCTTATAGGCATTGAAACCTAGTCCCGTTTTATCAAACATACATCGTTGTTTTCCAAGCAAAACATTTAAGTTGTCTCTACCATTTGTAAATTTTTCTAAGGTTTTACTCAAGTCTAAAACCTTAGTTTCTAGAATGTCACATTTCTTAACAAATTCACAAGGTTTGGTTTTAGAGCATGCTTGAACATTTACTACTTCCTTTTTCAAAATCTCATTTTCTTTTACCTGTTCGATAAGATGCGTTTCAAGAGTTTCTATGGTTTTTCTAGATAATTTATACTTACTAGAAAGTTTAACAAATTTATCATACAATTCATCAAACGCATCAAGCAATTCATCTTTATCTAAATCATGGAGGTTTACCTCATTGTCTTCATCTTGATGGTTGGCCATGAGACAGAGGTTTGCTTCTTCATTCTCGGATTCATCCGAGCTGCTCACCTCGTTGTCATCCCATGCTATGTATGCTCTCCTTTTTCCTTTCTGATCCTTGTTTTTCTTTTTGAGATTTGGACAGTCCGCCTTGAAATGTCCTTCCTTTCCACATTCAAAACAATTTGGTAAGGAATTATTATCTTTGGAAACGAATTTCTTACCTTTAGAAGTGAAGCCCTTTTGGAATCTTTTGTTTTTCATGAGCCTTCCAAAATGCCTCACAAATAGGCCTAACTCATCATCATCTTCTTCTTGATCACTTTCAGATTTGTTTTCTTCAATAGAGGTGGCCTTAAGAGCTAGCCCCTTCTTCTTGGAAGTCTTTTCTTCTTCCTCCGCCATTTTCAAGTCTTTTAATTCTTGTTCTTGCTCTTGAAGCTTACCGAATAATGTGGCAAGAGACATATGACACGCTGTTGTTGTCAGGTCAAATAAAAAGTTAAATTAATATAGTATAAGGTGAACAATCTTAGTCGTCTCTCGAGGACCTTAGTTCAATTAGTTACACTCAATTTAGTTATAATAAAGGGGGGATTTGTGTTGAGATTGAAAGGAAGATTAAGTAATTATATAATAGTGTAAAAAGTAAATTTATGAGTGAAAATAATCAAATTTAGAAAGAACCAATGCAAGGAATTAATAAATCTTTACTTAACTAATCATTGATCACAAATATGATTAAATATAATTAATTTCTCAATCTTGAATCATTTGGAATCCCTAAATGATTATATTCTAGAAAATCTTCTATAATCAAATTAATGAACTAATAAGAATAATCAATCGATATATTCTTATTAATGACTAAAATAAATTTAAAACCATAGTTTGATTAAGTTAAGAAACTAAATAGAAATCTCTTATTTAGTGACTTAATCTTTGTTCTCAAATTGATTATGGATTAACCAACCAACATTAGTTTAGATTATAGATTGTTTAATTATATACCAATCGGTTACATACTTAAATAATCTACCATCATAAATATTTGAGAATACAAAGAAAAGTAATTATCTTCAATCAAAATATTAAGAGCAAGATCTCAAAGTTAATATAAAGAAAAATTAAATTCCTTGAGTTGATTTTAAAAGATTAAGCTTCCATGATAAGTTTTAACAATGAAAGCTAATATTAAATTAACTATAACTTTGATTATAAAAGTAAATAACAAATAATAAAATTAACTTACTTGATATTGAGGAAGGGAAATAAAAACCATAACTTGAGGGATGGAATATAGAATAAAGAAATAAAGCAAGAGAAAGAACTAAAACTTAAGAAACTAAAGCGAAGATATAGAAATGTAATGAAAACTAAAGCATGTATTTCTTATGTATTTCTTGTGTATCTTCCTTACAACTTCAAGTATCTATTTATAGGCAAGATACGATGATACTATACATTCATTTTCTGATTATTAATGCATTTTTTCAACATTGGTGGGCTTGAAATTTTAATAATTCAAAAGAAGATAATGGTAGGTATTGAAATTCATTCTCCTCTTTATCTTCTCCACCTTGCGTGTCCAATATGACCTTCTAGCTGGCCGAATTTTGCAAAACCTTCAACATGAAAGTCGTAGATCTCTGTCTTATTGAGAATTTGGCATAAGAATAAGGTCATTTGGACATCTACAACTGCAGATATGTGTATTTTGGTGAACTATGTCAATGCTGGTGGGACACATGAGGGCTGATTGATTCAAGCTCCATTTCTTTATTTTTTTCAGATGCAAAATAACCAAATCTGATCATCATGATGTAGCCCTCTGTCTTAGCTTTCCATGGGCTCCAATATTAGCCTATTTGGATCACAAAAGCCTAAGTTATGGCCAAAATAAGGCAAGATACTCAAGATACATACAAAAAACAAAAATTGAAACATATATACATAATACTTCAATTTAACTAAACAACATAAAACTTAATTAAAGTACTATTATTAAACATATTAATTATATAATAAACCCCAAGTGTAAAACTAAAAGAAGTGTATTAAAATTGATTTATCAAATTCCCCCACACTTAAGCTTTTGCACTCCAGGGCAAAACCAAACCAAAAACTAAAATGAGAAACAACAGAAAAAGTTTTTTTTTTCAAATTGATTTTTTTTTGAAGTCTAAAATAATAAGTAATACACATTATCCCTTATATCAAGAAGTCATGATAAGTGTGAATAAGAAGCATTACATACTAGTTTCACAAATTGAGTGATCAAATCAAAGAGTGGATGAAAATGTGATAGATGTTCTCTTCATGCTCTCTATATCTTAATTGTTTGGGTTTGTGTATACTCTCAGAAATCACCCAAATAAATTAGCACTACCATAGGCTTGACAAATTTCTAATTTCCATATTTGAACACATATGCATGCAGAGATCAAAAGGACTTTATTAAGGTTGTAATGGGGCCAAGGTGATATAGTGTGGATAAAATGAAATAGTATGACTAAACTTAGGGTTGAAAAAGAGCAATGGAGTAAGTGATTCAGTGATTGTGGAAGTTCATTTTGAAACTCAAGACTTAGCCAAATGAAACATAATGGAGGATAAAACATGAGAATAAATCCTCCTGATTATTTTTATACATATATTCACCACTTCTTCTTTTTCTTCTTTTTCTTTTTTCTTTTTTATTATTCTTTTACTTTCTTTTTGAACAATGAAACAACAACATATATATCTAGGGTACATTTCCACAATCATCAAGAATCTTTATTCATAGTAATTCCAAAAGTCCTAATCAATTCCTAAGCAAAGGTGGTCATTTTTTTTGGGGGGCTATTGGCTAATTATGTGGCTGAATCAAGAAATGGATATAGGCTCAACGTGGGTAACAATGGAAAATATGTAAGGTAAGGCATATGGCTAGTGTTTGGTTAAAACAAAAATGGCCTTAATCATATCAAAGCATGCATATGGAACATAATACATCAAAAAGAAATAAGTCAAGTTCTAGAATACTAACAAATAAGGGTCAATCAAAAACAAAAGAAAGATAGCATAATTTGGTCCATCCAATTAAGCTCAAAATCTCACCGAGGGTGGTCAATCTATCACAATTCATATACAATTTGATCTTCATAAACAACTTATTAAATTAATATGCAAGGAAATTATTCACAACATGTCATAAAATATTGGACAAGGGTGATGTAATTACTCATTACTCAGACAAATTAAAAAAAATCAGTGAAAAGCATGTAGAATTTAAAATGAAAAACTTAGAAATGATGATTTTTTTTAACAAGAAACAAAGAAGGAAAAATAAATCATAACCAAATATTGGTGTCAGGATCTTGTTCCTTATGCTTCTTGCTCTGTACTCTTTTTTTTTCAAGGGCGCTTAGTAACGAAGATACCTACAACAAATTGGTCAGTTCAATTGCATGTGAAATGATTAGTATAACTGAACAATTTGATTGTGTCATATAACCTAGTTTCATGGGACTTGTGTTAGAACCCAAAAGAAAAATATCATCAACACAACCATGAGTAGCATCAAGACTAATAACATACATCTTAATTCATTCGTATGCCTATAGAAAGACTCCGCTATATCATCCATTAAGAGAAAATAAAGAACCTGATGATTGACGAGTGGTGAGGTGTGGCTCCGATCTGAAACAAAAGGATGAAGGCAAAGTGTGGCGGCTGGAGGCTGATGAAGATGATGTTTATGGTTGCAGAATGGTTGATGCCGGATGGAAATGATCGTGGTAAAGGTAAAGGCAAATGATACCCGACACTAAAGCAAAGATAGTGGTTGTGTGTGTATGTGTTTTTATTTTTTTATTATTTATTTATTTGTTTTTTAATGAAAAATGGTTTTGATAAGGAAGATGAAACAATTGTAGTTATCTGAGTGAGCTTTGTTGTGAGGATGCGTCTCAAGAGTTTAGACTTTTTACTCAGCCCAACCTAACAAAAGTACTCATGACAAAAAAAATTTATTTTTAAAAAAATTAAACAAAAGTGATACTGACACTATATAGTGAAGGATACGTCTCAAGACTTTGGTTCTCAAAGATGCATCTTTATGATTTTAGATGCAACTTTCCCAAATTAATCTTTACTCTGTCTATCCCTCACAAAAAAAATAATAGAATATATATATATAACTCAGACCCCCCCACACTTATTCAAGACATTGTTGTCAGTGTCTTTTATGATTTCCACAGCCTATTTTTTTCTTTTTTTTCAATTTTTAATTTTTTTATTATTTTTTTAAAAATATAGATAAAGGTGAGAAAGAAGTTATAACCGAAGAGTGGTGTCTGGTTCTGGATTCTTTCACTTGTGCGTGTGATCCTTATCTTGCTTCAAGAGGGGTTGAGGTTGAGGTAAAAAGCTCTGCAAAATATCAATCAATTCATCTGCATTTGATGAAGCATGAATGAATGATTGATCATCTTGAGTTATAAGGCCCTGTTCCACAGCTTTATCTAAAAACATTAACAAACTGTCATAAAAACCATTAATATTTAATAATCCTAATGGCTTTTTATGAAGGTTCATGATACACCATGATAAAATGCAAAATATTTCCTCAAAAGTACCAAAACCTCCAGGAAGTGCAATAAAGGCTTTAGCACCTATAACCATACGAGCCATTCGTTGATGGATGCTTGTAACTTTTACCTTAGTTCCTACAGCAATAGCTGGTGTAATACCAACATGATGTAGGATGATACTAGAGACGTTGCTTCCTTCAACTAGTGCAGATAGTGCCATGGAGCCTCTCAAACCCTGTACTCCTCCTCTATACAAGACCTTTATTTCTTTCGCAGCCAATAGTTTTCCCAACTTAGTAGCAGCTATTAGGTACTCCTTACAATTACCATTGTTGGATCCACCAAACACACAAATGGATTTGATTTTTTTCATCTTTTTTTGTGTTTTCCATACAGAGTTATGCGCCCTTATATAGATAAAAACTGAGATGAAATAATTGATGAAAGATAAAAAGTTTACATAATTATTATTATATAAAAATAAATGACGGTAATGAAGAAATTTGAAAAGACATGATTGAAGAAAATAAAAATAGGTAATTTTAAAAGTCAAAGTGAATTCAGAAAAGTAAAACATTGAAAACAACAGTAAATATGTACAGTAGTTGTGATTATGGCTCACATCTTCCTCTGGTTTTACGTCCAGTAACGGCTTAAACGCCTTCTATGAGTCGAGGTTTTTGCTACCCATCCAGTTTTCTTATAAACTGGCAAACAGGGTCGTTTAACGCCAGATTCCCAAGGCTATAGTTTTCTTTTTGTTGAATGAATAGATCATATAATTTCAGAAGGACTC
The DNA here is from genome assembly GCA_037962975.1 of Clitoria ternatea. Classification (NCBI taxonomy): domain Eukaryota; kingdom Viridiplantae; phylum Streptophyta; class Magnoliopsida; order Fabales; family Fabaceae; genus Clitoria; species Clitoria ternatea. The sequence continues at coordinate 47,481,531 of CM075673.1, forward strand.
CTTGAACCGTTCCACATGGATGCGTCTCAAGAGTTTGGATTAAGTTATCCAAGTTCTCTTTACTCAGTCCATCCTTTATAAATTTAATTTTGTCCTCCCGATTTATAGATACCATTCCAGGGTTCCTACAACGTGTATCACAATTCCATCTTGCACACTTATGGCAAACTCCCATCCTCTTAGCTCTTCATTTTTTAGAATAAGAACTACGTCCCATACCTGGCAAATGTTTTATATAGGACTTATGTAATTCACCAGAGAGACGTACCTTTGCTTCAATAAGCCAACAAACATCCTCTGGAATGCCAAAATATGTGAGTAGTTTTAACCTTTGAACTCGAGCTTTGTAAATTTTTACAATCACATCGTGTGGAAGTGTAGGGAATCTTTCCTTAAGTTTTGCAAGGGTTTGTTCCATTGTCAGATTACTTTGAAGTTGTGGCTGTTTAAAAAAGAGAGAATAGAAAACGAGGTTAAAGAGAATAGTAGAGATGACGAAGGTGAAAAGGTGATAGGTTGCCTTCTATCAAGCGCTTGTTTAACGTCACGAGTCTGACAAAGACCTTTTAACTACTGCAAGAAAAATGATAATAATGCCAAAACAATAATAGTAATAATGATTAAGACAAGTGTTAGCACTGAAAAGAATGATGATGTAATTAATTGATATCTATTTTATTTTTATTATTATTTTTATTTTTTATTTTTTATTTTTTATAAATATTGTTATTAGGAAAAATTAGTCAAAATATTTGGCATCACACAAATACACCTCCGTATCTATGTGCTCTTGGAACCCTAGAAAGAAAGGTTTAAGTCGGTGCCCATTTACCTTGAAAACCTTGTTTGTCGCTTAATCTAAAATTTCAATCACACCATAAGGAAAGATATTAGTTATTTCAAATGGGCCTGCCCATTTAGAGCGAAGCGTACCAGATATGAGCTTTAGATGTGAATTGTACAATAAAACTTTTTGTCCAATAAAAAAGTTTTTTCTCAAGACCTGTTTGTCATGAAAGGATTTGGCTTTTTCTTTATAGGTTTTAGAACTTTCATAAGCTTCCAAACGAATTTCTTCTAGTTCCTGTAGTTGGAGTTTCCTTTCTTTACCGACCTTATTTAAGTCCAAGTTACATTGTTTTACTGCCTAATAAGCTTTGTGCTCAATTTCTACAAGTAAGTGGCATGATTTTCCAAAAATAATCCTATAGGGTGACATTCCAATAGGTGTTTTATAAGCTGTTCTATAAGCCCAAAGAGCATCTTCTAACCTTTTGCTCCAATCTTTCCTATTTGGTTGTACTATTTTTTGAAGGATCATTTTTCATTCCCGATTGGACACTTCAGCTTTTGTTTGGGGGTGATAAGGTGTTGAAACCTTATGCATAACTCCATATTTTTTAAGAAGGGACTCCATTTTACGGTTGCAAAAATGTGATCCTTGATCACTAATGGTGGCCTTAGGGACACCAAACCTGCAAAATATATGTGATCTAACAAAATCTGTAACAACTTTAGAATCATCAGTTCGAGTAGCTTTAGCTTCAACCCATTTAGACACATAATTGACCGCAAGTAGTATATAAACAAAACCAAAAGATACAGGAAAAGGTCCCATGAAATCTATGCCCCAAACATTAAAAATTTCAAAAATAACATGGGTTGTTGAGGCATCTCATTTCTACGAGATATGTTTCCCATTCTTTGACATCGTTCGCAAGATTTACAAAATGTAAATGCGTCACGAAAAATTGTTGGCCAATACAAACCAGATTCTAATACTTTCCTTGCTGTACGTTGAGGTCCAAAATGTCGACCACATGCATATGTATGACAAAATGTAAGAATAGAATGAAATTCATTTTCAGGTACACACCTTCTAATGACTTGATTACTACAAAGTTTCCATAAGTAAGGATCATCCCAAACATAGTATTTAGAATCACTTTTTAGTTTTATTATTTGTTAATTAGATGCATGTATGGGAGTAACAGAAGCAACTAAGTAGTTAACCAAATCAGCAAACAATGGAGTAGAATCATGTATTCCCATAAGTTGTTCATCAGGGAAATCATCTCTAATGGAAATTGGGTCAAGTTCTTTTTCAATTCTGCTTAAGTGATCAGCCACCAAATTTTCTGCTCTAATTTTATCCCTAATTTCAATGTCAAATTCTTGGAGCAACAACATCCACCTGATCAATCTTGGTTTTGCATATGGTTTCTTTAAAAGGAACTTTAATGCTACATGATCTGAAAATACAACTACTTTTGAACCGAGCAAATAAGATCTAAATTTATCAAGTGCAAACACAATAGCAAGTAGTTTTTTTTCTGTGGTAGTATAGTTTATTTGTGCAGTATCCAAAGTTTGTGAGGCATAGTAAATAACATGTTGTACTTTACCTACTCTTTGAGCAAGAGCAGCTCCTAATGCATAATTTGATGCGTCGCACATAAGTTCAAATGGAAGTGACCAATCTGGTGCCTGGATGATAGGAGTGGTAGTTAAAGCTTTCTTTAAGCAATCAAAAGCCTTTTTACATTTGTCATTAAAGTCAAATGCTATATTTTTTTGTAGTAAGTTAGACAACGGAAGGGCTATCTTACTAAAGTTTTTTATAAACCTTCTATAGAAACCTGCATGACCAAGAAAAGAACGAATATCTCGCACACAAGAAGGATAAGGTAATTCAGAAATTACATCAATTTTTGCAGGATCTACTTCTATGCCTTTTTTAGATATTACTTGGCCTAAAACTATTCTTTCTTCTAGCATGAAGTGGCATTTCTCATAATTAAGAACAAGGTTAGTTTCAATGCATCTATGTAATACTTTATCTAGACTATTTAAGCAAGCATCAAATGATGAACCATATACTATGAAATCATCCATAAATACTTCCATGCAATTTTCAAGAAAATTAGCAAAGATACTAATCATGCATCGTTGAAAGGTACCAGGGGCATTGCATAAGCCAAAAGGCATCCTCCTATAACCAAAAGTGCCAAAAGGACATGTAAATGTTGTTTTTTCTTGATCTTCTGGTGCAATATAAATTTGGAAGTAACCTAAAAATCCATCTAGAAAGCAGTAATGTGACTTACCTGCCAGGCGTTCCAACATTTGATCAATGAAAGGTAAAGGAAAGTGATCCTTTCGAGTTGCTTTGTTAAGTTTCCTGTAATCAATGCATACTCACCAACTATTTTGGATTCTGGTAGGAATTAGTTCATCATTTTTATTTTTAACCACTGTGATTCCAGACTTCTTGGGAACCACTTGTACAGGGCTGACCCAAGTGCTATCTGATATAGGGTAAATAATGCCAGCTTGTAATAATTTTGTTACCTCTTTTTTAACTACATCAAGGATCTGATTAAGTCTTCTTTGTGGTTGCCTTACTGGTTTAACTTCTTCCTCTAATAGAATTCTATGTATACACATGGAAGGGCTAATACCTGGGATATCTGCCAAAGTCCAACCAATTGCTTTCTTATGCTTCCTAATAATCTGCAACAACCTTGTTTCTTGATTAACATTTAATTTGTTAGAAATAATCACTGGAAGATTCTTATCTTCCTCTAAATATGCATACTTTAAATGTTCAGGAAGAGGTTTTAACTCTAACATAGGAGGCTGCATTATTGAAGGAATCAATTTGGTTGAATTTGTCTCAGCAACTTGTACTTCAACATAATCAGATGTATTTGTAACTACTTTAATCAAATTATCATACTTTGATTCTTTTGAAACAACATCTAGAACTATATTTTCTGTTTTAAGGGAGTTTGGATCATTATTATCATTAAGTAGATATTTTTCAATTTCAGCACACACATTGCATTGATGAGAATCCATGCATGAATCACAAACAAATGAATCATAAAAATCAGACAATACAGGAAAATCAACATCATCAGACAACTTAATAATATTATCCTCAACTAAATCAGTTATTAAGTCAATTTGAAAAACAGAATGATCCTCATTAGGATGCTTTATAGCGTCTAAAATGTTGAATCTAACCACACTATCTCCAAATTCCATAGAAAGTGTTCCTACATGCACATCTATCTTTGTTCTAGCTGTTTTTAAGAATGGTCTACCTAAAATTATTGGAGCTTTATTGGTGGAATTCTCACTTTCCATATCTAGAACATAAAAATCTACAGGAAAAATTAAATCGTTAACTTTAACAAGGACATCTTCAATAATTCCTGCAGGATGTGCAGAGCTTCGATTTGCTAATTGTATAACCACACCTGTAATTTGGAAAGGTCCAAGGGAAAGTGAAGTAAATACAGTCATAGGCATAACATTAATAGATGCACCTAAGTCTAGCATGGCATTTTCAAATTTGTTATTGCCTATTATGCATGGAATGGTAAACGTCCCAAGGTCTTTACATTTTTCTGGTATATGTGACAAAGGTTTTTCAATTAATGCAGACACATTTCTACTTATATTAATCCTTTCATTGCCTTTTAGTCTTCTTTTATTAGTGCATAGTTCTTTAAGGAATTTGGCATATCTTGGGATTTGCGTGATGGCTTCTAATAAAGGTATATTTACCTCTACTTTTCTAAATGTTTCCAAGATCTCTTCATCTATTTTCTTATTTTGTATAGATTTTTGTCTTTGTGGAAATGGAAGAGGGATATGTTGCTTATCAGGACCAGCTGCAGAAGGAGGATTTGTGATAGATATATCATTACTATTATTACTTGAACTATCTAAAACTTCTTCTGTATGTTTTTTTGTGACAATAGTATTTTTAGTTTGTTGTTGTTTTTCTGGTCCATGGACAGCTTTACCAGATCTTAAAGTAATTGCACTTACATTTTTAGGATTGACAATTTTCTGAGCGGGCAACTTATCTGAACCTTGAGACTGCAAATGGTTTAAAGATGTAGCCAATTGACCAATCTGATTTTCAAGAGTCTGAATTGTAGCCTCAGTTCTTTTTTGGAAGTTCAGATTATCTACTGACATTTACTTTATCAATTCCTCTAAATTTGATTTCTCAGTGGAAGGTGCAGCTATTTATGTAGCTTGTTGTTGTACATAAGGAGGTTGATATGGTCTGCTTGGTCCAGTATTTGCCTGAAAAGGTGCATGAGGTTGTTGTGAGGAATTACCCCATCTTAAATTAGGGTGATTCCTCCAACCAGGATTATATCTGTTAGAAGAAAGATCATAATTATTATGTTGTTGTTGTGGCAGTCTATTATTGTATAAGTTGGCAGCACATACTTGAGGATTTTCATCAGGAATTTTAGCTTCTTGCAGTGAAGGACAATAATCGGCATAATGATCTAATGAAGTACAGATAGAACATACCTTAGCAGGGGTTGCAGGTTGTTGTTTTTGAGACACAATAATATTTTTCATAAGTGTTGCTAGTTCAGCAAATTTACTTTCCCATTTTTTATCTCCATCATTAGTAGTTTCAATTTCATGGACTCCTATAATTACTACGGAATTATTTCTGGTGGCATGTTATTGAGCATTAGCAGCCATGTTCTTAATTAAAGTTTTTGCTGCATTTGTAGTTTTATTTTGCAAAGCACCACCACTAGCTGCATCAACTAAAGTTCTATCCATTGGATTAAGACCTTCATAGAAATATTGTATGAGAAGTTGGTCTGTAATTTGGTGATGGGGACAACTAGCACACAATCTTTTAAATCTTTCCCAGTATTCATAAAGATTTTCCTGGTCATGTTGCCGGATGCCACATATTTCTTTTCTAATTGAGGAAGTTCTTGAAGCGGGGAAAATTTTTTCAAGAAACATTTTCTTTAGGTCATCCCAACTTGTAATAGAGCCAGGAGGAAGGTAAAATAACCAATCCTCAGCGATATCTACTAGGGAGAAAGGAAAAGCTTTAAGTTTTACATGTTCTTCTGAAACCCCTTCAGGTTTCATGGTAGAGCAAAGGATATGAAATGCTTTTAAGCGTTTATAAGGATCTTCACCTGCACGACCATGAAATTTTGGTAACAAATAAACTAAACCAGTTTTAAGCACAAAAGGAACATCTTCCTCAGGATATAAGATGCATGATGTTTGATTAGTGATATCTGGTGTAGCTAGTTCTTTTAATGTCTTTTCAGCCATGTTATACAAATACTCAGAAGTTGAAGGTTTAGTTTCACTACTTATGCTATTAGCTAGAATATTATTATTATTATTATTATTATTATTATTATTATTATTATTATTATTATTATCTAATAGTTTCTTAGATGATCTAACTAATTGATGAAATGTTCTATCTATTTCAGGATCAAAAGAATATAATGGTTCGGGATTAGATCTAGTCATACACAATACATCTACATATATTGTAACAAAATACTACAACTATGTAATAAAAGGAAAAAGTTATCATTTTAATTATGAAATGCTTAGAACATATATTTAAAAATTTAAAGATTTTTTTTATATTTATATTTTTTTTCAATGGTTGAAAATGAGATTACTAGAGAATAAATAAGGATATAATAAAAGTGGAATTTTTTTAAATTTTTTTATGTGCTCACATTCAACCAAACCTGAATATCTTCAACACACCTACAAAAAAAATGTAAAACATATTAGATAATTGAATGTAAATAATTAGGACCAAAAGGTCCCCAGCAACGACGCCAAATTTGACACGCTGTCATTGTTGGGTCAAATAAAAAGTTAAATTAATATAGTATAAGGTGAACAACCTTAGTCGTCTCTCGAGGACCTTAGTTCAATTAGTTACACTCAATTTAGTTATAATAAAGGGGGGATTTGTGTTGAGATTGAAATGAAGATTAAGTAATTATATAATAGTGTAAAAAGTAAATTTATGAGTGAAAATAATCAAATTTAGAAAGAACCAACCCAAGGAATTAATAAATCTTTACTTAACTAATCATTGATCACAAATATGATTAAATGTTATTAATTTCTCAATCTTGAATCATTTGGAATCCCTAAATGATTATATTCTAGAAAATCTTCTATAATCAAATTAATGAACTAATAAGAATAATCAATTGATATATTCTTATTAATGACTAAAATAACTTTAAAACCATAGTTTCATTAAGTTAAGAAACTAAATAGAAATCTCTTATTTAGTGACTTAATCTTTGTTCTCAAATTGATTATTGATTAACCAACCAACATCAGTTTAGATTATAGATTGTTTAATTATATACCAATCGGTTATATACTTAAATAATCTACCATCATAAATATTTGAGAACACAAAGAAAAGTAATTATCTTCAATCAAAATATTAAGAGCAAGATCTCAAAGTTAATATAAAGAAAAATTAAATTCCTTGAGTTGATTTTAAAAGATTAAGCTTCCATGATAAGTTTTAACAATGAAAGCTAATATTAAATTAACTATAACTTTGATTATAAAAGTAAATAACAAATAATAAAATTAACTTACTTGATATTGAGGAAGGGAAATGAAAACCATAACTTGAGGGATGAAATATAGAATAAAGAAATAAAGCAAGAGAAAGAACTAAAACTTAAGAAACTAAAGCAAAGATATAGAAATGTAATGAAAACTAAAGCATGTATTTCTTGTGTATCTTCCTTACAACTTCAAGCATCTATTTATAGGCAAGATATGATGATACTATACGTTCATTTTCTGATTATTAATGTATTTTTTCAACATTGGTAGGCTTGAAATTACAATAATTCAAAAGAAGATAATGGTAGGTGTTGAAATTCATTCTCCTCTTTATATTCTCCACCTTGCGTGTCCAATATTACCTTCTAGATGGCCGAATTTTGCAAAACCTTTAACATGAAAGTTGTAGATCTCTGTCTTATTGAGAATTTGGCATAAGAATGAGGTCATTTGGACATCTACAACGGTAGATATGTGTATTTTGGTGAACAATGTCAATGCTGGTAGGACACATGAGGGCTGATTGATTCAAGCTCCATTTCTTTATTTTTTTCAGATGCAAAATAACCAAATCTGATCATCATGATGTAGTCCTCTATCTTAGCTTTCCATGGGCTCCAAGATTAGCCCATTTGGATCACAAAAGCCCAAGTTATGGCCAAAATAAGGCAAGATACTCAAGATACATACAAAAAACGAAAATTGAAACATATATACATAATACTTCAATTTAACTAAACAACATAAAACTTAATTAAAATACTATTATTAAACATATTAATTATATAATAAACCTCAAGTGTAAAACTATAAGAAGTGTATTAAAATTGATTTATGAACATATCATTTATGTTTGGCGATTCTTTAATAGCGGTGACAAGAGGTTGTCATTCCCTGGTAAGACTTTTTAGAACTTTATGGATAAGCTCCTTGTTAGTGTAAGATTTTCCAAGAGTAATAAGATGATTAATAATCAAGGTAAATCTTTTTTGAAGTTCTAAGATGGTTTCACCAGAATTCATTCTAAAACTTTCATATTGGCTAGTTAAAGTACTAATTTTAGAATCCTTAACATCGCTAGTTCCTTCATGAGTAATTTGTAGAGTATCCCACATTTCTTTGGCAGATTTACTGGTTACAACTCTAAAAAATTCATCGGGACCTAAGGCTAGAGTGATTAGATTCTTGGCTTTATAATTATATTGTACTTTCTTTTCTTCATCACTAGTCCAATCATCCATGGGTTTTTCTATTTGTTTACCATCAACAATATGCATAGGTATGAATGGACCATTTTCAATAGCATTCCAAACTCTTAAATCAATTGATTGAACAAAAAACTTCATTCTTTCTTTCCAAAAAGCATAACCTTCCCCATTAAAAGCAGGAGGTCGGTTTGTAGCACCACCCTCAGGAAAAAGGTTTAAAGAATTTGAGGTCATTCATTCTCTTGAAGCTGTTAAGCTTAATTTACCAAGAGTCAAGCTCTGATACCACTTGTTAACCAAGTGGCCTCAATCACTCAAGAGGGGGGGTGAATTGAGTATTAAAAACTTTTGTTGAAATGCTTGTGAGATTGGTTCTTTAACAAATATGTTTAGTGAAGATGATAAACTTAATCTTAATTAGAATAATAAAGAAGTTTAAATAACAAAGTTATTAAACGTAACAAATTAAACAAGAAATTTAATGCACAAATTTAAAGAGATTAGGGAATAGAAGATTTGCAAATTGATATATACGAGTTCCACCACACCGGTGTACATCTCGCCTCCAAGTAACCCACTTAGAGGATTTCCACTATTGAGAATTTGAGATACACGCTTTGAGCAATTACAGCTTTTTAGTGTCCCACACTCAAGAACTTAATCCTCACAAGCAAAAGGGCAACCCACCCAATCTCACAATCTCTCAATTACAAGGTTAAATCCCAACCCAAAATCTCTCAGAATTTGTGAATGTGATTTTACAAGTGTGACTCTCTCAATAGAGTGGATATACAAATTTTAATCACTTGAAAAATATTTTTCTTTTCTTAAAAGAATATGTAAGTTTTAGCACTCAAAAATATTTTCCTCACACTATAACTCTCAAGAAATTAATTATGCCAAGAAAAGAATCAGAGAGTAAGTAAAGAGAGAAAGAAAGAAAGTAATTTCGTTGCTGTGTTATGCTTGGTGTATTTCTGCCTTCCATCTCTTCTCTATTTATAGGAGTTCCAAAGGACATGCTGCCAAAATTTAAATTCCATCGGTTCCTCAATTAATGCATTGGAAGAATTAATTTGCCAGCGATCCATGTTTCCTGACTTGAGAAGTGCAATTGTCTACCTCAATAAGTGCAACGCCGTTTCAATTAGAGAGTCTCGAGAGAGGAATCAGGGGAGTTGAGTTTCTGAAAACGCGTACTGATAATTTCCATGATTCAGCACATGATTCCAGCTATGAATCGATTCTTCCAGTTCATTTTTGCACTAAAAACATCAAATGAATCGATTCTTGGCAAGGGGAATCGATTCCTACACATGTGAATCGATTCCTGCTCTTCCTGAATCGATTCCTGGCCTTTTTACAATGTGTGAATCGATTCCTACAAGGGGGAATCGATTCCCAGCCCCTTGAATCGATTCCCAATGGCCTTGAATCGATTCCTGCTTCCTTTTTCACATGGGAATCGATTCCCATAGGGGTGAATCGATTCCTATGCTTCCCTTGCACCTGTTTCTTCTTTTTTTTGATGTATTCTGATGCGTTTTTGATCAGTATAACTCGTGGTTCTTGATTCCTTGGCACTTCTCTTGTTTTAAACTTCTAAGAATGCCTTGAATCAATTCTTTTGCATTTTAATTTCTTGACCCGAATCATTCTTGATTTTCATGATTTTTGATTAATTGCTTGTACAACATCCTTTAGATTTCTTGATCCTTCAATTGTTTGTCATTCATCAAAACCTGTTTCAATATACAAATACAGGAGAGACCTCACAGGCTGGACCAGGACCATCCTCACAGGTACCTCCATTGAGGGAAGAAGAAGCAGAAGATGATTCAGAGGATGAGTAATGAGTTTTATTGCTTTAGTTTTTCTCTCTAAATTTTTTTTAAAATTGCTATTGCTTTCTGACATTTTTTGGTGTTACTTTAGTTTTTTTTTTAGTTTGATATTACTGCAATTTTTGCTTTGACAGTTTGGATGATTTGATATTTTTCTATGATTATCTGTTTTGATTGTTTGGATGCAACATTACATGCTTGAAGCTGAAACATTTTTGAAAAACCCAACCAAGAATAAATTTTTGAGAAAAGAAAAGATTTTGAGCAATAATTCTTTTCAGACAGTAACATTGACTTCGAAAAGGCAAGATAACTCATTTAAGAACCATGAAACTGAAGTAAATGAATTGTTGAAATTATTTACATGCTCGAACCATTTTTTGTTAGAATATGGAAGTATGCCTTATAACCCGGTGAGTAGTGAGAAATTTAAACACCGAGAGTATCATTAGAATTTGTTAAGTTTGCATTGCCTAATTTTCTGATTAACCTCTTTTGTAAGAAATAAAGCAAGGAAATGATGAAGGTAATTTTGAAAATAAAAATAGCCCAGAGCCAAAAAGCTACCTTAAAAAATATGCCCTATTCTTTGGTAGCCCATTTTGAGCGAGAAATTTTATTCTATAAAAACACCCTAACCTTAGCATGAGAAATAAATTCCTACCTTATCAGCATGCTTATTTTTGAAAAGAGCATAAAATACTTTCCTAAAGGGTGATGAAAGAAATGGAGGTTGAAAAAGAGAATGCTAAAAATAGTAAAGTTCTCCAAAAATTTAAACAAAAATAAAGAACTAGAAAAAGAGAAATAAAGAATTTTGTAGCTCAATAAGGAAGAAGCCTCATAAACTTTGAAAATCTCAACATATGCTCTTCTTCATGCATGCACTTTGAATCCAAGAAAAACCAAGAATTCTTGTTAGCCCAGCCTCATTACAACCCTGAAAAGACCTTTTTGATCCTTGTTATTCTTATGATTTTGATTTTGATTGGAAATGACTAGCAATGTTAACTAGACAATTCTCATGATGGATGTGTGAAACAGACACCTAGTAAGAAATAATAAGAATTCCTTATTCTTACAGCAATTGGTTACTTTCCTTGTGAAAAATTAAATGGTGCATTACATTTTAAAGAAATGGGATTAAGGATGTTGTTTGCCTTAAAGAAGTTAAACCGAGATTACTGTCTTTTAACTTTTGTCTGTAACTGAATCTGATCTTCTTGAATGCTTGATTTTCCTTCCAACTTCTTTTACTTGAGGATAAGCAAAACTCTAGATTGGGGAGAGTTTGATAAGTTTTTATTGTGCATTGATTTCATGCTTAAAATTTAATCCATTTTGAAAAGAATTCAACTGAATTTGTACATCATTAAGCATGAAATCTCTTATGAAAAATACTCTATAAAAAGACTAACTCTTCAAACTCTTAGGAAAAATTGCTTCAAAATTTTTAACAAGTTACAGGAATTCAAGGAGGCCAAGTTGAGCAAGAAAGGAAAACAATCCTAGTCATAATAAGCTACAGCATTAGAAGATCCAAGTCACACACTTCAATGCACGCTTGAGCTTGACAAAATCAAGCATCAGGACCTTTCCACACTTAAGCGTGAGAAAGGGGCGCTTGAGTATGGATACAAGGGACGCTTGAGCGTGGTTTGAGCGCAAGGAGACAGCAAAGGTACCTCACGCTTGAGCGCAAGCACCCCACACTTGAACGTGAATAAGAAAAAGAAAAGCCTGAACCCGAGCTCGCTTAAGCGTGGATTGAACATGCTGGACAGAAGGGCATGCTTGAGCGTAGCTGAGCTGGGCTTAAGCGTGAGAGAAATAGTGAGCATCAGGACCTTCCACGCTTGAGCGTGACCATTAAGCTCAAGCGTGACTCGTGCAGTACGGAATTTTTAATTTAATATTAACCAATGTTGCGATGCCAACTCAACCACTTTGGTGTGTTTCTACATGTCTCTGAATATTCCTTCATGGGCACTATGCAAGTGGGAAAAGAAATCTTAAGCATAAACCCTATAAATCAAGCAGAAAATAGAGGATTGAACATCTTCTACAGAATATCTCATATCATCTCACGCATCTCCTGCATCCTGCCTTCTTAACCATTCATTCTTTCTATATTCATTTCCAATTTTCTTGAGTGAAAATGCAAGGCATGGGTAGCTAAATTTCCTTTATTGGGATTGGTTGTAATCAATTCAAACCTGAAGTAATGCTGCTATAAGTTTTTATCAATGTTAATAAGATTTGATAGTTTCTATATTTCATTCTGCCATTAATGCATGAAAGTACTTGATCACTATTTTCTTATTTTAAGTTTTCTTAAGTATACAGGGAAGTAACTTTTGAGAGCAGATCTGAATGAAATACTTGTTATGAGTAGCTGACCAGGGATGGCATCTAACATAATGAACGTTGAAAGAATCAATCGATAATGCTGGAATGATTTCAAAGTGACTGAGGAATAAGCGATTTGAAATCATTCTTATGAATTTTGTAGTCGAGGGATCGATACAAATGACTTTGATTATGACGTAGAAATTATCATTTGAAGTTACATACATACAAATTTATTTAGCTTACGAAAGGTAAGATGCAATGAAACCAATCCCAGTTTTCCAAATCTAATTTCTACCAAAACTCTTTACTGTCATTATTTTCATTCAACACTTGCTCTTTATATTGTACTAAACCTTTTGCACAAAATAAATCAAAATAAATCTTTTGTCAACATCAATTCAAGAACTTAAATCTTCAAACCAACACCTCCTCAGTGGAACATCTATACTATACTACAATTACTGTGTTTAAACTTGGCACAAACATTCCATTGAATTCATATTATACAAACTTGATTCTCTTATTTGAACACTTCACTTCTTTACATACCAAGCTTTGGCTTCAGTTTGTATTATAACATAAAAATTATCTTACCAAATTGGACTTTGTGACCTGCATAAAATTTGTATGGAATTGAGTTTAGAAAAGTTTTATGAAATAATCATTCAATTTCATGGTCATACGAATGAGAAATGTGAAAAATACTAAACATAGTGCAAGTTGCCACTGGAAAAACATGAATTCGTATGGTATTTTAAATTTTGGGATTTATGGGGTACGAATTTGATTTCATGGTCAACATCAAAGTTGTAGATAATTTTGATACAAAGATTTTGGAACAAGAACAACTCGAATCCAATAACGGGAGAGGAAATTATGCTCAAAATACATACAGGTGCGCAGTTTGGCCTATACGGTTTACTTAAAAACAAAGCCTTTAGGTTTAGGTGACTAAAAACGGGCATTGAGCCCTTTATGAAAATCATTATACAAAAGATAAAGGACGTCTTAGGGTAAAAATAATTGACTCAAGCACTCCGAATAATCTCTTGGCCAGGACCAGGGGAGATTGCATGTTTAAATGACATAAACAATAATACTTAAACATTTCTATTAAATTACTAATATTCTAATTAATTCATCTATGTTATTATGAGTATTATTAAACACACTTATTATTATTATTCTAACCATCATTATTACTCACTCAATTAAAGCAAGGGTACTTGCTTCAAATTCAAAAAATCTTCTAGAATATAACTCAGCCATCATACACAAACAAGTCGGTTGTAGCCCAGTCATCAATACACATAAACTTAGCACACAATCAAGTTATTCGGTCTTAAGGACCTACCACACAAAATGAGGGTTGTTATATAATGTATACCATATAAGGCCCAAAAACTCTCATTGGCTAAGCCCTTATTCAAGTGATCACTCTAAACTATCTTAAAGAAGATCCATGGGAAAAAATTGGGATTCCAAGATGATATCTATTATTATTATTTTTATTATTTGTTTTATTTTTTATATAAACTGATTCACATCATAAGTACAAAAATCAACCTAGGACATGCAAAGCAAACAAATAAACAATGATAGAAAACAACTAAATCCTAACTAATTATACAACTAAGATTTTTCATCCTACCACCCCAAACTAGAAACAAACATTATCCCCAATATGAATGATGGATGATAAGGGACAAGAAAACTTACCTAGGAGAATGTCACTAAGAAGACAGGGAAAATAGCCTTGTTGGACATCCCAATCATACATGGCCTTAATCCTAGCACCCTTTCAAAGTTGTTTAGAATGCATGTTCTTCAGTAGGGACATCATTTGTAAAAGCTAAATGATATGCCATGAGATGGTTATTGAGCATTATAGACAGGTCTTGGTTGGTTAGGTATAGGGAACTCTATGTTCAGGGGTTGTATGTAGGAATACTCCATTACTTGTAAACAAAAGAGATTTTTTTCCTTCCATACTCATTAAAGTTAGGTCAAGTAAAGGTTGAGGTATAGAATGGCCAGGAATAACAAGATAATACAACCCTGAATCTTTAATGATCATCCCTATATTCAGTAGCCCATCCATATCAACCCTTTGGGGGTTAGAGATAATTTTACCATTTGATGAACCAATGCCTAGATATTAAACTAGGGGAGTTATGTAGCCAATAATCAAAATTTTATCGGCACTTGTTTTTCCTACCCTTGAGAATTTAGCTACAAAGCCATTTTGTAAAGTCTACCTGATCAGCATTCAACATAACTGACAAGAAACACAACTCAGACAACCTCATAGTGCCAGGACTACCATAGCGCCAAAAATAAACTGAGCCATAAATCATTGAAGATAATGGAGGATAGGGTGATGGATATAAGAAGCCTTTGTAGAAAAGGCATCATAGTCTAGGTTACTAGTGATATCATACCAAAAAATTTTAGAAGTGAAAGAACGGGGGATGCTATCATGACCCCCTTGTGGAAAACCATAGACGATTGCCATTTTAGACAAAGGAAGAGTATAGTCATAGTTATCCATCCTAAAGGTTAATTCCCACCTATCATGGCTAGAAATTCCCTTGACCTCTACAGAACTCAAAAATTTTAAAAAAAAATGCACTTATAAGTGAGCTCAAATAAAGTGATGAAACTATCCCATCCTATGTTGCTTATTAATTTAAGAGTGTCATCAAACAAACCTAAGGTGCCTAAGGTGTCACCATAGAAAAACCTAGAAGGGATGATTTCCCTCTTTACCAAAATTTACAACCTAGCATTTTGTTTAGGGGAAGAACACATAATATCTTCAACTTCAAGAGTTTCAAAATTATTACATGAGGTTCTTCTTCTCTTTAGAGGTTGGTTGGTGTGTGAAGGGGAATGAGCCTTTCCTTTGCCTTTGGGTGCCTTAGGTGCCATTACTGAGAGATAAAAGGAGTGTTGGAGGAGTATTGAGTGAGGAAAGGGATTTTTACAGAAAGTAATGAATTTCTATAGAAAATTTTTGAAGTCTTATATTAGGGATGAAGGAATTTTGAATAGGGGAGGAGAAAAGGAGGAGATAAAGTTAGAGAGAAAGAGAGTGTGTGAGAAAGAAAAAGAAGAGAGGGACGACTAGGGTTTAGTTGAGACAGTGAAGGGAGTAAATAGGAAGTTAGGGGTTTTAAATTGCTAAAAATAGGCCTGATGACGAACTACAACCATGGTTCTCTCTGACTTAGGAAACTGGCTTTTTATACGCGAGAGGCAGTGTGTTCCACGACTAGTGGCAGGATCCATGGCCAAGTCATGGTTCCCACTCTCTTAGGGCTTTATTTTGTAATTTTCCATTGCTTTTGGGCATTGAGTACCACGGCTAGTGGTAGGATCCACGGCTAGGCCATGGTTCATACTCTCTAGGGGCTCTGTTTTTGTAATTTTTCATTGCTTTTGAGAAATAAGTTCCACAGTTAGTGGCAAGATCCACGACCAGGTCGTGGTTCTCACTGTCTTATGCCTTTTTCTTTTATGTGAGGTTGCCTCCCAACAAGCATTGAATTTATTTTTGTAAGTCACTCTACTAGACCTGTATTAGTTTCCTTTTCAGTAGGGACTGAAAAAACAATGAACTCTTGCTTTTGGAATCGGGTCTCTGGCTATGTAATGCTTTAACCATTGGCTATTTACTTCGAAAGTTCTAGTCCTCTTACTCTAACTTTCCAAAACCCCATGAGGAAGGTCTTTAGTTACTTGGAATAGTCTAGACCATCTAGATCGTAGCTTTCTAGGAAACAACTTAAACCTCGACTTGAAAAGTAAGACATTATCACCTTTTTAAAATTCCTCATCATTTCATTGTCTTTTCCTTGTACAACTTGACATTTTTATAAGTGTCTAGCTTGAGTTCATCTAATTCATTAACCTATAACAATCTCTTTTCACCTACTGACTTAAGATTAAGGTTAAGAAATTTAATAGCCCAGTGAGATTTATGTTCAAGTTCTACCGGTAAGTGACAAGCGTTTCCATAAATCAACTGGTAAGGAGTGGTTCAATAAGTGTTTTTTAAGCTATTCTATATGCCCAAAATGCATCATCCAATTTGAGAAACCAATCCTTACGAGTTACATTTATCATTTTTCCAAGATAGACTTCATCTGCCTATTTGAAACCTCTACTTGCTTACTAGTTTGGGGGTGATAAGGCGTAGCAACCTTATGTTTCACCCCATATTTCCTCAACATTTTTGTAAAGGTGCTTTAGATAAAATATGACCCCTCATCACTAATTATAACCCTAGGGACCCTAAATCTAAGGAAAATGATCTTTTTAAACAATTTCATCATTATTTTTGCATCCGAATAGGGTGAAGGAAATTCTTCAACCTATTTAGACCCATAGTCTACAACAACCAAAATATATTCGTTACCACAAGAATTAGGAAAGGGCCCCATGTAATCTACTCCCCAAACATCAAACAACTCAACCTCTAACATGTTATTTAAAGGTATTTCATTCTGTTTAGAAATGTTATCTGTACATTGACATGCATCGCATAAAGTGAGAAATCTTTTTGCATCCTTAAAAATACGTGGCAAATAGAAACATGCTTGGAAGACTTGGATGGCCGTCTTATAATGACTCATGTGTACTCCACAGGATGTGAAGTGACAATGCTTCAGAATTTCCTTCACCTCTTGTTCTGGGATATACCTCCTAAATATTCCATCTGTACAATACTTGAACATAAGTTGTTTATCCCAAAAATAATGCTTAACATCTGTAAAGAAAAAAAAACTTTTGTTGAAAACTTAAGTTAGAGGGTAAGGTACCACATGCAAGATAATTTGAAAAATTAGCATACCAAGGCACATTTTGAACATTTAAAGAGAAAAGATGTTCATTAGGGAAATAGTCATTGATGGGAACAACCATATCCATCTCATTTTTCAGCTCATGGATCCTAGACAAGAGATCTACTATTAAATTCTCAGTGCCCTTTTTATCTTTGATTTCAAGGTCAAACTTCTAAAGGAGCAAGATTCATCAAATCAACTTAGGTTTGGCATCCTTCTTTTGTAGCAAATACTTAATAGCAAAATGATTAGTATATACTATTACCTTGGATCTGACCAGATATGATATGAACTTATCAAAAGCAAAGGCTGTGACAAGGAGATCCTTTACAGTGGTGGCATAATTCACTTGGGCGTCATCCAGTCTACGACTTGTATAATAGATGACATGGAGTTTCTTCTCTTTTCTTTGCCCAAGTACTACCCTCACCGCATGGTTGGTCACATCAACATCAATTCAAAGGGAAGTTCCCAATTAGGGGGTTGCACAATAGGTGTAGTTATCAATGCCTCCTTTATCCTACAAAATGCTTTAAGACATTTATCAATAAAAATTAAGGGCACATCCTTGCCCAAAAGATGAGATAAAGGTTTTGTAATCTTGGAGAAGTTCTTAATAAACCTCTAGTAGAAACCAGCATGTCCAAGAAAACTCCTCACACCTTTTACATTCACTGGAAATGGAAGCCTTTCAATGACCTTAATTTTGGCCTTATCCATCTCAATACCTCTTTCAGGCACCAAGTAACCTAAGACAATGCCTTCCCTTACCATGAAGTGGTATTTTTCTCAATTGAGAACCAAATTGGTTTCTTCATACCGCTGCCAAACATTATACAAATTGGTTAAGAAAATATCAAAATTTATTTCATATACAGAAAAATCATCTATAAAAACTTCCATCATATTTTCAAGAAAATCATAGAATATGGCTTCCATGCACCTTTGAAATATTGTAGTTGTATTACAAAGACCAAAAGGCGTATGCCTATATACATAAGTACCATATGGACATGTGAAGGTTCTTTTATCATGGTCAGATGGTTGAACGGGTATTTGATGAAATCTAAAGTACCCATCCAAGTGACAGAAATAACAGTGCTTAGTAAGCCTCTCGAGTATATGGTCAATGAAAGGGAAAGGGAAACGGTCTTCTTAGTGGCTTAGATTAATTTTCCATAATCAATGCACATGTGTCAACCAAAGACTGTCATAGTGGGTATTAACTCATTTTTTTCATTGCTCACCACTATCATCCCTTCTTTTTTAGGAACTACTTGCACTGGGCTTACCCACTGACTACTAGGCATGGGGTAGACGACTCTCGCATCCAACAGTTTTAATACCTTCTTTTTTATTACTTCTTATGTTTTAGGATTAAGCCTCCTTTAGTGTTCCGTAGAAGGCTTTACCTGCTCATCGACAATAATCCTATGCATGCATAATGAAGGGCTAATCCCTTTTATATCATCCATTGTGTAACTTATTACCTTTCTATACAACCTAAGTTGCTTCAAAAGTTTTTAAGTTTCATTAGATTAAGAGAGGCATTCACAATCACAGGGTAAATGGAATCAAGCCTAAGAAATTTATACCTTAGTATCGAAGGTATAGGTTTCAACTCTAGATTATGAGGCTTCTCCTTTTTATCCAACACATCATAATCGTGATGTTCAGTACCACCTAATTGATCAAAAGAAAATATAGTTTCAAGTGGATTATGAGGTGGAGCAACTCAAGACTTCGCTTTCACTACATAGTCAACAAGATCTATCATGTGGCATGCATCATCAATCAATGGTTTTAACATGGCATCCTTTAGACTAAATTCTTCTTTTTGGTCCTCTACAGCAAAAGACAACTTACCATATTCAACATTTATGACCTCTCTAGTAGTCGCCAAAAATGGTCTACCTAGAATAATAGGGATTAATGAATCCTCCTCCATTTCAAGGACTACAAAATCAACAGGTATGAAAATTTTTCCTACTTTCATTGAAACATCCTCTAAAATACCCATAGGGTACTTAACAGATTTATTAACTAGTTACAATGACATCCTAGTAGGTTTCAACTCTCCTAAACCTATTTTTTCAACAATGGATAAGGGCATCAGACTAACACTAGCACCTAGATCACATAAAGCCTTATCAACTTCCATATCTCCAATCATACAAGAGATAGAAAAACTACCTAGATCTTTGAACTTTGGTGGTAGCTTCTTCTGAATTAAAGCATTGCACTCTTCAACAAGTATAACTATCTCGTCCTCTTCAAGCTTCCTCTTGTTAGAGAATATGTTTTTCAAAAACTTTGCATAGGTAGGCATTTGTTACAATGCCTTTGTGACGAATACATTGATGTACAGCTTCTTCTACACTTCTAGAAACTTGCTGAACTTATTATCTAATTTTACTTTAGCTAGCCGTTGAGGAAATGGAATAAAAGGTTGATAGGGTACAGCCTTCTCCTTTCCACTGATGTTTTCCTCCTCTCTCTCTATAGGAGGCTCATAATTTTTCTTTGGCTTGTCTTGTTTTGCCTCATCTATTTTCATGGGCTCTGAAACCTCTAACTATTTTTTGCTCCTTAAAATGACAGTCATGGTTTGATTTAAGGGTCCTTATTTAGGTTTTCCAGGAAAGGTCCCTGGAATTCTATTTACATTTGAGGCTTATTGGTCAATTTATCTCTCTAGCATCTTATTGTGAATAGCTAGAGAATTCACCTTAGTTTTAAAATTCTTGATAGCCTTAATGAACTCTTCATTTTGCTTTATTTAGGTGGTCATGAATGTCTTTATCAAGCTCTCAAGGCTTGACTTATGAGAGATGAAGGGGACCTATGGTGGTTTGAAGTTCCCTTGCATCCCCTAGGGAGCCTAGTTTTGGAATCCCAGTGGGCCTCTATAATTATTGACAAAGCCAAGCCCAAAATTTCCATTTGTATTTACTTGATAAACCTCGTGTTCCTACTGGTTCATGATCATTGCCAGTTGGCAATTTGTAAGAGCATGCCTGAAACACCACAAACTTCACAACAAATATTAGTAGCACCTGTTGATCCTAATTCGTCAAGTTTCATAGATAAAGCTTTTACTTTTACAGTAATAAGAGAGAAAGCATCAACAGAATATTTACCTAGGGTCTTAGCAGGTAGACCCCTTTCTAAATTCCATTGGTAGGTGTTTTGAGCTATCTCCTCAATGAGATTATAGCCTTCATCTAAGTTTTTACTCATAAAATTTCCACTAGTTGTAGCATCTAGTAGGATCTTTTGAGTGGAATTCAACATATTATAGAAGATATGGACCGTCAACCACTTCTTTTTCGCATGGTGTGGGCACTCATGTAATAGCTCCTTATGTCCCTCCCAAGCATCATATCGAGACTTATCATCCCTCTGTGCAAAGTTTATGATTTACTTCCTTAATAGATCGGTCTTGTTCCTTGGGTACCATTTGCTGATGAAAACTCCAGATAACTACTCCCAAGTTGTGATAGAGCCTTCGGGTAGAGAATACAATCATAGCTTTGTCCCGTAGTGAGAATGGGAAAAGATTTAAATGTATGGCATCATAATTAGGGAATCCCTATTGGATACGTTGCGGAAAAAAAAAACAAGGATTCCCATAGGACTTGCAAAACTTTATGTTTTAAAGCATCAAACAAACATAAAAATTATCCGTTTTAGGATTACCTCTTGTAGAAAAAAAATCAAAGCAATCCTAGCCTCGTCCTTTAGGAGTCCACATAAGCACTCCCACCAGAAACGTTACACCTTCCACATGCTAGTTTGACGGCGTGTAGCTGTTGCAACTTTTACGTATTTATATCTCTTTTTGGTGAACCGGCTATGTGCATCTTACGCTCTATTTATAGGCTTAAATTTGACCTAATTTGTTCTCTCTAAAGAGTGGGCTCCTTACTCATTCTAAATGAGTTAGGCCCAAATGTTTTATTTTAGTCTATCTAAAATAAAAAAAACATTTTCTGATGGGCTTACTCCATGTGTGTGACCCTATAGGTAAAATACTTGGTCATATTAATAATAAACTATTTGATTATTAATATAAAATAAGAGCGACATCTAGCAATGCATCATTATGTCCGAATATTATTTAATATCAACATAACCTATAAGTTATAATTATTTTATGTTTGTTCCTTTTGTCACGATATCCTAATTGGGCCCAAGGCATGGTCGCGTCATCCTTATACGTCCCAATTTAGTTTACTTGATACCAGAGTAAACTTTATCTAAATAAATATCCAATATTTATTCTTTTTAGCATGGCCAAGCATTTCCTTAGTCTCACTCCATCAAGTGGCCTACAGATATCACTCCTGTCACACAGGAGAGACAAATCCCATCTATATCACTCACATCCCTCTGCATAATTTGTTCATTGCCTAATCACAACCTTTATAGTTCTCTTGTTACAAAAGACGTGTGATTGTATTAGAACAACAAACTCTTCATGTAGGAATTATAGCGACTTCAAGTCAAAGGACTACATATACCATTATCAAATTGAGAATTGTTTACGACATTCATGTAACGATCCATGCAACGTTCTCATGGTGGGTCTATCCAGTACATCGTTACTTTTAATGTGTACCTAAGTGAAGACTTGATATCATCTATATCCATGATCTGTAAGATCAGATCATCAATATACTCATACACTAGTCTTAATGTATTTACATGTCCCCATGTAAATACTTAACTAGGGACATTTTAGGAATAACTCTCATATGACCTATCACTTTAAGGATAAATACGCTTTAAAATAATTTTAAACTGAAATACTTATTTTATTGATAAGCAGAAAAATGATACAAATGGAAAAAGCATAAAAGTTCATAATACATACACCAACAATCTCCCACTTGCACTAGAGCCAATCAGACATTTGCTTAATGCCTAATGATCTAGTGTGTCCCTCATGCTTTTGTTGTGCAAGAGGTTTTATGAGTGGAACAACAATATTCTCATCAGTATGCACTTTACATATATTTACATCTCCTTGGTCAAGGATCTCTCGAATGAGATGAAAATGCCTAAGTATATGCTTGGATTGCTGGTGTTATCTAGGTTCCTTAGCTTGTACAATTGCTCCACTATTGTCATAGTAAATACTTATATGGTCCACAATGCTAGGAACAATCCCAAGTTCTGTTATGAACTTTTTGATCCATACTGTCTCTTTTGTAGCATTTGAGGCAACAATATACTCAGACTCTATAGTAGAATCAGCAACCTTCTCTTACTTTAAACTCTTCCAGCTCATAATGCCACCATTTAGACAAAACACATACCTAGATTGCGACCTTAAGTTATCCTTATCAGTTTGAATGCTAGCATCAGTGTAACCTTTTACAATGAGCTATTCATACCCTCCATATATCAAGAATGAATCCTAAGTTTTTTTAAGTACTTTAGGATATTCTTGACAGTAGTCCAGTGACTTTCACTGGGATTAGACTAGTATCTGCTCGTCATGCTTAAAGCATACGAGACATCTGGTCAGGTATATATCATGGCATACATGATTGATCCAATAATAAATGCATATGGAACCTTATTCTTTTGTTCTCTCTCTTCTTTAGTGGAAGTAGATTGATCCTTTGGTAGGCTTATGCCATGAGCCATAGGCAAAGTTCCTTTCTTGGAATCTTGCATGTTAAACCTTTTTAACAATTTGTCTATGTATGTATTCTTACTTAGGCCATGAAGTTTTCTTGATCTATCTCTACAGATCTTAATTCCAAACACGTAGGTTGCTTCACCTAAGTTTTTAATGGAAAAATAGCTTCCCAACTAAGTCTTCATAGATTGAAGGGTAGGAACATCATTTCCAATAAGTAGTATGTCATCAACATAAATAACTAGAAAAATAATTATGTAGTCACTAACCTTCTTGTAGACACAAGTTCATCCTTATTTTTAGTAAAGCTAAATTCTTTAACAACTTTATCAAAATAAAGATTCCATCTTCTAGAAGCTTGCTTAAGTCCATACATGGAATGTTACAATTTGCACACCTTCCTGGCTTAACAAAGCCTTCAGGTTGTGTCATGTACACTTCCTCAAGAAGATTTCCATTAAGGAAAGTAGTCTTAACATCCATTTGCCATATTTCATAATCATTGTATGTAGCAATAACAAGCAGAATCGGAATAGACTTTAGCATAGCAACTAGGGAGAAAGTTTCATCATAGTCTATACCATGAATTTTCTTGAAACCTTTAGCCACCAACCTTGCTTTAAAGGTACTTATATTACCATCCATGTCAGTTTTCTTTTTGAAAACCCACTTGCATCCTATAGGCTTTACCTCTTCAAGTGCATCAACCAAGTTCCAAACTTGATTACTATACATGAAGTCCATTTCAGATTCCATGGCTTCTAAACATTTCTCAAATTTTGAATTTGCAATGGTCTCTTCATAAGATGTTGGCTCATTTTGATCTATTAGTAATACGTATCCTTCCTGAGTTATAAGATATCCATATCTTTCAGGTTGTTGACGTATTCTGCTTGATATACACAAGTCTTATGTTACTAGAGCTAGTGTTATCACAACAATTTATGGGTCTTGCTTCATTTCCACCATTGGCTCTTCAATTCCTTGTGAGTCTTGAATTTCCTCAAGTTCTACTTTCCTTCCACTGATTCTTGTAGAGATGAATTCCCTTTCTGAGAATACAACATTCTGAGCAATAAACACTTTGCCCTCGGTAGGATTGTAGAAATAATAACCCTTAGTTTCTTTTGGGTATCCCACAAAAGACATTTATCTAACTTGGGCCCGAGTTTATCATAATTTTGATTCTTAACATAAGCTTCACAGCCCCAAATCTTGAAAAAAGACATACTAGGTCATTTCCCGATTTATATCTCATATGGTGTCTTTATGACAACCTTTAATGGAACACGGTTAAGTGTAAAAGTTGTTGTCAACAAAGCATGTCCCCAGAAGGAATTAGGGAGGTCAGTTTGACTCATCATTGATCGAACCATGTCCAACAAGGTTTTATTCCTCTGCTCAGAAACCTCATTCCATTTTGGTGTTCAAGGGGGAGTGAGTTAAGATATAATCCTACACTCTTTAAAATATTCATCAAACTCTAGGATCAAATATTCACTGCCTCAATCGGATCGAAGTGCTTTAATTGTCTTGCCAAGTTGGTTCTCTACTTCATGCTTAAACTCCTAGAACTTTTCAAAGGATTCTGATTTATATTTCATGAGAAACACAAATTCATATCTACTGAAATCATTAGTAAAAGTGATGAAGTAACTAAAACCTCCCCTTGCCATTGTCCCTATGGGCCCACATACATCACTATGTATCAAGCCAAGAAGATCACTCGCCCTTTCACCTTTCCCTGTAAATGGGGTCTTAGTCATTTTCCCCAATAAACAAGATTTGCATATGTCTATTGATTCAAAATCAAAAGATTCTAAATATCCATCTAGATGGAGTTTAGAAATGTGTTTCTCTATCCTAGGAGACAATGCCAAAGATAAGTTAGGTTTAAATCATTTGTTTTAACCCTTTTAGTATTAATGTTGTAGATAAGGGTTTCGAGATCTAGAACATAGAGTCCATTGCTTAAATTTTAAAGCAATCAAAACATGTCATTTAAATAAATAGAACAACCATTGTTCTTTATTATAAAGGAAAATCCTTTCTTACCAAGACAAGAAACAGAAATAATGTTTCTCCTTATTGCCGGAAAAAAAATAATAATTGTCCAATTCAAGGACTAACCCTGGGGGCAAAGATGAAAAATAAGTCCCTACTGCTAATGCAGCAACTCTTCCTCCATTTCCAACACATAGGTATACCTCACCCTTCATTAACTTCCTACTCCTTCTAAGATCCTACATATTAAGACAAATGTGAGATCCACATCCAATATCTAATACCCATGATGTTGAAGTTGACATATTAATTTTTATAACAAAAGTACCTAAAGTAAAAGTTTCACTTCCCTTCTTCTTAAGCTCTTCTAGGTACTTTAGACAGTTTCTCTTCCAGTGTCCCTTTTATCCACAATGGTGACAATTATCTTCCTTAGCTACCCCATCCACAGGTTTTAAGGCTGATGTACTTGGCTTATCCTTACCTTTCCAAATTTTCTTGCCCTTTCCTCTAATAGTCTTTCGTTTGCCTTTATATATTCCCTTTCCTTTATCTTTTCCAGATTTGACCATCATTATGGCCTTGCCCTTTCCTTTAGAAATATTGGGCTTAGTAGTCCTCAACAAATTAAGTAGCTCTGGCAATGTTTTTTCTTATGCATTCATGTTATAATTCATGATGATTGGCTTAATATTGTCAGGTAATAACTTTAAAATAAGATTAGTAGCTAACTTCTGAGGGAAGGGGAATCCTAACCTAGATAGATTCTCCAAGTACCCAATCATTTTGAGCACATAAGGTCCTACAGAACCTCCCTCTTCAAGTCTACAACTAAAAGGGCTGAGGAAAATATAACTTCTTTAGATATCAAAAGCCTCCGTGTGCTCATGTTGCTTCTAAAGCTTAGGATACATGGTAGTCAACTTAAGGCATTGGACATCTAAAGAATCATCCTGATGCTTCCTATAAGCATCCTTGTCATCTCTAGAGGCGTTTATAGCGGGTGGTTCTGAAACTGGACTTTCCAGGACATACTGCTTTTTCCCTTATTTGAGGACAATCCTCAAGTTTCTCTACCAGTCAAGGAAGTTGGACCCAAACAATTTTTCCTTGTTTAAGATTGATTGCAATGAAAGGTTCAAAGATGTGTTTGACGTTATAATTATCTAAAACAAAATATGTAGTAAGTATCATTTTTCAAAAACATATTTAAATTATGGTCATTTAAGTTAAATATGTCTCCCACTATTTTGATTCAAAACAAAATACCTTCCACGAATCAGAAAATCCCATTGGAAGATTTTCTAATGGGCTAAGAACCATATTTTGCCAAGTGTTAAGTCAGCTTTGGCTGATCACCTAATACTTGGTTATTTAGGTAGGAAATTCCTTTCTAATTATATCTTTATACAACTCTTAGACATTAGGTTATCTAACCATTATCGATTATTCATCTTATGAATATTTAGCCCAATGTTTACGCCTTTAAGTTATATTCAATCCAATTGAAAACTTAGTTAAGTTAAAGCTCAATAAAATAGTTTGGATATTACCATTATCCTATCACGTCTTACTGATATATATGATAGTACCCTGCTTTGGCAGACCCACTATTTATTGACATTAGTATTGACGAGTGTACTTATTAGAAGGTGTTTTAAAACTTAATATTTATTTTAAGGGATTTGGGTTATTTAAAATTACTATCTTTGTTAAAATGCTTTAATGCATAAAATAATCCTTAAAACACACAAACAAAAAATGTGAGATGGTTATGGTCTTCCTAGAAAATAAATTAAAAGAAACCTAAAGGAACTATGGTGCCTTGACTTCATGAAGTCCTACTTCTTGAAACCATCATCCTCCTAGAGTCACCACTTCTTTGTTCCTTTCAAGGGCATATCCATCAAGAGTCATCATTCTAGGTTTCTTCTAGGTCTCCACCTTGTTGGCTTCTTCAAGATTACAATGTAATAAAGAAACTCATTTTACATACGAGTGAAGGGTTGACATAAGAAATTCAAGAATAGAGAAAGGCACAACACACAGGCTATATTTAAAAATTAAATAAAAAAACTAAGACCATAACAATTCACCACTAGACATGTTAATTAATCAATTAATATAGCCATTAATAGAAATTTAAAACTTTAAAACGGGCAATTAAACATGTGGGGTCGGTAATAAAGCGCTACACAGAGAATGTATGGGGGTCCCGCTAAGACAAACCTCGTTTTAGGATTCCCATAGGACTTGCAAAACTTCGTGTTTCAAAGCATAAGACAAACATAAAAATTATGCGTTTTAGTATTACCTCTTGTAGAAAAAAAATCAAAGTAGTCCTAGCCTTGTCTTTTAGGAGTCAACACGAGCACTCGCACCAGAAACGTTATACCTTCCAATGCTAGTTTGACGGCGTGTAGCTCTTGCTACTTTTGCATATTTATGTCTCTTTTTGATGAACCGCCTATAAGCATCTTATGCTCTATTTATAGGCTTAGGCTTGACCTAATTTTTTCTCTCTAAAGAGTGGACTCTTTACTCATTCTAAATAAGTTAGGCCTAATAGCTTTATTTTAGTCCAACTAAAATAAAAAAAAATTCTGACTGCTTACAATATGTGTGTAAACTTATAGGTAAAATACTCAGTCATATTAATAATAAACTATTTTATTATTAATATAAAATAAGAGCGGCATTTAGCAATGCATCATTATGTCTGAACATTCTTTAATATCAGCATAACTTATAAGTGATAGTTATTTTATATGTTTGTTCCTTTTATCACGATATCCTAATTAGGCCCAAGGCATGGTCGCATCATACTTGTACGGCTCAATTTGTTTTACTTGATACCGGAGTAGACTTTATCCAAATAAATATCCAATATTTATTCTTTCTAGCATGGCTATGCATTTCCTTAGTCTTACTCCATCAAGTGGCCTATAGATATTACTCATGTCACATAGGAGAGACAAATCCCATCTACATCACTCACATCCCTTTGCATAATTTGTTTATTGCCTAATCACAACCTTTACAGTCCTCTTGTTATAGAAGACATTTGATTGTATTAAAACAACAAAGTCTTCATGTAGGAATTATAGTGACTTCAAGTCGAAGGACTACATATACCATTATCACATTGAGAATCTTTTATGACATTCATGTAACGGTCAATACAACATTCTCATGAATTTCAAACTTTACGAAATGGATGTCAAAAGTGTATTTTTAAATAGTTATATACAAGAAGAAGTATATATAGATCAATGATAGGGTCCTGCAAGCGCACGGGTGTCGAAGTAATAAAAATTATCGTTCCCACAAGGATTGTGCCTAAGTACTGGATTTTAACAGTGATTCAATTATCTAGAGCGGTCAATTGCAAAGTAATTATATAAAAAGCTAATTAAAGGACATAAATTTTAATATCTTCAAAATATGAAATCAGATTACTTTTTGTAAATTCAATCAAAGGAAAAGTCTTGGGAAGTTAAAGGTTCATATGCGAGTGTAAAAGTCAAATGTAAATCGCCTATTCAATCATACAATTTCATTTCTAAGGTAGGTTTCTCTAAGTTAATTAATACCTTTCTCTAGAAAGCCTATTAATGTACCTAATTCCAGAAGAACAACGTTCAATTTGTTAATTAAGCCCTTTTACGTTTTATGGAAACCCAATTAATTCCTCAAATGAGTTCACTTACCATCGTGAAACAAAAACATAGGTTCAATTCATGTGTTTTTGAATAATATACCTAATCTCGTAGCGCATACAATTTCGAATCAACTACGCTTATCTCTAAGTAATGAGGATATCCTAAGGGAGGACCCACACACTATATTGGACAAAGGGCTAAAGGCTTATAAAGGGCCCCTCACTAGGGCCAAGTCTAAGAAAGATAAAAAGGACATTCATAAAGCCTTGTCATATTTCATCTCTTTGCTAAATGGGCCCAAGCCCAAGGGAGACACCATGAGGGTCTACATGCTTGCATCTTGTAACATAGGTCATAGTTAGATTCTCTAGACACTTAGGTTTTATTTGGACCTTGCTAGGTCAAGTAGACCACTTTAGGGCCATGTACTTTCTCTTTGGGCCATGTATAGGCCATGTTCTCTTCCTTTTGCACTATTAGGCCTTGGATCCATCATCCAAGCCTACTTCCCTTGGCCGAAATCTAGAAAGGCTATATAAGGAAGCTCTCCTTTATAAATTCACAATAATGATCATTTGAGATTTTTCACCTTTGAGTGTAATTTTTCTAGCGTGAGAAGCTCCTCATTCTCTCTAGGATTGAGTCTTTAGAGCAAGCTCTTATCCAAGAGGATATTCTCCCTCTTGGTGGCGAGATTAATGAGTTATCTTCCTAAGGAAGTGGCCTCCCTCCTTCACCTTCCATCTTTCCCTTTCATTTCCTCCATCTTGTCCAAACCACTTCACTTCCTCTCTTTCCTTCCACTAAATTTTGTCCACTCCATAGAGTTTTTCCCTTTTGTTATTTTGGTTCTAACCTTGAGGAAAGGAATTCATCCATGGCTTGAAGGAAAAACAAGGAAAGGAGCCAAGATCCATCCCTTCCAAAGGAGACTAGAAGAAGCTCCTACATCATTTGGTATCATTTGAGCCTAAGAGGTTCTTTTCTTACTTCTTTTTCCTTTAGCATTCAGTTTTTACTTTTAATAGCTGGCTGGTTGTGCAATTTAATTTATATAATTGTCTTCTTGATGCCATGATATAGTAGAAAATCCATAAAAAGTTGGTGTTGTTATGAAATTTTGTGTTAATTCTTCTTTTCTTTCAATTTTGGTATATTGTTCTTCTCATTTTCAGTTTGGTTTGATCTTGTTTTGTTTAGGACCTATAAAAATTCTGAGTTTGGCACTTAGTTAATTTGGTTTTGAGTTGTTATTTTAGTAGTTAAAAGTTTGTTAGTTGTTAGAGCCAACTAGGTGTCCTAAGTGCCATTTGGAACCTTTTCTTTTGTTCTAGAAAATTTGTTGATCCAACTTTAGAGTGCAAATCCATATGGGGGGAGTAATTCAAGCATCTTGATTAACTCCCAAGAGGTTCCAATCTTAAGTGTTAGGACGTCTTCTTTTAAGACTCTCCAAAAGTTAGCTCATCTTTAGGAGTGTTAGAGATCTATTCTTAGATTTTCATCTAGGTTTAATTTTGTTTTGAATGCATAATTAGGTCACCTTATTTCAGTTTCATTTTATTACACAAAAGAAAATTTGTTGTCAAAAAGAATCATAGGCTTTCCATTCATCTTGGTGAAAGAAGGTTGCATATTTTTCACTTAAGCAAAAGAGTGCATATTGAAACTTGTGAAGCTACTTAGGTTTCACTTTTTGAGGTGCTTATAACTTGAAAAACAAAAAGTATCATACAAAAAAAGAGGCAAAAGATAAAAGAAAAGAGGGAAAGATACAAAAGAAGAAAAAAAACAAAAACCCTTACAAGTCAAAATTTTAAAAGGGTGTAAAAAGCAAGTGTAGAAAGTAGACCTCTTTAACAAATTTTGTGAAGTTTAAGCACCAAACCTTATACAATTTCGAAACCTAAAGTCATATGCTAGTGATACCTTACACTTGTTTTAATTACATTTGCTTGCTTAATTGTACAGCTCTAGTGTTCTAGGTTTAAGATTCCCTCCTTGTTTCTTGCATATTATTTTGTTTGTTTGTCTTGTTTTGGTCTATCTTGGTCAAATCTGAATACTTCAATGTGTAGCTTTATTTCTTTTGACCTTTTCTTGTTTTGGTATTGTCATAATCAAAAATCCAAAAAGATTTCCATTTGAGTAGCTTTTCTTTCTTAAACATTTTTAGTTTGTCTTTTATTTCTTCTTAAGTTTTGTCTTTAAGTTGTCTTCCTTTTAAAATTCCTTTGGTAATTCCCTTCTCTACATCATTGAGGGTAGCATCTTGAAGATACTTGAGATAAGAGTTCAATTGCTTTGGTAGACTTGAGACTACGGAGTAAGGGTAAGGAACTTGAGAGAGGTCACTTGAGGTATACACTTGAGAGGTTTAAAATTTTTCTTGCTTTTTACTAACCTAAATTTCGTTGGAGAATTTTGTCTTGGCATTAATTTTTAGGTGAGGGGAAGCTTCTACAAATCCAAGTGAAGAGAAGAGAAGACTTTGTAAAGGAAGCAAAAGCCTTGTAACACTAGACACTTAGGGAAATTTATGAATTCTTAGGCTTTGTGTATTAGGTTTTTGTCTTGTATTTTGGACACACATTGGACATTGGACTTTGGACACTATTAATTTTTCATTTCCATTGGTAATTTCAGCTAGCTTGTAGAAGCATATGCATTTGGTTGTTGTTAATTAGTTAGTTTTAGTTGGTTAAGTAGTTAATTGGTTACAACTAGAAGTAGTTAGTTAGTTGTTGGTCTTAACTAATTTGGTTAGTTAGTTAGTAGTTGAAACTAATTCTAGTTAACCTAACTACATCCCAACTGAATTTTAGTTGGCATAACCAATTAGTTAACTGAATTTAGTTAGGAGGTTAAGTGGTTAGACTTAGTTACAACAATAATAACTAAATAACTAAATTTAGTTAGGGTTAGTTAGTGTTAGTTAAAGTTAGTTGATTAGTTGAAACTAATTAGTTACTTCTAACTTCCCATAACCAAAATTCTTCTACATTGTTAGGATTAGTTACTTCATTAGTTACAACCTAGGATTCTCATAAGAAAAATAGGTTAGGACAACCTAGGTCTTGCATAACTAATCATAGTACTACATCCTAGGATACAACCTAGTACAAGACAACTTAGGTTCTTGTTTCTCCTTAGGAAAGAAACCTAGTACTTGTATTTTAGGATTGTTGTGTGTTTTCTAATACTTACCTTGCATCAAGCATCCTCGACTAGTTTATTTACAACTTTCTTGCCTTGTCTTGTTTTCTTTGACAACCTTAAACAATGTCTTCTAGTGATAGGGAAAACAAATCCATGCTTCATAACATAATGGAAAGTTTGAATAACATCAATAATAGGTTAAATAACCTAGAGCATAATGAAAACCCTAGAGCTAGACATAGAAATCAAAGAAATCAAAGACATAACAATAGTGATAGTGAGGTGAACCTATACATAGAAGACACCATGAACATAAAAGAGAAGACATAGGCTTAAGAGAGGTAAAACTTGAAATTCCCCCATTTAATGGCAAGAGTGATGTTAAAGCTTACTTAGAATGGGAGATGAGAGTTGAGCAATTGTTTAATTCTCATCAAATAAAAGAAGAAAAGAAAGTTAGGATAGTCACTCTCTTATTCCAAAACTATGCCTTAGTATGGTGGACCCAAGTGTGTAAGGAGAGAAATAAAGATAACTTCCCACCAATAGATGATTGGTTAGACTTGAAAGCTTTATTAAGAAAACGTTATGTTCCTAATTACTATAGACGGGAGCTATTAGCCAAGCTAAATAGACTCACCCAAGGGTCAAAGAGTGTGGAAGATTACTACAAAGCTCTAGAGATAGCCATGATTAGGGAAAACTTAGAAGAAGATGAGGAAACCCTAATGCATAGGTTCTTACATAGACTAAATAGGAACATCAAGAATAGAGTAGAACTCCTTCCACATGTTGACATAGAAGAGTTACTACACCAATGTACTAAGGTAGAGAGCCAATTTAAAGAGAGAGAAGCCTATAGTGGGGAAAATAAAGCCTACAAGTCTAAGTGGGTAGGACAAGAAAATAAGGGTAGGTTTGAGAGAAACCCTAGGGAGAGGGAAGTGGGCATTTCATTATCCAAACCACAAAGTGAGTTGTATAAGAATGGCAAAGTTTTTAGAAACCAAAGAGATAAGCATGAATCCACATCTAAACCACAATCCTCTAGATCTTCTACCATAAAGTGTTTTAAATGCCTTGGTAGAGGTCACATTGCTTCCGACTATCTAACAAAAAGAACAATGGTTTTAAAAACTAATGGAACCTACTCAAGTCTATTAGAGTCTAATTCTGATTCTCACTCTTCAAGTGATGACTCAAGTAGTGATTCCTATGACAGTGAGCATATTTTAGGGGATAATGGTGAGCTTTACATGATTAGAAGGTTACTTGGTAGTCATGTTAAGCTAGATGACACTATACAAAGAGAGAACATCTTTTATACAGGATGTTACATAAATGACAAACTATGTTCTCTCATTGTGGATAGTAGGAGTTTTACGAATATTGTGAGCCAAAGATTAGTGAATAAGATGGGCTTAGAACTAATAGATCACCCTAGACCTTATAAGTTACAATGGTTAAATGAAAAGGGAGAAATGTTAGTTAATAAGCAAGTCTTAATTAACTTCACCATAGGCACATACAAAGATGAAGTCAATTGTGATGTAGTACCTATGAGGCAACTCACATCCTATTAGGAAGACCTTAGCAATTTGATAGGAAGGTCATCCATGAGGGGTTCACTAACACCTCACATTCAAGTTAGATGGTAAGAAGATAGTTTTATAACCCCTAACTCCATAACAAGTAGCTAAAGATCAACTACAAATGGAGCTTAAAAGAGATAGAGAGTTAGAATCTTCTTTTAATCATCTAGAAAAACATAAGAAAAACAAAAAAGAGGATAAAGGAAAAGGAGTTATCATCTGTGATGGCTCTAGAGCCAATCTTTTGGCCAACAAACATGATGTGAAACATGCTATGTTTTCACAAAAGCAATGCTTGATCATGTATGCAAAAGATACCCCTAACACTTCTTTGTGCTCTATGGGCACTCCTCTTCCTTTGCCCAAAGGGATTCAAAACATCCTAAATGAATTTAAAGATCTCTTCCCAAAGGATATCCCAAAAGGCTTACCTCCTATTAGGGGCATTGAGCACCAAATAGATTTAATCCCTAGTGCTAGTCTTCCAAATAGACCTGCATATATGTGCAAACCTAAGGAAAGCCTAGAAATATAGAATCAAGTGAATGAACTACTATCTAAGGGTTGGATTAGAGAGAGTTTAAGCCCTTATGCTTTACCCGTCTTGCTAGTTCCTAAAAAAGATAGTTCATGGAGAATGTGTACAGATTGTAGAGCCATAAACAACATAACCATCAAGTATAGGCATCCAATACCTAGACTTGATGATATGCTTCATGAACTTAGTGGTTCTACTATATTTTCCAAGATGGATCTTAAAAGTGGCTACCACCAAATAAGAATCAAAGAGGGAGATGAATGGAAAGCCGCTTTTAAAACCAAGCTTGGACTATATGAGTGGTTAGTTATGCCTTTTGGCTTGACTAATGCACCAAGTACTTTTATGAGACTCATGAATCATGTTTTAAGGGAATTTATAAGGCATTTTGTTATGGTCTACTTTGATGAAATTTTAATTCACTCAAAGACCATGACCTCTCATCTAAACCATCTCAAACAAGTTATGCTTGCTTTAAGAACAAACAATCTCTATTCAAATTTTGAAAAATGTTCTTTTGGCGTGGATAGCATTGTATTCCTTGGATTCGTAGTTAGTTCTAAGGGTGTAGAGGTAGATCAATCAAAAGTGAAGGAAATCCAAGATTGGCCAGCACCTAAAAATATGAGTGAAGTAAGAAGCTTTCATGGTCTAGCAAGTTTCTATAGGAGATTTATGAAAGATTTCTCTACCTTAGCCTCCCCTCTAAATGAATTGGTGAAAAAGAATATTCCTTTTATATGGGGGTCAAGGCAAGAGAAAGCCTTTCTAGATCTCAAGGAGAAGCTCACTCATGCTCCAATTTTGGTACTTCCAAATTTTTCAAAAACCTTTGAGCTTGAGTGTGATGCTTTAAATGTGGGAATATGAGCCATTCTATTACAAGAAGGTCACCCCATTGCTTTCTTTAGTGAAAAGCTTAATGGGGCAACTCTCAACTATCCCACATATGACAAAGAGTTTTATGCATTAATTAGAGTCTTACAAACTTGGGAACATTACTTGATACCAAAAGAGTTTGTTATACATAGTGATCACCAATCACTAAAATTCATTAAGGGGCAACATAAGTTAAACAAAAGACATGCTAAGTGGGTTGAATACTTGGAACAATTTCCATATGTCATCAAGTACAAAAATGGAAAATCCAATACTGTGGCTAATGCTTTATCAAGAAGGCACTGCTTACTCGCCTCTCTTGGAGCCAAAATTATTGGACTTGATGAGATTAGGACTTTGTACGTAAGTGATATTGATTTTTCAAACATTTTCAACTCATCTTCCACTTCTTCATCTTATAAAGGCTTCTACATTCTAGATGGCTACCTCTTTAAATCCAATAGACTTTGCATTCCTAGGAGCTCTTTAAGAGATCTTTTACTTAGAGAAAGCCATAAGGGAAGAGATAAAACATTGTCTATTCTACATGAACACTTCTATTGGCCTAAAATGAAGAAAGATGTCCAAAAACATTATGCTAGGTGTATTGTATGTAGAAAAGCTAAATCAAAACTTTCACCTAGTGATTTGTATACTCCTTTGCCTACACCTAGTGCACCTTGGATTGATATATCTATGGATTTTATGTTGGGCTTGCCTAAGACCCAAAGGGGAATGGATTCTATCTTTGTAGTGGTGGATAAGTTTAGTAAGATGGCTCACTTCATCCCTTGTCATAAGGTAGATGATGCTAGTCATATTGCTAAACTATTCTTTAGAGAGATTGTAAGACTTTATGGTGTTCCTAAAACTATCATTTCTGATAGAGACACCAAATTCCTAAGCCATTTTTGGAAAACTCTTTGGTCAAGGCTAGGAACGAAGCTTCTCTTTTCTACCACCTGTCATCCTCAAATGGATGGCCAAACTAAGGTAGTAAACAGGACCCTTTCTCAACTTCTTAGGGTCTTAGTGCATAAAAATGTTAAATCTTGGGATAAGTGTTTACCCCACATTGAATTTGCCTATAATAGGGTACAACACTCAATAACTATTCATAGTCCCTTTAAAGTTGTGTATGGTTTTAACCCTCTCACACCTTTGGACCTTTTGCCCATTGAAGTCTTTGACTCTATCCTTCACATGGATGGAGAGCCGAAGGCCAAGTTCATAAAAGATTTTCATGCGAAGGTTAAAACCCAAATACAAACTAAAAATGAACACTATGCTCGTTGTGCTAACAAGAAGAGAAAGGACTTCACCTTTGAGGTTGGAGATTGGGTTTGGTTACAAATTAGAAAAGAGAGATTTCCAAACTTGAGAAAATCCAAACTCGACCCTAAAGGTGATGGACCCTCCCAAATGATTAAGAAGATGAATAATAATGCATATGTCCTTGATTTACCAGGTGAGTATGGTGTGAGTGCTTCATTCAATGTGTCTGACTTATCTCCTTTTGATTTAAATGAAGAGGATGATGCCCTAGATTTGAGGATAAATCCTTTTGAAGAGGGGGAGCATAATGAGGACATCCTAAGGGAGGACCCACACACAATATTAGACAAAGGGCTAGAGGCTTATAAAGGGCTCCTCACTAGGGCCAAGTCCAAGAAAGCTAAAGAGGACATTCATAAAGCCTTGTCATCTTTCATCTCTTTGCTAAATGGGCCCAAGCCCAAGGGAGACACCATGAGGATCTACATGCTTGCATCTTGTAACATAGGTCATAGTTAGATTCTCTAGACACTTAGGTTTTATTTGGACCTTGCTAGGTCAAGTAGGCCACTTTAGGGCCATGTACTTTCCCTTTGGGCCATGTATAGGCCATGTTCTCTTCTTTTTGCACTATTGGGCCTTGGATCCATCATCCAAGCCCACTTATCCTTCCCTTAGCTGAAATCTACAAAGGCTATATAAGGGAGCTCTCCTTTGTAAATTCACAATAATGATCATTTAAGATTTTTCACCTGTGAGTGCAATTTTTCTAGAGTGAGAAGCTCCTCCTTCTCTCTAGGATTGAGTCTTTAGAGCAAGCTCTTATACAAGAGGATCTGCACCCTCTTGGTGGTGATTTAGGGAGTTATCTTCCTAAGGAAGTGGTCTCCCTCCTTCACCTTTCATCTTTCCTTTTCATTTCCTCCATCTTGTCCAAACCACTTCACTTCCTCTCTTTCCTTCCACTAAATTTTGTCCACTCCATAGAGTTTTTCCCTTTTGTTATTTTGGTTCTAACCTTGAGGAAAGGAATTCATCCATGGCTTGAAGGAAGAACCAGGAAAGGAGCCAAGATCCATCCCTTCCAAAGGAGACTAGAAGTAGCTCCTACATCACTAAGTCTTGTAGAAGCATTAAGCATACATGAATTGAATAGAAACAGAAATTATATTGATTCAAAGACGAAGAATGATTAATTCAATACAAAATCATATTATATCCTTACCAAGAAAAGGTGTTTAGTGTGCCATAAGGATTACAATCATCATGTCACAATAATCAAAATCCATGCCCAACATTAAAGAAAATCAAAGATGGAAAAATAAGGATTTAGAAAAATAACAAGATAATTCTCACTAGGATTACTAAATCTTCCTCCCTAATTTTTCAGATTTAAGTTCCCTTGATGATGGACACTTGATCTCCAATGAAAATCCTTCCAAAAAGCTCTCTCTTGGTGTCTCTTGATTGCCTCTCTATTTGCTCTTTTTCTTTCTTTAAACTTCTTAGTTAAAAACTTACTTCAAAAATCTTTCCTCCCCCCTTTAAAAACTGTCTAGAAAATAGAGCGTGCAAAATCCACTGGCAGTGAGAAAAACCCACGGCCAGTGGATCATGAAAGGGGGCCCAAACGTGCAAGATTTCACCAAAAACTAGTGAAATCCACGACTAATGGATTTCCTACCAATGAGATCCACGGCCAGTGGGAAAAACCCACTGGCAGTGGATTTTTCTTTTCTTCACCAATTGCCTTTTTTTCAACTATTTTAAGATGTTGAAGTGCTTCCTTGGTTCCTCCTTTCATTATATCACTTCTAAAGGTGAATACGGCCTTATTTTGAGCTTTCAATTGGTTGGAATTTCCTTGCATTCATCACACGCTTCATCAAACCCTTGGTATTCTTGCATTTATATACCTAAATCAAGGTTATTTCTGCAAAACTTCAAACACCCGAATGACATGTGCGGAATGAAGGAAATCATATTGAAAACAAGAGAAAAATATTACAAATAACCTAGGAAACTTTATTAAAAACATGCAAATTAAACACCTATCAATCAACCTCCTGATTCTAAAGATCATGACTTTCTCGAACATGATTTTAAACTTAAGAAAGCCTTATATCATTTAAAACAAGCTCCTAGAGCTTGATATGAAAGGCTAAGTAAATTTCTTTTAGAAAACAATTTTGAAAGAGGTAAGGTTAATACTACATTGTTTATTGAGCGTAAAAAGCATGACATCCTATTAGTACAAGTGTATATTGATGATATAATATTTGGAGCTACTAATGAGGTTTTGTGCAAGGAATTTGCTAAGATCATGCAGGATGAATTCGAAATGTCAACAATGGGAGAACTCACATTCTTCCTTGGACTTCAAATTAAGCAATCAAGCAAAGGAACTTTCACAAGTCAAACAAAATATTACAAAGAACTTCTAAAGAAGTTTGGGATGGATAAAGAAAATGAAAATGCAACTCCCATGAACACATCTTGTTACTTAGACAAAGATAAAAAAAAGGTAAGGATGTAGAAATAACTAGGTTTAGAGGCATGATAGGATCTTTATTATATTTAACTACTAGCCATCCAGATATCATGTTTGTTGTTTGTATGTGTGCTAGATCTCAAGCATGTCCCAAAGAATGCCATTTAACTGTTGTTAAAAGAATAATGAAATATTTAAGAGGAACCCAAAATGTAGGGCTATGGTATCCTGAAGGGGCTAACTGCACCCTTATTGGATTTTCTAATTCTGATTTTGCTAGTTGTAAGCTTGTAAGGAAAGCATAAGTGGTACTTGCCACTTGCTTTAAAATTCCTTTGTTTTTTGACATAACAAGAAACAAGTAAGCGTAGCTTTATCAATAACAGAGGTTGGATATGTTGTTGTTAGTAGTTGTTTTGCACAAGTTTTATAGATGAAACAACAACTTTTAGATTTTGGTGTTAAATTAGATAATACTAATGCAATAAACATTTCAAAGAATCCTATTATACGGTCTAGGACTAAACATATTGAAATTAGACATCACTTTATAAAAGATCATGTTTTAAAAGGTAATTGTGTGCTTGAACATGTTGAAACATCTAAGCAACTAGCTTATATATTTACTAAACCGTTGCCTAAGGATTCATTCATAAGTATTAGAAGAGAACTAGGAATATTGGACGCATCTTGTGTTAGTTAAAATGATGATTGTCTATTTGATAACATGAATTATTTGAAATATTTTATACTTTTTCCTTTTATAATCGATTAGCTTTGCTCTCTAATCAATTCAAAGCATTTTCTTTCCATCTTGAATGTGTTATATTTTGACTTGAATTATAATATAGTTTTATACTTGATATATGATTATGATTTTGATGATGCCAAAGGGGAAGAATATGATCATGTGTTATGTGATATGATTTTGATGATATGATAGTGATTGATTGATTTCTCTATGCAATGATTACAACATTAAAGGGAGAAAAATTATTTATGTGAGATGAACATGTAATTGTCAAGATTAACACCTACGTACGATGAACATGAAATTGTCATCAGCAAAAAGGGGGAGAATATGTTTGCATATGTTTTGACAAGTTTTGCTAATGACAATCTTATTGAAGAAATCAAGATCAAATGAAGTTATCTTTTTAGAATTACATGTATAGGATCTATCATGTAGAAATGCTAAGAACTAAAATTAGTCACGCAATAATCGATTAGCATGTAAGGCGTAATCAATTAGAGATATTAAATATTAAAGTAAAAGAAAATATTAGTTCTCTAATCGATTAGGAAAATGAGGATAATCGATTATAGTTATTAAAAAGAAAGGAAAAAGAAAAATCATTTATGTAATTGATTAGCTAAGTAAGTGTAATCTATCAGTTCGGGACTAATAGATTAGGATATTAATATAATCAATTAGGGTGTGTAAATATTAGATATCTGAGTTAAAAAAGGAAACACAGAATATTAGATATCAAAGTTAAAAAGGGAAACGTAGAAAGAAATATCATATATCAGAGCTAAAAAGGAAAACACAAAAAAAGAGTATCAGATATCAGAGTTAAAAAGGGAAACACAAAAAGAGAATATTAAATATTAAAGTTAAAAAGGGAAACACAAAAAGAGAATATCAGATATCAGAGTTAAAAAAGGAAAGGAAACACAGTAAGAGAATATCAGATATCAGAGTTAAAAAAAACACAAAAAGAGAATATCAGATATCAATGTTAAAAAGGGAAACACAGAAAAAGAATATCAAATCCCAAAAGATGGCACAAACCTTAGTCAGCTCTTTCCTTATTTTCAAGCTTCAAAGACCCTATAAATAGTGATCAAATTCGTAAGGAAGAGACACATAACAACATACTCAACAACAAAATTGGTACATACCTATCGCTAAGTTTTGCTCTTAGATTTATAAAATCATTGTGAGGAATCCTTTTAGAGCCTTCAGGTTGTTTATTCACCTTAGACAGGTTATAGCCATTGTAATCCTTGTTTACAAAGAGTTAGGTTAGTTGAACCTAAGTGATATTGAGAGATTATGAGATTGGGTAGGTTGCCCAAACTTTGTGAGGATTAAGTTTCAAGTGTAGGACATTGTGAAACTGTGATTGCTCCAAGTCTTATATCTCAAATTCTTAATAGTGGAACTTCTTCAAGTGGTTTGCTTGGGGACTAGACGTACACCACAGTGATAGTGGTGGAACTAGTATATCGGTTTGCAATTCTTCTTTCCTTACTTTTATTTTAATTGTACTCTATTGAATTGATCTAGCTGAGTATTGTATTTTTTGCTTTGTTATTTAAAATTGCTCATTAAGTACCTTTAAGTATAAAAGAATGATTTACAAAAGAATTCTAAAAGTTTTTTAAATTACTCAATTCACCCCTCCCCCTTTCTTGAGTATTAAGGCCACTTGGTAACAAGCCTTACAAACTCGGGGTGACTCATGGATGAAATGGAATAGACAAAGAAGTTTTCAATTCTAAGTGCTCGTCTTGTATAGTCACTGTGATGCCTTACCTACTATAAATCTAAGCTTAAATAGAGGGGGTATCTTACCCCTATGGCTTTAAGTTATTTTGATTGGTTTTTATCTCTTGATATTTTCATTTTACTTATCACACGTTTCACAGTTCAATAAAAACCTCATCAGATAAATACACATTAAAGGGAAGATAAAGGCAATATATTATTCATGTATATGAAATAGGTATAAAGAAATGCATGATGGGGAAAATGAAGGAAATAGATATGGTGAAAAAGATATGGTTAGCAAATGGACAGAGTGGGGATAGCCTATAAATCCTCTAATGATTCTCTAAGAACGACATATATTACAATATCGTATCATGATTTTGGGTTCACCCTTTAAATCAGCTTCTGAAGAAGAGATTAGACCTCAAGCTATAAGCCCTAGTTTTTCCTGCATTACCAACAGGGATGGTCTTGATCAGATCACCAGAACTTTGACCCTAATTTTTGCCTAGGTCACCTTTTAAGGTTTTCGACCTAGTGGGTCATTCTAACTTTTTCCTTAGTTTCATTTACAGGTTTTTAACCTAGTAAGCATTTTTTTCAAGCATAATACCTCCTAACTACATCTACATTTATGGGAAGCGACAAATCTTCACCATCCATGTTGGCTAATATCAAAGCTCCCTAGAAAAAGCTCTTTCTACAACATAAGCCCTTCATAATTTAGGGTCTACTTTCCCTTGGGATCCTTTTGGATTAGCAGAATCCTTTTTAGGACTAAATACCCTTCTTAGAATTATTGATTGCACACTTCCTTTTCATAAGCCCTCTTCATGTGCTACTAAAACAACTTCCCATGGAAATTAGTGGTCAGCTTCTTTCTGTCAATCATGTTCAATTGGTCATACTGAGCTTGGAACCATTCGGCTTCTTTCAACTTTGTCTTTATGATCACCTTTAGAAAAGGCATTACTACTTTAATAGGCAAGACTGCTTCCATGTTGTACACTAAAGAGAATGAGGTAGCCTTAATTGAGGTTCAAGTCGAAGTACGATACCATGCAAAGCAAATGGAAGCATCTCATTTCAGTCCTTATAAGTTACAACCATCTTCTGCAAAATTTTCTTAATGTTCTTATTTATAGCCTTGACTACCCCATTCAACTTCGATCGGTGTAGAGAAGAGTTGAGGTATCAGATTTTGAAGCACTTACATAACTTTATCATCATTTTATTATTCAAATTTGTGTCGTTATTGCTTATGATCTAGCTTGGAAAACCATACTGGCATACATGACACCCTTCATGACATTAATGTAAGAAGCAGCCTCGACTTATTTGGTGAAGTAATTAATGATGACCAAGATAAAGCGGTGCCTATTTGATGCTTTTGGTTCAATAGGCCAATGATGTCTTTGCCCCATATTCAGAAGGACCAGGGTGCTGATAAAATATTAAGGGATGATGTGAGCGCATGGATATTGTTAGCATAGGTCTGACACTTGTGGAACTTCCTAACATAGCCAAAATAATCGGCCTCCATGGTGATCCAGTAATACCGAGCCTTTAGGATCTTCCTTGCCATGGCTAGCCATTTGCATGGGTCTAAATAAGCATTCATGAACATTTCTCTATTGGAAGTATGCACTAAAATCCTATATAGGGGACATCATTTTGAATAAGGCATTTCTATTAAATAATTTAATAGCCTTTATTAGTGCATCAAGTAGTAGATCAATATGAGAACTATTTCAAAAATTTCCTTGTCAAGTATTTACATGGGGATATATAATACATTAAAAGTAGTATGTGAATATACTGATGATCTGATCTCATTGTTATTCAAGTGGCCTCAATACTCAAGAGGGGGGTGAATTGAGTTTTTAAAACTTTGCTTGGAATGTCCTTAAACTTGATTCTTTTATCACAAGTTTATAAGATTATGCAAAATAAGTTTAGTTTAAGGAGATATGCAATGCACAACAAGGTTTAAATAGC
Source organism: Clitoria ternatea (assembly GCA_037962975.1). Classification (NCBI taxonomy): domain Eukaryota; kingdom Viridiplantae; phylum Streptophyta; class Magnoliopsida; order Fabales; family Fabaceae; genus Clitoria; species Clitoria ternatea. Next base: position 47,524,943 of record CM075673.1, read on the forward strand.
TTAGACAAATTATCAAACACTTGGTGTGCAATATCCAATATTGACCAAATCAAGCAAGCTAAAATATACAAACCACAATCAACTAACACAAATCGATCAAGAGCAATATATGAAAGTAAAATAGTAAGGGAGAAGAGATTGCAAACCGATTTAACGAGTTCCACCAACCCGGTGTACGTCTCGCCTCTAAGCAACCCACTTAGAGGATTTCCACTATTGTAGATTAGAGAAACAACTTTGAGCAATTGCGGCTTCCTAGTGTCCCACACTCAAGAACCCAATCCTCACAAGTACAAGGGCAACCCACCCAATCTCTCAATCTCACAATATCCCAAAGGTTAAACCCCAACCTTTGTAACCACACAACCTAGAGTGAACTTTGGTGTTTGATGTTTGTGTTTACAAGTAAAAATACTCTCTCAAAAGAGTGGATAAACAAGTGATAGCTCACACAAATTCTAACTCTCAACAAGAAAGGATATACAAATGAAATCTCAAAATATACAAGAGTAGAAATTCACTAAGCACCAAGAATGATTGTAGAATTGATTTCTTTTTGTTCCTTGTTGTTCTCTTATTTGTGCTTGAGTTTGGAAACCTATTTATAAAGCTAGAGGGAGTGCCAAGATCTTCCTAGCCGTTGCATGTAGTGGGCATCTGAGAAATGGTGAAAAAATGAGCTGGTTTCCCACTAAAATGTGTTTTCCCACTATCATAATCGATTACGCCTCGAGCTGTAATCGATTACACTTCGAATTTTTCAGTTCAGTTCGTGCTGTAATCGATTAGTATTCACCATCTAATCGATTAGCTTAAAGTCAAAACTCTGGTAATCGATTAGATCTTTCCCAGTAATCGATTAGCCATAGCACCTGATGCATTTAATTCAATTCTTGATCTTGGTAATCGATTAGCACACCCATGTAATCGATTAGTGTCGTTTCAGTAGCTTGGTAATCGATTGGCTGAAGTCCTGTAATCGATTAGCATATATGCCTGATACATTTGATCCAATTTTTAATGTAGGTAATCGATTAGCATACTGGTGTAATCGATTAGTTACAAGTCAGAAGCTCTGTAATCGATTAGCCCTGTGGGTGTAATCGATTAGCTGTTCAACAGAAGCTATTTAATCAATTAGCTCTGTCTCTCTAATCGATTAGCTACACTGTTTTCGTAGGTCTAATGCTGAATCTTGTTTTTACAAGATATTCTTCAAAATTCCTTTGTCATTATCAAAATCCTTGAACCTGTAATCATATTCAAACACACTCATAAATCATTGATAGGGATCATATCAAGTCTTCAGACAGGTACACATTAAGAGTAATGGTGTAATGGACAAACCCACAATGAGAACATTGCATAGATCATTACATGAGTGTTATAAACAATTCTCAATGTGAAATAGTATATGTAGTCCTTTAACCTGAAGTCACTACAATTCCTACATTAGGAGTTTGATGTAATAATACAATCAAACATTGTTTGTGAATAAATATTGGATATTTATTGTAAAGTTTACTTTGGTTTCAAGTAAAATAAATTAGCCATACAAGGATGACGATGACCATGCCTTAGGCCCAATTAGATATCATGACAATAGGATCAAATGTATAAAGTTTATCACTTATAGGTTATTTTTATAGTTATATTTGGTAATGATGTATTGCTAGATGTTGTTCATTATTATATTTATTAGGAATCCCACAGGGTTGGGCAACAATACATAACAGATCCCCAGATGGATTTGCAAACTACATCTTTCAAAGCATTAACAAATAACAAAAATCATCAATATTGTATTTTAGGATTATCTCTCGTAGACACGAAACGAGATCATCTATCAAAGAAATCTTAGATTAGTCCTTAGGAGTCCCTGCGAGAACTCCCACTAGAAGCTACACCTCTGAATGCTAGTTTGATGATACGTATCCCTTGCAACACCTACAAGATTAGGTGTTTTTTGAGCATTCTCCTATGAGCAACCTATGTTCTATGTGTTTGCATATGTTTACATGTCAGGTTTTGATAATGACAAGAAAAATTCTCTAAGTAATCAAGTTTAAGATCAAAAGAAGTGAAGTGATAGTTCAAAAAAACTTGTATTTAATCATACTTTCTTAGAATTACATGTATAAGATCCATAAAGTAAAAAGAAACATGATGTAGAGAGATCATTATCATGTAGAAGTGCTTAAAACTATAGCTAGTCATGCATTAATCGATTAACCAAAACATCATAATCGATTAGATGAAGAATCAAGCGAAAAAAAATATTGAGACATCAGTATAATCAATTAGCTAGAATATCACAATCGATTAGATGAAGAATCAAGTGAAAAGAAAAACTGAGACATTAGTATAATCAATTAGTTAGAGTATCATAATTGATAAGATGAAAAATCAAGTGAAAAGCAAAGCTAAGACATCAGTGTAATAGATTAGCCAAAGTATCATAATCGATTATCATGGGACTAATCGATTAGCATGTTAGACTAATCCATTAGTGAGCGTAAAAATGAAAAATATCAGCTTAAAAATGGTGATAGAGCTTAAAAAGATAAAGAGATCATATATTCCCAAAATAGAGAACAAACCTTAATCTTCTTCACTTGTCTATTCAACCTCTAAGACCACTTAAATAAGGATCAAATCACAAGGAGACAACACACAAGACTCAAAAACAAATTTGTATTTGCATATTATTAAGTTTCTAGATCTAAGTCTTCTATTTTTCTTGTGAGTCAAATAGTGTGAGCCTTAATTTGTTTCATTCATTTTATTAAGAGTTTATTGTTGTTGTACACTCATATAAGTGATTCCTAAAGGTTAGGTAATTGAACCTAAGTGTGATTTTTAAGAGATTGTGAGATTGAGTGGGGTGCCCAAATTTTATGAGAATTAAGTTTTTGGTGTGGGACATTGAGAGACATTAATTGCTCCAGATTTGTATCTTAAATCTTTTATAGTGAATCTTCTCTAAGTGGTTTGCTTGGGGACTACACGTACACCACTAGTGGAAGTGATGGAACTAGTATATCGGTTTGTAAGTCTTCTCTTCCTTAACTCTTTATATTTGCTACCATTTTTTAAATTCTGCATTTTGTTTGTATTGTTCTGGATGAGTATAAATTTGCGCTTTGATTATTGATTTGTATTAAAAAATTTAAGTACATAAGAATAATTTTCAAGGCATTTCAAAGGTTTTTTAAACACTCAATTGACCCCCTCCCCCCCGCTCTTGAGTAATGAGGCCACTTGGTAACAAGTGGAATCAGAGCTGGACACTTAGTAGATCAAGCTTAACAACTTCAAGAGTAAAGATGGCCTCAACATCCTATACTCTTGTTCCTGAGGGTGATGCCATAAATAGGCATCAAACCTTCAATGGTGAAGGGTATGATTTTTAGAAAGAAAGAAAGAAAATTTTTATTGAATCCATTGATTTGAAAATTTGGAATGCAATTGAAAATGGTCCTTATGTACCTAAACATATAGTGGATGGAAAAGAAATTGAAAAACCTATGGATGATTGGACTAGTGATGAAGAAAAAAAGGTTCAATATAATTACAAAGCCAAAAATCTTATTACTCTTGCCTTAGGACCGAATGAATTCTTTTGAATTGTTACATGTAAATCTCCTAAAGATATGTGGGATTCTTTGGAAACTACACATGAAGAAACTAGTGATGTTAAAGACTCTAAAATTAGAACTCTAACTATTCAATATGAAAGTTTTAGAATGAATTTCGGAGAAACTATTTCAGAGCTTTAAAAATGATTTACTTTGATTATTAATCATCTGATTACTCTTGGTAAATCTTACTCTAACAAAAAGCTTCTTCATAAAATATTGAAAAGTCTTACTAAGGAATGGCAACCATCTGTTACAGCTATCAAACAAAATGCCAAATATGAACAAGATGTCTCTAGCAACCTTATTTTGCAAATTGCAAGAATAAGAACAAGAGTTGAAAGACTTAAAAACGGAGGAAGAAGAAGAGAAACTCCTGAAGAAATGAAGTTTTGCTCTTAAAGCAACATTAATTGATAAGGAGTAAACCAATGAGGAAAATTCAAATGAGGAAAACTTGAGCCTCTTCATGCCGAAATTCAAGAAGTTCATGAAGAATAAGAAATTTCAAAGGAACGTAACCAGTCGATGTAACAGCCCTGGTTTTCAGAGTAAGGACCTACCCAGGACCCCTGAGAGTACTCTATTAAGTCTTCTAGAGAGTTGAGGCTCTGACCTAATCCCTGAATTTCCCTAAGCATGAAGAGATAGCAAGAAAGATAGTCGGTAGGATATCAAATTGGAGATACAAGAAGTGCTAAGTATGAGAAAGAAATAGAAGTTAGCAAAGAAACCGAGGTCACTAGAGGAACAAAGGTTACTAGGAAAGATTAAGGTATGTAGTGATAAATAGAAGAAATCAAGGATGAGAAAAGAATAATAAGATAAGTGAGTAATAATACAATAAGATTAAGAATAAAGCATTATGTATTAGTAGATAATTGATGATGGTTACCTTATTTTATTTTAATTTGATTTTAATTGGTTAATGATCCTTATAATTTTTCTATGATTGGATAAATTAATTAATTGATATACTTATATTTAATTAATATTAAAATTCAAAAATATATATATAACTATAATAATATTTTATTAGCTTTTATTTAATTGATTACTAAATTCTATATTTAAATAATTAAATATTAGCAGGTTCCTCAGTATTGAACTGTGGGCCCAGCCAGTGACTAAGTTATGATGACTCGGTCTTAGACTAGTAATCCTATAAGGAAACTAGTCCCAATAGGTTTCCCTTGTAGTGGATCGAGGGTAACTGACTCGGTCTAATCAGCCCGATAAAGACCTTCAACGTCGCCTACATTTAGTCGTGCATATACCTCGGGATGCCTGATGGTAGTATGGTCAGTCCCTGGTGATTCGTTTGACATTTTAGGAACTTTTCCTGAGCTTGATTCAGACCCTGTCAACCTCGTTCTTTTGTAAATCAATTTCCTCAAAATTAGCCTAAAAGCTCGACCCGAACACCTTCGGTGTTTTGGGCCTAACTTTCTCAAACAAAACTAGAATCAAGTAATTCTGGTCTTAGCTCCTTTATTTCAAAGAGATCTTCAATATCTATTTCTTGCCTCAAATCCCAATTCCTGCTCTGTCATCCCCAAAATCGAGGATTAAGCAAATTCGTTTCAAAATTCTATTATTCATGTTTCTATCCTGCGCATGGTTCATTCAAAAATTCATAACTTCCTCATACGACCTCTGATTTGCATAAACTAGTGTCAAAATCTCTATGACAAAATTCTCTATGTTTTCTATGAAGACATCGAGAGTTGAATCCCTCTAGATTAGTATATTTTTTAGGATATTCTTGGACCCCTGATTGTCTTGTCACCATGTTGGTTGATTCTAGTAAAATTCACGTATCTCCTTCTTCCTGTACTAGAAACATTTCATTCTTTTTCTATGGATCTATATCAAAGAAACCTACAAGTTTCATGAAGGACACAAAAACCAATTCTCAAAGGAAAAATAATCACGAATTTATTTCTATAGCCTTAGCTTATTCAGGAGCTTCGGGAACTCCTTTTCTTATTTTGGGCATATCTCGGTCTACTGATCTTGGATTATTGCAAATGATATATCAAATTGAAGGGAAAAAGAAGCTCTACACATTTTATGTTGGTCATTTTCTGAGATTCCTATCCCATGAATTAATCCCTATTTATTTTTAACATCTTTCATTTTTGGTTCCTAAAAGTTCTACACACCTTAAATTCTTGCGTAACAAGTTAATTTTTTGGCCATCGGTTTCTAGCCACAGCACCACCTCACGTCACCCACCTGGGCAGGTGTCACCACCCAGCTCACCCTGCCTACTCACTCTCCCTCCTCACTCCACCAGCTTCCACCAACCACCCTCATAAATTACACATCCCTTCACCATTAAAACATTCCACTAACTCAATATTCTTCATCATTTCTTCACTACACTCTCTTCATCCTCATGGCCAGAACCAAGAGCCATCCACATCCTTTTAATTATTTATCTCCAACCACCACACACTACCCCAAAAAACCACCACAACCACCCATTTCTCACGACCACACCACACTACACCACAACCAACCACAAATTCTCCTTCTCCCTACCTTCTCCCTCACCGAACCTGTGGCCCTCCTCCTACCAAATAGCCATCCTTTCTCAAAAATTATTTAAAGAAAGGACTCTCAAAACTCAGTTGGACCCTTCTTGCCTTAGCCTCCAAAAACCGTGAGCTCTGAGCCACCAAGGTGAGGATTTTTGCATTTTGACTCTTGATCTTATCCTTGTATCTCTTAAGCAAAAATCAGTTTGTATCCTTATAAAATCTTAAAGTTTTTCCTTACTTTAGAGAGCCAAAATCGTAACCCCTCCTTCAATTTCTAAGGTGCATGTCATGTTTTCTTAGGTTCGGGAACCATCAACGACAATCAGCGAGCGATCCGAGGCGTTTAGCAAATTTTCAGCGAACCCCCTTTCCTTTATCCTCAAAATCAAAGCTGCCCCATGAGGTAAAGGGAGCCTCGCTTTATTTGGTTGCATTTTAAATTGTCCCACAATATTTCTCTAGTACTCGGGAATAATCATTTTAAGTTTTGCTGCGATCCAACGGTTAGATCTCAAAGTACGTGATTTTTTGTGACTGATTATAAATTTTATTATATTTTTAATTTAGTAAGCGTTTTTATAAATCTCATAAAGGATTCCTCGATAGTCATGTACCTGGAGGAAATTTTACCGAAAACGAAGCTATGACGAAGAAGTTAGGAGTCTTAGAGTTTAGCAGGGTCGATTGTAATTCAATTGGGTTGTATTAATTAATTATAAATTTTGGTGTATTATTATGTAATTTGTTGTAATTTTCCCGGTAAGCCCCGCTAATAGGAGTCAGATTCATCGTTAAGCATCCCTGAGCCGTTTTGAGAAAGGTGTGCATTTCGAGGAATTTCACCGGTCAAGATGATCACAACGGTTTGTTTTATTTTACCGAGTTTCGAGAAAGTACTATTTTAATTATAATAGTTTATCATGATTTAATAAATTTCAAAGGATTTAATTAAAATATAAAAATAAGTAATAAGGTAATGAATTAGGGTAAAGACTTAAATATTAGGAGTTTAATTTTTCTAATAATCAAGTATAATAAAAGTTACTAGAAAGGGTCTTAGAATTTATAATTGAAATAAGTAACAAAAGAGACTGATATAGTTGGTAAGTTGAATAACAACTTCTATAATGAAAGTTTATGCTTAAAACTTAGTCCAAGATTTAGAGATTTAGAATAATAACTAGATTCATAGAATAATGAATAGGCTATATAAAGAAAGAGATAGGAATTGAGTTCTAGTATAGAGTTAATCAAATGAATATAATAAAAGGAGGAATTAACTAGTACCATTAGTAAAAAGGTAATATACAAATGATAATAGGGAGTATACCTAGCAATAGACGTAAGTTAGATAAAGAAAGTAGATTAAAAGTTAGAATAAGATTAAGGAATAATAATTCACTTAAAAAGACTAAATAGGAATGGATGGACTAGATAAAACCAAATTTTAGTATGTTTAGAAATTAAGAATCTAACTTAATTCTTAGACAAAAACTAGGCCACATCAATAAGTAAAAAGAGTAGGCTATGCATAGAGTAATTAAAGAGACTAGAAAAGTGTAAAGCGGGGATGATTATCCATAGATTAATAAAGACATATATGCATAAACAACCATAATTCCTAAGTAATACTAGTACATTAAAAATGGGTACTATGTGGAAACCGGACTAGTATATTGGTTAAGGATAATAGATAGACATAGGTGTAACTTACGTCTATAATTATACTTATACTACACTGATAGTTAAATCAGTATGTCTAAATTTTTGTTATTATCCTATACTTACGTGTACCCATTAAAGTAGATCATAATAATATTTTAAAGTGTGAAGGTTATAATTATAAAGAATAACAAGCATTATGTATAATAACTTCAAAATAGACTATAATCAAAACCATAATAAGGAGTCGACCCGATAAGAGATAGAATGTAACAGTTAAATGAATACCATCAGAATATGATGAGGAATCGACTATATAAGACAATTTACGTATACTGGATGAATGAATTCCTAGAGTGCCTTCCATATAGTTGATTGATTTATGTGAATCATTTACCGGTTGTGATATACCTGTTTGGCTGGACTATGAATATGATGATATGTATACGAATAATATTGGTATGATACACTGATAATTAAGAAGATAAAGAGTTGATGCAAGAGATATCTGTCACGATAGAGAATCCTAATACAATAAGAAGCGATGTGTTGTGAGTAGAAGTAATAGTATGATAAGATGATGGAATGTACCCATTGGAATAAAAGACTAACATTTGCCATTTTCATTCTTAATCACTGAATGACTATAAGGTGATATAAATCGAAACATCCTTATAAACCAGACACTTAAACCCTCGAAAGAACTTGTCCATAATAAATACTAATACCTCAAATAACCCTGTAAATCACCCTCCCTTACCAACACACCAAAAGAGAATGAAATAGACGGTGTTGAGAATGAAAATAGACCATTGGTAGGACTCTACCAGTGACGGGTATAACGAGTAAGAAATGAAAAACATGTGTGAAACATAAATCATTTGCATAAGATAATTCTTTTGGAAAACTAGATCATACACTGGGGCACGTTGGAGAACATTCGCGTTTGATCCTAGAGCAGGATATTGGGAGTACAATTGGGTCGAGCATCTGATGGCTTGGATTCACGCCCAAGTTCGTAGGTCAAAGAATCGATACTATTTATATGATTAATCTAGATAGGTTGGCTTCAAATGATGCTTAATGTTTTTATCTAAAGAAGATGAATCATGGTTGTGGCATAGAAGAATTTCCCACATTCATTTCGATCACTTAAACAAACTTGTTTCGAAAGATTTAGTAATCAGGTTACCAAAGCTTAAGTTTGAAAATAACTTTTGTGATGCTTGTAAAAATTTCTTTTCAAGCCAAAAACATTATGTTAATTAGTAGACCTTTACAAATTTTACACAAATCTTTTTGCATCCTCAAGAATTAAGAGCTTTGATGATAATTACTATACACTTGTGATTATGGATGATTTTTCTAGGTTCATATGGACACTATTTCTTACTCATAAAAATGAAGCATTTAACACATTTAAAAGACTTACTAAGGTTATCCAAAATGAAAAGAATATGAAAATTACATCTATTCAAACTGACCATGGGGGAGAATTTGAGAACCATAGTTTTGAATTTTTTTGTGAAAAACACGACATTGAATATAATTTTTTGACTCCTAGAACTCCACAACAAAATGGAGTAGTTGAAAGGAAAAATCAGTGTCTTAAGGAGCAAGCAAGAACTATATTAAATGACAGTGATTGTGAAAAGTTTTTGGGCTGATGCAGTTAGCACAACTTGTTATATTATAAATCGATGCTTGATAAGACCAATTTTAAAGAAAACCCCTTATGAGCTTTATAAAGATCGAAAACCAAATATCTATTATTTTCATATTTTCGAATGCAAATGTTTTGTTCTAAACAACAGAAAAGATAAATTAGGGAAATTTAATGTTAAGTCTGATGAAGCAATCTTTCTAGGTTATTCTTTATCAAGTAAAGCTTATCAAGTCTTTAACAAATGAACTTGTACAATTGAAGAGTCAATACATGTTAAATTTAATGAGTTTAACCAAAAACCTCCGAGAAAAGAATGTGATGATTTTACAGATTCCATTCAAGACACAACACTGGAAGTCAAAGGAGAATGAGGAGGAAATGACAAAGAAGAAGAAGATTCACAAAGGAGCAATGAGCCTATCAATACTCCCAAGGAATGGATCATATCTAGACACCATCCAATTGACAATATATTAGGTGATATTGCAAAATATGTAAGTACTCGAAACTCTATTAGAAATGCTTGTAATCATCTAGCTTTTGTCTCTCAAATTGAACCTATAAATATTAGAAGAGAACTAGGCATATTAGATATGACATGTGTTTGCTAAATATGTTGTTTGCATGCTTAATTTCAGTTCCTATAAGATGAAACCATGGAAAATTCATTATTTTCAATATTTTATGAACTGCATAGTCGATTAAGCCTATTCTGTGAGGCTTTATAATCGATTAAAATCTCACTACAATCGATTCTAGGTATTCTTCCTGCTTTTATAATCGATTGGCACAACTCATAATTGATTAGGATGATTTTGTTTAACTTGGTAATCAATTAAACATCACCACTAAAAAAACAACTGTTAGCGACGGACAAAATTGGTCGCTAATCAATGGAACTCCCGTCGCTAAAACAATTAGCGACGGCGTCACAGACGGGAACGTGGGCGTCGCTAAAACCCTCGTCGAAAACACATCAGCGACCAAAAACATGCCGTCGCTAACTTATTGACGGCGTAAGGCCGTCGCTAAAATCGTCCCTGCCCAATAAGTGCTACTGTCGCTAAGTGTTGCCATACAGCGACCTCGGGACCCCGTCGCTACTAATTGACACCAGCGACCACCCATGCGCCGTCGCTATAGGTAGTGATACAGCGACCAATACATTCCGTCGCTAGTGGTTGTCAGGTAGCGACCACACCTTTCCGTCGCTAGAGGTAGTGATACAGCGACCAATACGTCCCGTCGCTAGTGGTTGTCAGGTAGCGACCACAACGTCCGTCGCTAGTGGTTGCGATGTAGCGACCAAGGCGTCCCGTCGCTAGTGGTTGTCAGGTCGCGACCACAACGTCCGTCGCTAGTGGTTGCGATGTAGCGACCAAGGCCTCCCGTCGCTAGTGGTTGTGAGGTAGCGACCACAACGTCCGTCGCTAGTGTTAATAAGTCAGCGACGGACGGGTACCGTCGCTAACGAGAATTTTTAAATTTTTTTAAAATTGATCCAATATTGACTGGTTTTGTTAATTTAGCTTTAAAAATATCTTTATTGGCTGATAAAATTTTATAATTAAATTAAAATAATTTTTTTGAAGCAATGAATTATTATTAAAAACAAAATAATAGATTAAATTAATTTATGAAATAGGTTGAATTATTAATGATAGGTAGAAAGGCTTTGTGATTTGAATGTAATTACCATTAAATATTGACATAATAAATAAAGAATGACAAACTAAATACTGAATGAAAATATAACATAACTAAAAATCAAATATACAATGTGTATAAATAAAAGAACTACAATCAAGGTGGTGGGGGATCCTGGGGTGGTGGTGGGGGCGCCTGGGAAGTGGGGGGAGGTAGCCTCGCCATCAACTGCATCAGTAGCTCCTGCTGCTGAGCAAGTTGCCGACGAGTCTCGGCGTGCTGCTCCTCGGCCCGCTGTCGGTCCGCCTCGGCCTTCTGTCGGTCCGCCTCGTGCCGCTCCAACAGCAACTGCCTCTGACGTCGCTCCTCCTGTAGCTCATCGTTCAGGTTTTGAATTACCTGAACGACCTCAGTCGGAAGACCAGAGGAAGACGAAGAGGAAGGGGTCTTCCCCTTTTTCGCCAGCTGCGTGCCGACGCCACCCAATCCAAACACCCTCCCTTTCTTGTTCACACCGCCAACAGCCTCCATATAGATGGCGTTGTCGTCAGAACAAGATAGGGTGGGAGGAACCTCCCCTTCAGGAGTGGAAGCCACCAGGTCCGCCTCCTTCTCGGCCCTCCTGGCCTGATACGCCTCCTGTAAATTCAAAAACAACGATAGGATTAGTAAGTTGATTTGTAAATTATAAGCATATGTCAGTTAAAAGTAAATACCGCTAGCTCCGTAGTCTTCTGGTTTACCCATGCACCGGCTTTGTTCTTCTTGGTCATTTGCATGACCTCAAACAAAGAAGGCTCCCGGTGCTCCCTCTGCTCCTGTGGTGGACAAAAAACATTGAGATTATTATTTGTAAACATGTAAGACGAATGATAATAGAAATGTTTAACATAAATATACTTACAAATCTTTTCTTGTGCTCGAGGGTTGAAATGCTACCCCCAGTGTAAACCGAGGCTGCAGCATCGGCGGCTCTGTTGGCCCTATTCCGAGCACTCGCCTGCTGGAATGGGACCCCGCCCCACTTCTGGACCATCCCGTCCCAATGGTCCTCCGGGATCCAACGAGGGCGCTCACCCTTGTCCCTCACCTTCCAAAGGGTACTCTTGATGATTTTGGAGGTCTTTGTGGCAAAGACCTTCCTAATCTCATCAATCATACCCTCCGCCCACTGGTAATCACGCTGTAAAATGAATTGAGAAATCAAAATTAATAACAGGTCTATTTTACAAATCAAGTCACAATAAATGAGCTAGGAACTTACCGAGAAGGTGTCAAACCACCTATCTTGCACAACCTTCCCAGCATCTGTCCAAGATATATATGGACCATCCCACTGGGCCTTCAAAACCTTAGTAATCGCTTTGGTAGTGCGACTACTATCAACAAAGCTGTAATGACAACAATTATGTTAGGAGTAAAACAACACACAATCTAGGGAGACACCCAAAATTTCGGCAGAGTCTCCCCTGTAAATGTAACATTTCCAAGTTTACATAGTTACCCTGTTACAAACAGAAGAGTGCCCAGTACAATTCAATCTATACAAGTACTAATTAAAGTAACATCCAATAAACCAACAAGTCTTTCTACTAAAGTTTAATATAAAGTGTCATACAAATAACATAAAAGTATTTGAGGTTTAGTCACTTACTCGTCTCCGGCCGGCACGGGTACCAACATGGGCAGAGGGGATGCCGGAGGTGGGGTCGCCTGATGGCCATGGTCCTCCAAGCCACCAACTCCAAGAGTCTGCTCTGGGGTGGTCAGCTGTGGGGGTGATGGGGTGGTCTGCTGTGGTGGTGGTGATGGAGTGGTCTGCTGTAGTGGTGATGGAGTGGTCTGCTGTAGTGGTGATGGAGTGGTCCGCTGTGGTGGTGATGGAGTGGTCTCCTGCCCTGGGGTAGGAGTCCCCAGACGGGAAGCCGGGGTCCTGGACCCACCACCCCTACTGAAGGGCAGTCGACGTCCCGTCATCTGTGGATAAAATAATGAACAAAAAAGGTTAGTCTCAGGATATATATAAACCTATGTATATATGTTTAACAACTACATACTCTGTGTCTGTTTCAGTTTCAAATTCCCCCTCAGTTTCAGTGTCACTGTGGTAATCTGTTTGAACAAGTTCATCAGTATCCAAATCAGCCCTAGACCGTTTTGATCGAGAGACAAGGTCTTTGTCAATGTGTTCACCCCCCGTAGTGGCGAGTGTCTCATCCATTATGACTGGGTCAATGTTGAACAACAAAGAGGCATCGTTGAGCTCGTGTGGTGCAAGCTGATAAGCGTCATCAACCTCCTCGGAGACATTGTCAGTGATCTGACTTCGGGCCTTGGCCTTGATTACTGCATACCAGTCCCGATGTCCTCCCGGGAAGTCGGTGTAATAAACCTGCTCAGCTTGTTGGGCAAAAATGAAGGGATCAAACCCTTTATATCTACCATTCTTCTTGACCTCAACTAAGCCGTAGTTGTTGTCAACCTTTGTTCCAACACCGATTGTGTTGTCGAACCAATCACATTTGAATAGAACAATATCTCTTCTTAGTCGTCCAGAGAATGAAACTTCAACAATCTCCGTCAGCACTCCATAAAAGTCTTCTTCCAACTGACCGGCGGTGCCTTTAACACAAACCCCGTAGTTATGGGTGCGCATCCCTTCACTCCATTGAAGAATATGCAACCATCCGTAACCCATCCCATAATTGTTTGCGGTCTATCTTGAGTTGAACGAATGTTCATTTGAAATTTCGGCAGCATTTCGCATTGGTCCCCGAGTACACAGAGATACGTACGGTATGAAACTCCGCACGCAGACATGCACCCTGGGGACAATACGAAATACCATAGCCGAAATTTCAAATGAACATTCATTCAACGTCTCCAGATAGACCACATACAACATTGATGGGTTACGCCCTACAGGTTACAAATTCATACCAAACTGTCCAACCGGGACAATTCAAGATCCAACACAACACGGTACATCAACCGGTTGTTTTGAAACTTGAACGGGAATCTAATGGGTACACACACGACTAAACCCTATATTATTAAAGTTGACTTTCACTTTTTAAGTTCCCCAAGAAAGGGAGTCTGCCGAAATTTTGGCAGAGTCTCCCCTGTAAACTAGACATTTCCCAAATTTACAAACGGCCTGTTACATACAGAAAACTTCCCAGTATAGATAAATAAACATATCATACGCATTGTATATGATATTCAGAGTTACGAACACCAAATCATGTTATCAATACATAAAATCAATGCCTAATGAGATGTACTCTCTACTAACAAACAACATTACACATGCATCATAAATCATGTTATCAGCACACAAAACCAATGCCTAATGAGCTCTGCTCTCCACTAACAAACAACATTACAAATGCATAAAAAATCATGTTATCAGCACATAAAACCATAGCCTAATGAGCTCTGCTCTCCACTAACAAACAACATTACACATGCATAAAACACATTATAAACACATCAAAACCAGTTCCTAATGAGCTTTGCTCTCAACTAACAAACAACAACTGACATGCATACATATATCGAGAAAGTCAGTGTTAGGGATTACCTAGGGAAAAAAGTGGGCGATAAATATAGAGCTGAAGAGAGACGATCAGAGACCACGCGTGATGTGTGTTACTCTGCATGACAAACCAAGAAGTCGTTAGACAGTTACAAGTAGCAAGGAAACTAAACAAAGAGAGACACGCAAAGCAAATTATAGATTACACAGCAACGACTTCTTAGTGATCTAGACACTTAGGATCCACATGAGAATGAGTCCATGAGACACGCAACAGAGACTACATTTGCATTATTAAACGTTTTAAAACCCTAAACCCTAAACACTAAACGCTAAACCCTAAACCCTAAAACTATAGAAATTTGTTACTTCTTATCAACCTGATATTTTAGTAATCATGGAAACTCGGTGTGAAACAAATAGACTCAACAAAATCTGGGTCCTTAGACTATGATGGTTTTGCTAGTTTAGATGGTGCTGGATTTTCTGGTGGATTACTGGCAACTTGGAAAACAATGGAGATTAAAGTTAACTTAATTGAATCCAACTTATAGTTTTTACACCTTAATATCCAATTCCCTGAGAACAAAAGCTGGTTTTTCACACCAATATAAGGACGTGTGATATTATAAATATAATTAGAATTATGTGAGGGGAAAAAGTTATTGAATTAGGGTTACTTGGAAAAACTACCTTACAAACCTCCGTCCTTGAATATAAGCAAAAAAAGTCAATTCACATTAACTAATAAAAGTAGTTAACCTTATTTATTGCCATTGATATCATCTAAAAAATGTATATTTTTTACTATAGTGTTATTCACTTGAACTTATTTAGACTTTACAGACTTTACTAAGGAACTGTTTCATTTGAGAAAACCTAAGTAGTTAATCCTAGATCGCGTTGCGTCGACCCTAAACCCAAAACCAGGATAGCGGCATCACGTATCGCATTGCAAGTCAGCTTTTATCCTATCGCGGGATAGAATAAAAAAATATATTATGTAGACATGTATGAGAAATTAAAAAAATATACAAATACATAAAAATTGAAAATCAAAAAATCTAATTGCATAATTGTAATTTGAAAACAGTGATAACAACTGTCCCAAGGATCTAAAATGAAGGAAATACAAAAGCAAAAAATCTTTTAACACAACAAAACAACTAGGAACTAGGAAGTATCAACTACTGATGTGAGTCTCAAAATAGCAAGAAAAGATGAAGAAAAGGTTTCCATCGGAGTGTTAAAGGGGCTGTTGGAGTGTTGGAGATGATAGAAGGTCTGTTGGAATACATGCCAGCCCTCATGACAATATAAACAGAATAGATTTACAGAACAAAAGCTGGTGGACCTGGCTTTTGTGTGGCCTACATTTACATGGAGAGGGGCCATGTTTAAAAATCAAAACAGAATCCTTTAAAGACTGGACAAGGCTTATTGTAATACAGCCTGGAGATCCTTATACGCTGAATCTGAACTCAAAATCCTACCAAGAGTGGTATATCTAACCATCATCCTATTTGACTACAATTGTGGCCTCACCAATCTTGGAAGGTCGAGAGACCATTTAGATTCTACAGAGCTTGGCTCACTGATTCATCTGTACAAAAGCCTGTGGAATCTAGCTGGAAAGAGGAGGAATCTGCTCCAATCAACTTAATTATAGGCTGCATTTAAATAGTGGAGTATTAATACCTCTGGTTCTGTTGCCAAGAGGAAAAGAATCCTGATCAGAAGAATTGAGGGTATACAAAACAAAATAAGTTCTCAACCTGGATATTACCCTTTCCTGGATAGTTTGGACAAAAGATTGCAAGCTGAATTGGACAAAACCTTGCTGCAGGGAGAACTAATTTGGCATAAAAAATCAAGGAGGCAATGGATTAGTGAAGGTGCCAGGAACACAAAGTTTTACCACCAGAAAGTAATTAACAGAAGAAGGGAAAATCATATAAGTATGCTTAAAGATGGAGAAGGAAATTGGATTGATGATGAAGACAGAGTTCAGAACCACTTCTTTATTTCATTTTCAGAAGATATCGACAGTAGGAGTACGGAAACAAGAATTAATGAATATTGAATTATGCAGGTGGCAGAAAAGTTGAGCTTAATAGAGCAATACAAGATGGAAAGGGAAAGACAGCAGAAGGTGCACTGTTACTATCCATATATTCTTGATCTGATTTATCATCCTTCCTTCCTTTCACTAAACAATAAGTACTGATTTCTTGTATGTTTCACTCCACTATAGTTAGCAGAAGAGGAAGAAATCAGAAGGTTAAGGAGGGAGCTTGTTCCAAAAGCACAACCAATTTTATTCATCAGGCAGCATATGGGCTACCGAGCAAAGGTAAAGAAGCTCGTCAGGCAGCATGGGCTACCGAGCAGAGAACCTTACATGGTCTCCAGTCTACTGAGTCAAAAGTGTTTACAGAGAAGAACACTTTCAGAGAAATCAATACCTTAGCAGAAGAGGCAAGGAGGCGAGCAGAGATAGCAAGGTCAGTGTCTTTATTCATCTTCAAACAGGTTCTCAATTTTATTTTACCTTTACATGAATTTTCTTTGGACCCCTTTTATTGATTTTTTTCCTTATGATGCAGGCTGAGAGAGCTTCACACTCTAAAGGGCAGGGTGGAATCATTTGCCAAGCTGAGGGGTTTGGACATTGATACCATGAATGCACACTACACTGTCTAAGACATAATATCTATCATCATTAGTCTGTCATTTGGTTCTCTTGAGTTTCTTGTATTATGGCTTTGCCTCGTATCAGACAACAGGTTATAGTTCAACAATGTTTCTGCTGAGTTTTCTTGTACTTTTTATTCAAACCATTGGTTTATGGTTTCTGTTTTCTCTTTTTCTTTCTTCTTTTCCAAATTGTATTTGTACCTATTATGTAATATTGTTATTTACACATACCTCTCTTTGGAAAGTATTAAGTTTTTCTATTTGTAAATTTTTCTCCTTGTTGCCAGAAAATATGCATAGACCAGCTTCTAAACAAGACGTTAAAACAATCAGCAAACAAGTAGATGTCATTTTCTTGTATAGAAATGTAACATTGGTCAAAATTCTGTTTCATGACTTGAAATTGACTGAATTAGAAATTTTACAATTACCAATTAACCCAAATTTTTTTCAGCTAGTGTTCAACAGATTTAACTCTTGCACAAATCCTTAGCTGATTGACTTGATAAGTATCTGAGGTGCAGTTGAGTTGTTATTAGGTGAGTTTGATCACTAGTAATGGATGAAATATGACTGTAAATTAACCTTGTTACTAGAAATTGTTCATATGAAACAATAGACACTTACAACAGAAACTTCCTACGGATATTTTTTTGTGCATTAACTTATAAGAACTCCACACTTCATCCTTTATAATGTGGAGTGTACTTTAGAGATAATTTTATAAATAAATCATACTACCATCAAAATTTTAAGTCCAATTTAAAATGTTAATAGTTTAAATCAGATTAAAGAATATATAACTTTAAATCTTGTTAGTAAGTTTTTCATTTTTTTAACCTTAATCTTTAAATCCATTCATTTTTACCCTTTCCCTTTCGGACCCCAACTTCGATTCCCTTCCATTGCGTCCTCATCGAACAAGCTTGTCAACCATCATCCATCGCCACCTATCTTGAGCATGTTTTCGTGAAATATGGGCGAACATCTTTTCGTACCGAATACTTGTAGTGCAGATTACAATTTTTGAGATGCAAGATGCTATGAAATCTGTTAATATAAAAGCATGTGGTCTGTTTAATAAGTTTAGTAGGGTATATTTGTTTGTTTAGAACCATGGCAGAATAGCATAAGCAGCTAACAATTTGGCCAACGAGAGGTAACTTAATTGCATTGGTGTGTTGAGTCTGACGGTTGAATAGCATAAGCGGGTTGTAGCCTACTTAAGTCCTATACTATATTTAGAACCATGGCAGAATCACCCGAAATCGAATTTAATAGAACACTAAACAATGAATTGAACCACGGATTTGATAGATAAATCAAAATCATCAAATAGGTATGAAAATGGTTATTTTAGGGGGATTTCTCAGGTTAAATTAAGAAACTCTTTTCTGTTTGTCACTTGAAGAATTCATTTATCGTTTTGTTCCCTCAAAGTAGAAAGTCTGAGCTTGGTACAAAAAGCAAATGTGCTTCCACATACCTGTCACATATTTCTTTTGACTTAACAATAGATTCAGAAGGTCCCTATCATTTTTGTTTTATGTTATACCATGTACAAGTGGAAAATTAATTACTCTTGGTCGCTCTGCTCATTTTGTTTTCATCTATAACATTACATATAATTATGAAGTTTCGTATAAATCATTTTAAGTTTAAGTGCAAAACTGGTTTTGAACCAGCTTTTAGTTCATGGAATAATTGAAACTAGCTACTTCCAAAACCAGTTTTGACACTGGTTTTAAGATTAAAAGTTGATTTTCAGCCACTGGCTTACGACTTAAAATGTTGGTTTAAATAGGGAACAGCCAATTAAAAATTCCTATACTATATAGGCATGGATTATAAGATTCTAACTTCCACATTAGCATCACATTGGTAAGGGGGCTTTATGCGGTATGGTGAACTGAATGCTCCGTGAATAATCTGAATCATATAGACATATTTCTGACTTTGTCATTGATCATCAATTAATTTATATAGTTATTAAATCTTATTTTCATTAAAATATATAGAAACATGACATGATATCTACATTGAGAGTTCAGTTTTCACATGCCTACTTTTATGATTTTTCTAATATTATGTGTGTTTCATTAGTCATATATGTTTCATAAATATTATAGAATACTTGGATCTGTAAAGCACAAGCAGAAGGGTTTGTTGATGGAAATAGGTGTTTTTTTAAAACAAAAGAAATAAAACAACTAATGCATTTGTAATGGAGTTGCTTAACCTAAAGCCTTCCACACCCGAATGCATCTGTAATGGAGTTTTTAACCTAGAAATATGGTTGAAGCTACACTCCTAATTCCATATTCTCATATCCTTAATGTGCACAATATCTTCATGCAACTAGTGAGTAGTGATATCAATGTTAGTACTAATTAGCTCATAAGCCTCCAAGCAATCCATTTCACAGATTATGTGTCTATGTCCTAAATATTTCATAAATGATATTATTTTGATAAGTTTTGTTAAGGAATTTATCGGTACGAGTCAAAATGGGCTCAAAGAAACAATGAATCATTTTCATAAACTTAGTAAACGACTATAAATACTAACATGTAAGGGGCCAAATAAATTCTATGAAACTCACAAATGCCTTAGTAATTCATTAACAGTAATGCTAGAACACTCGGAACCTCATTCCCTCCTCAAATGATGAAGGTTCAGGATCTTATTCTTCGTTCAAGCTCACTACATACTAATCAGCTTGGAAGTTATTAAAGCCTTTTTCCTTAGTAAGTGGTAAGCTCAGAAATTGACATACTGAGCTGCTGGTTTGGTGACCTTAAGAGGTCAGTTTCAGTTAGAAGCAGGGTTATATTGACATAATTCAAAGTTTGTGAATTCCCCCTTCAGTTTCGATTACATATTTCTTACAGATATCAACACCACCCTAAAATTTTACCTTATCTTCATTTTCAGTTTAGGTTATCTAAATTTTACTAAATACATAAACGAAATTGGTTGAAGTTTCAAATGTAATGTGAAATCAATACTCCAATAACACACTAGTAAACCAATACCCACAGACAGTTCGTATCAGTTAGATAGCACTTACTTACCTGCTGAGGGAGTGACAGACGACGGAGATGAGGGACGATCGTTGGTGAGCCGCCGGAGAGAGTGGGAAACCCTGCTTCTTCAGAGAGAGAGGAAAGCCTACTTCGTGGAGGTCACCCCAGAGGCTATCTCACGAAGGGAAGAAAAGCTTTGTAAACGGTAAGGAGGATGGCAATGTTTGGCAGAGGAGGGAATGGTGAGGAAGACAGATGGTAGGGGACGGAACTATGGACGGGCAATGTGGGTCAAGGCAAGGCAGCGTGAGGAAGAAGGAGGGAAGGGGGGGCACAAGGGCAGAGAGAAAGGGTTAGGGCAGAGAGAATCGGAGAGGTTAGGGCAGAGAGAAAGGGTTCGCTGAAAACTGAAAGAGGGGAAGGTCGAAGACGAGTAAGATATAAGTTTTAGCGACGGCAACAAAACCGTCGCTACATACGTGACTAAATTGAACACGTGGATTACAAACACTAAGCGACGGAAGACAACGTTCGTCGCTACCATCATCAACATTAGCGACGGTGCACTCCACCGTCGCTACCATTCCTTCTTAAAAGTGAAAGCTAGCGACGGTAAACTTCTTCCGTCACTAACCCCTGAATATTAGCGACCAGGTGCGTCCACCGTCGCTATGTTCCCCTACTCAAACTATGGAGGGAAGGCCAAAAATATAGCGACGTCCAAGTAATCCGTCACTAATCCCTGAACTTAGCGACCTCTTTAGCGACGATGTTTGGTTACCGTCGCTATATTCCCACGTTTAAACTAAAATAAACGGAGGGAAGGTCAAATACAATAGTGACTACAAAACCATCCGTCACTAATTTCCTGACACCTAGCGACGGGTGTATCATCCGTCACTAGCATAAGAATCTAGCGACGGTGCATACCGTCGCTCATATTTGGCGCCAACAAAACAACTTGGAGGGAAACCCAACAAGGGATAGCGACGGCGTGAGCGACGGTTAAATTTTTAATTTAGCGACGTCACAACACCACCGTCACTACATTGATGCATTAGAGGACATAGCGACCCTACATATCCCGTCGCTATCAGTTGGCGCCATAAATATATTGGAGGGAAACCAAAAAAGTGGAGGGAAATAACTATAGCGACCGGGTGAGCGACGACGTTTAATGTTGTGACGGAGGTAGCGACGGTTCTTTACCAATTTTAGCGACGGTACAATGTCGGTCGCGGATGTGGTCACTATATTTCATGGTCCAGGTCGCTTTCATTTTGTGGTCGCTAACGCGGTCACTAATTAGCGACGGCATGTGGCGGTCGCTAACTTGTTGTAGCTATTAGTCATTTTTCTAGTTGTGATTATGCATAATTGATTAAGATGTTATTGCCCGTCTCTGTAATCGATTTGCCTTTCTTTGAAATCAATTAAGGTGATACTGTCTAGATTGATAATCGATTACCCTCAACAACTAATCAATTAGGTTGAGTAGTTTTTCAAATCTGTTGTAATTACACTTGAAGCTAATTGATTAGCTTATTTTATCTAATTGATTACCATTAGAGATATAAATTGATTTATGTGACTTTAGGGTTTTTTATGCGTAGCGTCATTATCTAAACCTTTTTTTCTCTCATATTCTCTACCTTAAACTCATCTCCCTCATTCCCAAAAGGCTAACCTTACCTCATTCCTATCTTACCATGTCCAATCCATCATCTTCTCGCCCTTACAAAAAGCAAAAGGCCAACATTGTTGGAGCCTCTATTCCCCTTTCATCTTTTCACTACTCTTATTTCTTCAACACCTAAAAAGATATCCAACATTTTGTGAAGAACTTCTCTGGAAAAATGTCATCGCTCCAATATGGATTGATGGAAAATTCTTTCATAATCCATGCTTCACTTTCATGGACATTCTCCACCAACAAAAGTTCATCCCCTTTGTCACTCAAAAGGAAGAGACTTTCTATCCTAAACTTGTTCATGTTTTCTACTCTAATCCTCATATTGAAGATGGAGTTCTCCTTGCACGAGTTAGAAATGCTGCTCTTCAAATCACTAATTAGCTCTTTTCCCAAATTGGTGGGCTTTGTAACATCCCGAATTTTATAAAAATGATAATAATTATAAATGGGTTAATAAATATCCCAAAAATATTGAAATAATTAAATTGACATATATAAGGATTATTTATAATTTATTGAGGCTTTAAGAGACAAAATTATACCCGATTAAAATATGGGTGTCAGACCAAGTATCTCCGATTAAGATACCATTGGTCAGGGCTGTTAAGAATATTATTGGTAGTTCGAATATATAATCGGAATAATTTTTAGATTAAGTATTAAGCCTGAACCGAGATCTTATATGTTGTAAAACGGTAAAATTTTAATGAAGGGGTTAGAAATAAAACACTAAACTCCTTTTTCCCTCCTCCCTATTCACGTTGCTTTTTCTTCTCCTTCATACACTCCTTTTTCTCT
Organism: Clitoria ternatea; assembly: GCA_037962975.1. NCBI lineage: Eukaryota > Viridiplantae > Streptophyta > Magnoliopsida > Fabales > Fabaceae > Clitoria > Clitoria ternatea. The sequence continues at coordinate 47,547,854 of CM075673.1, forward strand.
TCATACCCTATCTTCCATTCATCTTCTTCTCCTCTCTAAACCTAGTAAAAATGATGGTGCCTCTTCCTCCTCCCTCCATTTTCGTTTTCCCATGGAGCTTGAAGAAGATGATATTGGTTGGAAGCTCTCCCTCTTCTCCTCAAGTTTTCGTCACCCTTTCCCTCTCTTAGAAGCCCATTGTGACTTCTTGGCTTAAGGTATGTCTCCCTCTATTTTAATAAGCTTGAGCCTTAGGTTTTGACTTTTATATGATTGGGAGAGTGTTATATGTATGGGTTATGGAATGGGAGCCATTTTCATGTAAAAACTAAAGGTGGAGTGTGATTTATGTGTGTTTTTGGATGGGTGTGAAGGGGTATACGAAAATTTCAATTGTTGGAAGTAAAAGATGATGATTATTAATGGTGAATGTTAGATTTTAATGGAACCCTAGCTTAGAAAACCAATGGGGATGGTTGTTATTGTTGATGATGGTTAGAATAATATGTTGTTAGCTTATGGGTGCTTGAAATGAAGCTTATAAATGGTTGAAATTAATGATTATGGATTGTTGATGTAAACCCTAGGCTTGAAGGCTTAAGAAATGATTTGATAATGGCTTGTGTTATAAATGGAGATGAGTTATTGGACTTATGATGAATCAATGAAGATGGTGAGTGTTAAATATTGTTAAGTGTGTTAAAGTTGTGATCTTGTTATGAAGAGATTGAACAAATGAGAATATGAGAAATGATGGATTAATGAAATAGAATTGTAGTTGATGAGGTCTTAGACCATGTTGTGTAAAATTGAATTTATTGATGGATGATGATTGATAGGGGCTAAGATGGCTCATAATGAACTCTAAGTGACAATAATAGCATTTGAATGATTGAGGTAATGTGGGATGAAAGAGATGTTGTTGTTGTTGGGTATAGTTGTCCCTTTAAGATCTAGAGAATCTTGGTTTTGGGAATGGAATTCCTAAAGCCTAACACAATGGTATGAATTGGTGTTTTAGCAAGTCTAGGACTTGATATTGGGCTTTATGATAAGCTAGCATTTGTTTAGAATTATGATGGTGCCTTGAGATGGTTTGATGATTGTATGTATGCATATGTATGTATGTTGGTGTAGATGATATTCCGGGCAATGTGGCAGAGCATTCGGAGCGTGTATTTGGTTGCGGTTCTTCCCTCGAGGTAGGAGAGGAGTTTTACATTCCAAATGCATGAGTAGAATAATTGATGATTAATGTATGTGTGGTTACTCATGCTTTCCTTGCCATAGTTGTATTAGTTATGTGATGAATGTTATGCTTGGCAATTGTGGATTCTTGAGAATGATAGGTATATATGTGTATATATGAATTGATGATGAATGTTTAGTGCCCCTTTAATGGGAGTAATGCATTGTTGATGAATAACCCATGAGGGGTTGAAGTATGCATATACCATGTGAATCTATAACTCCATGTGATTTTGTTGAACAAATATTGGTAATGAGAGGCTAAGGCCCATTTAATGGCATTAATGTTTATATTGATAGAGAAATTGCTCAAAATGTGAAATTAGGTATTGACATTAATACATAATTGAGGCACTCATAGAGTCAAATTGATTTTTGTGTGGTTTTGATGACATGTGATAGTTTCAATAGCCTATATATGTAGTTTATGACTTGTAGGAATTGGACTGGGCCAATTCCATTGAGAATAGGCCCTTGAGTTGCACATAAGTGCCTCAAAGTAGGCAGAACGTGTTTATACACATAAGTCCCTCATTTTTAAGAATTTTTGAGTGAGACTAGTGGCCGCGCATCCCAAATGGTGTACTTTAGTTGGTATCAAAATTTGGTAGCATTTGGAGTTGATATGAAAAAGTTAGAGGGGTTTGAAGTCCCAAAATCATGCATTTTCTACATAATTTCTGCATTCTAGTATGGCGTAATCGATTACGGTGGTGAGCGTAATCAATTACAGGCATTCTGTTTTAGGAATAATTGATTAGCTTCAGGTGTAATCGATTATAGAGGTGAGTGTAATCGATTACAAGCATTCTGTTTCAGCTGTAATCGACTATCGTAATCGATTACGACAGGATTGCCCAATAAGCGTCCTTTGCTGTTTTGGGCCCGTTTGGGCATCTTAATGATGTTTTTGGCCTCCAACTTCTTCATGAGAGTTATAGATAATTGTGCTATGGAGGTGTGAGAATTGGTATAACTTTAATTGGAGTTTTGTAACTCTCATTAGGCGTAAAATACCAAACTCACTGCATTGAAAAATACAAGTTTAGGAGGTTTTGAACCCAACTTTTTATGGTGGTCAAATTGGGACTAATAGGTGATATTTATGACATTTCCCTATATTTTTAAGACTAAAAATGAACCCTTCTCATGTCCTAATGTTGAAATTTATCATGGGCTCATTGTTGCCCAAAACCCCTTTTATTATGTAAAAACGAGCGAGTTCACTATGGGTATATGTGTGGTGTGTCTTAGTGGTGATTGGGGAATGGCTTAAGGCGATGGCAAGGTATGTATATGCCTATGCTATATTATGAAAACATGTATGCTTCCCCTCTATTGATATATTATGAATCTTGATGAAAAGTAAATGATGTGATTGTATGACACACCTTGATTGACGATGAAACTAATAAGGGGACAATTGAATGGCAATGAGTTATTATAACTCAATGAATTTTGAAAAAGTGTTAATGATGAATAAGAATGAATGATACCACATATATTAAATGATAAATGACAATGTTGAATGAAAAGGGACGTTGTTGTTGAACATTCCCTAGAATGTTATTATTGATGGGCGTAGCGCCATTATGATTAATGCAAGTATTGACGTGTATGTATGGGATGCAATGATGATTGATGAATTTATGTTTTGAAATGCCTTGTTGATTTCCATGCATGGATTAATGTGAGAATAATAGTTTGGCCATTAAGATGTCAAGTATATGAATGATATGCCTTGAGGGGCTTTGTAAATGATTGTATGTTATTGATTGAAAATGTCAAATTAAAATATATCCCTATGTCAGAGGGTGAGATATCCTTGCGAGGTTGATGGGCATATGCATTATTTCATTTTACATTCATGGCGTGGCATAACATTGAATATGTGGTTGTGATCACAATGATGAAAGATTCTGCGGGATTCTATGAAGGGAGTACCCCTTGCGAGGTGGGAAACCAACGTGATGATGATATGATATTGAGCCGGTGGTTGTGATCACCTGGTTATTGAAATGAAAGGCCCTGCGGGGACCATTATGGATGAATATCCATGGTTGCGATCACGAGGAGGGAGTACCCCTTGCGAGGTGGGAAACCATTATGAAATAATTGACATGTGGTTGCGATCACAATAAGACATCCTGTGGGATTGTATGATGATAAGCTAGTGGTTGCGATCACTTGGTACTTGAAATGAAAAGGGCTTGAGAGTTTCTATGATGTCCCATGGTTGCGATCACGAGGAGGGAGTACCCCTTGCGAGGCGGGAAACCAATATGATGATGATTATAAGTGGTTGTGATCACTTGAGATACCATGTGCATATGGGTGAATGAAATAGATCCATTGCATATGCATTAAACAGTTGACATATGCATTAGCCATAGGTGCATGGCATTTGATAAGTGTTTTATAACACAATAAATTAGATTTAGTTTGCTTAGGATTTTAATCATTATGCACTGTATTTCCTTAATTTTTGTGATTTTCGCTTTCTTTCCACTATATTCTACTTGGGTATTTTATTTTGCAGAAATTAAGATAATACAAAGGTCAATAACAAGAGAAAAACGACCATCAAATGATAAAGAATCAAGAAGAACAAGCCCAAGTGGAAAGAATTCTTTTTTTTATACTGAATTCCGACTCAGAATGATCAAATCTGAGTAGGATGACTCAGAATGAAGCGTTGCCGAGTGGAATATTTCCCTGTTGGAGGTAAATTCAAGTGGAAGGTTCCCTATCAAAGTCATTCCGAGTGAAAAATGGCTGACCTTGAAGGAATATATCCCGGTTAGAGGTGAATCCGAGTGGAAGCTTTCCGACTGCAACTAATCTGAGTGAAAAAGGGACTGACTTTGAATAAATACCGCCCAAAGCTATTGTCCGAGTGAAGGAATGCTGATTGAAGCGAGTCTGACTTGGGGACAAGTGCTTTTTCTGGGCAAAATTGTTTCCGAGTGGAGGTTTCCCGAGTGAGTTGATTCTGAATGAAAAAACTCTGAACTTCGGAAGAACACTTGTCAGGCAAGGCCTTTTCGAGTGGTGTGTTTCGGAAAAGATGGCATTTCAAGCAAGGAAAAGGTCCGACCGGGAATGAATCTCTTTCGGGCAGACTCTCTCAAGTTTCAAACTAACCCCGAGTGAGATGTCTCCGAGGAAGGCACTTCCGTGTGGTTTGGGGCTGAGAGATATATTTTCGAGCAAAGCAAAGCTCTGACCTGGAAAGAGCTTCTATCGGCCAGATTCTCTCAAGTTCTAAATTTCTGAGTGAAAAGCAAGGCCGACTCCCGAGTGAATACAACCGAATGGGTTGATTGACAATTGAGGCCATTCTGAGTGAGAAGCAAGTTGGACTTCTGAGTGAATGTGTCCGAGTGGATCATTTCAAGGAGTGAAGAAAGGGTCGTTCTCGACTGAATTACTCCCAAGCAATATATTCGAGCAAGGTTTCTCCGAGTGGTTCAATTCCAGAGACATAGCCGAGTGAAACATTTTGGAGGTGCCGATTGAATCATTTGAATGAAGACTTCCCGATCCTGAGTGGGTTACATGTGAAAGAAGAGGGTCTGAATGAGTGCTTCAAGCAGAAGCACCTCCGAGCAAATGATCTCCGAGTGAGTCACTTTTGAAACAATTCCGAATGAATGTTTCAATCAGTGAAGTAATCGGAGGTGCTTTACTCGGAACTTGTTTCTGTTTGAAGCAATTCCGAATAAATGCTTCAAGCAGTGACATTTCCGGACAAAGCAACACAGAGTGAAGCAATTCCGAATGAACAAAGGTCCTGATGAATGCTACTCGGAAAGAAATTTCTGAGTCAATAATCGGTGAATTCAAGCTTTCACTCGGTCTTTTATGTATGAAAAGCACCTGTTCTGCTCGGATTAACTCCCACTAAGGATGGATACTGGCTGAGGCACTAATCCGAGTGATAAGGAGAACGCCGGTTCTATATTTCCACCGATTGCCCATGCTGACTTGGATTTCCACTATCCAAGTGGATCCTTGACTTATGAGGGGGCAGCTGACAACAAGACAAAAGAGAAACCCACTAGCCGCTGTTCCCTATAGCTGTCGAGGTACAAGCTGTTTCTCCACCACACCATCCAGGCTGTATCCAAGTTGATTTGTTAACCTCGTGGGGCGGCTGACAAGAAGACGAAAGAAAAAAATAATAAAAAAGGTCCCAACTAGCCGCCGTTCCCATGATTATTAACGTGCAAGATCTCTATAAATAGGGGGGAGGTCTGAAGCCATTTAACAGCATCGCCTTTGATATCCATTCTTCATCAGCTTCATTCCTTTCTTTTCTTTCTCTTTCGTTTTCTTTCTCTTTCGTTTTCTTTTCCTTCGTTTTCATCTCTATCCCGTTTCTTTTTTTCTTTTTTATTTTTTTTCTTTTCTTTTTCTTTCTGTTTTGTAAGAGTTGTGAGGATTGTAAAAGTGAGCGTTCCAATTTGTAATTGGTGGAGGAATATTGCAACAAGGAAATACAGTGGTAAAATTATTCTGAGCTTTTGGAGAAACCCGTAAGTCTTTATTTTTACCATGTCTTGTATGTTTTATTTTTCCATCATGTATATGAATTTGAATTATTTCATGAGTAACTAAATTAATTATCTTGGGATGAAGGGGGTGTGATAAAATATTATGATAATGTTATTTTGACTTTAAATTAAATAAATTTCTATTTTCCATTTAGTTCAAAAAAATGCTCAATGCTCTTAGTGATTCCTAACAAGAACCTAAGTGATAAAACTATATACTTGCGGGTATATTAGTAAGTTTAAGTAATTAATAGAATCGAGAGATTTATTGTTATTGGAAAGTTTTTGAACTAAGCCTAAGGTTTTGAAATACTTTTTGTGACCTCGGTAAAACCGTGAAAGTAATCAAAATCTTTTGGGGAATAAATAAGGGATTTTCACAAAACGATAATGGGCCTTTTCTAAGGATTAGGCAGCGCTTTCCATAGGTTAGGTACATTAATAGGATTCCGAGAGGAACATATTAATTAGCTTAAGGAAAATCCGCCTTGGAAAACTTAATTTGATTCTTATTTATGAAAAGTTAAAATTCATTAACATAAAATAGAGTCTTAATCCCCCGAAATCCCAAGATACTCTCAACTCTGATTTTTAAGTGTCAAGTAAATTTTATTTCTAAATTTATTTTTAATCTGTTTTATTTTACAAAAACATTAAAAATCAATTATGTGGATAATTAAATTTCAATATGCTGGTACTTTGAAAATAGTCCCTGTGGAGAACGATAATCTTTTATATTACGCGACATAACCCGTGCGCTTGCGGGCCCTGTCAGCATTTGAGACAAGATGACCAAGAGAGATGAAAATCCCTTTGCGAGGAGGAAATGATTAAGGACTTAATAATTTGACGATGATGATTGTGAATGCCATGTTGATATGTGGCAATATGATTGTGTATGTGCTTGTACTTGCTTATTGTGTGAATTGTGATTCATGAGGCTTGTATGCCTATTATGACAATGTGATGAAGATTGAATGATGAATCAATAACTTTGTTGCAACACACATGTTGTTTGTATGCATGTACACATAATCACAATGTATTTATATTCGTCATTTTGAATGTATAACTCACTCTCCCATGTTGTCTCCTTTTTAGCATTGTGATGTAGGGTATCATGGGATGAGAGTGTGCTTCAAGTAAAGTTTTTGAGAAAGGTAAATAGTTGTAACGGAAAGCCTTGGCCGGCAGCGATTGTTAAATATGTGTAATGAAAAAAATTATGAATGATGATATCAATGATAGATGAATTGTGAATATGTATCGTTTAATATGTGAATGAATGATTATGATAATATATAATAATGATGATGTTATTTGGATTGATCCTATTTGGTAAGGGATGACTCAAGTAGAGACTACTTGTAATTGATGATGTATGATTACGATTTAGGTGCGTAGTTGATTGTGTCCTAATAGGCTTATATTATGAAATTGCATGACTGATTGAACCTTTTTCCATATCTTTTATATGGAACTAGGCGGCTGCCTGGTATACATATTTTTCTTCAGCTGTAAACTCTATTATTTTGTATACCAGTATAGGCAAGTTAGTTATCGATCCAGTTATATTTTATTAAATCTCACTCTTCGATTTTTTGTGATTCGTGTAACATCCCAAAATTATTAATGATAAATGTAGAATGGAAATTTATAGGTATGAATGTGGGAACCAGCTGTATATGTTTTTTTTAATGTGTATGAAATGGGGGAGATATCCAAACTTGGCTTTTAATGAGGATTTCAGAGTAAGAACTCTTAGAACAAGCTTTATGTGTCTCAAAATGTCATATATGTCAGATATAATTTAATAGGCCTACAATGAGATACCATATGAGGAGCTGTGACAATTTCATTTTTTAGTCATGTCATAGTACTCTCGCTCAAGCGAGAAAGGATCTCGCTCAGGCAAGAATCCTTTGCATTAGTATTTAAGCGTTTGGGACCAATCTCGCTTAAGCGAAGTAAGCTCTAGCTCAAGCGAGAAGCATATTAAGCAACCTGGGAAGTCACTGGACGAATTCCGTTCAAATAGGAACCTTAGAAAAATAATTTTGAGATATGGTGAGTGAAATTCCAAGTGAAATAGGAAAATTCCGAGTGATTGGAAGAAATTCCGAGTGAAACAGGTCAGAAATAAGGTTGCTCGAGTAAATAAAAGCTCTGTTCCGAGTGATTGGAAGAAATTCCGAGTGACTAAGAGAAATTCTGAGTGAAAAATGGCGATACCGAGTGAAGGTTGTGTTTTCTGAGTGGAACATGGCTGAGAGAGTTTATTCCGAGTAAAACACCTTCAAATAACTCATTTCCGAGTCAAATACCACAGAAAGATTTAATTTCGAGTCAAATATTTTCCAATGACTCAATTTTGAGTCATACATTGTTAGGCATTTCCATCTATGAATAAAATTTTCCCGAGAGCTTCACTTCCGAGAGGAAAGACTTATATACTCCGAGTGAAGTAATCCTGAAAACCATTTCCGAGTGGAGTATTGTTGGAACAGTTCCGAGTGAGACTATAGCCATTGGGTCTATTCCGAGTGATGGAGGTTCAAAGGGATTCCGAGAAGAATTAGTGCAACTCTGATGAATGAAAGATTTCTGAGTGTGCATCTCCGAGTGATATGGTCCTGACTGGAGACACTTAGTGTATGGTTGACCAAAAGCACGCTGGAATAAGTCCGTGTGAATAAGAGAGAAAGGAGGTCAGTTTTGAGAATAAGATACCGAGTGAAAATGATGTGTGTAGGAATGGATTTGGATATTCCCGAGTGGAAATCCGAGGGAAGATTTGTTGTAACGGATTAGATTGGAAAATTTCTAAGTATATGATGATAATCCGAGTGGATTGGGTTAGAACAAGTCCGAGTTGGACTTAGCGTAATGGTTTCCCCGAGTGAATAAAATGAGGTATACCGAGTGGTATTTGATTAGTGATGAACCGAGTGAAGAAGTTTATGGATTCCGAGTAAGAAAACCCTTATTACCGAGTGGATCTTACGTGTGACTTTCCTGAGTGGAAGTATGGAACTGAGTAAACTTCCAAGGGGAGGAAAGTGTATTCTCTGAGTGAGAAATGTAAGTCTATGCCGAGTAATGAATGTGAAGTACATTCCCGATTGTGTTGAAGTTAAATACACCGAGTGGTATGAGAAGTATTCCGAGTGAATGGAACCCCAGATTCCGAGTGAGTGTCCAATTAGATGGGAGTCGGTTCTGGAAGGTTTACCGAGTGGATCTGAGTGAATGAAGACTCGGTTACCGAGTGAAAGTCTGAGTAAGAGAGAACTCGGTCTGGACAGATTCTACCGAGTGAGAAACCAAGTACTTGAATCGGATTCAGATGAATTCTGAGCGAGTATGCATGACTCGCTCAAGCGAGTCGGATTTTGCTTGAGCGAGAAAGACCCCTGATGTATAATCACTCATTTCGCTCAACTTCTTCAGTTCGCCCAAGCGAGGACAGCATGACTCGCTCAAGCGAGTCAGGATTCGCTTGAGCGAGGTGGAATTTTTCCTTGCTGTGCCAAGCGTGAAGGGACCACGCCCAAGCGAGCCTTGTTCCTTGCTCAAGTGAGTCGGATTTCGCTTGAGCGAGATGACCCTTCCTTTCGTTCCTGCTGTTGACTGGTCCACTTTTCCACATAAATCCAAGAGGAGCGAGTCAACTGCAGGGAAAGTGGAGCCTTTTTAATCCAATCAAAACACCTTTTATATATTTTATCATATATTCCCTTTCTATCAGGCAAAGCTGACTGGGAAATTGCCATTATCCTCACCAAACCTTCACTCGCGAGAAAGTATTGTCTCCCACTTGCTTTCTCATTATTAACGCATACCACTCATTAACTCTCACTCTCAGAACACACACACACACACACACAAAACTTAGCAAGCAGACAAAGGAATTAGTCAAAAGGTTCCATTATACTCACCTAATTCTTTTAATAACAAAAAGGCTTTCCTCCCACTTGTTTTCCCCATTATTAACCCACTACTCTCAGAACACACAGGCATAGGAACCACTTAGCAAATCACACACCCTTCTTCTCCTCATCTTATACGTTCAGAGGCTTTTCTTTTCAATTTAATTTCTTCCCCTGCGAACTGGAACGAGGAAACTACAAGACATACCTTGCTAATCAAAGGACTCCATCAAGGTAAGAGGGAACAGGGTTGTGAATATTTATGAAATGGGTAGAGTTGTATGCTGTCCTAGGATTCCAGTTTTATTTTCGTATCTTGTTGCTCAGTTTTGAGATTGAAAACGTGTGATTTTGACTCTGACTTCTTCATGAAAGTTATAGATCTTTTATTATGTGAAATTTGAGACCTGAACCGACTGAATTGAGTATGTGTAGCAAAAGTTATAGCTAAAATACTACAGCATGTCTGAGTGGAATATTTATCCCATGTTTTGTGTATATATATTAATATGCTGGGACTTGTACGTATATAATCAGCCTTTGATGTCTCCATTAAAGTTGTAGGTATTTATGTTATGGATCTATAGAAAGTGGTTTCAAGTCAAAATGATATTTGTAGCTTGAATTATGCCTTAAATACTGAAGTATGTACAAGCTGTAAATCTGTTAACTATGAAATCCAAATCTTGTTTTCAATACTGGGAATTTTGCGGTATGAATTAGTGGTTGGTGTCTTCATGAAAATTGTAGATATTTGTGTTAAGAGTAATTTAGAACTGGTTTCATGCAAAAATCATTTTTGTAACTCCAGAAACACTGAAATTACTAACATATGTAAGTTTTGAAAAACTCACCTTGAGGCAGTGTGCTATTTCATGAATAAGTGATATTTCTGTTCGGAATTTGAAATTGTGTTCTTCATGAAAATTGTAGACAATTATGTGATTAAACTATAGAAAGTGGAATCACCTAAAAAGGAGTTGATGTGCCCATGTTATGACTGTTTTACTAATGTATGTCGCTGTTTGGAAATGCTGAAATTTGCTTATAATGGTTATTATGGATAAAAATGATATTTTCTCTATGGGTAATAATTTATTATTGAATTCTTGAGTGATTATGAATTATTATAAATGCCGTTGAGTATCACACAGTTTGTATATTGTGATGGTGAATAATTATGAATGACATAATTAATATATATGTACATGAATGCCTTGTGGTTATTGACATATGTGGTTGAAATAGTAAATCCATGATTTTGTGAATTATTATGTGTATTGTGTCCCTTGAGGACTTGTATTATCCAAGAGGTTTTGGAAATGTGGATATCATGGTATGTTAAATGATAAAGAGAATTAAAGGCATTCATGCATCATAAGCATTGGACGCACCATGGAATTTAGGGGTTCCATGATTGCCTACCCTGGTGGGGGGTTACTCTATGATGAGTTTAAGCCCTATTTTCACAAGAACCATGGAAGTGTAGGGATCCATGGTTGTTCAAATTCCTACTGGTATACTTATTTGTGCATGAGCCATGAAGATGTAGGGATTCATGGTTATGCTAATTCCTATTTGTGTATTTGAAAGCGAGGGCCATGAAGATGTAGGGATTCATGGTTATGCTAATTCCTATTTGTGTATTTGAAAGCGAGGGCCATGAAGATGTAGGGATTCATGGTTATGCTAATTCCTATTTGTGTATTTGAAAGCGAGGGCCATGAAGATGTAGGGATTCATGGTTATGCTAATTCCTATTTGTGTATTTGAAAGTGAGGGCCATAAAGATGTAGGGTTTCATGGTTATGCTAATTCCTATTTGTGTACTTGAAAGCGAGGGCCATGAAGGTGTAGGGATTCATGGTTATGCTAATTCCTACTGGTGACTCTATGAGACTTTTTACTACAGTATTCCCACCAAACCAAATGGATCCAGCATGACATCATTGACTAATTAAAGACTCATTATATATAAATGAACTCGTCTGGCATATCCATCATATCATTATGATTTGTTGATTGTGTTTGTGCAATTTTATCTATTTTATACTTATTCTATATTCTGTCTCACTCTTACATCAATTTTTACAGTGAATGCTACGCAGCATGAAGAGTGATGCCATGATTGATGACTATATGATATATTGCTTGGACTTTGATTTCTACTTTAATTTAATGGGTTGTAATAAATATTACGTACTATGTACTGTTACTTCTAAATCGTTTCCGCTATGCAAATATTTCATGAATTTTATTAATCACGACTAGTATGCATGATAATATTCCGCGATTATCAAATTTTATGTGAACTCTGAATTAATTTACGAATTTTAAATTGATCTTTCAAAAATGCGAAAAATTTATTCGGAAAATTACACGGGACGTTACAATTCGGGTCTTGATGTAATCGTGGTGGTGTTTTGAAATTATTTCAAACGCGAAAAATTTACTCGCATTTTTATTATTTAAATAGCTTGATTACATCGGGATTTGGGTCCGAAAAATCAGGGTGTGACAGGCTTCCTGCATCCAATTCTGATTTTCAAGGTCACACCTCTGCTGAAGAATGGGAATACGATCCCCCCGCTACCCGGCAATCTCTATGAAGAGCCAATCCTTTAGGTACAAATGTCAAAATCGTTGGTCAACTCACTTTAAATAATAGGTTGCTTTATTTTCTACTTGTTAAGGTTTTAATTCCTAGAGGAGGAAACTATGCCTTGGTTGAAGAAGACGATGTCTTAGTTTTATGGGCTATCAACAATGGCTAGGACATCAATTGGATTGATCTAGTTAAGCTTCACATGCTAAAAGCTAAGGATTAACATAAGCTACCCTATGTCGTTTTGTTGACTAAGCTATTTAGGCATTTTAGAGTTGACTTTTCTGGTGAAGTTAAGGAGCGTGTCACAACCAAAACCATCATTGTTAGCCACCACCTGACCAAAATAGGCATCTACTATTTTGAGGACCAACGGTACCTCAAAAGTGATGGCCTCACAAGCGATCACCCTTATGTGGCTGAACATGCACCTCCTATGCACCTCCCGTTGTACCGACTGATGCCTTTGTTAGATTGTACACTTATCTCAATGGTCGCTTCGATCGTCTTGATGCTTGGTATGATCATATTGAAGCTTCCATTTAGCATCTCCAGCAATTTGAGCAGCAACATTACGAGGAATGACAATACTCTGATCTCGCCACACAAATCGCCAACATGTTTCACACCTGATACTTGATGACTCTTAGTGTTTTACTTAGTATTTCTAGACATTTTGATTTTGATTATGTTTTGATTAAGTTATCATTTTTCTTATGGATTTTGTTATGATTTGACTATGTTATTTTTTTCTTATAGATCATGTTATGGATTGTTTATGTTGCCTATGTTATGGTTTGAATGATTTGCAATGTTTTTACTTGTCTTGTGATTTGTTTTTGATAAGGCCAAAAGGGGAAAGATAAGAGATTGAGATATGCTATGCGATTAAGATATGATATATGTGATGATGGTATACATAAGATATACGATAATGAGATATATGAGATATACGATGATGATATATATGAGATATGCAATGTTAATATAATGCAATGATGATATATGATACCTAAGATTGCGCTTATACTATCTTATTAAGGGGGAGAAAATCTTCTATCTTGAACTTAATATATTTATCAAAAACTAACACCTCCATGAGATGAACATGAGAATTATCATCATCAAAAAGGGAGAGAATATATTTGCATATGTTTACATGACAGGTTTTGATGACAAGAAAAATTCTCCAAGAAATCAAGTTCAAGATCAACAGAAATAGAGTGATAGTTCAAACAAACTTGTATTTAATCATACTTTCTTAGAATTACATGTATAAGATTCATAAAGTAAAAAGAAACATAATGTATAGAGATCACTATCATATAGAAGTGCTCAATACTATAGTTGGTCACACATTAATCGATTAGACAAAACATCATATTCGATTAGATGAAGAATCAAGTGAAAAGAAATGCTAAGGCATCAGTATACTCAATTAGCTAGAATATCACTGAGACAGCCCGAAAATGAGGGGAAATTTTTCACGTTTATTGATCGTTTATAAATCGAATAAGTAAAGTGGTGAAGTTTTTAACTCGACACCTAGATCTATAAAAGCCACTCCCATATATAAAGATATGAGAGGGTAATTAAGAGATGATTTCATAAGAAACTTCTAATTAGAAATAGCGGAAGAATTAATTAATTTAATTGTTGCATGATTGAACTCTAGTAGGAAAATATTTCATGAGGTACAAGGGTTTGTAATATGCTCAAATTACTTTTAAGATGATGTAAGCAAAGGATTCAATGCAAGAGAAATAAAAATTAATTGGAACAGAATAATTTGGGGCATCAGGGTGCCACTCACTCAGGCGAGAACCACATTCGCTTGAGCGAGCTCATATAGGCACGCTTGAGCGAAACCACGAAAGGTTGAGCGAAGGGAAAATTTGAGCATTAGGGGTCCCATCGCTTGAGCAAACCCCATCTCGCTTGAGCGAGATTCGAAAGCCTTACTTGGGAGAGCTAGCGAAATGCTTGAGCGAGGGAGGAGGTCTACATCAGGAGCCAATCTTGCTTGAGCGAGTTCTATCTCGCTTGAGCGAGTTCCATCTCGCTCAAGCGAGATTGCTCCAGTGACGTTAGAAACTCTCTGCCCGATTTTCACTTAGGCGAGACATATCTCGCCTTGGCAAAATCGTCGAGTGTCAATTTCCCCTTCTCCTTGCTTGAGCGTTCACCAAGCCAGGACCATTTCATTTGAGCAAAAATGGTCCAGTGACCAACCTCTGTTCCCAGGCACAATCTTGCTTGGGCGAGACTACCATCCACTCAGGCGAGATTTGGCCAGTGGCCACACCACCATCCCACAAAGGTCTCGCTCGAGCGAGATTGCCACTCGCTTGAGCGAGTTCTACAGAACTTATGCAGAAACGTGGATTTTTCACAACATGGCATATGAATTCTCAATTTCTACCAATTTTACCTCTCTTAATGCATTGCCTACACTCCATTATGCCTATATAAATCCTCCAAATTACTTATACACTTCAAGAACAATCTCCATTCGTCTAATGCAAAGGATTTGAATTCATTTCTACAAGACTTCATAAAGTGCTATAGTTTAAGGAATGCTTCATCCACACATGGAAATTAAACATCAACAAGTATCATAATTCATCATCTTACATCATTTGGGTCATAAATGAAAATTGGCCATACACACCAAGGTCCAATTTTCCTCCATGACCCTCAAAATCATCGTCACTAATCTAGATAACAAAATAAGCATTCATATACATCACATGCTATACAAAAATCTAGATTTCGCCGGCCAAGGCACTTCCTATAACACTATTTACCTCCTCAACCCAAAATGCACTTCGAATTGTCTACTCTTCCCATAGTACGCTGCATCACAAGTCCAAAAATGGACAACATGGGAGAGTGAGTCATACATTCCAAAGGAATGAATATGAATACCATGTGATTATGGACATATGCATCAAAATATTTACTT
Source organism: Clitoria ternatea (assembly GCA_037962975.1). Taxonomy (NCBI): domain Eukaryota; kingdom Viridiplantae; phylum Streptophyta; class Magnoliopsida; order Fabales; family Fabaceae; genus Clitoria; species Clitoria ternatea. The sequence goes on from CM075673.1 coordinate 47,563,136, forward strand.
TGCACATACATATCATTCACCATACTCTTTATCATCACAACACCATCATACATACATCACAAGTAACATTACAATTTGGACAAAGTACACAAGCATGTACATAATCAAGTCCCACCATAATTTGGTTACCACACAAACTATTATTTGGTATTCATATCTTTTATGTTGTCTTAGTATATCATTACATCCTCATCACATCATCATCATATCTCATCACCTTCGACATACTTCCTTGCTATATGCAAATGCTCTTAAGCTAATGCATATGCACAATGGAATATTTCAACAATTGCAGATCTGACTATGGGATTACAAACACCGAATGTGGTATTCAAGTATGATCATCTAACCATACCCCTACTGCAGTAGTAAAATGTGTACACTTATTCTTAAATTTGCATGCATTTCACCAATTGTTTTACTGGTACCAAACCGCATCGCCCATCTTGCAACACCTGGTCATTTTCACCATGACCGCGGTATACAACATATTCAACATATGGTGTTGTGGGCTGGCCAGATATCAAATCGTGGCGGCTGTGATCCCAAGGACCACCAGGGTCATCTGCTCACCAAGAGCCACCCCCTACAAGGGTCGGCCACATGTAGCTCCCGAAGCAATACATGGGCGGCTTCGTGACTTACACACCGAGTCACAGGGAAAATAAAACTTGCTCGTGCACCGAGCCACCCTCCCACTGGGTCGGCCGAGGGAACTCCCCTAATGTTCCAACAACGGCAGCTATGCAGTATGCCATGGATGCAAATGTAAATCATATGCATTTCTCACTCTATGCATCCTATACATGTCACTCATCATACATCATCATCAACACCATTACCAACATTACCACAAGGCTTTTAATGGATTTATTATTGTTGGTTATTCTTATTAATTTAAACATTTGTGTGGCATTACAATAGTTCTCAATCAACATCATCAATAATCACATTACATTCATGGTGGATACAAGCATAACTTCATATCATTGATCATTCTACACCACCATATAGCACACCATGAATAGTCTAAATGCATCAAAGCATGTTGCCAAACACATTATCCACACCATACACCACATTACAATTTCTCATATCATTTCAAGCAAGGCTAACATGCATACCAATACATATGGCAATCAAATAACATTCAAATTCATGCATTTGGAACATAAGACTCCTCTCCTACCTCAAGAAAAGAATTCCGATTGATAAGACGCACCTGCCTCGTCGTTCGGAATGGATCCTACATTAACATGCATATAGAATCCCAATCAATCAACTATTTAAGACATCATTCATTTCTATTTAATCATAATCGTATCTACAATTTCTTAACATGCACTAGACATGTTATAGACCTCAATTTTATCATTTATTAGGTTTCATGAATTCCTTCCCATCAAGCCATATTCATTAAATTCAAGGGCCACAAAACAACCATAGCCTCAACCTTCACAAAATACCACAACAAATAATTACCCACATACCTAATGGCTTATATTTGCTCTCAATCACACTATCCAACCAATATTCATAACTTTCCCTAATCTCTTAAAAGCTAGGGTTTCTCTAAAACCCAACAACTCTCATTAATGTCTCATCATTCTTCATCTCTTACCATCATGAATGCATCTACTACTCTTGTCCCTCATTAAATACACATATTTATGGCAACCCACTCTAGGGTTTAAGCATTAAATGCTCTCTTTAACCACCCATTCACATACATTCCTTCCCCAAGACATAAAGACACATATATATATGGTAAAAACCTCAATAAAATGGTGAGTATATTTTACCTCACACCCAAAACAAAGTGGGTTTTCAAGGGAGAGGGAAGCCACACGAAAATGAGAAGGAGAAGAGGGGAAGAACTTCAATCTCCTAGCTTGCTCCAAGGACAAAAATGAGGGGGAGAAGAGGGAGTTCACCACCCTAGCTTAGGGTTTTGGAAGAAGGAGGGTGGAAGAATGAAGAAAAGATAAAGAGAAGAAGAAGTGAAGTGTTTTCTCATTCCCTTCAGCATGCCAACGAAAGAATAAGAGAAGGAATGGGTTTTTAATTTTCTTTTTAATTCTTCTCATTAAAGTTCATCGTTTTACCACGAACAGGATCTTTCGGGCTCAATACTTTATCTGAAAATTTTTTCGAATATATATTCGGACTCCCAATATTATTCTCAACAGCCCTGACCAATATCATCTTAATCAGAGATACTTGGTCTGACGCCCATATTCCAATCGGGCTTATTTTCAGCTTAACCGGTCCTAGTAAATCACCAACAGTCTCCAAAAACCTTAATTTAATTATTTTCAATATTTTGGGGCATCAAATAACTTACATTCAATTTGTCAATATTTATTTTCCTTGATTTAATCCTTTATTTTAAAATTTTGGGATGTTACAATCCACCCCACCAAAAGAAAATTTCATCCTTGAAATTTAACATACCGGATTCGAATACATCGGGATATCATTCTCTGATGTCGTCCTCACGTTCCCATGTGAACGTCTCCATATTTTCGTGCTTCCAAGCGACCTTCACCAAAGGTACCAACTTGTTCCGTAACCTCTTCACGGGATGCTTGACAATGCGAACAGAAACAGAAGGAATAGATAAATCATCTCGTACGTCGACATCATCCATAGGAATCACATGTAGAGGATCATGAATATATTTCCTCAACTGTGACATGTGGAACATGTTGTGTAGATTAGCGAGATGCGGAGGGAGTGCAATCCGATAAGCAACGTCACCAATCCGCTCCAGTACCTCGTAAGGTCCAATAAATCTAGGGCTCAACTTTCCACTTTCCAATGCCCTTCCAATCCCTTTATCACGCGAAACCTTCAAAAATACATGATCACCCACTTGAAACTCAAGTGGTTTATGCCTCTTGTTATAGTAACTCTTCTGTCGATCCTGAGCAATCTTCATATTCTCCTGTATCTTTTTAATCTACTCAGTAGTCTCTTGCATAATTTCCGACCCTAAGGCTAAGTTCTCACCAACCTCAAGCCAACACAAAGGGGTTCTACACTTCCTTCCATACAACGCTTCATATGGTGCCATGCCAATACTAGAATGAAAGCTGTTGTTGTAAGTAAACTCAATCAGCGGTAAGAATCTCTCCCAACATAATCGATTAGCCAAAGTATCATAATTGATTATCATGGGACTAATCGATTAGCATGTTAGACTAATCCATTAGTGAGCATCAAAATGATAAATATCAGCTTAAAAATAATGACAAAGCTTAAAAAGAGAAAAAGATCATATGTTCCTAAAATAGAGCACAAGCCTTAATCTTCTTCACTCGTCTATTCAAGCTCCAAGGGATCAAATCACAAGGACACAACACACAAGACTCAAGAATGAATTGGTATTTACATATTATTGAGTTTCTAGATCTAAGCCTTCTATTTTTCTTGTGAGTCAAATAATGTGAGCCTTAATTTGTTTCGTTCACTCTATTGTGAGTTTAAAGTTGTTGTATACTTATATAAGTGATTCCTAAAGGTTAGGTTGTTGAACCTAAGTGTGATTTTTAAGAGATTGTGAGATTAGGAAGGGTGCCTAAATTTTGTAAGAATTAGGTTCTTAGTGTGGAACATTGAAAGACATTAATTGCTCCAAAATTGTATCTCAAATCTTTAATAGTCAAACTTTTCCAAGTGGTTTGTTTGGGGACTACACGTACACCACTAGTGGAAGTGGTGGAACTAGTATATCAGTTTGCAAGTCTTCTTTTCCTTAACTCTTTACATTTGCTGCCATTGTTTAAATTCTGCATTTTGTTTGTACTGTTCTAGATAAGTATTAATTTACGCTTTGATTATTGATTTATATTAAGAAATTTAAGTACATAAGAATAATTTTCAAGGCATTTCAAAGGTTTTTTAAACACTCAATTCACCCTCCCCCCATCTTAAGTATTAAGGCCACTTGGTAACATGTTTCAAAGCATAAATGAATAACAAAAAACATCAATATTGTATTTTAGGATTACCTCTCGTAGACACGAAATGCGATCGTCTATCGAAGCAATCTTAGCTTTGTCATTTGGAGTCCATGCGAGAACTTCCACTAAAAGCTACACCTTTGAATGCTAGTGTGATGATACGCAACCCTTGTAACAACTACAAGATTAGGTGTTTTTTGAGCATTCACCTATAAGCATCCCATGTTCTATTTATAGGCTCAAGTCTAACCTGATGAGCTCTCTTTAAAGATTGGGCTCCTGACTCATTATGAATAAGTTAGGCCCAATAATTTTATTTTAGTCTAACTAAAATAAAAGTTAGGCCTTATGGGTAAAATATTCAATCATATTAATAATAAATTATTTTATTATTAATATAAAATAAGAGCGACATTTAGGAATGCATCATTATGTTTAGATATTATTTATCATCGACATAACCTATAAGTGATAATTATTTTATACGTTCGCTCATTTTGTCACATATCCAATTGGGCCCAAGACATGATCATCGTTGTCGTTGTATAGCCCAATTCATTTTACTTGATACTGAAGTAGACTTTACTTGAATAAATATCTAACATTTATTCTCCCTAGCATGACTATGGATTCGCTCCATCAAGCGGCCAATAGATATCTATCTTGTCACATAGGAGAGATAAATCTCATTTACATCACTTATGTCCCTCTACAAGATTTCTTTACTACCTAATCACAACCTTTATGGTTACCTTGTTACAGGTGGCATTTGATTATATTAAAACAACAAACTCCTCATGTAGGAATTGTAATGACTTCAGGTTGAAGGACTACATATACCATTATCATATTAAGAATTATTTATGACATTCATGTAATGATCCATACAACATTCTTATGATGGGTTTATTTAGTACATTATTAATCTTAATGTATACCTATATGAAGACTTCATATCGTCTATATCCATGATCTATGAAATCATATCATCAGTGCTCTCACACACTAGCCTTAATGTATTTATATGTCCCTATGTAAATATTTGACTAGGAACATTTTAGGAATAGTTCTCATTTGACCTATTATTCTAAGGATAAATAATTTTAAAATAATTTTAAAATTGACAAGACTTGTTTTATTGATAAGTATAAAATGATACATTAAAAACATAATAGCTCATAGTGCATATATCAACAATAACTACTTTGACTCATATATGAGTTTGAAAGGAGACTCATTGGTTGAAGAATATGGGGTAATACGGTATGCCCAGAGGATATGGGAAAATTGGTTTGTCCAATTTCCCTTTGCCTCACTAAGCTTTTTCTTCAATCCTTTAAGGATTTCCCTGTTTGCCATCTTAGCTTGACCATTTGTTTACGGGTGCTCAACAAAAGAAAATACTTGAATTATCGTAAGGCCTTCTAAGATTGAAATGACCATTCTAAGATAATTCTTCCTTGTGGTATTAGATACACAACCCTTAATGAAGCCTCCTATAATCATCTCGATCACTTCTTTTCGTCTCTTTGAGGGGTGGATGAGGCATATCGACCTCATTTTGGATAGCTTCTACAACCTATGCCTTTTGTTTCTCATCTACGATAAACCTCTTCTGGTCCTTTCTATTATCATCATCTAGAGACTGGTCTCTTCTTTACTTTTTAGTCTAGTTTGACTTATCATATAACTTGTTCTTGAGGAGGTACTGCTTCAACTTCCTTTCCTTGATAAGAACCTTGACAACATCCTTCAGCTGCCTACATTCTTTTATTGTGTGGTTGGACTACTCGTGGAACTCACACCACTTCTTAGGATTACCAGACCTCTTGACGAGCACTGGCTTCTTGATTCCATAGATGAAAAAGGATGGCTAACTGACTTCCCTCAGAATTTAGGCTTGTCTGGTGTTGAGTGGGTCATAATGATCAAAACTACACTTTTTCTTCTCCTAAAGATGAGGTTGGGCCTTTCTACCTCTGTCCTTCTAAGGTATCTTTGTAAACTTCTACTTTTCCTTCTTTTTATCCTCTAGGACCGAGGTGGTCATTGGAGAAGTTTTTGTCATTGTGGCCTCTAAATGCATCTCAATGCCAACATACTTGGTGGTATTCTTTCAAAACTCCTCGAGTATCTGAGGTAGTCCCTTCAATAGAGAAAGCGTAAATGTTAACTTCAACTATAGGATTCGATAATGATATGAAGTTGAATAGCCTTCATTAAATTAGGTACCATAATAGCCTCTTTATAAGACCACTTCAAGAAATTCATCGATGATTCTTTCTCTCCCCACTTGATCTGAGCCAGGGTGTAGGAAGTCTTTGGAATATCCCTATAAATGACGTAGTGGTTGCCAAAAGCCTCTACTATATCAGTCCAAGAATTGATTAAGCCTGTGGGAAGGGCCTTAAACCAGCTTAACGTTTCTCCGATGAGAGTTCAGGGGAACATCCTACACATCATGTCAAACTCTACTCCTAGAAACATGGCCTCATAAGTGTACACATCGAGGTGCTTCCTGTTAGGGAATCCATCAGGGTCAGGCAGCGAAAACACAAAGGATTCCCAAAAAGGATTGCAAAAATAAATGTCTCAAGGCATTATGCAAAATTAAATTTTTAATTTAGGGTTTACCTTTTGTAGACGCAAGGCGAGTTCCTCGATCGAAGTAATTATAGCTTCGCCCTTAGGAGTCCACATGAGCACTCCTACCAGAAAAACAAAGTTCTGAATGCTAGTACGGAAATTTGAAAATAATCTAATTTCTGAGCAGCAGCCTATGAGCATCTCATGCTCTATATATAAGCTTAGGTCTTAACATGAGCTCTCATTAAACATTGGGCTCCTGACTCATTGTAAATGAGTTAGGCCCAAATAGTTTTATTTTTAGTCCAACTAAAATAAAACTATCCTCTGGTGGGCTTACTCTATGTGTGTGACCTTATAGGTAAAATATTCAGTTATATTAATAATAAACTATTTTATTATTAATATAAAATAAGAGCGGTATCTAGCAATACATCATTATGTCCGAATATTATTTATCATCGACATGACCTATAAATGATAATTATTTTATATATTTATTCCTTTTGTCACGATATCTAATTGGGCCCAAGGCATGGTCGTCGTCATCCTTGTATGGCTCAATTCATTTTACTTGATACCAGAGTAGACTTTACAGAATAAATATCTAATATTTATTCATCCTAGCATGGTAATGCATTTCGTTAGTCTCACTCCATCAAGTGGCCCATAGATATCACTCCTATCACATAGGAGAGACAAATTCCATCTACATCACTCACATCCCTCTGCATAATTTGTCTATTGCCTAATCACAATCTTTATGGTCATCTTATTACAGATAACGTTTGATTGTATTAAAACAACAAACTTCTTATGTAGGAATCATAGTGACTTCAGGTCGAAGGACTATATACCATTATTACATTGAGAACCGTTTATGACACTCATGTAACGATCCATGCAACGTTCTCATGGTGGGTCTGTCCAGTATAACATTACTCTTAATGTGTACCCGTGTAAAGACTTGATATCATATATCTATGATTTGTGAGATCAAATCATCAGTACATTCACACACTAATCTTAATGTATTTACATGTCCCCATGTAAATACTTGATTAGGGACGTTTTATGAATAATTCTCATATGACCTATTATTCCAGAATAAATAGTTTTAAAATAGTCTTAAAACTGAAAATACTAATTTTATTAATAAGTTAAAATTGATACATTAGCTCGTAGTGCATACACCAACACTTCCCTGGGTCGGTGTCATTAGAATGCTTCCTATGGACAATAGTTGAGTGGTTTATAGATGTTTAGGAATGGGAATTCCCATCAGCCTTCTAGAGAATAGTATGTTCAGCTTATATCCTGCTAAGGGACCAATGGCCTATACATTTCTATGTCGGGGGAAGAGCAATCACCCTGATATGTGGACTCATGATGATCCTCATCGTACATGGGGAGTTTGAAGTAAGAGAGGGTGGTAAGCATCTCATGGTGAGATGTTGTTGGATGGGGTCTTGTTGGTGAAGCTTGACGTTGTGCAGCCATTCGTTGTTGTAGCTGCTCACGCTTCTTCCTTAACTTTTCCAATTCCACCCTGAGCTGACAAATGACCTCGTCACGAAAGTCTGGCTGGGTCAAGATTGCAACACGTCTTAAGCTCTGGTTCAAATATTGGGGTGTTAGATAAAATGACCTCGTAGACTACAAAATGGTTATAGGTACATGATGTCTTACATGTGGCAATCTAGGGTTAAGGATCGCTGATGCGCAGCACTATGTTTGCAAATATGGTTATGGGAATATCTTTAACGGGTTCCACCAGGCGTGCCAATGATTTATCCGATAATGAGCGGATAAAACCTCCAATATGGATATCGAGTCAAACTCTTTGTGATATCTTACACTAGTTCAATAGGGATTTGATATTATCTCTCTTAGTCTAGTGGGGATCTAAAAGTCTTGTTATAATTCCGTCCAACCAACACATCGGTATTTTGTGTTATGGAGTGAAATAGGGTGTAACCTATAGATACACTCTGATGCTCAAGTCAATGTCAAATAAATTAATATTGGAGCTCAAGTGTGGTTGGTGAACATATTTTAATGAGGAGAAAATGCATGGTATTTATACATTTGGGTGATGCAAACGTCCAACGTGGTGTGTGTTAGTACAGACTTCGTAAAAGGTGGATAAAGCTAACATGATCACAAACATTCCTGACACCCTCTACAGACATAAAGTCGGTATGCTCCCAGCGTGTTTCTTATCTTCCTCCTAACATCGATCCTTCGGAACTCTGGCTAGGAATTCAGTCATGGGGAGCGCGGGAGTAGCATTAGCCGATGCATAAGGTACTCATGTGAGGTATCCCATACCAGAGAGCACCATCTAGAGCCGATATCATCTGGGCTAGTATCAGGCCCAGATCACATAGGTTTTTATGACATTTATAGAGTTAGAACCGTTCATGTATAAGTTGGAATTTAGATTTTGTTTGAGGTATCATAAGCCTAGTGAGCATTTAGTTCCTAGCTAGGGTTATCCAAACGTGTTACATAGAAGCAAATTTGTGATTGGTTAATTAAACAGTATTAAATGATACCTCAAATTACATTTTAAATCAAGATGATTATTGAATGATTCTTCAAATAGAACTCAATTTTCCAATTATATTAAACTACACCTAGTTCTTGCTTGGTACCTCATTACGGAAATCAGGTTTGATCAACTATGTCATCTAATAGTCAGTATTGATCTATCACATCGTTCAAGACACTTTCAAACTCTATTTGATTAACCGATTACAATTTTACTTTTGACCAAGAGTTTATCTTCTAATTCCTATCAAATAAATTTGTTTTGTCTTCGTATTTTAGCCCAAGAATATTAAAAAAAAGACATTTTTCAATTTACCATATTAATTAGATAAGGTGTGCATGGCCATTCAATTTAAAACCTTTAAGAAATTATCGAATTAGTGAAACTCGTTCTTAGATATTACGAGGATGGAAAAGAAAAGGAAGAAGGAAGTGATTTTCCTATTTTATGGTTGTGTATGGTAATTCTTGTTAACGTGGATACATGTGTGGTGCATGAACAGTAATTCAAAATTGAATCAGATTCAATGAACACATGTTAGCTTACCAAAAAAATGAACACATGTTAGTTCTAATTCAGTTAATAATGATATTGATAGCAGTCTAGTGACCTATCTTTGTGATGCTCTCTGGTGAATTGAAAGTCTAGCTTCTTCAACGGAGCATACAAGAGTGCGATTCAAAACAACCCATGTTCTATGGGGAAAATTGAGTAACGGCAATAGCATATTGGTTTGTCTGTTTGGGTACACTTTTGAGACATGAGGCCCCTCCCAAGTGCATACACTTAATTTTCTTTCACTTTCATGGCACTCAAGGCTTTTCTCTTCTTCCCTTAGTTCCTAAGTAGCTTTTTTTATTTATAAAAAAAATCCTTTAAACAACAATCTAAGAGTATTATTTTAAAAAATAAAAATAAAAATAAAATTTTTTATTTTATTTTAACCTCCTTGACTTTCATAAAAAAAATAACCCGATAACCATATATGATTAGGGTTATATGGTTAATTCTCAATACCTTGACTATAACATGGAGCTGGAAAATTATTTAAAATAATATACAAGAGCCTTTCTTTAACAGGGTATTCATAAGAGTATATTTTTCCGCCTGAATATGTAAATTTTATTAGCTGATAGTTGAAATTAACAGTAATGCTAAATAACTTATGATAATTTACTTTACTTTTCTGTTACTTTTAATCAAAGCAATTCATCATAACAATCATTTGACTTCACTTAAGTGTTTTAAGTGGCGTGCAAATTTACATTGATAATCCGTTAGGTGAAAACTCTTGAATGGAATTAAATATTTTGCTTTTGGGTGCATTGATAAGTGATAACCCTTCTCTTTTTCTTGTTGGAAGAAATATTTCTTAAAATCAATTCGATCTTCGTGTATATCTTGTGCTCTAAAGGGAAAGAGAGAACCAATTAATGAGAAACAAAAATTCTCATTGATAGAAGTTAAGGGCCAAAAGAATCATTACATCACTTTCATTTTCCAAATGAAAACATTTTCATATTCCCCACTCTATCTACAAATATCCACATTCACAGAAATTATAGACGAAAGAGGAACGAATAAAACGAGAGAAACATCAAAATGCAAGCATTTATTCATTAAAAGAAACAATTTATTAAAAACTCGATAAGACTGACATTACTTCACTGGTTTCATTTCATTTATATATTTATTAAACCTCCAACAAAAACAAGACACAACCAATTTCCTACCTGGACCACCCGTCATCAAATCATCACACGGTAAAAGAGTTAATCAATAATCCATTCAAGTTAATCAGAACACCCCGAAGATAAATATTAATCAAAAAGCAGGAACGAAAAGGACATCCATTCCAACTTAAGAAGTAAACAAATTATATAATTTAGAGAAATTAGGAGGAAAAATAACAAGAAACACTAAAGAGAAACGTAATTAAGAGTACAATTATAAATTACAGTTTTTTCATATTTTTTCCCCTTTTATTTATCCTCTCACTCGGTTGCTGACTTACTTACTCACTCACTCACTGAAGTTCAATCAAACCATGATTCCCATGCCCCATTTAATCTACAGTGTACAGGGCCAACACGTTGGTTTCCTAACTCGGGGAGGGACCCACCGAGTCAACTCACTAGGACTCGCCGGAGGGAAGTTTCCAAGCTGAGGTGGCGATTAGAGGCCTCGTGTGCCACCCAAGCATGAGGCACCCATTGTTCTCCTCCACCCTGTACCCATCACCGCCAGCGAAAAGCGCCAGTAACATACTCGCTTGCTTGAACGCGTTCGAACCAAGATGAACCGGGTCGAACCCGGCCGAGCCCATTCTCCCCCTCCACTGAGCCAAAGTCTCGTGCCGCTCAACCCGGTCCACTCCTTCGTAAGCCACCACGTTGCAAATTTGTCTCCCGAGGTACAATTCAGACATCACAAGATCCTGACTCGGTGATCCCTCCAGCGAGTCAAACAAACTCGAGTAATAATGCAAGGCCTCCGTGAACCGGTCAAGAAAAACCGGCCCATTGTGGTTCGCTTCTTGCTCCACGATGGTCACGATCTCGGGCCTGATTTTCTTTACCGTGTTTAAAACCTTGTCAATGAATCCGGGTCGTGCCAGCATGCGGTGGAGCTCGAAGACTGAATTAATGGCAACGGCCTCACCGGGTCGGATCTCAAGCATGTTCGGGTCAAGATCCGCCAAGCTGTTGCAAACGAATCCGCGGAACTGGAACTGAACGCCAATAGTTTGGGCCAATTGGGCCAGCTTCCAGCCCACTTGTTGCAGCGCGTCGGTGTTGTCGTTCTGCGGCGGCCCGATTCCGGTTAAACGGAAACTCGGAGGCCCACCTGGACGCAATGCGAGGGCTTGCATCAGCGCCGGCCACTGCATCCCTTGCCTGAGACCGAAATCGATGACGTGGACCCTACCGGCGGTGGCGAAGGCCTCGAGAATAGCCTGGTTTGCGGTGAAGTGCGCGAATTTCAGATACGGACACGATTCGTAGAAGTGCATGTGCAACACATCGGAGAAGGACGAATCGAGGGTTTCCTCGGGAAATATTCGGTAGATTCGGCGCGCCAAGGCTTGCGCGAAATACGAAGCAACTTTCCTCATGGCTCCGGCTTGCGACGCCGCAAGAACACCGATGTGCTTCACGAGAGTGTCCGCGAGCTTGAGATTCTCCTGCTGAACGGCTTCGGCGCAAGCCATCAGAGTGTGGACAAGACGCACCCCGGTTTCCTGGGAATCAACGAGAACAACCGGGCGAGCGGGTTCTGGTGAGGTGGAAACCTTGAAGCGTTTGTTGGCGGTTTCGGTTTCGGTTTCGTTTTGAGGAGGGTAAGCGGCAATTCCTGGAATGGCTCTGAGGTCGTATTCGGAGTCGTCGTTGAAAACAAGTGAGGATGGGGTGAGGATGGAAGAAGGGTCTAGAGGGTCGTTGGATTCAGAAGGGTTGAGTTCGGTTATCATGCTTTGGACCCATGAATAAAGATCCGTTGGGTCGTAGTGAACGGTATCGGAAGCAAGATGGGAAATTCCTTCTTCTTGAGCACTACCCATCACCATCTCCAATTGCTCCAGCTTCTGTGCCACGTCAGCCATGTCGGAAGATCGCACCTTGTACCCCACCGCCCCCAGCGACTCATCCATCCCACCCTGTTCCTCCACCCACATCTTCGCCTTCCCAGTGGACGACATTGACGAGCCTTCACCTTTCACGCTCTCTTGGTGTTCTCTCTTCATCTTTTGTTAATTCAAATGAGAATTGGGTTGGGTCATAGCAAAGTTGAAGAAGAGAGAAGAAACTAGAGAGTAGAAACTAGAGAGGAAGATGAAAAAGATAAGGGGTAACGGAAGCCATAATAATGGAATTGTGTGTATTATTATTATGATTATTATTATTATTATGTGAAAAGTTTGGATATTTACTTACTTGGGACTTGGGAGTGATGGTAATGGTATAAAAATGAAAATAAATAAATACTTAAAAGGCATGAGCAAAAAAAGAGCCGTAGCAGCACCGCAATGCCAAGAAAGATGCCCATCATAGTGTACAGCTCGTGCATACACTAGAAAATCAGGTGCCCGTACGCTTCATCGATTGAGAGTATTGGGGGGACAGAGAATTATCGTGGAGCCCACTTTTTCCTTCTCACGCGCTTCTTTTTTACTGTAATAGTAATCATTCAAATATGGAACTAATTTTGCATGCTTAGTAAAAAATATTTCCATCATTTTTATTTGACTTTGAAAATTAATTACGGTTAATGTCCTCCCCTCACAAGATTATAGTCTCCCATTATCAACTAACCGAATAATAACCCTTGTCAACTAAGAATTTTAGAATCAAGGGTTATATCAACATACAAGTGGATAGTCGTATTTATGCCCCACCCTCACCTCATGTACTTGGGATCATACCTGAAAAGTAAAACCCTATTTTATTTTTTCCTATCTAAATAATATGCAAAGATTTTATGGAGGGAATAATTCTCTGAACAAAGATTTCTTACCAATTCACTTTGCACACACATGTTAAGAAAGGGAAAGTATTTATTTTGATAAATGAAATGACATTAATATAACTTTAGCATTTATTCATTCATCTTAAAGTACCGCTTCCCTTTTCTCCTCATGTAGGCTTGTCATTTTAGTATCGCACTTGGTTTACTTTTGAAAAGGGTTATTTCCCTTTTGTCATAGTTACTATTACTATATCTTTAGAAAAACAATATATACACCCATGAAAATATTGTATCAAATTATAATTAGAAAATTGTTACAAATATAAATAACCTTTTTAAAGGATAAAATATTCACGTGAAAGAATGAAAAAGAAAACTCAACTCTGGAGTTTCATTTGAATGAGGCGTGGCCTATGGCAAGTATGTGTGGTCGGCTTCCGTAGGTTCGAGTGGGGAATAACATCTCGCGACGCACATGAAGGAGAGATCAAGGGGACGGGTCAACTTTGGTCTCCACGCGCCACACCCACACGCAAAGCACAAACAGTTAGAGAGAGAAAGCTCCCAGTTAGCGCGTGCTTGACACGCCCAACGCGAGAGAAGGTGAAAGATAAAAGAGCTGAGTTGCAATAAGGGCCCACAGAAAGGAGTCTGTGCTGAGAGAAGATCAACGAGGACGGGGATTCAGACGTCAACATCGATTTTAGGACCATCCGACGTGGGACCCACTGTCCCAAAAACAAAACATTACTACTCCCCCTCTCTACCCAAAGAAAAGGGATGCCAGCACACCACGTTCTCATAACAGCGTTATTATCCTTTTCTTTTCTTTTTTTCCAAATTAAAATATTGGTAATTATTTTAACTATTATTTTCTAAAAATATTATTCCCTTTAAAAAATGTAAAACGGCGTTATTAAGGTTCTGTTGGGCGAAACTGTAGAGGAGGTCTTCAAACGGACGACGTTATCAATACTAGCTGGAACACGAACAGGGCATAAACACATAATTAATTAATACCATATACTTGTAATTCAATACTCCACACCACATGATTTAAATAATTTCATATTAAATTATCAACAAAAGGTTGATCAATTGAATAATATATAATTTTTAAAGTATCTTATAAAATTTGAGATCTGTATTAACTTTTATGAGTCTTAAAATTAAACTTATCTAAATTCTAAACTTTATATTTATTAAAAAATAATTTGATATTATAATAAATTAGTATTTTGATAATTGGGAAGGAAAAATTAAAAAAAAAAAACGAGGGAGAAGGGGCACTGACAGGTGGTGTGGTCAGTGATACATGAAGGGAAGAGGGCCATGACCATGTGATTCTGCCACGTTTCACAGATTCTCTTGTCCCCGTGGTCCCTTCTCCTGCACCACCCTCACTTCCTCTCTGTAGCACTTTGAGTATCTTTCTTTCTTCTCTTTTACATTTTTTAACCATCCCTTCTGAATCTCTGATTAATCACCAACATCGTTTTTTCCGCAATTAACATTAACCTTAAGTACTATGGAACATAACTCAATGCTAAAACAATGGTCAATAAAATGTACACAAGACAGTTGAGATCGTGCTATGATTAAACGGTTGTACTCCTACCTGGCTCCAATGAATAATCACCAAACACTGATAATCTCAACATCAATTATGCGCTTTCCATAATTTGGTCTAAAGTAAATAATTTATTTTAGTTCTTTCTTGCATTTTGAGGGATGATAATAATTGAGCAACGCTTAAGGAAGTAATTTTATTGAGTAGAGATGGCGGATTTTAATAGAAATTTTTTTCAACTACGGAACTCAAATTTAAAAAATTATTTAATGAAAATCAAATATATAACATATGAATAGAATTCATGGTTTTTAGCTTATTATTTTCAAGACACATTAAAATATCTAAAAAGTATAAGTTCTGTATCAAGAATTTAATTCGTATTTTTGGTTTTAATAAAATGGGAGTTTTGTTTCGGTGTCTAATTTTTATTTTAGATTAATAGTATATATGATATTTTATTTTAGTCTTTATAGTTAAATTAAATTTGTTAAGTGTTGATATGATTAATAAAATTATACATCACTAACTCACATGATTTTGGTAGGTACAACTAATTAACAATGTCGACCATCCTATCCTACTCTAGGATTCCAACCTATGAAGGAGACTACCATGTATTTACGTATCATACTAACCGTCATTCAACCCGTTATAGAAACGTGTAGGCCATTGGCGTCTCGACAAGGTAAGGCTGAATGTACCTTTCTCCCTAAGCATCTACAACCACCTAACCTTTGTCCATCGAAAAGTACTTCAATGAGGCGAACTGAAGTCAGTGTTTTTCTTTTAAAGTATTAAACCGAAGTCAGTGTTTGTTTTTCTGTAACAAAGGGAATGCCCTAGACTTTTAAAGAGTTTTATAAGAAAACGTCGAAGTACATTGGCATTGAGATACATCTAAAAGCAACATAGGCGAAATCTTCTCCAAGGCCTACATTGGCCCCTAAGGAGAAAGAAAAACCAAAGTTTGAGAAACCCCCCTAAAGAGAGAAAGGAAGAGATGCCTTACCCAATCCCCAAGTAAAGAAAGTGCTTAGTTTTGATCACTACGCCCCACTCAACACTAGACCAGCCTAGATTCTGGGAGAGATTGGTTTGTCATCCTTCTCCATTTATGGAATCAAGAAACCAACGCTTACTAAAAGGCCTGAAAATCTCAAAAAGTATTGAAGTTCCATAAGTATTTCAATCATGCAACTAATGAATGTAAACAATTAAAGGACATCATTGATATGCATATCAGAGAAAGAAAGCTAAAATAGTACCTCTTCAAAAACAAATTTTTTACGAGCCAGACTGGAATAAGAAAAGAAGAAGAGGCCAACCCCTTGATGGTGATAACATAATAGGCCAGAAAAGATTCACAGCTACAGAAAAGTAGAAAACCTGAGTGGTGGAGGTTGTCAATAAAGAGAACGATATGCCTTATCCACCCTCAAAAGGAATAAGAGAGGTGATTGAGATAATTGTTGGAGGCTTTAAGGGAGGCGATGTATCTAACATAACAAGGGAAGAATCATAAAAGAATGATCATGTTAGTCCAGAACAAGAAGGACACCAGAACCTTCAGGGACGATGTCCGAACCCCTCCCATATCTTTTTTTATAATGATTTCAGCCATACCACCCCTGGAAGAAATGAACATTGGCTATAATGGCCGTTATAACAAACATAGACATGAAACGGCTTCTGGTTGATCAGTAGAGTTCATGTGATGTGATTTTTTTATGATTAGTTTAAGAAAATGAGTTTGACTGATATGGACTTACAACCTTATACAAAGGACTTGATGACATTCAATAGAGTTAAGCAACCCACTAAGGGGTATTTGGACACGGGAATCACCTTCAATGGAGAACCCGAAGCTAGAATAGTCAAAATTAAAATCCTGGTAATTGATGTTAAGTCACGATATAACAGAATCATAGAGAGACCCACCCTTATGGCTATTTCTAGTAACCCTAGTAGGATTTCTTTCACTATTCAACCTTGAATATAAGTATTCTTTCTTTTCAAGCCTCTTAAGGCTTAAAACATAACCTTACACCTACAAGTTGCAAACACTCACAAGCTAAGTAAACACCCTTGGAAGGAAGACAATTGGTATATAGGTTTTTGAGCTTTAACAATCTTAGCATGAAAAATAGAGTATGCTAAAAAAACTAACCTCTAATATCACCCAGTTAAGATCTTTAACTATTTACAATTAAGATTTCATAAAGAGAGTAATTAACAAGTTCATAGGATGGAAACTTGGATATACATAGTGTTTAAACTCTCTTTTACAATGTGTGAGAAAAATAGAGTATAAGTTTTCTAGCTTTATCTTGCACGAGAAATTGATGTACTCTTCAAATGATTTTTCTTTATTCTCATGTGTCTTCTTACTATGTTTCAACCTTTGTATTTATAAAAGGATGTAAAAAAATAGTCGTTAAAAGCTTATCTTTTTTCTTGGTAAAAAGTTAGGGTTGTTTTGGATCTTCAAAGAGGAAACTATAATCTAGTTCTAAAGGGTTAAAAAATAAAAACCCTAATTCTATCTCTAGAGATTCCATATACAATGAAATGAAAAGAAAGAAAAGAAAATGATGGATGTTGTACAATGGAAGCAAGTACAACACAATACTATTTTTTTAAAATTTTTCTTCATTACACGGAAATGGAAATTATAGGAATTGAAAAGTACATTGGGAATTGAAAATGACAAAATTCAAAAATGAAATTAAACAATAGAAACAAGAACAATAATTAAAAATATTTTTCTTAAAAAAACTAGTCATCAGCCTCTCCTTCATCAATATGGGCTTCCTCTTCTTCCTCCTCATTATCTTCCTCTTCCAAAGGATAATCTGCTTGGCCAAGATATTGGGTGCTCAGTGGTGTGTCTGTTGGTGGGATAGTGAAGCCAATTAATGCTAACCATTGTTCACAGTCCGTAGGCACCCCCATATGAGCATTGGGCTCAAGATTCATGGCTATGGCCATCCTCTTCAGAAGCGTGTCATGATTCATGACCAAATTATACATCCCAAGTTGCATTATTTTCATTGCTTGTAACTCTACCATTGTATTGGTTTAAGTTGGGATCGGAGGCTAGTAGGCTTGAGGCCTTGGTGGGGGAGGTATGTCCCTCACAGGTGCATTAATTATCAATCCTCGCTTAGACCCATTCATTGTCCAAGGCTTTTTCAGCTTTGACTTTTATGCATCCATCCTCATGAATCCTAACTTTTTGCTTTTTAGCCAATAAAGAGATTAGAGAATAGTATGGCAGATGAACCCTTTTATAAGTTGCTTTGGTCATTTCATTCAAAATCAACTCACCTAAGTGCATTTATAGTCCTTCCATTAGACAGTAAATTAAAACCATTCTCTTTACCATTATTTCAGTTGCATGGGCCACAGGTTGAATGGAAGAAAGAAAATATTAGCACCAAATATCAGGAATTAGTAAAAGAGAATTCTTATGCACAAATTTGGGAACGCCACCTATACTAGTCTCAAACTTTGTTCCCTCCTTGCAATAGACTTGAAGGACTTTTTACACCATCTCATGATTTTCTGGCTTGGTGAATCCACTTAGAATTTCGGAGTATTCACACTCTACATCATCTACAACAAACAACTTGAAGGTCTTCCATAGAATCTCTGCCGAAAGCTCTATGACAGTTTGCCTTACATAAGAAGAATAAGGGACTTCATCTTGAGAATTAGGATTCCCATTGGCTCTTAAATTGGAGTAAAACTTCTTAGTCAACTCTTAATACCCATGTTCCAAGACCTTATTGAAGTATCCCCAGCCTCTAGCATGCATTGGTGATCTCACATCAGGGTGTAGGCATGCTTCCTTATGTAATAGCATCACCCTATCTCTGATGACACTTTGGAGTTTAAAATGGTGCTCGTAATCTTGCTCCACCTTGGGGTCTCTAAAGTGCCTCCAATCATAATCATAGCCATGCTTATACCTTCTCTCAGACTTGGCCTTCTTAGACTTGTTGGCAGAGGGAGAAAGTGGGAATACTAAAAGTGGCAATGCCATTAACATTGCCCTTGCCCTTCCTCATGCCTCTTTCTTGCTCTAAGCTTTTCTATTTTAGTGATATTTTGTGTTGATCTTGTGGCCATGGTATGGGGTTTATGTGGCTTTTTATAGAAGGAGTGGGTAAGATGAAAAGGTAAGAGTCTTGAGGGATAAAATGAGTAGGTGCCACAATTTTCAATTACAAAACTTGAATAGGTGTATTGAATAATTGTAACTGAAATTAATCCTTGCAAAAACATTTTGGAATGAATGGAAATAAAGAGGTGTGCCTTTTTGGTTTAGAGGGGTATAAAGAAGAAGAATTGGACGTATAAGGAAAGTGTGATTAGGGTTTCTACGTTTGGTTAGTTATTTATAAGAAAATACTCAGTGTAAGCACGCCCACATATAGCGTAAGTACGCCCATGCTTTGCGTGACATGAATTTGGAAACAATGTGCCAACGTAGATATTCTAGCCCCCAACGTAGGCACATTGGCTCCCCAAAAAGGCTGCTGAAATTGGTTTAGATTCTAGCTATAGGAACGCTGCTAGGAAACATAGAAACGTTGACCCTTTGTTCAAAATGCTTGTTTCTAGCCCATGATTACACGTAGGTACGCCAGCATGGGCGTTGGTACGCTGGTGAGGGTTCACACTTCCGTAACAAGTTGTTGGAGAGAGTCTTCAACCATTATGAAGTGATCCATAAAGTTTCTACCACGTGTCATCTGTAAACCTGCGGGTAAGTAGAGTTATCCAATAGAGAAATAAAGCGGATTCTAGAGAAGGTTGTGGGAAAGTCAAGGAAGGACTGGTCTTCAAAGCTGGATGATGCATTATGGGCGTACTGAACAATATTTAAAACTCCAATTGGGATGTCCCCTTATTAGCTAGTACACGATAAAACTTGTCATTTGCCCTTAGAGTTGGAACACAAAGCATGGTTGGCCACAAGGCTATTAAACATGGAAGCTGATCTAGCTCAAGAGGAAAAGGTGCTTAAGTTACCTGAATTGGATGAATTTAGGCTTCAAGCTTATCATAGTGCATCAATCTATAAAGAGAAAACAAAAAAATAGCATGATCTAAAGATTTCCAAGAAGGAGTTCCAAAAAAGGGATCAAGTGTTGTTATTTAATTCCAGATTAAGACTTTTTCCTGGAAAATTGAAGTCCAAGTAGTCTGGCCCTTTCTTGGTGGAAAAAGTGTACCCATATGAAGCTGTACTTTTAAGGGAACCAAATTCTAATAGAACCTTTAAGGTCATTGGACAGAGACTAAAGATATACTTTAGAGGAGAATTTGAGAGGCAAAAGATCTTCAAGCACCTACTTAGGTGCTATATTCATCAAGCTAACGACATTAAAGAAGCGCTATTTGAAGGCAACCTAAAGTTCATTTTCTGTAGTTGTTTTGTTTTAAAAGAAAAAGAAGAAGAAGAAAAGAAAAGTAAAAATAAAAACAAGAGTGAAAACAAAAGAAATATATATGCACACAAAAGAAAAAAAAGAGAAGAAGAGAGTTCATTTACATATATGCTTAATAAGCTTTGGTTTGTAATAAAGGTTTGATACTAGTTAGTTTTCATTTTACAGATAAGTAAATGAATCAGTTGTATGCCCAAGGGATGATAGGTCAAGGTCATGAATTAATTTAGCACATGGCAAGTCAGAGCGCGTACCCACGCTAGGGAATGTATAGTTACGCGGTGTTCAAAAGTAAATATCAGAAATCGAGTGTATCAACATAGTGGTTGACCGTGCCCACGTCCAGTGCAGACAAGGGAACATGAGTACTATACATGCACTGAGCGTGATTACACTGTAGGAGCATGTGTTACACTTGAGGTATTCTGGAAAGGTAACTTTAGTCAAAAAGTGTGCGTGTCAACGCTAGGACAGAGCGTGCTTACGCTTGGGCGTTATGTGTCGGGCGTAGCTACAGAGATCATATGCGCGTACCTACGGTCCCTAGAATGGGAACATGCTTGAAAAGAAAAATATTTTTAGAAATTAAAATAGAGGTTAAGCGTACTAACGCAACGTCTGAGTGTGCCTATGCGTGGCCTCAGGTTTGAAGAAAAGCATGATATGTGTGCAAGTCAGGGATAAGCGTGCTCATACGTGGGTTAATCAGAATTCAAGAAAAATTTACAAGTTCTGCGCGTGTTTATGCTCATAAATTAGCGTGCCTACATTAGGAAGGAAAATAAGTCGTGTACTAGTTAGTAGGTGAGCGTACCTACACTCAAGCAAGTACTCACGCTGGAATTCAGCCTATAAATAACGAACCCAACATGCCAAACCCTAACTCATTTCTCTTACGCCTCATTATGTCTCTTGGAACTTCTAAAGTCATGACTATCTAATTCCTATTGCAAAGGTAACGTGTTTTGGGTTATTAACCTTATTCATTTTCATTTACTCACCTTAAACACCATTTAATCCATCCATTACACTCGTTCATCCTCACCCCTCATCTTGTCTTTTCATCTTCCACTAAACCCCACTATATATATATACATTCCCTTTTAACCCAATGGCCACAAGACCTTCAAGAAACATCATCAAGACCAAAAAAAATCAGAGCCATGGAAGAAGAACGAATTTCCAAAAAAAAGAAGTTGAAAGGGGTGGCAACATCAAGTACTCCTACTTCTCCCACTTCTCCTACTTCTCCCATTCCCAAAAATGCTAAGAAAGATAAGGGAGAAAAGTGTTCTAAGCATAGGGAAAACTATGATTGGAGTCGCTTTAGGGACTCAAAGGTAGAAAAAGATTTCAAAATACAGTTCAAAGAAAAGGGTGTGATCAGAGATAGGTTCATGTTATTGCAAGAAGAAGATTGCCCACACCTTGAAATTCGTACTGCTGTGTTGTCTAAAGGATAACAATATTTTAAGATTGTTGGGCTAGGGTTACTATGAACTCACTAGGGAGTTCTATGCAAATTTTAGGGCCAATGCTAGAGATGAAGAGGTCCTTTATTCTTCTTATGTGAGAGGGGCAACAATTTCATTATCTGTAGAAATTATCAACAAGGCTCTTAAGTTACCAATTATAGATACTGAGTATGAATACACAACAATTTTGTATGGTTTCACACACCCTAACAACAAAGTGATGGTGGAGCATGTGCTTTAAACTTACTGCCAAGAGGAAACTACCTTCGAGACTACTGTGGGCTGAGCACCCAAGTTTGTAAGGAAAAATACTTTACTTGATCTCCCTATAATTTAGTGCCAATACATCCTTTCTTCTCTACAGCCTGTGGCTCATTCCACAGAGGTTGTAGTGAGAAAGATGATGTTGATTTATTGTTTAATAGAGGATCTATATGTAGATTTGGGGAATTTAATTTTTTTTTAAGATGGTGAGAGAAGGTTACAAGAAGGCTCAACTTCTTTATTGTTCAATTGTATCTTTGCTTGTTAAGAAGCTTAAAGTAAAGATCCATGAGCAAGAGTGCATTAAGGTAAAGACGGAAAGGTCTCTTGGCAATTTATGGGTCAAGGACAGGATTGACTATGCTCCGGTACGTGAGCGAAGGCCCCCTAGGCCTCAACCTTACCAACCACCCATGCCAACCTTGTCGAGTGTTATGAATGAACTTCAGGCCATCAAGAGGATTCAATTAAGAACATACGACATGGTCATGAACCATGATATTCTATTGAGAAAAATAACCATTGTTCTCTAATTGGACTCTTCCATTGGATCGACGATTACTACTGATAGGGATCAATGGCTTGCCTTAATTGGATTCACTATGCGCCTGATGGAAACCACTCAACCTACCCATACCCTTGCTACTCAAGATGAACCTATGATGGAAGCAGCTGGAGAAGAAGAGGAAGGGGAAAATGAAGATGCTTAGAAGTTTAATTTCTGTTTATTATTTTTTAATTTCTTGTAATTTTATGATTTATGATGTTTGTCTTTAAGATTCTGTATTTTCATTACGTACGTTTAAGACTTCTTGTTTTCATTTTACAGTTTTTTAATTTCTGTAATGAAAGAAAAAAGTATGTTTGTATGTTGCTTCTTTCTCATTCTATTGTAAATCCACTATGTTCTTTTTCTATTGTTACATTTGATTTCATTCATTGTAACTCGCTTAACACTTTGTGGTATTGAAAGCTTCACTAAGATGGGTAAGTATTCTTATCCTTTACTTCAAGCATTATGCAATAACAAAAACTATAAAAAGGGCGAAATAGATACAAATAAAGATCAATGAAATAAGTTAGAAGTAATGCATCCTAAATGACTTAGTTGTTTGTTTCATATTTCACTAAAATAGTTAAGGCTATCCATTGTCCTGATTACATTAGCTTATTCAGTTTTAAATGTTATCATTGAATTTACTAGTGTGTGCATCTTTGATCTAGGCTAGCAATTTGAGACTTATGTATTTGTTCTAAGTTTGGGGATGTGGTTGGTTGACTATTTCCTTGGTTGAGATTTGAGCCTTAATTCTTGATTGAGTGTACTTGCATAGAATTGGGAGATTAATCTTGCTTCTATTCTTTCTTATGCTTCTACTTGACACCACATGGAAATGATGAAGGCTATTTTTTTATAATTTGCTAGGGCCAAATTCAAGCTATCATATGCTTAAGTTTATCCCTTAACCCATTAATTTGAGCCTAAGCCATTTTATGGTGTACTTTTATAAACCAACATTACAAGCCTTGAATTATTTGAGAAAACAATGAATCTGCCCTTATATGTTTCTTAAGCTTATCTTGCTTTGGTTGATTGCTAAGGAATAGCAATTCTTAAGTTTAGGGAAGAAAAGTATGCCCCTACAACAAAAGAAATAGCATATTTTTTGCTGGTTTGGTATATGTTGAAAAATAGAAAATTATTAAAGAGAAAGAGAGGAACCTAAGTGTAAGCAGGTGTAGAAAATTTTTTTTGTGTAGTCCAAAGGAGAAAAAAATGAAATGAAAAGAGCACAACTCAGAAAAGTTATGTAAGCGCCAAGTTTAAAAGCCTCTCTTTCCTTTGAAAAATAAATATATAGAGTCTTCCAAAAATTTTAAGGGGGTAAGAATAAGGAATTCATTGGGAACCAAATCAAGATAAGCTTATGATCATATTTGAAACCTTGCCAATGACTAGAAAAAAATAATTGAGCCATGAGCCTAGCCCCATTACAAGCTGATAAATGTTTAGGTTGCATTAGTTTTACGGTCCATGTAGTCTTGCTTTTAGTTCATTTCATCTTGTTTTCCCCTAATTTCTATGGTTATTCTTATATTTCTGTATATGCTACTTTGGTAGTTGTATTTTGCAGGAACCTTCATGATATAAGTCTATTTGCAAAAGAATTTGGAAGAATTTGAATGGAATAGTGAAAATAGGAAGAGTTCAAGCTTGTGGAAGACTCAAAATTGAAGCCACTCCAACAATTGAAGAAGGATTTACCAAAGGAGGCATTTCAGAACCCAAAAACACCTACAAAACATATGTTTTCCATTGTGGTGTTGTAATCCTTTTCATTATGTCAAACTAAATTCCATTCTTGGTAATTAGGGTGTAGCATGTATGTTGTCGTTCTTCATTATTAAATCACATTTCTTATTCAGTTTTATGCATTTTTAATGTTTCTACTTCGCTTAGAGATAAGTGTAGATGATCTTAAACGGTATGGGTAATCGAAGAATTGACGTATGGTTCGAATCACATAAAACTAAACCTAGGGATTCGGTTAACGAAAGTAAACGAGACTCTTTGAGGGATAATCAGGTTTTTATAAAGCATAAGGGATCTAATTAGGGAATTGAACGCGGTTCTTCAATAATTAGGTACGTTAGTGAGGTTTCGAGAGAAAGTCACTAATCAAATTAGGAAAACTTGCCTTAGGAAATGAGATTTAGTAATTTGGAAATCGAATTGCATTTGGTTTTGTTCACAACATGTGAACCTTTAATTCCCAAGAGATTAATCTCCATTGTTTTCAACTAAATCTTCTCATTCTCATCACTATTTACTTAGTGTTTTCTGTTGGTTTTCTTTTTGTTTTAAGTCAATTTAAATTTTCATTAAAATCGAATCATTGGTCTAGGTAGTCAAATCGTTACAAACTAGTAATTGGGCACAATTCTCATGGGAACGATAACTTTTTATTACGTGATACTCCGTACGCTTGCGGAACGACTATCACAAGCCTGAAAAGTCCCTGCTGACTCATGTGTGTGCTTGTATTGGTGTAAATGATTAGAATAGTTACAAGCTTATCTTAACCTATTTTATTACAAGTATTGAGTGCATAACCCTGAATCATATACACTGGGTGTGATTGAAATACCAATCATGAGAGGTTTTGTCATCACTACATATCCCAAGCTAAATGATGCATGATTAATTGGATAGTTTAGTGTACTTAGATCATTACATAGTTTTAATTTTTAGACATTGCTTAAGGACAAGCAAATATAAAAGTTTGGGAATGTGATAAGTCTTGGAAAGACTTATTCTTTTGATCATTATTTATGTATTTTTATAGATAATTAAATGACTTAATTTGTTATTGTTAAGCTAGTTAAGATCTAATTATGAAAATTAAAAAAGCATAAGTTATGTAGGAAAATTATGTGTAAAGCTTAATATTTTAAAGTTTATCATGTGGAAAATTTATAGAGAGTAAAATAAAAGGAAAATCATAAACTAAGTGTGAAGATATGGACCTATGTCCCAACGTGCTAACATTGGTTCCAACATACCTATGCTAGGATGTTGTCCTTATTTCAGGTCTAAAGGAAAAAAGGTATAGTGAGTCAGTGCCCCAACGCTGATCACACGCTCATAACTACAATGGAAATATTAAGGAAGCTCTTAAGTCATGCGTGCTTACACTACTCAGCGTAAGTTTACGCTAGCACATAAGGAGATTTTTGCATTCAAGTTAGAGGATCAGTGCCCGAACGCTGATCACACGTTCAAAGTTTACGCTGGAAGTATCAGTGAATCTAAGGTCACGCGTGCCTACGCTACCAAGCATATAGTCACGCTTGGGTAAGTGTCAATTAAAACCTCAAGACAGGAGGTCAGCGTCTCAATGCTGCTTACACGCTTGGATTTACGCTCAACCCTTCAAGGAATTAGATCTTGCATCGGAATCCATGCATGGCTACGCTGACTAGTGTGTGATTACACTGGAATTATATCAAGGAAGAAGGGCACTCTAGAAGATGGGCATTCTTACGCCTAGTTCACGCTTAACTTACGCACTCGCTTCTATGACTAACAGGCCCATATCAGGGGGCCAACGTTTCAACACTGGCCATCATGCGTACCTACGTCTACTCTCTGGAACTCATGTTGATTTATTTTAATAGCCGAGTGTGCACTTATGCCCACGGGTGTGCCTATACGCATACACGAGGGAAAGGAACCTGATTCAAATAATCCATGTTGTCTTGTGTTAATTCTAGGCTAAGTTAAGTTTTGTTACTTATGTAGAAGCCCCAAAAGGGGCAATTTTGTAATTTGTAATTTTAGTAGTTGTTAGTTATTTCTAGTTAGTATAAATAATTAAATGACAATGTAATTAGATACTTCACATAATTCAGAATTCACACCTTCTCTTCAGATTGGATCTCTCTATTCTCTTTACCTTCTCTCTACCCTGAATCATGTCTTCTCTATCATCTTGCATCTATTTTTCTACTATGTGTAACTAAATCTCCATGGTTGGGATCTGTGGAAGCTTCAACGGAAGTTAATGTTTAGTTATTAAGGATTGATATCTATTAAGGCATGTATGAACATTATAAGACTATTGATTTCAACTTCTAAATTGGAATATTCAGACCTATTTAGAGTTTCTCTCCAGAGAGGAATCATGGTAGAAATCCCTGGTATGCATCTTGCTTCCTAGTTACTTCAGGCCTAAGATATTAGGTGAATAGCTAGGGTTCAATCTTAATTTCGCATTAGTTTCAGTACATGTGAATACCTAAGGAATTAGGGTTCGTGTGTAGTAAGATAACGAAAATTGCCTAAGGGATTAGGGGTTATTCACCCACGGAATTCTATGCATGACCTTCATGGACATTTATGCCTTATTCATATGGTTTTAACTGACATTGTATCCTAAAGCTAATCCCAACCTACTTTCATTACTATCAACTACATCAATTTCTATTGTGATTTTATATTACTATTGTGTTTTCATCAAAAATTCAAAAAAAATATATCAAAAACTATAAAAACATGTATTCAATGTGTTGCATGAGCTTTTGTTTGGTTCAGATAGTATCAGCTTTAGGTTAAGGTAATTAACTCAATCCCTATGGGAACGATACAAATATACATAGTTTAACGATTGGTGCGCTTGCTATAGTATTCATCTTCCGATGATGTTGCATCATGAAGACACCAAGAATTAATTCCCAACTAAATTTTCCCAGTTGTTTTTAAAGTGTTGTAACTGATTCGCATCGAAATTTGGCAGTCTTTTGTATTTTGGCCATAACTCCCACTCCGGTTACCGGAATTCAACATTCTTTAGCTCGTTGGAAAGGAAAGAAAAAGATCTACAACTTTCATTTTGACCATTTCACCTAGTTCTCAATAGAACCCATTTGTAATGTTATGACAACATTAATACGAAAATACCACCACAAACAACTATATGTTCGTCTCTCATGTCTTGTGATCCCATGCAAGCTTTTAGCTCTTGACACCTCATATGCCATATGTCAAGCTTAGCTTCTCCCCCTCCATCTATAAATAAACCTTCCACCACTGCATTTCACTATTTGCTCTAATTTTTCCCCCTAAGACACTAAGGCAAAAATCAAAGCTCTTTTCTCTTCTCCTCTTTTTACTTGGCTGAGAGGCTCCCTCACTTTTAGGGAGTCTCTCAAGAATTCAAAAACACTATTAAACACTTTTATCATTCTTTATAACCTTAGCTCTTCCATCTTTCTCTATTCCCATCAATTTTAAGCTTTTATTTCCCTTCCCTTTAAGTTTGGCTGAACCACCCTCATCCATTCAAGGGTGAGTTTTCTTCCCTTCTCACTCAAGGAGTACTTCCCACCATCTCTTTTGGGCATCTTAGGAACCTTTGGAGAAGATAAAAGACCAAGCAAAGCAAGACATGCCTAGGAGCTCTATTTCCACATGATTTAAGGTAAACAGGGTGTTTCTCATTAAATCTTGTTTTAAATACTTTGCATGTTGATTTTAGGTGATGATATTGAAGTTCTATGTGTATGCATGTTGTTCTCTTGATGATTTTGAACTTAGATCTTGTTACATGTTGATTTTTGATGGTGACTATGGAAGTTAAAAGTCATGCATGTTGATTTCCTAGTGTCTTGAACCTTGATCAATTTGCATGTAAGAGTAATGGTCTTAGAAATAAAGTCTTTAATGCATGCTTGAGTGTTTTGACATAATTACATGGTGGCATGTTAATTTTGTGGCCATTAGAATCTATGGATGTGTTGAAAAGATTTGGTGTTAAATAAATTTTTGCTTACATGATAATATTAAAGTTAGGGATGCTTGATTTTGGCCTAAAAGAATTAATGGGATTTGATATTAAGAATAATGGCATGATGTTAATTATTTTGAGTGATTTTGGAAAATATATGATGCTGAAATTTTTACTAAGAAAATAGTTCATGAATTTTTGGGTGATAAATTACATATGTGATTATTTTCCTTAGAATCAAAATTTGGAAGCATGAACTTTGTTGGAAAATTGATATTTTGATAAGGTTTGGAAAAAATATTATATTCTGAATTTTTAGGTAGTAAATAAGTCTTGATATAAAATTTTAAGTGTTATTGGTGTAAGTGTTTATTTTCTTAAAAGACATGAATTTTGGTGCATGATAAGTATTGATCATTTAGTGTTTTAAGTGATGAAAAAAATGCTTTTATGCCATGTAAATGATGCTACCATGGGATGGAAAAATTTAAGAAATAAGATTTTAAGAAAAGAACAATTTAAATTTGACAATAAAGGAATTAATGTGATTCACAAAAAGAATGTTATGCAAAAAAATGATTTTTGAGTGTGTATATGTTTGTGAATATATGCCGCCATAGCTGAATGTATTTGAGAAAATATGAGATAAATATGTTGGTGTTGAAAAAGAAAATATATAGAAGTCC
Source organism: Clitoria ternatea (assembly GCA_037962975.1). Classification (NCBI taxonomy): domain Eukaryota; kingdom Viridiplantae; phylum Streptophyta; class Magnoliopsida; order Fabales; family Fabaceae; genus Clitoria; species Clitoria ternatea. The sequence goes on from CM075673.1 coordinate 47,592,449, forward strand.
CAATAGGGTCCGCGAAAGAAAACTCGGTACAAATCGGTTACGGTAAAACGTATGATTGCAAAGTGTGTGGTGGACAGGAATATTGCCTTTATAATGTAATTTATTGCCCCGTTTGGTTTTATTAATATATTGGGCACTACCCAAGAGTGTGGAGATGAAAGGAATAAGTGTTAGGTAGGCATTGTCCTTAACCGCAACTTACAACATATAAAAATGAAAGAAAAATAATGTACTAGGAGTTTTATGGCATTTTTGAATTCTGGGTAGTATAGTGTTATTTTCTTACTCTGTAAATATAGGATTTTGAAATTTAAATACTTTTGGCTTTGGAATCACTGAATTCGGAGTTTTCTAGTAGAAATACAACAAGAACAAAGTTTTCAACAAAAACCGACAAAGGAAAATATTTTGCAAAAATTTTAGTATTTGATTCATTAATATGGATATTTTAAGAAGTTATTTTTATACTATGAATTTTTGGACATAAATTTAAGGGGTTTTGGTCTAAGAACCAAAATAAATAAAGTTCTGTGGCCCAATAATGCGACACGATGATGTTTCATAAATCGATCAAAGATTAATAGAAATGGTATTTTGAGGTCTCATAAGATTTTAATTATTTTACTATACTTTAATGAATTCATAAAGCAAGAGATAAAAATAAGTGTATGATTTGAGAAATAATAGGACTAAGTTCCGTTATGAGACGATATAGTGGGACGGCGTCTAACGTGTTGGTTAAAATAACCCTTTTTCTTTAAAGTGATGGTTTTCTATTTGTCGACTATTTTACACCAAAACTATTGAACAATCATGTTTTCAAGGACCGAGTCGGTACCTATTCATGGGTGAACTAACCAACGAAATGGTATGCCCAGGATTCGGTTAACAGTTCACAGTAGTTACAATTGTGTGGCAAATCTTTTTCACCATATTGCTAAGTTTTGAGTATGACTATGAAAAGAGAATTTTAAGAATTATGAATCTCAGTGAATAATGTTTTGAAAGGTAAAAGGTACTATTTTCCAATATATATAGGTGATTAAATTTATATATTAAGAAGACAAGTAGGGTCCTTACTAGAAGTTGAATTTGTAAGATATTGATGATAATACGAGGGATTGTGGCCATCCGCATTAAGGACAATGGACTACTAATGCAAGGACCCTACTCGGTGATGATGGATAAAGGCAAGGATAAATGTGTGGCATTCATGCATCATTTTAATATGTTGGGATTATGGATTGGATCGTGGCGACGAGCATACAATGAAGGGTACACTAGAGAATGTGTGCGTTTCGGTAGAGGACCTTGGGAGTACAACCGGGTTAGAAATCTAATGATTCGGTGTAGCACCCGAGGCTAGACAGTCAGTGGCAAGCCTGGTGTACTTTGACTAGGAAAAGTATTTCTATGACCGTGTAGGGCAAGTTTTGACCGTGTATGATCATGCATGAAGCATGAGGATGGATCCATGTTGTTTTGGACGTTCGTGTCCCTTACCCCTGATGGTTGTGAGAACTTTAGCTAGCTCTGGTCGCTCTGGAAAATAACATGAATGGTATTCCTCCTAGTAGACGTACTGAGGAGATGAGGTTATGGGCCTTCTTCGCATCATGAGGACACAATTAAATAAGAAAGTTATAAGATACATAACTCATGCATGGCATTTGAATGACTAAAACACTGGATGTATGGTGATGAATTGTGTGGTGATCTTGATTGTGGATTATGTGGTATCTATGAACTATGCAATGACTGTGATTATGAATCATGTAATGATTCTGCTTATTGTTGTTAATCATATCCATGAACTGTGTGATGGCCATAATTGTGGATTGTGTAAAGCTTTTGCTTGTTCCTGTTATTCATACCTATGGATTGTCTGATGACAGTGCCTGCGGTTGATGCATAATCTCAGAGGATTAAATTCTTTTGGCAAGCGCACCAATCATTAAATTTGAAATATATTTGATTGTCCCATAGGGATTGAGGTAATTACCACAATCTTGGATTAACACAAGATGAACCAGAACAACACAGTGTAAAATTCATTCTGTTTTTTTGCTGTTTTTATACTTTCTATGTTTTTGTATTTTCAGAAACAATAAAAGAGATGAAGTGTAATTGATGGAAGATAGGTTAGGATTACTTCAGCTCATAATTTCATCAAGAAACATGCAATTAAGGTTCAATCAAGCTTCAGATTCAAGAGGACAATTCACAGATGGTTAATCCCTAATTCCTTAGGTGTTCAGTGACAGAAATCTAATGCGAAATTGGGGATTGAACCCTAACTATTCACCTAATTACTAGGCCTGAATTAGTTAGGAAGCTAGAAGTTACCTAAGCCTTAACCATGATTCCTTATTGGTGAGATTCTTCAATTAGGTCTGGATTTGTCAATCCAACAATGTAGAGCCACTTCTCAGCTTGTTCTCCTCATGCTTCAGAAGATAATTTCCTCAATGTAGATTCAAGATTCCATTGGAAGCTTTAGCAATCCCCACCCTAGGGGTTTAGCAACCCATGGAGATAGATTCAGAAAATGGAACGTGGAGAGCCATGGAAGAGAGGGTTTAGATAGGGAAAATGTTTAGAGAGAGATTGAAAATCAGAAAATGAATTAGTGTTATTGCTTCCGTGTGTCAATTACAAAAGAATTACAAATATATATAGCTACGACAAAACTAACTAACTGACTCTAATTAATTACAAAGGAATGAATAATTATAACATAATAATTAAATTACTAATATACAAAAATAGTCAGCAACTAATAAAATAATTAAAGGTAACTATTACAACAAATCACGTTGAAGGAAAAATAATAAACTGGGCAATTAGAATTCATGCTTAAGCGTGATCATCTGCGCGCTTGAGCGTGATGACCTTAACTTTATGCATTCCGTGACTTTACGCTTAAGCGTGAACGTGTCTGCTTGAGCATGGTGCTTTATTTTGATGCATGCATGGTGATCTCACGTGAATGCAAGGCTCACGCTTAAGCATGAAACTTGTCCGCTTAAGCGTGGATTGCATGTTGACTTCACGCTTGAGCGTGGAACTCCTTCGCTTGAGCGTGATTGTTATACCTTGCTGATTCTTCTCTTTATTTGATTCTATTTGTGCGCGTACGTACGCTGGGATTCCAGCGTATGTACATTGGATCTCCTGTACCTAATCCTGCAAAATACAACATATAAATGCCTAGCGTATGTACGCTGGCTTTCTAGCGTATTTACACTAGGTTAATAAATCTCTTAATAAACATATTTCCCTATGTACTTATCTTTTTTTAATCAATTTCTTGCACAATTTAAACACATTTGAATTAAATAACTAAACAAGAAAGAATGGTAATTTATTAAATAATAATGCCAAACTCAACATAATTTAATGAATTAAGTTAAATTAAAGATGAATTTATTAAGTCTTTTCAAGACTTATCACATGCCCAAACTTAAAGCTTGCTTGTCCTCAAGCAGGGAATCAAATTAATTAACTTAATTGCACTCACTCAAGATAATCAACCTTTCCTTAACTTAATTCATACCATAATTATTGAATACCTTTCATGCTTTCTTTTTGCATATTCTAAAAATATAATTACTCACACTTTCCTTGGGAACAAGCTGATGATGCTTTCCTCACATGGATCAGTGTTTCACTCTTCTCTCAGTGTATAGGGTCAATTACATGCACTCATCACCTGCATAATTGCCAGATCAACATAGGCTTGCAACAATACTAAACATCATGACATATGTTAGCATAATTGGATCAGTAAGGGCTTTTTAAGCTTGTAATGGGGTTAGGGTACAAGCTCCATTTTTGTTTTTCTAGTTAATGTTGGGTTAAAAGATGTGCCCACTGATGCCTTGCCTCAATCTTAACTTAAATGCCTTTACTAACCAGCTCTTTTGCTTTTATTTTTCTCAGATGAAGGATAACTCAACTACTTGTGGTGCTTTGCACCTTCTTCTCTTTCAGTCCTTTGGACTATTTCTTTCTTCTCTTTCATTTTTTTCTTCAATACCATTTTTTTTCTATATAAGAATTGCTTTGTTGATTTTTCACTTTTCTTTTGCTTTTGCTATTCTTCCTTTCATTTCTCACAATCCCCATCTATAATTAAGGTCAGAATGTGTCCTTTAATTGCTGTTAGGCACACTCTTCATCCCCAAACTTAGAACTTGCTAGTCCCTAGCAATAAGATAAGACTCAGCAGATCATCAGTGGTACATCCAGGGATAATTCACTTGGTTTTTCTCAGATAAATAGGCTTGTAAAGTTAGGTACATAATCAGAATAAAAGGGTCTCAGGCTCAAATATAATTATTGGGTCAAAGGATAATTAATAGTGATTAGGATGGCTAAATTTGGCCCTGGCTAATTTTTAAAGAAGGCATTCATCATTTCCAATTGGCAAACATATATTCATTTAGCAAGCACTGAAGTAAATTCTATCTCACTAACAATAATGCAGGCACACTCGGAAAAGAAATAATAAAGGCTCAAAAGCTAATAAATTATAGGTAATCATCCAATCATGTCCCCAAACTTAATGCGAGATTATAAATTCATATTGCTAACTGGCATGGTGAATATACGAATAATTAAGGATGAAAACAGTTATGGATAGGGATCATGAATCAAGGAATGCGAATCAATTAATTTATCCAATTGATGCTTGAGAATCAACAACTTTAAATAATTAAGAAGAATTCTAATTTAAACATAGTGAACACCTTTCATAAGTTAATGAGAGTAATGGATAGATTACTTTTCTTTTTACCTAAATGGCAAGGATTTGTTGAGTGATGGTTGCAGGAATTAGATAATACAAATCAGAAAAGAAAATAGCAACAAACAACTTAACATAGAAATAAAATTTCATTACAGCGGAAAAGGGAATACATTGTTCAAGAAAGGACATTAAAAGAAAGTTATTACATCACAGAATTAACTTAGCATAAATGACAGCAAATTAAAATATCAATCTTCCTTTTCTTCATCGTCTTCATCAGCAGCCCCAGCCATAGGCTCATCATTATGTTGCTCAGGGTGGGGTGGAAATTCATTTGCCAGAGGTGTGTCATCAGGGGGAATGGTGAACCCAATGGAAGCCAACCATAAGTCTCTGTCAGTTGGAACTCCCATTTCTTCAGTATGGTCCACATTCATTGTAGTGGCAATCTTTCTCAGCATGAGATCATGGTTCAGGACCAGATCATAGGTCCCTAGCTGCATCTTCTTCATGGCTTGGATTTCTTGCATTACCATAGAGAAATCAAAAGGATTACCTGAGCCTGTTGAAGGTGGTGGTGCAGAAGATGATGGTTTGGGTTGTCTGTGATGCTTTGACTCTTAAGGCATAAAGTGGTCAATGTGGTGTATCACCTAATACTTGTCCATAATCCTTTCAGGCTTCACCTTTGTCAATTCTTCATAGTTCAACCTAACCTAATTCTTTGGGGCCAATAAAGTGATAACAGAGCAATATGGCAGTTGGAGATTTTTTTCAATGGCTTTCACCATCTCCTCCAGTATTAACTCACCCAAATTAACTTACAGGCCTTTCATTAAACAATAAATCAACACCAACCTCTTAATGACAACCTCAGTAGCATGAGCCACAGGTTGCAGGGACGAAAGGACATAGTGGCACCATAAGAGGGGGAGATAATTCAAACAACTCCTCCTGACACATTTTGGTGCACCACTCACTTTTGTTATATATGCAGCCCCTTATTCACAGCATTCTTCTAGAATTTCTTTCCTAAGCTTCTCATTTTCAGCCCTATGGAAGATATCCACTATCCAAGTGTATTGACATCCTTCACCATCTAAGATAGGTATTTTCAAAAGCTTATTCAGTATGTGACTAGATAGAGGAATGGTGACTCCTCTCAAGAAGGAAGAAAAAGGAACCTTATCTTCAATAGAATTAGCCCTTAGATTGGCATAAAATTCCCTAGTAAGTTCTTGGTAACTATTCCCTAAGTTCTCATTAAAATACTGCCATCCCCTTGCAAACATAGCAGCCTTTACATCAATATCCGAGCAATTATCTTCATCAAGGACTAAAGCCCTTTCCCTTATTACTCCTCTGTTTTTGAATTTTTTCTCATATTCTTGGGCAGCCTTGAAATCTCTAAACCTATGCCCATCAAAATCCTCATTTCTCTTGGATTTCTTTTCCTCCTCAAGGCTTTTACTCTTTTTGGGTGGTGGAGAAATAGGGGTGCTTACATTAGCCACCTCTTCCCTTTCTCTTTTGGGGGTTTCTTCACACTTTCCATTTCAACAACTCTTTCTGGTTTTCTAAAGAGTCTTTGTGATCTTGTGGACATTGTGAGTGTTAAGGATGGTATTTATAGAGCCTAAATGGATGCAAATGCATGAACAACACAACCCTAGAGAAATGAAAATGTAAGATGAAAAGGTATGATGGATGCAGAAAGTTTGAAATTGAAACAATGAAATACCAAAATCCTAGCTATTAACTGAAATTAAGGAATGAAAAGATGTTACCCTTCAAAGGAATCCAAAGATTGTGCCTTTTCCTCTTCAAAACCCAAGTTTCCAACGTAGAGAGTTAGGGTTTGTACACTGAGAAGGTTTTATACTGCTGAACCCAATGCCTGGGTACGCGTGGATACATTGAAATCTTGGCATATATACGCCCTTATTAAAACACAACAGATGGTAATAGGTGGTGAAGTATGAATTCTCGCTCAAGCGCGGGACATAACAGGAGGGATCACGCTCTAAGCATGAAATGGTCACGCTCAAGCGTCAGCTTGGTCCAGTAGTAACGCTTAAAACGTGGAGTTCCTCGCTCAAGCATACAGGCACAATAGGATAGACACTTCTACGATCATGCTTAAGTGTGCATATTCTCTCGCTCAAGCGCGAGGCATTACAGGGTTCATGTTAGTACTCGCTCAAGCGAACAATAGTCAAGCTTGAGCGTGAAGGCATATGTAAAATGTCAAAGGTTCACGCTTAAGCGCAAACCTCTTCGCTCAAGCGCACAACATGCTTAAGGAAATCACGCTTCAAGCGTGAAAGGGTCACGCTCAAGCGCCAGGTTAGTCCAGGACACCCAGAAATCACACGCTCAAGCGCCTAAAATTCGCCCAAGCTACAAGGGCTCTCGCTCAAGCGGACAGAGGTCTCGCTCAAGCGCAAATGCATAATAAAAGGGTCACGCTTGTTACTCCCCGAGCTCGCTCAAGCACGCAATGGTCACGCTTAAGCGTGAAGGCACATTTCTATCTACGCTTGAGCACGCAAGGTTCTCGCTTGAGCGCCAATGGGGGCTTGATACTAATTTATTTACGCATAGCAATGCCTGGTTTGGAGCGTATGTACGCGTACATACTGGTCCATAATTTTATTAATTTGTTGATACGCGTATGAAAACTGGAATTCAAAGTTTATACACTCAAACCTTATTCAATATTTTTAAGCTTATTCACACCTTATTCAAAATTTTTAGTTTTCAATTATTGTTTAAAAACACAAAGCACAAAAATACAATAATTAAAATGTAGGGTTGCCTCCCTCAAGCGCTTCTTTAAGGTCACTAGCTTGACCTTTGACATCGAAGAAGATGCCTGTATAGACATAGAGGATTTCTACCTATCAAACTCTCCTCCAAAGTAGAACTTGAGTCTTTGGCCATTCACTTTGAATGTTCTTCTAATGGCTGGTTCTTTTACTTTAATTGCACCATGAGGGAAAACCTCATTCACAATAAAAGGTCCAGACCATTTGGATCTGAGTTTTCCTGGAAAAGTCTCAGTCTGGAATTAAACAACAAGACTTTGTCATCCCTCTTAAACTCTTTTTTGTTTATCCACTTATCATGCCACCTCTTAGTTTTTTCTTTATAAATTAAGGCACTCTGATAAGCATTGAGTCTGAACTCCTCAAGTTCATGGAGGTTCAGGACTCTCTCCTCTTGAGACTTGTCAAGATCCATATTTAACAGCTTTGTGGCCCACCATGCCTTATGCTCTAACTCCACAGGGAGATGGCAAGCCTTACCATATACTAACTGATAAGGTAATATGCCAATTGGAGTCTTAAATGCTATCCTATAGGCCTACAATGCATCATCTAATCTTACTGACTAGTCCCTCCTAGATTTCCCTACCACTTTTTCTAATATCCTCTTGATTTCTCTATTAGACAGCTCAACTTGTCCATAAGTTTGTGGATGGTATAGAGTAGACACCTTATGGAGTACCTCATAATGTCTTAGAGCTTTTTCCATGATTCTATTACAGAAATATGACCCTCCATCACTAATGAGGACTCTAGGAACTCTAAATCTAATGAAAATGTTCTTCTTTATAAACCTAAGAACCACATGTGCATCATTGGTTCTTATAGGGATTGCCTCCACCCATTTGGAGACATAATCCACAACAACAAGGATATACTCATTGGAGAATAACTTTGGGAATGGTCCCATGAAGTCAATGCCTTAAACATCAAATAACTCCACAACTAAAATATTTGTCAAAGGCATGCCAACTTTAGCAGAAAGGCCTCCACTTCTTTGGCACTTATCACACCTTTGCGCATATGCTCTAGCATCCTGAAAAATTGTTGGCCAATAAAAGCCACATTACAATACTTTTGCTGCTGTTCTAGAGGCACCATGGTGTCCTCCATAATAGGAGTCATGGCAGTGCCATAAGAGTCTTTCTTGCTCTGATTCAGGCACATATCTCCTGATAATTCCATGTACTCCTATCTTATACAGAAATGGATCATCCAATAGAAAAGTTTTACTATCATGAAAGAACTTTTTCTTCATTTGGGATGTCCACCCTACTGGTACCACAGAGGCACTTTTAAAGTTGGCCAGATTAGCATACCATGGTCCTGTGGCAATTTCCATCAGCCTCTTATCTGGGAATTCCTCTTTTATCAAGATAGAGTCTGATTCACCTTCCAAACAAGAGAGTTGATCAGCCACTGAGTTCTCTACTCCTTTTTTATCTCTTATTTCCAAATCAAACTCTTGGAGTAATAGAACCCACCTGATCAACCTTGGCTTTGATTCTTTTTTAGCTAGCAAGTACTTGATTACTGAATGGTATTTATAGACAATGACCTTAGCACCAATCAAGTAAGCTCTGAATTTATCAAATGCATACACTACAGCAAGCATCTCTTTTTCAGTAGTGGTATAGTTTATTTGATTCTCATTCAACACCTTACTAGCATAATAAATGACATGTGTTAATTTTTCTTTTTTCTGCCCCAGTATAGCCCTATAGCAAAATCACTTGCATCACACATGAGTTCAAATGGTAAAGACTAATCGGGTGTTACAAGAATTGGAGCCGTAATTAATCTTTGTTTTAGATTTTCAAAAGCCTTGACACAGTTTTCATCAAAAACAAAAGTATAATCTTTCACCAGTAAATCAGTCAAAGGCTTTGCTATTTTTGAAAAGTCTTTTATAAATCTCCTATAGAAGCCAGTACATCCTAAGAAACTCCTCATTTCTTTCACATTGATTGGAGGAGGAAGCTTTTCAATAGTGTCAATCTTGGCTCTATCTACTTGAATGCCCCCAACAGAGATTTTGTGGCCAAGGACTATCCCTCCTCTAACCATAAAATGACATTTTCCCAGTTGAGGATAAGATTAGTCTCTTGACATCTCACAAGCACCTTAGATAAGTTGCTGAGGCATATATAAAAGCTGTCTCTAAACATAGAGAAGTCATCCATGAAGACCTCAATGAACTTCTCTACCATGTCCCTAAAAATTACCAACATACACCTTTGAAAGGTTGCTGGTGCATTGCACAAACCAAAAGGCATGCGCCTATATGCAAAGATTCCATATGGACAGGTAAATGCTGTCTTCTCTTGATCGTTTAGATCAACCACAATCTGGTTGTAACTAGAATATCCATCAAGGAAGCAATAATACCCATGACCTGACAGCGTCTCAAGAATTTGGTCTACAAATGGTAGAGGAAAGTGGTCTTTTCTAGTGGAGTCATTTAACCTTCTATAGTCTATGCACATCCTCCAACCTGTAGTTGGTCTAGTGGCAATGACTTCACCTTCTTTATTTTTAACAGTGGTCATCCCTCTTTTCTTAGGCACCACTTGGACCGGAATGATCCAAGCGCTATCCGAGATAGGATAGATAATCCCTGCATTAAGGAGTTTAACCACTTCTTTCCTTACAACTTCTTTCATTATGGGGTTTAACCTTCTTTGTGGTTGAATAACTGGGGAGTAGTCATCCTCCATCAGAATTTTATGCATATAAAATGATGGACTAATCCCCTTTAAATTAGAAATGTTCCAACCAATTGTAGATTCATGTTTTCTTAAAACCCCTATAAGTTTTTCTACATCCTCATCATCTAACTCAGCATTAATGATTACTGGATGTGATTCATTATTTCCCAAGAAAACATATTTCAGATGAGAAGGCAAAGGTTTCAAATCAAGTTTTTCTTCAAACACTTCCTTACCTTTCTCAATTGCAGTATTATTTAATTTTTCTTTCTTTTCATCTTCTGACTCCCCTACTTCACATACTTCTAGTAGGTTTAGCAACTCAATATATGAGTCATCTAACTCCTCAGTCTCAGAGTCAACATCATCCTCTAGAAAGGCTTGTAAAGCCTCTTCTTCAGTTCTTAACAGCATAGGAGTCTTATAACTTTTAATTTCTTCAAGCATAAAACAATCCATCTTCTCAGTTGGATATTTCATAGCATTAAAGACATTAAAAGTTACTTGCTCCTCCTGAACTCTCAGCATGAGTTCTCCCTTCTCTATATCAATTAAAGCTCTTCCAGTAGCTAAGAAGGGTCTCCCTATGATTTAAGGAATCTCTCTATCAGCTTTTATATCCAAAACTATAAAATCCACTAGAAAGATGAACTTATCTACCTTAAATAGCAGATCTTCCAGCATCCTATGAGGATATTTGATAGACCTATCAGCAAACTGCAAGGACATACGAGTTGGTTGCAGGTCATTAATTCCTAATTTCCTCATTAAGGACAAAGGCATAAGGTTTATACTAGCTCCTAGGTCACATAAAGCACTTCCAACATGAACATCCCCTATTTCACAAGGTATTATAAAAGATCCAGGATCTTCTAGCTTTTGAGGGAGTTTCTTTTGAATAATTGCACTACACTCTTGAGTAAGGGTAATCATTTCATCTCCCTTAAGCTTTCTCTTCTTAGACAGAAGTTCTTTCAAAAATTTAGCATATGAAGGCATCTCTTGCAATGCCTCAACAAAGGGAATATTTATGTGAAGCTTTTGAACACATCTAAGAACTTAGCAAACTTTTGCTCCTCTATCTGTTTCTTGAATCTATGTGGAAATGGAGCATTCTTTAATTTCTCAAGAGTTAGCTTGACAGCTTCCTCCAAGATCAAATCATTCTTTTTCTTTTTCTTTTGATGAACTTGGTTTTCTTTCTCTTTTTCTGTTTCTACTTTATTTTTAGTTTTCTTTATTTTGTCACTTTCCTACTCTTTTTCTTTTTCCACAGTGTTTTTAGTACTTGGAGTAGGAAGAACCAAAGTTTTTCCACTCCTAGTGATTATTGCTTTGCAATGTTCCCTTGGATTTACCTCAGTATCTCCAGGAAAATTGCCTGATTGTCTCTCAGCTAACTACTTTGAGAGCTGTCCAACCTGATTTTCCAGATTCTGGATGGACGCTTCTTTGATTTTTAAAGCTGGCCTGAGTGGCCTGAATGAACTGAGATAGAACATTCTCAAGTTCAGACTTTTCTTTAGGGGGAGGGGGAGGTGGTTGTTGTGATCTATTTATGGTTTGATTTTGTGGCATATTTTGATTTAAATATGGACCTTTCTACCATGAAAAATTGGGGTGGTTCCTATAGTTAGGATTGAAGGAATTAGAGGGGTAATTCCTTTGAAACTGTTGCCCCATGTAAGTAACTTATTCAGTAGGCATATTTGGATCACCCATGCTATTCTCATGGTCTCCACCATAAAAGTCACAGCTCATCATACAAACTTGACTAGGCTTTTGGAGTTCTAAAATCTGTACACTTAGTTTCTCTAAATCCTGATTCATCAACTTACTTTGAGCCAAATAAGCATCTTGTGCTTCTAATTCTAATATCCCTCTCTTAGGGATTTGGCTCCTTTCACTAACTAAACATTCATTTGAAGCTATAACATCAATCAGCTCTATAGCTTCTTCTACAGTTTTTGTAGTTAATGAACCTCCAGCTGAGGCATCAATCAAGACCCTAGTTGCTGGTCTTACACCAATATAGAATATGGTAACTTGCTACACATCAGGAATCCTATGATAAAGACATTTCCTTAAACTTTCTGTGTACCTATCCCATGCTTCCATCAGAGATTCATCCTCTCTTTGCTAGAAACAAGTGATTTCAGTGTGCAACGTGGCATACTTGAAGGAGGGAAATTATTAGCTGCAATTGGAGGCTTAAGGATGCTGGACTGCGATCCTTCTTCAGTAGGCCTGGAGTAGTCACCTAGTGTAACTCTCCTCTGCTCCATTTCTTGCTGTTCTTTTTATCTTTTCTCATTTCTAAGTTTATGCTCTAACAAATCAATATCAGGATCAAAGAAGAAAGGCTCTCCTCTGTTCCTTGACTGCATACACCAAATATTAGACACAAAAACAATTCACAGCTACTGCTACACACAAACTACTGCTATACTAAAGATGAGAATTAAATTGCTACTCAATGCAAAAACAAAATTAAATGGTTCAGTCTAGTACCGGTCCAAGGACTATTGATATTACTCAACAATCCCCGACAACGGCGCCATTAACTTGATGAATAATCTCAGAGGATTAAATTCTTTTGGCAAGCACACCAATCGTTAAATTTGTAATATATTTGATCGTCCCATAGGGATTAAGGTAATTACCACAATCTTGGACTAGAATAAGCTGAACCAGAACAACACTGTAAATTTCATTCTATTTTTTTGTTGTTTTTATACTTTCTATGTTTTAGTATTTTCAAAAACAATAAAAAAGATGAAGTGTAATTATGGAAGATAGGTTAAGATTACTTCAGCTCACAATTTCATCAAGGAACATGCAATTAAGGTTCAATCAAGCTTCAGATTCAAGAGGACAATTCACAGATGGTTAATCCTTAATTCCTTAGGTAATTAACACTAATTCCTAAGCATTAAACCCTAATCCCTTAGATGTTCAGTGACAGAGAAATCTAATGCAAAATTAGGGATTGAACCCTAACTATTCACCTAATTACTAGGCCTGAATTAGTTAGGAAGCTAGAAGTTACCTAAACCTCATCCATGATTCCTCATTGGTGAGATTCTTCAATTAGGTCTGGATTTGTCAATCAGCAATATAGAGCCACTTCTCAACTTGTTCTCCTCATGCTTCAGAAGATAATTTCCTCAATGTAGATTCAAGATTCCATTGGAAGCTTTAGCAATCCCAACCCTAGGGGTTTAGCAACCCATGGAGATGTGTAATATCCCTGATAATTTAGGAAAAATTACATGTAGTAGAAAATATTATTAATTGTTTTTGAATATTATTTGGAATTTTTATGAATCATTGGACAATTATGAATAATTAAACATTATGAATGTAAATAAAATTATTTAATTAGCTGGATAATAATGAAGTGAAGACCGGTTGAGAGAAGAGAAGTGTTTGAGGAGGAAATGGAGTGGCAACCGGTTGAAAAGGTTACCGGTCACCCTGGGCTTTAAAAAAGGTTTCTTTTTCTTTCTCTCTCCCAATTACCACTTATACGCGAGCCACTATTTCTCCTTCTTCTTCTTCGCTTATTGCTGTTCCTGTTCATCTTCTTCCTCCTTCATTGCTGGTTGCATGCTCTAGGAAAGGATCTCGTTTGCATCAAAACTGAGTGCTAAGCTCAGTTTCGTGACTGTGGCCTCAAGGTGAGTCCATTGATCTGTTGCATTTTGTTTCCTTGTTCCCTTTCGTTTCTTTGGTGACTAAGTAGCCATGCATGGCTGTGAATGGGTCTGTTCTCCACTCCTCTGGTAAGTGTGAGCTCGAAAATGGTCCTTAGAACTGAGGAGGATGTTAAGCTAATGGGTTTTGCACTCTGACCCGTAGGAAGTAGATCGAACAATGAAAGGCCGATTGACGGAGCTGAGACTGTGAACCCAGTGCTCAGAGGGCGTAACCGACACCAGGAGCAGATTATAGAAGCTTGGAACCGAGGTAAGGGGGTGTTCGGGTTATGATTAATTAGAATATGACCTATTTCCTATCCGAGCCGTTGAACGGTGTGAACAGGGTAAGAAAATGTTATTGAATGTTGTTGTGTGCCTATGTTTGAACATGTGTGACTGTGGACACCGATCAGTTGAAGATTGGGTGTGTGGCCGAGTTAATCATGTCATGAACTTGAAATATTTAATGTTGAGATGATCGGTGTTATAATGTGAAGCCGGGTTTTACAAGCAGGTCACCCGAGTGATGAGAAATTGATGTTGATGGTCACTTATAACATGTGAAATGTGAACTGTATGTATGACTATGTGGTGGAGGACGACCAACGGTATGAATTACCCTGTTTTTGGCTTCAGTGGTCAAGTCGGACCCAGTTAAGCTACCCAGAGGTCTTTGACCCAGTGGTTGAGGGGGAGCCAAGTCGGGCTTGGTGAACCAAGTCGGACTCCCAGCTGAAGGTCAATTCTTTTAGTATCCGGATACTAGGCGTCAAATTTTATCTGAGAGTCAGTTGTGATAATGGATGAATTATTAGCTGTGATGTGCAGATTTGCCGAGTGAAATTGTTATATTCGCCGAGTGAAATTTGTTATATTTGCCGAGTAACATTTGTTATATTTTCTGAGTGAAACTGTTATATTCGCCGAGTGAAATTTGTTATATTTGCCGAGTGACATTTATTATATTTGCCAAGTGAAACTGTTATATTCGCTGAGTGAAATTTGTTATATTTACCGAGTGACATTTGTTATATTTACCGAGTGAAGTTTGTTCTATTGGCCGAGTGCGAATTAATTACCAAGTATGATGTATTATAATTGCCGAGTGTGATTTGCAAAGTGATGAAAATGAAATCGAACGGAACTTATATATATATAACTTGCTAAATTCTGTTCTATATTAATTATGATGCCAAACACTCACCCTTACTGTTGTTTTCAATTTAGTAACCAGTGACAGGGAGGAGGCCGGAGCCATAGAGTCGCGCCAAGGGGGAGATCGATGCCAAGGCCCGAGTGATTTTGAGTGATTGTGTAGAGTATATGTGTGTATAAGGAGTTTCTGAGTGTATAATATTACCTGTGTGTTGACTTAAATTGAATTGGATGCGAATTCATATTATGCTTGGTATATATTTTCTCATGTTTACTGTGACTGCCTATTAACTAGCGGATTCATTCCTGAGTGAGGAATAACCGAGAGATCCCCCTTCTGGGTGGAAGGTTAGAATGTCCCGAGTGAGATTGGCTGGGAGAATGTTCCGAGAAAAGAAAGAGTATAGTGATTCCGAGTGAAGAAGGTGTATCATGATTCCGGGTGAAGAAGAGTAGAACGTTTCCGAGTGAAAATAAGAGTGCTTCCGAGGGAAGGTGAGAATGTTTCTGAATAAAATATGGCCGAGAGAGCTTCTTCTGAGTGAAGTAAGGATTGGGCATTTTTTTTCCGAGTGAGGATATTCGAAGAAACTCTTACCGAGTGTAGGGGGTTAGATTATCCCCGAGAGAGTTGTGACCGAGCGAACCTTTCCGAGTGAAGGGCAATAATGAGTCAAGTGTGGTATGCCCGAGTGAATGGGAGTTGAGTGTTTCCCGAGTGAAACCCTTTTGCCGAGTAAACCCTTTTCCGAGTGAAACACCGATGAGAGTTCCCGTGTGCATTTTATTCAGGCTTAATGTGTGGCATTCGCTTAAGCGAGTCTCGCTTAAGCGACTCACGGATTTCTCCTCAACACCTTGGGGTCTCGCTCAGGCGAGTGACCCCTATTTTTTTTTCTTCTTCTTCTTCTTCTCCTTCTTCTTCTCTTGCTGTTTTAACTCCACTTTATTAAAAGAGATGTTCCCGATCAAACATTATTTGGTGTACGCTCTAATCATTATTTGAATATATTTATTTGAATATATTTAAGTAAATACTACTTTATTTCAAGACCGAGCTGAATCAATTCCGATCGGTTATTACTTTTAACATACCTTTACTAAAAGATTTAATTTCGATCGGTTTTTCTTACACTGAGTATGATTCTATTTTTAGAAGGCAACTAAAAGAAGTGAATATTATTTTAAATCATGGCCGAGTGGGTTGTTTATTAAGGAAAGTAAATATCATTTTATATTAAGATCTAAATTTTTATTAAACGCAAAAAAATTATTGTGGAAATAATCTGCCGTGTGAAAAGAAAAAGGTAAATTAACCTAGGATGTTACAAGATGGATTCAGAAAATGGAACGTGGAGAGCCATGGAAGAGAGAGTTTAAAGAGGGAAAATGTTTAGAGAGAGATTGAAAATCAGAAAATGAATTAGTGTTATTGCTTCCGTGTGTCAATTACAAAATAATTACAAATATATATAGCTACGACAAAACTAACTAACTAACTCTAATTAATTACAAAGGAATGAATAATTATAACACAATAATTAAATTACTAATATACAAAAATAGTCAGCAACTAATAAAATAATTAAAGGTAACTATTACAGCAAATCACGTTGAAGGAAAAATAATAAACTGGGCAATTAGAATTCACGATTAAGCGTGATCGTCTGCGCGCTTGAGCGTGATGCCTTCACACTTGAGCGTGAACGTGTCTGCTTGAGAGTGATGCTTTATTTTGATGCATGCATGGTGATCTCATGTGAATGCAAGGCTCACGCTTAAGCGTGAAACTTGTTCGCTTAAGCGTGGATTGCATGTTGACTTCACACTTGAGCGTGGAACTCCTTCGCTTGAGCATGATCATTATACCTTGCTGATTCTTCTCTTTATTTGATTCTGTTTGTGCGTGTATGTATGCTGGGATTCCCGTGTATGTACGCTGATCTCCTACACCTAATTCTGCTAAATACAACATATAAATGCCTAGCTATGTACGCTGGCTTTCTAGCGTATGTACACTAGGTTAATAAATCTCTTAATAAACATATTTCCCTATGTACTTATCTTTGTTTTTAATCAATTTCTTGCATAATTTAAACACATTTGAATTAAATAACTAAAACAAGGAAGAATGATAATTTATTAAATAATAATACCAAACTCAACACAATTTAATGAATTAAGTTAACTTAAAGATGAATTTATTAAGATTTTCCAAGACTTATCAGCGGTTGAGAATTGTATGATACATGATAATATCGATTATAGCTGTGACTTGGAATTGTGTAGTGCATGCTGGTGTTGCGTTATTATCGCTACATTATAAACCTCATAAGCATGACTTAAAAAGGGAAATTAATCTAGGAGATAGATATGAACTACAATTATGTCTTGGAATTATGTTGAACATGATGAAGACATAAGGTTTTTATAATGACAAAAGGCATGCAAACTCTAAAAGACATCAACCATGAAGGCCAAGATTGGAAGAAAAATGAATCAACAAAAAGACAAAACCAATAAGTCAAAAGAATAAAGCATCAAACTCCAAAAGGTCTTAGTGCACATGTAAGGTTTTAATCAAGTATCAGTATGGCCTTAGGATTAAATTAAAACCTTGATAACATGCATTTGAAAAGCATTTTCCTAAAATAGAAAGCATGTAATCGATTACTAGTTTGGTGTAATCAATTATACACTTAACCGTTAGGTTGAAAGTGAATTTTAAATAAATACGATTAAAATTTAAAATGTTATAATTGATTATAGGAATATGGTAATCGATTACCACAACATCACAATGCATGAAAATTTGAATTTCTTCATGGATACTTGCATGGAAAGTCATGCTCTTTCATCCAAACTTTTGAATGAACACATCTATTTGAAAATGCATCTTTCCAACATCAAAAGGAATCTTTTCATTAATCAAATGTATCTTTTCAATTGCTATAAATAAGGAGAACATTAATCATTTTATTTCATGGATTTGGAAAAACATTTTGTCATCCTTATAATCCATAACCTTAATACTCCTTGATATTCAAAGGCCATTCTTATACTTGAGTATTACCATTAGAAAAGCTTCAAGTTATTCTATCCACTCTTTGAGAGAGAGTTTCAATATTCTTGTATTATCTTGGGTAAGGTATGTTAAGGGGATTAAGTCTAGGGTGAGACATCCCTCGCAGTGTAAGTTAAGGGTAAGACCCTTGCAAGGTCGGAGGCTCCATATAAAGGTGTGGTATCCCAGAGGTATGGGAGTGCTCATTGTTGTAACTTGTGACAGTTATAATGGAAATCTCAAGGGTTGCTAAGGACTAGACGTAGGCAGGTGGTAGCCGAACTAGTATAAAATCTTTGTTTGCAATCTCTAACCCTAAACTCTTTACATTTCAAGCATTAATATTCAATGCATTAGTTGTTTGAATATTAGTTTCATACATTGATATATAAAGTATTTGTTTCTTGCTT
Organism: Clitoria ternatea; assembly: GCA_037962975.1. Classification (NCBI taxonomy): domain Eukaryota; kingdom Viridiplantae; phylum Streptophyta; class Magnoliopsida; order Fabales; family Fabaceae; genus Clitoria; species Clitoria ternatea. The sequence continues at coordinate 47,611,065 of CM075673.1, forward strand.
ACTAAATTTTAAAGAGTAAACTCATTATTAGAAAAGAAATCTTATAAGTGCAAAAGTTTTTAGAAACCCAATTCACCCCCCTCTTGAGTTTCCTAGAGGCCACTAGGGTAACAAGTGGTATCAAACCTAGTTGCTTGAATAAGGTTTAACAACCTCGAGAAAGATCCATGGCCTCTACAAACTTCTTTTTCCCCGAAGAAAACTCTATATACAGACCTCTTATTTTTAATGGCATAAGATATTAATATTGGAAAACCAGAATGCAAATTTTTATTGAAGTAATAGATTTAGATATTTGGGATGCCATAGAAAATAAACCATTTATTCCAACTAAAACAGTTTATAATAGAACTATGGAAAAGCCTATGAATGAGTGAAGCAACGAGGAGAAAAGGAAAGTTCAATATAACCTGAAAGCTAAGAACATTATTACCTCCGCCTTAGGAATAGATGAATTCTTTAGGATATCTTCATGTAAAAGTGCTAAAGAAATGTGGGATACTTTAGAAGTTATACACAAGGGAAGAAATGAAGTTAAAAGGTCTAGGATAAATACTTTAACTCAAGGGTATGAATTATTTAGAATGCACAACAATGAGAATATTCAAGATATGCAAAAAAGGTTCACCCACGTTGTAAATCATCTTGCATCTCTAGGAAAAGTATTTTCAAATGAAGATTTGATTAACAAAGTGTTGAGTTGTTTAAATAGACAATGGCAGCCAAAAGTAACAACCATTGCTAAATCAAAAGATTTGTCAATCATGTCTCTTGCAACACTCTTTGGAAAACTTCAAGAGCATGAACTCGAGCTTGAAAGATTGAATCAACACGATGAAAGTGACAAAAAGAGGAAAGCTATTACTCTAAAATCGTCATCAACCACTGAAGAAAGTGATGAAGAAGATGATGATGAAGGTATAAATAATATAAGGATCTTAGGTTGTTCATTAAAAAGTTTAACAGGTTCCTAAAGAAAAGAGGAAATCAGAGGAAGACAAACTCCATTCTGAGAAAGAATCTCAAAAGGAATGGGGATAAAGAGAATAAAAAGCAAAAGAAGGCTTACATCACTTGGGAAGAAAACGACATGGACTCGTTAAGTGATTTAGAAAATGAGGAAATCAACCTATGTCTTATGACCAAGGAACACAAAAGCGACGATGAGGTAAGTGACATCAACCATGAACATACATTTAATGAATTACAAGATGTTTTTCAAGAATTGCATAAAGAATCCATTAGGCTAGTTAAATTAGTAACATCATCTAAGAAACTACAGCAGTGTAGTTTCAAACATTGTCTTTTCAAAATTTAGAAATTCAAAATTCAATACTTACACATTTTTACATCTCTTTTCAAAATTGAAAATTCAAAAATTTCAAAATTTAATTTTTAATTAAATACTTGAACTTTTCCACACTCTTTTCAAAAATTCAAAATTCAAAATTCAAAAACTCAAAAATTCAAAACTCAATCTTTTAATACTTGCACCTTTCTACACTCTTTCCAAAATTCAAAATTCAAAAACTCCAAAATTCAAAATTCAATCTTTTAATACTTGCACCTTTCTACACTCTTTCCAAAATTCAAAATTCAAAAACTTAAAATTTCAAAATTCAATCCTTTAATACTTGCACCTTTCAATACTCCTTTCAATAATTCAAAATTTAAAATTCAAAATTTAAAAATTCAAAATTTTAAATTTTTTAGATGAAAAATCTTTTTAATTCCCCATCAATTCTTTCAATATCTCATTTAAAATGCAAATTTCAAATAGTTTTCTCTTTCAACTTTTAATATTCTTATATTTCTATAAAAAATAACAAGTGGCATCATTCTTGCATTGCCATAAATTATAACCAATGATTCAACAAGTAAACTAACAAGTTGATATCATAAGATTAATTGTGAAACAAAACAAGTGATATCAAGCCTCCTTTAACTAAATTTTTACTAGAATAACAATTGGTATCACTTCTTCTTTGCATAGATTCATGTTTTTAATATAATAACATGTGGTATCAATGACATCAAAATAACAAGTGGTATCATGATAGTCCATCTAATTATCATATTTTATCTTATCAAAATTCATTTGACTAACAAAAAGTATCATAAATCTCATTGCATACATAATGGTTTTAATAATGATATCTTTATAGAACCTTGACCTTCTTTAATATGGCTATCATTATTTTTGATATTTTGATATTAACAAAGGGGTAGTAAATGAATAAAGATAAATAATTCTTATTTATAAAACTTTAATTATTTTTATGTGATTATCACTACTACTTTTGATAATAACAAATGGGGAGAAATATGTGAAATAACAATGTTTATCTTAAAAATTGTCTTATTTAACATTGGGCGAGAATATGGTATCTTTATTTTTGATATTTTGATTAATAACATAAGGGAGAAAATACACATGTTTTCTATTATAGTCTCCTTCTTGCTTATATCGCTCTAATTATTTGATACCCATAAATGAACAAACTACATATTAAAAATATTGTCATTGTCTCTTGCTTATCCATCAAGATCTACATATTTTTTTGATAATGGCAAAAAGGGGGAGAATGTTGGAGAAGAAATGACAACAATAACACTGCAATTTCTTTTAATCCTCATAAATTTCAAAAAAGCACTTAAAAAGGGGAAAACACAAACACAACTATATATGGTTGTACTATTATTTGTTTGTGTGTTGTCATTTTTCTTCTCAGGTTTTGTCATCATCAAAAGAAGGAGAACTGGAAAATCAAGGTTGTTACACTCTCCTCACCTTTTAGGAAGTTTTTTGTTGTACACAATAACACATGGTGGAACAAAAGCATAATGTATACATAACTGTATTATATGTATATAAAGCGGTCTCATCTGATCTGTACAACAAAAATAAGAAAGGGGTACATAGGCACCCTGTACAAAACATCACTACAAAACATCAAAATAACATAAATTAACCCTAACCAGTAATTTCGATCTACTATAAAGTCCTCATCTAACTAAGGGGGCTCTGGCTAAGCTGAAGTGGATGCGATCTGAGTCGAGTTAGACTGGTAAGATAATCCCGTAGAAACTGGGCTGGGAGATGGTGGATTGGTGGGTGGTCAGATCTGCTTGTGCGGGTGACTGGTGTAAACCTCATAGGCCTCGAGCAGAAGACTCCGAGCCTCTGTCGATATATACTCATAAATCTCTGTCTCTCCATATCTGAAGCCCCTGAATATGTGGTGAAGAAATCCTCTGGAACAATCCCATCGACGTTGAGCCAGATAATGCTCCATCGGAGACATGGTGAAGACTCTGGGTTGTACCTCTAATAGACCTCGTGGTACGTGGGGTGTTGGAGGCTAAGAAGGGATAAACTACTGAGTTATAACTTGAGGGATAACCGAGTCTGATGGATCTACCGCTAACGGCTGCATTGGCATGTCTGGGAAAATCTATTATGGGTTCTCGTGACGTGTCGGGTCCTCCTGACGAATTACACTCCTGGTATAGTACCCTTGTTTGGCCGAAGGTCTGGAATGGATAGCTGTAAAGGTGAGTCTCTACCTCCTCAACAATCGGGGAGTGTCATCACTAACACCCGCCCCATATAATACAATCATTTAGAAATGATTCCCGTCCACTCTCTTTGGGGTCCCTAAGTTGCCTTCTAAGTCATCTCGCCACTCTTATTCTTTTGACCATTTCATCTTCCCATTCTCTCTTAGGGTTACTAACATCTATACAATCAATACACTAAGAATCTCAGTATGATGATGCAATGCATCAGTCCAGTTTGATATTCAATTTTCTTCTTTAGTTATCATGATGCATATAGGCCCATCTTTTACTCATCAATCTCATATACCAGTGTCGTGACCGGGGTCCCGGCGCACGACGCGGACTGGTTAAAGACAAATAAAAGAAAATTGAAACTGCATTGAAGTGAGGCCCTTGGGAGGCCTAAAGAAAATAAAGGGTTCAAGGAGTCGCCACTAATATTTATTAAGAAAAATATTAGGAAAACCTTTAAACAACACTGGTTTTTTCTTTAAAAAAAATGAGATTCTGTTTAGTTCGAAAGTCAAATTACAGGAGGGGAAGGTATTAGCTCCCCACACTATCCATCAAAAAACGGTTACCCAAATTGATCATGCATAATTTCAAAAAAATGATTATCAAATATTTCATCCTTCATAAAACAATGATAAATAATTAAGATACATACTAATAATAATAAAAAATTATATATAAATAAGAATAAAACAAAAATAATAATAAAACATATCTCCTAAGTTTGTTATTTTTTAGTTCTAAGAAAATAAACAAACAAATGATTAAAAAACCATAAAAAATAAAAACAATAAGACGTGTTGTCTTAATTATTTTCTAGTTTAAAAAAAATCTATTGATTTTATTGAGAAATATAAAGTTCAAAACAAATAAATAACTGAAAAAAAGTTAAAAAAACCATAACAAAGAAAAAAAATAGAATTAAACACGTCAATATGAAAATAAAGAAATATATATACGCTTAACTAATTAAAATTGACAAATGAACCTTGTTTAATTATTTTTTTAGAAAAAATAAGATTAATAAGATGTCTCATCTAAATTAATCTCATTTTAAATTTAAGAAAAAGATAAATGAATAAATAACACATTATTTATCAGTCTTGATTTTTGTCATTTTTTATGATAATGATTTTTTAATTATCAAAAGGTTACTAAGAGAAAATAATAGGAAATCATGACCATAATAAAAATGGATAATTATGTATATATATATATATTTATAAACTATTTAAAAAATGGTCAAACATAAATAAATAAATAGAAAGTATAGAAAAAATAAATAAAAAAAAGAAGTACAGAAAGATAAATAACTAAAAATAAAAGTGCAGAAAAATAAATAATTAAAAAAATAAAGATACTGAATAAATAAAAATAAGAGTACAAAGAAAAATAAATAAATGGGTAAAAAAAGTAAATACATAAAAATAAAGGGGCAGAAAAATAAATACATAAAATAAAGGGTAGAAAAGTAAATACATAAAAATAAAAGGGTAGGAAAGTAAATAATAAAAATAAAAGGGTAGAAAAGTAAATAATAAAAATAAAGGGGCGGAAAAGTAAATACATGAAAATAAAGGGGCAGAAAAGTAAATAACAAAAATAAAAGGGCAGGAAAGTAAATACATGAAAATAAAGGGTAAAAAAGTAAATAACAAAAATAAGGGGCAGGAAAGTAAATACATGAAAATAAAGGGGCAAAAAGGTAAATAAAAAATAAAGGAGCAGAAAAGTAAATAAATAGAAATAAAAGGGCATAAAAATAAATAAATAAAAATAATCATGCAGAAAATAAATAAATAAACTAACAATTGCAGAAATATAATGTGCGGATAAATAATGTGCGGAAAAATAAATTAAAAATAATAAAAATGCAGAAAAGTAAATAAAGAAAAATAAAAATGTAGAAAAATAAATAAAGAAAAATAAAGGTACAAATAAATAAATAAAGATGGAGATGCAGAAAAATAAATAAATAGATAAATAACTGCAGAAAAATAAAGTGCAGGAAAATAAAGTGCTTGAATATAAATAAAGAAAAATAAAAGTATAGAAAAATAAATAACAATTAAATAAAGATGAATAAATAAATGTAAATAAACATCCTTGTATTAATAAAAAATACCTCGAAATCAATTTTGTGTAGATTTCCTTTGCTTTTGGCTTTGTTTGGACTCGATTTGAAGGTATTTGGACACCGGTTACAACACTTGGATAGTATTTTGACTCACAAAAACCCACATACTAAGACAAACTAGAGTGATACACTCATTTTCCTAACTAGGATTACACAATATAATTTTTGAAAATCAAAACTTCTAAAAATTCTCACAAAAATTTAAAACTCTTTCCCTTCTTTTTTCTCTTCTTTTTTCAAAATACCTCAATATCACCTTCTATTTATAGAAGAAAATTGGCATTGGATCCTCCATAAAATACATCACTTTCTCACCTTTTCAATTTGTCCAAATTTCATGTCAATTTCCCCCAATTTTCTCAAATTATCCAACCAAACTCGGTCCCACATCCAAAATCACCGAAACCTACGTGACTTTTTTCCTTTTTTTTTTAAATTCTAATTTTCTTTTTTTGGACTTTTTTAGCCTATTTCTTTTTTTTGGACTTTTTTTAGCCCATTTCTTTTTTTTGGATCCTTTTTTTGGGCCTATTTTTTCTGATTTTTTTGACCTTTTTTTTGGCCCATTTTTCGTTTTTTTTCAGATTTTTTTGGGGCTTTTTTTTGGGCCCCCTTTTTTAAAAAAAATATTTGTTTTGAATTTTTTTAATAAATACAAATGAGTAATCATTTACTCTTATGGAAACATAAATTATTTATTACACATGTGGCAAGAAATACAGTATCCAAAAAAGAAAAATTGCTACCCATGCTATAAGAAGCAAGAGGGTAGTCACAAAACATTGTTTTCCTTTCCTCATTCTTTCCTCTTGGCTTCGGTATCCATCAGCCATTGCTTGAGAGAAATGAAGAAAGTTGATGAAATGAGAGGTGTGGTAGGAAATGAAGAGGGATTGAGTATTTATAGAAATGGGGAAGAGTTACTATTCCAACGGTCACTAATGTAATTTTTAATATTATTTTTTTTAATATGATCCGGGGTGGCAACCTGGAATGGACGAGGTTCTAAGTACCGCACCACGTCACCGATAAGAACTGGTAAGTCATAACCGGGGTCTGAAATCATTAGTCAACTATGAACATTTCTCTCCACCCCGGTCGATAATTAAGCATTGGAGAATCTTTTGCAGGTTCACCTCTGGTGTGTCTTGAAGTTCGAGTACGGATCAGTTTTCACTAACTTGAAGGACCTCGGATTCCCACCGATCCGAGGTATAAAATACCGTACTCCACTGAGGCTGTGCAAACTTAGAGTTGGTGAGGTAACACCGACCAAGAGACCTTGCTAGGACCCCGGTTAATAGAGTCAACATTGACTCCGGATTCTATACTCTTTTTTTTCTTTTTTTTTACTTACATATTTTAGTATGTATATTTTACCGGACAAAAATAGGTGTTCACAGATGCCCCTCTTTACTTCTTTTCATGAAAGAATATGAGATATATTCATATTATTGATATGAAAAGAAAGTAAAGACGTGAACACCACTAAGAATACTCGACAACTTTTGGCAAGAAGTAAACAACCGAATGGTGTTGTCCCAATACCAGACAATATAAGGAGAAACATCTTTAACATGGCAGGAAGATAAACGACATAACCTAGGAGTTGATACCTGAAGCTTTGGAAAGAAATAAATGATATATGAGGTTGCCTTGACATTTAGAGGAGCCTAAGAATGGGTATCTGAGACTTTGACACAAAATAGATGACAGGGGATGCCCCTGACTGAACTTGATTGAAGTAGCCTAGGGAAGGATACCTGAGGCTTTAACATGAAATAAATGACTGGGGGGATGCCCCTGACTTGATTTTGATTGAGATAGCCTAGGAAAGGATACCTGAGGCTTTGACATGAAATAAATGACTGAGGGGATGCCCCTGACTTGATTTTGATTGGGATAGCCTAGGGAAGAATACCTGAGGCTTTGACATGAAAATAAATGAATGGGGGGATGCCCCTGACTTGATTTTGATTGAGATAGCCTAGGGAAGAATACCTGAGGCTTTGACATGAAAATAAATGACTGGGGGGATGCCCCTGACTTGTTTGACTGGACGACATAGCTTAGGAATGGGTACCTGAAGCTTTTGAAGAAAAATAAATGACTGGGGGAACGCCACAACATGGTTTGAGTAGCCTAGGGATGGATACGTGAGGCTTGGACATGAAGTAAGACGTAAGGGAGATATCTCTGCCACTGTGACTTACGGTGGAGGATAAAATTTTAACATTTATAAGAGGAAATTAAATCATATGAAACATGAGATTTATACTCACGAAGAATATGTTTGAGTTTGAGACTTTTGAAAGACTGGGATTTAAAGGAAACTGACTTTTTGGTCATATGACTTCACTGAGGATTCCGAGTGAATACAAGGATTCCCTTTTTATATCTTAGTAAATCACCTTTCCTGTGGTTAGGTGATGGACTGATACTGTTGATCTTGACTTTTCATGGGGAACATTTGTCCTTGTTGTAACCTTAACCTTGCATGGAAGAAATAGTCAAGTGGAAAATCAAAGATTAATGATCGCGTCTCCTGGGTGACCACCATAATCCTTGTGGGACTCGTCATTACTAATGGCAGAGCGGAATATCCTTGATTACCAAGGGTTGTGTAATTGGGAAGTATCAAGCTTGTTTGAAATTGAAAATATGCTTTTCATATTTTTTTATTATTAAAATTTTTTTTTCACAAAATGCATGCAAATGAAACCTAACAAAGCAAGATTTGGAACTGAAATTGAGAATTCCATATATTTACTTGGGAAGTTACAGGTTTGCATCATAATTTCAATCCAAACCTTTGGAGGACATAACGACTACCCTATCTTTTCAATCATAGTACTTCTTGACTGCATCTGAATTGACTGGGAAAGATAACTCTTCACCATCCATGTTTGTCAAAATCAAAGCTCCTCTAGAAAAGGCTTTCTTTACAACGAATGGTCCTTCATAATTTGGCCTCCATTTGCCCCTATGATCATTTTGATTTGGCAAGATCTTCTTTAGTACCAAATTACCTTCATGAAATTGACGAGGTCGCACTTTCTTTTCGTATGCCTTTTTTATACGCTTTTGGTATAACTGCCCATGACAGAGAGCGGTTAACCTTTTCCCGTCAATTAAATTTAATTGATCATACCGGGACCAAACCCATTCAGCTTCTTCTAATTTGGCATCCATGATTACTTTTAAAGATGGAATTTCCACTTCTATTGGTAAAACAGCTTCTATACCATACACCAATGAGAAGGGTGTTGCCCCTGTCGAAGTTCGTACAAAGGTACGATACCCATGTAAAGCAAAAGGAAGCAACTCACTCCAGTCTTTGTAGGTTTCAACCATCTTTTGTATGATTTTCTTTATATTTTTGTTAGCAGCTTCCACTGCTCCATTCATCTTAGGTCTGTATGGAGATGAATTGAGGTGTTTGATTTTGAATTCCTCATAGAGTTCATCCATCATTTTATTATTCAGGTTTGTGCCATTATCAGTGATGATCTGATTTGGTAAACCATATCTATAAATCAATTCTCTCTTGATGAATTTGACCACAACATTTTTAGTCACGTTGGTGTAGGAAGCTGCTTCAACCCACTTAGTGAAGTAATCAATGGCCACCAAAATAAAGCGATGCCCATTCGATGCTTTTGGTTCAATGGGACTAATAACATCTATGCCCCACATAGCAAAAGGCCAAGGCACAGTTAGAACGTGCAAAGAAGATGGTGGTGCATGAATGTTGTCTGCATAGGTTTGACACTTGCGACATTTCTTGGCATATTTATGACAATCATTTTCCATCGTCATCCAATAATATCCAGATCTAAGAATTTTTCTTGCCATCGAGTGCCCATTTGCATGTGTTCCGAAAGGCCCTTCATGAACATCCTTCATGATTTTGTTAGCTTCCATCACGTCTACGCAATGAAGGAGAACAGAATCATAATTTCTCTTATAAAGTGTATTCCCAGTCATAAAGAAATTCATGGCTAGGCGCCTGAGGGTTCTTTTATCATTTTCTGAGATACCAGGGGGATATTCTTGATTTTGAATATAATTTTTGATGTCATGAAACCATGGTTTCCCATCGGACTCTTCTTCTATCTCATGACAATATACAGGTTCGAGATGCCTTTCAATCTCGATGTAGGGCATGTCACACTGCCTACTTACGTTAAACATGGAGGCCAACGTGGCCAAAGCATCGACTAATTGGTTATCATCCCGAGGAATATGTGTATTTGCATGATTGATAACAGGTTTTGATAATGACAAGAGAACAAGCATTACAAGCTCTTCATGGATCAAAAACAATAGAAACCAAACAAAGGTGCTATATATAAAATCAAGAAAACGGTTTCACAAGTTCAAGAAATCAAGAAACCAATAAACCAAGATAAAGGAAAGCAACCATGGATCACTACATATCAATGGAAGACCCACAGGCATGGAAAAACATCAAACTGCAAAGCGTGAATCGATTCAACCACGAACGAATCGATTCACAGCCCTGGAAGTCATCAAAATAAGAAACAGAATGGGTTGAATCGATTCACCATAACCCTGAATCGATTCAAACACCTGGAAGTCAATAAAATTGCAAACAGAATGCTCTGAATCGATTCAAACAAAGCTCGAATCGATTCATACGAATCTGGAACTCTAAACTGCACAAGTCAGAATGCTCTGAATCGATTCAAGGGACTACGAATCGATTCAAGAAGTGGGAAACACCACTAAAAAGACAGATTAAAGTGGGAACCAACAACCCAATCTCAGAATACGCAAAGACAAGCTGGAACCACTATCTTGTAACGGCTAAGAAGAAGAAAGGCACTTCTCAAGCCCTCAAATGGCTCTATAAATTCAAGAGGAACTCAAGCACAAAATACACAACCAGAAGCTATCATTCTTCACTTGTTCTTATGCTTAGTAAGCCATCTTTCTTGTACACTCTGAGTTTAAACTTGTACATCCTCTCATCTTGAGAGTTAGAATTTGTGAGATCTTTTACTTGTACATTTACTCTATTAAGAGAGTCATTTCCTTGTAAACACTTCAACAAACACAAAGGTTTTTCACTCTAGGATTGAGTGGTCACAAAGGTTGGGGTTCAACCTTTGGGTATTGAGAGTTTGAGAGATTGGGTGGGTTACCCTTTGCTAGTGAGGATTGAGTTCTTGAGTGTGGGACACTAGGAAGCTGCAATTGCTCATAGCTTGTATCTCTAAACTTCAATAGTGGAAATCCTCTAAGTGGGTTGCTTAGAGGCGAGACGTACACCAGTGTTGGTGGAACTCGTTATATCGTTTTGCAAGCTCCTCTCCCTTACTATTTTACTTTCATATACTGCAATTGGTTGATTTGTGCTGATTGATTGTGAATTGCATACTTGAGCTTATCCAATTTGATATATTTCATATACTGCCCACCAAGTGTTTGTTAAATTGCTTCAGCTATATTTATTCTTGTGGTGCATTGCATACTACCTTTAACTTGATTTCACTTGCATATTCTTGTAAAATTAGATATAAAAATCAAGTTCCAAGGAATTCCAATCAAAGTTTTAAAAACTCAATTCACCCCCCCTCTTGAGTATTGAGGCCACTTGAACAACAAGTGGTATCAGAGCTTGACTCTTGGTAAATTAAGCTTAACAGCTTTGTCGCAACCTGGATCGCGACGGCGCGGCGAGAAAGAAAGAAGGAGTAGGATGAAACAGGGAGTCGCCACCAACGTTTTTATCCATAGGAAAAACATTGGAAAAAACTAAGTTCAGTAAAACACTGGTTAAAAATTGAGATTCAAGTTCGGGAGTCGGTTACGAGTAGGGAAGGTATTAGCACCCTACATCGCCTGTTAAAAACAGTACCAAGATTGAAAATGCGCAACATAAACAGCCTTGCAAAAGATGGTTTATTTCTTCCCTTTTATTGTTGTATTTTTATTTAAAAACGACAAAATGGAGTGAGAAAACTGTACAAACATAGAATGTCGAAGCGAGGTCAATAGGACGTTTCTTTCGAATTAAACTCGACTTCGATATGAGACAGAGAGGGGAAAAGAAAGCTAATAAGGTGTCACGCCTAAATTAGACGTTCTCGAATAAAAAAAAAAAACAGGGATAGGAAAGAAATAAACGGGACGTCTCGTCCTAAGTATCTCTTCCCTATGAATTATGGCGAGGCTTAAGCAAAAACTAGGGGGAAATCAACAAGACGTCACGTCTAAATTGATTTTCACGGAAGCGACCAAAAAAAAGAACGTTTATGAAAAAAAATGAAAGTGAGGAAATAAATCAATAAAAAGAAATAAGAAAGATGGGCCCGACAGGAATTGAGGTCCTGCTCCTACGTATTCTTGAATTATCAAGAAATCAGGGTTACGTAGTTCTGAGTGTTTTTCTTTTAGGAAAAGACTTGGGAGATGATGATGGATGTCACTGAGGTGGGGAACTCGTACAAGGCGAAGTTCTTCGCATGTGTACGAATCCTAAAGAGGTTGTGTAGACGGGAGTGCTCCCGTACGACACTGTTTTTTTTAAAAAAAGAAGATTTTCAAACTAGAAAATATAACATGTGCAAAATTTATTACTTATTATTTTTATATTATTATTTTTTTTTTAGGGGAAAGGGGGGGGTAAACACTAACAGTATAAACTATGTTACGCATAAAATCATAACTGTGGACAGCAAACTGGCAAGGAAATAAATGATTGAAAACAAGAGAAATAAGGGACAGAAAGGAACCAGTGTGGAGGGCTCAGGACCGGTGTTGGAGTCAGGCGCAGCGACGGTGTCAAACCGGTACTGGACTTACACGTTGACAGAAACACTGGACCGGTGTTGGATTAAATGCTGGAAATTGAAGGATGTGACCGGTGTTGGTATGAGTTGATCCGAAGCGAGGAAGTGCCCAGACACTGTGTAGGGTCAATGTCGAGGATTGGTAAAGGCAGTGACCTGGTAAGGTACAATGTGGAAACAGTGAAGGGCAATGACTTCGTACTGGGACGGTGTAGGTTCGACGTAGGAACGGTGTAGGTTCGATGTGAGGGACAGTCTCTGAACAATGGAGAACTTCAAGTTTTCTAATACTGGAGGTCCTTTTATGATAATCTAGGCAGATCACGGGTTTCAAATGGGAAAGTCCTTTGAAGGTTTTGAGGAATCAGAGAGAATTTGGGAGAGTTTTCTTCCAAGAGGGGGATTCCAACCCCTTGAGCTTCTCTGGTTGGGGTATTTATAAGGCTTAAGGGTATGGGTTGAGTGTTTGGGACAACCAGAGTTCCCACTCACCCATACGCATAGTGGTGCAACCCTGGCCACTATCTGTTTGTGGGGAGCAGTGGTTCAGTGGGGTATTTTTAATTGTCCACTTCCGCCCCTTGTCTGCCACCTTTAGGGAGTGCGATTCCAGGTCAGCGCGCATAAACCTCCGACCTCGTCCTTCCGTTGTCAAGTTTGTGACGTCGGCCTTTAAAGACACCGGTTGGACGGGATTCCAACTGGTCCGATGTGGCCTCTCAAGAACCTGGATCTGTATCTTCATACCGGTTGAACCTTTTCAATGTGGTATCACAGGGGCGGTGTTCTCCCTCCTAGTCCGGATCTAATGTTTCAGCCGGTGTGCATATGTTTCGATCTGAGTCATCCCATTAGATCGAGAAATTTTACTTGGGCCGGATTGACCTGTCCTTCCGTTGTCAGGTGTATGACATCGCTCACTAAGGAACTCCAGCAACTGGTCCGGTGTTCTCCACATAAACCAGTGTCCTATTTACAACAGTCGAAACTTTTGGGGTGCCACGGGACCGGTGTCCTTTCCATTTGGGCCGGACCGAAAGAGGTGTTCACAGATGCCCCTCTTTACTCCCCTTTTTTCACAAGAGAAATACGAAATCTTCGTATTTTCGAGGTGAAAAAGGGAGTAAAGACATGAACACCGATGTAGGGGCTAAGTGGGACCCAAAGCCGGTGTGGGACTCGATGATATGGCTGGTTAATCAATCGACGTGTCCTCCACGCGGCCCTTGTCAGGAGATGACTGGAACATCCTACGTGTCATCATCTAACTGGTTCTTTTCAAAATTCAAAATTCGCGCCCCTGGATCGGAATGCCAAAAGTCGACCCTTTTTTAATGGGCCTTAGGCCGGAATGCGGAAAGTTCTGGATCCTCGCTTCCCCCTCTATAAAAACAGCTTCGGGGATCTATCATTTTCACTCCTTTCTTGATATTGAAGTGCTGCCTCTCCGACGTTCGAATTCTCCGGTGTTAAAGTTCTTCTCCGGTATTACAATTCTTCTCCGGTGTTACAAACCCTGGCCCGTACTAAGAGAACTGCACGCATCGCCTCAGCAGGTAGCCCTCATCTCCTTTATTTTAATTCGTAGATAGGTCATGGGGGACACCGGTTCGAGTAGTGACTCCATTGAGGTCCTATCAGGTCCTCCTTCAATTACATCCCGGCGTCAGCCGGGTGGAGTCTCGAGCCGAGGTCTGAGTCACCATAGTGAGGCAACCTCAGGGGCTTCACATCGGCTCATCTCATCAGGACACCATTTCTCCACATTGCCTTTGTGGGAAACAGAGGGGTTTGACACATCGTCAGACTCATCGTTTAACTTGGGCACTGCTAGTGAGAGGGGTAGCAGCGTCGATCTCTATCTTACTGACGGTGTGGCTTTTTACAGCTGTATTCCCTTCCTTCGCCACACCGTCCGAATGGCTTCTAAAAACTCCTCCACCGGCACCGCTGTGATAACTGATCCCGTTGAGACAAATGTCTTGGCACACCGGATTAACTGGCTAGCTGAGAAGGCCAGGGATCCCTACTTCTGGGTTCATGAAGACCCAAAGACCATCGTCTCCCGGTATGCTGAAGATGCTGCCGATGTCACCATTGAAGATGTCGTTGTTCACGCCGATATTGAGCATGAAAATGACTTTACTGTATTCTGCCCCCTAACCTCAGATAGGATCTGCCATCAACCGGGGTCAAGAAATCTCTTCATGTATGAGATGGTCTTCTCCAAGATAGGCGTCCGCTTCCCACTGACGGAGTTCGAGATGGGGGTACTCCATTTTTTGGACTGCTCTCCCAGCCAACTTCATCCCAATGGCTGGGGCTTGGTAAGGGCTTTGGAAGTACTTGGGGAGTACTTTCACTTCGTCCCCACAGTGGCCCTCTTTTTTACTTACTGCAGGGTGATGCGCCGGGGTAACGCTGGAGGGGGTCTGGGCTTCATCAATCTCCACTGCAACTCAAAGGTGGTTAACTTCGAAAGTTACACCGAATCAGCCAAGACGGACGGGGTCAGCTTCAAACACTCCTATGTCAAAGTCGATGTCAATGTAGGGAGGCCGGTGTTCTGGGAGAATTCTGATTTTTCCAGAAAGTTCTACACCGGTTGGACTCATGAGCACTTTCTCCTGACAAGCAATGCCTACATCGTCAGTGAGAGTATTTTGTCAACTGAGTCCAAGAAAGTCCTGGACGCTCTGAAGGGTTACTCCGTCTTGGCCAAGATCTCCTACAGGAAGCTTTTGGGGATGGAGTCGGGCCGGGATGCTTACCTTGGTAGATACTGTTCAACCTTCCCTTTCCTTTTCCCCCTCTTTTTTTATTATTATTTTTTTGATATACTCACACCGGTCCTAACATCGTCCCCTTTTTTCAGGTGAGATGGCTCGGATAGACATTCTCAGAAAACTAAGGGAGGCTGCCGAAGCCCGGAACGCTGCTGCTGCTGAACAGGAGAACAGGGTGACTCCTCGTCGCACATCGGCCAAAGTTATGAGCATCCCGGCTGACAATGTTGGGGCTATGACTCTGGGGCCAGCTGAAAGGGTCCCAGTTAAAAGGAAGACCAACCCCGGCGCAACCTCTAAGCAGAAAAAGCACAAGGCTTCAAGTGTTGTGACCGAGGTAGAGGCACCACGGGAGGAGCAGGCCGATCAAAGGTGGTTAACTTCGAAAGTTACACCGAATCAGCCAAGACGGACGGGGTCAGCTTCAAACACTCCTATGTCAAAGTCGATGTCAATGTAGGGAGGCCGGTGTTCTGGGAGAATTCTGATTTTTCCAGAAAGTTCTACACCAGTTGGACTCATGAGCACTTTCTCCTGACAAGCAATGCCTACATCGTCAGTGAGAGTATTTTGTCAACTGAGTCCAAGAAAGTCCTGGACGCTCTGAAGGGTTACTCCGTCTTGGCCAAGATCTCCTACAGGAAGCTTTTGGGGATGGAGTCGGGCCGGGATGCTTACCTTGGTAGATACTGTTCAACCTTCCCTTTCCTTTTCCCCCTCTTTTTTTATTATTATTTTTTTGATATACTCACACCGGTCCTAACATCGTCCCCTTTTTTCAGGTGAGATGGCTCGGATAGACATTCTCAGAAAACTAAGGGAGGCTGCCGAAGCCCGGAACGCTGCTGCTGCTGAACAGGAGAACAGGGTGACTCCTCGTCGCACATCGGCCAAAGTTATGAGCATCCCGGCTGACAATGTTGGGGCTATGACTCTGGGGCCAGCTGAAAGGGTCCCAGTTAAAAGGAAGACCAACCCCGGCGCAACCTCTAAGCAGAAAAAGCACAAGGCTTCAAGTGTTGTGACCGAGGTAGAGGCACCACGGGAGGAGCAGGCCGATCCTGTAAATACTTCTCCGGACCGGTCTTAACCAGAAGATATCGTCATCAACTCCCGTCTTTCAGATTTTTTGGAGTATGTCGGAGGGACACCGGCTCGGTTCAACATCCCCTTCAAGCTCAAAACCGATCTTCCTGCTCCCGAGGCTCAATCTGCTGCCGAAGCAGCTATTTTTAATTTGGTTGAGGCTGCTGGGGTACTCAACTCTTTGGGCCACTCCTACTATTCCGGTGTTGAGGCTAAGGAATGCCTAGATCGGATGAAGAAAGTTGAGGCCTTGAGAATTGAGGCCCAGACCGCCTTGACCCAAAAGGAGCAGGAGTTGGTCAAGAGCAAAGAAGACCTGTCCGAACTCACAGCGGCTTACACATCGGCAGCCAGGAGGGCAGATGCTGTTGAGGCTAAGGGCAAAGCTTCAGAGGATGCTCTCCAGGCTCTCCGGACCGAACTAGATCAAGCCAAGGCTGCAAAGGCCGAGGTAGATAAGAAGAACAAGGAGCTAGCCGAGAAGCTTGCCGATGTGCAGGAAGAGCAGGTGAGGGAGCGGAAGGAAACTGAGGAGCAATTGGCTGAATTTTCGGTATTGGCCGATGTCGCCTTCAGCTCCGCCGTTCGTCAGGTTGTACATCGGAATTCCGCTGTACAACTTAACCTGAACGGTATAGGTGTCTACTATGAATTTCATGATGGTCATTTATATGCTATGAACCGGGGTCAGGCTTCGGAACCTGAGGATATTCCTTATGAGCCCATGCCTCTCCCCGAGGGCCAAAGCATGGAGCTGAGAACGGTGTCGGAGGAATCCGAGAGGACAACTTCTGCTAGACCGGAGTCTCCAGCATCTAATTAGGATTTTCTTTTAGCCTTGTTCCGAGATGGGCTCCGGAGTCAAACTTTTGTAATGGCCTTAATGCCCTTTATTAATATAAGGCAATTTTTCCACATCTGCTTGTCTTTCAAAATTTTTTCAAAAATATCAAAGTACAACCAACCTGTTGACCGATGTAAGATAACAACTTGAAATAACACCGTCTAAACATTAATCTGTAGTTGGGATTGAGACTTCACTTATCGTTTCCCAGTTTAAATTGAACATCGTCCCTTCAACGCACAACCTTGGATTGGTGCACCATGATCACTTCATCCTCAATTTCTATCACCTTTAAATGGCCGGGGAAATGTGCACGACATCGGCCTCGGCAATGCCCGAATCGAACCAAGTGAACTTAATTCTATCCGAGGTAGGTTTCATGATACCGTTCGTTACACAAAAGAAACCGGTGTAACCACTACGACATCGTCCCCTAATTCACATTGGGCTGACTTCATTCGATTTGAGGGTCATGACACCCATTTTTTTTTTGGTTGTTTTTTTTTTGTTTTTGTTTTTGTTTTTTTTTTGTTTTTTTTTGTTTTTTTTTGTAGGAAGTGGTTAATTGGGAATTACCCTTTGAATGCCATGAAGCGGAATTACCCTTTCAGTTAACAAGAGGAGAGAGGATTGGTTGTCGATTTCCAATCGATTAGAGATGAAGGGTGCCTCGCTTGGCGATCGGAAGATAAAAGGATGCCCTCTTAGGTGACTAAAAGGCACTTGTTCGGCAATAGGAAAGTAAAGTAGTGCCATTTGATTGGCGACAGGAAAGTAAAGGGGTGCCATTTGATCGGCGACATGAAAGTAAAGGGGTGCCGTTTGATTGGCAACAGGGAAGTAAAAAAGGGGTGCCATTTGATCGGCGACAGGAAAGTAAAGGTGCCATTTGATCGGCGACAGGAAAGTAAAGGTGCCATTTGATCGGCAACAGGAAAGTAAAGGTGCCATTTGATCGGCGACAGGAAAGTAAAGGGGTGCCATTTGATCGGCGACAGGAAAGTAAAGGTGCCATTTGATCGGCGACAGGAAAGTAAAGGGGTGCCATTTGATCGGCGACAAGAAAGTAAAGGTGTGATTTGATCGGCGGCAGGAAGATAAAGGGGTGCCATTTGATCGGCAACAGGAAAGTAAAGGTGCCATTTGATCGGCGATAGGAAAGTAAAGGGGTGCCATTTGATCGGCGACAGGAAAATAAAGGTGTCATTTGATCAGCGACAGGAAAGTAAAGGTGCCATTTGATCGGCGGCAGGAAGATAAAGGGGTGCCATTTGATCAGTGACAGGAAAGTAAAGGGGTGCCATTTGATCGGCGACAGGAAAGTAAAGGTGCCATTTGATCGGCGACAGGAAAGTAAAGGTGCCATTTGATCGGCGGCAGGAAGATAAAGGGGTGCCATTTGATCGGCGACAGGAAAGTAAAGATTGGGGGAACTAACAGGACGTCTCGTCCGAATTAGCTCACTGTTGACAGGAAATGTAAAGGTTGGGGGAGCTAACAGGACGTCTCGTCTGAATTAACTCAATGTTGGCAGGAAATGTAGAGGTTGGGGGAGTTAACAGGACGTCTCGTCCGAATTAACTCACTGTTGGCAGGAAATGTAAAGGCTGGGGTTGACCCTCGGTTGCCATGACTGTGGGTTCTTGGGGAACTGCCCCTTGAACGCAAGAGAATGAATCTGGGGGGATGTCCTAGTTTGACATGACTGTGGGTGATTGGGGAACTACCCCTTGATTGAGAGGATATACCCGGGGAGATGCCCCAGTTTGACATGATTGGATGAAATCTTGGGGTACCGCCCCTTGAATAAGAGAATAAACCCGGGGAGATGCCCCAGTTTGACATGATTGGATGAAATCTTGGGGAACTGCCCCTTGAATAAGAGAATAAACCCGGGGAGATGCCCCAGTTTGACATGATTGGATTAAATCTTGGGGAACTGCCCCTTGAATGAAAGAATAAACCCGGGGAGATGCCCCAGTTTGACATGATTGGATGAAATCTTGGGGAATTGCCCCTTGAATAAGAGAATAAACCCGGGGAGATGCCCCAGTTAGACATGATTGGATGAAATCTTGGGGAACTGCCCCTTGAATGAGAGAATAAACCCAGGGAGATGCCCCAGTTTGACATGATTAGGTGAAATCTTGGGGAACTACCCCTTGAATAAGAGAATAAACCCGGGGAGATGCCCCAGTTTGACAGGATTGGATGAAATCTTGGGGAACTGCCCCTTGAATGAATGAGAATAAACCCGGGGAGATGCCCCAGTTTGACATGATTGGATGAAATCTTGGGGAATCGCCCCTTGAATAAGAGAATAAACCGGGGAGATGCGCCAGTTAGACATGATTGGATGAAATCTTGGGGAACTGCCCCTTGAATGAGAGAATAAACCCAGGGAGATGCCCCAGTTTGACATGATTAGGTGAAATCTTGGGGAACTGCCCCTTGAATAAGAGAATAAACCCGGGGAGATGCCCCAGTTTGACATGATTGGATGAAATCTTGGGGAACTGCTCCTTGAATGAATGAGAACGAACCTGGGAGAGATGCTCCAGTTTGAGATGATTGGATGAAGCTTGAAGGGTGGGGTACTGTCCTTTGAATGAAAGAATAAACCCGGGGAGATGCCCTGGTTTGACATGATCGAAAGAGTCTTTGGGGAAAACTGTCCCTTGACCGAAAAAGAATCTGGGGAGATGCCCCAGTTTTGGGTTGACTGGGAAGTGTAGTCCCACTGGGGAAGGATTTGGGAAGTGTAGTTTTTGGCGATTATGGTTCCACTGGGGGAGAAAATTTGGTGATTCAGGGTAATGTCCCTTTGGGTGAAAGAGAATGGACTTGGGGTTTACTGCGGATATACCGAAGGTCTGCTAAGGAGAGAGTTGGGCAACTACACATCTTGGGGATCATGGTTCCTGGCCATCCTTTAACAGAGAAACGCGAAACTAATTAAAAACTTACAGGCGGACTCCCTTGGCGATAGGCATTGAAGTAACTCATGGCCAAAATAATTATTACTTCTAACTTCATTGAGGTGTTTCACAGAGTTGGTTGAGCTTGCCCAAGGTAAGATCTGGCAATAGTGTACATTTCGTTCCCCATAACTTTGTGTTTTCGTCCTTATCAAAAACTCATTTTTAAGAAATTCTTTTTAGGCAAAACTTGTTTATTCATTCTAGTCATGAACACATGTGAGAAGAAGGGAAACTTTTTATTTATGAACAACGGATATATACAGGTGCAAAAATATGATAATAAGTGAGGAATTGATGGCAAGGATGGAAGGGAAGGCCTTTTAGATCCTCCATTGATTTCCTGAGAGCGACAAGATTCCGGTCTTTTCTATGATTTCCTGTTTATCTTCTGATTTTGCTTTCGAGGGCGTGACTCGACCATGGTTTCGATACCCTAGACCCATCCCCTTGTCTGTGACTTGAAAAATTGGCGTTGCAGTGTTGAATCTATAGGGTGTGAATTTGTCTGGGCAGCTTTCAACCCCACCAATCGCTCTAACTTTTGCCTAGGTTGCCTTTTCAGGTTTTCAACCTAGCGAGCCTTTTTTTTTTATGCGTAGTATCTTTTCACTGCATCTGCGTTTATAGGCATCGGTAGATCTTCCCCATCCATGTTGGCGAGTATGAGAGCACCTCCGGAAAAGGCCTTCCTCACGACATAAGGCCCTTCGTAGCTAGGAGTCCATTTACCCCGGCAATCTTTATGCATCGATAAAACCTTCTTGAGCACCAAGTCTCCTTCTTGGAACTGTCAGGGTCGTACTTTCTTTTCAAACGCTCACTTCATACGCCTTTGATATAGCTGACCATGGCAGAGGGCAGTCAGTCTCTTACTATCAATCAGATTTAATTGGTCATGTCGAGTCTGGATCCATTCAGCTTCAACCAGCTCGGCTTCCATGATTACTCGGAGGGAAGGAATCTCCACTTTAAAAGGCAGGACTGCCTCCATGCCATAAACTAAAGAGAATGGGGTTGCCCCAGTCGAGGTCTGGACCGAGGTACGATAACCGTGCAGAGCAAAAGGAAGCATTTCGTTCCAATCTTTATAGGTTACCACCATTTTCTGTATTATCTTCTTGATATTCTTGTTCACCGCCTCGACTGCCCCATTCATTTTTGGGCGGTACAGAGAGGAATTATGGTGGGAGATTTTAAAGCTCTCACAAAGCTCCTTCATCATTTTGTTGTTCAGGTTTGTACCATTGTCTGTGATGATTTGACTTGGTAGGCCGTACCGACATATCAACTCACGCTTGACGAATTTAACAACAACACCTTTGGTTACATTAGTGTATGAAGCTGCTTCCACCCATTTTGTAAAATAATCAATGGCGACCAAAATGAAACGATGGCCGTTTGAAGCCTTTGGTTCAATGGGACCAATGACATCCATGCCCCACATTGAGAAGGGCCATGGTGCTGACAAAACATTTAGAGATGACGGGGGTGCGTGAATATGATCAGCATATATTTGGCACTTATGACATCTTCGAGCATAGGCGAAGCAGTCTGCTTCCATGGTCATCCAAAAATAACCAGCCCTTAAGATCTTCCTTGACATGGTGTGCCCATTGATGTGGGTTCCGAAAGATCCCTCATGGATATCCCTCATGATTCTATTTGCTTCAGTGGTATCAACACAGCGAAGAAGGATAGAATCATGGTTTCTCTTGTAAAGCATGTCTCCATTTAAGAAAAACCCCATGGCGAGCCGTCGTAGGGTTCTCTTGTAATCATTTTCTGTGGCATTGTCGGGGTATTCTTGCCTCTGGATATACCTCTTGATATCATGATACCAAGGTTTTCCATCCGATTGTTCTTCGACTACTTGGCAATATGCGGGTTCATGACGCCTTTCTACTTCGATGAGGGGCACGTCATAGTCATTGTTTACCTTGAACATTGAAGCGAGAGTGGCCAAAGCGTCAGCCATCTGATTATCTTCCCGAGGAACATGATGGAAAGAAATCTCTTCGAAATCTCTGATCATTTCCATAATGTGGGCGTGATAGGGGAGAAGCTTGCTATCTCTGGTTTCCCACTCACCTTTTAACTGGTGGACAACTAAAGCAGAGTCTTCGTAGACCTCCAGTGTCCTTACTTTTATATCTAATGCCACTTGGATCCCTAAGGAGCATGCCTCATATTCAGCGACATTGTTGGTACAATCGAAACATAGCCTGGCGCAGACAGGAATGAATTCTCTTTTTGGCGAAATCAAAATGGCCCCAATTCCATGCCCTAAAGCATTAGAAGCTCCATCGAATCTTAAAATCCATTTGTCTTTGTTACCGTCTTCTTTTTCGTCAGACAATGCCAAAATATTCTCGTCTGGGAAGTCGAATGGTATTGGTTGGTAGTCACTTACGGATTGATGAGCTAGGTAGTCAGCCAAAGCGCTCCCTTTTATGGCTTTCTGAGTGACATATGTTATGTCGTACTCAGTTAGCAGCACTTGCCACCGAGCAATCCTTCCGGTCAGGGCTGGCTTCTCAAAGATGTACTTGATAGGATCCATCTTAGAGACTAGCCAGGTAGTGTGACTCAACATGTATTGCCTTAAACGCTTCGCAGCCCATGCTAACGCGCAACAAGTCCATTCTAATGCGGAGTATCGCATTTCGCAATCAGTGAACTTTTTGCTTAGGTAATATATGGCATGTTCTTTCTTTCCCGTTTTATCGTGCTGACCCAATACGTAGCCCATGGACTCATCCAGTATCGTCATGTATAGAATCAGTGGCCTCCCAGGGGTTGGTGGTACCAATATTGGTGGTTCTTTCAAGTATTGCTTAATTTTCTCAAAAGCCGTTTGGCAGTCCTCATTCCATTGCCCCGATTGGTTCTTGCGGAGTAGCTTGAAGATCGGCTCGCAGGTCGATGTCAATTGTGAGATAAATCGAGCGATGTAGTTTAATCTTCCCAAGAACCACCTGACTTCTTTTTCTGTGCAAGGAGGTGGCATTTCTAGGATTGCCCTGACCTTGTCGGGATCCACTTCAATTCCTTTCTTGCTTACAATGAAACCCAACAATTTACCTGACTTTGTGCCAAACGTGCACTTGGCAGGGTTTAATCTAAGCTTAAACCTTCTCAACCGTTCAAACAATTTCCTTAAGTCGCGGACATGATCTTCCGCGGTTCTGGATTTTGCAATGATATCATCCACATAGACCTCTATTTCCTTGTGCATCATATCGTGGAATAAAGTGACCATTGCTCTCTGATAAGTTGCCCCTGCGTTCTTCAAACCAAAGGACATCACTTTGTAACAGAAAGTACCCCACAACATGACGAACGTGGTTTTTTCCATGTCTTCGGGCGCCATTTTAATCTGATTGTACCCAGAGAAACCATCCATGAAAGAGAAGATGGAGTGCTGGGCTGTGTTATCGACCAACATGTCAATATGTGGAAGAGGAAAATCGTCTTTAGGGCTGGCCCTATTTAGATCTCGATAGTCCACACACATCCGTACTTTTCCATCCTTCTTCGGGACCGGTACTATGTTGGCTACCCATTGTGGATATTTGGCTACGGCCAAGAAACCAGCTTCGAATTGTTTTTTGACCTCTTCCTTGATCTTGAGAAGCATTTCTGGTTTCATTCTCCGTAGCTTTTGCTTAACTGGTGGACACTCTGGTTTCAGAGGCAACCTATGTTCTACTATACTGTTATCCAACCCTGGCATATCCTGATATGACTAAGCAAACACATCCTGAAATTCCCGGAGCAATTCAATTAATTCATCTTGTCGGCCTTTGCTTAGGCAGGTGCCTATCTTGACCATTTTATCTTCCCCTTCATCCCCCAGGTTAATGGTTTTGATTTCCTCCTGATGAGGTCGAATCTCTTTACCCTCTTGTTCCAACAATCTTGTCAATTCAGATGAGGGTCCAAGGTCTTCCTCACTTTCCTCGTAGGCGCAATCATTTGGATAAACAGGGTCATGAAATAAATCCAGGTTTTCGTCGTTCTCAGGGAAATCATTTTTGGATCTGCATTCGGGTTATATTATAAAGTGAAAAGAGAACAAACAAGTGAAAGGTTTGAGAAAAATAGAGTGCACAAAGATGAGGTGATGGGAAATAAAATGTGTTCATTGGTTTTCAAAAATAAAATAAACAAGTTCTGCCCTTGTTACAAAATGGGTCCCGGAGCCTTGGGCATAGCAAGGGGACCACCAAATTATGAAATACAGTGATTACTCTGATAGAACGTTAATGATTGTAGGGAACTCCATGACTTCCCAATTGCTCAGCTCTTGATCTGGATGGCAAGCATATACCAGCTCCACATTGAGGTCAGGCTCATTCTCAACCATGGCAACTTATTCCGGATATATCACTTCGGCGCTCTTAAAGCTCTGATAGAGATCGCAGATAGGGATTCTTGCAGTGTTGATCTCTTGACCAGTAAGGCGAGCAACTCTCCTCCCCTTCTTTTCCTCTTCAACCCTTTTCTTATCCATCACAGTGGGCTTATATCCCAAACCATATCTATTTTTATTTTTCGGGAGACTCACCAGTTGGGTTCTGCCTTCTAAATCCCGCCCTAATTCTTTTTCGGGTTGGTACCTTTTCCGCAACATGTTCAGCGTCACCATTAGAGGTACGTTGGGGAAAGACATCTTTACGACGCTTGTTGCATTGGCAATTTCCAAGGCTTGGAAGGATGTTTCGAGGGCTTCTTCGGCGGCCTCGATGTACGGAGTGGATATGGGTTTGCTGACCAAAAGGTCCTCCTTCCCAGAAACAGTCACCAACTTGTTATTGATGATGAATTTTAGTCTTTGATGCAGCGTGGAGGGGACCACCCCCGCCGAATGGATCCATGGTCGCCCTAATAAACAGCTGTAGGCGGGCACGATATCCATCACTTGGAAGAGTACTTGGAAAGTACAGGGTCCGACTTGTATAGGCAATTCGATTTCTCCAATGACTTCCCTACGTGTCCCATCAAAAGCCCGCACAACCATAGAGCTAGGTCTCATGTATGTTCCATCGAAAGGCAGTTTTACCAACGTGGATTTCGGCATGACGTTCAGAGAAGACCCATTATCCACAAGTACTTTTGCCAGGATATAATCCTGACATTTCATAGAAATATGGAGGGCTTTGTTGTGCCCTCTTCCTTCAATAGGTACTTCCTCATCTGTGAAGGTCAAGTAATTGTTGGCAACGATATGCCCCACTATGCCCCCAAATTGTTCGACGGGTAAGTCATGCTTCACATGCACCTCACTCAACACCTTCATCAATATGTTCCGATGTGGTTCGAAACTCATTAGCAAAGACAACAGGGAAATTTTTGCAGGGGTGTGGTTCAATTGGTCCAACACCTGGTAGTCACTATGGCGAATAAACTTCAGGAATTCCTGGGCTTCCTCTTCAGTCACAGCCCCCTTTGTTTCGCCAGAGGCTACTTCTTTCCCAGTTTTTCCTTCTCCGGTAGTCTTGCCTTGTTTGGGTTCAGGTGGTGTATATACCCTTCCACTTCGTGTCATTCTTCCTACTCCGGTTATATTTGTAATAGAGGAGGATGGCATGGAGTTGATCTCTTCGGGATTGGTGACAACCACATCTGTATTGTATCTTCATGGCACAGCGTGGGAATTCTGGAAGGGGAAAGGGGTTGGTGCCCTTACCGTGAAGACAGTCTTGGCAGGAGCCGAAGCCGCTGGCGTATCCTTGTTATAGTATACGACCAGGGGTTTCGGGACTCGTGCTTTACTCTGTCCCTGTACCATATTTATTTGTTCTTCATGGCGCCTGCAGACTTCTATAACTCGAGCATTCATGAGTCTTTGAAGGGTTTCCTGGAAGTCCCTTCGCTTTGCGGACTGGAGGTCATGATGCTCTTCATCCCATGATCCTTCTATTAATCCGACCTTCAGCATATGGGAGTGTATTGTTTCCAAAGGCATTTGGATGTCCTCTACTTTGGAAATGCATTCTTCATCCCCCTCTATAGCGTTGACATCCGATCCTTTATGATTTGGAAGGGGATTGGTTGTCACACTTGGGCTTCCTTTTTTAAAGCTTATCCAGTCGGCCCGGATTAGGTCCCTTACCTTAAACTTCAATGCCAGGCAATTCTCAGTAGAATGCCCCGGTGCACCAGCGTGGTAATCACACCGTGCATTTGGGTCATACCCTCTAGGATATGGCGGCTGAAGTGGCTTTAGAGGGCATGGCACTACCATCGTGTTTTCGATGAGGTAAGGGAGAAGCTCTGTGTAAGAGATGGGAATCGGATCAAATTGTGGTGGGGCACGGTCATTGTTTTGCCTTCTCTGATTTGGATTCGGCGGGTTCGTTTGTGGCTGTTGGTACGACACTTGTGGTGGTTGATATGGTGCTTGTAGTGGTGTAGGCGGTCGCATAACAGGTGGGCGGAAATGTGGTGGATGTGGTGTTTGAACTGCAGCCACATATGGATGTGGTGTATTACGATAGGTTGATGGAAAGGCGACCGGGGTAGGTGGTCTGGGCTGGTTCCTCCCTAGGTTATAGGAGACTAGGTTAGTCTCTCCGTCTCTTCTCTTTCCTTCCCCATGGGAGGGTCTTCTTGCTGCATTAACCCCAGCTGGACCTCGGGCGATCTTCCCTGTCCGGAGGCAATTCTCTATTCTTTCTCCGATAGTGACGATATCGGAGAAGTGGGATGAAATACTTCCAATCATCTTGTCATAGAATGGCGATTGGAGTGTGTCAATAAATGTCGAGATCACCTCCTTCTCAGACAGAGGTGGGTCAACTTGCGCTGCTACTTCACGCCACCATTGGGCGTATTCTTTGAACGTCTCGTTGTCTTTCTTGGACATGTTCTGCAATTGTACTCTATCTGGCGCCATGTCCAAATTGTACTTATACTGTTGTATGAAAGCATCTGCCAGATCTTCCCAACAGCGTATACGAGATCGTCCAAGATGGTTATACCAGGTCAGAGGCGCTCCAGCCAAACTATCTTGAAAACATTGGATAAGCAGAGAGTCGTTGGAGGCATGCGAAGCCATCTTCCGACAGTACATGGTAAGATGGTTTTTCAGACATGTCAGCCCCCGATACTTATCAAATTCAGGCGTTTTAAATTTGGGAGGAATAACAACATCGGGAATTAGACAGAGTTGTGCAGCACTGCCTAATCCAAATCGATTCATTCCATCCATCTCCCTTAAACGCCTTTCCAAGAACTCTAATCTTCCTTCCTGGGTAGCAGCAGTGGCAGTACTTGGACCTGTGACGACATAGTGACTAGCACTCTTGGCTGGTCGGTCAACATGTGCTGGGCTCTCATTCGGAATCGAGGCTTGGTGTCCCGCTGTGGCTTGGGCAGCTTGTGGTTGTTCAGCCTGTGTATGGACCGAAATCGTTTGAGGATTCCAGACAGGTGGGATGTTTGGTTGAACCGCGTGAAGGATTGTTTCCTGATAATCTGGCCCCTCTTGGAGTGGTGGGAAATAGCCTGGGGGTAACCCATACTGTGGGAAGGGTACGACATTCCCTTCTTTATCAACAAAAGTGTGTTGTTGAACATGAGCAGGGTTCGGCTTACCAAGGCGAACGGTAACAGTAGGCCCCGCAGGGTTTGAGCTTGGTCCTCCAGCATGACCTTACGCGAGTTGGGGAATGGGAGATTGCTGCCTAGCATTTTTAACTTCCGCTAAAGAATCCCTTTCTGCGATTCTCCTTTCGAACATCTTGGCCATTTCAGCCATTTGTTCTTTCAACTGATTAACCTCAACTCGCAAATTCTCATTTTCTTGTTCTATATCGGCCATGAGCTTCTTTTTGAGCCTGGTCGCGTAGGGTTGCTTGCCCGTAATGTCTAAAGAATCACGACAAACGATTAGAAAAATAGAGGGAACAGTTAAAGAAGATAAAAGAAAAATAAAAAATAAATGGGCATTCGCGGGATACGATTCCGAATTTGACACGTATTCCTTGACCTTTCCCCAGAACGTCGCGTTCAAAAGTACTCAGTATAACAGTATATTGGAAATTAACATGAGACAACTGTGAAGGAACATTAATTCATCATTCCATTCATCTGTGAAGGTACAATGTTACTTGAAAGATACGGTTACAATATTCAGCCATTCCTAGCTTGGGCAATCATGACTTTCATTTTGCAAAGTCTTTCTTGACAATAGTTCAAAAATGATGATATCTCCTTTGGGGTGGATAGGGGATTGACCATGCCTTCGGCCTGCTTCAACATTGAGGGAAAATCTTCCAGGACTCCATTGGCTAGGTAAGCTAATTTAGCGAAACGATCCATCCATGAATGAATGATTTCGTCACTTTGGGCCAACTCTGCCCTCAGAGCCTGTGTAGTCTCCTGGCAACGTCGTTCAGCATCAAGGGCTTTTTTATGCTCTGTGTTTATCTCTTGTTCGCAGGCATTTATTACTTCCTCTAGCTGTAGTTCCAATTTACGGACCTGGATTTGTAACATCTCTTTCTGCACCAAAGCCTCATTTTCCTTCTCCTTGGATCGTACCAGAATGTCTTTCAAAATTTGTTTTTCGGCCAATACAGCATCGCTCTGCTGACCTTTCATCTTTAACTGCGAATTGGCCGCCCGAAGGCATTGATCTTGTTTTATTATGTAATCTTCATCAATCTTTCTCTTTTTCCGCATCTCTTCCATAGCATGCCTTCCTTCGGAATTCTCTTTCCTATGGAGGGCGCACTCTTGTTGGCACTTCAGGAGATCTTCTTCCAGTTTTTGATTCCTTGCCTTTAGCTCTTCTACTTGGGCTTTTAGTGATATGGTAACCTTGTCCTCCATAATGCACGGTGGAGGAACTGTGTCCACAGGTTAGTATGAAGGGCCCTTGAAAGGCAATTTCATGATGGAGACTCTATTCACCACCCAATCTAAGTATTCAACTTTCACAGCATGGCTTCGTGCTCCCAGTTCTTTGCCCATCCTATGGACCTTCTTCCAGGCATTGGCTATGTCTCGAATAGTGGAGGTGTAATTCCCATTCGCATAGTACAAAACGAAAGGAGTAAGCAGTGCTTCGTCCGGCGGCCCAAGTAGAGGATAAGCCAACTGCCGCTTAACAATAATAGGATTATAATTGATGCAACCTTGTGTACCATTAGAGGAACATTTGGATATCCTCCGCAGCTATAAATGATGGACTCAACTTCTAGCCATTGAGGACACCATCTCACGTTTTCTGCTGTAAGGCCCACAAGGTGATTGGCCCATTCGCGCCCATTCTTCGTTGCCAAATGACACAATTTCAAATCAGAGATGGGACACTCGGCTTTGCATAGTTGATGAAAAGCGTGGGATGTGAGCCACACATACAGAACAGGCAAACAACAAATAATCCTTTTTCCTCCTTGGGTATGGCAGAAATCCAAGGTGCAATAGACATTGGCCAATACTGCTGTGACGGGATTTTCCAGTCTATGCTTGCGAGCGGTGAAGACACCTATAGCATCATAATTGTGCTTCCATGGGCATCCCCAATATTTGTTCAAACTCTTCTATGGAGGGTGCCAGTTGAAAGTCTTGAAAAGTAAAACATCAAAGTGGAGGGTCATAGAATTGTGCCAGAGCTGTGATGGCTTCTGTTTGGACGTCTACCTCCAAGAGTTTCAGGATCTTCCCATACTTCCTCACGAAAGTCATCTTTTGTGTCAAGCTCAGTTTTTTCCCTAATGCTTGCAAACTGTCAGTATTGACCTTTCTAGCCTTGAGGTGCAATAACTTCTTCAATTCAGTCACCCCTATATCACGATTATTGTGTCCCATGTTAATTTCCATACTGTCTTAGGAATACTAACAAATTCGGAATCGTTCCCTGCGAACATCAAGACAAAGAATGGAATCAGTTATTATCAAGTCCTAAAGATCAATGTTCCTCCCAAGGATTTGATAGAAGTTAAAAAAAATGGGGGAACATGGATTTCTAAAACTCATGCGAGCTCAAAAGTCGTAGGTTTTCCAAATCGTCATTGCCACTTCAACCCGAGGGAAATGAAGTATAATTTTTTTTGTGGATTTTTCCTTTGACGATTAGGAGAACCTATGACTTCAGACTCAGAGATACATGACAAAAAAAGAGAGGATTATCCATTCACCCGAAGAATACTTGTGTGTTCCAAAGATTTTCCAAGACTAAGTGAATCTTTGGATGATAGATAATCCCTTTTTGATAACAGGAAAGTGAAAATGACATAAGGTAAAGTAAAGTTTGCCCTTTCGTGGCCTAAATCAGGTTTTGTTGAAGGTTTTCTCTGGACCCTAGGGCTTATCTAAAAGTGAGTCTCCACACCGGGTGGCTTATACTAGACTTCTAGAAGGTCACTAGAGCCAAGATCCTACCCATGACAGGGACGCAACAGTGGGGAACCACTAGGTACGTATGTCACAAGAGGTCAAACTCTAGTTGGGGTTCTCACGATCACCAGATAGGAAGTACATCCTATCGATTCTGTATACCAACCCCTCCTAACTTAAGTTTTATTTGGGGCCCGGGTATAGGGCGCCACTCATAAGTGTGTGCGAGTAATTTGTGAGTGTAGTGTGTGAAAGGGCATTCAATACCTTTTTACCTTACACCATTCTGCACAGAGAACAAACACAGAACAAAATATACAAAGTTGTCTACCCTAGGGTTCAATGATTGCAGAAAAGTAACATAGTCTTTTACCCTAGGGTTCAACAATCATATAGAACATGGACAATAAAGAAAATAACAAGATGCCATTTAAAACAATAACGAACATTCACAACAATCAACGGAAAGTCAAAACAAGGGGAAGAAATCCAAGCTAAACAAAGGCTATATAAAAAAACGCGCTTTCAACCAAACTGGCCTGACTCTCTTAAGGGTCCCCAGCGGAGTCGCCATCTGTCGTAACCTGGATCGCAACGGCGCGGTGAGAAAGAAAGAAGGAGTAGGATGAAACAGGGAGTCGCCACCAACGTTTTTATCCATAGGAAAAACATTGAAAAAAACTAAGTTCAGTAAAGCACTGGTTAAAAATTAAGATTCAAGTTCGGGAGTCGGTTACGAGTACGGAAGGTATTAGCACCCTACATCGCCTGTTAAAAACAGTACCAAGATTGAAAATGCGCAACATAAATAGCCTTGCAAAAGATGGTTTATTTCTTCCCTTTTATTGTTGTATTTTTATTTAAAAATGACAAAATGGAGTGAGAAAACTGTACAAACATAGAATGTCGAAGCGAGGTCAATAGGACGTTTCTTTCGAATTAAACTCGACTTTGATATGAGACAGAGAGGGGAAGAGAAAGCTAATAAGGCGTCACGCCTAAATTAGACGTTCTCGAATAAAAAAAACAGGGATAGGAAAGAAATAAACGGGACGTCTCGTCCTAAGTATCTCTTCCCTATGAATTATGGCGAGGCTTGAGTAAAAACTAGGGGGAAATCAACAAGACGTCACGTCTAAATTGATTTTCATGGAAGCGACCAAAAAAAAGAACGTTTATGAAAAAAAAATGAAAGTGAGGAAATAAATCAATAAAAAGAAATAAGAAAGATGGGCCCGACAGGAATTGAGGTCCTGCTCCTACGTATTCTTGAATTATCAAGAAATCAGGGTTACGTAGTTCTGAGTGTTTTTCTTTTAGGAAAAGACTTAGGAGATGATGATGGATGTCATTGAGGTGGGGAACTCGTACAAGGCGAAGTTCTTCGCACGTGTACGAATCCTAAAGAGGTTGTGTAGACGGGAGTGCTCCCGTACGACACTGTTTTTTTTTAAAAAAAAAGAAGATTTTCAAACTAGAAAATATAACATGTGCAAAATTTATTACTTATTATTTTTATATTATTTTTTTTAGGGGAAAGGGGGGGTAAACACTGACAGTATAAACTATGCTACGCATAAAATCATAACTGTGGACAGCAAACTGGCAAGGAAATAAATGATTGAAAACAAGAGAAATAAGGGACAGAAAGGAACCGGTGTGGAGGGCTCAAGACCGGTGTTGGAGTCAGGCGCAGCGACGGTGTCAAACCGGTACTGGACTTACACGTTGACAGAAACACTGGACCGGTGTTGGATTAAATGCTGGAAACTGAAGGATGTGACCGGTGTTGGTATGAGTTGATCCGAAGCGAGGAAGTGCCCAGACGCTGTGTAGGGTCGATGTCGAGGATTGGTAAAGGCAGTGACCTGGTAAGGTACAATGTGGAAACAGTGAAGGGCAATGACTTCGTACTGGGACGGTGTAGGTTTAACGTAGGAACGGTGTAGGTTCGATGTGAGGGACAGTCTCTGAACAATGGAGAACTTCAAGTTTTCTAATACTGGAGGTCCTTTTATGATAATCTAGGCAGATCACGGGTTTCAAATGGGAAAGTCCTTTGAAGGTTTTGAGGAATCGGAGAGAATTTGGGAGAGTTTTCTTCCAAGAGGGGGATTCTAACCCCATGAGCTTCTCTGGTTGGGGTATTTATAAGGCTTAAGGGTATGGGTTGAGTGTTTGGGACAACCAGAGTTCCCACTCACCCATACACATAGTGGTGCAACCCTGGCCACTATCTGTTTGTGGGGAGTAGTAGTTCAGTGGGGTATTTTTAATTGTCCACTTCCGCCCCTTGTCTGCTACCTTTAGGGAGTGCGATTCCAGGTCAGCGCGTATAAACCTCCGACCTCGTCCTTCCGTTGTCAAGTTTGTGACGTCGGCCTTTAAAGACACCGGTTGGACGGGATTCCAACTGGTCCGATGTGGCCTCTCAAGAACCTGGATCTGTATCTTCATACCGGTTGAACCTTTTCAATGTGGTATCACAGGGGTGGTGTTCTCCCTCCTAGTCCGGATCTAATGTTTCAGCCGGTGTGCATATGTTTCGATCTGAGTCATCCCATTAGATCGAGAAATTTTACTTGGGCCGGATTGACCTGTCCTTCCGTTGTCAGGTGTATGACATCGGTCACTAAGGAACTCCAGCAACTGGTCCAGTGTTCTCCATATAAACCGGTGTCCTATTTACAACAGTCGAAACTTTTGGGGTGCCACGGGACCGATGTCCTTTCCATTTGGGCTGGACCGAAAGAGGTGTTCACAAGCTTCAAGAGACTTGATGGCCTCAAGTTCTCACAACCTTTTTCCTGAGGGTGGTGCTATAAACAGACCTCCCGCTTTCAATGGGGAAGGCTATGCGTTTTGGAAAGAAAGAATGAAAATCTTCATTCAATCTATCAATTTGAGAGTTTGGAATGCCATTGAAAATGGTCCTTATATACCAATGCATACTGTTGATAGTAAAAATGTTGAAAAACCTATGGATGAATGGACCAGTGATGAAGAAAAGAAAGTACAATATGGCTATAAAGCAAAGAATTTAATCACTATGGCATTAGGTCCAGATGAATTTTTTAGAATAATGACTTGTCAATCCGCTAAGGAAATGTGGGATACTCTACAAGTAACTCACGAAGGTACTAGCGATGTGAAGGACTCCAAGATCAGTACCTTGACAAGTCAATATGAAAGCTTTAGAATAAACTCAGGGGAAACCATTGTAGAAATGCACAAGAGATTTACTCTTATTATTAATCATCTCATTACTCTTGGCAAAGTTTACACTAACAAAGAACTTGTGCATAAAGTTTTAAAAAGTCTTAGCAGGGAATGGCAACCACTTGTCACAGCCATAAAACAATCTCCAAGCATCAATGAGATGTCTCTTGCAACACTCTTTGGGAAATTACAAGAGCAAGAGCAAGAACTAAAAGTCTTGAAGCTAGCGGAGGAAGAAGAAAAATCCTCCAAGAAGAAAGGCTTAGCTCTCAAAGCCACCTCTACACATGAAGAAGAATCATACAGTGACATGGATGAAGAAGAGGAATTTGGGCTGTTTGTAAAATGATTTGGAAGATTCATGAAGAACAAAAGATTCCAAAAGAACTTCAAGCCCCAAGGTAAAAAGCCAACTTCAAATAAAATTTCTTCTTCACCTAGTTATTTCGAATGTGGCAAGGAAGGGCACTTCAAAGCGGATTGCCCAAATCTTAAAAAGAAGGGCAAGGACAAACGAGGAAGAAGAAGAGCCTACATCGCTTGGGATGAGAACGATGTAAGCAGTTCAGACGATTCGGACAATGAGAAAGCAAATCTTTGCTTAATGGCAAATCACCAAGAAGAAGATAATGAGGTAAATCTTCTTGACTTAGATAAGAATGAACTACTAGATGCTTTTGAGGAGTTATATGATAAATTTATAAAAGTTTCTAATAGGCTTAAGTCATCTAGGAAAACTAGTGATACCCTTGAAATGCATCTTATGGAGGTATGCAAAGAAAATGAAAGCTTAAAAGAAAAATTAGAGAATGTTCAAACATGTTCTAAAGATAAACCATGTGACTTTGCAAAAAGATGCGTTATGTTAGAAACCAAGGTTGTAGATCTAAATAGGACATTAGAAAAGTTTACTAATGGACGAGACAATTTGAATATTTTGCTTGGCCAACAAAGATGCATGTTTGATAAAACCGGGTTGGGATATGATCAAGAACATAGCAATCATAAAAGAGAAAAATACTATAAAAATTTCTTTGTACCACCAAGCAAATCATCTTCACCCTTTATGAAATACAATCACTGTGGATTCAAAGGTCATAACTCTTCAAATTGCAATGTTAGAAAACTAGGGCCAAAGGTCATAAGAAAGGTGTGGGTTCCCAAAGGAACATTACCACAAGCTAACCTTAAAGGACCCAACATAAAATGGGTACCTAGTTCTCTAAACTGATTTTGTTTTGTAGGTATGCTTCAAGGCAAGCAACACCCATTGGTATTTGGATAGTGGGTGTTCAAAGTATATGACGGGAGACATAAGCAAATTTACATCATTTACTCCCAAAAGAAAAGGAAGTGTCACTTATAGAGACAACACCAAGGGTAAAATACTTGGTATCGGAAATATCGGTAAAAATTCCTCTACCTCCATTAGTGATGTGTTGTATGTTGAGGGACTCAAACATAACTTGCTTAGCATAAGTCAATTATGTGACAAAGGATATAGAGTTTTATTTGAATCCAATTGTTGTATAATTGAGAATAAGCTAAACAAAGAGGTCAAATTTGTTGGAAAAAGGATTGATAACATTTACATGATTGATGTGGATAGTTTGTCTACAAATGATGAACAATACTTCATTACAAAAGAGGATGAAACTTGGCTATGGCATAGGAGAATAGCTCATATACATGTAGACCACTTAAACAAACTTGTTTCCAAAGAATTAGTAATTGGTTTACCAAAGCTTAAATTTGAAAATAGATTTTGTGATGCATGTCAAAAGGGAAAACAAGTAAAGGCATCTTTTTAATCAAAAAATATTGTTTTCACACAAAGGCCTTTACAACTTTTGCACATGGACTTATTTGGACCATCCAAAATCAAAAGCTTTGGAGGCAATTACTATGGTCTAGTTATTGTAGATGACTATTCTAGATATACATGGACATTGTTTCTTGCTCATAAAAATGAAGCATATCATGCATTCAAGAAACTTGCTAAGATTATTCAAAATGAGCAAAATTCCAAAATTACATCCATTAGAACCGATCATGGGGGAGAGTTTGAAAATCAATTTTTTGAAAAGTTTTACGAAAAACATGGTATCAATCACAATTTTTCAGCTCCTAGAACTCCACAACAAAATGGAGTTGTTGAGAGGAAAAATAGATCCTTGGTAGAACTTGCTAGAACCATGTTAAGTGAAAATAATATTGCGAAACACTTTTGGGCCGATGCGGTTAACACCGCTTGCCATGTCATGAATAGATGTTTAATAAGGCCTATTCTAAAGAAAACCCCCTATGAACTCTATAAGGGAAGAAAACCCAACATTTCATATTTTCACATATTTGGATGTAAATGTTTTGTGCTCAATAATGGAAAAGATAATCTAGGGAAGTTTGATGCTAAAGCTGATGAGGCAATCTTCCTAGGATATTCACAATCCAGTAAATCTTATCGAATCTTCAACAAACAAACAAATACCATTGAAGAGTCCATTCATGTAAAGTTTGATGAAAGTAACCTTAACCCTTCGAGAAAGGAAGATGTTGATGATCTTGTAGGTACTCTTCAAGAATTGACCTTAGATGACAAGGAAGGAGAAATCAAAGACACAAATACAGCCAAACTTGAGGAACCACAACAATGGATCACTTTGGAGGATCATCCTCTAGACAAAGTCATAGGTGAAATGACAAAAGGTGTAAGTACTCGTAATGCAATTAGAAATACATGCAATCACTTAGCTTTTGTATCGCAAATAGAACCCAAATGCATCAATGAAGCTATTATTGATGAACATTGGATGTTGGCCATGCAAGAAGAGCTAAATCAATTTGAAAGAAATGAAGTTTGGGAGCTTGTGCCAAAACCCAATGATCACCAAATAATAGGAACCAAATGGGTATTTAGGAATAAACTGGATGAAAATGGTATTATTACTAGGAACAAAGCTAGGCTAGTAGCTAAAGGCTATAATCAAGAAGAAGGCATTGATTATGAAGAGACGTATGCACCCATAGCTAGATTAGAAGCAATTAGACTACTATTAGCCTTCGCATGCTGTAGGGACTTCAAATTGTACCAAATGGATGTTAAAAGTGCTTTCTTGAATGGATACATTCAAGAGGAAGTATATGTTGATCAACCTCTAGGTTTTGAAAACCATCAATTTCCAAATCATGTTTTCAAATTAAAGAAAGCTTTGTATGGATTGAAACAAGCTCCAATAGCTTGGTATGAAAGGTTGAGCAAATTTCTTTTAGAAAATCATTTTGAAAGAGGAAAGGTTGATACAACTTTATTCATAAAGCACAAAAAGAATAACATACTATTGGTACAAGTTTATGTTGATGATATAATATTTGGTGCCACTAATGAGTCAATGTGCAAGGAGTTTGCTAAGTTAATACAGGAAGAATTTAAAATGTCCATGATGGGAGAACTCACTTTCTTCCTTGGACTTCAAATCAAACAAACCAATGAAGGCACATTCATTAATCAATCCAAGTACTGCAAAGAACTACTTAGAAAATTCAACATGGACAAAGCAAATGATATTGCCACACCCATGGGCACTTCATGCTATTTGGACAAGGATGAGAAAGGTAAGGATGTTGAACTCATAAAATATAGAGGTATGATAGGATCCTTACTTTACTTAACCGCTAGTAGAC
Source organism: Clitoria ternatea (assembly GCA_037962975.1). Classification (NCBI taxonomy): domain Eukaryota; kingdom Viridiplantae; phylum Streptophyta; class Magnoliopsida; order Fabales; family Fabaceae; genus Clitoria; species Clitoria ternatea. The sequence continues at coordinate 47,648,537 of CM075673.1, forward strand.
CGGATATCATGTTTGTTGTGTGTATGTATGCTAGATACCAGGCTTGTCCTAAAGAATCATATCTCACTGCAGTCAAAAGGATAATGAAATACTTAGTTGGGACTCAAAATGTTGGTTTATGGTACCCCAAAGGGGTTGAATGCATGTTGATTGGTTATTCTGATTCAGACTTTGCAGGATGTAAACTTGACAGAAAAAGCACTAGCGGAACATGTCACTTGCTTGGTAGTTCCCTTGTTTCTTGGCATATCAAGAAACAAGTAAGTGTTGCACTATCAACAGCTGAGGCAGAATACGTTGCAGCTGGTAGTTGTTGTGCTCAAATCCTTTGGATGAGACAACAACTTCTAGACTTTGGAGTTGTATTAGACCATGTGCCTCTTAAATGTGATAATACTAGTGCTATCAATATCTTAAAGAATCCTGTAATGCATTCTAGAACCAAACATATTGAGATTAGACATCATTTCATTAGAGACCATGTACTAAAGGGTGATTGTGTGCTTGAACATGTTGATACATCTAAGCAATTAGCAGATATCTTCACCAAACCATTAGCCAAAGAACAATTCATTCATATTAGAAGAGAATTAGGCATTTTAGATATATCAAATTGCGTCTGCTCTTAATTTTGTATTGATTGATTAATAACTATTGTTGATTAATAAGAAGGCAAAAGATCTTCATGAAAATAAAGCCATGATGATCTAAATGAACCATTCTATGCCTTGCATTAATTAGGATGGCTGAAAATGCAATCTGGAGTGAAATAGGCTCTGTTGAATTGATTCACCATCCCTTCGAATCGATTCAAGTACCTGATTGTTCAAAATCTCTCAAAACAGAAACGTTCGAATCGATTCACCCTCTCTTCGAATCGATTCACGCACCTGACTGTTCAATTCTCTTTAAAACAGTGACGCTCGAATCGATTCACCCAATCCCTCGAATCGATTCACGCGACAGTTACACACTTGTTACGCTAATTTAAGGCTCTCCTTCACTCTTTCTCTCATTTCTCTTCCACTATCTCCCACTCTCCCTCCTAAAATCACCCAACCTGCTCTCTAAAACTACCTCTACGTCCTGGTGAAAATTCTCCTCCCTTCCGGTGGAAATTATGCAAGACTAAATGAAGCACAAATCTTGCTGCTCTAGGCCATTATAAATTAGAAGGACATTAACTGGATCGATTTGGTAAGGCACCACATGATCGAAGCTCAAAATCTTACTCACCTTCCTTATGCCATCTTCATCACAAAACTGCTCCGCCACTACAAAGTGGACCTGAAAAATGAAGTCAAAGAAATTGTAGGTCCTAAAGCACCAATTGGAAAAACTCATCTCACAAAGATGAATATCGTCGAATATCATGGACTATGGCAATTTCTTCGACCCCCTCGTAACCATGCTGAAGACGATGCTCCTCCTCCTCCTCCACCCGCTCCTACTAATGATTTGTTTGCCTGACTTACTGCCCACATGGATCAGCACCTAAGCACTATGGAAGCAAACCTCAATGCTCGCCTGGACAAGATTGAGGCAAATATGGAAGAACGATACACAGAGCTTGCCACTCAAATCTCAAGCATCCATTTTCCTCAGCCTTGATTGACTTCTTGCACTTTATGCTTTCTATGTCCAGCAATTATTTACTTTTATGTTTAGACTTAGTTGTCCTTTTAAAACATTTTCCTTATTTACTTTGGTTAATTCCATGGCTACTTTGTTAAATGCTTGGATGATTATATTGCTTGTTGTCACATTTGAGTTGATGCGGCATGTGATTATTACTCGATTGATTGAATACTCTCAAATTTTGTTTTTGATAATGACAAAGGGGGAGAGATATATGTTAATTTTATTAATACTTGAAAGGGGGAGAGATACTTGAAAGGGGGAGAGATAATGACAAAGGGCATTTGAAGATTGAAGAAAATGGTTTGATTGAAAAACAAAGGGGGAGACATACTTTTCTGAAAAAGAAATAATTATTTGATTAACAAAAGGGGAGACATACTCTGATTCTTTAAAATAACTCGTTAGCACTGCCTCCTTAAAAATTATTGTTAATTAACACCCCAAAGAGATGGCCATTGTTTGTCATCATCAAAAAGGGGGAGAATGTATTTGCATGATTGATAACAGGTTTTGATAATGACAAGAGAACAAGCATTACAAGCTCTTCATGGATCAAAAACAATAGAAACCAAACAAAGGTGCTATATATAAAATCAAGAAAACGGTTTCACAAGTTCAAGAAATCAAAAAACCAATAAACCAAGACAAAGGAAAGCAACCATGGATCACTACATATCAATGGAAGACCCACAGGCATGGAAAAACATCAAACTGCAAAGCCTGAATCGATTCAACCACGCCCGAATCGATTCACAGCCCTGGAAGTCATCAAAATAAGAAACAGAATGGGTTGAATCGATTCACCATAACCCTGAATCGATTCAAACACCTGGAAGTCAATAAAATTGCAAACAGAATGCTTTGAATCGATTCAAACAAAGCTCAAATCGATTCATGCCAATCTGGAACTCTAAACTGCACAAGTCAGTGTCGCAACCTGGATCGCGACGGCGCGGCGAGAAGAGAGAGAATGTGTGGAATGAAACAGGGAGTCGCCACTAACGTTTTTATCCATAGGAAAAACATTGGAAAAACTAAGTTCAATAAAGCACTGGTTAAAAATTGAGATTCAAGTTCGGGAGTCGTTTACGAGTAGGGAAGGTATTAGCACCCTACATCGCCTGTCAAAAACAGTACCAAGATTGAAAATGCGCAACATAAATAGCCTTACAAAAGATGGTTTATTTCTTCCCTTTTATTGTTGTATTTTTTTTATTTTAAAAATGACAGAATGGAGTGAGAGAACTGTACAAACATAGAATGTCGAAGCGAGGTCAATGGGACGTTTCATCCGAATTAAACTCAACTTCGATATGAGACAGAAAAGGGAAGAGAATGCTAATAAGGCGTCACACCTAAATTATACATCCTTGAAAAAAAAAGACAGGGATAGGAAAGAGATAAGCGGGACGTCTCGTCCTAAGTATCCCTTCCCTATGAATTATGGCGAGGCTTGAGCAAAAAACTAGGGGGAAATCAACAAGACGTCACGTCTAAATTGATTTTCACGGAAGTAACCAAAAAAAAAACATTTATGAAAGAAACATGAGAGTAAGGAAATAAATCAGCAAAAAGAAATAAGAAAGATGGGCCCGACAGGAGTTAAAGTCCTGCTCCTACGTATTCTTGAATTATCAAGAAATCAGGGTTACGTAGTTCTGAATGTTTTTCTTTTAGGAAAAGACTTGGGAGATGATGATGGATGTCACTGAGGTGGGGAACTCGTACAAGGCAAAGTTCTTCGCACGTGTACGAATCCTAAAGAGGTTGTGTAGACGGGAGTGCTCCCGTACGACACTGTTTAAAAATGATTTGTTTCTTTTTATTGATTTTTATTTAGATTTGAAAGAAAGCATAGGAAGCATTTATTTCCCTTTATTATATTTTACTATGAAACGAAAGGAAAAAGGTAGTAGAAGCTACAAAAGAGAAAGGGAAACAATAAATTCTGAAAACAGAGGAAAAATGAGTGAAAACCGAGTGGGAGAAGAGAAAAACCGAGTGAAAATGGCAAAAACCGAGTGACAATTACAAAAAACAAGTGGAAATAGCAGAAACTGAGTGAGAAACAGGAAAAACCGAGTAAAAATGGTAAAACCGAGTGATGAAAGCAGAAAACCGAGTGAGGACAAGGAAAAACCGAGTGAAAATGAGGAAACCGAGTGGAAATAGCAGAAACCGAGTGAGACAGTGAGCTTACCGAGTGAGAAGTGATTTACCGAGTGAGACAGTGAGAAGAGGGACGGTATTGGAGTTGAGTGGAGTGAGGAGATTGGATTTGGTGTACTTGAGGGGGGTACTGGATGGTGTATAAGAGGAATTGGGACGGTGTGTGGGTGAAGGGATGAGGAGGTCGGTTTTGGTGAGGACGGTTGGCTGGGCGGTATTGGCTGAGAGGAATGAAGTGCTGGGCGGTGTTGTGTTAAGGGGAGAGGACGGTGTGGCTGAGGGAGACAGGAAGGAGGTACAGGGCTGGCTGATGAAGAGAGGAAGGAGGGTGCTGGATGCGTATCTGTGTATATAAGTATACGTGATGTGTGTGTAAGTCTCTGTAAGGGCTGAAAGCTTCAGCTCCTTGCCTATTTATAGGCTGGTCTGAGTGGAAGGCCAGCTCAGGCTTCCACTTCCGAGTGGAATGCCAGCTCAGGCCTCCACTCAGAGTGAAGTGGGGGACAACGGCTGGGTGGGAATTTTTAATTCCCCCCACTTTCAACCCTGTTTGCCACTTGTCTGCCACCCCCAGGATTCCTGGATCCACTTGGGTGGTGGAATCCAAGTCAGCACGGGTTAACAGGGGGCCCCTTGGAATCCGAGTAAGAATGTTGAATTCCGAGTGAGAATGTTGGAAAAACCGAGTGAAAATGTTGAATTCCGAGTGTAAATGACTCGGATCATCCACAATGCCTAATAAATCCGAGTGTAAAAGGGGTCGGTCTTCACTCTGCCACCTAAATCCGAGTGGAAAAGGCCCCTTTTATGCTAAAGACCGAATGAAATCATGTTGGTGTCAATTGGATTGAGTGGGCAATTAAAGCAATTGAGTCAGAACCGAGTGAAAACTGACTCGGATTCCATCTCCTCTCCATAATCCGAGTGACCAATGACTCGGAACCGACTGAAATATGTGAAGTGTGACTCGGAGATGAGAGAAAGATGACTCGGTAAAGGTTTGAAGTAGGGTGGAAGTGGGGGCTCGGAATTGATTGGCCAAAAGGACTCGGGAAAGGTGGCTGACTGACTGAAGTGTCACTCGGAAACCGATTGGAAATGGGTCAGAAATCGAGTGAAATGACTCATTCGGTGCTGGCTGGAAATGCTTCACTCGGTTCTAACTAAGAAGCAGCTCTCGGTTCTGATTGAAGGGGCAACACTCGGAATTCTTTTCAGCTCGGATGTATTTCTGATTGAAGCGTCCACTCGGATTTTCTTCAAAAGTGATATAGAACTTCACTGCTTGAAGATCAACTCGGAACCGACCTTGTGAGCTCTTAATCCGAATGGAATTTGGGCATTTTCACTCGGATTTTGCTTATCTTCTACTCAGAAATTGGAAGTTTGGCTACTTTAATTCGGATTTCCTTCCAACCGAGTGATACTCACTCGGATTTACTCGGATCAGCAGTCAGTTCTTTTTTTCACTCGGATTTGTTGTAGTAGGGGATCCTCCGCTCGGATTCTCCTCTAACAGGGTCATTTTTCACTCGGAATTGACATTCTTTGCGATCAGGGCTTGTAAACTGGCATTTTCTCTCGGAATGCATCTGAAAGGGAATTATCCACTCGGATTTACATCTAATCTGAGTCATTTCACTCAGATTTGAATTCAACAGGTCATACTCCACTCGGATTGGTCCATTGTTGAGTCATTATTCGGATTTCCCACCCAACAGGTCGTACTCCACTCGGACATGCCCAAAACTGAGTAGTTTCACTCGGATTTTCTCCATTCAGAGTAATGTCACTCGGATTTAACTTATTCTGAGTGATTTCACTCGGATTTGATCCAACAGGAGCATATTCCACTCGGATTTGACTTCAGCAGGGAGCATTTCATTCGGAAATGACTCATTCTGAGTGATTCCACTCGGATTTCATCTTTTTTGGGTCATTCCATTCGAACTTCTCTTGAAGATGGGCATAATCCACTCGGATTGGCTTGGCAGGGAAGCTATCCACTCGGATTCAACTTCAACAGGGAGCATTTCACTCGGAAATGACTCATTCTGAGTGATTCCACTCGGATTTCATCAATTTTGAGTCATTCCAACCAGAAATGCTTTATTTTGACTTGGATTTGACCATTTTTTGAGTTTTTTCACTCGGATTTATCTCCAACAGGGCTGTATTTCACTTGGAAAAGCTTCATTCTGAGTTATTTTGCTCAGTTCTGATTATTTTGGAGCCATTCTTTTCGAATCTGACCATTCTGAATTAGAATTCAGTATAAAAAGATTCACTCTACTTGGACCGGACCAAAAGAGGTGTTCACAGATGCCCCTCGTTACTTCTTTTTCACAAAAGAAACACGAAGCTTCTGTGTTTTTGAAGTGAAAAGGAAGTAAAGATATGAACACCGATGTAGGGGGCCAAGTGGGACCTCTTGATCGGTATAGCGACTGATGGTGTGGGCAATCACGAGTCAGTGTGACCTTTCTTCTTTAAAGACGAGCATTTTCCTCTTCCGTTTCACTTTTCTCTCTTTTTTTTTTGTCCTAAATCTGGAAAAAAGAAATGAAGCAGTGCTCTAATTTTTAGCAAGAAGCGGTTAACTGGGAATTATCCTTTGAATGACATGAAGCAGAAGGGTGCCTCATTCGGCGACCGGGAGAAAAATGATGCCTTCTTTGGTGACTGAAAGGTAAAAGGATGCCATTTGTTCGACGACGGGAAAGTAAAGGTGCCATTTGATCGGCGACAAGAAAGTAAAGGTGCCATTTGATCGGCGACAGGAAAGTAAAGGTGTGCCATTTGATCGGCGACAGGAAAGTAAAGGGGTGCCATTTGATCGGCGACAGGAAAGTAAAGGGGTGCCATTTGATCGGCGACAGGAAAGTAAAGGGGTGCCATTTGATCGGCGACAGGAAAGTAAAGGTGCCATTTGATCGGCGACAGGAAAATAAAGGTGCCATTTGATCGGCGACAGGAAAGTAAAGGTGCCATTTGATCGGCGACAGGAAAATAAAGGTTGGGGGAACTAACAGGACGTCTCGTCCGAATTAGCTCACTGTTGACAGGAAATGTGAAGGTTGGGGGAGCTAACAGGACGTCTCGTTTGAATTAACTCACTGTTGGCAGGAAATGTAAAGGTTGGGGTTGACCCTCGGTTGCCATGACTGTGGGTTCTTGGGGAACTGCCCCTTGAATGTAGGAGAATGAATCTGGGGGATGTCCCAGTTTGACATGACTGTGGATTAAATCTTGGGGAACTGCCCCTTGAATGAAAGAATAAACCCGGGAAGATGCCCCAGTTTGACATGATTGGATGAAATCTCGGGGAAATGCCCCTTGAATAAGAGAATAAACCTGGGGAGATGCCCCAGTTTGACATGATTGGATGAAATCTCGGGGAACTGCCCCTCGAATAAGAGAATAAACCCAGGGAGATGCCCCAGTTTGACATGATTAGATGAAATCTTGGGGAACTGCCCCTTGAATGAAAGAATAAACCCGGGAAGATGCCCCAGCTTGACATGATTGGGTGAAATCTTGGGGAACTGCCCCTTGAATGAAAGAAGAATCTGGGGAGATGCCCCAGTTTTGGGTTGACTAGGAAGTGTAGTCCCATTAGGGAAGGATTTGGGAAGTGTAGTTTTTGGCGATTATGGTTCCACTGGGGAAGAAAATTTGGTGATTCAGGGTAATGCCCCTTTTGGTGAAAGGGAATGGACTTGGGGTTTACTGCGGACATGCCAAAGGTCTGCTAAGGAGAGAGTTGGGCAACTACGCATCTTGGGGATCATAGTTCCTGGCCATCCGTTAATAGAGAAACGCGAAACTAATTAAAAACTTACAGGCGGACTCCCTTGGCGACAGGTGTTGAAGTAACTCATGGCCAAAATAATTATTACTTCTGACTTCATTGAGGTTGTTTCGCAGAGCTGGTTGAGCTTGCTTGAGGTAAGATCTGGCAACGGTGTTCACTTCGTTCCCCATAACTTTGTGTTTTCGTTCTTCTCAAAACTCATTTTTTTAAGAAATTCTTTTTAGGCAAAACTTGTTTATTCATTCTAGTCATGAACACATGTGAGAAGAAGGGAAACTTTTTATTTATGAACAACAGATATGTACAGGTGACAATAATAATGCAAAAATATGACAAGGTGTGAGGAATTGATGGTAAGGATGGAAAGGAAGGCCTTTTAGATCCTCCATCGATTTCCTGAGTGCGACAAAACTCTGGTCTTTTCCATGATTTCCCGTTTATCTTCTGATTTTGTTTTCGAGGGCGTGACTTGACAATGGCTTTGATGTTCTAGACCCATCCCCTTATCTGTGACTTGGAAAATTGGCATTGCAGTGTTGAATCTATAGGGTGTGAATTTGTTTGGGCCGCTTTCTTAGGATTTTTGACCCCGCCAATTGCTCTAACTTTTGCCTAGGTCGCCTTTTTAGGTTTTCAACCTAGCGAGCGCATTTTATTTTTATTTTTTTACGTATAGTATCTTCTCACTGCATCCGCGTTTATAGGCATCGGTAGATCTTCCCCATCCATGTTGGTGAGTATGAGAGCACCTCCGGAAAAAGCTTTCTTCACGACATACGACCCTTCGTAGTTAGGAGTCCATTTGCCTCGGTGATCTTTATGCATTGACAAAACCTTCTTGAGCACCAAGTCTCCCTCTTGGAACTGTCGGGGTCGTACTTTCTTTTCAAATGCTCGCTTCATACGCCTTTGATATAACTGACTATGGCAGAGGGCAGTCAATCTTTTACTATCAATCAGATTTAATTGGTCATGTCGAGTCTGGATCCATTCAGCCTCAACCAATTCGGCTTCCATGATTACTCGGAGGGAAGGAATCTCCACTTCAAAAGGCAGGACTGCTTCTATGCCATAAACTAAAGAGAATGGAGTTGCCCCAGTCGAGGTCCGGACTGAGGTACGATAACCATGCAGAGCAAAAGGAAGCATTTCGTTCCAGTCTTTATAGGTTACCACCATTTTCTGTATTATCTTCTTGATATTCTTGTTCGCTGCCTCGACTGCCCCATTCATTTTTGGGCGGTATGGAGAAGAATTATGGTGGGAGATCTTAAAGCTCTCACAAAGCTCCTTCATCATTTTGTTGTTCAGGTTTGTACCATTGTCTGTGATGATTTGACTCGGTAGGCCGTACCGACATATCAACTCACGCTTGACGAATTTAACAACAACACCTTTGGTTACATTAGTATATGAAGCTGCTTCCATCCATTTTGTGAAGTAATCAATGGCGACCAAAATGAAACGATGGCCGTTTGAAGCCTTTGGTTCAATGAGACCAATGACATCCATGCCCCACATCGAAAAAGGCCATGGTGCTGACAAAACATTTAGAGATGACGGGGGTGCGTGAATATGATCAGCATATATTTGGCACTTATGACATCTCCGAGCATAGGCGAAGCAGTCTGCTTCCATGGTCATCCAAAAATAACCAGCCCTTAAGATTTTCCTTGACATGGCGTGCCCATTGATGTGGGTTCCGAAAGATCCCTCGTGGATATCCCTCATGATTCTATTTGCTTCAGCGGTATCAACACAGCGAAGAAGGATAGAATCATAGTTTTTTTTGTAAAGCACGTCTCCATTTAAGAAAAACCCCATGGCGAGCCGTCGCAGGGTTCTTTTGTCATTTTCTGTGGCATTGTCAGGGTATTCTTGCCTCTGGATATACCTCTTAATGTCATGATACCAAGGTTTTCCATCCGATTGTTCTTCGATTACTTGGCAGTATGCGGGCTCATGATGCCTTTCTACCTCGATGAGGGGCACGTCATAGTCATTGTTTACTCTGAACATTGAAGCAAGAGTGGCCAAAGCGTCAGCCATTTGATTATCTTCCCGAGGAACATGATGAAAAGAAATCTCTTCGAAATCTCTGATCATTTCCATAATGTGGGCGTGATAGGGTAGAAGCTTGCTATCTCTGGTTTCCCACTCACCTTTCAACTGGTGGACGACTAAAGCAGAGTCTCCGTAGACTTCAAGTGTCCTTACTTTCATATCTAATGCCGCTTGGATCCCTAAGGAGCATGCCTCATATTCAGCGACATTGTTGGTACAATCGAAACATAGCCTGGCGTAGACAGGGATGAACTCTTTCTTTGGTGAAATCAAAATGGCTCCGATTCCATATCCCAAAGCATTAGAAGCTCCATCGAATCTTAAAATCCATTTGTCCTTGTTACCGCCTTCTTCTTCGTCGGACAATGCCAAAATATCCTCGTCTGGGAAGTCGAATGGTATTGGTTGGTAATCACTTATGGGTTGATGGGCTAGGTAGTCAGCCAAAGCGCTCCCTTTTATGGCTTTCTGAGTGACATATGTTATGTCGTACTCAGTTAGCAGCACTTGCCATCGAGCAATCCTTCCGGTCAAGGCTGGCTTCTCAAAGATGTACTTAATAGGATCCATCTTAGAGACTAGCCAGGTAGTGTGACTCAACATGTATTGCCTTAAACGCTTCGCAGCCCATGCTAACACGCAACAAGTTCGTTCTAATGCAGAGTATCGCATTTCGCAATCAGTGAACTTTTTGCTTAGGTAATATATGGCATGTTCTTTCTTCCCCGTTTTATCGTGCTGACCCAATACGCAGCCCATGGACTCATCCAGTACCCTCATGTATAAAATCAGTGGTCTCCCAGGGGTTGGTGGTACCAATATTGGTAGTTCTTTCAAGTACTGCTTAATCTTCTCAAAAGCCGTTTGGCAGTCCTCATTCCATTGCCCCGGTTGGTTCTTACGGAGTAGCTTGAAGATCGGCTCGCAGGTCGATGTCAATTGTGAAATAAATCGAGCGATGTAGTTTAATCTTCCCAAGAACCCCCTGACTTCTTTTTCTGTGCAAGGAGGTGGCATTTCTAGGATTGCCCTGACCTTGTCGGGATCCACTTCAATTCCTTTCTTGCTTACAATGAAACCCAACAGTTTTCCTGACCTTGCGCCAAACGTGCACTTGGCAGGATTCAATCTAAGCTTAAACCTTCTCAACCGTTCAAACAATTTCCTTAAGTCACGGACATGATCTTCCTCGGTTCTGGATTTTGCAATGATGTCATCCACATAGACCTCTATTTCCTTGTGCATCATATCGTGGAATAAAGTGACCATTGCTCTCTGATAAGTTGCCCCTGCGTTCTTCAAACCAAAGGACATTACTTTGTAACAGAAAGTACCCCACAAAGTAACGAACGTGGTTTTTTCCATGTCTTCGGGTGCCATTTTAATCTGATTGTACCCAGAGAAACCATCCATGAAAGAGAAAATGGAGTGCTGGGCTGTGTTATCGACCAACATGTCAATATGTGGGAGAGGAAAATCGTCTTTAGGGCTGGCCCTGTTTAGATCTCGATAGTCCACACATATCCGCACTTTTCCATCCTTCTTTGGGACCGGGACTATGTTGGCTACCCATTGTGGATATTTGGCTACGGCCAAGAAACCGGCTTCGAATTGTTTTTTGACCTCTTCCTTGATCTTGAGAAGCATTTTCGGTTTTATTCTTCGCAGCTTTTGCTTAATTGGTGGACACTCTGGTTTCAGAGGCAATCTATGTTCCACTATGCTGTTATCCAACCCTGGCATATCTTGATATGACCAAGCGAACACATCCCGAAATTCCCAGAGCAATTCAATCAATTCGTCTTGCTGGTTTTTACTCAGGCAGGTGCCTATCTTGATCATTTTATCTTCTCCTTCACCTCCAAGGTTGATGATTTTAATTTCCTCCCGATGTGGGCGGATCTCCTTATCCTCTTGTTCCAATAATCTCGTCAATTCAGATGAGGGTCCAAAGTCTTCCTCACTTTCCTCGTAGACGCAATCATTTGGATAAACAGGGTCATGAAATAAATCCAGGTTTTCATCGTTCTCAGGGAAATCATTTTTGGATCTGCATTCGGGTTATATTATAAAGTGAAAAGAGAAGCAAGCAAGTGAAAGGTTTAAGAAACAGAGAATACACAAAGATGAGGTGATGGGGAATAAAAATGTGTTCATTGATTTTCAAAAATAAAGTAAACAAGTTTTGCCCTTATTACAAAATAGGTCCCGGAGCCTTGGGCATAGCAAGGGGACCACCAAATTATGAAATACAGTGATTACTCTGATAGAACGTTAACGGTTGTAGGGAACTCCATGACTTCCCAATTGCTCAGCTCTTGATCTGGATGGCAAGCATATACCAGCTCCATATTGAGGTCAGGCTCATTCTCCACCATGGTAACTTGATCCGGATATATCACTCCGGCGCTCTTAAAGCTCTGATAGAGATCGCAGATAGGGATTCTCGCAGTGTTGATCTCTTGACCAGTAAGGCGAGCAGTTCTCCTCCCCTTCTTTTCCTCTTCAACCCTTTTCTTATCCGTCACAGTGGGCTTATATCCCAAACCATATCTGTTTTTATTTTCCGGGAGACTCACCGGTTGGGTTATGCCTTCTAAATCCCGCCCCAATCCTTTTCCGGGTTGGTACCCTTTCCGCAACATGTTCAGCGTCACCATTAGAGGTACGTTGGGGAAAGACATTTTCACAATGCTTGTTGCATTGGCAATCTCCAAGGCTTGGAAGGATGTTTCGAAGGCTTCCTCGGCGGCCTCGATGTACGGAGTGGATATGGGTTTGCTGACCAAAAGGTCCTCCTCCCCAGAAACAGTTACCAACTTGTTGTCGATGATGAATTTTAGTCTTTGGTGCAGCGTGGAGGGGACCACCCCTGCCGAATGGATCCACGGTCGCCCTAATAAACAGCTGTAGGCGGGCGCAATATCCATTACTTGGAAGAGTACCTGGAAAGTACAGGGCCCGACTTGTATAGGCAATTCAATTTCTCCAATGACTTCCCTACGTGTCCCATCAAAAGCCCGCACAACCATAGAGCTAGGCCTCATGTATGTTCCGTCGAAAGGCAATTTTGCCAACGTGGATTTTGGCATGACGTTCAGAGAAGATCCATTATCCACAAGTACTTTTGCCAGGATATAATCCCGACATTTCACAGAAATATGGAGGGCTTTGTTGTGCCCCCTTCCTTCAATAGGTACTTCCTCATCTGTGAAGGTCAAGTAATTATTGGCAACGATCTGCCCCACTATGCCCCCAAATTGTTCGACGGGTAAATCATTCTTCACGTGCGCCTCGCTCAACACCTTCATCAACGTGTTTCGATGTGGTTCAGAACTCATTAGCAAAGACAACAGGGAAATTTTCACAGGGGTGTGGTTCAATTGGTCCAACACCTGGTAGTCACTATGGCGAATAAACTTCAGGAATTCCTAGGCTTCCTCTTCAATCACAGCCCCCTTTGTTTCGCCAGAGGCTACTTCTTTTCCAGTTTTTCCTTCTCCGGTAGTCTTGCCTTGCTTGGGCTCAGGTGGTGTATATATCCTTCCACTCCGTGTCATTTTTCCCACTCCGGTTATATTTGTAATAGAGGAGGATGGTATGGAGTTGACTGCCTCTGGAATGGTGACAACCACATCTGTATTGTACCTCCATGGCACAGCGTGGGAACTTTGGAAGGGGAAAGGAGTTGGTGCCCTTACTGTGAAGACAGTCTTGGCAGGAGCTGAAGCCGCTGGCGTATCCTTGTTATAGTATACGACCAGGGGTTTCGGAACTCGTGCCTTACCCTGTTCCTGTACCACATTTATTTGTCCTTCACGGCGCCTACAGACCTCTATGACTCGAGCATTCATGAGTCTTTGAAGGGTTTCCTGGAAGTCCCTTCGTTTTATGGACTGGAGGTCATTATGCTCTTCACTCCAAGACCCCTCTATTAATCCCATCTTCAGCATATGGGAGTGTATTGTTTCCAAAGGCATCTGGATGTCTTCTACTTTGGAAATACAATCTTCATCCCCTTCTATAGCGTTGACATCCGATCCTTTATGGTTTGGAAGGGGATTAGTTGTCACGCTTGGGCTCCCTTCTTTGAAGCTTATCCAGTCGGCCCGAATGAGGTCCCTTACCTTAAACTTCAGTGCCAAGCAGTTCTCAGTAGAATGTCCCGGTGCACCGGCGTGGTAATCACACCGTGCGTTCGGGTCATACCCTCTAGGATACGGCGGCTGAAGTGGCTTTAAAGGGCAGGGTACTACCATCATGTTTTCGATGAGGTAAGGGAGAAGCTCTGTGTAAGTGATGGGAATTGGATCAAATTGTGGTGGGGCACGGTCGTTGTTTTGCCTCCTCTGATTTGGATTCGGCGGGTTCATTTGTGGCTGCTGGTACGGAGCTTGTGGTGGTTGATATGGTGCCTGTAGGGGTGCAGGCGGTCGCATGATAGGTGGGCGGAAATGTGGTGGATGTGGTGTTTGAACGGCGGCCACATATGGATGTGGTGTATTATGATAGGTTGATGGAAAGGCGACCGGGGTGGGTGGCCTCGGCTGGTTTCTTCCCTGATTATGGGAGATTAGATTAGTCTCTCCCTCTCTTCTCTTTCCTTCCCCATGGGAGGGTTTTCTTGCTGCATTAACCCCAGCTGGGCCTCGGGCGATCTTCCCTGTCCGGAGGCCATTTTCTATTCTTTCTCCGATAGTGACGATATCGAAGAAGTGGGATGAAATACTTCCGATCATCTTGTCATAGAATGGCGATTAGAGTGTGTCAATAAATGTCGAGATCACCTCTTTCTCAGACAAAGGTGGGTCAACTTGCGCTGCTACTTCACGCCACCGTTGGGCGTATTCTTTGAATGTCTCGTTGTCTTTCTTGGACATGTTCTGCAATTGTACTCTATCTGGCGCCATGTCCAAATTGTACTTATACTGCTGCATGAAAGCATCTGCCAGATCCTCCCAACAGCGTATACGAGAACGTTCAAGATGGTTATACCAGGTTAGAGGCGCTCCAGCCAAACTATCTTGAAAACAATGGATGAGCAGAGAGTCGTTGGAGGCATGCGAAGCCATCTTCCGGCAGTACATGGTAAGATGGTTTTTCGGACATGTCAGCCCCCGATACTTATCAAATTCAGGTGTTTTGAATTTGGGAGGAATAACAACGTCAGGAATTAGGCAGAGTTGTGCAGCACTGCCTAATCCAAATCGATTCCTCCCATCCATTTCCCTTAATCGCCTTTCCAAGAACTCTAATCTTCCTTCCTGGGTAGCAGCAGTGGCAGTACTTGGTCCTGTGACGACATAGTGACTAGCACTCTTGACTGGTCGGTCAACATGTGCCGGGCTCTCATTCAGAATTGAGGCTTGGTGTCCAGCCACGGCTTGGGCAGCTTGTGGTTGTTCAGCCTGTGTATGGACCGGAATCGTTTGAGGATTTCGGACAGGTGGGATGTTTGGTTGAGCCGCGTGAAGGATTGTTTCCTGATAATCTGGCTCCTCTTGGAGTTGTGGGAAATAGCCTGGGGGTAACCCATACTGTGGGAAGGGTACGACATTCCCTTCTTTATCAACAAAAGAGTGTTATTGAACATGAGCAGGGTTCGGCTTACTAAGGCGAACGGTAACAGTAGGCCCTGCAGGATTTGAGCTTGGTTCCCCAGCATGACCTTGAGCGTGTTGGAGAATGGGAGATTGCTGCCTAGCATTTTCAACTTTTGCTGAAGAATCCCTTTCTGCGATCCTCCTTTCAAACATCTTGGCCATTTCAGCCATTTGTTCTTTCAATTGATTAACCTCAGCTCGCAGGTTTTCATTTTCTTGCTCTATTTCGGCCATGAGTTTCTTTCTGAGCCTGGTCGCGTAGGGATGCTTACCCGTAGTGTCTAAAGAATCATGAAAAATGGTTAGAAAAATAGAGGGAACAGTTAAAGAAGATAAAAGAAAAATAAAAAATAAATGGGCATTCGCGGGATACGATTCCGAATTTGACACGTATTCCTTGACCTTTCCCCAGAACGTCGCGTTCAAAAGTACTTAGTATAACAGTATATTGGAAATTAACATGAGACAACTGTGAAGGCACATTGATTCATCATTCCATTCATCTGTAAAGGTACAATATTACTTGAAAGATACGGTTACAATATTTAGCCATTCCTAGCTTGGGCAATCATGACTTTCATTTTGCAAAGTCTTTCTTGACAATAGTTCAAAAATGATGATATCTCCTTTGGGGTGGATAGGGGATTGACCATGCCTTCGGCCTGCTTCAACATTGAGGGAAAATTTTCCAAGATTCCATTGGATAGGTATGCCAACTTAGCGAAACGGTCCATCCATAAATGAATGACTTCATCCCGTTGAGCTAACTCTGTCCCCAAAGCTCGTGTGGCTTCTTGGCAGTGGCGTTCGGCGTCAAGGGTTTTCTTCTGTTCAGCATGTATTTCTTGCTCATAAGCTCTCATCGTTTCATCAAGCTGTTGCTCCAATTTGTGGACTTGGGTTTGTAGCATTTCTTTTTGCATTAAAGCCTCCTTTCCCTTCTCCTTGGATTGTACCAGCATGTCCTTTAAAATTTGTTTTTCGGCCAATACAGCATCACTCTGCTGACCCTTCATCTTTAGCTACGAATTGGCCGCCTGAAGGCATTGATCTTGTTTTATTCTGTAATCTTCATCAATCTTTCTCTTTTTCCGCATTTCTTCCACAGCATGTCTTCCTTCGGAGTTCTCTTTCCTATGGAGGGCACACTCTTGTTGGCACTTCAGGAGGTCTTCTTCCAATTTTTGATTCCTTGCCTTTAGCTCTTCTACTTGGGCTTTTAGCGATATGGTAACCTTGTCCTCCACAATGCACAGCGGAGGAACTGTGTCCTCAGGTTGGTATGAAGGGCTCTTGAAAGGCAATTTCACGATGGAGACTCTGTTCACCACCCAATCTAAGTACTCAACTCTCACAGCGTGGCTTCGTGCTCCCAGTTCTTTGCCCATCCTATGGACCTTCTTCCAGGCATTGGCTATGTCCCGAATAGTGAAGGTGTAATTCCCATTCGCATAGTACAGAACGAAAGGAGTAAGTAGTGCTTCGTCCGGCGGCCCAAGTAGAGGATAAGCCAACTGCCGCTTAGCAATAACAGGATTATAATTGATGCAACCTTGTGTCCCCATTAGAGGAACATTTGGATATCCCCCATAGCTATAAATGATGGACTCAACTTCTAGCCATTGAGGACACCACCTCACCTTTTCTGCTGTAAGGCCTACAAGGTGATTAGCCCACTCACGCCCATTCTTCGTTGTCAACTGACACAACTTCAAATCAGAGATGGGACACTCGGCTTTGCATAGTTGATGAAAAGCGTGGGACATGAGCCACACGTATAGAATAGGCAAACAACAAATAATCCTCTTTCCTCCTTGGGTATGGCAGAAATCCAAGGTGCAATAGACACTGGCCAACACTGCTGTGACGGGATTTTCCATTCTGTGCTTGCGAGCGGTGAAGACACCTATAGCATCATAATCTACGTAGTTGTCTAAGTTAGGGAATAAGACAACTCCGTAAATAGTGAGAGCCAAGGTATCAATGAAAGCTTCCCATTCTTCCTTCTCTGCCAGGACATGCATGTGCTTCTCCAGAAATTCCCTAGTAAATCCAAGAATCTGGTTTCTGTTCATTTGTACTCCTCTTAACATTTCAGGATGGACCTTCAAAATACGAGCGACAGAAGTGATTGATGCGTGATGGTCCAAATGGCGATAAGGAATTTGTCCCTCCATTGGCATCCCCAATATTTGTTCAAATTCTTCTATGGAGGGTGCCAGTTGAAAGTCTTGGAAAGTGAAACAGTGGAGAGGTGGGTCATAGAATTGTGCCAGAGCTGTGATGGCTTCTGTTTGGACGTCTACCTCCAAGAGTTTCAGGATCTTCCCATACTTCCTTGCGAAAGTCATCTTTTGTGTCAAGCTCAGTTTTTTCCCTAGTGCTTGTAAACTGTCAGTATTGACCTTCCTAGCCTTGAGGTGCAATAACTTCTTCAATTCAGTCACCCCTATATCACAATTACTGTGTCCCATGTTAATTTCCATACTGTCTTAGAAATACCGACAAATTCGGAATCGTCCCCTGCGAATATCAAGACAAAGAATGGAGTCAGTTATGTGAGCTCAAAAGTCGTAGGTTTTCCCAATCGTCATTGCCACTTCAACCAGAGGGAAATGAAGTATAATTTTTTTTTGATTTTTCCTTCGACGATTAGGAGAACCTATGACTTCAGACTCAGAGATACATGACAAAAAAGAGAGAGGATCATCTATTCACCCGAAGAATACTTGTATGTTCCAAAAAATTTTCCAAGACTAAGCGAATCTTTGGATGATAGATAATCCCTTTTTAATAACAGGAAAGTGGAAATGACATAAGGTAAAGTAAAGTTTGCCCTTTCGTGGCCTAAGTCAGGTTTTGTTGAAGGTTTTCTCTGGACCTTAGGGCTTGTCTAAAAGTGACTCTTCACACCGGGTGGCTTATACTAGACTTCTAGAAGGTTACCAGAGCCAAGATCCTACCCATGACAGGGACACAACAGTGGGGAACCACTAGGTGCGTATGTCACAAGAGGTCGAACTCTAGTTGGGGTTCTCACGATCACCGGATAGGAAGTACATCCTATACGATTCCGTATACCAACCCCTCCTAACTTAAGTTTCATTTGGGGCCCGGGTATAGGGCGCCACTCATAAGTGTGTGCGAGTAATTTGTGAGTGTAGTGTGTGAAAGGGCATTCAATACCTTTTTACCTTACACCATTCTGCACAGAGAACAAACACAGAACAAAATATACAAAGTCATCTATCCTAGGGTTCAATGATTGCAAAAAAGTAACATAGTCCTCTACCCTAGGGTTCAACAATCATACGGAACATGGACAATAAAACGAATAACAAGATGCAAATAATAACGAACATTCACAACAATTAACGGAAAATAAAAAAAACAAGGGGAAGAAATCCAAGCTAAACAAAGGCTATATAAAAAACGCGCTTTCAACCAAACTGGCCTGACTCTCTTAAGCGTCCCCAGCGGAGTCGCCATCTATCGCAACCTGGATCGCGACGGCGCGGCGAGAAGAGAGAGAATGTGTGGAATGAAACAGGGAGTCGCCACCAACATTTTTATCCATAGGAAAAACATTGGAAAAAACTAAGTTCAATAAAGCACTGGTTAAAAATTGAGATTCAAGTTCGGGAGTCGTTTACGAGTAGGGAAGGTATTAGCACCCTACATCGCCTATCAAAAACAGTACCAAGATTGAAAATGCGCAACATAAATAGCCTTACAAAAGATGGTTTATTTCTTCCCTTTTATTGTTGTATTTTTTTTATTTTAAAAATGACAGAATGGAGTGAGAGAACTGTACAAACATAGAATGTCGAAGCGAGGTCAATGGGACGTTTCATCCGAATTAAACTCAACTTCGATATGAGACAGAAAAGGGAAGAGAATGCTAATAAGGCGTCACACCTAAATTATACATCCTTGAAAAAAAAAGACAGGGATAGGAAAGAGATAAGCGGGACGTCTCGTCCTAAGTATCCCTTCCCTATGAATTATGGCGAGGCTTGAGCAAAAAACTAAGGGGATATCAACAAGACGTCACGTCTAAATTGATTTTCACGGAAGTAACCAAAAAAAGAACATTTATGAAAGAAACATGAGAGTAAGGAAATAAATCAGCAAAAAGAAATAAGAAAGATGGGCCCGACAGGAGTTAAAGTCCTGCTCCTACGTATTCTTGAATTATCAAGAAATCAGGGTTACGTAGTTCTGAATGTTTTTCTTTTAGGAAAAGACTTGGGAGATGATGATGGATGTCACTGAGGTGGGGAACTCGTACAAGGCGAAGTTCTTCGCACGTGTACGAATCCTAAAGAGGTTGTGTAGACGGGAGTGCTCCCGTACGACACTGTTTAAAAATGATTTGTTTCTTTTTATTGATTTTTATTTAGATTTGAAAGAAAGCATAGGAAGCATTTATTTCCCTTTATTATATTTTACTATGAAACGAAAGGAAAAAGGTAGTAGAAGCTACAAAAGAGAAAGGGAAACAATAAATTCTGAAAACAGAGGAAAAATGAGTGAAAACCCAGTGGGAGAAGAGAAAAACCGAGTGAAAATAGCAAAAACCGAGTGAAAATTACAAAAAATAAGTGGAAATAGCAGAAACCAAGTGAGAAAGAGGAAAAACCGAGTAAAAATGGTAAAACCGAGTGATGAAAGCAGAAAACCGAGTGAGGACAAGGAAAAACCGAGTGAAAATGAGGAAACCGAGTGGAAATAGCAGAAACCGAGTGAGACAGTGAGCTTACCGAGTGAGAAGTGATTTATCGAGTGAGACAATGAGAAGAGGGACGGTATTGGAGTTGAGTGGAGTGAGGAGATTGGATTTGGTGTACTTGAGGGGGGTACTGGACAGTGTATAAGAGGAATTGGGACGGTGTGTGGGTGAAGGGATGAGGAGGTCGGTTTTGGTGAGGACGGTTGGCTGGGCGGTATTGGCTGAGAGGAATGAAGTGCTGGGCGGTGTTGTGTTGAGGGGAGAGGACGGTGTGGCTGAGGGAGAGAGGAAGGAGGTACAGGGCTGGCTGATGAAGAGAGGAAGGA
Source organism: Clitoria ternatea (assembly GCA_037962975.1). Lineage (NCBI taxonomy): Eukaryota > Viridiplantae > Streptophyta > Magnoliopsida > Fabales > Fabaceae > Clitoria > Clitoria ternatea. The sequence goes on from CM075673.1 coordinate 47,668,886, forward strand.
GGGTGCTGGATGCGTATCTGTGTATGTAAGTATGCGTGATGTGTGTGTAAGTCTCTGAAAGGGCTGAAAGCTTCAGCTCTTTGCCTATTTATAGGCTGGTCTGAGTGGAAGGCCAGCTCAGGCTTCCACTTCCGAGTGGAATGCCAGCTCAGGCCTCCACTCAGAGTGAAGTGGGGGACAACGGCTGGGTGGGAATTTTTAATTCCCCCCACTTCCAACCCTGTTTGCCACTTGTCTGCCACCCCCAGGATTCCTGGATCCACTTGGGTGGTGGAATCCAAGTCAACACGGGTTAACAGGGGGACCTGGTGGGAATCCGAGTGAGAATGTTGAATTCCGAGTGAGAATGTTGGAAAAACCGAGTGAGAATGTTGAATTCCGAGTGTAAATGACTCGGATCATCCACATTACCTAATAAATCTGAGTGTAAAAGGGGTCGGTCTTCACTCTGCCACCTAAATCCGAGTGGAAAAGGCCCCTTTTATGCTAAAGACCGAATGAAATCATGTTGGTGTCAATTGGATTGAGTGGGCAATTAAAGCAATTGAGTCAGAACCGAGTGAAAACTGACTCGGATTCCATCTCCTCTCCACAATCTGAGTGACCAATGACTCGGAACCGACTGAAATATGTGAAGTGTGACTCGGAGATGAGAGAAAGATGACTCGGTGAAGGTTTGAAGTAGGGTGGAAGTGGGGGCTCGGAATTGATTGGCCAAAAGGACTCGGGAAAGGTGGCTGACTGACTGAAGTGTCACTCGGAAACCGATTGAAAATGGGTCGGAAATCGAGTGAAATGACTCATTCGGTGTTGGCTGGAAATGCTTCACTCGGTTTTGACTAAGAAGCAGCTCTCGGTTTTGATTGAAGGGGCAACACTCGGAATTCTTTTCAGCTCGGATGTATTTCTGATTGAAGCGTCCACTCGGATTTTCTTCAAAAGTGATATAGAACTTCACTGCTTGAAGATCAACTCGGAACCGACCTTGTGAGCTCTTAATCCGAATGGAATTTGGGCATTTTCACTCGGATTTTGCTTATCTTCTACTCAGAAATTGGAAGTTTGGCTACTTTAATTTGGATTTCCTTCCAACCGAGTGATACTCACTCGGATTTACTCGGATCAGCAGTCAGTTCCTTTTTTCACTCGGATTTGTTGCAGTAGGGGATCTTCCGCTCGGATTCTCCTCTAACAGGGTCATTTTTCACTCGGAATTGACATTCTTTGCGATCAGGGCTTGTAAACTGGCATTTTCTCTCGGAATGCATCTGAAAGTGAATTATCCACTCAGATTTACATCTAATCTGAGTCATTTCACTCAGATTTGAATTCTACAGGTCATACTCCACTCGGATTGGTCCATTGTTGAGTCATTATTCGGATTTCCCACCCAACAGGTCGTACTCCACTCGGACATGCCCAAAACTGAGTAGTTTCACTCGGATTTTCTCCATTCAGAGTAATGTCACTCGGATTTAACTCATTCTGAGTGATTTCACTCAGATTTGATCCAACAGGAGCATATTCCACTCGGATTTGACTTCAGCAGGGAGCATTTCATTCGGAAATGACTCATTCTGAGTGATTCCACTCGGATTTCATCTTTTTTGGGTCATTCCATTCGGACTTCTCTTGAAGATGGGCATAATCTACTCGGATTGGCTTGGCAGGGAAGCTATCCACTCGGATTCAACTTCAACAGGGAGCATTTCACTCGAAAATGACTCATTCTGGGTGATTCCACTCGGATTTCATCAATTTTGAGTCATTCCAACCGGAAATGCTTCATTTTGACTCGGATTTGACCATTTTTTGAGTTTTTTCACTCGGATTTATCTCCAACAGGGCTGTATTTCACTTGGAAAAGCTTCATTCTGAGTTATTTTGCTCAGTTCTGATTATTTTGGAGCCATTCTTTTCGAATCTGACCATTCTGAATTAGAATTCAGTATAAAAAGATTCACTCCACTTGGACCGGACCAAAAGAGGTGTTCACAGTCAGAATGCTCTGAATCGATTCAAGGGACTACGAATCGATTCAAGAAGTGGGAAACACCACTAAAAAGACAGATTAAAGTGGGAACTAACAACCCAATCTCAGAATACGCAAAGACAAGCTAGAACCACTATCTTGCAACGGCTAGGAAGAAGAAAGGCACTCCTCAAGCCCTCAAATGGCTCTATAAATTCAAGAGGAACTCAAGCACAAAATACACAACCAGAAGCTATCATTCTTCACTTGTTCTTGTGCTTAGTAAGCCATCTTTCTTGTACACTCTGAGTTTAAACTTGTACATCCTCTCATCTTGAGAGTTAGAATTTGTGAGATCTTTCACTTGTACATTTACTCTATTAAGAGACTCATTTCCTTGTAAACACTTCAACAAACACAAAGGTTTTTCACTCTAGGATTGAGTGGTCACAAAGGTTGGGGTTCAACCTTTGGGTATTGAGAGTTTGAGAGATTGGGTGGGTTACCCTTTGCTAGTGAGGATTGAGTTCTTGAGTGTGGGACACTAGGAAGCTGCAATTGCTCATAGCTTGTATCTCTAAACTTCAATAGTGGAAATCCTCTAAGTGGGTTGCTTAGAGGCGAGACGTACACCGGTGTTGGTGGAACTCGTTATATTGGTTTGCAAGGTCCTCTCCCTTACTATTTTACTTTCATATACTGAAATTGGTTGATTTGTGATGATTGATTGTGAATTGCATACTTGAGCTTATCCAATTTGATATATTTCATATACTGCCCACCAAGTGTTTGTTAAATTGCTTCAGCTATATTTATTCTTGTGGTGCATTGCATATTACCTTTAACTTGATTTCACTTGCATATTCTTGTAAAATTGGATATAAAAATCAAGTTCCAAGGAATTCCAATCAAAGTTTTAAAAACTCAATTCACCCCCCCTCTTGAGTATTGAGGCCACTTGAACAACAATATGATGGAAAGAGACTTCATCAAACCCTTTGATTAGTTCCATGATGTGAGCTTGATAAGGAATCAATTTGCCATCTCTAGTACCCCATTATTCTTTCAGTTGATGAATCACCAAGGCAGAATCTCCGTATATTTGTAGAGATTTCACCTTTGCTTCAAGTGCCGCCTGAATCCCCAAAGCACAAGCTTCATATTCTGCAATATTATTGGTACAATCAAAACAAAGTCTAGCAGTGAATGGGAAAAGCTTGTTATCTGGTAAGATTAGGATGGCTCCAATCCCATGCCCCAGTGTATTCGACGCCCCATCAAACATCAAAATCCAAGTTCTGTTAGGACAATCTTTCTCTTCTGACAACATCATAATATTTTCGTCAAGAAATTCGAATGACATTGGTTGGTATTCTTTTAGGGGATGGTGGGCCAAGTGATCAGCCAAAGCACTCCCTCTTACAGCTTTTTGGGTGACATGAATGATATCATACTCAGTCAAAAGAACTTGCCAACGAGCTATTATTCCTGTCAGAGCTGGTTTTTCAAAGATGTACTTAATTGGGTCCATCTTAGATATCAACCAAGTAGTATAAGATAACATGTATTGCTTTAGGTGACGAGCAGCCCATGCTAATGCACAACAAGTTCGTTCTACAGTGGAATATCGTGCTTCGTACTTAGTGAACTTCTTGCTCAAATAGTAAATAGCATGCTCTTTTCTCCCTGATTCATCATGTTGCCCCAGTACAAAACCCATAGACTCATCTATCACTGTCAAATACAACAAGAGTGGTCTTCCCGGGGTTGGAGGAACCAAGATCGGTGGTGATTGCAAGTATTGCTTTATTTGGTCAAAAGCCTCCTGGCAATCATCATTCCATTGTGATGGTTGATTTTTACGAAGTAACTTAAAGATTGGATTACAGACAGCTGTTAGTTGAGAAATGAAACGGGCTATGTAATTCAACCTTCCAAGGAATCCTCGTACTTCTTTTTCAGTGCTAGGAGCAGGCATTTCCATGATTTCCTTTACTTTATTAGGATCTACTTCGATGCCTTTCTCACTGAGAATGAACCCAAGCAACTTTCCTGAGCTTGCCCCAAAAATGCATTTAGCTGGATTTAATCTGAGTTTGAATTTTCTCAGGCGTTCAAAGAGCTTTCGTAGGTCAATCAAGTGACCTTCAACGGATTTGGATTTGGGAATGATATCATCCACATAAACCTCTATCTCTTTATGCATCATGTCATGAAATAGAGTTACCATCGCTCTTTGGTAAGTGGCACCGACATTTTTCAACCCAAAAGACATCACTTTATAGCAGAAGGTTCCCCACAAAGTAAGGAAAGTGGTTTTTTCCATGTCTTCGGGTTCCATCTTGATTTGGTTATACCCAAAAAATCCATCCATGAATGAGAAAATGGAGTGTTGAGCCATGTTATCAACAAGAACATCTATATATAGTAATGGAAAGTCATCTTTTGGGCTAGCTCTATTCAAATCCCGGTAATCAACACACATTCGTACCTTTCCATCTTTCTTCGGGACCGGAACAATGTTGGCTACCCATTCAGGGTATTTGGAGACAACCAAGAACCCAGCATCCAACTGTTTGGTTATCTCTTCTTTAATCTATAAGAGCATTTCTGGCTTCATCCTTCTCAACTTCTGCTTTATGGGGACGCAACCGGGTTTCAATGACAACTTGTGTTCAATGATGCCGTTATCTAATCCCGACATATCCTGATACGACCAAGCAAACACATCACTGAATTCGACCAACAATTCTATTAATTCCCTCCTATGTTCTTTACTCAAAGAGGTGCCGATCTTGATTTCTTGTTTGTTTTCTTCACTCCCCAAATTTATGATTTCAACAATTTCTAGATAGGGAGAAATTTCTTTATCTTCCTGATCTAGAAGCCTTAGTAATTCAGGGGAAGGTTCATCGGACTCTTCGTCCTCTTCGCTTGTTGGATTAAAATCATGATGGGAGAAAGCAATCTTATTATTTTGGAATTCAATTTCAGATCTGTAATTTATTTAATATAAAAAAAGGCAAAATAAGGAAAATAATAATTGAACTTAACATTTATTTATTTAAAATGATAAAGGAAACATGTTTTGCCCTTATTAAAATTCATCCTAAGGCTTTAGGCATAGCCAAAGGATTTAAACAAAAACCTACAAAGTGAATAATTACTTTGAAATGATCTCTGGAAGCTCAACAGCTTCCCAATTACACAGCTCAGTATCTGAAGAACAAGGGTAAATCAAGTCTTCTTCTCTCTTGGACTTATCATCGACGACCGCCACTTGGTTTGGAGATGTCAAGCCTGCGCTCCTGAAGCTTTGGTAAAGGTCACAGATAGGGATCCTCGCAGTTAGGGGTTCTTGGATTTCTAACCGTGCAACTCATTTTTCTCTTTTATCTGCGAAAACCTTCGCTCTTTCCATTAAAGATGGATGATATCCCAGCCCAAAGCCATTCTTATTCTCCTTAACCAATAATGGGTCTACTCCTCCATCAAGCATCTTCCCAAGCCCTTTCCCTGGCTGGAATCCAGATTTCATCATCACTTTAGACACCATCATAGAAGCTTTGGAAGGACGAGCTAGTTGTAACCCTTCGCTCACATAAGTGGTGTGAGCAATTTCCAATGATTGGAAGGAAGTCTCAAGACTTTCTTCGGCCGCTTCTATATATGGAGTTGACATGGGCTTGCTGATAAGGAAATCTTCCTCACCAGAAACAATGATTAGCTTGTTGTTTACCACAAATTTGAGCTTTCGATGAAGGGTAGATGGAACCACATCAAAAGAATGTATCCAAGGCCTCCCCAATAGGCAGCTATAAGCAGGATTGATATCCATCACTTGAAACAATACGTTGAAGGTGCATGGGCCCACTTAGATGGGGATCTTAATATCTCCAATAACCTCTCTCCGAGTACCGTCAAAAGCTCTTACCACTGAAACAACCTGACTTAAATAAAAGAAAAACGAGACAGGGGGGAAAATTTTTCACGTTCAGAAACGAATGTCCACAAGCTGTCGGGACAAAATAAAACAAATTGGAGTCAAGGGAAGTGAAAACTGATCAGAGAAAGAGAAGACCGGGTCAGGTGCCACACGCTGGCAAGACCCAGCTTCAGTTAAATTAACCAGCGGAATATAACGCTTGAGCGAGCCTTTATTCGCTGAAGCGAGCCCATGCACTCGGGTAAACCCATCACTCGGATTCGAGACTCCGTTCACTCGGGAACGGTCCGAACATACATGCTTCCCTCGGAAGTCTATACACAGTTCCTTATTTTTATTCTAGAAGGTCACAGACATGTTCCACTTGGAAAATGATTCCCTCGGTTATCCCACTCAGAATCTGTAAACTTTTCCCTTACACTGAAGTATTTTCCCCAGTCCAACACCACTCGGTGTATTTCAACCTCAATTCACTCGGAAGTGTTTTACCCATTCTTCACTCGGTATATTTTAACCTTCCTCACTCGGAGAACACTATACTAGGCCAAGTCTCATTTAAAGATTTTATAACCTCATCCACTCGGGGTCTATATAGTATGTCTCACTTGGAAGGATTCTATTGACTAAGTTCCACTCAGCGAATACCTTGACCTCCCATCCCTCGGAAATGATCTCCTTAATCAAATTCCACTCGGAATTACTCTAACTTCTCTTCACTCGGAAGACTTCACCAAGTTAAATTCTGCTCGATAATATCTGAACCTTATCCCCCCGGAATAGGTTTACTAAGATGGTTTTCGCTCAGGACCATTTTGACCGTTCTTCCCTCGGAAGAATTCCTCTCGGACGACTCTCACTCGGGAGTGTTTAAATATTCTCCAGTCGGGAGAGATCCATTCAACTATTTTCTACTTGAAAACACATTGACTCGCCTTCCCTCGGAAGTAGTCTTAACGAACATCACTCATTCGGAATTGGTTTAACCCTTCTTCATTCGGAAGAGGATTTCCAGTTTAGCCTCACACAGCATTACTTTAGCTCTCCTTTACTCGGAATCACGCAGTTTTATTTGCTCGGCAAAATATAGATGTATATAACATGGATATTCCCCTACATCAACACTCACTGAACAAAATTAACACATAGCAATCTATATATATATATATATATATATATATATATATGTATAATTATGCTCTCAAGTTCGAGAGAGTTCAATTCATATACATTTAAACAAAACATTATACTAAGAGCCGGCCAAGGCTACATCAAACCATTTACACAGTATATACATATATGTACACTTCCACTGTACAGATGCACTTCACAAGGATTGGTGCTCTTCCATCATTCACCACCCCGAGCAATATCCACTGAAATATAGCCACAGTAGGGGTGAGCTTTTTACATATAAAATGATAGTTATTGACTCGGAAAATCCTCAAGTTTCCAACTATACAATATTATATCTCAAACAATTAATCACATACATTGCCATTCGATATGTACACACAGAATCATTTAGTCAGAGTTCATTCAACTAATACTCGGCTATATTAATCATACTATCCCCAAGCACATACACATACAATCACATTGAGTTCATCAACAGTATAAGTCTGCACACATTTATTTTAGTCGGATCCAATTATTTATTATTAATTTTTATGTTGCAACATAGGCTCCAAGCCTTTTTCTCAGCTCCAAGCTGATCCGGCTGTTTTACTCGTACCAAACCGTTTGCCCTCTCATGTAACAGTCACTCCAAGTGACAACGGGAGTGTTACGGGCAGCCCCGAGTCCAACTCGGTAGGCTTGCCTTGAGTCCAACCCAAGGTCTTTCATTGTATTTCGCACATATTTATTTGATTACCATTTCTACATTAAGCATCCAACGCTGTATGCACTCGGCATTTCGATGGTAAATCACCTACATATGACTTTAATCGTCAAGCGTCCAACGTTAATGCTCTCAACATTTCTGATGGTGCATCCCATGCATTTTATCATTATCATTAATACAACAGTGCCATTTCACTCGTTTAACACCACATAACACATGCATCTCATGCAGTCATTATAAAATCACATGGATTCAGCACTGCATTCACATATTTCATACAATCGGCAACCACATTTCCATTACATGCATCTCATGCTTTTAATATAAAAATCCCAAACGGGAATTACCATATCAGGTTTACATCTCATGTATTCAGTATTCTCAACAAAAATCGACATGCAGGTCATGCACAAGCACCCATGGACGGAAATTGATACAATATCACACGACTCAACTATCTCACACCTGGTATTCGAAAGTTACCAATCAAATAAATCACACATTCATCACATTCACAATCATAACACATAGAATAGTACTTTCACCTGGGACCCGTCCATAAACCATGCATTTGAGATGTAAAGCACCCCCTACCTACTGAAGAGTCTCAGAAGCTCCCCGAGCAACAATGTAGACTGATCACTCTTTTCGGTCACTCTTTCCTACTGGACAACCTTCGAACTCAGTCGTCGACTCTGTTCTCAGCTTTGGAAAGACCAGAAAGCTATCCTCCTCTTCGAGCAGTTTTGTCTCAACAACGGTGGACTACTTCCACAACTCCAAAGCACTTCACACTGCAGACTTCCCAACTGAGACTCTGACAGCTTCGAGTGGAAGGAGAGGAAGAAAAAGAGAAGACGATGAAGAGGAAGGAGAAGAACCTGGGAGGAGAAACAGAACAACGTCTCTGTATCCTCAAAGGAAAAGCTCTCAACTCTCTCAATCCTTTCCAACTGAACGTGAATAAATGAATCGAAAGAGAGAGAGACCGAACCCTTTTATACCATCATGGCACATGCGTCATTTTCCTTGGCCACCTTGTATTATTCAACCATTAGCCTAATTTGCAATTAACCTTAATTAGTGACTAATCTCAATCAGTAATTAATTTTAAATCAGGATGTTACAATTCTCCCCCCTCAAAGAATTTGGTCCTCAGAATTCAAACACGAGCTTACCTCAATAAAATAGCTCGGGATGCTGTTGCCTCATGGCATCCTCACGTTCCCACGTATAAGTGGTGCATCGGTTTTGTTGCCATGCCACCTTAACCAATTGAACGTCCTTGCTTCCCAAGCGCTTTACCGAATGGTCCACAATTTCAGTCGGCACGGCCACTGTAGTCAGATTCTCTCTGATTTCGACTTCATCATCCGGCATCTCATGAGTGTAATCGGGTAAACACTTCCTCAACTGAGACACGTGAAACACATTATGCAAATTCGATAAATGAGTCGGCAATGCTATTCGGTATGCTACGAGACTGACCCGTTCGAGTACTTCATAGGGTCCAATATACCGGGGGTTCAATTTCCCACTCCTCAAAGCTCGTCCGACTCCTTTATTCGGTGAAACCTTCAGGAACACCTTATCACCGACCAGAAATTCAAGCGGTTTGGTCTGCTTATCATGATAGCTCTTCTGCCGGTCTTGGGACGCCTTCATCTTTTCCCTAATCATCTGGATCTGCTCGAAAGTCTGCTGCATAATTTCCGGTCCCAACATTAAACTTTTACCGGTTTCCAACCAACAGAGTGGGGTTCGGCATTTCCAGCCATATAAAGCCTCATATAAAGCCATACCGATGCTGCTATGGTGGCTGTTATTATATGTAAACTCAATCAGAGGGAGATACTGCTCCTAACTACCACCATGTTCAAGCACACAGGACCTCAACAAGTCCTCCAAGCTCTATATAGTCTGCTCGGACTGCTCATCTGACTGGGGATGGTAGGCTGAACTCAATCAGAGTTTTGTGCCTAATTCTTGGTGCAAGCTTCCCCAAAACCAGGAAGTGAATCTCTGATCCCTGTCTGACACAATAGAAGATAGCACACCATACAGTCGGACAATTTCTCGGATATAGATCTGGGCTAGTTTCTACAGTGAATATCTCATATTCATGGGCAAGAAGTGTGCAGACTTTGTCAACCGGTCCACAATGACCCAGATGGCATCATAACCCGCTCGGGTTCTAGGCAATCCCGTCACAAAATCCATGGCGATTGAATCCCATTTCCACATGGGAATTTCAAGAGGTTGCAATCCACCATACGGCTTCTGGTGTTCAACCTTCGACTTCTGGCAAATAATGCACCGAGCCACATAATCAACCACGTCTCTCTTCAATCCGGGCCACCAGAAGTGTAATCTCAAGTCATGGTACATCTTTATAGTGCCCAGGTGGATGCTTAACAGACTTTGGTGGGCTTCATCAAGCACCATCCTTCTCAATTCGCTAGCACCCAGCACATAAATTCTACCCTTCACTCGGTAAATCCTATCCGAGCCCTCGGTTAAGAACAGGTCCTTGCCCATAGCCTGAGTCTCTTTCATCTCAGCTAAATGGGAATCCGTCTTCTGTTCCTTGTACACCAGCTTCAGGAAGTCATTAGCTATTTTCAACATTCCGAGCGTTATCTTCCGAGACGAAGAGACATCCACATATAGATCCATGTCTCAGAATTGCTCCAGTAACTCCATTTCCTTCACCATCATTACTGCCACATGAATTGACTTCCGACTCAAGGCATCGGCCACAACATTCGCCTTTCCCGGGTGATATTTCAACTCGAAGTCGTAGTCTTTCAAGAATTCAGTCCATTTCTTTTGCCTCATGTTCAGCTCTTTCTGAACAAATAAGTATTTGAGGCTTTTATGGTCGCTGTACACCTCAAATTTCGACCCATACAGGTAATGTCTCCATATCTTCAATGCGAAGACTACTGCTGCCAACTCCAGGTTGTGAGTCAGATAGTGTTGCTCGTGTGGCCTCAATTGACGAGAGGCATAAGCTATCATTTAGTCCTTCTGCATCAGCACACATCCTAGACCGAGTCCGGATGTATCACAGTAAACTACAAAGCTTTCTTACAAATTCAGCAATGCCAACACTGGAGCTATAGTCAATTTAGTTTTTAACTCTCGGAAACTCCTCTCACACTTGGAATTCCACACGAAAGGGACATTCTTCCGAGTCAACCTGGTTAGTGGCAGTGCAAGCTTAGAGAATCCTTCAATAAATCGTCGATAGTAACCGGCCAAACCCATGAAACTCCTAATCTCTGAGACCGACTTAGGCCTCTCCCACGCCATGACAGCTTCCACTTTGGAAGGGTCAACCGAGACACCTTCCTCAGAGATTACATGCCCCAGAAAATGGATCCTATCCATCCAGAAGTCATACTTCGAAAGCTTAGCAAACAACAGCTTCTCCTTTAATATTTGGAGCACCTATCAGAGATGTTCCTCATGCTCCTCGAACGATTTGGAATAAACCAAGATGTCATCAATAAAAACGACCACGAATCGGTCTAAGTATGGGTGAAAAATGCTATTCATGTAATTCATGAACACAGCAGGGGCATTTGTTACACCGAACGACATTACTACGTACTCGTAGTGACCATACCAGGTCCTAAACTCCGTCTTGGGAATATCCGAGTCCTTCACCCGGATCTGGTGGTATCCCGATCATAAATCAATTTTTTGAAAAGACTGAAGCACACCGCAGCTGATCAATCAAATCATCAATCCTAGGTAATAGATACCGATTCTTTATAGTGAGCTTGTTCAGCTGTCGGTAGTCAATACATAACCTCATGCTGCCATCTTTCTTCTTAACGAGTAATACCGGTGCACCCCATGGTGATACACTCGGTCGGATAAACTGTTTGCTGAGTAACTCATCAACTTGCTTCTTCAACTCGGCTAACTCGGTTGGGGACATCCTATAAGGTGCACTGGAGACCGGCTCGGCTTCAGGGATCAAGTTTATGGAGAATTCAACTTCTCTATTCGGAGGGACACCCGGCACATCCTCCGGAAACACCTCAAAAAAATCACAAACAGTCGGGATATCTTGCACTCGGGATCTACCTTATCCCTCGGCCAAACAAAGCATTACAAATAACTGAGTTATACCTTGCACTGTGTAGTCGTTGTCGGTCTGCCTCAGGAAAATTACCCGTCGATTTTGGCAATCGACCACCACCTTGTTGGCTGATAGCCAATCCATGCCAAGTACGATGTCAAGGCCCTTTAGAGGTAAGCATATCAAGTCGGCGGTAAACTCCCGATCGCCCAACGCAAAAGATACGTCCTTACACATTATTGATGTCCACACTTTAATACCGGTCGGATTGGATACATCCAAAGTCCGATCCATGTCAACAGCAGGCAATCTCAAACGTCTTACACAATCATCAGCTATAAAGGAGTGGGTAGCTCCAGAATCAAAAACTACATCAAGAGTATGTCTACCGAGTGAACAATTACTTTGCACCAAGTCGTTTGCTTGTGTAGCTTCCTCGGTATTGATTGCATAAACTCTGCCTGCAGCCAGTTGATCAGCATTCCTCCCACGGTTATTCAGAGCAAATACCATGTTACCCCGAGCTCCATTGCCTTGGCCATCATTCCCTCGGCCACCGTTTCCACGGCCTCTTCCTCGAACGCCTCCACGGTGTGCATTAACATTTGCTTGTTGCAGCTGAGGACAGTCGGGGCAAACATGCCCTTTCTCATTACAATGAAAGCACACGACATCATTTCCAACATCATAATCCCGGGCAAAGTGGTCACCACCACATCTAAAGCACTTGCCGTCCCTAGGACGACCCCCAAAATGACCACCACGATTTCCCCGACCTCTGAATCTAGAGGAGGGTCCGCCTCTTCCAACATTGCCCGGCTTCTTGAAGTGAGGCTGCTGTGGCTTCAAGGACGTGTCGGTCTTGCTGCTCTGGCCCGAGTGGGCCTTGTCATCTTCTTCAAAAATCCTATATTTGTTCACCAGCACTGGAAAATTCTGAATCTCCTGGTGCCTGAATGCCTTCTTAATTTCAGGCCTCAATCCGCTTTCAAACTTTATGCACTTGGAACCCTCGGTTCCCGGCTACTGGAACAGAGGATAGAACAGACATAGTGCTTCGAACTTAGCAGCGTATTCCTCTACAGTCATAGAACCCTGCTTCAGTTCCATGAACTCCAACGCTTTTCAACTCCTCACTGTGTCGGGAAAGTATTTCTCCAGAAAACATGTTTTAAAATTCTCCCAGATTAACTGGGTGCCTGCATCAGTCAGTCGGGCCTTGGTGATCTTCCACCAACTCTCAACTTCAGCTCGAAGCATGTACATAGCATATTCCACTTTCTGGGCCTCGCTACAGTGAAGGCCACCAAAGATCTTTTCTAAGTCCTGAATCCATGAGTAAGCCGACTCGGGATTGAATCCTCCTTCAAATTCACTCGGCTTCCGCTTTAGGAAGCGATCCAACCCTTAGTCATCATCAGTTCAAGGCTGGTTCTGCCTCTCAAATATATCAGCAAAACGCTAAAATGCCTCGGCCATGGCTTCCATGTCGTGACGATTTGCCATATCTTATCCTAAAATTAACACCCCTTTCAAGGATAAGAATACCGAACTATTCACAGTCGATCAGATCTCAGTTCCACACTTAACAATTTATAGCACAGTATCATACAATTCTTATAGCATATAAACAGTATTCCCTGGCCATGAGCCACACAATCCTACTTAGACATGTATTAAATCTGATGAGATATCATAAGCAATCATGACAACCGGTTATTTTACACATAACCGCTTACTCACAGTAAGCATACCTTGGCCTTGGACCTTTTAAGTCCGCTCTGATACCAAAATGAAACAACCCGACTTAAATAAAAGAAAAATGAGACAGGGGGAAAATTTTTCGCGTTCAGAAACGAACGTCCACAAGCCGTCGGGATAAAATAAAACAAATTGGAGTCAAGGGAAGTGAAAACTGATCAGAGAAAGAGAAGACCGGGTCAGGTGCCACACGCTGGCAAGACCCAGCTTCAGTTAAATTAACCAGCGGAATATAACGCTTGAGCGAGCCTTTATTCGCTGAAGCAAGCCCATGCACTCGGGTAAACCCATCACTCGGATTCGGGACTCTGTTCACTCGGGAACGGTCCCAACATACATGCTTCCCTCAGAAGTCTATACACAGTTCCTTATTTTTATTCTGGAAGGTCACAGACATGTTCCACTCAGAAAATGATTCCCTCGGTTATCCTACTCAGAATCTGTAAACTTTTCCCTTACACTGAAGTATTTTCCCCAGTCTAACATGTAACATCCTGCTTTTAATAATAGTCTTATTTTGTAAATTATGAGGTATTGAAGATCTGTAAGTAATAATCAACGAATAAGACATCCAGTGGATGACTTGTAGTACTTCAAAAATTCCATTTTTGAGTATAATTATGGAATTTATATAGACCTTTAGTTATAATATTCTTTTTCTGAGTATAATATGCCTTAGAAAGGACTGTCTGAGTGAAAAGGGACTCTGTTCCGGGTAGAGAATAAAAATTCCGAGCGACAAAGAGGAATTCCGAGCGAAGGTTGTGTTTTCCGAGTGGAACATGGCTGAGAGGGTTTATTCCGAGTGAAACACCTTCAAATGACTTATTTCCGAGTCAAATACCCCAGAAAGACTCAATTCCGAGTCAAGTATTTTCCAATGACTCAATTCTGAGTCATACATTGTTAGGCGTTTCCATCTCTGAATAAAAGTTTCCCGAATGCTTCATTTCTGAGAGGAGAGCAAAGGAAAATTCATTTCTGAATGGAGCTTATGCATATGGCTTCTTTTCTGGTGAAAGCCTTAAAGGATTCCGAGTGAAGAGTAATTCAAGGAAGGTTAGTCTGTGATGCCAAGAGATGAATAACCGAGTGAGTCTCATGTATATAAGCCAAATTCCGAGTGAGACTCGTATGTATGGGCCTTTTTCTGAGTGGTAATGGCCCTGATGGACTCTGAGTGAAACGTAGTTGAAGAAGTTGGTCTGATCTTGACTAAGTAATGATTAACCGAGTGAAACCCGAGTGGGAAATACTTCTATATTCCTAAGTGTTGATATCTGAGTGAAAGATATTATACATATTCTGAGTGAATCATGTAACCCGTATTCTAAGTGACTAAGTAATGGCTGTGTCCGAGTGAGACTTGACTGTGATGCTTGTCTCTGATGAATGAATGGTTAAGTTATTCCTCAGATGAGAAAAGGTATGAATACCGAGTGAAGATCGAATAGGCGTTGGTCGGTCTTGGAGTTAGTTACCGAGTGAGGTTTGACTCTGGGAGTCGGTATACCGAGTGATGAACGTGTAAAACTCATGAATGAATAAGTTATCATATGTTGAGTGGATTTGTTCCGAGTAATGTATGCATGTGGAAGACCCCTTTTGAGTAAAGGAAGGTCTATGTTTTCTCTGAGTGCATAAGGTGATAATATACCGAGTGGTGAAAGTGTAATGTAATCCCGATTGTCTTGTGGTTGGAATACACTGAGTGGTGTTTGATTGGGAAATAATCCGGGTGAGGAAGGATTATGGATTCCAAGTGGGACGCTATTTTTATTTTTATTTTTCACGCTGCTAGTGGAATTCCAGTCGGTTTATAGGCTGGCCGAGTGGAATTCCAGTCGGTATTCAGTGTCAGGAGTAACATTTTGACTCCAATTTTGTCTCTTATGCTTATTTTAATATAACTAAACCCATTATTCACCCCTAGTACGTAGGACTGCCAGTAATGGGCATTAAGATAGCCACTTTATTAATTAAACCTCTATTATTTCCACTAATCAACCCACTAGCAGCCCACTACGATCCACTCACAAAGAGCTTGTCTCCCACTACTTTTGCATTATTAAACAAACCACTATCCCTTTAGAAACTCTTAGAAAACAGAAAAGACAGTATACCATCTTCCTCTCTTTTACTCTTCTTCCTCAATACACTTCGAACGGGAGCAAGGACAGCAAGGAGGCCATTTTTTTTCTGTCAGCAAACCAAGTAAGAGGGGACAGGGTTGTGAATAAATATGGAATGGGTAGAATTGTATGCTGTTCTACTATTCCAATATTATTTTCGTATCTTGTTGCTCAATTTTGAAGCTGAAAACATGTGAATTTGATTCTGATTCCTTTATCAAAGTTGTAGACCTTTTTGTTATGTGAATTTTGAGACTTGAACTGACTGATTTGGATGTGTATAGCATGAGTTATAGCCAAATTACTACAGCATGTCTGATTGAAACATTTATCCTATGTTTTGTGTATATATAAATATTATGGGAATTATACATGCATAATTAGCCTTTGATGTCTGCACAAAAATTGTAGATAATTAAGTTATGAATCTGTAGAAAGTGGTTTGAGGTTAAAAGGACGATTGTAGCTCAAGATATGTGAAAAACCGAGTGCTGGGAGTTGGTATTGACTTGGTTCTGGACCATTTTCACACACGCTCGTTGGTTCCCCCCAAGCGAGGCTTGCATGTCTCGCTCAAGCGAGTCGGTATTCGCTTGAGCGAGTAACCCCTGTAACTTCCTTTTCTCTTTTAACACTATGTCTTTCCACTTCGCTGGAGCGAATACCATTCTTCAAAGACCACTCGCCTGAGCGAATTTTGTTCAGTAGTTCATTTCATTCGCCTTCGCCCGAGCGAGACCCCACTCGCCTGAGCGAATTTCACCCAGCAGCCAAAACACTGATACTGGGCAAGCTCGCTTGAGCGAGGTTTACTCTCGCCTAAGCGAGAATTGCCCAAAAACCGATTGCCATATAAGAGTGGTTCTCGCTTGAGAGAGAACTGAACCCGCTTGAGCGAGAACCCATCCCAGAAACCGACTGCCAAGGGGCTCTCACTTGAGCGAGAACCCATCTCGCCCGAGCGAGATTACCTGGAAAACTGCAGAATGTGGAATTTGAACAACATGACTTTTATTTTTAAAACTGAAAATTTTGTGGGGAGAATTAGTGATTGGTTTCTTCATGAAAGTTTTAGATAATTGTGTTATGAGTAATTTAGAATTAGTTCCATGCCAAAATTATTTTTGTAGCTCCAGAAACGTTGAAAATACTATCATATGTATGTTTTGAAAACTCTCCTTGAGGCAGTGTTGTAATTTATGGATAAGTGGTGTTTCTGTTTGGAATTTGAATTTATGGTCTTCATGAAAGTTGTAGATAATTCTATTATGGAACTACAGAAAGAGGAATCACTAAAAAAGGATTTGATTTGCTCATGTTATGGCTGTTTTACTAATGTATGTTGCTGTTGGAAATGCTGAAAATTACTTATAATGGTTATTATGGATGAAAATGATATTTTCCCTATGGGTAACAATTTATTATTGATTTCTTGAGTGATTATGAATTGTTATGGATGATGTTGAGTGTCTAATGAGTATCATACAGTTTATATACTTTGGTGGTGAATAATTACGAATGACTAAATTGATATATATATATATATATACATGAATGCCTTGCGGTTATTGATACATGTGGTTGAAACAGTAAATGCATGATTCTGAAAATTATTATATGTGATGTGTCCTTTGAGGACTTGTGGTTTTCCAAGTGGTTTTGGAAATGTTGATATCATGGTATGTTAAATGATAAAGAGATTTAAAGGCATTCATGCATCATAAGCATTTGGACGCACCATGGAATTTAGGGGTTCCATGATTGCCTACCCTGGTGGGGGGTTACTCTATGATGAGTTTAAGCCCTATTTTTGCAGGAGCCATGGAGTGTAGGGATTCATGGTTATGCTAAGTCCTACTTGTGTACTTCGGTACTGCAGGAGCCATGAAAGTGTAGGGATTCATGGTTATGCTAATTCCTACTGGAGTCTTTTTGAGACTTTTTACTACAGTATTCCCACCAAACCAAATGGATCCAGCATGACATCATTTGACTAATTAAAGATTTATTAATTATAATTGAACTTGTTTGGCATATTCATCATATCATTATGCCTTGTTGGTTGTGTTTGTGCAATTTTATTTATTTTATATTTATTCTATATTCTGTCTCACTCTTATATTAATTTTTACAGTGAATGCTACACAGAATCAAGAGTGATGCCATGAATGGAGTTTACGTGAATTATTGCTTGGAATTTGACTTTATTTTAATTTGATGGGTTGTAATAATATAATGTTTCATGTACTGTATTTTTCTAAATTGTTTCCGCTATATAAATATTTCATGACTTTAATTATTCGCGACTAGTATGATAATAATCCGCGTTTATCAAATTTTACATGACTTATTACAAATTTCAAAAAAGATTTTTAAAACGTGAAAAATTTATTTGGAAAATTACTAAGGACGTCACATTGCTGGTATCAGAGCATTTTCAAAAATTTAGGACCAATTGCTATGACATGTATTCATTCTTGATATACTATGTGAATTGTTTGATTACTTGTTTGAAACTATGTTAAGTATGTGCTATATGATTTGCCTAACTGATAAATTACAAAATGTTTTGTTTGATTACTGTTTGGTAATATGATAAATGTGTTATACAATTTATTGCTTAACTGATAAACTATAGAATACTTATAGTTATGTTATAATACAATATATTTTCCCTTATAATTAGTATAAACCAAACTACGAATGTAGGATGGCAAGAAACAACAACAACAACAACAACGATATGGCAGCTGCATTCAACCGCTTGGCTGAAGCCATAGAAAGACAAAATCAACCGAGAAGTGCTGAAGGACTTCATGGGTTAGATCACTTCCTAAAAAGGAAGCCATCACAATTCAAAGGAGGTTATAATCCGGAGGTAGCATACCTATGGGTTAAGGAAATAGAGCACATCTTCAGAGCCTTGCCCTGCATAGAATTCGAAAAGGTGGAGTATGCCACATATATGATGGTTGAGGAAGCAGAAAACTGGTGGATACATACCAAAACTTGTATGATTGAAACCGACAGACCTTTGGACTGGATCAACTTCAAAGACCGTTTCCTGGAGAAATATTTTCCAGCGAGTGTGAAAAGCCGAAAAGAGCTAGAATTTATGGAGCTGAAACAAGGCTCAATGTCTATTGGTGAGTATGCTGCAAAATTTGAAGAATTATCTCTCTTTTACCCTCCTTTTCAACAGGCTGGTGCTGGAGCCTCAAAATGTGTCAAATTCGAGAACGGGCTGAATCTTGAAATCAAAGAGGCTATCGGATATCAAGAAATTCAGAGTTTCCCCATCTTGATTAATAAATGCCAAATTTTTGAAGAAAATCACCAAGCCAGGTTGGCACAAGAAAAGGCCAATAGACAACTGAGACCTCAACCCGTTGCTTTCAAAAGGAGAGGATCGTTCTATCTAAGTCGTTTCAAGGGAGGATCATCATCATCATCTTCTGAAAGATGTAACAATATGAGATGTCTAAAGGGCGAAGGTAACCATCATATACGTGATTGTAACAGACGTCTTGAAGATGTCACTTGCTATCGTTGTAATCAAAAAGGTCACATCAGTCCAAATTGCCCCTAGAACCGCCTAAACAACAACACTATGAATCATCAAAGAGGTTCCGATTATCAGGGAGGTCGTGGAGGAAACACGCGTGCTGATCAACCTCCAAAACAGAATAGAGGGTCAACAGACCAAAGATTGCAACCGGCAACAGGAAGAGTCTTTGCTATCAGTGGTTCAGAGGCAGACCAAGCTGATGACCTCGTGCAAAGTAAGTGTGAGATCAATGGTACAATCTTATTTGTGTTATTTTATTCTGGTGCTACACATTCATTTATTTCTGATGAGTGTGTTGGACGTCTTCAATTACCTGTGAATCCTATAAGATATGATCTGATTGTTTCCACTCCCACCGGTACACAACTTAGGACTACTAAGGTGTGTAACGATTGTTCTGTGCTCATAGAAGGTAAAAACTTTCTTGTCGATCTTTTTTGTTTACCTTTGAAGGATCTGGAAGTAATCCTAGGGATGAAATGGTTATCAGCGAATCGAGTCTCGGTGGATTGTCATAACAAGACCGTGATATTTCCATCAGAAGAAAATCTTATTTCTGACAACCTCAAGGTCTTTACCTTACAAGGTGAAATTCAATTATTTGCCTTGTTTACTCTTTCCAAAGGAGATGGTGAATCTAAAGCAATCGAGATGCCAGTTGTTTCTGAATTCCCTGAAGTATTTCCCGAGGATGTCTCAAGTTTACCTCCAGAACACGAGATAGAATTCTCAATTGACTTAATTCCAGGAGCAGAACCAGTATCTAAGGCCCCATATCGTATGTCACCTATTGAACTGGCAGAACTGAAGAAGCAAATTGAGGAGTTGTTGGAGAAACATTTCATCAGGCCTAGTGTGTCACCATGGGGAGCGCCAGTATTACTTGTCAAGAAGAAAGATGGAAGCATGAGATTATGTGTAGATTATCATCAGTTGAACAAATTGACGGTGAAGAATAGATATCCTTTGCCCAGAATTGATGATTTGATAGATCAATTGAGAGGTGCTACTGTATTTTCCAAGATTAATCTACGATCGGATACCATCAGATTCGTGTCAAGTCTGAGGATATTCCGAAGACAGCCTTTAGAACACGCTATGGTCATTACGAGTATCTTGTGATGCCTTTCGGAGTAACCAATGCCCCAGCTGTATTCATGGATTACATGAATTGAGTGTTTCATTCATACTTAGATCAGTTTGTTATTATCTTCATTGATGACATTCTGATTTATTCTAAGACGTGGGAGAAACATGAAAAGCATCTTCGAGTGGTATTACAGATTCTGAAAGAGAAGCAGTTGTATGCCAAGTTGTCTAAATATGAATTCTGGTTAAAGGAGGTAAAGTTTCTAGGCCATGTAATCTCAAGTGAAGGAGTGTCTGTGGATCCTTCTAAAATAGAAGCTGTAACAAACTGGGAGAGACCTACTTCAGTCACTGAAATACGAAGCTTCCTAGGGTTAGCTGGTTATTATCGGAGATTCATCGAGGGGTTTTCTCGAATTGCCCTACCAATGACTCGTCTAACCCAGAAGAATCAACCTTTTGATTGGACTCCAGAGTGTGAGAAAAGTTTCCAGGAACTAAAAACAAAGCTTACATCTGCTCCAGTCTTAACTTTGCCTAATCCACAAGAAGACTTTGTGGTTTATTGTGATGCTTAGGTTGTGTTTTGATGCAGCAACGGAAGGTGGTTGTCTATGCTTCTAGACAGTTGAGACCACATGAAATGAACTACCCGACGCATGATCTAGAATTGGCAGCGGTGGTATTTGCTTTGAAAATCTGGAGACACCATTTGTATGGAGTCAAGTTTGAAGTGTTCAGTGACCACAAGAGCTTAAAGTATTTGTTCGATCAGAAGGAATTGAACATGAGACAGCGTAGGTGGATGGAGTTTCTTAAAGATTATGATTTTGATTTAAAGTACCATCCAGGAAAAGCAAATGTGGTAGCAGATGCACTTAGCAGGAAATCCATTCATATGGCATCCTTAATGGTAAAAGAGATGGAGATGATAGAACAGTTCAAAGATATGAACTTGGGTGTGGAGTTGAAATCTTCAAAAAGTATGACTTTGGGAACTTTGAAAATAACCAATGATTTTTTGAAGCTAATAGGTGAAATGCAGACAGAGGACTTGTAACTACAGGAGTTGAGAGAGTTGCAGGCGAATGGAAAGGATATGGGATTACAAGAAGGATCAGATGGAATTTGGAGAATCAGAAGCAGAATTTGTGTACCAGATGATGTTGATATGAGAAGGACAATTCTAGAAGAAGCGCATAAAAGTATGTTGAGCATTCATCCTGGATCAACTAAGATGTATCAAGATCTGAAGAAAAGCTTTTGGTGGCCAAGGATGAAGAAAGAAATAACTGAATATGTGTCTTCATGTCTGGTGTGTCAAAAAGCCAAAGTGGAACATCAAAAGCCATCTGGTGAACTACAACCATTGGAGATTCCTGTCTGGAAATGGGATGACATTTCAATGGACTTTGTGTCAGGATTACCAAGGACTCATTCAGGAAACAATGCAATCTGGGTTATTGTAGACAGATTGACTAAGTCAGCTCACTTCCTTCCAATGAATATGAAGAATTCTCTACAAAAGTTGGCACAATTATATGTGAAAGAGATCGTGAGACTTCATGGTGTACCATCTAGTATTGTGTCATGTAAAAGTTGATAAACGCGGATTATTATTATACATACTAGTCGTGAATAATTAAAGTCATGAAATATTTATATAGCGGAAACGATTTAGAAAAATACAGTACATGAAACATTATATTATTACAACCCATCAAATTAAAATAAAGTCAAATTCCAAGCAATAATTCACGTAAACTCCATTCATGGCATCACTCTTCATTCTGTGTAGCATTCACTGTAAAAATTAATGTAAGAGTGAGACAGAATATAGAATAAATATAAAATAAATAAAATTGCACAAATGCAATCAACCAACCATAATGACATGATGAATATGCCAAACAAGTTCATTTATAATTAATAAATCTTTAATTAGTCAAATGATGTCATGCTGGATCCATTTGGTTTGGTGGGAATACTGCAGTAAAAAGTCTCATGGAGACTCCAATAGGAATTAGCATAACCATGAATCCCTACATCTTCATGGCTCCTGCGAAAATAAGTGCAAAGTAGGAATTAGCATAACCATGAATCCCTACACCTTCATGGCTCCTGCAGTACCGAAGCACACAAGTAGGAATTAGCATAACCATGAATCCCTACACTCCATGGCTCCTGCAAAAATAGGGCTTAAACTCATCATAGAGTAACCCCCCACCAGGGTAGGCAATCATGGAACCCCTAAATTCCATGGTGCGTCCAAATGCTTATGATGCATGAATGCCTTTAATTCTCTTTATCATTTAACATACCATGATATCAACACTTCCAAAACCACTTGGAAAACCACAAGTCCTCAAAGGACACATCACATATAATAATTTTCAGAATCATGGATTTACTATTTCAACCACATGTATCAATATCCGCAAGGCATTCATGTATATATATATATATATATATATCAATTTAGTCATTCGTAATTATTCACCACCAAAGTATACAAACTGTATGATACTCATTAGACACTCAAAATCATCCATAACAATTCATAGTCACTCAAGAATTCAATAATAAATTGTTACCCATAGGGAAAATATCATTTTCATCCATAATAACCATTATAAGTAAATTTCAGCATTTCCAACAGCGACATACGTTAGTAAAACAACCATAACATGAGAAAAGCAAAACCTTTTCAAGTGATTCCACTTTCTGTAGTTCAATAATAAAATTATCTACAACTTTCATGAAGACCATAAATCCAAATTCCAAACAGAAACACCACTTATCCACAGAATACAAAACTGCCTCAAAGAGAGTTTTCAAAACGTACATATGATAGTATTTTCAACATTTCTGGAGTTACAAAAATAATTTTGGCATGGGACTAGTTCTAAGTCACTCCTAACACAAATATCTACAACTTTCATGAAGACCATAATTTCAAATTCCAAACAGAGACACCACTTATCCACAGAATACAAAACTGCCTCAAAGAGAGTTTTCAAAACGTACATATGTTAGTATTTTCAACGTTTCTGGAGTTACAAAAATGATTTTTGCATGGGACCAGTTCTAAATTACTCCTAACACAAACATCTACAACTTTTATGAAGACCATAATTTCAAATTCCAAACAGAAACATCACATAATCACATAATAGTCAATAGGTTATCATTTTTCATTATCACCAATTGCTGGAAAATTTACTGGTTTGACAATATTTAGTAAATTAGCTATAACTCATGGTATAAAAATAATTTTTGAATGAGGCCAAGTTATATGTTTCAATAATTCCATTATCTATAATTTTTATGAAGACCAAAAATTCCAAATCCAAACAGAAATATCACAAATTCATAGTATACTAAACTATCTCAAAGAAAGTAACAAAACGTACATATGTTGGTAAATTCAACGTTTCTGGAGCTACAAACATAATTTTGGCATGAGACTAGTTCTAAATTAGTCATAACACAAATATCTAAAACTTTTATGAAGATACTAAACACTAATTCTCATCACAACATTCCCAGTTTTAAAAATACAAATAGTGATTCACGTTAGCAGATTTTTAGCATGAACATACTTCTGTATTTTAGGTATAACTAGAGCTACAAATATCCTTTTAACTTGAAACAACTTTCTATAGATCCATAACATAAATATCTACAACTTTTATGAAGACATTAAAGTTTAAATATGTATGTAGAATTCCCAAAATATTAATATTTACACAAAACATAAGGTACATATTCCAGAACAGACATACTGCAGTATTTTGGCTATAACTTTTGCTATAAATATATATCCAAATAAGTTGATTCAGGTCTCAAAATTCACAAAACAAAAAGATCTACAACTTTCATGAAGACGTTAGAATCAAATTCACACGTTTTCAGCTTCAAAAATTGAGAAACAAGATACGAATTTAATTCTGGAAAATACTGGACAGCATACAATTCTACCCATTCCATAATTATTCACAACCCTATCCCCTCTTACCTTAATGGAGGTTCCTAATATAGTTGAAAGTGTTGTATTATTATCCTAGCTTCAGATCAAGAGTGAACTTGATGGAGAAAGTGAAAGAAAATAAGAGAGAGACTTCACTAACTTTAGCTTGTTCTAAGAATTCAGACTTGGGAACAAGATGTAGTGTTGATTTAATGATGTAAATGACAAGTGGGGGACAAGATTTTCATAATAGGATTGTAGTGGGATGTTAGGTGCATGAATTATGGTGATAATGGAGGTTTTAGGTGAGAAAAATGAGCTGGATTGTTGACCATTTCCGCAGCCTACATAATGTAGCTTGTATGATTGAAGTAAATATCAATTTTGACAATGTTTTGGTATTTTAGGCATATCTCTCTCATATCTTAATGGATTTTAACAAATTTGGTCTTGTTGGAAAGCTAAGACAACGAGGAACAACTTTTTAGTTTACCACGTTTTCAAATTCGGACTCTAACAAGGTATTAAAATATGTACAAGATGATATGATTGAAGTAAAATATCAATTCTGACACTGTTTCGGTATTTTGGGCATATCTCTCTCATATCTTAATGGATTTTAACAAATTTGGTCTTTTTTGAAAGATAAGAAAAAGAGGAACAACTTTGTAGTTGACCATATTTCCAAATTCAGAATCTAACTAACAATTAAAATGTGTACAAGATGATGAATTTTGAGTGGAGTATGTGGCAATTTGATGAGAGTAATTGGAAAAGTCAAGGAAATTAATAACTAAGGAAATAGGTAATAAATTATTTGATTAACTTTTACTGAAGGTATAAAGTTAAAATTATTTACCATGGTAAAAGGTTAAATTGAAGATGTTGTCCTAACCAAAAATTTATGTAGAAAGTTGAGATAAAATGGATAATATCATTGATGGTCTAAATCAAAATGATTATACATGAGAATAAAATTTTTAGGATGTTACACGTACCATACAAAGTTTGGAAGACTTACTACGATCTTGTGTGCTTGAACATGGTGGTAGTTGGGAGTAGTTTCTTCCACTGATTGGATTCACGTATAACAATAGTTACCATAGCAGTATTGGTATGGCTTCATTTGAAGCATTGTATGGTAGAAAGTGTCGAACGCCTCTTTGTTGGTTAGAAACTGGTGAAAGTTTGGTGTTAGGACCTGAAATTATGCAGCAAACTACTGAACAAATAGAAGTAATCAGAGAGAAGATGAAGGCATCCCAAGATAGACAAAAGCACCATTATGATAAAAGGAGGAAACCACTTGAATTCCAAGTTGGTGATCATGTATTTTTGAAGGTTTCACCTCATAAGGGGATTGGCCGAGCATTGAAGAGTAAGAAATTAAGTCCAAGGTTCATTGGACCATATGAGATTCTAAAGAGGATTGGTACAGTGGCGTATCAGATTGCACTTCCTCCTCATCTTGCAAATTTACACAATGTGTTTCATGTATCACAATTGAGGAAGTATGTACAAGACCCCACTCATGTGATTGCTAATGATGATGTTGAAGTTAGAGAAAATCTGACCATCTCTACAGAACCCACACAGATCATAGAAAGGTCGATTAAACGCCTGAGAAACAAGAATGTACCATTGGTGAAGGTTGCATGTAAACAAGGAAACGATGTAACTCTGACTTGGGAGCGTGAAGATGCTATAAGAACGCAATATCCAGGACTGTTTCACTGAGGAGTGCGTTAAGTTAAATTTTGAGGACGAACTTTTTATTAGGGTGGGAGAAATGTAACATCCTGCTTTTAATAATAGTCTTATTTTGTAAATTATGAGGTATTGAAGATCTGTAAGTAATAATCGACGAATAAGACATCCAGTGGATGGCTTATAGTACTTCAAAAATTCCATTTTTGAGTATAATTATGGAATTTATATAGACCTTTAGTTATAATATTCTTTTTCTGAGTATAATATGCCTTAGAAAGGACTGTCTGAGTGAAAAGGGACTCTGTTCCGGGTGAAGAATGAAAATTCTGAGCGACAAAGAGGAATTCCAAGCGAAGGTTGTGTTTTCCGAGTGGAACATGGCTGAGAGGGTTTATTCCGAGTGAAACACCTTCAAACGACTCATTTCTGAGTCAAATACCCCAGAAAGACTCAATTCCGAGTCAAGTATTTTCCAATGACTCAATTCTGAGTCATACATTGTTAGGCGTTTCCATCTCTGAATAAAAGTTTCCTGAATGCTTCATTTCCAAGAGGAGAGCAAAGGAAAATTCATTTCCGAATGGAGCTTATGCATATGGCTTCTTTTCTGGTGAAAGCCTTAAAGGATTCCGAGTGAAGAGCAATTCAAGGAAGGTTAGTCTGTGATGCCAAGAGATGAATAACCGAGTGAGTCTCATGTATATAAGCCAAATTCCGAGTGAGACTCGTATGTATGGGCCTTTTTCCGAGTGGTAATGGCCCTGATGGACTCTGAGTGAAACGTAGTTGAAGAAGTTGGTCTGATCTTGGCTAAGTAATGATTAACTGAGTGAAACCCGAGTGGGAAATACTTCTATATTCCTACGTGTTGATATCCGAGTGAAAGATATTATACATATTCCGAGTGAATCATGTAACCCGTATTTTGAGTGACTAAGTAATGGCTGTGTCCGAGTGAGACTTGACTGTGATGCTTGTCTCTGATGAATGAATGGTTAAGTTATTCCTCAGATGAGAAAAGGTATGAATACCGAGTGAAGATCGAATGGGCGTTGGTCGGTCTTGGAGTTAGTTACCGAGTGAGGTTTGACTCTGGGAGTCGGTATACCGAGTGATGAACGTGTAAAACTCCTGAATGAATAAGTTATCATATGCTGAGTGGATTTGGCTGGAATATTCCGAGTAATGTATGCATGTGGAAGACCCCTTTTGAGTAAAGGAAGGTCTATGTTTTCTCCGAGTGCATAAGGTGATAATATACCGAGTGGTGAAAGTTTAATGTAATCCCAATTGTGTTGTGGTTGGAATACACCGAGTGGTGTTTGATTGGGAAATAATTCGGGTGAGGAAGGATTATGGATTCCAAGTGGGACGCTACTTTTATTTTTATTTTTCACGCTGCTGGTGGAATTCCAGTCGGTTTATAGGCTGACCGAGTGGAATTCCAGTCGGTATTCCAGTATTATTTTTGTATCTTGTTGCTCAATTTTGAAGCTGAAAACATGTGAATTTGATTCTGATTCCTTTATCAAAGTTGTAGACCTTTCTGTTATGTAAATTTTAAGACTTGAACCGACTGATTTCGATGTGTATAGCATGAGTTATAGCCAAATTACTACAGCATGTCGATTGAAACATTTATCCTATGTTTTGTGTATATATAAATATTCTGGGAATTATACATGCATAATTAGCCTTTGATGTCTTCATGAAAATTGTAGATAATTAAGTTATGAATCTGTAGAAAGTGGTTTGAGGTTAAAAGGACGATTGTAGCTCAAGATATGTGAAAAACCGAGTGCTGGGAGTTGGTATTGACTTTGTTCTGGACTATTTTCACCCACGCTCGCTGGTTCCGCCCAAGCGAGGCTTGCATGTCTCGCTCAAGCGAGTCGGTATTCACTTGAGCGAGTAACCCCTGTAATTTCCTTTTCTCTTTTAACACTATGTCTTTCCACTTACTTCACTGGAGCGAATACCATTCTTCAAAGACCACTCGCCTGAGCGAATTTTGTTTAGTAGTTCATTTCATTCCCCTTTGCCCGAGCGAGACCCTACTCGCCTGAGCGAATTTCACCCAGCAGCTAAAACACTGATACTGGGCAAGCTGGCTTGAGCGAGGTTTACTCTCGCCTAAGCGAGAATTGCCCAGAAACCAATTGCCATATAAGAGTGGTTCTCGCTTGAGCGAGAACTGAACCCGCTTGAGCGAGAACCCATCCCATAAACCGACTGCCAAGGGGCTCTCGCTTGAGCGAGAACCCATCTCGCCCGAGCGAGATTACTTGGAAAACTACAGAATGTGGAATTTAAACAACATGACTTTTATTTTTGAAACTGAAAATTTTGTGGTGAGAATTAGTGATTGGTTTCTTCATGAAAGTTTTAGATAGTTATGAGTAATTTAGAATTGGTTCCATGCCAAATTATTTTTGTAGCTCCAGAAACATTGAAAATACTATCATATGTATGTTTAGAAAACTCTCCTTGAGGCAGTGTTGTAATCTGTGGATAAGTGGTGTTTCTGTTTGGAATTGGAATTTATGGTCTTCATGAAAGTTGTAGATAATTCTATTATGGAACTACAAAAAGAGGAATCACTGAAAAAGGATTTGATTTGCTCATGTTAGGGTTGTTTTACTAACGTATGTTGCTATTGGAAATGCTGAAAATTAATTATAATGGTTATTATGGATGAAAATGATATTTTCCCTATGGGTAAAAATTTATTATTGATTTCTTGAGTGACTATGAATTGTTATGGATGCTGTTGAGTGTCTAATGAGTATCTACAGTTTGTATACTTTGGTGGTGAATAATTACGAATGACTAAATTGATATATATATATATATATACATGAATGCCTTGCGGTTATTGATATATGTGGTTGAAACAGTAAATCCATGATTCTGAAGAATAATTATATGTGATGTGTCCTTTGAGGACTTGTGGTTTTCCAAGTGGTTTTGGAAATGTTGATATCATGGTATGTTAAATGATAAAGAGAATTAAAGGCATTCATGCATCATAAGCATTTGGATGCACCATGGAATTTAGGGGTTCCATGATTGCCTACCTTGGTGGGGGGTTACTCTATGATGAGTTTAACCCTATTTTTGCAGGAGCCATGGAGTGTAGGGATTCATGGTTATGCTAAGTCCTACTTGTGTACTTCGGTACTGCAGGAGCCATAAAAGTGTAGGGATTCATGGTTATGCTAATTCCTACTTGTGCACTTATTTTCGCAGGAGCCATGAAAGTGTAGGGATTCATGGTTATGCTAATTCCTACTGGAGTCTTTTTGAGACTTTTTACTGCAGTATTCCCACCAAACCAAATGGATCCAGCATGACATCATTTGACTAATTAAAGATTTATTAATTATAATTGAACTTGTTTGGCATATTCATCATATCATTATGCCTTGTTGGTTGTGTTTGTGCAATTTTATTTATTTTATATTTATTCTATATTTTGTCTCACTCTTACATTAATTTTTATAGTGAATGCTACACAGAATGAAGAGTGATGCCATGAATGGAGTTTCCGTGAATTATTGCTTGGAATTTGACTTTATTTTAATTTGATGGGTTGTAATAATATAATGTTTCATGTACTGTATTTTTCTAAATTGTTTCCGCTATATAAATATTTCATGACTTTAATTATTCGCGACTAGTATGATAATAATCCGAGTTTATCAACTTTTACATGACTTATTACAAATTTCAAAAATGATTTTTAAAACACGAAAAATTTATTCAGAAAATTACTAAGCAAGTCACATAACACCACTCGGTGTATTTCAACCTCAATTCGCTCGGAAGTGTTTTCCCATTCTTCACTCGGTATATTTTAACCTTCTTCACTCGGAGAACACTATACTAGGTCAAGTCTCATTTAAAGATTTTATAACCTCATCCACTCGGGGTCTATATAGTATGTCTCACTTGGAAGGATTCCATTGACTAAGTTCCACTCAGCGAATACCTTGACCTCCCATCCCTCAGAAATGATCTCCTTAATCAAATTCCACTTGGAATTACTCTAACTTCTCTTCACTCGGAAGACTTCACCAAGTTAAATTTTGCTTGGTAATATTTGAACCTTATCCCCCCCGGAATAGGTTTACTAAGATGGTTTTCGCTCAGGACCATTTTGACCGTTCTTCCCTCGGAAGAATTCCTCTCGGACGACTCTCACTCGGGAGTGTTTAAATATTCTCCAGTCGGGAGAGATCCATTCAACTATTTTCTACTTGACAACACATTGACTCGCCTTCCCTCGGAAGTAGTCTTAACGAACGTCACTCATTCGGAATTGGTTTAACCCTTCTTCATTCGGAAGAGGATTTCTAGTTTAGCCGCACACAGCATTACTTTAGCTCTCCTTTACTCGGAATCACGCAGTTTTATTTGCTCGGCAAAATATAGATGTATATAACATGGATATTCCCCTACATCAACACTCACTGAACAAAATTAACACATAGCAATATATATATATGTATAATTATGCTCTCAAGTTCGAGAGAGTTCAATTCATATACATTTAAACAAAACATTATACTAAGAGCCAGCCAAGGCTACATCAAACCATTTACACAGTATATACATATATGTACACTTCCACTGTACAGATGCACTTCACAAGGATTGGTGCTCTTCCATCATTCACCATCCCGAGCAATATCCACTGAAATATAGCCACAGTAGGGGTGAGCTTTTTACATATTAAACGACAGTTATTGACTCAGAAAATCCTCAAGTTTCCAACTATACAATATTATATCTCAAACAATTAATCACATACACTGCCATTCAATATGTTTACACACAGAATCATTCAGTCAGAGTTCATTCAACTAATACTCGGCTATATTAATCATACTATCCCCAAGCATATACACATACAATCACATTGAGTTCATCAATAGTATAAGTGTGCACACATTTATTTCAGTCAAATCTGATTATTTATTATTAATTTTTATGTTGCAACATAGGCTCCAAGCCTTTTTCTCAGCTCCAAGCTGATCCGGCTATTTTACTGGTACCAAACCGTTTGCCCTCTCATGTAACACAATCACTCCAAGTGACAACGGGAGTGTTACGGGCAGCCCCGAGTCTAACTCGGTAGGCTTGCCTTGAGTCCAACCCAAGGTCTTTCATTGTATTTCACACATATTTATTTGATTACCATTTCTACATTAAGCGTCCAACGCTATATGCACTCGACATTTCGATGGTAAATCACCTGCATATGACTTTAATCGTCAAGCGTCCAACGCTAATGCTCTCAACATTTCTGATGGTGCATCCCATGCATTTTATCATTATCATTAATACAACAGTGCCATTTCACTCGTTTAACACCACATAACACATGCATCTCATGCAGTCATTATAAAATCACATGGATTCAGCACTGCATTCACATATCTCATACAATCAGCAACCACATTTCCATTACATGCATCTCATGCTTTTAATATAAAAATCCCAAATGGGAATTAACATATCAGGTTTACATCTCATGCATTCAGTATTCTCAACAAAAATCGACATGCAGCTCATGCACAAGCACCCATGGACGGAAATTGATACAACATCACATGACTCAACTATCTCACACCCGGTATTCGAAAGTTACCAATCAAATAAATTACACATTCATCACATTTACAATCATAACACACAGAACAGTACTTTCACCTGGGACCCGTCAATAAACCATGCATTTGAGATGTAAAGCACCCCCTACCTACTGAATAGACTCAGAAGCTCCCTGAGCAATAATGCAAACTGATCACTCTTTTTGGTCACTCTTTCCCACTGGACAACCTTCGAACTCAGTCGTCGACTCTGTTCTCAGCTTTGGAAAGACCAGAAAGCTATCCTCCTCTTCGAGTAGTTTCATCTCAACAACAGTGGACTACTTCCACAAGTCCGAAGCACTTCACACTGTAGACTTCCCAACTGAGACTCTGACAGCTTCGAGTGGAAGGAGAGGAAGAAGAAGAGAAGACGACGAAGAGGAAGAAGAAGAACCTGGGAGAAGAAACAGAACAACGTCTTTGTATCCTCAAAGGAAAAGCTATCAACTCTCTCAATCCTTTCCAACTGAACGCAAATGAATGAATCGAAAGAGAGAGAGACCGAACCCTTTTATACCATCAGGGCACATGCGTCATTTTCCCTGGCCACCTTATATTATTCAACCATTAGCCTAATCTGCAATTAACCTTAATTAGTGACTAATCTCAGTCGGTAATTAATTTTAAATCAGGATATTACAACCACTATTTAGCTCGGCTTCATATGTGTCCCATCAAAAGGTAGTTGGTTTAAAGTGGACTTTGGCATGATATTCAGAGAGGAGCCATTGTCAACTAGGACCTTGGCTAAGATATGATGCCTTATTATGACCTCTCCCTTCAGCAGGTATCTCTTCATCGGTGAAAGTTAAGTAGTCATTTGAGGCAATATGCCCCACTATCCCTTCAAACTTTTCTAGCGAAATATCTTTCGCAACATGTGCTTTATTCAAGACTTTCAATAACCTTCCACGATGTGGTTCTGAATCCAATAAGAGAGATAACAAGGATATTTTTGCAGGAGTGCGATTTAATTGGTCAAGGACCTGGTATTCGCTTTTCTTAATGAATTTCAAAAATTCACAAGCATCTTCCTCTGTTATTCCTTAGGGAGGGTCTTGTTCTTTACCACGTCTTTCTTTTTCACTTACAGGCACGTCCTCTTTTCTCAAGTTTTCAAGAGCATAAACTCGTCCACTCCTAGTCATTCCACTTGTCTCGAAAATATTGGTTACCAAGGATGACGATCCTTTTAGGAGTTGAGGGATTACATCCACTTCATACTTCTAAGGTACTGCATAGGTATCTTTGTATGAAAATGGAGATGGGGTTCTAATTGTCAAGGACGGATGGTTTATGACTAGTTCGGTCAAAGGTTTCTTGGTGTAATAGACCACCAAAGGAACGGGGGTGACTGGGCTTACTAAGCCTGTACCATGCTGCCCATGGATCATGTTGACATTATTGCAAGGGTGACGATAAACTTGTACCAGATGTGTGTCAAGTAATTTTTGAAGCACTTCAATAAACTTTACATCAACAGGCATCTGATTATGATTGTCCTTATTAGATCTTTGAGTTTCAGATATTAATCCTTTCCTTAAAAGTTCATTATAGATCCATGGGAGAGGAGTTTTGATATCTGAAACATTCCTAACACGATCACTTCCCAAATCATGTGTTATTGCATTTACTCCAGCATTTCCATGATTAGGCAAAGGATTTCTAATCACATTTGGGGAGCCTTCTTCGAAATCCAGCCACTTGGCATTTATCAAATCACATACCTTAAAGTTTAAGGCAATGCAATTTTCTGTAGAATGCCCCGGTGCCCCAACATGATAATCACACTTCACATTAGGATCATACCCCTTAGGATAGGGTGGCCCTACGGGCTTTAAAGGACATCGTACAACAAGAGAACTTTTGAGAAGTTGAGGCAAGAGTTTAGTATATGTCATGGGAATTAGATCGAATTGGACAGAAGGACGGTCATTGTTTGGCTTTTTTGGTGGAGGGTTTGGGTTGGGATTTTGCATCCATTGTTGGGGAGGAGGTGGTGGTGTATTCTTGAAATTATGGATAGGTGGGGGTCTATATGATTGAGGATGGGGAAATGGATTTCCAGAGGTGGCAGCTATATAAGGGTAAGGTCCGCATGGAGGATAATGAGGCTAGAAAGGGAAAGGGGAAGGGTGGAACATTTTTTTATTATGTTGACCTTGATTTCCCATTACAGCATTTGCTTCCTCACCCTTTCTTCTTCCTACCCCTGTCATAGGTCTTCCTATTGACGGTGAACTTTGGATAACTTTTCCTATCCTCAAACCACTTTCAATTCTTTCTCTTATTACCACCATATCAGAAAAGCTTGATGATACACTCCCAAGCATCCTTTCATAGAATGGTGGCTGAAGAGTGTCAATGAACATTGCCACTATCTCTTTCTCTATCAGGGGTGGTTCAACTTGTGCAGCCATTTCTCTCCATCGTTGAGCATATTCTTTAAAGGACTCAGTATTCCTTTTGGTCATATTTTAAAGTTGCAGTCGGTCTGGTGCCATGTCCATATTGTATTTGTACTGCTTTAGAAAGGCATCGGCTAGATCCTTCCAACAATGAATACGAGTTCGTTCAAGGTGAGTGTACCAGCTCAATGCTGCCCCAGCAAGGTTATCTTGAAAAAAATGGATCAGCAACTTTTTATCATAAGCATATCTAGCCATCTTTCGGCAGTACATGGTTAAATGGTTACGAGGACAAGTTGTTCCTTTGTATTTATCAAATTTTGGCAATTTGAATTTAGGAGGAATTACCAAATCTGGGACTAGGCATAATTCAGAAACATTTGTTATGCCTAAGCTACTTCCTCCCTCTATTGCACGCAACCTTTCTTCCAATATTTCCATTTGCCCTTTTGACAAAGGCACTGCTGGCTGATCAGGATTTGGTGAAGGGACCTGAGCTTTGTGTGACAAGTTTTGGGAAACACCTGCCTGTGGTATTAGGCAACCATAAGGGAAATAATATGGGACTGTTTGTGGGTTTGGTTATGTGGCATCAATTGGAATCTGATGATTTTATGATGGAATTGTATTAGGTGGGGTGACATTGGGTGGAGCCTGAGTGTTTTGGGGAATATCTGTTGATTGGTTAAAATTTGGAGGGTTAGATGTCAGGGGATTGGGAATTTTCTAAGCAGCAGAAGGATTTTCTTGATTAGGATTAGGGTGCATGGTGTAATATCCTTGAGGTAGGCCATATGGAGGCCAAGCATATGCTTGTTGAACATTCCCGTCTTGGGAAACAAAAGGTGGCAATGGCATACCATAAGGTTGGTGTAAGATGAATGGAGTTTCAGTGACTGGAGCAGGATCATTTAAAGGTATAGGGCTTCCCTCTTGAGCTTGAACTTGAGGAGTAGATGTTTGTTCCCTATTTCCTGCAGAGGATCCCTTTTCTGTACCTCTTTTTTTAAGGAGCTTAAGTATTTCTGCCATCTGTTCCTTGATCTGGCCAACTTCATTCCTCAATTCTTCAACTGAGTTTTTCAGCTCTTCCATGAGTCTTATTTGTAGTCAGGTTTGATAAGGATGCTTTGAGCCCTTCCTCCTCGTGATGTGAGTAAATACAAAGAAACCCCCTTGGGTACAAGAACAAGTATTGTTAAATGACATAAAGAGATTTAAAGTAAATACATGATGAATTTTAAATATTGGTAAGCAAAGATAAACCTTTATTTTAGAATGTCTTTTTCTAAAGTACTAAGTTAGAAGAAAAATGGAAATTCAACATGAGATTTATTCATTGATCAACAAGTTCTGATACATTATTTGTTACAACAAATCAAAATCAATTCTCTCTCGCTCTA
Source organism: Clitoria ternatea (assembly GCA_037962975.1). Taxonomy (NCBI): domain Eukaryota; kingdom Viridiplantae; phylum Streptophyta; class Magnoliopsida; order Fabales; family Fabaceae; genus Clitoria; species Clitoria ternatea. The sequence goes on from CM075673.1 coordinate 47,704,438, forward strand.
GCAATCGAGAGCTTTATTTCATCCAATCGCCCCTTGCAGTATTGGATGAATGTTGTAATTTCCTCCAGTGTAGAAAGCGGATTCATCATTGCTTCAGCCTTCTTCAACAGGTGAGGAATATCTCCAAGTGTTCTATTAGCAAGACCGGCTAGATTAGAAAAACGGTCTCTCCAAGAATAGACAAGACTTTCCAACTCAACCCTTTCTAGGGTCATTAAACGTATAATCTCTTCATATCTATCCTTGTCTTCCATGGCTTGCCATTTTTCTTCATTTATTTCATGCTCGTAAGCACTGACGACATCTCTGACTTGTCGTTCCAGTTCATCAATTTGTGCTTGCATAAGGTTCTTTTGAACTTAAGCTTCTTCTTTTGTCTTGGCTAGAATTTCTCGTAACCGCCATTTGTCAGCCAATATATCATCCTTTTGTTTCTCTTTGGTCTTCAATTGGCTGTTTGCTGTTTGGAGGCATTGATCCAATTGCATCATATGTTCTCTTTCAATTCGTTGCTTCTTACTCATATCTTCAAAGGCATTTTCTAATTCACACCTTTTTCTTTTAAGGGAAGCATTGTCTTGTTGAATTTTGATTAAATCATCCTCCAAAGCTTGGTTTTTCTTTGTCATTTTAGCTAACTTACTTCTCAAGTTTTCAATCTCTTTGCTTTCATCGGGAACTGGATTTCTCACATGAGCACCGTGATCTTTGAAGGGTAATTTAATAATGGCTACCCTATTTAAAATCCACCGGTGGTAACTTTCTTTTGCGGCATGACTTCGGACACCCAATTCTTTTCCTTTACTATGAACCTTACCCCAAGCATCAATAACAGTTTGAATAACAGGAGCATTATTTCCCTCAATATAATAATGAAGGAAAGGTGTTACTGTTTCTTCTTCTGGAGGCTGTATCATAGGATAAGCAAGTTGTCTTTTTACAATGCTAGGATTGTAATTGATGCATCCTTGAGTTCCCATGAGAGGCACATTTGGAAATTTTCCACAGCAGTAAATAATGGAATCCACGTTCATCCACTGAGGGTACCACCGAATCATGCTAGCAGATAATCCTACCAGATATCCTGCCCACTCCCTATTAGTCTTCTTGGTTAACCTAAGGAGCTTCAAATCAGAGATAGGACATTCAACCTTACCAACTTGATTGAAGACATGAGAAGTAATCCATAGATACAAGGCGGGTAGACAACAGACGATCTTCTTCCCATTCCAGTTGTGACAGGAATCCATTGTACAATAGATATCAGCTAAGACAGCAGTCATGGAACTTTCACCTCTAAGCTTTCTAGCTAGGAAAACATCAATTGCCTTGAAATCAATATAATTATCAAGGCTTGGGAAGAGGATCACACCATAGATAGCCAACGCCAAAATGTCAACAAACACGTCCCATTCTCCTTTCCCTGCCTGACTGAAGAGTTGCTGCTCAAAGAAGCTTAATGCGAATCCTGAAATTTGGTTCCTGTTTAATTGAGCCTTCTTAAGCATTTCAGGATCCATCTTGAGAATGCGAGCTACACTGAAGATTGAAGCATGATGTTCAGTTCGACGATAAGGTTTCAAATCTTCTAGATGCAAGCCAAATATCTGTTCAAACTCCTCCAAAGTAGGAGCTAACTGGAAGTCTTTGAATGTAAAACAGCGGAGAAAAGGATCATAAAACTGAGCTAGAGCAGTAAGGACCCCTTCTTGCACTTCGACCTCTAAGAATTTTAGGATCTTTCCATACTTCCTTGTAAAGGTCATTTTCTGAGTAATATCCATGCTTTTGCTTAAGGACAACAGATTGCTAGTATTTGATCTGATGACTTTGAGGTGTAACAAATTTTTTAAACCAGTTGCCTTCACTTCTTGATCACTTAATCTCATGTTAAATTCCATTTTTTAGTTATACTTATCGATGTTTAAATTTCACCTTTAACAAAAGAAATAAATGAATCAGATTAACAAAGAAAACAGTTTGATAAATATCCTCACATAAGAGTGTGATAATATTTATCATGACTTAAGTATAGAAAATATACATTTTTGATGATTTTTTTTAAAAAAACTTTGTGCAAATGAATAAAAGATAAAAGGAATGTTTGCCCAATTGTGTCTTAGACAAGGTAACCACCTAATTGGCTCTAAGGCTATTTAATCGTGTTTCTTCATAAGGTGATTGTTCTAATTGGTTCTAAGAAGGTCACCAGAGCTCTGATCTTTAGCTATGAGTCTTATGCAAAAAGTAGGGAATCCTACTTAGTGCGGACATCATAACTAAGATAACACCCCGGCTGAGATTTTCACGCGAATCATGGTAGGACGTCTCGTCCTAAATGACACCGCTAATAATCTCCCTTAGCCTATGTCTTTTGCGGGGCCCGGGAATAGGGTCCCTTCTAATAGTGTGTGCATTATGATGAATGTGAAGTGTGTGGGGCATTCATACCTGGATTTTTACCCATTCTTCATAATGAACAAACATAAGGCAAAATAAATATCACATGTCTTCTACCCTATGGTTCTAAATTAAGGCAATAAAGAAGTAAAAAAAACAATATAAAATCTAAAATTAATGGAAGATTAGATGAACAACGAGAATAACATAACAAATAAATTTGAAGGATGAAATAATTAACAATCAACAAAACACACAAGATCAATTTAACGGGCTTGACTCTCAAAATCTCCCCAATAGAGTCGCCATCTGTTGCGACCGGGGTCCCGGCGCACAACGCGGACTGGTTAAAGACAAATAAAAGAAAATTGAAACTGCATTGAAGTGAGGCCCTTGGGAGGCCTAAAGAAAATAAAGGGTTCAAGGAGTCGCCACTAATATTTATTAAGGAAAATATTAGGAAAACCTTTAAACAGCACTGGTTTTTTTTCTTTAAAAAAAATGAGATTCTGTTTAGTCCAGGAGTCGAATTACAGGAGGGGAAGGTATTAGCACCCCACACTGTCCATCAAAAAATGGTTACCCAAATTGATCTTGCATAATTTCAAAAAAATGATTATCAAATATTTCATCCTTCATAAAAACAATGATAAATAAGATACATACTAATAATAATAAAAAATTATATATAAATAAGAATAAAACAAAAATAGTAATAAAACATATCTCCTAAGTTTGTTATTTTTTAGTTCTAAGAAAATAAACTAACAAATGATTAAAAGACCATAAAAAATAAAAACAATAAGACGTCTTGTCTTAATTATTTTCTAGTTAAAAAAATCTATTGATTTTATTGAGAAATATAAAGTTCAAAACAAATAAATAAATGAAAAAAAAGTTAAAAAAACATAAGAAAGAAAAAAATAGAATTAAACACGTTGAACTGGTCTGGACCGGGGTCTAGGATCCGGTGTGGGACCAGCCACAAGAATATAGGTGTTTTAGGGTTTGTACACCGGAACAGTGAGTATCCGATGTATTAATCCGGTCTCTCAGTGGGAGAGGCCGGTCTTGTTGTCCTGGAGATCCTTTACACCAACGATTCGTGTTGCAGGGGGGCGAAAGGTGGTGCCACCTGCAAAGATTCTCCGACGCTCAAGTTAGAAGAGTGTAAGAACTCAATGAATGCTCAAGCGAAGTAATAGTAAAGTGTAAGTTAGAACAACATCACCTTGCATGTGTATTGAATTGAGCTATTTATAGTTGTACGTGAGAAAATAAGTCGTTGGATACAGGTGGGTCCCCTAGCTCTGATAGCGTGTACATTATGTCAATCAGGGTAGCTCAACACTCAGAATGTGTCAGGAGGGTAGGTCAATTATCAGTGTACGACCCTATAGGAAGAAGAGAGGATAATCACCTTTTCCGCATAATCTGCTGACACATCCACTTGCTTTCTGAGGCCATTGACGTGACATATTTTGCTACATACAATATCTTCGCTGATAAGTTATTAGGGTCTCTTATCTTGCTATGACTGAGAAGCCAACAGTTATATAAATGTTCCGTGAAAATGAACAATGATCCGTTATAGAGAAAATAAGTGGGGCGGTCGTGAGATGAGGACGGAAGGCCAGACATCGGATATCCGGTGTGGTAATGTTGAACCAGGACACCGGTTTTCCTTATATGAGGTCACTCTGACGTCATAAGATTAGGGGCCGGTATCCAGACCGGATCATCTGTCCCCTAGCTTGTATAAGGGACTGTTAAGTTGCTCATATGAGCTACACAACTCTAGAGAAGTCTGGATGCCGGTGGTACATTCTGGAAGGTCTCTGAAAGCTCGGTGGCATCCGCTCTAATGAACGAGTGACCACTCTTCTCGCGCTGCGTACAACGGATTCAGACAGCGTAAAATAAATAATGGAAATCCCAAGAGTCTTTGAGAATCAAAACCCCTGGTATTCGAAAAGTGGTTGAAAGGCATTAAATGCGCATGGCATGATTGGACATTAAATGCATTTTTTACGCTCGAGCCATCATTACCCAAGAGTGTAACCGTCGATTGGGCTTATTGGGCCTAGATTCAAACTGAAAGGGGGGCCCATTTTGCCAAAATGTTTACTGAAACGTTGCTATTTTCGCGCTTATTCGTGACAAAACGACGGAGTCGTTTTACTTTGAAAGGTTGCGTTTTGAGGCAAGCATTGTGACCTTCGACGGAACACTATGCCTCTTCATTACCTATAAAAGGGACTCTTAGTAGATTTTGGAATCCACTCTTGTTTTCAAGCTTAGTGAACCTCTGCTCAAATTTCTTGGAAATTTCTCTGTCGTCTTCAAACTTCTCAAAGATCTTCTTCCTATAGGTAACCTCCCTTTCCTTCAACTCCTTGCAATTTTTGTTCATTCTGTTTCCACCATGCGCCCTGGAGCAGGCAACGCTGGTCCTTCAAACAGGGGGAGTTTTGGCTCTCGCGTCCCCCTTAGCCACCGTGGTGGGAGGATTCCAGCGAATCCTCCTGTGGCTGGGCCTCGTCGCTCAGAGAGAGCTGAAGGTTCTTCCTCACGAGCGTCCTCTTCCCAACGTCGCTCTGGGGTTCCCCTTGACTCGAGGGCTTCCAGCCGCTCTGATGAAGAGTCAAGTGCTGAAGGTTATCTCTCTGATGATGTTGCTTTTTACCACAGTACGTACGCATTCCACCGTGCCTGTATAACTATGGATCTTCCTGGACGTGGAAAAACACTGGTTCTCCGTTCTGCTGAAGGATGTGTCAACGTTGTGGCACACCGGCTTGACTGGGAAAAGCTCAACAGGGAGAAACCCTACTGCTGGGTGGAAGAGGAATTCCTAGAGATCCCTTCGCATCATGCGAGTAAGAAGGAATGCACGGTCTCTTTCCGCTGCAAAATATACTCAGACAAGAAGTACAAAGCGTGATACGCTGTGCTGGTACCACGTCCCTAGGAGAGAGTATGCCACAGCGTCCCTGATGAGAGGTCGATCTACATGTACGACTTCGTCTTCTTGAAATTGGGGGTACGCTTCCCCATGACGGAATTCCAGATGGCCGTCCTACGCTTCTTAGACTGCGCCCCTACACAACTGCATCCCAACGGTTGGGGTCTAGTCCGGGCTCTGGAGATTCTGGGGGAGCATTTCAACTTCTCCGCCACTGTGGCCAAACTGTTCTACTATTGCCAAGTGGTCCGCCGTGCTAATAAGAAGGGCGGCCTTGGGTTCATTACTCTCCGTAGTGACTCAAGGATGGTAAATTTTAAATCTTATACGGAATCCGCGAAGGTGGATGGACGCTCCTTCAAGCATTACTACACGCGGGTTCGTATTCAACCGAATAAGCCGGTCTTCTGGCGAAACAAGGAGGGATTCACCAAGTTTCCTCTTAGCTGGACGCACGAGCATTTTCTCCTCATGAGCCGTGCTTATTACACAGATGAGAGTGAACTCTCCTCTCACTCTGTTGAGGTCTTGAGCGCCATGCAGACGGCCTCGAAGACCCTCAAAGGATTTTCCAACAGGCTCCTCTTGGCAGAGGATGACATCAGAAATGCCTACCTCCGTAATATCCGCTCTTACTTTATTTGTGTTGCATAATTATTCCGTTCTGATTATCTTTTCTTCTTATATGCTAACTCGACCTTTCTTGTTTTGCAGAACAAATCGAAAGAGCCTGCCCAGAGATGTTGTCGTTAAAGACCATGATGGCCGACGGTGATTCCTCCTCTGAGGAGAATGAGATCCAGGCGAAGAGGAACGCCACCAAAACTCTCCTCATTCCCCTGACCTCTACAGTAGGTGAAGAGGTTCCTCTCTTTGATGAGGAGGAATCAGAAAAACAGGCTGAAGCCACTGGAGCGGGCGACGAGGAGGCCGTCCCAGAAAAGAAGAAAAAGAGGCACCTTGTAAAAAAGGCAGATCAAGAAAAGCCCTCCTCTGATGACCCTGTGAAGAAGCGTCAGAAAACGCTCGAAGAAACCAGATTGAAGAAGGACAAGGGAAAGAAGCCCGTTCCTGAATCCTCTGCCCCTTCTTCACAGAATGCTTCAGAGCTGGACTCTGGGAATAGTCCTCCTCCGGCGTTTGATCCTCCGCGTGACTCCTTCCTTTCTCCTTACTTATGGTTTCAGGGGTCCATGCCTCCCACTCTTCCAAAGGCAAGGTATTGCCTCCGTCCTTCCCTCGACGCTGCTGGAGTCCGAGGTGCTTGTAAGGTCGGGCGTTGGCAGCTGGATGAACTATCCGGCCTCCTTGATTCCCTAAGCGAGAAGGCAGATTACATGGAGCAGGTTGAAAAACTTGAAGCCGAACTCGCGGTGAAGGAGACATGGGCGGCCAAACAAGCTGAAGTTCATAGAGGCGTAGAGTCGGAATTGAAGAAAACCAAGGAGACGCTCCAGAGGAAAACTGAGGAGGCAAGCCAAGTTCATTTTGCGAACAAGGCTCTGGAGCGGGAAGTTGCCGACCTCCAGAAACAGAATAAATCCATACCCCTCCTCGAAGAAGAATTACAACTAGAAAAGAAGAGATCGGCTAAGCTTGCTGACGATCTCAAAATTATGGAGGACGGTCGCAATAAAGACCTTGGGGAGTGGGAGAGCCTTCGGAAGGAGATGCAAGCCCAAATTGAGGAACTCAAGAAAGGTGGTGTGAGTGATGGGCCTTCAGAAGAAGATTTTGCCAAGGTTCAAAGAAAATTAACTGCTGCGAAGGCCAAGGCTGCCAAAGCCTTGGAGATATGCAAAAATATGGTGTATGAATCCTTCGGCCTGGCCCTCCGTTAAGTTTATTATCGTAACCCTGGAGTGAAGCTGAATCTGTACGGATTGGATCCGTTCTTCGAATTCCATGGGGGAAAACTTGTCGAAGTACATAAGGACGGCTCCCACCATGAACCCCGTGCATCTCTGTATGAAATGCCTCCCCTTCCAGAAGGTCAAAGTATGGAGCCGACAACGTCCACCGCTGCCTCTGGAGCTGAAACGCAAGAAGATGCCCAAACTGGAGCAGAGGGCAAAATGGAGAAGACAGGAGTGCCCACTGTGGAGGATCAAGCACTGACCTCTTAATTTATACTTTATTCATAGCTGTGTACTGGGATCAGCTCCAGCTTTACCTACTTTGTAACCTGAATAATTTCTCATTTTTGGAAATAAAATTCACTGTTGTTTCTCTTCAACTACTTGCGTTGAATGTATGATTGTTGGATAACTTAGTGCTATACAAAACACTTTATTGTTTTCAATGCTTTGTGAATCCGTTCTGTGTGGTTACCTAGCTGCTTAAAGCGTACTTATCACACCGGATTAAGATAACAAATTGTAACGAAGAAGCGATAATTAAGTTAAAGCATGCCCTGTCCCCAAGTATAAGTGCATTGGGAAGGGAAATTTTATCTCAAGAATTACCTTTTAACTTCTTAAAAAGATAGAAATGCTCATCTGTCCTCGGAGATGTTGAGCGGGTACGTTAGCGTTCAACCGCTCTGGGGTGGATATTCCATAATTGAGGACGGACATTGCCTTTGAATTTTGGTACAGCTTTGACAAGGGTAAGCTTTACGCCTTTCTCTTGAGGTTCGCTTTGGTCCTACATCTCAAGTCTTCACACGGTGTTCGGTTCGATCCTACTAACCGTACTTGGAGTTCGGTGCAATCCTACAATCCAAGCCTTCAACACGGGGTTCGGATCAGGGCTAATCCTGAACCTACTGCGCCCGTTACTCGGGGTTCAGCGTGGTTTTCTGTATGAACCGGCCTACTGCGCCCAAGCCTTCGCATGGGGTTCGGTTTGTGGCCTTGAGGAAGGACCAGCCCTACAACCCATGTTGTCTTCGAATGGGGTTCGGTTTGTGGCCTTGAGGAAGGACTAGCCCTACAACCCATGTTGTCTTCGAATGGGGTTCGGTTTGTGGCCTTGAAAAAGGACTAGCCCTACAACCCATGTTGTCTTCGAATGGGGTTCGGTTTGTGGCCTTGAAAAAGGACCAGCCCTACAACCCATGTTGTCTTCGAATGGGGTTCGGTTTGTGGCCTTGAAAAAGGACCAGCCCTACAACCCATGTTGTCTTCGAATGGGGTTCGGTTTGTGGCCTTGAAAAAGGACCAGCCTTACAACCCATGTTGTCTTCGAATGGGGTTCGGTTTGTGGCCTTGAAAAAGGACCAGCCCTACAACCCATTCCACCTCAAGGAGTTACACCGTCAAAACACACGATGTGTGATTGAGATCATCCGTCCTGAGGGGTCTTCATTAGTCCCTCGAGGAGTTACATCATCAACTACAGAATTAGTAGTTGAGTTCATCCGTCCTGAGGTGTATGCGTGTTAAGCTACGACTATAAATCACAACACATAAGAAAAGTGAGAATGATAGGGCGGTTAAAATGTATTCTCATTAAGATTGAAAGTGCATTACAAAGAGAGCGTAGTTGGGGTCGTGCCTTGTTAAAACCTTCTTGAGAAAACCCAATGGGAAAAAACTCAAGTAAGGAAAAAGAGTACACGCCGTCTTACCAACTAGCTGTAATAAACACGTAAGTTCTGAGTGTTCCATTTGTTGCGGATTGGAGTTCCATCAAGTTCTTCCAACCGGTATGACCCTTTTCCAGTCACTTCAGAAACTCTATAAGGACCTTCCCACGTCGGTGCTAGCTTTCCTTGGTGAGCGAATTTATTCCCCACACTCGCCTTTCTCAAAACAAGATCTGCGATGTTAAAAGCCCTGTATTGGACACGTTTATTATACCGGAGTGCTGCCTTTGCTTTTACCGCCTGATCCCTGATAAAAGCCTTTTCTCTTAACTCCTGGAGGACGTCCAGCTCTGATGCCAGGTTGGTGTTGTTGTCTTCAGCTGAAAAATACTCCACACGAGCCGATCTTGTTCGTAGCTCCACTGGAATCATCGCCTCAACCCCGTACGTCAACCGGTATGGGGATTCGTTAGTTGAAGAATGAGGCGTAGTGCGGTATGCCCATAAAACATGACATAGCTGGTCAGTCCATCCTCCCTTCGCTTCTCCCAGACGCTTCTTCAACCCCTTTAGCACTTCTCGATTGGCTACCTCCGTTTGTCCATTGGTTCGGGGGTGTTCAACAGATGAAAATATCTGGATTATCCCCAGTCCTTCAAGCAAATCTGTGAACTTTTTGTCTGTAAACTGGGTGCCGTTGTCAGTCATAATCCGCCCTGGCACCCCGAACCGAGCTATGATATTTTCATACACGAAACGTCTTGTTCGCGCAGAAGTAATGTGCACTACGGGCTCAACTTCGATCCACTTGGTGAAGTAGTCTACCCCCACGATCAAATATTTGATACCTCCTGGCGCAGTGGGGAATGGACCCAAAATATCAAGGCCCCACTGGTAGAACGGCCAAGGTACAGCAGATGAGGATAGCTCTTGGGCCGGTGTATGGTGGAGATTGGAGAATTTTTGACAAGCGTCACACTTCCTAACAAAATCTGCAGAATCCTGCTTCACAGTGGGCCACCAATATCCAGCCCTGAGGACCTTTCTCATTAAGCTCCGACCCCCAGCATGGTGCCCGCACTGCCCCTCGTGCACTTTCTCCAAAACCGCTTGAACCTCATCCTCTCTCAAACACAAAAGATATGGGACAGAGAATCCCCTTTTGTAGAGAACACCATCAACCATAGTAAAGTATGGTAGCTCCCTCTTCACTCGTCTCCTCTCCTTCTCATCAGTAGGAAGTTGACCATCAGCCAGATAGCGAATATAAGGGATGACCCAAGAATCCTCATACGGATAGCTCACCATGACAGCATTCAGAGAAGGGTATAAAAGTATGCTAGGTGATGTCAAAGTGCTTTGAACCACCGTCATTGTGCTGTCGGGCTGCTTTGTACTTGCCAGTCTTGACAAGATGTCCGCTCTGGTGTTTTCCTCTCTGGGCACATGCTTGAACTCTAAAACTTCAAATCTTCCCTTCAACTCATTAACACAATTCAAGTACAATTGAAGTTGCGGCTCCTTTGCTTGGTACTCCCCCTGGATTTGCGAAATCACCAATTGGGAATCACTGCACAGTGTGACTGCTGATGCTCCGATGTCAATCGTCGCACGGAGACCGGCCAAGCATGCTTCGTATTCAGCCTGGTTGTTGGAGGTTTTGAAATTGAATCGGAGGGAAATTTCTAGGTGCACACCATCATCACTTTCTACCACAACACCTGCTCCACAACCTTTGCTATTCGACGATCCATCAACGTAAATGGTCCAATGCGCTCGAGGGGTGGCAGGGTCCGCCCCAGTCATCTCCACAACAAAATCAGCCAACACTTGCGCCTTGATGGCTCCTCGAGGCTCATACGAAATTTCAAATTCAGACAACTCGATAGACCATTTTATCATCCTTCCGGCGAGGTCTGGCTTGCTAAGCACTGAACGGAGAGGCAAATCCGTTCTCACCAGTACTGGGTGCGCGTGGAAATAGGGCCTCAACCGTCGTGATGCCCACACGACTGCTAGAGCAGCCTTCTCAATCTTCTGATACCTTCCTTCCGCCCCCTGAAGCGTCTTACTAGTAAAGTACATCGGCCTCTGCCCTTCAGGGGTTTCTTTAACCAAGGCCACGCCTAGGGCTTCATCAGAGATTGCTAAATACAAGATCAAAGTCTCACCGGGGTCAGGCTTAACCAAAATTGGTGGACTCGAGAGAACAGCCTTGAGTTGCTGGAAGGCTTGTTCTTGCTCCTCTCCCCATTCAAAATTCTTGTGTTTCTTTAACGCCTTATACAGGGGAAGGGATCTGTGCGCCATTTTGGGCATGAAACGAGCCAGAGCGGCTACCTTCCCATTCAATGATTGGACTTCCCTCAGGCTCTTAGGGCTCTGCATGTCCAGGATTGCTTGACATTTCCCAGGGTTAGCCTCAATGCCTCGTTGGGTCAACATGAATCCCAAGAATTTCCCAGCTGGAACGGCAAAGGTGCATTTTAAGGGGTTTAACCTCATGTTGTACTGTCAAAGCCTAGTGAAAACTTGGCACAGATCCTCAATGTGGTCTCCTCCAGCGGGCGTTTTGGCTATAATATCATCGATATAAACCTCGACCAGCCTGGTGTGCATCCCTTCAAAGACTTTGTTAATCATACGCTGGTAGGTAGCGCCAGCGTTCTTCAATCCAAAAGGCATGACGGTGTAGCAGAAAACACCGCGGTCATTGATAAAGGCAGTTTTCTCTTGATCTCCCTCCCACATCGGAATCTGGTTATACCCCGAATAAGCATACATGAAACTGAGGTACTTGTAACCAGATGAATCATCCACCATGCGATCAATGTTGGGCAGGGGATATGGATCCTTGGGGCAGCAACGGTTAAGATCCACATAATCTGTGCACATTCTCTATTTGCCATTAGCTTTCTGCACCATAACCACATTAGAAAGCCAAGAAGAGTAGCGTATCTCCCTTATAAAGCCTGCTTTCAACAACTCCTCTGTCTGCTCACAAGCTGCCCTCTGCTTCTCCGGTCCCAACCTCCTCTTCTTCTGGGCCACCGGTCTTGTTTCAGGGTACACAGCAAGCTTGTGGCAGCAGAAATCGAGGTCCATCCCAGGCATGTCTGCTGCTGTCCATGCGAAAAGATCCTTGAACTCCTGCAGAAGGGCTAATAAGCGTTGCTCCATAGCAAACTCCAGCTTATCATTGATGTGCGTGACCTTCTCTAGGGAATCCCCTAAGACAACATCCCTGGAACCACCATCCGGTGTGGGCTTAGAGGGATTGAGTGGATCAATCTTCAATTCCGCTCTGGGGTCCAGATCAATTAGACTAACAGACCCTGCCGCTGTTCCTCCATCGTTCAGCTTCCTCTTCTTGTTGAATGCTTCCAACTTGACCATGTTGAGGCTCAAGTTATAACAATATCGAGCCATCTCCTGATCACCACGGAGAGAGGACACACCGTTGTCCTTGTCAATGAATTTGATCAAGAGGTGAGGAGTGGATACAATTGCTTCCATCGCATTCAGTGTAGGACGGCCTATGATACCGTTGTGTGGGGATTCCACATCAATCACCAGAATTCTAGACTTGACTGTTCTCGCTCCAGGCTCTCCTTCAAAGGAAATTAGAGTGTCAAGATACCCCTTGGTGGGTTGTTTGGCTCCATTAAACGCTGTGAGTTCTTGCGTGTAAGGTTGTAAATCTGCATCATTGAAACCCATTCGTTTGAAACAATTATAAAAGATAACATCACAAGAACTTCCCTGATCGACGAGGATCCTCTTGACATCCTTGTTGGCTATGACTGCCACGATAACTACTGCATCATCACCTCCTGGAATTGTTGGGCCAAAATCATCATCAGTAAATGACACCGTCGGAGCTGCCATACCGTCCCTGAAAGGGCGGTTATCCCTTGGTTTGCCCTGGACAGACAGAATCATCCTGTGGTGATTCTTCCGTGCTGTGATTGATGCTCCTCCTCCCGCAAATCCTCCAGCTATCATCTCAATCACTTCTCGTTTGCCCTGCCTCTACTGCTGGGGCATGTTATTTTGTTGGGCATCTCCAGCAATCACTACTCCCTTCTGCTTTTCGGCTGCAGTGAACTTCCTTGCTGGGTTACGTGTATTATCATCTTCGTCATCAGGATCTCTACTCCTTTTTTCCATCCTCTGAGGCTCGTCTACAAATTTCTCCTTGAACAAATACTGCTTCAGCTTTCCTTCTCGAATGAGAGTTTCCACCGTATTCTTTAATGCCTTGCACTCATCAGTATTGTGTCCTGTCTGTTCATAGAAAGTGCAATACTTGCGTGGGTTACCACCCCTCTTGACTGGGGCTGGTTTCCTTATACCAAAGACGTTCAACGTTGGCCAACCAACCTCCCTCATGATTTGTGAATGCCTGGTGTTCAACGGAGCATAGTTGTCGAACGATGATACACGCCTATCTCGTGGATGCGGGCGAGCGTTTACAAAGTCTTCTCTAAAGGCATGCTTCTCAGGCCTCACTCTCTCCTTTTCTCTCCGTGGCTGCTGAGTGGGTGCTGAAGGCTTCATTCTTGTTGCGGTTGCCTCCAGATGCATCTCTATGCCCACGTACTTGGAAGCTTTCCTTCGAAACTCCTCGAAGGTTGTTGGGGGGCTCTTTGCCAAAAATAGGGCAAAGGCTGAACCAGGCTGAAGAGCTTCCACTACAATATGAAGTTGTATGGCCTTTGTGAGGTTGGGGACCAAAGCTGCCTCCTTATAAAACCTTTTCAAGAACTCCTTAAGAGTTTCAGTTTCTCCCTGCCTTATCTGGGCCAGGGTGTGAGAAGTTCTTGGGATATCCCTAGAGATGACAAAATGGCTTTCAAATGCAGCGGCCATTTCCTCCCAAGAGTCTATAGATCCTGAGGGTAAGCTTTTAAACCAACTGAAAGCCTCCTCCGTTAGTGTTCTTGGGAACATCCTACACATAACATCTTCGTCTGCTCCCAAATACATAGCTTCATACACATAAGCATCCAAATGCTTAGTGGGATCAGTTTCTCCATTATACTTCCCTATTGACAGTGGCTGAGTTGTTTGCAAATGTTTCGGGATGGTAATGCTCACCAGCCTTCTTGAGAAAGGGACACTGAGCTTGTACGTCCCTGAAGTCACCACCGCCTGTTCCCTTCTCCTGGTACTGACTCTATCACCAGAGTCTTGAGTCTGCTCTCTCTCTTCATATGTGGGGATCTTCGAATACTGGAGGGCTGTAGACCTGCCCCTCTCTGATGCGTGGTGAGTCTCTTCAGCATGGGACGTTACCCTGTCCCCAGCTCCTCCTCTCTCTCGCTTCAACTCCATCAGCTCCTCCCTGAGCTGCCTGATAACCTCATCGCGAGGGTCAGGCGTTTGCACTTGCACCAACCTCCGGGTCTGAGTTACAGGGGACTCAAAGACAAGTCTCCTTCCAGTCTGTTGATGGGTCACATCCCCCACGTGACCATCAACGAAATCTCTCCCATCACCTTCCATCGTGACAACCAAACTTCTGCGAAAATGGGAATAACTCTAACGAGTCCCACTGGGCGTGCCAATGAACTGGTCTGGACCGGGGTCTAGGATCCGGTGTGGGACCAGCCACAAGAATATAGGTGTTTTAGGGTTTGTACACCGGAACAGTGAGTATCCGATGTATTAATCCGGTCTCTCAGTGGGAGAGGCCGGTCTTGTTGTCCTGGAGATCCTTCACACCAACGATTCGCGTTGCAGGGGGGCGAAAGGTGGTGCCACCTGCGAAGATTCTCCGAAGCTCAAGTTAGAAGAGTGTAAGAACTCAATGAATGCTCAAGCGAAGTAATAGTAAAGTGTAAGTTAGAACAACATCACCTTGCATGTGTATTGAATTGAGCTATTTATAGTTGTACGTGAGAAAATGAGTCGTTGGATACAGGTGGGTCCCCTAGCTCTGATAGCGTGTACATTATGTCAATCAGGGTGGCTCAACACTCAGAATGTGTCAGGAGGGTAGGTCAATTATCAGTGTTCGACCCTATAGGAAGAAGAGAGGATAATCACCTTTTCCGCATAATCTGCTAACACATCCACTTGCTTTCTGAGGCCATTGACGTGACATATTTTGCTACATACAATATCTTCGCTGATAAGTTATTAGGGGCTCTTATCTTGCTGTGACTGAGAAGCCAACAGTTATATAAATGTTCCGTGAAAATGAACAATGATCCGTTATAGAGAAAATAAGTGGGGCGGTCGTGAGATGAGGACGGAAGGCCAGACATCGGATATCCGGTGTGGTAATGTTGAACCAGGACACCAGTTTTCCTTATATGAGGTCACTCTGACGTCACAAGATTAGGGGCCGGTATCCAGACCGGATCACACGTCAATATAAAAATAAAGAAATATATATACGCTTAACTAATTAAAATTGACAAATGAACCTTGTTTAATTATTTTTTTTAGAAAAAATAAGATTAATAAGATGTCTCATCTAAATTAATCTCATTTTAAATTTAAGAAAAAGATAAATGAATAAATAACACATTATTTATCAGTCTTGGTTTTTGTCATTTTTTATGATAGTGATTTTTTAATTATCAAAAGGTTACTAAGAGAAAATAATAGGAAATCATGACCATAATAAAAATGGATAATTATGTATATATATATATTTATAAACTATTTAAAAAATGGTCAAACATAAATAAATAAATAGAAAGTATAGAAAAAATAAATTAAAAAAAGAAGTGCTGAAAGATAAATAACTAAAAATAAAAGTACAGAAAAATAAATAATTAAAAAAATAAAGATACTAAATAAATAAAAATAAGAGTACAAAGAAAAATAAATAAATAAATAAATAGGCAAAAAAAGTAAATACATAAAAATAAAGGGGCAGAAAAATAAATACATAAAATAAAGGGCAGAAAAATAAATACATAAAAATAAAAGGGTAGGAAAGTAAATAATAAAAATAAAAGGGTAGAAAAGTAAATAATAAAAATAAAAAGGCAGAAAAGTAAATAATAAAAATAAAGGGGCGGAAAAGTAAATACATGAAAATAAAGGGATAGAAAAGTAAATAACAAAAATAAAGGGGCAGGAAAGTAAATACATGAAAATAAAAGGCAGAAAAGTAAATAACAAAAATAAGGAGGCAAGAAAGTAAATACATGAAAATAAATGGGCAAAAAGGTAAATAATAAAAACAAAGGGGCAAAAAAGTAAATAAATAGAAATAAAAAGGCATAAAAATAAATAAATAAAAATAATCATGCAGAAAATAAATAAATAAACTAACAATTGTAGAAATATAAAGTGCGGGAAATAATGTGCGGAAAAATAAATTAACAATAATAAAAGTGCAGAAAAGTAAATAAAGAAAAATAAAAATGCAGAAAAATAAATAAAGAAAAATAAAGATACAAATAAATAAATAAAGATGGAGATGTAGAAAAATAAATAAACAGATAAGTAACTGCAGAAAAATAAAGTGCAGGAAAATAAAGTGCTTGAATATAAATAAAGAAAAATAAAAGTGTAGAAAAATAAATAACAATTAAATAAAGACGAATAAATAAATGTAAATAAACATCCTTGTATTAATAAAAAATACCTTGGTACAAGAACAATTACAGAGGAACTAGAACGGAAGTCGGGAAATCAATTTTGTGTAGATTTCCTTTGTTTTTGGCTTTGTTTGGACTCGATTTGAAGGTATTTGGACACCGGTTACAACACTTGGACAATGTTTTGACTCACAAAAACCCACATACTAAGACAAACTAGAGTGATACACTCATTTTCCTAACTAGGATTACACAATATAATTTTTGAAAACCAAAACTTCTAAAAATTCTCACAAAAATTTAACACTCTTTCCCCTCTTTTTTCTCTTCTTTTTCCAAAATACCTCAAGATCACCTTCTATTTATAGAAGAAAATTGGCATGGGATCCTCCATAAAAGACATCACTTTCTCACTTTTTCAATTTGTCCAAATTTCATGTCAATTTCCCCAATTTTCTCTATTTATCCAACCAAACTGGGTCCTACATCCAAAATCACTGAAACCTACGTGACTTTTTTCCTTTTTTTTTAAATTCTGATTTTCTTTTTTTGGACTTTTTTTTAGCCTATTTCTTTTTTTTTGGACTTTTTTTAGCTCATTTCTTTTTTTTTGGACCCTTGTTTTTGGGCCTATTTTTTTTGATTTTTTGGACCTTTTTTTTGGCCCATTTTTTGTTTTGTTTTTTCAGATTTTTTTTGGGCCCCTTTTTTTAAAAAAAATTTTTTTTTTGAAATTTTTTTTAATAAATACAAATGAGTAATCATTTACTCTTATGGAAACATAAATTATTTATTACACATGTGGCAAGAAATAAAGTATCCAAAAAAGAAAAATTGCTACCCATGCTATAAGAAGCAAGAGGGTAGTCACAAAACATCATTTTCCTTCCCTCATTCTTTCCTCTTGGCTTTGGCATCCATCGGTCATTGCTTGAGAGCAATGAAGAAAGTTGATGAAATGAGAGGTGTGGTAGGAAATGAAGAGGGATTGAGTATTTATAGAAATGGGGAAAAGTTACTATTCCAACAGTCACTAATGTAATTTTTAATATTATTTTTTTAATATGATCCGGGGTGACAACCTGGAATGGACGAGGTTCTAAGTACCGCACCACGTCACCAATAAGAACTGGTAAGTCATAACCGGGGTCTGAAATCATTAGTCAACTATGGACATTTCTCTCCACCTCGGTCGATAATTAAGCATTGGAGAATCTTTTGCAGGTTCACCTTTGGTGTGTCTTGAAGTTCGAGTACGGATCAGTTTTCACTAACTTGAAGAACCTCAGATTTCCACCGATCTGAGGTATAAAATACCGTACTCCACTGAGGCTGTGAAAACTTAGAGTTGGTGAGGTAACACCGGCCAAGAGACCCTGCTAGGACCCCGGTTAATACAGTCAACATTGACTCCAGATTCTATACTCTTTTTTTTCTTTTTTCTTTTTTTACTTACATATTTTAGTATGTATACTTTGCCGGACAAAAATAGGTGTTCACAACTGGTATCCATATACATAACAATCCCGCCTTATCCTTCATGGCCAACTAGAGCGGCCGGAGCTCTCCTCGTTTTGGTTTTCACAAATGGGTAAGGACACACAGCCCCATCATCATAATGGCCAATCACAATCTCTGAAAACGGGCACTCCACGGTCATAGAAAACCCTTGCCTCTCATCAAAGTATATCAGAGTTTGCCACGGGCTATCTGGTGTCGGGCGTAAATCTGAGCCATTGGAGGTCCGCCTCTGGTATACTCCCTAGACTACCCTCGGGGGTCGAGGCGTGACAATTTCTTCAGTGTACCCATCACTGCATGCTCTAGGAAAATTTTCCAACATCCCTCCTTATCCTTCATATATGATGATGCATGATTCAACCATTCATTTTTCATTAATTGGTCCTCGGTAGGGTCCCCTAAATGACTCCCTTCCATTCCTAATGATGAGTTCTTTTTCTTTATTTGATATGATTAAATTTTCTCTTTTTCTTTATTTCAGTAATCTTACTCGACACTTAGGAATGAAATGAGATTTCATACATTCTCGACAATCATGGTATATTTGCACTACAACGCCCATAATTGATCTCGGGTCTGAGTCTCACACTCTTCCACATTTTAATCATTTTGGAACCCTTGCTGATACCATTTTCCATATCTCTTATTTACAAATTTTCTTAGCTAGTTATCCATACATCACACAATATCCATCAGTATAACATGTTTATGAGATACTTCATTCAATCAACACATTCATAATCATATCATATCAATAACCATTTAATAGTATCATATCATCCAAGACAACACATTTTCCTAAGGCTTACCCACGTAATGTGTACAAGCAACATACTCATGAGAAACTTTACTTAAACATTCATCAACATATCACATCAATAATTATACAGTGATACCACGACATATACAACAACACAGCCTTGAATTTTACTTTTAATGGGCGTGATGTGAACGACATATTTATGAGTATTAAATTTAATATGCTAGCCTTTACTTCGGGTTATTACTAGACGTTTTAAGTTATTCATCGGGTCGGGCAACTTTTCAAGATATTTGGGTTCTCTTAAACCGTTTATGTTCCTATTAATTAAATCGGGTAGAATTGATTTATTTCGTTATTTAATTCCCTAATGTCCAATTATGAATTTTTAGGTCATCTTCAAGTGACCTCATTGTCTATTTTATTTCATTAATCTAATTGAGCTTTATTTGTTGGATAACTTATTTTCTTGATCACTAAACGGGTCACTAATCATTCTTGTCCCGACAACATTTTAGCGATACTTTTATTCAACTTATAATTACCAGGTTTTGTAACTCCTTCCTTTACTCTTATTGTTTATGACTACATTAATTAGTTTGTTTCCTTAACTACATTCTTTTAACTACTAATTTCGTTTGCTTAATAGTCGTTCCTTTACTATTTAGAGACCTAGATACCACTGTGATTTAGGTGTCATAACTTAGTCTAATATTGCTTACTCACCAAAAGTCACCAATTAATTGATAAGTCCTATTTCTTTTTATTATAAGTCTAAAATCCAGTGTACGAAGATTCTTTCTTAGTTGACTAATTAATTTTTCTAGATATTAAATTTCCTTTAATTTCTTTCTCCTACTTTTAATGGTTACCTAAATTTCTAGCTCATAGCATTATTTCTTTTTAAAATTTCTAAATTTTAGACTTAATTCATTTAAGTGAATAATTCTTTTCCTAATTGATTTACTAGAATCCTTCTCGAAACCTTACTCCAAATTAGGTTCTAATAGTCGATATATCATACGTGATGATCACAGATCGGTAGCCTAAGATATACCTAATTTACAATAGGATGCTCTAAAGGCTCCCAAATCTGCTAAGGCTTCGAAAATAAATTCACCATTAATTCTCCTTTGAGAATTTGATTTCATGCCCTATATAACAATTGTAGAGCTCTTTGATAGGGATTCGTAGCAAAAAGAACAAAGTGATTCAAGCACCAGACAAGGGAGATATATGAATTTTTCTACAGACAGCCAACATTAAAATGAAATAGCCAAGAGGTCACAAAGATTCATTAAACTATACCAATCTGGAGAGAATTAGCTTTTGATGTCTGTATAAAAAATGTAGATAATTTTGTTACGGAGATTTTTACACTAAGTTTGTGTGAATCGAAGGTCGTATAAGAGAGTTATGATTTTTTTGAACCAGGTGCAGGGAAAAACATTCTAACAATAGAATTTTGAGGCGAACGCACTTAATCTTTGATTTTAGGGTTGACAGAGTGAGAATCAGAGTTCGGGATCAGCAATGGAGGTTGAAGATCTTTTCAAAATGAAGAGATTAAGACCAAAATTGTTCGATTCCAAGGTTGTATGCAAAAGCTGGGTCCAAAACACTGAAGGTACACGGGTCGGGCTTTAAAACGATTTATTAAGAATCTTGATTTAAGAAAAACGAGGGAGATAGATTCCGAACCGGGCTTCGGCCTCTGTAAGAAAATTTCCTAAAACGTTCATACGAGTCACCAGAGACTGACCGTGCCACCATTGGATATCCCAAGGTATATAAATGATCAAATGTATGGAACATTAAGGATTCTAATTTGGTCGGTTAGGCTAAGTCAAACACCCTTGATTCTTCATGAAACGATCTTAAGAGGACTAATTTCCCTACTGGATCACTAGTCTCAATCCAGGGAATCGGGCGACTTTTATTATTAAAATATTAATAATAGTTAATTAGTTTCTTAACTAAACTCTATTATAAATAAACTCTTATATTTTAAACTTATTTATTAATAATATTAGGTATCAAATTAAAGATTATCTACTCACTTCATTTTATCTTAATTAACTGAAATCATTAGTAATAAAATCTATTAACCAGTTTAATATCAAAATAATGTATTATCTACTAATCGTTTTTATTAAAGAGTTTAATTAATATCTTATAAGATCTTAGGCTCTAATAATCATCTAACCTTAAAATATAACTTGATACTTAAATGAGTCTAAATATCCATGTTCACACACAAAAAGTAGGCACAAAAACCCTAGAGAATTCCCTTAGGGATTAGGTTTATTATCTCTCTATAATGTGTCACTTAGTTTATAATGTGAGCCTATAGGCCGTATTTATACACTTGTAAAGTAAAAAGGGAAATCTAGGCCCAAGTCCAGTAAGGGAGATAACCGCTTCTGGTAGGATAATGGAGAATCATTATCTGCTAAATTAAAGGGATGAGGGGGTACCGTGGGCCCCTCTTTGACCCGGGAGGGAACAGGAGCTGCCTAGTCAGGAGCTCTAGGCGTAGAGCCGAGCGAAGTGGCTAAGTACCAGGGTGAGACACCTCCATGTTGGATGTTGAGCAAAGATTCGTTTGGAGAGTGTATGAGCCGATGTTGAGTGATTAGGCCCGAGTGGATCCGGTCACCAATTCCGAGAGCTGTATACTAAACGATTTCTAGTCTTTAACTTTTGTTGTTTCTTTGTGAGATGAGCTAAGTCATACTTGTCTCATTTGTTATCGTGGTGGGCCTCGTAAAAAACCTCTCAAGAGAAAACCCAGTGGGAAAAAACCCCTCGAGTAGGAAAAAGAGTGCCCCCATTACATTTGTCTATAATATATAAAGTGATATACTTTCAAGTCGGTATGCCCATTTACTGATGATGTTTCTCACCCGGTGTGGTTCTATTTGACCGTTAGCTTTAGATCTCTTCTTGAAAGTGTCGTGATCCAAATGGTGGCCTGAGTGGTGTTTCTTCCTCATTGTACGATGTTATTCTTTGGAGGGGCTCTCCTAGTTTATTCATGGGGATAGGGGCACTTAGGAATCATTACTAACGAATTTCATTGAGTGATGGTTTGTTGTTACCCTTAAGTTTCTTATTCGGAGTTTCAGGATCTTGTTTGCCATTATTCTTGAAGGAGATAATTTTGATTTCTTCGAAGCAGGTATATCTCACTCGGGTCTTGAGAGTTTTGAGAAGTTGTTTCCTGGGTGAGCGTATATCACACAAGTTTCATGCTCTCGTTAGCGTATTTTACATTTTAAGGACGCGTTGCCGAGAGCTCGTGCTTGTCTTCAAAATTGCCGAGAGCTCATGCTCGGGCTTATCTTCAAAATTGTCGAGAGCTCATGCTTAGGCTTATCTTCAAAATTGCTAAGAGCTCGTGCTCGGGCTTATCTTCAAAATTGCCGAGAGCTCGTGCTTGGGCTTATCTTCAAAATTGCCAAGAGCTCGTGCTCAGGCTTATCTTCAAAATTGCCGAGAGTTCGAACTCGGGCTTATCTTTAAAATTGCCAAGAACTTGTGCTCGGGCTTATTTTCAAAATTGTCGAGGGGGTCAACTCCTCACTTGGACTTTGCCTCAAAATTGCCGAGAGTTTGAACTCAGGCTTATCTTTAAAATTGTCGAGAATCACGTGCTTATCTTCAAAATTACCAAGAACTCGTGCTCGGGCTTGTCTTCAAGATTACCAAGAGTTCGTGCTCGGGCTTGTCTTCAAAGTTCCCGAGAGTTAATGCTCAGGCTTGTCTACAAAATTGCCGAGAGCTCGTGCTTGAGCCTTGAGTAATTGAACTTATTTAGTTTCACGATGTAATTGTCAAGGGATCGACTCCGCGTTCGGTCTTTAGTATTTGAACCATTTTCAAGTTTCACAATGTAATCGCCGAGGGATCAACTCTGTGCTCGGACTTTTTATATTTTGCCGAGGGATCAACTCCGTGCTTGGACTTTTTGTATTCTGCCGAGGGATCGACTGCGCTCTCGGACTTTTCGAATTTTATCGAGAGATCGACTCCATGCTTGGACTTTTCATATTTTACCGAGGGATCGACTCTGCTCTCGGACTTTTTGTATTTTGCCGAGGGATCGACTCTGCTCTCGGACTTTTCGAATTTTGTTGAGGGATCGACTCCACGCTCGGACTTTTCATATTTTGCCAAGGGATCAACTCCGCTCTCGGATTTTTCACATTTTATCAAGGGATCGACTCTGCGCTTGGACTTTTCATATTTTGCCGAGGGATCAACTCTGCTCTCGGACTTTTCAATATTTTGCTGAGGGATCGACTCCGCCCTTGGACTCTTAGATGTGCTCTATTTCTTGATCGAATAATATTTATTACGTAATCTTGGAAGTCTGGAGCATATGTCTCAGGTGAAAACAGTGTGTATTTCTTTGTTTGAAATATCTCAATCATTGTCATGCCAAGAATTGGTACTGGCTCTTCAAACATTTGAGATGTGATGTCAGCTTTTTGATCTTGACCACGGGGTTGATGATGGAGTAACGAAGCTACTAGAAGAAACATTGAGAAGCGTGATGTGTTGGCTATAACTTTGAACCAATTGAATAGTAGCTAAACAGCTTATTTATTCTTGTTGGCACTTTGGTATTCAAATTAATTCCAAGGGAGTTTCGAAAGATAAAAATCAGATCAATTTTGATATACAACAGGTTGCTCAGAAGCTCCAAGCTTAGAAACCCACACACATCTCTGAAGGAATAACGAGTTCCCTTTAGCACGTTACTCAACAATATTGTGTAGCTCCGTGGGCTTGTGATAAATTAAAAAGTTCTCATCTGTTGCAGGCTTCTCTTCTACAGCTAAATGCTCATGAGTATCAGGATGATTCGAGGCTCCCTAGCCGCCACAGGAATGACTGGCATTCTTTTTGCGATCAAAGAAGTCTAAGACACATACAACCGTTATCTGAAATCCTAAATCTTTTGGCATGTGATGTTTTTTCTCATCAAAACTTAATAAACAAGGATGAATTTTTAAGACTAAAAAACCAAGCCGAACGGGGAGGATTCTTGTGTAAGACATCCGTTGAGTTATGAGGCTTTGGCCTACCAGAACTATGTAGCAGGATTATTATATTCAACTTCAGTTTCAGTGGTAAAAAAGATGAGTGTCGGGTCTACTGTTTTGCACTGCTTGTTTTGAGATTGTCGCTATATGATCCCACGGTGCAGGTTTGAGTTGTCTCTCTACGTGTAGCATTTATACATCTATTGTAGAACGTAGAAGGAGTGACTAACCACATTGTGCCATGAATACTTTATGCTTTGTATCAATTTCATTCTCTCAGTGAAGATGTGCTATGAAATGAAACTACTGGTTCATCCCTGAAGGCTATCGTAGGTGAACATAGACAGTGCAGAGAGTCTGATTTTCCTTGTCTTCGATGATTTCTTCTAAAAAAGGTTTTGCAAGAAATGTTAGTATAGATAAAAACTTGGAGAGGATAAACTTGGAAAAACCTACACAGGCCGGAATGGGCCCAACGATGCTGGAGTGGGCCCACGGAGTCTATTTCCACTTATCAAAGCCCGACCCAACGTTCTTAGCTGGCCCATGTTACGCGGAATGAGCCCCAAAACCTGGTTGTTATGGAGTTCCGAATTCTAGTTGGCAATTGTGATGCTCGGAGGTAGTCGGCCATGTACCCCGTGCGGTGAGCCATCGCTGAAACGGCATAATCATTTGGCCAATTGGAGGGGTCTGAGTTGTCGTGGTTGCCAATTGTTTAGCAAGGATGGGTGTGGAACGTGGACCGAGTGTTCTCTTCAGCAAGGTGGATCATGTAATCAAGAGCTACCATGAAATTGGATTTTGTTTGATCAACTCTCTAACAATAACTCATGTAGCTGCCACTTTTTAGACTCTTCATCCATACATATCTTTCGACTAATAAAAAGTGGAACAGGTCCCACCGTGCCACAATCGACTGAGGCAGTGTGCAAGCGTGACTAACCACAATTCAATCAGTAATGAACCTACATAATCTAGCAAAACTAGACCAAAGAAAACATAAGAACCACAATTGCTTTCCTCTGCCTGTCAGTACCAATTGTTTCTATCTTTGGGTTGAGCAGATACAAATGAGTTAGTTTTAATATAACAATAGTGGATAGCAGAATGTGGTATCTACCATGATAAATTTGTTTCATATGAGAGTAACTGCCTGAGTATATTCTTTTGCGTGAAGTTCTTAAACAATGCCTTATGCCATTAGAATA
The DNA here is from genome assembly GCA_037962975.1 of Clitoria ternatea. Classification (NCBI taxonomy): domain Eukaryota; kingdom Viridiplantae; phylum Streptophyta; class Magnoliopsida; order Fabales; family Fabaceae; genus Clitoria; species Clitoria ternatea. Next base: position 47,729,437 of record CM075673.1, read on the forward strand.
ATGTTTTTTGAATGTCGAAGTATTGGGTTTATGTGGTGGTAGTGTCTATAAAATTTCTTTCAAAAATAAATACGGTCTTTCGGAATACTTTATGCTGGAACAGTAACGATTGAGTTATTATATTATAAATTTGGAGTTGACACCAAGTTATTATATAATCTTCATGCACGGTTGCAAAGGTTGACACCGACCAAAATTGCACATCTCTTAATACCTTAATTTAGTGAGGGGGTGTTACACATGGGCTTGTGGTTGTCCTTAGCTTATAGTGTCATCCTATTTACCTCAGGTGTTTATGTTATTCTTAATATCAAGTCCATTTTCTAGCTTTTTTCTCCGTATTCCCCGGATTCGGGTTAATAATTAACTTGAATTCTGATCTATACCGCTCACTAACATTGAATTATTCCGCTTTACCATATATATATATATATATATATATATATATATATCGCTATTTGTAAAGGAAAACATAATGTTCAATAAATCATTTATAATAGTGCCAGCAGGTCTACCTAATAGGGGGGCACCGCTTTGAATAAAATATGAATATTTTGAAAGGAAATCCGCATGTAACATATTGAAATATTAGAGACACCAAATTTCATTTTTTATTTGCCATCTAATCAATGCATATATTATTTTATGTATCATGTACATGCCTGTACAAAGTTTCATTGATTTTTAGAAGCAAAGTATAGACATCTAACAGGTGTAATCGTTAAACCATATGACATTTATGAAATTTGGCGTTTGCAAAATTTATATTAGCATTTGCAAAATATAAATTGGTGTTTGGATTCATTAGCCACATATAGTCGGCGTCGTTCGAATGTTATCACATACGCTCAATTAATTATGGAATAGTGAGAATCAAGATTAGTGAAAGTTAAAAGCATAAAGGTACTTATCTGGAAAGAATGGAGATCACAGAGTCCCAAGTCATCATTCTTCAAATGTTTGAAACGTTGCTTCAATCGCTTGAATCTAACAATGAGGTTGTGACATAGGAGGTGGTGAGGATGAAGGGGATGATGTGGGTGGAGATCCCCTTGTATTTGTGGAACCGATTAGCTCTTTTTAGCTCTTTTTGATTTTAGGATTTGTGAGTAGGAACCGTTTTACTGGGCCCCACGGTGGGCGCCAAAATGTTCACACACAGAAAGTAGGCACAAAAACCATAGAGAATTCCCCTAGGGATTAGGTTTATTATCTCTCTATAGTGTCACTTAGTTTACAATGTGAGCCTATAGGCCGTATTTATACACTTGTAAAGTAAAAAGGGAAATCTAGGCCCAAGTCCAATAAGGGAGATAATCGCTTCTGGTGGGATAATGGAGAATCATTATCTGCTAAATTAAAGGGATGAAGGGGTACTGTGGGGCCCTCTCTGCCCTGGGAGGGAACAATTCTCAATCAGTTATGGCCACTATTAACAAATAATTGACTAACATCATCTATAAATCACCAAGATTGAATAGTATTCATAAATTATCATTTCGAGCATCACTCACACATATATATACACATCTTATTAACAACTCTAATGTTAAATCGAACATAATTATCTCCTCACATAAATTATTACCAAGTCAATAAATTCCTTTAAATTTCACTATTACACACAGTCCTCTCTCTCACTCACTTATTTCACTTGATTGAGCTATTCACTACTTACATCTTCTCAAATCTCACTTTCTCACATCCTCAAGATGATCTAAGGATCAGGCCTAAGCCTCACTCTTCTAAAATACTTAGTAAGGCACTCTTAGAGGTCCCAAGAGCTTGGGCTCCTATTATGGAAAATCAGGGCTGGTACACTCTCCCCACCTTTTAGGAATTTCGCCTCTGAAATTCATCGCAATCATCATAGGCATCAGGCAACTTAGGGTCATCAACCCTTTGCATTCTTATATGATGCTTCAACTACTTGAGTCTTAGTTAAGTATTTCCTATGACACAAGTCCTAATGATTGTTAAATAACAGCTTTTAAAGTACCATGGGGTATAGTGGACCATACCCTAAGCCTGATGAATCAACCACGCTCTGATACCACCAATGTAACAGCCTTGGTTAACTAGGATAATCTATTCCACTAGATTATCCTGGTCAATTGAGAGGATACGAGTTTTAAAAAATATGGAAGCTTTTTTTATACACAATAACACATGGTGGAACAAAAGCATAATGTATACATAACTGTATCATATGTATATAGTGGTCTCATCAGATCTGTACAACTGAAATAAGAAAGAGGTACATAGGCACCCTGTACAAAACATCAGAATAACATAAATTAACCCTAACCACTAGTCTCAATCTAGTGTGAAGTCCTCGTCTAACTAAGGGGACTCTAGCAGAGCTGAAGTGGATGCGATCTGAGTCGAGTCAGACTGGTGAGATGGTCCTGTAGAATCTAGGCTGGGAGATGGTCAATCGGTGGGTGGTCAGATTTGCTCGTGCGGGCGACTGGTGTAAACCTCATAGGCCTCGAGCAGAAGACTCTGAGCCTCTGCCGACATATACTCATAAATCTCCGTCTCTCCATATCTGAGGCTCCTGAATATATGGTGAAGAAATCCTCTGGAACGATCCCATCGACGTTGAGCCAGATAATGCTCCATCGAAGACATGGTAAAGACTCCGGGTTGTACTTCCAATAGACCTCGTGGTATGTGGGGTACTGGAGGCTGAGAAGGGATAAATTGCTAAGTTATAACTAGAGGGATAACCGGGTCTAATGGATCTACCGTTAATGGCTACATCAGCATGTTGGGAAAAATCTCTTCTGGGTTCTTGTGACGTGTCGGGTCCTCTTGCAGAATTACACTCCTGGTATGGTACCCGTGCATGGCCGAAGGTCTGGAATGGATAACTGTAAAGGTGAGTCTCTGCCTCCACAACAATCAGGGAGTGTCATCACTAACACTTGCCCCATATAATATAATTATTCAGAATCGATTCCCGCCCACTCTCTTTGGGGTCCCTAAGTTACCTTCTAAGTCATCTCACCACTCTTATTCTTCTGACCATTTCAGTTTCTCATCCCTCTTTTAGGGTTACTAACTTCTATACAATCAATACATAATAACAATCTCAGTATGATGATGCAATGCATGAGTCCAGTTCGATATTCAATTTTCTTCATTAGTAATCATGATGCATGTGAGCCCATCTTCTACTCATCAATCTCATATACCAGTATCCATGTTTACAACAATCCCGCCTTATCCTTCCTACCCAACTAGAGTAACCAGAGCTCCTCGTTTTGGTTTTCATAAATGGGTAATGACACACAGCCCTATCATCATAATGGCCAATCACAATCTCTGTAGAATGGGTACTCCACGGTCATAGAAAACCCCCGCCTCTCGTCGAAGTATATTAGAGTTTGCCACGGGCTGTCTGGCGTTGGGCGTGAATTCGAGCCATTATAGGTCTGCCTCTGGTATACTCCTTAGATTACCCTTGAGAAGAAATGACAACAATAACACTAAAACTTCTTTTAATCCTCATAAATTTCAAAGAAGCAATCAAAAAGGGGAAAACACAAACACAACTTTATATGGTTGTACTATTATTTATTTGTGTGTTGTCATTTTTCTTCTCATGTTTGGTCATCATCAAAAAGGGGGAGAATGAAGACACAAGGTTTTCAGAATAACAAAAAGACAAGACCAACAAGTAAAAAGAATAAAGCATTAAAGTCTAAAAGGTCTTAGCACACATGTAAGGTTTTAATCAAGTATTAGTATGGCCTTAGAATTAAATTAAAACCTTGATAACATGCATTTGAAAAGCATTTTCCTAAAAATAGAAAGCATGTAATTGATTACTAGTTTGGTGTAATCGATTACACACTTAACCGTTGGGTTGAAAATGAATATTAAATAAATATGGTTAAAATTTGAAATGCTATAATCAATTACAGGAATATGGTAATTGATTACCACAGCATCAGAATGCATGAAAAGTTGCATTTCTTCATGGATACTGGCATGGAAAGTCATACTCTTTCATCCAATATTTTGAATGAACACATCTGTTTGGAAAGACATCTTTTCAACATCGAAAGGCATCTTTTCATCAATCAAATGCATCTCTTTCAACTGCTATAAATAAGGAGAACATTAATCATTTCATTTCATGGATTTGGAAAAACATTTTGTCATCCTTATAATCCATAACCTAAATACTCCTTAATATTCAAAGGCTATTCTTATACTTGAGTATTACCATTAGAAAAGCTTCAAGTTCTTCTATCCAATGTTTGAGAGAGAGTTTCAATATTCTTGTATTATCTTGGGTAAGGTATTCTAAGGGGATTAAGTCTAGGGTGAGGTATCCCTAGCAGTGTAAGTCAAAGGTGAGACCCTTGCAAGTTCGGAGGCTCCACATAAGGGTGTGGTATCTCGGACGTGTGGGAGTGCTTGTTGTTGTAACTTGTGAGAGTTATAGTGGAAATCTCAAGGGTTGCTTGAGGACAGGACGTAGGTAGGTGTTGGTCGAACCAGTATAAAATCTCTATTTGTAATCTCTAACCCTAAACTCTTTACATTTGATGTAAGGGAATCCCTCTTGGATACGCAGTGGGAAAAGCAAGCATTCTTATAGGATTTGCAAAGCGTCGCGTTTCAAAGAATAAGATAAACAAAAAAAATTGCATTTTAGGATTGTCTCTTGTAGAAAGAAATCGAAGCAGTTTTAGCCTTGCCCTTTAGGAGTCCACACCAGCACTCCCACCAAAATCGCTACACCTGCCAACTGGTAGTTTGACAATGTGTAGCTTTTGTAAATTTTGTGTATTTGTGTCTTTTTTTGGTGGACCGCCTATGAGCATCTTATGCTTTATTTATAGGCTTAGGTTTGACCTAATTTGTTCTCTCTAAAGAGTGGGCTCTTTACTCATTCTGAATGAGTTAGGCCCAATAGCTTTATTTTAGTCCAACTAAAATAAAACAAAACATTTTCTGATGGGCTTACTCTATATGTGTGACCCTGTAGGTAAAATAATCAGTCATATTAATAATAAAATGTTTTATTATTAATATAAAATAAGAGTGACATCTAGCAATGCATCATTATATCCAAATATTATTTAATATCAGTATAACCTATAAGTGATAATTATTTTATATGTTTCTTTCTTTTGTCACGATATCCTAATTGAGCCCAAGGCATGGTCGCGTCATCCTTGTACGACCCAATTTATTTTACTTGATGCTGGAGTAGACTTGATCCGAATAACTATATAATATTTATTCTTTCTAGCATGGCCATGTATTTCCTTAGTCTCACTCCATTAAGTGGCCTATAGATATCACTTCTGTCACATAAGAGAGACAAATCCCATCTACACCACTCACATCCCTCTGCATAATTTGTTCATTGCCTAATCACAACCTTTTTAGTCCTCTTGTTACAGAAGACGTTTGATTATATTAAAACAACAAACTTCTCATGTAGGAATCGTAATGACTTCAGGTCGAAGGACTACATATACCATTATCACATTGAGAATCATTTATGACATTCATGTAACGATCCATGCAACATTCTCATGGCGAGTCTGTCCAGTACATCATTACTCTTAATATGTACCCATATGAAGACTTGATATCATCTATATCTATGATTTGTGAGATCAAGTCATCAGTACACACTAGTCTCAATGTATCTATATATCCCCACGTAAATACTTGACTAGGGACATTTTAGGAATAACTTTCATATGACCTATTACTCCAAGGATAAATATGTTTTAAAACAATTTTAAACTGAAATACATATTTTATTGATAAGCAAAAAAATGATACAAATGGAAAAAGCATAAAAGCTCATAGTGCATACACCAACAATCTCCCACTTGCATTTTAGCCAATCAGACATTTGCCTAATGCCTAATGATCTAGTGTATCCCTTATGTTTTTGTTGTGTAAGAGGTTTAGTGAGTGGGCCAGCAATATTCTCATCAGTATGAACCTTACATATCTTTACATCTCCTCGGTCAAGGATCTCTCAAATGAGATGAAAACACCTAAGTATATGCTTAAACCGTTGATGTGATATAGGTCCCCCTTCATATATCAAGAATGAATCCTTAGTTTTTCTTAAGTACTTTAGGATATTCTTGACAGTAGTCTAGTGACTTTCACCATGATCAGACTGGTATCTGTCATCATGCTTAAAGTGTACGGGACATCAAGTTAGGTACATATCATGGCATACATGATTGATCCAATAGAAGATGCATATGGAATCTTATTCATCCATTCTCTCTCTTCTTTAGTGGAAGGAAGTGGAGCTTTTGATAAGCTTATGCCATGAGCCATAGGCAAAGTTCCTTTCTTAGAATCTTGCATGTTAAACCTTTTTAACATTTTGTCTATGTATGTATTCTGACTTAGGCCAAGAAGTTTTCTTGATATATCTTTATAGATCTTAATTCCCAACATGTAGGTTGCTTCACCTATGTCTTTCATAGAAAAACAACTTCCCAATCAAGTCTTCACAGACTAAAGGGTAGGAACATCATTTCCAATAAGTAGTATGTCATCAACATACAGGACCAGAAAAACAATTGTGTAGTCACTAACCTTCTTGTAGACCCAAGGTTCATCCTTATTTTTAATAAAGCCAATTTGTTTGACAGCTTCATCAAAATGAAGATTCCAGCTTCTGGAAGCTTGCTTAAGTCCATATATAGAACGTTACAGTTTGCAGACCTTCTTGGATGGTTTAAGCTTAACAAAGCCTTCGGGTTATGTCATGTACACTTCCTCAAGAAGATTTCCATTAAGAAAAGCAGTCTTGGCATCCATTTGCCATATCTTATAATCATGGTATGCAGCAATAGCAAGTAGAATCTGAACAGACTTTAGCATAGCAACTAGGAAAAAGTTTTATCATAGTCTATACCATGTATTTGCTTGAAACCTTTAGCCACCAACCTTGCTTTAACGGTACTTATATTACCATCCATGTCAGTTTTCTTTTTGAAAACCCACTTGCATCCTATAAGTTTTACCCCTTCAGGTGCATCAATCAAGTTCCAAACTTGATTAGTGTACATGGAGTCCATTTCAGATTCCATGGCTTCTAGCCATTTCTTAGATTCCGGCCTTGCAATGACCTCTTCATAAGATGTTGGCTCATTTTGATCCATTAGCAACACGTCTCCTTCCCGAGTTACAACAAATCCATATCTTTCAGGTTGATGACGTATTCTACCTAATCTACGCAAGTCTTATGCTATTGGAGCTGGTGTTATCACAACATTTTATGGGTCTTGCTCTATTTCCACCATCGGCTCTTTAATGCCTTGTTAGTCTTGAATTTCTTCAAGTTCTATTTTCCTCCCACTGATTCTTGTAGAGATGAATTCCCTTTCTAAGAATACAACATTCCGAGCAACAAACACTTTGCCCTTAGTAGGATTATAAAGATAATAACCTTTAGTTTCTTTTGGGTATCCTACAAAAAGACATTTATCTGACTTGGGCCCGAGTTTATTAGAATTTTGACGCTTAACATCATCCCCAAATCTTAGTTAAAGCCATACTAGGTCGTTTCCCAGTCCATATGTCATATGGTGTCTTTATAACAGTCTTTGATGAAACACGGTTAAGTGTGAAAGTTGCTGTCAATAAAGCATGTCTCCAGAAGGAGTTAGGGAGGTCAGTTTGACTCATCATTGATCGAACCATGTCCAACAAGGTTCTATTCTTCCGCTCAGAAACCCCATTCCATTCTGGTGTTATAGAGGGATTAAGTTGAGGTATAATCCCACACTCTTTAAGATATTCATCGAACTCTAGGCTTAAATATTCACCACCTCGATCAGATTGAAGTGCTTTAGTTGTCTTGCCAAGTTGGCTCTCTACTTCATGCTTAAACTCCTTGAACTTTTCAAAGGATTTTGATTTATGTTTCATGAGAAACATAAATCCATATCTACTAAAATCATCAGTAAAAGTGATGAAGTAACTAAAACCTCCCTTAGCCATTGTCCCTATGGGCCCACATACATCACTATGTATCAAGCCAAGAAGATCACTCGCCCTTTCACCTTTCCCGGTAAATGGGATCTTAGTCATCTTCCCTAATAAACAAGATTTATATGTATCTATTGATTCAAAATCAAAAGATTCTAAATATTCATCTTGATGAGGTTTAGAAATGTGTTTCTCATTTATATGTCCTAAGTGACAATGCCAAAGATAAGTTGGGTTTAAATCATTTGTTTTAACCCTTTTAGTAATAACGTTATAGATAGAGGTTTCCAGATCTAGAACATAAAGTCCATTACTCAAATTTGCACAACAATAAAACATGTCATTTAAATAAATAGAACAACTATTGTTCTTTATTATAAAGGAAAACCCTTTCTTATCAAGACAAGAAATAGAAATAATGTTTCTCCTTATTGTCGAAACAAAATAACAATTATCCAATTCAAGGACTAACCCTGAGGGCAAGGATAAAAATTAAGTCCCTACAGATAATGCAACAACTCTTGCTCCATTTCCAATGCATAGGTCTACCTTGCCCTTCATCAACTGCCTACTCCTTCTTAAATCCTGCACATTAAGACAAATGTGAGATCCACATCCAGTATCTAATACCCATGATGTTGAAGTTGACATATTAATTTTTATAACAAAAATACCTGAAGTGGAAGTCTCACTTCCCTTCTTCTTAAGCTCTTCTAGGTACTTTGAACAGTTACTCTTCCAGTGTCCCTTTTGTCCACAATGGTGACATTTACCTTCCTTAGCCATCCCGCCCACAGGTTTTAAGGCTGATGTACTTGGCTTATCCTTGCCTTTCCAAATTTTCTTGCCATTTCCTATAATAGCCTTTCCTTTGCCTTTATACAAGCCCTTTCTTTTACCTTTGCCAAAATTGACCATCATTATGGCCTTTCCCTTTCCTTTAGAAATATTGGGCTCAACAGTCCTCAACATATTGAGTAGCTCAGGCAATGTTTTATCCAATGCATTCATGTTATAATTCATGATGACTAGCTTAAAACTGTCAGGTAATGATTTCAAAATAAGATCGGTAGCTAACTTCTAAGGGAAGAGGAATCCTAGCCTAGCTAGATTCTCCATATACCCAATCATTTTGAGCATATGAGGTCCTATAGAACCTCGCTCTTCAAGTCTACAGCTAAATAAGGATGAGGAAACTTTATATCTTTCCTGGTCAGCTTGACCTTGATATAGCTTCCTTAGGTTTTCAATCATATCGAAAGCCTCCACATGCTTATGTTGCTTCTGAAGCTCAGGAGACATGGTAGCCAACATTAGGCATTGGACATCTAAAGCATCATCCTGATGCTTCTTATAAGCATCCTTGTCAACTCTAGAGGCGTTTGCAGCGGGTGGTTCCGGAACTGGACTTTCTAAGACATACTACTTTTTTTCTTGTTTAAGGACAATCCTCAAGTTTCTATGCCAGTCAAGGAAGTTGGACCTAGGATTGAACGCAACGAAAGGTTCGAAGGTGTGTTTGACGTCATGGTTATCTAAAACAGAAAATATGTAGTAAGTATCATTTTTAAAACATAATTTAAATTATGGTCATTTAAGTTAAATATGTCTCCCACTATTTTGATTCAAAACAAAATACCCTCCACGAATCAGAAAATCCCGTTGGAAGATTTTTTAGTGGGCTAAGATCCATATTTTGCCAAGTGTTAAGTCAGCTTTGGCTGATCACCTAATACTTGGTTATTTGGGTTAAGTAACCATTATTGATTATTCATCTTATGAATATTTACCCCAATGTTTACACCTCTAAGTTATATTCAATCTAATTGAAAACTTAGTTAAATTAAAGCCTAATAAAACAGTTTGGATATTACCATTATCCTATCGCGTCTTACTAATATAAATGATAGTACCATGCTTTGGCAGACCCACTATTTATTAACATTAGTATTGACGAGTGTACTTATTGGAAAGAGTTTGTAACTTAATATTTTTTTAAGGGATTTTAATTTATTTTAAATTACCATCTTTGTTAAACGCTTTAACACAATAAATTATCCCCAAAGCATGCAAACAGAATTATGAGATGGTTATGGTCTTCCTAGAAGAAAAATAAATAAATAAACCTAGAGGAACTATGTTGCCATGGTTTCATGAAGTCTTACTTCTTGAATCCACCATCCTCTTAGAGTCACCACTCCATGGTTCTCTCAAAGTTAAAAGCACTTAGAGTCACCACTCTAGTTTTCTTTTAGGTCTTTACTTTGTTGGTCTGATCAAGATTACATGATTAAAGAGAAACTCACTTTACATACGAGTGAAGGGTTAAGAAACGAAATACAACATAATAGAGAGAGGCACAACATGCAGTTGTATTTAAATAAAATAACTAAGACCATAACCATTCACCATGCAACCTGTTAATTAATTGATTATAACCCATTTAAAAACATTAAAAGAGTAATTATTTTTAAAACGGGAAATTAAACATGTGGGGTCAGTAATAAGGCGCTACACAGAGAATGTACGGGGGTCCCAAAAAATTAGTACTATAGTTAGGTTGGTTCCCAGGAAAGAGGGGTGGGTTCGGTGTGACCGCTTAAGTACCAAGTCTTTCCTAGCCAGAATGTCCCTCTGACCATTAACAGCTCTAAAATTTTAGCTAGGGTTTCAACCACTTTGAAACCCTAATTCCTTATTATGAACGCTTCACAACGCAGCTGTCAAGGCACATAGAGGCAACGTTGTCTAGGGTTTCAAAACCAAGAATTCAACTTGCGCCTATGACAACATGCAATGCCTTTCCATGACGGTCGTCTAGGTTTCAACTCTTGAACCCTAAATTAAGGAACGGCCAAGGCTTAACACTTAAACCTTATCTCTCAACGCCCCATAACATGAACCATTTATGTTCAAAGATCAGCTCAATTGATTCACAACTTGTACAATGACCATAATATGAGTAAAAACACATGTATCAAATATGAAAATTCCATAAACTCATACATCATACAAATTTAAATGGCAACATGCATACTAAAATTAAGAAACTCTATAACATGTATCCCATAAAATTTATAAAGAATAACTCAAAAACATATGTATCAACCCAAAACAGAGATCATACCATATACACAATTAATTATTGTAATAATATGCATCACATACGATAACCCAAAATAGCAACATAATCATGCTTGTTCATTTTTGAATCCTAGTTTCATAAAACATTTTCGTAAAACAAAAATGCAAAGCTTCAAACAAGAGACGATTTCGCAAATCATATTTTGTAAAAGCTCTTGCAGACAAAAACATATCATCATGAAAGATAAACAAATGCCCAAAACACAATTTTGTAACCAGGCTCTGATACCACTGTAAGGGAATCCCTCTTGGATACGTAGCGGGAAAAACAAGGATTCCCAGAGAATTTGCAAAGCGCCATATTTCAAAGAACAAGACAAACAAAAAAATTACATTTTAGGATTACCTCTTGTAGAAAAAACTGAAGCAGTTTTAGCCTCGCCCTTTAGGAGTCCACACGAGCACTCCCATAAAAATCGCTACACTTGGCAACTGCTAGTTTGACGCCATGTAGCTCTTGCAACTTTTATGTATTTATGTCACTTTTTGGTGAACCGCCTATGAGCATCTTATGCTCTATTTATAGGCTTAGGTTTGACCTAATTTGTTATCTCTAAAGAATGGGCTCCTTACTCATTCTGAATGAGTTAGGCCCAATAGCTTTATTTTAGTCCAACTAAAATAAAACAAAATATTTCTGATGGGCTTACTCTATGTGTGTGACCTTATAGGTAAAATACTCGGTCATATTAATAATAAATTATTTTATTATTAATATAAAATAAGAGCAGCATCTAGAAATGCATCATTATGTCCGAATATTATTTAATATCAACATAACCTATAAGTGATAATTATTTTATATGTTTGTTCCTTTTGTCATGATATCCTAATTGGGCCTAAGGCATGGTCGTGTCTTTACGCTTATGATCCAGGCTTTCTTATGAAATAAGCATGCCTACGCTTATGTTGAGCGTCTTTACGCTCATGATCCAGCCTTTCTTTTGAAATAAGAGTGCTTACGTCTATTTTGAGTGTGGATGTACATGTTTTCGGTTTGAAATAAATAATTAAGTCAGAGGTAAAGCATGCTTACGCTTTTAGAGAGCGTACCTACGCATAAATTCTACAGGATCAAGTATGTTCTATTAGTTAAGCGTTCTTACGCTTTCTTTAGGGACGCGCCTACGTGTAACAAACCTATGAACCAACTGCGTGGCAGGGTTTGAGTGTGTTTACGTGCAAGAATTACGTACCTACGCGCATGATAAATTCATTTTAAAAATAGAAACAATGAGTGAGCGTGTTGACACTCATTTCAAAGCGTGCTTAAGTATTGACACTCATTAGGGGGACGCTACGCGTGAGATTACAGCATCAGCAACTTTAATTTTTTTGAGGGTTGCGCAGCAACAACCCCCTTTTTTAAACACCAATCAATCAATCATCCTAGGGGTTTCTAATCATCCTAAACTAACCTAATCACATGTATTCTAATAAATCAAAACAAAAAATTGAAAATAAGAAAAGAGATTGGGAGATATTTACTTGGATGCTATTGTGAAAATAAGAGAATGTGGGTTGTTTGAGGAGTTTAGGTTTTGGAAAAACTTAGGGTTTGAAGGAAATGAGGATAGAGAGGAAGTTTAAATTTTTGAATGGGCCTCTCGGTGAATGGGCTCAGGCCCTGACGCTACATGTCAAGTTAAATTTTTCCACTCCACACTACACATGGCTCTAACGCTACGCGTCAGAGTCAAAGTTTCCCATTTTTTGAATTTTTGATTTTAAACCCTATTTCATACCTTTTTAAACCCTTTATTCCCTAAAATGTTTAATTTTATTGAAAACACACATTTTTTATTTAATTTAATTTAAAAGAAAAAAATATGGAAATTAATGGGTTGCTTCCCATTGAGCGCTTAATTTACTGTCTCTAGCTTGACATTACCTGCAAGTCACAAATCTGTAAAGTAACAAATGGTGGTGAGTCTTTTGATCTCAGCACCCAAATAAGGCTTCAGCCTTTGTCCACTAACCATCTAACTTTTTTTGAAGTTGGATCCTCAATTTCAACTACTCTATATGGCTTGATGTCCTTAATCACAAATAGGCCTGACTATTTAGATTTCAATTTACAAGGAAATAATTTTAATCTTGAATTGAACAATAGAACATGCTGACCTGGTGTGAAGATCCTTTTCCTTAATTTCTTATCATGGTAAGCTTTCACCTTGTCTTTGTAGCATCTGGATGATTCATAAGCATTATTTCTCATTTCCTCTAACTCAAATAGTTGCAACTTTCTTTTGTCAACTGTTGCAGTTTGATCAAAGTTGAGGAATTTAAGTGCCTAGTATGCTTTATGCTCCATTTCCATAGGGAGGTGATAGGCTTTTGCATAAACCATCTGATAAGGGGAAAAGCAAATAGGTGTTTTAAATTATGCATCATCTAGTTTTTGTGACCAATCCTTTCTTGAAGAAGACACTATCTTTTCCAAGATTCTCTTCACTTTTCTAATTGAAATCTTGGCTTGTCCATTGGTCTGAGGATGATACACTGTGGCCACCTTATGTCTTACACCATAATGTTGTAACACTTTCTAAAGAACTTTATTACAAAAATGCAATCCTCCATCACTTATTAAAGTTCTTGGTGTTCCAAACCTACAAAAAATATTTTTCTTTAAGAAATTTACTACCGTTTTGGAATCAGCTTTAGGTGAGGCAATTGCTTCCATCCATTTGAAAACATAATCAACTGCCAAAAGAATAAATTGATTGGACTGAGAGTTGGGGAAAGGTCCCATGAAGTCAATTCCCTAGAAATCAAATACCTTAACTTCTTGGATGTATATGAGAGATATTTCTTGCCTCCTTGAGACATTTCTTGTTCTTTGGCAATTATCATAAGATTGTACAAATGAGTGAGCATCGTTAAATATATAAGACTAGTACAAACCTGATTAGAGGATTTTTACCGTAGTTCTCTCTCCATTAAAGTGATCTCCATAAGGGGATTTGTGGCAATACCACAACACATTATCTATTTTCCATTTGGGCACAAGAGTCCTAACAAATTATCCATACCAATTTTAAACAGATAAGGGTTATCCTAGACAAAATGATTAGCATCTTTGAAAAACTTTTTCCTTTGCTGCCAAGTTAAATCTTTGGGAAGAATTCCTACTGCTTTAAAATTGGCCATGTCAGCAAACCATGGTCTTTTTGTTATTTCAAATAATTTTTTCAGGAAATTCTTCTTCTATTTCTTTTTATTTGGTAGTGACCTCATTGTTTATTAGCCTGGATAAATTGTCAACAACCACATTTTCATAACCCTTTTTGTCCTTGATTTCAAGGTCATATTCTTATAAAAGCAAAATCCATTAGATTAACCGAGGCTTAGAGTCTGTTTTGGTCAGAGGATATTTGATGGTAGCATGATTAGTGAAAATAATTATTTTTAAGCCTATCAAATATGATTAAAATTTTTCTGAAGCATAAACCTTGGCTAGTAATTCTTTCTCGGTGGTTGCATAATTTATTTGATTTTCATTTAAAACCTTACTAGCATAGTGTATTAGCCTAAAAATCCTTTCATGTCTTTGACCCAAAACAGCTCCTACAACATAGTCACTTGCATCGCACATAAGTTCAAAGGGCAAATTCTAATTAGAAGCAACAATCGCAGAAGCAGAAATTAGTTTTTTTCAAAGAATTAAAAGATTTTAGACATGCATTATTAAATTTAAATTCAGTATCCTTGTTCAGAAGGTTTGTCAAAGGTTTCATAATTTTTAAAAAATCTTTAATGAACCTTCGATAAAACCCAACATGTCCTAAAAAACTTGTAATTCCCTTAATATTCACAGGGGGTGGGAGTTTTGATATTACCTTTATTTTTGCTTGGTAGACTTCTATACCTTTTACAGAGATTTTGTGACCAAGCATAATTCCTTCTGTCACCATGAAGTGACATTTCTCCCAGTTCAGTACCAGATTTGTTTCAATACACCGCTTTAGTATACTGTCCAAATTGGCTAGAAAGATGTCAAAAGAATTCCCAAAAACAAAGAAGTCATCCATGAAAATCTCAATACTCTTTTCAATTAGATTTATAAAAATAGCAAACATGCATCTTTGAAACGTAGCAGGTGCATTACATAATCCAAATGTCATTTTCCTGTAAGCAAAAATTCCAAAAGGACATGTCAAAGCAGTCTTCTCCTGATCTAGAGGATCAACAACAATTTGATTGTATCTAGAGTAACTATGAAGAAAATAATAGTAAGTTTGTCCTAATAACCTCTCAAACATTTGGTCCATAAAGGAAAGTGGAAAATGGTTTTTTCTAGTTGCTTGATTCAATTTCCTATAATTTATACACATTCTCTAACTAGTGACAGTTCTTGTAGGAATTAATACGTTTTTATCATTAACAATAATTGTCATACCTCCCTTTTTTGGAACCACTTGGACCAAACTTACCTATACACTATTAGAAATGGGATAGATGATTCCTGCTTTCAATAATTTGAGAACCTTTTTCTTTGTCATCTCTTTCATTGTTGGATTAAGGCGCCTTTGAGGTTGAGCTACAGGTTTGTAATCATCTTCCAATAAAATCCTGTACATATGGTAAGATGGACTTATACCTTTTAGATCTTTAAGGGTCCATCCAATTGCTTCTTGATTGTTCTTCAACACTTCCACCAGTCTTGTTTCTTCTGTTTTAGTTAGCAAACTACTAATAATGACTAGTTTGAGATTACCTTCTTTTAGAAAGATGTACTTGAGGTGCAAAGGTAACACTTTCAGCTCAGGTTTGTGGATCTCCTCAGTAGGTGCTTCTTTGAGTTCTTCTATCTTCTTAGTTTCAAGGTAATCGTCTTTCCCTCTTTCCAACTCCTTTTAGCACCTATCTATCTGTCTTTCTTCTTCCTCATTTAAACAATCCATAAAGTCAATTAATAATTTATTCAGAGGATTAGAATAAGGCATACTTTTGATACAGAGAGGCAAACTTCATCAAGGGCACCCACTCTAAAATAGTCTTGTTTTGTGTTAGGATGTTTGATAGCTTTAAAAACATCAAAATTTACCTCTTCATCATGCACTCTGAATGCAAGCTTCCATTGCCCATATCGATTAAAACTCTCACAGTCTCCACGAATGGTCTTCTTCGTATTAAGGGGACTTTAGTATCCTCCTCCATGTCTAGCACCACAAAATCAAGAGGGAAGTAGAACTTGTCAACCTTCATAAGTACGTCTTCCACTATCCCATAGGGTCTTTTGATAGAGTGGTCCGCTAGTTATAGAGTCATCTTAGTCCTTTACGGATCAAGATCACCAATGCACTTCATCATGCTTAGAGGCATTAAATGGATGCTAGCCCCTAAGTCTAATAAAGCCTTTCTAATGTTTACGTTTCCGATGGACATTAGAATAGTGAAACTTCCAGGATCTTTGGATTTTTCTAGCATGTTATATTGTAGGATGACACTACAACCTGCTTCGAGCTCAATAATCTCTTTATTATACTTCCTTTTCTTTGTACGCAGTTCTTTCATAAACTTGGCATATGTTGGCATCTGTTCTAATGCCTCAGAATGGAATGTTTATCTATAACTGCTTAAAAATTTTAAGGAATCTTTTGTATTCACTTTCCTTATCTTTTTTTGAAGGTGCTTGTGGATAAGGTAGATCCTTGACTGGAGGTGTCTAACCCAAGTACTAATTTTTCTTTTTTAATTTTTTGACTTTTTATTTTTGTTTTTGTTTTTCTTCTTCTTTTTCTTGTTTTTCATTTATTTCTTTTTCTTTTTCCTTCTCTTCACTTTTTTTACAAGCTTCATTATAATTAGGTCCTACCACTTTTCCACTCCTAGTGAAAATAGCTTTACAATGTTCCCTTCGGTTCTGGGTATTTGCGAAAAAACCAGAACTTTTCATTTTAACTACTTTCTTTGCTAGCTGACCCAATTGCAAATCTAACATTTTTTAGGTGGCATCATTTGTTTGAATGTATTGCAACAATTATTGGATAGAGTTTTCTATCCTTGTCAGTCTAGCAGTCTGATCATGCAATGGTTGTTATGGTAACTGATTGTTGGGAGGTCTGTTGGAAGATCGAGCTTCTTGCTTCCAGCCAAAATTTTGATTTTTCTAGCTCTGTTGATAATTATTAGGAAAATAATTACTAGAATGGAAATGATAGTTACCGACAGGCTATCTTTGGTTATTCAAAAATTGGCTTGTTCAGGTTCATTATTATCAAGTGCACAATATCCACAAGGTTGTTCACCCATACAATGTATGCACTATTTTAACTGAGCAGGGGGTTGTAATGACATTTAAGCAATCTGTAGTTTTTGCAATTACATACTTATTGCTTCAATCTGTTGTGTCAATAATTTCTGCTAAGCTAGGACCGCATCATTCACTCCTAACTCTAGCATGCCTGGTTTCCTAAAAACATTACCTCTCTCATGCGTTGCTTATCTGTCACTAGTGGACATGGATTCCATGATAACTATTGCCTCTTCAGCAGTCTTGTTCATTAAAGAACCACCTACATAGGCATCTAACATCATATTAAACTGAGGCAATAAACCATGGTAGATGATTCTTACCATTCCTCAATCGTCCAAATTATGGTTTGGACACTTTCTTAGCAATGCTTTGAATCGTTCCAAAGCTTCTCCTAGTGACTCATCATGATTTTGTGAAAAAGAGTGTATAGCTGTCATTGCTTCAAAATATTTGGAGGGTAAGTAACACCTTTCTAAAAATTTTCTTTCAACATTGGACCAGTTTGTAAACTACCAGGGGGACACAATTTAAACCATTCTTTTGCCTTTCCAACCAAAGAAAAAAGAAATAATCTCATGTACACAAATTCTTCTTAATTGGGTTCAAAACCAATTGTACTGTATAATTCATAGAAATAGTTAAATGTTTAGATAGTTCTTCATGATTTAACCTAGCAAATTGATTATTTTGAATTATATTAAGTGTAGTAGGTTTAATCTCCACTACTGCAATAGGTCCTTGAAACATTCCCGACACACGGGGTGGTCCATGAATAACAGTAAATTGCCCCAAAGTCTGTCTCGGTTGCTCTTTAGCCATTGTAAAATTTTTAGATTTATGAAAAGAAGATGAAGATAAAGATGAAGACGTTTGTGTTTTAGATTTTAAAGATCTAAGTTTCTTTGCAAATCTCTCAATCTCAGGATCAAAAAAGAGTCTTGCTACAAAAGATCGATTTTGCATACACAAACTTAATAGAAAGGGTTAGTGTAACAAGAATAATGAAAGAAAACGTAAGAATAAGTAAATAGTTGTCTAAGTAAAAAGTGAAATTGAAACAAAAAATTTATCTAAATGAACAAAGTAAAGAAAATTTACCATAGTAATTAAGAATTTACTATTACTGAAATCAATTCAATCCCCGATGACAGTGCTAGAAAACTTGTTGGTTTTGTTGGCAGGTGCACTAATTTATCATTGCGGTTTTCAAAATTTATAGATATTGTTTCCATAAGGATTGATTGTTTTAGTGAATGACAGTAATTTTTATTTATTAATGGTAAAAGTATCAAAACTTATTAACAAAAGAATGGTTCATATACAATTTTATACAATATTCACATATTCAAGAATTGATTTGTACATTGAATAAAGAATAGTGTAACGTAATTGTAAAACTATCTAGAGAATAACTAAAGAAATCGTACTTTAGAACAATTCCAAAACTTGAGATGTAAAAACAGAATGACAAACTATGTTAGAATTAGGATCCTTGCACTAAAAATATAACAAAGTAACTATAAACATGCATATTTAATCATCAAGTTTATGTCATTGTAGCTTAAAATCATTAAACTTGATCCCTCGGTGAATAAATTCTAAATAGTTACCATAAAGTCTGATCCCTCAGATGCTTTCTCAGTAAAAACTTGCTTTAAGCCCTGGCCTTAACACAATAATAATTACCAACTCCATCCCTAGTAATTGGTATATTAAGGGTACTTCAACTTTTATTTCTGTTAAAAGTAATTTTAACATGCATGAAAATCATTCTCCTGTTTGAAGTTAATACTAATAAAAGGTTAAAATACTAACATAAAACTTGAATCATAAATATGTATAATTCATAATCACAACATCATACTTATAGATTGGTTCACCAATTCTAACATAAACAAGTTAGTTACACATGGTAAAAGTAAAAACATAACTTACAAGTGGAGACATGATGAAAATTTACTTGAACTTGAAAAGGATTTCACAAAATGAAACGAAACTAAGCCTAAGAACTTAATCAAGTATATAGAAGGGTTCCACAGTACAGAGCTCAAATGGTGATGCTAAGGGTCAGAAAGGGATGTGAAGAGGATGATAAGGGATGTTAGGGATGCTGAGCGTAGGGTTGCTGCTACGTGTCAAGAATCTGACTCAGATTGCATTAGTTTTCTCTAATTTTTCCAATAATTCGTAATAATGCAAGGAATAATGTGCAAAAATGTGTCCTAATTGTCTCCCACTACTCTTATGTCCATTTCTGACAGTGGATTGATCCATTTATGCATGTTTCCTAGAGTGAGAAATAACCTGTCAGTGGGATACACGTCGTAGCAGACACTATGCATGGGCTTGATGCTACGCGTCAGGCTCAAAATCCTGATGTTGAGCATGGCTCTGATGCTATACATAAGCCCTCTGAATTGCCTTATTTTTCCACTATCAATCTCAAATATTCATTGCAAAAATAGAAGAATCAAGTAAAAATTCATCGTTTCCATTTATTTGCAAAATAAATATAATTTTATATTTATTTATACATTAATTTATTTTTTATCACACTTTATATAACAAAAACGACAATTTAAGGACTAATACTGGTGTGGCCGTGAGAAAGGAGGAGGTATGGTGGCTTTGGGACTTCTTGTGGTGGTTGAAAGGAGAAGCTAGAGAGTGAAAGATGGAGAATTAAGAAGGCTGTGTGTGTTTTGGTTCTTCCGTGAGCGAGGAAGAGAGTTAGGTGAGTGGAGGTAGTTTAGGGTGATGGGAAAGGTAATTAGTACCATGCATATGTTTTAATTACTAGGATTAGGAGGTGGAGGGCTGAGTAGAGGGGAAGAGCCAGGATGTGACACCTCTCCTGGTTAGTGGCGTGAGGTGGTAAGGTGGTTAAGAACAGGTGGCCAGAAAGTTAACTTGTTACGCAATAAATTAAGACGTGTGGGATTTTTAGGAACCAGAAATTAATGATGTTAAAAACAAATAGGGGTTAATTCATGGGATAGGAATCTTGAAAAATGGTCAACATGAAGTTTGTAGAGCTTCTTTTTCCCTTTAATTTGATATATCATGTGTGAAGATCAGGGTCGGTAGCCGAGATATGCCCCATTTAAGATAAGGTTCTCCCAATGCTCCCGAATTAGCTAGGGCTGTACAAATAAATTCATATTTATTTTTCCTTTAAGAGTTGGTTTTTGTGCCTTTCATGACATTTGTAGCCTTTTTTGATATGAATTCATAAAAAAATAACAAAGTGATTCTAGTACTGGAAGAGAGAGATACACAAATTTTACTAGAAGCTGCTAACATGGTGACAAGACAGTCAGAGGTTTGGGAAGATTCATATAACTTTATTAATCTAGAGGGATTAAACTCTTAATGTCTTCATAGAAAATGTAGAGAATTTATTATGGAGATTTTGACACCGGGTTTTCACAAATCAAAGGTTGTATAAAGGAGTTATGAATTTTTGAATGAACCATGCGCAAGATAAAATGCTCAAACGATGAAATTTTGAGGTGGACATGCTTAATCCTCGATTCAGGGGGTTACAGAGTGGGAATCGGAGTTCGGGGCTATAAACAAAGGTTATAGATCCTTTTGAAACTAAGATATCAAGACCAAAATCATTTGATTCTATGGTCGTATGAGAAAGTTAGGCCCAAAACACTAAAGGTGTTCGGGTCGAGTTTTAAGGTTAATTATGAAGAAATCGATTTATGGAAGAACGGGCCGAACGTTTAGAGTCTGACCTCTGGCTGGGTCCCATGGTTCAAACTTGAGAAATCCAAACAATGTTAATTATTATTAAATACTAATAAACAACTTAAATTTTTTTACAAAACATTATCATAATTAATATATATATATATATACATATTTTCAAATTCATTGTTAATAATATTAAACACCTAAATGAATCAATTATTTTATTTTATATAAATTAATTAATAGAACATTAATGATAAAAAATCATTAACCAATCAATACCGAATTAGAATAAAAAATCATCACTAATCATCTTTGTTAAAGAACTAATGATATTATTATAAAATTTTAAGTTTAATAACTAAATATATATTAAACACTTGAAATTTAAATAATTAAATATTTTTAATAACTATTATTGTAATCAATGAATGATTGTTGACTGGAATTACCAAAATTAAACATTATCTATTAATCATTATTTCACTAAATGAAATATCATTAGCAAGATATTTACCTTATCAATAGTTTAATACCAAATCAAACAAGATTATTATCTCATATTAATTACCAGTAAATCAAATAGACTATCTCAGTATCATTAAATATTGCTATTATTACTCACTCATCTCATTGAACCAAATTTTGTCCACTACTTATTCTCTCTCAAGGTCTCCTTTCCTCATATTTAGAGTAATTCAGGGATCAGACCGAAGCCTTAACTCTCCTTAGAAGACTTAATAAAGCACTCTCAAGGGTCTTGAAAGCCTAGGGTCCCTATTCTAAAAACCAAGGCTGCTACAATCTTCATCTCTAATGGCATTAAGCAACATAGATTACACTTTCCAAATTTGTAAAAAAATACTTATTGGAAGTTGTATAAGACGTACCAAAAATTAGGGTGGAAATATCATAGAATGGTTGTAAGAGCTTACACATCTTTTCAACCATTTTCCATTCATCTTGTGAAAGGCTAGATGTATAAGTCTCATCATCCTAATGTGAGTTGGCAAACACAAGTTAATACTTGAGAGCACTTTGAAGCATCAAAAAGCTTGAGTTCCATCTTTTAGCACAATCCAGACTCAATCCACAAGTCTCAACAACACCAACCTTTTACGTACATGCCTTGAACTTTAACATTCTACTCTCTGAACCCTTACATGTTTGATGCTCTCCCTAATATTATGTAGTGCAATGTGTGCTACATTCGTTCTATCTTGCACAATTAAATTTAAAAGATGTGCACAACATCGCACATGAAAAAACTTTCTATCATGCAACAATGACTTCCGAAGCACAAGCTGCGTTTTCAAATTTTGCACCATAACATCATTTGTGGATGCATTATCTAAAGTAATCGAAAAAATCTTATCTTGTATTCCCCAGTCATTTAAAAATGGATTGATTTTCTTAGACAACTCAAAACCAATGTAAAGAACAGGAATTGGACAAAAATTAATAATTTTGCTATTTAACTTCCAATTTTCGTCAACATAATGAGCAGTCAAATCAATATAACCTTTAGTTTTAATTGATATCCACAAATCAGATGTCAATGATATCCCACAAGGAATCATTCTCATGTCCACTTAGAGATTTTCTTTCATTCTCAAATACATCTTATCAATATCACTCTTTAAGGTGTCACCCCCTGGTTCTCCAGACCCAAATCCTGATGTAATCAAGATAATTAATTAATAAAAATGCGAATAAATTTTTCATGTTTGAAATATTTCCAAAATACCCCAATAATTACATCAAGACTCGAACCACAAAACACCGAAGAGTGAGATTTGATAATTTATAACTGGATCGTAAAATAAATTGCCCATAATTATATACAAAAAATAATAGAGTTTACAACGGAAGAAGAATATGTATAAAGGGCACACGCCTAGTCCCATATATGAAGATATGAGAAAAGGCTCGGCAAGGCATGCAAATATACAACACAAGCCTAATAGGCCACAATCAACCTTACACATAAATCATAAACATGCATTTCCTAAAATATATATTTATTTATATGGTCATGCAACATACATCTCCAATGTCCACAATTTCATAATTGACCACATTCGATTCAACCTCAAAATCATATGTCATCAACACTTATACATCCTAAAATGGGCTACATATCCAACATCATTTTATTCATCAAGTGGGTATGAATTCAAATACCTTAAACATCGATATCATTATTCACTATACATCACCCAATATCAATAGTCATCACATCATTATATACATGTTATTCACAATGAAATAATTTACAACCACTGCTGGCCAATGCATTCAATTACTAATATTTACCTTCACCAAAGCGTTACTTTTAAATATCCTCATCCCATGATATTCCTGCATCAATGCTAAAAATGGACAACATGGGAGAATGAATTATACATTTTAAATGACGAATATGAATACAATTGAGATTATGTGCACATGCATATTAACATCATGTATGCTTTACTAAATTTTCAATAATTATCATAATTTCCCATTTCAACATTATACACATTATACACATTCATCCATCAATTCATCACAAAGCAACCACTTATACATATCTATTCTCATTGCCATAATGGGCCAACACCATCATTATCAATCATACATAACCATGCCCTTAATCATATTGGGCCATCACAACAACATCATCACATTTAATGTCTTTTCATTGTATTCATATTTTACATATTGTCTTTTAGGTATTCATTTACCCATCTCATCATCATCACATCTCAATCTCAATCATCATCAATCATCATCACCTTCTGGCATATCTCCATGTTATATGCAAATGCTCTTAGGCTAATGCATATGCACAATGGAATAAACATTAATAAATACGGATCTGACTGTGGAAATGAACACCAAATTATGGGTCAAGCATGATTACATACCATGCCCCTACTGCAGTAGTGTAATGTGTACACATATATCATAATTTTGCATGTAATTCACCATGTTTTACTGGTGCTAAACCGCATGGCCCATAATGCAACACCGGTCATTTTCCCCATGACCGCGGTAAACATCATATTACAGTCCAACCATGACTCATATCATGGCAGCGGTGATCCAAAAGACCACCGGGGTCACCTGCTCATCAAGAGCCACCCCCCATAAGGGTTAACCACATGTGGCTCCCCGTAGCACAACATGGGCAACTTCATGACTTACACACCGAGTCATAGGGGATACAACAAGATTGGTCATGCACTGAGCCGCCCTCCGACTGGGCCTACCGGGGGAATCCCTTAATCCTTACCAGTAGCGTATGATATGCCATGGATGCAAATGCCAATCAATGCATTCTTACACTATGCATCCTATCATGCCACTCATCAATCATCATCATCCACACTAACACCACCATTCAATCTTTAGTGGATTTTATCATTGCTGGTTTTAGCCATTGTTTCATGTTTTAAGTGTGGCATTTCATTTCAACATAATTCATATCATACATGCAAGTCAGTACTTGCAAAAAATCATAATGACATCACAACATCAACAACATTCATCAATCTTTCATCAATATCACCACATATTTCTTAGTGGGTTTTCATCTCATTGATCATTACCATTGTTTCATATATTAGTGTGGTATTCACAAGAATTCACCAATATGATTTTAAACCACATATACAAGATCACACTTGAATCACACACAATGGCATTCAAAAAATCATTAATAATAACACTCATCCTCTATTCAAGGAAATGATCAACAACATCATCCATCATTATACATTATCGATATCATCTCTGATTCATCGATTTATAACAAATACATTTGTCATGCAATCATCCCCTCATTAGTATCATCATTATTTAAAGGTGTGTACATAACCATAACATTTTCTTTTCATTATCAATCATCATTCAAGACACACCATCATCACATACCCCTAATAAGATCTCTCATTTTTATATAACAAAAGGGTTTGGATACTATTAAGCTCATGATAAATTTCAACATTAATATATAGGAGGGAAGTTCTTTTTTAGTCTTAAAAATAGTAGGACATGTCACAAATATTGCCTATTAGTCCCAATTTGATAACCATAAAAAGTTGGGCTCAAGACCCTCTTAAACTTGAGTTTTACAATGTAGCAGGTCCGGTAATTTATACCTCATGAGAGTTAGAAAACTCTAATTGAGGTAAGACCAATTTTCACACCTCCATAACATTATTATCTACAACTTTTATGCAGAAGTTGAAGGCGAAAAACATCATTAAGATGCCTAAACAGGCCAAAAACAGCAAAGAAATCACAACAGTTAGAAAAACAGCATAATAGTGGCCATAACAGGGCTTTGAATCGATTCAAGCCCTTATGAATCGATTCAAGTGCCTCTAGAGAGCTTTGAATCAATTCAAAACTCGTGGGAGTTGATTCAAACACTTCCAGTGGCCCTTGAATCAATTCAAGACTGTTTTGAATCGATTCAAGACAACAATTATGCAGATTTTGCTCAATTTTTCAACTTCTAAGCATCCTAACTCTTTCATATCAACTCCAAACTCTACCAAATTTTAATACCAACTTATATGTATCATTTATGACATGTAGGCACTAGACACACTTAAAAATTCCCAAAAAGGAGTGACTTATGTGCATAAATGCATTTTGCCCATTTTAAGGTAATTTCATGCAACACAACGGTCTATTCTCAATGGAATTGACCCATTCTAATTTCTACAAGTCATAATTCCTGTATGCATGCTAGTATGACCATTCTAAGCCATCAAATTTTCATAAAACTCATTTTGACCCCATGAGTTCCTCAATTATGCATAAAAATCATAAAACACAACTTCATATATTTGAGTAATTCACCCATTCATGGGTTTCTATACACAAATAATCATGTACATTAAAAGGATCACTAAAAATTCATCATCATCTCATATATATGAAATTCCCAAGCATTTAACAATTTTCCAAGCCTATCATCCATCACATTATCAATCATCTCAACATTGAAAATAATCATGGCAAGGCAAGCATGAGTATAGATCATATACATTCATCTTCAACCATTCAACTCATGCAATTGAAATGTAAACTCCTCTCCTACCTCAAGAGAAGAACCGCAATGATCTGTATATTCCAAACGTTCCGCCACATTGCCTGGGATACCATTTACACATTCCACATACACATATGTACACTAAATTAATGAGCCATCACAAGGCATCATCACAAATTTAAGTAATCGACAACATCTTTTAGAGTTCAATATCAAGTCCTAGACTTGTTAAAACACCTATTCACATACTTGCGTTAGGCCTCAGGAATTCCTTTCCCAAAACCAAGATTTTCTAAATCTCAAAAGGGTTAACTTTACCCCATAGCAACAAGATCTCATCCCTTATCCATAAGGCATCCAACACCTTATAAATCATTTAATTGCCATCATTGTCACTCAAATTCATCATAAGCCATCTTAGCTTCATTCAAGGCCATCAATAATCACAAATTTCAAGTGACATATATCGTGGCCCAAGGCCTCATCAATATTTATCACCCATAATCTCATTAGTCCCTCACAATCACTATGACCTTAATATCACATTCATTCTTACACATTTCATAACAACACCCGTCCATGAGTTTCATCCTCTATATTTCACTATTTCTATCACTACCTGTCATCATAAATAACAAAACTTCCATTAAATATCATTTATTCACTTTCAATTCAATCCTCATAGTCACAACATATACATTTTCCCCAAATTCTTAAGGCTAGGGTTTTCTTTAAAATCCAACAATCATTACTGATAACTATCTACCATCGTCATAAACAACATCCATATGTAAAATATCATGGGTTCACACTTAAAATCATTTCTCACAACATCACTATTTATTTCCCCCAATTCCTAGAGTTAGGGTTCCATTAAAATCTAACACTCACCATTAATAATCATCATCTTTCACTTCCAACATTGAAATTTTTGTATACCCCTTTACACTCATTCAAAAACACACATAAATCACACCCCACCTTTGTGTTTTACATGAAAATGGCTCCCATTCCTAAACCGAATCATAAGGCACTCTCCTAATCAAATAGAAACCAAAACCTAGGGCCAAAAACATCAAAAAAGTGGAGAAATTTTACCTCAAGCTCTAAGCTATCCCAAGCCCTAACATGTACATGAAAATGTAAAGAGAAAAAGAGAGCTTCCAAGCATTTGAATCACCTCCAAAATGAAGAAGAAGAGGCATGGTTGGTTGGGTATGGAAGAAGACTCACAAAAATGGTGAGCTTTGTAGAAGAAGAAAAGAAAAGAGAGAGCTTATGTGAGGGAGAAGAGAAGTGACGAAAATGAGGGAGAGGGGAGGAGAGGTTATGCGTGAAAAATAAGGGAGAGAAAGAGGGAATTAAGTTATAACTTGGTCCTTCATTAAAATGTTTCCCGTTTTATAACAAACAGGATCTTAGTTTGGGCTCAATACTTAATCTAAAAATTATTCTGAAGACATATTTGGATTCCCCATAATATTCTTAACAGCCCTGACCAATGGCATCTCAATCAGAGATACTTGGTCCGACTCCCATATTTTAACCGGATATAATTTTAACTCCTTAAATCTTAATAAATTATAAATATCCATAATAAATCCTAATTTAATTATTTCCAAAATTTTGGGACACTTATTAACCCATTTATAATTATTTAATATTTATTCCTCCTATTTAATCGTTTTTATAAAATTCGGGATGTTACAATCCACCCCACCTAAAAAGAAATTTTGTCCTTAAAATTTAACCTCGATACATATATCATAAAGCCATACTTCAGGCCGCACACCAACAAGGTATAATGTCATCATAAAATAATATTGGACTTCCCAAGGTCCACAGGACATGATCATCATCATTCCTTTGTTCCAAGCTTAAAATCTCATATACTCAAGACGTGTTACAACTCATCGATTCTCAATTCATCCGACTTAACTCACACATTCATATCCAATACCACCAAATAGACTCAAACATTCACCATAAGCAGTTACAACCCTACACCTGCCCGGCCTAAGTGTTGCTGCATCTGACATATAGGAAGGCGTCCCAATCCCGTAGTGGTTACCACAAACACATGAGGTCGACACATAAGTCCATGTTGCCACTATGCCTATGGCATGTAAAGTCATATCAGGACAAGTACCTTCAATTCTTATCACTCACATTAATCACACTTGCTCAAATATTACCAATACTCACGAGACTTAATAACAATTCGTATAAGTCCATAATTCAACATGTTCATGTTACGTCATCACTACACATAATCCGGCCTTAATCATGTCGTATAAATCATCAAATATCAATTACGATAACCATATATTGGTATAATCCTAATTGACTCCTAATCATCACAGGGTAAATACCCTATCCTCAGGCTTCATCCATCCAGAAGCCATAATCAAATAGCTTAATAACAATTTGTCTCATTTACATATTACTGGCTTTAAGTCAATTTAAGTCTAATTGAGTCACTAAACTCATTAAGTACACAACCTCAAGGTTATAATAGGGTTCTCAATCATATAATAAGCTTCCACATAGGTGAATCTTCTCATAGATCACAACCAAAGTCCATTAATTAGACGCATAACCCATACTATATCACATCACTACATAGTTTCTATCATCAATGTATTCCTTTTGGAATAAAAGGAAGGGTAATAACAGGATCAAATTCCTTTTTACTAACCCATAATCACGCATGTCATCTCTATAACATATCATAGTCCATAGTTATTCTCATGATCACAATGTCAAGGGCACATAATTTAGCCTAAAGTCATACCATAAAATCATATATCATTGCTAATACCACTCATACCCCAAATTCAATATTATCATTCATTAAATACTTAGGGGTTTACATTCATTATTCAAATTTCCATCGCATATACCGGCTATAGCCTCAACAACTTATTTCATAATCAATTTTGTTATGGTTTTAATAATTCGTAAGGTTCGATCAATCACTAAACTTAGAAAGTCTAAGGGTTACTTACTATCCATCATAGGATACTCCCACAATACACAACATCATCAAGCATGGTTCATCAAAATAACATAGAGTCTAGACCACCATAGGGTCTAATCCCACAAGGTTCGATCTTTCGAGATCCCATCAAGTCAACTGGGGTTACTGTAACATCCCAAATTTTAAATTAGAGGATTAATTAAGAAAAAAAAACATTGACAAATTGAATGTAAGTTATTTGATGTCCCAAAATGTTGAAAACAATTTAATTAAGATTTTTAGGGACTGTTGGTGATTTATTGAGACCGGATAAGCTGAAAATAAGCCCGATTGGAAAATGGGTGTCAGACCAAATATCTCTGATTGAGATGATACTGGTCAGGGCTGTTGAGAATAATATTAGGCGTCCGAATGTATATTCGGAGTAATTTTCAGATAAAGTATTAAGCCCAAATAAAAAGCATGTTAGTTGTAAAATGATGAAGCTTTTAATAAAGAATAAAATAAAACATAAAATCCCTATTTCCTTTATTTATTTTCACATTGGTTCTTCTTCTCCTCTACCCCTTCTTCATTCTCCATTTATCCTTCTCTTCTTCTTCCTTCTAAAACCCTAATCTTGAGTGGTGAGCTCCCTCTTCCATTTTTGTTTGCAAGAAGCTTGGAAGGAGACCATTGAAGCTGAATTCTTCTTCCTCTTCTCCTTCATTTTTGCAGTCCATCTTTCCTCCTCTTGGAACCCATTTTGTTTTGGGTGTGAGGTAAGCTATACTCACTTTTTTGTTGAGTTTTGGCCATGGGTGTGTGTATTTATACATTGGGGGAGCAATGTATATGAAAGGAGTGGTTGAAGAGAACATTTAATGCTTGAACCCTAAGATGGGTGGTCATAAATGTGTGTATTTATGAGGGGTTAATGATAGTAGATGCATTTATGATGGTGGGAGATGAAGAATGATAAGGCATTGATGAGAGTTGCTGGGTTTTGGAGAAACCCTAAATTTTAAGAATTGGGGAAGTTATGAATGTTGGTTGGATAGTGTGATTAAGAGCAAATACAAGCCATTGGATGTATGAGTGTTGGTTGGTGAAAAACCCTAACTTTGAGATTTGGGGAAAATGGTCAATATTGATTTAAGAATATGTCTTATGAAGAAATGCATGACATTGAGAAATACGAATGTTGATTAATGGTATTGTGTGGGTGTTGGACTATTGTTGTTGGTAGTCCCTTGAATCTAATGAATGTGGCTTAATGGGAAGGCATTCTCGAAGCCTAACAAATAATAAAAAGGATGTCTATAGCATGTCTTGTACATGTTAAGAAATTATAGATACGATTATGATTAAATAGAATTGAAATAATGTCTTGAGTAGTTAATTGATTGGAATTTTATATGCATGATAATGTAGGATCCATTCCGAACAATGAGGCGGGTGCGTCTTATCAATCGAAATTCTTCTCTTGAGGTAGGAGAGGAGTCTTACGTTCTAAATGCATGAATTTGAATGTTATTTGATTGCCATATGTATTGGTATGCATGTTAGCCTTGCTTGGAATGATATGAGAAATTGTAATGCAGTGTATGGTGTAGATAATGTGTTTGGCAACATGCTTTGTTGCATTTAGAATATTCATGGTGTGCTATATGGTGGTGTAGAATGATCTATAATATGAAGTTATGCTTGTATCCACCATGAATATAATATGATTGTTGGTGGTGTTGATTGAGAATTATTGTAATGCCACATAAATGTTTAAATTAATAAGAATAACCAACGATACTGAATCCACTAAAAGCCATGAGGTAATGTTGGTAATGGTGTTGATGATGATGTGTGATGAGTGGCATGTATAGGATGCATAGAGTGAGAAATGCATATGATTTACATTTGCATCCATGGCAAACTGGATAGCCGCCATTGTTGGAACATTAAGGGAGTTCCCTCGGCCGACCCAGTGGGAGGGTGGCTCGGTGCACGAGCAAGTTTTATTTCCCCTGTGACTCGGTGTGTAAATCTCGAAGCCGCCCATGTATTGCTTCAGGGAGCTACATGTGGCCGACCCTTGTGGGGGGTGGCTCTTGATGAGCAGGCGACCCTAGTGGTCCTTGGGATCACAGCCGCCATGATTTGATATCTGGCTGACCCATAACACCATATGTTGAATATGTTATATACCGCGGTCATGGTGAAAATGACCAGGTGTTGCAAGATGTGCGATGCGGTTTGGTACCAGTAAAACAATTGGTGAAATACATGCAAATTTAAGAATAAGTGTACACATTTTACTACTGCAGTAGGGGTATGGTTAGGTGATTATACTTGAGTCCCACACTTGGTGTTTGTAATCCCACAGTCAGATCTGCAATTGTTGAAATATTCCATTGTGCATAAGCATTACCTTAAGAGCATTTGCATATAGCAAGGAAGTATGCCAAAAGTGATGAGTTATGATGATGGATATGATGAAGATGGGATAATATATTAAGACAACATAAGAGATATGAATACCAAACAATAGTTATCTAATAGTCCAATTGTTGAGGGACTTGATTATGTATGTGCTTATATACTTTGCTTAAATTTTGATATATATGTGATGGTGATACGTGATAAATACGATGGTGAATGATATGTGCATGCAAAGTATACATGTTTTAATGCATATGTACATAATCATATGGTATTCATATTCATTCCTTTGGAATGTGTGACTCACTCTCCCATATTGTCCATTTTTAGATTTGTGATGTAGGGCAATTGTGGGGAGAGTGGACATTTTGAAGTACATTTTGGTTGAGAAGGTAAATAGTGGTATAGAAAGTGCCTTGGCCTGCAAAATCTAGGTTTTTGTGTAGCATGTGATGTATATGTATGCTTATTTTGTGATCTAGATTGTATTTGATGATTTTGAGGGTCATGTAGGAAAATTGGACCTTAGTGAGCATGGCCAATTTTCATTAATGACCCAAATGATGTAATGCAATGAATGATGATGCTGGTTGATGTTTAATTTCATGTATGAGTGAGGCATTTCATAATTTATAGCATTTTGAGAAGTTTAAGTTGGAATGATTTTAAATCCTATGCATTGAGTGAAAAAGATTTGATTTGAAAGGTATGAACAATTGGGAGATCTTATAAATATAGAATAAAGTGCAACTAATGAATTAGGATATGCTTAAATGGTAGGAAATGAGATTTGATATGCCAAGTTGAGTAAATTTCCCGTTTCTGCACAAATTCTGCAGAACTCGCTCAAGCGAGTGGGAATCTCGCTCGAGCGAGATGCTTATGAAACAGGGGTGTGGCCACTGGCCGAAATTCGCTCAAGCGAATGGTCTTCTCGCTTAAGTGAGATTGGATTGGAATCAGAGGTTGGTCACTGGACCATTTTCGCTCAAGCGAAATGGTCCTGGATTGGTGATCGCTCAAGCAAGGAAGAAGGGAATTAGACACTGGACGATTTTCGCCCAGGCGAGACATGTCTCGCCCAAGCGAAAATTGGGTAGAGAGCTCTTAATGTCACTGGGATGATCTCGCTCAAGCGAGAAGGAACTCGCTCAAGCGAGATTAGCTCCTGATGCAAAACGCTTCTCTCGCTCAAGTGTTTCGCTGACTCGCCCAGGGTGAATTCTCGATTCTCGCTCAAGCGAGGTGGGGCTCGCTCAAGTGAGAGGAGCCCCTGATACTAAATTTTTCCTTCGCTCAACCTTTCTTGGTTCCGCCCAAGCGTGCCTACGTTGGCTCGCTCAAGCGAATGTGATTCTCGCTTGAGCGAGTGACACCCTAATGCATATTTTTGTTTTGTTTTAAATGATTATATTTCCTTTGCATCAAAACTCTCGTTGCAATATCTTAAAAATAAGTTTGGACCTATTATGGATCCCTGAACCTTATGAAATCCTCTCTCTTTAATTTCAATAATGCAACAATTACATTAAATTAATCAATTAATTCTTACGCTGTCTCTAAATAGAAGTTTAATATGAAATTACCCTTACCTTCTCATATCTTCATATATGGGAGTGACTTTTATAGATCCAGGTGTTGTATTTAAAAGCTTCACCACTCTAAATATTTAAATAATTTGAGATTTATAAAACGCAAAAAAATTTCGCCGCATTTTTGGGGCGTCTCAGTTACCACATCTCGTGGGTCAAAACTAAATCAATTATTCACTCGATTCACAAATATAAAACCGAGTCATAACCCCAATCTAATGCATTCGTAATTTCAATTTCATCATTTCATTACTTATTCATATTCCCAATCTAGGGAGATATAGAAAATCAATTGCATCATATCATACAAGGTTTTCATGCCAAAGGATATAAAATCCATCCTTCAAAATTTAGCATAATTAATCATTTTGATTCATAAATATCCACATCAAGGAATTCTTTCATTATCATTTATCCAATCGATTTTATCGCATGAAATTCTCATATTCAATAAACATACTTTGGCTATAAGCCATAAGCATAACTCGTACAAGAGACCTATCCACATAATTCAATTCTAATCATATATATATCAAGGTCTCAACGCCCATGGTCTACTACCATATCAATTCACATTCAATATCTCTTATCCATGACCAACACATGGCATAGGTCCATCATCAAATCAATTTATATTCAATATATTATATCCATGTTCACACATGGTGTAAATTCATCATCAATTCAAGTCATACTCAATATATCAATATCAAATGTATAATATCAATGTATTTGTCATTAGAAGGAAATAGTGTAAGGAACTTAGTCAGATTTACAGAAACAACCATATCAATCGCATTGAGGAATTCATCCATATGTACTCAATCTCATGATTCATTAAGTTTGCCAATGAGCAACTATGCTCCACAGGTGCATCACACAACCTTAATGGTAATGGACATACTTCCATAAGCAACAATCACAACTCAATACTAATGGTTTACAAGGAATCATCATTGAAAAAACATTGCCCTGATAGCCAATTCACAATTTTTAGACAACTAGTCATTAATAAATCCATATAAGGAAATCAATACTTTAACATATCACCATCCTCTAGATAATCATCACTCTTAAGTCCATACAGAGCAACCATATTCTAACAATGAGCATCATGCTCCACGGATCACCAAAAATGTCTCACTATTGAGCAATTGTACTCTAATCATCCATAATATTAATTTCAATGCAGTGTAACCATGCTCTGATAATAATTAATAAACCTAATTCAGAGCAAAATACACTCTGATACCAGCTTGTCACCCCCTGGTTCTCCGAACCTGAATCCCGATGTAATCAAAATAATTAATTAACAAAAATACGAATAAATTTTTCGTGTTTGAAATAATTTCAAAACACCCCAACGATTACATCAAGACTCGAACCACAGAAGACTGAAGAGTGAGATTTGATAATTTATAACTAGATTGTAAAATAAATTTCCCATAATTGTATACAAAAAATAATAGAGTTTACAGCAGAAGAGGAATATGTATATAGGGCACACACCTAGACCCACATATGAAGATATGAGAAAAGGCTCGACAAGGCATACAAATATACAACACAAGCCTAATACGCCACAATCAACCTTACACATAAATCATAAACATGCATTGCCTAAAATATATATATTTATTTATATGGTCATGCAACATACATCTCCAATGTCCATAATTTCTTAATTGACCACATTCGATTCAACCTCAAAATCATATGTCATCAACACTTATACATCCTAAATTGGGCTACATATCCCACATCATTTTATTCATCAAGCGGGTATGAATTCAAATACCCCAAACATCGATACATCATCTACTTATATCATTATTCATAATACATCACCCAATATCTATAGTCATCATATCATTATATATATGTTATTCACAATGAAATAATTTACAACCACTACCGGCCAAGGCATTCTATTACCACTATTTACCTTCACCAAAGCTTTACTTTTAAAATATCTTCATCCCATGATATTCCTGATCAATGCTAAAAATGGACAACATGGGAAAGTGACTTATACATTTTAAATGACGAATATGAATACAATTAAGATTATGTGCATATGCATATTAACATCATGTATGCTTTGCTAAATCATCAATAATTATCATAATTTCCCATTTCAACATTATACACATTCATCCATCAATTCATCACAAAGCAACCACATATACGCATCTACTCTCATTGCCACAATGGGCCAACACCATCATTATCAATCATACATAACCATGCCCTTCATCATATTGGGCCATCACAACAACATTATTATATTTAATATCTTTTCATTGTATTCATATTTTACATGTTGTCTTTTAGGTATTCATTTACCCATCTCATCATCATCACATCTTAATCTCAATCATCATCAATCATCATCACATTCTGGCATATCTCCACGCTATATGCAAATGCTCTTAGGTTAATGCATATGCACAATGGAATAAACATTAATAAATATGGATCTGACTGTGGAAATGAACACCAAATTGTGGGTCAAGCATGATCATATACCATGCCCCTACTGCAGTAGTATAATCTGTACACAAATATCATAATGTTGCATGCAATTCACCATGTTTTACTAGTACCAAACTGCATCGCCCATAATGCAACACCGGCCATTTTCACCATGACCGCGGTAAACATTATATTGCGGGCCAACCATGACTCACATCATGGCAGTTATGATCCAAAGGACCACCGGGGTGACCTGCTCATCAAGAGCCACCCTCCACAAGGGTCAACCACATGTGGCTCCCTGTAGCACAACATAGGCAGCTTCGTGACTTACACACCGTGTCACAAGGGATACAACAAGATTGCTCGTGCACTGAGCCGCCCTTCGATTGGGCCTACCGGGGGAATCCCTTAATCCTTACCAGTAGCGTATGATATGCCATGGATGCAAATGCCAATCAATGCATTCTTACACTATGCATCCTATCATGCCACTCATCAATCATCATCATCCACACTAACACCACCATTCAATCTTTAGTGGATTTTATCATTGCTGGTTTTAGCCATTGTTTCATGTTTTAAGTGTGGCATTTCATTTCAACATAATTCATATCATACATGCAAGTCAGTACTTGCAAAAAATCATAATGACATCACAACATCAACAACATTCATCAATCTTTCATCAATATCACCACATATTTCTTAGTGGGTTTTCATCTCATTGATCATTACCATTGTTTCATATATTAGTGTGGTATTCATAAGAATTCACCAATATGATTTTAAACCACATATACAAGATCACACTTGAATCACACACAATGGCATTCAAAAAATCATTAATAATAACACTCATCCTCTATTCAAGGAAATGATCAACAACATCATCCATCATTATACATTATCGATATCATCTCTGATTCATCGATTTATAACAAATACATTTATCATGCAATCATCCCCTCATTAGTATCATCATTATTTAAGGGTGTGTACATAACCATAACATTTTCTTTTCATTATCAATCATCATTCAAGACACACCATCATCACATACCCCTAATAAGATCTCTCATTTTTATATAACAAAAGGGTTTGGATACTATTAAGCTCATGATAAATTTTAACATTAATATATAGGAGGGAAGTTCCTTTTTAGTCTTAAAAATAGTAGGACATGTCACAAATATTGCCTATTAGTCCCAATTTGATAACCATAAAAAGTTGGGCTCAAGACCCTCTTAAACTTGAGTTTTACAATGTAGCGGGTCCGGTAATTTATACCTCATGAGAGTTAGAAAACTCTAATTGAGGTAAGACCAATTTTCACACCTCCATAATATTATTATCTACAACTTTTATGCAG
The DNA here is from genome assembly GCA_037962975.1 of Clitoria ternatea. NCBI lineage: Eukaryota > Viridiplantae > Streptophyta > Magnoliopsida > Fabales > Fabaceae > Clitoria > Clitoria ternatea. The sequence goes on from CM075673.1 coordinate 47,766,418, forward strand.
AAGTCGAAGGCCAAAAACATCATTAAGATGCCTAAACGGGCCAAAAACAGTAAAGAAATCACAACAGTCAGAAAAACAGCATAATAGTGGCTATAACAGGGCTTTGAATCGATTCAAGCCCTTATGAATCGACTCAAGCGCTTCTAGAGAGCTTTGAATCAATTCAAAACTTGTGTGAATTGATTCAAACACTTCCAGTGGCCCTTGAATCAATTCAAGACTGTTTTGAATCGATTCAAGACAATAATTATGCAGATTTTGCTCAATTTTTCAACTTCTAAGCATCCTAACTCTTTCGTATCAACTCCAAACTCTACCAAATTTTAACACCAACTTATATGCATCATTTATGACATGTAGCCACTAGCCACACTTAAAAATTCCCATAAAGGAGTGACTTATGTGCATAAATGCATTTTGCCCATTTTAAGGTATTTTCATGCAACACAACGGTCTATTCTCAATGGAATTGACCCATTCTAATTTCTACAAGTCATAATTCCTGTATGCATGCTAGTATGACCATTCTAAGCCATCAAATTTTCATAAAACTCATTTTGACCCCATGAGTTCCTCAATTATGCATAAAAATCATAAAACACAACTTCATATATTTGAGTAATTCACCCATTCATGGGTTTCTATACACAAATAATCATGTACAATAAAAGGATCACTAAAAATTCATCATCATCTCATATATATGAAATTCCCAAGCATTTAACAATTTTCCAATCCTATCATCCATCACTTTATCAATCATCTCAACATTGAAAATAATCATGGCAAGGCAAGCATGAGTATAGATCATATACATTCATCTTCAACCATTCAACCCATGCAATTGAAATGTAAACTCCTCTCCTACCTCAAGAGAAGAACCACAATGATCTGCATATTCCAAACGTTCCGCCACATTGCCTGGGATACCATCTACACATTCCACATACACATATGTACACTAAATTAATGAGCCATCACAAGGCATCATCATAAATTTAAGTAATCGTCAACATCTTTTAGAGTTCAATATCAAGTCCTAGAATTGTTAAAACACCTATTCACATACTTGTGTTAGGCTTCAGGAATTCCTTTCCCAAAACCAAGATTTTCTAAATCTCAAAAGGGTTAACTTTACCCCATAGCAACAAGATCTCATCCCTTATCCATAAGGCATCCAACACCTTATAAATCATTTAAATGCCATCATTGTCACTCAAATTCATCATAAGCCATCTTAGCTTCATTCAAGGCCATCAATAATCACAAATTTCAAGTGACACATATGATGGCCTAAGGCCTCATCAATCTTTATCACCCATAATCTCATTAGTCCGTCACAATCTTTATGACCTTAATATTCACATTCATTCTTACACATTTCATAACAACACCCGTCCATGAGTTTCATCCTCTATGTTTCACCATTTCTATCACTACCTGTCATCATAAATAACAACACTTCCATTAAATATCATTTATTCACTTTCAATTCAATCCTTATAGTCACAACATATACATTTTCCCCAAATTCTTAGGGCTAGGGTTTTCTTCAAAATCCAACAACCATTACTAATAACCATCTACCATCATCATAAACAATATCCATATGTAAAATATCATGGGTTCACACTTAAAATCATTTCTCACAACATCACTATTTATTTCCCCCAATTCCTAGAGTTAGGGTTCCATTAAAATCTAACATTCACCATTAATAATCATCATCTTTCACTTCCAACATTGAAATTTTCATATACTCCTTTACACTCATTCAAAAACACATATAAATCACACCCCACCTCTGTGTTTTACATGAAAATGGCTCCCATTCCTAAACCCAATCATAAGGCATTCTCCTAATCAAATAGAGACCAAAACCTAGGGCCAAAAACATCAAAAGAGTGGAGAACTTTTACCTCAATCTCCAAGCTATCCCAAGCCCTAACATTTACACAAAAATAGAAGGAGAAAGAGAGAGCTTCCAAGCATTTGAATCACCTCCAAAATGAAGAAGAAGAGGCATGGTTGGTTGGGTATGGAAAAAGACTCACAAAAATGGTGAGCTTTATAGAAAAAGAAAAGAAAAGAGAGAGCTTGTGTGAGGGAAAAGAGAATTGATGAAAATGAGGAAGGGGGAGGAGAGGTTATGCGTGAAAAATAAGGGAAAGGAAGAGGGAATCAAGTTATAACTTGGTCCTTCATTAAATTGTTTCCCATTTTATAACAAACAGGGTCTCAGTTTGGGCTTAATACTTAATCTAAAAATTATGCTAAAGACATATTTGGATTCCCCATAATATTCTTAACAGCCCTGACCAACGGCATCTCAATCGGAGATACTTGGTCTGACTCCCATATTTTAAACGGGTATAATTTTAACTCCTTAAATCTCAATAAATTATAAATATCCATAATAAATCTCAATTTAATTATTTCCAAAATTTTGGGACACTTATTAACCTATTTATAATTATTTAATATTTATTCCTCCTATTTAATCATTTTTATAAAATTCGGGATGTTACATGAGGTATTTCTTGTAACACCCCTGATAATTTAGGAAAAATTACGTGTAGTGGGAAAGTATTATTAATTGTTTTTGAATATTATTTGGAATTTTTATGAAGAATTGGACAATTATGAATAATTAAATATTATGAATGTAAATAAAATTATTTAATTGGTTGGTTAATAATGAAGTGAAAACCGGTTAAGAGAAGAGAAGTGTTTGAGGAGGAAATGGGGTGGCAACCGGTTGAAAAGGTTACCGGTCACTGGACTTTAAAAGGTTTCTTTTCTTTCTCTCTCCCAATTACCACTCACACGCGAGCCACAATTTCTTCTTCTTCTTCTTCGCTTACTTCCGCTCCTGTTCATCTTCTTTCTCCTTCATCGTTGGTTGCATGCACTAGGAGAGGATCTCGTTTGCATCAAAACCGAGTGCTAAGCTCAGTTTCGTGACTGTGGCCTCAAGGTGAGTCCACTAATCCGTTGCATTTTGTTTCCCTGTTCCCTTTTTGTTTCTTTGGTGATTGAGTAGCCAGGCATGGCTGTGAATGGGTCCGTTCTCCACTCCTCTGGTGAGTGTGAGCTTGAAAATGGTCCTTAGAACTGAGGAGGATGTTAAACTAATGGGCTTTGCACTCTGACCCGTAGGAAGTAGATCAAACAACGAAAGGCCGATTGACGGAGCTGAGACTGTGAACCCAGTGCTCAGAGGGCGTAACCGACACCAGGAGCAGATTATAGAAGCTTGGAACCGAGGTAACGGGGTGTTCAGGTTATGATTAATTAGAATAGGACTTACTTCAGCTCCTGACAGGCTTCCAGTAAACGGATTGTGTGATTATGATATGTGATTATGTGGTGGAGGACGACCAACGGTATAAATTACCCTGTTTTTGGCTTCAGTGGTCAAGTTGGACCCAGTTAAGCTACCCAGAGGTCTTTGATCCAGTGGTTGAGGGGGAGCCAAGTCAGGCTCGGTGAACCAAGTCGGGTTCATGTGATGTCAAGTCGGACTCCTAGCTGAAGGTCGATCCTTTTAGTATCCGGATACTAGGCGTCAAATTTTATCTGAGAGTCAGTTGTGATAATTGATGAATTATTAGTTGTGATGTGTATATTTGCCGAGTGAATCTGTTATATTTACCGACTGACATTTGTTATATTTACCGAGTGACATTTGTTATATTTGCCAACTGACATTTGTTATATTTGCCGACTGACATTTGTTATATTTGCCAAGTGACATTTGTTATATTTGCCGAGTGACATTTGTTATATTTGCCGAGTGTGGATTAGTATGTTTGCCGAGTATGATGTGCTGTATCTGCCGGGTGTGATTTAATTACCGAGTGTGATTTGCAAAGTGTTGAAAATGCAATCGGACGGAACTCATATATATATAACTTGTTAAATTCCGTTCTATATTAATTATGATGCCAAACACTCACCCTTGCTGTTGTTTTCAATATTAGTAACCAGTGACAGGGAGGAAGCCGGAGCCATGGAGTCACGCCAAGGGGGAGATCGATGCCAAGGCCCGAGTGATTTTGAGTGATTGTGTAGAGTATATATATGTATAAGGAGTTTCTGAGTGAATAATATTACCTGTGTGTTGACTTAAATTGAATTGGATGTGAATTTATATTATGCTTGGAATACATTTTCTCATGTTTGCTGTGACTGCCTATTAACTAGTGGATTCATTCCTGAGTGAAGAATAACCGAGAGACCCCATTCTGGGTGGAAAGTTAGATTGTCCTGAGTGAGACTGGTGGGGAGAATGTTCCGAGTGAAGGTGTGTAGTGATTCCGAGTGAAGAAAGAGCTTCTTTCGAGAGGAGTAAGGTTGGGGTATTTTCCGAGTAAGGACATCCGGAGAAACTCTTACCGAGTGTAAGAAGTTAGAATATCCCCGAGAGAGCTGTGACCGAGCGAACCTTTCTGAGTGAGTGGAAGTTGAGTGTTTCCTGAGTGAAACCCTTTTGCCGAGCAAATCCTTTACCGAGTGAAACACCGATGAGAGTTCCCGTGTATGTTTTGTTCAGGCTTAATGTGTGGCACTAGCTCAAGCGAGTCGGCACTCGCTTAAGCGATTCACGGATTTCGCCTCAACACCTTGGGGTCTCGCTCAGGCGAATGACCCCTGTCTTCTTCTTCTTCTTCTTCTTCTTCTTCTTCTTCCCCCGTTGTTTTACCTCCATTTTATTAAAAGATGTGTTTCCGATCGGATATCATTTTGCATACGCTCTGATTATTATTTTGAATATATTCAAGTGAATACTATTTTATATCATTCCCGAGTTGAATCATTTCCGATAAGTTATTATTTTTAACACTTTTATTAAAGGATTTATTTTAGATCGGTTTTGTTTATACTGAGTATGATTTTATTATTTTGAATGTAACTTAAAGAGGTAAATATTATTTTACATTAAGGCCGAGTGGATTATTTATTAAGGGCAGTAAATATTATTTCATATTAAGATCTAAATTTTTTATTAAACACGAAAAATTTATTGTGGAAATAATCTGCCGTGTGAAAAGAAAAAAAGGGTAAATTAACCTAGGATTCTAGTTACAGACACAATATCAGAATTAGCATACTGTAACAAATCCCAATGCTCAGGATATTCAGGAAAATTATATGGCAAATCATGCCTTGCCATAAAACAAGCCAACTTATCATGAATTATCAAACTATATATCTTTCTAGACTTTAATTTTCCTTCCATGTCAACCATCATTTGACCAACATCCTCAAATGTAATCTTTTTACACTTTTCAATATAAAGATTTAAATGTAAGGTTCCATATCTTTTTCCACCAATAGAAAATTCAATAGAACACCAATTATAATATGCTCTCTTTTTCCCACTTACATCCTTTCCAATGTTGGTAAAAAATTTCCAACAATCAGAAGTTAGCTTTCTAAGCCTTTTAGTAGTAGTAGGTTTAATTTCTCTAGATTCTTCCTCTCTAGTTTCAAAACTAATTTCTTCTTGAATCTCATCATCAGACAATAATAGTTTACTTATTATGGAATCCATATTTTAATAGTGTAGAAACAAAACAACACAATGTTTAATTATTTAATCATTTAATTAAATTGAATTTTCCAAAGAATTATAGTATTAATATTTAATAGCATTCAAACTCAAAGAATCAAAGTTTTGGCTAGTGCATAATCAATTTAAATTGAAAGTTCTCCTTACATAATTAATTAATTATCATTATTCACTACTGCATTAGGTATTTTCCTATCTTGGTTTTATTGTTTTGGTTGTTCACAATTCACTAGCATGGAAGTTATACAAATATTGATCAATTAGACTTTACTGATTATCACTCAAATTTCTTCTTATTGAAGGCATAATTAAGAAACTAAAAACTAATAACTCCAAGCCTTTAGAAAAAGACAGTGCAAACTGAATGAAACAAGTAGGTTTGAAATAAACTCACTATATATTCTGATAATTGCATTTTTCAATCCAAACACAAATCAATTTTTTACTATCAGAATATTTTAACACTTATCCAATGACACTGGTCTAATCTCATGTTTTTTGCAACTTGCTTAAGGTAATAGGTTCATATTTAAGAAGGCTGTTTCATAATGTAAATTAATAACAATTTAATGTCAATGTAAAATTCTAGTAAATTACTTCACCTAAAAATTTTTTTTGGTAATTTAAATAATACTATTTCAAAATTTCAAAATTACTTTACCAACTAGAAGACAATATGAATACATTAAATGTTACTACTTCTTAATCCTTGTTTCATTGCACAATTTCATACCTCACAAGTAGATAAGTTGTTACCATTGTTCCTGTTTCACACTTCAACTCGCATGATGCGCACATGCTATGCAGAGCAGACACAACAGCTGGAAGGCTGCAAGCAGTTCTCTTTTTTGAGTTGCACTTGCACATGTAACACCCTCAGTTAATGAAGATAATCTCTTCCACTAGATTAACTCAGCTAACTGAGAGGTTACTAATTTTTAGAAAAATATGGAAATTTTTTTTGTACAAAATAACACATTGTGGAACAAAATCATAATATATACAGGACTACATCATATGTACATAAAGTGGTCTCATCAGATCTATACAACTAAAATATGAAAGAGGTACATAGGCACCCTGTACAAAACATCACTACAAAACATCAAAATAACATAAACTAGCCCTAATCACCAGTCTCGGTCTCCTATGAAGTCCTCATGTAACTAAGGTGATTTTGGCTGAGCTAAAGTGGATGCGATCTGAGTTGAGTCAGACTGGTGAGATGGTCCCGTAGAATCTAGGCTGGGCGATGGTTGATCGGTGGGTGGTCGGATTGCGTGTAAACGACTGGTGTAAACTTCATAGGTCTCGAGCAGGAGGCTCTAAGCCTCTGCCGATATATGCTTATAAACCTTCATCTCTCCATACCTGAAGCTTCTGAATATATCGCGAAGAAAACCTCTAGAACGATCCCATCGACGTCTGTCCAAATAACGCTCCATCGGGGACATGGTGAAGACTCCAAGTTGTAGGTTGAGAATGGAAAAAATGCTGAGGTGTAACTGGGGGGATAACTGGGTCTGATGGATCTACAGTACTGACTGCATCAGTATCTTAGAGGGGATCTCTTCTAAGTCTTCATGACCTTCCTGGTCCTCCTGAAGAATCGCACTCCTGGTATAGTACCTGTGCCTAGCCGAAGGTCTAGAATGGATAATTGTAGAGGTGAGTCTCTGCCTCCACAACAATCGGGGAGTGTCATCATTGACGCTCACCCTAATACAATTCAATCAATTATAATCAACCCTTTCGACTCTCTCTGGGGGTCCCTAGTATGTATGCTAAGTTATCTCACCACTCTTATTTTTCTAACTATTTCAGTTCCCTATTCTCCTCTCAGGGGTACTAATATCTATACAATCAATACACAATCATAGTTTCAGTATGCTGATGCAATACATGAGTCCATTTCGATATTCAATTTTCTTCATTAGTCATCATGATGCATGTGGGCCCATCTTCCACTCATCAATCTCATATACCAGTGTCCATATGTACAACAATCCCGCCTTATCCTTCCTGCCTAACTAGAGTAACTGGAGCTCTCCTCATTCTGGTTTTCACAAATGGGTAAGGACCTGTAGTCCAATCATCACAATGGCCAATCACACATCACATGAGAACGGGCACTCAACGACCATAGAAACCCACACATCTCGACAAAGTATGTAAGATTTTACCATGGTTGTCCGGCATCGGTTACGAATCTGAGCCATTGGAGGGCTGAATCCAATATACTTCCAAGACTACCCTTAGGGTCTCGAGATGCAGCTATTTCTTTAGTATACCCATCATTGTAGGATCTAGGGAATTATTCCAACATCCCTCTTTATCCTCTATATATGATGCCTGATTCAACCATTCATTTTCATTTTGGTCCTTGGCAGGTCCCCTTAATGACTCCCTTCCATTCCTAATGTCGAGTTTTTTTTTTCTTTATCTGGTATAATCAAATTTTCTCTTTTTCTTTAATTTAGTAATCTTACCCGACAATTAGGAATGAAATGAGATTTCATACTTTATCGAAGATTAGGGTACTTTGGCGCTACAACGCCCATAATTCATCTCGGATCCGAGTCTCACACACTTTCATAGTTGAATTATTTCGGGACCCTTACCGATACCATTTTCCATATCTCTTATTCATAATTTTTCTCATCTACTTATCCATACATCACACAACATCCATCAGTATAACGTTTTTATGAGATACTCCATTCAATCAATATATCCATAATCATACATCCACAACCATTTAAATGTATCACATTATCCAAGACAACATATATTTCTAATGCTTACCCATGTAACGTGTACAAGCAACATACTCATGAGAAACTATACTTAAACATTAATCAACATATCACATCAATAACTATACAGTGATACCACGACAATAGCAACGCGGGTCATGAATTTCACTATTTATGGGTGTGATCTAAATGACATATTTATCATTATTAAATTTGATATGCTAGCCTTTACGTCAGGCTATTACTAGATGTTTTAAGTTATATATCAGGTCAGGTTGCTTTTCGAGATATTTGGGTTCTCTTGAACCATTTATGTTCCTATTAATTTAATCAGGCATAATTGATTTATTTTGTTATTTAATTTCTTAATGTCCAATTATGAATTCTTAGGTTATCTTTAAGTAACCTTATCGTCAATTTCATTTCATCAATCTAATTGGGCTTTATTTGTTGAATAACTTATGTTCTTGGTCACTAAACAGGTCTCTAATCCTTTATATTCCAGCAGCGCTTTAGCGATGTTTTTCTTCAACTTAAGATTACCAAATTTTGTAGCTCTTACTGTATTTCTATTATACTCAACTACATTAGCTAAATTATTCCCTTAACTACATTCTTTTGGTTAACTAAATTTATTTCCTCAATGAGTGTCCATTAGCTGTTGAGAAACCTAGGTACTACCTTGACCTTGATATCACAGACTTAGTCTGCCATTACTAAAAGTCATCATTCAATTAATGGTCTAATTTTTTTCACTATAAGTCTAGAAATTGAAGTCCTAAAATTCTTTCTTATTTAACTAATTGATATTTCGAGATATATAAAAACTCCTTTAATTCCTATCTTCTACTTTTAATGGTTATCTAAATTTTCTAACTTCTAACTTTTACTTTTTTTTGTTAGGATTCCAATTTCTAGGTCCACTCTCTTTAGGTGAATAACTCTATTCCCTAACTTATTGGGATCTTTCTTTATACCTTACTCCTGTAACATCCCGATTATTTAATTAATGGCAAGATTAATATTAAGTGCTAATTAAGAATTAAAGAAAACTTGATGCTAATGGAAGTGATTGGATATGACACATGATTGGATGGTGGCCCCATTTGCACGTTTCCCACCCGCTCACTCTCTGCCATTTTCTCTTGGCCCATGTGCTGAAGATAAACCACCCCTTCATTCTCTTAAATTCCTACGAGACTTTTCTTCTTCTCCTTCTACTTCTCTTTCTCTTCTCTGTTTTCCTTCCTCCCCATCAACGTGCGACTGTGGTATTTTGGGGGACTCGAAGATCCCACTGTTGGCAAGGAGCGATCATTCAGAGGAGGAGCAACTCCCAGTTTCTCCAAGCTGTGTGTGGTGTTCATCTGGATTTGAAAGTTGTTGAGCGAGAGAGATTGAGGGAACGAGCAGAGCACGGGTCAACACTGAAAATCTAGGAGCTTCTTACGTCTTTCCAGTAGGTAGGGGGCGCTTTACATCTCAAATGCATAGTTATGGATGGATCCCGTGTGAAAGTACTGCATTTTGTGTTTATGGTTGTGAATATGTTGATTGTGTGAATCATATGATAATAACTTTCGAATACCGGGTGTGTGTGTGCGTTAGCTGAGTCACGTAAGGTTATATCCTTCTTCGTCCATGAGATGTGTGTTAGTAAACATATGAATGTATGAAATGTACTGGATCTGTGTTGGCTGAGTGCATGTGTTAAGAGTTTGTTATGCTGAGTCCCGTGTGTAGTTTAACACTTAACAGCATATGGTATATGTTATTGATATTGCTAATACCGAGTGTATATTGTGGGACTGTTGGTTGATTCCTGTGTAGATTTTTATATTAGAAAGCATGAAACCGTGTTGTTACGAATAATGGTATGATTACCGAGTACTTGTACTGAGAAGCCAAGGTAAATCCCTGATTGATATCTTATGATTGTATGCATATAAATGCTTGGATGAATCTGATGGGATTTCATAATGAATACATGAGATGCATGTGTTATGTGGTTTTACCGAGTAAAATGCCACTGTTGTGCTAATGGATATGTATGGAAAAATAATAAAAGACCTTGGGTTGGACTCAAGGCAATACCGAGTGAAACACTCATGTACTAGCGTTGGACGCTTGGTGAAAGTCCTTGGGTTGGACTCAAGGCAAGCTTACCGAGTTGGACTCGGGGCTGCCCGTAACACTCCCGTTGTCGCTTGGAGGGATTGTGTTACATGTGAGGGCAAACGGTTTGGTACCAGTAAAACGGCCGGATCAGCTTGGAGCTGAGAAAAAGGCTTGGAGCCTATGTTGCAACATAAAAATTAATAAAAAACTGATCGGATCCGACTGAAATTAATGTGTGCACACTTATACTTTTGATGAGCTCAATGTGGTTATATGCGTATGTATGGGGAATATCAATATGAGCAATATGGTTGTGTATTACTGATTAATATGGTTGTGTGTTATTTGAATAAATTCTGATTGAATGATACTGTGTGTGGATATATCAAATGACAGTGCATATGATAGATTGATTGAGAGATAATGCTGTATAGTGGAAAGCTAGAGGATTTTCTAAGTCATTACTGTCATTTTATATGTAAAAGCTCACCCCTATTGTGGCCATATTTCAGTGGATGTTGCTCAGAATGAGGAATGATGGGAGAGCACCAATTGCTGGGAAGTGCATTGTACAGTGGAAGTGTACGTGTAGATATATATTGTGTAGATGGTTTTTGTATAGCCTTGGCCGGCTCTTAGTTTAACGTTCTGTTTTTAATGTGTAGGATTTGCACTCTCGGTATTGAGAGTAAAACTAAACATATTTCAATATATATATAATGCTATGTGTTTTATCTTGTTCAGTGGGTAATGACGTGGGTGAATGTCTAAGTTGTGTGCATCTATTTTCTACTAAATGAATAATGCTTGCGTGATTCCGAGTAAGGGAGAGCTAAGGTAAATCCGAGTGAGGTGAGATAAGAGACCCTCTTTCGAATGAAGAAGGGTTGGGCTAATCCTGAGTGAGTTATGCTCTTTAAAGGACTATTTCCCTAGGAGGATCAATTGAAGGGTGTTATGCGAGAAATCCCTTTAATAAGCCTATTCCGTGTGGATAAGGCCATGATATCCCGAGTGAGTGAAGTCTTGTAATTCTGAGTGGGAATTGATTTAAAAACTTCCCGAGTAAGAACTTATTAGAATTTCCCGAGTGAAGAGAAACTAGAGTATTCCGAGTGAACGAAGCTATGAAATCCTTAAGCGAGACTTGACCTTGTAGAGAGTTCTCAAGGTAAGAGAGATCAAATATGCCGAGTGAAAAATATGTGAAACATTTCTGAGTGATACGAGACTGTGGAAAATATTCTGTGCGAGGAAAACTTATAGATTTCGAGTGTAATGGTCGCGGGAATAATTCCTGAGTGAACTTAGGTTCAGATTTTGAGTGATAAGGTTACCGCATGAACTTAGGTTCAGATTTCGAGTGATAAGGTTACTGAGTGAACTTAGGTTCCGATTCTGAGTGATAAGGTTACCGAGTGAACTTAGGTTCAGATTCTGAGTGATAAGGTTACCGAGTGAACTTAGGTTCCGATTTCGAGTGATGAGGATACCGAGTGGACTTGAGTTTAGATTCCGAGTGGTCGAATTATCCGAGTGTCTTGTTCGCTTGAGCGAGTAAGGTTTCGCTCCAGCGATCATGGTTCGCTTAGGCGCTTTCTTTCGCTGGCTATTATTTAATCAATATTAGGCCTTGCCAGCGTGGGGGCATCCTGACCCGGTCCTTCCTTTCTTGGGTCGGATTCCTATTCCGATTTTTCCCCTTTTAGCCGTTCGGAATTTTTGGAAAAACTTTTCCCTTGTCTCGGATTTTATTTAATTTAGCTAGGATGTTTCATTTTGGTATCAGAGCGGACTTAAAAGGTCCAAGGCCTAGGTATGCTTACTCTTAGTAAGCGGTTGTGTGCATTATGACCGAGTGTCGTATTTATTTGTAGCATCTGATGGATTTGATCCATGTTTAAGCATAATTTGAGTGGCCATATGCCTATGAGGTGTTGTTTTGGGGGTAGAAGATTGTTCCTACCCTGGTCCGATTAATTATATGATACTTAAGGATTGTATAATAATGTGTTATAATTATTGAATGTGGGATTGAAGTCCGATTGGTAGTGAGTAATTCTGTAAACTTATCCTTGAAAGGGGTGTTAATTTCAGGATAAGTCATGGCAAATCGTCACAGCATGGAAGCCATAGCCACAGCATTCCAGGGTTTCACTGACATATTCAAGAGGCAGAACCAGCCTTGAACTGATGATGACCAAGGGTTGGACCGCTTCCTGAAGAGGAAGCCGAGTGAGTTTGAAGGAGTATTCAATCCCGAATCGGCTTATTCATGGATTCAGGATTTAGAAAGGATCTTTGGTGGCCTTCAATGTACCGAGGCCCAGAAAGTGGACTATGTTGTATATATGCTGCGAGCTAAAGCTGAGTGTTGGTGGAAGATCACCAAGCCCGATTGACTGATGCAGGTACCCAGTTAATCTGGGAGAATTTTAAAGCATGTTTTCTGGAGAAATACTTTCCTGACACGGTGAGGAGTCGGAAAGAGTTGGAATTCATGGAACTAAAGCAGGGTTCTATGACTGTTGAAGAATAAGCTGCTAAATTCGAAGCACTATGCCTGTTCTATCCTCCATTTCAGCAACTTGGAACCGAGGGTTCTAAGTGCATTAAGTTCGAAAGCGGATTGAGACCCAAGATTAAGAGAGCCTTCAGACACCAGGAGATTCGGAATTTTCTAGTGTTGGTGAACAAATGTAGAATTTTTGAGGAAGATGAGAATGTCCACCGGGCCAGAGCAGTAGGACCAACACGTCCTTGAAGCCACAGCAGCCTCGCTTCAAGAAGCTGGGTAATGTTGGAAGAGGCGGATCCTCCTCTAAATATCGAGGACGGGGAAATCGTGGTGGTCATTTTGGAGGTCGTCCTAGGAATGGTAAGTGCTTTAGATGTGGTGGTGACCACTTTGCCCGAGAGTGTGATGTTGGAAGAGATGTTGTATGCTTCCATTGTAATGAAAAAGGGCACGTACGCCCCGACTACCCTCAGCTGCAGCAAGCCAATGCAAACGTACAACGTGGAGGTTTCCGAGGAAGAGGTCGCGGAAACGGCGGCCGGGGGTATGGAGGCAGAGGCAATGGAGCTCGGGGTAATATGATGTTTGCCCCAAATAACCGAGAGAGAAATGCTAAGCAACCAGCTGCAGGACGGGTTTATGCAATCAATGCCGAGGAAGCTGCACAAGCTAACGACTTAGTGCAAAGTAAGTGCTCACTCAGTAGTCATACTCTTGATGTAGTTTTTGATTCTGGAGCTACCCACTCCTTTATAGCTGACGATTGTGTGAGACGTTTAAGGTTGCCGACTGTGTATATAGATCAAACTTTGGAGGTATCCAATCTGACCGGTGTTAAAGTGTTGACATCGATGATGTGCAAAGACGTAACCTTTACGTTGGGCGATCGGAGTTTTACCTTCGATTTAGTATGTGTGCCTCTGAAAGACCTCGACATCGTACTTGGCATGGATTGGCTTTCAGCCAACAAGGTGCTGGTGGATTGCCAAAGCCGAAGGGTGATTTTTCTGAGACAAATCCATAATGATTACACAGTGTAAGGTATAGCCCAGTTATTTGTGATGCTTTGTTTGACTGAGGGTGAGAGTAGAATCCGAGTGCATGATATTCTGATTGTTTGTGATTTTCTTGAGGTGTTTCCGGATGATGTGCCGGGTGTCCCTCCAAATAGAGAAGTTGAATTCTCTATTGACTTAATCCCTGGAGCCGAGCCAGTCTCCAGTGCTCCTTATAGGATGTCTCCAACTGAATTAGCTGAGTTGAAGAAGCAAGTTGACGAGTTGCTCGGTAAACAGTTCATTTGACCGAGTGTATCACCGTGGGGTGCACCAGTGTTACTCGTCAAGAAGAAGGATGGCAGCATGAGGTTATGTATCGACTACCGACAGCTAAACAAGCTTACGATCAAGAACCGGTACCCATTACCTAGGATTGATGATTTGATTGATTAGCTGCGGGGTGCTTCAGTCTTCTCAAAAATCGATTTACGGTCAGGATACCACCAGATCCGGGTGAAGGACTCAGATATTCCCAAGACCACGTTTAGGACTCGGTATGGTCATTACGAGTATGTAGTAATGCCATTCGGCGTGACAAATGCCCCTGCTATATTCATGAATTACATGAACAACATTTTCCATCCATACTTAGACCGATTCATGGTCGTTTTTATCGATGATATCTTGGTTTATTCTAAAACCCCTGAGGAGCATGAGGAACATCTCCGATCGGTACTCCAAGTATTAACGGAGAAGCAACTGTTTGCAAAACTTTCGAAGTGTGAGTTCTGGATGGATAGGATCCATTTTCTTGGGCATGTAATTTCCGAGGAAGGTGTCTCAGTAGATCCTTCCAAGGTGGAAGCTGTAATGGCGTGGGAGAGGCCTAAGTCGGTCTCGGACATCAGAAGCTTCATGGGTCTGGCCGGTTATTATAGAAGGTTTATTGAGGGGTTCTCTAAGCTTGCTCTGCCCCTGACCAAGTTGACTCGGAAGAATTTTCCTTTCGTGTGGAGTTCAGAGTGTAAGAAAAGTTTCCGAGAGCTAAAGACTAAGTTGACAACGGCTCCAGTGTTGGCATTGCCAAATTTACAAGAAAGCTTTGTAGTTTATTGTGATGCATCCGGACTCGGTCTCGGATATGTGCTGATGCAGAAGAACCGAGTGATAGCTTATGCCTCTCATCAATTGAGGCCACACGAGCAGCACTATCCGACTCACGACTTGGAGTTGGCAGCTGTTGTCTTCGCATTGAAAATATGGAGACATTACTTGTATGGCTCCAAATTCTAGGTTTACAGTGACCACAAAAGCCTCAAATATTTATTCGATCAGAAAGAGCTGAACATGAGGCAAAGGAGGTGGATGGAATTCTTAAAAGATTACGACTTCGAGTTGAAGTATTATCCGGGTAAGGCGAACGTTGTGGCCGACGCCTTAAGTCGAAAGTCGATTCATGTGGCAACAATGATGGTGAAAGAAATAGAATTAATTGAACAATTCCTAGACATGAATTTACACATGATGTCTCTTCGTCTCGGAAGGTAACGCTCGGAATGTTGAAGATAGCTAGTGAGTTTCTGAAGCTAGTGTATGAGAAGCAAAGGTCGGATTCCTACTTAGCTGAGATGAAAGAGACTCAGGCTAAGGGCAATGATCTGTCCTTAACCAAGGGCTCGGATGGAATTTTCTGGGTGAAGGATAGGATATATGTGCCGGGTGCTGGCGAATTGAGGAAGATGGTGCTCGATGAAGCCCACAAGAGCCTGTTAAGCATCCACCTGGGCATTACAAAGATGTACCATGACTTGAGGATACACTTCTGGTGGCCCGGATTGAAAAGAGACGTGGTCGACTATGTGGCTCGGTGTATCATTTGCCAGAAGTCAAAAGTTGAGCACTAGAAACCGTATGGTGGATTGCAACCTCTTGAAATCCCCGTGTGGAAATGGGACTCAATTGCCATGGACTTTGTAATGGGATTGCCTAGAACCCGAGTGGGTTATGATGCCATTTGGGTCATTGTGGACCGGTTGACGAAGTCTGCACACTTTCTACACATGAATATGAGATATTCACTGCAGAAATTGGCCCAGATTTATATTCGAGAAATTGTCCGACTGCATGGTGTGCCGACTTCTATCATGTCGGACAGGGATCCTAGATTTACTTCCCGGTTTTGGGGAAGCTTGCACCAGGAAGTAGGCACAAAACTCCGACTGAGTTCAGCCTACCATCCCCAGTAGGAAGGGCAGTCCGAGCGGACAATACAAAGTTTGGAGGACTTGCTGAGGTCGTGTGTGTTGGAGCACGGTGGTAGTTGGGACCAATATCTCCCTCTGATTGAATTTACATATAGTAACAGCCACCACAGCAGCATTGGCATGGCACCATATGAAGCATTATATGGCTGGAAATGTCGAACCCCACTCTGTTGGTCGGAAACCGGTGAAAGTCTATTGTTGGGACTGGGAATTGTGAAGCAGACTTCTGAACAGATTCAAGTAATTAGGGAAAATATGAAGGCATCTCAAGACCGACAGAAAAGCTACCATGATAAGCGGACCAAGCTGCTTGAATTTTCGGTCGGCGATAAAGTGTTCTTGAAGGTTTCACCGAATAAAGGGGTGGACGAGCCTTGAAGAGTGGGAAATTAAGCCCCCGGTACATTGGACCCTATGAAATATTGGAAAGGGTCGGTCCTGTGGCATACCGATTAGCATTGCCGACTCATCTATCAAACTTACATAATGTGTTTCACGTGTCTCAATTGAGGAAGTGTTTACCCGATTGTACACATGAGATGCCGGATGATGAAGTCGAAATCAGAGAGAATTTGACGACTATTGCTATACCGACTAAAATTATGGACCGGTCGGTAAAACGCTTGAGGAGCAAGGATGTGCAACTAGTTGAAGTAGCATGGCAACAAAATGGATGTACTTCTTATACTTGGGAAGGTGAGGATGCCATGAGGCAGCAGTATCCCGAGCTATTTTATTGAGGTAAGCTTGTGTTTGAATTTCGAGGACGAAATTCTTTGAGGGGGGCAGAAGTGTAACATCCCGATTATTTAATTAATGGCAAGATTAATATTAAGTGCTAATTGAGAATTAATTTAAAATAAAAGAAAACTTGATGCTGATGAAAGTGATTGGATATGACACATGATTGGATGGTGGCCCCATTTGCACGTTTCCCACCCGCTCACTCTCTGCCTTTTTCTCTTGGCCCATGTGCTGAAGATAAACCACCCTTCATTCTCTCAAATTCCTACGAGACTTTTCTTCTTCTCCTTTTACTTCTCTTTCTCTTCTCTGTTTTCCTTCCTCCCCCATCAACGTGCGACTGTGGTATTTTGAGGGACTTAAAGATCCCACTGTTGGCAAGGAGCGATCATTCGGGGAGGAGCAGCTCCCAGTTTCTCCAAGCTGTGTGTGGTGTTCGTCTGGATCTGAAAGTTGTCGAGAGAGACTGAGGGAACGAGTAGAGCACGGGTCAACACTGAAAATCGAGGAGCTTCTTGCATCTTTCGAGTAGGTAGGGGGCGCTTTACATCTCAAATGCATAGTTATGGACGGATCCCAGGTGAAAGTACTGCATTTTATGTTTATGGTTGTGAATATGTTGATTGTGTGAATCATATGATAATAACTTTCGAATACCGAGTGTGTGTGTGCGTTAGCTGAGTCACGT
The DNA here is from genome assembly GCA_037962975.1 of Clitoria ternatea. NCBI lineage: Eukaryota > Viridiplantae > Streptophyta > Magnoliopsida > Fabales > Fabaceae > Clitoria > Clitoria ternatea. Next base: position 47,784,079 of record CM075673.1, read on the forward strand.
AAGGTTATATCCTTCTCCGTCCATGAGATGTGTGTTAGTAAACATGTGAATGTATGAAATGTACTGGATCTGTGTTGGCCGAGTGCATGTGTTAAGAGTTTGTTATGCCGAGTCCCGTGTGTAGTTTAACACTTAACAACATGTGGTATATGTTATTGATATTACTAATATCGAGTGTATATTGTGGGACTGTTGGTTGATTCCTGTGTAGATTTTTATATTAGAAAGCATGAAACCGTGTTGTTGCGAATAATGGTATGATTACCGAGTACTTGTACTGAGAAGCCGAGGGTCAATCCCTGATTGATATCTTATGATTGTATGCATGTAAATGCTGGGATGAATCTGATAGGATTTCATAATGAATACATGAGATGCATGTGTTATGTGGTTTTACCAAGTGAAATGCCACTGTTGTGCTAATGGATATGTATGGAAAAATAATAAAAGACCTTGGGTTGGACTCAAGGCAATACTGAGTGAAACACTCGTGTACTAGCGTTGGACGCTTGGTGAAAGTCCTTGGGTTGGACTCAAGGCAAGCTTACCGAGTTGGACTCGGGGCTGCCCGTAACACTCCCGTTGTCGCTTGGAGCGATTGTGTTACGTGTGAGGGCAAACGGTTTGGTACCAGTAAAATGGCCGGATCAACTTGGAGCTGAGAAAAAGGCTTGGAGCCTATGTTGCAACATAAAAATTAATAAAAAACTGATCGGATCCGACTGAAATTAATGTGTGCACACTTATACTTTTGATGAGCTCAATGTGGTTATATGCGTATGTATGGGGAATATCAATATGAGCAATATGGCTGTGTATTACTGATTAATATGGTTGTGTGTTATTTGAATAAATTCTGATTGAATGATACTGTGTGTGGATATATCAAATGACAGTGCATGTGATAGATTGATTGAGAGATAATGCTGTATAGTGGAAAGCTAGAGGATTTTCTGAGTCATTACTGTCATTTTATATGTAAAAGCTCACCCCTATTGTGGCCATATTTCAGTGGATGTTGCTCGGAATGAGGAATGATGGGAGAGCACCAATTGCTGGGAAGTGCATTGTACAGGGGAAGTGTACATGTAGATATATATTGTGTAGATGGTTTTTGTATAGCCTTGGCCGGCTCTTAGTTTAACGTTCTGTTTTTAATGTGTAGGATTTGAACTCTCAGTATTGAGAGTAAAACTAAACATATTTCAATATATATATAATGCTATGTGTTTTATCTTGTTTAGTGGGTAATGACGTGGGTGAATGTCTAAGTTGTGTACATCTATTTTCTACTAAATGAATAATGCTTGCGTGATTCCGAGTAAGGGAGAGCTAAGGTAAATCCGAGTGAGGTGAGATAAGAGACCCTCTTCCGAATGAAGAAGGGTTGGGCTAATCCTGAATGAGTTATGCTCTTTAAAGGACTATTTCCCTAAAAGGATCAATTGAAGGGTGTTATGCGAGAAATCCCTTTAATAAGCCTATTCCGTGTGGATAAGGCCATGATATCCCGAGTGAGTGAAGTCTTGTAATGCCGAGTGGGAATTGATTTAAAAACTTCCCGAGTAAGAACTTATTAGAATTTCCCGAGTGAAGAGAAACTAGAGTATTCCGAGTGAACGAAGCTATGAAATCCTTAAGCGAGACTTGACCTTGTAGAGAGTTCTCAAGGTAAAAGAGATCAAATATGCCGAGTGAAAAATATGTGAAACATTTCCGAGTGATACGAGACTGTGGAAAATATTCCGAGCGAGGAAAACTTATAAATTCCGAGTGTAATGGCCGAGGGAATAATTCCCGAGTGAACTTAGGTTCAGATTTCGAGTGATAAGGTTACTGAGTGAACTTAGGTTCCGATTCTGAGTGATAAGGTTACCGAGTGAACTTAGGTTCCGATTCCGAGTGATAAGGTTACCGAGTGAACTTAGGTTCAGATTTCGAGTGATAAGGTTACCGAGTGAACTTAGGTTCCGATTTCGAGTGATGAGGATACCGAGTGGACTTGAGTTTAGATTCTGAGTGGTCGAATTATCCGAGTGTCTTGTTCGCTTGGGCGAGTAAGGTTTCGCTCCAGCGATCATGGTTTGCTTAGGCGCTTTCTTTCGCTGGCTATTATTTAATCGATATTGGGCCTTGCCAGCGTGAGGGCATCCTGACCCGGTCCTTCCTTTCTTGGGTCGGATTCCTGTTCCGATTTTTCCCCTTTTAGTCGTTCAGAATTTTTCGAAAAATTTTTCCCTTCTCTCAGATTTTATTTAATTTAGCTAGGATGTTTCAACTCTAATTTAGTGTCTAATTATCCTTTTCTTTTTCTTTTTGTCGTTGGCCCATTTAATCATTAAGATATTTAACTCTAAAAACTGTTTCCTAGCTAAGTTTCTTTTTTCAATTTATTACATTTACTCAAGTTCCTAAGCTATCATTTCTTTCTACTTCAAGTGGTCACAAAAGTGGTTGCTAAATTTGTCGCCAAAGATTTTCTTCTATCTTCTAATATTCATTACTCTAATATCCACTTATTTTTTTCTCCTTACTTAATTTATAAAACTATATTGGGCCTAAGTTATAAAAATATTTGAATAAAGTTCTTTTGAGTAAACTTTCTAACAAAATATGAATTTATTTAGTTAACTTATTTATTATACTTCTCTTTGAAAGATAATATCACTTTTTATAACTTAGTAAAAGAAATCATTTTTAACCGTCTGATCGAGAATTCTTCTTGATATGCGTGATGTTTCCAAAACAACCCAACAATGTATAATGATCAATTAAATTTCTAATAGCGAGGCTTACTAGAAAATAATTTACAAATTACACAATAACATCACGAAAGTAAAATTTATTAATACAACTATATCAAATAAAACCGAGCCCGTCTAAACGCTAAATTTTCTAAGTTTCCTTTTACTTATTCGATTGCGATAAAATCCTCCAAGCCCGTGAACATCAAATTACGCCAAATTAAATTCTAAAATTCTTACTAAATTAAAAATATAGTAATTTTAACGGTTGCTTACATAATCTTCGCGGTTTGAGATCTAACCGTTGGATCGTGACAAAATTCTAAACGGAGGTTCCCGAATAGACAAGCGACATTATAGGATAATGAAAAATATAAACAAATGAGGAAAAGACCCCCTTTACCTCTTGATACTGCCACTATTCAGAAAAAGAGAACGGTGGCCTCGCTGAAAATTTTATCGAATGCTCCGGACGTCCCCCTATCGTCGCTTAAACTCCCTATCCTATGGAGAATCACACATGCAACAAAGAGGAACAAGAATTCACGGTTTTAGCCTTCCAAAAGAGCAAGGAATTAGTTCACAATACATGCATGAGGATGGACAAACTTGAAGAAAATGGAATCAAAGATTTTAGGAGTAGAAAAATCAAAACCTCACCTTGCCTTGGCTTGAGATGGTCATGGTTTTGAAGCTTGGTCCAAGGAGGAAGAAAGCCAATTTTTTTAGAGATCTAAGCTTGAAGAAAAACTAAAAAATAAGGTTGGCTTGGGTGGAGAGTGGCCACGGTTTAGGGTAGAAAAAGAGGAAGAAAGGAGGTTGTGATGGTTGGTGATGGTGGCCTAGAATAGTGCTCTTGAGAGAAGGAAGGAGTTATGGTGAGTATGGTTGGTGGAGGATGGTTTTGAAGAGGGAAGATTGTTATTGGAATAGGGGAATGAAAAGAAGAATGGTGGCTGGATTGGTACCAAGAGAAGAAGTGGAGTTTGGATAGTATAAAGAAATTATTAAGATTAGGTGAATTTGTATAAGCATATGTATTTAAAAGGGGGATGGGATTTCTTGATTTGAAATGGGAGAGCTAAACATGAGTGTGCAACTAAATTTTAGGGCAGAGCAATAAGTTACATTTGTAGCATGGCATGATGGCTTTATGGTGGCATGTTTATGATGATATAACATCATGTGATGTTAACTCGTTGCAAAGGAAGTAACGTGGGAAGCAAGGAGAAAAGTGGGGCTGAGTAAGACATGTGGTGGACAGCTATTACATGGAGGGAAAGCGTGGAGGGGGTAGGTGTCACTCAGAGGTGGCCAGAAAATTAATTTGTTACACGAAGAATTAAAGCGTGCAGAATTTTTATGAACCGGAAAATAAGGAAGTTAAAAATAAATATGGGTTAATTTGTGGGATGAGAATCTTGGAAAACAATCAATACAAAGTTTGTAGATCTTCTTTTTTCTCTTTAAACCGATACATCATAGGTGATGATTAGAGATTGGTAGCCCGGGATATACCCGATTTATGAAAGGATGCTCCAGAAGCTCCGGAATCAGCTATACCTTTGGGAATAAATTCACCATTAATTTTCCTTTGAGAATTTGGTTTTGTGCCCTTCATAACAATTGTATAATTCTTTGATGCGGATCCATAACAAAAAGAATGAAGCAATTTAAGCACTGGACAAGGGAGATATGTGAATTTTTCTACAGACAACCAACATTAAAATGAAACAACTAAGGGGTCATAAAGATTTACTAAACTTTACCGATCTAGAGGTATTTACCCTTCAATGTCTCCACAAAAAACATAGATAATTTTGTTACGGAGGTTTTGACACCAAGTATATGCAAATTGAAGGTCGTATGAGAGAGTTATGAATTTTTTTGAACCATGCGCAGGGAAAAACGTCCAAACATTGAAATTTTGAGGCGAACATACTTAATCTTTGATTTTAGGGTTGAGAGAGTAAGAATCAGAGTTTGAGGCTAGAAATGGAGGTTAAAGATCTTTTTAAAACAAAGAAATCGAGACCTCCAAGATTGTATGCAAAAGTTGGCTTCAAAACACTCAAGGTATTCGGGTCGATTTTTAAAGCGATTTATAAAGAAAATGATTTATGGAAAACAAGGGTGATGGAGTCTAGAACGAGCTTCGGCCTCTTCAGGAAAAGTTTCTAAAACATCAAAACGAGTCACCAAAGACTGACCATGTCACCATCAGATATCCTAAGGTATATGGACAGTCAAATGTAAGAGATGTTAAGGATTCTGATTTGGTCGGTTAGGCTAAGTCAGGCACCCTTGATTCTTTACGAAACGATCCAAACAGGACTAGTTTCCCTACTGGATCACTAGTCTCGGGTCGAACATCAGAGTCCGACCTTAGGTTAGGTTCTATAGTTCAAATCTGGGGAACCAGGCGATATTTATTATTAACATATTAAAATAATCAATTAATTCTTAACTAAACCTCATTATAAATATACTTTCATATTTTAAACTTATTATTAATAATATTAGGTATCAAAATAAATATTATCTACTCACTTCATTTTATCTAAATTAACTAAAGTCTCCAATAATAAAATCCATTAACCAGTTAATATCAAAATAATATATTATCTACTAATCACTTTTATTAAAGAGTTTAATTAATATCTTATCAGATCTTGGGCTCTTATAATCATCTAACCTTAAAATCCAACTTGATACTTAAATAAGTCTAATTATCCTCAATCAGTTATGTCCACTATTAACAGATAATTGACTAACATCATTTATAAATTACCAAGACTAGACATCATTCATAAATCATTATTTCTAGCATCAATAACAAGAATATATATATATATATATATATATAGACACACACACACACATCTCATTAATAGTCTAAATGTCAAATCAAACACAATTATCTCTTCACATAATTCACTACTAAGTCAACAAATTCCTCTAAATTTCACTATTACACACAGCCTCTCTCACTCACTTATTTCATTTGACTAAGCTATTCCCTATTCACATTCTCTCGGGGTCTCTCTTCCTCGTGCTTAAAACAACCTAGGGGCTAGGCCAAAGCCTCAATTCTCCTAAGGTACTCTCAGAGGTCCCGAGAGCTTGGGCTCCTAGTCTGGAAAATTAGGGCTGTTACAACACACACAGCTTCAAGTGGTTCAATGTGACTGGGTCAAATTTGGACCGCATAGAGAAAACAACAAAAGGAAAGGTTGGGAAAGCTCTCAATCTCAAACCTTAGCTAATCTAAAATTAATTTCAATGGAACAAAATAGGCCCAAGTCCAACCTTTTTTTATGATTTGATTTTAAATTATATATATATATTGATGGTTCAGAGTTAGACTTAGAAAGAGAGTTGAATAAGTCTTAGACTCTTTTTATGGAATGATGAACCAAAGAAAGCTAAGTAATTAGACTATACGGAACAAACTTTAAAGAGTAAGGAAGGAGAGCAATACAAAGAATTTATATTGGTTCACTTCTAACACAAATGCTACGTCCAATGTCTTCTAACATAAAGGATTTCCACTATTATAAGTTCTCCTTTACAATAACAACACCAGACTAGTGCCACAAGTATTCTTGACTTCAGCCACTCGTGGTTTATACCTAAGTATTCTTTTACAACAAGCCATTCTTGGCTTAACAACCCAAGTATTCTTTCAAAATCCTCTTCAGGCCAACAACGTTTCCTACATTCACTAAGGATGACAATGTGTTTGAATATGTTAACACGTCCAAAGATGTGCAAAGATTTTGATAATGACAAACACTCTTGAAGAAACCGATGCAAAAACAAAGACATGAAATCAGAATTGAAGTAACAGCGAAGATAATCGATTAGGCCATAGATGCTAATCGATTAGGAGCTTTCTGTTTTGGAATTAATTGCATCAGGTATGAAAGCTAATCGATTAGGAAGCCAAATAATCGATTAGGTACACACTGGAATTAAGGTAATCGATTATACACCAGAGACTAATCGATTACAACAATCAGAAATGGGACAAAATGCATCAGGTATGAAAGCTAATCGATTAAGGGAACCATATAATCGATTAGTGAGTCACTGGATTTAAGGTAATCGATTGCAAGACATGCTAATCGATTAGGATGCTGCGAAAACAAATTAAATGCATCAGGTACAGATGCTAATCGATTAGAGGAAATGAAATAATCGATTAGTGACTCTCTGACTTGAAGCTAATCGATTACAACGCGAGGGTGTAATCGATTACGCTAGTGGAAAAACAGATTTAAGTGGGAAACCAGCTCATGTCTCCACCATTCTTCAAATTCCCACTAAGTGCAACGGCTATGATGAACTAGGGCACACCTCAACTGCTATCTTGGCTCTATAAATTGAAGAGGAAGACAAGCACAAAAATACAACTAAGAAGCAACAATTCATAGCTCTATTTTGTGCTTTGTAAGCCTATTTCTTGCATATTGTACTTTCACTTGTATATCCTCTCATCTTGAGAGATTAGAATTTGGGAGAGTTTTTCATTTGTATATCTGCTCTATTAAGAGAGTATATTGATTGTAAACACAAACTCCAAACACAAGATATTCACTCTAGGTTGAGTGGTTGTTCACTCTAGGTTGAGTGGTTACAAAGATTGAGGATTCAATCTTTGGGATATTGTGAGATTGAGAGATTGGGTGGGTTGCCCTTATACTTGTGAGGATTGGGTTCTTGAGTGTGGGACACTAGGAAGCCGCAATTGCTCAAAGTTGTATCTCTAGTCTACAATAGTTGAAAATCCTCTAAGTGGGTTGCTTAGAGGCGAGACGTACACCGGATTGGGTGGAACTCGTTACATCGGTTTGCAAGCTTCTCTTCCTTACTCTTTTACTTTCATTTACTGCATATTTGTTGATTGGTATTGATTGGTTGAGAAGAGCTCACTTGAACTTGCTTAATTTGGTATACCTCTAATATTGCACACCAAATGTTTGATAAATTGCTTCAGCAATATTTCTCATTGTAGTGCATTGCTTGTTATCCTCCATTCTATTTCACTTGCATAATCTCACGATCTTGGTTATAAAAATCAATTTCAAAGGTATTCCAATCAAAAGTTTTAAAACTCAATTCACCCCCTCTCTTGAGTATTGAGGCCACTTGAACAACAAGTGGTATCAGAGCTTGACTCTTGGTAGATCAAGCTTAACAGCTTCAAGAGATTAAATGGCCTCAAGTTCTCAAAATGTTTTTCCCGAGGGTGGTGCTATAAATAGACCTCCCGCTTTTAATGGGGAAGGGTATGCGTTTTGGAAAGAAAGAATGAAAATCTTCATTCAATCAATTGACTTGAGAATATGGAATACCATTGAAAATGGTCCTTATATACCGATGCATACTATAGATAGCAAGAATGTTGAAAAACCTATAGATGAATGGACAAGCGAGGAAGAAAAGAAAGTCCAATATGGCTACAAGGCCAAAAATCTCATTACTATGTCTTTAGGTCAAGATGAATTTTTTAGGATAATGACATGCCAAACTGCTAAAGAAATGTGGGATACTCTTCAAGTAACCCATGAAGGTACTAATGATGTAAAGGACTCCAAAATTAGTACCTTGACTAGCCAATATGAATGCTTTAGGATAAATTCCGGAGAATCTATTGTAGATATGCAGAAAAGGTTTACACTTATTATCAACCATCTTATTACTCTTGGCAAAGTATATACTAACAAAGAGCTTGTGCACAAATTTTTGAAAAGTCTTAGCAGGGAATGGCAACCTCTTGTCACAGCAATAAAACAATCTCCTAGCATCAATGAAATGTCTCTTGCAACACTCTTTGGAAAATTGCAAGAACAAGAGCAAGAACTTAAAGCATTGAAGCTAGCCGAGGAAGAGGAGAAATCCACCAAGAAGAAAGGGCTAGCCCTCAAAGCCACCTCCATGCATGAGGAAGAATCATGCAGTGACTTAGATGAAGAAGAAGAGTTTGGGCTATTCGTAAAAAGATTTGGAAGATTCATGAAGAACAAAAAGTTCCAAAAGAACTTTAAGCCCCAAGGTAAGAAACCTACCTCTAATGAAACTTCCTCTTCACCAAGTTGTTTTGAATGTGGCAAGGAAGGGCACTTCAAAGTCGATTGTCCAAACCTCAAAAAGAAGGGCAAGGACAAACAAAGAAGAAGAAGAGCCTATATTGCTTGGGATGAGAACGATGTGAGCAGCTCCGACGACTCGGAAGATGAGCAAGCCAATCTTTGCTTAATGGCAAATCATCAAGAAGAAGATAATGAGGTAAATCTTCTTGACTTAGATAAAAATGAGCTGTTAGATGCATTTGAAGAATTATATGATAAATTTACAAAAATCTCTAGTAAACTCAAAGCATCTAGGAAAACCAGTGATACCCTTGAATTGCATCTCATGGAAGTATGTAAAGAAAATGAGAGCTTAAAAGAAGAACTAGAGAAAGTTCAAACATGCTCTAAGGATAAACCATGTGATTTTGCAAGAAGGTGCATTGTATTAGAAACCAAGGTTGAAGACCTAAATAGGACACTTGAGAAATTCACAAATGGAAGAGATAATTTGAATATCCTACTTGGGCAACAAAAATACATGTTTAGTAAAACCGGTTTAGGATATGACCAAGAACATAGTAACCATAAAATGGAGAAACACTATAAAAGTTTCTTTGCACCACCAAGCAAATCCTCCTCACCTTTTATGAAATGCAATCATTGTGGTCTTAAAGGTCATAACTCTTATAATCGCAATGTTAGAAGATTAGGACCAAAAGTAGTGAGAAAAGTATGGGTTCCTAAGGGAACATTTTCACAAACTAACCTACAAGGACCCAACATAAAATGGGTACCAAGCTCTCTAACTTGAATTGTTTTGTAGGTATGTTTTAAGGCAAGTAACACCCATTGGTACTTGGATAGTGGGTATTCTAAACATATGACGGGAGATAAAAGTAAGTTTATATCACTTACTCCACGAAGCAAAGGATTTGTTACTTATGGAGATAACACAAAGGGAAGAATACTTGGAATCGGAAATGTTGGTAAAAATTCTTCCACCTCCATAAATGATGTGTTATATGTTGAAGGACTAAAACACAACTTGCTTAGTATTAGTCAATTATGTGACAAGGGCTATAAAATTGTTTTTGAATCAAATGGTTGCATAATTGAAAATAAACTAAACAAGGAGATAAAGTTTGTTGGTCAAAGAGTAGATAACATTTACATGATTAATCTAGATTGCCTTGCTTCAAATGATGTACAATGCTTTATAACCAAAGAGGATGAATCATGGCTTTGGCATAGAAGAATCGCTCACATTCATGTAGACCATTTAAATAAACTTGTTTCAAAAGATTTAGTTATTGGTTTACCAAAATTGAAATTTGAAAATAAATTTTGTGACGCTTGTCAAAAAGGAAAACAAGTAAAGGTTTCTTTTCAAGCAAAAAATATTGTTTCAACAACAAGACCTTTACAACTTTTACATATGGATTTATTTGGGCCTTCAAAAATCAAAAGTTTTGGTGGAAACTATTATGGTCTTGTGATTGTGGATGATTACTCTAGATATACATGGACATTGTTTCTTACTCATAAACATGAAGCATATCATGCATTCAAGAAACTTGCAAAGATTATCCAAAATGAGCAAAACTCAAAAATTGCATCCATTAGAACCGATCATGGGGGAGAATTTGAAAATCAATCTTTTGAAAAGTTTTGCGAAAAACATGGTATTAATCATAACTTTTCAGCTCCTAGAACTCCACAACAAAATGGAGTAGTTGAAAGAAAGAATAGATCTTTAGTGGAGCTTGCTAGAACCATGCTAAATGAAAACAATATTGCAAAACATTTTTGGGCCGATGCGGTGAACACCGCTTGTCATGTCATGAATCGTTGTTTGATAAGGCCTATATTAAAGAAAACCCCCTATGAACTTTATAAAGGACGAAAACCAAATATTTCTTACTTTCACATTTTTGGATGCAAATGCTTTGTCTTAAACAATGGAAAGGAAAATCTTGGCAAATTTGATGCAAAATCTGATGAAGCAATTTTTCTAGGTTATTCATCTACTAGTAAAGCATATAGACTCTTTAACAAACGAACCTATACAATTGAAGAGTCCATACATGTTAAATTTGATGAACTTAACCAAAATCCTCCGAGAAAGGAAGTTGATGATCTTGTAGGTACCTTCCAAGAAATGAACTTGCAAGACAAAGAAGAAGAAGTCAACAATGATGAAGGTGCAACACAAATTGAGAGACAACAAGATTGGGTAACCTTGAAGGATCATCCCTTGGACAAAATCATTGGAGAAATAACCAAAGGGGTAAGTACTCAAAACGCCATTAGAAATGCATGCAATCACTTGGCTTTTGTATCCCAAATAGAACCCAAAAATATTGATGAAGCCATTATTGATGAACATTGGATGTTGGCCATGCAAGAAGAGTTAAACCAATTTGAAAGAAATGAAGTTTGGGAACTTGTGCCAAGACCCAATAATCATCTAATAATAGGCACCAAATGGGTTTTTAGAAATAAGCTAGATGAAAATGGTATAATAACTAGAAACAAAGCTAGACTAGTTGCAAAGGGATACAACCAAGAAGAAGGAATAGACTATGAAGAAACATATGCTCCCGTAGCTAGGTTAGAAGCCATTAGATTATTGCTAGCTTTTTCATGTTGTATGGATTTCAAACTGTATCAAATGGATGTCAAAAGTGCGTTCTTAAACGGCTACATTCAAGAAGAAGTTTATGTAGATCAACCTCCCGGTTTTGAAAATCATAAATTTCCAAACCATGTCTTCAAATTGAGAAAAGCTTTATATGGTTTGAAACAAGCTCCAAGAGCTTGGTATGAAAGATTAAGCAAATTCCTTTTAGAACACAACTTTGAAAGAGGAAAGGTTGATACTATATTGTTTATAAAACGCAAACATAATGACATCCTCTTGGTACAGATTTATGTAGATGACATAATATTTGGTGCTACTAATGAAAATCTTTGTCAAGAATTTGCCAAGATTATGCAGAATGAGTTTGAAATGTCCTTGATGGGAGAACTCACCTTCTTCCTTGGACTACAAATAAAACAAGCCATTGATGGAACGTTCATTAGCCAAACTAAATACTGTAAGGAACTACTTAAAAGGTTTGGGATGGATAAGGCAAACGAGATAGCTACACCCATGAGCACATCCTGCTATCTAGACAAAGACGAAAAGGGTAAGGACATTGAAATCACCAAATATCGAGGTATGATTGGATCCTTACTGTATTTAACTGCGAGTAGACCTGATATTATGTTTGCGGTATGCATGTGTGCTAGATATCAAGCATGTCCTAAAGAATCACATTTGACTGCCGTAAAAAGAATTTTGAAATATCTTGTGGGTACTCAAAATGTTGGTTTATGGTATCCCAAAGGCGTTGAATGTAATCTTTTAGGATATTCTGATTCCGACTTTGCGGGGTGTAAGCTTGATAGAAAAAGTACTAGTGGTACATGCCATTTGCTTGGTAATTCCCTTGTTTCTTGGCATAGCAAGAAACAAGCAAGTGTTGCATTGTCAACGGCTGAGGCAGAATATGTAGCAGCTGGTAGTTGTTGTGCTCAAATTCTTTGGATGAGACAACAACTTCTTGATTTTGGTATTACCTTGAATAAAGTCCCCATTAAATGTGATAACACTAGTGCCATTAATATCTCGAAAAATCCAGTTATGCACTCTAGAACCAAGCACATTGAGATTAGGCATCACTTTATTAGAGATCATGTGTTAAAAGGGGATTGTGTACTTGAACATGTAGAAACTTCTAGGCAACTAGCTGATATTTTCACAAAACCCTTGGCTAGAGAGCAATTCATTCATATAAGAAGAGAGTTAGGCATTCTTGACATGTCCAGTTGTGTTTGAATCTTTTGATAAGAACCTTGTTGAATGACATAATGTATGGTATATATCACATTTCATGTTTGGAACCTTGTTGTTTGATATGTTTGAAGTTTTTGACTCCATAATCGATTACATTGTTAATCCCAATCGATTACTAAGCTTCTGTTTCTAAGATAATCAATTAGAACTCACCCATAATCGATTACAATCATTCTGTTTCTAAGATAATCGATTATCCATGATCCATAATCGATTACGAAGCTTCTGTTTCAAGTTCAAAACGTTTCCTCTTCTTCATAATCGATTACCATATTGCTCCAATCGATTAGGACGATTCTGTTTCTAAACTAATCGATTACACCAAGCCTATAATCGATTACCCTCTGTATGAAACGTTTGAAATTCCCCAGAAACAGTGATCTAATCGATTACCACCTGACTCGTAATCGATTAGTATGCGTTCTGAAGAGTCAAATGCAACTTCCTAGGCTCACTCGAAACTCTCCCTCTCTTAACTCACTTCACTCCTTTCTAAACTCTCTTTCCTCCTTCCCAAACCTAATTCTCACCTATAAATACCCCTCCCTTCACCTTCTCATCTCACACCACCTCCTTCCTCCCAAACCTCTCTAAAACTCTCTAGCACTCATCTCTCTTCATCTCCTTCTTTTGCATTTTCCACCATGTCTACTTCTAGAACTGTCAAGAGAGCTAGGTCCTCTGCAGCTCAAGCCCATAACCCCATTGACTTCTCAAGGTTCTTCTCTTCTCCCAGAGAACTTCAAAATTTTATGAAGAATTTTTCTGAAAGGGAGATTATGACCCCTCATTACACCGTTGCTGACACTTTTGACAACCCAAGCCTTACCTTCACCCAAAGCCTCAACCACTACAACCTCTTCCCCTTCTTATCCCTCAAAGAAGAAGAATACTATCCTGAGCTTATGAGAGTATTCTACTGCAACCTCCGCCTTGTCAATGGGATGGTTGAATCCAAGGTGAAAAACACCACCATCAAACTCTTAAATGCCCAATTTGCAGAAATTTCCAAACTGCCCCTCAACAATGCTGACTTTGATGGAGGCGAACCCGAGGATGAATGGGGTTTTAATCCCATCACTGCCCGCCGTTCTTTGTGGAAGCCGGCTCCTCCCATGAGCAACCACAAACTAGTTGGCCACTTGACCATGAACAACCGCCTGCTCCACTTCTTCTTGGTCAAGATGATTGTTCCCCGTGGTGGGAACTATGCTCTGGTTGAAGAGGATGATGTCCTCTTAATATGGGCCATGCTGAACCACAAAGAGATCAACTGGGTTCAGTTGATCAAATTCCACATGCGCCATGCCAAGGACCAGCAAAAGCTCCCTTATGGTATCCTCCTCACCAAAATTTTTAAATTCTGTGGTGTTGACTTGGCAGGGGAACTTTCTGAAAAAGTGCCCCCAAGAGCTTGCATTGGCACTTCCCACCTCAATAAAATGGGCATGGTCAACATTGCTGGAATGTGGATTCTAAGGAGTGACCGGGAACATGGTGCCAACCCCTTTGCTGAACCTGCTCCTCCTCCTCCTCCTCCACCTCAACCACAAGCTGCACCATCAGCCTCTTCATCTGCAACACAAGCTGACCCATTTGCATCTCTCTACGCCCATCTTGATCGCCGCTTCGATCGACTTAAAAACTCCCTCCAAGAGTTTTCAATGACCGAGCAGCAACATTTTGAGATGATGCAGCAGCGATATGAAGAGCTGGCTCACCAAATTGCAGAAATCCGCTTCTTCAACCCGGATAATTAGATTTTTAGTTATGTTTTGTTTAGCTGTTGGTTTCTTTTTGTTGTTTTCTGAATTTTGAATAATTTTACTTCTTGTATTTCCCATTTTTTTTCAATTCAATAAAAGTATCTTATTTCAGTTTATATTATTTCTCTTCACTGCTCTAATTATTTTTGATGATTACAAAGGGGGAGAAGAATATATGTTCATATGTTGGATAATGCTCTGATACAAAAAATTTGGATAATTAAATATGGATAATATTGATAGATGCTCTGACACTACAATTTTGAATATGCTCTGATACTAAGAATATGGATAATAGATGCTCTGTTAACAAAAATTGAAAAATATTATCTGTTTGTTAAATTCCTTTTGATAGGGGGAGAGTTATAGATAAGAGATAATAGACAATAGATCAAATGAGATAAGACATTGGCTGCTGAATGTGATTACTCTGATTTTTGAAATTGGTCATCTGCTATTTGAAAAAGAGATAATGTAGCAGAGTTGTTTTTGCAAAAAGATAAAAGATAAGTCTATATTATTTAAACTAACAACCCTCAAGAGATGAACATAGTTGTCATCATCAAAAAGGGGGAGAATGTGTTTGAATATGTTAACAGGTCCAAAGATGTGTAAAGATTTTGATAATGACAAACACTCTTGAAGAAACCAATGCAAAAACAAAGACATGAAATCAGAATTGAAGTAACAGCGAAGATAATCGATTAGGCCATAGATGCTAATCGATTAGGAGCTTTCTATTTTGGAATTAATTGCATCAGGTATGAAAGCTAATCGATTAGAAAGCCAAATAATCGATTAGGTACACACTGGAATTAAGGTAATCGATTATACACCAGAGACTAATCGATTACAACAATCAGAAATGGGACAAAATGCATCAGGTATGAAAGCTAATCGATTAAGGGAACCATATAATCGATTAGTGAGTCACTGGATTTAAGGTAATCGATTGCAAGACATGCTAATCGATTAGGATGCTGCGAAAACAAATTAAATGCATCAGGTACAGATGCTAATCGATTAGAGGAAATGAAATAATCGATTAGTGACTCTCTGACTTGAAGCTAATCGATTACAACGCGAGGGTGTAATCGATTACGCTAGTGGAAAAACAGATTTAAGTGGGAAACCAGCTCATGTCTCCACCATTCTTCAAATTCCCACTAAGTGCAACGGCTATGATGAACTAGGGCACACCTCAACTGCTATCTTGGCTCTATAAATTGAAGAGGAAGACAAGCACAAAAATACAACTAAGAAGCAACAATTCATAGCTCTATTTTGTGCTTTGTAAGCCTATTTCTTGCATATTGTACTTTCACTTGTATATCCTCTCATCTTGAGAGATTAGAATTTGGGAGAGTTTTTCATTTGTATATCTGCTCTATTAAGAGAGTATATTGATTGTAAACACAAACTCCAAACACAAGATATTCACTCTAGGTTGAGTGGTTGTTCACTCTAGGTTGAGTGGTTACAAAGATTGAGGATTCAATCTTTGGGATATTGTGAGATTGAGAGATTGGGTGGGTTGCCCTTATACTTGTGAGGATTGGGTTCTTGAGTGTGGGACACTAGGAAGCCGCAATTGCTCAAAGTTGTATCTCTAGTCTACAATAGTTGAAAATCCTCTAAGTGGGTTGCTTAGAGGCGAGACGTACACCGGATTGGGTGGAACTCGTTACATCGGTTTGCAAGCTTCTCTTCCTTACTCTTTTACTTTCATTTACTGCATATTTGTTGATTGGTATTGATTGGTTGAGAAGAGCTCACTTGAACTTGCTTAATTTGGTATACCTCTAATATTGCACACCAAGTGTTTGATAAATTGCTTCAGCAATATTTCTCATTGTAGTGCATTGCTTGTTATCCTCCATTCTATTTCACTTGCATAATCTCACGATCTTGGTTATAAAAATCAATTTCAAAGGTATTCCAATCAAAAGTTTTAAAACTCAATTCACCCCCCTCTTGAGTATTGAGGCCACTTGAACAACAAGGGACAACACACTGGATTTTACATAATATTGATGTATAAAAAGAGTGAAAGAAATCTCATAGACCCTTGTGTATATAGATATACAATGAAGAGAGTATACACTAAGTTTAGAAAGCCAAGAGACTAAGGTCTGCTAAAAGTAGAACAAACAAAAAAGGTCTTTGTCTTTTAAAAAGAAGAGTTGAGCATAAGATAAAGAGTATATGATAATTTTTAGCGAATTCTTTATACATGTTGAGTCAATCTTCTTCAACGTTTACATGTGCTAAAATGTGACCGTTATTGGTTCTTGAAGGGAGATATATACATTGGAAATCTTGTGAAGGAGTTTGCTTTTAGCTTTAACTACTAGACCTTTCTTAATTAAGAAGGATGCCAAAGAGTTTGATAGCTGACCACTTCTGTTCTTGCATTAAATAGGTACTCTATGAAACTTTAACAAATAAAGCTATTTGTTGGTCTTATCTGATTGAGTATAAGAGCAGAATAGAATGTTATTATCCTTCTGATTGTAGCTGATACATCTACTGACTTATTTTAGTTTTATCTAACATTACACAATATTATACAGTTGATGCTGAATTTTGGATGCTTTTCTTGTTTGTCTCTTATTCTTTTAGGTGATAAGCACATATATTTTGATAAGAACATGAGTCCCAAGGCATCATACAAATAGATTTTAGAGCTTTGCCTTGGAATAACGTTCTTCTTTTGATGCCTATAAGTCTAAGGTATGATTGTGTGACTAATGTAACTTCCAACAGACCTTTGGTTACACACCAAAGAGTTTGAGCTTCAGATTTTATGGACACCCCTTTAGTTTTTACAACTTATGCATTAAAAGTCCTGAAACACTTAAATATACATATTAGATTACACAATTGAAGACTTCATTTACTTCCAATCTCTTGATGTATGTTAGTAACAAATCTAGGGTCTGAAGGTAGCAACGTAATCTGGGATCTGATCTAATAAAAGCTTATTGTTGTTTTTCCAACCAGACTTTTTTCAACAATCTCCCTCTATTTGTTGATAGCAAACATCAAGTCTTTTACATAAATAAAGTCCATGATGCAATGAGCATGTATATATCCATATATCAAAACATTTCTTAAAGCATATGCTTCTTGATATATATTTTTCATCTGTTTAGGAAAAAATTCAGACTTGTTGTTTCAGAGCAAAGTTAGTAATCAAATATATTTATCAGAGAATAAAACCTATCAATTAGACACACGCACGCGCACATATATATATATATATATATATATATATATATTAGAGTATCATATGTCAAAGAAAAACAATTTTCATTGAACAAACAAAAGAAATACTACATCAGACTTCTAAGCCTTTACCCACTCAAAAAGACTTCTAAATATCTACCCCTTTTGATATCAACAAAAGATGGGGAATCATAGAGAGCCAAGATTCAAAGCACAGATTTGAGTGGTCCTAGGGAAGAGAGAGGCTGTAATGGAAAGAAGAATGAAATATCTGGTTTGAAGAATGAAATTGCTAGATGAATAAAAGCAGATAATAGAGGGGCAGTAAAGAAAAATCAGATTTTTAGGAAAAGAATAAGATGAGGAAGATCTTTCTTCTTGAATGGTCCATAAGTAACGGCACCAGAGAGCATCTGCATGAGCTTCAGTGGGATTGGGAGTAGACAGGATACTTCTCAAGTTAGCTTCAGGGAGCTAACGAGGTTTGAGAGGACCTTTGTGGGGAGGCTTGGACTTAGGAGGCATAGGCTTTTTCAATCTGCCTAGGTTGATCCAAATAGCTACAGCCTGCTGTTTGTTAGGAGCAATCAGAATCTTCTTCCTTGGAGTCATCATAGCATGAAATTTATGGCGTGGTAGATGAAATTTATATTGCAACATTAATTTGTTCAGCTAGCAAGGCTTGATAGAAAGCAGTATCTTCTGGTGAAATAACGTAGTAGTAAGGTATAAGTCTTTCCAAGGACATGGGAGGTACATAGCTGAGAGCAGTGTCTAGATGTGAAGTCTGCGACTATCAAAGTCAAGATAACCAACAATGGCTAAATTATGGGGTTTCTGTATCTTGGGTCAGTGGGACGAAGGGTAGGTTTATAAAATTTAAACATGTGGACACCAGGGTTGACAAAATGAAATTAAGGGAATTGAGGAAAGTCCACAACGGTAGGGTCTGGAAGTGGGACAATGGCAAGGCTATTGTCAAGTGGGTTATAGGTCAAGGGGTCAGGGTGAGGTATAACAGAAAGATGGGTTAGCTGAGAGGATGACTGAGGCTTGATAAGTCTTGAAAAGACTTAATTGTTTTACCTTTAATTTAACTTAATCCATTAAATATTGTTTGATTTGACATTATTATTTAATAAATTGTCATTAATTCTGGTTTTATTTATTTATTTCAAAAGTGTTTAAATTATGCAAGAAAATTATTAAAAATAATAATTAGTTAAGGAAATTTGTTTATTTATAAATTCACCAACCCAGCGTACATGTGCAGGTGCAGTTCACGCTCAAGCTTGACAAGTTCACGCTTCAGCTTGACAACCATGCAAATCTACGTACAAAGAAAGGAAATCAAAACCTGCAGCATAAAACACGATCACGCCCAAGCTTCCCCACTCACGCTCAAGCGTGAAGACATAGTGCAGTGAATAAAATGATCACGCTCAAGCGCGAGTCCATCACGCTCAAGCATGATTCTGTTGCCCAGTTTGTTAACTTTCCCTCCAAATGAAGCATTGCACTGTTGCTGTTCCTGTTTTGCTACATTAGTAACTTAAGTATTGAGTTGTAATTATTTATTTATTTGTAATTATGTATTTAGATTAGTTAGTTTAATTATTGATTAAGTTTCCTTTCTAATTAATTAAGTTAGTTAGTTAGTTAGATGCCTATATATATATATATTTGTACATAAGAGAGAGAATACACACAGAAGCAATATACGATTCATTTTCTCATTTCTAATCTCTCTCTAATTCTTTTCTCTCTCTAAATTCTCTCGTCCATGTCTCTCCACATTCCTTCGACAGAATCCATTCCCATGGGTTTCTAAAGCCCTAGGGTTGGGATTGCTGAAGCTTCCGATGGAATCTTGAAGCTGCATTGAGTAAATTATCTTCTGAAGTAAGAGGAGAACAAGCTGAGGAGTGGATCTACTCTACTGAATTGACAAATTCAGATCCAAATGAAGAATCTCACCAGTGAGGAATCATGGTTGAGGCTTAGGTAACTTCCAGCTTCCTAACTAATTCAGGCCTAGTAATTAGGTGAATAGTTAGGGTTCAACCCCCAATTTTACATTAGATTTCTCTGTTACTGAACACCTAAGGGATTAGGGTTTAATGCTTAGGAATTAGTGTTAGTCACCTAAGGGATTAGGGATTAACCATCTGTGAATTGTCCTCTTGCATCTAAAACTTAATTGAACCTTGATTGCATGTTCCTTGATTAAGTTGTACGCTGAAGTAATCCTAACCTATTTTTCATTAATCACATTTCATCTTCTATATTGTTTCTAAAAATACAAAAACATAGAAAATATAAAACAACAAAAATAGAATGAATTGCATCTGCTTGTGTTGGTTCAACTTGTACTAGTCTAAGATTGTGGTAATTACCATAATCCCTGTGGGAACGATCAAATATATTACAAATTTAACGTTTGGTGCGCTTTCCAAAAGAAAATAAATCCTCTGAGAGTCACACAATAAGTCGATAATAATTCAGGATTTTCACACCAAGTTAATGGCTCCGGATTTGTTGCATCAAGTTAATGGCGCCATTGCCGGGGATTGTTGAGTAATATCAACAATCCTTGGACCGGTACTAGACTGAACCATTTAATTTTGTTTTTGCATTTAGTAGCAGTTTAATTTTCGTTTATAGTATAGCTGTAGTTTGTGTATAGCAGTAGCTTTGAATTGTTTGTGTCTAACATTTGGTGTATGCAGTCAAGGAACAGAGGAGAGCCATTCTTCTTTGATCCTGATATTGATTTGTTAGAGCGTAAGCTTAGAAAGGAGAAAAAGCAAAAAGAACAGCAAGAAATGGAACAGAGGAGAGTTATACTAGGTGACTACTCTAGGCCTACTGCTGAAGGATCGCAATCTAGCATCCTTAGGCCTCCAATTGCAGCTAATAACTTTGAACTCAAACTGGCTTTGCTGCAGTTGGTTAGAAATGATCAATTCAGAGGAAATGAGGTTGAGGATCCAAATTTGCATTTAGCAACCTTCCTCCAAATCTGTGATACTGTAAAAATGAATGGAGTCCCTGAAGAGGCAATAAGACTGAGATTATTTCCTTTTTCTTTAAGGGACAGGGCTAAGGCTTGGTTGTAGAGCCAACCAAGAGGTAGTATCTCTACTTGGGAGGATTTACAAAGAAAATTTCTAATTAAATATTTCCCTCCTTCTAAGTATGCCAAGTTGCGCACTGAAATCACTTGTTTCCAGTAGAGAGGGGGTGAATCTCTAATGGAAGCATGGGATAGGTATAAAGAGAGTTTAAGGAAATGTCCTCACCATAGGATTCTTGATGTGCAGCAAGTTACCATATTCTATAATGGTGTAAGACCAACAACTAGGGTCTTGATTGATGCCTCAGCTGGAGGTTCACTGACCACTAAAACAGTTGAAGAGGCTATAGAATTGATTGATGTTATGGCTTCAAATGAATGTTTAGTTAGTGAAAGGAGCCAAATCCCTAAGAGAGGGATATTAGAATTAGAAGCACAGGATGCTTATTTGGCTCAAAGTAAGTTGATGACTCAGGCTTTGGAGAAATTAAGTGTACAGATTTTAGAACTTCAAAAGCCTAGTCAAGTTTGTATGATGAGTTGTGATTTTTGTGGTGCAGATCATGAAAATGGCATGTGTGATCCAAATGTGCCTGCTGAGCAAGTGAATTACATAGGGCAACAACAATTTCAAAGGAATTATTCCTCTAATTCCTTTAATCCTAACTATAGGAATCACCCCAATTTTTCATGGCAGAAAGGTCCACATTTGAATCAAAACATGCCACAAAATCAAATCACAAATAGACAACAATCTCTTCCCTCTCCCTCTAAAGAAAAATCTGAACTTGAGAATGTGCTATCTCAATTCATTCAGGCCATTCAGGCCAGCTTTAAAAATCAAGAAGCGTCCATTCGAAATTTAGAAAATCAGGTTGGACAGCTGTCAAAACAATTAGCTGAGAGACAATCAGGAAATTTTCTTGGAGATACTGAGGTCAATCCTAGGGAACATTGCAAGGCGATAACTACTAGGAGTAGGAAAACTCTTCTCCCACCTCCAAGTCATGAAGTGAGTTTAGAAAAAGAAACAACCAAAGAAATAGAGCAGGAAAGTGAGCAAGTTATTGATAAAACTGAAAATAAAGTAGAAACAGAAATAGAAAAAGAAAATCAAGTCCATCAAAAGAAAAAGAAAAAGATTGATTTGATCTTGGAGGAAGCTGTCAAGCTAACTCCTGAGAAATTAAAGAATGCTCCATTTCCACATAGATTTAAGAAACAAATAGAGGAGCAAAAGTTTGCTAAGTTTTTAGATGTGTTTAAAAAGCTTCACATAAATATTCCCTTTGCTGAGGCATTGCAAGAGATGCCTTCATATACTAAATTCTTGAAGAACTTCTGTCTAAGAAGAGAAAGGTTAAAGGAGATCCAGGCTCTTTTACAATACTTTGTGCAATAGGGGATGTTCATGTAGGAAGTGCCTTATGTGATCTAGGAGCTAGCATAAACTTGATGCCTTTGTCCTTAATGAGGAAGTTACGAATTAGTGACCTGCAACCAACTCACATGTCTTTGTAGTTGGCTGATAAGTCTATCAAATATCCTCATGGGATGCTGGAAGATCTATTAGTTAAGGTAGATAAATTCATCTTCCCAGCTGATTTTGTAGTTTTGGATATAGAAGCTGATAGAGAAATTCCTTTGATTTTAGGAAGACCCTTCTTAGCTACAGGTAGAGCTTTAATTGATGTAGAGAAGGGAGAACTTATGCTGAGAGTTCAAGAGGAGCGGGTAACTTTTAATGTCTTTAATGCTATGAAACATCCAGCTGAGAAAATAGATTGTTTTATGATTGAAGAAATTAAAAGTTATAAGACTCCTATACTGTTAAAAACTAAAGAAGAGGTTTTATAAGCCTTTCTTAAGGATGATTTTGACTCTGAGACTGAGGAGTTAAATGACTCACATAATGAGTTGCTGAACCTACTTGAAGCATTTAAAGTGGGTGATTTTGAAAATGAAAAGAAAAAAAAGTTAAATAATACTGAACTTGAGAAAGGTAAGTACTGAACTTGAGAAAGGTAAGGAGGTGTTTGAAGAAAAACATGATTTGAAACCTTTGCCTTCTCATTTGAAATATGTTTTCTTAGGAGATAATGAATCATATCCTGTAATCATTAATGCTGAATTAAAAGATAAGGATGTAGAAAAATTGATAAAGGTTTTAAGAAAACATGAGTCTGTAATTGGTTGGAACATTTTTGATTTAAAGGGAATTAGTCCATCATTTTGTATGCATAAAATTTTGATGGAAGATGACTATTCCCCTATTGTTCAGCCACAAAGAAGATTAAACCCCATAATGAAAGAAGCTCTAAGGAAAGAGGTAGTTAAACTTCTTGATGCTGGGATTATCTATCCTATCTCAGACAGCGCTTGGATTAGTCCAGTCCAAGTGGTGCCTAAGAAAGGAGGGATGACCACTGTTAAAAATGAGGAAGGTGAAGTCATTGCCACTAGACCAACTACAGGTTGGAGAATGTGCATAGATTATAGAAGGCTTAATGACTCCACTAGAAAAGACCATTTCCCTTTGCCATTTGTAAATCAAATGCTTGAGAGGCTGTCAGGTCATGAGTATTATTGCTTCCTTGATGGATATTCTGGTTACAACCAAATTATGGTTGATCCAAAAGATGAAGAGAAGATAGCCTTCACCTGTCCAAAAGATGAAGAGAAGACAGCCTTTCAAAGGTGTATGCTGGCAATTTTTGGGGACATGGTAGGGAAGTTCATTGAGGTATTTATGGATGACTTCTCTGTGTTTGGAAATAGTTTTGATGTGTGCCTTGGCAACCTATCTAAGGTGCTGGTGAGATGTCAAGAGACTAATCTTGTCCTTAATTGGGAAAAATGTCATTTTATGGTTAGAGGAGGGATAGTCCTTGGCCACAAAATCTCTGCTGAGGGCATTCAAGTAGATAGAGCCAAGATAGATATCATTGAAAAACTTCCTCCTTCAATCAATGTGAAAGAGGTAAGGAGTTTCTTAGAATGTGCTGGCTTCTATAGGAGATTTATAAAAGATTTTTCAAAAATAGCTAAGCCTTTGACTGATTTACTTGTGAAAGATCATGCTTTTGTTTTTGATGAAAACTGTGTCAAGGCTTTTGAAAATCTAAAAGAAAGATTAGTAACAGCTCCAATACTTACAGCACCTGATTGGTCTTTACCATTTGAACTAGTGTGTGATGCAAGTGATTTTGCTATAGGAGCTGTGCTAGGACAAAAGAAAGAAAAATTAACACATGTGATCTATTATGCTAGTAAGTGCTGAATGAGAATCAAATAAATTACACCACCACTGAAAAAGAAATGCTTGCTGTGGTGTATGCATTTGATAAATTCAGAGCTTACTTGATTGGTGCTAAGGTCATTGTGTATACAGATCATTCAACAATCAAGTACTTGCTAGCTAAAAAATAATCAAAGCCAAGATTGATCAGGTAGGTTCTTTTACTCCAAGAGTTTGATTTAGAAATAAGAGATAAGATAAAAAGGGAGTGGAGAACTCAGTGGCTGATCAACTTTTTCATTTGGAGGGTGAATCTGATTCTATCTTGATTAAAGAGGAATTCCCAGATGAGAGGCTGATAGCAATTATCACAGGGCGATGGTATGCTGATATGGGCAACTTTTAAAGTGCCTCTATGGTACCTGAAGGTTGGACAACCCAAATGAAGAAATTTTTTTTTTCATGACAGTAAAACTTTTCTATAGGATGATCCATTTCTTTATAAGATAGGAGTAGATGGAATTATCAGGAGATGTGTGCCTGAATCAGAGCAAGAAAGACTCTTATGGCACTGCCATGACTCCTATTATGGAGGACACCATGGTGCCTCCAGAACAGCAGCAAAAGTCCTGCAATGTGGCTTTTATTGGCCAACAATTTTTTAGAATGCTAGAGTATATATGTAAAGGTGTGATAAGTGTCAAAGAAGTGGAGGCCTTTCTGTAACATCCCAAATTTTTAAAATAAAATAAATTTATTGGATGATGATAATGGATGGTTTATGGTCAAATAATTATGGGAGATGTTGTTAGACATTAGAGGTGAATTATCGGTAAATTAAGACTTACCGGAATTAGATGAATTAACTGGTGATGTGGGACCCACTTGATTTAATTAGATGTTTGATGGGTCTAGAATGTTTGGAAAATTATTGTGGTTAAGATGGTATACTTAAAATGATTTTTGGTGTCAAGGAAATAATTAATTGGACTTGACGTATGATATGAAACGGGGAAAATATGAGTTAAATGGAATTAAAAGAAAATATAAATCCTCATCTTCTCCTTTCCACTTAACCGTAGCATTTTTCCTCTCTCTTTTGGCCTTTTATCCATTGGACAATGAGGGATTATTAACCATTGGTAAAAGCAACTTGATGCACCCTTTTGCCCATTGGGTAATACCCAATTTACACTAAAATTTCCTCTATCTTTCCTCTTATCACCGTGGGCTGCTTTCTCCCTCCATTCACTCTTCATTTTCGTCTTCTTTGTCTTCTTTTCATCCTAAAAACCGTCCCACACTCTTTCTTCTTCTACCTCTTACTAAAATCAAGAGCTAAGCTTGGATTTGTGAGGCTAGAATGGCGTTTATGGAGCTTGGGAGCTTGTGGGATCACCTCCTCTCTCTTCTTCACTCTCATTTTCGTTTTGGTGGAGCTTAAGCTTGAGGTAAAGATTTCTTACCTCCACCTTGCTTTATTTATGGTTTTGGGTTATTGAGTGAAGTTGTAAATGCTAGAAACTTTACATGTGGGTGGAAATGGAATCCTAGGCTTGAATGTTTGGAAAGAGAACCCTAAGTATTAATAATTTGGGGGTTTTGACTCACTTGATGATTTTGATGATTATGGATGTCTATGAATGGAGTATATGAGAGGAATGGATTTTTAGAATCATTAAGATTGATTAATGAGGTTGAAGGTATTTTCCTGTGAGTAGATTTGATGACTTGAGGAATAAATCTTGAGAATAGGAAAATGATAGGCAATGTTAAGTGATGTATTGGTGATAATGGATACTTGACTTGATGAAGTCTTAGGCCATGATAAATGCCATAAGGGTTTATTGATTAGTGATGGCTTAAGAAAATCTGTGGTGACTTAAGTTGAAATTGGATGCCTTGTGATGGCTTATTAATTTCATGTACATATGTGTGTTGTTGATAGGATTGTATTCCGGACGATGATGCATAATAATCAAAGCAATCGGAGCATTGGAATTGTGGTTCTTCTCTCGAGGTAGGAGAGGAGTTTGCATTTCAAATTGCATGAGTGAATTAATTGTTAATTATGTATATGTTGAACTCATGCAATGCCTTGCCATGAATGTCTTATGTGATTAATTTGATGAAGTGATGAATGATGGCTTGGCTTATGTTATTTGTTATGAAAATTGTATGTATTCACATAGTATTGATAATAAGTGGCTGATGGTCCCTTGGTTGTACATAATCGAAATAAGGGTGATAAATTATGAATGAATGAACCACATGATTGTAAAGAATTATTTTGAAGTGGTTATGTGGAAAGATGAATGAAGGAATGGCGTGGATTATAGATAAACCCTTTTCCCTTGTAAAGTTAAATAAGAAACAGTGATTAATGAGATGGAATGAGGATTTTCTGAGTAAGAATGAGTAGGGAGAGAATTATTTATACCTCATGTGATGTGTATGGTGTATTGGAGGTGATTCAGTTGGCTTAGAATGAGATTCCGAGTGTTAGAACTTCATTACTGCATATGACCTGATAGTCTCGCTCAAGCGAGATGGGATCTCGCCCAAGCGAGAGTCCCTTACTCCAGAGAATTAGTTTCTGGAGGGAATTCGCCTAAGCAAAATGAGCTTCGCACAAGCGAGGGCGAAGGAATTAGCCACTGGTTTGATTTCGCTCAAGCGAATGGCCAGTTCGCTCAAGCGACAATGTTAGTAGATCAGGGATTTAGCTACTGGGCGAAATCCGCTTGAGCGAAGGATCTTGGGGGATGGTGTTCGCCCAGGCAAGACGATCGAATGGAGAACGAGTGAGCTCCTGGACGAATCCCGTTCGAGTGGGAGTTTTGAAGATAAATTAAGATATGGTGAAGTTCTGAGTGAACTCTGAGTGAACCAGCTCCGTGGTGAGGAGTTTTGTGATGGTCTGATTAAGGTATAACCCGAGTGGTTAAGACTTAAGTACGCCCGAGTGGGACATAACTTAATGGTTTTCCCCGAGTGAATAAGATGATAGATGCCGAGTGAATTTGGCTAGAATATTCTGAGTGATGAATGATTGTGGAGACCCCCTTCTGAGTGAAGGAAGGTCTAAGTATTCTCCGAGTGAGAGAAGAGAAGATATACCGAGTGGTGAATGTGTAATACATTCCGATTGCGTTGAGGCTGAAATATACTGAGTGGTATTTGATTGGGAGTTATTCCAAGTGAGGAAAGTTTATGGATTCCGAGTGGAATAGCCATCATTCCCGAGTGGATCTTGTGTGTGATCTTCCTGGATAAAAATAAGGAATTGTGTATGAGCTTTCGAGGGAGGCACGTGTGTGTTGGGGTCGATCCCAAGTGAATGGAACCCCTGTTTCCGAGTAAAGGAATACCGAGTGGAACCCTGTGTGAGTGAAGACTCGGATTTAGAATGAATTTACTGAGTGGAAGTCTGAGTGAGTGATGGTCGGTCTTGTATTAAGTTTACTGAGTGAGATACTGATTGAGATGACTCGGTTTTGGAATGAAATTGCCGAGTGAAAGATTGATTGAGAGATGACTCGGATTTGGAATTAATTGGCCGAGTGAATGATGGGTCGGTCAGGATTACTTTGTTGAGTGAAAAACCTGAGTGCCTTGAGCCGGTTTCAAGGAGATCCTACCGAGTGAAAACTTGAATGTTGGGAGTCGGTTTTGATTGATTTTACCGAGTGAACAACCGAGTGAGATGAGTCGGTTTTGAATTAATTTGCCGAGTGAAAACCGAGTGTGGAAATGATTACTAGATGATTCTGGCTCGAGCGAGTGGACGAATGAAAAGGCGTTTCGCCCGAGCGAGTGAGCTTTGGGGACGCTACTGAGGACGATTCGCTTACGCGAAAGGGGTCACCCAAGCGAGACCTGTTGATCTCGCTCAAGCGGAGGTGAATCTCGCTTGAGTGAGTTTCCACCAGAATGGACTTTAGGCAATATTAATGGTGGCAAGCTTATGTTTGGCTCTCCTTCTTGGCATTAGGAGGTAAACCTGAGACGATTATGTGGGTGTATAAGGGATAATGTGATAGTGACATAACATGGTTGTGATTGAGGATGATTGGTACATGTGAATTAGTTAATTATGTATTTACCACCTGAATTAAAATAACGAATTATGATGTATATGCCATTTGAAATAGAATGATAAGAGGATGATAATGAGATTGTGATGGCAGGGTTATGAGATATACCCTAGGATAAATTTGAAATGTATGAAGGGATAAACAAATGACATCGTATGAATTATAAATAGATGAATTAGAGGAAATATGATATTAAATAATGTTAGATGATGACGTTAAGCACCCTCTTGCATAGAGAGGTGTATATTTATATTGATGAATTGTTGTATACCATTGTGTGTGATACAAGCATGGTCTTGTATGTGTGGTATGAAATATGAAATTGAAAATGTTATGAATGCCACACGATTATAAGTACATATGAGTATACTTGAGCAATGGTAATGAATAATGAGATGAAAATCCACTAAATAAAGCGTGATAATATTGACGAATAATATGTGATGTTGAAAGGCCATAGTGCCTGTTTGCAAGTATTGACTTGCGTGTATGATGTGAAATATATGTGAAATATGTTGAGATGGAAATGCCACATTAAAACTTGAAAATAATAATTATGAAACCAATAATGATAAAATCCACTAAGGTGTATGGTGGTGTTCGTGATTATGATGATGATGATGATGTTTGATGAGTGGCATTTAGGATGCACAGAGTGAGTATGCATTTGATTTGCATTGCATTGCATCCATGGCATATCATAGCTGCCGGTGTTGGAATATTAGGGGATTCCCCCGGTTGGCCCAGTGGGAGGGCGGCTCAGTGCACGAGCATTTATGTTATTCCCCTATGACTCGGTGTGTAAGTCACGAAGCTGCCCATGCTGAGCTACGGGGAGCTGCATGTGGTTGACCCTTGTGAGGGGTGGCTCTTAAGGAGCAGGTGTTCCCGGTGGTCCTTTGGATCACAGCTGCCATGTTGAGAACCATGGTTGGCCCGCAACACCATATGTTGAATATGTTGTATACCGCGGTCATGGTGAAAATGACCAGGTGTTGCATGATGGGCGATGCGGTTTGGTACCAGTAAAAATATGGTGAATATGCATGCATTATGATATATGTGTACACATTTTACTATTGCAATAGGGGCATGGTACGTGATCTTGCTTGAACCCACAACTTGGTATTTATTCCCATAGTCGGATCCGCATTTGTTGTCTATTCCATTGTGCATATGCATTATGATAAGTCTTGAAAAGACTTAATTATTCCACTGTTTATTTAACATAAATTACTAAGTATTGTCTAGTTTTGATATTATTATTTAATAATTTGTTAATAATTCATGTTTTAGTTAATTATTTCAAAAGTATGCTATTTATGTAAGAAACCGATTGAAAATATTAATTAGATAAAGAATTTTGAAGTATTTATAAATTCACTAAGCAGCCAGCGTATAATTGCTAGGCAAGTAGCTGTTTATTGGTGCAGGAACAGGGCGGACTCAAGATAAGAAGAAAATTCCGAGTGAAATCCTACAAATCCGAGCAGAAATTGGTAAATCCGAGTGAGACTTCCTGAATCCGACTGAAAAAAGCCCAAATACTGACCAAGCGAGACTTCAAGTAAGCTAACTTAAGAAGACTCCCAAGACACCAACTCCGAAAGAGAACAAGGACTCGGAATATTGCATGAAGAACCCGAACGCCAACTGCAGAATACCGATTAAATAATCAACTCGCTCAAGCGAGAGTTAAATTCGCTCAAGCGAAGGTCAAAAATTAGCTCAAGCGAAGCAATCACGCTTAAGCGAAAAAGCCATTCTATATTACATATTTCCAATTCGCCCAAGTTTCGCCATAACGCTTAAGCGACAAAGCAACACTGCAGTACAATTCCCGAGTTCGCTCAAGCGAGAGTTAATCCGCTCAAGCGAAAACCCAGCAGCTGAAGCGAAAAAGCAGTAACTTAAACCCTGTTTCTTCCCTCCAACAACACACACCTAGTGCAATACTGTTTCCGCTTCCATTGCCTTCTTCTCCACTGTTGCAACCTTAGTAACTTAAGTAGTGAACTGTCAATTAGCTGGTGCTGCGCTGTAAATTAGCTAAGGCTGAGCTGGATCCTGTTAAGAGATGAGCTGTAATTAGTTGGTTACTCTGTAAACTGTGTAATTAGTTTTAGTCGTTGACTTAAATTTTCCTAAGTTATCAGTTAAGTTAGTTAGTTTAGTTAGATGCCTATATATATTCATGTACATACTTTATAAAAGTGTGTGGAGACAGAGAATACATAGAACACATTCTTTTTCATTCTAAACTTCGAACATCTTACTACTTCATTTTCTCTCTCTAATTTCTCTCCTCCATGATGTTCCACAATCCTTCGATGGAACCGAAGTCTATGGAGTTCTAAATCCCTAAGGTTGGGATTGTGAAGGTGAACAATGGAGTCTTGAAGCTGTGATCAAGTAGATCGACTTCTAGATCCTGAGGCGAACAAGCTGAGGAGTGGAGCAGAATCGCTGGATTGACAAATCCAGAACTGATGAAGAACTTCGCCAGTGAGGAATCATGGTTTAAGCTTAGGTAACTTCCAGCTTTCTAACTAGTTCAGGCCTAATCAATTTAGGTGAATAGTTAGAGTTCAACCTCCAATTTCGCATTAGATTCTTAGGTTAATCGAGCACTTAAGGAATTAAGGTTCATTGCTTAAGGATTAGTGTTTTTTCACCTAAGGAATTAGGGAATAACCATAAGCGGATTGTCCTCTAGATTGTGAAGTTCGATTATACTTAATTGCTTGTTTCTTGAGGAAATTGTGAGCCGAAGCAATCCTGACCTGCTTTCTATTAATCACTTTACACATTTCACTTTAACTCTGTTTCTGAAAATACAAAAACAACTATAAAACATTAAAACCATAAAAACTGAATGAACTTCGCGTATTTTTTGTTGGTTCAGCTTGTACTAGTCCTAGATTGAGGTACTTACCACAATCCCTGTGGGACGATCAAATACACTACAATTTTAACGACTGGTGCGCTTGCCAAAGTGTAAATCCGAGAGTCACATTTTATTTTACTAAGATTTTTACACCAAATTAATGGCTCAGGATTTCAGCATCACATTAGCTATAAGAGCATTTGCATATAGCATGGAGATATGCCAGAATATGATGATGATTGATGATGATTGAGATGATGGTATTGGTGTTGATGAGATGAGAAGTTAATATAATGAAAGACCACATAAAAGTAATAAATGATATGAATATATGAAATGATGTTGAATATGACGATATGTATGATATGGCCCAATGTAATGAAGAGCGTATTTGTTTATGATTGTAAATAATGATGTTAGCCCATGGTGGCTTGATGAAAGACCAGAATGGTCTATGTTGATGATGTTGGCCCATTGTGGCGGTGTGATGAAAATGAATGTGTATATGCTTGCTTTGCTATGATTTGACGTATAAGCATATATATTGATGAGTTAATGATATATGATGATTGTTGATGGGTTTAGCAAAGCATACATGATGTTGATATGCATATGCATATAGTTTCAATTGTATTTATATCGTCATTTGAAATGTATAACTCACTCTCCCATGTGGTCTACTTTTTAGTATTGGTGCAGGAAAACCATGGGATGAGGACGTTTAAGAAATAAAGCTTTTGAGAAGGTAAATAGTTGTAGAGGAATGCCTTGGCCGGCAGCATTGTAATGTAATGTGTTATGTATATGATGAATAGTATGATGTTGTAATCATTGACATTGATGGACGAATTATGAATATGTATACACTTGGAGAATATACTAATAGTGGAGATATATGAATTGAGATTGGGCTGGTTATGGTCTATTATAAATATGAACCTTGATGATGTATGATGCATGACCATATAGATGATTATATACTTACATCTTAGGCATCGCATGCTTATGTGATTATGTAAAATGATGATGGTTGTATATTAGGCTTACCATATGCCATTGCTTGCTTGCCGAGCCTTTTCTCATATCTTCATATATGGGACTAGGCGTGTGCCCGGTATACACATTTTTCTTCCGCTGTAAACTCTGATATTTTGTATACCTTTATGGGTAAACTATTTATCGATCTAGTTATGGGTTATTTAATCTCACTCTTTGGTTTTCTGTGATTTGGGTCTTGATGTGGTCATGGTGGTGTTTTGGAAATGTTTTCTAACGCAAAAAATTTACTCGCATTTTTATTAATTATGTCGATCACATCGGGATTCGAGTACAGAAAATCAGGGGTGTTATAATCTGGTATCAGAGCGTATTTTTCTCTGAATTAGAGTTCTTGATCATTGTCGATGCATGGTTTTTTGGTATTAAAGTAGATGTTATGGATGGTTGGAGCACAATTGCTCAATATTGGAACACTTTGGTGATCTTTGGAACGGGATGCTCACTATTGGAATAAGGTTGTTTGTATAGATTTAAGAATGATAATTATGTAGAGAATGATGATGTTATGTTTGATTGCCCTACATGGACATATGATGGACTAAGTGTCTAGGAATTATGAATTGATTATAAAGGCATTATTGTTTATTGAGGATTATTGTGAATCATTAAAGTTGAGACTGTGATTCATAAGACGTGGTTGTTGTTTATTGGGAGTATACCCTTATCCTTGAGGTTGTATGATGTACATGTGGAGCCTAGTTGCTCATATTATAATCATGAATGAATTATAGGATTGAATATGAGTGGATGAATTCCTCAATTTGATTGATGTGATTTTTGTGTAAGTCTGGCCAAGTTCCTTACACTATTTCCTTCGAATGACGAATATGTTGTTATTATGCATCTAAATATTAATATGTTGAGTATGACTTGAACAGATGATAAATTTGTACCATGTGTGATCATGGATATGATATATTGAATATGAATTGATTTGAGGATGGACTTATGCTGTGTGTTGATCTCGGATAGGAGATATTAAATGTGAATTGAGATGGTAATAAATTATGAGATGTTGAGACCTTGATATGTATGTATATTGAAATTGAATTATTTGCTTGGGTCTCTTGTATGAATTATGAAGTGGCTCATAGCCATGGTATACACATTGAATATTAAAATTTTATTGGCACATGATTGGGGTTGGACTCAGTTTTATGTTTATGAACCGAGTGAACGATTAATTTAGTTGTGACCCACTAAGTGTGGTAACCCCGAATGACTCAAAATGATCTTGAACGATCGAACCTTATTGAAATTGACCCTATGGTGGTCTAGGCTCTATGATGTTTCTATGAGCTATGTTAAATGAATTTATTTGTGGTGGAAGTATTCCACAATGGGTACTCCGTGACCCTTGAATTTTTGAGCCTCATGAGAGATCGAATCTTGTGAACGATTAGACCATAGTGAAATAAACTGTGGAATAAATTGTTGAGGCTAGAGCTGATGTGTGATTGGATTTGAAAAGAAAATATAAACCCCTATGTACTTGGTGAATAATGATGATGGGTATAACTTAGCATTGGTTATGATAAATGAGGGAGACCCACTGGTGTGGGAGATTTTTTTATGTGAATTTGGTGACTTGTTTAGGCTTGAGTCGAATTAAAACTGACGATGTTTAAACTAGATAAATGAATTCTAAGTTATTTTACTATGACTTCGAGATGGGTGAAGTCCAATGGTGGGGTGATTACCCTATGATGATTGGAAATCTATGGTTGATGTATCCATATATGGTTATGATGGATGACAATTGATGAATTGGATGGCATAATTTACGTCAGATTATGGTTAAATGATAATATGATGCGAGTATATTACTCGTGGGCTTGTGTGACTTCTTAGGAAGTCTCGCGTATGAAGGAATATTATTTGAATTGACATGGATAATGTGAGAAATAGGACATGGAGGTACTTATCCTGATATGTCTCTACATGCCATAGGCATTGTGGCAACGTGCGCTTATGCGCCGATCTCATGTGTTTGTGGTAACCACTACAGGATTGGGACACCTTCCTGTATGTCGGATGCAGCAACGTATAGACCGGGCAAGTGTAGTGTTGTAACTGCTTATGGTAAATGTATTGGACCTATCCGGTGGTACTGGATATGAATATGAGGGTAATGATGGACAAACTTGAGAATCGATGAGTGATGACTGGATTTGATATAAATGAAGTTATATACTTTGGTAACGGAGTGGTGATGATCATATCCTGTGGACTTTGGGAAGTTCGATATTATTTCTTGGTGTCATTAGACTCTATTGATGTGTGGCCGAAGTGTGGCCTTATGATATATGCTGATGTTAAACTTCGAGGACGAAGTTTCTTGTTGGTGGGGTGGATTGTAACATCCTGGATTTTTAAAATAAAATAAATTTATTGGATGATGATAATGGATGGTTTATGGTCAAATAATTATGGGAGATGTTGTTAGACATTAGAGGTGAATTATCGGTAAATTAAGACTTACTGGAACCGGATGAATTAACTGGTGATGTGGGACCCACTTAATTTAATTAGATGTTTGATGGGTCTAGAATGTTTGGAAAATTATTGTGGTTAAGATGGTATACTTAAAATGATTTTTGGTGTCAAGGAAATAATTAATTGGACTTGACGTATGATATGAAACAGGGAAAATACGAGTTAAATGGAATTAAAAGAAAATATAAATCCTCATCTTCTCCTTTCCACTTAACTGTAGCATTTTTCCTCTCTCTTTTGGCCTTTTATCCATTAGACAATGAGGGATTATTAACCATTGGTAAAAGCAACTTGATGCACCCTTTTGCCCATCGGGTAATACCCAATTTACACTAAAATTTCCTCTATCTTTCCTCTTATCACCGTGGGGTGCTTTCTCCCTCCATTCACTCTTCATTTTCGTCTTCTTTGTCTTTTCTTCATCCTAAAAACCGTCCCACACTATTTCTTCTTCTACCTCTTACTAAAATCAAGAGCTAAGCTTGGATTTGTGAGGCTAGAATGGCGTTTATGGAGCTTGGGAGCTTGTGGGATCACCTCCTCCTCTCTCTTCTTCACTCTCATTTTCGTTTTGGTGGAGCTTAAGCTTGAGGTAAAGATTTCTTACCACCACCTTGCTTTATTTATGGTTTTGGGTTGTTGAGTGAAGTTGTAAATGCTAGAAACTTTGCATGTGGGTGGAAATGGAATCCTAGGCTTGAATGTTTGGAAAGAGAACCCTAAGTATTAATAATTTGGGGGTTTTGACTCACTTGATGATTTTGATGATTATGGATGTCTATGAATGGAGTATATGAGAGGAATGGATTTTTAGAATCATTAAGATTGATTAATGAGGTTGAAGGTATTTGCATGTGAGTAGATTTGATGACTCGAGGAATAAATCTTGAGAATAGGAAAATGATAGGCAATGTTGAGTGATGTATTGGTGATAACAATAATGGTGGATGACCATTGATAATGGATACTTGACTTGATGAAGTCTTAGGCCATGATAAATGCCATAAGGGTTTATTGATTAGTGATGGCTTAAGAAAATCTGTGGTGACTTAAGTTGAAATTGGATGCCTTGTAATGGCTTATTAATTTCATGTACATATGTGTGTTGTTGATAGGATTGTATTCCGGACGATGATGCATAATAATCAAAGCAATTGGAGCGTTGGAATTGCGGTTCTTCTCTCGAGGTAGGATAGGAGTTTGCATTTCAAATTGCAGGAGTGAATTAATTGTTAATTATGTATATGTTGAACTCATGCAATGCCTTGCAATGAATGTCTTATGTGATTAATTTAATGAAGTGATGAATGATGGCTTGGCTTATGTTGTTTGTTATGAAAATTGTATGTATTCATATAGTATTGATAATAAGTGGCTGATGGTCCCTTGGTTGGACATAATCGAAATAAGGGTGATAAATTATGAATGAATGAACCACATGATAGTAAAGAATTGTTATGAAGTGGTTATGTGGAAAGATGAATGAAGGAATGGTGTGGGTTATAGATAAACCCTTTTCCCTTGTAAAGTTAAATAAGAAACAGTGATTGATGAGGTGGAATGAGGATTTTCCGAGTAAGAATGAGTAGGGAGAGAGTTATATATACCTCATGTGATGTGTATGGTGTATTGGAGGTAATTCAGTTGGCTTAGAATGAGATTCCGAGTGTTAAAACTTCATTACTGCATATGACCTGATAGTCTCGCTCAAGCAAGATGGGATCTCGCCCAAGCGAGAGTCCCCTGCTCCAGAGAATTAGTTTCTGGAGGGAATTCGCACAAGCGAAATGAGCTTCACCCGAGTGAGGGTGAAGGAATTAGCCACTGGTCTGATTTCGCTCAAGCAAATGGCCAGTTCGCTCAAGCGACAATGTTAATAGATCAAGGATTTAGCTACTGGGCGAAATCCGCTTGAGTGAAGGATCTTGGGGGATGGTGTTCGCCCAGGTGAGACGATCGAATGGAGAACGAGTGAGCTCCTAGACGAATCCCGTTCGAGTGGGAGTTTTGAAGATAAATTAAGACATGGTGAAGTTCTGAGTGAACTCTAAGTGAACCACCTCCGTGGTGAGGAGTTTTGTGATGGTCTGATTAAGGTATAACCCGAGTGGTTAAGACTTAAGTACGCCCGAGTGGGACATAACTTAATGTTTTTCCCCGAGTGAATAAGATGATAGATGCCGAGTGAATCTGGCTAGAATATTCCAAGTGATGAATGATTGTGGAGACCCCCTTCTGAGTGAAGAAAGGTCTAAGTATTCTCCGAGTGAGAGAAGTGAAGATATACCGAGTGGTGAATGTGTAATACATTCCGATTGCGTTGAGGCTGAAATATACCGAGTGGTATTTGATTGGGAGTTATTCTGAGTGAGGAGAGTTTATGGATTCCGAGTGGAATAGCCATCATTCCCGAGTGGATCTTGTGTGTGATCTTCCTAGATAAAAATAAGGAAATGTGTATGAGCTTCCGAGGGAGGCACGTGTATGTTGGGGTCGATCCCGAGTGAATGGAACCCCTGATTCCGAGTGAAGGAATACCGAGTGGAACCCTATGTGAGTGAAGACTCGGATTTAGAATGAATTTACCGAGTGGAAGTCTGAGTGAGTGATGGTCGGTCTTGTATTAAGTTTACCGAGTGAGAGACTGATTGAGATGACTCGGTTTTGGAATAAAATTGCCGAGTGAAAGATTGATTGAGAGATGACTCGGATTTGGAATTAATTGGCTGAGTGAATGATGGGTCGGTTAGGATTACTTTGTTGAGTGAAAAACCTGAGTGCCTTAAGCTGGTTTCAAGGAGATCCTGCCGAGTGAAAACCTAAATGTTGGGAGTCAGTTTTGATTGATTTTACCGAGTGAACAACCGAGTGAGATGAGTCGGTTTTGAATTAATTTACCGAGTAAAAACCGAGTGTGGAAATGATTATTGGATGATTCTGGCTCGAGCGAGTGGACGAATGAAAAGGCGTTTCACCCGAGCGAGTGAGCTTTGTACTGAGGACGATTCGCTTACGCGAAAGGGGTCGCCAAAGTGAGACTTGTTGATCTCGCTCAAGCGGAGGTGAATCTCGCTTGAGTGAGTTTCCACCAGAATGGACTTTACGCAATATTAATGGTGGCAAGCTTATGTTTGGCCCTCCTTCTTGGCATTAGGAGGTAAACCTGAGACGATTATGTGGGTGTATGAGGGATAATGTGATAGGGACATAACATGGTGGTGATTGAGGATGATTGGTACATGTGAATTAGTTAATTATGTATTTACCACCTGAATTAAAATAACGAATTATGATGTATATGCCATTTGAAATAGAATGATAAGAGGATGATAATGAGATTGTGATGGCAGGGTTATGAGATATACCCTAGGATAAATTTGAAATGTATGAAGGGATAAACAAATGACATCGTATGAATTATAAATAGATGAATTAGAGGAAATATGATATTAAATAATGTTAGATGATGATGTTGAGCACCCTCTTGCACAGATAGGTGTATATTTATATTGATGAATTGTTGTATACCATTGTGTGTGATACAAGCATGGTCTTGTATGTGTGGTATGAAATATGAAATTGAAAATGTTGTGAATGCCACACGATTATAAGTACATATGAGTATACTTGAGAAATGGTAATGAATAATGAGATGAAAATCCACTAAATGAAGCGTGATAATATTGATGAATAATATGTGATGTTGAAAGGCCATAGTGGCTGTTTGCAAGTATTGACTTCCGTGTATGATGTGAAATATATGTGAAATATGTTGAGATGGAAATGCCACATTAAAACTTAAAAATAATAATTATGAAACCAACAATGATAAAATCCACTAAGGTGTATGGTGGTGTTGGTGATTATGATGATGATGATGTTTGATGAGTGGCATTTAGGATGCACAGAGTGAGTATGCATTTGATTTGCATTGCATTGCATCCATGGCATATCATAGCTGCCGGTGTTGGAATATTAGGGGATTCCCCCGGTTGGCCCAGTGGCAGGGCGGCTTAGTGCACGAGCATTTATGTTGTTCCCCTATGACTCGGTGTGTAAGTCACGAAGCTGCCCATGCTGAGATACGGGGAGCTGCATGTGGTTGACCCTTGTGGGGGGTGGCTCTTGAGGAGCAGGTGTTCCCGGTGGTCCTTTGGATCACAGCTGCCATGTTGAGAACCATGGTTGGCCTGCAACACCATATGTTGAATATGTTGTATACCGCGGTCATGGTGAAAATGACCAGGTGTTGCATGATGGGCGATGCGGTTTGGTACCAGTAAAAATATGGTGGATATGCATGCATTATGATATATGTGTACACATTTTACTACTACAGTAGGGGCATGGTACGTGATCATGCTTGAACCCACAACTTGGTATTTATTCCCATAGTCGGATCCGCATTTGTTGTCTATTCCATTGTGCATATGCATTAGCCATAAGAGCATTTGCATATAGCATGGAGATATGCCAGAATATGATGATGATTGATGATGATTGAGATGATGGTATTGGTGTTGATGAGGAGAAGTTAATATAATGAAAGACCACATAAAAGTAATAAATGATATGAATATATGAAATGATGTTGAATATGACGATATGCATGATATGGCCCAATGTAATGAAGGGCGTATTTGTTTATGATTGTAAATGATGATGTTAGCCCATAGTGGCTTGATGAAAGACCAGAATGGTCTATGTTGATGATGTTGGCCCATTGTGGCAGTGTGATGAAAATGAATGTGTATATGCTTGTTTTGCTATGATTTGACGTATAAGTATATATATTGATGAGTTAATGATATATGATGATTGTTGATGGGTTTAGCAAAGCATACATGATGTTGATATGCATATGCACATAGTTTCAATTGTATTCATATCGTCATTTGAAATGTATAACTCACTCTCCCATGTGGTCTACTTTTTAGTATTGATGCAGGAAAACCATGGGATGAGGACGTTTAAGAAATAAAGCTTTTGAGAAGGTAAATAGTTGTAGAGGAATGCCTTGGCCGGCAGCATTGTAATGTAATGTGTTATGTATATGATGAATAGTATGATGTTGTAATCATTGACATTGATGGACGAATTGTGAATATGTATACACTTGGAGGATATACTAATAGTGGAGATATATGAATTAAGATTGGGCTGGTTATGGTCTATTATAAATATGAACCTTGATGATGTATGATGCATGACCATATAGATGATTATATACTTACATCTTAGGCATCGCATGCTTATGTGATTATGTAAAATGATGATGGTTGTATATTAGGCTTACCATATGCCATTGCTTGCTTGCCGAGCCTTTTCTCATATCTTCATGTATGGGACTACGCGTGTGCCCGGTATACACATTTTTCTTCCACTGTAAACTCTGATATTTTGTATACCTTTATGGGCAAACTATTTATCAATCCAGTTATGGGTTATTTAATCTCACTCTTTGGTTTTCTGTGATTTGGGTCTTGATGTGGTCATGGTGGTGTTTTGGAAATGTTTTCCAACGTGAAAAATTTACTCGCATTTTTATTAATTATGTCGA
The DNA here is from genome assembly GCA_037962975.1 of Clitoria ternatea. NCBI lineage: Eukaryota > Viridiplantae > Streptophyta > Magnoliopsida > Fabales > Fabaceae > Clitoria > Clitoria ternatea. Next base: position 47,824,208 of record CM075673.1, read on the forward strand.
TCACATCGGGATTCGAGTACAGAAAATTAGGGGTGTTATACTTTCTGCTAAAGCTGGTATGCCTTTGACAAATATTTTAGTTGTGGAGTTATTTGATGTTTGGGGCATCGACTTCATGGGACCTTTCCCAAAGTCATTCTCCAATGAATATATCCTTGTTGCTATGGATTATGTCTCCAAGTGGGAAAAGGCAATCCCTACCAGAACCAATGATGCACATGTGGTGCTTAGGTTTATAAAGAAGAACATTTTCTCTAGATTTGGAGTCCCTAGAGTCCTCATTAGTGATGGAGGGTCACATTTCTGCAATAGAATCATGGAAAAAGCCCTAAGACACTATGAGGTACTGCATAAGGTATCCACTCCATATCATCCACAATCTTGTGGACAAGTTGAGCTGTCTAATAGAGAAATTAAAAGAATATTAGAGAAAGTGGTAGGGAAGTCTAGGAAAGATTAGTCTGTGAGATTGAATGATGCATTGTGGGCCTATAGGACAACATTTAAAACTCCAATTGGCACGTCTCCTTATCAGTTGGTATATGGTAAGGCTTGCCATCTCCCTGTAGAGTTAGAACATAAGGCATGGTGGGCCATAAAGCTGTTATACATGGATTTTGATCAATCTCAAGAGGAGAGAGCCCTAAAACTCCATGAACTTGAGGAGTTTAGACTCAATGCTTATCAGAGTGCCTCAATTTATAAAGAGAAAACTAAGAGGTGGCATGATAAGTGGATAAATAGAAAAGAGTTTCAAAAAGATGATAAGGTCTTGTTGTTTAATTCTAGGCTGAGACTCTTTCCAGGAAAAATAAGATCTAAGTGGTCTGGAGATTCCCGTGTGGAAATGGGACTCAATTGCCATGGACTTTGTCATGGGATTGCCCAAAAACCGAGCGGGCCATGATGCGATATGGGTCATTATTAATCGACTAACGAAGAGTGCACACTTCCTACCTGTGAACATGAAGTACCCGATGCATAAGTTAGCTCATATCTATATTCGCGAAATTGTCTGACTGCATGGTATACCTACTTCTATCGTATCAGATAGGGATCCTAGGTTCACGTCCCGGTTTTGGACCAGTCTGCACCAGGAAATGGGTACTAAGCTCTGGTTAAGTTCTGCCTACCACCCCCAATCTGATGGACAATCCGAGCGGACAATCCAGAGCTTAGAGGACTTGCTAAGGGCATGTGTACTAGAGCACGGTGGGGATTGGGAGTAGTACCTTCCCCTGGTTGAGTTTATGTACAATAACAGCCATCACAATAGTATTGGTATGGCACCCTACGAAGCACTGTATGGTCGAAGATGCCGAACCTTGCTTTGCTGGTCGAAAATGGGTGGGAGTCTGCTATTGGGACCAGAAATTGTGAAGCAGACTTCAGAGCAGATCCGGGTGATAAGAGAAAAGATGAAGGCGTCTCAAGATAGGCAGAAGAGGTACCATGACAAACGCACCAGACAGTGGAATTTTCAGTCGGAGACAAGGTTTTTTAAGGACTTCACCGAGTAAAGGAGTCGGGCGAGCCTTGAAGAGTAGAAAGTTAAGCCCTCGATACATTGGGCCTTATGAGGTGTTGAAACGAGTCAGCTCCATGGCATACCAAATAGCATTACCGACTCATTTATCTCAATTGCATGACGTGTTTCATGTGTCTCAACTAAGGAAGTACCTGCCAGATTCTACTCACACAATGCCTGATGATGAGGTGGAAATCAAGGAAGACCTGACCACTGCAACTATACCGACTAGGATCGTGGACCGATCGGTAAAGCGATTAAGGAGCAAGAATGTGCAACTGGTTGAAGTGGAATGGCAGCAGGACGGGTATACCTCTTATACCTGGGAGCGTGAGGATGCCATGAGGTAGTAGTACCCTGAGTTGTTTGACCAAGGTGAGTTACCGACTGAATTTCGAGGACGAAATTCTTTTGAAGTGGGGGAGAACTGTAACATCCCAATTTTTTTAATAATGTACCGGGTGAATAAAGCCATTAAAATAATAATTTCAGAAGTGGGAATTTGTTTATTAATTACCATTAACTTAATTAATCAAAGGGTGTGCTGATTAAAAAGGGCGATTAGCTGTAGCAGGTGCTGATGGGACTGGGTGACGTGAGCAGACTGCTCCTCACGTTTTCCCACCCCACCATTCCTTTCCCTCATGCATGTGTTTATAATTGGACGATGGCCTTCCTTGCCATTCGTTCTTCAGAATTCCCTGCGAGTTTCTTCTTCTTCTTCCTTCTTCTCTTTCTCTCTTGTTCTTCTTCTTCTCTTCTCCTTCTCTGCTCTCTATTCCATTCCCTATTGCGGAAGCCAAGTGACGGTGCTGTAGAGGAGTCAGAGCTCCCTCATACGGGTAGAGGACGAGCGTCGAAGCAGAAGCAGAAACAGCCTCTGCACCACACGTGGAGGACAGTAGCATTCAAGTAAAGGCTAAGCGAGTGGAAGCGTTGAGTGAAGCAGCAAGGAAGAGAACAAACACCAAAGCAGAAAAGTCTCTCAGAGTCTCGTAGTTGGTAGGGGGAGTACCTTACATGTTAAATGCATGGGTTAGGAATAGGTTTCGAGTGTTGATAATGGTGGTTCTATATCCTGTTGTATGATATGCTTGCATGTGGAATACCCGAGTGTAAGATAAGTGAGAGTGAATGTTGCATGTTATTATCTTCCTTGAAGATGCATGCGTTGTTTGAGTTCCGATACCACAGAACCCGATTGCATGTTATGTTATGTTGATTGGAATGCTTTGTTGAATCTGTTCACGTTCATATGGATGCATGCGTTGGTTAAGTCCTGACACTGTTGTATACCGATTGCATGTTATGTTGTGTTGATTGGAATGCTTGTTTGAGCCTGTTGATCTTCATATGGATGCATGCGTTGATTAAGTTCTGACACTGCTGTATACCGAGTGCATGTTATGCTTGAGATGATGAGAATGCTTATAGAAGTTTGATATTAATTGACACCGATTGCATTGGACTCATATGTTGCTATTGGAGCTATGATGATGATTGCATGGAAGTATGTGTGTGTTAAATTAATATGTGGAGTCCTGAAAATGCGTATTACCGACTGCATGTGAAATATGTATAACTGAATGAAAGGTTGTGTGCATGAATTCTATATTGTGTGATGAATCCGCGTGTGGCGCATGGAATGCGTTGTGCTGGGAGCACGTAGTGTGGGACACTACCATCGGTTATTAAGCGTGGGACACTGTAAAATCCTTGAGTGGGACTCAAGGTAGCCCTCGAGTGGGACTCGGGCTGCCTGTGAACACCTCTGTTGGCGCTGAGAGCGTTGGTGTCACCTGTGGCCAAACGGTTGGGTACCTGTAAAACGGCCAAGCAGCTGGGAGCTGAAATGATAGCTGAGAGCTATGTACAAAAGGCTGAGAGCCTATGTTGCAACGTCAGAACCGATTACACACGAATGCGGAACCGAGTGAATAATCTGTATATATATATATATTCCTACTGATGCTGTGAGGAATTAATTATGCATGTGATGATGCTAGTAAGACGACGTATACTCATGACTGAGTGCATTATTCCGTGTGCATGTGCTGTTAATGCTGACTGAGATCTACTCTATAAATGTATGTTATGTTGTTGAAGAGCTGTGAATATATGACCGAATGAGAATTTTGTACCCTGATTGATAAATGTTCTATAGATGCGTTCTGATTCATGGTCCTTAATATCATGTCACGAATTGTTGTATGTTAATATTATTGAGTTTATGTGTGTAAAGAGCCGAGCGACAATTGGGGGATTCCGATCGGTAAGGATCTCGTGTGTGTTCTGGATTGATCAGTAAAACTCTGACCTTTATTGTTGCCACGTATGATTGTGTGTATGTATTTATATATAGTTGTATAAATATGAGGCAACCTGAGTCAGCATCTATCATTTAAAATTTAAGATACTCACCCCTGCTGTGGCAATTTTTCAGTGAATATCTCTCGAAATGAGGATTGGAGGAGGAGCTAAAATGCCGGGTGAAGTGCTGATGCACTATGGAATTTTATGACTGTGCATATGCTGTATATAGTGTTTTGAGTTAAGCCTTGGCCGGCTCGTGTTTTGTTGTTAGTCTTTTAAACAGAGTTGAATCCCTTGGGATGGGAACATGATATTGTGGTTGTAAAATTGTGATATACACTTCTATATATATATATATGCCTATGTTATGCCATGCTGCATGTCAATCTTATTATGTATGATGCCTGGGTAATCTATATATATGTATATGTGTTCATATTCCCGAATGTGTAGGAAATGACATAACTTAACATGAAGGAAGCAAACCTATGGTTTAGAGGGCGAGTTTATGATTCTGTCACCGGGTGGGGGAGGTTCAGACGTTCTGAGTGAGTGAAATCAAATAGCTCTGAGTGACTGCCCCCAACGACGAGCTGTTAGGACTCGGAGTTGAGAGTCTAGATATGTTTCCGAGTGACAACTGCTAGGAATCCTCCCGAGCGTAGAATAATCAATGATCCCTGAGTGAGAAATTGCTGAGTGATGGTTTTCCCGACTGGAGAGTGACACCTTAGACTCTAGGGGACCCTACTGTAGTAAACTGTTGGTAACAAAAGAATCTGAGTGAGTCTTAACTTAGTAGAATGTTTAGAGTAGGAAGATTATAGTTACTGAGTGAAAATTAGGTGAAATACCCCGAGTGGCATAGAGGGCGCATAGGCTGTTCCGAGTGAGGAGTCCTCATAGAGTCCGAGTGAGTGATAGTGGGGACCATTCCCTTATTATTCGTGTATGTGTTCTGATTGTTGGAGCCGTAGAATAAATTACATTCCCGAGTGGGACTAGTAAGTGCAAGAGCCAAATCCGAGTGAACTGAGATTGGATCCTTCCGAGTGAATTAGGCGCTAGAATCCGAGTGCGGAAATACCGAGTGAAGCTTTCGCTTGAGCGAGTGCGCGTTGCGGTGTGATTCGCCCAAGCGATTTCCCCTTTCTTCCGCTGTCAGCATCTTTGATTCGGTTTTATCTCCCTTGTTCTTCTTCTCCTCTCATTTCTTTCGTGCCAAGGCATTCTGATTTTCTTTTTATATAAAAAAAAATTTCCTCTACTTTACCGTCTATGATTCATTAAATTAGGGTGTTATAAGTTAGATGAAAATGGAATAATAACTAGAAACAAAGCTAGACTTGTAGCAAAAGGATATAATCAAGAAGAAGGGATTGACTATGAAGAAACATATGCACCCGTAGCTAGGTTAGAAGCCATTAGATTATTGTTGGCTTTTGCTTGTTGTATGGATTTTAAACTTTATCAAATGGATGTCAAAAGCGCTTTTCTAAACGGCTATATTCAAGAAGAAGTTTATGTAGATCAACCTCCCAATTTTGAAAATCATAAATTTCCAAATCATGTCTTTAAATTGAGAAAAGCCTTACATGGTTTAAAACAAGCTCCAAGAGCTTGGTATGAAAGACTTAGTAAATTTCTCCTAGAAAATAATTTTGAAAGAGGAAAGGTTGATACTACACTGTTTTTAAAGCGTAAAAATAATGACATTCTTTTGGTACAAGTTTATGTTGATGACATAATATTTGGTGCTACTAACGAGATTCTTTGTCAAGAGTTTGCCAAGATTATGCAAAATGAATTTGAAATGTCCATGATGGGAGAACTCAATTTCTTCCTTGGATTATAAATCAAACAAACAAATGAAGGGACTTTCATTAGTCAAACAAAATATTGCAAAGAACTACTCAAAAGATTTGAAATGGACAAGGCAAATGAGATGGCTACACCCATGAGTACATCCTGCTACTTAGACAAAGATGAGAAAGGCAAGGCTGTTGAAATAACTAAATACCGAGGTATGATCGGATCCTTACTTTACTTAACAGCTAGTAAACCCGATATTATGTTTACGGTGTGTATGTGTGCTAGATATCAAGCATGTCCTAAAGAATCACATCTCACCGCTGTTAAAAGAATTTTGAAATATCTTGTGGGTACTCAAAATGTTGGTCTATGGTACCCCAAAGGCGTTGAATGTATTCTCATAGGATATTCTGATTCTGACTTTGCTGGTTGTAAACTTGATAGCAAAAGTACCAGTGGCACATGTCATTTTCTTGGTAGCTCTCTTGTTTCTTGGCATAGCAGGAAACAAGTAAGTGTTGCCTTATCTACAGCTGAGGCAGAATATGTAGCAGCTGGTAGTTGTTGTGCTCAAATCCTTTGGATGAGACAACAACTTCTTGACTTTGGTGTTGTTTTAAACAAAGTGCCCATTAAATGTGATAACACTAGTGCCATAAATATCTCTAAAAATCCTGTCATGCATTCAAGGACTAAGCACATAGAAATAAGGCATCACTTTATAAGAGACCATGTTTTAAAAGGTTACTGTATGCTTGAACATATTGAGACTTCTAAGCAACTAGCAGATATCTTCACCAAACCACTTGCAAAGGAATAATTCATACATATTAGAAGAGAATTAGGAATCCTAGACACTTCCAATTATGTTTGAATGCTGAATAATTTTGATAAAATCTTGATTTACAATGTGTTGATGTTTAATATACTGATTGGTTGACGTTCTACTTGAAATCTGTAAGTTTAGAATATTTCTGGGCATCCCTAATCGATTACCATGTTCATTGTAGTTAATTACTAACTCTCTATTTCCTCAATAATTGATTACACACTCCTCTATAATCGATTACAAACTCCCTGTTGCATCAATAATCGATTAGCCTCTCATATCTAATCGATTACACATTCTCTATTTCTTATACAATCGATTAGCCCTTCAAACAGATCAATTACTGACGTTTTTCCTTCCAGATAATCGATTAGAATCTCCTCCTAAACAATTATAAAGCTTTTGTTTTTAACGTAATCGATTATACCACCGGCCATAATCGATTACCTCTGTGCAAAAAAAAACGTTTCATTTTCTCCAAAAAACACACCCTAATCGATTAGCCCTAAGGACCTAATCGATTAGCTTCGTGTCAGGTGCCAATTTCAATGCAGAATCCGTGTGATTTCCAATGGCCCAATCACTCACTCACCCTAATTTACTTCTTCTCTCATCTCTAAACCCTACCTTTATCCTATAAATACCCCTTTTCAATCTTCCATCTCACACCACCATATTGCCTCTTCTCCAATCTTTCTCAAAATCCCTCAAAATCTCACATTCTCTTTATCTTCTCTTCTCCATTCACCATGTCTTCCTCAAGAACAGTGAAGAGAGCTAGGTCCTCCATGAACCAACCCAACAACCCCCTTGATTTCTCAAGGTTTTTCTCCACACCAAGAGACCTTCAGAATTTTATCAAAAATTTTTCTAAAAAAGACATAATTTCTCCTCACTTCATCAATGCTGAGATTTTTGACCACCCTAGCTTCACTTTCACCCAATGCCTTCATCATTATAACCTTTTTCCCTTCCTTACTCTCAAGGAAGAATTCTACTACCCTGAACTCATGAGATTTTTCTTCTGCAACCTAAGGATTGTTGATGGGTTGCTTGAAGCAAGAGTCAAGAATGTGACTCTTAGGATTACCAATGCCCAACTCGCAGAAATCACACAACTACCACTCATTTCTCCATTCCAACTCAGTGCCCATGATCTGCAACGGCTAGGAAGACCATTAATCTCCTCTCCAAGGCCTATAAATGCAACACTCCTTCAAGCTACTGAATGCAACAATCAAATCCATCAAAGGGAAATCAAATCTTGAGTCTTGTGAGTTCTATTCTTGTATAGTTTCATTTTCTAAAACTTAGAGCTTAAACTTGTATATCTTCTCTTGTTGAGAGTTAGAAATTGTATGAGCTTTCATTTGTATATCTACTCTATTAAGAGAGTTACTTGCTTGTAAACACTACACCAAACACAAAGGTTCTCACTCTAGGTTGAGTGGTCACAAAGGTTGGTTTTGAACCTTTGGGTATTGAGAGTTTGGGAGATTGGGTGGGTTGCCCTTGTGCTAGTGAGGATTGAGTTCTTGAGTGTGGGACACTAGGAAGCTGCAATTGCTCATAACTTGTATCTTTAAATTTCAATAGTGGAAATCCTTCAAGTGGGTTGCTTAAAGGCGAGACGTACACCGGGGTGGTGGAACTCGTTAAATCAGTTTGCAAGCTCTTCTCCCTTACTCTTTTACATTCATACATTGCATCTGGCTAGGTTATTGTTGTTGATTGTGATTTCCCCTTTTAAACTTGCTTGAACTAATAGCTTTAAAGTGCTGCACACCAAGTGTTTGACAAATTGCTTCAGCAACATTTATTCCTTGTTTTGCATTGTTTCTTGCACTAAACTTACATTGTCTTGCATAAACTATTAATTTGTGAGAAAGAAACTTAGTTCAAGAGCATTTCAATGAAAAGTTTTAAAACTCAATTCACCCCCCCTCTTGAGTATTGAGGCCACTTGAATAACAGCAGAAAACCTCCATGCTGTTGCAGGCATCTTCTTAGATGTCAGAAGGTCAAGCTAGTGACCTTAAAGAAGCGCTTGAGGGAGGCAACCCTACATTTTGATTGTTGCATTTTGTGTTTGGTGTTTTAAAATAGTAAAAGAAAACTAAAAATTCTATGAATAAAGTGTGAATAATCTTGTAAAATTTATTTTTGAATAAGGTTTGAGCGTTCATACACTCAATTCCCAGTGTACATACTTGTAAATCCATTAGTTAGCATTAGAATCAGGTACCCTGGTGCTTGAGCGAGCTTTGATACATTCAAGCGAGATTGTAAGCTAAGTGCCTATTCACTTGAACGTGTTATTGCACGCTTGAGTGCGACCTCCTATATGTCTTGACGCTTGAGCGAAGCCTCTTGACGCCTGAAGCGTGACCTGGTATGAGCTTCGCGCTTGAGCGAGCTCGGGTCCATGCTTGAGCGTGACCCTCTATGCTGATCCTGATGCTTAAGCGTCATATGGCAAAGCTTAAGTGAGTGGCTTTGTTTTCTTTGAACGCTGAGCGTAAGCATACATGATCTAAGCGTGACTTCTTGTGCCTGATCGAAAATACTGCACTCGAGCTTGGCTCATCACGCTTGAGCGTGATCGAGAAATATATGCTCCGATTTGGCTTTGTGCTTGAGCGAGTAAATCCACGCTTAAGCGTGAGTGTGCCTGCTCCAAACCTCTCACTGTTTCATGTCTTACGCTTAAGCGTAATTCATTCACGCTTGAAGCGTGATTCATAGCAAACTTTCACGCTTGAGCTTGGCTCATCACGCCTGAGCATGATCGTGATGAGAAGGCCCTGTTTCTCCTACACGCTCAAGCGAGAACTCGTCAAGCTTGAGCGTGGTCATGATCGTGAACGTGAGCGTGAAGTTTCCCTTTGCGCTTGAGCGCGGCTTCTTGTAGCTTGAAGCGCATGTTCATTCACGCCTGAGCGTGAGTTTCATTACTTGCCTGAATATGTGCCTCGCACTTGAGTGCCCTAACCTCACGCTTGAGCGTGATCAGGGCTGATGAAATTAAAAGCTTTTTGTTCTAAATTTTTCGCTTAAGCGTGATGCTGTAAGCTTAAGCGTGAGTGCCATATTGAAGCAATCTGATACCTGTTAGTTCGTCGCTTGAGCGTAGTTCTTCACGCTTGAGCGTGACATTCACTTACATATCATTCGCTTGAGCGAATAATGGTTCACTTGAGTGTGATTCATACCTGATGCTACCTGTGTGTTTTTAATTTGGGCGTTTATACGCCAAGATTTCAGTGTAGCTATGCGTACCTCAGGTATTGGGTTCAACAGTATAAAACCCTCTTAGTGTACAAACCCTAACGCTTTACGCTGGAACCTTGGGTTTTGAAGAGGAAAAGGCACAGTCTCTGATTTCTTTGAAAGGTACCATCTGTTCAGTTCTTACTTTCACTTTATAGTTAGAATTGTTGTAGTTCACTATTCCAATTTCAAATTTCTTTCATCCATCATATCTTTTCATCTTACATTTTCATTTTGTTGTGGTTTTGTTGTTTGTACATATGTATCCATTTAAGCATTATAAATACCATCGTTAACACTCACCATGATCAGAAGATCACAAAGACTTTGTAGAAAACCTGAAAAAAGTGTTGAAATAGAAAATGTGAAAGAAGCCTAAAAAGAGAAAGGAAAAGGGGTGGCTACTATCAGTATCCCTGATTCTCCATCAACTGAAAGGAGTAAAAGTCTTGAAGAAGGAAAGATGTCTCAGACAGTTAAGGGTTTTGATGGGTATAGGTTTAGAGATTCCAAGGCCGCCCAAGATTATGAGAATAAGTTCAAACATAGGGGAGTAATAAGGGATAGAGCTCTGGTACTTGATGAAGAAAATTGTTCTGATTTTAATGTAAAAGCTGCTATGATTGAAAGGGGATGACAGTTCTTTAATGAGAATTTAGGCAATGGTTACCAGGAACTCACTAGAGAATTCTATGCCAATATGAGGACTCATTCTATGGAAGATAAGTTTCCTTTTTCTTCCTTCTTGAGAGGAGTCATCATTCCTCTAACTGGTCACATATTGAATAAGCCGTTGAAAGTACCTATATTGGATGAGGAAGGATGTCACTACACATGGAAAGTAGATATCTTTCATAGGGCTGAAAATGAAAATCTTAGGAAAGAAATTTTAGAGGAATGTTGTGAACAAGGAGCTGCATATATAACAAAGGTTAATGGTGCACCAAAAAGTGTCAGGAAGAATTGTTTGAATCATCTTTCCCTTTTATGGTGCCACTATGTCCTTTCATCCCTGCAACCTGTGGCTCATTCTACCGAGATTACCATTAAGAGGTTGGTGTTGATTTACTATTTAATGAGAGGCCTGTATGTTAATATGGGTGAGTTAATACTGGAGGAGACGATGAAAAACCTTGAAAAAAATCTCCAATTGCCATATTGCTCTGTTATCACTTTATTGGCCAAAACTAATCAGGTTAGGTTGAATTATGAAGAATTGACAAAGGTAAAGCCTGAGAGGATTATGGACAAGCATTGGGTGATAGACCACATTGACCATTTTATGCCTCAAGAGTCAAAGTGTCCCAGACAACCTAAACCAACATCTTTTGCACCACCACCTCCAATAGGAGCAGGTACTTCTTCTAATATTTCCATGGTAATGCAGGAACTTCAGGTTATGAAGAAAATGCAGCTAGGAACCTATGATCTGGTCATGAACCATGATCTCATGCTGAGAAAGATGGCCACCACATTGAATGTGGATCACACTGAAGAAATGAGAGTTCCACCTGATAGAGATTTATGGTTGGCTTCCATTGGATTCACCATTCCCCCTGATGACACACCCTTAGCAGCTGAATTTCCACCCTACCCTGAGCAAGATAATGATGAGTCTATGAATGAAGAAAATAAAGAAGAGGATGACTGATCTTTTACTTTGTTTATGTGTTATTTTGCTATTTTCAAGTTGTAATGACTTTGTTTAAATATTCTCTTGAACAATGTATTTTCTTTTCAATGTAATGGAACTTTATTTCTATGTTAAGTTGTTTGTTGTTATTTCTTTTCTGAATTGTATTGTTAAATTCATGCACACCATTCCTCACCATTCACTACCATTTAGGTAAAAAGGGAAGTAATCTATCCTTTCGTCTCATTGATTGATAAACTATGATTAATTATGCTCAATTTAGAATCCATCTCAATAATTTAAAGTTTGCTGATTCTCAGGCTTTAATTGGATAAATTAATTAATTCGCATTGCTTGATTCATGATCCCTATCCATAACTATTTTTAATCCTGTATTATTTGTTTACTCATTATGCTAGTTAGCAATCTGAATTTATGATCTTGCATTAAGTTTGGGGACATGATTGGCTGATTACTTGTTATATTATTAGCTTTCGAGCCTTTATTAATCCTTTTCTGAGTGTGCTTGCATTCTTGTTTAGTGTGACAGAATTTGCTTCAGTGCTTGCTAAATGATTATATGTTTGCCAATTGGAAATGATGAAGGCCTTCTTTGTTAAATTAGCCAGGGCCAAATTTAGCCATCCTAACTATTATTAATTATCCTTTGACATAACAATTATATTTTGAGCCTGAGACCCTTTTCATTCTACTTATGTACCTAACTTTACAAGCCAATTTATCTGTGAAAAACCAAGTGAACTATCCCTGGATGTTCCACTAATGAACTAATGAGTCTTATCTTATTGCTAGGGTCTAACAAGTTCTAAGTTTGGGGATGAAGAGTGTACCTAACAGTAATTAAAGACACACTCTGACCTTAATTATAGATGAGTATTTTGAGAAATGAAAGGAAGAACAGTAAAAGTAAAAGAAAAGTGAAATTTTTTTTGAAAAAGATGAAAAGAAAGAAAGAAAGAAAGAGTCCAAAGGACTGAAAGAGAAGAAGGTGCAAAGAACCACAAGTAATTGAGTATCCTTCATCTGAAAATAATGAAAGCAAGAGAGCTAGTTAGTAGAGACATTTAAGTTAAGATTGAGGCAAGGCATCAGTGGGCACATCTTTTAACCCAATATTAACTAGAAAAACAAAAATAGAGCCTGTAGCCTAACCCCATTACAAGCTTAAAAAGCCCTTATTGATCCAATTGTGCTAGCATATTTCATGATGTTTAGAATTGTTGCAAGCCTATGTTGATCTAACAATTATGCAGGTGATGAGAGCATGCTATTTAACCTATACACTGAGAGAAGAGTGAAACACCAATCCATGTGAGGAAAGATTCACTAGCTTGTTCCCAAAGGAGGTGTGAGTAATTATATTTTCAGATTATGTAAAAAGAAAGCATGAATGGTATTCAATAATTATGGTATGAATTAAGTTAAAGAAAGGTTGATTGTCATGAGTAAGTGTAATTGATTTAATTAATCTGAGGATTTGCTTGAGGATAAGCAAGTTTTAAGTTTGGGGATGTGATAAGTCTTGAGAAGACTTAATTATTTTACCTTTAATTTAACTTAATCCATTAAATATTGTTTAGTTTAACATCACTATTTAATAAATTGTCATTAATTTTGGTTTTATTTATTTATTTCAAAAGTGTTTAAATTATGTAAGAAAATGATTAAAAATAATAATTACTTAGGGAAATTTATTTATTTATAAATTCACTAACCCAGCGTACATACGCTGGACAGCCAGCATACAAACGCTAGGCAATTATTTGTTTGCATGTACAGGTGCAGTTCACGCTCAAGCTTGACAAGTTCACGCTTAAGCTTGACAACCATGCAAATCAACGTACAAAGAAAGGAAATCAAAACTTGCAGCATAAAACATGATCACGCCCAAGCTTCCCCGCTCACGCTCAAGCGTGAAGACATAGTGCAGTGAATAAAACGATCACTCTCAAGCACGAGTCCATCACGCTCAAGCGTGATTCTGTTGCCCAGTTTGTTATTTTTCCCTCCAAATGAAGCGTTGCACTATTGTTGTTCCTGTTTTGCTGCTGTACATTAGTAACTTAAGTATTGAGTTGTAATTATTTATTTATTTGTAATTATGTATTTAGATTAGCTAGTTTAATTATTGATTAAGTTTCCGTTCTAATTAATTAAGTTAGTTAGTTAGTTAGATGCCTATATATATATTTGTACATAAGAGAGAGAATACACACAGAAGCAATATACGATTCATTTTCTCATTTCCAATCTCTCTCTAACTCTTTTCTCTCTCTAAATTCTCTCATCTATCTCTCTCCATATTCCTTCGACAGAATCCATTCCCATGGGTTTCTAAACCCCTAGGGTTGGGATTGCTGAAGCTTCCGATGGAATCTTGAAGCTGCATTGAGGAAATTATCTTCTGAAGTAAGACGAGAACAAGCTGAGGAGTGGATCTACTCTGCTGAATTGACAAATTCAGAACCAAATGAAGAATCTCACCAGTGAGGAATCATGGTTGAGGCTTAGGTAACTTCCAGCTTCCTAACTAATTTAGGCCTAGTAATTAGGTGAATAGTTAGGGTTCAACCCCCAATTTTGCATTAGATTTCCCTGTTACTGAACACCTAAGGGATTAGGGTTTAATGCTTAGGAATTAGTGTTAGTCACCTAAGGGATTAGGGATTAACCATCTGTGAATTGTCCTCTTGCATCTAAAGCTTAATTGAACCTCGATTGCATGTTCTTTGATGAAGTTGTACGCTGAAGGAATCCTAACCTATTTCCATTAATCACATTTCATCTTCTATATTGTTTCTGAAAATACAAAAACATAGAAAATATAAAACAACAAAAACAGAATGAATTGCATCTGCTTGCATTGGTTCAGCTTGTACTAGTCTAAGATTACGGTAATTACCACAATCCCTGTGGGAACGATCAAATATATTACAAATTTAATGATTGGTACCCTTGCCAAAAGAAAATAAATCCTCTGAGAGTCACACAATAAGTCGATAATAATTCAGGATTTTCACACCAAGTTAATGTCTCCGGATTTGTTGCATCAAGGCTAAAATGTTTCAGAGAGAAGGGAAGAGAGAAGGTCTGGGCTACTTACAGAATCAGTCCTTGCTTTCTTGGAATTCAGCCATGATTCAGAGGCTTTTCTCATCCTTTTTCTAGCTAGAGTGGATCTGAAGCTGTTCTCATTACTCTAGAATTCACCAAGTTCTTCATAGAACTTGTTTAGCTAGACAAAGTGATTCCACTTCAGCACATCATACTCAGGGAAGCTCTTGAGATGACCTAAGATGAACTTCATGTATTTTGAAAAGCTAGGATAGCCACCACACTTCATTAGTTCCTCTTTATTTTTTGTTATAACCTTTAGATAATTTGCCCTTAACTTATTGTATTCAGCTTTCCATCTGATACCAGTCCAACCATGCACACTAACTGAGGGATGACAAGCAGTGTAGATATAGATAAACTGTTGTTGTGCTTCTTCACCAAGAGGAGGAAGGGTTTACTATTGTTGTTATGATGGTTGCTCAGTTTGCTGTGGTTGAGACTGATATGGAGGTTAAAGGGGTTATGGTTGATGTTATGGTTGTTATTATGCAAAATGAGAGGCTTGCTCCTTTTTCTACTGAAACTAGTTGCGAGTGAAAGCATCATCAGAATCTGATGACTCTTTGTCATTTATAGGCGTAAACCCCAAGGGTTTTGTAGGATCATACTCCTTTGTTGAAGATGAAAAAGGAGGAATCATTTTACAGGGCTTTATTTCCAGAGTTGACTTTTAACTATCAGATTCATCAGAAAATTCCAGAACCATCTTTCTGGTCTTCCTGGCAGGACACTTCATTATGCCATTCTTTTTCTTAAGGGATGGCTTTACTTAATCAACCTCAGCCTTTTATTTTCTGATATTTATAGAAGTAGACTTTTTCTTCTTGATTGGAGCAAGAAGAGACCTTTCCAAGGTTTGGTCAATTAAGGGTGAGAAGATAAGAAGCTTGCTCACTAAGGAAGTAGATGTCACCAAGTCAGTGACAATTTAAGTTTGCATATTCTCCAATGCAAAAACCTTCACAAAACCTATTGGGCAAGGTATCTTGTTTCACTTCTTCGCCATAGAGGAGATCAGGTAGGTGAGGATAATATTTGGAAGGCTAACCTTCTCCTTTCTCACCATGTGGTACATGCAGAAATGATCCAGCTTGGTCACTGTGTCCTAGGCAGTAGAATCTGGTAAGGATAGATGCCCACTTAAATAGTATATGAGAAATCAAAAGAATAATTAACCAGTGTTAGTAAGTAAATAACAATGAAAGGTTATCGGTGCCTTAAATAAATTAAATGAGCACTCCAAGGAATAAGTATAAGTTAAGTGGTTAAAATATATTTTTCAATAAACCAAATTCTTCTAGCGTTAAGCTTAGTAGTTATACAAGACCATTTAGTAACCGAAGATAAATTATAGATAAAGAAAATATACTGTGGAAATGACTCAATTAGTAACAAGATTAATTAGTTAAGAATGATAATTGAAAAAAATAGTCTGATGTATGCAAGTATGAAACCAAACTTAAATACCTATAAGGACGCATCCATGAGTATATTTGTAAGTGTGATTCACTTATTGTAATGACTGTTGTGTAATGCTCATATGATGAATATTGTGTGTGATGATTTCTATGTGATTGTGTACATGGGTGAATATGTGTAAATTATATGATGAATATATATGATGAAATACTTAACGAGTGCCTTAGATGAAATAAATTACGTAATGAATGAATGGAATTGACATGATGCATTGAATGAACATGTTGAGATGAATAAAGAATGAAAAAGAAAAATGTCCTGGTAGGGATCCTAAGGTGACTGACTTATGAAAAAATAATAATAATGTGATGAAATTGAGATCGGATCCGATGTGATGATGGGTGTTACGGTGCCAATATTACCCTAAGGTTATATGGATAACCAGAACTCATTTCATTCTTAATTATTGGATGAGTTGTGTTATGAATTGATTAAATACAAAAGGAGTAATGACTAAAGAAAAAATGTTTAATTAAGGATTTAACAAAATGAACCTGATGTTAGGAATGAAATGGAGTCTCTAAAAGGACCCTACCAATGACTAATAAATTAATAAAAGAAAATATATGGATGACATGCATCACGTGCATATAACGTCATATGGATTAGAGCCACAGCAACGGGTATGCTGAAGGATATAAGGGTTCGGTCTTTGAGGATGGATCTTGGGAGTGTACCGAGAGGGGACCCCCAATGGCTCGGTGGTAGCGCTCCGATGCCGGGGAAAACCATACAATCTTGGTGCACTTTGACTCAGACCAATATCACTAGGATCATGGAGAGCCAAGTCCATTATGATTTGATGATATGAGTTGGATCCATGATCTTGGGATTGTGAGTCCATGTATACCCTTTGTTGTAATGTGGGGACTTGGTGGGCTCCCGGTCGCTCTAGTATAGAAATGTTGTGTCCAGGGGCAGGCTGGGCAGGATGGATTCTAATATAATGTGATGATGAGAAAGTCCCACATGCATCATGATGGCTAAGGAAAAAGATTGGAACAAATAAAATGAATTCATGCATTGCATTATCTTATCTGTGTGATGGTGATTGGTTATGATTGAATTAATATTTGTATGTAAATTGACTAGTGGTAAGAGGGAGAGGAACAATTGATAGGAATTAGTTAGGAAGGATAACTTAGAGTAAACTAATTTGGAACCCTAAGACGATTATGGTTTGAGTGTTCACGTGGACTACGTGTGACACCCCGAAAATATGGGTAAATTTTTCACGATTTTAACATCATTAATTTATGAAAATCATAAGTGGTGAAGCTGTCATTCAATATCCTGGATCTAAAAAGACCTAACTCATATATGAAGATATGAGAAGGTAAGTTAAGGAAAACAACTATTGAGGAATTCTCAATTGGAAACAACGGAAAATTTATTTAAATTGTTGTTATGTGATTGGATTCGAAGAGGTTAAACATTATAAGGATTAATGACCTTAAAATACATCCAAAGGGCTCATAAGTTAGTTTAGGATAAAGGTCGTATATAAAAAAATGAAAAGTGATCAAGGCAATACAATTTGGAGGACCAGGACATCCCTCGCTCAAGTGAGAACCACACTCGCTTGAGCGAGTCCCAAGGGAGCGCTCGGGCGAGACATGGGGCGAGCTGAGCGAATACCACCTCCAAAAGCCCTTCGCTCAAGCAAAATTTGACCAGTGGCGAATCCCCTCCCTCTCGCTCGGGCGAGACCCAACGTGCCTGGGCGATTTTCCGCCAGTGGCCAACCACTGATGCCAGGACAGTCTTGCTTGAGCGAGACACACTCTCGCCTAAGCGAGATTTGGCCAGTAACCAAATGTCATGCAGGGGGGATTCTCGCTTGAGCGAGAACCCATCTCGCTTGAGCGAGATTATCAGTAAAAATGCAGGAAATGAAGGAATCAAACAACACCTCATACCAAAACTCAATTTAATCGATTCCACTTAAATTCATCACATCTCATTCATCATATTCAGCATTTAAAACTTGTTCCAATCTATCTTACTTATAAATTTACCTTCCAATTCATGAATTACATTTCAATCTAACTTACTACTCAGCATGATCTATAAAATGCAATATTTCATGTAAACTATCATTCCTCCATAAGTTTTAACTACATCAAGCTTCATTTTCATTATCCGAATAAGGCCAAGGTCATTAATGAAAATGAGCCATAAACTCTGGGCTCTCATTTTCCTACATGACCTTCTATAATCAACATTGTCTATTCATCATCCATACTAATGTCTATACCAATCCTTGGCTATACAAAACATTCATTATGACTATATACATTACAAAAATTCAAGTAGAACCCACAAACCTAAAACAATTGCCAGCCAAGGCATTCTTTACCCAAAATAGGCTTCCTTCACACCTCTTCTCCACACAATAGCTCCATAGGCAAGCCCTACAACACAGGAGCTAAAAAGATATACCACATGGAGAGTGAGTATACTTTCTCAATGATGAAAATCTAACAATTGTGATAATATATACATGAATGCAATATTAAACATCTTCTTCCCAAGAGAAGTTCAACTAGCATAAAACCAATCATTCATCAAATTCATTAAACACATGTATCCATTAAAATTCACAAGGTCACACCAATCATTGACACAATTACAGTTAGTAATTAAAAAGGGAGTTCCACCTACTCCTCACACAATCTCCTCAACAGGATACCACTCTATGCCATGCTTCTATGGCTAATGCACATGTTGGTGTTTAAGATGCATATGCACGGATCCGTTTACATTTCCTCAGGTGATCGCAACCACCATAATCATTCATTCATTTAAATTGGTTTCCCACCTCGCAAGGGGTACTCCCTCCAGCAGCCTCGCAAGGTGCTTTCTCGTGATCGCAACCACGTTTAATAATTCATAATGGTTTCCCACCTCGCAAGGGGTACTCCCGCCTCATGATTGCAACCACGGGCATACAATCTCAATGGTCCCGCAGGGCCTTTCATTTCAAATACCAGGTGATCGCAACCACCGGTCCAATAATTACAGGAACTCGCAAGCCCTTTATATTCTAATATCAAGTGATCGCAACCACTTTTCAACATCATCATGATATGTATGCCATGCTATGTATGCAATAATGCTCATGCATGCCTCAATCTCATATAGGTTATCTCACCCTCTCATCTAGGGTATACTCCTATTCAATTACCATGTTAATTCCACATATTCAACCATATGTATATATTCCGATCATATTATTCAAGAATCATTAAGTCAAGGATTTCAAATATTCATCAAGCCACACATGGAATCTATATCATGTCATCACACATTATACCAATATTAACCTCAATAGGGTCTTATCCACAATCATTCAGTATAAGAATCTAACTCAATTTCTCATCACATACATATGATATTACATCCATTCAAGGAAACATGCCACATTACATCAATACATACATTATCATCATACAAGTTCTCATACATTTAGAAAATACACCCATCTCCTACCTCAAGAGAAGTAAACTTCCGGGTTTAATGTTCCCGCCTCACAAGTATTATCAAGCCCTACACCAATCAATTATAGGCCACATCAATCATTCATTCAAACATCATTTCAACATACCTATACATATGTGTACCCATGATTTTTATCATGTAGAGGCTATTTATAGGTTTTATTCATTTGTCCATTTAGGCTTCGGGAATTCTTTCCCTTAAATCACCATTCATTATTACCAATACAACAACCCCATTTATTGGGTCACCGCATACATTAATTTCCCACCAACACCTTGGTGAGTTTTCCATTTATGATTTCTCATCAGTATTGTAAATCATCATTAAATGCCACTACTTCTTCATTTATAACACTTCCCTCATTAATAAATGCTAACCCTATCCATATTACACACCCCCCAAAATCATTAGTTAGGGTTTTGTGAAAATCCAACCACGTCATAAATGCACTTCTATATACATCATCTTTCAACCCTATTTTCATATACCTCATTTATTGCTCATAAAGTTCCATATTTATTTGACCCCACCTTAGGGTTTATATATTTAATGGTTCCTTTCACTACCCATAAGCATTTAATACTCTCCCAAGTCATAACTAACCATTTCTAGGTTCAAAACATAAGGAAATGGCAAGGAACTTACCTTGCCCCAAGAAAATGAAAATGTGAATCAAGAGGGAGGTTGAAGATGACGAAAATGGAGAGGAAAAGGGATAACTTCAAGCATCTAATGCTTCTCTTTGCCTTTAGAAAACGAAGATAAGAGGGAGAATGGAAAGTAGCACCTTGGCTTAGGGTTAGAGAGGGAAAAGAGATGAAGAGAAGAAGAGAAGAAGAAGAAGAAGAAGAAAGTATTTAGCCAAGGGGTTCAGCACATCAACGAAAAGGAGAGTGAAAAGTGAGGTTTTATTTTAAGTTTTTAATCTTTCATTAAACTCTTCCGTTTTTAAACAAACAGGCTCTCTGTTTGGGCTCAATACTTATTCTAAAATTTTTTTCGAATACATATTTAGATTCCCAGTAATATTATCTACAGCCCTGACCAACGGCGTCTCAATCGGAGATACTTGGTTCGACACCCATACTTCATTCGGGTTAGTTTTCTGCTTATCCGGTCTCAATAATTCATTAACAGTCTCTGAAAATCCATATTAAATTATTTCTAATATTTTGGGACATTAATTAGTTCAATTTTAATTATTGAATATTTATTTCCTTAATTTATTCTGTATTTTAAAATTTGGGATGTTACACTACGTGGGGCGGGTGTCAGTGATGACACTACCCGATTGTTATGGAGGTAGAGACTCATCCTTACACTAAATTTTTCCAGAAATCATAGAGTTGGGCAAATACTTCGCATCGAGGATCAGCCTAGCTTTTCTTGGACCAAGGACGAATAGAATAGCTTAATTTATTTTCTTTATAGGAGCCTGCGTGCCCTCTTACTTTTAGTATGCACACTTACCGTTCCGACCATGTATTATATATGATTATGTTGTATATAAGGTATATCTGTTCCACCAGGCTATCTTGAATAAAAAACCTTCACATTTTTTATAAAATTCATAACCTCTTAGTTGACCGGGATAATCTAGTGGAAGGGATTGTCCTAGTTAACCGAGGGTGTTACATTGGTGGTATCATAGAATGGTCAATTCAACAGGCTTAGGGTACGGTCTGCCATACCCCGTTGTACTCTAAAAGTTGTTTGTTTGATAGTTATTAGGACTTTTGTGGTAGGAACTACTTGATTAAACTTAAGTAGTTAAACCATCAGACAGGATACCTGTAAAGGAATCCCATCAGGGTCAAGCAGCGGAAACACAAAGGATTCCCAAAAGGAATTGCAAACACAAATGTCTCAAGGCATTATGCAAAATTAAAATTTTTAATTAGGGTTTACCTCATTTAGACGCAAAACGAGTTCCTCGATCGAAGCAATTGTAGATTCGCCCTTAGGAGTGCACATGAGCACTGCCACCAGAAAAACAAAGTTCCGAATGCTAGTACAGAAATTTGAGCAGCAGCCTATGAGCATCTCATGCTCTATATATAGGCTTAGGTTCTGACCTGAGCTCTCATTAAACATTGGGCTCCTGAATCATTCTAAATGAGTTAGTCCCAAATGGTTTTATTTTTAGTCCAACTACAGTAAAACTATCCTCTAGTAGGCTTACTCTATGTGTGTGACCCTATAGGTAAAATATTCGGTTATATTAATAATAAATTATTTTATTATTAATATAAAATAAGAGCGGTATCTAGCAATACATCATTATGTCCGAATATTATTTATCATCGACATGACCTATAAGTAATAATTATTTTATATATTTATTCCTTTTGTCACGATATCTAATTGGGCCCAAGGCATGGTCGTCGTCATCCTTCTATGGCCCAATTCATTTTACTTGATACTAAAGTAGACTTTACAGAATAAATATCTAATATTTATTCATCCTAGCATGGCCATGCATTTCGTTTGTCTTACTCTATCAAGTGGCCCATAGATATCACTCCCGTCACATAGGAGAGACAAATTCCATCTACATCACTCATATCCCTCTGCATAATTTATCTATTACCTAATCACAATCTTTACGGTCATCTTATTATAGATAACATTTGATTGTATTAAAACAATAAACTCCTTATGTAGGAATCGTAGTGACTTCAGGTCGAAGGACTATATACCATTATCACATTGAGAACCGTTTATGACACTCATGTAACGATCCATGCAACGTTCTCATGGTGGGTCTGTCCAGTACAACATTACTCTTAATGTGTACCTGAAAATTTAGTACTGTAGTCAGGTTGGTTCCTATGAAAGAGAGGTGGGTCCGGTGTGACCGCTTAAGTACCAAGTCTTTCCTAGCCAGAACGTCCCACTGACCATTAACAGCTCTAAAATTTCGGCTAGGGTTTTAACCATATTGCCCTAATTCCTTATTGTGAACACTTCACACGCAGCCGTCAAGGCACATGTAGGCAGCGCCGTCTAGGGTTTCAAAACCTAGAATTCAAATTGCATATTTCTCATGACGGCTGCCTAGGTTTCAACATTTGAACCCTAGGTTAAGGAACGGCCAAGGTTTAACACTTAAACATTATCACTTGACGCCCCATAACATGAACTATTCATGCTCGGAGATCAACACATTATCAAAACGGAGTTTGTATGACAACAATGATTATTAACGAATTTAACACATGTATCACATACGAAAATTGAAAACGTAAATATCGTAAAAGCCTCTAAAATAACAGAAACGCATACTTCAAATGAGAAAGCCTATAAACAGTATCTCATACAATTTACAGAAAACATAATAGCATATAAATCATGATATTACTTCATACATAACATGCTTGAATGTTTTTCAAAACAAGTTTCGCAAACAAATTTCGCAAAACAAACATAAAGCTTATAACAAGAAAACGATTTCATAAATCAAAATTTTTAAAAGCTTTTACAGAATGAAAAACATGCCATCATGAAACGTAAACAAATGCCCAAAACATAGCTTTGCAACCATGCTCTGATACCACTGTAAGGGAATCCCATCAGGATCAGGCAGCGAAAACACAAAGGATTCCCAAAAAGAATTGCAAACACAAATGTCGCAAGGAATTATGCAAAATTAAAATTTTTAATTAGGGTTTATCTCTTGTAGACACAAAACGAGTTCCTCGATCGAAGCAATTGTAGCTTCGCCCTTAGGATTCCACACGAGCACTCCCACCAGAAAAACAAAGTTTCGAATGCTAGTACGGAAATTTGATTATAGTCTA
Organism: Clitoria ternatea; assembly: GCA_037962975.1. Lineage (NCBI taxonomy): Eukaryota > Viridiplantae > Streptophyta > Magnoliopsida > Fabales > Fabaceae > Clitoria > Clitoria ternatea. The sequence continues at coordinate 47,847,511 of CM075673.1, forward strand.
ATTTTTTAACAGCAGCCTATGAGCATCTGATGCTCTATATATAGGCTTAGGTCTTGACCTGAGCTCTCATTAAACATTGGGCTCCTGACTCATTCTAAATGAGTTAGGCCCAAATAGTTTTATTTTCAGTCCAACTAAAGTAAAACTATCCTCTGGTGGGCCTACTCTATGTGTGTGCCCCTATAGGTAAAATATTCGGTTATATTAATAATAAACTATTGTATTATTAATATAAAATAAGAGCGGTATCTAGAAATACATCATTATGTCCGAATATTATTTATCATCGACATGACCTATAAGTGATAATTATTTTATATATTTATTCCTTTTGTTACGATATCTAATTGGGCCCAAGGCATGGTCGTCGTCATCCTTGTATGGCCCAATTCATTTTACTTGATACCAGAGTAGACTTTACAAAATAAATATCTAATATTTATTTGTCCTAGCATGGCCATGCATGTCGTTAGTCTTACTCCATCAAGTGGCCTATAGATATCACTCCTGTCATATAGGAGAGACAAATTCCATCTACATCACTCACATCCCTCTGCATAATTTGTCTATTACCTAATTACAATCTTTATGGTCATCTTATTATAGATAACATTTGATTGTATTAAAACAATAAACTCCTTATGTAGGAATCGTAGTGACTTCAGGTCGAAGGACTATATACCATTATCACATTGACAACTGTTTATGACACTCATGTAACGATCCATGCAACGTTCTCATGGTGGGTCTGTCCAGTACAACATTACTCTTAATGTGTACCCGTGTAAAGACTTGATATAATATATCCATGATTTGTGAGATCAAATCATCAGTACATTCACACACTAATCTTAATGTATTTACATGTCCCCATGTAAATACTTGATTAGGGACGTTTTAGGAATAATTCTCATACGACCTATTATTCCAGGATAAATAGCATTAAAATTAGTCTAAAAACTAAAAATACTAATTTTATTGATAAGTTAAAATTGATACATTAATAGCTCGTAGTGCATACACCAACAATACCAAGGGTCAGTGACCAAGGTTACCTCAATGCCAGTAAAGAGTGTAGAGAATTTCAGAGGCGAAATTCCTAAACGATTAGGAGAGTGTGACAGCCTTAATTTTTTAAGAATAGGAAATCACACCCTTAGGACTCCTGAGGATAATCTATTGAGCTTTCAGTAGAAAGCTTGAGGCTTCAGCCTGTTCCCCGAACAGTCTAGTATGAGAAAAAACAGAGCTAGTTAAGATATTTCATATAAGAACACCAAGAGAATATAACGAGTGAAAGGAGCAGAGATAAGAAAATGATAATAAGCTTAATAACATTCGACAATTCTACCTAATTGAAAATAATATGTTAATATTGATTATTTTGTATTGGTTGATTTATAATTATATTTACTCCATAATTATTTCGTGTCAATAATATTTAATAGATACTACTTCATCTAGTTATATAATATTCAACTTTAATCAATAATTATTTTTTTAAAATATAGTAAATGTTTAATTGTTTAATTTTAGGAGTGTTATTTATTTAGTTTGAAATTTTATAACATTGCCTGTATAATAATCATTTATGATAATTATTTTGATTAAGTATTAATTTGTTGAAAATTATTTATTCGATAACTATTTAGTTAGTAATTATTCCCTACTAATAATATTTAGTTTAAAATGTAATAATAAATTATGCTTAATAATTAATATTTAAAATTAATGTTAATAAAATATATTTAATGGATCATTTTGAAAATATAAATATTTATAATAATAATTTATTCTTGAAATTATATATTTAAAGTTATTTATTTATTTGATAATTACATTATGTTTATATTTAATAATAAAATATTGTCAGATTCCTCAGATTTGAATTATGGGACCCAGTCAGAGGTCAAACTCCGACCGTTCGACCCGAGACTAGTGATCCAGTGGGGAAACTAGTTCTGATAGGATCTCTCCGTGAAGAATCAAAGGTGTTTGACTTGGCCTAACCATCCCAATCAGAACCTTTAACGTCTCATATGTTTGATCGTGCATATAATTTGGGATATCCGATGGCGGCACGATCAGTCTCTGGTGACTCGTTTCGACGTTTTAGGAACTTTTCCTATAGATGCTGGAGCCCGGTTCGGAATCTATCACCCTCGTTTTACCATAAATTAGTTTCTTTAGAAATCGTTTTAAAGCCCAACCCGAGCACCTTCAGTATTTTGGACCCAACTTCTATATACGATCTAGGAATAGAATGATTTTGGTCTTGATCTCTTTGTTTTGAAAAGATATTCAACCTTTGTTTCTAGCCCCAAACTCCGATTCCCACTCTATCAACCCCAAAATTGAGGATTTAGCATGTTCACCTCAAAATTCCACCGTTTGGACGTTTTTCCCTATGCATGGTTTAGTAAAAAAATTATAACTCTCTTATACGACCTTCGATTCATGGAAACTTAACGTCAACATCTCTGTAACAACAATTATCTACGCTTTCTGTCCAGACATGGAAGGCTAAATCCCTCTAGATCAGTATAGTTTAATGGATCTTTGCAACCCCTTAGCTGTTTCGTCACCATGCTAGCAGTCTATAGTAAATTTTGTATATCTCTTTCGTCCGGTTCTTGAATCACTTTGTTCTTATTTCTATGGATCCCTATCAAAGAGATCTACAATTGTTATTCAGGTCACGAAACCAAATTCTTAAAGGAGAATTTATGGTGAGATTATTCCCAAACCCATAGCTGATTTGGGAGCTTTCGGAGCATCCTATTGTAAATTGGGTGTATCTTGGGCTACTGATCTTGGATCGTTGCAAATGATATATCGAATTAAACAGACAAGAAAGATCTACAAACTTCATGAAGGGCATAAAAGCTAATTGAAACATCCTAAATTTAAAATGAAAACAACCCGGGACAGGAAAATTTTTTCCGAAATTAAATAAACCGAATAGACCATAAAGCAACCGGGTAACAAGGAAATAAGAGAAGGAAGGCAAGAGAAAATAAAACTGACTCGAAAGGGCATACAACGGAAGAAGGAAACACTCAGCGAAGCCCAAAACCAGCATTCACTCGGTTAAGCGAGAACCCATACACTTGAGCGAAGCAGCTCCAGTCGCTCGGGCGAGGCACGAATCGCTTAAGCGGTGCCAACCCAAGGTCTTCCCAAGTCCACGCTCGTTGGAGCGAATACCTTGATCGCTAGGGCGAGAAGCCACACTCAGCTATCTAGACGCTCGAAATCTAGAGTTAGCCTTCAATTCATTCACTCAGAAAATGATAGCTAACTCACTCGGCACGCCACAACTTATTCGCTCGGGGAGTCATTAAGTAAATCCTCACTCGGACTCATTCTAATTCTAACCACTCGGAATACCGTTTGGCTAATTTGCTCGGATTATTTATAGCGTCCGCTCAGAATTCATCAAAGGGGTTTCTCGCAGAATTCCTTATGCGTATCCCTCACTCGGAAAGAGCCCAACATAAGTCACCAGCATACAACACAGGTCTATACACAATCACACACTCGGAATACCCATTATCTTAACATTATATATATATATTCACCAGCCCATATAATCCCATACAAGTAACCCATATCTATATTTCTCCTGATCAATCTTTATAAACAAATATGCTTAATCGTCATTTTACATAAGAGCCGGCCAAGGCTACACTGACTAAACATAATGAATACAATATAAGTACTCAACAATCGGGGTACACCACACTCGGACTTGAGGCCCTGTTAACACTTCCGAGCCCGACCTGCACATACTGAAAAATGGTGTAGGGGGTGAGCTTTCACATACACAATGACAGTTATTGGCTCGGCTTAGCATACACATTCCCTTTCAACATACTCTATCTATCTTAGTCAATACTAGCATTTACTAACATTTAATAAAGCATCTACACAAGTCACTAGTCGGATTACTCAAGTCATTCACGGTTATCTAATTTCTACTATTCACAACAACAGATCCCTTAACAATAACATCAATAGTACTTAGCCTCAGCGTCAACACATACGCAAATCCAGTCGGAATTCATTAATAGCATTCACAGATTTTAAGAACCGTGTTGCTCTCGTCAATGATGCACCTACCTATATGCATGCGGATCTGACTTGAGTAATGACTTTCAGTTACAGTTTCCCCCTCACTGGCTTCTCGTCCATCAGCTCTTCCCGCGTGGTACCGGCCTCCCATCGGCGTCTCGAGACTCCTCTCTAGCTCCTACGGCTACCACGAGCTCTCTCAGGATCTAGCCAAGGTCTGTAACTGGAAGTCATTCCCTCGGGGCTCATGGCCTTCCACGGGTCACCCTCTATTTATAAATGCAACCTCATGCATGTCACGACAGTCATCCACACTCAGCAAGTTCATCTTAAGCAATTCATATCGTATCCACCCGGAAGTCAACAATAGACCACACAATGTGCTTGATATTCACATTACAATTAACATGCAATTCATACATTAACTCCACAACATCACCAATGCCATCATACGTCTCTTGGACAGCAATAGTCATACACCACACAGGTGATAATCATCATTCATCCAGACTCCACTCAGCAGCATGTACAACATATAGCAAACAACACATTCTGAACGCATGCGTGTGAGTACGAAATAATTAACAGGACTCCACTAACACACACACATACGATATCCAATAATCAACAGTCAAACACCTCACAGAGTCATAATCATACAAACACGTAAGGTAATACATTCGCTCGGACCGTCCAGAAACATATATTAGACATGCAGAGCGCCCCTACCTGGGATGAAGATTCCAAAGGCTCCAAGGGCTTGCAGCTCCAGTCGGTTGCTCCGCTCAGCCCATTCATTCGTTCTCAATGGAGCGACCTTACATCAGTCATCCACCATTACACTTGGCTTTGGAGAAACTCTGAGCCACTCCCACTCTTAAACAGTTTTGCATGCAAGATTAGCGGGGAGACCCAAGCCCCCAGGGCAGCACATTGACCTTCCACTCGGTCCAGTGGGGATTTCCAAGCTTCCAAGACGCCCAGTTCCCTGCTCGCTCTCTTGAGTAGCTCCATCATAACGCTGGTGAATGCTTCAACCTCCTTGCAGCATTTCGTGGTGCAGATCTTCACTGAGACTCGGCAGCCTCGAGCAAGGAGAGGGAGAAAGAGGGAAGTCGACGGAGGAGCCGCGGGGAAGAAGACTGGTTGCATGCAGAGGGAATACACACCCTCACCCTCTTTGGCTCGTCGAGTCAAGAAGGAGGACTCTGATCCTCAGCCACCACGGTCGCGAGCTCACGGCGCAGAGAGCAGAGGAGAAAGAAGAAGAAGAGAAGGAGAATGAAGAGCGAAGAAGAAGGGAAGAAGAGAGAACAGAAAGAAGAAAAGTCTGAAGGGGAAAAATGAATGATAGGGTGGCCCAGTAGCCCATATACGCATGCACGGAGAGAAGGGGAAGTGGGGTGGGAAAGCGTGAAGCAGTACACCAATCACAATCAGCCAGCAATTATTAATTAATCACTCTTAACCAGTCATTATTTCTTAAGTTGAGTTAATTAAGTTAATTATAATTATAATTAATAAATACTTTTCCCACCTTGCAATTATTATTTCAATGATTTATTTTCATTCGGCAATTAATTATTAAATCGGGATGTTACAGTTCTCCCCCTTCAAAAGAATTTTGTCCTCGAAATTCAAACACATGCTTAGCCTCACCGAACCACTCGGAAAATCACTGCCATACCACAATAAGCAATTACACATCTATGTACCTCAAGTATTCATCCATTGCTTAAATTCCAGTTGGTAAAATTGGCTTCCAAAGCAATTTACCGACCGCTCCACCCAGAAAACTGAGACATCATTCTTAACACATTTCCACTCGGAAGTGTAACCATTGACTCGGAATAAAATTCCTTCCTTTCACTCAGACTACCTCAACAAACGGATCGGAATACCACTGTCATGCTCTGACTGCAACTCTTCGTTTCTCAATGTTTCCGACTGCTTCGCAATTTCAAATCAGCGTAAATAAAACAGCTCTTCATAGTCTTCATTACATTCGGGATTCCATTTCCCACGTAGTTACCCCCATTCAACTCCGCCAGTTCACCCTAGCTATTGGCACTTTCCAGTTTCTTGGCCGCTCGGCCTTACACTCTCAACACCGATCGACATATTTACACCATCGGGTTCCCCGACTCAATGAGTCACTCGGCATGACAAAGAGCTCACACAAAGCATAGGCTCGACATTGGGTCGCATGGGACACATTCTAGATGTTATTCAACCAATTGGGAAGAGTCTAGTCGGTAAACAACATTACCGACTCCCTATAATACCTACTACCGACCGATTCATCTCAGATTAAGCTCTCGGATTTCCAAAATTTCGACCACAAAATTTCTTTCTTAACCAAAATGAACACTCAAACGAGTTTCCATATGCTTCAATTAGCACACTTGCCTGGATTTACCTCGTATAGGCACCACACTCGGTTTATACATCTCAGATTCTTAACCATTCCTTTGGCTAACTTCATGCCTATAACCCACGAATGTCACTCGGCCCTCTCACTCGAAAATATTAATCGGGGTTTTAAGGGCAGTTCTCATCCGGGAATCCTTCCACTTGCAAAATTTACTCATAATTCAAGCCTACCTCGAAACCAATCCGAGTCCAAGCCCAGCAGTCCCGAACGCTGACCTGAGTACGATTTCAAATAAATCCTTCTCTTGGATATCTACTCCTCTTGGAGATCCTTCACTTGGAGACTTTCTATTTACCAAATTTCCACTCGGAATTCAGGCTTACTCCAAACATAAATCTGAGTTCAACTCAGCAGCTCCACATCACCCGAACACAGCTATGAATAAGTTTACCGCTCGGTATTTTCTCCCCCTTGGGTAATTCACTCGAAAACTTGCACACTCGAAGTTCCATTTTCCGACGAGAAATACTTTTCTCCTGGATGAAGATCACGTGGTGGAACATCACACGGGTATTAGGAATTCCACACTCGATGCCTTTCCACTCAGAACCACTCCACACGGTACCATCCACTCGGAAGTGGTATACTCCGAGACACTTCACCCAAAATTCACACGACTCGGATATTTCACTTTGATTTTGCCTAACACAGAAGTGTCATTCGGACACAGCTCCTTATTGATGACCGAAACGATGCTTCGCTCGGAATATCATAATTTTCGCTCAGCAGTTCTTTCTCCCAGAAGGATTTCACTCGGAACCATCTCCACTTTCACACACTCGGAACATACTAATCTTTCTCGAGCAATCCTCACCTTACCGAATACCTTGGCTCAAGGTCCAGGTTTCTTTATTAAACTTACAGTACCACTCGGCTAACTTATAAAACTCAAATTTCAGTGGCAAATTTGATCACCCTTCTTATTTTAATAACCAATCGTCCCTTAGTAGCCCTTCTGTACCCAACAACCTCTAATCCTCTCAGAGGCAACATGACAAGGTTAAGCAGTCCTCATTTGATACATAGCCACTTATGATCTACTTAATACAACTCCTCTCTTCACTCGGGCAGCCTGAAAGACTCACCATCACCATAAGCAGCTACAACTTCACCTGCCCGACTCATGAATTGCTGCATCCATCTTATAGGATGACGTCTCATTCCTATAGGGTTACAACAATTACACAGTCACTGCAACATGTACGCTGCCACAATGCCTACGGCATGAAGAGTCATCTCAGGACAGCATGACTCATACTGGCCTGACTCACTCAACTCATACTAGTTCACACGGTAATTAATGGCAGTTCACATACACATTAGAAGCAGTACATCTATATCAACATTATGCATCACACAGGGTACATCACGCAACAACAAGCATGAAAATTATGTATCACTTCTGTAAAGCTGAATGACGGCAATACAATAATCGGCTTCTAGCCAACATCGAGTAAATATTTCCTCTAAATCTTACTCATCATAAAATCATGGCTCGGATTAAATTCTCAGTTCTTAGTTATATAATGACATCACTCATTCGGCTTCATGCAATTCAGTCAGGATTAAGTAATTCACATATGTTGTCATAACACACCATAGACTCGGCAACGACACTAATACACATACAACCACTCAGTCGGATTTTATAACAATTATTCACGGCTATATTATTGTTCACTACAGCATGCACCATAACCATAACCACACATTGCACTCAACAATAGCATCAATATATATTTATATGTTCATCCGATCGGACTTACTCAAATCAATTCCAAACTACATTAAGGATTTTATTCACAATATCATATCCAATCGGGAGTTACACAATAACGTACATTCTCAACTATGACACCATATTACACTCGGTAACAGTATCGGTACATATATACTCATTCAGTCGGAATTCACTTGTACGTCATCATCTAGTCGGGGTTCATTCAAATCATTCAAATCCATGCAAACCATGTTAGTCTCCCTAACAACGTTCTCACACACACCGACCAACTCACTCAGCTAATACTTACTCACAAGAATTAATGGCAATTCACATGCATATATATAAGCACATATTCACATCAACATTATCATGATGCACCACGTAGGGCACGTCGCACAGCAACAATCATGTAATATAATTTACCCCTACGGTAAAACAGTATAATGGCTACAGGCTTCCGACTTACACAAAAGTCGTACACCTCCTCATTACTCATAAGTTAACGTAACTCTCCTAATGACAATCGTCAAGTAGCAGTTACTATCACCCCAAAATGGTGTAATAACAGTCAGTTTCTGACCATTACTGCGTAATTACTTCTTCCTTAGATCTTATCCACCTTAAACCATACAGTATCATATATACATATATACGTATACGTGTGTACCAACATTCAATACATACACGCTATCATTCAACCAGAACACATTCAAGCATCATTCAATCAGAATCTATCCAGCCAGCTCTCGGCTATATCACTTACATTATTTACAATCCCATATAATCACAGCCATAGGCTCACTTTGCACTTAGCGACAGCATCAACACATATATATATTCAATCATCTAATCAGAATATCAAATTCACCACAACATGCATTATAGCCACAACATTAATATACATACATTCATTCAATCGGATTCCATTCAATCATGTTATTCTAAATAACATTCCACATATTCATGTAATTTATATTGAGCTCAACAACCATTATAGTGTGCACACATTCTTTTCACCCGGATTTAAAAGGGACTCCTCACACGGAATTATTTAGTCACTCTTCACTCAGGAAATACTTAACAGTTATCACTCTAAGGGTATCAGGATCGATTCTCGCTCGGTACCACTCGTCCTATTCGCTCGTTCTCACTCGGTAACCATAATCTTTCCTACTCTGATTTTCCTTCTAAGTCAGGATTCGCTCGGATTTTCCAGCTATTTAATAATTTATTACAATGGATCCACTTAGAGTCTTAGGTGTCGTCTTCTGGTCGGTAAACCCTCGCTCAGCATCACACTGTCTCATTCACTCGGGATTACCTAGGCTTCCTTTCACCCGGAGGGAGTTACTAACTCTCTCTTCCCACGTCAACACTCGTCTCCATTTCGACTTATAGTTAAACTAACCTTCTCACACACAACAAATACGCATACATATATTACTCGGATCTTCATGCACAGTATAGGAGTTCACGCAACATAGAGGGTGTAATTAATTACAGGCACCAAATTATGTCTTCTACTCCAAAGGGTTCAGGTTCAAGTAAAAGGAACTAAGGCTAACACATCTCTTGTATCTCAAATCATATACTATTCATTCATCACACGTTCAAATTCCTCAACAAGGCACAGGCATACAACCACACCATTCATATACCAAATCATCAAACATATACAATACCGATTAAGTCAGGGCATACAATCAATCAGACCAGGAGGGAAATGACCTCCTATTCACAAATCAATATCACAATAATGATGACCACTCGGTCATACTGTATACAACCGCTTACACTCGGTAAGCATACCTTGGCCTTGGACCTTTCGGTCTGCTCTAATACCAAAATGAAACATCCTAAATTTAAAATGAAAACAACCCGGGACAGGAAAATTTTTTCTGAAATTAAATAAACCGAATAGACCATAAAGCAACCGGGTAACAAGAAAATAAGAGAAAGAAGGCAAGAGAAAATAAAACCGACTCGAAAGGGCATACAGCGGAAGAAGGAAACACTCAGCGAAGCCCAAAACCAGTATTCACTCAGTTAAGCGAGAACCCATACACTTGAGCGAAGCAGCTCCAGTCGCTCGGGCGAGGCACGAATCGCTTAAGCGGTGCCAACCCAAGGTCTTCCCAAGTCCACGCTCGTTGGAGCGAGTACCTTGATCGCTGGGGCGAGAAGCCACACTCAGCTATCCAGACGCTCGGAATCTAGAGTTAGCCTTCAACTCATTCACTCAGAAAATGATAGCTAACTCACTCGGCACGCCACAACTTATTCGCTCGGGGAGTCATTAAGTAAATCCTCACTCGGACTCATTCTAATTCTAACCACTCGGAATACCGTTGGGCTAATTTGCTCGGATTATTTATAGCGTCCGCTCAGAATTCATCAAAGGGGTTTCTCGCAGAATTCCTTATGCGTATCCCCCACTCGAAAAGAGCCCAACATAAGTCACCAGCATACAACACAGGTCTATACACAATCACACACTCGGAATACCCATTATCTTAACATTATATATATATATTCACCAACCCATATAATCCCATACAAGTAACCCATATCTATATTTCTCCTGATCAATCTTTATAAACAAATATGCTTAATCGTCATTTTACATAAGAGCCGGCCAAGGCTACACTGACTAAACATAATGAATACAATATAAGCACTCAACAATCGGGGTACACCATACTCGGACTTGAGGCCCTGTCAACACTTCCGAGCCCGACCTGCACATACTGAAAAATGGTGTATGGGGTGAGCTTTCACATACACAATGACAGTTATTGGCTTGGCTTAGCATACACATTCCCTTTCAACATACTCTATCTATCTTAGTCAATACTAGCATTTACTAACATTTAATAAAGCATCTACACAAGTCACTAGTCGGATTACTCAAGTCATTCACGGTTATCTAATTTCTACTATTCACAACAACAGATCCCTTAACAATAACATCAATAGTACTTAGCCTCAACGTCAACACACACGCAAATCCAGTCGGAATTCATTAATAGCATTCACAGATTTTAAGGAGCGTGTTGCTCTCGTCAATGATGCATCTACTTATATGCATACAGATCTGACTTGAGTAATGACTTTCAGTTACAGTTTCCCCCTCACTGGCCTCTCGTCCATCAGCTCTTCCCGCGTGGTACCGGCCTCCCATCGGCGTCTCGAGACTCCTCTCTAGCTCCTACGGCTACCACGAGCTCTCTCAGGATCTAGCCAAGGTCTGTAACTGGAAGTCATTCCCTCGCGGCTCATGGCCTTCCACGGGTCACCCTCTATTTATAAATGCAACCTCATGCATGTCACGGCAGTCATCCACACTCAGCAAGTTCATCTTAAGCAATTCATGTCGTATCCACCCGGAAGTCAACAATAGACCAAACAATGTGCTTGATATTCATATTACAATTAACATGCAATTCATACATTAACTCCACAACATCACCAATGCTATCATACGTCTCTTGGACAACAATAGTCATACACCACACAGGTGATAATCATCATTCATCCAGACTCCACTCGGCAGCATGTACAACATATAGCAAACAACACATTGTGAACGCATGCATGTGAGTACGAAATAATTAACAGGACTCCACTAACACACACACATACGATATCCAATAATCAACAGTCAAACACCTCATAGAGTCATAATCATACAAACACGTAAGGTAATACGTTTGCTCGGACCGTCCAGAAACATTCATTGGACATACAGAGCGCCCTCTACCTGGGATGAAGATTCCAAAGGCTCTAAGGGCTTGCAGCTCCAGTCGGTTGCTCCACTCAGCCCATTCACTCGTTCTCAATAGAGCGACCTTACATCAGTCATCCACCATTACACTTGGCTTTGGAGAAACTCCGAGCCACTCCCACTCTAAAACAGTTTTGCATGCAAGATTAGCGGGGAGACCCAAGCCCCCAGGGCACCACATTGACCTTCCACTCGGTCGAGTGGGCATTTCCAAGCTTCCAAGACGCCCAGTTCCCTGCTCGCTCTCTTGAGCAGCTCCATCACAACGCTGGTGAATGCTCCAACCTCCTTGCAGCATTTCGTGGTGCAGATCTTCACTGAGACTCGACAGCCTCGAGCAAGGAGAGGGAGAAAGAGGGAAGTCGACGGAGGAGCCGCGGGGAAGAAGACTGGTTACATGCAGAGGGAATGCACACCCTCACCCTCTCTGGCTCGTCGAGTCAAGAAGGAGGACTCTGATCCTCAGCCACCACGGTCGCGAGCTCACGGCACAGAGAGCAGAGGAGAAAAAAGAAGACGAGAAGGAGAATGAAGAGCGAAGAAGAAGGGAAGAAGAGAGAACAGAAAGAAGAAAAGTCTGAAGGGGAAAAATGAATGATAGGGTGGCCCAGTAGCCCATATACGCATGCACAGAGAGAAGGGGAAGTGGGGTGGGAAAGCGTGAAGCAGTACACCAATCACAATCAGCCAGCAATTATTAATTAATCACTCTTAACCAGTCATTATTTCTTAAGTTGAGTTAATTAAGTTAATTATAATTATAATTAATAAATAATTTTCCCACCTTGCAATTATTATTTCAATGATTTATTTTCATTCGGCAATTAATTATTAAATCGGGATGTTACACTAATTTCTCACCCAGTTTTCCTAGAAGATTTATTTTGTTCACAATTTCATTTCCATCACAGCCTAGAGCAGTTTTGGTATTTTGGGCATATCTCCCTCGTCCAATGTTGGATTTTATGTATTTTAGCTTGTTTTAAAAAGAACATAATGATCTACAACTTTCATGTTGATTATTTTGTTCAATTCATGTTCAGAAATGTCCAAAATTAACGTTAAAAGGAGCACAAAAATCTGTCCAAGCAAAACAGCTCCATGTGTCATGCTTGTAGCCTTGCCACCTTAATTTCATGACCAATGGGAGCTGTCCAGACTATGACTAATGTGGCACTACTAGAATTCACTTTTTGTTTAAAAAGAAGAATAACTTGTCTTGCAAGTTGTCTACAACTTGTTTAGCAAGTTGTTAAGCTAAAAGAAATAAAATGAAAATGGTAAATCCATGTGTCAATTCCCTTGTGCTTTGCACGTTACTTGCTGCCCATTCCTATCATATTTTACTCCTTCTTTAGTAAGGAGTTATCATGTTATGGCCATGCTTCCATGTTATCATACATCATACCATAAAATACCATGCCACCTTACCATTCCTATTTCATGACCACTTAATTTATTTTCTTTCTCTTGGGAGCATAACACATATGCTTGCTTCTCCATTAATTATTCTTAATTCCAGCAATTAAACTTCCTTCTTCTAACCACTCCCATGTCACTAACCACCACCACATCTTCGCCATTACCTTCTCCTTATAGCCTTGCCATCCATGGCCACCACTACTTGCCAATTTCAATTCTTCCTTTTCCATTTTTCTATCTAGCCAGAGACACTCTCTTTAATCCCAACTTTCAAATACTTCATTCCTCATCATCTAGGACCCTAAATTATGCAGCTTCTCCCACTTGCTTAGTCCAGGGGTAAGGATTTCAAATTTAAACTTTTAGATCCTTTTTTCTCTCTTTCTTTAAAATTTTTCTAGTCATGTTTCTTGATCATTCTCTTTCTGTTTTTGAGTCACAAAGTCATGACTTTCCTTGGCTATTTGGAGTTGCATGACTTGTCCTTAGGTATAATAGAGCGATCGACGACAAAGCCATGGAGGATTCGAAGGCAAATGACAAGTTAAGAGGTAAAATTTTTCCCTTTATTTTGATGATTTCTTGACTGTTTGGTGACTGTCCATAACCCTCTAGGGGCCTAAAAGTTTTACATGTCACATTTTTAGCAACGTAAGGAGGATCCGCGGCGATCGACAAAGAGTTTTGCAATCGGAGTTTAGACAATCCACTCTTTTTCTCTCTCTCTCTAACCGTGAGCTATCTCTAAGGTAAGGGGGGTCTCACTTCATTCTTGATTATTAAAAAAATGTTCGATGTTGTTTCCTTAGTATCTAGGGATAACCCTTTTGAGTTTCACAATGATCCAATGGTTAGATTAGAAGTTATGTGATTTTTTGTTACCGGTAGCGATTATAATTTTATTCTAATATTCTCATGTGCTCCGGTGATTTTCATAAAGAACGCCTCAAATTTAGCACTTCTCACTAAATTCCATCAATAATTAAAGTTAATGGAAGTTAAGATCGTAATAAGGGCGCGCTAGTGAATCGATTAGGCGATACAATCAATTATAAGTCTTTGAGTGTTTTCATGTAAATTGTTATAATTTTTCGGTAAACCCTATAAATTTAAGTTAGGATTCACTGATGAGGATCCCGAAGAAAATTCTAGACAAAGTACGTAATTTGAGAAATTTTTGCCGATTTACGACATTACGACCCTTTACCTCCATTCAAATAACTCTTTAAAAGAATTTGAGATTTTACAAAATCATGATGTTTTGTAGAATTATAAGGTTTTAAGAAGCTAAAAGTTTTATGGATTAATTGGACATTTATAATGAGGAATTAAACAAAACAAAACTAAGTTGGAATTCAAAAAGTTAAGAAATAGATTTTTTTAGACTTAAGAAATTTCATTATAAGGATATAATAAGGAGTTATTAAATAGACTTGAAAATTAAGACTTAACATAAAATGGAGTTAATAAGGATTTTGGACTTGACCACAAGTTACTAATAAAACTTAGTATATTTAAGTCTTGAAGTAATAATTGAATGATACAAAAAAGGAATAATTTGGATTTAAACAACATAGATCTAGTAAATAAGAAAAGATTTAGGAGTAACTACAACAAGTGACTAAGAAATAAGAATTAGAATATTATAAAGAGTCATTAGAGTTGGTAGCAAGATCACACCACTAAATGGACTCAAGAAGTACAATATGTTAGATAAAGTAAAAGACACTAGATGAAGTAGGGAAAACAGGAAGGATAACCTAGTTAAAAATAAAGTTCTCCTCATTAAAGAGGCAAAATCACTAAATAAGCCAGAAATAAATAAATTAGGAAAATATTTTTTTAGAAAATATAGAAGGAGATTCTTAAAGTAAATATATTTCCAAGAAAAACACTAAACAAGTTTTCACAAAATTAAAAAGTAGGTTTTCTTATAAAGTAAATGAATAAATTAGGAATACAGTCATAGAAATTAAAACAAGAGTTTAAAGTACTTTTAGAAAAATATTCCAATCGATTATTAGATAGAGTTAGCAAAACATAACATTTCATACTAATGGATAAAAAGAAAAGTTATTGAATTTTAGGAAGTCTTGGTGAATTGTTAGAAGAATAATATTTGCAAAAAAATTGTAAGAGAGGTTTGGGTAATAGGCTAGCTAGAATGATTATAAATGGAAGAACATAAATAATTCAAAATACTAGAGTTAAGAAAAAATTAGAATAGTGTCACACGTAAAAGGAGTTAATATGAGTATAATAAGATTTAATAAAGAAAGATTATTAAAGAACAGAGTTTAGAAGAAAGGGAGAAATAATTATATTGAAATTTATGAGTAGAATCTCGTAAGGATAGATACCCACTTAAATAGTATATGAGCAATCAAAAGAATAATTAATTAGTGTTAGTAAGTAAATGGCAATGAAAGGTTATCGGCGCCTTAGATAAACTAAACGAGCACTCCTAGGAATAAGTATAATTATACAGCAGCTTTTAAAAGTTGAGTGGTTAAAATATATTTTTCAATAAACCAAATTCTTGTAACGTTAAGCTTAGTAGTTATACAAGACTGCTTAGCAACCGGAGATAAATTATAGATAAAGAAAATATACTATGGAAATAACTCAATTAGTAATAAGATTAATTAGTTAAGAATGATAATAAAAAAAATAGTCTGATGTATGCAAGTATGAAACCAAACTTAAATACTTATAAGGATGCATCCATGAGTATATTTGTAAATGTGATTCACTTATTGTAATGACTGTCGTGTAATGCTCGTATGATGAATGTTATGTATGACAATTTCTATGTGATTATGTACGTGGACGAATATGTGTAAATTATATGATGAATATATGTGATGAAATACATGATGAGTGCCTAAGATGAAATAAATTGCGTGATGAATAAATGGAATTGACATGATGCATTAAAGAAACATGTTGAGATGAATAAAGAATGAAAAAGAAAAGTGTCCCGGTATGGATCCTAAGGTGACTGAGTTGTGAAAAATAAATAAATAAAATAATAATATGATGAAATTGAGATCGGATCCGATGTGATGATGGGTGCTACAGTGCCAATATTACCCTAAGGTTTTATGGATAATCAGAACTCATTTATTTCCTAGTTATCGAATGAGCTGTGTTGTGAACTGAGTAAATACGAAAGGAGTAATGGCGAAAGAAAAAACATTTAATCGAGGATTTTATAGAATAAACCTGATGTTAGGAATGAAATGGAGTCTCTGAAAGGACCTACCAATAACTAATGAATTAATAAAAGAAAATATATGGATGACATGCATCATGCGTATATGACTTGATATGGACTAGAGCCACAGCGATGGATACGCTGAAAGATATGAGGGTTCAGTCCTTGAGGATGGGTGGTAGCGCCCCGACACCGGGTGAAACCATGCAATCCTGGTGCAGTTTGACTCAGACCAATATCACTAGGACTGTGGAGAGCCAAGTCCCATTATGATATGATGTATGAGTTAGATCCATGATCTTGGGACTACGAGTCCATGTATACCCTTTGTTGTGATGTGGGGACTTGGTGGGCTCCGGTCACTCTAGTACAAAAATGTTGTGTCCAGGGGCAGCCTGGGCAGGATGAATTTTGATATGATGTGATGATGAGAAAAGGGCCCACATGCATCATGATAGTTAAGGAAAAAGATTGGAATAAATGGAATGAATTCATGCATTGCATTATCTTATCTGTGTGATAGTGATTTTGTTAGTGTATGCACTATAAGCTTTTATGCTATTTCATTTGTATCATTTTTCTATTTATCAATAAAATAAGTATTTCAGTTTAAAATTGTTTTAAAACATTTATCCTTGGAGTAATAGGTCATATGAAAGTTATTCCTAAAATGTCCCTAGTCAAGTATTTACATGGAAACATGTAAATACATTGAGACTAGTGTGTGAATGTACTGATGACCTGATCTCGCAGATCATAGATATAGATGATATCAAGTCTTCACATGGGTACAGATTAAGAGTGATGATGTACTGGACAGACACACGATGAGAACGTTGCATGGATCGTTACATGAATGTCATAAACGATTCTCAATGTGATAATGGTGTATGTAGTCCTTCAACCTGAAGTCACTACGATTCCTACATGAGGAGTTTGTTGTTTTAATACAATCAAACGTCTTTTGTAACAAAAGGACTATAAAGGTTGTGATTAGGCAATGAACAAATTATACAGAGGGATGTGAGTGATGTAGATGGGATTTGTCTCTCCTATGTGACAGGAGTGATATATGTAGGCCACTTGATGGAGTGAGACTAAGGAAATGCATGGCCATGCTAGAAAGAATAAATATTAGATATTTATTCGATCAAGTCTACTCCGGTATCAAGTAAAAATAAATTAGGTCGTAGAAGGATGACGCGACCATGCCTTGGGCTCAAATTAGGATATCGTGACAAAAGGAACAAACATATAAAATAATTATCACTTATAGGTTATGTTGATATTAAATAATATTCAGACATAATGATTCATTGCTAGATGCCGTTCTTATTTTATATTAATAATAAAATAATTTATTATTAATATGACTGAGTACTTTACCTATAGGGTCACACACACAGAGTAAGCCCATAAGAAAATGTTTTATTTTATTTTAGTTAGAGTAAAATAAAGTTATTGGGCCTAACTCATTCAGAATGAGTAAGGAGCCCATTCTTTAGAGAGAAAAAATTAAGTCAAACCCAAGTCTATAAATAGAGCATGAGATGCCCATAGGCCGTACACCCAAAAGAGACACAAATTTGCAAAAGTTGCAAGAGCTACACGCCGTCAAACTAGCAGTTGGTAGGTGTAGCGATTGTTGTGGGAGTGCTCGTGTGGACTCCTAAAAGGCGAGGCTAAAACTACTTCGGTTTTTTCTACAAGATGTAATCCTAAAATGCAAATTTTATTTTTTTTGTTTGTCTTATGATTTGAACCACGACGCTTTGCAAATCCTATAGGAATCCTTGTTTTTCCTGCTACGAATATCAAGAGGGATTCCCTAACAGATTTCTTATGATTGAATTAATATTTGTATGTAAATTGACTAGTGGTAAGAGGGAAAGGGAGATTGATAGGGATGAGTTAGGAAGGATAACTTAGAGTAAACTAATTAGGAACCCCAAGATGATTATTGTTTGAGTGTTCATGTCGACTACGTGGGGCGGGTGTCAGTGATGACACTACCCGATTGTTGTGGAGGTAGAGACTCACCCTTTCAGTATGCACAGTTACTGTTCCGACCATGTATTATATATGATTATGTTGTATATAAGGTATATCTATTCCACCAAGCTTTCTTGTATATAAAAAATAACTTCCACATTTTTTAAAAACTCGTAACCTCTCAGTTGACTGGGATAATTTAGTGGAAGGGATTGTCCTAGTTAACTGAGGGTGTTACAATGACCATTTATTATTTTTCCAATTATAAATTATTCAGGATGTTACATCTATAATGCCTCAGCCGCTTTTCAAGAATGAATGACTATCCCCACAAACCAATATGAGACCTTTTCAGTGTGCTTTACCCTCAATCACACACATCCCAAGAACTTCCAAGGAAGTCACCTATCCCGGAATTTCTCCAAGTTAAGCACACTTAACCTAGGAGTCCTTAAGTGATGGGTCGCCAAAAAGGCAAATGCTTTTGTTGGTATAGGTGGTACTAATTAATTCCTTTAAGCTATCATTGACTGTATAGTCTCATACTTATACATTCTTTGGATCCCTCTCATTCTGGTATGTATTCGATTCATTCATGTGTCCCTCTCACTGGAAGCCTACCAGAAGCCACTCCTTATTTGTGCCCAAGCACTACGATCACTCCCCACCCTTAACAATGCCTGGGATGTCACGCCTGTAATCTGACTAAGAGAGGTTCTTGAAACTTCAGAGGTTCCCTTGATCGCCTGGGAGTGCATGATGGCCAAGCACTTAGCAGCTCCTCTTAAGCTCAGTAGTGACCCTACCTCTCAAGAATGGGAGCAGTTCACGCATCAGGACAACTCAGCTGAGAATCCCGTAACATTTTTATGGGATGCTCAGTTTCCAATTAGTTCATCAATCAGGTGTTGATCTTTGAGAAGGATAGGTCTAAGTGTATGGGCTTAAGTCTTTTGGCCATTTACCGTGCCATGAAGATGTTGGCCCTTCGTACAACATCATGAGGTATTTCTTGGATGAGTACATCAGTGCTTAAGACAAGGTCATGGCATCACTGACCAATGAGAGGGATGTCTCACAGTAAAGTATGGGAGGAAGAGGAAGCCGTGAAGAGGCTGGCTGAGCTAGAATAGCGCCTAAGGTAAGAGATTGATGTTGTAAGGCAAAAAAGGTAGCTCCAAAGGATTCTAAGGCAACTGTTGGTCCCTAAAATACTGTTAGGTCTTTATTGGCAAGCGCACCAATCATTTTGTAGTTTTCAAAATTTAGATATCGTTCCACTGAGATTGAAAGTTCCAGTAATTCATAGTAATTCGTAGTTACTATGGTAAATTTATCAAAACTTATTAACAAAAGAATGTGTTATAAACAATTTATACAATATTCATAAAATTTGATGATTGATTTGTTCATGTGGTAAAAAGATGGTAAAGATAAAATCTATCTAGAAAGTTAAGATGTAATTCAGAATCACTCAGATACTTGAGGTAAAAACACAGATTGACAAATTATGTTGGAATTAGGATCCTCTCCCTAACATATAATGAAATGATTAGAAACATACATATTTAATTATCAAGTTCATGTCATTACAGCTTAAAATCATTATAATCGATCCCTCTTGATATAAATTATAAGTAATCACTGTAAAGTCCGATCCCTCATGAGCTTTCACAGTAAAAACTTGCATTAAGTGTTGGCTTTATAGCAACAATAATCACCAATTCTATTCCCAGTAATTGGCAAATTAAGGGTATTTTAACTTTTACTTTTATTGAAATAGATTTTAATACAGCATGAATAATCATTCTACCATTTGACATTCAGACTAATAAAACAAATTTTAATACGCATGAAAATCATTCTCCCGTTTGACATTCATACTAATAAAAGTTTGTAATACTAACATGGTACTTGAATCATAAACATGAAGTGGTCATAATTACATCATATAATAGATTGATTCACCAAATTCCAACATAAACAATTTAGTTACACATGGTAAAAGTAAAAACAACATATACAGAGGTTGACATTACAAAGACATGAAAACACTTCACGATACAAGAGCTCACGATACTACACAACACTCTCAAGTATCTAGAAACCACTCTAGACTTACAAACTCACAAAAGAACACTCAAACTTGAGTAAAAAAAGAGAAAAGAAGCTCTGAAACTCAAAATGGGATCAGAAAGGGATGCCTTGAATGCCTTGGAAGTGGCCTATTTATAGAGCTGAGGAAGGGTCCTAACGCATAGCGTCGAGTCCCTGACTCAGCCTCCACTAAACGCATGATTAAGTGGCCATGATTAAGAATAACTTAATCAAATAATGCTCAAACAATATGGCCTCTGTCTCCCAACAGCCTTTGGACATTAGTTGCTGGTGGGTTGGTCAATTATGGGCTAATTGGTAGAATGCTTGGCCACCTGGAAGTGGAGTCCACGTAGCTTCTGACACTACGCGTAGCGTCAGCATTAGAACTTCCCACGCTACGCGTGGAGTTGATGCTACACGACAGCTCTACAGTTGTTGAATTTTCTCTTTAAATTCTTTAATTTTTCACTACAAAACTTGAGAAAATTGATCAAGGCAGCTAAAATCCAATATCATCCATTAATTATAATTAAAACCTAAATTTCTAACAAATTAAACTAATTTTTATTATTTTTGATACAATTTTTATTAACAAATTTATTGTAAATTTGAGGACTAACAAATACCCCCTACTTGAGACATTACTCGTTGTCGAGCAAGAGAAAAACTTAAAAACAAATTTTGAAATCAAAATTTTTGAATAGTCTGAAAATTTACCATAAAAAGTAATTTCATAATTTACCATTCAAAAGAATCAAAAATAGATGTCTTATGCAATAAAGGCTTAAAGATAAAATTTTTTACAATGTCTTATTAACAAATCAAGCATAATTTCAGGCTTACCTCATAATTGTTTATCTCTGTACAAAGGTAAACTGCCAGCTCAATCGATCATAAAATCAAACAAATTCAATTTTGATTTTCATCTAATCAATGGATATTAATACAAAGTCAACAAGAGTCACAAGGTCTTTTCAAGGGTGTTAATGAGGCTTGGCTACAATAAATTATGGTTTTTCTTGAAAGCAAAAACCCGAAATCATAAAAGAGCATTTCATAATTTTTAGGTTTTTTTTTCTTGGCCCAAATCTCTTGGACTCTCTGTATAATAACACAAATCAAAAAGTTGAGCAAAATTAATTTGAATAAAGTTATGTCGAAACCCTCAAGTGTTTAAAGATCTCTCAGCTCACCGATTTTTCAAAATTAGCATGATAGTTTTATAAAATCATTGTAATTCATTTTATCAAAATTCCTAAATTATAAAAGAGTCGATAATTGATTTTAGAAATGGTTTTATTGTGTAAAAACTTTAAGTCTTTAAATTTCTTTATTTTAAAAAATTTGATTTATTTATTTAAAAGATAAAACTTATTTTTGATTTTTTAAAGAAAATATTTCAAAAATTAAACACACCATATAAAATAAAAACAAACCATAATATAATCCAAATCAAATATATCAGACAAATAAAGAAAATATCAAACTAAAAATAAATGTGTAAAAAGTAATGGAAATGTGTAGAAAAATGAGATGGTCCTCAATCCTCATCCTCCATATGATCATCATCATCCTCCTCATCAGTATCACCCTCGGTGTCATCACGGACTCTAGAAGATCCACCTGCCTCTGGTATGTGGGCTGGTTACCCGGCCAAGCTACATGAGCAACAAAATCGGCTGGTGTCATAAATGGTGCCCTTTCTCCCTGTATCCTGTAATGATAAAAAGAATCATGTAAGTGTACATAGGTGCGGTGAGAAGTAGCCATCATCTGCATCATATGCTGATGCTCTACACTTATCCTAGCAAATCCCTCAGAAATAGCATCAGCAGATGCTGGACTGGTGGTCTCCTCCGTCTCTGTCTGGGCTGAGCCTCCTGCTTAAGAGGTGGAAGCTCACACTAATGAAAAAAATAGTCCCTGTTCACTGAAACCTTGGGGGCTCTCCTCGAAGAGCTAGTGAACTCCGGTGATGGCACCTGCACCCCCTGCCTCCTCATAAGGCAGAAATAATCAAAGGAAAGGGCATACGGTGATTCACCTTATACCCAAGGGCATAAAAGTGAATCTGCTCATAGATAAGGTCAGTAATATCAATGGTGTGGCCCTGAAGGATGGAATAAAGCAGACAACAATGATCAACAGGTATAGAAGAGAGATGAGAAACTGGTGTGATATTATGGAGCATCAAATGAGGCCATGCCTGAGCTATAGGGGTCAGTTGGGTCTTAAGGAGGTTTGGTAGAGATCTTCCAACCTTACTAAGGTTAAAGAAGATTCCATCCTTGCTCAAGAAATGAGTAACCTGATCCAGGAAGTATCCTAGATCACCATCCTTAGTAGCAACCTTGTTTCTGTTTTCCTTCCAGAAACAAGTATCACCCTTGTGAGTGGGCTCCCAAGGATTACCAAGTAGGGTACTAATATTCGGTGAGTCCTGGCCTGTCCTATAGGCATTGGCGTAAAATTCCATGACCAATATGGGATCCCCGTTAGTAGGTAAAGAAAATAGGGGTCCCCACGTCCTCTGTATCTCGTCCTGAAGCTCAGGATAGTCTCCTGCACTAAGATCAAGAACCCTCTTCCAGATCAGTTTCTGGCCCTTGATTTGATGAAATCTCACCCACTTGGCGTTAGTCCTAAACCTGATGGGATCTCTAGGTCCCAACTGCTCTTCTCCCTGAAGATCAATATCTTTAGAAGTACTATCAATATCTGTGGCAGAAGTGGTGGTCGTTCTTCTTTTAGGACCAATGGAAGGAATAGATTTCCTAGGACCCATTTGCAAAAGAAAATTAAATTAAATCATTCAAACAATAAATCACATATCACACAATAGTTTTTTGGATTTTATAAATTTTAACAAAGTAAATCACGCATTTAAACAAAAATTAGCATGCATATTTATGGATTTTTAGTATAAATAGAAAATTAATTCATACAACAAAAATTTAAAATAAAATAAACAAGAAAAACATAAAAAATTTAACCAATAAACATACATGTAAAAGAAATTGTCTAATTAAACAAATATCATTCATAATTTTTTTTAAAACAAACATACGAACATTAAAGCAAAAAATATTTTTGATTATATTTTTTAAAATTTTAAACAAAATTTTATTTTTATATATTTATACAAGAAAGTATAACAAACAACACAAAACAAGAATTAATTTAAAATAAAAATAAATAACAAACAAAAACAAAAATTAAAAATAAAAAAAAACAAAATTTAAAAACAAAATCAGAAAAAACAAAAACAGGGCCCTGACACTACGCGTGGTTGAGACGCTACACGTCAGGTTGTTCTTCCCACGCTACGCATCAGTGGGACGCTACGCGTGGGGTTACAGTTCATGCCTCCTGTTACGCGTCAGTGGGACACTATGTGTGAGGTAGCAAAAATAGGAACTACAAAATGGGGTTGCGCAGTAGCAACCCCTTAATCACACATCCAATCAAATTAAACAGCAATCAATCCCCAATGGTTTTCTAATCCTAAACCTAACCACATGAAATTCTAATAATTGAAAATAAAAAACAAAGGGATTAGAAAACTTACGGATTCCTTGCTTAGTGAAGTAAATATAGGAGATTGAAAGTGATTGAGGTTTGGAAAAATGAGAAGTAGGGTTTTTGAGAAGTGGGTTGTAGAGGCCGGCAATTTAGGTTTTCAAAAACCTAAATTGGGCCTCTCTGGTTTAGTTTTAAAAACTCAACATAGGCCCTGAAGCTACGTGTGGCTGGGACGCTACGTGTCATTATAAAATTTTTACGTCCACGCTACACGTCAATGAGGCGCTACGCGTGGGGTTCTATTTTTTATTTTCAAAATTTAATTTTCAAAGACTCTTTTTATTTAATTTTAAAAAAACAACTTTTATTTAAAAAATCAAATTTCTAATTAAAATTATAAAACACAATTTTTTTTCAATCACAAAAATTAAAGAAGAAATAATGGGTTGCCTCCCATTGAGTGCTTGATTTACTGTCTCTAGCTTGACACGCTACATATCACAGATCAGTCAAATAACAAATGGTAGTGAGTCTGTTGATCTCACCACCCAAATATGGTTTTAATCTTTGCCCATTAACCATCCAACTTCTTTTGGAAGTTAGATCTTCAATTTCAACTACTCCATAAGATTTAACTTCTTTAATTATAAATGGGCCTGATCACTTACATTTCAACTTACCAGGAAACAGTCTTAATCTTGAATTAAACAATAAAACTTGTTGACCTGGTGTGAAGTGTCTATTCTTAATTTTCTTGTCATGGTAAGCTTTCACCTTATTTTTGTAACTTCTAGATGACTCATAAGCATTGTTTCTCATTTCTTATAACTCAAGTAACTGCAACTTTCTTATGTCAGCTGCCACATTTGGATCAAAGTTGAGTAATTTTAAGGCCCAATATGTTTTATGTTCCATCTCTATTGGAAGATGACAAGCTTTTCCATAGACCATTTGGAAAGGAGAAAGGCCAATAGGGGTCTTGAATGCAGTTCTGTATGCCCAGAGTGCATCACTAAGCTTTTGTAACCAATCTTTTCTAGAGGAGGATACAGTCTTTTCCAAAATTCTTTTCACTTCACGATTTGAAATCTCAACCTATCTATTGGTTTGTGGATGATATGCTATGGCTACCTTATGTCTCACTCCATAATGTTGTAACACCTTCTGAAGAACTTTATTGCAAAAGTGTGATCCTCCATCACTGATCAAGGTTCTTGGTGTTCTAAACCTGTAGAAAATGTTTTTCTTCAAAAAATTCACTACATTTTAGTGTCAGCATTAGGAGAAGCGATTGCCTCTACCCATTTTGAAACATAATCAACTACCAAAAGGATGTATTGATTGAATTGAGAGTAAGGAAATGGTCCTTGTAACATCCTGATTTTTTTACTGATTGAGATTAAGCCATTAATTAAGGGTTAATTGTAGAATTAAGATTAATGATTAATTAGACAAATTGCTGATTGGTTAGAAATGACTGAATAAATAATGATAATAATAATAATGCCAGGCGAAAGGACGCATGTGTCCCTGAGGGTTTAAAATAGCTTCAGCCCTCTCTTTCCCTCATTTTTTATTCACGCTGGCATCTTTCTTCGTGGATGCATCTGTCCCTTCTTCCTACTGATTCTCTTCTTCTTCACCCTCATTCGCGTCACCCGCTTGGAAAGAACAGAGAGAGAGTTGAGAGCTTTTTGAGAGGAATAGAGACGCGGTTCTGTTTTCACTCCCTGACCTCTTCTTCCTCTCTGTCACCTTCTTCCCCTTCTTCTTCTTCCACTTAGAGCTGTCAGTGTCCCAGTTGGAAGACTGGACTGGGAAGTGCCCCGGAGCTGTGGGAGAAACGAATCCGTTTGGGAAGGGACAACTCTGGTCCATAATCGACGCTGAGTTCGAAGACTGTAGGAGGAGGAGTAACCGAAGGGACGATTTGTCAACATTATAACTTGAAGAGCTTCTAAACCTCGACAGTAAGTAGGGGGCACTTTGCATGTCAAATGCCTGGTTTGTGGACGGGTTCTGGTTGCTTTGTTTTAATGTGTTGTGTTGTGTCTGAGTGTGTTGATTGATGTGTTGTGTTCGAGTAGGAGTGCTTGCAACGCTCGGGTCTAGGATGGTTGTGGTCTGTCTAGTGTTGTGGTGATTCCATCCTTGAGTGCTTGTTAATATTTCTGAAATGCATGCTGTTGAACATGAGAATGCAGAGTGAGTACATGTGTGCGTTATCATTATTGCCGAGTGCATGAGTTAAAAAGGGGGTGACTTGCTGAATTCTGTTTGCAGTTTTATGTCTAAATGTATATGAATGAGAATGCCATGATAATTTCTGAATGCATGAGATATGAGTTAGTACGTTGATTCCCCATTTGGAATGTTGTGTTGAAATGCATGCTGATTTCATTAAGAATGTCGAGTGGTGTACTGTAATATTGGTACCCTGATTTGCTTGTTATGAGGTACTATGACAAAACGCATGTGATGCTGTAATGGAACTGTGGATTTCTGAGTGAATGTAAATGCCGTGTTGAATCGATTCTTCTCTTTTAATGGCTGCGTGAGACGCACTTGATAAGCTTGGATGCTTGTTGTGAAATTGCATGAGGTTGCATATATGAGAAAAGGGTGACCCGTGGAAGGTCAGGAGCCCTATGAGATGACTTTCAACTACAGATTCCTAGCTAGATCCGTGAGGGCCCGTGGTAGCTGAGGGAGCTAGAGTTAAGTCTCGAGACGTCTTTGGAAGACCGGTACCACGCGGGAAGGGCTAATGGACGAGAGGCAGGTTAGGAATCTGTAACTGAGATCACTGTTTAAGTCGGATCCGCATGCATGTATGTAGGAGCATTGTTATTGAGAATGACATCGTTGATATAGCTTTGAATGACTGAATGAATTCCGACTGAATGTGAATGCGCATATTTATATTGTTGATGAGCTCAATGTGATTATGTGTATATATTTGTATGTGTAAATGCTATTGTAAATAGCATGATTAATATAACCATGAATAAGTGGGGTGAATTCCGACTAGGTGAATATATGTACGTCGGTACTGTTGCTGAGTGTGAGGCGATGTTATGACTGTGAGTATATGTTATTGTGAATGATATGAATTACTTAATCCTGACTGAATTGCATGAATCTGAATGAGTGATGTTACTATATAACTGAGAATTAGGAATTAAATCTGAGTCAGTAACTAACATTTTATATGTGAAAGCTCACCCCTTACACCATTTTTCAGTATGTGCAGGTCGGACTCGAAAATGATGATAAGGCCTCAAGTCCGAGTGAGGGCACTCCGACTGTTGAGTGTTTATATTGTATTTATTATGTTTAGTCAGTATAGCCTTGGCCGGCTCTCATGTAATATGATAATTTAACATCTTTGTTTATGAGTAATGCCTACCAGAATTGTAGACAAGTACACGTATATATATATATATATATATATATATATATATATATACTTTGCATAGATATGGTGTTAATTGCATCGAATAATAAGTGTTGGTGAATGAATGATGTTAGGATGATAAGTATCTGAGTGCATGTTTACATATATATATATGTGTGTGGTTATATTGGTAGCATATATTGTATTGGTTGTGAGGTGTTGTTGAATTATTTGAGAATTGTTGATGGGTGAAATAGTGTTAAGTTGATGATTCCGAGTGAGACTATAGTGTTGGGTTCTGTTCCGAGTAGAGAAGACTAAAAAGGATTCTGAGAAAAATCCCTTTAAATGTACCTACACTGTGTGGGATTCGATGGGAGAATTTGCCGAGTAATGTTAGGCGTAAGTAATACCGAGTGAAAGATATGGGTAAATCCCGAGTGGGAAAGGATTTGATTATTTCTGAGTGATAAATCCGAGTGAACCTCTTCCGAGGAGAGGGTTGTTGTAATGGTCTAGATTGGGATGAATTCGGAGTGTATGATATTTATAATCCGAATGAATATTATATATATAATCCGAGTGAGTGAGGATCTACACCCCGAGTGGTTAAGGTTCGAACGTGTCCGAGTGGGACTTAACTTTCTGATTTTCCCCGAGTGAACATGATGATGTATACTGAGTGAATCTGACTGGAATATTCCGAGTAATAAATGATTGTGGAGACCCCTTCTAAGTGAAGGAAGGTCTATGTGTTCTCTGAGTGAGAAGTGTAAATATGTCGAGTGATGAGTGTGTAAGGGAATCCCGATTGTATCGAGGTTGAAATATACCGAGTGGTGTTTGATTAGGAGGTATTCCGAGTGGGGAAGTCTTATGGACTCCGAGTGGGATAGTTATCATTCCTGAGTGGATTTCAGATGACCCTTATGGATAAAAATAGATGGCTAAGTATAAAATGTTGGGTTCAATCCCGAGTGAATGGAACACCGATCCCGAGTGATGGGAATTACCGAGTGTGTTACTCGCCCCAACGACTAAGAGTTCGCTCCAGCGAGTGTGGGCGAAAGGAATGTCTCTGATGAGTTACGCTTAAGCTATGCCTACTTCGCCTGAGCGAGTCGTGTTGTCTCGCCCAAGCGTGTTGAATCTCGCTTGAGCGCATTGTGTACTGGGTGGCTGTTTCGCTTAAGCGTGGTTGTGGGCTCGCGTAGGCCCTTATTCTCCCGCTGGATGCCTTACGAATGTCTTTATTCCTCTTGTTTCATTCCCTCTATATTATACCCGGTTGTGTTATAGTCCATTGGTTTATTTTTGTGGAAAAATTTTCCCTGTTTTGGTATTTATTTATTTATTAAATTAGGGTGTTACATTTTGGTATCAGAGCAGACCAAAAGGTCCATGGCCAAGGTATGCTTACCGAGTGTAAGCGGTTGTGTGCGATATGACCGGTTGTCATCATTGCTGGTGGTATCCTGTCGGATTTGATATACGTTGAATTATGAACGGTGTGATTATATGCCTGTGTGTTTGTTTGAGATTGGGAACAAAGGGTACTGCCAGGGGTATGTTCCCTGGAGAATAGAGATTTGTGATGACCCTGGCTGATTGTTCACAAAATACTGAGAAGTATTTCTAAGCCTGGGTCGGTAGAAAGGAAATAAAATGATAGATGTGGAAACTTTCATGTGTATTGAAACTGAATTAGTTGGTTCAGCCTCTTATGTAGGCCATGCTAATGGCTCATAGCCGAGGCATACTGTTGGAAGGATTCGAACTCACACGTCTGAATTGACTGAATGAATAATATTGATGGAACCCCTAGAGTGGTGTATTCAAATTCAACTAACGGGTTATGCCATCATGAAGAATAAGTTTTATATCCCTGACACGAGAACCCTGTATGATGTATATGGAATAAGTGATTGTGTAGTCTCCTAGGATGAAGAATTTGAGTATGAGATGTATATGTTAAGGAATTTTTACTGGATACCGTGTATGAATTATATGAGTTGCGGGCTATTGTAAGTATGAATGCTGATTGCATGCGGTAAAAGACTATCTCATTGAGCCTCGATGGTGTTTAATACTGACTATATATGATGCATGTATTGTTTAGGAAAAGGTTGAATATATGTGATAGGTACCTGCATGGTGATTTCCGTGTGTGGTTTATAATATGATGCATGTGATGTCTAAATTAATAGTGTGGAAGTGGTTATAGTCTAATGATAAAGTCCTGCATGAGATGTGGGCCGGTTATATTAATTCCCGTGTGGGATTTTATATTAAAAAGTATTTGATTTGCCGAGTGGAGGTATGGTGTTATTGCTATGATGACCACTGTTATGAATAATAATGATAAAATGCATTGGATGCATGTATTGATATTGAATGCCGAGTGCATTGGCGTTGGACGCCGGGTGAATAAGACTATATTCATCTGATTCGCCACTGGAAATGCTTGGAGCATATAGTGTAGGCGCTTAATACCGATCGGCAATCAGATGAATATGTGTTGAAAGTCCTCGAGTTGGACTTGAGGCAGTGCTGAGTGCACTATAAAAAGACCCTGGGTTGGACTTGGGGCAGTGCCGAGTGCACTAAGCGTTGGACGCTTAAGGACCTTGGGTTGGACTCAAGGCAAGCCTACCGGGTTGGACTCGGGGCTGCCCGTAACACTTCCGTTGTCGCTTGGAGTGACTGTGTTACATGTTAGGGCAAACGGTTTGGTACCTATAAAACGGCCGAATCAGCTTGGAGCTGAGGAAAGGCTTGGAGCCTATGTTGCAACAATAAAAATGGGTAACCGGATCCGGGTGAAATGAATGTGTGCACACTATGATTGTTGTTGAGCTTAATGTGAATTGCATGAATATGTGGAATGTTATTTAGAATGACATGATTGAGTGGAATCCGATTAGATGAATGTATGTATATTGATGTTATGGCCGGGTGCAATATGATGTTGTGGTTGTAATACATGTTGTGGTGAATGATATGAATTATATGGCCGAGTGTGAATTTAATATTCCGATTGGATGATTGAATATATATATATGTGTTGATGTCGTCGCTGAGTGCAAAGTGAGCCTATGGCTGTGATTATAAATAATGTAAGTAATATAGCCGAGAGCTGGCTGGATAGATTCCGATTGAATGATGCTTGAATGTGTTCTAATTGAATGACAGCGTGTATGTTATTGACTGTTGGTACATATGTGTATATATATATATATATATAATATTATATGGTTTTGAGGTGGATAGGATCTAAGGAAGAGATAATTACTCGGTAAGGGTCGGAAACCGACTGTTATTATACCATTTTAGGGTGATAGTAACTGCTACTTGACGATTGTCATCAGGAGAGTTGCGCTAACTTATGAGTAATGATGAGGTGTGTGATTCTTGTGTGGGTCGGAAGCCTATAGCCATTATACTATTTTACAATAGCGGTAAATTATATTTCATGATTGTTGTTGTGTGACGTGCCCTACGTGGTGCATCATGATAATGATGATGTGAATATATGCTTATATATGTATGTGAATTGCCATTAATTCTTGTGAGTTAGTATTAGTTGAGTGAGTTGGTCGGTGTATGTGAGAAGAGTGTAATGTATACCGTTCCAAGACGACCCTTCATACCATAGGTACTGTGGCAGTGTACACTCTTGCAACGACTCCATGTAATTGTTGTAACCCTATAGGAATAAGACGTCATCCTATAAGTTGGATGTAGCAATTTATAAGTCAGGCAGGTGAGGCTGTAACTGTTTATGGTGATGGTGAGTCTATCGGGCTGTTTGAGTCAAGATGAGAGTTGTATCGAGTGAACAGTAAGGGGTTGGGTATCAACACGAGGATGGAAGGTTTGTTTAACCTTGGTGTGTTGCCTCGGAGCGGATTAGAGGTTATTGTGTATGAATTGGCTATTAAAATGATGATTGGTTATTGAGATCGATGGGTGATCAAGTTTGTCACTGGAAGTAGAGGTTTTAAGAGTTTAGCCGAGTGGTATTATGGATTAGTGGGGAAACCATGACCTTGAGCGGAGGTAATCTGAAAGGTGAGGGTTTGCTCGGGAAAAATTAGTATATTCCGAGTGCGAGAAAGTGGAGACAGATCCGAGTGAAATCTTTCTGGGAGAAAGGATTCATGAGTGAAGTCATGGTGTCCAGAGTAAGATCTCATAAAGAGGATCATTACCAAGTTAAGGGAATGGTGTCCAAGCGTGACACTTCTGAGTAAGGTTAGATTCGGGTGATGTGACTCAGAGCGTGACATTTCCGAGTGGAATGGTACCATGTAGATGGTTCCTATTGTGTGAAATTTCTAAGTCTGTAGGATGTGCCCCTGACCAATCCTCCCCAGAGGATCTTCTGGTCGGAATGTGGGGCTATGAATACGAAAGTTTCCGAGTAAATTATCCCGAGGGGGGAGTAGATACCCGAGAGGTAAAATTATCTGAGTCTGTACCCAGGTCGATAGTTGGAGCTGTTGAATTTGAACTCGGGTTTTTCCTTGAGATAGACTCGGATTCCGAGTGAGTTTTGGTAAGTAGAGAGATGTCCGGTGTAAATTGCCTTCAAACCCCGAATAATTGTTCTAAAGGAGAAGCTCCGAGTGACACTCGTGAGGAGTAGGCATGGAATTAGCTGAAGGCATGGATAGAAACTTTAGACTTAGGGGGCTGAGTGTAGTGCCTGTAAGAGGTAAATCTAGGCAAACTGTGCTCATTAAAGCACATTGGAACTCTTTAGAGTGTCCATCTCGGTAATGCTTGGATGCATTAAGATTTGGTGAAGAGATTTTAGTGGTCGGATATTGGATATCCAAGGGCTTAATCCGTGATGAAACGGACAGTGGTGAGTATTGGTGGGACTGGTAATGTCGTTTACCGACTAAATCTCCCCAACTAGTTAATTAGCATCCCTAATACGTCTTGCGTAGCGTAATGTTAAGTCTATACTCCGTGTGAGTCTATGGTTGGACCGAGTGACTCCTTGGAATTGGAGGATCTGACAGTGGAAGTGCACCGATCGCGGTGAGAATATAAGGCCGAATAGCCAAAGAATTAAGAAGTGCCATTGAACTAGCTGAGTGAATGGAAGTAACTTTACATGGAAAACTGAATCCCGAATGTATTGAAGTCTATGAAGAGTTGTTTTATTTATACCGGTTGTAAATTGCGAAGCAGTCGGAAACACTGAGAAGCGAAGAGTTGCCGTCGGAGCAGGACAATGAGATTTCGAACCGTTGATTGAGGTAAGCCTGCATTTGAATTTCGAGGACGAAATCCTTTTGAGTGGGGGAGAATCGTAACATCCTGATTTTTTTACTGATTGAGATTAAGCCATTAATTAAGGGTTAATTGTAGAATTGAGATTAATGATTAATTAGACTAATTGCTGATTGGTTAGAAATGACTGAATAAATAATGATAATAATAATAATGCCAGGCGAAAGGACGCATGTGTCCCTAAGGGTATAAAATAGCTTCAGCCCTCTCTTTCCCTCATTTTTTATTCACGTTGGCATCTTTCTTCGTGGATGCATCTGTCCCTTCTTCCTACTAATTCTCTTCTTCTTCACCCTCATTCATGTCGCCCGTTTGGAAAGAACAGAGAGAGTTGAGACCTTTTTGAGAGGAACAGAGACACGGTTCTGTTTTCACTCCCTGACCTCTTCTTCCTCTCCGTCACCTTCTTCCCCTTCTTCTTCTTCCACTTGGAGCTGTCAGTGTCCCAGTTGGAAGACTATACTGGGAAGTGCCCCGGAGTTGTGGGAGAAATGAATCCCTTTGGAAAGGGACAACTCTGGTCCAGAATCGACACTGAGTTCGAAGACTGTAGGAAGAGGAGTAACTGAAGGGACGATCTGTCAACATTGTAACTCGAAGAGCTTCTAAACCTCGACAGTAGGTAGGGGGCGCTTTGCATGTCAAATGCCTGGTTTATGGACGGGTTCCGGGTGCTTTGCTTTAATGTGTTGTGTTGTGTTTGAGTGTGTTGATTGATGTGTTGTGTTCGAGTAGGAGTACTTGCAACGCCCGGGTCTAGGATGGTTGTGGTCTGTCTAGTGTTGTGGTGATTCCATCCTTGAGTGCTTGTTAATATTTCTGAAATGCATGCTGTTGAACATGAGAATGCAGAGTGAGTACATGTATGCGTTATCATTATTGCCGAGTGCATGAGTTAAAAAGAGGGTGACTTGCTGAATTGTGTTTGCAATTTTATGTCTAAATGTATGTGAATGAGAATGCCATGATAATTTCTGAATGCATGAGATATGAGTTGATACGTTGATTCCCCATTTGGAATATTGTGTTGAAATGCATGCTGATTTCATTAAGAATGTCGAGTGGTGTACTGTAATATTGTTACCCTGATTTGCTTGTTATGAGTTACTATGACAAAACGCATGTGATGCTGTAATGGAACTGTGGATTTCTGAGTGAATCTAAATGCCGTGTTGAATCGATTGTGCTCTTTTAATGGTTGCGTGAGACGCACTTGATAAGCTTGGATGCTTGTTGTGAAATTGCATGAGGTTGCATATATGAGAAAAGGGTGACCCGTGGAAGGTCAGGAGCCCTATGAAATGACTTTCAACTACAGATTCCTAGCTAGATCCGTGAGGGCCCGTGGTAGCCGAGGGAGCTAGAGTTAAGTCTCGAGACGTCTTTGGAAGACCGGTACCACACGGGAAGGGCTAATGGACGAGAGGCAGGGAAGGAATCTGTAATTGGGATCACTGTTTAAGTCGGATCCGCATGCATGTATGTAGGAGCATTGTTATTGAGAATGACATGGTTGATATAGCTTTGAATGGCTGAATGAATTCCTACTGAATGTGAATGCGCATATTTATATTGTTGATGAGCTCAATGTGATTGTGTGTATATATTTGTATGTGTAAATGCTGTTATGAATAGCATGATTAATATAACCATGAATAAGTGGGGTGAATTCTGACTAGGTGAATATATGTACGTGGCTACTGTTGCCGAGTGTGAGGCGATGTTATGACTGTGAGTATATGTTATTGTGAATGATGTGAATTACTTAATCCTGACTGAATTGCATGAATCCGAATGAATGATGTTACTATATAACTGAGAATTGGGAATTAAATCTGAGTCAGTAACTAACATTTTATATGTAAAAGCTCACCCCCTACACCATTTTTCAGTATGTGCAGGTCGGACTCGGAAGTGATGATAAGGCCTCAAGTCCGAGTGAGGGCACTCCGACTGTTGAGTGTTTATATTGTATTTATTATGTTTAGTCAGTATAGCCTTGGCCGGCTCTCATGTAATATGATAATTTAACATCTTTGTTTATGAGTAATGCCTACCAGAATTGTAGACAAGTACGTATATATATATATATATACACTTTGCATGGGTATGGTGTTAATTGCAACGAATAAGAAGTGTTGGTGAATGAATGATGTTAGGATGATAAGTATCCGAGTGCATGTTTACATATATATATGTGTGTGGTTATATTGGTAGAATATACTATATTAGTTGTGAGGTGTTGTTGAATTATTTGAGAATTGTTGATGGGTAAAATAGTGTTAAGTTGATGATTCCGAGTGAGACTATAGTGTTGGGTTTTGTTCCGAGTAGAAAAGACTAAAAAGGATTCTAAGAAAAATCCCTTTAAATGTACCTACACTTGTGGGATTCGATGGGAGAATTTCCCGAGTAATGTTAGGCGTAAGTAATACCGAGTGAAAGATATGGGTAAATCCTGAGTGGGAAAGGATTTGATTATTTCCGAGTGATAAATCCGAGTGAACCTCTTCCGAGGGGAGGGTTGTTGTAATGGTCTAGATTGGGATGAATTCGGAGTGTATGATATTTATAATCCGAATGAATGTTATATATATAATCCGAGTGAGTG
This sequence comes from Clitoria ternatea, assembly GCA_037962975.1. Classification (NCBI taxonomy): domain Eukaryota; kingdom Viridiplantae; phylum Streptophyta; class Magnoliopsida; order Fabales; family Fabaceae; genus Clitoria; species Clitoria ternatea. The sequence continues at coordinate 47,883,091 of CM075673.1, forward strand.
AGGATCTACACCCCGAGTGGTTAAGGTTCGAATGAGTCCGAGTGGGACTTAACTTTCTGATTTTCCCCGAGTAAACATGATGATGTATACTAAGTGAATCTGACTGGAATATTCCAAGTAATAAATGATTGTGGAGACCCCTTCTAAGTGAAGGAAGGTCTATGTGTTCTCCGAGTGAGAAGTGTAAATATGCCGAGTGATGAGTGTGTAAGGGAATCCCGATTGTATCGAGGTTGAAATATACCGAGTGGTGTTTGATTAGGAGGTATTCCGAGTGGGGAAGTCTTATGGACTCCGAGTGGGATAGTTATCATTCCCGAGTGGATTTCAAGTGACCCTTATGGATAAAAAAAGATGGCTAAGTATAAAATGTTGGGGTCAATCCCGAGTGAGTGGAACACCGATCCCGAGTGATGGGAATTACCGAGTGTGTTACTCGCCCCAGCGACTAAGAGTTCGCTCCAGCGAGTGTGAGCGAAAGGAATGTCTCTGATGGGTTACGCTTAAGCTATGCGTACTTCGCCTGAGCGAGTCGGGTTGTCTCGCCCAAGCGTGTTGAATCTCGCTTGAGCGCATTGTGTACTGGGTGGCTGTTTCGCTTGAGCGTGGTTGTGGGCTCACGTAGGCCCTTGTTCTCCAGCCGGATGCCTTACGAATGTCTTTATTCCTCTTGTTTCATTCCCTCCATATTATACCCAGTTGTGTTATAGTCCATTGGTTTATTTTTGTGGAAAAATTTTCCCTGTTTTGGTATTTTATTTATTTATTAAATTAGGGTGTTACAGTCCCATGAAATCAATACCCCAACAATCAAATACCTCAACCTCCTAAATGTTTATGAGAGGCATTTCTTGCCTTTTATTGACATTACCTGTTCTTTGGCAGTTATCATAAGCTTGCACAAATGAGTAAGAATCCTTAAAGATAGAGGGCTAATACAAACCTAATTGAAGAATTTTTGCAGCAGTTCTCTCACCATTAAAATGTCATCCATAAAGTGATTTATGGCAATGCCACAACACATCTTTCTTTTCCTAATTGGGTACACAACGACGTAGCAAATTGTCCACACCAATTTTGAATAAATGGGGGTCATCCCAAACAAAATATTTTGCATCTTTGAAAAAAAATTTTCTTTGTTGCCAAGTTAAATCATTTGGAAGAATTCCCGCTGCTTTAAAATTGGCCATATCAGCAAACTATGGCTGTTTTGTTATTTCAAAAACTTTTGCATCAGGAAATTCTTCCAGAATGTCTTTTTCTTTGGCAGTAACCTCATCATTCATTAATCTAGAAAGGTGGTCAGCAACCACATTTTTATTATGATTGAGAATGTATGTATTGATACCGTTGCCGAGTGCAATGTGATGTTATGATTGAGAATGTATGTTATTGTGCAAATTCCGATTGGATGATGTTGTATGACTCTTATATTAAATAGCAGTGTATCTTATCGTGGATTGAGCCATGTAATTTGTATAATTGAGTAGTGAGGTATAATCTGAGTCAATAACTGTCATTTAATATGTGAAGGCTCACCCCTACACCATTTTTCAGTACGTGCAGGTCGGACTCGGGAGTGATGATAAGGCCTCAAGTCCGAGTGAGGTGCACTCCGACTGTTGAGTGCTTGTATTGTATTTATTATGTTTAGTCAGTGTAGCCTTGGCCGGCCCTTAAGAATGTTGTATCATGAATATAAATTTATATGTATAAGAAATCTGAGTTATTAGTATTCCGAGTGCCTGTTTATATATATATATATATATATATATATATAGTTTACATTGGTAACATGTATTTGAGTCGGTTAGGATGTGATGATTGAATGAATTGTACTGTCAATGAATTCCGAGTGGAATATTGTGGTGAGAGCCATTTCTGTGTGAGGCTATGTATATATTCTGAGTGGCTAAATATTAGATAAATCCGAGTGAACCACCTCAGAGGTAAAAGTTGTTGTAATGGTTTAGAGTAGGACGAATTCTAAGTGTATGATATTTATAATCCGAATGAATGTTATATATGATCCGAGTGAATGGGGATCTATACCCCGAGAGGTTAAGATTTGAATAAGTCCGAGTGGGACTTAACTTAATGATTTTCCCGAGTGAAGAAGATGATATATTTCGAGTGATGAATGATTGTGGAGACCCCTTCTGAGTGAAGGAAGGTCTATGTGTACTCCGAGTGAGAGAAGTGAAAATATACCGAGTGATGAATGTATGATACATTCCCGATTGGATTGAGGTTAGATACACCGAGTGGCGTCTGATTGGGAAATCTTCTGAGTGAGGAAGGTTTATGGATTCCTAGTGGGATAACCCTCATTTACCGAGTGGATTGTATATGAGACCCTTAAGGATATAAAATAAATGACTAAGTATAATATGTTGGGAGTCAATCCCGAGTGAATGGAACCCCAGATTCTGAGTGATGGGAATACCGAGTGTGTTACTCGCCCCAGCGAACCAGGTATTCGCTCTAGCGAGTGTGTGTGCTTTGGAAGGCTTTTGGGTTGTTCGCTTAAGCAAGTGGTACTTTGCCCGAGCGATTTGGGCTGCCTCGCTCAAGCATGTTGGATCTCAATCGAGCGAGCAGACGCTGTTTTGTGGGCTTCGCTTGAGCGTTTTATTCTTCCACTGGGCTGTTTCTGATCGGTGTTATTTCTCTTGCCTTCCTTTCCCTTCTCTTTTATTGTGCCCGGTTCCATTGGTTTATTTTTGGGAAAAATTTTCCCTGTTTGTGAACGATTTTAATTTGTTAATTAAATTAGGATGTTTCATTTTGGTATCAGAGCAGACCGAAAGGTCCATGGCCAAGGTATGCCTACTGTGTGTGGGCGGTTGAGTGCATTTTGACCGATTTTCATAATTGTTTATGATTTTCTATTGGATATTATACATGTTTAACCATGATTTGTGTGATATATGTCTATGTGTTGTTAGGGACAGTGGTGAAAGGTACTACTGTTGTGATGTTGATTTGGGGGATAGAAGACTTGATGCTACCCTAGCCCGATTGTGTGTTTTGAATGTGATTACAGGTTTAAGGATTTTGATAATGACAAAACACTCTTGAAGAATTCCTTACAAAAACAAAGATATGGAATCAGACTCAGAAAAATTGCAAAGCTAATCGATTAGGGAGTCTCAGCTAATCGATTAGGCAGCTTCTGTTTTGGAACCACTGCATCAGGACATTAAGCTAATCGATTACAGCATTTCAACTAATCGATTACAGAGCCACTGGAATTACAATAATCGATTACATTCATGGTTTAATCGATTACCAAAACCAAAAATGGCATTAAAGGTATCAGGTATAACAGCTAATCGATTAAGAGAATTTAGCCAATCGATTAGAAGGCTATTGGAATTAATCTAATCGATTACTATGACTATATAATCGATTACGAAGCTGTGAAGATAAATTAAATGCATCAAGTATCACTGCTAATCGATTACAAGGCAAAGTTCAATCGATTACAAAGCTTCTGACTTGAAGCTAATCGATTAGGCAATGGGAACTAATCGATTACATAGCGAACAGAGATGAAAAATTCAAAGTGTAATCGATTACACCTTAAGGCATAATCGATTATGATAGTGGGAAAACACATATTAGTGGGAAACCAGCATATTTCTCCACCACTCCTTCAGACACCCACTACATGCAACGGCTAGGAAGACCAAGGCACTCACCAAAGCTCAGAAATGACTCTATAAATGCCAGAGGAACTCAAGCACAAAACACACAACAAGAAGCCATCAATCTTTACTTTCTCTTATGCTTAGTAAGCCCTTATTCTTGTATTTTTCTGAGATTTCATTTGCTTATTCTCTTTTCTTGAGAGTTATAGATTTGAGAGAACCTTCACTTGTACATTTACTCTATTGAGAGAGTCACTTGCTTGTAAACACCAAACACTAAAGTTCACTCTAGATTGAGTGGTTGTTCACTCTAGGTTGAGTGGTTACAAAGGTTGGGGTTCAATCTTTGGGATATTGTGAGATTGAGAGATTGGGTGGGGTGCCCTTATACTTGTGGGGATTAGGTTCTTGAGTGTGGGACACTAGGAAGCTGCAATCGCTCAAAGTTGTATCTCTAGTCTACAATAGTGGAAATCCTCTAAGTAGGTTGCTTAGAGGTGAGACGTACACCGGATTGGTGGAACTCGTTAAATCGGTTTGCAAGCTCCTCTTCCCTACTCTTTTACTTTCATATACTGTGCTTAATTGGCTTGTGTTGATTGATTGTGGCTTGCATACTTAAACTTGTTTAATTTGGTAAACTTTGAATACTGCACACCAGGTGTTTGTCAAATTGTCTCAGCCATATTTACCTTTGTTTTGCCTTGCACATTTCATTAAACTTGATTTCACTTGCATAATCTTGTAAATTTGAACATAAGAATCAAGTTCAAAGGCATTCCAACTAAAAGTTTTAAAAACTCAATTCACCCCCCTCTTGAGTATTGAGGCCACTTGAATAACAGATTGTTTATGAGCTGCTTAGGGGTTATTTTAAGCCTGGGTTGGTCAGAAAGAAAATAGAATAATATATGTTGGGACCCTTGTATAGTTGGAGGTCGGATCAATTGGTTAGGACTCTTGGGTGCGCTGGTTCATGGCCAAGTCATGCTTGTTGAATGGATTAGAACTCCTATGTTCGAGTTGGTTAAGTGAATGATATATGACGAGTGTGGTTTATGGCATAAGTAATTTATTGCAGTTTCCTAAGTTGGAAATTTGGGTGTGTGATAGGTGGTTAAATATAAAGCTTGATGCATGTTGATTTTGGTAGTGTCTCGGTTTCTGATGTGTGAAAACCGAGTGAATGATTGGTTGATATTGGACCACTAGGTATGGTGACCTAGATTGATTGGACACGATCATGTATGAACAGATACTATTGAGATGGGTACCTGAGAGATTAGAAAACTGGGTGAGAATTTGGTGTAATTGGATACTTGAGAAATTAGATTAGACTCGGCCTTGTGGTTGAAAACCGAGTAAATACTTGATCGAATTATGACCCATAAGGTGTGGAAACCCTGATTGGGTTTAGTATAACCTTATACTGTCAGACTTGGGGACTAGAACCTATGGTGGTTTCGACTCGAAGATAATTGGATGTTGTGGGATGCCCACGATGGGTACTTAATGACCCCTAGAAATTCCGATCCTGATAATTTGATTAACCCTATGAATTATTGAGCCGAGTAAGACAATTGTATGGTAACTCTTTGAGGATTGATTAGTCATATGGTGAAGTGCGAATAACGAATGATACCTGATGGATAAAGAAATAGTAGTGTTGAAATCTGGGTGCATTTGGGTATTGAGTAGGGTAATGATAGAACCCGTGTGATGATGCTGATCATACATCCAATAGGTGGATTGTACTTATGATTGGTGAAGAGAGTTCACTGAGGCAAAAACTTGTTATCTAATCGGAAATTATATGGTAACCTCGAGATGTATACTCAAGAGGGTTTAATTAATTGTTTAGGCTTCAATTGATTGATGAGTGATGACATGATGGAATAATAGACTGTCAGATTATAGCTTTATGAGGATGAGATTCAGTGACGAGATGTGTACCCTGTGTGAATCGGAAATCTATTGCTATTATACAGTTTACAGTAATGGGAATTGATAACATATGACTGTTGTTGTCTGATGTACCCTAGCCGGTGCATAACAATGATGTTGATATAAATGTGTCGTTTATAAATTTATGTGAAGTGTCATTAATTTCATGTGCATTAGTATTATCTGTGTGAATACAGTTGGTGTGAGCTATGCTATTCCGAGACGACTTTTCATACTATAGGTATTGTGGCGGTGTACACTCTTACAGCGACTCTAAGTAATTGTTGTAACCCTATAGGAGTGAGATGTCATCTTATAAGTCGGATGCAACAATTCAAAGGTCGGGCAGGTGAGACTGTAGCTACTTATGGTGATGGTTGAGTCTATCGGGCTGTCCTGAGTGAAAGTGAGAGTGTGTCGAGTGGATAGTAATTGGTAGTGTATTAAAATGAGGATAGAAGGCTTGTTAGACATTGATGTGCTTACCTCTGAGAGAATCAGAGGTTATGTAGGGTATGAATGGGTTGTGAAAGTGGTGTTGACTGTCGGAAACAAGAAAGTGATCTTGCCGACATAAGTGCTTTATGCTACTGATCGAAAGGTGTGGCAGTGGTAGGTGATCATGCCTTGATTGCCACCGATTGAGTAAGTTAACTATAGGGAATAATAACCACTACCGAGTACTGAAGATTTGGAGGATCAATTATGTGCGACTCGGTCTTTCAGAGTCAATTGACAGTTAGAATGCCATTAGAGCGGATTAAGGTTTCTGATACACCTAGAGCAGCGTTTAGAATTTGCTATAGCCATTTTGGGAATGTGGTAATGTTGTTGGTATGACGAGTATTCATTGATGGTGTCCCGAATCCTGATGGGAGTAATTAGTTGCTAAGTGTACATATCTGTGACCCAAACCTATCACTAGAATTAGAAGTTTATGGGTTTAGCCGAGTAATATTGAGGATTCGGTGAAGGATCATGATTTTCGAGCTGAGATAATTAATGAGGCAAAAATTTACTTAGGGAAGGTTAATATAATTTGAGTGTCAGGAGGTAGAAATGCTTCTGAGTGAAGAGAATGAATATAATTCTGAGTAAAATCTTTCTGGGAGAAAGAATCACTGAGTGAAGTTATGGTGTTCTGAGTAGAACCTCATAGAGAGGGTCATTACTAAGTTAAGGGAATTGTGTCCGAGCGTGACAATTCTGAGTAGGGTAAGATTCGAGTGATGTGACTCGGAGCGTGACGTTTCCGAGTGGAATGGTACCAAGTAGACGATTCATCGTGTGAAATTTCTAAGTTTGTAGGGTGTGCCCCTGACTAATCTTTCCCTGAGGAGCTTCTGGTTGGAATGTGGAGCTTTGAATAGGTAAGTTTCCGAGTGAATTACCCCGAGGGGGAGTAGACGCCCGAGCAATAAATTTATTCATATTTGTGATCGGGTTGATGTTTAGAGCTGCTGAGTATGGACTCAGATTTGTAACTGATGTAAGCTTGAATGCCGGGTGAGAATTTCATAAGTGGAGAGTTTTCCGGGTGAGGATTACTTCCAAACCCCGAACAACCCTTTTGATTGAGTGATCCGAGTGACAGTCTCAAGGTGTAGGCATGGATTTGACCGAAGGAATGGTTAGAAATCTGAGATTTTAAAACCGAGTGTGATGCTTATAAAGGATGAATCCAGACAGTCCGTGCTAATTAGAGCACCTTGAAGCTCTGTTGGGTGTTGGTTTCGGTATTGCTAAGATATATTATGGTTTGGAAGAGAAATTTTAGTGGTCAGATGTTGAAGAACCGAGGGTTTAATCCGAGATAAATCAGACTTTAGTAAGTATTAGAGGGAATCGGTAATGTTGCTTACCGACTAGATTTTCCTGACTCATTGATTAACGTTCTTAATGTGTCTCATGTGATACAATGTTAAGCCTATACTCTGTGAGAGAGTCCAAGGCTGTGTCGAGTGATTCCTTAAATTAGAAGATCCGACGGTGGGAGTACACCGATCGGTGCTATGAATAGAGGGCCGAACGGCCAAGAAACTAAGAAGCAACAAGTTATGGTAAGCTGGCAGAATGGGATGAGGTGACTTGTACGTTGGGGATTGAGCTCCCAACATGTTGAATCCTAAGATGTGTTGTGAAGTGGTCGGTAAACCACTTGTGGAGCAAAACTATACTGAGTGATGTTGTAAGCCAATCGGTGAAATGCTAGAGAAGTGAAGTGGTATAATCGGTTGAGGTGTATGACAGCGATATCAAGAGCTATTTGTTGAGGTATGTTGTATTTTAATTTCGAGGACGAAATTCTTTGAGAGGGGGAGAATTGTAACATCCCCACTTCTTAAATTAAATACCGGATGAGTTTAGTTAATAAATTAAGGGCTAATTACAGATTAAGAACTAATGGAAAAAAAATAAATTAATGTTAGTGGCCAGGTTGAATTTACGCATGTGCCTCGGGTGTATAAAGAGGTTCAGCTTCCTCTCTACCCATTCATTCGCATGAAATGTTAGGAACGATTGAGAGAGTGAGAGTTGGAAGTTCCCCTCGAGGAAGACAAAAATGTTGTTCTGTTCCTTCGTCTCTTCTTCTTCTTCTTCTTCTTCTTCTTCTTCCTTCGTCGAGCATGGAGTGAAGAAGTTGAGTTGAGAGCTTCTCCTTCGATGACTCAGGGACGACACTCTGTTCCTTCCCTGTTCTTTCATTTCCCTTTGTCGACTTCTCTTTTTCTCCCTCTCCTTTGCTCGAAGCTGTCTGAGTCTCAGTGGAGATCTGCACTACAAAGTGCTTTGGGGAGGTTGGAGCGTTCACCAGCATTGTGATGGAGCTGCTCAAGAGAGCGAGCAGAGAGCTGGGTGTCTTGGAGGCTCGAATGGCCTCCCTTGTCCTTGCATGTAGATGTGCTAAGCGTCTCGGTGGCTGAACTGCTCGAGGGTGTGAGACAGCCTCCAATTCCTTCAAGTTGTGCAGAATACGACGACGAGAGCGTTCAGTGAAGGAAGGTGACTGAAGGATCGATCGGAGAGCAGCCGATCGGAGCTGTGAGTCAAAGGAGCTTCTGGAATCTTCATTCCAGGTAGGGGGCGCCTTGCATGTCAAATGCATGGTTTATGGACGGGTTCCGGGTGTTTGTTTAAACGTGATGTGTTATGTGTGAAATGTGTTGATAGCTGTGTTGTCATTAAGTAATAGTGCATGCAACTCCCGGATTTGTGGTATCTGTGAACTGTTTAGTGTTATGTGACTTTGTCCATGAGTGCATGTTAATATTTCTACGAATGTTGACTGAATGCTTGTAAATAAGAGTGTCACTATGATTGCCGAGTGCGTGAGATGTGAGATGATACGTGATTTCCATTTGGATTGTTGTGTTAAAATGCATGCTGATTTCATTAAAGATGTCAAGTGGATGTGCTGTAGTATTGTTACCCTGATTTGCTTGTTATAAGTTACTATGACTAAACACATGTGATGCTGTAATGGAACTGTGGAAGTTCGAGTGAATCTAAATGCCGTGTTGAATCGGTTGTGATCTATTAATGGCTGCGTGAGACGCACTTGGTAAGCTTGGATGCTTGTTGTGAAATTGCATGAAATTGCATACATGAGAAGAGGATGACCCGTGGAAGGTCAGGAGCCCTATGAGATGATTTTCAGCCGCAGATTCCTGGCTAGATCCATGAGGACCCGTGGTAGCCGATGGAGCTAGAGTTAAGTCTCGAGACGTCACGAGGTGACCGGTACCACACGAAAAGGGCTAGTGGACGAGGGGCCGGGAAGGAATCTGGGACTGAAATCACTGTGTAAGACGGATCCGTGTGCTTGTGTGTAAGACAGATTCCTAGCTAGATCCATGAGGACCCGTGGTAGCCGATGGATCTAGAGTTAAGTCTCGAGACGTCACGAGGTGACCGGTACCACACGGAAAGGGCTAGTGGACGGGGGGGCCGGGAAGGAATCTGTACCTGACACCATTATTTGAGTCGGATCCGCATGCATGTATATAGGAGCATTATTATTAAGAGTAACATGATTTGCATGGATCTGAATGATTTGAGTAAATTCCGACTGGATGATGTCGTATGAATGAATTCTAATTGAAGGAATATGTATGTATTGATACCGTTGCCGAGTGCAATATGATGTTATGATTGAGAATGTATGTTATTGTGCAAATTCCGATCAGATGATGTTGTATGACTCTTATATTAAATAGCAGTGTCTCTTATCGTGGATTGAGCCATGTAATTTGTATAATTGAGTAGTGAGGTATAATCCGAGTCAATAACTGTCATTTAATATGTGAAGGCTCACCCGTACACCATTTTTCAGTACATGCAGGTCGGACTCGGAAGTGATGATAAGGCCTCAAGTCCGAGTGAGGTACACTCCGACTGTTGAGTGCTTGTATTATATTTATTATGTTTAGTCAGTGTAGCCTTGGGCGGCCCTTAAGAATGTTGTATCATGAATATAAATTTATATGTATAAGAAATCCGAGTTATTAGTATTCCGAGTGCCTGTTTATATATATATATATAGTTTACATGGGTAACATGTATTTGAGTCGGTTAGGATGTGATGATTGAATGAATTGTACTGTCAATGAATTCCGAGTGGAATATTGTGGTGAGAGCCATTTCTGTGTGAGGCTATGTATATATTCCGAGTGGCTAAATATTAGATAAATCCGAGTGAACCACCTCAGAGGTAAAAGTTGTTGTAATGGTTTAGATTGGGACGAATTCTAAGTGTATGATATTTATAATCCGAATGAATGTTATATATGATCCGAGTGAATGGGGATCTATACCCCGAGAGGTTAAGATTTGAATAAGTCCGAGTGGGACTTAACTTAATGATTTTCCCTAGTGAAGAAGATGATATATTCCGAGTGATGAATGATTGTGGAGACCCCTTCTGAGTGAAGGAAGGTCTATGTGTTCTCCGAGTGAGAGAAGTGAAAATATACAGAGTGATGGATGTATGATACATTCCCGATTAGATTGAGGTTAGATACACCGAGTGGCGTCTGATTGGGAAATCTTCTGAGTGAGGAAGGTTTATGGATTCCTAGTGGGATAACCCTCATTTACCGAGTGGATTGTATATGAGACCCTTAAGGATAGAAAATAAATGACTAAGTATAATATGTTGGGGGTCAATCCCGAGTGAATGGAACCCCAGATTCTGAGTGATGGGAATACCGAGTGTGTTACTTGCCCCAGCGAACCAGGTATTCGCTCTAGCGAGTGTGTGTGCTTTGGAAGGCTTTTGGGTTGTTCGCTTAAGCGAGTGGTACTTCGCCCGAGCGAGTTGGGATGCCTCGCTCAAGCGTGCTGGATATCGCTCGAGCGAGCGGACGCTGTTTTGTGGGCTTTGCTTGAGCATTTTATTCTTCCGCTGGGCTGTTTCCGATCGGTGTTATTTCTCTTGCCTTCCTTTCCCTTCTCTTTTATTGTGCCCGGTTCCATTGGTTTATTTTTGGGAAAAATTTTCCCTGTTTGTGAACGGTTTTAATTTGTTAATTAAATTAGGATGTTTCAAATTCGATGCAAAATCTGATGAGGCAATATTCTTAGGTTATTCATCTGCTAGTAAAACATATCAACTCTTTAACAAACGAACTTGTACAATTGAAGAGTCTATACACGTCAAATTTGATGAACTTAACCAAAATCCTCCGAGAAAGGAAATTAATGATCTTGTAGGTATCTTCCAAGAAATGAACTTGGAAGATGAAGAAGAAAAGAAAAATGAAGGAGATACAACACAAAATGATGAACCTCAACAAAAAGAGTGGATCACCGTAAAGAATTACCTCTTGGACAATATCATAGGTCAAGTAATAAAAGGTGTAAGTACTCAAAACGCTATTAGAAATGCATGCAATCACTTAGCCTTTGTATCACAAATTAAACCCAAAGATATAAATGAGGCTATTATTAATGAACATTGGATATTGGCCATGCAAGAGGAATTAAATCAATTTGAAAGAAATGAAGTTTGGGAACTTGTGCCAAGACCCAAAGACCATCAAATAATAGGAACTAAATGGGTTTTAGAAATAAGCTAGATGAAAATGGAATAATAACAAGAAATAAAGCTAGATTAGTTACTAAGGGATATAATCAAGAAGAGGGAATAGACTATAAAGAAACGTATGCTCCCGTAGCTAGGTTAGAAGCCATAAGATTATTGTTAGCTTTTGCTTGTTGTATGGATTTGAAGCTTTATCAAATGAATGTCAAAAGTGCTTTTCTAAATGGCTATATTCAAGAAGAAATTTATGTAGATCAACCTCCCGATTTTGAAAATCATAAATTTCCAAACCATGTTTTTAAATTGAGAAAAGCTTTATATGGTTTGAAGCAAGCTCCAAGAGCTTGGTACTTAGTAAATTTCTTTTAGGGAATAATTTTGAAAGAGGAAAGGTTAATACTACATTGTTTATAAAACGTAAAAACAATGATATTCTTTTGATACAAGTTTATGTTGATGACATAATATTCGGTGCTACTAACGAAATTCTTTGTCAAGAGTTTGCCAAGATTATGTAAGATGAATTCGAAATGTCCATGATGGGAGAGCTTACATTCTTCCTTGGGCTACAAATTAAGCAAACAAAAGAAGGAACTTTCATTAGTCAAACAAAATACTACAAAGAACTACTCAAAAAGGTTCGAAATGGATAAGGCAAACAAAATAGCTACACCCATGAGTACATCTTGCTACTTAGACAAAGATGAGAAGGGTAAGGACGTTGAAATAACTAAATACCGAGGTATGATAAGCTCTTTACTTTACTTAACAGCTAGTAGACCCGACATTTTGTTTGTTGTATGCATGTGTGCTAGATATCAAGCATGTCCTAAAGAATCATATCTCACTACCGTAAAAAGAATTTTGAAATATCTTGTGGGTACTCAAAATGTTGGTTTATGGTATCCCAAAGGCGTTGAATGTATTCTTGTAGGATATTCTGATTCTGACTTTGCTGGTTGTAAACTTGATAGAAAGAGTACTAGTGGCACATGTCATTTACTTGGTAGTTCCCTTGTTTCTTGGCATAGCAAGAAACAAGTGTTGTTTTATCGACAGCTGAGGTAGAATATGTAGCAGCTGACAGTTGTTGTGCTCAAATTCTTTGGATGAGACAACAACTTCTTGACTTTGGTGTTGTTTTAAACAAAGTGCCTATTAAATGTGATAACACTAGCGCCATAAAAATATCCAAAAATCCTGTCATGCACTCTAGGACTAAACATATTGGGATAAGACAACATTTTATAAGAGACCATGTTTAGAAAGAAGATTGTGTTCTTGAATATGTTGAAACTTCAAAACAATTGATGGATATTTTTACTAAACCCCTTCTGAAAGAACAATTTATAAATATTAGAAGGGAATTAGGAATTTTGAAAATTGTTTAATTGATTTATTTTTTCTTACTCTTTGAACATAGTTTTGCAAATCTTTAAACTTAAACATTTTCACCTATCTCTTTCATAAAATTCTTATCCCTTTGAACATAGTGATTTACTTTGTGATATATGGTGAAATCTTTTCATTAAAAAGCCAATCAAATTTTCAATAATCTTGTTAATGCTCCACAAATTACTTGTTTTATTGAGTTCCCGAGTAGTCTCTACTTAATTAAACATATTTTTGACACCAAATAATCTCCTATATACTACATGGATCTCTAATACAAAATGTCAAATGACCTTTGATTTTCTTGACTTTCTTGTGCAACAAGATCATTGGCAAATTGAAAAATTTTAATCCTTGTATAACCCCTCACAAAACATCCTTCTAGTGACATGATTCTTCAAAACTGCGTAAAAACAGCTAGATGAATTGATTCATATATAGATGAATCAATTCCCATGAGACTTTGCTTATCCAAAAGAAAGAGAAAATATCATTATGATTGCTTATAAGCTTTGAATTATTCTGTGATATATGTTGAAAGCTTTAGGGGGAGTTTTATATACAATTGGTTTCTTTCTTCAATAATGAATGTATCTGTCTTAAAGTGGTATATATTCTTTAATGTTTTTTTGGAGATGCCAAAGGGGGAGAAAATAAATATATACATTCTAAGTGGCATAAAGTATCTTACAAAGGGGGAGAGAATATCATGATGTTATAATGGTATCTATTAAATGATTAAGGGGGAGATAAAATCTAGAATCAACATCTATATCTATCGTTGTTGAAATTGCATGATTAAGGGGGAGCTTTACAATAATTTCTTTACAACAAGTGATATCCAATTACATGTGTAAATGACAAAGTGGTATTCAATTATATGTATAACATCTGTATAACATGTGGTAGCAAATTATATGTGTAAGGGGGAGTCATTTATGCCATGTATATGAACTATTATGAAACTAACACCCCGAGAGATGAATATTTGTTGTCATCATCAAAAAGGGGGAGAATGTATTTATATGTTGATGTAGGTTTTGATAATGACACAACAAATGAAGATGTTGTCAAGCGATTAATTATAATTGATGATGAAAAATTGATGAACTCCAAAGAAATGAGTCAAGGCAATTGTAAAGGTTTAAAATAGGTAAAATGTAATCATCAAAGTGCCTAAGTATCAAAGGAAACAAGGTATATGCAAAAAGATCTCAAAAAGGGTGAAAAAGTGCACAAAAAATAGAGAATCAGGTGGATGAATCGATTCATCCATGCCTGAATCGATTCATACGGTTTTATGTGCAGGAACTTGAAAATTTCATGCATGAATTGATTCAAATGGGAAATGAATCGATTCATACGTTGGTAATGGCACTAAATCAATTCCTATGCATTTTGAAGGCCATGAATCTATTCATTTTCAAAATGAATCTATTCATTTCCAAAAGGAATCTATTTATACGTCTGTCAGGAAGAAAAACAAATTATGCAATAACACTATATGAATCTATTCATTTCCAAAATGAATCCATTCATTTCCAGTATGAATCTATTCATTAGAGTATGAATCTATTCATACGTCTGTCAGGACCAAAAAAATTACGCAATAGCACTATATGAATCTATTCATTTGGTCCTCGAATCTATTCATTTCAAGTCTGATGCAAAATTACACTAAATGAATCTATTCATTTGGGAAGTGAATCAATTCATTTAGTGCAAATGTGTTTCGTAATTTGAAATTTCAAAAGCTCCAGTCTGGCATCGCACTATGAATTAACAATCGAAAAGGACCATCATTTTTCGACAAGAAATTGTAATCTCCAAGCTCCACTATGAAGAACCATGCTGCACTATATCGAAGTAATTAGTTAAATTGCAAATCCATACTCCAAGTGAATTGTCGAAGGAATTATTTAATGCAAATGCCATGCTTCCATCAGCTATAAATACGAAGCCTTGCAAGGGATTCAAATGCACAACAGTAAGTGTTTTCCTTTGCTTCTTTTCTCATGTTGATTTCCTTCCCCTAAGTTAAATTGCTCTCTGTTTCTATTTTGGCAATTATTTTGAGAGTGAATTTGTGAGCAAAATTATTCTTTGAGTGCTAAAATTTTCATATCCTCTCTTTGAGAGTTATCATTTTGTGAAAGCTTTAATTTGTATATCCACTCTTTTAGAGAGTTATCCTTGTACACTTAAACACCAAAAATCTTAGAGTTTTGGGTTGGGGTTTTCAACCTTGTAAATTGTGAGATTGAGAGATTGGGTGGGTTGCCCTTGTACTTGTGAGAATTGGGTTCTTAAGTGTGGGACACTAGGAAGCCGCGATTGCTCAAAGTTGTATCTCTAATCTCCAATAGTGGAAATCCTCTAAGTGGGTTGCTTAGAGGCGAGACGTACACCGGTGTGGTGGAACTCGTATATATCGGTTTGCAAATCTCTCTTCCCTACACTCATTTAATTTTATGCACTTAAAATTGCTTGCTAAATATTTGTGTTTATAAATTAATTAGTTAAGCAACTTTATTAATTCACTTGTTAAAATTAAAGTGCATATTCTATTGGCTTGATTAAATTTGTAAATCACTTAGATTAAATTTGTTGAAGTTATTTAAGTAATATTCTTGCATTAATTGTGTTAAAATCAATTTTGCTTTAGTAAGTGTTCTAAATATTATAACGATTAATTTGATATTATTAATTGTTATCTTGAATATTGCTTATACTCCTTAAGTGAATTTATTTGCCATATATTAAATGCTTACTATTTTGTCATGTGCTTAAATTGTTATTACTTGTGATTAAATTTTTCATTTTCGTTAAGCATAATTATTAAAGAGTCAATTTCAAAAGCATTCCAAGTAAAATTTTTAATACTCAATTCACCTCCCCTCTTGAGTAATTGAGGCCACTTGGATAACATTCAAAATATTTTGAAGGTGAATAAAATCTTTCCAAAAATTTTGTTTCAACATCGGACCTGTAACACCCCGATTTTCTGGACTCGAATCCCAATGTAATCTAAGTAATTAAACAATAAAAATATGAAGAAATTTTTTGTGTTCGAAAAATTTTCAAAACACCACCATGACTACATTAAGACTCGAACCACAGAAAACCAAAAGGTGAGATTTGATTATCAATAATTGGATCGGTAAATAGTTTGCCCATGACGGTATACAAAATACAGAGTTTATAGCGGAAGAAGAATGTGTATACCGGGCATACGCCTAGTCCCATCTATGAAGATATGGAAAAAGGCTCGGCAAAGCATCCAAAGGCATATCATATGCCTAATAGGCAACCATTGTCTTTTCACATAAATTCATGAACATGCAATGCCTAAGATATATGCATATACATATCTATATGGTCATGCATCATACATCTCCAATATTCATATTCCTAATTAACCATATTCAAATTCATCCTCAAAGTCATATAACATCAACACCTATGCATTCCCAAAATGATTACATAATCAACATCTTTATATTCATCAAATGGGTATGAATTCCAATACCCCAATTATCAATATATAACCACTACATTATCATTTACAATACATCCATCAATATCATTAATTAACATCACTTAGATACATATTTTATTTTGCAATACCATAATTACAACCGTTACCAGTCAAGGCATTCTGTTACCACTATTTACCTTCCCAGAGCTTTTCTTTATAAAAAATCCTCATCCCATGATATTCCTGTATCAATACTAAAAAGTAAACCACATGGGAGAGTGAGTTAAACATTTCAAATGACAATATGAATACAATTGAAATTATGTGCATATGCATATCAACATCATGTATGCTTTGCTAAACACATCAAGGATCATCATAAATTATCAACATCACTCGGAATGGCTTTGATAGGGAAGCTTCCACTCAGATTCACCTCCAACAGTGAAGTATTCCACTCGGCAACGCTCCATTCTGAGTCATTCCACTCGGATTTGATCATTTCTGAGTCATTCTACTCGAATTTCATCATTCTGAGTCAGAATTCAGCATAAAAAGAGAGTTCTTTCCACTTTGGGCTTGTTCTTCTTGTTTCTTTATCATTTTATGGTCATTTTTCTCTTGTTTTTGACCCTTTATTACCTTAATTTCTGCAAAATAACATACCCAAGTAGAATATAGTGGAAAGAAAGCAAAAATCACAATAAATAAAGGAAATACAGTGCATAATGATTAAAATCCTAAGCAAACTAGATCTAATTTATTGTGTTATAAAGCACTTATCACCCAACAATAACTTCAACCCATTTCTAAAGTCCATATGCAAACCATAAACCACATCAATTTCTAACACAACACCATAATCAAGATTATCTCTTAAGCCATCAAGCCTAGGGTTTTGCCATTTCTACTAACACCCATAAAACCCAATATCAATATTTCAAGCTTAGGCATCATTATTACCATTAATGAAACAATAAGGAGGCAAGAGACCCTTACCTCTCATCCATGCTTCACCAAAACGAAAATGAGAGTGAAGAAGAGGGAGATGACCAATTCAAATCTCCCATGCTTCATAAATGCTTCACAAGTCCAAGCTTTGATTTATTTTTTTGGCAAGAAATGGAGATGGAAGGAGTGAGGTTCGGTTTTGCCATGGGGGAGTGAAGGAGAAGGAGAAAAATGAAGAAGAAGGAGAAGAGAAAGGGGCCACAAGAAATGTTAGGGAAAATGGAAAAAGATGACCAAAATTGGTCATTGTCCAATGGGTAAAGTCATGTATCATTACCTATTATCCATTGTGTCCTAAAAATCCATATCCATTGGGTAATAGCATGAAAAGCAATATAGGAGAGAGAAAAGAAGTGGACAACTGAAGTGAGGAGAAGAAAAGGGAGTTTTCATTTTCTTTTTAATTCCATTTGGTTTGTATCTTTGCCATTTAATGAAATATGTCAAGTCCAATTAATTATTTCCTTAATACCAAAAATTATTTTAACTATATCCTCATAACCACTATAATTTTCTAAGCATTCTAGGCCCATCAAATATCTAATTTGACCAAGTGGGTCCCACATTGTCTGTTAAATCACTCAATTCTGGTAAATCTTAATTTACCGATAATTCACCTCTAATGTCAAATTAATTCTCCCACATCCTTCGGACCATACATAATTAATTATCATTATTTCATAAATTATTTTCTTTAAAATTTAGAGTGTTACAATCCACCCCACCAAAAAGAAACTTCGTCCTCGAAGTTTAACACCAGCATACATCATAAGGCCACACTTCGGCCATGCATCAATAGGGTCCAATGAGACCATAAGGTGATATAGGACTTCCTAAAGTCTAGTAGAACCTGACTTTCGTCACCCTTATATTCCAAGTATAAATCCTCATATATCCAAAATGAGTCACCACTCTCCAATTCTCAGTTTATTCATCACAACTCTCACATTATTATCCAG
Source organism: Clitoria ternatea (assembly GCA_037962975.1). NCBI lineage: Eukaryota > Viridiplantae > Streptophyta > Magnoliopsida > Fabales > Fabaceae > Clitoria > Clitoria ternatea. The sequence continues at coordinate 47,901,571 of CM075673.1, forward strand.
TACCACCAGATAGGTTCAATACATTCACCGTAAGCAGTTACAACACTACACTTGCCCGGTCTATATGTTGCTGCATCTGACATACAGGAAGGCATCCCAATCCCGTAGTGTTTACCACACACACATAAGGTCGGTGTATAAGTGCACGTTTCCACAATGCCTATGGCATGTAGAGATATATCAGGATGAGTACCTTCATGTCCTATTACTTACATTATCCACATCAGTCCAAATAATGTCTCTTCACACACGAGACTTCATAAGAAGTCACACAAGCCCACGAATAATACACTTACATCAAATTTTCATTTAATCATGATCCGGCGTAAATTAAGCCATATAATTCATCAATCTTCCGTCACCATAACCATATATTGATGTATCAACTATAGATTTCCAATCATCATAGTGTAATCACCCCACCATTGGACTTCATCCATCCCGAAGTCATAGTCAAATAGGTTAGAAATCATTTGTCTAATCTGAACATTGTCGGCTATAATTCGGTTTAAGCCTAGTTGATTCACCAAACTCATATCAAGTACACCCCCAAGGTTAAAATAGGGTCCACAATCATATAATAATCTTCCACACTAGTGGATCTCCTCATTTATCGTAGCCAGAGTCCATATATTGGACATATTATATTATGTCACATCGGTATGTGGTTTCTATCACCAATATAACTCCTTTCAAAACAAAAAGGGAGGTATCTACAAGATTAAACTTCATTTACCAACTCATGTTTGCATATACTACCTCTATGTCACATCATAATCCACAATCAATATAATAATCATAATGTCAAGGGCACACAATTTAGCCCAAAGTCATATCATAAAATTTTTTATCATGGCCAATGTTAAGTCATACCCCGAATTCAACATCATTATTCACCAAATATTTAGGGGTTTACGTTTACATTTCTAATCCAATCACACATCGACTCTAGCCTCAACAACTCATTACAATTTATTTCACTACATCTTAATCGTTCATAAGATTCAATCCATCATTAGACTTAGGAAGTTCAAGGGTTACCTAGCACCCATCGTGGAATACTTCCTCAACACATAAAATCATTAAACATGGCTCATAAAATAGCATAGAGCCTAGACCGCCTTATTGTCTAATTCCATAAGATTCGATCTTTCAAGATCATATTCAGTTATCCAGGGTCATCACACCTAGTGGGTTGTAATTAAATCAATCATTGACTCGGTTCACAAATATAAAACCGAGACATAACCCCAATCATGTGCCAACACAATTTTACATTCAATGAGCATACCATGCCTATAAGTCACCTCATAATTCATGCAAGAGACCTAACCAAATAATTCAATTTCAATATACATACATATCAAGGTCTCAACATTTCATGGTTCATCACCATATCAATTCATATTTAATATCTCCTATCTGTGGTCAACACACGACATAGGTTCATCATCAAATCAATTCATATTTAATATATCATATCCATGATCACGCATGGCATAAATTCATTGTCAACTCAAATCATACTCAGTATATCAATATTCAAATGCATAATATCAATGTATTCATCATTCGAAGGAAATAGTGTAAGGAACTTGGCCAGACTTACATAATCAAACATATTAATCACATTGAGGAATTTATCCACATGTATTCAATCTCATGATTCATCAAGTTTTCCAATGAGCAACTATGCTCTACAAGTACACCACACAACCTCAATGATAATGGCATATACTCCCATAAACAACAATTATAACTCAACATTAATGATTCTCAAAGAATCCTCAAGAAACAACAATGCCCCTATGATCAATTCATAATTCTTAGACAATTAGTCCTTCACCAATCCATATAAGGCAATCAACACTTAACATATCATCATCCTATAGATAATTATCATCCTTAAGTCTATACACAGTAACCACATTCCAACAATGAGAAACACGCTCCAATGATCACCAAAAATGTATCACTATTGAGCAATCATGCTCCAATCATCCATTGCATCAACTCAATAAAGAGCAACCTCATCCTATTGATAATTAATACTCTCAATACAGAGCAAAACACGCTTCGATAATAACTAGCAACATCAATTTAGAGCAAAATACGCTCTGATACCAGGTAGTAACACCCCGATTTTCTGGACTCAAATCCCGATGTAATCTAAGTAATTAAATAATAAAAATACAAATAAATTTTTTGTGTTCAAAATATTTTCAAAACACCACCACGACTACATCAAGACTCGAACCACAAAAAACCAAAAGTTGAGATTTGATTATCAATAACTGGATCGGTAAATAGTTTGCCCATAACGTTATACAAAATACAGAGTTTACAGGGGAAGAAGAATGTGTATACCGGGCATACGCCTAGTCCCATATATGAAGATATGGAAAAAGGCTCGGCAAAGCATACAAAGGCATATCATAAGCCTAATAGGAAACCATTGTCTTTTCACATAAACTCATAAACATGCAATGCCTAAGATATATGTATATACATATCTATATGGTCATGCATCATACATCTCCAATATTCATATTCCTAATTAACCATATTCAAATTCATCCTCAAAGTCATATATCATCAACACCTATGCATTCCCAAAATGATTACATAATCAACATCTTTATATTCATCAAATGGATATGAATTCCAATACCCCAATTATCAATATATAACCACTTACATTATCATTTACAATACATCCATCAATATCATTAGTTAACATCACTATGATACACATTTTATTTCGCAATACAATAATTACAACTGCTGCCGACCAAGGCATTCCGTTACCACTATTTACCTTCCTAAAGCTTTTCTTTATAAAAATCCTCATCCCATGATATTCCTGTATCAATACTAAAAAGTAGACCACATGGGAGAGTGAGTTATACATTTTAAATGACGATATGAATACAATTGAAATTATGTGCATATGCATATCAATATCATGTATGCTTTGCTAAACACATCAAGGATCATCATAAATTATTACTTCAACAATATATTCACATTTCATATTCTTTAATCAAGTCATAGCAAAGCAAGCATATACTCATCTATCACAATGCCATAATGGGCCAATGTCATCAATATCGACCATTCAGGTCTTTTCTCAAAGCCACCATGGGCTATCATCATTATCATCGATCATACTAATTATGCCCTTCATTATACTGGGTCATAACATACACATCGTCATATTCAATATCGTTTCATTGTATTCATGTCTTTTATCAATTTTATGTGGTCTTTTAGGTACTCAATTACCCATCTCATCAACACCATACCACAATCTCAATCATCATCATCATCTGGCATATCTCCATGCTATATGCAAATGCTCTTATCGCTAATGCATATGCACAATGGAATAGACAACAAATGCGGATCCGACTATGGGAATAAACACCAAATTATGGTCGAGCATAGGTGTGCTACTATGCCCCTACTGCAGTAGAAAAATATGTACACACATATCTCAATCCATGCATGCTCAACAACATACTTTTACTTGTACCAAACCACTATCGCCCATCTGTAGCACTAGTTACCCCGTGACTTGCAGATCAACATGATGACCTCACTTGCCATAAGTGCTACGGGCCCCTCCTAAATACACATTGAGAGAGCCGTGCCCCGTCGGACACCGAGGTAACTTGCTCATCACAGATCCGCCCACCCATTGGGCCCACCACATAGGGTGCCTCATCACCAAACTATGGACAACTTCGTGATTCCCAGAATCACTAGGGAATAACAACAACAATATACCTGTGCACTAGGTCGCCCTCTCACTGGGCCCGCCTAGTGGAACCCCTAACATTCTACATAGACATCATATGATATACCGCGGATGCAATGCAATACAAATTAAATGCATTTCTCACACTGTGTATTCTAAATGCCACTAGTCAAACATCATCATCATAATCACCAACACCACCATACACACCTTAGTGGATTTTATCATTGTTGGTTTTAGCCATTGTTTTCAAGTTTTATATGTGGTATTTTCATCTCAATATATCATATATTATACATGCAAGTCGACGCTTGCAATCAACCACCATGGCATCACAAACATTACAAATCATCATTAACATTCATTAATCTTTCATCAATACCACCACATAATTATTTAGTGGATTTTCATTTCATTATTCATCACCATTGTTTCATAACTAGTGTAGTAATACAACAATTCATCAATACAATTGTAAACCACTTATACAAGATCACACTTGTATAAAATACAATGGCACACAACAATTCATTAATAATAACGATCAAGCTCAATGGCAATCATCCTTTATATAAGAAAATGATCAACGTCATCATCCATTTATTACTCATTACCCCTTCATTCATATCCCACTCTTAATGGACAACAATTATGTTTTTCATTACACATTATGGGTATAAATGAATTATCCCAATGTTTTAATCAACATCAAACACCACCATATTATATCATGCTTATATACCCCTTATAGATTCCCTCAAATGTCTCACAATACAAGGTAGGGGGTCCAACATAAGCCCAAAACAAAGGAAATGGACTACAATTCCATTCTGGGCAACTAGCTCAAGCGAGACCCATACTCGCTTGATTGAGACAGAGATGGGTCACTTGAGCGCCCCCAAATTTCCTTGAGTGAAGGAGTTTTTAAATGTCAGGCCCTCATCTCACTTGAGTGGGCCACTCTCGCTTGAGCGAGATCCCTCCAGTGTCTCATTTCAAGCTCGCTCGCTCGAGCGAGGCTCCCCAAGGCCAGTTACTCGCTCCGGCGAAAATACTCCAGTATCGGTCCCTCTGCTCATTCGCTTGAGCGAGACTCCATATACATTATTACTCACTTAAGCAAGATTCATCCAGAATCATTTTCCCTATCTCACTCGCTCAAACGGGTGTTGCCGCGCTTGAGTGAGATTCGTCTAGTAAGCATCCCCCTGTTCCATACACATCTTTCCTGAGCGAGACTCCCACTCGCCTAAGCGAAATTAGGCCAGAGGCCACCCCTTTGATGCAGGGGACTCTCGCTTGAGCGAGAATCCAACTCGCTTGAGCGAGGTCATCATTACACACACAAAACTCAAGTTTTTCACTCCTCCTTGAATGCTACTATCCATCTTATGTAAAATTGGCCTAGTTCAATATTATACACATTTAAACCATATCCTTAGACCTAATTCAACAAGTTATACCTCTTTATTTTTATTCTAATTCTTTATTTACATGAGAGAGGTTTCAACATAAATTTTCATCACAACCACACATGTCATTGTGCATAATTATCATATCACTACTTTACAACTCAAGTAATTTATCTATTCATGGGTTTTCATTAACAATAATCCATGTCCAACAAAAGAACAATTCAATACTTAGCATCATCTCACACATATATATATACGTCTCCTTAACATTCAACAAGGCCAAGCCATCATTCATTACATCATCAATTCAACATTTAGCACATTCATGGCAAGATAATACATGAGTTCACACATATGCATAATTAACAATTATTCACTCATGCAATTTGAAATGCAAACTCCTCTCCTACCTCGAGAGAAAAACCGCAATCCAAACACTCTGATTGCCTCGATTATTCCACATCATCGTCCAGAATACAATCCTATCAACAAACACATATATACATGCCATCAATAAGCCATCATAAGGCATCATTTTCTTGAAACTCATTATGAAGTCCTAGACTTGTCTAAACTCCAATTCATACGCTTATAATAGGCTTCAGGAATTCCTTTCCCAAAATCATGATTCTCTAAATCTTAAGGGCCAACTATACCCAACAACATCATTACCTCTTATCCATAAGTCTTCCAAATCATCTTATGAATCACTCAACCATCATCACAATTTATTCAAACTCATTATAAGCCTCTTAGCTCCATTCAAGACCATCTTTAATCAACAAACTCTTATGGTATTTATCATGGCCTAAGACTTCATCAAGTCAAGTATCCATTATCAATCGTCATCCACCATTATTGTTATTACTAATAACAACACTCAATATTGATCATCATTTACCCACTCTCAAGATTAATTCCTTAAATCATCATACCTACCTACATACACTGATTATCATACACAATCTCATGAACATAGTTCAAAATTTCACCAACCTCATTAACCAATCTCAATGCTTTTAACAATTCATTCCCTTTATATAAATCATTCTAAAGAACCAAAATCACCATATTCACTAGTTTTATTAAAACCCCCCAAATTCTAATCACTTAGGGTTTTCATTAAAATCACCCAATGACAGGGCCCGCAAGCGCACGGGTTATGTCGCGTAATATAAAAGATTATCGTTCTCCACAGGGACTGTGTTCAAAGTACCAACATATTGAAATTTAATTATCCACACAATTGATTTTTAATATTTTTGTAAAATTAAAAAAATTAAAGTTGCACAGAATACGAATAAATACAAAAAATAAAATTTACTTGACACTTAAAAATCAGAGTTGAGAATATCTTGGGATTTTGGGGGATCAAGACTCTATTTTATGTTAATGAATTTTAACTTTTCATAAATAAGAATCAAATTAAGTTTTCCAAGATGGATTTTCCTTAAGCTAATCAATATGTTCCTCTCGGAATCCTATTAATGTACCTAACCTATGGAAAGCGCTGCTTAATCCTTAGAAAAGGCCCATTATCATTTTGTGAAAATCCCTTTTTAAAATTCCCCAAAAGATTTTGATCACTTTCACTGTTTTACCGAGGTCACAAAAAGTATTTCAAAAACTTAGGCTTAGTTTAAAAACTTTCGAGTAACAATAAATCTCTCAATTCTATTAATTACTTAAATTTACTAATAGTATGTCTTTTCTTAAGATTTGGGACTGTGAAGCTTATGTTAAGCGTCAAAGTTCAGATAAACTCAGGCCCAAGTCAGATAAATGTTTTTTTATGGGATACCCAAAAGAAACTAAGGGTTATTATTTTTACAATCCTTTCGAGGGCAAAGTGTTTGTTGCTCGGAATGCTGTATTCTTAGAAAGGGAATTAATCTCTACAAGAATCAGTGGGAGAAAAGTAGAACTTGAAGAAATTCAAGACTCACAAGGCATTGAAGAGCCAATGGTGGAAATGGAGTAGGACCCACAAAATGTTGTGATAACTCCAGCTCCAGTAGCACAAGACTTGCGTAGATCAGGTAGAATACGTCAACAACCTGAAAGATATGGGTTTCTTGTAACTCAGGAAGGAGATGTATTCCTAATGGATCAAAATGAGCCAACATCTTATGAAGAGGCCATTACAAGTTCAGAATCTGAGAAATGGCTAGAAGCCATGGAATCTGAAATGGACTCCATGTACACTAATCAAGTTTGGAACTTGGTTGATGCACCTGAAGGGGTAAAACCTATAGGATGCAAGTGGGTTTTCAAAAAGAAAACTGACATGGATGGTAATATAAGTACCTTTAAAGCAAGGTTGGTGGCTAAAGGTTTCAAGCAAATACATGGTATAGACTATGATGAAACTTTTTCCCCAGTTGCTATGCTAAAGTCTGTTCGGATTCTGCTTGCTATTGCTGCATACCATGATTATGAGATATGGAAAATGGATGTCAAGACTGCTTTCCTTAATGGAAATCTTCTTGAGGAAGTGTACATGACACAACCAGGAAGGTGTGCAAGCTACAACGTTCTATATATGGACTTAAGCAAGCTTCCAGAAGCTGGAATCTTCATTTTGATGAAGCTGTTAAACAATTTGGCTTTACTAAAAATGAGGATGAACCTTGTGTCTACAAGAAGGTTAGTGACTGCACAATTGTTTTTCTGGTCCTGTATGTTGATGACATACTACTTATTGGAAATGACATTCCTACTCTTCAGTCTGTGAAGAGTTGGTTGGGAAGCTGTTTTTCTATGAAAGACTTAGGTGAAGCAACCTACGTGTTAGGAATTAAGATCTATAGAGATAGATCAAGAAAACTTCTTGGCCTAAGTCAGAATACATACATAGACAAAGTGTTAAAAAAGTTTAACATGCAAGATTCCAAGAAAGGAACTTTGCCTATGGCTCATGGCATAAGCTTATCAAAAGCTCAATCTCCTTCCACTAAAGAAGAAAGAGAACGGATGAATAAGATTCCATATGCATCGGCTATTGGATCAATCATGTATGCCATGATATGTACCCGACCAGATGTCTCGTACGCTTTAAGCATGACGAGCAGATACCAGTCTGATCCCGGTGAAAGTCACTGGACTGCTGTCAAGAATATCCTGAAGTACTTAAGAAAAACTAAGGATTCATTCTTGATATATGGAGGGGAAGAAGAGCTCATTGTAAAAGGTTACACTGATGCTAGCTTCCAAACTGATAAGGATGACTCAAGATCGCAATCTGGGTATGTGTTTTGTCTAAATGGTGGCGCTGTAAGCTGGAAGAGTTCAAAGCAAGAGACAGTTGCTGATTCTACTATAGAGTCTGAGTATATTGCTGCCTCAAATACTGCAAAAGAGGCAGTATGGATCAAGAAGTTCATAACAGAACTTGGGATTGTTCCTAGCATTGTGGACCCTATAAGTCTCTACTGTGACAATAGTGGAGCAATCGCACAAGCTACGGAACCTAGATCACATCAACGATCCAAGCATATACTTAGGCGATTTCATCTCATTCGAGAGATCCTTGACCGAGGAGATGTAAAGATATGTAAGGTGCATACTGATGAGAATATTGCTGACCCACTCACAAAACCTCTTACACAACAAAAACATGAGGGGCACACTAGATCATTAGGCATTAGGCAAATGTCTGATTGGCTCTAGTGCAAGTGGGAGATTATTGGTGTATGCACTATAAGCTTTTTATGCTTTTTCATTTGTATCATTTTTATGCTTATCAATAAAATAAATATTTCAGTTTAAAATTGTTTTAAAACGTATTTATCCTTGGAGTAATAGGTCATATAAAAATTATTCCTAAAATGTCCCTAGTCAAGTATTTACATGGGGACATGTAAATACATTGAGACTAGTGTGTGAGTGTACTGATGACCTGATCTCACAGATCATAGATATAGATGATATTAAGTCTTCACACGGGTACACATTAAGAGTAATGATGTACTGGACAGACCCACCATGAGAACGTTGCATGGATCGTTACATGATTGTCATAAACGATTCTCAATGTGATAATAGTATATGTAGTCCTTCAACCTGAAGTCACTATGATTCCTACATGAGGAGTTTATTGTTTTAATACAATTAAACATCTTCTGTAACAAGAGGGCTATAAAGGTTGTGATTAGGCAATGAACAAATTATGCAGAGGGATGTGAGTGATGTAGATGGGATTTGTCTCTCCTATGTGACAGGAGTGATATCTATAGGCCACTTGATGGAGTAAGACTAAGAAAACGCATGGCCATGCTAGAAAGAATAAATATTAGATATTTATTCAGATTTAGTCTACTCCGGTATCAAGTAAAATAAATTGGGCCGTACAAGGATGACGCGACCATGCCTTGGGCCCAATTAGGATATCGTGACAAAAGGAACAAACATATTAAATAATTATCACTTATAGGTTATGTTGATAATATTCGGACATAATGATGCATTGCTAGATGCCGCTCTTATTTTATATTAATAATAAAATAATTTATTATTAATATGACCGAGTATTTTACCTGTAGGGTCACACACAGAGAGTAAGCCCATCAGAAAATGTTGTCTTATTTTAGTTGGACTAAAATAAAGCTATTGGGCCTAACTCATTTGGAATGAGTAAGGAGCCCAAATTTTAGAGAGAACAAATTAGGTCAAACCTAAGCCTATAAATAGAGCATAAGATGCTCATAGGCCATTCACTCAAGTGAGACACAAATTCACAAAAGTTGCAAGAGCTACACGCCGTCAAACTAGCAGTTGGCAAGTGTTACGATTCTGGTGGGAGTGCTCGTGTGGACTCCTAAAGGACGAGGCTACGATTGCTTCGGTGTTCTTCAAGAGGTAATCCAAAATGATTTTTGTGTTTGTTTTGTGCTTTGAAACACGGAACCTTGCAAATCCTTTGGAATCCTTTTTTTTTTCCGCTGCTCATGTTTAGGGATTTCCTAACATATACCCCCTATATTCCCTAAAATGTCTCACAATACAAGGAAGGGGGTCCAACATAAGCCCAAAACAAAGGAAATGGAATACAATTCCATTCTGGGCAACTCGCTAAAGCGAGACCCATACTCACTTGAGCGAGACAAAGATAGGTCGCTTGAGCGCCCCCAAATTTCCTTGAACGAAGGAGTTTTTAAGTGTCATGCCCCGATCTCGCTTGAGTGGGCCACTCTCGCTTGAGCGAGATCCCTCTAGTGTCTCATTTCAAGCTGGCTCACTCGAGCGAGGCTCCCCAAGGCCAGTTACTCGCTCGGGCGAAAATACTCCAGTATCGGTCCCTCTGCTCGCTCGCTTCAGCGAGACTCCACATACATTATCACTCACTTAAGCGAAATTCATCAAGAATCATTTTCCCCATCTCACTCGCTCAAGCGGGTGTTGCCGCGCTTGAGTGAGATTCATCCAGTAAGCATCCTCCTTGTTCCACACACCTCTCGCCTAAGCGAGAGTCCCACTCGCCTAAGCAAAATTAGGCTAGAGGCCACCCCTCTGATGCAGGGGACTCTCGCTTGAGCGAGGTCATCATTACATGGCCAAAACTTAAGTTTTTCACTCCTCATTGAATGCTACTATCCATCTTATGTAAAATTGGCCTAGTTCAATATTATACACATTTAAACCACATCCTTAAACCTAATTCAACAAGTTATACCTCTTCATTTTTATTCTAATTCTTCATTTACATGAGAGAGGTTTCAACATAAATTTTCATCACAACCACACATGTTCTTATACATAATTATCATATCACCACTTTATAACTCAAGTAATTTATCTATTCTTGGGTTTTCATTAACAATAATCCATGTCCAACAAAAGGACAATTCAACACTTATCATCATCTCACATATATATATACATCTCCTTAACATTCAACAAGGCCAAGCCATCATTCAATACATCATCAATTCAACATTTAGCATATTCATGGCAAGGCAATGCATGAGTTCATATAAATACATAATTAACAATTATTCACTCATGCAATTTAAAATGCAAACTCCTCTTCTACCTCGAGTAAAGAATCACAATCCAAACGCTTTAATTGCCTCGATTATTCTGCATTATCATCCGGAATACAATCCTATCAACAAACACATATATACATGCCATTAATAAGCCATCGTAAGGCATCATTTTCTTAAAACTCATTATCAAGTCCTAGACTTGTCTAAACTCCAATTCACGCGCTTATGTTAGGCTTCAAGAATTCCTTTCCCAAAACCATGATTCTCTAAATCTTAAGGGCTAACTATACCCAACAACATCATTACCTCTTATCCATATGTCTTCCAAATCATCTTATGAATCACTCAACCATCATCACAATTTATTCAAACTCATTATAAGCCTTTTGGCTCTATTCAAGACCATCATTAATCAACAAACTCTTATAGTATTTTTCATGGCCTAAGACTTCATCAAGTCAAGTATCCATTATCAATGCTCATCCACCATTATTGTTATCGCTAATAACAACACTCAACATTGATCATCATTTACCGATTCTCAAGATTAATTTCTCAAATCATCATACCTGCCTACATGCACTTATCATCATACACAACCTCATGAACTTAGTTCAAAATTTCACCAACCTCATTAACTGATCTCAATGCTTCTAATAATTCATTCCCCTTATATAAATTACTCTAAAGCACCAAAATCACCATATTCACTAGTTTTATCAAAAACCCCCTAAATTCCAATCACCTAGGGTTTTCATTAAAATCACCCAACAATAACTTCAACCCATTTCTAAAGTCCATATGCAAACCATAAACCACATCCATTTCTAACACAACACCATAATCAAGATCATCTTTTAAGCCATCAAGCCTAGGGTTTTGCCATTTCTACTAATACCCATAAAACCTAATATCAATATTTCAAGCTTAGGCATCATTATTACCATTAATGAAACAATAAGGAGGCAAGAGACCCTTACCTCACATCCATGCTCCACCAAAACGAACATGGGAGTGAAGAAGAGGGAGATGACCAATGCAAAGCTCCCATGCTCCATAAATGCTTCACAAGTCCAAGCTTTGATTTAATTTTTGGCAAGAAATGGAGATGGAATGGGTGAGGTTCAGTTTTGCCATGGGGGAGTGGAGAAGAAAGAGAAAGATGAAGAAGAAGGAGAAGAGACAGGGCCATGGGAAATGTTAGGGAAAATGGAAAAAGATGACCAAAATTGGTCATTGTCCAATGGGTAAAGTCATGTATCATTACCTATTGTCCATTCTGTCCTAAAACCCCATATCCATTGGGTAATAGCATGAAAAGTAGTATGGGAGAGAGAAAAGAAGTGGACGGCTGAAGTGAGGAGAAGAAAAGGGAATTTTCATTTTCTTTTTAATTCCATTTGGTTCATATTTTTGCCATTTAATGACATATGTCGAGTCCAATTAATTATTTCCTTAATACCAAAAATTATTTTAACTATATCCTCATAACCACTATAGTTTTCCAAACATTCTAGGCCCATCAAATATCTAATTTGACCAAGTGGGTCCCATATCGTCTATTAAATTACCCGGTTCTAGTAAATCTTAATTTATCGATAATTCATCTCTAATGTCAAATTAATTCTCCCACAGCCTTCAGACCATACAAAATTAATTACTATTATTTTATAAATTATTTTCTTTAAAATTTAGAGTGTTACAGGACCAGTTTGCAAAACTACCAAGTGGACAAGATTTAAACCATTCTTTAGCTTTCCCAATCAAAGAAAAAGGAAACAATCTCATGTAAACAGATTCTTCTTGATTGGGTTCGAAACCAATTATGCTGCATAACTTATAAAAATAGTTAAGTGTTCATAAGGTTCCTCATTATTTAAGTCAGCAAATTAATTATTTTGATAATGTTAAGAGTGACTGTTTTAATCTCTACATCAGCAATAGGTCCTTGGTACATCCCCAAAACACAGGGTGGACCATTGATAGTAGTAAACTGTCCCAATGTTCTTCTTTGTTCAGCAGTTATATTAGATTTTTCAAAATTTTCAAAAGAAGATGAAGTTGAAGAAGAAGAAGTAATTTATGTTTTTTAAATTTTAAAGCTTTGAGTTTCTTTACAAACTTCTTGATCTCACTATCAAAGAACACTTTCCCTGTAGAATATCGAGTTTGCATAAACAAAATAAATACAGAAAGTCAGTGTAACAATGTAAAGAAAAAATGAATAAAATAAAATTAAAAATTTAACTAAGGTAAAAAAATATTTTACCACGATAATTAAAAATTTACTATTTTACTGAATCAATTCAATCCCCGGTGACAACGCTGGAAAACTTGTTGGTCCCTAAAATACTGTTAGGTCTTTATTAGCAAGCGTGTAACACCCTAAATTTTAAAATAAAAGATTTATTAAGGAGATAAATATTAAATAATTATAGTTGGGTTAATTAATGTTCCAAAATATCAGGAATAAATAAATTAATATTTTTAGGAACTATTTATAATTTATTGGGACCGGATAAGCTGAAAATGAGCCCGGTTGAAATATGGGTGTCGGACCAAGTATCTCCGATTGGGATAATCACTAGTGGAAAAAATGGATATAACAACGGGATATTATTCACGGGTAGAAGAGGATCAGTGATAAAAACATGCGCGGTGGCATTTTTGAAATTATAAGGTGAACGTTTTAATCAGAGAAAACTATATATCCACGGTTAACATCATAACCGTGAACGTAACCATCAATATATATTCACGGTTGAGGAGTCAATCGTGGATATATAGTACCTGAAATATATATCGACGGTTTTAATCACAACCGTGAATATATATTGATGGGTACGTTCACGGTTATGATGTTAACCGTGGATATATATAGATGTCAATATTCACGGTTGTATTTACAACTGTGGATATATAGTTCAGGTTTTAGGGTTTAATCACTGGGTACTCTATGTCCACGGTTGTTTCTATAACTGTGAATATAGATTTAATATTTATCCACGGTTGGTATCGTAACCGTGGATATATAGTTAACATTTATCCACGGTTGTTTGTTAAACCGTGAATATATGTGTAATATATTCACGGTTTCAAGGGGAACCGTGAATATACATCCTTTCTGAAACTTCAAAAGCCGCGCCTTTCACTCTTTTTTCAGTTTCTCTTCTTCTGCGCGTTGGTTGTCGTCTTCTCCATTATCTGTGAGATTCGTGCCCTTCTCTCTGTTCAGCATCTTCTTCCTTTCTTCATTCAGGTAGGTTCCCTGAACCCCCATTGTCATGCGTGTTTGTCATAATATATTGATTCTTTCTCTGTTGGTATTCCTTGTTTCCTGACACGATAGTTACTGGTTCAAAAGCTTAAGTTATAAACTCTGTTTAAACTCTGTTTATGTGCCTGTTTGGTTATATGCATTTTTTAGAACTATGTTTATGCACCATCCGTTTAAACTCTGTTTGGTTATATGCATTTTTTAGCCTTGGTACCCTCTGTTTAAACTCTGTTTATGTGCCTGTTTATGTTTAAACTCTGTTTATGCACCATCCGAATCTCCATTTGCATTTCTGTGTGTTGTGGACGGTTTTGCCCTTCTGCCTGTTGGAGAAGATGGAGCACTGGTGGAGATTCTTGGCTTGGTGTACCATAAATGTTGGAAGATCTGAGATGGTGATTGGTTTATGGTGGTGGTGCATGGGTGTGTATGGGGGGTGAGATGTACTGTAAAAATTGAGTGGTTTAATGGTGGATGATTGGTTTGGATGGTGCACCATGGGTGTGCTTCATGTACTAGGGTGTACCTTAAAGGCTGATGGAATTAAGGGTTTAGATTACATTGGATTTAGGGTGCATGGGTGTGGACTGAAAAATGTTGACCATGTTAGCTTTTTCTATTTAAATAACTTTTTATATTTTTTTAAGGTGTTGGGTTTTTTTTTTATAATTTTGTATGATAATGGTATGTTGTAAAATTACCAAAAAATATGAATTTATTGATATATTTAATATATATTAATAATATTAAATTTTAGTTGCAATACATATATTTATAATAATATATATTTATTATTAATTTTTATTAATAAATATATTTTGTTAATTAAATTATAAATGAAATATTTTAATGTGTAATTGTTAATATTATTTACAAAAATATACTACTTTACTACTTTTTTTAATTAATGTCCTTTTTAGTAATTTTACCCTCAAATTCCATTTTTCTAAACCAAGGTTACCAAAATATTTTCCAACCAAACACAATTACTACTTTCCAACTCACTTTTACAACAAACTATCCAAACACAAATCACTATCTTCAAAACCCCAATTTTCCCAACCACGTTTTTAAAACCTCACTTTTCCAAACCCCGTTTCACAAACCTTACTCCAACTTTTAACCAAATGGACCCTAACTCCATTCAGCAACTACGTTTTCCACCATTTCTGTTTGGCTCCAGCAACCATGTTCACCAACCTCCGTTCAGCATCCTCCAACGACGTTTCTGTGGCGGTGGTCCATAGCTCCCTTTAGCCAACCCCATTTCCCCATCAGCTTTTGTTTGTGGTGCAAGGTCCATTTTGCTCCTGGGTGGTTGTTTTATTTCCAATTGCAACTTCCACCATTGCAAGGCTATAGAGCTTAAGGAACCAACAGATTGGGCATGGTGTGGCCATTGTTGTATGAACTTTAGAAATATTATAAGATACCTCTTTTGGTTAAAATGTACTCCCTAAATTGAAAAGTTCTAAATGGTTGAGATTACTTTTCTCCTAAAACTTATATTGTTCTTCTTAAGTAGAATTTAACTAAATTCAACACCATGTCCATAAGCCGTAATCCATAAAATAAAAGTTCAAATCTAAAAATTCTCATAATCCATAATCCATCATCTAACACCATAGTTCTAGTTGAAAATAATAGAATTTAAAAATATCATATTAATTACTAAATAAAAGTCTAAAGTTTGAACCTGCATTATAAACCAACATCATAATCCATAATCCATAATCCATACTCCAACACCATACTTCTACTTCAAAATAACATAAATTAATTGGATGTGTTGGAACAGGAAGCATCACTTATATTATGTCAGCTTAAAATGTATTTCCCGCCCTCTTTTTTTGACATAATGGTCCACTTAATCATCCATTTGGTGAGAGAGGTCCGTTGGTGTGGTCCAGTGTTCTTACGGTGGATGTATCCTGTTGAGCGATATATGAAGATATTGAAAGGGTATATGAAGAACCAACGTCGTCCCGAAGCTTCAATTGTGGAAAGATATATTACAGAGGAAGCAATTGAGTTTTGCACTGAATACATGTCACATGCTGCAAGCATTGGTATTCCAACGACTCGTCATGAAGGGAGATTGGATGGGAAAGGAACGATTGGAAAAAAAGTGAAGAGCATGCCACGTGCTGATGTTCTTCAGGCACACTTGTATATTTTAAACAACACGGACGACGTGCAACCGTATCTAGCCATACACAAGGAGCTAGTCAAGAAAACTAACCCTAAAATGACTGAAAAGTGGTTGTTGAATGAACACAACAAGAGTCTCATGCAGTGGTTCCAAAAGACCATCCTGAAAGATGCATCTGCATCCTCGACATTACATCGACTAGCACAGGGCCCGAACTTTGATGTCCTCACCTTTTGTGGGTATGACATAAACAACTATTCGTTTTATACAAGGACACAAGATGAAAAGAGTACAAATCAAAATAGTGGAGTGATGGTTGTGGCTTAGTCAATGCATTTCTCAACTGCAAAGGACAACAACCCTGTCATGGCCGAGTCATGCTACTTTAGTGTGATTGAAGATATATAGGAAGTTGATTACGGTCCCTTCACCGTTCCTGTGTTTAAATGCAAATGGGTTGACAATAAGAACGGTGTCACAACTGATGATTTAGGAGTTACGTTGGTGGACCTCAACAAGATAGGGCATAAGGACGAACCATTCATAATGGCAACGCAGGTGAAGCAAGTTTTTTATGTGGCTGACCCAGCTGACAAACGGTGGTCAATTGTTATCCAAGGTAGACACATTGGAGACCCCGATGTTGTTTTTGTGGACATTCTATCAACTACAACGCGTATTCCAACATCTGTCATGGAACATGACATAGATGATGTAGTTGCCAGTCGTCATGACCACCATGAGGGCTTGTGGGAAAATATTTCATCTTAATAGGGTATTAATCTTGTTGGTGAGACATTGAATTACATGTTATATTAGTTATTCGTTGTTTTAAATGTTATATTAAATATTTGACATTTTTTTTCCTTGTTTGGACAGATACTCATGGCTGACCAGGATGGACGATCCAGGTCCGACTCACAGGCCAGTGGTTCCTCTGCTCGGAAGAGTAGAGGTGTTACCCGGATGCCAGACGTCGCACGTAGGCGTCACCGGGGAAAGAGGGTAGTTGTTGAGATGGATGTCAACACCGGTAGATTCAGTGAATATAAGTAGTTTGTAACTGAAACCATAACCGTGGATATAGATACATTTTATCCACGGTTGTCCATCACAACCGTGAATATAAGTAGTTTGTAACTGAAACCAATCCATACTTATATTCACGGTTGTGATGGACAACCGTGGATAAAATGTATCTATAACCACGGTTGTCCATCATAACCGTGAATATAAGTGGATGTAACTGACATTTTTCAGTTTTATATTCACGGTTATGCTCGATAACCGTGAATATAAATAGTAAGTTATATTCACAGTTGTTCTTAACCGTGGTTAGATGTGATTTGTTACCACGGTTGTTAACCGTGATTAAAGACCATCATCTACTACCATGGCTGCAACAACCACGGTTCTTTAACCGTGAATAAAGGCCTTTTTTAACTGTGATTATATCCTTTTTTTCCACTAGTGAATATTGATCAGGGCTATTGAGGATATTATTGGGAATCTGAATATGTGTTCGGAATAATTTTTGGATAAGGTATTGAGCCCAAACTGAGATCCTGTTTATCATAAAACAATGAATATTTAATGAGGGATTAAAAATAAAGCCAAATGGTCCATTTTTCCCTTCTTATTCCCGTCAGTTTCTTGGATTTCCCATAACATGTACTTTACTTCTCCTTCTTCTATACTCTTCTCCTTCACTTCTTATTCTTCTTTTCTCCTAAAACCCTAAGTAAAAAGGTGGCGGCTTTCTTCTCCTCTCCCATTTCCGTTCTTGGAGCTTGGAAGAGTTTGGAGCTTAAAGTCTCATCATTCTTTCCCCTCATTTTCATGTGGTTTTCCCTCTCTTGGAAAACTCTCTCATTCCTTCTCTTGAGGTAAGCTCTTGCTATTTCTCAAGAGTATGAACTATGGGTTTTTGGGTTTTGATGTTGGGAATGTGATTTAATGAGTGTTGTTGGGTTTTTAAAGAAACCCTAACCCTATGATTTAGGGGAAATGTAAAATATAAGTGGAGAAGCATTTATTGTGTTAAATAACTATTTTTGGTGAGGCGAAATGGTGTTATTAATGGTGAATGGCCATTGATGAAGCTTAATGGTTGTTGGGAACCATTAATGTGGGAACCTGGTAATGGGTTTGGCATTAAATATGCGTAAAAATAAATTCAGATGCCAAAACCGTGGTGGTTGTGGTGGAATGAGTATAATGAATGGGGCTTGAGAGTTATAAGGTCGGAAGACATCTAGTAAATAAATATGAACGTTAAACCGAGGTGGTTGAATAGAAAATGATTGTGTGATATGTTGTGATGTAGGAAACAACCCCAGTTACGAGGCGGAACCATCTGACCGTGGTGATTACTACTTCTCTTAAGGTAGGAGGGGGTAACTATTCTAAATGCATGATTTTATCCATTGATGATGTGAAAATATATGTATATGATTGTGCTTAATGTTTGCTTGTGTAGATGATGTATTGATTTCATGATTTGAGTGTATTTAGAATGATTGATGTTATGTGGCATGTGTTTGGAATGATGAATGTTCTATTAAACTGGTCTGGGCTGGAATTAACAATCCGGTGTGGAACCAACCACAAGAGTCAATAGATGACTCAGGTTTTATACCGGTACTGTATATATCCGGTATGATTATTTGGTATCATAATGAGAGGAGATCGACCTTGATGTCTGAAGTTTTACTTGCTAAGTCTGTATTGCATACAGAACGGATGAAGTGATATCCGTACTTTGGTACCGGTATTGAGATCGGATATGATATTATGATGAATGTGTTGATGAAATATGTTTGACGGTTTGAGACCATGTTTTGAATTGAAATCAATGATGTGAAATTTCTTAATTATGTATATGTGAATTGATAAATGTGATTACCATTAACTACCGATGTGTATGAGTTCCAACGAGGATTGGTAAGGATCGAGAATATTGAAATCCACCAAGTGGTGGTCGTGAATAGATGATTGATTGAGTGGCATTTAGGATGCACAGTGTGAGAATGCATCAATTGGCATTTGCATCCATGGTATATCATTCGCTGCTTATATGGAATATTAGGGGTTCCAATACGCAGGCCCAGTGGGAGGGCGGCCTAGTGCACGGGTATACTGTTATTGCTCCCTAGTGATTCGGGGAATCAGGAAGCTACCCTTAGTTTGGTGACGAGGTACCCTATGTGGCAGGCCCTATGGGAGGGCGGCTCTGTGATGAGTAGTTGACCTTGGTGTCTGACGGGGCACGGCTCCCTTGATGTGTGTTTGGGGAAGGCCCGTAGCACTTTGGCAAGTACGGCCATAATGATGATCCGCAGTCACGGGGTGACTAGTGCTACAGATGGGTGAGAGCGGTTTGGTACCAGTAAAACATGTTGTTGAGCATGCATGAAATTGGATATAAGTGTACATATTTTACTACTACAGTAGGGGCATAGTAGCACATCTATGCTTGTCCTACATTTGATATGTTGTTGTGTCTCACAGTCAGATCCGCAGTTGAAAATAATTCCGTTGTGTATATGCATTAGCTTTAAGAGCATTTGCATATAGCCGGAGGTATGCCTAGTTGATAGCCTGTGGTGGCGATGGATGATTGTTAAATAGAGAAAAAGTAAGCCGAGGCACTAACATTAAAGGTGTGATGATCATTGAGAATGTTAAAGATATATTATGAAGGTGGTATTGCCCTGTGAATATTATTATCTGAACATGTAATGTGCTGAAATGGAATGTTGTATCATGTGTGTGAAACTCGTGATGTTTTCTTGAAAAATGAATATAATGCACACATGTATAAATACCATCATAATGTATGACTTTGATTCATTTGGATTATGTTACTTACCTCCCCATTGCGATTTTTAGTTTGATGTAGGTATGAAGTAAAACCCTACTCTTTTTGGAGGTCGAGTATTGGAGAAGGTAAATATGAAAGGAATGTGGGTGAGCCATGGCCGGCATATAACTTCATTTTGAAATTAACTTGATAATGGTTGATTTTGGAGGTCATGTAGGAAAATTAGACTTGATGTGTATGGCTAATTTTCATTAATGACCTTGATAATGTATGAATGATATTATTATTATGAAAATATATTGCTTTTGTTTAATAAATCAGTGAGGCATCTATCATCTTCTCTTTGGCATATACTTTAACAACTATTAAATTAATTTCATCTTCCGCTTTTCCCTTGTGACGGCCTTAAGTTTGGTCGTCCGAGGTGCACTCTGATACTTTTCTCATATCTTCATATATGAGATCGGTTATTCAATGTTCCGGGGTAGTTACTCGGTATTATATATATATATATAGAATTTCTTCTACTTATAATTATTTTTAAAATTTGAAAAATTTACCCCTATTTTCGCAATCGGGGTGTCACAAAGCGCACCAATCGTTTTGTAGTTTTCAAAATTTGGATATCGTTCCACTGAGATTGAAAGTTCCAGTAATTCACAATAATTCTTAGCTACTATGGTAAATTTATCAAATCTTATTAACAAAAGAATGTTTTATAAACAATTTATACAATATTCATAGAATTTGATGGTTGATTTGTTCATGTGGTAAAAAGATGGTAAAGATAAAATCTATCTAGAAACTTGAGATGTAATTCAGAATCACTCAGATACTTGAGGTAAAAACATAGATTGACAAATTATGTTGGAATTAGGATCCTCGTACTAACATATAATATCAAGTGCTTGTCATTAGAGGTTAAAATCATTATAACCGATCCCTCGTGATATAAATTCAAAGTAATCACCGTAAAGTCCAATCTCTCATGAGCTTTCTCAGTAAAAACTTGCATTAAGTCCTGGCTTTATAGCAACAATAATCACCAATTCTATTCCTAGTAATTGGCAAATTAAGGGTATTTCAACTTTTACTTTTATTAAAATAGATTTTAATACAGCATGAATAATCATTCTCCCGTTTGACATTCACACTAATAAAACAAATTTTAATACGCATGAAAATCATTCTCCCGTTTGACATTCATACTAATAAAAGTTTGTAATACTAACATGGTACTTGAATCATAAACATGCAGTGGTCATAATCACAACATGAGATAATAGATTGATTCACTAAATATAAACATTTTAGTTACACATGGTAAAAGTAAAAACAACACTTACAGAGGTTGGCATTAAGAAGACGTGGAAACACTTCACGATACAAGAGCTCACAATACTACACAACACTCTCAAGTATCTAGAAACCACTCTAGACTTATAAACTCACGAAAGAACACTCAAACTTAAGTAAAAAGATAGAAAAGAAGCTCTGAAACTCGAAATGGGATCAGATAGGGATGCCTTGAATGCCTTGGAAGTGGCCTATTTATAGGGCTGGGGAAGGGTCCTGACGCGTAGCGTTAGGTTCCTGACTCAGCCTCCATTAAATGCATGATTAAGTTGCCATGATTAAGAATAATTTAATCAAATAATACTCAGACAATATGGCCTCTGTCTCCCAATAGCATTTGGACATTAGCTGCTGGTGGGTTGGTCAATTATGGGCCAATTGGTAGAGTGCTTGGCCACGTGGAGGTGGATTCCACATAGCTTCTGACGTTACTCATGCATGTGACGTGTAGCGTCAACATCAGAACTTCCCACGCTACACGTGGAGTTGATGCTATGCGTCAGCTCTCTAATTCTTGAATTTTCTCTTTAAATTCTTTAATTTTTCACTACAAAACTAGAGAAAATTGATCAAGGCAGGTAAAATCCAGTATCATTCATTTATTATAATTAAAACCTAAATTTCCAGCAAATTAAACTATTTTTTATTATTTTTGATACAATTTTTATTAACAAATTTATTGTAAATTTGAGGACTAATAGCAGCTCGGAAGGAGCTTGTTGTGAATGCTGTAGATGTTGACATATGTTTGAGGAGGGCATCTGAGGCTCGAGAGTCGGCTAGGCAAAGGACCCAGGAGGTTGAATCCTGGCTCAGAATGTTAAGACTCAAGCTCGGTAGGAGCACTTGGAGTGGGAGAAGTAAATTGAGACTTTGAGAGAGGAGAGATGGCAGAGAATTTTGTTTCAGGGTTCGAACTTTGTAATGAGCAAGTCTTAACTTTGAACACGCTTCTTGTTATTTCCTAGGAGAGCGTGGACCCCTTTAAGACTTTAAAGAATTTTATAGTTACCTCCTCGATCGGTGATCCGGGGTGCATACTGAACCCCAAGACTATTAGACCAGGTGCTTGTAAACCCATGCCACGTCATTAAAAGTACAAAGAGTACTGGACGAAGTCACTAAAAACCGATATTCCAAATAAACGTGAGTACGAATAACAATTATGACCCCGGTTAAGACCCTGACATCTAAGCATGAGTCAGATAAAGTATGGGCAACATGTCCCTATAAATACTGTTGCTATAGTAAGTTAGGAGAAGGGTCAAATCACTTCATCTACTCAGGAAATCCCTATAAATATAACTCATTACTAACTTAAAAATTATCTGAGTAGATAATCTTAAGAACCTCTGTAATCCTTACTTTTTCGTTATATCTATACTGACTTAAGCATAAGAGAATCTTTAATAGGAGTACCTCCGGTGTGTCCCCTTCACTTCGGTACGGATTGTACTTCAAACTCATACCTTAACTTGAAGAACTTAAATCCCCGCTGAATCTAGGTGTATAATACCCTTCTCTACTGAGACAGTGTATAAAGTAAGAGATAGTGAAGTTACTACATACCCCGGTTATAAAAGATTAACTCTTGACCTTGGACACCGGTCAGATCATTGGCACGCCTAGTGGGACTGTGTAAACTTTAGCCCCACATCACAATAAGAAACAGGTCATAGATCGTAACAGAGGCAATGAAACCCTGGAAGGACATGTCCAGAATGTAACTAGGACATTAGACTATGGTGAGGGGAGAGTGGAGACCCAGGGAACAAAGTTGAGAATGCAAGGAGTGGTGCAGCCTGACCCTGAGATGAAATTATCAAGAAACTACGCTAGGAGCTCCAAGAACTACGAAAAGCAAAAGAAAGAGAGAACATCGGTGAGGGGATAAACAGCCAAATGAGGGTTGTATAGCAGGATAGAGGAGCAGAATATCGGTTTAAGATACCTTTCAAAGGGAGATTGGTGAGTGTCCCTATTCCTAGGCATCTATAGACTCCTCAAACATTGTAGATAGGGAAGTATACAGGAGGATCAGACCTAGGGAGTCATTTGGATGCATACGTAAATGGATCATTATTCTTAGGAGCTAAGAAGGACATCATGTGTAGGATGTTCCCAAGGACACTGTCTGCTGAGGCCTTGGGTTAGTTTAAAAGCTTACCTTAAGGATCGATTGATTTATGGGATGATATGGCCCATGTCTTCTTACAACACTTTGTGGTATCAAGAGATATTCTGAAGATGTTTCATACGTTGGCGTAGATTAAGCAGGGGTCAGAGAAAAGTATGAAAGATTTCCTAAGGAGGTTTTACAAGGAGGCAGCATTAGTGCCAGGGTTAATAGAAGAAATTTAGATGCACATTGTGGTGAAAACTCTACGACTGCAGTCACCATTTGCCCTATCTTTAGCGAAAGGGCCACCCCGCACTTTCTAGGAGTTTAGGAGTAAGGCAGCAAAATATGTGGGGAGAGAGATGCATTTAGCAGCTGTTAGACAAAAAGGTACGATTCAAGAAGGGATTCAAGCATATGACAGATGGACACCAAGGTTTGATCGCAGGGGTCCTAATATGGATATGATGCCAAGGCCAAGAGAGAAGAAGAGTGTAAATTTCATGCAGTACACCCTGTTTGTGGCACCTTAAATCCGTTATTTGGTATTATGGATATCGACTCCTAATTAATAAAAAAGTAGGGAAAATTTTTTATGTTTATTTCGACTCTTGATTAAGGTACACCACAATTTAAGTCTCATAATAACTACCCTAGATCTAATTAGAAACCAATCCATGTGTGAAGATATGGGAAGGTGAAAGTTGAGCAAGTACCTACTTGACTTCATCAACATATAAGATTGTCATGCACTAATTCCTTCATTATTCATATTGAACATCAATCATTCAAATTCAAGGTACATACCTATAGCCCTACACTTCAAGCCTAATAGTCCATAATCATGAGTATCCACAACAAAATTTTTCAAGAATCTACTTAGGTGACAATACCATCCATACATGCTAATTAATCATCAATCTTTGCTTCTTATCAACTAGTCCTCTTAATGGGGTCATAACAAATGTCAATTCCATTCCATAACCACATCCATGCAATATACACAATGTCATGACGTAATCTCAACATTCATGCATAATAACCTCATTTATGAAGATTCATAAACACTAGCTCCTAACATACTAACAAAATCATAAATCAATCTCTATATCCCAAGTATATCAATAAATAATTTAACAACATCCATTCATAATTTCAAAAACCTAGGCATTTACACAAATAGTCAAGCTATACAAAATAATGCCTAATTACATTAAATTCTATAAAAGAATCTAAATCATCAATTCCAAAAATAAATGTCGGCTAAGGCAACCACCATACCCTCTTCACACTGAGTCGCCTCTCCAAAAAGAATATCACTACACCATGTCCACTTACATCACAAGGCTAAAATGGGCAACATGGAGAATGAGTATATTTTCTTAATGATGAGCAATTATAATGATAATTCATGCATATTGAAGCAATCTTATACATTTTCCATCAACAAGTCTAATCTCATTGGTATAATACATAGACTATAATTTAACAATCAAAATCACACATCATACACTCACACAATCTCATAATTACTCCTTTAAGTCCTAATATGCTCTAACAACTTTATTCATCTTAGTAACAGGCCTATTCCTTACTAATTCATATAATCCTTCGCCTAACTCATGGCACATCACACTCCTTGTCATTAAAAATTTCTCAACACTAACTCTAATTACTAACCTAGCTCCAACAAGAGGTTTCAAGCTCATTTGACAAGGTTAATACATTTTTTGAGCCTATTCTTGCCACTTATCATCTTTCCTACATCAAGGAGTATTTTTGAAGCTTACCACTTAGCATATACTTTTTACTAATCAATTCTAGAATGCTACCTAATGCCTCATAATTACATTAAAACCATTCTTAAGCCATTTCAAGTCCAAAACACAATTTTTCCTTCAAATTAAAGTAAGCTACCAATTTAAGATTTTTCACATAATACCATCAAAAACTAAATCATTTGTTCTAACAATGATTAATCCCATTTCAATAACTAATTCACATCAAATTCAAGTCACAAAAACAATGATCCAACAACAACAAAAAATTCCCAATGGTCTCCTAACCTAGGTTTTGGGTTCCACATGCAAAACATCAATTTTTCCAACACCATTCTCATAATCTATAATATATTATGCTACTAACTTAAATCCTATAAAGGGTTCATGACTTACCCCAATGAAATCCTAAATTCCAAATTCAAGAGAGCAAGAGGAAGTGAGGTTGATAGATTCAAGCACCCAAAGCAACTCCAAGCTCCACCAAAGTGTAGAAGAACCCACCTAGACCATGAAAATTTCATCACAAGCTTAGGTGAATTCAAGAGGAATTTCCATTTTGCCATGGATGAAGAGGAGAAGAAGAACTTGAATTAAATAGGGAAAAGAGAAGAAGAAACATGAAGCTTAGGGTTTCATGACACTTACTCAAGTTTCCCTTGTAAGAAATTTCACAAGGTCACCATCAAAGGTTAGCTTTGTCACGAAATGGAGAGGCACTAGTGGATTAAGGGGTTTTAAGCATGGTTCTTTTGGACCTTTAAGCACGGTTCCAGAACCGTACTTGTTGCCGGCGTGTTAGTAGATGGGGACCTTTAAGCACGGTTATCAACCGTGATTAAAAATAACCTTTAAGCATGGTTGTTTTGAATTGTGTTCGTAAATGGAACTTTTAAGCATGGTTCTTTTGAACTGTGCTCGTAGATGGGGCACTTTTAAGCATAGTTCTTTTGAACCGTGTTCGTATATGGGCACTTTTAAGCACGATTAAGGCATAACCGTGCTTAAAACCTTTTTTTAATTTTTTTGTTTTTTATTCATTCCCAAAACCTGCAACCAGAATTTATAACCAGACAACCCAATGATACATACAATATAGACATATATATCACTCAAATAATGAAAATGAATAAATTTCAATAAACCTATAAAAACATCAAATATGGTACATAAAATGCACAATAATAGGTATATAACTACACACTAATAATATAATAAATGACAAAAGTCTATTGGAGTCCTTCCTTGAGTTGAAGAAGGTTGGTGGCCCAATGGTTTCTGATTTCGTCAATGTATCCTTCAGGGAACATTGAGGAGGAGTCTTGAAAGTGCTGCAAAGAAGACACAGTCATTAATAGGTGAGAAACAAATTGTAATAGTAGTATGTAAAAACCAAATAAATTAATGTAGGCAGTGAAAACTTACAGTTGTCCATCCGTCTACTATACCGGATTGGACAATGGTAAGCATCGTCTTCATCACGAAATACCCAAACAGACAATTCAAGATTCAACACAAATGATGAAATCAATTAATTTAATTACCATTTGTGCTGAATCTCAAACGGGAAACTATGGTTCACTCACACAATTTAAAAAGTCACAAACTCATTTAAAAAGGACTAAATAAACTTATCAGAACCTAAACAAATAACAAATCAAAATTACCTTAAATAAAATTAGCACACAAAATTAAAATTCAAACTAAAGACAGTAATTAGTTTACTACTACTAATTTTTTTATTTAGTCGGGTACAATTTAGATTTCCAATGTAATATTGGGGTGTTCAATAATAAACTAAACTAGTTATTATTATAATAATAAAATTATTTAAAATTATACGACTAAATTAATTTTCAGATTAATTCATTAAGTAATTAAAATCTTAAATTGCCTAATCAATATTAATTATGGGGTTAATTCATTTTGTTACAATGTTCACATGTTTAATTTAATTTATTATTTTACTTTTACAACTAAATTTTTATTTTGTTAAAAATATCAATTTTTATGTATTTAATTTTTTTAACTAATGTAAGGAATATAAGTCCAATGTTTATGTATTGAAAATATCAACTTTCTTAATTTAATATCAATTTAGATTACCCAAATTAATAGACACATAAATACAAAATAAATTTAACAATCCATCCTAAGTATTCCTAATCTATAGCTAACAACATTTTAAATTCCCTAATCATATTTTCATAGTCTATAGCATTTCATTTTCAAAATACTACTAAGCCTAAACATTGCATCAAACAAATTCCTAACCAACAAATAATAATGAAAATGGGGGGTTTTAGGAACCTGTATGCGCGTGAGCTAGAGGACGTCCTTTGACCTTGGTAAGCTTCGTAGAGACAAACAGAACACCAATGTACCTTCGGAAGAAGAAGAAAATGGAGTTTTGTGGGAGAGAGAAAAAGACCCGTTGGAAGGAGGAGATAATGGAGTTTTGTGGGAGACAGAAGAAGACCCGTGGGAAGGAGAAGAAAATAGAGTTTTGTGGGAACCAATGCACCTTGGTGGGGGAGGAGAGGAGGGAAGGAGAAAGGGAGGAGGGAGGGAAGACAAAAGAGAGGGAAGACAAAAATATGGGAGGGAAGAAGAAAAGACGAAAGTAAAGCGTGAAATGGAATCTGTTTCGTTCAAAAATTATTTCAAGACCAGACTTATAAGCACGGTCCCCCTATAACTGTGTTTATATTATATATATAAACACGGTTCACCTTTGAACCGTGCTCGTAGGTGAATCCTTTAACCACGGTTACGTTTAACCATCCTCACAGAGGTCCTATAACCACGGTTCAGGCCTAACCGTGTTTATATGTACGCTTTAAAAAAATTAAAAAATATGATACCTTTAAACATGGTTCAAGCATAACTATGTTTATATGTGCGCTTTAAAAAAAATTTTAAAAAATATGATACCTTTAACCATGGTTCCTTGTTAACCGTCTTCATATATGCCCTATAACCACGATTAATTGTTAACTGTGTTTATATATACGTTTATAAATTTTTTTAAAAACAATGTATGTTTGCTCGTATTTATAAAATTGCCACCGTGTTGTTTTAAACACGGTTTTAGGATAACCGTGTTCATATCCCGTACTCATAACTATTTTTTACACTAGTGAGGGAGAGGAGATGGTGATCTTCGGTCTCCCTAGTAGAGAAAAGAGCAGCAGCAACATGAAAGGCAAGGAGAGAAAGAGGGAAGGTCATTCATCTTATATGCCAATTTACCATAATGCCTTTCACTTAAAATTTTTGGCTCCAAGGCCCATTTTTTGGTAAATTCATTAGTTTGGGCCCAATTGCTGATGGGAAATAGCCCCTGAAAGTGTACATGGTCAGCCCAATTGTTTGGGGAAAATTCATCGTATTTTGGCTCGAAAATGAAGTGTTTTGGCCGCCCAGGCCCCTTTTTTCATTTAATTAACTATCTATAAATTTTTCAGGGTTTATTTTTGTGTTTAACATATTTATTTAAGTGTTTTCTAATACTCAATAATTATTTATGGGTTAGTGAATTTTTGAAATTAAGGCCCGTTGCCTGAATCAGTCGCTTTCCGACGTTAAACGACACCGACAAATCCTGAATAATTCATGATAAATTCCACGAATGCTCAAATTAATTTAAGTTCATCTTTGGGACACAAATGTTCATTCCTAATAATCATCTAATGTTTCCCGGCCCATTGAGCCCGTCTTTGTATTCTGCTGGTACGTCGTTCATCAATTAAACGACGACAGTAATCGCCATATTTGTCGTATTAACTCAAGGGGTTCCCAATTAATTTTTCTACATGCCTAGGGTATCAAACAATTATTTTCTATAATTATTCTATTTATTGGCTCTAATTTATTAATTTTACTTAAAATTTAGGATGTTACAATTCAACCCTCCTAAAAGAAATTTCATCCTCGAAATTCACACATCTAAAGTAAATATCCCTGAGTACCACTTCCTCATGTCATTCTCACGTTCCCACGTGATATTGCTATCATCCCCAAATCTCCATGCCACTTGCCTAAGTGGAACCAATTTACTCCGCAATCTCTTGGTAGAATGTCCAACGATCCTAACAGAGACTGGAGGAATGGTCATATTGTCCCTGACCTTAACATCATCAACATTGAGCGCATGAGAAGGATCAAATACATATTTCCTCAAGTGAGAGACATGGAACACATCATGTAGATTCGCCAAGTGAGGGGCAAGGCGATGAGGTAAGCAACCTCACCGATCCAGTCCAGAATCTCATAGGGACCAATGAATCGAGGGCACAACTTTCTACTCTTCAAGGCTCTACCAACACCTTTGTCATGAGAAACCCGTAGGAACACATGATCACCAACTCGAAACTCAAGTGGCTTCCTCCTCTTATCATAATAACTCTTCTATCGGTCTTGAGCAATCTTTATTTTCTCTTGGATCATCCTAATTTGCTCGGTAGTTTCCTCAATATAAGGCCCAATTCTTAGTAACCTCAAGCTAACACAAAGAGGTCCTACACTTCCTTCCACACAACGCTTCATATGGTGCCATGGCGATACTAGAATGGAAGCTGTTGTTGTAAGTAAACTCAATCAAAGGTAAGTACTTCACCCATGAACCACTGTGTTCCAAAACACATGCACGTAACAAGTTCTCAAGACTCTAAATAGTCCTCTCAAATTGTCCGTCCATCTAAGGGTGATAAGCTAAGCTCAACTTCAATCTAGAGCCCATTGCCTCATGTAGGCTTCCACAAAATCGAGAGGTAAAGCATGGGTCTGTATCAAAAACAATACTGGAGGGTACACCATGCAACCTCACTATCTCCTTAATGTACAACTATGCTAGATCCTGCAAGGAACTCTTCATACTAATTGGTAAGAAATACGCACTCTTCATCAATCGGTCTATAATCACCTAGATTTCATCATAGCTAGGCCTTGCCCTTAGCAAACAGGACAAAAATTCCATAGCAATAGCATCCCACTTCCAAACTAGGATATCAAGAGGTCTTAAGGTACCAGAAGGTCTCTGATGCTCTACCTTCACCTTCTAACATATAGGACATGAAGCCACATAACTAGCAATATCCCGCTTCAATCCGGGCCACCAAAAATTCTTTTTCACATCTTGGTACATCTTAGTTGCACCAGGATGTATACTAAAGAGGCTCTTGAGTGCTTTCTTTAGCACAATGCTACTCAAATCACCAAAGGAAGGTACATATACACGGCCTTTCACATGCCATATGCCATCATCACCTTCCACAAGGAATAAGTTCTTTCCATCTTCCTGAGATCTCCTCATCTTATTCAGATACTCATCATCTACTTGCTTCTTTTTCACAAGATCAAGGAACTCATTGCACACCTTTAAGGTAGCAAAACACATCTTCTTTGTAGATTCAATCTCGGTCTTGACATTCAAATTGAAAAACTCTTTAATCAACTCAAGTTCTTTAACCATTATGGCCGACACATGCAAAGATTTTCTACTTAGAGCATCTGCATCCACATTAGCCTTTCCAGAATGATACTTCAACTCAAATCATAATCCTTTAAGAACTCCATCCATCTCCTTTGACGCATGTTTAATTCTTTCTAATCAAAGAGGTATTTTAAGCTTTTATGATCACTAAAGACCACAAACCTCGAACCATAGAGATAATGGAGCCAAATCTTCAAGGCAAACATAACTGCTGCCAACTCTAAGTCATGAGTGGGATAATTAACTTCATGTGGTCTTAGTTGACGTAAAGCATAGGCAATCATGTAACACCCCGATTTTTCCGGACTCGAATTCAGACGTGACCGATATAAATAATTAATAAAAGTACGGGTAAATTTTTCACGTTTTAAAGTAAGTCTGATGTCACACCGAAACCCGAACCATAGAAAACTGAAGGGTGAGACATACATAAATGTAACTGGATCGACATCAAAATTACCCATAATGGTATACAAAAGTAGTAAAGTTTACAGTGAAAGAAGAATGTGTATACTGGGCGAACGCCTAGTCCCATATATGAGGATATAAGAAGAGGCTCGACAAGCATGCAAATACCTAACATCAACCTATTAGATCATAACCCTTTTATCCACTTACCACATACACATGCATTGCGTAAGGTGTAAATATATATACATATACATCCAGGGTCATGCCTCAACTATTACTACTGCCCATATCTCATAATTGGCCCATTTATTCCCCTATTGGCATTAATACAACACCACGATCTTCATTATACAATATTCAAGTTTTCAATTCCTCTAGTACTTGTCGAATCATCAATATCATCATATACAATTTTTTCATTACATTAAAATTCACGAATGATGCCGGCCAAGACATTCCATTACCACTATTTACCTTTATCAATAGCTTTAATTGAAAAATCCAATCTCATCCCATGGTAAACCTGCATCACAATGCTAAAAAGGAAACCACATGGGAGAGTGAGTTATACATTCAAAATGACGAATATACATATTGTGATTAAGTGTACATGCATTCATTCATCATATGTGCTTTGCTATAAAATCATCAATTCATTATTCAATTATCATCATATTAGTATCATAGGTATACAAGCCTCATGAAATGCAGTTCACAACATAAGCAAGTACAAGCACATACACAATCACATTGCCACTTATCAATAAGGGCATTCACAATCTATCATCATCAATTCATTAAATCTTTACTTATTTCCTCCTCGCAAGGGGTTTCTCATCTCGTGGTCATCCCATCTCAAATGCCATGCACCTATGGGTAATGCGTATGTCAACTGTTTAATAATGCATATGCACAGATCCGATTTTATTTCATCAGGTGATCGCAACCACCATATCATTCATTCACATGGGTTTCCCGTTGTTGGTGTATGAACTACGAGCTATTAATGTATCAATTTTAACTTATCAATAAAATTAGTATTTTCAGTTTTAGACTAATTTTAATGCTATTTATCCTGGAATAATAGGTCATATGAGAATTATTCCTAAAACGTCCCTAATCAAGTCTGTGAATGTACTGATGATTTGATCTCACAAATCATGGATATATGATATCAAGTCTTTACACAGGTACACATTAAGAGTAATGTTGTACTAGACAGACCCACCATGAGAACGTTGCATGGAACGTTACATGAGTGTCATAAACGGTTCTCAATGTGATAATGGTATATAGTCC
Source organism: Clitoria ternatea (assembly GCA_037962975.1). Taxonomy (NCBI): domain Eukaryota; kingdom Viridiplantae; phylum Streptophyta; class Magnoliopsida; order Fabales; family Fabaceae; genus Clitoria; species Clitoria ternatea. The sequence goes on from CM075673.1 coordinate 47,934,442, forward strand.
TTCGACCAGAAGTCACTACAATTCCTACATAAGGAGTTTATTGTTTTAATACAATCAAACATTATCTATAATAAGATGACCATAAAGGTTGTGATTAGGCAATAGACAAATTATGCAGAGAGATGTAAGTGATGTAGATGGAATTTGTCTCTCCTACGTGACAGGAGTGATATCTATGGGCCACTTGATGGAGTGAGACTAACGAAATGCATGGCCATGCTAGGATGAATAAATATTAGATATTTATTCTGTAAAGTCTACTCTAGTATCAAGTAAAATGAATTGGGCCATACAAGGATGACGATGACCATGCCTTGTGTTGGTGTATGCACTATGAGCTTTTATGCTTCTTCATTTGTATCATTTTTCTACTTATCAATAGAATAAATATTTCAGTTTAAAATTGTTTTAAAACATATTTATCCTTGGAGTAATAGGTCATATAAAAATTATTCCTAAAATGTCCCTAGTCAAGTATTTACATGGGGACATGTAAATACACTGAGACTAGTGTGTGAGTGTACTGATGACCTGATCTCACAGATCATAGATATAGATGATATCAAGTCTTCACACAGGTACACATTAAGAGTAATGATGTACTGGACAGACCCACCATGAGAACGTTGCATGGATCGTTACATGATTGTCATAAACGATTCTCAATGTGATAATGGTATATGTAGTCCTTTGACTTGAAGTCACTACGATTCCTACATGAGGAGTTTATTGTTTTAATACAATTAAACGTCTTCTGTAACAAGAGGACTATAAAGGTTGTGATTAGGCAATGAACAAATTATGCAGAGGGATGTGAGTGATGTAGATGGGATTTGTCTCTCCTATGTGACAGGAGTGATATCCATAGGCCACTTGATGGAGTAAGACTAAGAAAACGCATGGCCATGCTAGAAAGAATAAATATTAGATACTTATTCGGATCCAGTCTACTCCGGTATCAAGTAAAATAAATTGGGTCGTACAAGGATGACGCGACCATGCCTTGGGCCCAATTAGGATATCGTGACAAAAGGAATAAACATATTAAATAATTATCACTTATAGGTTATGTTGATAATATTCGGACATAATGATGCATTGCTAGATGCCGCTCTTATTTTATATTAATAATAAAATAGTTTATTATTAATATGACCGGGTATTTTACCTATAGGGTCACACACATAGAGTAAGCCCATCAGAAAATGTTGTCTTATTTTAGTTGGACTAAAATAAAGCTATTGGGCCTAACTCATTTGGAATGAGTAAGGAGCCCACTTTTAGAGAGAACAAATTAGGTCAAACCTAAGCCTATAAATAGAGCATAAGATGCTCATAGGCCGTTCACTCAAGTGAGACACAAATTCGCAAAAGTTGCAAGAGCTACACGCCGTCAAACTAGCAGTTGGCAAGTGTTACGATTCTGGTGGGAGTGCTCGTGTGGACTCCTAAAGGACGAGGCTACGACTGCTTCGAAGTTCTTCAAGAGGTAATCCAAAATGAATTTCGAAATTGTTTTGTGCTTTGAAACACGGAACCTTACAAATCCTATGGAATCCCTTTTATTTTTTCGCTGCTCATGCTTAGGGATTTACTAACACCTTGGGCCCAATTAGATATCGTGACAAAAGGAATAAATATATAAAATAATTATCATTTATAGGTCATGTCAATGATAAATAATATTCGGACATAATGATGTATTGCTAGATATCGCTCTTATTTTATATTAATAATAAAATAATTTATTATTAATATAACCGAATATTTTACCTATAGGGTCACACACAGAGTAAGCCCACCAGAGGATAGTTTTATTTTAGTTGGACTAAAAATAAAACTATTTGGGCCAAACTCATTTAGAATGAGTCAAGAGCCCAATGTTTAATGAGAGCTCAGGTCAAGACCTAAGCCTATATATAGAGCATGAGATGCTCATAGGCTGTTGCTCAGAAATTAGATTACACTAAAATTCCATACTAGCATTCGGATCTTTGGTTTTCTGGTGGGAGTGCTCGTGTGGACTCCTAAGGGCGAAGCTACAATTGCTTCGATCGAGGAACTCGTTGTGTGTCTACAAGAGGTAATCCCTAAATCAAAACTTTAATTACATAATGCTTGGAGACATTTGTATTTGCAATCCTTATTTTTGGGAATCCTTTGTGTTTCTACTGCCTGACCCTGATGGGATTCCCTAACACCCGCATCGCAAGGGGTACTCCCTCTGGCAGCCTGGCAAGGTGCTTTCTCGTGATCGCAATCACGTATAATAATTCATATTGATTTCCCACCTTGCAAGGGGTACTCCCACCTCGTGATCGCAACCACGCGCATCATAGGAACTCGTAAGCCCTTTTTCATTTCAACAACCAGGTGATCGCAACCACCGGCTCAATATCATATCATTATCAAGTTGGTTTCCCACCTCACAAGGGGTACTCCCTTCATAGAATCCCGTAGAATCTTTCATCATTATGATCGTAACCACATATTCAGTGTTATGCCATGCCATGAATGCAAAATACAATAATGCATATGCCAATCAACCTCGCAAGGATATCTCACACTCTCAATCAGGGATTTATTTTACTTTGGCATTTTCAATAATCATCACATAATCATGTACAAGCCCCTCAAGGCACATTATTCTTATACTTGGCATTTCAATAGCCATAATATCATTTCATAACAATCCACGCATGCAAACCAAAAGCATAGCAACATCATAATATTAATCCATACCTAGAATCATTCAAGGCATATTCATCATTCCACATATATGGAAAATATACTTATGTCCAACATAATCGCGTCCTTGACATTACGTCTTAACATATCTTATATATATTTCATATCATATGGCAAGTCAAAACTTGCAATCAACTAGTATGGTATTATACATAATCTTCATTCATTAAATTTTTATCATTATTACCACATAATCAACTTGTGGATTTTCACAATATTATTCATTGCCATTGCTTCATCTATACTTATATTGGTGTGGCATCAACAACATTTCATTATTACACTTAAACCACACATACAAGATCACACTTGCTTTACACACACAAGGGTATATCACGATTCATTAGGAATAATATTTGCCCTTTTTCTCAAGGGGATATTCACAACATCATTCATTGTCACACCTTACCGATATCATCTTCGATTCATCAGTTTATAGCAAATACCTTCTCATTTAATCCTTCTCTCATTGGGTTCATAATTACCAGGGTGTATCTCATAACCTCATTATCAAACTCTCATTATCATTCTTCATATCCCACTCTCGGTGGTGAATATATCATAATCATTTCATCCTCTAAGGTATCAATTAATTCCAACTCTCACCATGTCAAGCCATCATCAAACACCCCCTTATACATTTCCTTAAATATCCATAATATAAAAGAATGGGGTTGGGCATCAAGATTTGAGGGAACAAATAAAATTTCAAGTTTGGGTTAACTCGCTCAAGCGAGATCCACCTTCGCTTGAGCGAGATGGGAATAGTTCACTTGGGCGCCCCAAATTTTCCTGAGCTAGAAGGTTTTAGGCATCAGACATCAATCTCGCTTGAGTGAGCCTATCTCGCTTCAGCGAGATCCCACTAGTGTGGTTTTCTATACTCGCTCGCTCGGGCGAGGCTTCCCAATGCCAGCCACTCGCTCGAGCGAAAATACTCCAGTGCCCATTTCCACATACACTCGCTTGAGCGAGACTCCGTACAACGGGCCACTAGCTTAAGCGAGAAACGCCCAGTACCTATTTTAAGGCTGGCTCGCTTGAGTGAGACCCATCATGCCACATTATTCACTTAAGCGAAAATCACCTAGAATCCTTTTCTTTCTCGCTCGCCCAAGCACGGCCATGCCTGCTTCGGCGAGATTCGTCTAGTGTCTCTTCTATTTGAAGAACTAAGGTTTTGATATCAACAACATATATGCAAGACATGATTAACAACATGGATGCAAGACTTGAAGATTCAGTATACCATGTCAAGCACAAAAAGAGTCATGAAATCAATGAAATATTGTCATCATCAAAAAGGGGGAGAATGAAGACCATGAAGGATTTTGATAATGACAAGGCCAATGCCAGAGATCAAGAATGAAGATCCAAGACCAAGGCATAATTAAAGTAAGACTCTATAAAAAGAAAGTACGACCATTAATATAAAAAGGTTTTAAAATTTCATACATTCTGATGGAATGTAATCGATTACCTCATTAGTGTAATCGATTACAATTAAATGAATTTTAAATTGCATGATTTCAAATAAATGTAATCGATTACCTCAGCAATGTAATCAATTACCATGTTTAAGTAATCGATTACCCTCATTACATAATCGATTACAATATGAACGTTATGTTTTAAAACAGATTTTAAAAGGAAGTAATCGATTAACTCTTTTATGTAATCGATTACAACGTGACCAGAAAGCATGAAACATTGCATCCTTTCATGAAAAATCATGTTGAAACATTATAACTTTCCACAAAATATTATTTTATCCAAGAGGTACCTTTCCAATTATTTTAATCAATAATTTCACACCTCTTGAAGGCATTTCTACTCCTATAAATAGGGATGCCCATCATTTGCAAAAAGATACACAAAATACTTCCAATCTTTTCTTAAGAGCAATAATGGCCATATTCTCTTAATAGAGTTATTACTCTTTCTTGTTCCTCAATTTGTTCATCATACTCTTTAAGAGAGTTTTCTTGTGGAGTTCTTTATCTCTAAAGTGAGATTGATATTTAGAGTGGTGTATCTCTAAGGGTGTTCTTCTTGGATGTGGTGTAGCATTCAAGGGTGATGTTCTTGGATGTGGTGAAGCATCCAAGGGTGATGTGCTTGGGTGTGGTGTAGCATCCAAGGCATTTGTGATCGGGGTGTGAGTCCCCATTGTGGTGTAATCAAGGGATTTGATTATAGTGAATTTCCTCAAGGGTGTCCTGAGAAGACTGGACGTAGGCAGTGGTTGGCCAAACCAGTATCAATCTCTGTTTGCACTTCTCTAACCCTTAAACTCTTTATGTCTTAAGCATTATTATTCAAATCATATATCATTGCATATTGAGTTTTTTAGAGGAGAAATTTATTATTAAGAAAGTTCCTAAATACTCAATTCACCCCTCTCTCGAGTTATAGGAGGCCACCTAGACTAACACTACTCACCCCACACACATCTGGCTTGAGTAAGACGCTCGCTCGCCTGAGCGAGATTGGCCCAGAGGCCATAATACAAGTGCAAGGGATTCTCGCTCAACCTCGCTTGAGCGAGATCATCAGGTCTTATGCAGAAAACAACAATTTTCACAATCCAACATATGACACTAGTGCAAAAATGCTTTATGATGACGGGATATAAGCACGGTTACTTAAAAACCGTGTTTAAAACAACGCGGTGGCATTTTTGTAAATATGAGGAAGCGTATTCGTTTTTAAAAAAATTTCAAAAAACACATATAAGCACGGTTGTTCTATAACCGTGCTTATAGGTACCATACGAGCACGGGTTTACAGCAACCGTGCTTATAGATGCTTCGAATTTATTTTTTAAAAGTTTTTTTAATGCGTTTACGAACACGGTTCAGTGTAACCGTGCTTAAATGGTAGATACGAGCACGGGTGTACTGCAACCGTCCTTATAGGTGCTTTTTTTTAATTTTTAAATGCATCTACGAACACGGTTCAAGGGGAACCGTGTTTAAAGGGTGGATATGAGCACGGTTAGAGGGGAACCGTGCTCATAGGTGCTTAATTTTTTAAAATTTTTAGTAGTATATACGAAGACGGTTATCCTTGAACCGTGCTTATAGGCGTACATACAAACACGGTTAGCCTGTAACCGTGCTTATAGGTATTTGAAATTAAATTTTTAAAAATTGTTAAACACGGTTTGGGCGGGAACCGTGCTTATAGACCTCTTCATTAGACAATTTTGCACGAACATCTGTACACTTTTCGTGTTCCCCACTCACCAAATCCATTTTCCCTCTCCCTTTCGTCTTCCCCCTTCACCAAACTCCATTTTCGTTTCCCTCCCACCACGGTGTGCGTCTTCTCTCTCTACATAGAAGGTTCTCTTTCTCTCTACCACTTACCACCAACTCTCTACATACACAGGTTCTTCCTCTAAAACCCCATTTTCATTATTATTAATTTATTGGTCAGGAATATTGTTTGGTTGATACAATATATATTTAGGCTTAGTTGTTTGATTGAGGTTTGGTATGACTTGAGAAAATTTCAGGAACGTGTTTTGTGGAGCTTAAGAATGGAGTCTAGGAAAACAGAGACCACACCAGATTTTTGAGAAATGGAGTGTGCTTCTTCTTTGATTAAACGAGCCATGTACACAATATAAACTTCACGCTCACTACTACTTTCATTCCCTCCTTCTCTTGATGATGATGAAATGGACAGTAACAGCAACAAAATGGGCACAAGAATAACAACCAAGCTTGTTAATTTACGAACTCAGTTGAAATTAACCATATGAACGTTGGATCTGAACAAAACGTTGGATCTGAACCCAGAAAATAGTGCCATTTTTCTGCATATTCAAATAAAAAAAGGCTAGATACGAGCACGGTTCAAAGGAACCGTGCTTAAAAGTAAGCTACGAAGACGGTTATTTAACCGTGCTTAAAAGTGTCTATCTACGAGCACGGTGGGAACAAGCACGGTTCTGGAACCGTGCTTAAAGGTCCAACAGAACCGTGCTTAAAACCCCTTTCTCCACTAGTGTGAAATCTCATTCTAAACCAATTTAAGCACATCCAACACATCATATACATCACATGAGGCATATAAAACTTGCTTTAAACATTCATACTCAGAAATTCTCATTCCAACTCATTAATCACACGTTAAAAATCACATTTATCATCATCTCACATATATACATATATATACATCCATAAGAAGCATTTCATACTCCCATGCACTATCCTTAAAAATCAAATTCCCATTCATATTATCTCAATAACTACATGGCAAGGCAAGCATGAGTACTAAACACATACAACAATCACTATTAATCTATTCATGCAATTTGAATGTAAACTCATCTCCTACCTCGAGGGAAGAGCCGCAACCAAGCGTACGCTCTAAATGCTCTGTCATATAATCCGAAACACTTCTACCTATCACATACACATGCATTCATACAATCCATAACCATCCCAAAGCATTCCTCATAAATTTCTACATACTGATTTACACATTGTAAGGCTTGTGAACAAGTTCTAAACTTGTCCAAACACCAATTTATGTAATTTGTGTTAGGCTTCGGGAATTCCTTTCCCAAAACCAAGATCCTCTAGATCTTAAAGACTAACTAGACCCAATAATATCATCATCTCATCCGTTGCATAATGTAATCCCATATCACATCAATCCTTCAAATATCATCATTATCACTTAGAGCTCAACATAAGTTATCCTTGCCTCTTCAAAGCCATTATAATCATTATGACCTTAACGTTCACATTCATTCTTACATATTTCATAACAACACCTATTTATGGGTTTCACCATCAATGGTCCTCTACCATTTTCACTATCATTTTTCCTCATACAAATCATCATCCAACATTGAATACCTCATATCCATTTCCCAAAACTAATTCTTCTAGTCACAATATATATATTCCTAACTCTCAACATTAGGATTCTTTAAAGTTCAATAATCATCATCCTCATTATTCAAGTCTCTCCCACTAATATCTCAACTTTTAACACACTAAACACTTGGGGTCATTACTCTAATTTTCTTGATTCCATAATTCCTCAACCTTAATTATCAATATTACTCATTCAAAACTCTTTCTCACACTCATAATTTCTTAAGGATTCCCCAAAGCCCTAAAACCTCAATGCCTAGGGTTTCCATCAAAATCCTTAATCATCAATTTCACCCATTTATAAGCTTCATTTCAAGCACCATAAGCTAATAACATAGCATTCTAACCATCAACCACAACAACAACAATTTCCCCAATGGTTTTCAAATCTAGGGTTTGGTTCCATATACCATTATTCACCAAAATAACACCCCATCACTCACTACAATACCTCTATAATTCAAAAACCACTAATAAAAGCCATGGGTGATTAAAATCATACCTCCTTCTCCAAGCCTAAGTCCCTAAACGAAAATGAAGAGATGAGGAGGGAAGGCCATCAAATGTTTGCTCCAATGTCACATCCATGCCCCATGAACCCAAGCTTACATTTTGATTTTGGCAAGAAATAGAGTGGGGAGGGGTGACACAGTTTGGAGTTGGAGGGAGGAGAAAATAAAGAAGAAAACGTAAAAGGGAGAGGGGAAAAGGTGACGTGAAAGTGGAGGGGGAAGAAGTGTTTTATTCTTAACTTGGTTCCCTTTTCATTAAACTTCTCCGTTTTAGATCAACAGGACCTTCGTTCGGGCCCAATACTAGATCCAAAAATTATTCCGAATATAGTTTCGGATTCCCAATAATGTTCTTAACAGCCCTGACCAACGACGTCTCTATCGGAGATACTTGGTCCGACACTCATATTTCAACCGGGTAAAATTTTATCTCTTAAAATCTCAATAAATTATAATTATCCATAATAAATTCCAATTTAGTTATTTCAATATTTTTGGGACATAAAAAAACTTATATGTAATTATTTCTTATTTATTCATCCTATTTAATTATTTTTATAAATTCTGGGATGTTACAATCCACCCCGCCTAAAAGAAATTTCGTCCTCGAAATTTAGCATTGATATACATATCGTAAGTCCATACTTCAGGTCGCACACCAATAAGGTTCAATCAACATGAAAATTGGTATCAGACTTCCTAAAGTCCGCAGGACATGATCATCATCATTCCTTTTTGCTTAACATCTAATCATCCATGTTGTCTTATCAATTCTCGATCCATTCTACTTAACTCACATTCATATCCAGTACCACCAGATAGACTCAAACATTCACCATAAACAGTTACAAACTTACACCTGCCTGGCCTACGTGTTGCTGCATCCAACATACAAGAAGGCGTCTCAATCCTGTAGTGGTTACCACAAACACATGAGGTCGGCGCATAAGTACATGTTGCCACAATGCTTATGGCATGTAAAGTCATATCAGGACAAGTACCTTCAATTCTTGTCACTCACATCGATCGCACATACTCAAATATCCTCAAATTCATATGGGACTTAGTGACAATCCTTACAAGTCCACAACTGACATATTCCTATCTCATCGTCATTATACATAATCCGGCATAATTCATGCCATACCAATCGTCAAATATTAATTAACATCACTATAAATTGGTGTATCGACCATAGATTTCCAATCATCACAGGGTAAATACCTCATCATCGGGCTTCATCCATTCAGAAGCCATGATCAAATATCCTAATAATCATTTGTCTTATTCACACATTGTCAGCTATAACTCATCTCAAGTCTAAATGAATCACCCAACTCACATTAAGTATGTGGCCTCAAGGTTAAAGTTGGGCTCACAATCATATAATAAGTTTTCACATCAGAAATTCTCCTTATAGATCACAACCAAGGTCCATAAACCGGACATACAACTCATATCATATTGCATCTCTACATGGTTTCTAGCCTCGATGTAGCACCTTTCAAATAAAGTGGGAGGTAATGACATGATTAAATTTCTATTTATTGACTCACAATCACGTATGTCATCCCTATGTCATATCACATTCCATAATTATCCTCATGATCACAATGTCAAGGGCACACAATTTAGCCCAAGGCCATACCATAGAATTATATATCATAGCCAAAACCCAAGTATACACCGAATCCCACATCATTATTTACTAATTACTTAGGGGTTTGCATTCATTATTCGAATTTTCATCGCACATACGGACCCTAGCTTCAATAACGTATTTCACAATTAATTTCGTTATGGCTCAGCCATTCACAAAATCCGACCAATCACTAAACTTAGAAAGTCTAAGGGTTACCTAGTACCCATTGTGGAATACTCCCACAACACATAAACATCATTAGACATGGCTCATGAAAATATCATAGAGCCTAGACCGCCATAGGGTCTATCTCATAAAGTTGGATCATACAAGATTGCATCAAATCAACTGGGGTCACCACACCTAGTGGGTTAAAATTACATCAATCATTCACTCGGTTCATAAATATGAAACCGAGTCATAGCCTAATCTAGTGAATCACAATTTCACATTCCAATACCTCATCATTTTATCATTTATTTGTGTTCCCAATCTAGGGAGAAACAACATATCAATTGCATTGTAATGTATATGTAGGGTCCTTATGCCTAAGGACATGAAATCTATCCCTTATTCATAGTTACCCATATTAGGGAACTCTTTCACTATTATTCATTCGATCAACTCAAGCATATGAGTTTCATTTCCTTCAACAAGCATACCTCGACTAAGAGCCATAAGTATGAATCATGCAAGAGACCTAACCAATAATTCAATTTCAAGGTGCATATGCACATCAAGGTTTTGACAGATATGGTCTACCACCATATCAACTCATATTTCATATCTCATATTCATCAATTCAATATTTCATTTCCATGATTAACATTCAACATGGATCCATCATCAAATCAATTTTATACTCAAGGTATAAACATCAATGCATAATCACAATATATTCGTCCATGGAAGGAAACAGGGTAAGGAACTTGGCCGGACTTACACAATCATACATATTAATCACATCGTATAATTTATCCACATGTATTCAATTCCATGATTCAACCATAATCAATAATGAGCAACTATACTCCATAGGTGCATCACACGACCTCAATGATATTGGGCATACTCCCATAATCATCAATCATAACTTATGAATTGTAATTTTATAGAGTCCACAATGAGTTGTCATCACAATCCTATACTAATAATTCATAAAGAATAGCCATTAAGGAAGCATTGCCCTTATAATCGATTCACAATTCCAAGACAATTAGCCCTTCACCAATCCATATAGGGCAATCAATGCTTGACATATTATCATCCTCAAGATAATTATCACTGCCTAGTCCCATATATGACGATATGAGAAGAGGCTCGGCAAGCATGCAAATACCTAACATCAACCTATTAAATCATAACCCATTTATCCACTTACCACATACACATGCATTGCCTAAGGTATAAATATATATACATATACATCCGGCGTCATGCCTCAACTATTACTACTCCCCATATCTAATAATTGGCCCATTTATTCCCCTATTGGCATTAATACAACACCACGATCTTCATTATACAATATTCAAGTTTTCAATTACTCTAGTACTCGTCAAATCATCAATATCATCATATACAATTTTTTCATCATATACCCCCAGGGCATTCCATTACCACTATTTACCTTCATCAACAACTTTAATTGAAAAATCCAATCTCATCCCATGGTAAACCTGCATCAGAATGTTAAAAAGGAAACCACATGGGAGAGTGAGTTATACATTCAAAATGACGAATATACATATATTGTGATTAAATGTACATGCATTCATTCATCATGTGTGCTTTGCTATAAAATCATCAATTCATCATTCAATCATCATTATATTAGTATGATAGGTATACAAGCTTCATGAAACATAGTTCATAACATAAACAAGCACAAGCACATACACAATCACATTGCCACTTATCAATAAGGGCATTCACAAGCTATCATCATCAATTCATTAAATTTTTACTTATTTCCTCCTTGCAAGGGGTTTCTCATCTCGTGGTCATCCCATCTCAAATGCCATGCACCTATGGCTAATGCGTATGTCAACTATTTAATAATGCATATGCACGGATCCGATTTTATTTCATCAGGTGATCGCAACCACCATATCATTCATTCACACGGGTTTCCCGCCTCGCAAGGGGTACTCCCTCTGGCAGCCTTGCAAGGTGCTTTCTCGTGATCGCAACCATGTTCAATAATTCATATTAATTTCCCACCTCGCAAGGGGTACTCCCGCCTCGTGATCGCAACCACGGGCATCATAGGAACTCGCAAGCCCTTTTTTCATTTCAACAACCAGGTGATCGCAACCACCGACTCAATATCATATCATCATCAAGTTAGTTTCCCGCCTCGCAAGGGGTACTCCTTTCATAGAATCCCGCAGGATCTTTCATCATTATAATCACAACCACATATTCAATGTTATGCCATGCCATGAATGCAAAATGCAATAATGTATATGCCAATTAACCTCGTAAGGATATCTCACACTCTCAATTAAGGATTTATTTTACATTGGCATTTTCAATAATCATCACACAATCATGTACAAGCCCCTCAAGGCACATTATTTTTATACTTGGCATTTCAATAGCCACAATATCATTTCATAACAATCCACGCATGCAAACCAAAAGCATAGCAACATCATAATATTAATCCACACCTAGAATCATTCAAGGCATATTCATCATTCCACATATATGGCAAATATACTTATGTCCAACATAATCGCATCCTTGACATTACGTCTCAATATATCTTATATATATTTCATATCATATGGCAAGTCAAAACTTACAATCAACTAGAATGGTATTATACATAATCTTCATTCATTAAATTTTCATCATTATTAGCACATAATCAACTTGTGGATTTTCATAATATTATTCATTGCCATTGCTTTATCTATACTTATATCGGTGTGGCATCAACAACATTTCATTATTACATTCAAACCACACATACAAGATCACACTTGGTCGCCCAAATTTTCCTAACGAGAAGGTTTTAGGCATCAGACATCAATCTTGCTTGAGTGAGCCTATCTGGCTTGAGTGAGATCCCACTAGTGTAGTTTTCTATACTCGCTCGCTTGGGCGAGGCTTCCCAAGGCCAGCCACTTGCTCGAGCGAAAATACTCCAGTGCCCATTTCCACATACACTCGCTTGAGTGAGACTCCCTACAACAGGCCACTCGCTTAAGCGAGAAACGCCCAATACCTATTTCAAGGCTGGCTCGCTTGAGTGAGACCCATCATGCCATGTTATTCACTTAAGCGAAAATCACCCAGAATCCTTTTCTTTCTCGCTCGCCCAAGCGCGACCATGCCTACTTCAGCGAGATTCGTCTAGTGTCTCTTCTACTCGCCCCACCCACGTCTGGCTTGAGTACGACGCTCGCTCGCCTGAGCGAGATTGTCCCAGAGGCAATAATACAAGTGCAAGGGATTCTCGCTCAACCTCGCTTGAGTGAGATCATCAGGTCTTATGCAGAAAACAACAATTTTCACAATCCAACATATGAAATCTCATTCTAAACCAATTTAAGCACATCCAACACATCATATACATCACATGAGGCATATAAAACTTGCTCTAAACATTCATACTCAGAAATTCTCATTCCAACTCATTAATCACACGTTAAAAATCACATTTATCATCATCTCACATATATATATATATATACATCCATAAGAAGCATTTCATACTCCCATGCACTATCCTCAAAAATCAAATTCCCATTCATATTATCTCAATAACTACATGGCAAGGCAAGCATGAGTACTAAACACATACAACAATCACTATTAATCTATTCATGCAATTTGAATGTAAACTCATCTCCTACCTCGAGGGAAGAGCCGCAACCAAGCGCACGCTCTAAATGCTCCGTCATATAATCCGAAACACATCTACCTATCACATATACATGCATTCATACAATCCATAACCATCCCAAAGCATTCCTCATAAATTTCTACATACTGATTTACACATTGTAAGGCTTGTGAACAAGTTCTAAACTTGTCCAAACACCAATTTATGCAATTTGTGTTAGGCTTCGGGAATTCCTTTCCCAAAACCAAGATCCTCTAGATCTTAAAGACTAACTAAACCCAATAATATCGTCATCTCATCTCTTGCATAATGTAATCCCATATCACATCAATCCTTCAAGTATCATCATTATCACTTAGAGCTCAACATAAGTTATCCTTGCCTCTTCAAAGCCATCATAATCATTATGACCTTAATGTTCACATTCATTCTTACACATTTCATAACAACACCTATTTATGGGTTTCACCACCAATGGTCCTCTACCATTTTCACTATCATTTTTCCTCATACAAATCATCATCCAACATTGAATACCTCATATCCATTTACCAAAACCAATTCTTCTAGTCACAATATATATATTCCTAACTCTCAAGATTAGGATTCTTTAAAGTTCAATAATCATCATCCTCATTATTCAAGTCTCTCCCACTAATATCTCAACTTTTAACACACTAAACACTTGGGGTCATTACTCTAATTTTCTTGATTCCATAATTCCTCAACCTCAATCATCAATATTATACATTCAAAACTCTTTCTCATATATAAAATCACTCTCATATCAATGACTCATAATTTCTTAAGGATTCCCCAAAGCCCTAAAACCTCAATGCCTAGGGTTTCCATGAAAATCCTCAATCATCAATTGCACCCATTTATAAGCTTCATTTCAAGCACCATAAGCTAAAAACATAGCATTCTAACCATCAACCACAACAACAACAATTTCCCCAATGGTTTTCAAGTCTAGGGTTTGGTTCTATATACCATTGTTCACCAAAATAACACCCCATCACTCACTACAATACCTCTATAATTCAAAAACCACTAATAAAAGCCAACGGTGATTAAAATCATACCTCCTTCTTCAAGCCTAAGTCCCCAAACGAAAATGAAGAGATGAGGAGGGAAGGCCATCAAATGTTTGCTCCAATGTCACATCCATGCCCCATGAACCCAAGCTTACATTTTGATTTTGGCAAGAAATGGAGTGGGGTGGGGTGCCACGGTTTGGAGTTTGAGGGAGGAGAAAATAAAGAAGAAAACGTAAGAGGGAAAGGGGGAGAGGTGATGTGAAAGTGGAGGGGGAAGGTGAGTTTTATTCTTAACTTAGTTCCCTTTTCATTAAACTTCTCCGTTTTAGATCAACAGGACCTTCGTTCGGGCTCAATACTAGATCCAAAAATTATTCTGAATATAGTTTCGGATTCCCAATAATGTTCTTAACAGCCCTGACCAACGACATCTCTATCGGAGATACTTGGTCCGACACTCATATTTCAACCGGGTAAAATTTTATCTCTTAAAATCTCAATAAATTATAATTATCCATAATAAATCCCAATTTAATTATTTTAATATTTTTGGGATATAAATCAACTTATATGTAATTATTTATTATTTATTCATCCTATTTAATTATTTTTATAAAATCTGGGATGTTACAAATCACATGTTCCTTCTACATCAAAACACATCCAAGACCATGCTTGGAAGCATCACAGTACACCATAAAGTCCTCCTATAAGTTAGGCAACGCCAGTATAGGTGTAGAAGTGAGTCTCATCTTTAACTCCTCGAAACTCTTCTCACATTTAACATTCCACACAAATGGTTGGTTCTTCCTGGTTAACTTTGTCAAAGGCCTAGCAAGACGAGAGAACCCTTCAATGAATCTCCAGTAGTAACCGGTAAGACCAAGGAAGATCAGAATCTCAGTGATAGTGGTAGGCCTAGACCATGCCATAACCGCTTCAACTTTAGAAGGATCAATAGAAACACCTTCTGTAGATA
The DNA here is from genome assembly GCA_037962975.1 of Clitoria ternatea. Classification (NCBI taxonomy): domain Eukaryota; kingdom Viridiplantae; phylum Streptophyta; class Magnoliopsida; order Fabales; family Fabaceae; genus Clitoria; species Clitoria ternatea. The sequence continues at coordinate 47,950,114 of CM075673.1, forward strand.
TCACATGCCTAAGAAATTAGACACTCTCCAGCCAAAATTCACATTTAGAGAGTTTAGCATAAAGCTGTTTCTCTTTAAGTATACCTAGCACCAATCTCAAATGTTCTTCATGCTCTTCGTGGCTCTTGGAATACACCAAGATGTCATCAATGAATACTACCACAAACGATCAAGGTAATCATGGAAGATACGGTTCATGTAGTCCATGAGCACGGCTGGAGCATTAGTTACTCCAAACGACATCACAACATACTTATATTGACCATACCGCGTCCTAAAAGTAGTTTTCGGGATGTCTTCGGTCTTCACCCTGATTTAGTGGTAACCAAAACACAAGTCAATCTTGGAGAACACCATGGCACCCCTCAACTGATCCAATAAGTCATCTATGCGTGGTAGAGGGTACTTGTTCTTGATCTTCATCTTATTCAATTGGCCATAATCAATACATAATCGCATCGTTGCATCTTTCTTCTTCACTAACAACATAGGAGCTCCCCGAGGAGACACACTAGGTCGGATAAACTCTCTCAAGCAACTCTTCCACTTGCTTTTTCAATTTGGTTAACTCTATAGGAGACATCTTATAAGGAGCCATAGAAGCCGATTCCACACCTGGAACAACATCAACAGCAAACTCAACCTCACGCGGAGATGACAAACCGGGAACCTCATCACTAAAGACATCAAGGAATTCAGATACCATTGGGATGCTCAAAGGATCAGAATTAATAATTCCATTAACAAGAGATAACAATATGCAAAGTTGGGATATACATTGCATATCAAATTTACCGATGCTTAGAGGAGGAAAAATAATAGCTGTTTATTGACAATCAACCATAATTTTATTGGCGGAAAGCCAATCCATACCAAGGATGATCTCCAAGTCCCTCATAGGCAAACAAACAAGGGAAACAATAAATCTTCTCCCTTCAAGTAACATCACAACACCATCACAACGTGTAACCGATCTAAGACAAGCACCGGTCAAAGTAGTGACCATAAGAGTATTTTTCATTATATTTACCGGTAATCTCAACCACCATACACACTTCTTGGATACAAAAGAGTGGGTAGCACCCGAATCAAAAATGACATGCACTATAGTACCAAGTATCTCACACTTACTTTCAATCAAATTACCAGCTTATGCAACTTCGTCTCCAGTCACAGCAAAAATCCTCCCTGGAATCTATGTAGTGTTTCTTCCATTGCCACCACTATATCTCCCGCTGGTGTGGCCGCCATGACCACTATTCCGTGTCATACCACGATTCTCCAGACCCAAATCCTGATGTAATCAAGATAAATAGTTAATAAAAATACCAGTAAATTTTTTGTATTTAAAAATATTCCAAAAAACCTCAACGATTACATCAAGACCCGAACCATAAAAATCGAAGAGTGAGATATAAGAATTTATAACTGGATCGTAAAATAAATCTCCTATAAGTGTATAGAAAAATAATAGAGTTTACAGCGGAAGAAGAATATGTATACAGGGCACACGCCTAGTCCCATATATGAAGATATGAGAAAAGGCTCAGCAAAGCATGCAATTACACAACACAAGCCTATTAGGCCATAACTAATCTTACACATAAATTATAAACATGCATTGCCTGAAATATATATATATATATATGGTCATGCAAAATACATCTCTAATATCTTACTCCATAATTAACCATATTCAATTCAACCTTAATATCATATATCATTAAACACTTATACATTCCCAAAATGGGCTACATGACCAACATCATTTCGTTCATCAATGGGTATGAATTCCAATAACCCAAATATCAATACACCATCCATTGATATTCATTTACAATATCTCCACCCATATCAATGATTATCGACACTATAATGTACATTTATTTCATAATACAATAATTACAACCGTTGCTGGCCAAGGCATTCTATTACCACTATTTACCTTCACCAAAGCTTTACTTTAGAAATATCCTCATCCCATGCTACTCCTGCATCAACGCTAAAAATGGATAACATGGGAGAGTGAGTTATACATTTCAAATGACGAATATGAATACAATTGAGATTATGTGCATATGCATGTCAACATCATGTATGTTTTGCTAAAATCAACAATAATCATCATAATTGCTCATTTCACCAACATATACATATAACATATTCATCAATCATTTTATAGCAAAGCAAACACATATACACATCATTTCTCAATGCCACAATGGGCCAACATCATTGTCATCAACCATAGACAAATAAGCCTTTTATTACATTAGGCCATCACATACAACATCATCATATTCAATGTCATTTTGTTGTATTCATATTTTACATGTTGTCTTTTAGGTAATTCATTTACCCATCTCATCATCATCACATCTCAATCTCAATCATCATCACCTTTTGGTATCTTCATGATATATGCAAATGCTCTTAGGCTAATGCATATGCACAATGGAATAATCAACAACAAATATGGATCCGACTGTGGGAATAAACACAAAATTATGGGTTCAAGCATGATTACATAGCCATGCCCCTACTACAGTAGTATAATGTATACACATATATCATAATGCATGCATAATCACCAATTTAACTGGTACCAAACCACATAGCCCATTCTACAACACCGGTCAATTTCACCATGACCGCGGTAAACAATATAATCAATAATATAAGGTGTTGCGGGCTAACCATGACTCATATCATGGCAAATGTGATCCAAAGGACTACCGGGGACACTTACTCCTCAAGAGCCACCCCCACAAAGGTCAACTACATACAACTTCCCGTAGCTCAGGATGGGAAGCTTCATGACTTACACACCGAGTCATAGGGAAAGAACAAGAATGCTCGTGTACGGAGCCGCCCTCCCACTGGGCCAACCGGGGGAATCCCTTAATATTCCTCACCCGCAGTGTATGATATGCCATGGATGTAAATGACAATCAATGTATGCTCACACTATGCATCTTATCATGTCACTCATCAATCATCATCATCAACACTAACACCAACACCAATACCACCATACAATCTCTAGTGGATTTTATCATTGTTGGTTTTTAGCTATTGTTTTCAAGCTTTAACTGTGACATTTCATTTCAACATATTTTATATTATACATGCAAGTCAATACTTGCAACAATCACACAATGCCATCACAAACATCAATAACATCCATCAATTGTTCATCAATATCACCACATAATCTCTTAGTGGATTTTCATCTCATTGATCATTACCATTATTTCATATATTAGTGTGGCATCACAACATTTCATCAATATAATTCAAACCACACATACACAAGATCCCACTCGTATTCATCACAATGGGATTCAACAGTCATCAATAATAACAATCATCCTTTTATTCAAGGAAATGATCAACAACATCGTCTATCCTTATAGATTATCGGTATCATCTCTGATTCATCGATTCACCACAAACGCATTGTCATTCATTTGTCCCCTCATTAGTTTCATCATCAATTAAAGTGTGTCATACAATCACATCATTTACTTTTTATCATTATTCATAACATATCGATAGTGGTGAAGCGTACATGTTTCCATAACATAGCATAGGCATTCACATACCTTGCCATGGCCTTAAGCTATTTCCCAGTCATCACTAAGACACACCACAATCATATATTTTCAACACAATCACATGTTTTGCATGATGAAACAAGGTTTGGATAATAATAAGTCCAGGTCAAATTTCAACATCAAGGTATATGAGGGAAGTTCATTTTTAGTCTTAAAAATAGTACGACACATCACAAATATCACCTATTAGTACAAATTTGACAATCATAAAAAGTTGGGTTCGAAACACTTTAAAACTTGAGTTTTACAATGCAGTGGGTCCGATGTTCTATGCCTAATGAGAGTTAGGAAACTCCAGTTAAGGTGAGCCCAATTTTCACACCTTCATAACATTATTATGTACGACTTTCATGAAGAAGTCGGAGGCCAAAAATACCATTAAGGTACCCAAACGGGCTAAAAACAACAAGGGAAAGCCAACGTACTCCAAAACATCAAAATTTTAAAGAATCATGGCCATGAATTGATTCAGCCCTTGCATTAATCGATTCATGCGTTCCTGGAGTCCAAAACAGGCCAACATCAGGCGAATGAATCGATTCAGCCCCATGGTGAATTGATTCATGCGTGAAGAAATGCATGAACAGGAGAAACAGAGCCACATGAATCGATTTAAGGCCAGGATGAATCGATTCAGGCCAGGGGAATTTAAGGAACAGTGATTCAGAGAGCAATGAATCGATTTAGGGCTTCGTGTGAATTGATTCAAGCCCATTCCAGAATCCCCTGAATCGATTCAAGGAATTATTTGAATCAATTTATCACAGAGCCCTACTGCATGAAAACTCACCATTTTCTAACTTCTAACCACTCTATCTTTTTCAAATCAAATCCAATGGCCACCAAATTTTGACACAACCACATATACACCATTTATGACACATGACCACCAGCCGCACTCAAAAATTCCCAAAAATGAGGGACTTATGCACATGAATGGGTTTAGACCATTTCCAGGCGTTTTTATACAGCTTAAAGGTCATTTCTCGCTTAAATTGACCCATTCTAATTCCTATAAGTCATAATTCATGCATAGAGGCTATTGGAACTATTTCATGGCATTCAAATATACTAAAACTCAATATAGCCTTATTAGTTCCACAATTATGCATAACATCATAAACACAATATCATAATTTGAATAATCCATCCATCCATGGATTTCCATCAACAATTGAATCATGCCCTTCAAAAAGGGCCACTAAACATTCATCATGATCTCATATATATGCAATTTTCAAACATTCAACAAATTGCCAAGCCTATCATTCATCACATTATCAATCATCATACAAAATAATCATGGCAAGGCAAGCATGAGTATAATTCATCCACATAAATCACCAACCATTCAACTCATGCAATTGAAATGTAAACTCCTCTCCTACCTCGAAAAAAGAACAACAATGATCCGCAAGTTCCAAACGTTTCGCCACATTGCCCGGAATGCCATCTCCTATTAACACACACATATATACATATGCACTCAATCAATAAGCCATCTCAAGGCATCATCCCAAGTTTAAGTAATTGACAACATTATTTAGGGTTCAATGTCAAGTCCTACTAGTGGAAAAAATGGATATAATCACGGTTAAAAATGGCCTTTATTCACGGTTAAAGAACCGTGGTTGTTGCAGCCGTGGTAGTAGATGAGGGCCTTTAACCACGGTTAACAACCATGGTAATAAATCACATCTGACCACGGTTAAGAACAACCGTGAATATAACTTACAATTTATATTCACGGTTATCAAGCATAACCGTGAATATAAGAACTAAAAGGTTTCAGTTACAAACTACTTATATTCACCGTTATGCTAATAACCATGGATAAAGAGTATCTATATTCACGGTTGTCCAGTATAACCGTTGATCCGGTCTCAATACCGGTATCCGACCTGCAAGGCATATTTCAACGTCTTTGTCAAGACATCAACGTGTAACCGGTGTCATCGGTATACATCCGGACTGTAATTCCGTATTAGGTGTTCTCCCTATACCGGTTGTTCAGGATAACACCATGACATCGGACAATACACACGTCACTCTGCTAAATACAAGGATAATTGCTACAGGGATCGATCAATAATTCCCTGCACTACGAGCCAAATTCTGCTCACGGGAATGGTCAACTTGTTCCCTAATCCTAGTCTATATTCTCTATGCTCAATATAAAATAGCCACTTGACCCAATCATGCTGGTAAGTGCGCAATATAATAATGCTAATAGGAGTTAGTGGTTCCCCACTAACGAGTCCTCGAAAAATGAGCCAATCAGGTATATGAACTCATTTCAATAATGAAGTGGGGGATCTTCAACTAATTCTATGCACAATTACTCTCTGAAATACATTCCTTACTTGGAATATTATCACTGACTTGAGCGTCGGAGAATCATTGCAGGTGACACCACCATTCGCCCACTTTAACGCGTTAGGTCGGTGTGAAGGACCTCCAGGACGCCCAGTCCGCTCTCTCCGCTCAAGGACAACGGATACCTACACCGGATACTCATACATCCGGTCTCCTATACTGTATTTGCATACTATTTGTGACTGACTTGAGTCCGGATCTCTAGACCCCGGTTCAGGACAGATCATTGGCACGCCCAGTGGGACCCGATAAAGTTATTCCCATATCTATTGAAAAGAGCAAGTAATCCACAATGGAAGGCGAAGCACGTGATTTCGTAGAGAATCAGCCTGAAGACAGAACTAACCCCAACGTCTTCAGGAAGCTCAACTTTGATTCTCATGGGGGCAGCTCAAAGAAGATAGTAACAGTTTCTAATCCTGATCCTCGTGATGAGCTGATCAGCCAACTTCAGAGGGAACTCGCTGAATTGCGAAGAGAAAGAAGGAAAAGCGAGGATAAAGAATCATCCCGCACGCGAAACACCCCCCGTACAACTGATGGTGAAAAATCCACCACTCTCCAATACTCAAAGATCCCTACGTTTGACGAGGGAGAACAAACTCGTGATTCTGAAGATGAGGCTTCCCGAAGGAAGAGGGAGTCAACGGCAGCACCTCCAATGTCTTACAAGCTAAAAGTTCCTTTTTCAAGGAGACTTATGAGCATCCACATCCCCAAGCACCTTCAAACTACTCAGCCACTTTCCATTGGAAAATACAATGGAGAAACTGATCCCACTAAGCACCTTGATGCTTACGTATTTGAAGCCATGTACTTGGGGGCTGATGAAGATGTGATGTGCCGAATGTTCCCTCGAACATTATCTGAGGAGGCCCTCGGGTGGTTTAAAGGTTTACCTTCTGGATCCATAGATTCTTGGGCTGAGATGGCAGCTACTTTTGAAACTCACTTTGTTATCTCCAGAGATGTGCCCAGGACGTCTCATACCTTGGCTCAGATTAAGCAAGGTGAAAACGAAGGCTTAAAAGACTTCTTAAAGAGGTTCTACAAGGAAGCGGCCCTGGTTCCTAACCTCACGGAGTCTATTAAGCTGCATATCATTATTGAGGCGTTGCAGCCAGGATCAGCTTTTGCTCTCTCTTTAGCGAAAATCCCTCCTGTAACTTTTGAGGAGTTCAGGAAAAAAGCCTCAAATACGTGAGTATAGAGATGCACTTGGAGGCCATGGCTGCAAAGAAGAAGCCATCAGCACCACCTTCCCAAGTCCATAAGGGTAAGGAGAAAACGAGGTCAGAGCGCATAGAGAGGCCATTCACCAATCCCAGAGTCAATAACCACTCTCCTCGACCTCGAGAAAGGCATGTTAATTCCTTCAGCCATTATGCACAACTATCTACCAAACCATCTCAGATTTTGAGAGAGGTTGGATGGCCAGCTTTCAGCATATATGGCATCAGAAGGCCAGCTCCCATGAAAAGGCTAGGAAATCCCCGCAAATACTGCGATTTTCACGAACAGAATGGTCATTCCACTGATGAATGCCAAGCTCTAAGGAACGCGGTTGAGACGCTAATTAGAGAAGGCAAGTTAAAACAATACCTGTTCAAAGAGAAATCTTTTGACAGAGTAGATCAGAATGAGAAAAGAGAAAGGGATCCAGATGACGGGGATGACAATAATCGTAATCCGGTCAGAAAGTTCTCCGCCTCAGAGAAACAAAAGGGAGTGATGACGGACGAAATACCGCACAAGGACGGTGTGCCTCAGCAACAGCGTCAAGGTCGGCGTGAAGTCATTGACATAATTGCTGGAGGATTCGCCGGAGGAGGAGCTTCAATTACAGCTCGAAAGAATCATCATAGAATGATTCTATTTGTGCAGGGAAAAGTCAAAGACAATCGCCCATTCAGAGGTGGGATTGAGGCTCCAACAATCTCTTTCTCCGATGAGGATTTTGGCCCGACCATTCCGGGTGGTGATGATGCTGTTGTGATCACAGCAATGATAGCCAACAAGGACGTCCGAAGAATCCTTGTTGACCAGGGAAGTTCCTGCGATGTTATTTTCTATAATTGCTTTGAAAGAATGGGTTTTAAAGACTCAGACTTACAGCCTTATACGCAGGAACTAACAGCTTTCAACGGAGCAAAGCAGTCGACCAAAGGGTATCTTGACACCCTTATTTCGTTTGAAGGTGAACCAGGGGCCAGGACGGTTAAGTCCCGAGTGCTAGTGATTGATGTCAAATCACCATTTAATGGCATCATAGGCCGCCCCACACTAAATGCAATGGAGGCAATTGTATCAACCCCACATCTCCTTATCAAATTCATTGACAAGGATAATTCTGTTTCATCTATCCGGGGTGATCAAGAGATGGCTAGGTACTGTTACAACCTTAGCCTCAACATGACAAAGCTGGATGCCTCCAATAAAAAGAGGAAACTCAATGATGCCGGAGCTGCTGCTGGATCTGTAAGCCTTGTCGACCTGGACCCTAGGGCGGATTTGAACATTGATCCGTCCAACCCATTAAAGCCCACACCGGATGGAAGTTCCAGGGACGTCGTCTTGGGAGATTCTCCAGAAAAGATCACCCATATTAATGACAAGCTAGATACAGAGATGGAGCAGCGACTACTGACGCTCCTGTAAGAATTTAAAGACCTCTTTGCATGGACTGCAGCCGATATGCCTGGCATAGACCCTGCTTTCTGCTGTCATAAATTATCCGTCTACCCAGAGACGAAACCGGTAGCCCAGAAGAAAAGAAGATTGGGCCCAGAGAAACAGAAGGCAGCTTGCCAGCAAACTGAGGAATTGCTGAAGGCCGGATTTATCAAAGAAATCCGTTATTCCTCTTGGCTCTCGAATGTGGTGATGGTCCGTAAGTCCAATGGCAAATGGAGAATGTGCATTGACTATGTGGATCTCAACCGCTGCTGTCCAAAAGATCCTTATCCTCTTCCTAATATAGATCGGATGGTAGATGATTCCTCTGGTTATCAATACCTGAGCTTCATGGATGCTTATTCGGGTTACAACCAGATTCCGATGTGCGAAGAGGATCAAGAAAAGACAACTTTTATAAATGATCGTGGTGTCTTTTGCTATACAGTTATGCCCTTTGGCCTGAAAAATGCTGGGGCAACATATTAGCGCATGATCAACAAGGTTTTTGAAGGCATGCATACCAAACTTGTTGAAGTATACATTGACGATATAATAGCAAAGACACCGGTTGGAGGTGATCATATCGAAGACCTACGCCAAGTATTCACCCGTTTGAGAGAATTTAACATGAGGCTAAACCCGATGAAATGTACTTTCGCTGTCCCTACTGGGAAGTTCTTGGGTTTCATGTTAACTCAACGTGGTATTGAAGCCAATCCAGGGAAATGCCAAACGATTCTAGACATGCAAAGTCCAAAGAATCTCAGAGAAGTCCAATCCCTGAATGGCAAAGTGGCAGCTTTGGCACGATTCATGCCAAAGATGGCTCATAGATCCCTCCCTCTGTATAAGATTCTGAAAAAGTCCAAGAAATTCGAGTGGGGACAGGAACAAGAGAAAGCATTCCAAGAGCTTAAGAAGGTGTTGTCCAAACCTCCCATTCTCACAAAGCCTGACCCCGAAGACATACTCATCCTATACTTGGCTATTTCAGATGAAGCTTTGGGCGTTGCCTTGATAAAAGAAACTCCTGACGGACAGAGACCGGTCTATTTCACTAGCAAAACCTTACAAGGTGCTGAAATCCGGTATCAAAAAATTGAAAAGGCCGCCCTCGCTGTTGTTTGGGCCTCTCGACGGCTGCGTCCGTACTTTCACGCCCATCCGATCATAGTGAGAATGGATTTACCACTCCGCTCTGTTTTGATTAAGCCCGACCTCGCTGGGAGGATGATCAAATGGTCTATCGAACTCTCTGAGTTCGATATATCCTACGAACCCCGAAGCGCCATTAAAGCTCAAGTCCTGGCTGATTTTATTGTGGAAATGACAGGGACTGATCCAGATTCCCCTCGTGTCCATTGGACCATTTATGTTGATGGTTCATCGAACCAAAGAGGCTCTGGAGCAGGTGTAGTTCTAGAAAGTGATGACGGAGTACACCTGGAAATCTCCCTTCGCTTCAATTTCAAAACCTCCAACAACCAAGCTGAGTACGAAGCTTGTTTGGCCGGACTGAGAGCTGCAATTGACATCGCAGCTTCTGAGGCGACGCTCTGCAGCGATTCACAACTGGTGATTTCACAAATCTTAGGAGATTATCAGGCTCGTGAACCTCAACTCCAATTATACTTGAACTGTGTCAACGAGTTGAGAGAGAAATTCTCGAAAATGGAATTCAAGCATGTTCCACGCGAAGAGAATACTAGAGCGGATATACTCTCCAGATTAGCAAGCACCAAACGACCAGGTAGCACAACTACGCTGGTTCAAAGCACACTAACGTCACCCAGCATTCCTCTTTTCCCTTCTCTAAATGCCATAATGACAAACTCTCTTTACGGAGATACATGGATGGCCCCCTACATCCGTTATTTGGCTGATGGACAGCTGCCTACGGATGAGAAGGAAAAGACAAGGATAAGGAGGGAATTACCATACTTCACTATGATTGATGGTAATCTTTACAGAAGGGCGCTCTCTGTGCCCTATTTGATTTGTCTCAAGGAGAATGAGGTGCAAGACGTAATGGAGGAAGTGCATGGAGGACAATGTGGACATCATGCCGGAGGAAGAAGCTTAATGCGAAAAATCCTCAGGGCTGGATACTGGTGGCCCACGATGAAGCAGGACTCCATTGACTTCGTTAAAAAATGCGATGCTTGCCAAAAATTCTCCAACCTTCACCACACACCGGCAGAAGAACTCTTCACATCCGCTGTTCCATGGCCCTTCTACCAATGGGGATTGGATATTCTGGGCCCCTTTCCAACTGCTCCTGGGGGCATCAAATATCTCATTGTAGGGGTCGACTATTTCACTAAGTGGATAGAAGCAGAGCCGGTGGTACATATTACTTCAGCCCGAACTCGTCGTTTCATGTATGAAAACATTATAACACGGTTCGGGGTCCCAGCACGGATTGTCACAGATAATGGCACCCAATTCACGGATAGAAAATTCACAGATTTACTTGAAGGGTTAGGAATAACCCAGATATTCTCATCCGTTGAACATCCCCAAACTAACGGCCAAGCTGAAGTGGCCAACAGGGAAGTGCTGAAAGGACTAAAGAAACGCCTTGGTGAAGCCAAGGGCGGATGGACAGACCAGCTATGCCACGTCCTGTGGGCATACCGGACAACGCCTCATTCATCTACTAACGAATCCCCATATCGCCTGACATACGGGGTAGAGGCAATGATACCCGTGGAACTGCAGATTGCTTCCACAAGGGTCAAATACTTCTCTGAAGCGTCTAATAATGCTAATTTAGCGTCAGAAATGGATGTCATACAAGAACTCAGAGAAGATGTATTTGTCAGGGACCAAGCTATCAAAGCCAAAGTTGCTCTCCGATACAACAAGCGAGTTCAATCAAGGACTTTCAATGTCGGAGATTTGGTTTTGAGAAAAGCAAGTATAGGGAACAAATTTGCTCATCAAGGCAAACTAGCCCCAAACTGGGAAGGCCCATACAGGATATCCGAGGTTACTGGCAAAGGCTCTTACCGCCTTGAGAACCTTGATGGCACTCCAATCCGAAATAAGTGGAACACCCAAAACTTACGCATCTACTATAGCTAGCTGTTGGAACAATACACATTCTCCTATCCTCATTTTTGATTGAATACTGGAGAAATTATTTTCCCAGCTACGCTTTCATTGTAATTCTTATTTTTGATTTAATAAGAATCTCTCACAACAATTTAACTCTTTCGAGTTTTTCTTATGCTGTGATTTTCAGTTTATCCGGCGTACAAAAACGTATTCAGGACGGATGATCTCAACTACTTATTCTGTGGTTGACGATGCAACTCCTCGTATATGTGCGGCGCACAAGAGCATACTCAGGACGGATGATCACAATTACCCATTCCGTAATTGATGATGTAACTCCTCGAGTGTGTCTAAGTAACTGAAGGCCCGGATTGTAGGATTAAACCGAACTCTGGGTACGGTTAGTAAGTTTGGCTGAACACCGGTGAAGACCTGGGCTGTAGGATTAAACCGAACCTCAGGAAATGGGTTGTAGGATTAAACCGAACCCCATTCTAAGAGCGGTAAAAGGGTATAACCCAACACCGTATTGAAGGCTTGGGCGCAGTAAGCTGGTTCTTCTTCAAGACCACGCTGAACCCCAAGTAACGGGCGCAGTAGGTTCAGGACTAGCCCTGATCCGAACCCCGTGTTGAAGGCTCGGATTGTAGGATTAAACCGAACTCTGAGTACGACTAGTAGGATTGACCGAACGTCGGTGAAGAATTGTCATTGGGTAAAACCAAAAAACCCATTGAAGAACGGTTAGTAGGATTAAACCGAACACCAAATACGATATGGATTGTAGGACCAAACCAAACTCCAAACGCAACAAGTAAGTTATACTGAACTCCAAATTAATACTCTCTTTTGAAGTTCTTTATTTGGAAGTTTTATAGCTTTAAACTCTGAGTCATCAATTCTTCAATTGAAGTCTGACTCGCAAACTCCGACCCAAAAATAATTCATTCGGGTATGCCACAATCTGAGGCATATTCACCCGGAACCTTTCAGTCGGAAGTATTTATATTCGCAATCGTCAAGTAGAGGAATCTCTACCCAAAATCCTCACTCTCAAAAAACTCTCACGTGGAAACATCACTCAGAGTTTGTGCGAAGTACTGCTCACCCAATAATACTAGGGGACAGTATTAATAGTCAAACAAATATCTTGGGGAATGAATTCTTACTGAAACGATCTCATTATCACTTCCCCTCAAGATTAACATTACAAGCCGTTCTCATGACAATAGCATGTTTACCCACAACGGCTATTCTTTATCATGGTATTTACGACCAAAAGGCCTGACCTTTGAAAAACAAAATATGATTTCTACCAGGCTTTTATTACTCACATTTGACAAAAAGATGCTCTATCTCTCCTGTCAAATCAAGTCTTTGGATAACAAAACACCTATACATGAAAAACGATAGTTATATACTCCTATCCGTTCTTCATCTCGCATGTACAAATCCGGAACGATGATATTATATTATCCGATATTCATTACTTAAATCCGGAATGACTCGATACACATGCGTATAAAGGCAAATTGTTCTCTTATTGATTAAATGAATATTACATGAAGGAATTCGTCCAATAATCCGGAGCTGATCCCGGAACACAGCGAATTTGAATCAATAAAAAGAAAAAAGAAAAAAGGAAGGCACTAGTTTTTGCGGCTTGTATCTCCTTCCTTCCCTTTGCCTTTACCCCCGGTCTTGCCTTTATCCGCACTGGGGTCCGTTCCTGTACTTATGAGCTTAAGAAGAGAAGGTCCCATTGATTGGCCTTCGGGTAAAGGAGCAAACTCGTATGGCGTGTCTGGCGGACTCTCATGACGGTTATTAACAATGGCCACCAGTTTCCCTTGATGAAACTCATAGAACGGATCAATACCATTCAAATTAAGTTTCACCTTAGGATTCCGGTATTGAACTTGACGAACAGCCAACCCGAAGGATTCCTTGACTGCTTGATCACACATATCTACAGCCTCGTCAAATTCTGCTTTTGTGTTCGCCAACTTTGAGAGCAGCTCCTTCTCCTTACACGACCAATCTTCGGTTCCTCGAGAATAAACAATCTTGATTTCCTTAAGCTCCTCTTCCAGCTTTGAAGAGCGTTCCTTCTCCGTACAAAGACCGGAATGGAGATCGGAATTGATTTTCTTTTGGTCAGCTACCTGGGCCTCCAACTCCTTGGCAAGGTACTTCAATCTGGCAATTTCTTCATCCTTCTTATGTCCTTCCCCTTTGGAAGCTTCTAATTTACCTTCTAGACGGAGGATGGTCGCCTTGTCCTTAGCAGCAGCAACACTAAGATCGTTAACCTTGCCAACTAACAAGCTGAGCCTCTCATTCTCTTCTGAAAGCTTGCGAACCGATCTTAAGAGCCCGGATAACTCTGCCAGGTGCTTCTGTCCGGCATCGCAAGCTTTGGTTACTTCATCGCTCTTCAATGAGGGCTTCAGCTTGTACGGAGTTTCAGGAACGCCCTCAGGAACAGAACCCTCGTATACCAAATATTGTGCAAGACCGAAGTTACTTTGAAGAGGGCGAGTAACTTTGGGTGTAAAGTAAGTTGTTATTGGCTTTGCACCATAACTGATCCCGTCGCCTGGGGCATCCGGAGTGGATCCTGCATCCAGAGAGGACCCTTCCACTATCTTTCCCTTTGAAAGCTCCGGATCAGCACCCCCACTTGAAATTTTTTGTTTCTTGGGAGAAGGTTGACGATCCGAGGTCTTGGAGGAACCGCATTTTGTCCTTTTCTTCTTCTCTCCGACCTTCTCAACCGCAACCCCCTCAGATCCGCCCTCAAGCAAGGGGATATTGTCACCAGCAGATGAGGTTAAAATGATAGTCTCAGCTGTAGCTTTCTTCGAATTCCGTTTCGCTTGAATGTCATTTTCAGCTGCTACAGAATTCACTCCAGCTTTAAGCCCCTTCAGTTTTTCCATCTCTGGTGACACAGTTTCAATTTCAACTGCAAAACCAAACAACATGGTTAGAAATCAGAGACTTCAAGGCATGATACGATAAAACATGAAAAATAGCAGGAAAATTACGCAGATATTCCTCGCGGGTGGACCACGATCCTAACAAACGCCTGCAAGAGAAAAATTGGTGCGAGGCGGTGTAGGATTGAAGGGCGGAAAGAACAGAAACTGAAGACGGGCTTAGTTCATCCTCCTCAGTGTAGTACGCCTGGGAGGTCAACAAAAAGTGCTCATGCGTCCAAGCCACTGGGAACTTCGGAATCCCATCTACAGTCAACCAAAAAATTGGCTCATCAGGATGAACGCTGATCTTCGTGAAATAAGATTTGAATGAACGCCCATCAACTTTGGCGAAGTCAGTGTACGCCTCAAAGTTGATGATCTTGGAGAGAGTCCGGAGGGATATCAAGCTCACTCCCCCCTTCTCTTTATTTACACGACAGACCACTTGAGCAAAGTAGAAAAGCATGGCCACCATCGGTTTGAAGTTGAAGTGCTCCCCAAGCACTTCAAGAGAACGGACTAACCCCCATCCGTTAGGGTGAAGCTGCGAAGGGGCGCAGTCTAAGAATCTCAAAACCCCCATCTGAAACTTTGTGAGGGGAAAGCGCACGCCAAGATTCATAAATAAAAAGTCATACATATACAGGGACCTATCGTCCGGAGTATGACAAATCCGATCCGATGGCAGCATAGCTAACACCATAAAGCATCTTCTGTATTTATCCTTCTTGAAGACCGTAAAACGCGGTTCCAACTCCGCTCCATCCTCCCGAGTGTGGACTGATGCCGTTTCACGGAATTCCTCAGCCACCCAGCTGAATGGGCGTTTCTTTTAGAATTTCACCCAGTTGATCCGGTGTGCAACCACGTTACACAGCCCGGAGGCTGTCTTCAATATATACTGCTGAGAGGGTGCTTCCCCTCCAGACGATCTTCCCCCAGTCGCTTTCTTCACCACCATTGTGAAAGCTTTTACACTGCGGTAAAAATCCACATCGTCAGAAACATACAGGTCACCACTCTCAGCACTTTCACTAGAGGAGGATTCTGAAGAGGGTATAATCACCCTTTGCCTCTGATACGGCGACGCCTCCCTCTCTGAGCTTAGTGGCTTCGATTAGAAGACCACTGGAATCCTCCCACCACGAACTGTGGGGTTTCGATTGAAGGCCCTTCCTCCTTTTCCTCTAGGGCTAATACCACTAAAACTAACACCTTTCCTAGACATTTTCAGATATTGAAACGAGACACAAAGTATGGAAAGAAAGTGGTTACCTAAGGATGGATGAGGATAGTGAATTAAGATTCACAAAGACAGACACGATAATCTTCTTGAAACTTTTATAGAGGTTCGTCAAGAGAATTAGGAGAAATGGTAACTGAGATTGCCAAATATGCCTTTTTCAGGGCATGAAAATTCAAATACCGACTCAAGGTACCTGTCGTTTACCCCTAAACGACTCCCCGTTTAATGGGTTAAAATTGTCATTTTTAACCCAGAGGCGCCAAAATGCCATCGTTTCATCACAGAGCTTTCTAAATGGGCCTATTAAATCCAAATTCTAGGCCCAACAAGCCCCTAAGTGACGGTTATTAAGACATGCGCATTTAACGCAATAATGGCTCGCCCACGTGAGTAAAGACATTAAATGTCCAATCATGGGGAACGTGGCCACCATTACCCGAATACCAAGGGTTGCGAAATTTAATAAACTTCTGAGATTCTCATTGTCCTAATCCGCCCTCAAGCGATCCATTACAACGGAACCTTGTCCTCAGAGCGGATATTTACACATCGGTACGATTCCGAAATCCAGACGTACTACGATCGATATAGCTCATATGAGCAAATCTACTAATTCCTCACATAAGCTACGGGGCTAGTAGAATACTGATGGTCTCTGATTTCGGATACGAAAATTGAATCCATACGATTGAGAAGCATCCACCTCAATCCGCACTCTTATGATTGGAAAAATGTCTCTAGGACGGATGATCTCAATCACCTATTCTGTGATTCGATAATGCAACTCCTGGTACGAACAATTCCAATCATCATTCCAGGACGGATGATCTCAATCACCTATTCTGTGATTCGATGATGTAACTCCTGGTATGAACAATCTCATCATCATTCTTACGATGGAAGCTGTTGAAAACTGAGAACTATTCACTCAATCCGTACTCCTACGATTGAAAAGCGTCTCCAGGACGGATTATCTAAATCACTTAATCTGTGATCTGACGATGTAACTCTTGATGTTGTGTACTGTTCCAGAACGGATATCCTCAGTCACCCATTATGTGATCTAACGATGTAACTCCTGACGTTGTGTACTTACCCAGGACGGATGATCTCAATCACCCATTCTGTGATCTGACGATGTAACTCCTGGCGCTATACACACCTCAAGGACGGATGATCTCAATCACCTACTATGCGACCTGACGATATAATTCCTGGTGTCGTACACATCCCCAAGACGGATGATCTCAATCACCTATGAAGTGATTCGACGATAAAATTCCTGGTACGAACAATTCCCATAATCATTCATATGATGGAAATCTCTGAAAGCCAATCCGCACTTTCACTCTCAAGTGGTATTCTCCCAGGACGGATATTCTTTATCACCTATTCTGTGATACAATGACATAACTCCTGGCGTAGAAAAACTCCCATCGTTATCCTTATGGTGGAGGACTCAAAACACCACTTTCTTACACCTTTGCAGTTCCCCAAACTTGGAACAATACTCTTACAATGAACGACATAGTTTTCTCCAGTGAGAATAACATGAATAAAATACAGTCATCCATCCTGTTACACCACTCTACTAAACAGCGGATCGACCCATCTTTCCCTAAAAGAATTAAGGATCATGCCCCAAAGACAGGCACCTTCTTCTTAATACACACTTGGGGACAGGTATATATTTATCCGTTCTAAATTTTATTTGTTGTTTAATCTTCTGAGGCAGTTGTTTCAATCCGACCTCAAGGTTAATCATACAAAACGGATTAGCAACGATTTAAATATACATGAAACGACGAAGACAAATTTCTTCAATCAAAATTCATTCATTGAAAGTGAGATTACATATAATAGTTAAAAGCCGGAGTTGATCCCGGTACACAACTATACATACAAAGGAAAGCAAAACTATGGAGGAGGAATCTGTTCTTCAGTTTTCTGTGCCTCCTCAGCACCAGGCTCTTGTGCTCCCTCCTTTGGAACCTCCACAGGAGTCTCCCCTCCAGGAGCCTCAGCCCTTTCTTCAGAAGAGGGAACCTCGGACACAGGAAAGACGTAATCCGGTCCCATAGTTTGACCCTCAGGAAGAGGAGGCAAACCATACAGGGACGTTGGGGGATCTTCGTGACGACCATCCACCACTGCGACTAACCTTCCCCCATGGAATTCATAGAACGGATCCATTCCATAAAGGTTAAGTTTCGCAGTGGGGTTACGGTAGAAAACTTGGCGTATAGCTAGGCCGAAGGATTCTTCGACAGCCCGGCTGCATATTTCAACAGCTTCTTCTCTCTCAGCTTTCGCTGTGGCCAATTCTCCCCGTAACTTGGACAGCTCCTCACTAGATACTTCGGACTCCGCTTTCCTAGCCTTCAGTCCCTCTATCTCAAGAAGGAGCTTCTTCTCCCTTTGAGACCACTCCTCAGCAGCAGCTTTATTTTTATCCTGGCTGCTACGGAGTTCTTCCTCCTTCTCTGCCACTTTGCCTTCCAAGCCTTTGAGGTCGCCTTTAAGCTTGAGATTCTCCTTAGTCATGATATCTCCGAACTCCTTAGACTTGGCAAGACGATCTTCCATCAGCTTTATGGTGGCTTTGTCTTTCCCCGACGAAAGGTTGAGTTCTTCTAATTTGTCACTCAACTCTTCAACCTTATCGACGTTGTCAGCCAACTCGCTGACTGAAGAAAGCATTCCAGCGAGTTCGGCTAATTGCCACCTTCCGGTCTCACACGCTCCTTTAATTTCTTTAGCACTGAGCGTAGGCCGGAGTTTGTACATCGGTGGTGGAAGAGTGGCTGGAGTAGAACCCTCATAGGAGAGGAAGGGGGTGAGAAACGAGTTGGTTGGGTAGGAGGACGGCTTCGCCCCAGAAACCCCGGCAGCAATTCCTTTACTTCCAGAGGGAGCTGCAGCTGCTTCCGAGGTTTCAACAGGCTTATCCTCCGGAGTTCTGCGCTTTTTGGACGGGCCTCCCACTGAGTCATTCTTAATTTTTCTCCTTCTTTCAATGACCGGGAGCTGACCCGTGGCTGCGCCAACATCGGATGAACCGCCCTCAGCCAGTGGGATGTCCCCTTCCGCATCCGAAGTCAAGATGATTAACTCGGGACGATCCTTTGTGGAGGCCCTGGGCTTAACTTCATTCTCACGGGCAATGGATTTACCCGCTGCTTTGAATCCCTTTAACCTGTTCATCTCAGGAGTCTCTTGTTCTATTTCACCTGCATGAACGAACACGAAATATTAGCAACTGCAAGATATTCTATATATTCTGTAAAGGTGAAAAGGTGAGATAAAATGATAATTACGCAAATAATCATCCCGGACTCCGCTTGAGCTACTTAACAAACGCCTACACGAAAAGACGTGACGACGTGTAGTGTGTGATTCGAGTGCGAACAACACTCTCGACGTTTCAGGAGACAGATCGGATTGATCAGTGTAGTACGCGTGGGAGCTCAAGAGAAAATGCTTATGGGTCCAACTCAATGGAAATTTATCGACGCCCTCTTCATCCATCCAAAATATTGGTTTGCCCTTCTTAATGGAGATGCGAGTGAAGTAGGTCTTAAACGACTTCCCATCAACCTTGGCCGAATCAGTATAAGACTCAAAGTTCATAAAAGAACAGAGAGTCCGGAGTGTCACCAGACCAACTCCGCCCTGCTTATTCGCCCTTCGAACTACCTGGGTGTAGTAAAACAGCATCGCTACAGTTGGCGTGAAATTAAAATGTTCACCCAAGACCTCCAAAGCGCGGATGAGGCCCCAACCGTTGGGATGAAGTTGGGAGGGTGCACAGTTCAGAAACCTCAAAGCACCCATCTGGAGTTCGGTTAATGGGAAGCGGACACCCAAATAATGAAAGATGAAGTCGTACATGTACACTGAACGATCGTTGGGGACGACATGGCATATCTGCTCTGTCGGAAGTGGTGCGTAAACCCTATACCACTTCTTTGTCTCTTCTTCCGCATTGAGAGTGAACCTCGGCTGAATCCGGGATCCTTCCTCATCCGCATGACGGGAGGCCAAGTCCTTAAATTCACTGGACACCCAACAGAAAGGCCATTTAGCCTGAAGCTCCTCCCAATTCAGCCTCGAAGCAACAACGCTATAGAGACCTTCGGTTGTCTTCGAAATAGCAATATCTCCAGAAGTTCCTTCCCCAGTGGCCATTTGGATTGTCTAAACCAAACTCCTTAATCTATGATAAGAAATAATATGTCGTCAGAAAGTTGTAATCATTACTCACTGTATTTTAAAAGCAACTACAATCAGAGGACGACTCTGAGAAGGGAAAGATCACTTTCCACAGTGAGTAAGATCCCCTTTCTGAGCGACACGACTCAGTCTTAGGAAGAATCACAAGGATTCTTCCCCATGACTATTAGGGTTACGAGAAACTGATCTCCCCCCTAAATAAAGCCTACTTTCTTTAACTAAGAGTAGCAAACCAAAACAAGACGAGAGCAACAAGGAAGAAATAGTTACCTCAGATGACAACGATGAATATGAGCAACGAAGAAACCCTCGTAATGTAGGCAGCAAACTTCCTTGCAAAATTTCTGCAGAGTTTCGTTGAGAAAACAGAAGCGAGTGAAACTCAGAATCCACTAAGTGTTTCTTTTATAAGAAACGAAGAGGTTCGGTTACTCACTCTGGAAGTTGTGTCGTTCTCGATTAAACGCATTGCTTCATAAATAAAACGACACAACCGTTCCAAATTCATGGGCGCCAAAACAATAGCAATTCGACAAAGGGCCTATCTACTGGGCCCAAAAGTTTCAAAAATTTTAGGCCCATTAAACCCAAAACGACGGTTAATGAGATTTCCACCTCAGGCGCAATAATTGCTTGCCCACGTGATTAAAAGCATTAATGTCTAATCATGCAACGCAATTCGCGCTTTACAGCCGTTACACGAACTTCAAGAGCTTTCAATTCCAATAAACTCTTGAGATTCTCGTACAACGAATCTTTGTCTGAATCCGTTGTAACGACATCGACAGACTATATCTCTTAATCTGAGAACGGTCCTTTATGAATAAATGCTAAGGAATGATTTAACGCATAAGTTCACCGGTATTCAGACCTCTCGCAGGTTAGGTAGCTTATGTGAACAACCGCTCAGTCCCTCACACAAGCTAGGAGACATATGATCCGGTCTCAATACCGGTATCCGACCTGCAAGGCATATTTCAACGTCTTTGTCAAGACATCAACGTGTAACCGGTGTCATCGATATACATCCGGACTGTAATTCCGTATCAGGCGTTCTCCCTATACCGGTTGTTCAGGATAACACCATGACATCGGACAATACATACGTCACTCTGCTAAATACAAGGATAATTGCTACAGGGATCGATCAGTAATTCCCTGCACTACGAGCCAAATTCTGCTCACGGGAATGGTCAACTTGTTCCCTAATCCTAGTCTATATTCTCTATGCTCAATATAAAATAGCCACTTGACCCAATCATGCTGGTAAGTGCGCAATATAATAATGCTAATAGGAGTTAGTGGTTCCCCACTAATGAGTCCTCGAAAAACGAGCCAATCAGGTATATGAACTCATTTCAATAATGAAGTGGGGGATCTTCAACTAATTCTATGCACAATTACTCTCTGAAATACATTCCTTACTTGGAATATTATCACTGACTTGAGCGTCGGAGAATCATTGCAGGTGACACCACCATTCGCCCACTTCAACGCGTTAGGTCGGTGTGAAGGACCTCCAGGACGCCCAGTCCGCTCTCTCCGCTCAAGGACAACAGATACCTACACCGGATACTCATACATCCGGTCTCCTATACGGTATTTGCATACTATTTGTGACTGACTTGAGTCCGGATCTCTAGACCCCGGTTCAGGACAGATCAACCGTGAATATAGATTCTATTTATCCACGGTTGTCCATCATAACCGTGAATATAAGTACTAAAAGGTTTCAGTTACAAACTACTTATATTCACGGTTATACTACTAACCGTGGATAAAATGTATCTATATCCACGGTTGTCCATCATAACCGTGAATATAAGTAGTTTGTAACTGAAACCTTTTAGTACTTATATTCACGGTTATGATGGATAACCGTGGATAAATAGAATCTATATTCACGGTTATGGTAGTAACCATGGATAAATATAGTCTATATTCATGGTTGTTACCATAACCGTGAATAAATACTAAGGTTTTTTTTTTAATATGGTTTCTGTTTTATCGTCTCCCAAACCTGCATTCAGACAACCAGTACAGTATACAGTATGCCACAGCAACACTATATAAAAAGAATGGTATGCATATAATAATTTATTTTCTATATCAATTCATAACAACCTAAAAAATGAAAGTATATACAATTAAGTTGAATGTAATCTAATAAAAGTAAACCCTAAATCCTACTAGATACATATATAAAAGAATAAAGATCCTATATCTAGCTTCACCTAACTTCAATGAAGTGTGAGGCCCATTGCTTTCTAACATCATCTACAAGTGCCTTTGGGAAATATGACCAGTCCTTAAAGTACTGCAAACAATGCACAAAACAATTAGAACAAAAGCTTTATTTATTACATGAAATTGATGAAATTGGTAGAAAAGTAGTCCAAATGATGAGACTTACATCTGTCCATCCATCTACTAAATGTTGTTGGACAATGGTCAGCATAGTGTGCATGACGAAATAGCCACACTCGTAGGTACCCCTCTGCCTGTAAGACTACAATGGACATATAGTATAGAATAAGTGAATTCGCAACTTAAAAAATATGTATTGAAGATTTGAATGAATACGATTGACTTACTTTTGGGTGCACCCATGCAACTTTTCTTCCGTTGGACTTGTTTCCAATCAGTAGATTGTATCCAACCACCGCCCTAAGTCAAACAAAACACAAGATAAGTTAGAATCGTATAGTTCTAAAAATGATGTAATCGAATTTGTACTTATTTTCTAGGGATTAACTTACCGGTCTACTATATCTTTCAGGTCTTGTGGAACTGTCCGATGCAAAGTATCAAAATACAGAGCAAGATAGTCCTTCGGACAGATCACCACAAGCGTCCAGTGAGCCCTGCAGTTACCAGTGATAAGTGATACTTCAAAATGAAAAAATTCATGACAATAATTATGGAATAGAATATTACCCTTTATGATAGGGGCCCATGTATACAGGCTTCCCAGACTAAAACATCCAATTCTGGATGTATGCCTGGGTGTCCTGCGGGGTGTTTCCTTGCTTCTGTATGAGAGAGGGCTCTAAGAAACCATAAGTTCCTTGGAAACCCAAGTCCACACAGAGTTTTGCCAGAAACCTAAACAAGTTAAGACATGGTTAGCGACAAATAACTTGTATAATGAAAAAATTAGACAAAAAATGATATACTTACAGCTCCCACAACTGAATGATGGAGGCGTTCAGCATCAACGTCCCCGAAATAATGTCACACATGTCAGAATATGTAACATAAAGTGGAAGATCACTTGGACGGCCGAACACCAGTGGCTGCCATGGGACCTGAACAGTGTCCTCTCCTTGCTCATACCCGATGCGCCATAGCATCCGGATGGGATCCTTGGCCGGGTCTGGCTTCTTCAATGTTTGTTCCTGTTGAACAATTGACAACCATCACATTTTGTACCATAATTGACAATATAACCAAATTAGTTAGTGTTTAGGGTTTTTACCTGTCCAGGGGCAATCACCAGAAGTCTGTTGGGCCAATCAGAAAGTGGCCCACCGCCTGACCGACGATCTTCACCTCCGGAGTTGCCACTGGCACAGCAGCATCCTCCTCGAGGATGAGCACAACAGAGACCCTGGACATACCATTAGGTAATGTCTGATGGTGAACCACAGGGCCTAAGTTGTACACCATACCAGTGGCAACTGGCTCCTCCGACCCGTCAACGAACAGGTCATATTGACGGGTGTCTGGTGGCTCGACCCCATCATCGTCAGGGTCAGCCGCAGCGCACGACCCCTTAGTGCTAACCTTCCCTATCTACATATTTATACATCAAGCAGAAGTTATTCAACAATGAAATAAAGTGATTACAAACAAGAAAACTGAGGAAATTAAATAAAGAATCTAACCTGTGGGTCGCTAGCTGGTGTAGTAGTCTCCTGGTGGTGGCTGAGTGAGGCCTTCATCTCCTCCCTGAATCGGGCCATCTCCTGGTGGAGCCTAGATATCTCCTCCTGATACTCAGCCTTCACAACAGCCACCTTCTGCTCCACCATTTTCTCAAGGGAGGGGGCAGGGTCGGGAGCACCGTAATAGGAGCGGAGGCCTGTGAAATATGAATGATTAGCCCATAATTGTTTAACAGATAACAAAATGAAAGCATAGAGTTATTTACCACTTACCTACACCTCGACCAACAGCACGCACTCTTCCTGGGTGCTCTGGCCTGCCGATGGCGGTAGTCAAAATATCCTCCCGTCCATGGGCTACGAAAGACCCTTGGGTTGATTGCTCAACCAAGGAATCCTGAAACCAAACAAGTTACTATTCACTTCCTTCACGTAAACCAAAAAATAGACACTGATACAAAGGGGAATACTTACTATCCGTGAGGCAACTTCCTGAGCTTGTGAGGAAGTGTATTCCCCACTCTTCTTGATCCTAGCCCGCTTCCATTTGTCGTGGCGTGTAGGTGGGGAAGGGGGATCCACAATACCAGTGTCAGTCTGACACTGACTCAGCCTCTCCTGTGCCAGCTGCTCCTCCAACCTACGGTAACCCCCACGTGACAGTGTGTGTGGGCAGTCATTTAGCTTCCTAGTCTCCTGGGTTTTCTTTCTGGTCTCCTACAACAAGAAAAAAACATATTCAGAGTTAGCCATTTAAATTATACATAATTTAATCATCTAAAAACCAATGTACCTGAAACTCGGCAGAATGTCTAGATGCAACAAAAGCATCCCAGGTCTCCTGATCGATGAATGGATATTTCTCTCCAGGGAACTTTCCTTGGTCGTCCCAAATACATACCTACAATTCAGGTACATTTAAACTAAGGATTGGTATAATTTGGTAAAGCGTTGATTAAGAATTTAAAGTTCAATATACCTCATGGTGAGTATGGATTTGAACGACCTCCATCGCTCAGCCATAATACCGAGGACCTTCCTCCTTGCTATGTCACAAGATGGTATGTCAAAAAAATCCTACATGAAAGGAGTTAGTCCATAAAAGAGTCCTTATTAAGAGTTACATGAAATAATACACTAAAATAAAACTGCTGCAAATTATATCTAAGTTACCAGAACATCACTCCATAGCTGGTTCTTTACCACCTCCTCAACATTATCCCAGTCGGGGATAATGATGGACACCTTCGACCAAGCCACAACCCCCAAATAACTGCTAAACTTTGTGGCATTCAGTCCATTAAATCTACCGGTGTTGACATCCATGTCAACAAGTAGCCTCTCTCCTCGGTGACGCGTAAGTGCAACGTCTGGCATCTGGGTAACACCTCTGCTCTTCCGAGCAGAGGAACCACTGGCCTGTGAGTCAGACCTGGATCGTCCATCCTGGTCAGCCATGAGTATCTGTCCAAACAAGGAAACAAAACTGTCAAATATTTTATATAACATTTAAAACAACGAATAACTAATATAACATGTAATTCAATGAATCACTAACAAGATTAATACCCTATTAAGATGAAATATTTTCCCACAAGCCTTCATGGTGGTCATGACGACTGGCAACTACATCATCCATGTCATGTTCCACGATAGATGTTAGAATACGTGTTGTAGTTGATGGAATTTCCACAATATCAAGATTGGGGTCTCCAATGTGTCTACCTTGGATAACAATTGACCACCGTTTGTTAGCTGGGTCAGCAACATAAAAAACTTGCTTCACCTGCGTTGCCATTATGAATGGTTCGTCCTTATGCCCTATCTTGTTGAGGTCCACCAATGTAACTCCTAAATCATCAGTTTTGACACCATTCTTATTGTCAACCCATTTGCATTTAAACACAGAAACGGTGAAGGGACCGTAATCAACTTCCCATATATCTTCAATCACACCAAAGTAGCATGACTCGACCATCACAGGGTTGTTGTCCTTTGAAGTTGAGAAATGCATTGACTGAGCCACAACCATCACTCCACTGTTTTGATTTGTATTCTTTTCATCCTGTGTCCTTGTATAAAACGAATAGTTGTTTATGTCATACCCACAAAAGGTGAGGACATCAAAGTTCGGGCCCTGTGCTAGACGATGTAATGTCGAGGATCCAGATGCATCTTTCAGGATGGTCTTTTGGAACCACTGCATGAAACTCTTGTTGTGTTCATTCAATAACCACTTTTCAGTCATTTTATGGTTGGTTTTCTTGACTAGCTCCTTGTGTGTGGCTAGATACGATTGCACATCGTCCGTGTTGTTTAAAATATACAAGTGTGCTTGAAGGACATCAGCACGTGGCATGCTCTTCATTTTTTTTCCAATCGTTCCTTTCCCATCCAATCTCCCTTCATGACGAGTCGTTGGAATACTAATGCTTGCAGCATGTGACATGTATTCAGTGCAAAACTCAATTGCTTCCTCTGCAATATATCTTTCCATAATTGAAGCTTCGGGACGACGTTGGTTCTTCATATACCCTTTTAATATCTTCATATATCGCTCAACGGGATACATCCACCGTAAGAACACTGGACCACACCAACGGACCTCTCTCACCAAATGGATGATTAAGTGGACCATTATGTCAAAAAAAGAGGGCGGGAAATACATTTCAAGCTGACATAATATAAGTGATGCTTCCTGTTCCAACACATCCAATTCGCCGGGCACGATTACCTTGCAACATATGGTATTGAAGAACATACACAACCTTGTTATGACATTTCTCACATTTTTAGGCAGAATGTCACGAATGGCGATAGGCAGAAACTGCTGCATCAACATGTGACAATCGTGAGACTTCAACCCAGGTAACTTCAAATCTTTCATGGAAACACAAGAGTTGATGTTGGAGCCATAACCAGACGGAACTTTCATACTTCCTAGCGATTCACACAGACTTTGCTTTTCTTTTCTGGATAACGTATGACATGATGGAGGCAAATATGTTCTTTTTCCCTTTGATTGTGGATGCAAATCCTGACGTATACCCATCAACTCTAAGTCCATACACGAGTTTAGGCCATCCTTAGTCTTCCCGGGTATGTTTAAGAGTGTACCAACTAAACTGTCACACACATTCTTCTCCACATGCATTACATCAATACAGTGTCTTACATCAAGCTCCCTCCAATATGGCAGGTCAAAAAACACTGACCTTTTCTTCCAGTTGTTTTGTGTCGGGTGCTGTTTTTCACACTTACCAAATTGCACATTGACGTCTTTCACCTTTTCATATGCCTGGCGACCAGATAGTGGTGGAGGAGCCATTTCAAAATCTTGGGCACCGTTAAACGACTGCTTCAACCTCCGAAATGGATGATTTGCTTTAAGAAACCTTCGATGTCGAAGATGAACATTTTTCCTACCATGATGCAACCACACAGAACTAGTCCCCTCCTCACATACTGGACAAGCTTTATGACCCTTCACGTTGTACCAGGATAAGTTACCATACGCTGGAAAGTCATTGATCATGCAAAATAGCATGGCACGCAATTTGAATGATTGCCCGGTAAACCCATCAAACACTTCAACCCCGTCTTCCCACAACCTTTTGAGGTCTTCAACCAATGGAGTTAAATATACATCAATGTCGTTCCCCGGTTGTCATGGACCAGAAATCATCATTGATAACATCACATATTTTCGCTTCATGCATAACCATGGCGGCAAGTTGTAAACAAACAACAAAACAGGCCACAAACTATGGTTTGTGCTCAGGTTCCCAAACGGGTTCATGCCATCTGTGGCTAGTGCAAGCCTAACATTTCTTGGTTCATGGGCAAATTCCGGAAAAATCGTATCCATTTTCTTCCATTGCGATCCATCGCCCGGATGCCTAAGTAATCCATCAACAACCCTCTCATCAGCATGCCATCTCATAAGTTTTGCATCATCTGCATTGGCAAACAGACGCTTTAGTCTTGGAACTATAGGTAGATACCACAACACCTTTGTAGGAGGCCCTTTAGTGCATACCTCATCAGAATTCCCCCTTTTCTTCTTATACCGTGACACCCCACACCTAGGACATCGATGCAGCATTTCTAACTCACCCCGGAATAATACACAATCATTTGGGCATGCATGTATTTTACACAACACCTTTTTGGCCTCATAGTTACGATTCGGCAAGGTGTTTCTAGCTGGGAGCATTTCTTTCAACAACTTCAGTAAGTCAGTGAAACTTTTATCCGTCCACCCGTTTATGGCCTTCAAATTAAACAATCGCAAAACTGCTGATAACCTCATGAAATTGACGCAGTTTGGATACAACGGCTGCTCAAAGTCCTCACACAGAGTCGTATATACATGAGCTTTCTTAAAACCTTCTACCCCCACATCACGGATCATATCCTCGAGTCGGTCATCCATGTCGACATCGGTGTCATGCATCGAGCTTCGATTTTCAGTTTGAGAGCTGTTACTTGGCACCACCACATCTTCAGCATGCCATATCCAACGCGTATAACTACGCAGAAAACCGTCACACAGTAGATGCTCTCGCACCTCTTCCAAGTCTACCCGACACAGGTTCAAGCATCTCACACAAGGGCAAAAATACTTTCCATTCACCTCCACTGCATTCCTCGCTACGAATTCTATAAATGATTCAACTCCCCTCTCGTACTCTAGACTTAGGCGTGATGCAGTTATCTAACTCCGATCCATGCCAACTGTTTACAAGGTGCTATGATCAACCTCACTTTTTCCACAAGGTGGTGGTCCTATACCCATTCAGGATGACAATTGTTTTTATACGTCATTCTAATATACAGGTTAGGAGTTATTTTAAAATTTGATGAAATTTTGGCAGCATTTCGCTTTGGTCTCTAAGTACACAAAATGAGAGTGGTCAAATCAAATTCAACCACAACCAAATATGCACCCAGAGAACAACACAAAATGCAAGTTACCAAAAGTTTATCAAATTTTAAAATAACTCCTAACTTGTACATACTAAAAATGACGTATAAAAAATAATTGTTCATCCCAAACTGTCCAAACGGACAATTCAAGATTCAACACAAACAATGAAATTAATTAATTTAATGACCATTTGTGTCGAATCTCAAACGGGGAACTACGGTTCACTCATATGCACAACAACTTTCATACTAACTAGTATGAGCCTACGAGTTTGCAAGATTGAAAACCACATACATACAATAGACAGAAATAACATTATATACGAGCAACCAACAACAACAGCAATAACATTATATAAGTGAAATGTAACTTTTCATTACATAGAAAATGAAAAGTTTATCAAATTTTTTTACAATGGGATCATCATGAGAAGAAGTTCATCCATCCTATGGTTAGATTTTTTTTTAATATGTATATATACTTTATCATTTTCATTTTTTATAGTGGTATTAAAGAATTTGCATGGTGTGTTTTCAGGAACATGTCTCTGTTTTTAACTTGGTTGACAATGACAAAGATGTTGAGGGTATTGTTCCTGTGAAGCCTCCCAAAGTTGAAAGTTTCAAGCTTGTGGAGACAGTCAAAGATTTGGAGGAATTCGCTGCCAAGCTGCATTCTGTTGATGAGTTTGCGGTAAAAAATAATCACTTTCTTTCATTTGATTTTTGAACATTGTACTTCCTTTGTTGGACATCTACAATTTTCCTTGCTTTCTGCATTCTTTTGACATTTTTTTTATATTTTAGGTTGATTTGGAACATAACCAATATCGGTCATTCCAAGGGTTAACCTGTTTGATGCAAATCTCAACAGGGACGGAAGATTTTTTGGTGGACACTTTAAGACTTCACTCTCATATTGGACCTTATCTAAGGGAAGTGTTCATGGACCCTGCCAAAAGGAAGGTTTGTTTCGCACCATTGGTTTTTCTCTTCATTCAAAATATTTGTCTCTTCTTGTAATTTCCTGACCCTTTTCATGCTTTAATCAGGTTATGCATTATGCAGATAAAGATACTGTTTGGCTTCAAAGAGACTTTGGCATTTACATTTGTAATTTGTTTGACACTCACCAGGTTTGTTTTAATAAAATTTGATTCTCTTTCACATATTACTTATCAAGCCTACAAAATCTTTGTGCCTTGTCCATAATCTATATTCCTTTTTTATTGCTAAAAAGTGATAAAGCATAACAAATGGTGATAAAGCATAACAAAGAAGCAGGGCTAAAAAGTGAATGAAAGAAGAAGGGCAAGGGAACACTTACCAGACAATGGTGAACAAAAAGGAAGAACTGCACACGAAAGAAGAAGGAAGGGAACGTAGAAGCCTACGACCAGCAAAGAGGAGGACGAGGAAGAAGACGACAATAACCAGTGTGAAAGAAGAAGAGAAAGTGAAAAAAGGCTGAAAGGCGCGACTTTTGAAGTTTCAGAAAGGATGTATATTCACGGTTCCCCTTGAAACCGTGAATATTACACATATATTCACGGTTGAACAAAGAACTGTGGATAAATGTTAACTATTTATCCACGGTTACGACCCCAACCGTGGATAAATATTAAATCTATAATCACAGTTATATATACAACCGTGGACATATAGTACCCAATAATTAAACCCTAAAACCTAAAGTATATATCCACGGTTAAAAATACAACCGTCATTATAGACATCAATATATATCCACGGTTAACATCATAACCCTGATCATACCATGAATATATATCCACGGTTGTGCACATAACCGTGGACATATATTTCAGGTACTATATTTCCATGGTTGACTTCTCAACCGTAAATATATATTGACGTGTACGATGACGGTTATGATGTTAACCGTGGATATATAGTTTTCTCTGATTATATCATTCACCTTTTAATTTCAAAAATGCCACCGTGCATGTTTTTATCACTGATCCACTACAACCCGTGAATATATCCCGTTGTTATATCCAATTTTTGCACTAGTTATTAAAACACCTATTCACATACTTATGTTAGGTTTCAGGAATTCCTTTCCTAAACCCAAGATTTTCTAAGTCTCAAAGGGTTACCATACTTAACAACAACAATATCCCATCCATCATTTGCATGTCATCAATTGACATCTCAAGTTCAACATGAGCCATTTTAGCCTATTTGAATCCATTATCAATCAATAATTTCAATGGCACACCGAATGGTCTAAAACCTCATCAAGCCACAATCTCATTTCATGAATCCATCACAACCTTCATGGTTTAGTGTTCACATTCCTCATTTATAATCACACCTATTTTATAGGCTTCACCATCAATGGTCCTCTACCATTTTCACTATCATTTATCATCATACAAATCATCACCTAACATCGAGTACCTCATATCCATTTCTCAAAACCAATTCTTTTAGTCACAATATACACATTCCTAAATCTTAAGATTAGGATTCTTTAAAAATTCAATAATCATCTTTAAAAATTCAAAAACCACTCCAACATCAATAATTCATCATTTTCTCAAGAATTTCCCAAAGCCCTAAAATCTCAATTCTTAGGGTTTTCACCAAAAATTCATAATCATCAATCCAACCATTTATATGCATCATTCAAGCATCCATAGGCTAACAACATAGCACTCTAACTATCATCAACAATAACAACAATCCCCAATGGTTTTTTAACCTAGGGATTGGTTCCATATGCCATTATCCATCAAAATAACATCCAATCTCCTATCACAATACTTAAATAAACTCAAAACCATCAATAAAAGCCATGGGTGTTAAAAAATCATACCTCTTCACCAAGCACAATGGTGAATATGAAAATAAGGGAAAGAGAAGAGAAGAGATGAGCCAAGCTTTGCCTCCATGTCCAATACAAGCTTGTTAAATCCAAGGGATCCTCTTGATTTTGGGTGGAAATAGGCGGGGTGGTGGTGGTCATGTTTTGGCAAGATAAGGGAATAGAGAAGAAGAAAATGGAGTGTTCGGGGAGGGAGAAATAGGTGCCGAAATAAATGAAAGGAATAGAAAGGGGATGGATTTTGTTTTAAAAATCTTAACCCTTCATTAAAGCTTCTCCGTTTTATTATGAATAGGATCTCCGTTAGGGCTTAATACTTTATCTAAAAATTATTTCGAATACATATTCATACTCCCAATAATATTCTTAACAGCCCTGACCGATGGCATCTCAATCGAAGATACTTGGCCCAACACCCATATTTTAACCGGGTATAATTTTAACTCTAAAGCCTTAATAAATCATAATTAGTCCTCAAAAATCTCAATTTAATTATTTCAACATTTTTGGGACAGTCATTAACCCACGTATAATTATTTACCATTTATTCCTTATATTTAATCATTTATATAAAATTCAGGATGTTACAGTCCATCCACCAGTAGCCCCATTACCACGTCCACGACCACCAATGTGGCCTCCATGGTTCACAGGAGCAGAAGTAGTAGGATGTGTAGGAGTTTTGACTGGAGCATTAGGTCTCCTTGCAAGTAGAGGACATGCAGGTCGGATGTGACCCACTTGGTCACAGTTGAAGCAGACAACACCATCTTGGTGTACACACTCCCAGGCATAATGAGCTTATCTGCATTTAGTGCATCGTCACACGGGTGTTACTAAAACCACCGCCCCTTTCTTGGGCAACTGAAGAAGCACCTCTCTGAAATTGTCCTCTCCTGAAAGTACCGCGCCTCTTGAAGCTAGATGATTGCCCTTTCAGGCCTAAAGTCAAATCTAGAGGAATGTGATGGGGCATGCTCCTCATAGATACGACACTTGTTCAAAAGCACTGTGAAGCTCTTGATCTCCTGATGATAAATAGCCCTTTGGATGTCAGGACATAGGCCATTCTCAAACTTCACACATTTAGAAGCTTTCATCCCCTCTTACTGGTAAGGAGGGTAGAACTCACATAGTTCTTCAAATTTGGAAGCATACTCTTCCACAGATAGGTTGCCTTGCTTGAGCTGCATAAACTCAAGCTCTTTCTTGCTTTTGTAGCTCTTGGGCACATACTTCCTCATCAACTCAAACTTGAAATTCTCCCAAATCAAGGGAGTAACAGCAGCTAGCATTCGGTTCTTGGTGAGCCTCCACCAAGTCTCAACCTCATCTCTCAACATGAAGATAGCATACTCCACTTTTTGGAGTTCAGAGTAGTCGAAGCTTTCAAAGATCCTATCCACATCACGGATCCAGAAACATGCTTGTTAGAGTCTAAACCCTCCATGGAACTCTGAAGGCTTCCTCTTCTGAAATTTGTCAAGGTAATAAGCACCTTGAGCTACTTGAGGGGCTCGCCTATCATTGCCCTGCCACTCACGATTTTGCAATTCCAGGATGTCAGCAAAGCGGTTCAAGGCCTGAGCGACGGAATCATCCTGATCAGGGCGACAACAGGCCATCTCAAAATCACAACATCAACATCAACTAACATTAGTGAGTTAGTCAATAGACACTCCCATAGTCACAAACTATAGCAATTTATCTCATAATTAAGTGTCAATTCCCTACTATGTAATTTATCAAAAGCAATAGGGTAATATCAATCCAAGGCATGCTTTCACATTCCAATATCATGTACACATGCATAGACATAATAATTCATTATTGAGAGGGGTTAGTGTGAGAGAGCTTGGTCGGACTTGTCAAAATCAAACACCAATCACAATTAACACATCACAAGTGCAATTATATTGACAATCATCCCAATGAAGCATATTATGCTCTGATACCACCCAATATGGCGCCTTTAATCCGCTATTCGTTATTATGGATATCGGCTTCTAATTAATAAAAAAGTAGGGAAAATTTTTAACGTTTATTTCAATTCTTCATTAAGGTACACCATAATTCAAGTCGGATAATAATACCCTAGATCTAAATAGAAACCAATCCATATGTGAAGATATGGGAAGGTGAAAGTTGAGCAAGTACCTAATTGACTTCATCAACATATAAGATTGTCATGCACTAATTCCTTTATTATTCATATTGATTATCAATCATTCAAATTTAAGGTACATACCTATAGCCCTACACTTCAAGCCTAATAGTCCATAATCATGAGTATCCATAACAAAATTTTCCAAGAATCTACTTAGGTGACAATACCATCCATACATGCTAATTAATCATCAATCTTTGCTTCTTATCAACTAGTCCTCTTAATGGGGTCATAACCAATGTCAATTCCATTCCATAACCATATCCATGCAATATACATAATATCATGACATAATCTTAACATTCATGAATAATAACCTCATTCATGAAGGTTCATAAACACTAGCTCCCAACATACTAACAAAATCATTAATCAATCTCTACATCCCAAGTATATCAACAAATAATTGAACAATATTCATTCATAATTTCAAAAACCTAGGCATTTACACAAATAGACAAGCTATACAAAATAATGCCTAATTATATTAAATTCTATAAAAGAATCTAAATCATCAATTCCAAAAAAGAAATACCGACCAAGGCAGCCACCATACCCTCTTCACACCAAGTCGCCTCTCCAAAAAGAATGTCACTCCACCATGTCCACCTACATCATAAGGCTAAAATGGACAACATGGAGAGTGAGTATATTTTATCAATGATGAGCAATGATAATGATAATTCATGCATAGTGAAGCAATCTTATACATTTTCCATTAACATGTCTAATCTTATTGGTATAATACATAGACTATAATTTAATAATCAAAATCACACATCATACACTCCAAAAACCAACTCATGCTAAACTCTTCAAATATCAATATAATTTCACCAACAATGGTCATCACTACATTTGTTCACTAGCAAAACAACACCAACAATATTTCTCAATTCAAGGTACTCATAAGACATATTCATTTTGGGTACTGCAATTCAAATGCCATGTCCTTATTAATAATGCATATGCAATCAGACCAACTTTGAATAATTTCATTTTCTCTTCATGTGCATATTTTACTCATATGACTACAACCACACACAATTGTTCAATATTTAAAACCAACACAAGGTTTCATTTTCAAGATCAACACAAGATCATTAAATATCACATGGTATACACTACGACCACGCATAGTCATTTATACAATCAACCAACGCAAGGTTATTATTCTCAAGATCAATGCAAGATCATTAGATATCATATATGAGTTATATTATGCATGCCATGAGATGCAAAAAGTGCATATGGTGGTCCTAATTTTTATATGAATTCCACTTCATTATCATGCATAAGCCAAAAAGACACGTCAAGGGTACATCACCATCACAATTATCAATTCACCATCAATGTCATTTAAAGAGTCTTACTTCACATATTCATCACACATGGCAACAATGGAAACATCCAAGACCATCATGCAAATATACATCACACACGCATACATTATCAACTTCATGACAATACATTTAGAAAATAAACTCATCTCCTACCTCAAGAGAAGTACTCCGATGGGTTGGAGGAGCTGGATGGTCCCGCCTCACAAGAATAGTCAAAGCTTATATTTTCAATAAGTACAAGGCCAAATCAAACATCATTCTATCATTAAATCAATATCAACAACTAAGTCTCCTTTTAGAGATACATAAGTATATTCGTGTATGTGAAACTTTGTTATGCTTATGTCTTCACCATCTTGGAGGTTTGGAACCTAAACCATCCCTATCACATTTTTTGTCTTAGGATTTGAAATTCATTATTTGTAATTAAACAAAATTAAAGGAGTCATTCATTAGGCTCTCTGAAGCCTTAATTAAATTGTTCACCTCATTACCTTTCATTTTTAATAATTTTCCCATAGAAGGCATTAAGTCCTTCATCACTTAGCATTTCTAGTCAATTTTGTTCTTTATTCTTTTTAGACAACAATTGTCACTAATGGTCCTTAAATATTAAGGTATCTTATTATAATTCTTTGGAAACACCATTTATTCCTAATGACTTCCTACCATTACCAATCACTACAACTCATCTATAACTTTTATTTCTCATTCACTAGTAGTTCTCCTAAAATCATGGTCATATCTAATTTTAAATCATGACTTAAATTTTCTTACTTACATGGCAAAGTCACCTATCACCAACAACAATCTTCTCTAAGTTTAACTAGTAGCTTTTTCATGCCCAATGTGATCTAATAATATTTTCTAGACCAATAATCTTTTCTTTCAACTCCAATAGTCCATATTCATCATCTAATCCACTTCCACACTACACACTTTTTCTTTTTAAATTCTCTTACCTAATAACCATCCAAATTCTTAAACCATATTTGTTTGCACCCACACAATCTTATAATTACTCTTTTAAGTCCTAATATACTCTAACAACTTTATTCATCTTAGTAACATGCCTATTCCTTACTAATTCATATAATCCTTCACCTAACTCATGACACATCACACTCTTTGTCAATCAATAATTTCTCAACACTAACTCTAATTACTAACCTACATCCAACAAGAGGTTTCAAGCTCATTTAACAAGGTCAATACATTTTTTGAACCTATTCTTGCCTCTTTCCTACATCAAGGAGGATTTTTGAAGCTTACCACTTAGCATATACTTTTTACTAACACCAATCAATTCTAGAATGCTACCTAATGCCTCATAATTACATCAAAACCATTCTTAAGCCATTTCAAGTCCAAAACAATTTTTCCTTCAAATTAAAGTAAGCTACCAATTTAAGATTTTGTACCTAATACCATGCAAAACCAAATCATTTGTTCGTACAAAAATTAATCTCATTTCAACAACTAATTCAATAAAATTCAAGTCATAAAAACAATTATCCAACAATAACAACAACAAATTCTCAATGGTCTCCTAACCTAGGTTTTGGGTTCCACATGCAAAACATCAATTTTTCCAACACCATTCTCATAATCTATAATATATTATGCTACTATTTTACAGCCTATTAAGGGTTCATGACTTACCCCAATGGAATCCTAAATTCCAAATTCAAGAGAGCAAGAGGAAGTGAGGTTGAGAGATTCAAGCACCCAATGCAACTCCATGCTCCACCAAGGTGTAGAATAACCCACCTAGACCATGAAATTTTCATCACAAGCTTAGGTGCATTCAACTAGAACTTTGGTTTTTCCATGGATGAAGAGAAGAAGAAGAACTTGAATGAAATAGGGAAAAGAGAAGAAGAAACATGGAGCTTAGGGTTTCATGACACTTACTCAAGTTTTCCTTGCAAGAAATTTCACAAGGTCACCATCAAAGGAGCTAGCTTTGTCACGAAATCGAGAGGGAGAGGAGATGGTGATTTTCGGTCTCCTTGGCAAAAAAAAGAGCTGCAGCAGCGTGAAAGGCAAGAGGAGGAAGAGGGAAGGTCATTTGTCTTATATGCTAATTTACCACATTGCACTTCACTTAAAATTTTTGGCTCCAAGGCCTGTTTTTTGGCAAATTCATTATTTTGGGCCCAATTGCTGATGGGAAACAGACCTTGAAAGTGTACATGGCCAGCCCAATTGGTTAGGGAAAATTCGTCGCGTTTTGGCTCGAAAATGAAGTGTTTTGGCCGCCGGGGGCCCTTTTTTCGTGTAATTAATTATCTATAAATTTTTCTAGGTTTATTTTTGTGTTTAACATATTTATTTGAGTGTTTTCTAATACTTAATAATTATATTTGGGTTAGTGAATTTTTGAGGCCCAATTAAGGCTCATTGCCCGAATCGTTCGCTTTCTAACGTTAAACGACACCGATAAATCCCGAATAATTCACGATAAATTCCAGGAATGCTCAAATTAATTTTAAGTTCATCTTTGGGACACAAGTATTGTGACGTCCTAGGTCAATTTACATTTATTTTTATTCATTCTAGTAAATTTTACAATAATTTTTTCACATTTAACAATAATTAATTAAGCCCTAAATCAAAATAGCATTCATTTCTCCCTAACATGTTCAAAGGACATTATCTCTTTTACTCAAATAGCGTAATCGTATATCCCTTTGATTAATCAAGGCTTGGACGGACTGAAAATAGTTAATTACAATGTCCTAATCGATTACCAAGCAACGAGTAATCGATTACCAGCTTCCTGGAATGGTTCATAGGATCAGGGGCATTATTTAATCGATTACCTCAACTACCTAATCGATTACCATGGTTCTGTTGAGTTCACAATCGATTACAGAACCTTGGCTAATCGATTACAAGGTTTCTGTTTGACACGTAATCGATTACCCACTGAGGTATAATCGATTATGTTGCAGACAGAGGCCTTGTAATCGATTACACCTTAGAGGCTAATCGATTACACCCTGTCATTATGCAGAAATTATGCAGATTTTGCATCCCAAGTGAACTTCTTAACTACCAAAGATTATGTAAACGATGTCGGAATGCCACCAAATTTTAACACAAGTTAAAACACATTAATTGTGATGTGTGACAGCTGACCGCACTCAAAAATTCCTAAAAATGAGAGATTTATGCGCCTAAATGTGTTTATCCCATTTTAAGGCATTTTAGGGTAGTCAATGAGTCCATTTTTGGCAAAATAGGTCCATTCCATTCTTCACAAACCACAATTAACATATCTAAGCCATTACATCCCTTCCACTACATCAAAACCACATATATCATCATTTGACCATGCTAGTTCCTAGCTCATGCATAAAACAACTATCCAAAAGCTTAAAACACACCACCTAAGGAGCTATAATTCACACTCCCAACATTCATTCTCCATCAAACAAGCAAGACCTGCCCGTAAACATTTATGTCTAATTTATGAAGCTTATAATGAATTCTCTTTTCCATCACCAACATACAATCTTGATCTAATACTTATTACAAACCTTCATAACTACATTAATCACACTTAAATTAGTCTAACACACATGGAAGGCATATATCAACATAACACATATAAAGCACAACACACACACATCCTTCAATTCATAATTCTCTGCACTCCTTGGCATCAACTCTCCGCTTGGCGCGTCTCCGGGGCTTCAACCTCTTCCCTGTCATTGGTTACTAAAATTAAAGAAACAACAGCAAGGGTGAGTGTTTGGTATCATAATTAATATAGAATGGCAATTCAATAACAAGATACATATTCACTAGTTGTAGTTTCTGCCATTTATCTTACCTCTTGTCCTCAATTTCCACTTACCAATCAAATTTGATTCCAATCTCTTGATCCACAATTTGCCAATCACAATCAACAATTATCATGAAACACATTCATATCATTCTACAATGCTAACAATGCATCAAATAACACAACTGACTCTCATATTAAATCGACGCCTAGTATCCGGATACTAAAAGGATCGGTCTTCAGCTGGGGGTCCTACTTGACACCCCGTGAACCCTGCTTGGTCCACTGAGTCCTGCTTGACTCTCCACCTCAACCACTGGGTCCTACTTGACCACTGGGTAGCTCAACTGGGCACAAACACCACGGGAGCCAGAAACGAGGGGCTGTACATACCGTCGGCTGTCCCACACCACATAATCATACATGTATAATCATATTCCTCATATCATATCGTAAGTGGCCAGCAACAAAACATATACTCATCAATTGGGCGACCCACTTGTCAAGCCCGTCAT
Organism: Clitoria ternatea; assembly: GCA_037962975.1. Taxonomy (NCBI): domain Eukaryota; kingdom Viridiplantae; phylum Streptophyta; class Magnoliopsida; order Fabales; family Fabaceae; genus Clitoria; species Clitoria ternatea. The sequence goes on from CM075673.1 coordinate 47,989,788, forward strand.
CACAACGCCACTATGCTCATCAAATCATCATCATTCAATTCACATTGTGCTCATAATCATCACAAATCATACACAATTTACATTCATACACATACAATTATCATTCCTTATCTATTCTCATTACTTCCACATTTAATTCAATGATTCAATTCAATTATACTTACGTATTCTAATTAATTATAACCCAAACACCCCCTTACCTCGATTCCGAGTTTCGACGGTTCGTTCTTGGTGTTGATGACGCCCTCTAGACGCTGCGTTCAAGGTTCCACCTCCGAATCCAATATTCGTTTCACCGTTCGATCCTCCGACGTCCGTTCCGCTACCTACGGAGGTCGAAACGCATAACCCAACAATGTTTAACCACCCTCGTTACTCTAAAGACCATTTTCGAGCTCCCATGCACTAGAGGAGTAGGAAATCGAAGCTCCCACCTCCATGCATGGCCATTGTCTAGAGAGAGAAAATGAAAAGGGGAAGATAACTCAATTTTAATGGGTCCATTGAACTCACCTCGAAGCCACGATCTCAAAAACGTGATTAATTTGAAGTTTCGACGCAAGATGGAGCTTCCCTTGAAGCATGCAATTCACGGCTATGGTGGGAAGAAGAATAGGAAGAAGGAGTACACGCGTGAAGTGAGGAAGAAGAAGAGGAAATTAAGATTTTAATACTCAAGGGTAGTTTGGTCATTTCTTATTTCAATTACATTTTCCTTTAAAAGTTTTAATTAAAACTTTTACCTTTACCTTTCACCCTTCACCTTTTACCTCATTGTAACTTCAAATTTACCTCCTTCTATTTACCTTCATTTAATCTTTTATAATTGATTAATCAAATAAATTTATTTATTCCCACAACATTTAATTATTTCTAATTGCATTTTTAATACTAATAATTCCCAAAATTTCAATAAATCCGGTTGGGCAATTATTAATATTTTTCGCCAATTAAAACTTTTCTAAAATATTAGGGATGTTACATCCACTCCCCCTAAAAAGGGATTTCGTCCCCGAAATCAACGTACCTTATTAAAAAAGATCGGGGTACAACCGCCTCATGTCCGCTTCCAACTCCCATGTATAGGCCATCCCATTTAGATTCTGCCACTTCACTTTCACCAACGGTACCTCTTTGTTTCTTAGTCGTTTAGTTTGATATCTTTCAATACCAATAGGTGCCACCTCTACAGTCAAATCTTCTTTCAGCTCAATAGAATCTTCAGGTACAATCATGGAGTCACAAGGAATGTATGCTCGAAGTTGCGACACATGAAACACATTGTGAATATTAGTCAACGATTGGGGAAGATCCAATCGGTAAGCAACATCACCAATTTTCTCCAGAATCTGATACGGCCCAATGTACCGCGGGTTAAGCTTATGGCTCTTGAGTATCCGACCTACACCTTTGGTAGATGAAACCCTCAGAAATACCCAATCTCCCACCAGAAACTCAAGTGGCCTATGACGATTGTCATAGTAACTCTTCTGACGGTCTTGTGCAATTTTTATCTTTTCACGAATCATTATCACCTGATCGTTCATTTCCTGAATTAACTCAGGCCCCAAATGGATTGCATCTCTGTCCTCATTCTAGCATAAAGGCGTACGACACCGTCTTCCGTATAAAGCTTCATAAGGAGCCATTCCAATGCTACTATGGTAACTGTTATTATAAGCAAATTCCAATAATGGTAGGTATTTCTCCCATGAACCACCTTGCTCCAGTACACAAGCTCTAAGCATGTCTTCCAAGGTCTGGATTGTACGCTCAGACTGGCCATCAGTCTGGGGATGATGAGCAGAACTCAACCTCAGTTCAGTACCCAATTCCTGTTGTAAACTTCCCCAGAATCTGGAAGTAAACCGAGGATCACGATCTGAAATAATACTCACAGGTACACCATGTAGTCTTACAATTTCTGTAATGTATAATCTAGCCAGCCGGTCCAATGACCATTTCATATTCATAGATAAGAAGTGAGCATTCTTTGTCAGCCTATCCACAATTACCCATATTGCATTACAACCAGAACGGGTACGGGGTAACCCGGATACGAAATCCATAGTAATGCCTTCCCATTTCCACATTGGAATTTCCAGAGGTTGAAGTAGACCTGGGGGTCTCTGGTGTTGACCTTACACTTCTGACATACCACACAAGATCTTACATACTCTATGATTGCTTGTTTCATGCCTGGCCACCAGAACTCTCTCTTCAAATCATGGTACATTTTTGTAACACCAGGATGAATGCTAAAAGAACTTTTATGGGCTTCAGCTAACACGGCCTGCCTAAAGTCACCTTTTGTAGGCACTACAACCCGGTTTCTGAATCTCCAAATTCCATCAGTACCTTTGATTAGCTCCATATTCTTTCCTCTTGCTTGGGTATCGAGCAATTCTAGTAACTCTTCATCTTTCTCCTGAGCCACAGCTAAAGATTCTAAGAATTCATTAGAGATCTTCAGCATCCCAATCATCATTTGATTCGGAGCTTGCACAGCAACCCCAAGGTTCATGTCGCGAAAGTCTTCTAACAATTCTTGCTCTTTGCCCATCAAGAAGGCTGCATGTAATACTTTTCTACTTAAAGCATCTGCCACAACATTTGCTTTTCCAGGATGGTACTTCAAATCAAAATCATAATCTTTTAGGTATTCTACCCATCTCCTTTGTCTCATGTTTAACTCTTTCTGATCGAACAAGTATTTCAAGCTTTTGTGGTCACTGAATACCACAAAACGAGAACCATATAAATAATGACGCCAGATTTTTAATGCAAACACCATTGCTGCAAGCTCTAAGTCGTGGGTAGGGTAATTCTGCTCATGGGGTCTCAATTGCCTTGAAGCATAGGCAATCACCCTGTCGTCCTGCATCAATACACATCCTAAACCAAACTTAGATGCGTCACAATATACCACAAATTCTTTTGTCACATCTGGTAGTGCAAGCACAGGTGCAGTAGTTAAACATCACTTCAGAGTTTGAAAACTCAATTCACACTTATCTGACCATACAAATGGGTTATCCTTTCTTGTCAATTGAGTTAAAGGAAGAGCAATACGAGAAAATCCTTCAATAAAACGGCGATAGTAACCAGCCAGTCCCAGGAAACTCCTAATCTCTGTCACTGATTTAGGTCTCTCCCAGCCCATAACTGCTTCAATTTTGGATGGATCAACAGATACTCCATCCCTAAAAATTACTGGCCCAAGAATTGCACACTTCCTTCCCAGAAATCACATTTAGACAGCTTGGCATACAGCCCTTTCTCCCGCAATATCTGTAAAACAATTCGAAGATGTTGTGCATGTTCCTCAATGGACTTTGAATACACCAATATATCATCAATGAATACTACCACAAATTGATCCAAGTAAGGTTGGAAGATCCTATTCATGTAGTCCATGAAGATAGCAGGAGCATTCGTCACCCCAAAGGGCATTACTACATACTCAAAGTGTCCATATCGAGTCCGGAACGCCGTCTTAGGAATATCTTCCGATTTCACTCTTATTTGGTGATATCCGGACCTCAAGTCAATCTTGGAAAATACCTCAACGCCTCTCAACTGATCCAACAGATCATCGATTCATGGTAAAGGGTATTTGTTTTTAACTGTCAACTTATTCAGCTGCCGATAATCGATACACATTCGCATGCTGCCATCCTTCTATTTCACCAACAACACCGGAGCGCCCCATGGTGAAGCACTCGGTCGGATAAACCCCTTTTCTAACAGCTCATTCACTTGCTTCTTCACTTCAGTCAATTCCACCGAAGACATTCTATATGGTGCACGGGACACAGGCTCGGCCCCAGGAATTAAGTCAATGGCAAAGTCAATCTCTCGATTGGGAGGTAACCCCAGAATTTCTCCCGGAAATACATCAGGAAAATCACACACTATGGGAATATCATTGGGATTAAGATTATACCGTCCTTCTGAAGTAAATAGAATAGCATAAGTTGCAGAGACATTACTTACCACATTCTTAGTGTCCAATTCTTGAGAGAATACTATAGTCTTGCGGTAACAATCCACCATAACATGGTTTGCAGACAACCAGTCAAGACCCAAGATAACATCTAAATCTTTCAACGGCATATATATTAAATTTACCCAAAAGGAACGGTCTTCAATTTGCATTGGTAATCCTCCACACATGGTGGTGGCACGGAATGTAGAACCAGTAGGGGTGGAGACATTAAGGGCATTCTCCATTAACACCACTGGTAACCCAAACCGCCTCACACAACTTTCAGAAATAAAAGAATGTGTTACACCCGAATCATAAATTACATTTACCAGATAGTCATGAATAACGCACTTACCCTGCACCAAATTATCAGTTCTTGCAACCTCTGAAGCATCGAAAGCGAACACTCGTCTAGTCATAACATTTTGAGCACCGCTAGTCCTCCTCGGGCGTTGGCCTCCACGACCACTGCTATTCCTACCTCCTCTTTGAAAATTACCACCACGGGCCACAGAAGTATTAGCTCGACTGCTATGTTCATCTTGTTGTTGCCTCTGTGGGCAATCTGGCCTAAGATGCCCCGGTTGTCCATATTGGAAGCAAACAATCTGGCTGGCCGGACAATGTTTTGCAATATGGCCCTCCCGGCCACAATTATAACAGGTACGGCTACCAGAGTGACCACCAGAACGGCCTGCAGAACTACGGCCCGAAGAAGAAGATGTAGTGGAAAACTTGCCTCCACGGAAAAACTGACCCATCTTTTTAAAACTGAATCCTTTAGCCTTCAAGGGTCTTTTGTCCCTTGATTGAGACACTCTCTGTAACTGCACTTCCTCAGCAAGTCTGGCCTTATTTACCAGAGTAGGATAGTCACGGATCTCCATAGGAACAATGACACTTCGGAGTTTAATTCTCATCCCGGATTCATACTTTGCACACTTACTGCCTTCGGTTCCTTCAAGAGAAAAAGGATGATAGAAATCACACAGTTCATCAAACTGTGATGTGTATTCTGCTACTGACATTTTGCCTTGCTCAAGTTTTAGAAATTCCATCTCCTTACGGATTTTATAATTATCTGGAAAGTATTTAGCAAGAAATCTCCGCTTGAAATTCATCCACATTAATGGTTCACTCGCAGCATTCATCTGAATCTTAGTCCTTGACCACCACACACGAGCCTCATCATTCAATTGATAAGTAGCAAATTGGACTTTCTGTTCTTCGGAGCATTCAATGTATTCAAATGTTTGCTCAATTTCTCACATCCAGACATGAGCCCCATCATAATCATGGCCTCCTCTATAAACAGGTGGATTCCTCTTCAGGAATTTATCAAGAGTGGGACCAGATTCAGTCCTACTCAACAGTTGGGAAAATTTTGAGAAGAATTCATCTCCTCCTCCTGAACTAGTTCCTTCAGCCATAAAGTAGTTCTACAATAACCAAACACATCACCATTAATAACCAATGGTCTATCAGGGATAGGGCATTTACCTCATACATATATATAACATAATGCCACCAGAGTGCCAAGGGAAATGATGCCAAGTTGACCTGTTACAACTCAATTCACACACAAACAATTGTAATACAATTCAAAAATAGTCCAACATGGGACTCAAACTATCCTCTAACACTGCCCATTCACCCGGCTCTAGAAAGAACCGCTCTGATACCACCTGTGACGTCCTAGGTCAATTTACATTTATTTTTATTCATTCTAGTAAATTTTACAATAAATTTTTCACATTTAACAATAATTAATTAAGCCCTAAATCAAAATAGCATTCATTTCTCCCTAACATGTTCAAAGGACATTATCTTTTTTACTCAAATAGCGTAATCGTATATCCCTTTGATTAATCAAGGCTTGGACGGACTGAAAATAGTTAATTACAATGTCCTAATCGATTACCAAGCAACGAGTAATCGATTACCAGCTTCCTGGAATGGTTCATAGGATCAGGGGCAGTATTTAATCGATTACCTCAGCTACCTAATCGATTACCATGGTTCTGTTGAGTTCACAATCGATTACAGAACCTTGGCTAATCGATTACAAGGTTTCTGTTTGACACGTAATCGATTACCCACTGAGGTATAATCGATTATGTTGCAGACAGAGGCCTTGTAATCAATTACACCTTAGAGGCTAATCGATTACACCCTGTCATTATGCAGAAATTATGCAGATTTTGCATCCCAAGTGAACTTCTTAACTACCAAAGATTATGTAAACGATGTCGGAATGCCACCAAATTTTAACACAAGTCAAAACACATTAATTGTGACGTGTGACAGCTAACCGCACTCAAAAATTCCTAAAAATGAGAGATTTATGCGCCTAAATGCGTTTATCCCATTTTAAGGCATTTTAGGGTAGTCAATGAGTCCATTTTTGGCAAAATGGGTCCATTCCATTCTTCACTAACCACAATTAACATATCTAAGCCATTGCATCCCTTCCACTACATCAAAACCACATATATCATCATTTGACCATGCTAGTTCCTAGCTCATGCATAAAACAACTATCCAAAAGCTTAAAACACACCACCTAAGGAGCTATAATTCACACTCCCAACATTCATTCTCCATCAAACAAGCAAGACCTGCCCATAAACATTTATGTCTAATTTATAAAGCTTATAATGAATTCTCTTTTCCATCACCAACATACAATCTCGATCTAATACTTATTACAAACCTTCATAACTACATTAATCACACTTAAATTAGTCTAACACACATGGAAGGCATATATCAACATAACACATATAAAGCACAACACACACATCCTTCAATTCATAATTCTCTGCACTCCTTGGCATCAACTCTCCGCTTGGCGCGTCTCCGGGGCTTCAACCTCTTCCCTGTCATTGGTTACTAAAATTAAAGAAACAACAGCAAGGGTGAGTGTTTGGTATCATAATTAATATAGAATGGCAATTCAATAACAAGATACATATTCACTAGTTGTAGTTTCTGCCATTTATCTTACCTCTTGTCCTCAATTTCCACTTACCAATCAAATTTGATTCCAATCTCTTGATCCACAATTTGCCAATCACAATCAACAATTATCATGAAACACATTCATATCATTCTACAATGCTAACAATGCATCAAATAACACAACTGACTCTCATATTAAATCGATGCCTAGTATCCGGATACTAAAAGGATCGGCCTTCAGCTGGGGGTCCTACTTGATACCCCGTGAACCCTGCTTGGTCCACTGAGTCCTGCTTGACTCTCCACCTCAACCACTGGGTCCTACTTGACCACTGGGTAGCTCAACTCGGCACAAACACCACGGGAGCCAGAAACGAGGGGTTGTACATACCGTCGGCCATCCCACACCACATAATCATACATGTATAATCATATTCCTCATATCATATCGCAAGTGGCCAGCAACAAAACATATACTCATCAATTGGGTGACCCACTTGTCAAGCCCGTCATCACAACGCCACTATGCTCATCAAATCATCATCATTCAATTCACATTGTGCTCATAATCATCACAAATCATACACAATTTACATTCATACACATACAATTATCATTCCTTATCTATTTTCATTACTTCCACATTTAATTCGATGATTCAATTCAATTATACTTACGTATTCTAATTAATTATAACCCAAACACCCCCTTACCTCGATTCCGAGTTTTGACGGTTCGTTCTTGGTGTTGATGACGCCCTCTAGATGCTGCGTTCAAGGTTCCACCTCTGAATCCAATATTCGTTTCACCGTTCGATCCTCCGACGTCCGTTCCGCTACCTACGGAGGTCGAAACGCATAACCCAACAATGTTTAACCACCCTCGTTACTCTAAAGACCATTTTCGAGCTCCCATACACTAGAGGAGTAGGAAATCGAAGCTCCCACCTCCATGCATGGCCATTGTCTAGAGAGAGAAAATGAAAAGGGGAAGATAACTCAATTTTAATGGGTCCATTGAACTCACCTCGAAGCCACGATCTCAAAAACGTGATTAATTTGAAGTTTCGACGCAAGATGGAGCTTCCCTTGAAGCATGCAATTCACGGCTATGGTGGGAAGAAGAATAGGAAGAAGGAGTACACGCGTGAAGTGAGGAAGAAGAAGAGGAAATTAAGATTTTAATACTCAAGGGCAGTTTGGTCATTTCTTATTTCAATTACATTTTCCTTTAAAAGTTTTAATTAAAACTTTTACCTTTACCTTTCACCCTTCACCTTTTACCTCATTGTAACTTCAAATTTACCTCCTTCTATTTACCTTCATTTAATCTTTTATAATTGATTAATCAAATAAATTTATTTATTCCCACAACATTTAATTATTTCTAATTGCATTTTTAATACTAATAATTCCCAAAATTTCAATAAATCCGGTTGGGCAATTATTAATATTTTTTGCCAATTAAAACTTTTCTAAAATATTAGGGATGTTACAAGTATTCACTCCCAATAATTATCTAATGTTTCCCGGCCCGTTGGACCTGTCTCTGTATTCTGCTCGTACGTTGTTCATCAATTAAACGACGACAGTAATCATCGTATTCGTCGTATTAATTCAAGGGGTTCCCAATTAATTTTTCTACACGCCTAGGGTATCAAATAATATTTTATATAATTATTCTATTTATGAGCTCTAATTAATTAATCTTACTTAAAATTTTAGATGTTACATCGTTAGCAATTCAACCCAGCCAAATTCTGAGGGAGGTTGGTTTTAGAGGATTAATGGTGTGTGATATAACAAATGTAACATCCCGAATTTTATATATTTTATTAAGTATGAGGAATAAATGATAAATAATTAACGGTGGTCAATGACTTTCCCAAAAATATTGAAATAATTAAATTAAGATTTTTGAGGATTAATTCTAATTTATTGAGACTTTAAGAGTTAAAATTATACCCGGTAAAAATATGGGTGTCGGACGAAGTATCTCCGATTGAGATGCCATTTGTAACATCCCAGTTTTGAAATTAAATGCCGAATGAAGAATAAACCATTAAGACTTGATTTCAACTAGAAAATAACTGTTAATTACATTTAACTAAGTAGATTTAAGCCATTAAAATATAAAAATGGTGGTGGTCAGGGGATGGGGTGGAGTGCACGTGGCTGCTGGGCACACACTCTCCCATCCCACTCTTCTCTTATTTGTGCGCATGTACATATATATATATATGTAAAACGTGAGCCCTTGGCGATGAACACACTTGCTATTTCTTCAGACTCCCTCCTCCGTCACTTCATTCTCTACTTTCCTCTCTTCGTCTCCATCTTTCTTCTCTTCTCTCACTCTTCGCTCCTGGAGACCTTGGTTGCAGTACTGACGAACAGACTACACTCCATCCCAGAATCAGGCGCAGGATACGACAAAGCCAAGGAAGACCGAACGAACCAGGAGAAAGACATCGGACCCAACGACAAGAACGGAAAAGGTTTCTGAGGTTCTTCTAAAGGTAGGGGGCGCTTGCATGTCGAATGCATGGTCTAAGAACGGTACCGGATGAACATACTGCTGAGTGTGGGTGTGTGTGTGTGTGCATGTATTCATAATTATTAAAACTGATGCATGATTTAAGATTCTGATAGTGATTTTTGTGGCGATGGTGTAGCCTGTTAGTGGATGATAATGATGAATGATATGCATGGATCTATTTTCTTGTCACTATGAAAAATATGTATGTGCATGCTCTTAATTGGATTGCTCAATGTTGTTAGTCTGATGACCGATTGTAACATGCGCTGGTGTGATTGACTGAATGATTACGAGTAGTGTGGGAAATCCCTTCTTGCTTGATGACTACGGCGACGGTGTTCGTGGCGCGATGATGTGTAATAATGAATGTGTTAGTTGCATGAGTGAGAGTGGGGTGACCCATAGAAGGTCAAGAACCCCAAGGGAAATGACTTCCAGTTACCAACCCTGGCTAGATCCCAATAGTGCTCGTGGTAGCTGTTGGAGCTAGAGAAGAGAGTCTTGAGACGCCGTGGGGAGGCCGGTGCCACCTTGTAAGAGCTGAGGGACGAGGGGCCAGAAGAAAAGGGGACAGTAACTGAGAGTCTTTACCCGAGTCGGATCCGCAGGCATGCATATAGAAATAAGGCCGATTGTGGTGGTGTATAAATTTATGTATGTACATGTGTATGATTTTGAATGCATGAATATATATATGGATGTGGAATAAACTCTGTGTATTATGTGTGTCATGAATGTTGTTTGAACTGTAAGAACTTGGTTACTTGAGAAAGGTTGAATGATAGCAGGAGCGTGTACTGACGCTGATACCGAGTCTGTGAGTATCATTTTACATGTAAAAGCTCACCCCTGCAGTGGTCATTTTCAGTGAATGTCTCTCGAGAGGAGGATCAGAAGCAGAGCTGGAATGCTGGGCGGAGTGCTGATGCATTTGGAAGGCTTAATTAAGGCGTTGTTAGACTAAGCCCTGACTGGTTCATACCGGATGTTAATGTTTTGGGATGAATAGACTTTATGGGCAAGGAGAAATCCGATTTTGTATTGTAAATATTGACATACACTCTTATGTATATATGGATGTATGGTTTTGTGTGTGTGATGCTATGTGCTGCCTTGTTTCATAATTGTGCTTTAATGGATACGCAGGGACAGTATGATTGAGCAGGCTATAGTCAAGTCAGAGTGAATTGAGAATTGTCTTAGGAAAATTTATGTCGGGTACGTTGGGCGGAGTCGTACCCCGCCCGAAGTATGGGAGCAATTCGCCCAAGCGAGAAGACCCGCGCTGGAGCGATGTAGTTGTTAGAATGGAACACCGTTCAATTACCTTTCCTATCCGTTGTGATGCTAACGCAATCCAGACCCCGGTGTTGACCCCTGATTTGGGCGTGGTGGTTGAGTCCGCCCAGGCGTTGTCATAATTAGTTGAGTTGGGCGGAATAGGTTCAGACTCTTCCTTCTTCCACAACCTACTACCGCATGCATACCTTGTAATTTCCCGTTTTTCTGAGTGAAGTACGAGCGTGAGGATTTATCGAGTGAACCCTTGTCCATATCCGATTGAGAAATTACCTTGTCTTGTGTTGGAGTGGCGTTGTGCTGACATCGTTTAGGCGGTGTGAGACAACGGATGAGCGGGTCACTTTCGCCCTCGAGTCCGCCCAGGATAAATATACCCCGCCTAGCCAGGTAGGATGATTCGAACTCCGCCCTTCCACCGAATGCTACGCGTGTGAATGTATTAACATCTTCCCCTTAACTATTTCCTCCTATTGAGTGACCAGTGTTACTCGAAGGAAAGCTTCCTTGTGAAATCCCCTCTATCCGCTGTTGCATTACCATACTCCGCCTGGACGGTATCAGACCCCGTCTAAGCGAACAAACGGTGTTGTGTAATCCGCCCTGGTGCTGGTGTGTTACGATAAACCCTATGAGCCGGTCCCAGTCTTAGCTTCTCTGTAGGTCGCAATATGCGTGTGAATGCTCTTTGTTTCCCCCCTTGCCTGCTCCCTTCTATATCAAATGTTACGTGACTGTTTTTGTGAAAAATTTTATCATATTTTTGGAATTATTAGTTGCAATTAATAAGGTGTTACACCATTGGTCAGGGATATTAAGAATATTATTGGGAATCCAAATATGTATTCGGAATAATTTTTGTTCATAATAAAACGGAGAAGCTTTAATGAAGGGTTAGAATTTTTAAAACAAAAACCCCTCCCTCTCTTTTCTTTCTTCTCATTTTCAGTAGTTTCACTCTCCCTCTCACCCAACTTCATTTTTTACTCTTTCTTCTTCTTTCTTTTGCCTAAAACCATGCCTCCCTCTTGTGTGGCCATTCTTCACTCAAATCAAAATTAAAGCTTCGGTTCATGAAGATTTAATGGGACCTTGGAGCAAATATTTGATGGTCTTCACTTGTTATCTCTTTATTTTTGTGTTTGGCTTGAGCAAGGAGAAAAATGTATGATTTTTGAACACCCATGGCTTTTATTGATAGTTTTTGAGTTATTGAAGTATTGTAATGGGAGGTTAGATGTTGTTTTGATAAATAATGATATATAGAACCAAACCCTAGGTTGGATGACCTTGGGGGTTTATTGTTGTTGTTGATAATGAATAGGATAGATTGTTGCTAGCCTAATGATGTTTGAAATGATGCATATAAATGGTTGGAATTGATGATGGTGAATTTTGGTGAAAACCCTAGGAATTGAGATTTTAGGGCTTTGGGAAATTCTTGAGAAAGTTATGAGTTATTGATGTTGAAGTGGTTTTATATATGAGAATGAGTTTTTGAATGGGTAATATTGATTTTTGATGTTGAGGAATTATGAAAATCAAGAAAATAGGGTAATGACTCCAAGTTGTTTAAGGTGTTAAAAGTTGATATATTGTTAGGAGAGGCTTGAACAATGAGGATGATGATTATTGAACTCTAAAGAATCCTAATCCTAAGATTTAGGAATGTGTATATGATGATAGTGATAGGAAACCATTGATGGTGAAACCTATAAATAGGTGTTGTTATGAATATGAAATGATGAATATGAACACTAAAACCATAGTGAAATAAGAAATGTGACTTGATGAGGTTCTAGACCATGTTGTGTGCCATTGAATTGGTTAATAGATGATAATAAAATGAGCTAAGAGGCTTATAATGGATTTGAATGAAATAATGGCAAGTGGATGGTTTAAGTGATGAAGAATACATTATGAATGATGAAAGGAATGTTGTTGTTGGGTATAATTGGCCCATTTAGACTTAGGATATCTTTATTTTGGGGAAGAAATTCCCGAAACCTAACATAAGTATGTGAATAGGCATTTTAACAAGTCTAGGATTTGATATTGAACCCTAAATGATGTTGTCAATTATTTAAACTTGTGGCGATGCTTTGAGATGGCTCATTGATTGAGTGCATATGTATATATGTGTGTTAATAGGAGATGGCATTCCGAGCAATATGGCAGAATGCTTGGAACGTGTGGATCATTACGGTTCTTCTCTCAAGATAAGAGAGGAGTTTACATTTCAATTGCATGAGTTGAATGATTGATGATGGATGTAAATGATTATACTCATGCTTACCTTGCCATGTTTATATTGAAATGATGAGATGGATGAAGTTTGACGAATAAAATAGTTGGTAAATTATTGGCCTTAGGAATTGTATGCATATGAGATGATAAATGTTTAGTTGTTTCTTTGATGAGAATGTTATGTTGTTGATGAATAACCCATGAGGGGTTGAAATATGTACATGTTAATGAACCATCCTTGAGGGGATGAAGTATATGTTTTTGTTAATTAAGAATTTTATGTGGATGCTTGGCATTGAATGTGATAGCCATTGTGTTGGTATTAATGATAAGATTGAAAGAAAATATATTTGAGTCTTGTGTATAGATGAGGATGTGAGTTAGGCATTAGGATATTGAATGAATGATTATGGTATGAAGAAAAAGATGAATTTTCATAGTTTTCTGTATAATTAAGGAACTCATGGGGTCAAAATGAGTTTTATGAAAAATTGATGGCTTAGGGTGGTCATACTAGCATGCATACATGAATTGTGACCCTTGAATACCTTGAATAGACCCTTGAATTGCATGAAAATACCATTGAATTCCATTGAGAATAGACCCTTGAATTGCATGAAAATACCTTAAAATGGGTAAAACACTTTTATACACATAAGTCCCTTATTTTTGGGAATTTTTGAGTGCGATTGGTGGTCACACGTCATAAATGGTGTGTATCTAGTTGGGTCAAAATTTGGTAGCAATTGGATTTGACATGAAAAAGTTAGAGGGTTAAAAGCTCAAAAATGTGACTTTTCTACATAAAATACTCCGTGCTGTCATGAATCAATTCACAACAGAGTAGGAATCAATTCACAGCTCACTATTTTAACTATTCAAGGAATTCCTAAAGCGTGAATCAATTCACCCCTTCATGGGAATCGATTCATTCCCGTGAAATATGAGCCCCTGCACCTTTGGCATGAGTGAATCGATTCCTCTCCCCATAGGAATCGATTCATCCTATTGAAATATGGACCCTTGCACCCTAGCACACGTGAATCAATTCACCCTTTTAGGGAATCGATTCATCCCTCTGAATGGTGACCTCCAGCACTCCATGGATGCATGAATCGATTCATGCAAGGGGCTGAATTGATTCATGGTCCTGTATTGGCATATTCCCATCATTTTAATGCATGAGGGGTACCTTTCATCCATGATTCGAATATATGATAATGCACATACATATTTTACCACTTTTTATCAATTAATCAAGTGTCTTGATATTATCATGTCCCTTATATACCTTGGTGTTGAAATTGAATTGAACTTGTTATTATTCAAACTTTGTTTCATCATGTAATAACATGTGATTGCATAAAGAGTGTATGATTGTGGTGTGTTCTTAGTGGTGTTTGATATTGAATTTGATTATTGGCAAGGTATAATTGTGCCTATATCATGTTGTGAATACATGTGTGAGCTCCACCACTAATGATATGTTATGATGATTAATAATGGAAAATTGAATGTTGATGTATGACACACCCTTGTATGATGATGAAACTAATAAGGGATGATTGCATGACAATGTATTTATTATAAATCGATGAATCGGAGATGATATTGATAATGGATAATGATGGATGACGTTGTTGACCATATCCTTGAATAAAGGATGATTATTATTATAGGTGATTTGTTGAATACCATTGTGTTTAATACAAGTGTGATCTTGTATGTGTGGTTTAAAATTATATTAATGAATTGTTGTGATGCCATACTAATATATGAATTATGATGATTACTGATGATTTTAGCAAAGCATACATGATGTTGATATACATATGCACATAATCTCAATTGTATTCATATTCGTCATTTGAAATATATAACTCACTCTCCCATGTTGTCCATTTTTAGCATTGATACAGGAATATCATGGGATGAGGATATTTTAAAGTAAAGCTTGGGTGAAGGTAAATAGTGGTAAGTGTTTGCCTTGGCCAGCAGCGGTTGTAAATTATTTCATTGTGAATGAAAGGTATATAGTTATGTTGATAACTATTGATATTGGTGGATGTATTGTGAATGATGATATAAGTGGATGATGTATGCATATTTGGGGTATTCGAATTCATACCCATTTGATGAATATAATGAGGTTGGTCTTGTAGCCATTTTGGGAATGTATAAGTGTTGATGAATCATAATTTTAAGGTCGAATAGAATATGGTCAATTGTGGGATATGGACACTGGAGATGTATCTTGCATGACCATATAGATGCATATATATATATATATATATATATATATATATATATTTAAGGCAATGCATGTTTATGATTTATGTGTAAGATTGGTCGTGGACTAATAGGCTTGTGTTGTATGCTCGTATGCTTTGTCGAGCCTTTTCTCATATCTTCATATATGGGACTAGGCGTGTGCCCTGTATACATATTCTTCTTCCGTTGTAAACTCTATCATATTTGTATACAATCATGGGTGATTTATTTTACGATCCAGTTATAAATTATCGAATCTTACTCTTCGGTCTTGTGGTTCAAGTGTTGATGTAATCGTTGAGGTGTTTTGAAATTATTTTAAACACGAAAACTTTACTCGCATTTTTACTAATTAATCATCTTGATTATGTCGAGATTCAGGTTCGGGAAACCGTGGTGTGACAAAGAAGCCAATGCCTATGAAGAGAGCATGAAATACCAACAAATATTGTGAGTTCCATGAACAGACCGGGAATAGTACTGATGAATGTCAGCAGTTTAAAGAGGCGATTAAAACTTTGATTAGAGAAGGGAAATTGAAACAGTACCTATTCTGGTAGAGAGCCCATCCGGATTCATAAAGGGTGGCACCAAGAAGGAAGAAGACCAGTCCGGTCGAAGAGGAAGAGGTCAGGAGTTCTAAAAAATTGATGTTAGACAAAGGAAAAGTCGTGGTCGACAACATTAACAAGAATGATGAGTCATGGATGAAACCTCCTCCAGGTTCAAGGAGGCGAGATGTCATTGACATGATTGTGGGTGGCTTTGCAGGGGGCAGAGTATCAAACACCACCCAAAAGAATCATTTAAGAATGACTATATCAGTTCAAACAAAGACAGACAATAGGCCTTTCTGGGGTGGAGTTCAAACCGCTCCTATCATATTCACTGACAATGACTACGGTCTAACAGTCCCCAGAGGAGATGACGCAGTGGTGGTCGAGGCGGTCATAGCCAACAAAACAATCAGGAGAATGCTAGTTGACTAAGGAAGCTTATGCAATGTTATTTTTTATGAGTGCTTTAAGAAAATGGGACTTTCAGACTTTGATCTACAACCTTTCACTTAGGAGTTGACGCCGTTTAACGGAGCTAAGCATCCCATTAAAGGATACTTAGATACAAGGTTGACATTTGAAGGAAAGCCGGGGTCAAAAATGGTTCATACATAAGTGTTAGTAATAGATATGAAGTCCCCATTCAATACGATCCTTGGGCACCCTTCTCTCAATGCTTTGGAAGCCGTGGTCTCGACACCGCATCTACTAATAAAATTCATCGACAAGAACAATCAGGTGTCCTCTATCAGAGGTGATCAGCAAATGGCGAGGTATTGTTTTAACCTAATATAGGATAGGGGAGGATCTAGCTATCTTTCTTTAAATTGATTAGGAAAAGGTTACCCTAAATCTAACAAAACTAATAGGAAGCATGGAAACATGGAAGATGGTTGGAGGTTGATGGAAGGGATGGAAGATGATGAAGGAGATGCCACCAATGACTTGGATAAGTCTCTGCCTGCCACTCTAGGGATGGTCACCTAGTGATAAGAGCTTGAAAGGGATTAGACTTTCTCTAACCTAAAGGAGAGACTAAGCACTTATAAAATTCATAAAATGTGTATACTCTCTAAAATGTAAGGTGTTGGAGTACATGGACAGCATGCCTTTATATAGGTAAGGTGGAATGGTGACCAAGCTAGGCAACTTGGGCTTCCCACTCTTCCTTAGGCCCAAAAGCAACTAATCTACATGAAATGGCCAAATACAAGGCCAAAAACATATAGAAAGGCCCAAAAGTGACCCAAAAATAAATCTAAATTATTTTGAGTATAATTGAAATTATTTATAAACTATGCCCTCATCATAACCTCAGTGTGCAAATGACTAAGATAGAGGGATCAATCAAGAGGAAGAGGTTGAATGATGGCAGGGTAGTATCAGAGTCTGAGAATCTAATTGATTTAGAACCAAGAGAAGAATTAATAGCAAATCCTGAGAATCCTCAAAGGCTTACACCTGAGGGAGGAGTGAAGAAAGTTTCACTAGAAAAAGACCCCACCAGGAGCACAAAGGTCAATGACTCCTTAAGCACCAGAATAGAGGAGCGGCTAGTAAAGCTACTACGGGAGTTCAAACATTTGTTTGCATGGACTGTGGCTGACATGCCTAGAATCAACCCATACATCTGTTGCCACAAGTTGGCAGTTTACCCGAAATTAAAGGTGGTTGCCTAGAAGAAAAAAAGGTTAGGGCCTGAGAAACAAAGGGCAGCCTGTGAACAAACATAGGAGTTACTGAAGGCCGGTTTCATAAGAAAAGTTTAATACTCCTCCTGTGTTTCCAATATGGTGATGGTGAAGAAGGCCAATCGCAAATAGCGGATGTGCACAAATTTCACCAATTTAAACAAGTGTTGCCCGATGCCCTGAACTTATCAAATGCATACACCAGAGTAAGCATTTCATTTTTAGTGGTGGTGTAATTAATTTGATTCTCATTCAGGACCTTGCTCGCATAATAAATGACATGGGTCAATTTATCCTTTTCTGACCTAGCACAGCCCCAACCGCAAAGTCACTTGCATCGTACATCAATTCAAATGATAAGGACTAATCTAGTGCTGTAAGGACTAAGGTTGTAGTCAATTTTTGTTTCAAGGTTGTAAAAGCCAAAGTACATTGTTCATTGAAAATAAAAAGAGCATCCTTTATTAATAAATCAGACAATGGCTTTACAACCTTAGAAAAATCCTTTATGAACCTACGGTAGAATCCAGCACAGCCTAAGAAACTCCTTACTCCTTTCACATTGATAGGAGGAGGAAGTTTCTCTATCATTTCAATTTTGGCCCTATCTACCGCTATACCTTTAGCTGAGATTTTATGGCCAAGAACAATCCCTCCTCTTACCATAAAATGGCATTTCTCCCAATTGAGTACGAGATTTGTTTCTTGGCATCTCTTCAGCACTTTAGCAAGGTTACTGAGACAAACATCATAACTCTCACCAAAATCTAAGAAGTCATCCATGAAGGCTTCAATAAACTTCTCTACCATTTCCCCAAATATGGCTAACATGCACCTTTGAAAGGTGGCTGGTGTATTGCACAACCCAAAGGGCATGCACCTATAAGTAAAAATACCATAGGGGCTGGTGAATGTAGTCTTCTTTTGGTCTTTTAGATCAACCACAATTTGGTTGTAACCAGAGTAGCCATCAAGGAAGCAATAAAACTCATGCCCACTTAATCTCTCTAACATTTGATCAACAAAGGGCAAAGGGAAGTGGTATTTCCTGGTCGAGTTATTCAACTGCCTATAATATATACACATTCGCCACCCTATGGTAGGCCTAGTTGAAATGACTTCATCATTCTCATTTTTCACTATGGTCATAACTCCTTTCTTAGGCACCACTTGGACTGGACTTATCCAAGTACTGTCTGAGATTGGATATATGATACCTACATCTAAGAGTTTGACTACTTCTTTTCTTACAGCTTCTTTCATAATAGGATTAAGCCTTCTTTGTGGCTGGACAATAGGGCAATAATTGTCTTCCATTAAGATTTTATGCATACAAAATGATCGACTAATCCCTTTTAAATCAGAGATGTACCAGCTAATAGCTAACTTAAATTCAACCAAAACCTTTATCAATTTGCTAACATCCTCATCACTTAACTCAGTACTGATGATTACAAGATGTGACTCATTTTCTCCTAAGAAGGCATATCTTAAATAAGAAGACAGAGGCTTAAGTTCATGTTTCTCTTTTATGACCTTGTTGCTCTTCTCCTCTAAGTCTTCTTTTAACTCTTTTTCTAATTCTTTACTTTTTTTCTCCTGCTGTATCCTTCTCAAGCAGGCTCAACATTTCAATTTCAGAGTCATTCCACTCCTGATCATCAAAGTCAAAATCATTCTCTAGGAAAGCTTGCAAAGCTTCCTCCTCAACTTTTAACAAAGTAGAAGTCCTATAGTCTGAGATTTCTTCAAGCATGAAACAATCCATCTTTTCAGCTAGATGTTTCATGGCATTGAAGACATTAAAGATGACCTGTTCCTCTTGCATTCTTAGCATGAGCTCTCCTTTCTCCACATCAATGAGAGCTCTACTCGTAGCTAAGAATGACCTCCCTAAAATTAGGGGAATATCCCTATCAGCCTCCATATCTAAGACTATAAAGTCTGCTGGGAAGATGAACTTATCAACTTTAACCAAAAGATCTTCCAGCATGCCATGAGGGTACTTAATAGACCTATCAGCCAACTTCAAAGACATGCGAGTTGGTTGCAGGTCACTAATTCCTAATTTCCTCATCAAAGATAAGGCATGAGATTGTTACTAGCTCGTAGATCATAGAGAGCACTACCTACATGAATATCCCATATCGCGCAAGGTATTGTAAAAGAGCCTAGATATTTTAGCTTTTGAGGGATTTCTTTTGAATGATTGCACTACACTCTTGAGTGAGAGCAATCATTTCATCCCCCTTTAATTTTCTCTTTTTAGATAGTAACTCTTTCATAAATTTTGCATAAGATGGCATTTCTTGCAATGCCTTAGCAAAAGGGATGTTTATGTGGAGCTTTTTGAATACATCTAGAAACGTAGTAAATTTTTGCTCTCCAATTTACTTTTTAAACCTTTGAGGAACAGGATCTTGTTTAAGTTTTTCAGGAGTTAGCTTAGAAGCCTTCTCCATTTCAATGTCTATTTTTTTCTTTTTCTTTTGTAGGACTTGTTTTTCTATTTCCAATTCCTTCTCTTCTTCACTTTTATTTTTCTTTTCTTCCTCACTTTCTTTCTCTTTTTCTATATTGTTTGACTTTGGAGTAGGAGCAACCAAGGTCTTCCCACTCCTTGTCATTATTGTTTTACATTATTCCTTAGTATTAACCTTAGTATCTCTTGGGAAATTTCCTACTTTCCTCTCAGCTAGTTGCTTTGACAACTGTACTACTTGATTTTCTAAATTTCTAATAGAGGCTTCTTGGTTCTTAAAGCTAGATTGAGTAACTTATATGAACTGGGATAAGATACCTTCTAAGTTAGATTTTTCTTTCATAGGTATGGGCTGGGGTTATGGTCTATTAATGGACTGTTATAAGAGTTGACCTTGGGCCATGTTTTGGTTTATATTTTGATTTAAGTGAGGCCTCTCTGCCATGAAAAGTTTGGGTGATTCCTATAGTTAGGACTAGATGAATTTGATGGGTAACTCCTTTGTTGCCCTATGTAATTCACCTACATAGATGAACTAATTGAATCACACAAACCATTCTCATGGTCTTCCCCCACAGAAATCACAGTTCATCATACAGACTTGACTAGGCTTTTGGATTTCAAATATTTGTACACTCAGTTTCTCTAAAGCCTAAGTCATGAGTTTACTTTGTGCTAAATAGGTATTTGCACATCTAACTCCATGATTCCTCTCTTGGGAATACTACATCTCTCCTATCAAACACTCATTTGAGGCCATCACATCTATTAATTCTATAGCCTCATCCACAATTTTGGTGGTCAAAGAACCTCCAGCTGAGGCACCTATTAAGACTCTAGTGGCTGGCCTAACTCCAATGTAAAAAATGTTAACCTGCTGCATTTTAGATATTTGGTGATGAGGATACTTCCTCAAGGTCTCCTTATACCTATCCCATGCTTCTAACAAAGATTTACCTTCTCTTTGTTGAAAGCATGTAATCTTATTGCGCAACCTAGCATACTTAGAGGAGGGAAGTACTTGATCAAAAATTTCCTAGTGAGATCATCCCAAGTAGAGATACTACCCCTAGGTTGGCTCTGCAACCAAGCCTTAGCCCTGTCTTAAAGAAAAAACAGAAACAACCTTAACCGGATTGCTTCATTGGGAACATCATTGGGAACATCATTTGAATAATCTCCTAAAGTCACCTTCCTATTTTCCATCTCAGCTCTCTCTTTTAACTTCTTTTCTTTTCTTAATCTTCTCTCAAGCAAATTTATATCAGGATCAAAGAAGAATGGCTCCTCTTTATCCCTTGACTGTATATACTGATTTGAACATAAAATTTAAAACGATAAATACCTAAGAATTAAAACTACACACAAAACACAAAGCATAACTAAACTAATCAATAAATGAAAATAGTTTAGTCTAGTACCGGTCCAAGGATTGTTGATATTACTTAACAATCCCTAGGAATGGCGCCATTAACTTGATGTAATCTCATCGAGGTGATGGAATTTATGGCAAGCGCATCAATCGTTAACATTGAGTATATTTGATCATCCCATAGGGATTAAGGCAATTACCACAATCAAGGACTAGTACTAGCTGAACCAAACTAGTTTAAGAAAGAATTCATAGGGTTTTTGCTTTTATGAAATTGATTATTTTTGTATTTTCCAATAACATGTACAGAGTTGAAGTTATAACATAAAGAATGAAGACAGGTTAGGATTGCTTCAGCATTCAATTTTATCCTAAATCATGCAAATGAGGTTCAATTCCAGCAACAACACATGTGATAGGTTTCACAAATGATTAACCCCTAATCCCTTAGGTGATTAACATTAATTCTTTGCATTTAAACAATAATTCCTTAGGTATTCAATTATAGAGGAACCTATTGCGAAATTAAGAGTTGAACCCTAGGTATTCACCTAGAATGTAGGCCTGAATTAACTAAGTGGCAAGGAGTTACATGAGTCCTAAGCCATGATTTCTCTTTGGAGTAGAACTTGAGATTACTCTGGATTCTTCAATCCAGTAATGAATTTCAACTTCCTTGCTTGTTCTTCACATGCATTCAACTAAAATCTAACTCAATATAGAGTTAGGAATTCAATAAAGCTTCAGCAACCCCAACCCTTGGGGTTTAGCAACCTATGGGAAGTGTAACAGTGTTTGCAAAAGTGATAGCCATAGAGAGAAGGGAGAGAATTTCAGAGAATGAAAGTATAGAGATAGAATGAAAACTGAGAAATAAATTTGATTAATAATCTGTATGACAATTACAATGTACTAAACCTATATATAGCCTTGGGTTTTAACTAACTAACTAAGTAACTATAAAATAATTATAAACTTGCCCAAAAGAGGCTTACAAGCAATTATGATAACCTAACATAACTAATGTACAATAGAATTTCAAATGCTTCAGTTTCTCCCTTGCAACCACACGTAGCCACGGTTGAACCAAGCATCGCTACGCTTGTTTTCTGCCTGGAGATTATAACTTGACTTTCGACTGCAAGTGAGTACGTTGGAAACCAACGTCAGTATGCTGGTTTTCTTCCTGGAAGTGTCTCCTAATTTATCACTTGCGTGTAGGTACGTTCGAGGGCCAACGTTGGCACGCTGGTCTTTTATTGAATGCCACTAACTAATGGACCTGCACATGATCACATTGAAACCCTAATGATGGCACACTTGGCTATTATGTTAAATAAATCTTTCAATCTTTGTCCACACGTAAGAGCGCTCGAGGTTAGCGTCGACACGCTAACCTTCTGCCTTGGATCCTTCTGGTTTTCTCTCAGCATTGGCTCTAGGCGTAGGCACTTTGAACTTCTTTGAATACTTTTTAGGACTTACATGAGTACGCTCAGCGTAGACACACTGACCTCTTGTCTTGTCTTGGACTCTTCCATTTTTCTCAGCGTTAGCACGTTTAAGAGTAACTGTGGGCACGCTGACTTTCTAGAATCCTGTAAAACCAAAAATACAGCCCAGCATAGGCACGCTCAAGGCAACTGTTAGCACGCTTGGATCAAGGAAAAGTCAATAAATACATTTTCTTACTATGCTATTTATTTATGCTTAATTAGGCATATAATTGCTAAAATAATAAACAATTATTTATTTTGTTCAATTGATAATTATCTTTTAAATACTCATTAAATTAATAATTAATCCTAATCTTTTTCCTAAAATAGAGTTAAACATTGCTAAGTCTTTTCTAGACTTATCAATAGGATTTACTTTGTACAACACTGAGAGCTCTCACCTATTGAGGAGGAGGCTCAGCCCCAACCGAGGTGCAGACGACCACCGTAGGTGACTTCTACTAATGTTGTTCTCTAGGAGCTTGCCAGGATGAGGATTGAGCAGCAGCACTAGACGCAAATGATGGCGACTTCTCATTGAGCCTATGTACACTTACATGATTCTTTTTATCAGTACAAGGTTCAAGGAGCTGAAGCACCTTATCTGACACTGGCTGAGTTTGCTATACATCTAGATTGGCCTGGGATAGCCCAGTCTTTTTTGAGGGGGGTAGCAAATCTGGTCTTCATGCTGATACAGATGAGGAGACTATTGAGGATGATGATGATGATCAGATACAGCATAAGGACTACTGAGGGCCATCTTTTATTTTTCAGCACTATTACATAACTTTTTATTTGACTTTAATTTGTAGTTACATTATTACATTACTTTGTTATTTTTGGGGTTATTTTGATTATTTTGTGTGGTGTGATATTTTATGCTTTTGTTTTTAAAAATAAAAAATAATCATATAATATATTTTTGAAAAATTGAAAATTTGTTCACTTGAAGTTGTTACACAATAAACCATTTTAAATAATCTAACGTTGATTCTTTTGCAACTTAAGTATTTTTATAAAATCAATTTCAATCATCTTGTCAATAATAAAAATAATTTCGAAAACCCGGTGAGCTGAGAGTTCTTTAAACACCTTGAGGGTATCAACATAATTTCTTTTGAATTGATTTTGCTTAATTCTTTGATTTGTGTTGTGATACAAAGGATACAAGGATATGATCAAGGCACTTTATTGATAAACATGTGAACGTAGGGCCAAAAAGCTTACCATGGTAAAAATTATTTATCCTATGATAGTCACTTTTAAGCCTTAAAAATATTTTCTTTAGGACCCCTTACCTATAAATATTTTTAATAATCATTCCCTTTATCTGATTTAGTAAAAAAGCATTGCAATAATAGTTAAAATTTTCTGAGTGTTCTTACAAAAAGGGGAATAAATTTGTAAACTTAGTTCTTTTTATAATTAAATTATACATAAAAAAATATTATACAAAATACAAGAAAAATAAAGAAATAAGGAAAAGAACTGAGTTAGGGGTATTTATCAAAAAAGGAAGTAAGTTTGGATCAAGAAAAACACCTTGATTTTATGAATTCAGGTGTTTGGTTTCCAAAAAAAATCATAAATCCTTAAAGCCAAGCTACATTACAACCCTTGAAAAGCCCTTGTAATTCTTGTTAATTCTGTATTGATAATAATTGATAAGATGAAAATCAAAATTAAATTTGTTTGATTTTATAATTGATTGAGTGAAACAAGTTACCTTTTTTCAGAGGAAAACATTTGTGAGGTAAGCCTTTGAAATAAGTTTGAGTTATTAATATTACATTTTGATGGTTTTATTTTTAAGATCTTTTGCACAAGTTATCAGTGTTGATCATTTCAAATGGTAAGTTATGAATCACTTCTTGGGAAAAGTTTTCAATTTCCTTAAAATTCTTTTCAAGTTTGACTTTTGTTTTGGTTTATGATGTAAGTGTGCTTTAGTTTGTTTCGTTTTCATTCTTGCTCGAGGACAAGCAAATTTCCTAAGTTTGGGGTAGTTTGTTAGTCCTTAAATTATTGTTGTTTTTGTTATATAAAGTGTGATAAAATAAATAAATAAGGTATAAATAAATATAAATTAGGTTTGTTTTACAAATAAATGGAAGCGATTAATTTTTACTTGGTTCTTCTATATTTAAGATTGACAGTGGAAAAATAAGGCAATTTAGAGGAATGACACGTAGCATTAGAGCCATGCTCAACATCAGGATTTTAAGCCTGACGCGTAACGTCAAGCCCACGCGTAGCGCCAGCTACGACGTGTATCCCACTGACAGGCTATTCTTCACTCTAGGAAACACGTATAAATAGATCAATCCACTATTAGAAATGGACATAAGAGCAGTGGGAGACAATTAGGACACATGTCTGCATATTATTCCTTGCATTATTGTGAATTATTTAAAATACCTGAGAAAACGAACACAATGAGTCAGAGTCCTGACGTGTAGCATCAACCCTACGCTTAGTATGGGAGCCAAATTTCAGACTTGATGCGTAGCGCCACGACACACTTACCGTCTAGACCAAACTTTTCCACTATAAAAAGGGGTCATTGCCAAGGGTTTCAGCATCCCTAACATCCCCTATCATCCTCTTCACATCCCTTTCTGACCCTTCACATCACCATTCAAGCTCTGCACTGCAAAACCCTTCCATATACTTGAGATTAATTTCTTAGGCTTAGTTTCCTTTCATTTTGTGAAATCCTTTTCAAGTTTAAGTCATTGTTCATCATGTCTCCACTTGTAAGTTGTGTTTTTACTTTTGCTATATGTAACTAACTTGTTTATGTTGGAATTGGTGAACCAATCTATGAGTATGATATTGTGATTATGAATTATGCATGTTTATGATTCAAGTTTCATGTTAGTATTTCAACCTTTTATTAGTATGAACTTCAAACGGGAGAATGATTTTCATGCATGTTAAAATTACTTTTAACGGAAGTAAAAGTTGAAGTACCCTTAATATACCAATTACTGGGGATAGAGTTGGTATTATTGTTGTGTTAAGACTTTAAAGCAAGTTTTTACTGAGAAAGCATCCGAGGGATCAGACTTTATGGTAACTATTTAGAATTTATTCACCGAGGGATTGGGTTTAATGATTTTAAGCTACAATGACATAAACTTGATGATTAAATATGTATGTTTATAGTTACTTTGTTATATTTTTAGTGCAGGGATCTTAATTCTAACATAGTTTGTTATTCTATTTTTATATCTCAAGTATTGGAATTGTTGTTCTAAAGTGCAATTTCTTTAGTTATTCTCTAGATAGTTTTACAATTGCGTTACATCATTTTTTGTTGAATGTATAAATTAATCCTTCAATATGTAAATATTGTATAAAATTGTATATGAATTATTCTTTTGCTAATAAGTTTTGGTACTTTTACCATTAATAAATAAAAATTACTGTCATTCACTAAAACAACCAATCCTTGTGGGAACAATATCTATAAATTTTGAAAACTGCTATGATGAATTGGCACGCTTGTCAACAAGACCAACAACCACCTCCACCACCCACCATTCCTCCTTTTTCCTTATCCACTTAACTCGCAACTTCCCCTCCCAAAATAGCCATAAAATTCCCTTCTAATTCACTTCCCAAAACTCATCATCTAGGCTTCATCCATCAAACTTCACCACCCTTTGAAGTTGTGACCATCCAATCCATCAAGGTAAGGTTTTGCTTCTTGAAATGTTGCCTATTTTTCTCCTTGCCAAAATAGAATTTTTAGCATGCATTTTTGATGATTTTTCCCTTATTTTTGAAGCCTAAAACCGTGACACCCTTGTCCATTTTAATTGCATGTGTGGTTTCCTTAGGATCGGGAACTATCAGCGATAATCGGTAAGCGGTTTAGAGCTTTCAATGAATTTTTGGCGAGCCCATCTCCTCCTCTCTCCAAATTGAAGCTGTGAAATAAGGTAAGGGGAGCTCTACTTTGTTTTGTTGTGTTTTAAATTGCTTTATAATATTCCTCTAGTATCCGGCGATAACCCCTTTAAGGTTCATCACGATACAACGATTAGATCTCATACTGCATAATTTTTCGTTACCAACGGTAAATTTTATTATGTTTTAAGCTAATAAATGTTTTTATAATCTCATAAAGTATGCCTCGATATTTGTGTACCTAGAGAAAATTTTACCACAATTAGAGTTGTGACAAAGAAATGAGGAATTTTAGAGTTTAGGTGGACTCGTTTATGATTCGATTTAGTTGTAATATTTAATTATAAATTTTGATGTGTTATTATGTAATTTATTGAAATTTTCCTGGTAAGCCCCGCTAATAGAAGTTACATTCGTTACTAAGCATCCACAAAGTCATTTCAAGAAAAGTGCGTATATCAATGAGTTTCACCGATCGGGACAATTACAACGCTTTATTTTATTTTACTGAGTTTTGAGGAAGCACTATTTTCATTTTAAGAGTTTATTATGATTTATAGAAATTTTTAAGAATTTGATTTGGATATATATATATATATAATAAATAATTAAATGAAATAAAGGTAATTAAATAAATCAAAGTAAAGAATAAGTATTATGAGTTTAAATGTTCCTAGTGACCAAGTATAATAAGAGTTATAAAAATGGATTTTTTGAATTTAAACATTGGAATAAGTAACAAAAGAAACTGGTGTAGTATAAGTTAGGTAACAATTTCTAGAGTGAAGTTTTTGAATTTCTAACTAAATCTAAGATTTTGAAACTTAGGATAATAGTTAAATCCTTAGAATAATGAAAAAGGAATCAACTAGCATGATTAATAGAGGGTCAATGTAGAAGTGGTAAATAAAAGTATACTTTAGCAATAAATGTGAGTTAGACAAAGAAAGTGAACTAAACTTTGGACAAGATTAAAGAATAGTAATAAATTGAAATCAGAGTAACTAGAAACAAATAGACTTGATAAAACTAGTCCTAGTATATTCAACGGCTAGAATCCGACTTAACTTTTAAAATAAAAACATATGACAGTAATTTCTAACAAATCCTAATGTACCAAAAAAAAGGGCTACTAAATGATTACAAGAATAGTATCTTAATTTAAGGCGATAATTAGATATAAGCACATTTACATGATTATCCTTACACTGCACCAATAGTTAGATTAGTATGACGTGGTTAAACTTGTGAATGTAGATATTTGTGTATAGATTGAGTGAAATGCTTATGAGAATGATATGATATAGCTGTTGTATTTTGTCTGTTGTGATACTGAAATTAATGATGAAAACATGTATGAACGTGAAATTAGAAAAGAACTAAAAGAGTCCCGAGTATAGGTGTGAGCGTAACTGAAAGGCAATTGAAAATGATTTTACGTAGGTAAAAAGGAAAATTTGGTAAATTTGATTGGGCACATATTTTCATGACAAAAGAAGTGAAAAGATAAGTATGGTAAGATTACCCAAATGAGAAAAGAAAATTTGTATTCACCCTTTTGAGAAGACTTAATACTTTCAATATAAAATCTTATTTTTCTGAAGTAAAAACAAAAGAATTAGGAATTTTATTTTATAATTTCCATTAAATAAATATTTTGCAATACTCCTTTAAAAAGGGAACTTAGAAATAAATTAGACATTAAAACCTTAGAAATTTTGTTATATTAAAGTCCACTTCGAAGCTAAATCTCTATACTTCTAAGAAAGACTATTAGGTAGCACCTAAGCCTTTGCTCATAATATTCTCTTTATTAAAATAATTCATAATGAGAAGTTTACACGCACTTTAAGGACAAGTACGTTGAGTAAATGAGTTTTCGTCTAGTACTTGGGCAACTCTTATGATAACATGAATAAATTGCATACTGCATGTGGAGTATGAGAAGGGATGATAGAGTGATCCCCTAGAGCATATAGTGATGGATATATTGGAGAAACAGAGGCGTCTCGATCCCCCGGGGCGGTCTTGGGAGTATACCGAGGGCGGACCTCCAATGGCTCGGATTCACACCTGAGACCAAATAGCCCATGGCAACTCTGGTATACTTTGACTCTAGATGAGGGTTTCTATAACTGTATAGTGTCTGTTCTGCCAAGATGTGATTTGGATCCATTATTGGTAGGACCGTGTGTCCTTACCCTTTTTGTGAAAATGGAATAAGACGAGCTCTGGTTGCTCTAGTTAGGCAGGAGGGTAAGGCGGGATTATGACGTATGTTGTTGTAACTTGTGAGAAGGAAATAGGACCATATGCATCATACTATTTAAAGAATATTAAATCTAAGAAATGAAATTCATGCATTACATCATTGTTTGTGAGAAATTGTGATCTCTTCTTATTATTTGATTGTGATGCATTAATAATTTCAAGAGTAGTGAGGAATGGGGATGGTCAGTTAAGATCAAAGGGAGTGAGATAATTTAGAATAAAACTTACTAGGGACCTCAAAAAGGGTAGGAGGCTTCGATCCTGAATTGTTTATATTGTGTGGGATGTGAGTGACTATGACACCCTACCGATTGTTGGGGAGGGGGAAGCTTACACTTACACCTATTTTTTCAAATCCCCGATCAGACTTGCACACCACACGGGAGTTCTTTGCGTAATGAAAACCAGCCAGGCCACAGCCACCTATCTGTGATATGGTGTATAAATATTTTGATTACCTAGTAAATGCCAAAACTAGGTAACATAAAACTTGATTGATGTTATCAGATCTTGCACAGAAGCTTGTTGAAAAGGAAGTTTTCAAGAAAAGAATCAAGTTTGTATAATATGAATTCACTAAAAGATTAGTGCCAAGTTTAAACACTAGAGTTATAGTAAAAAGGGGTTGTCGTTCCACTGAGGAGGTGTTAGCTTGTAGATCTTAGTTCTTGAATTGATTTGACAAGAAGTTTATTTTGGTTTGTTGTAAGGATACTAATTGAAATGGTTAACAAGAAGTAATAAATGTAAAGACCAACAATAATAAGTTTTAGTAAAAATCAGATTTGGAAAAATGGGATTGGTTTTTCATCACATCTAACCTTTGTAAGCTAAGTAACTTGTATGTATGTAACTTTAAATGATAATTTTTATGTCACAATCAGAATCATTTGCATTGATCCTTCAAATACAAAATTCATAAGAATGATTTCAACCTGCTGATCCCTCAGTCACCTTGAAATCATTCCAGCATTAAGGCTTGATTGTTTAGATGTTCATTGCATTAGATACCATCCCTGGTCATCTACTTACAACAAGTATTTCATTCAGATCTACTCTCAAAAGTTATTTTCCAATCTACTTAAGAAAACTAAACACAAGAAAATAGTGATCAATTACTTTCAGGCATTAAGTACAGAATGAAACACAAAAACTATCAAATCTTGTTACAATACATGGACAACTTACAACAGCATTACTTTGGGTTTGAATGGATTACAACCAATCCCAATGAATGAGTTAGCTACTCATGCCTTGCATTTTCACTCAAGAATATGGGAAAGAAATGAATACAAAATAGAAAAGTGAAGCTAAATGAATTAGTGATGAATGATTGATGAATGAATGATGTTCCTTTCTTCTTCTACTCTATTTATAGAGGATTCACGCTTAAGCTTCCCTTTGTCACGCTTAAGTGTAACCCTAACTTGTTGAGTGGCATTGTAGGAGTGGTCAGAAACATGCAGGAGTGGATGAGCTGGGATCGCACCATTGGTGACTAAAAAAATTCAGTGCCCATTCTTCTTTGGTCACGCTCAAGCGTGAGATATTCTCGCTTGAGCGTGACTGCGCTTAAGCTTCATTGGGCCAAGCTCAAGCGTGGAGGATCCTGTTGCCTTGTTTCTTTCGTTCGCTTGAGCGTAAGGGTAAGAGTAGGCCTTTTGATCATTCCATGCTCAAGCGCGTTCTTTCTCGCTCAAGCGTGAGGATGGCTGATGGTTTCTATTTCTTTTGTGCTTGACCTATGCTCAAGCTTCCAAGTCATGGTTTGCTTCCACGCTCAAGCACCCATGTCCACATTTAAGGGTGAGGGGACCCGATGCTTCTGTTTTGTGTACGCTTGAGGTTCCTATGTCACGCTTCAAGCGTGGGCCTTTTCTTCTTGTCACGCTTAGGCGCATGATGCCATGCTCAAGCGTGAGCTTTTTGTCATGCTTAAACACTTCCTTTCATACTCAAGCGTGTAGGGTGCTGGCTGCCTTTATTTCTTTCAAGCTTGCTTTGCCCTTGAGTCTTTGATTTTCCTACAACTTTTCAAGGGTTTGAACAAAGTTTTTCTTTTTATCATAACTATTATTTCTAGAAAAATTCATGCTCAATCATTTATCAATTTGCTTCAAATCTTTGAGATTTATAGTTCAAATGAGCTATGAAATCAATGCTTAATTAATACTCATCATGATACCAAAAGAGCCTGATGAGGCCCCCGCTGAATTACTTCCTCTATTACAGCCTGAGCCCGAGCGACCATACAATTAAGATGTAGAGGTTATAGAGAGTATGGTTCGACGTCATGGTGATCCTTTACGCCCTCTGAGCATTGACAAGATAGAGGAGTTATCAGGCAGGGATGCAACACTGATGGTTGACTCTCTTAGTTTCCACTCTTTGTCAGTGCACCCTATGGCTCCATGACCCATTCAACAGGTAGAGACGCCAGTCATGCCAGGTCTGGTAGAGGTAGGCATTCAAAGAGCCCCAACTCTTGAATATATACCTCTAATAGTCGAGGATAATGATGATGAGGAGGATCCTGAGGAGTTTCCCCTTGATCACCGATGGACCAGATGGCTGAGGACCGAATTGCCCTCCTAACTTTACCTCAGTAGCTTCCACCAGCTGATCTTCTTGTTGTTTATGAGCCGGAGAGACTAGTGAACGTCTATTTTAGGTGAGAATACTAGTGATGACGCCAATGGAGAGGTATCTTTCTAGACGCCAGTGGATTATGTCGTCATGTCTTCAACAGCTCAGGGTCTATTAGTAGAGGCGTATGTAGCCTACAGTTGCAGTAGGCGTGAGTCAGTTCAGCAGGTCAGTGACCAGCCGTCTTCGAGCACGATTCCTTTTGGGTCATCTTATCCCCCAAACCTGACGTAGTTAGAAGTCACCTTGGTCTGACGATGATTTATGGGAGGAGATACTTAGTCATTAGGTTTATTATATCTATTTATACGTTTATGCATTTTGTATGGATGTTTGTGTGCCTCTCTTTCATTTCAGTGTATGGATCTGTTGGGATCACCTTTTGTATGTATGACAGGTTATGTATATATGATGCTTGTGTTCCACTGTGTATTAACTTGTACAAAAAAAACTTCTACGTTTTCAAAAAAATTAGTAACCTCTGAGTTAACCGGTAATCTAGTAGAAGGGAGTATCTTAATTAACTGAAGGTTTTACAAAGATGATGGTATTAAAAGTATGGTGGAAAGGATGATTGTCATATGGATGTGTTAGGGTGGTGGAGAGATAATAAAAAACATTTTCCAAAACTTTCTGTTATGGCTCATGACTTGCTAAGCATCCCCATAACTATAGTAGCATCTGAATCTACTTTTAGCATTGGAATTCGAATCATTACAAAGTATAGAAATCGTCTAAAATCTAAAAATATAGAAGCATTGATGTGTACTCGCAATTGGATGTGTGACTTTGAAGATGGTAATCTATTTATTATATTATTTTTATGCATAATTTATTTTAATTGTTTCTTATACAATTATATGGTATGTATTATGGAATGTATTCACAATATTGTAGACTTGTAGTATATGTGTACTGTGCTACTAACTAGACGTTATTGGTTTGGTATTTGCTAATAATAATAGAGCATTAATATGTGTGGATGCATTAATAGATAAAATAGAGTTAATTTTTATAGCGTAAACTTTGCTAAATTTATATAAAATATTTTTATGATGTATATAGATTTATATAGTAGTGGAATGACTCAATTATTAATTTTTTTAGCAAATAGATCCAAATTTCAATAAGGTACTAAATTGTATTTTTCCAAAAAATAATATTTTCCCAACTACTGGCAGGCCAGCCCATGGGCCCAACATTAAATAGGGCGGGCCAAGATTCATAGCCCATTTAACTCAGTAGGGCAAGCTAGACAGGCCTATTTATTGGCGGGCTAGGGCTAGGGCCCAACGGACCAACTAGTTTTGCCATCCTTATTAATGATAACATCATTTTATTACAATATTCAACGAGGTGTACATACTCAAATGAAGTCAGGGACAGGTAGGCTCCCATATAACAAAATACAACTTGACTACCTAGTACAAAAGATAACTGGACTGCCTGGTGACAATCCTTTCTAAAACTTAATCCCACTACCCTCGCTATACTAGACCAATCTTTCTTCCATAGGAATCCAAACTTAGCATCACTCTGACTTAGATTCTTCATCATTAGAAGGACTGGGGATCTCTCACAAGGCCAAGGCTACTTTGGGCACTAGCTTCTAAAACAAATAGAAGCAACCCTAAGAAGATTTCTAGCTGCCTCACTCATGTCTCCCTGCTCACCAAGGTCACCATATTGGTAGCATTAGTAAACATAACGAAGGAAGGCAGGAGATGTGTACCACACATAACAAGATAAGAAACGCTCCATCATCGGTGAGTCTCGTGGTTCTTCTTCTTCGTCTTGTTCCATAGGTAACTCTTTGGGCTCTTCATCTAGATCTTCATTAGGATCCTCTTCCTCAATTGGTTCATCTGGCACTAGTTTCACAAGCTCGTCTGGCTCTGGAACATACTCTGGTGTGTAAGATCAAACAACGTATGGCTCAACCTTGATGGGCTCAGGCTTAGGATGGAAGCTCAGCTCAGAAGGATCAGATTGAGACTCATCCCCCATAATCTGTTGAAAGAAAGCAAGGCTCTGAGTACGTGGAGGCTCACCATACCTCTAGACCATACTCTCTATAACCTCCACATCCTTGTCATAAGGAGGTGGCTCTACCGGGTGAACATCGGGCTCAACTGGAATCTCCTTAGGGATAAGAGGAAGACTACTACTAACCACTATGTTACGGATACGCTACCTCCATCTTAGTCCATGATAATCCTAACCAAAATGTAAAGGTGAGATCTCATCCCTAGTTGTCCATCTCTCTTCAGGAGATTCGTCATCTCTGACGACTCCCCTAACCATATTATCTATACATCACATAATGATTCGGGAATTATTTCCCCATATACATATAACATGTTCATCATTCATCACCCAATAGTTCACACAACAAGTTATACCCCAATTACCTCTTACTGCGTCAAATACTATTATGCATCATATGACTCAATCCATAATCAATTCATTCTATGACTCATAGTTGACATAATGACATGGAAATCTAATCATCGTACAGGACACATACACTTATTCTGTAACTTATAAGTAACATTAGGCCTCAAACTATACTACATTAAGTACAAGCATTCAATCAAGCAATATAACACAATTCAGACTCCTATAAGTCTCACATATGTACACTAAACAATTTACAATTATAAACACAGTAAACACGCAATTCATAAGTTCCAATACCAATCAATATCATAGGGTACCCTCAATTGCATGCAAATCACCACACAACATTGAAAGCTTATAATCATCAAGTCAAATGGGGTCAGTCAAATAAATGTTATGTATGAATTAGATCAATTATGATTATATTCTTTAGTTAAGTTTCATGCATGCAAATAGGGCCCATCAATCTCATCATCATCATCATCATCATAATCACATCTCCACAGTATGTCTACTGGGAGGAACATTTATCTTCACAAACCAGTGCGGCCGGAGTCCTTTTGAGTTCTTAAACAAAATCAAGGGTAATGGGCTACAACCCATACAATATAGATCGAAATCTCACACCCAGACGTGAAAACATACAGGGTCAGAACTTACGCTACACGACTATAGAAACCTGTAGTATGAGTCAGGGTATCCTTAGGCTTGGCACAACTATCTGACACCGGTTGCTACACCTGGTCACTTAGACGTCTGAACCGAAGGTTACCCCCAAGTTCCCCTCTCATGGAACT
This sequence comes from Clitoria ternatea, assembly GCA_037962975.1. NCBI lineage: Eukaryota > Viridiplantae > Streptophyta > Magnoliopsida > Fabales > Fabaceae > Clitoria > Clitoria ternatea. The sequence goes on from CM075673.1 coordinate 48,024,722, forward strand.
ATAACGCTCGGTTCTTCAGTGTACTCATCATTGTAATGCAGCTGCCTACGATTTCCACACATCTCAACAACTATGTAATGATGCATGAATTTCATTATCCTTTTCTTAATTCTTATCATTACACCTAGTCACCGAGAAGGGTCCCCACGTCAATGGTTTGTTGTCTTTAAGAGCGCGTATCAAAAGTTCTCATCTTATTTCCATCTCAATCATAAAACTTTTTTCTTTCACATAACATTTGTTCTTTAAAACTAACTCCTAAGATCAATTGATCAGTAATTGCTTAACCTAATACTTTTGCATCAAACACCAAAATCATTGAAAACAATTCAAATCAACTTGAATCATTATTTTCTTGAAGCTCCTTAAATATCTAAATATATATACTTTTTTAAAATATAATATTTTAAGGAATATATTTAATATTTTCAAAAGTACCTTTCTCATTTGAATTCACCAAAAGCTTGTTTATCATGTATTTGTAGTGGAAAACTTCGATTTAGATAGTTTCAAAGCCAAAATCACTTTACTTTTAAAATTCTATACTTATAATATAATAAAATATTAGATATTGCCCAAAATAGAAAGTATTTCAGAATCACCAGCGTACTAATTTTCTTTATTTTCAAACATTAATTCTTACGATTAAGGACAACAACCATTACGCACTCATATCCTTACCCATTTCCATACTCAGGGTACCATCCATATATTCATATCATTCAATTAATAATCAACAGTCCACATGGGTAAAGGCATTATGCCCATTCATCATATATTTAATATTTTAAGGAATATATTTAATATTTTCAAAAGTACCTTTCTCATTTGAATTCACCAAAAGCTTGTTTATCATGTATTTGTAGTGGAAAACTTCGATTTAGATAGTTTCAAAGCCAAAATCACTTTACTTTTAAAATTCTATACTTATAATATAATAAAATATTAGATATTGCCCAAAATAGAAAGTATTTCAAAATCACCAGCGTACTAATTTTCTTCATTTTCAAACATTAATTCTTACGATTAAGGACAACAACCATTACGCACTCACATCCTTACCCATTTCCATACTCAGGGTACCATCCATATATTCATATCATTCAATTAATAATCAACAGTCCACATGGGTAAAGGCATTATGCCCATTCATCATATATTTCCTGAAATCACAACCTCGTTCATTACCATAATTGCACTTTATTCACAAAATAGTCCACAGACCCTACTGGGATTTCTGGTTCATGTCTTATTATCATTATCCACTAATCAAGTCATTATTTTTAACTTTCGGAAGAATTCATAAGTCAGTTCTCAATCCACAAGCAAGCATCATACATGTATATTTACATAACCAAGCTCATTAGAAACTTAGAGAAATCATCAAACAATTTAACACATATTCATCCATTCATCATCAATTAGTTTCATCACCCAACCTCACTCAATATAATTCAATTACAACATGACAGTGTCTCACGTATTCATTCACATATCAAATCATTCCCTACAACATGAACGCACTATAGTTAATCAAGTACCCTAATCTACATAATTAACAATCATCCATACCACAACTTAATATTCAAGAACATCATACTTACTCATTAATCACTCAAATTCAGAATATACATGTTAAAGTATTTATCACCACATCAAGTCCTTTATTCAACTTATGCATAAGTTATATATTTTCTTCTACTATTACCCTTTACACCCATGAATTTAATACATGTCTTAATTATTTAGACTAACTTAATTTAATAAATTTCCCCAAATTCTTCTTTTTCCATCAATTAGAAATGTCAGGGCAAGAAATCCTCGCTAGGCATTTATACGCTTAAAACCTCATCTTTCAATACTAGTTTTGTGCACCAATCATTTGAGGTTAATAAATATTTATTTTAATCAATTAATTACTAAAATTGTCACTAACACTTATTAAATCCTTAAAATTTAGTACATGACCATTTCTTATTTCCTAATTAAAATAAGTTCCCTTTTTACTCTTTGCATTAAAAATTTTCTTTGTTCTAAAATCATTAACTAATTGATTATATTATAATTAAAGTGAAATCTTCCTAAATCTTTCTAAAATTTTAGCAAATGAATATTTTAGAAAAACTCTTCAATTAGTTCTATATGTTTATTTAGTTCACAATAATTTAATAAAATTTTCTCTTAAGCTAAAAGTTCATATGAAATCACTTAAGGGTTTTCAATACCACTTTTAACACTTGTAGATTTTTAGTTTTTAACATCTTCAAATTTTAGTTTCTAACATCACCCTATTTTTGAAAAATTTTAGATTTTCAAGTAAAGAAATTGTCATGTACATGTTTAGGGCCTCTCGTCCATAACCAAAACACATCCAAAATTTATCTAATTCACCTAAAACATTTTATCACACATTACACATACATCAAGGACACACTTTCAAGCATTAAGATGGTCATGCTTCCACTAGATATCCTTTGGCCAAAAACACAACCACATGCAATAAGTTGTATAACTATCAAAACCATCATACAACACATTAACCATGCACTTTCAAGCTAAAGAATGGTTACATATTTATCTAGGGCCTCTTGGCCAAGACCTCATTATATCATCAAGCCATTATATTTTTCAATACCACCAAGAATGAACATGCACATACTTAACAAATAAAACTCCAAAATCATCATCACCGAATCATTAAACACCACAGCCATACATTCAAATTCTCAAAATCAACATGCAAATACTCAATGCATCATTTACCATCATCAACACCATAAACATACACTTGGATCAAGATTTAATAGGTGACTCCCTATTTACCTCATGATCAAGCATGTGGGTTGGAAAGAGAGAAGGGTGATAATGCTTTGCTTTGTTACCTTACACTCCCAAGACCTTCAAAGGCTTCAAGAAGAATGGTGATGGTGCCCTTGAGCTTGAAAAGAAGAAAAAGCCATTTCATTTGCTATGAGGGTGTCTTAGCCAAGTTCAAGTCAAGAAAGAGGGAGCTCCAACATTCTTGATGATGTTTAGAATGGAAAGGCAACAACATGCACAAAGCTTGATTGTGATTTAGAGCATGAAAAAAGGGCATGCAAGAGGAGGGATACTCTCGGGTTCACACAAGAAAGGAGAGAAGGGTTAGGTCTTTGGGTGATCTTTGAAGGAAAAAGCAAGTTGAGATGAGGAGGGTTAAGAAGGTGGTGTTAGATATGAAGAAAAGAGAAAAAAATGATGGGTGGTGGCTGGTGGTGATGATTAGTGGTAGTGGTGTATTGCACGGAGGGAGAGAGACCGAGTATAAAAGTTAAGAGAAAATGGTGTAATTGTTGATGATTTGACAATATATAGAGAGAAGAGTAAGGTGGTCAAATGAAGGGAAAAGAGTAATGGAAATTGGCACAAGAAAATGTAATTAGTAAGATTTAACTTTAGGAGTAAAATACTTTAAGAACTAGACATGTAACCAATGAAAAACAGAATATATGCATGAGGAAATTAATTGTAAGATTCATGGCACAAGGTTTCTAGAAGGAACAAAAAGAGAATTTAGCAAGATATAGTTCGAGTTCCAAATAAAAAGGCACAACAGTTCAAATTAATATTTAATGCAAAGCTGTCACATTTTTAGGAGGAATTTACAAAATATATAATTAATTCTAGGATGGGATTTTGCAAAAATGGCCAACATGAAAGTTTGATATCTTTCCCCCTTTTTAAAACGAGCTATAGCACAAAATATTTCTATATCGGGAGAGGAAGATATGCCTTAAACACCGAAGATTCTTCAGAGTGTGATAAATTTACAAAATAGTAACTTAGAAATTAAACAGGGACAAAATGGTGAGGAATTAAATTTTAACGCCTCTGTCAAAGTTGTAGATAATTGAATTATAAAAATTACAAAAAAGAACAAATTGATTTCAGTCACAAATGAAGAAATTTTGACCAAAATACCAATAGGTGCGCAAATGGATTAAGGAAAATAATAATGTATAACTTATTTTATAAACTGGGCCAATTGCATAAGGAATTGAGCTCTGGGCTCAACATAAGCATTGTAAAGGGTTTTTATATGAAAATATAGAAACAAAAATCAGAATTTTTGACGTCGACAGAAGAAATTATGTAAAAAATAGTCCAATATGTGCAAAAGCTCAATTAACAAATAAGGTTCGAAGGTAAAAATAATAGGGTTGGGGTTCGAACCGACTCTCAGGATATTCAAAAATATACCTCAGGAATGCGATCGATCCGACATCAGAGACACTAGGCTTTCTCCTTACCTCAGGGCTTCTTGTACCTTTGTTGCTCGATTCAACTCTCGTTTCAATTTTTGATAACTTTCCCGACGACCACGCCATTCGGGGTATCTTTTAGAATCTTTTATTATTCTTGAAATTGTTATATAGTCTTATCATGTCACCAATCTAGATCATATCACAATCATTGCCTTTATTTTCTTTCTTATTATCTTAATTTCTCTTAATTAATCACTTAATTAAATATAAAATAATTATTTAATCATCAAATATATTCACCACATGCATATTTTTATAATTCATCATCATCACAAACTCATCCAATCACCTTACTACATCTATAATAGGGCCTTACTGCCTTCACAATCATCACACATATAGTAGCCAAAGCCCACAAACACAAACAAATAACCTCAAATAGTAACAAAACACAACAAATGACCTTACAGGCCTTTCCCGAAAACTCTGGGATGTTACACTATCCCTACCCTTTTAGGAATTTCATCCTCTAAATTCACCACACTTACGATTCCTAATGTAACTCTAGTATTTTTGTTCTTTGATTAACCACGTCCATAACCTTGTTCTTCATTCACATACCCACAATTGTCAGCTTAGTTGATCAGCATGCATCAAGCATTCACTTAAAGAGGCAGAGTCTCAATACAATAAATTTGGATAAGGTTAATTACTCACAAGTACAAGGTTTTAAGAGAGTAAGACAAAAACAATTTCTTCCTCTCAAGAATTAAAAGGCCAAATTCCAAATTGTCAAGAACCTAGAAAGCAACATAGCCATTCTAACTGAAATTTGAACAAGGTGCCATACAAACAAAACAAGGAATAGGCCATACAAAATATTAAAATCAAGAACCAAGGGTAAATCAGTCGGTTAATTAGATCTAGATAAAACAGTTAGAGGAAGTCAAGACAGGCCTTAGTCAAACCAAGTACTTATCAAAGCTAACAAATATTCGAGTAATAGGAATAAAAGGTTCATGTTCTATTCAAGCACCAAACAAAGGTCATCTTAGAACACATTCAGACTTCCTAGGGTTTGTCCTAGCATGATAAACTCTCTCATTCTTCAAATAACCTAGACACTTTACATTGGGGGCAAATACTAACCCGTTTAAAATCCCCTCCTACCATAACTTAGTGATAGAGTCCTCTTCCCAAATAGAAGATAGGAAAGATAAAACTTTTTCCCTAACCCAAGAAAACATATTATAAGAAGAAGGCATTTCTTTGCAAAAAAAAAACAAGAGGTAGGAAAGACAAACACCATAAGAACCATGACCTAACAACATAAAATAAGAACAAGGAAGAAGGACTAATCTTCCTTTAAGAAGAACACTACCCAGACATGATTAAAGACGAGAAAACGAGATACCTAAAAGCCAACCAAAAACTGTAGTAGAAATAGAGGCAAGAAGAAAGAAGTTCAAAAATAAAAGAGTCTAGAGAAATGAGTTCACAAAAGAAAAAGTAAAAATGAAAAGGGTTTAGGCTATACATACATAAGAGGGAACTAATTCCCAAGCAAAAGATCCAATGGTTGGGAATGATGCCATCTATTCCACAGGCATGACGCCATGATGACCTTATGAAAGCAATTGTCCTTGACATGTGACAAAAAGCTCACTCATACTTGAAATGACACATATAAAAGAGGCACAGTTAAAGACATTGGGATACAAAATGCCACATCATTATAAAAATTGCTCTGTTCATACATCACTTTGAGAAATAGAGTGACAACTACCAACAATTAGACATGTGTTCCCTCTTAAACCTCCCTTAGAAAATGTTACAAATTCCCACCAACAAAGGCAGATAAACAAAGACAATCCCCTCCCAATCTCTACAGAAAGTCACTCAATACTACCACTCAGTATAAATCTACTCAGTATATCATTACAATCATTTCGTACACCCTATCTCGACCTACAATCACCCATCAGACAAGCACTCAACATATAGTCACCCGGCCGCCCTTTGACTAAGAGCTCATGACTCGGGAGCTCCTGTTCCCCTGAGTCGGGGGGTGCCTTGTTCCCCCTTTTTATTTTAGGAAGATACCTCTACCCCTCTGTAATCTTAAGAGATTATCATTATCTGGTGAATGTTGGGCCAAAAAATCAAGGCCCCTTTCTTGCTTTATAAATAAGGCCTCATAGCCCTCTCTGTAATTCAAGTGACATTTTGAGAAATAAAATTTATTTTCCTAAAGTAATTCTCTAGGGTATCGTATTTTATACACTCAGTGAACACTGCTCATTTTTTTCTTATCCTACTATAAAAAGAAAATAGTAATAATAATAAATCACCACTCTCACCGTATGTGTTTAAGCTTTATGTTTCATTTTAATTTTATTGTCTATTTTTGTCTTAGGAAACTAAAAACATATAAACAATGTTTATGGTATTTTAAATTAAATTTTTGATCAGCATTTTTTTAAGATCTACTTCATAAGAAAATATTTTTATGAATAAGATTAACAAAATATATTTTCAAGCATTTAAGATTAAATTTGGTTTAAGAATGTTTATTCGAGAATTATTGTAACATCCCAGGTTTTTGAGACAAACTCCCAGACCCTAATCTTGCCTAACTGTAGCTTGTGTGTTTCTATGAAAAATATGAGGCTTTGGACTATGTTATGACGTGTCTGTATTAGTTGACAATGGTGACATTTGGGCTTCGACCAATCCTATAATATAGTAATGTGTGTGTGTGGCTTTAAGGGAAGCAATTATAAATTATGGGGAAATATTTAATATTGAGAATTTTGATGAGGTTAAAGATAATATTAGTGATACTAAGTGATAAATAAAATGGGAGTAGCATGATTACATCGATGAGCATATGATTAATTTTTGAATGTCTGCGTGTAGTATTGACACTCTGTATTTTGACTCAGGATTGAGTGCCAAATGTTTTGGTAGGCCCTGAGTAGTGGAGAAGGCTATAGGGTCAAACTTATTGGCCAAAATCCTTGATTTAACTAATCTATCTAAATTCACCAAATTATTGACGTGACGCCCTAAATCTACTATTTGGTAATATGGCTAATGAAATCTAGTTAATAAAAAGTAAGGTAAATTTTTCGTGATAAATTTGATCCTTAGATAAGGCACACCGCAAATTAAGATTTATAACGACTACCCTAGATCTAATTAAAAGTCATCCCATATGTGAAGATATGAGAAGGTAAATATTTAAGCGAGAGCCTAATAAGGTTTCATTAACATATAAGATTGTCATGCACTAAGTCTTCTACTACTCATATTGAACCTTAAGCATTCATTCTCAAGGGTATATACCCATAAACCTCACTTCAAGTCTAATAGTCCATATTCATAAGTAAATTCAACAAGATATTTCCAAGAGTCTACTTATATGACAATACCATTCACACATAATAGATAATCATCAATCTTTAGTTCTCACTTCCTAGCCCTCTTAAAGAAGTCACATATAAGGTTAAATCCATTCCATAACTACACCTATATAACATACACAATATCATGGCATAATCTCCACATCTATTCATAATAATCACCATCACAAAGATCCCTTTTTTCTAAGTCTAAGTACTAACACAATTTCCAAATCTTCCATCACACTAACAAGTCATGAGTCAATCTCAATATCTCATGTATAACAATAATAATTTCACAACCTCTATTCATCAATTCAAAACTTAGGCATTTACACAAATAGTTAAGCTATACAAAACAATGCCTAAATACATTAAATTCTATAAAAAGAATTTAAATCATCAATTCCAAAAAAATTGTTAACCAAGGAAAACCTTCATACCCTCTTCAAACCGAATCGCCTCTTCAAAAAGAATATTACTCCTCTATTCTAACCTACATCACAAGGCTAAAATGGACAACATGGAGAGCGGGTATATTTTCTCAATGATGAACAATTTGAATTAACATGATAACATACACAATAGAAAGGCATCTATACTCATTATCCAATAATATTTCAATCACATAAACTTAGTAGTACACATACTAAGATACACCAACATCATCTCTCAATTCAAGACACACATAAGTTACAAACATTTTTGTTCCTCAATTCTAATATCGTGACCTTAAAATAAATGCTATGCTATCCAAATAAACCATGCATATGCAATGGATCCGATTTTCCATAATTCAATTCCTTTTCATGTACACGTAACACATTTACAAATTACAACCACGCATAGTTGTTCTAACTTTCAACCCATGTAAGGTTTCTTTCTCAAGATCCCGTAAGATCATCGATTTTGTCATAAACTAAATACTGCAACCATGCATAGTCGCTTATATAATCAACCCACACAAGGTTTTTTTCTTAAGATCCTGCAAGATCCAAGCATCATATGATGGAATATGCTATGCATGCCATGAGATGCAAAAGATGCATATAGTAATCTTAATTCTCACAAGAATTCCATCAATTCATGTCTAGTGTCATCACACACACATTCAAGCTTTAGATAAGGCATGCACTTCATCATGTTATCTCCTAAGGCAAACATTTAATTATCATCTACTTTGAAACATCATTCTACTCTACATTACACAAAAGCCAAGGAAACACCCCATCATATAATCATACATGAATTCAAGTGGCACATCAACATCACAACAAGGACACACAACCAACCCATTTGCCAATCCATCATCAATTTATTCACAAAGAGCTACTTCACACCAATTCCACATATAAGTAACACCAATGCCACTCAAGCCAACAAGCAAGCATACACTTACACATGCATATATTATCAATATCATTGCCATACATTTAGGAAATAAACTCCTCTCCAACCTCAAGAGGAGTATTCTATAGGGTTGGATGAGTTGGATGATCCTGCCTCACAAGAATAGTCAAAGGCTACATTTTTAATAAGGGCAAGGCCTCATCAAACATCATTCTATAATTAAGTCAATGTCAACGACTAAGTCTCTTTTAGAGGCATAGTATTTTCATGCATACAAAACTTAGTTATGTTTATGCCATTACCACCTTGAAGGTTTGGAATTTAAGTTATCCTTATCACACTTTTCCAATGTCCTAAGGATTTAAAATTCACTATTTATAATTAGAAAAAATTCAAAGAGTTATCCATTAGGCTCCCAAAGCCTTAATAAGTTATTCACCTCATCATTTTTTCACTTTTAAAAGTTTCTCCTTAGAAGGCATCAAGTTCTTCATCACTTAACATTTCTAGTTAATTTTGTTCTTTATTCCCCTAAGACAACTAATTGTCACTAATGGTTTTTAAATATTAAGGTATCTTACTATTAGTCTTTGGAACCACTATTTATTCATGATGACTTCCTAGCATTACTAATCACTACAACTCATCTATAATTTTATTTCTCATTCACTAGTAACACTCCTAAAACCATGATCTTATCTAATTTTAAATCATGACTTAAATTTTCTAATTCACTTACATGGCCAAGTCACCTATCACCAACAACCCCCTCTAAGTTTAACTAGTAGCCTTTTCATGCCTAATATGATCCAATAATATTTCCTAGGCCATCAATCCTTTCTTTCAACTTTAATTACCCATGTTTTTCATCTAACTCACATTCAACATTATACTTTTTCCTTATCTCTTCTACTCAATGGCCAATCTAGTTCTTAAGCCACACTTACTAATACTTTCTCAATTCCATAATTGTGCTCCTAAGTCCTAATATACTCCAACAAATTTATTCATTCTAGTAACATACTCATTCTTCACCAATTCACATTGTCCTTCACCTAACTCATGACACATTTTATTCTTTGTTAATCAATAATTACTCAACATAAATTCAAATTAATAACCTATGTAACACCCTAATTATCTACAACTAATAAATCCCAAAATGTGAGAAAATTTCTCACAAAAACAGTCACGTAACATTTGATGTAGAAGGGAGCAGGCAATGGGGAAAGCTAAGAGCATTCACGCGCATAAAGCAACGTACAGGGAAGCTAAAGGTGAGGCCGGCTCGATGGGCTTATCGTAACGCACCAACACTAGGGCGGATTGCACAACACCGTTTGTTCGCTTAGACGGGGTCCGACACCGTCCAGGCGGAGCATAGTAATGCAGCAGCGGATAGAGGAGATTTCGCACTGAGGCTTCCCTTCAAGAAATACTGGTCACTTAACAGGAGGAATAGATAAGGGGAAATAAGTTAATACATTCACACGTAAAGCATTTGATGAAAAGGCTAAGTTAGAATCATCCTACTAGGCTAGGCGGGGTATATTTATCTTGGGCGGGCTGTCCTAGCTACATGGGCGAGGTATGACACCGCCTAAACGAAATCTACATAACGCCTCTTTAACTCAACTACAAGGTAATTTTCCTCCATCGGGTATGGTCAAGGGTTCACCAAGTAAATCCTCACACACTCGCCTTTCACTCAGAAAAAAATATGAAGTTACAGGGTACAAGTGCGATAGTAAGTTATGGAAGAAGGAAGAGTCTGAACCTATTCCGCCCAACTCAACTAATTATGATAACGCCTGGGCGGACTTAGCCATAACGCCCAAATCCGGGGTTCAGCACCGGGGTCCGGATTGCGTTAGTATCACAACGGATAGGAAAGGATAATGGTCGATATTTCGCTCGGGCCATTACTCGCTTCAGCGTGAGTTCTCGCGCTTGGGCGGATTGCTTCCCATACTCCAGGCGGGGTGCGACTCCGCCCAACGTATCCGACATGAGTCTTTCTTAAGACAATTCTCGGTTCGTTCGGACTTAACTATAACCTGCTCAATCAAACTGTCCCTGCTTATCTATTAAAGCATAATTATAAAACAAGACAGCACTTAGCATCACACACACAAAACCATACATCCATATGTACATAAGAGTGTATATTAATATTTACAAATGCAAAATCAAACTTCTTGTTCATAAAGTTCTATTCAGCACAAAACATTAACATCCGGTATGAGCCAGTCCGGGCTTCATCTAACAACGTCTTAATTAAACCTTCGAAATGCATCAGCACTCCGCCCAGCACTCCGGCTCTGATTCTGATCCTCCTCACGAAAGATATTCACTGAAAATTGCCACTGCAGGGGTGAGCTTTTACATGTAAAATGATACTCACAGACTCGGTATCAGCGTCAGTACACGCTCCTGCTATCATTCAACCTTTCTCAAGTAACCAAGTTCATACAATTCAAACAACATTCATGATACGCATAATTCACAGAGTTTATTCCACATCTAAATATATATATTCATGCATTCAAAAGTCATACACATGCACATATACAGATTTATACATCACCACAATCAACCTTACTTCTACATGCATGTCTGCGGATCCGACTCGGGAAAAGACTCTCAGTTACAGCCCCCTTTTTCTTTTGGCCCCTCGTCCCTCAGCTCTTACCAGGTGGCACCGGCCCCCACGGCGTCTCGAGACTCAATTCTCTAGCTCCAACGGCTACCACGAGCCCTATTGGGATCTAGCCAGGGTTGGTAACTGGAAGTCGTTTCCCTTGGGGTTCTTGACCTTCCATGGGTCACCCCTACTCTTACTCATGCAACTAACACATTCATTTATACACATCATCGCGCCATGAACACATTACCGTAGTCATCAAGTAAGAACGGATATCTCCCATTATTCATCATCATTCAGTCAATCACACCAGCGCATGATACAGTCGATCATCAGACTAACCACATTGAGCAATTCAATTAAGAACATGCACATACACACTTTTCATAGTGACAACAAATAGATCCATCATTATCATCCACGAGCAAACTACGCCATCGTCACGAAGATCACTATCAAAATCTCAAATCATGCATCAGTTTTAGTAATTGTAAACACATGCACACATGCACAGCATCAGTTCTAATGATTTATAAAATACATGCACACATACACACTTGGCAGTACGTTCATCCGGTACCGTTCTTAGACCATGCATTCGACATGCAAGCGCCCCCTACCTTTTGAAGAACCTCAGAAACCTTTTTCCGCTCTTGTCGTTGGGTCCGATGTCCTTCTCTTGGTCCGTCCGGTCTTCCTTGGCTTTATCGTATGCTGCGTCTGATTCTGGGATGAGGTGTGGTCCGTTCTTCAATACTGGAATCAAGATCTCCAGGAGCGAAGAGCGAGATGGAAGAAGAAGAAGAATGAAGACGAAGAGAGAAAACAGAGGATGAAGTGAAAGAGAAGAGAGTCTGAAGAATTGGCAAATGCGTTCATCACTAAGGCTCACGACATATAAATATAAGTGTACATGTGCATGCGCATAAACAAGAGACGAGTGGGATGGGAGAGTGCGTGCCCGTCAGTCACGCGCACTCTACCCCGTTCCCTGTCAGCCACCATTTTAATATTTTAATGGCTTAAACTCACTTAGTTAAATGCACTTAACAGTTATTTCTAGTTGAAATCAAGTCTTAATGGTTCATTCTTTATTCAGCACTTAATTTTAAAACGGGGATGTTACAGTTCTCCCCCACTGAAAAAGAATTTCGTCCCCGAAATTCAATTGGTACTTACGTAGGTAAACAATTCGGGGTACTGCTGTCGCATGGCGTCTTCGCGCTCCCACGTGTAGGAGGTGATTTTGCCTTGCTGCCACTCCACCTTAACCAGCCTTACGTTCTTGTTTCTTAAGCGTTTTACCGATTGATCCACGATTCCAACCGGTGTAGTCACAGCGGTTAGGTCTTCCTTGATCTCTACCTCGTCGTCAGGCATCGTGTGGCTGGGGTCATGCAAATACTTCCTTAGTTGAGACACGTGAAATACGTTGTGCAATCGGGACAAGTGAATTGGTAACGCGAGGCGGTATGCCACGGGGCCAATCCGTTCTACTACCTCATAAGGTCCGATGTAGCGAGGGCTTAACTTCCCACTTTTTAAGGCTCGTCCAACTCCTTTACTCGGAGAGGTTCTCAGAAACACTCGATCTCCGACTCGAAATTCCAATGGCTTGATGCGTTTGTCATGGTAGCTCTTCTGCCTGTCTTGTGATGCTTTCATCTTCTCCCTTATCACTCGGATCTGTTCTGTGGTTTGCTTTACGATGTCTGGTCCCAGTAATAGACTTTCACCCGTTTCCAACCAACAGAGCGGGGTTCGGCATCTACGCCCATATAATGCCTCGTAAGGTGCCATGCCAATGCTGTGATGATGGCTGTTGTTGTACGTAAACTCGATCAAGGGAAGATACTGCTCCCAGTCCCCACCGTACTCTAACACACACGCTCTCAATAAGTCTTCTAGACTCTGAATCGTTCGCTCGGATTGTCCATCCGATTGGGGGTGGTAAGCAGAACTAAGCCAAAGCTTCGTCCCCAGTTCTTGATGCAAGCTGGTCCAAAATCTGGACGTAAATCTAGGGTCCCTATCTGAGACGATGGAAGTAGGTATGCCATGCAGTCGAATAACTTCTTGAATGTAGATTCGAGCCAATTTATGCAATGGGTACTTCATATTTACAGGTAAGAAGTGTGCGCTTTTCGTCAATCTATCAACAATGACCCAAATGGCATCATGGCCCGCTCGGTTCCTGGGTAATCCCATGATAAAATCCATCGCAATTGAGTCCCATTTCCACACGGGGATTTCCAGAGGCTGCATTGCACTGTATGGTTTTTGGTGCTCTATCTTCGATTTCTGACAAGTGATACACCGGGCCACGTACTCCGCCACATCCTTCTTTAGTCCGGGCCACCAAAACTGTCTCCTCAAGTCGTGGTACATCTTCGTGGTTCCGGGGTGAATGCTGAGTAGGCTTTTGTGGGCTTCATCAAGCACCATTCTTCTCAATCCTCCTTCACTTGGTATGTATATTCTGTTCCTCACCCGGAAGATCCCGTCTGACCCTTCTGCCAAGGATAAATCCTTTCCTTTAGCCTGAATTTCCTTCATTTCAGCTAGGTAAGAGTCCGCCTGTTGTTGTTCGTACACGGATTTTAAGAATTCGTTGGCAATCCTCAACGTACCGATTGTCATCTTCTGAGAGGAAGGGGCGTCAACATGCAAGTTCATGTCTCGGAACCGCTCCAACAACTCGACTTCTTTTGCCATCATGGCTGCTATGTGGAGGGATTTTCGACTCAATGCGTCTGCTACGACGTTTGCCTTACCTGGGTGGTATTTCAACTCGAAATCATAGTCCTTCAAAAACTCAATCCATCTTCTCTGCCTCATGTTCAGCTCCTTTTGGTCGAATAGGTATTTGAGGCTCTTATGATCGCTGTACACTTCAAATTTGGATCCGTACAAGTAATGCCTCCAGATTTTCAGTGCAAAAACTACTGCTGCCAACTCCAAGTCATGGGTCGGATAATGCTGTTCGTGGGGTCTCAATTGTCGAGAGGCATATGCTATGACTCGATCTTTCTGCATGAGTACACATCCTAATCCGAGTCCGGACGCGTCACAATAGACCACGAAGCTTTCTCGTAACTCAGGTAATGCTAACACCGGAGCCGTTGTCAACTTATTCTTCAGCTCTTGGAAGCTGCTCTCACACTCCGGACTCCACACAAAAGGAACGTTCTTCCGAGTCAATTTAGTCAGAGGTAATGCCAACTTAGAAAAACCTTCGATGAACCTTCTATAATAACCTGCCAAGCCCATAAAACTCCTTATTTCCGAGACCGATCTGGGCTTCTCCCACGCTATTACAGCGGCTACCTTCGCAGGATCCACCGAGACGCCTCGCTTAGAGATCACGTGCCCGAGGAAGTGGATCTCATCCATCCAAAATTCGCACTTGGAAAGCTTTGCAAACAATTGCTTCTCCTTCAACACTTGGAGTACCGCTCTGAGATGCCCTCCATGCTCCTCCGATGTCTTAGAATAAACTAGAATGTCATCGATGAAGACAACAACAAACCGATCTAAGAAGGAATGGAATATGCTGTTCATGTAATTCATGAAAACAGCAGGGGCGTTTGTCACACCGAACGGCATCACTACATACTCATAGTGACCATACCTAGTCCTAAAGGCGGTTTTAGGAATGTCCGAGTCCTTCACTCGGATTTGGTGATATCCGGATCGTAAGTCGATCTTTGAGAAGACTGAGGCTCCACGCAGCTGGTCAATTAAATCATCAATTCTAGGCAGTGGGTATCGATTCTTGATTGTGAGTTTGTTAAGCTGTCGATAATCTATACAAAGTCTCAAGCTGCCATCCTTCTTCTTAACAAGTAGCACAGGTGCGCCCCATGGTGACACGCTTGGTCTAATGAACTGCTTCTCAAGTAACTCATCCACTTGTTTCTTCAATTCTACCAATTCAGTTGAGGACATTCTGTAGGGTGCACTGGAGACCGGTTCGGCTCCAGGGATCAAGTCTATAGAGAATTCAACTTCTCTATGAGGAGGTACACTCGGGACGTCCTCTGGGAACACTTCTGGGAATTCGCAGACAACCGGAATTTCGTTCACTAGGGGCTCATTCTCATCTTTGGTGAGACAAAGCATCATAAATAATTGGGTTATACATTGTGCCGTGCCATCTTCAGTGGGTTGTTTTGGGAAAATGATCTCTCGGTTTCTACAATCTACTAATACCTTATTGGCTGAAAGCCAATCTATTCCAAGCACAATATCAAGACCCTTTAAGGGCATGCAAATCAGATCGAAGGCGAAACTCCGATCATACAACTCAAATGCTACATTTTTACATATGGACGATGTGAACACAGTAGGACCAGTGGGGCTGGCCACTTCTAGAGTCCGGTTCATAGACACAGTTGGTAGCTTCAACCGTTTCACGCACTCATCAGCTATAAAAGAATGGGTTGCCCCCGAATCGAAAACAACATTAAGCGTATTCATCCCAAGTGAGCACTTACATTGTACTAGATCGTTTGCTGGTGCAACATCCTCTGCATTGATGGTGTAGATCCTTCCTGGCGCTGTTGGGCCGGTGTTCCTCTCTCGACTGTTCAGGGCATGCATCATATTTCCTCTGGTTCCGTTGCCTCTGCCACCAGGTCGTGGGTTATCATTCATTCTGGTTCGATCTTGAAACTCTCTTTGACGCACATTGGTATTTGCCTGGCGGAGTTGAGGGCAGTCCGGGCGAACGTGTCCCCTCTCTCCGCAGTGGTAGCATTTAACATTTGTGTCATTGCATTCCTTAGCAAAATGATCACCGCCACATTTAAAACATCCGCCGTACCTTGGTCGCCCACTCATCTGTCTCCCTCGGTCATTATGGTCCTGATATCTGGTGAAGGGTTCATTCCTCCTCACGTTCCCTGGTCTCTTGAAACGTGATTGCTGAGGCCTCAAGTGTTGGTTGGCTCTGCTGCACTGGCCTGAATGGGCCCTGTCATCCTCTTCGAATATTCTACACTTGTTCACTAAGGCAGGGAAACTCCGGATTTCATGGTATCTGCAGGCCCTCTTGATATCCGATCTCAGTCCGTTCTCAAACTTAAGACACTTGGAGTGCTCTGTTCCTGGCTGCTGGAAGGGCGGATAGAATAGGCACAATTCTTCAAATCTGGTCGCATATTCTTCCACAGTCATGGAGCCCTGTTTTAACTCCATAAACTCCAGCTCTTTCCGACTCCTCACTGTGTCGGGAAAGTATTTATCTAGGAAGCAGGCCTTGAAATCGTTCCACGTCAGTTGGTTGTCATCTTCGGGGAATTGGCTCCTGGCTATCTTCCACCGATTCTCCGCTTCATCTCGTAGCATATACACTGCACATTCCACCTTCTGGGCTTCGGTACAGCGAAGACCCCTAAAAATCCTCTCTAATTCCTGAGTCCACTTGAACGCCGCCTCAGGATTCCGTCCTCCTAAGAATTCACTCGGCTTCCTCTTCAGGAAGCGGTCCAGCACATGGCCATCCTCAGGTTGAGTTTGGCCTTGCCTTTCAAACACATCAGCAAAGCGTTGGAATGCTGTGGCTATAGCCTCCATACTTTGACGATGCGCCATTCCTTATCCTGAAATTGACATTTAAGGATAAGTACACGGAGCCACTTACTACCGATCTAGTTATTAGCCCAACAATCAATAACTTAGCACATTATGCTATCTCTATATATATATATATTATACAATCAATAGGACCAGGAGGGGCAACACCCTCCTATCCGCAAGCCAATATCAATCAGGTTCAACCAATATCACAACAATGTCAACCATTCAATCAAAAGACACAAACACCACCGCTTACACTTGGTAAGCATACTTTGGCCTTGGACTTTTCGGTCCGCTCTGATACCAAAATGTAACACCCTAATTATCTACAACTAATAAATCCCAAAATGTGAGAAAATTTCTCACAAAAACAGTCACGTAACATTTGATGTAGAAGGGAGCAGGCAATGGGGAAAGCTAAGAGCATTCACGCGCATAAAGCAACGTACAGGGAAGCTAAAGGTGAGGCCGGCTCGATGGGCTTATCGTAACGCACCAACACTAGGGCGGATTGCACAACACCGTTTGTTCGCTTAGACGGGGTCCGACACCGTCCAGGCGGAGCATAGTAATGCAGCAGCGGATAGAGGAGATTTCGCACTGAGGCTTCCCTTCAAGAAATACTGGTCACTTAACAGGAGGAATAGATAAGGGGAAATAAGTTAATACATTCACACGTAAAGCATTTGATGAAAAGGCTAAGTTAGAATCATCCTACTAGGCTAGGCGGGGTATATTTATCTTGGGCGGGCTGTCCTAGCTACATGGGCGAGGTATGACACCGCCTAAACGAAATCTACATAACGCCTCTTTAACTCAACTACAAGGTAATTTTCCTCCATCGGGTATGGTCAAGGGTTCACCAAGTAAATCCTCACACACTCGCCTTTCACTCAGAAAAAAATATGAAGTTACAGGGTACAAGTGCGATAGTAAGTTATGGAAGAAGGAAGAGTCTGAACCTATTCCGCCCAACTCAACTAATTATGATAACGCCTGGGCGGACTTAGCCATAACGCCCAAATCCGGGGTTCAGCACCGGGGTCCGGATTGCGTTAGTATCACAACGGATAGGAAAGGATAATGGTCGATATTTCGCTCGGGCCATTACTCGCTTCAGCGTGAGTTCTCGCGCTTGGGCGGATTGCTTCCCATACTCCAGGCGGGGTGCGACTCCGCCCAACGTATCCGACATGAGTCTTTCCTAAGACAATTCTCGGTTCGTTCGGACTTAACTATAACCTGCTCAATCAAACTGTCCCTGCTTATCTATTAAAGCATAATTATAAAACAAGACAGCACTTAGCATCACACACACAAAACCATACATCCATATGTACATAAGAGTGTATATTAATATTTACAAATGCAAAATCAAACTTCTTGTTCATAAAGTTCTATTCAGCACAAAACATTAACATCCGGTATGAGCCAGTCCGGGCTTCATCTAACAACGTCTTAATTAAACCTTCGAAATGCATCAGCACTCCGCCCAGCACTCCGGCTCTGATTCTGATCCTCCTCACGAAAGATATTCACTGAAAATTGCCACTGCAGGGGTGAGCTTTTACATGTAAAATGATACTCACAGACTCGGTATCAGCGTCAGTACACGCTCCTGCTATCATTCAACCTTTCTCAAGTAACCAAGTTCATACAATTCAAACAACATTCATGATACGCATAATTCACAGAGTTTATTCCACATCTAAATATATATATTCATGCATTCAAAAGTCATACACATGCACATATACAGATTTATACATCACCACAATCAACCTTACTTCTACATGCATGTCTGCGGATCCGACTCGGGAAAAGACTCTCAGTTACAGCCCCCTTTTTCTTTTGGCCCCTCGTCCCTCAGCTCTTACCAGGTGGCACCGGCCCCCACGGCGTCTCGAGACTCAATTCTCTAGCTCCAACGGCTACCACGAGCCCTATTGGGATCTAGCCAGGGTTGGTAACTGGAAGTCGTTTCCCTTGGGGTTCTTGACCTTCCATGGGTCACCCCCACTCTTACTCATGCAACTAACACATTCATTTATACACATCATCGCGCCATGAACACATTACCGTAGTCATCAAGTAAGAACGGATATCTCCCATTATTCATCATCATTCAGTCAATCACACCAGCGCATGATACAGTCGATCATCAGACTAACCACATTGAGCAATTCAATTAAGAACATGCACATACACACTTTTCATAGTGACAACAAATAGATCCATCATTATCATCCACGAGCAAACTACGCCATCGTCACGAAGATCACTATCAAAATCTCAAATCATGCATCAGTTTTAGTAATTGTAAACACATGCACACATGCACAGCATCAGTTCTAATGATTTATAAAATACATGCACACATACACACTTGGCAGTACGTTCATCCGGTACCGTTCTTAGACCATGCATTCGACATGCAAGCGCCCCCTACCTTTTGAAGAACCTCAGAAACCTTTTTCCGCTCTTGTCGTTGGGTCCGATGTCCTTCTCTTGGTCCGTCCGGTCTTCCTTGGCTTTATCGTATGCTGCGTCTGATTCTGGGATGAGGTGTGGTCCGTTCTTCAATACTGGAATCAAGATCTCCAGGAGCGAAGAGCGAGATGGAAGAAGAAGAAGAATGAAGACGAAGAGAGAAAACAGAGGATGAAGTGAAAGAGAAGAGAGTCTGAAGAATTGGCAAATGCGTTCATCACTAAGGCTCACGACATATAAATATAAGTGTACATGTGCATGCGCATAAACAAGAGACGAGTGGGATGGGAGAGTGCGTGCCCGTCAGTCACGCGCACTCTACCCCGTTCCCTGTCAGCCACCATTTTAATATTTTAATGGCTTAAACTCACTTAGTTAAATGCACTTAACAGTTATTTCTAGTTGAAATCAAGTCTTAATGGTTCATTCTTTATTCAGCACTTAATTTTAAAACGGGGATGTTACAACCTACATCTAACAAGAGTTTTCAAGCCCATTAACAAGGTTAACATATTCATGAGCCTATTCTTGTCACTTGTCATTTTTCCTACTTCAAGAGAGATTTTTAAAGCCTACCATCCACCTTATACTTTCTACCAACACCAAATAATTCCCATAATGTTACCTAAGGTCTCATAACTACATCAAAACCATCCTTAGGCCATTTCAAGTCCAAAACAAAATTCTTCCTTCAAATTAAAGTAAGCCAACAAATTCAAATTTTGCACCTAATGCTATTCAAAACTAATTCACTTATTTCAACAACAATTAATTCAATTCTAATAACTATCTCACATCAACTTCAAGCCACAAAAATAATTATTCAACAATAATAACAAATTCCCAATGGTCTCCTAACCTAGGTTTTGGGTTCCACATGCATAACATTAATTTTTCTAACAACAATCATATAATCTACAACACTTTATGCTACAAATTTAGGACTCATTATGGATTCTTAAGCTTACCCCAAGGTGACCCTAAATCCAAATTCAAGAGAGAAATAGAAATAGAGGTTACCAATTGCTTGGACAAGCTTTTCCAAAGTGCAAAAGAAGCCTCATTGGACCCTAAAATTTCATCACAACCATGGGTGAGCTCAAGATGGCTTTTCAATTTTGGGGACAAGGTGAAAGGGAGAAGAAAATGAAGGGAAAAAGGAGAAGGGGAATGGACAAGATGAAGTCTAGGGTTCTATGTGCATAACTTAGTTTTTCTTCAAGGAAATTTCAAGAAGGAACCATGGAGGAAGCAAGCTCTTCACGCCAATAGAGAAGATAGGGAAAGGAAGAGTTTTCAATTCATTTTGGGGGGAGAAGAAGCTGCTGATGAAACATGAAGAGGGAAGGGAGAGGAAGTGTTGTGTCTTTTTATGCCAAATGACCCTTTTGCCCTTCATTTAAAATTTTTGGCTCTAAGGCCCATTTTTTGGTAAATCTTCATTCTTGGGCCAAAAATGCTAATGGGAATAGCCCATTATAGTGTACATGGCCACCCCTTTTGGTTGGGGAAAATTCATCGCGTTTTGGCCACCCAAGGCCTCTTTTTCATCCAATTAATTATCTATGAATTTGTCCAGGTTTATTTTTATGTTTAACATAATTATTTTAGTGTTTTCTAATACTCAATAATTATTTTTAGGTTTGTGAGTTTTGAGGCCCAATTAAGGCCCGTTTCCTGAATCGGTCATTTTCTGACGTTAAACGACGTCGATAAATTCTGAATAATTCACGATAAATTCAAAAAATGCCTAATTAATTTAGCTTTATTGTCGGGGCATAAATATTCATTTCTAATAATTATATAATGTTTCCCGACATGTTTGAATCGTCCCTGTACTCTGCTCATATGTCCTTCGTCAATTAAACTACGATAGTAATTATCGTATTCGTCGTATTAACTCAAGGGGTTCCCAATTAATTTTCTCCACACGATTGGAACCTTAAATAATTATTTCCTATAATTATTATATTTATTTTTCTCTAATTAATTAACTCTATGTAAAATTTGGTATGTTACAATTGACCCCATTTTGCCACTGCCATGGTGATAGCCATTCCATAAGTATACGGTTTATCTAAGTAATAAAAATATCGTTCCCATAAGGATTGTGCCCAATTACTAGTTTACAGTGGTTCAATTATTTAGATAATTCTTTAACAAAGGAAATTTGTAGTAAAATTAAATAATAGCAAAAATGTGACAGAGAACTTAATTCTTTTCTATATCAAAGTTTGTAAGGGACTCTTGGGAATTAGGAGGTTCTAAGGTAACGTACTTAACCAAATTCAATCCTTTCTTAATTACTAAGTTTTCATTCTAAGGGGTATTTTCCTAGATTAATTAGTAATCTCCTATCGGAACCTTACTAGCGCACCCAATTACCAAAGAATAGCGTTCAATTTGTTATTCGAGTTCATTAAGCGTAGTGAAAATCTGTTAATTCCTCAAGCGATTTTACTTACTTTCGTAACCTAAAATCACAGGTTCAATTTCATGCATTTCCAACAACCGTCAATTTCTCGATTATCCGATACGTCTAAAATCATCTAAGTTTATTTCTAAATCATTAGAAGCGTTAAGAACTCATGAAACAAAATAGAATGCAGAACACCATAATTAAGAAACTCAGAAATTTAGGTTTGGTACATTGAACACAAACCCCCTAATCCCAAGATTATAAGTTTAGTTACCCATCAACAAGATTGAAACGTAAATTAAACCATTCATCATATACAAGAATATTAGAGAAGATTTCTCACTCTAAATCCCTAAAAATCTTGATCTTCTAGTGTTGTTGATCCAAGAATCTTTGTGTTTTCCTCTTGCCAAATCCCTCTTGAAGTCTCTCCTTTTTTTTTCTTTCCTTTGTGCCCAAAAGTGTCTCTTCAGAACTCTCCTCGAACTACCTTCAACAATCCCCTAAAAATCTGGATTATGGGTTTCGTGGAGACATCCACGGCCAATGGTTGCAAACCATTGGCAGTGGTTCGGGGTCTGATGGTCTAGGATTCCAAAATGTGATTTCTTCAAGGCACCTGATGCAAACCACGACCAGTGGTTGTTAGTGACTTGTCATTTCTTGAGCCACAATACCAACCACAGCCAGTGGTGGTCACTGCCTAGTTGTTCCTTGCACTCTAGTGCCAACCACGGCCAGTGGTGGTCACTACCACTTAGTCCCTTACTTTCTAATGCCAAACATGACCAATGGTTGCCAACCACTGCCAGTGGTTTGTTCCAAAACTTTGCTAAATCACCATGCTATGGTCCCAAGAAACCCCTACATGCATCCATGTTGCTAGTTCTTATAAGAATATACCTTAATCATCATAAACCCTACAAAAAACAAAGACACCCAAGTAGAATATGTAGGATAAAATTGAAAATCAAGGGAATTAGGAGGAAACAAAGACAAATTTGACTCAAAACTAAGCCTGAAAACACTCTAAAACAAATCAAAATGCACACTTATTATAACAGTCTTCATTTTGTGTGATGATTCCTTGAGACTAGATACCTTTCTTATGTGTTAAATTCTATGTATGCTGATAGCTAGGCTTTGACTGACTTACTTGTGTGTGATAATTGATTAGTATTCTGAAAAGATTTAATGAATTAGAGGTGAATATCTTTACTTTAATTATGTGAATAATAATAATAATAATAATAGTAATAATTATGTTAATTGATCTGGGGTGTTAACTGACCCCCCAAAGTCAGAACCGGGATGGCACAAATATAATGCCATGTCATCAAATTTACCTACCCAAGGTTTGGGAATCTTATCCGGGGTCTACACTCACAGCCAATACAGATTGTTGGTCAAGACTTCAGACCTCTCCTGACAATCAGACAACAAGTCAGAATCGGTATGGGCAGCCAATACTTACAAACACTGTAGCTATAGTAATTTAGGAAGAATGTCAAATTATTCCTTATACTAAGGTAATCCCTATAAATATAACTCATTTATTACTGAAGAGGGATCTGATCTAATGAGAGTTGTCTCCGTAATACCTATATTTCCCATTTATCCGTACTAACTTAAGCATCGGAGAATCTTTTACAGATACACCTTCGGTGTGTTCCCTTAACTTCGGTACGGACTTGAACACTAATTTCACCTAATACTTAAAGAACTTAGGCTCCCCACTGGACCTAGGTGTACAATACCGTACTCCACTGGACGGTGTAAAATAGAGAGCTAAGAGAGATAACTCCAGACACTGGTCAAGACGGTCAATTCTTGACCCTGGTTCTAAAATAGAACATTGGCACGCCTGGTGGGACCGTGTAAATTGTGAGTCCTACATCACAACAAAGAAGAAGACATGAAGCATCCGAGAGGAGATGAAACCCCAGAGGGGCACATCCAGAATGTGGTAAGAACGTTGGATTATAATGAAGGGATAATTGAGACCCTTAGGACGGAGTTGAGGACACAGGAAGTAGTACGTCCAGATCTTAGAGATGAGATTATAAGGTAATTGCATTGGGAAATCCAAGAACTTCGAAAGGAGAACCAAGGTAACAACCAGAGGCAGCAAGATATCCATCACCAACAAGAGCGGTCTCTGACTTATACACATGATAAGCAGGAATCTACACACCGGACCAAAGAGATGAGTAGCCAAAGAAGGGCAATGTACCATGGTAGGGGAGGTGAATATCAATTTAAGATACTATTCACCAGGAGATTAATGAGTATCCCCATTCCTAGGCATCTATAGACCCCACAACCGTTGTCTGTAAGGAACTACACAGGGGAGTCAGACCCCAGAAGCCATTCGGATGCCTACGTAAATGAGTCTCTATTTTTAGGAGTAGAAGAGGATGTCATATGCAGAATGTTCCCTCGGACGTTGTCCACTGAAGCTTTAAGGTGGTTCAAGAGCCTACTAGTTGGGTTGATTGACTCCTGGGACGACATGGCCCATGTGTTCTTGTAGCATTTTGTTATGTCTAGAGATATACCTAAGACATCACATACGTTGGCTCAGATTTGGTAAGGACCAGAAGAGAGTTTGAGAGATTTCCTGAAAAGGTTTTATAAGGAAGCTGCGCTTATTCTAGGGTCGACAGAGGAGATACAGATGCACATTGTAGTGGAAGCTTTACAACCGTAGTCACCTTTTGCATTGTCTTTAGCCAAGGGACCACCCCAGACATTTGAAGAGTTTAGAAATAAGGCGGTAAAGTACGTAGGAAGGGAAATACATTTGGCACCTGCCAAGCAGAAGAGTACGGATTAGGAGGGAATCCAAAAGCCAGAAAGAAAGATGTCCAGACCTGAGAGGATAGGTCCTGGAAGGGACATGCTCCCAAGGCCAAAGGAAAGAAGAAATGTTAATGCAATGCAATACACTCTGTTAGCGGTTAGGCCTAGTCAGATTTTGAGGGAAGTTGGAATAAGAGGAATAATGGTGTATGGAGTGAGGAAACCTTTGCCTATAAAGAGAGTAGGAAATCCCAACAAGTACTGCAAATTTCATGAGTAGGTTGGACAATCATAGGAAGCTATTAAGATGTTGATAAGAGAAAAGAAGTTGAAACAGTATCTGTTTAAACAGA
Source organism: Clitoria ternatea (assembly GCA_037962975.1). NCBI lineage: Eukaryota > Viridiplantae > Streptophyta > Magnoliopsida > Fabales > Fabaceae > Clitoria > Clitoria ternatea. Next base: position 48,050,008 of record CM075673.1, read on the forward strand.
TGGCGAATCTAGAGCCAGAGAGAGTAGCACCAAGAAGAAGAGAAGTCGATCCGGTCAAGGAAGAAGAGGCCCGAGGTTCAAATAAGCCTATGTTGGACAAAGGAAAGGCTGTAGTAGATAATATTGATGATGATGATGGATCCTGGATGAAACTACCTCCCAGCACGGAAGAATCATTTGAGAATGATCATGTCAATCCAGGCAAAAATAGATAACAGAACATTTAGAGATGGAATCCAGACCCCAGCTATTACCTTTACTGATGATGATTTTGGTCCAACAATGCCAGGGGGTGATGACGTAGTTGTTATTGAGGTCGTGGTAGCTAATAAAACGATTAAAAGAATGTTGGAGGACCAGGGGAGTTCATGTGATGTCATTTTCTATGAATGCTTCAAAAATATGGGCCTGTCAAATTCAGATTTACAACCCTATACTTAGGAGCTGACGGTGTTTAACGGGGCCAAGCAACCTACTAAAGGCTATTTGGATACCAGACTCATATTCAAAGAAGAGCCGCGGTCGAAGATAGTACGCACAAGGGTGTTGGTAATAGATGTTAAATCCTTATTCAATGGGATTATTGGGTGTCTGTCCTTGAATACATTGGAAATAGTGGTTTTAACTCCAAGCCTACTAATAAAATTCATTGATAAGGACAACCAGGTGTCTGCTGTTTAAGGTGACCAACAAATGGCAAGGTATTGCTACAACCTTTGCGTGTAAATGACGAAAACAAGAGTCTATCAAAAGGAAGATATTAAATGACAGCGGACCAGTACCGGAGTCGGTAAATTTGATAGATTTGGACCCTAGAGAGGAATTGGCAATGAATCCTAAAAATCCTCAAAGGCCCACACCGGAAGGTGGAGTGAAAATGGTTGTGCTAGAAAAAGACCCTATCAGGGGTACAAAGATCAATGATTTATTAGATACCGGAATAGAGGAACGACTAGTCAAATTATTGAAAGAATTCAAACACTTGTTTGCTTGGACAGCGGCCAATATGCCTGGAATAGATCTGAACTTCTTTGCTATAAACTCGCGGTTTATCTAGAGTCAAGAGCAGTAGCATAGAAGAAAAGGAGACTGGGGCTAGAGAAATAAAAGCTGGCATGTGAGCAGACAGAAGAATTACTAAAGGCCAGTTTTATATGGGATGTGCAGTATTCTTTATGGTTGTCGAACGCGGCAATGGTAAAGAAAGCAAATGGCAAGTGGCGGATGTGAACGGACTTCACGAATCTAAACAAGTGTTGTCCTAAGGATTCATAACCCCTGCCAAGCATCGATCAGATGGTGGATGATTCGTTAGGGTACCAATTCTTATCCTTTATTGATGCATATTCCGGCTATAATCAAATACCGATGTGGAAAGAGGATGAAGAAAAGACGGCGTTCATAAACGATAAAGGAGTTTTTTGTTATACAGTCATGTTGTTCGAATTGAAAAATATCGAAGCCACTTATCAGAGGATGATGAACAAAGTTTTCGAGGGGATGAAGTCAAAAGTGGTCGAGGTGTATGTCGATGATATTATAACCAAGACCCCAGCTGGCGGAGACCACGTAGAGGATTTGAGAAAGGTATTTCAAAGACTCTAATTGTACAACATAATGCTGAACCTGCTGAAATGTACATTCACAGTGCCGGCAGGGCGGTTCTTGGGCTTCATGCTTACCCAAAGGGGCATAGAGGCCAACCATGACAAGTGTAAAGTAGTAAGAGAACTATGGAGCCCAACTAATGTAAATGAGGTACAGTCACTGAATGGAAAGGTAATAGCGCTATCCCGGTTCATGCCAAAAATGGCACACCGGTCATTACCCCTTTACAAAGCACTTGGGAAGAAGAGCAAGAGAAAGCATTTCAAGAGCTGAAGGAAGTGTTAGCCAACCCACCGGTATTAACAAGACCAGACCCCGGAGAGAAGTTGTTTGTTTATCTCTCAATATCAGACGAAGCTATTGGGGCCGCACTAGTAAAAGACGCAGTTGAAGGTCAGAAGCTGGTGTACTTCATGGGAAAAGTGTTGCAAGGATTAAGGCTGGTATCAAAAATTAGAAAAGGCAACTTTCACGTTAGTTTGGACGTCTCGATGATTAAGGCAGTACTATCATGCACACCCAATCACAGTACGGACAGACCACCCGCTGAGAATGATTTTTCATAAACCAGACCTAGTAGGAAGAATAACGAAGTGGGCTATAGAGCTATTAGAATTTGATATATCCTATAAAAGCTCAGATGTTGGTAGATTTTGTGACGAAGCTAACAGGAGAGGCCTTAACACCATTACGTGAGCACTGGATGATTTATGTTGACGGATCATCAAATGGAAAAGGATGTGGGGCTGGAACAGTTATTGAAAGCGAAGATAGGGTGAGTGTAGAGACCTCTCTCAAGTTTGATTTTAAAACATCAAACAACCAAGCAGAGTACGAGGCATGCTTAGCAGGACTCAGGGCAGCTCTAGATATGGGAGCACGTACGGTGGTGCTATGCAGCGATTCACAACTTGTGATTTTATAAATTAATGGAAGCTACCAAACCAAGGAACCGTTGTTGCAGCAATATCTAGCTCAAGTCAAGGAGTTAGGAGAAAGTTTTTTGAAGGTGGAGTTCAAACATGTTCCCAGGGAGGAAAATGTCAGGGCGGATATATTATCTCGATTAGTAAGCATAAAAAAGGCGGGATCAACAACAAAGGTAATATAAAGCACTCTAGCTTCCCCAAGTATTTCAAACCCACTTGAAGTGTGAACCATCTAGTTCAAAGCCCATCCAGAAGACTCATAAGTCATCCCAATTATCTGTTACATGGAAAGTGGGTAACTTTCGAAATACGCAGTGAAGAAAAAGAAGTTAAGGAAGGAGTTACCAAACTTTGCATTGGTTGATGGAAACTTGTTCAGAAGGGGAATATCTGCCCCTTAATGTTTGAATGAGGCTGAAGTGGAGGAAGCGTTAACTGAAGTGCATGAGGGGACATATGGCCACCACTACAGAGGTAGAAGTTTAGCCAGAAAATTTCTAAGAGCAGGATATTGGTGGCCCACTTTAGCCACGAATGCAGTCGAGTATGTTAAGAGGTGCGGTGCTTGCCAGAAGAATAGCAATGAACACCATGTCCCAGTAGAGGAGTTATTCATATTGACTGTCCCATGGCCATTCCACCAGTGGGGCATGGATATTCCGGGACCATTTCTAAAGGCCCCAAGTGGAGTTAAATATTTGATAATTGTAGTAGATTACTTCACCAAGTGGGTAGAGGCAAAACCAGTTGTACATATCACGGTGGCATGAACAAGAAGATTTTTCTATGAAAATGTGATCACATGGTTTGGGATACCAGGAAGGGTCATCACGGATAATTGGACTCAATTTACAGATGCCAGATTCAAGCATCTTTTGGACGGACTCCAGATTAAGCAAATTTTCTCATCAGTAGAACACCCTCAAACAAATAGTCAAGCCGAGGTGGCAAATAGAGAAATCTTGAAAGGGTTAAAGAAGCGACTAGGTGATGTAAAAGGAGAATGGGCCAACCAGTTTTGCTACGTCCTCTGGGCATATCAGACAGCCCCTCACTCATCTACAGGTAAGACCCCATTCCGGTTGGTATATAGGGTAGATGTAGTAATACCGATGGAAATAAATTTGATCTCACCAAAAGCGTAGCAGTTTGACGAGGTAGATAATGACTAGAGATTGAAAAACAAGTTAGATCTATTCTAGGAGGTTAGAGAAGTAGCATTCGTACAGGATCAAGCAGTCAAAGCTAATGCTGTAGTGCGTTACAATGTCAAAGTTTAGAAGAGGAGATTCAACATAGGTGACCTCATCCTGAGAAAAGCATCAGTTGGGAATCGTTTTACGCACCAAGGAAAGTTGCCACCAACATGGGAAGGACCATATCGGTGTTGGTGTATACACTACGAGCTATTAATGTATCAATTTTAACTTATCAATAAAATTAGTATTTTCAGTTTTAGACTAATGCTATTTATCCTGGAATAATAGGTCATATGAGAATTATTCCTAAAACGTCCCTAATCAAGTATTTACATGGGGACATGTAAATACATTAAGATTAGTGTGTGAATGTACTGATGATTTGATCTCACAAATCATGGATATATGATATCAAGTCCTTACACGGGTACACATTAAGAGTAATGTTGTACTGGACAGACCCACTATGAGAACGTTGCATGGATCATTACATGAGTGTCATAAATGATTCTCAATGTGATAATGGTATATAGTCCTTCGACCTGAAGTCACTACAATTCCTACATAAGGAGTTTCTTGTTTTAATACAATCAAACGTTATCTGTAATAAGATGACCATAAAGATTGTGATTAGGCAATAGATAAATTAGCAGAGGGATGTGAGTGATGTAGATGGAATTTGTCTCTCCTATATGACAGGAGTGATATCTATGGGCCACTTGATGGAGTGAGACTAATGAAATGCATGGCCATGCTAGGACGAATAAATATTAGATATTTATTCTGTAAAGTCTACTCTGGTATCAAGTAAAATGAATTGGGCCATACAAGGATGACGACGACCATACCTTGGGCCCAATTAGATATCGTGACAAAAGGAATAAATATATAAAATAATTATCACTTATAGGTCATGTCGATGATAAATAATATTCGGACATAATGATGTATTGCTAGATACCGCTCTTATTTTATATTAATAATAAAATAGTTTATTATTAATATCACTAAATATTTTACCTATAGGGTCACACACATAGAGTAAGCCCACCAAAGGATAGTTTTATTTTAGTTAGACTGAAAATAAAACTATTTGGGCCTAACTCATTTAGAATGAGTCAGGAGCCCAATGTTTAATGAGAGCTCAGGTCAAGACCTAAGCCTATATATAGAGCATGAGATGCTCATAGGTTGCGGCTCAGAAATTAGACCATAAACAAATTTCCGTACTAGCATTCAGAGCTCTGTTTTTCTGGTGGGAGTGCTCATGTGGACTCCTAAGGGCGAAGCTACAATTGCTTCGATCGAGGAACTCGTTCTGCGTCTACAAGAGGTAAACCCTAGCTGAAATTTTAATTTAGCATAATGCCTTGAGACATTTGTGTTTGCAATTCTTTTGGGAATCCTTTGTGTTTCCGCTACCTGACCTTAATGGGATTCCCTAATAATCGGGTAAATGAAGTCACACCGGGGGAGCCTATCTTTTAGAAACTTTAGAAGACGAAGTTTTAAAAAATAAATAGAATGTAAAGAACCTTCGTGTGTATTACAGCTAATCGGTACCATAAGTCATGCACTCTTTTTCCCTACCTAAGGTTTTTCCCACAGGGTTTACTTAAGGGTTTTTAATGAGACATGCAGCCAGGGTGCTTACTCATCAATAAAATACAAATTTGAAATATATAGCTTGCTACTTGCTTTTCAAGAGTGGCTGAAAATCCCTAGAGAGGTTAAACCCCAGAGTGGTTAAGTTGCAATTTAACCCAGGAGTGGTCTAAGGACCCCAGAGTGGTTAAGTTAAAATTCAACCCTGGAGTGGTCTAAGGATCCCAGAGTGGTTAAATTACAATTTAACCCCGAAGTGGTCTATGGACCCTAAAGTGGTTAAGTTACAATTCAACCCTTGAGTGGTCTAAGGACCAGAGTAGTTGTTTTCAATTAAACCCTAGAGTGACTGAAAAGCCCCAGAGAGGTTAAACCTTGGAGTGGTCTATGAACCCTAGAGTGGTTAAATTACATTTAAACCCTAAAGTGGTGGAAACACCCCAGAGCGATTGAATTTTCCTTAACTTTGTAGCAGTGGGAAAATAAAATAGTTAAAAATTGTCTTAATCAATAGTTAGTCATGATTATATTTTGTAATTCTATTAGCAGTTAATAAAGTTCGGATGGCAAGAGCAGTAAGAAACAAAGAAGGTGGCAAAAAGAAATTCATTCATAATATAGAAAATTACAAAAGATATGGCACACCGGCCAATCAAAGAGTTGTCAAAAAAGATGGCGGAGCTCATCCCGCATATAGAGCATTACAGGAATAGACCTAAGGGTTAGAAGGGCCACCATCCTCTTCTTTCCTTTCTAAACCAACATTTTCTCCCCTATCCTCATGCTGACCATCCTCCACTGGGGTGTCATTTTCTCCCTCCGCCAGGGGTGCGAACTTAAAAGGCTCATCAGCAGAGGTGTGGGACTTCCCGCCAACCTCACTTACCAATTCCCCATTAAAGAAACCGATCCTGTTCAAGTTCAGCTGGAGACCTTAGTTGTAGAAGATGACCTAGTGAATCGCGTGGTTAAATGAGTCCATGGCGAACCAGGCAAACATAGTCATATCATCTTAATATTTTGTTCGTTCATCCTGAACCGCAGTGGAGAGATCATTATTTTTCTTTTGGAGTTCAGCCACAAGTTTCTCCATTTCGTCCACCTTTAGACGGAGTCCTTCATTTTTCTTCATCAGGTCATCTTCAGACTTGCGAAGATCTTAGTTTTCTTCATTAAGACTCTTAACCCGCTGATAAGCCTTCCCGCAATCCTCAGAGAAATGGGAATTCTTCTCATTCAACAGTTCCATTTCCCTCTGTGGACCATCGGGGCAGTGGAGTAGAGGCGGAAAAAGTTTTGACGTTGTACCACATGGAGGTCTCTGAAGCAAATTTAAGGTCTTGAGGGTTCAATCTCTCTTTGAGACGCCATGGGAGAACGATACCGAAGTTAGAGGGTGGTCTTAAGGAGTAGGTCCTCCAGCGTGTCCATGTCGGAGACAGGAGTTAAGGCGTCCACATCCACCGGCTCTTCAACAACAACCCTCTTGCCCTTGTCCAGCGCCTTCTGGCTGAGGTCAACTTTTTGCTTCTTGGAGACACCGGCATCTTGTTTTCTTTCTCTCTTCTAGGCCGGTCCAGTCTCCAGAGCCACGACCCCACCTAGAATCTGGAGGTTAGAAGTTTTTTAAAATTTCAAGGTAACCTGGTTCTCCCTAGAAACGTCAACCTCGGAGCCCTCCAAGTGCTTCTGAAGTACTTTCAAAGCATCAACACTCATGTTCCCTAAAAATGCAGTCGTTAGAATCAAACCGAGGTACAAAAAAAACCTTAAAAAGAGAGAGGAAGATAAATACCCAAATGAGTGAGGTACTCATTTCGTGTCTCCAGAGTTCCTAGGAGGGAACGACACTTGAGGGGAGCACCCCGGGAGAGGGTATGGAGGGTATCGACGACAGTGTGAGAGGTCTCAGAGAGAGAGCCATCATCGACTGAGTACGTTGTGCTCTCAAATAAAAAATGTTTGTGGGTCTATCCAGTATGGATCAAATAATTACCGCCTTCATCCTTCTAGAGGGGAGACGCAGTCTTCTCAATAAAAAGTTTAAAGAAAGAACTCTTGAAAGAGGAGCCATACATCTTGCAAGAGTTGGCATAAGCCTTAACATTCACACTATCACTCTAACATCGGAGGTTGATAAAGCCCATCCCAGAGCCGACTCGACGCATCACCCAAGCATACCTAAAAAACATGGTGACGATCAGGGTAAAGCGGAGGTGCTTTCCAATAACTTGCAGGGCCATCACCAGGGCCCAACCATTAGGGAATTTGACTGGGGGCGATGTACAAAAAACATAACACCCTCATTTCATACTTGTTCAAAGGGAACCGGACTCCCACTTTCAGCAATGTGAAGTCATGGAAGTACAAGAAATGGTCCCGCAATATGTAGTAGATTCAATCTATAAGAATAGGGTGGATAAGATAGAAGTCTTTCTTATACTTCTTCGCTCACTAGAAAGGCTCCGCCTCTAGCTAGATACGGTCGTCCTCGACAGTGTGGGAGCTATAAGTTGCTAACATATCTTTAGCTACCCAAAAGTACAAATCTTCAGCCTTCCTTGCTAACCAGTTGACCTTGTCAGCGACCATAAAAGTCTCGTCGGGGTCGTTCCTTAACATGGATGATCTGGCAGCGTCCATGGTAACTACGTGCGCTAAAAAGAGGACATCAGAATGAAAGTTAATATCATCAGCGCAGTAGTGCACAATCCTAGAGTCTTCACCCCTGTCCGGAGAGGCAAGGGACAAAGGTGATTTGGGTTCATGAACCTCAGAGGAAGAGGACTCTAGTTCCTAGGAATTTGGATTACCCCAGTTGACTAGAGTCACCCACCTACGGATGTCCGTTTGTGTGAGTCGAGGTCCACTACGAGGAACCTTGGGAGGCCAAGAAGTGGAAGGATTCAAAATTATTTCACAAGAGCTATCTTGGTCCTGACCGTTATTAGTGGAAAAATAAGACATCAAAAATAAAAGAAAAGGTTGAAAGGCTACCTATGTTTACAGTTCAGATGATTTTTCTAGTACGAGGCAGGACGGATTAAAAGGAGAGAAGAAGACAGCAAATGGACAAAGTTTTTGGAGGAAAGATGCAAAGTGAGGAACCAACAAAGTTTTCCTCCTTTTATAGACGTTAAAGTCCTATGGTCGAAGTTCAACTGTTAGGGCCCATGGACGAAGTGGAAAATGAAGAGTCGCGGCCCAAAACAAGCGTCGCTTCACCTTTAAATGACGTCACTTGATGGCGCATAAAGTAAATGACCAGTCACGATTGGCCACATCATCGATCCATGTGAAACGACATCTTTTTCAGGCGGTGCACATTAAATGATCTACATAACTCATAATTCATATCATATCGGTTACGTTAGCATAACGGTCCAAAGACATATCGGCTCATCCACCGGAGTCAAGGGGTAGTTCATTATTGTGGCAATGCCACAATAATAAACTAAGGGGCAAATCATTCGGGGTGTTAGCTGACCCCCCAAAGTCAGAACCAAAGTGGCACAAATGTAATGCCACATCATCAGATTTACCTACCCAAGGTTTGGGAATTGTATCCGGGGTTTACACTGATAGCCACTACGGATTGTTGGTCAAGACTCCGGACCTCTCCTGATAATCAGACAACAAGTCAGAATCGGTATGGGCAGCCAATACTTATAAATTTTATAGCTACAGTAAGTTAGGAAGAATGTCAAATCATTCCTTATACTAAGGTAATCCCTATAAATACAACTCATTTATTACTGAAGAGGGATCTGATCTAATGGGAGTTGCCTCCGTAATACCCATATTTTCGGTTTATCTGTACTAACTTAAGCATCGAAGAATCTTTTATAGGTACACCTCCGGTGTGTTCCCTCAACTTCGGTACGAACTTGAACACTAATTTCACACAATACTTGAAGAACTTAGGCTCCCCACTGGACCTAGGTGTGCAGTACTCTACTCCATTGAGACGGCGTAAAAGAGAGAGCTAAGAGAGGTAACTTCGAACACCAGTCAAGACAATCAATTCTTGACCCCAGTTCCAAAACAGAACATTAATAATAATAATACTAATAATAGCAATGATTAATTAATTAAGAGGATTAATGATTTAATAAGAATATTAAATCATATTGTTTCCAAGTTATTAAAATTTCACAAATTCCCCGGTTCTGGCCAAGAGGTTACCCAAAGCATTTGAGCCAAGTCATTTAACCTTGGAGTATCCCTCATACCATGTCTCGTAGTTTTCATGAAGGGCTCGACGCCCGTTTTCGATCGCTTAACCCCTAAGGCTTTATTTTTAAGTTAATCGTATAGGCCAAATTGCGCACCTGTACGTATTTTAGGAATAATTTCTTCTCCTATTATTAGACTCGATTTGTTCTTGTCCTAAAATTTTCCTATTGAAATTATCTATAACTTTGATGTTGACCATAAAAACAATTCTTGCTCAATAAATCCCAGAATTAAAAATACCACACTGATTCATGTTTTCTTGATGGCAGCTTGCACTATGTCTAGTATTTTTTTTGTTTCTCACTCTTATGACCATGAAATCAAATGATTCTTTTATTAAAATTTTCTAAACTCAATCCCCTACAACTTTGATGAAGGTCACAAAGACTAATTCCTCATCAATTTGTCCCTGAAAATTATTTCTTTTAAGAAATATTAATTCTGTATTAGCCTTGCACAGTGTTTGTAGAATGACCATATCTCTCTCGTTTCGTGATGACATTTCTTGTGCCATAAACCATTTTAAAGATAAGACAAAGATCTACAATTAAATTCAGCCCACAACATCCTCTAAAAGTCATGAGAAGTTACTGGACCTGTTGAGTGACACATCAGCTTTGCATGAATTTGGGCCAATCATATTGCACCAAGTCTAGGACACATGCCTAGCCCATGCAAACTCCTTCATCCACACTCCATCAGCTGCATTTGATGCCTAGCTATTGCATGGAACCAAATTGATACCTCTCCTTCTCCACTCTTGGCCGTGGGAGCTCCTTGGCCAATAAGGAGTCCATGCAAAATTTTTATCTTTCCTAGGCTACACTTGTTTCTTCCAACTTCTCTATTTTCTCTAAGTCATACAAAAATTCCAGCAAGCTTCTTCCTCTCTTTCTTCTCCTCCATACATATTAATCATCATCATCCACCTAACAATTGTAACAGCCTTCATTTTGTGTGATAGGTCCCTGAGACCGAATGTCTATTTATATGTTAAGTTTTGTTTGTATTAATAACTGGGCAACGACCGACTTGCTTGTGTGACGACTAATTTATGTTCTAGAAAGATTTCATGAATTAAAAACCGGTATCCTTACTTTAATTATATGAATAATAGTGATAGTAATAATAATAATAATAATAATAATGATAAATGTGTTAGTAATAATACTCATAGTAACAAAGATTAATTAATTAGAATTTAGTGATTTAATGGGAATATTTAAGTCTTATTGTTTTAAGTTATTTAAATTGTATAATCTCGACTAATTCTGGCCAGGAAATTATTCGGAGTGCTTGAGTTAGTTACTTTTACCCTAAGATGTCCTTCACACTCTGTTTAGTGATTTTCATGAAAGGCTTGATGCTCGTTTTCAGTCACCCCAACCCAAAGACCTTATTTTCTAGTTGACCGTATAGACCAAACTACGCACTAGTACGTATTTTGAGCGTAATTTCCTCTCCAGTTATTGGATTCGTGTCACTCTTGTCCCAAAATCTTCATATCAAATTTATCTACAACTTTGATATTGACCATAAGAGCCAATTTTTACCCAATAAATCCCAGAATGTAAAATACCACACTGCTTCACGTTTTCCTAGTGGCAGCCTACACTATATTTAGTATTTTTCATGTTTCTCACTCGTATGACCATGAAATTGAATGATTCTTTCGCCAAAATTTTCTAAACTCAATTCCCTACAACTTTGATGAAGGGCGCGAGGATCAATTCCCACCAATGTTACCCAAAAAATTAATTCTTGTAAGAAGTATTGATCCCGTCACAATTTGCACTGTGTTTGTAGATGTGCCATATCTCACTCATTTTGTGATGAAAATTTTTGTGCCATATACCCTTTTAAAATCAAGAAAACTTTCATGTTTGGGCTTTTTCCAAATTTGGCCCATAACACCCTTTAAAAACACAAACAAGTTGCTACCCCTGTTGCTTGACACATCAGCCTTGCATGAAATTAATCCAATCATATTGCACCATGCCCTTGCAACATGTCAAGCTCATGCAAACTCCTTCTTCCCTACTCTAATGGCAGCACTTGACACCTAGCTAGTGCATGAATTCATGTTGACACCTCCCATTCCACTTACTTGGTCGTGGACTCCTTGGCCACCAAGGAGCTTCTATAAAAAATTCGTTCTTCAAAAACCATCACTTGCTCTTCTTACTTCTTTTTTCTCTAAGTTAGACAAATCCCAACATGCTTTGTTCTTCTTTTCTCCTACTTCATTCATCTTAATCATCATCATCCACCCACCATCATCAAACTCAAGCCACTCCACCACCCCTTCTAGTTTCCATGTACAAGATACCTCCTCCTAAACACTTCACCTTCTTTTAAAAGTTTCAAAAAGAGAAATGTCTTCTTCTTCCCTCCATAATCATCATGTCACTCTCCCTCCATCAAACAACCATCTCTTCTTTTCTTTTGATGTAGCAATTTATGGTGACCTTGAAAGTCTAGAAACCCTTGGTGTTTCTCTTTGAGGTCGAAATTGTTAAGGTAAGGGGGGAGTATTGGCTTGTCTAAAACCATTATTTAACATATACATGGTGAGGTATAAATGTCTCGGTACCTCCCTTAAAGATCCTTAGTTTATGGTTTAAATCTTGAAAATTCCTTTAGAAAAATTCTGATCTTTGGGTGGTATCATGGCTGCACCATGATCAAGTTACATTATTTGGTTTTATGAAGATTAAATTACAAAGCTACTAACTTGTTAAATTGTGTTGCTGCAGAATTTATTTTAAAGTGCATGCCTATTATACTAAATGTCTAAATATTGTATTTCCTTGGTCTAAGTGGTGGCTTATGGTATTATTATATTTTTAGAAGATTTAACATGCTTTAAAAATAAATTTGATGCCTAAATTAATTATGTATTACTGCTGGAAATTTTGTTCTTAAAGTTAAAAAACTTAACGTTCATGGATCCTAACGTAAAGTCTTACTTAAAATGATTTAGTACTTAAGACTTGGTTGCATGGTTTGATCTTTGGATTTTTAGTGATAAAAATGAATTTTAGGATGTATATTTAATTCTAGAATTTTTGTTACATAAAGAAATTAAATTGCCTATATTTATGGTGATTGTGTAATATGCTTGAAATTCGAAAAAGTGACTTATAGAATGTTTAAAGTTTAATTCTTGGCAAATTATGAGATGTTGGAGCTGCTGTATTTTGATGTTTTAATACTATGATTAATCATAAAAATTTTGTGGATGTGATATTAAATGACAAATTAAAAAGGAGACCTGAGTTTAGGCACGAATGACGAGTTAGAATCAGAATGAAACGTGTTTTCATGGGCGAACGGAAAGATTTGGCAAAACTGTTTTGGATGAATGTTTTATGGCATGAGACGTGAATTTTGAATATGAGAAAAAGACCCAAATGAGTAAAATTGGTTTGTAAAATTTATGACACACGATTTATCCTTAAACGCGTTTTTAAGAACGTTAAAACGACGAACTTTGGCACCTTGAGACCTTTTCGTGTAGGGGCTATTTCTGGGAAAAATTAGTGTTTAAATTTACTATATATAATTATTATTTTAAAAGTTAAACACTTTTGGCCGTGGAAACATTCAATTTGGAATTTCCTAGGTAAAATACGATGAAAACAAAGTTTTCAGTAAATAGCAAGAACTAGTAACTTTATGTCTTTGGTTTAACTAAAGAGAATTTTATTTTCAATAAAGAACTAAAGAGGATTTTAAAAATCATGATAAGTATTTATTTGAAGTCTTAGAAATTTTTAGAGTCAAAACCAATTTAATTCGTTCGTCGTAAGTCAATATGATAGAACGACATTGGTAAAGAGTCGAAAAATCGTAAGAAATGTTTTTTTGTCCTTATTTTCCTCTTAAACTAATATCTAATTATAAAATCATATTTTTGGTATAATGATATAAAATAAGTTAGGAAGTTTTACTTTCTAAAAGTCTAACAAACGAAATGTGCCCCAAAATATTCTTTTTGAGATTTAAAAACAAATTAGATATTTTAAATCTAGAAATTTTCCTATAAGTTTTATTTAGAAACCAACCATAGTGCTTCTAAGAAAAATGATTTAGGTAGCATTTAGGCCTTGGTCCCTAGTGCCTACTACACAAAACAATTTTACTCTAAATAGTTTACACGCTTTAAGGACAAATACGTCAAGCGAGTAAGGTTCCGTCTAAGTACTCGGGCACCCTAATGATAAGACAAGCATATTGCATGTGCATTTGGAGTTAAGGAGGGATGTTGGAATAATCCCCTAAAGCATATAGTGATGGGTACACTGAAGAAATAGTGGTGTCTCGATCCCCTGAGGGTGGTCTAGCGTTTGCAGGTGGACCTCTAATGGCTCAAATTTGCACCCGAAGTCGGACAACCCATGGTAAACTCTGATATAATTTGACTCAGGATGAGGGTTTCTATGGCCGTGTAGTACCCATTCTGAAGAGATGTGTGATTGTTTTGTTATTGATGGGACTGTGAGTCCTTACCCTTCTTTGTGAAAACAGAACGAGGTGAGCTCTGGTCACTTTAGTTGGGCAGGGAGGATAAGGTGGGATAGTTGTGCACGTGAATATCGATATGTGAAATTGATAAGTGGAAGTTGAGCCCCATTGCATATTGGTAATAAATAAAAATATGTAATAAATAAAACCAAAGCATGCATAACATATCATGATTGTGTGATTAACTCTGTTGATGTACCTTTTCTGTATGTTCCCCAATACTGTATGATTGTTCTGAGGTATATTGTATAAGATCTTTTTACTTGTTTGGTACATATATAACTGTTAAATATTTAAAGCTGCCCTTGCATGTGGATTATATGGGTTGAGAGCCTATACTCACCCCTTTTGTGTTGTATGTTGTTTTCCTTTCTTGTGATCATCAGCTGAGGGTCAGGGTGAGCATGAGCAGGGCTTGGACTACCTGTAGTAGAGGACGTTAGACCGTGGGCGTTGACTGTTCATACTTTCTATTAGTGTCAAGACTATTGTAGGTTTGGATGTTTACCTTATGTTATGTTATTTTGTAGTAACTGTCATTGGGAGCCTGCGAGCCCTGTACTCTTTTAAGTACACTTGTTTTGAAGAATCAATCTATGTTATGAACTTTGTTTAAAATTATATGTTGATGATCACTAATAAAAAAAACTCCTATTTTTCTTAAATAATTAGTGACTCCTTAAATAAGTGGGACGTTCCAGTATGGGAATTAGTCCTAGTTAATCGAGGGTGTCACAACAACATCAAGCCCAAGCCACTTCACCACCCTTTCTAGCTTTCATGCATAAGGTACAACTTCCTAAACACCTTACCACTTTCTAAAACTTCCAAAAAACACTATTTCCAAAAAACACTATTGTTGCTTGTTCATTACCATCATATTATACAAACTTGATTCTTTCTATAAAACATCATTCCAAACCATATCAAGTAGGACATTAACAAGTTTTGGCGCCGCTATCGGGGGGCGATTCAAGTTTGGAAATCTAGTTGAATTGACAGACTTTGTGAATAATTTTATTGCTTATTTTGTTATTTTAATTTAACTGGTGATTAACTTTGCTTGAGTAAGTGTTTTTTTATGCTATTAAGAGGACAGGGATCAAAAGTGTTATTCAAGTGGCCTCAATACTCAAGAGGGGGGTGAATTGAGTATTTAAAAAATTTGACTTGGAATACCTTTGAACTTGGTTCTTTATGCTATTTTGATGAGTAAATGGAAATGGACAAGCAACAATAATGATTCAAACACAAATAAGTTTGATATGAGTTAATAAACTCTTAGAACAAGTAAAACTAATCTAAGAAATAAGAGTCAAGATAAGATAATGATTTAGTAATTTTATCGAGCAGTTGGTGTGCAATGGTTAAGTGATTATTAAGAAGCTCATTCAACACAAGCAATTTGACTCAGGCTATTCAACAAACAGTTTATATGCATAATTAGTAAGGAGTTCAAGGTTAGAGAGAAAGCAAACCAAATTTAACGAGTTCCACTAACCCGGTGTATGTCTCGCCTTCAAGCAACCCACTTGAAGGATTCCACTATTGAAGATTTGAGATACAAGCTTTGAGCAATTGTCTCCTAGTGTCCCATGTAACACCCCAGTTTTTCGGACTCAGATCTTAATGTAACCAAGATAATAATTAATAAAAATACAGGTAAATTTTTCACGTTTGAAAACCCTCAACGATTACATCAATACCCGAATCACAGAAAATTGAAGCGTACGATTTAATAAACTAAAACTGGATCGATAACTAAAATACCCATAACGGTATACAAAAATAATAGAGTTTACAGCGGAAGAAGAATGTGTATACCGGGCAAACGCCTAGTCCCATATATGACGATATGGGAAAAGGCTCGGCAAAGCATGCAAATACCCGACATATACCTATTGAAACAAAGCTCGTCTAATTCACTCACAACATATACATGCTTTGCCTAAGACACAATTATATATATATACATATACATACAGGGATCTTCTCCTAACATCCACAATCATCAATGTTCATCATTCAATTTTAATCCTTCTAGTACACATTAAATCATCTCTTACATACTACATTTATATTCACCAATCACAATTTCAAAGGATTATCTTATACATATCCAAAATCACTAAATCTTCTATATCATCATAAGCAACTTATTCATTTCATAAATTCAATACACGATAGTTCACAAATGATGTCGGCCAAGGCACTTCCTCTACCACTATTTACCCTCATTAAAGCTTTAATTTAAAATCCGAACTTATCCCATGGCAACCTGTATCACAATGCTAAAAAGGAGACCACATGGGAGAGTGAGTTATACATTCAAAATGACGAATATAAATATATTGTGATCGTGTGTATATGCATACAATCATCATGTGTGCTTTGCTATAAAATCATTAATTCATCATTCAATCATCTTCACATTGATATAATAGGTATACAACCCTCATAAAACGCATTACACAACACAAGCAAGCACAAGCATATACACAATCACATTGCCACTTATCAACAAGGGCATTCACAAATTATCATCATCAATTTATTAAATCTTTACTCAATTCCTCCTCGCAAGGGGTTTCTCTTCTCTCGTGGTCATCCCATCTCAAATGCCATGCATCTATGGCTAATGCACATGTCAACTGTTTAATGCATATGCAACGGATCTGATTTCATACCAACGGGTGATCCCAACCACCATAATCATTCATTCATATTCATGGGTTTCCCGCCTCGCAAGGGGTACTCCCTTTAGCAGCCTCACAAGGTGCTTTCTCATGATCGCAACCATGTTCAACAATTCATAATGGTTTCCCGCCTCGCAAGGGGTACTCCCGCCTCGTGATCGCAACCACGGGCATCATAGGTGCTCGCAAGCCCTTTTTCATTTCAACAACCAGGTGATCGCAACCACCGGCTCAATATCATATCATCATCAAGTTGGTTTTCCGCCTCGCAAGGATATCTCGCCCTCTCTCATAGGGTATGTTTAGTTCAATATTTTCAAGAATCATATACAATCATTTATAAAGCCCCTCAAGGCGCATCATTTAAATACATGGCATTTCAATATCCACCAAATCATTTCATAACAATCCACACATGGAAATCAAGAAGCATAACCAATATCATAATATTAATCTACACTTGGAATTATCCGAGACATATTCATCCTCCCACATACATGGCAATTACACATATGCCCAATACAATCATATTCTTGAACTTATATCTCAACACATCACATATATATACTTCATATCATATGGCAAGTCAATATTTGTATTCAACCACAGTGGTATTACAATATTATCTCATTCGTCAACATTGCTTAGTAACCAGTGTGGCGACACAATGACTCATCGTTTCAATTCTAAGCCACCCATACAATATTGCACTTGTTACAAAATTCAATAACATTTTACAGTTCATCAATAATAACATATGTGCTCTTACACAAGGAATAATCATTACATTATTTATTGTCACACGATACCAATATTAACTTCGATACATCGGTTTATAACAACCACCTCACCATTCAATCATTCCCCTGATGGGTTTGTAATCACCCAAGGGTACAATCGCATAACTCATCATTAATCCCTTAACATTGCTCTCACATGTTCATTCTTGGTGGTTAAGATTTATGTTTCCCATTATGTATATTATGGGTGTAAACGAGTTATCCGAATGTTTTAATCATTATTCAATACCACCATAATATGTCCTGATTATATATCTCTATACATTCCCTCAAGCATCATACAATATAAGGGAAGAAGGCCCAACACCATCAAAACTGAGAAAATAATACAACATTCAATTTTGGGCAATTCGCTTGAGCAAGCCCTTACTCGCTTAAGCGAGATTAACATAGCTCACTTGGGCAAGCCCCTTCGCGCGAGCGAAAATTGTCCAACAACGTTTCCACGCTCGTTCGCTTGAGCGAGGCACCCACTCGCCTAAGCGAGATTCAGCCAGAGGCCATCCCCTTATTCCACACACGTCTCGCTTGGGCGAGGCGCACCAGTTCCAGCCATTCGCTTGAGCGAGTATTGCCCAGCATCAGACTCCCCACACTCGCTCAAGCGTCTCACGCTCACTTGAGCGAAAAACATCCAGTATCAATTTCCTCTCTCGCTCGCTCAAGCGCGGCCACGCCCGCTTGAGCGAGATTCGTCCAGTGTCCCTCTGCGCACTTCGCATTCGTCTCGCTTGAGCGAATAGCTCACTCGCCTGAGCGAGATTAGGCCAGAGGCCATAATAATGGTACAGGGGATTCTCGCTTGGGCGAGAATCCATCTCACTTGAGCGAGATTATCAGATCATGCGCAGAAAACATGAGAATTCACAACTCAACATACCAAAATCTATTCAAAACCAAATTGACCAAATATCAAGTCCTAGACTTGCTAAAACACCAATCCATACCATTGTGTTAGGCTTTGGGAATTCCTTTCCCAAACCCAAGATTCTCTAGATCTAAGAGGGTTAACCATACCCAACAACAACAATATCTCTTTCATCCCTCATCTAAAATGCATTTCTACGTTACATCAATCATTCAAATGCCATTATCGTCACTTTGAGTTCAAAATGAGTCATCTTAGCTCAAATCAATCTTCATTTATCAACATATCCCAAATGGTACATATTATGGTCTAAGACTTTATCAAACCACACTTCCAAGTCATTGATCCATCACCACACTATGACCTTAATATTAACATTCATTCTTACACATTTCCTAACAACACTTATCCATGAGCTTCATTCTCTATGATTCCTCATTACTATCATTATCCATCATTATAAATAACAACTCACACATTAAATATCATCTATTCACATTCAATTCAACCCAACAAGTCACAATATATACATTTTCCCCAAATTCTTAAGGCAAGGGTTTTCATTAAAACCCAACCACCATTATTTATATTCATCAACTATCATCAATGGCTACATTTCCTCATTAATATCATTCTCTCACATCATTAAACATACTTTTTACTTACATTTCACATTTTCCCCAATTTATTAAAGTTAGGGTTTCACTAGAACCCATCACCATCATAAATACACATCAATTTTCCACCCATCCAAGTATTAATTCCATGCACCTACAACAACCCACCATAATTCCATAATAACAACACCCCTCCTTAGGGTTTCCTATATTAATGGCTTCATTCAATACCCCAATAATTTTTCTAACCTAGGGTTTGATTCCACACACCACCATTCATCAAAACAACATCTAACCTCCCATCATAACACTTCAATAACCCAAAACTATCAATAAAAACCATGGGTGGTCAAAAATCATACCTCTCCTCCAAGCTTAAGCTCCAAAACAAAAATAAGAGGGAGAAAAGAGGAGATGAGCCAAGCTTTGCCTCCTTGTCCATTACAAGCTTCATAAACCCAAGGAATCCTCTTGATTTTTGGGTGGAAATGGCCATGGGTAGTGGTGGTCACATTTAGCAAGAGAGGGAATGGAGAAGAAGGAAGAAATAAAGAAAGAGAGAGGAGGGGAAGGTAACGTGAAAATGAGGGAGAAAAGAAGGGAGTGTTATGGTTTATTTTTAACCCTCATTAGTAATTTCATCGATTTAGGACAAACAGGTTCACAGTTCGGGCTCAATACTAAATCCAAAAATTATTTCGAAGGTATATTCGGATTCCTATTAATATCCTTAACAGCCCTGACCAATGGCATCTCAATTGGAGATACTTGGTCTGACACCCATATTTTAACCGGATATAATTTTAACTCCTATAAGCTCAATAAATTATAAATACCCATAATAAATCCCAATTTAATTATTCCTATATTTTTGGGACACTTATAAATTCATTTATAATTATTTAGTATTATTTCACATATTTATTCATTTTCATACAATTCGGGATGTTACAATCCACTCCACCTAAAAGAAATTTCGTCCTCAAAATTTGATATCGGCATATACCATGAGGCCACACTTTGGGCCGCACTTCGGCAAGGTTCAATGATACCATAAAATAACGTCGGACTTCCCAAAGTCCATCAAGACATGTTCATCATCATTTCTTTTCCCCAAATGTAAAATTTTCTACATTTCAAAATGTGTTACATATCTTCGATCACAACTCATCCAATATAGTCTGCATGTTTATACTCAGTACGACCAGATAGGCGCAATACATTCACTATAAGCAGTTACAACCCTACACCTGCCCGGCCTACGTGTTGCTGCATCTGACATATAGGAAGGCGTCCCAATCCCGTAGTGGTTACCACAACACATGAAGTCGGCGTATAAGTGCATGTTGCCACAATGCCTATGGCATGTAAGGCCATATGAGAACCAGTACTTCGTATTCCCATTGCTCACATCAGTCACACATTTCCTAATAATTATCAATTCACATGAACTTAGTGACAATTTTCACAAGTCTCTAGTCAACATATTCATATCTTATCGTCATTCTACAACTAAATTGGCATCCGTCATGCCATACCAATCATCAAATAATAATTAACATCATAATAAATTAGTGTACCAACCATAAATTCTCTATCATCGCAGGGTAAATACCCTATCCTCAGGCTTCATCCATCTAAAACCATGGTCAAATCGTCTAATAATCCTTTGTCTCATTCATACATCGTTGGCTATAAATTGATTCAAGCCATAAAAGATTCACCAAACTCTTATCAAGTAGGCTACTTAATCATATAGTAAGCTTTCACATTAGGGATTCTTCTCATAGATCACAACCAAAGCTCATAAATTAGATGTATAACTCACATCATATCACATCATTATGTGGTTTCTATTACCAATATAACATCTTTCAAATAAAACTGGGGGGATAATGACATGATCAAATTTCTATTCACCGACTCACAATCACGCATGTCATCCTTATGTCATATCGTAATCCATAGCTATTTTCATGATCACAACGTCGAGGGCATACAATTTAGCCCAAAGTCATACCATAAAATCATGTACACCATAGCCAATACCAATAATACCCCAAATTCAACATTATTATTCATCAATCATCAGGGTTACATTCATCATTCGTATTCTATTTCATGTCGGCTCTATCCTCAACAACGTATTTCACAATTAATTCGTTATGGCTCAACTATTCATAAGGTTCGATCAATCACTAGACTTAGGAAGTCTAAAGGTTACCTAGTACTCATTGTGGGATACTCCCACAACACATATCATTAAGTATGGCTCATAAAATATCATAGAGCCTAGACCGCCATAGGGTCTATACTATGAAGTTTCATATCTCAAAATCATGTCATGTCAAGCTAGGGTCACCATATTCAGTGGGTCATAATTAATAAAATCATTCACTCGGTTCACAATATGAAACCGAATCGTAACCCCAATCTAGTGAATCACAATTCATATTCAACCATTCTATCACTTATTCATGTTCTCAATCTAAGGAGACATAGTAAGTCGCTTGCATTATAAAATACAATATTCTCATGCCAAAGGATATGAGATCCATCTTTCACAAATAGCATAATTAATCCTTTTAATTCATCTTTCAATAATAACTTAATCAATCGTTTCGTTCCATGAATACTCATGTTAGGAAATTCTTTCACTGCCATTTATTCAATCAATTCACATGAACCACTCACATTCAATAAGCATACTTTGGCCAGAAGCCAGAAATGCAATTCATACAAGAGACCTAGTCACCTGATTCAATTCCAATATATATATCAAGGTCTCAACATATATGGTCTACCACCATCCCAATTCACTTTTAATATCTCTTATCCGTAATCAACATACGGCATAGGTCCATCATCAAATCAATACATAATTAACATATCATATCCATGATCACACATGGTACAAATTCATCATCAATCCAAGTCATACCCAATGTATAAACATCCATGCATAATCACAATATATTCATCGATGGAAGGAAATAGGGTAAGGAACTTGGCTGGACTTACACAAATAAACATATCATTCACATTGAGGAATTCATCTATATATATTCAATCTCATAATTTCATTAAGCTTTCCAATAAGCAGCTATGCTCCAAAAATGCATCATACAACTTCAATGATAAAGGATATACTCCCATAAACATCAATTATATCTTCTGAAACATAATCTCATAGAAGTCCTCAAATAGCATCAATCACAACTCAATATTAATGAGTCACAATAATCCTCAATAAGCAATAATGCCCTTATAATCAATTCATAATTCTTAGACAACTAGTCATTCGTAAGTCCATACAGGGCAATCAATACCCAAACATGTCATCATCCTCTAGATATCTACCACTCTTAAATCTAGGCAAACAACCATATTACAATGATCATCAGAATATTTCCCAATCGAGCAATTGTGCTCCAAACATCCATAATGCCAATTTATACAGAGCACCCATGCTCAGACAATGATTAATAGCTTCTATACAAGCAAACATGTCCTAGCAAAATCAACAACATCATACAGAGCAGACCACACTCTAATACCACCTTTGTAACACCCCGGTTTTTCAGACTCAAATCCTGATGTAACCAAGATAATAATTAATAAAAATGCAGGTAAATGTTTCGCGTTTGAAAACCCTCAACGATTACACCAATACCCGAATCACAGAAAATCGAAGCGTACGATTTAATAAACTAAAACTGGATCGATAACTAAAATGTCCATAACGGTATACAAAAATAATAGAGTTTACAGCAGAAGAAGAATGTGTATACCGGGCAAACGCCTAGTCCCATATATGACGATATGAGAAAAGGCTCGGCAAAGCATGCAAATACCCGACATATACCTACCAAAACAAAGCTCGTCTAATTCACTCACAACATATACATGCTTTGCCTAAGACACAATTATATATATATACATATACATACGGGGATCTTCTCCTAACATCCACAATCATCAATGTTCATCATTCAATTTTAATCCTTCTAGTAGATATTAAATCATCTCTTACATACTACATTTATATTCACCAATCACAATTTTAAAGGATTATCTTATACATATCCAAAATCACTAAATCCTCTATATCATCATAAGCAACTTATTCATTTTATAAATCCAAGACACAATAGTTCACAAATGATGCCGGCCAAAGCACTTCCTCTACCACTATTTACCTTCACTAAAGTTTTGATTTAAAATCCGAACTCATCCCATGGCAACCTGCATCACAATGCTAAAAAGGAGACCACATGGGAGAGTGAGTTATACATTCAAAGTGACGAATATAAATATATTGTGATCGTGTGTATATGCATACAATCATCATGTGTGCTTTGCTATAAAATCATTAATTCATCATTCAATCATCTTCATATTGATATAATAGGTATACAACCCTCATGAAATGCATTACACAACACAAGCAAGCACAAGCATATACACATTCACATTCCCACTTATCAACAAGGGCATTCATAAATTATCATCATCAATTTATTAAATCTTTACTCAATTCCTCCTCGCAAGGGGTTTCTCTTCTCTCATGGTCATCCCATCTCAAATGCCATGCATCTATGGCTAATGCACATGTCAACTGTTTAATGCATATGCAACGGATCCGATTTCATACCAACGGGTGATCACAACCACCATAATCATTCATTCATATTCATGGGTTTCCCGCCTCGCAAGGGGTACTCCCTCTAGCAGCATCGCAAGGTGCTTTCTCATGATCGCAACCACGTTCAACAATTCATAATGGTTTCCCGCCTCGCAAGGGGTACTCCCGCCTCGTGATCGTAACCACGGGCATCATAGGTGCTCGCAAGCCTTTTGTCATTTCAACAACCAGGTGATTGCAACCACCGGCTCAATATCATATCATCATCAAGTTAGTTTCCCGCCTCACAAGGATATCTCGCCCTCTCTCATAGGGTATGTTTAGTTTAATATTTTCAAGAATCATATACAATCATTTATAAAGCCCCTCAAGGCGCATCATTTACATACATGGCATTTCAATATCCACCAAATCATTTCATAATAATCCACGCATGGAAATCAAGAAGCATAACCAATATCATAATATTAATCTACACTTAAAATTATCCAAGACATATTCATCATCCCACATACATGGCAATTACACATATGCCCAATACAATCATATTCTTGAACTTACATCTCAACACATCACATATATATACTTCATCTCATATGGCAAGTTAATATTTGTATTCAACCATAGCGGTATTACAATATTATCTCATTCGTAAACATTGCTTAGTAACTACTGTGGCGACACAACGACTCATCGTTTCAATTCTAAGCCACCCATACAATATTGCACTTGTTACAAAATTCAATAACATTTTACAGTTCATCAATAATAACATATGTGCTCTTACACAAGGAATAATCATTACATTATTTATTGTCACACGATACCAATATTAACTTTGATACATCGGTTTATAACAACCACCTCACCATTCAATCATTCCCCTGATGGGTTTGTAATCACCCAAGGGTACAATCGCATAACTCATCATCAATCCCTTAACATTGCGCTCACATGTTCATTCTTAGTGGTTAAGATTTATGTTTCCCATTATGTATATTATGGGTGTAAACGAGTTATCCGAATGTTTTAATCATTATTCAACACCACCATAATGTCCTGATTATATATCTCTATACATTCTCTCAAGCATCATACAATATAAGGGAAGAAGGCCCAACACCATCAAAACTGAGAAAATAATACAACATTCAATTTTGGGCAATTCGCTTGAGCGAGCCCTTACTCGCTTAAGCGAGATTAACATAGCTCGCTTAGGCGAGCCCCTTCGCGCGAGCGAAAATTGTCCAGCAACGTTTCCACGCTCGTTCGCTTGAGTGAGGCACCCACTCGCTTAAGCGAGATTTAGCCAGAGGCCATCCCCTCATTCCATACACGTCTCGCTTGATCGAGGCGCACCAGTTCCAGTCATTCGCTTGAGCGAGTATCGCCCAGCATCAGACTCCCCACACTCGCTCAAGCGTCTCATGCTCACTTGAGCGAAAAACATCCAGTATCAATTTCCTCTCTCGCTCGCTCAAGCGCGGCCACGTCCTCTTGAGCGAGATTCGTCCAGTGTCCCCCTGCTCATTTCACATTCGTCTCGCTTGAGCGAATAGCTCACTCGCCTGAGCGAGATTAGGCCAAAGGCCATAATAATGGTACAGGGGATTCTCACTTGGGCGAGAATGCATCTCGCTTGAGCGAGATTATCAGATCATGCACAGAAAACATGAGAATTCACAACTCAACATACCAAAATCTATTCAAAACCAAATTGACCAAATTCCATACTTCATATACCTCATAATAGACATTTAAAACTTGTCTCAAATGTTCATACACAACAATTTCCATTCTAAGTCATTTACCTCATTAAAATTAAACTTATCATCATCACACATATAGGTATACATTTCCATAACAATCATTACCTATTCTCATATACCATCCTCATAATCAACAAATTGCCATTCTCATTATTTCAATATATATACATGGCAAGGCAAGCATGAGTATAAAACACATACAATAATCACTATCAATCTACTCATGCAATTTGAATGTAAACTCCTCTCCTACCTCGAAGGAAGAGCTGAAATCCGAATGCATGCTCCGAAAGCTCCGCCACATAGTCCGGAACACAATCTACACAACATGCATATGCATTCATACAATTAATAAGTCATCTCAAGGCATTCCCCATAATTCTAAACATTTGCTAGCTTATCATAAAGCCCAATATCAAGTCCTAGACTTGCTAAAACACCAATCCATACCATTGTGTTAGGCTTTGGGAATTCCTTTCCCAAACCCAAGATTCTCTAGATCTAAGAGGGTTAACCATACCCAACAACAACAATATCTCTTTCATCCCTCATCTAAAATGCATTTCTACGTTACATCAATCATTCAAATGCCATTATCGTCACTTTGAGTTCAAAATGAGTCATCTTAGCTCAAATCAATCTTCATTTATCAACATATCCCAAATGGTACATATTATGGTCTAAGACTTTATCAAACCACACTTCCAAGTCATTGATCCATCACCACACTATGACCTTAATATTAACATTCATTCTTACACATTTCCTAACAACACTTATCCATGAGCTTCATTCTCTATGATTCCTCATTACTATCATTATCCATCATTATAAATAACAACTCACACATTAAATATCATCTATTCACATTCAATTCAACCCAACAAGTCACAATATATACATTTTCCCCAAATTCTTAAGGCAAGGGTTTTCATTAAAACCCAACCACCATTATTTATATTCATCAACTATCATCAATGGCTACATTTCCTCATTAATATCATTCTCTCACATCATTAAACATACTTTTTACTTACATTTCACATTTTCCCCAATTTATTAAAGTTAGGGTTTCACTAGAACCCATCACCATCATAAATACACATCAATTTTCCACCCATCCAAGTATTAATTCCATGCACCTACAACAACCCACCATAATTCCATAATAACAACACCCCTCCTTAGGGTTTCCTATATTAATGGCTTCATTCAATACCCCAATAATTTTTCTAACCTAGGGTTTGATTCCACACACCACCATTCATCAAAACAACATCTAACCTCCCATCATAACACTTCAATAACCCAAAACTATCAATAAAAACCATGGGTGGTCAAAAATCATACCTCTCCTCCAAGCTTAAGCTCCAAAACAAAAATAAGAGGGAGAAAAGAGGAGATGAGCCAAGCTTTGCCTCCTTGTCCATTACAAGCTTCATAAACCCAAGGAATCCTCTTGATTTTTGGGTGGAAATGGCCATGGGTAGTGGTGGTCACATTTAGCAAGAGAGGGAGTGTTATGTTTTATTTTTAACCCTCATTAGTAATTTCATCGATTTAGGACAAACAGGTTCACAGTTCGGGCTCAATACTAAATCCAAAAATTATTCTGAAGGTATATTCAGATTCCCATTAATATCCTTAACAGCCCTGACCAATGGCATCTCAATCGGAGATACTTGGTCTGACACCAATATTTTAACCGGATATAATTTTAACTCCTATAAGATCAATAAATTATAAATACCCCCAATAAATCCCAATTTAATTATTCCTATATTTTTGGGACACTCATAAATTCAATTATAATTATTTAGTATTTATTTCACATATTTATTCATTTTCATACAATTCGGGATGTTACATCCCACACTCAAGAACCTAATTCTCACAAGCAAAGGGCAACCCACCCAATCTTGCAATCTCTTAATATCCCAAAGGTTGAAACCCCAACCTTTGTAACCACTCAACCTAGAGTTAAATTTGGTGTTTGGTGTTTGTGTTTACAAGTAATATACTCTCTCAATAGAGTGGATAAACAAGTGAAGAGCTCACACAAATTCTTACTCTCAACAAGAGAGGATACACAAGTTTTAAGCTCAAGGATGCAGAATATACAAAGAAAATGA
Organism: Clitoria ternatea; assembly: GCA_037962975.1. Classification (NCBI taxonomy): domain Eukaryota; kingdom Viridiplantae; phylum Streptophyta; class Magnoliopsida; order Fabales; family Fabaceae; genus Clitoria; species Clitoria ternatea. The sequence goes on from CM075673.1 coordinate 48,077,639, forward strand.
ACTCACTAAGCACAAATGTAAGTAAGGATTGATTGCCTCTTGTGTTGTATCTTGTGCTTGAGTTGGGGAGCCATTTATAGAGCCTTGGAGGTCCTCATAGCCGTTGTGCATCATGGTTCCAGCTTGTCTCTGCGTATAGTGAGTTATGTGTATAGGAAGATAAATTAGGAAAATAAATGTTGGATAATTAACTTTTGGCTAAGAAATATCCCAAAATTCTTGAAATGATTTAAACAAGGTTTTTCGAAACTGTTGGTGAATTATGGTGGTCAGATGAGCTGAAAACTGACCCGGATAAAATATAGGTGTCGGACCAAGTATCTCCGATTGAGATGTCGTTGGTCAGGGCCATAGACAATGTTATTGGGATTCCGAATTTATATTCGGAATAATTTTTAGAATATGTTTTGGGCCCGAACGGCGAACCTGCTTGTTTAAAAATGGAAGAGTTAATGAAGGATTAATAATTTAAATGCTAAATTCCCATTTTCCCATTCAAAAAGGCGGTTGCATTTTCTTCTCCACATGAACATGCTTTTCTTCTTATCTCCTTCTTCTTCTTCCCTTCTTCTTCTTCATTATTCCTCTTCATCTTTCTTTTGAACTTCAAATAAAAAAAAATGTACATCTTCCTCCTCCATTCTTAACCTTCAAGAGACTTCAAGGAAGCTTGGAGACTAAACTATTTTCTCCTCCTTACTCCTCAAATTCGTGTGAACTCCCTCATCTTTTGCAAACTCACTCTTTTCTTCTATTGAGGTAAGATTATGATCATTTTCCATGTACATAAGTATATAGTTGAAGTTTAGTTGAAGTTTTGGTGTTAGAACACAATAAAAGTATGAGTAATGTTGAGGAAGTTTAAAAGTGGAAATCTAAAGATAAGTTGACATAAATACAAGCTTATGAATGATTAATGAGGTAGTTATAACTATGGTGAGAAAAGAAGGAGGTATATGAGCATTTATGAAGGTTGGCGGGTTGGTGAAAACCTTAAATTTGAATCCTAGGAGGAGAGGTAGGATATTGAAGGATATTACAATTAATGAAGAAATTAACATTTGTTGATGGGAAGAATGATATAAATGATGTGGTAGACACATTAAATGATGATAATGTTAACTTGAAGTTATAATAGGTGGAAACTCACCAAGGTGTTGGTGGAGACCTACTAGGTGAAATAACCTAATAATTGGGTTGTAGCCTTTGATACTAAGGGATTGTAATTTAAGGAAAGGAATTCCCGAAGCCTAAGTAGGCAAATGAATGAATTTGGTAAATAGTTTTCACATGATAAGAATCATGTGTACACCTATGTATATGTATATTGAATTGGTATTTGAATAAATAATTGATGTGGCCCTATAAATGATTGGTGTAGGGCTTGGCAATATTGGTGAAGCAGGAACGTCAACCCCAGAGGTCTACTTCTCTTGAGGTAGGAGAGGGGTGTATTTTCTAAATGCATGAAAATTGTGATGATAATGTATGTATTAATGTAGTATGACATATTTGTGTGGATAAAGGTGATATTATGTGTATGTGAAGTGAATTGTGTATGATGATGTGAATTTAGTGTTTATATGATGAAGCCTAAGTGAGGCTATGGATGGCTTATTATGTGTGATACATGATTGAGTTCATATGAAGATTGATTCTTGTGTATGAGATTGATGGAAAAATTGTGTGGTTGAAAATGAATATACCCTAGATGAAAGGGTAGGATAATCTAAATGAGCTTGAGGCATGCATGAGTATTTTGAATACATGGCATGACATGTATATCATGATGATGTTGATAAGTGGTTGCGATCACTTGATGATGGAAATGAAACAGGGCTTGCGAGTTCCTATGATTATTAGACCGGTGGTTGCGATCACCTGGTGTTGAAATGAAAGGCCCTGCGTGACCAATGATATTGAATGCCCATGGTTGCGATCATGAGGCGGGAGTACCCCTTGCAAGGAGGGAAACCTATATGAATTGTTTATGAGGCGGGAGTACCCCTTGCGAGGAGGGAAACCTATGTGAAATATTGAACGTGGTTACGATCACGAGAAGCACCTTGCGAGGTTGCTAGAGGGAGTACCCCTTGCGAGGCGGGAAACCATTGAGAATGAGTATATGATATGGTGGTTGCGATCACCCGAGGAAATGAAGTCGGATCCGTGCATATGTATTTTCATGACATTAGCATGTGCATTAGTTTGAAAGCATGGTATAGTGTGATACCTTGATGATGAGATATGAATGGAACTCCCTTTTTAATTACTAAATTGTAATGGTGAATCGATTGATATAATTCTGAGAGAATCAGGGAATAATTGTATTGAAATGGAAAATTGTTGATTGATTGATTGGTATTAAATAAACTCCTCTTGGGAGGGAGATAGTTGTATTGTATTCATGCATATATTGTTCTATTTATTGGATTTTCGTCATTGAGAAAGTATACTCACTCTCCCTGTGGTATATCTTTTTAGCTCTTGTGTTGTAGGTATTGCTTGGAGCTGTTGAGGAGGAGAAGTGTGAAGAAGGCCCCTTTTTGGTAAAGAATGCCTTGGCCGGCAATATTTTGGTTTACATAGATATGTGGAATAGATGTAATGTATATAGTACAATGTATGTTGGTATAGTGTGGATTTAGAATGGATAATTGTATGAATAATGAGTTGGGAGGTCATGGAGGAAAATGAGATCTTTTGTCTATGACTCATTTTCAATCATTACCCTGTGAACGTATGAATGATGAAAACTCTCCATATCTTGATGAATGAATGAAGTTTATGTGTGGAATGTTAGACTTATGAAATGGAAGAGTTAGTGAGTTGATTCATACAATAGATGAATTGTAATGGAAATTTTCAAGAATGATTTATTAGGACAGGTTCTAAATGTGTAATATGATATATATGAAGTGTTAAAATTAGGTAAATTTGATTAGAATGAGTTTTGGTGTAGGGAGTTGGGTGATTTCTGCAATTCCCCTGTTTTTCTGTCAAACTCGCTCAGGCGAGAGGGCTTCTCGCTCAAGCGAGAATGCCCCTGTATCAATTTTTGGATTCTGGATGATTCTCGCTTAGGCGAGAATGGGACTCGCTCAAGCGAGATCGCCCCAGCGTCAGTGTTGGGCCATTATTCCATTTTCGCTCAAGCGGTTATGCAAGTCGCTCAAGCAAAATTACATTAGAATCAGAGTTTGGACCTTGGTTGGTGTTCGCTCAGGCGAGCTGAGGATTCGCCCAAGCGAGAGGGTTTTGGTCTCAGGTTTTGCTCTCGGGTTTATCAGGAAATTGCTATCGGGAGTAATCTCACTTAGGCGGGGATGGTGTCGCCCGAAGGAGTGAGCGTGGAAGGGGTTCTGGGCGTTTTTCGCCTTACGCTCGCTGGCTTCGCCCAAGCGAGGATTGTGTTACTCGCTCAAGCGAGTTAGGGTTCGCTTGAGCGAAGTGACCCCTGAATCTTCATTTACTTCTTTCGCTCAGCATTTTATGATTCGCCCAAGCGTGCTATGCGAAGCTCGCTCAAGCGAATTGGGATTTCGCTTGAGCGAGGGGTACCTGATTCTCCCAAAATGCTAAAAATATGTTATTTCCATTTTCTTCATATTAATCCAAGACTCCATCCTACTTCATGAGCACTTTGGGATAACCTTGGCTTCTTAATTTCAAATAAGTGATCTCTTAAGAATTTAATTCCATAATATTGTTTTACTAAAGATACTTCCGCTATTATTAATTATGGATTTCTTAAGAGTTAATTTCTTTAACTTACCTTCTCATATCTTCATATATGAGATAGGTCTCTGATAGATCTAGGGTAATTGTTAAATGGCTTCACCACTCACATGTTTCATAGATTAATAATAATAAAATCGCGAAAAATTTACCCCTATTTTTGGGATGTCACAATTTGGTATCAGAGCATTATTCGCTCTGTATTATTGTGTTTAGCCATTGCTATTACTGGAAAGTGATATGTGATTGATGAATCATTGTTATGGTTGATTGATTGCGTATGAATTGATGATGGATTGAATGTGATTTTTATAAGTCCGGCCAAGCTTCTTCACACTATCCTCCCTCAATGAAGAATCTTATGTATTGTGAATGCATACTATGTTATGATATGATGATGTTTCCATATGAGCTTTAATATGAAATGTTGCTATTGGACTCCATAGGGGAGGGTCACAATATAAATTTTATAATGAAATACTATAGTATGAACTCATAGAGGAATTTTATGAACGAGTTTACTAATATTGGTTGAATTTTATGTTGTGGTTTTAGATATTGTGATGGCCCGTCGTCGTCAAGATAATGATGACGCCATAGCTAGAGCCTTGAATCGTTTTACGAATCTTCTCGAATCGCAAAACCGTGAGAGACAAGAGGCAGAAAGACCATCTGCTCCTATTGTTGTTTAAGGTACTCAGGGCCTTGACATGTTTTTAAAGCGAAAACCTACTGAATTTCATGGTGGATTTAGGCCTGAGCAAGCCTATAGTTGGATCCGGAATGTTGAGTGGATCTTTGATAGCTTTGAATGTAATGAGCTCCAGAAAGTGGAGTATGCTGTTTTTATGCTGAGGGATGAAGCAGAGACTTGGTGGAGACTCGCCAAGAACAGAATGAATGTTGCCGCGATTCCCTTAACTTGGGAGAACTTTAAGCGAGAACTTATGAGAAAATATGTGCCCGAAAGTTATAAGAGCAAGAAAGAACTCGAGTTCATGGAACTCAAGCAAGGCACGCTGACGGTGGAAGAGTATGCTTCCAAGTTTGAAGAACTTTGTGAATTCTACCCTCCTTTTCAACAAGAGGGAACTGAAGTGTCAAAATGCGTGAAGTTTGAAAATGGGTTATGCTCCGATATTCAAAGGGCTATATGTCACCAAGAGATTCAAAGTTTCACGGTGCTTATGAATAAGTGTCGCATCTATGAAGAACATGCTTCTTTTCAACACTCTAAATTTGACTCTAAGTTGAAGGGTCAAGCTTCTAGTTTTAAGAGGCAAAGAAGTTTTAGAAGAGGACGTTTTCTGAGGGGTGCTCCTTCTAATGTCCAAGCTAGAGGCGGCGGACGTGGTAATGTTTTTGGCCGGGGTAATATAAATACCAATGGGCCGAGATGTTATAGATGTGGAGGACCTCATTACGTTCGGGAATGTGTGCATCGTGAAGATGTTGTATGTTTTAATTGTGATCAGGTGGGGCATATCCGTTCTGTATGTCCTATGATTGTAAGGCCGGCTCAGGTACAAGCTAATGTTGCCAATCGTGCTAACGCACCTGCTTATGTGAACCGCGGAGGTTATAATGGTGGTCGAGGCCGTGGTAATGGAAATAATGGCGGTCGACATGGTGGCCGAGGTGGTTATAATGGTGGAAGACGTGGCAATAGTCGAGGAAATGGTAATGATGCTAATGAAGGAAATAGGGATGGAGGAGATCGTCAACCTAATGCCGGGAGAGTATTTGCTGTGACCGGTGAGTAAGCAGCACGAGCAGAAAATTTGGTTGAAAGTAAGTGTGAAATCCTTGGACATTCAGTTCATGTAATTTACGATTTGGGTGCGACCCACTCTTTTATATCTGAGGATTGCGTTCGGCAATTGAGATTGCCGGTGTGTCTAATGAAAAATGCTCTTATGGTTACCACTCCAACTGGTACTTGTCTTAGATCGGTTAACCGGTGCGATAATGTTGATATGCTCCTGGAGGGGAGAAAATTTGTTGTATCTTTTATTTGCTTGCCTATGAAGGGATTAGAGATTATACTTGGTATGGATTGGCTTTCTAACAATAAAGTCATAGTTGATTGTCAACAACGAACCGTTAGTTTCTCTTCTCTTGATAGAGAACAGTTTGATGTACAAGGTATAATTCAACTTTGCGTGTTGTTATCTCTTACTGATGGGACAAGTAATTCCGGTCCCACTAATATCCCCGTGGTGTCTGAATTTCTGGATGTATTTCCTGATGAGATCCCTGGCTTACCACCTCCAAGAGAGGTTGAGTTTGCTATTGACCATGTACCTGGTGCTGAACCAGTGTCTATTGCTCCTTATAGGATGTCTCCTATGGAGTTAATTGAATTAAAGAAGCAAGTTGAGGAGCTACTTGAGAGGGAATTCGTTCGACCCAGTGTGTCACCCTGGGGAGCTCCTGTTTTGTTAGTTAAGAAAAAGGATGGAACCATGCGGTTGTGCGTAGACTACCGCCAATTAAACAAGTTGACGATAAAGAATAGATATCCTTTACCTCATATTGATGATCTGTTGGATCAATTGAGAGGTGCGGTGGTATTTTCAAAGATTGATTTGCGTTCTGGTTATCATCAAATTCGGATGAGAGCCGAAGATATTCCCAAGACGCGATATGGCCACTACGAGTATGTCGTGATGCCATTTGGAGTTACTAATGCTCCAGCGGTATTCATGAGTTACATGAATCACATCTTCCACAAATACTTACATCGTTTTGTTGTAGTGTTTATCGATGATATCCTGGTATATTCCAAAAGTCACGAGGAACATGAAGAACATTTAAGAGTGGTACTGAACATTCTTAGAGAGAACCAGTTGTATGCCAAGCTCTCTAAATGTGAATTCTGGATGACGAGCGTTCAGTTCCTTGGACATGTAATATCCGAGGATGGTATTTCAGTGGATCCTTCAAAGGTTGAAGCCGTTATGGCATGGTCGAGACCTATGACGGTTACTGAAATCCGAAGTTTTCTTGGACTTGTGGGTTATTATCGAAGGTTCATTGAAGGTTTCTCTCGTCTTACGAGACCTTTGACAAATTTGACAAGAAAGAACCAACCTTTTGTATGGACGGTTGAATATGAGAAATGCTTTGAGGAGTTAAAAATGAGACTGACTTTTGCTCCTATCTTAGCGTTGCCTGACTTACAAGAAGAGTCTGTAGTGTATTGTGATGCTTCCAAGCATGGACTTGGATGTGTGCTAATGCAGAAGGAACGTGTAATAGCTTATGCTTCACGCCAGTTGTGACCTCATGAAATTAATTACCCGACTCATGATTTGGAGTTGGCTGCGGTTGTGTTTGCCTTGAAGATTTGGCGTCATTATTTGTATGGTTTGAGATTTGTGGTCTACAGTGACCACAAAAGTTTGAAATATCTTTTCGACCAAAAGGAATTGAATATGCGACAAAGAAGATGGGTAGAATTCTTGAAGGATTATGACTTTAAATTGATGTACCAACCGGGAAAAGCTAATGTTGTTGCCGATGCACTTAGTCGGAAATCCTTGCATATATCAACCATGATGGTCAAAGAGCTTGAATTAATTGAAGAATTTCAGAATTTGAATGTTAGGACTGAAGTTCAATCCTCCAAGAAGTTATGTTTTGCTACCTTGAAAATAAGTGATGAGTTTTTGGAACTTGTGAAAGAGAAACAAAAAGATGATGATTATTTACAAGAGGTACGAAGATCTCAGGATAATGGGAAAAATCTATTCCTTGTGGAAGGCATTGATAGTATATGGCGAATAGATGGTCGTGTGTATGTATCTTCATTTGATGATTTGAGACGCACAGTGCTGGAGGAAGCACATAAAAGCATGTTTAGCATCCACCCTGGTGTAACAAAGATGTATCGCGATATAAAGAAGAACTTTTGGTGGCCGGGAATGAAACGTGATGTTGCTAACTTTGTAGCTTCTTGCCTTACTTGTCAGAAGGCGAAGGTGGAACACCAAAGACCTTCGGGTACTTTAAGACCACTTGATATCCCTGTTTGGAAGTGGGACGCGATTGCCATGGATTTTGTGTCCGGATTACCAAGAACGAGGTCCAGATGTGATGGAATATGGGTGATTGTGGATCGTTTGAAAAAGAGTGCCCATTTCTTGCCAATCAGTATGGAGAGCTCTTTGCAAGATTTAGCACAGTTGTACATTCGGGAGATTGTGAGATTACATGGTGTACCGTCAAGTATTGTTTCTAATCGTGATCCCCAATTTACTTCCCGATTCTGGGGAAGCTTACATGAGGCAATGGGTTCAAAACTGAAGCTAAGTTCGGCATATCATCCCCAGACCGATGGGCAGTCTGAGAGAACTATTCAAAGTCTTGAAGACTTGCTGCGTGCTTGTGTTTTGGAGCATGGCGGTTCGTGGGAAAAATATTTACCTTTGATCGAATTCACTTACAATAACAGTTTTCATTCTAGTATTGGTATGGCACCATACGAGGCATTATACGGAAGGAAGTGTCGAACTCCTTTATGTTGGCTTGAAGTTGGTGAGAATGTAGCCTTAGGACCTGAAATTATTGAAGAAACTACCGAACAGATCAAGATGATCCGGGAAAAGATGAAAATTGCTCAAGACCGACAGAAGAGCTATTATGATAAAAGAAGAAATCCACTAGAATTTCAAGTCGGCGATCATGTGTTATTGCGAGTTTCGCGTGATAAAGGTATAGGAAGGGCCTTGAAGAGCAAGAAACTAAGCCCTAAATTCATTGGACCCTATGAGACTTTAGAACGGATTGGAGACGTCGCATATCGAATTGCACTCCCTCCACAGCTTGCAAATCTTCATAATGTATTCCACGTGTCTCAGTTAAGGAAGTATGTACATGATCCTCAACACGTGATCTCTGTTGATGATCTTGAGGTGCAGGATGACTTATCCATTATTCCCGTTTCCGTTCGTATCGTTGAGTATTCCGTGAAGAGACTACGGAATAAAATGGTACCATTAGTAAAAGTGGCATGGAAGCATAGAGATATGGAAATATTTACGTGGGAACGCGAGGATGATATCCGTAAGCAATATCCTCATGCATTCGAGTCCGGTAAGTTGAATTTCGAGGACGAAATTCCTTTTAGGGGGAGTGGATTGTAACACCCCGAATTTTTTTAAAATAGGAAGATAAATTAGGAAAATAAATGTTGGATAATTAACTTTGGGCTAAGAAATATCCCAAAATTCTTGAAATGATTTAAACAAGGTTTTTCGAAACTGTTGGTGAATTATGGTGGTCAGATAAGCTGAAAACTGACCCGGATAAAATATAGGTGTCAGACCAAGTATCTCCGATTGAGAAGCCGTTGTTCAGGACCGTAGACAATGTTATTGGGATTCCGAATTTATATTCGGAATAATTTTTAGAATATGTTTTGGGCCCGAACGGCGAACTTGCTTGTTTAAAAATGGAAGAGTTAATGAAGGATTAATAATTTAAATGCTAAATTCCCATTTTCCCATTCAAAAAGGCGGTTGCATTTTCTTCTCCACGTGAACATGCTTTTCTTCTTATCTCCTTCTTCTTCTTCCCTTCTTCTTCTTCATTATTCCTCTTCATCTTTCTTTTGAACTTCAAATAAAAAAAATGTACATCTTCCTCCTCCATTCTTAACCTTTAAGAGACTTCAAGGAAGCTTGGAGACTAAACTATTTTCTCCTCCTTACTCCTCAAATTCGTGTGAACTCCCTCATCTTTTGCAAACTCACTCTTTTCTTCTATTGAGGTAAGATTATGATCATTTTCCATGTACATAAGTATATAGTTGAAGTTTTGGTGTTAGAACACAATAAAAGTATGAGTAATGTTGAGGAAGTTTAAAAGTGGAAATCTAAAGATAAGTTGACATAAATACAAGCTTATGAATGATTAATGAGGTAGTTATAACTATGGTGAGAAAAGAAGGAGGTATATGAGCATTTATGAAGGTTGGTGGGTTGGTGAAAACCTTAAATTTGAATCCTAGGAGGAGAGGTAGGATATTGAAGGATATTGTAATTAATGAAGAAATTAGCATTTGTTGATGGGAAGAATGATATAAATGATGTGGTAGACACATTAAATGATGATAATGTTAACTTGAAGTTATAATAGGTGGAAACTCACCAAGGTGTTGGTGGAGACCTACTAGGTGAAATAACCTAATAATTGGGTTGTAGCCTTTGATACTAAGGGATTGTAATTTAAGGAAAGGAATTCCCGAAGCCTAAGTAGGCAAATGAATGAATTTGGTAAATAGTTTTCACATGATAAGAATCATGTGTACACCTATGTATATGTATATTGAATTGGTATTTGAATAAATAATTGATATGGCCCTATAAATGATTGGTGTAGGGCTTGGCAATATTGGTGAAGCAGGAACGTCAACCCCAGAGGTCTACTTCTCTTGAGGTAGGAGAGGGGTGTATTTTCTAAATGCATGAAAATTGTGATGATAATGTATGTATTAATGTAGTATGACATGTTTGTGTGGATAAAGGTGATATTATGCGTATGTGAAGTGAATTGTGTATGATGATGTGAATTTAGTGTTTATATGATGAAGCCTAAGTGAGGCTATGGATGGCTTATTATGTGTGATACATGATTAAGTTCATATGAAGATTGATTCTTGTGTATGAGATTGATGGAAAAATTGTGTGGTTGAAAATGAATATACCCTAGATGAAAGGGTAGGATAATCTAAATGAGCTTGAGGCATGCATGAGTATTTTGTATGCATGGCATGACATGTATATCATGATGATGTTGATAAGTGGTTGCGATCACTTGATGATGGAAATGAAACAGGGCTTGCGAGTTCCTATGATTATTAGACCGGTGGTTGCGATCACCTGGTGTTGAAATGAAAGGCCCTGCGGGACTAATGAGATTGAATGCCCATGGTTGCGATCATGAGGCGGGAGTACCCCTTGCGAGGAGGGAAACCTATATGAATTGTTTATGATGCGGGAGTACCCCTTGCGAGGAGGGAAACCTATGTGAAATATTGAACGTGGTTGCGATCACGAGAAGCACCTTGCGAGGTTGCTAGAGGGAGTACCCCTTGCGAGGCGGGAAACCATTGAGAATGAGTATATGATATGGTGGTTGTGATCACCCGAGGAAATGAAGTCGGATCCGTGCATATGCATTTTCATGACATTAGCATGTGCATTAGTTTGAAAGCATGGTATAGTGTGATATGTAACACCTTATTTACTTGCGACTAATAATTCTAAAAATATGAGAAATTTTTTCATAAAAACAGTCACGTATTATTCGATATGGAAGGAAGCAGGCAAGGGAAGAATGAAGAGCATTCACGCGCGTATAGCAACCTACAGAGAAGCTAAGATTGGGACCGGCTCATTGGGTCTATCGTAACACGCCAACACCTGGGCGGGTTACACAACACCGTTTGCTCGCTCGGACGGGGTCTAACACCGTCCAGGCGGAGTATGGTAATGCAGCAGCGGATGGAGAGAATTCCACAAGGAAAGCTTTCCTTCGAGTAACACTGGTCACTCAATAGGAGGAAATAGATAAGGGAAAGATGTTAATGCATTCACACGCGTAGCACTCGATAGAAGGGCGGAGTTCGAATCATCCTACTTGGCTAGGCGGGGTATGTTTGTCCTGGGCGGACTCCAGGGCGAAGGTGACCCGCTCAACCTTTGTCTCACACCGCCTAAACGACGTGTTGCAATGCAACATCAGACGTGACACTCTTCAAGTAAACCTTACATTAGCGTCTATTCGTTCCTACGGCCTGACCCTTTCTCAGAGAACGCTGGACGTTCAGCTTCAGAGGACAGGTGAGGGAAGAAGAAGGGAGATATACATATGCAGGAGTAGTTGTGAAGGAAGGAGGAAGTGATTACACCGCCGTCCAGTTCGGCAAGGCACAACAACGCCTGGACGGACTACATCACAACGCCCAAATTAGGGGTTAACACCGGTGCCTGGATTGCATTAGCATCACGACGGAGAGGAAAGGTAATTGAACGGTGTCCCATTCTAACAACTACTCGCTCCAGCGCGAGTCCTCACACTTGGGCGAATTGTCCCCGTACTTCGGGCAGGGAACGACTCCACCCAAACGTATCCGACATAAGTCTTCCTAGAGGCAATTCATAATTCACTCAGACTTGGCTATAGCCTGCTAAATCATGCCGTCCCTGCGTATTCATTAGAGCACAAGTATGAAACAAGGTAGCACATAACATGTCACACACGAAACCATACATCCAGATATATATAATAAGAGCATATATCAATATTTACAAACACAAAATCGGATTTCTCCTTGTCAATAAGGTTCTATTTATCCCAAAACACTAACATCCGACATGAACCAGTCAAGACTTAATCTAACATCGTATTAATTAAGCCTTCCAGATGCATTAACACTTCGCTCATCGTTCCAGCTCTGCTTCGGGTCCTCATCTCGAGAGACATTCACTGAAAAATGGCCACTGCAGGGGTGAGCATCTTAAATTTTAAATGATAGATACCGACTCAGGTTATCTGCCAATTACACAACAATACATATACGTACAACTAGATTAAAAATCAATTTCAACAACATTAACAGTAGTAGTAATATTAACAATGATAAGCACAGAAGGTTTCACTCGGTTCCGCATCGTGTGTATCGGTCAGACGTTGCAACGTAGGCATCTCACCCTTTTATACATAGCTCTCAGCTATCAAATCAGCTCCCAGCTGCTTGGCCATTTTACAGGTACCCAACCGTTTGTCCACAGGTGACACCAACGCTCTCAGCGCCAACGGCGGTGTTCACAGACAGCCTGAGTCCACTCAAGGGCTACCCCGAGTCCCACTCAAGGATTTTACAGCGTCCCACGCTGGATGACCGAAGGTAGTGTCTCACACTACGTGCTCCCAGCACAACGCACCCCATGCGCCACACGCGGATTCGTCACACAACATTTATTTCACGCATGCATTCTCGCATTCAAGCACACACATACCATGCATTCAGTAATACACATTATCAAGATTCAGTACAGAGCTTTCATGCAATCCGTTACCATTCCATTGTAGCGTATGAGCCTCACACAATCGTTATCAATCCATATTCAAGCATCCATAACATTTCTTTTAATCAAGACATGCAATCGGTTTACAGCATCATTCAACTCATGCATTATTCTAAAAATCGCAAGTTCAGTCAGGCATTTCAAGTTATCACAACCTATCATGCAATCAATGTAAGACAGTGTCAAAATCCATTTAAAGAAGGCATTTCCTACACGCAAACAATTTATTAGCAGTCATATCAACATATGCATTTCTATAACCTGGGTAGCTTCAGTCAGACATCCATAACAACACAACTCAACATGCAAACTGAGATCCTGCAACACATACATCTGTGAGAAAGGTGCTAACATGCAACACTCGTCTTTCACTCATCATGCAACTGGATTGTACACATTCACATGCAACACAATACACAATCAGAGCACGGGTACAGAAAGCATTATCATTCGGAACCTGTTCATAACCCATGCACTTAAAATATAAGATACTCCCCCTACCACTCGCAAAACTCCAAGGAACTTTTTGGCTTGAGGGGTGGTTCTTCTCCCTGCTGCGTCACTTGACGATCGTCCCTTCTCGTGTGGGGGGGTTCCACTCCACTGTAGCACCGTCACTCGACTCTTCGAAGCAGGAATGGACTGGAGGGCAGAGAAGGAGAGAGAGAGGAAACAAGAGAAAAGAAGAACGAAGAAGGAAGCTCGTTGGGTTCTCTGCGTGAAGAGCATGACCATCACCCGAATAAATACTCGCGCGGAGTGCAGTATGGTGGGATGGGGAAACGCGATAATCCTGCCCATGACACCATGCTTCCACGTTAATTATCCTATTACTTCTTAGTTAATTAAATTAAGGGAGGTGTTGACTTGTTGACTTTTAATTTAGTTCCATTGCCTATAATTAAAATGGGGATGTTACAGTTCTCCCCCACTTGAAAAGAATTTTGACCCCGAAATTCGGTCGGTGACTCACCTAAATGAACAACTCGGGGTACTGCTGTCTTATGGCATCTTCGCGTTCCCACGTGCAGGAGGTGGTTTTGCCTTGCTGCCACTCCACCTTAACCAGCCTTACGTTCTTGTTTCTCAAGCGTTTTACCGATCGGTCCACGATTCCAATCGGTGTAGTCACAGTGGTCAGGTTTTCTTTGATCTCTACTTCATCGTCAGGCATCGTATGGCTGGGGTCATGTAAGTACTTTCTTAGTTGGGACACATGAAATACGTCGTGCAATCGGGACAAGTGGGTTGGTAATGCGATGCGGTATGCCACGGGGCCAACTCGTTCTAACACCTCATAAGGTCCAATGCATCGAGGGCTTAACTTCCCACTTTTTAAGGCTCGTCCGACTCCTTTACTTGGAGAAGTTCTCAAAAACACTCGGTCTCCGACTGAAAATTCCAATGGTTTGATGCGCTTGTCATGGTAGCTCTTTTGCCTGTCTTGTGATGCTTTCATCCTTTCCCGTATCACTCGGATCTGCTCTGTGGTTTGCTTCACGATGTCTGGTCCCAATAGTAGACTTTCACCTGCTTCTGACCAGCAGAGTGGGGTTCGGCATCTGCGTCCATACAATGCCTCGTAGGGTGCCATGCCAATGCTGTGATGATGGCTGTTGTTATACGTAAACTCGATCAAGGGAAGGTACTGCTCCCAGTCCCCACCATGCTCTAATACACACGCTCTTAATAAATCTTCTAGACTCTGAATTGTTCGCTCGGATTGTTCATCCGATTGGGGGTGGTAGGCAGAACTAAGCCAAAGCTTCGTCCCCAATTCTTGATGCATGCTGGTCCAAAACCGGGACGTGAATCTAGGGTCCCTATCTGATACGATGGAAGTAGGTATGCCATGCAGTCGGATAATTTCTTGAATGTAAATCCGAGCCAACTTATGCAATGGGTACTTCATATTTACAGGTAAGAAGTGTGCACTCTTCGTCAATCGGTCAACAATGACCCAAATTGCATCATGGCCCGCTCGGTTTTTGGGTAATCCCATGATGAAATCCATCGCAATCGAGTCCCATTTCCACATGGGGACCTCTAGAGGCTGCATTGCACCGTACGGTTTTTGGTGCTCTACTTTCGATTTCTGACAAGTGATACACCGGGCCACGTACTCCGCCACATCCTTCTTTAGTCCGGGCCACCAGAACTGTCTCCTCAAGTCGTGGTACATTTTCGTGGTTCCTGGGTGAATGTTGAGTAGGCTTTTGTGGGCTTCGTCAAGCACCATTCTTCTCAATCTTCCTTCACTCGGTATGTATATTCTGTCTCTCACCCGGAAGATCCCATCTGACCCCTCAGTCAAGGATAAATCTTTTCCTTTGGCCTGAATTTTCTTCATTTCAGCTAGGTAAGAGTCCGCCTGTTGCTGCTCGTACACGGATTTTAAGAATTCATTGGCAATCCTCAACGTACCGATTGTCATTCTCTGAGAGGAAGGGGTGTCAACATGCAAGTTCATGTCTCGGAACCGCTCCAACAACTCTACTTCTTTCGCCATCATTGCTGCCATGTGGAGGGATTTCCGACTCAATGCGTCGGCCACGATATTTGCCTTACCCGGGTGGTATTTTAACTCGAAATCATAGTCCTTTAAAAACTCAATCCATCTCCTCTGCCTCATGTTCAGCTCCTTTTGGTCGAATAGGTATTTGAGGCTCTTATGATCACTGTACACTTCAAATTTGGACCCGTACAAGTAATGCCTCCAGATTTTCAACGCAAAAACCACTGCTGCCAGCTCCAAGTCATGGGTCGGGTAATGCTGCTCGTGAGGTCTCAATTGTCGAGAGGCATATGCTATCACTCGGTCTTTCTGCATGAGTACACACCCTAATCCGAGTCCTGATGCGTCACAATAGACCACGAAGCTTTCTCGTAACTCAGGTAATGCCAACACCGGAGCAGTCGTCAACTTATTCTTCAGCTCTCGGAAGCTGTGCTCACACTCGGGACTCCACACGAAAGGAATGTTTTTCTGGGTCAGTTTAGTCAGGGGTAATGCCAGTTTAGAAAAACCTTCGATGAACCTTCTATAATAACCTGCCAAGCCCATAAAACTTCTTATTTCCGAGACCGATCTGGGCCTCTCCCATGCTATTACAGCGGCTATCTTTGCAGGATCCACCGAGACGCCTCGCTTGGAGATCACATGCCCGAGGAAGTGGATCTCATCCATCCAGAATTCACACTTCGAGAGCTTTGCAAACAACTGTTTCTCCTTTAACACTTGGAGTACCGTTCTGAGATGTCCTTCATGCTCCTTAGATGTCTTAGAATAAACTAGAATATCATCGATGAAGACAACAACAAACCGATCTAAGAAGGAGTGGAATATGATGTTCATGTAATTCATGAAAACAGCAGGGGCGTTAGTCACACCGAACGGCATCACTACATACTCGTAGTGACCATACCGAGTCCTAAAAGCAGTTTTAGGAATGTCCGAGTCCTTCACTCGGATTTGGTGATACCCCGATTGTAGATCAATTTTCGAGAAGACTGAGGCTCCACGCAGCTGGTCAATTAAATCATCAATTCTAGGCAGTGGGTACCGATTCTTGATTGTGAGTTTGTTTAGCTGTCGGTAGTCTATACAAAGTCTCATGCTACCATCCTTCTTCTTAACAAGTAGCACAGGTGCGCCCCATGGTGACATGCTTGGTCTAATGAACTGCTTTTCGAGTAACTCATCCACTTGTTTCTTCAGCTCAGTCAGTTCAGTTGAGGACATTCTATAGGGTGCGCTGGAGACCGGTTCGGCTCCAGGGATCAAGTCTATAGAGAATTCGACTTCTCTATTGGGAGGCACACTCGGAACGTCTTCAGGGAACACTTCTGTGAATTCACAGACAATCAGAATTTCGTTCACTCGGGTCTCACTCTCATTCTTGGTTAGACAAAGCATCATAAATAGTTGGGTTATATCTGGTGCTGTGTCATTCTCAGTGGGCTGTTTCGGAAAAACTATCTCTCTGCTTCTACAATCTACTAACACCTTATTGGCTGAAAGCCAATCTATTCCGAGCACGATGTCAAGACCCTTTAAGGGCATGCAAACCAGATCGAAGGTGAAACTCCGATCATACAACTCAAATGCTACATTTTTGCATATTAACGATGTGAACACATTAGCGCCAGTAGGGCTGGCCACTTCCAAAGTCCGATTCATAGACACAGTCGGTAACTTCAACCGCTTCACGCACTCATCAGCTATAAAAGAATGGATGGCTCCCGAATCGAAAACAACATTAAGCGTATTCATTCCAAGTAAGCACTTACATTGTACTAGGTCGTTTGCTGGTGCAACATCCTCTGCGTTGATGGTGTAGATCCTTCCTGTCGCTGTTGGGCCGGTATTCCTCCCTCGCATCCCGTCTTCTCTGGCTCCGTTGCCTCTGCCACCAGGACGTTGGTCATCGTTCACTCGGTTCCTTTCTTGAAATCTTCCTTGACGCACATTAACGTCTGCTTGGTGTAGTTGGGGGCAGTCGGGGCAGATGTGTCCCCTCTTGTTGCAGTGAAAGCACACTACATCACCATCATGCTTGCAGTCTCTGGCAAAGTGATTTCCTCCACACTTGAAACACCTTCCGTCTCCTACCACTGGTCGTCTTCCAGGTTGACTCCGTCCTTTAAATTTGGAAAAAGGTTTGTTCCTGCCAACATTGCTCGACTTTTTGAAACGAGGTCGTTGGGGCCTCAGGGAATAGTGGTTTCTGCTGCTCTGGCTCGAATGGGCCTTGTCATCCTCCTCAAATATTCTACATTTGTTCACTAATGCAGGGAAACTCCGTATCTCGTGGTATCTACAGGCCCTCTTGATATCCGATCTCAATCCGTTCTCAAACTTAAGACACTTAGAGTTCTCCGTTCCTGGCTGCTGGAAGGGCGGATAGAATAGGCACAATTCCTCGAACCTTGTCGCGTATTCTTCCACAGTCATGGAGCCCTGTTTTAACTCCATAAACTCCAGCTCTTTCCGACTCCTCACTGTGTCGGGAAAGTATTTCTCTAAGAAGCAGGCCTTGAAATCGTTCCATGTCAGTTGATTATCATCTTCGGGGAATCGGCTTCTGGTTATTTTCCACCAGTTCTCCGCTTCGTCTCGCAGCATGTACACTGCACATTCTACCTTCTGGGCCTCGGTACAGCGAAGACCCCCAAAAATCCTTTCTAATTCCTGAGTCCACTTAAACGCCGCCTCAGGGTTCCGTCCTCCTAAGAATTCACTCGGCTTCCTCTTTAAGAAGCGATCCATTACTTGGCCCTCCTCAGCTCGAGGCTGGCCCTGCCTTTCAAACACGTCTGCAAAGCGTTGGAATGCCGTAGCTATAGTCTCCATGCTTTGGCGATGTGCCATCCCTTATCCTGAAATCAACATTCAAGGAAAGTATTCCTAGTTACTTAATCCCAATCGGAATTTAGTCTAACATTTAGTAACTTAGCCCATTATGTGTTCTCGTTTGTCACATAATTAGTCAGGTCAGGAGGAGCAACTCCTCCCACCCATGAGTCAGTAACAGAGTACCAGGCAAGTTAAATTCACATCACAACAATCATGATCATACCCACAACCACTTACACTTGGTAGGCTTACCTTGGCCTTGGACCTTTCGGTCCGCTCTGATACCAAAATGTAACACCTTATTTACTTGCGACTAATAATTCTAAAAATATGAGAAAATTTTTCACAAAAACAGTCACGTATTATTCGATATGGAAGGAAGCAGGCAAGGGAAGAATGAAGAGCATTCACGCGCGTATAGCAACCTACAGAGAAGCTAAGATTGGGACCGGCTCATTGGGTCTATCGTAACACGCCAACACCTAGGCGGGTTACACAACACCGTTTGATCGCTCGGACAGGGTCTGACACCGTCCAGGCGGAGTATGGTAATGCAGCAGCGGATGGAGAGAATTCCACAAGGAAAGCTTTCCTTCGAGTAACACTGGTCACTCAATAGGAGGAAATAGATAAGGGAAAGATGTTAATGCATTCACACGCGTAGCACTCGGTAGAAGGGCGGAGTTCGAATCATCCTACTTGGCTAGGCGGGGTATGTTTGTCCTGGGCGGACTCCAGGGCGAAGGTGACCCGCTCAACCTTTGTCTCACACCGCCTAAACGACGTGTGGCAATGCAACATCAGACGTGACACTCTTCAAGTAAACCTTACATTAGCGTCTATTCGTTCCTACGGGCGTTCAGAGAACGCTGGACGTTCAGCTTCAAAGGACAGGTGAGGGAAGAAGAAGGGAGATATACATATGCAAGAGTAGTTGTGAAGGAAGAAGGAAGTGATTACACCGCCGTCCAGTTCGGCAAGGCACAACAACGCCTGGACGAACTACATCACAACGCCCAAATCAGGGGTTAACACCGGTGCCTGGATTGCATTAGCATCACGACGGAGAGGAAAGGTAATTGAACGGTGTCCCATTCTAACAACTACTCGCTCCAGCGCGAGTCCTCACACTTGGGCGAATTGTCCCCGTACTTCGGGCGGGGAACGACTCCACCCAAACATATCCGACATAAGTCTTCCTAGAGGCAATTCATAATTCACTCAGACTTGGCTATAGCCTGCTAAATCATGCCGTCCCTGCGTATTCATTAGAGCACAAGTATGAAACAAGGTAGCACATAACATGTCACACACGAAACCATACATCCAGATATATATAATAAGAGCATATGTCAATATTTACAAACACAAAATCGGATTTCTCCTTGTCAATAAGGTTCTATTTATCCCAAAACACTAACATCCGACATGAACCAGTCAAGACTTAATCTAACATCGTATTAATTAAGCCTTCCAGATGCATTAACACTTCGCTCATCGTTCCAGCTCTGCTTCTGGTCCTCATCTCGAGAGACATTCACTGAAAAATGGCCACTGCAGGGGTGAGCATCTTAAATTTTAAATGATAGATACCGACTCAGGTTATCTGCCAATTACACAACAATACATATACGTACAACTAGATTAAAAATCAATTTCAACAACATTAACAGTAGTAGTAATATTAACAATGATAAGCACAGAAGGTTTCACTCGGTTCCGCATCGTGTGTATCGGTCAGACGTTGCAACGTAGGCATCTCACCCTTTTATACATAGCTCTCAGCTATCAAATCAGCTCCCAGCTGCTTGGCCGTTTTACAGGTACCCAACCGTTTGTCCACAGGTGACACCAACGCTCTCAGCGCCAACGGCGGTGTTCACAGACAACCTGAGTCCACTCAAGGGCTACCCCGAGTCCCACTCAAGGATTTTACAGCGTCCCACGCTGGATGACCGAAGGTAGTGTCTCACACTACGTGCTCCCAGCACAACGCACCCCATGCGCCACACGCGGATTCGTCACACAACATTTATTTCACGCATGCATTCTCGCATTCAAGCACACATATACCATGCATTCAGTAATACACATTATCAAGATTCAGTACAGAGCTTTCATGCAATCCGTTACCATTCCATTGTAGCATATGAGCCTCACACAATCGTTATCAATCCATATTCAAGCATCCATAACATTTCTTTTAATCAAGACATGCAATCGGTTTACAGCATCATTCAACTCATGCATTATTCTAAAAATCGCAAGTTCAGTCAGGCATTTCAAGTTATCACAACCTATCATGCAATCGATGTAAGACAGTGTCAAAATCCATTTAAAGAAGGCATTTCCTACACGCAAACAATTTATTAGCAGTCATATCAACATATGCATTTCTATAACCTGGGTAGCTTCAGTCAGACATCCATAACAACACAACTCAACATGCAAACTGAGATCCTGCAACACATACATCTGTGAGAAAGGTGCTAACATGCAACACTCGTCTTTCACTCATCATGCAACTGGATTGTACACATTCACATGCAACACAATACACAATCAGAGCACGGGTACAGCAAGCATTATCATTCGGAACCTGTTCATAACCCATGCACTTAAAATAGAAGATACTCCCCCTACCACTCACAAAACTCCAAGGAACTTTTCGGCTTGAGGGGTGGTTCTTCTCCCTGCTGCGTCACTTGACGATCGTCCCTTCTCGTGTGGGGGGGTTCCACTCCACTGTAGCACCGTCACTCGACTCTTCGAAGCAGGAATGGACTGGAGGGCAGAGAAGGAGAGAGAGAGGAAACAAGAGAAAAGAAGAACGAAGAAGGAAGCTCGCTGGGTTCTCTGCGTAAAGAGCATGACCATCACCCGAATAAATACTCGCGCGGAGTGCAGTATGGTGGGATGGGGAAACGCGATAATCCTGCCCATGACACCATGCTTCCACGTTAATTATCCTATTACTTCTTAGTTAATTAAATTAAGGGAGGTGTTGACTTATTGACTTTTTATTTAGTTCCATTGCCTATAATTAAAATGGGGATGTTACATGATACCTTGATGATGAGATATGAATGGAACTCCCTTTTTAATTACTAAATTGTAATGGTGAATCGATTGATATAATTCTGAGAGAACCAGGGAATAATTGTATTGAAATGGAAAATTGTTGATTGATTGATTGGTATTAAATAAACTCCTCTTGGGAGGGAGATAGTTGTATTGCATTCATGCATATATTGTTCTATTTATTGGATTTTCGTCATTGAGAAAGTATACTCACTCTCCCTGTGGTATATCTTTTTAGCTCTTGTGTTGTAGGTATTGCTTGGAGCTGTTGAGGAGGAGAAGTGTGAAGAAGGCCCCTTTTTGGTAAAGAATGCCTTGGCCGGCAATATTTTGGTTTACATAGATATGTGGAATAGATGTAATGTATATAGTACAATGTATGTTGGTATAGTGTGGATTTAGAATGGATAATTGTATGAATAATGAGTTGGGAGGTCATGGAGGAAAATGAGATCTTTTGTCTATGACTCATTTTCAATCATTACCCTGTGAACGTATGAATGATGAAAACTCTCCATATCTTGATGAATGAATGAAGTTTATGTGTGGAATGTTAGACTTATGAAATGGAAGAGTTAGTGAGTTGATTCATACAATAGATGAATTGTAATGGAAATTTTCAAGAATGATTTATTAGGACAGGTTCTAAATGTGTAATATGATATATATGAAGTGTTGAAATTAGGTAAATTTGATTAGAATGAGTTTTGGTGTAGGGAGTTGGGTGATTTCTGCAATTCCCCTGTTTTTCTGTCAAACTCGCTCAGGCGAGAGGGCTTCTCGCTCAAGCGAGAATGCCCCTGTATCAATTTTTGGATTCTAGATGATTCTCGCTTAGGCGAGAATGGGACTCGCTCAATCGAGATCGCCCCAGCGTCAGTGTTGGGCCATTATTCCATTTTCGCTCAAGCGGTTGTGGAAGTCGCTCAAGCGAAATTACATTAGAATCAGAGTTTGGACCTTGGTTGGTGTTCGCTCAGGCGAGCTGAGGATTCGCCCAAGCGAGAGGGTTTTGGTCTCAGGTTTTGCTCTCAAGTTTATCAGGAAATTGCTCTCGGGAGTAATCTCGCTTAGGCGGGGATGGTGTCGCCCGAGCGAGTGAGCGTGGAAGGGGTTCTGGGCGTTTTTCACCTTACGCTCGCTGGCTTCGCCCAAGCGAGGAATGTGTTACTCGCTCAAGCAAGTTAGGGTTCGCTTGAGCGAAGTGACCCCTAAATCTTCATTTACTTCTTTCGCTCAGCATTTTATGATTCGCCCAAGCGTGCTATGCGAAGCTCGCTCAAGCGAATTGGGATTTCGCTTGAGCGAGGGGGACCTGATTCTCCCAAAATGCTAAAAACATGTTATTTCCATTTTCTTCATATTAATCCAAGACTCCATCCTACTTCATGAGCACTTTGGGATAACCTTGGCTTCTTAATTTCAAATAAGTGATCTCTTAAGAATTTAATTCCATAATATTGTTTTACTAAAGATACTTCCGCTATTATTAATTATGGATTTCTTAAGAGTTAATTTCTTTAACTTACCTTCTCATATCTTCATATATGAGATAGGTCTCTGATAGATCTAGGGTAATTGTTAAATGGCTTCACCACTCACATGTTTCATAGATTAGTAATAATAAAATCACGAAAAATTTACCCCTATTTTTGGGATGTCACATTATGGGTCTTTGTTTCCCACTTAAATCTATCTTTTTAGTGATGTTTTCCACTACTTGAATCGATTCATGCGTATATGAATCGATTCATAACATTCAGTTTTGGGCATTTTGAATTTCAAACACGTTTGAATCAATTCATGCTAAGTGTGAATCAATTCATGGTTTGCTGTTTTGTGTTTTTGGGACTTCTAGGCCTTTGAATTGATTCATGCATTGTATGAATCGATTCATGCTTTGCTGTTTGTTGTTTTTCCATGCTTTTTGATGCTTCCTTGATTCATTTTGCTTCATGGTTCCTTTCCTTCATCTTCATGCATTGCTCTCTTGATTGTTTGATCATTTGGGAGCATATCCTTCATGGTTTCTTGATCTTGTCTTTGGGTTTTATATTTTCTTTGTGATTACTTTTGTTTTGTTCTTTGCACTTATTTTTGATATTGTGAGGCCTTTTTGGTTCATGTGCATTTGTCATTATCAAAATCTGTTTACAACATGCAAATACAAAAAGCTCAACTTGCATTTGACCCTAGATAGATCGGCTACTCAAGAAGATCAAAAAAACAAAGAAAAAGCAAAGTTTTCACATAGGTGAAACTTTTTCTTCCACACCTATGGAGAAAATGGAAAAGGACAACAGTAACAATCAAAACCTACCAAGGAGAACACTTGGAGACTATGCTTTGTAGCAAGGACCAAGACATTTCTCTAGCATTACAATTCCAAACACTATTAGAGCAATAAAAATGAAACCAGTATTTCTTAGCTTGATTGGCTCACACCAATTTACTAGAAGGTCAAGTGAAGATCCATACACTCACTTGGTAACCTTCTATGAAATAGTTGGAATAATGGGGTTTGAATAAGATGTTGTTGAAGCTGCATATTTGAGATTATTTCCTTTTTCCTTAACAGGAAAAGCAAAGGAATGGTTACAAACTCACCCAAACCAAAGCTTAAGCAGCTGGAATATAGTTGAGGAGAAATTCCTACAAAGGTTCTATAGTGGACTAAGGGTAGACACCAAAATGATATTGGATACAGCAGCAGGAGGCACAATGATGATGGTTAATGTAGAACAATCAACCAAAATTATTAAAGCATTATCTTCCATAGACTATCAAGCCTAACATGACAGATCTCAAGTTCAAAGAAAGGAGTGCTATAATTGAATACCACAGATGCCATTTTAGCTCAAAACAAGATACTAACTCAACAAATTGAGGCTTTGGCACAACAAATGGCAAAACTACCTCAACAACTACATGCGGTACAAACTTCGTAGTTTGTAGGAAATCATAAGTCATAACTGAAATGTGATTTTTGTGGAGGAGACCACCAAAATGGACACTGCCAAGGAGATCAGCCTGATGAATCCATTCTTTACATGAATACTTAAGGGAGATCAGGTAATTTTAATAATAATGTTTATTATAATAACTTTTCATAGGGTTGGAGGAACAATCAAAACCAAAATGGTGGTTGGAAGCAAGAAGCAACCTCATCCAACAGATAACAACCATACCAACAAGGTCATTCTCCTTTGCATGAGAAAACCTCAAAACTAGAAGACACACTGGAGATATTCAAGCAAGCTTCCATCAGAAACCAGAAAAACATAGAGACTTCAATCGAAAATCTAGAAACTCAAGTGGGACAATTAGCCCATCAAATTGCAGAACAACAAAATCCTCAATTTGGAGCTAATACTCATACAAACCCAAAAGAGCGTTGTAAAGCAATCATCACAAGGAGTGGAAGGGCTGTTGGACAAGAGGTGGATAAGAAAGAGAATATGGATGGAGAGAAGATCTTTAATAAAGAGCCAAAAGAAAAAAAAGTCACAGATGAAAAAGAAGAAGAAGAAGTTAATAAAGAAAATAGTGATGTACATATGAAGAAGGATGACATCATTGAGAAAAATAAAAAGAAAGAAATAAAAGAAGGAAAGAAGGAGGTAGATGAACCAGCACCACAGCTGAAGAGTTTGTCTTACCCAAAAAACCCTTCAAGGAGAGATAAGGAGAGGCAATTTACTAGATTCATGGATATTTTCAAGAGGTTACAAATAAATATACCTTTTGTAGAAGCAATGGAGCAAATGCCTACTTATGCAAAATTCATGAAGGAATTATTGACAAAGAAGAAAAGGTTTTCAGAGGAGACAGTGGAGTTGGAAGCAGGGTGCAGTGCTATCATTCAAAAAGCATTGCCACAGAAAACTAAAGATCCAGGTAGCTTTACAATTCCAATCACTATTGGTACATTATCAGTAGGAAAAGCCTTTTTGGTTCTTGGAGATAGCATAAACTTAATGCCTTTGTCAATGGTGAAGAGAATTGGAGACTTAGAAGCAAAACCAACAAGGATAACTCTTCAACTAGCAGACCGATCCATGAAGTTTCCATATGGCGTAGCTGAAGATGTGTTGGTGAGAGTTGACAAATTTGTGTTCCCTGTAGATTTTGTTATCATGGATATTGAAGAGGACATTGGAGTACCTCTCATTTTAGGCAGACCATTTATGAAAACAGCAAAGGTGATCATTGATGTTGATGATGGAAAACTAAAGGTAAGAGTACACGATGATGAAGTGAATTTTAATGTATTTGATGCAATGAAGTACCCTGCAAAGAAGCAATAATGCTTCAAAATTGATGATGGAGATATAGCCATTGAAAAATAATCAAATAAATGGCTCAAGACAGACCCATTGCAAAAGGTGTTGACATGTGCTTTAGAAGAATTAAATGAAGAGGAGAAAGAAGGAGTTGAAGAAATTTTGAAGGAGCTTGAGTGCAAAAAGTTCATCACCAAAGGAGAAAGCCATTATGAGGAGCTACTGGAAAAAGCAGAGACAACCATATGGAAGGTAGAATTGAAGGTTTTACCATCACACTTGAAATATATTTTTCTTGATGAGGAAGGACAAAAGCCTGTTATCATTAACAGTCAATTGTCAGAATCTGATAAGAAACAATTAATTCAAGTTTTGAAGAATAACTCAACCGTAATTTGATGGAGATTAGAGGATTTGAAGGGAATCAGTCCAGCATACTGCATGCATCGAATTTATATGGAGTAAGAGTTTAAACCAGTTGCTCAACCCCAGAGGCGTTTGAATCCCACCATGAAGGAAGTTGTTAAAGGGGAAGTAATGAAGTCGCTTGAAGCAGGGATGATCTACCCAATCTCAGATAGTTCCTGGGTGAGTCCAGTGCAAGTTGTTCCAAAGAAAGGAGGTATGACTGCCATTAAAAATGATAAGGATGAATTAATCCCCACAAGCACAGTCATTGGGTGAAGAATATGCATCGATTACAGGAAAATCAATACAGTAACTCAGAAGGACCATTTTCCATTACCTTTCATAGACCAAATGCTGGAGAGGTTGGCAGGACAAACATACTATTACTTTCTTGATGGATACTCAGGATACAATCAAATAGCGGTTGCTCCAAAGGATTAAGAGAAAACAACATTCACATGTCCTTTTGGAATTTTCACATATAGGAAAATGCCTTTTGGACTATGTAATGCTCTAGCCACCTTCCAAAGATGCATGCTGGCTATTTTTTTAGATTTGGTGGAAAAATGTATCGAAGTTTTCATGGATGATTTCGATGTCTTTAGATCATCATTTGAGCATTGTCTGGACAACCTGAATGTGGTACTAAAGAGATGTGTAGAAACTAAACTGTTCTTTACTGGGGGTGTAAAGGGGTAATTACCAAACAATTCAAATTATATATGTAATGTGAAATATGATACGGAAAGGTCTTTGTACAGATACAAATATGGACTACTCTTTGCATACAGAGACGTGGTACAATGCTCTCTGTGGCGGTGTAGTAGTCCGCCTGGAATAGTCTCCTTTGCCTTGACACAATTGGTGGTTGTACCTGCAATTATTCTCCGACGCTCAAGTCAGTATTTTGAAGTACTGTTTTGACTTAGAAAGCAAATCTAAGAGAATTATGCAAGTATGAGTGTAAGGTTTTGAATTAAGGGGTTCTTTCTTATACCTTTTTACTGAGGTTTATATACCTGTTACTGGTGCTCTATTATTGGTAGGACCCATTCCTTGTTTTCAGGCATCATGCAAGAAAGGTAGTGGGCCCCTGCGCTGTTTACAAGCACCATCACTACAGTGGGTATTTCCACTCACTTGGAAAGCGTTAATGCTTCATTATTTTATTTGTTGTTCCCTCTTATGCGTGACAGCGTGTTTCCCATTTTCAACCTCTCAAGACAGAGTCAATCTCGTGCCGGGGTTATATGTATGGGCTCGCTCGCAATATGAGGATTTTAGTATTCCACCTGTGTTAAGCTTATGGCTTGGCGAAGTAGTGTGCACTGGAAGTACTTTATGTACATGTGTACAAGTTTTTAATACTTTTCGCCTTGGCGGAGTAATAGGCTTTGGCGGAGTAACATACCTGGGCGGAGTCACAAGCCTTGGCGGAGTAACATGAATGTCCTTTTGGTCATGCACTTCGTTTAAAAGATACTTACACAATAAGATGTGACATATTCCGCCTAACTAAATTGCTTTCTTGGCGGAGTGGTGAGTACGTTTTTAAGGCATGTACTCCGTATAAGAGTAATTATAAGGGATTTGAAACGTACTTCTTCTGTTTGAAATGCTGATCTAGCAAAGCATTAAAACCATGCTCTTGGGGGCCGGTGTTGGGACCGGATCATCTGCCCCCTAGCTTGTTAGAGTGACTAGCGGAGTCGCTTTAATAAGCTATATCACTTTGTTATGTTTAGCTTTTATAGGCATAGGTTTAGGCGGTGTTTGCTAGTTCCGAATTTATGGACAAGTGTTTTCATGCATTTATTGTTTTTGTCATTACTTGCCACGCTTGTCATCAAAGCGCCTCGAAACTACGTTTTGTCGCTTCAATCTCTCATTGCCACGTATGCCCTCGTAACGACTGCCATTCCAATGATAGGACGTAAATGCGTGGGATGGCAGATGGAATACGTTTTCGAGGTTATTACCATGGGCCTTGGATTTTGAAAATACGGCCCAAAAAATGCCTGCCTTGAGATTCATCCAACGGTCTTAGAATTAATGGAACGTCATTATGATTCATCCAATGGCTATAGGTGCATTTCTGAGATTTTCGAGGCTTCGCTTGTTTCCCCCCAAGCCATGCCTATAAATAGGTAAACTCTTAGGAGAGGAAACGTTTTGCTTCATCGTCCATTCTACGTTTTAGTGTTTAAACTGCCTTTTGAACGCTGCTTCCTCGCGAGTCGTTTCTTGTTGCTAGTTCATCATTTCTTTAGAGATTTAAGGTAACTTTCTTCTTCCTTTGTTTTCTGTCTTCGTTGTTATTGGGTTGGTTTTGTCTTCTTTATATGTGTGTTTGTTGAAACGAGGATGAGAGGAAAAGAATCAGAGTCGTGCCCTAGGGTATCTGTTCAACCTATGTTTTCGGATATTGAGAGTGAAGATGGGGGCTTCTATACTGGGAGGGATTCAACGTTTTACAGCAGCGTGGAGTGTTTTAGTAATGCTGTACATTCATTTGTAGCAGGAGGTACTCCTAAGATACAAGTAAGAACAATGGCAGAATGTCAAAACGTTGTGCTGCATGGGTTAGACTGGGAAAAGATGCTTCAGACTGATCCCTATTGTTGGGTTGAGGCAGACGTTAAAGAAGCTTCTTCGCGTCATGCAACGACAAGTGGTGGGGTAATGGAGTTGTCGGTGCCGTCTATGAGAGATTTGAAAGGCGGTTTATTATTCGTTCGCCAAAGACGTTTGAACGCATTTGCCATCGCCCTCAGGATGAGCGTACTTTGTATATGTATGATATCCTTTTTACTCAGTTGGGGATGCGATTTCCTTTGAACAAATTCCAGATGGGTGCTCTTAGGTTTCTGGATTGCGCCCCCTCTCAGCTGCACCCTAATGGATGGGGCATAGTCTGCAGCTTTGAAGTGTTGGCGAAGCATTTGGAGTTTACGCCTACTGTGGCGTTGTTTTTTGCTTTTTGCCGCATAATGAGGCGGGTGAACGCAACGGCGGAATGGGTTTGGTCACTCTTCGGGCGGAGCTGAAGATTGTAAATTTTAAGGCATTTGCTGACTCCGCCAAAGAAGGCGGACTCCATTTCAGAATGAGTTTTGTAAAAATTTCTGTCAGGAAGAATAAGTCCATTTTTTGGCGGAGTGCGGAGGGGATTGATAAATTCCCGGTGGCGTGGACTCATGAGCACTTCCTCCTGACTAAACAAGCTTATGAAGTTGAGGAAAGTGCTCTGTCACCTACCTCTGTGGAAGTACTCTGAACACTGAAGGAGTATAACTCTGCCCATAAGCAGTTTCTGTGCCGAAGACTGCTTGGGCGTGATGCTAAAGAATATTTAAGTAATGTTTTAAGACTTGTTGCTTGTATACATACTACTTCCGTTCTTCTTGCAACTGCTAATCTCATTCGTGTATGTTATGTTTGCAGGAGAGATTGCAGAATTTCCTGGGATGGAGCGCATCAAGCAACTTCGTATGAGTCGCCAGGAAGTTAATGCGGAGAATAATGTGCAGCCCCGGAGGAACCTTGCTGCAGGTCTAACAAGGACTCTCCCTTTGCCTGTATCCACCAAGGTAGTGATGCTGGAGGATGGTGTGGGACCTTCGATAGTTGATGTAGAAAGGCGATCTAAAAAACGCCAAGAACCGGAAACTATCAAAGTGGAGGAAGAGGACCCCCAGCCTTTGCAGAAAAGGAAGAGCAAGGGAAAAGACAAGGTGGGTGAAGGAGCATCATCTGATGCTGTGATAGGAGTTGAAGAAACTCCGGAGCCATCAGCTGTGGCTATCACTACTGAATTGGACGGTCAGGAGGACGCCCTTGAAGAAGATGTTGTGGAAGAGGAGATGGAGGGGGTTCAAGGTTCTCCACCTCATCGATCTGAGACTCCTGCCCTGGACTTGGCTGCTCGAGGAACAACAGTTTTTCTTGTCAACGTTCCAGGGGAGCCATCTAGGCGGTCTGTTTCTCTTCCTCTGGCGGGGTCTCGTCTAAACCCTTACTTGTATTTTACAAATGTGGGAACCCGCCAGTCAGAGAGGCACGACCCTAAGTTCATACTCTGCCCAGAGATCGATTTTGAGGAGATTGTGAATGCCACTGCTGCTGCAAGGTGGCATCTCGCCGAAATTGATGGTTATCTTGCTTTAGTGCCCCGTATTGCTGAGATGGTTGCGGAGGCTGTTATGTTTCAAGAATCATTCCATGATTCTGTTGAAAAAATTCGAAGCCTGGAGCATGATAATGAACAGTTTTCAGAGGTTATCAAGGCTAAAGATAAACATCTTGACACCGCCGACTCTGACAAGAAGAAGCTGGAAGAGGAGCTGGCCCGGGTTAGAGCTGATAAGGCCCTGCTGGAAAAATAAGTTTCGAATTTGAAACAGCAGAATTCAAAGCTGGGCGAGGATGTGGGCGAGCTGACCCAGGTCAAGGCTGAAAATGTTCTGCTGGAAAAACAAATTCTAGATTTGAAACAGCAGAACCAAAAATTGGGTAAGGATGTGAGTGAAGTTCAGTAGAGACTGGTTTCTTTTGAAACCAGTAAGGCTTTCGCTGAAGACGCCTGGGCCGCGGAGTTGGATCAAGCAGCCACTGTATATAGCGACCTTGAAAAATAGGTCGAAGAGTTGCAAGCTGAGAAAGCCATTTCAGATGCCAACAATAAACGCCTTGATCAGGAGTTGCAAATGGCTTTGGATTCGGCTGAAGCAGCGATCGATGACGCTTTTAGCATGGCTATTCGCCAGATCCGTCATCGCAATCCAGGCGTTGTTCTTAATACAACAGGTATTCACCCTTACTATGAGTTTATCAATGGTGAATTAATGGTACCTGTTCAGGGGGGTCATGTTCCTGCGCCTAATGAAGAGTATGTCTTGGCGGACTTGCCCCCTTCACAGAGTTTGTCCAAGCCCAGTGAGTTTCAGCCTAGCTCTGCCCACCAAGAAGGAGTGCCACCCGAATCTTAGTGATTAGCTCCGGGGTTTCTTTGCAAATTTTGTTCTTTGTAGGGTTTTATGCACTTTAATAATATTGCCTTGTTCCAGGATAGGCTCTGGACCCCTAAAGAATTTTTAATGAAGTACAATTTCTGTAAATTTATACTTGTTCATATAAATGATGTTTGAGTCCGTAGGATTTGTGCCTTGTAAAATGTTATTAATAAGGCAGAGTAATCCTTTGAGGACTAATGAAACACGACTTAGTATAACGAAATTCTGTAAAGAGGCGGAGTAGCCTTTTAAGAATTTAATGAAGCGAAATTCTATAAAGAGGCGGAGTAGCCTTTTAAGAATTTAATGAAGCGAAATTCTGTAAAGAGGCGGAGTAGCCTTTTAAGAATTTAATGAAGTTAGATTCTGTAAATAGGCGGAGTAGCCTTTTAAGAATTTAATGAAGTTAAATTCTGTAAATAGGCGGAGTAGCCTTTTAAGAATTTAATGAAGTTAGATTCTGTAAATAGGTGGAGTAGCCTTTTAAGAATTTACTGAAGCACAAATTTTTGCAAGTATTACACTTACTTGGACTTGTTGATAATGCTTGAGCTTGTTGATTATGTACTCCGCAGAACATTAGCAGTTAGGCGGAGTAAGGATTTGGATGGAGCGTTCATCCCTTGGAATTGGAGTGTATCTCCTGATCAAGTGAAAGTTGTTAAATCCAGGGTTGGTATGGTGCAGCATAAGCTGTGACACCAGTCCTTCTCGTAAGAAGTTTGTTGAACCTTAGAGGCGGTATGGTGCAGCATAAGCTGTGACACCAATTCTTTCCGTAAGAAGTTTGTTGGACCTTGGGGTCAGCATGGTGCAGCATAAGCTGTGACACCAATCCTTTCCCCCCAAGGAGTTTTTTGGACCTGGGGTCGGTATGGTGCAGCATAGGCTGTGACACCAATCCTTCCCCCCAAGGAGTTTTTTGGACCTTGGGGTCGGTATGGTGCAGCATAGGCTGTGACACCAATCCTTTCCCCCCAAGGAGTTTTTTGGCTCCGTTTGTGAAGCTTTGCTGCATATTGGATGGTCTTTATGGAATAAAGAGCTATGCTTTTATGCTTCAATTGTTGGAGCCGATGTCTTATCTGCATGGGAACAAGTTTTGCCACGGATAATTGACTGAAAGTTAGAATGAAGATTGAATGTAGGAAGGAATTTTATTAATGATGGAACTACATAAAGAGCTGAGTTGGGGTATATCTCGTCGAAACCTTTTCAAGGAAAGCCCATTTGGGAAGAACCTTAGGTTAGGAGAAAGATAACATACCGTATTACCCAACTAGCTGTAATATATGCGTAAATTTAAAATGTTCCATTTATTCCTGACCGGAGTGCCATCTAAGTTTTCTAGGCGGTATGTGCCTTTGCCCAGAGCTTCGGTGACTCGGTATGGACCTTCCCAGGTTGGCGCCAATTTGCCTTGATGTGCAAATTTGTTGCCGATATTGGCCCTTCTCAGAACCAAATCTCCTTCTTTGAAATGACGTTCAGAAACACGTGTGTTATACCGTTTGGCTGCCTTTGCTTTGACAACTTAATCTCGCACAAAGGCTTCCTCTCTCAATTCCGCCAAGACTTCGAGCTCATGGGCGAGGTTCTGTTGATTAGCTTCTTTATTGAAGTGGAGGACTCGAGCTGAAGGGGCTGCCAATTCAATGGGAATAACAGCCTCAACTCTATATGTCAGCCGATATGGGGATTCATTTGTGGTGGAGTGAGGGGTTGTCCGATATGCCCATAAAACGTGGCATAATTGATTTGTCCAATCTCCCTTTGCTTCACCAAGGCGTTTCTTCAGGCCTTTCAAGATTTCTCTGTTGGTAACTTCAGCTTGGCCATTGGTTTGAGGATGTTCCACAGAAGAAAAAACTTGCGTAATACTGAGATTTTCTAGGAGTTCAGTGAACTTATGATCTGTGAATTGGGTGCCATTATCAGTAACTATGCGTCCAGGGACTCCGAAACGTGCAATGATATTTTCATATACGAATCTGCGAGTCCTGGCTGATGTAATGTGCACCACTGCCTCTGCTTCAATCCATTTGGTGAAATAATCAACACCAACTATCAAGTATTTGATACCGCCCAGCGCAGTTGGGAACGGACCTAAGATATCCATGCCCCATTGATAGAAAGGCTAAGGTGTTATTGAAGATGACATTTCTTCTGCCGGAGTGTGATGAAGGTTTGCGAATCGTTGACATTGATCGCACTTCTGAACATACAAGGCGGAGTCATGTTTCAGGGTAGGCCACAATACCCAGCTCTGAGTATCTTTCGCATTAGGCTACGCGCCCCCGGATGGTGTCCACACTGCCCTTCATGGACTTCTTCTAAAACGGCTTGCACCTCATTTTCGTTTATGCATATTAAGTAAGGAACAAAAATTCCTCGGTGGTATAGTTGTCCGTCTAGGAGCATATAATAAGGTGCTTCTTTCTTTAGTTTCCGCTGTTCAAGATCATCCGTGGGTAATTGTCCATTAACAAGGTAACGAACTATCGGTGCTACCCAGGAATTGTCATCAAAGGAGCGACTTCTAATCATACACATTGAGGAAGGAAAGGAAATACTTGGCTCCGCCAAGGTACTTTGTACAACCGTAGTCGTGCATCCCGCCTTCTTTGTGCTAGCCAACCTGGAGAGGATATCAGCACGTGTATTTTCTTCCCGGGGTACATGTTTGAAAGAGACTTCTTCGAAATGTTGCTTTAACTCATTGACGCAGTTTAGATATTGTTGCAGCAAGGGTTCTTTAGCCTGATACTCGCCAAGAATTTGCGAGATGACCAATTGAGAATCACTGCATAAGGTGACAGTTTTGGCTCCAATATCTTGTGCTGCTCTGAGTCTGGCTAAGCAGGCTTCATACTCCGCCTGATTGTTAGACGTAGTGAAGGTGAAGTGCAATGAAATTTCAAGATGTACCCAGTCATCACTTTCTACAACAATTCCTTCCCCACATCCTTTGCTATTGGAAGACCCATCAACGTATACCGTCCAGTGTGAGTGATCTGTATCTGGGCTAGAACCTGTTAACTCAACTACGAAATCTGCTAGGACTTGTGCCTTGATAGCAGTTCTTGGCTCATAGGATATGTCGAATTCAGAGAGTTCTACGGCCCATTTGATCATTCTTCTAGCCAGATCTGGTTTGAACAGTTTAGTACGAAGTGGCAAGTCTGTGTGAAACAAGATGGGATGGGCATGAAAGCATGGTCTTAGGCGTCGTGAAGCCCAAACAACTGCAAGCACTGCCTTTTCAATCTTCTGATAACGGCATTCTGCACCGTGCAATGTTTTACCGGTGAAGTACACCGGTCGTTGGCCTTCAACTGTCTCCTTGACCAGAGCTACTGCTAAAGCCTCATCTGAAACAGACAAGTAAACAATGAGTTGCTCACCTGGGCTTGGTTTTACCAGGATTGGAGGGCTGGCTAAGACATTTTTCAGTCTTTGGAAAGCCACCTCTTGCTCTGGGCCCCAATTGAATTTCTTGTCTTTTTTCAGTATTTTATACAAGGGAAGAGAGCGATGAGCCATTTTTGGCATGAATCGTGCTAGAGCAGCGATTTTGCCGTTGAGGGATTGTACCTCTTTTAGTGTTTTGGGGCTCTGCAACTCTTGGATAACGCGGCATTTATCAGGATTAGCCTCTATACCTCTTTGTGTCAACATGAAGCCCAAAAATCTGCCACCAGGGACAGCGAATGTGCATTTCAAAGGGTTGAGCCTCATGTCGTATCGTTGTAGGCGCTGAAAAATGAGGCGTAGATCTTCAACATGATCTCCCCCTTCTGGGGTCTTGGCAATAATATCATCAATATAGACTTCTACCAGCTTTGTGTGCACCCTCAAAAACTTTGTTGATCATGTGCTGGTAGGTTACCCCGGTGTTTTTTAACCCAAATGGCATGACGTTGTAGCAAAAGACTCCTTTATCATTAACAAACGCTGTCTTCTCTTGGTTATCCTCACACATTGGAATTTGGTTGTAACTGGAGTAAGCATCCATGAAAGATAGATACTTGTATCCTGAAGAATCGTCAACCAATCTATCAATGTTGGGGAGAGGGTATGGATCCTTGGGACAATATTTATTCAAATCAACATAGTCTATACACATACGCCACTTGCTATTGGCTTTCTGTACCATGACTACGTTAGACAACCAGGAGGAATAACGGAGTTCCCTGATGAAGCCCGCCTTGAGGAGTACCTCTGTTTGCTCACAGGCAGCTTTTTGTTTTGTCGGACCCATACGCCGTTTCTTTTGTGCTACAGGCTTGGTTTCGGGATACACCGCCAAGCGGTGACAACAAAAGTTGGGATCCATGCTAGGCATGTCTGCGGCGGTCCAAGCGAAAATTTCTTTATACTCATGGAGAAGTGCAACTAGTTTTGCCTCCATGCTAGCCTCAAGTTTGTCATTGATGTTTGTAATCTGTTCCGGGGTGTTACCCAAAACAATAGACTTGGAGCCACCATCTGGAGTTGGTTTCAAAGGGTTCAGTGGGTCTACAGAAGACTCCGCCCTGGGGTCAAGATCCACCAAATTGACGGACGCCACCGCGCTGGTCCCTTCATTCAACTTTCTTTTCTTAGACATGGTTTCAACCTTCACCATGTTAAGACTCAAATTATAACAATAGCGAGCCATTTCTTGGTCGCCCCTTACAGATGAGACTTAGTTATCTTTGTCAATGAACTTGATTAACAAGTGGGGGTTGAAACGATGGCTTCCATGGCATTTAGGGTAGGCCGCCCAATGATGCCATTGTATGGAGATTTCACATCAATGACAAGAATCCTGGATTTCACAGTCCTTGCTCCAGGTTTGCCGTCAAAAGTAATTCTTGTGTCCAAATAGCCTTTGGTGGGCTGTTTGGCGCCGTTGAAGGCTGTAAGGTCCTGCGTATATGGTTGCAAATCTGCATCAGTTAATCCCATACGTTTAAAACAGTCATAAAAGATAACGTCGCAGGAACTTCCCTGATCAACCAGGATGCGTTTTACGTCCATATTAGCGATTACTGCAATAATCACTACTGCGTCATCTCCTTCAGGAATAGTGGGGCCAAAATCATCGTCTGTGAAGGTTATAGGCGGAGTCTGTACCCCGTTCCTGAATGGGCGATATTCTTTGCTTTTGCCTTGTACTGACAAGATCATACGGTGGTGGTTTTTCCTTGTGGTGATTGAGGGTCCGCCCCCGGCAAAGCCTCCAGCAATCATATCTACCACCTGCCTTTTGCCCCGCGACTTGGGTTCAGGGCTTGGTTCTCTTTGGGCGGACTCCAGAACAATACTCTTTTATTTTTCTGTTGCCGCTGTACGTTTTGGCTCCCGAGTGCTATCGGGATCCGGAGAACGATCACGAGGTCGTTTATCGAACCTCTCTGGCTCATCATGAGATTTACTCCTAAACAAATAGTGTTTTAGTTTGCCTTCACGGATAAGCACCTCAATAGTGTTTTTGAGTTGCTTGCACTCTTCCGTGGTATGGCCGACCGACTCGTGGAACTCACAATATTTCTTTGGATTCCCACCGCGTCTGAGTGGAGGTGGGCGTTGAATCCCGTAAACGTTGAGTGTAGTCCATCCTATTTCGTGCAAGATTTGTTCATGTGTCGTGTTCAGGGGCGCGTAATGAGCGAAATTGAAAACACGTTTATCTTACTGTTTGAAGGGTTGGCTCCCTACCTTATCTTTCTGAAGGAACTTATCATTCTTAGATGATTTATCCTTTTCTTTGTCATGGTGTGGAGCTGAAATAGGTGGTTTATTGCGAGCTGCAGTGGCTTCCAAGTGCATATTAATACCTACGTACTTGGATGCTTTTCTGCGAAACTCTTCCATGGTGGATGGAGGTCCTTTTGCCAAAGACAAAGCAAAAGGGGACTTCGGCTGCATGGCTTCGATGAGGATATGCAGCTGGATTGCTTCTGTTAAGTCAGGGACCATGGCTTCCTCTTTATAAAATCTCTTCAGGAAATCCTTTAAAGGTTCTTTATCACCTTGCTTAATCTGTGCCAAGGTATGGGAGGTTCTAGGCGTATCCCTAGAGATTACAAAGTGGCTGCCAAAAGCTGTGGCCAAGTCCTCCCATGGATCAATGGAACCTGAAGGTAAACTCTTGAACCAGCTAAGAGCCTCACCTGTGAGGGTCCTGGGGAACATTCTGCACATGACGTCTTCTTCCGCACCTAAGAACATAGCTTCATAGATGTAAGCATCTAAATGCTTAGAAGGATCTGTCTCCCCGGTGTATTTTCCTATGGAAATAGGTTGCATAGTTTGCAAATGTCTGGGGACATGCGCATTCATGAGTCTTTTAGAAAATGGGACACTCATCTTGTATCCCGAGGGGGATGTATTTGAAACTACTCTCCTTTCCTCATGATGATGGGCATTTGCCAGGGGAAGGCTTCGTTGTTCTTCCATGTAAGTAGGGATGCGAGAATAATTTGGGGTACTCGATTCCTCCTGTACATGCGGTTCGTGTTGTAGCTGTTTTGCGGGACCTGCTTTCTCGTGCATGGGATTCGCCTTTTGACATCGAAGCTCTGCGATTTCTTCCCTCAGCATTCTGATCATGTCATCTCTCGGATCTGGAGAGCCAACATGCGTTGCCTTTTTATGAATATCGTTGTCGAAGCTTAGACGTCTAGGATTGCGTGGAGGGGAATCCTCAGTCTGCACTTCTGGTCCTGGTCTTTCCATTGATGACGAACGTAATGGGAATCGATCAAGGATTGTGGGATTACCAAATTTACAGGTCCCACTGGGCGTGCCAATGAACTGTTCTTTACTGGGGGTGTAAAGGGGTGATTACCAAACAATTCAAATTGTATATGTAATGTGAAATCTGATACGGAAAGGTCTTTGTACAGATACAAATATGGAGTACTCTTTGCATACAGAGACATGGTACAATGCTCTCTGTGGCGGTGTAGTAGTCCGCCTGGAATAGTCTCCTTTGCCTTGACACAATTGGTGGTTGTACCTGCAATTATTCTCCGACGCTCAAGTCAGTATTTTGAAGTACTGTTTTGACTTAGAAAGCAAATCTAAGAGAATTATGCAAGTATGAGTGTAAGGTTTTGAATTAAGGGGTTCTTTCTTATACCTTTTTGTTGAGGTTTATATACCTGTTACTGGTGCTCTATTATTGGTAGGACCCATTCCTTTTTTCAGGCATAATGCAAGAAAGGTAGTGGGCCCCTGCGCCGTTTACAAGCACCATCACTGCAATGGGTATTATTCTTAGAAAGCAAAATCTGATGAAGTAATATTCTTAGGTTATTCATCTACTAGTAAAGCTTATCGACTCTTTAACAAACGAACATGTACAATTGAAGAGTCTATACATGTCAAATTTGATGAACTTAACCAAAATCCTCCGAGAGAGGAAATTGATGATCTTATAGGTACCTTCCAAGAAATGAACTTGGAAGACAAAGAAGGAAATAAAAATGAAGGAGATACAACCCAAAACGATGAACCTCAACAAAAGGAATGGATCACCTTAAAGAATCACCCCTTGGACAATGTCATAGGAGAAATAACAAAAGGTGTAATTACTCGAAACGCTATTAGAAATGTAACATCCCGAGGATGTGTGACACGTGAGAAGCTGCAACTTCATGTTCTCCCATCCCACTCTCCTCATTTCTTCGGTATATGTTCAGAGGCCTCCAACTACTGTCCACTCACTCTAATTTCCTCGAAACCTTCCTTTTCTCCTACTTCTCTTCTTCTTCGTTCTTCTTCTCCTCTATTCCCTGTTTTCGTAAACTAGCGACAGTGGTGTTGCAGAGGATCTGAAGTTTCCTTCTGTTGGTGAAGGACAATCGTCGAAGTGGAAGAAGAACAACTTGATGTTCCCAAGCTGATTAAAGGGTGTGACTCTGTTCAAGGGAGGCTGAACAAGAGAGAGTGGTGGACGAAGCAAGCAGGAAAGCAGACCGACGCTGAGACAGAGGAACTTCTTGGAGTCTCCTTAGTTGGTAGGGGGTATCTTATATCTTAAATGCATGGGTTATGGACGGGTTCAGGGTGTTAATGACTTGTTGATTCTGGTGATTTGAAATGCGTTGATAGGTGTGTTTGATTGCGTAAAGGATATGTGATACCCGGATGTATGATGACTAGGAGTTGTGAATACATGTCTAATTCTGTCCATGAAATGCATGTTAATAATCTTGAGAGTGTTGAATGATTGCATGAGGAGAATGTGTTAAAATATTCTTGATGAATACCATGTGATCTATGTGACATGCAGGTTACTGTGAATCCAAATGCTGACTGCATGTAAGGAAAGATTAACTTACTGAATTCTGATAATGTCTAATACCGATTGCATGTGATGCATGTATTTTTGAGAAAAAGGTCGTGTGTGTGAAATCTGTGTCTGTATGTTCATTCCGTGTGTGGTTAAATATATATGGTGCATGAAGTGCATGAGTTAATAGTGTGGAAATGATTTGCCGATTCTGTTCGTAATCCAATGGTAATGCTTACATGAGATGCAATGATAAGAATGCTGAGAGCATGTAGTGTGTGACACTACCATTTGTATCGGTTATTAAATGCATGAGATGCTGTTAAGACCTTGAGTGGGACTCATGGTAAGCCGACTGAGTGGGACTCAGGGCTGCCCGTAACACTACCGTTGACGCTGAGAGTGTTTGTGTTACAAATGAGGGCAAACGGTTTGGTACCAGTAAAACGGCCGAGTCAGCTGGGAGCTGAATAAAGGCTGAGAGCCTACGTTGCAACGATAAAAACCGATAATACACGAGGCGGATCCGATTGAATGAATCTGTGTACATGTACAGTTGATGCTGACTGAGATGTGATTGTATGTATGTGTGTTAATGTTATTGAGAATAATATGTGCATATAGCCGAGAGACAACTAGGTAGATTCTGATTGGAAGATGTCTTGTGTGTGTTACGATTGATTGTTGCTATATATATATATATGTTGTTGCATGATTGAGGAATAATCTGAGTCAGTATCTATCATTTAATATTTAAGACACTCACCCCTACTGTGGCTATATTTCAGTGAACATTACACGAGACGGTGAATGATGGAGAAGCTACATACCGTGTGGAGTGCTTGTGTGCTACAAAAATGTATATATATATATATATGTATATGCTGTATGTAAGGTTTTGTCATAGCCTTGGCCGGCTCTTATTTTGGTCCTTTGTCTAACTGTATCAGAACTGAACTCTCTCGGGTTGAGAGTATGATCATGTGTATGTAAATATTTTTATATATATGTAATACTGTGTGTTCATCTTGTGACGTGTGTGAATGTCTAGGTGGTATACATTGCATTTTACTAGGTATATTGAGCCCGCATGATTCTGAGTAAATAAGAGCTAAGTTAATCCTATGTAAGGCGTGATGAGTGACTTCCTTCCGAATGATGAGAGGTTGGGCCAATCCCGAGTGGAATATGCCCATTAGAATCATTCCGTGGTACGCTGGTCAATATGTTATGGGGCGAGAGATTTCTTAGATACAACCTTCCGATTAAAAGGTATTTAGATACTTCAGAGTGAAAGTCAACCGAGTGAATGTTCCCCGATGGTTGAATTGGCAATACGACTCCGAGTAAAGCCTGTAGTGGGGAACTTATTAGAGGGGGTAAGATCTGGATGATACAGAGTAGATTTTAGTTTAACAAAGCTTCTGTATGTAAAGGAGTTAGTATTTATCCCGAGTGGCGAGGAGTTAGAGAATTTCCGAGTGAGGGAGCCTTAGTGTGAAGTAGACTACATCTCCCGAGTGATGGGTGAGGGAATCATTTCCTGAGTGGTTAACATTTGTGCCTTCTAGAATGAAAATAGAGAGTATTGTGTAAACCTCCGCAGAAAGCATGTATGTGTGGGAGTCTTCCGTGAGAAATTAGGTTTCGACTCCGAGTGATAAGATTACCGAGTGGACTTGGGCTTAGATTCCGAGTGATCGAATTATCCGAGTGCTCTGTTCGCTTGGGCGAATAAGGTTCCGCTTCAGCGAACGTACTTTACACTGTGAACTCTAAGGCTAGAATAGGATGTGTTGAATGAACTTTCGAGGGATGCGTGAGTGTAATGACTTCCCGAGTGAATCTAGACTCCATTCTGAGTGTGAGACTATCCGAGTGTATGAGTCACTTCAGCGAATAAATCCTCGCTCTAGCGAGTGTAGCCGCTTATGTACCTTCGTCCGTTGATTCCCACAGCTGGAGCCACGTTTGCTATTGTGTAATAATCTGACCCGGCCTTCTCTTTTCTAAGTCGGATTTCTACTCTTCTCAACCTTCAATTGCTTATTTTGCCCATGAATACCCTATGATATTGGAAAAAATTTTCCCTGTCTCGGGTTGCTGTTAACTAAACCGGGTTGTTTCATTTTGGTATCAGAGCGGACTCAAAAGGTCCAAGGCCAGGGTATGCTTACTCCCAATGAGCGGTGATGTACATTGTGACCGGTCGTCATAAATTGCTTGTAACGTCTGAGGACTTTGATGCTTAATTGAGTATAATTCGTGTGGCCGTGTGCCTATGAGGTGTTGTTTTGAGGGTAGAAGATTGTTCCTATCCTGGTCCGATTCATTATATGATATTTAAGAATTGTATGATAATATGTTATAGTTATTGAATGTTGGGTTGAAATCCGATCGGTAGTGAGTAATTCTGTAAACTTATCCTTGAAAGGGGTGTTGATTTCAGGATAAGTCATGGCGAATCGTCATAGCATGGAAGCCATAGCCACGGCATTCCAGCGTTTCGCTGACGTATTCGAGAGGCAGAGCCAGCCTCGAACTGAATATGGCCAAGTATTGGATCGCTTCCTGAAGAGGAAGCCGAGTGATTTTCAAGGGGGATTTAATCCCGAAGCAGCTTACAAGTGGATTCAAGATTTGGAGAGAGTTTTTGGGGGCCTTCACTGTATTGAGACCCAGAAAGTCGAGTGTGCAGTGTACATGCTGCGGGACGAAGCAGAAAATTAGTGGAAGATCACCAAAAACCGATTGACTGACGCTGGCATCCAACTGGTCTGGGAGAATTTTAAGACGTGCTTCCTGGAGAAATATTTCCCCGACACAGTAAGGAGTCGGAAAGAACTGGAATTTATGGAACTGAAGCAGGGTTCCATGTCTGTAGAGGAATATGCTGCCAGGTTTGAAGAGTTGTGTTTGTTTTATCCGCCCTTCCAACAACCTGGAACCGAGAGTTCCAAATGCATTAAGTTCGAGAGCGGACTGAGGTCGGACATTAAGAGAGCGTTCAGGCACCAGGAAATTAGAAGCTTTCCTGTATTGGTGAATAAATGAAGAATTTTTGAAGAAGATGACAAGGCCCACTCGGGCCAGAGCAGCAAGACAGACCCCTCCTTGAAGCCCCAGCAATCTTGCTTTAAGAGACCAAGTAACGCTGGCAGA
The DNA here is from genome assembly GCA_037962975.1 of Clitoria ternatea. Lineage (NCBI taxonomy): Eukaryota > Viridiplantae > Streptophyta > Magnoliopsida > Fabales > Fabaceae > Clitoria > Clitoria ternatea. The sequence goes on from CM075673.1 coordinate 48,120,058, forward strand.
AGCAGACCCTTCTCCAGGTTTAGGGGTCGGAGTTAGCAGGGAGGACGCTCAGCTTATCGTATGGGAGACGGCAAGTGTTTTAAGTGTGGAGAAAACCATTATGCTCGGGATTGCAGCAATGATGATGAAATGGTATGCTACCATTGTAATGAGAAAGGTCACATTCGCCCTGACTGCCCTCAACTACATCAAGAAAACGCCAATGTGCACCATGGAGGCTTCCGAGGGAGAGGCCGTGGAAATGGTGGCCGTGGGATTGGGGGCAGAGGTAATGGAGCTTGAGGAAACATGATGTTTACCCCAAACAACCGGAGAAGAAATGCCGACCAACCGGCTACTAGGAGAGTCTACGCCATCAACGCCGAAGAAGCTGCATAAGCGAATGACTTGGTGCAAAGTAAGTGCTCGCTCGGTAGATATACACTTAATGTCGTTTTTGATTCTGGAGCTACCCACTCCTTTATAGCTGACGATTATGTGAGACGTTTAAAGTTGCCGACTGTGTATATGAATCAGACTTTGGAGGTAGCCAATCCGACCGGCGTAAAAGTGTTAACATCAATGATGTGTAAGGATGTAACATTTACGTTGGACGATCGGAGTTTCACCTTCGATTTAGTATGTGTGCCTCTGAAAGATCTCGACATTATACTTGGCATGGATTGGCTTTCAGCCAACAAGGTATTGGTGGACTGTTGAAACAGAAGAGTAATTTTCCCGAGGCAGATCAGTGATGACTACACGGTACAAGGTATAACTCAGTTATTTATGATGCTTTGTTTAACTGAGGGAGAGGGTAGAGCCCGAGTGAACGATATTCCGACTGTTTGTGAATTCCCCAAGGTGTTTCTGGAGGATGTGCCGGGTGTCCCTCCAAATAGAGAAGTTGAATTCTCTATAGACTTAATTCCTAGAGCTGAGCCGGTCTCCGGTGCACCCTATAGGATGTCCCCAACAGAATTGACTGAGTTGAAAAAGCAAGAGGATGAGTTACTCAGCAAACAGTTCATTCGACTAAGTGTATCACCATGGGGCGCACCGGTGTTACTTGTTAAGAAGAAGGACGGCAGCATGAGGTTATGTATAGACTACCGACAGCTAAACAGGCTTACGATTAAGAACCGGTACCTGTTGCCCAAGATTGACGACTTAATTGATTAACTGCGTGGTGCTTCAGTCTTCTCGAAAATCGATTTACGATTGGGATACCACCAGATCCGGGTGAAGGACTCGAATATTCCCAAGACTGCCTTCAGGACCCGGTACGGCCACTACGAGTATGTAGTAATGCCGTTTGGTGTGACAAACGCCCCAGCTGTATTCATGAATTACATGAACAGCATCTTCCACCCATACTTAGACCGATTCGTGGTCGTTTTTATTGATGATATCTTGGTCTATTCCAAGACCCCTGAGGAGCATAAGGAACACCTCCGTTCGGTACTTCAAATATTGAAGGAGAAACAGCTGTTTGCAAAACTTTCGAAGTGTGATTTCTGGATGGATAAGATCCACTTTCTCGGGCATGTAATTTCCAAGGAAGGTGTCTCGGTAGATCCTTCAAAGGTAGCAGCTGTAATAGCATGGGAGAGACCCAAGTCGGTCTCAGAGATAAGGAGCTTCATGGGCCTAGCTGGTTATTATAGAAGGTTTATTGAGGATTTTTCTAAGCTTGCGTTGCCACTGACCAAGTAGACTCGGAAAAATGTCCCTTTCATGTGGAGTTCCGAGTGTGAGAGTAGTTTCCGAGAGTTAAAGTCTAAGTTGACAACCACTCCAGTGTTGGCATTGCCAAATTTGCAAGAAAGCTTCGTGGTCTACTGTGATGCGTCGGGACTCGGCCTGGGGTGCGTACTAATGCAGAAGGACCGAGTGATAGCTTATGCCTCTCGGCAATTGAGGCCGCACGAGCAGTATTATTTGACCCGTGACTTAGAATTGGCAGCTGTGGTCTTCGTATTAAAGATATGGAGGCATTATTTGTACGGTTCCAAATTCGAGGTGTACAGCGACCACAAGAGCCTCAAATATTTATTCGACCAGAAAGAGCTGAACATGAGGCAGAGGAGATGGATAGAGTTTTTGAAAGACTACGACTTTGAATTGAAGTATCATCCGGGTAAGGCGAACGTTGTAGCCGACGCATTGAGTCAGAAATCCCTCCATGTGGCAGTGATGATGGTGAAGGAGGTGGAGTTACTAGAGCAATTCTGAGACATGAATTTGCATATCGACGTCCCTTCGTCTCAAAAGATAACGCTCGGTACGTTGAAGATTGCCAATGAGTTCCTGAAATTGGTATTTGAGCAGCAGAAGTCAGATCCCTACTTGGCTGAGATGAAGGAGACTCAGGCCAAGGGTAAGGACTTGTCTCTGACCGAGGGATTGGATGGAATTTTCTGAGTGAAGGGTAGGATATATGTATCGGGTGAGGGAGAATTAAGAAGGATGGTGCTTGATGAAGCCCACAAGAGCCTGCTAAGTATTCACCCGGGCATTACGAAGATGTACCACGATCTAAGACTACAATTCTGGTGGCCCGGATTAAAGAGAAATGTAGCGGAATATGTGGCTCAGTGTGTTACCTGTCAGAAGTCGAAGGTCGAACACCAGAAGCCGTATGGTGTGTTGCAACCCCTTGAAATCCCTGTATGGAAATGGGACTCAATTGCCATGGATTTTGTAATGGGATTGCCTAGAACCCGAGCGGGTTATGATGCCATTTGGGTCATTGTAGACAGGTTGACGAAAAGTGCACACTTTCTGCTTGTGAACATGAGACCTGTTACAAAAGTTAGCCCAGATCTATATCCAAGAAATTGTCCGACTGCATGGTGTGCCAACTTCTATCGTGTCAGACAGGGATCCTAGATTCACGTCCTAGTTTTAGACAAGCCTACACCAGGAATTAGGCACGAAGCTTTGGCTAAGTTCCGCCTACCATCCTCGATCGGATGGGCAATCTGAGTGAACGATACAAAGTTTGGAGGACTTACTGAGGGCGTGTGTGTTGGAGCATGGTGGTAGTTAGGAGCAGTACCTCCCTCTGATCGAATTTACATATAATAATAGCCACCATAGCAGCATTGGCGTGGCACCCTATGAAGCATTGTATGGTCGGAAATGCCGAACCCCACTCTGTTGGTCGGAAACTGGTGAAAGTTTACTGTTGGGGCCGGAAATTGTGAAACAGACTTCAAAACAGATCCAAATAATTAGAGAGAAGATGAAGGCGTCTCAGGACAGGCAAAAAAGCTATCATGATAAACGGACTAAGCCACTTGAGTTTTCGGTCGGTGATAGGGTGTTCCTAAAGATTTCACTGAGTAAAGGAGTCGGACGAGCCTTGAAGAGTAGGAAGTTAAACCCCCGATACATTGGACCCTATGAAGTATTGGAGCGGGTCGGTTCTGTGGCATACCGAATAGCATTACCAACTCACCTATCCCGATTGCATAACGTGTTTCATGTGTCTCAACTAAGGAAGTATCTACCCAATTCCACTCACAAAATGCTGGATGATGAAGTGGAGATCGAAGAGGATTTGACCACTGTGGCTGTACCGACTAGAATTGTGGATCGGTCAGTAAAATGCTTGAGGAGCAAGGATGTACAACTGGTTGAAGTAGCATGGCAACAAAACGGGTGTACTTCTTATACCTGGGAACGCGAGGATGCCATGAGGCAGCAGTATCCCGAGTTGTTTATCTAAGGTAAGCTACCGTTTGAATTTCGAGGATGAAATTCTTTGAGAGGGGGAGAATTGTAACATCCCGATTTAAAAATTAACTACCGAATGAGATTAAGCCACTAAACTAAAAATAATTACAAAGTGAGAATTACTTATTAATTGTGATTAATTTTAACTTAACAAGCTGACTGCTGATTGACTAGGATGTGTGACACGTGAGAAGCTGCAACTTCATGTTCTCCCATCCCACTCTCCTCATTTCTTCGGTATATGTTCAGAGGCCTCCAACTACTATCCACTCACTCTAATTTCCTCGAAACCTTCCTTTCTCCTACTTCTCTTCTTCTTCGTTCTTCTTCTTCTCTGTTCCCTGTTTTCGTAAACTCATGATAGTGGTGTTGCAGAGGATCCGAAGTTTCCCTCTGTTGGTGAAGGACAATCGTCGAAGTGGAAGAAGAACAGCTTCCTGTTCCTAAGCTGATTAAAGGGTGTGACTGTGTTTGAGGGAGGCTGAACAAGAGAGAGTGGTGGACGAAGCAAGCAGGACAGTGGACCGACGCTGAGATAGAGAAACTTCTTGGAGTCTCCTTAGTTGGTAGGGGGTATCTTATATCTTAAATGCATGGGTTATGGACGGGTTCCGGGTGTTAATGACTTGTTGATTCTGGTGATTTGAAATGCTTTGATAGGTGTGTTTGATTGCATAAAGGATATGTGATGCCCAGATGTATGATGACTAGGAGTTGTGAATGCATGTCTAATTCCGTCCATGAAATACATGTTAATAATCTTGAGAGTGTTGAATGATTGCATGAGGAGAATGTGTTAAAATATTGTCGATGAATACCATGTGATTTATGTGACATGCAGGTTACTGTGAATCTAAATGCTGACTGCATGTAAGGAAAGATTAACTTACTGAATTCTGATAATGTCTAATACCGATTGCATGTGATGCATGTATTTCTGAGAAAAAGGTCGTGTGTCTGAAATCTGTGTCTGTATGTTCATTCCGTGTGTGGTTAAATATATATGGTGCATGAAGTGCATGAGTTAATAGTGTGGAAATGATTTACCGATTCTGTTCGTAATCCAATGGTAATGCTTGCATGAGATGCAGTGATAAGAATGCTGAGAGCATGTAGTGTGTGACACTACCATTTGTATCAGTTATTAAATGCATGAGATGCTGTTAAGACCTTGAGTGGGACTCAAGGCAAGCCGACTGAGTGGGACTCAGGGCTGCCCGTAACACTGTCGTTGACGCTGAGAGTGTTTGTGTTACAAATGAGGGCAAACGGTTTGGTACTGTAACATCCCGTCACAGGTACCAGTAAAACGGCCGAGTCAGCTGGGAGCTGAATAAAGGCTGAGAGCCTATGTTGCAACGATAAAAACTGATAATACGGGAGGCGGATCCAATTGAATGAATCTGTGTACATGTACAGTTGATGTTGACTGAGACGTGATTGTATGTATGTGTGTTAATGTTATTGAGAATAATATGTGCATATAGCCAAGAGACAACTAGGTAGATTCTGATTGGAAGATGTCTTGTGTGTGTTCCGATTGATTGTTGCTATATATATATATGTTGTTGCCTGATTGAGGAATAATCTGAGTCAGTATCTATCATTTAATATTTAAGATACTCACCCCTACTGTGGCTATATTTTAGTGAACATTACACGAGACGGTGAATGATGGAGGAGCTATATACCGTGTGGAGTGCTTGTGTGCTGTGGAAATGTATATATATATATATATATGTATATGTTGTATGTAAGGTTTTGTCATAGCCTTGGCCGACTCTTATTTTGGTCCTTTGTCTAAGTGTATCAGAACTGAACTCTCTCGAGTTGAGAGTATGATCATGTGCATGTAAATATTTATATGTATATATAATACTGTGTGTTCATCTTGTGACGTGTGTGAATGTCCAGGTGGTATACGTTGCATTTTACTAGGTATACTGAGCCCGCATGATTCTAAGTAAATAAGAGCTAAGTTAATCCTGTGTAAGGCGTGATGAGTGACTTCCTTTTGAATGATGAGAGGTTGGGCCAATCCCAAGTGCAATATGCCCATTAGAATCACTTCGTGGTACGTTGGTCAATATGTTATGAGGCAAGAGATTTCTTAGATACAACCTTCCGATTGAAAGGTATTTAGATACTTCCGAGTGAAAGTCAACCGAGTGAATGTTCCCCGATGGTTGAATTGGCAATATGACTCCGAGTAAAGCCTGTAGTGGTGAACTTATTAGAGGGGGTAAGATCTGGATGATACAGAGTAGATTTTAGTTTAACAAGTCTTCCGTATGTAGAGGAGTTAGTATGTATCCCGAGTGGTGAGGAGTTAGAGCATTTCCGAGTGAGGGAGCCTTAGTGTGAAGTAGACTACATCTCCCGAGTGATGGGTGAGGGAATCATTTCTTAAGTGGTTAACATCTGTGCCTTCTAGAATGAAAATAGAGAGTATTGTGTAAACCTCCGCAGAAAGCATGTATGTGTGGGAGTCTTCCGTGAGAAATTAGGTTTTGACTCTGAGTGATGAGATTACCGAGTGGACTTGGGCTTAGATTCCGAGTGATTGAATTATCCGAGTGCTCTGTTCGCTTGGGCGAATAAGGTTCCGCTTCAGCGAACGTACTTTACACCGTGAACTCTAAGGCTAGAATAGGATGTCTTGAATGAACTTTCGAGGGATGCGTGAGTATAATGACTTCCCGAGTGAATCTAGACTCTATTCCGAGTGTGAGACTATCCGAGTGTATGAGTCGCTTCAGCGAATAAATCCTCGCTCTAGCGAGTGTAGCCGCTTATGTACCTTCGTCCGTTGATTCCCACAGCTGGAGCCACGTTTGCTATTGTGTAATAATCTGACCCAGCGTTCTCTTTTCTGAGTCGGATTTCTACTCTTCTCAACCTTCAATTGCTTATTTTGCCCATGAATACCCTATGATCTTGGAACAATTTTTCCCTGTCTCGGGTTGCTGTTAACTAAACCGGGTTGTTTCAAGAAATGCATGCAATCACTTAGCTTTTGTATCACAAATAGAACCCAAAAATATCAATGAAGCTATTATTGATGAACATTGGATGTTGGCCATGCAAGAAGAATTAAATCAATTTGAAAGAAATGAAGTTTGGGAACTTGTGCCAAGACCCAATGACCATCTAATAATAGGTACTAAATGGGTTTTTAGAAATAAGCTAGATGAAAATGGAATAATAACAAGAAATAAAGCTAGATTAGTTGCTAAAGGATATAATCAAGAAGAGGGAATAGACTATGAAGAAACGTATGCTCCTGTAGCCAGATTAGAAGCCATAAGATTACTGTTAGCTTTTGCTTGTTGTATGGATTTTAAGCTTTATCAAATGGATGTCAAAAGCGCTTTTCTAAATGGCTATATTCAAGAAGAAATCTATGTAGATCAACCTCCCGGTTTTGAAAATCACAAATTTCCAAACCATGTTTTTAAATTGAGAAAAGCTTTATATGGTTTGAAACAAGCTCCAAGAGCTTGGTATGAAAGACTTAGTAAATTTCTTTTAGAAAATAATTTTGAAAGAGGAAAGGTTGATACTACATTGTTTATAAAACATAAAAATAATGACATTCTCTTGGTACAAGTTTATGTTGATGACATAATATTTGGTGCTACTAACGAAATTCTTTGTCAAGAGTTTGCCAAGATTATGCAAGATGAATTCGAAATGTCCATGATGGGAGAACTCACCTTCTTCCTTGGATTACAAATCAAACAAACAAATGAAGGAACGTTCATTAGTCAAACAAAATATTGTAAAGAACTACTCAAAAGGTTTGAAATGGACAAGGCAAACGAAATAGCTACACCCATGAGTACATCTTGCTACTTAGACAAAGATGAGAAGGGTAAGGACGTTGAAATAACTAAATACCGAGGTATGATTGGTTCTTTACTTTACTTAACAGCTAGTAGGCCTGATATTATGTTTGCTGTGTGCATGTGTGCTAGATATCAAGCATGTCCTAAAGAATCACATCTCGCTACTGTAAAAAGAATTTTGAAATATCTTGTGGGTACTCAAAATGTTGGTTTATGGTATCTCAAAGGCGTTGAATGTATTCTCATAGGATATTCTGATTCTGACTTTGCTGGTTGTAAACTTGATAGAAAGAGTACCAGTGGCACATGTCATTTACTTAGTAGTTCCCTTGTTTCTTGGCATAGCAAGAAGCAAGTAAGTGTTGCTTTATCGATAGTTGAGGCAGAATATGTAGCAGCTGGCAGTTGTTGTGCTCAAATTCTTTGGATGAGACAACAACTTCTTGACTTTGGTGTTGTTTTAAACAAAGTGCCTATTAAATGTGATAACACTAGCGCCATAAATATCTCTAAAAATCCTGTCATGCATTCTAGGACTAAACATATTGAAATAAGACATCATTTTATAAGAGACCATGTTTTGAAAGGAGATTGTGTTCTTGAATATGTTGAAATGTCAAAACAATTGGCGGATATGTTTACAAAACCCCTTTCGAAATAACAATTTATAAATATTAGAAGGGAATTAGGAATTTTGGAAATTGTTTAAATTGATTTTTCTCACTTTCTCTTACTCCTTAAAACATAATTTTGAAAATCTTTACTTTGTGATATATTGTCAAATCTTTTTCATTGAAAAGCCAATCACATTATCAATAATCATGTTAATGCTCCACAAATCAATTGTTTTATTGACTTTACGAGTAGTCTTTACTTAATTAAATATATCTTGACACAAAAATAATCTTCTATGTACCACATGGTTCTCAAAAATAAATGGCAAATGACCTTGATTTTCTTGACTCTCTTGTGCAATAAAAATCATTGGTAAATTGCAAAATTTTAATCCTGTATAACCTCTAACTTTGCTTATCCAAAAGAAAGAGAAAACATATGATTGCTTACATGCTTTGAATTACTCTGTGATATATGTTGCATGTTTTAGGGGGAGTTTTATATGCAAATGGTATCTATCTCTACAAAGTGTATCTTTCTTAAAATGGTATATATATATTCTTAGATGTTTTTTTTTATGATGCCAAAGGGGGAGAAAATAAATATACACTTTCTAAGTGACATAAAGTATCTCACAAAGGGGGAGAGAATATCATGATGTTATAATGGTATCAAATTATATGTGTAAGGGGGAGTCATTTTTGCAATGTATTTGAACTGTTATGATACTAACATCCCAAGAGACAAACATTTGTTGTCATCATCAAAAAGGGGGAGAATGTATTTATATGTTGATGTAGGTTTTGACAATAAACAACAAATGAAGATTTAAGTTCAAATACACAAATCAATAATGATTAATAAGATAAACAAATGATTTCCAAAATAGTCAAAATAAATCTTGAAGAAACTTGGTTGTTAAATCATCCTGGAAAAGCCATTACAAGTATGCAATGAAATGAAGGAAGCTTAAGGAAAAGTAATGAATCAGGGGCTACAATTGAAGCTCGCTTAAGCGTGAAGCTATGGAGCTTAAGCGTGAGTCAGTGTGGAAGTATGGGCTTGAAAGTAATGAATCAGGGGCTACAATTGAAGCTCGCTTAAGCGCTGGACCAGCTCGCTTAAGCGCTGGACAAGCTCGCTTAAGCGTGAAGCTATGGAGCTTAAGCGTGAGCGTGGAGCAAAGCGTGATGCATCAGGAGCCCAAAATCACAAGTCTCGCTTAAGCATAAACAAGGTTCGCTTGAGCGTGATAGCACGCTTGAGCGTGGATTCAAGCATGATGCAAGCGTGAAAAGGAAATCAAGGGAAATATACCTGTACGCTTAAGCGTGATTAAACTCGCTTGAGCGAGGATGCTACAAATTAATTACAGCATGTGTTTATGATGTGCAGTGGAATATCAGAAGTTCCAAGAAGCTAATTCAAACATCATGCTACTCTCAGATGATTAAACTACGCCACCATGAGTCAGATAAGTTTACTTAATTCAAATGAATTATGTGAATTTGAATTTGAATCTCTATTGAAAATATGATAGCCTTGCATCGCACTTGGACAAACTGAATCACACTATGAATTAGCCAAATACAGCGTTCCAACATTCTCTGAGCAGATTGCATTCTCCAGGTCTCCACTATGCAAGTTGCAATTTAAGTAACTAAAAATAGACATACGCTCCACTGTTCCACCTTGTCGTGGAAATTAAATACACTGCTCCACCATAAAATGACCATGTTGCTCCATGTCATCGAAGGAAGTTAAAGATACAAGGAACCATACTACACTATCCTCTGGTGAATATTTTAATTGCAATCATCATGCTTCCATCTACTATAAATAGGAAGCCTTGCAAAGGATTCAGAACACCAAGCATTGAAGCATTTCCTTTGCTTTCTTCCTCTCTCACGCTGCTTCACTTTCTCCTCCTCTCTTAATTGCTCTCTGTTTCTATTTCTTGGCTTATTACTTTTAGAGAAAATTTGGTGAGCAAAATTATTTTCTAAACTTGCAAATTAATTTTGTTTTAGAGAGAAAATTTTTTTAAAAGTGCTAAAATTTGCATATCCTCTCTTTGAGAGTTATCATTTGGTGAAAGCTTTAATTTGTATATCCACTCTATTGGAGAGTTATTCTTGTATTCCAAACACCAAAATTCCTAGATTTGTGGGTTGGGTTTCAACCTTGTAATTGTGAGATTGAGAGATTGGGTGGGGTGCCCTTGTACTTGTGACGATTGGATTCTTGAGTGTGGGACACTAGGAAGTCGCAGTTGCTCAAAGTTGTATCTCTAATCTCTAATAGTGGAAATCCTCTAAGTGGGTTGCTTAGAGGCGAGACGTACACCGGTGTGGTGGAACTCGTATATATCGGTTTGCAAATCTCTCTTCCCTAAACTCATTTAATTTATGCACTTAACTTGCTTGCTTGATTTATTATATTATTTCCAATTAATTTGGACTAAGTGCATGTTATATTAAGTTATAAATTATTTCGATTAACATTGTTGAAATTAGCCTTAAGTAATATTCTTGAATTATTTTGAAATCTTTCTAAGTACCATAAATAGTGTTGAGATTAATTTGATTCCGTTTCTTGAATATTACTTAGACCTTTTAAGTGCTAACTATTTTGTCTGTGTATAAATTGTTACTATTTACCATTAAGTTTATCATCTTTATCAAACATAGTAACTAAAGAATCAACTTCAAAAGCATTCAAAGTAAAATTTTTAATACTCAATTCACCCCCCCACTTGAGTACTTGAGGCCACTTGGTTAACAATGGAAACAAAAAAAGTTCTTGAAAGAAGCACAACAATTTATTTGGGATGATCCATATTTTTTCAAAATTGGATCAGACAATATTTTACGCAGATGTGTATCTCAAGGTGAAGCAAGAAGTATTCTATGGCATTGTCATAACTCAGCTTTTTGAGGCCATTTTAATAGGGAATGGACAACTACAAAAGTCCTTCAATTTGGATTTTATTGGCCTTCACTGTTTAAGAATACTCATGCTCATACTCATGCTCATGCCCAGCATTGTGATAGTTGTCAGAGATCTGGGAGTATTTCTAAGAGAAATGAAATGCCCCTGAATGCCATATTAGAAGTTACAGTTTTCGATTGCTGGGTATCGATTTTGTTGGACCATTGCCCACTTCATACTTCAATGGGTACATTTTGGTAGCAGTAGACTATGTATCTAAGTGGGTGGAAGCTATTGCTAGTCCAATGGCAGATGCTAAGACGGTGATTAAATTTCTAAAAAAGAACATCTTCTGTAGGTTTGGCACACCAAGGATTCTAACCAGTGATTGAGTATCACATTTCTATAACTCTCAACTTTAAAAATGTCTAGCACATTATGGAGTGAAGCATAAAGTGACATCTCTATACCATCCTCAAGCAAATGGACAAGCAAAAGTATCCAATCGAGAGATAAAAAGGATTTTGGAGAAAACAATTTCATAGAGCAAAAAGGGTTGGTCACATAAGTTGGATGAAGTTTATGGGCTTATAGAACTGCATATAAGTCACTAACTGGCATTTCCCCTTAACAATTGGTTTTTCGCAAAAGTTGTCACTTGCCAGTGGAGTTAGAGCACAAAGCATACTGGGCTGTGAGGTTCCTTAACATTGATCCTCAACAAGCTGGTGAGAAAAGAAAATCAGAAATGCATGAGTTGGAAGAATAGAGGCTTGGAGCTTATGAATCTTCCAAAATTTACAAGGAGAAAATGAAGTTTTATCATGACAGAAAGATCCTAAAGAAAAGCTTTCATCCTGGTCAATTTGTGCTTCTCTTCAATTCACGATTAAAACTCTTTCCAGGAAAGTTGAAGTCCAAGTGGTCAAGGCCATTTATAGTCAAAGAAGTTAGACCTTATAGAGCTATTGAGTTGTAAGACCCTTAATCTGTGAGAACTTGAACAGTGAATGGTCAAAGGATTAAGCCATATTTGGGAGGAGAAGTGGAGAAGCTCACCACTCTTATCCATCTACATGATCCATGATTAACAAATTCAGGTGTCAAGCTAATGACGATAACAAGTGCTTGTTGGGAGGCTACCCAAGCACTTCTATTTTATTTTTCATTTATATATTTTAATTCAGTTATATCTTGTGTATGTTTTTAATGTTATTGGTTTTACTTATGTTCAGGAACAGTGCAATGACTTAAGAATCAGTAAAATACAGCATGTCACGCTTAAGCTTAACTCCATCGCTTAAGCGTGAAAGGAAAAATGCATGTTTAAAGATAATCACGCTTAAGTGCATTCATCCCAGCTCAAGCATGAGGCCTCTGAGTCTGAATTTCAATAATTTTCGCTCAAGCGCGTACATTCTAGCTCAAGCGTGAACCTGCATAATTGGTACTATCTCAAATTCACTTAAGCGCAAGTAAGGCGCTTATGCATGACAAGGTAAGGTTGGTTCTGTTCTAATTTCGCTCAAGCGAGAGTAATGCACTCAAGCGTGGAACCATAGTTTTGATTCTGTCTTACTTTCGCTTAAGAGAATAACTCCACGCTTGAGCGAGAAAAGAAAAATAGTATTAGGGGGTCATTCCTATGCAAATCGCTTAAGCAAGGTTTCCAAGCCCAAGCAAGCTCCCGAGCGCGCTTAAGCGCAGGTCCTCACACTTAAACGAGGGAAGCAATTTTTATATCGGGTACCCACTTTAAAGGATGTGCTCAAGTGCACCATTCAAAGCTTAAGCGAGCACTCTTAGAATTGGTTCTGTTTCAAGCTTGAGGGAGCAGTTTTCAAACTACCATGCCTGGTGCCATTTATTGCCACACTTGAGTGTGGCCACAGGAAGCTTAAGCGCAGACACGCTCAAGCGAGAATACCCTTCGCTTGAGTGTGATCGAAGGAGAATGGGCCACTTAATTAATTATTGAACAATGGTGCGATCCCACCGCATCTACCTCTGCATGTTTCTAACCAATCCTGCATAGGCTATCACCAAGTGGGGTTTTGCTTAAGCGAAAGAAAAAGGAGCTTAAGCAAGACTCTTATTTAAAAAGAGAAGAAAAGAGAATAGAGAAACATCCTACAACATTGGAGTTTTATTTTTTCTTCACCCACAACATTTTTTTATTCTTTCCTTATTTCCTTCAGAAATTGATTAGTGAACATGAAATTCATGAGTAGCTAATCCATTCATTGGATTGGTTGTAGTCGACTTAAACCCAACATAGTGTTGTTGTAAGTTTACATGTATGGTAATGAGAATTGATGGTTTTTGTGTTTCATTCTATGCTTAATGCCTGAGAATACTTGATCACTATTTTCTTGACTTTGGTTTTCTTAAGTGTATTACAAAATAACTTTTGAAAATAGATCTGAATCAAATACTTGTTACAGTAGTTGCTAGTGATGGTATTGAATGTAACAAACGTCTAAACAATCGAGTGTTAATGCTGGAGTGTTTTCAAAGTGATTGAGGGATCAACAGTTTGGAATCACTCTTATGAACTTTGTAGTCGAGGGATCGATGCAAATGACTTTGATTATGACATAAAAATTATCATTTCAAATTCCATACATGCAAATTTACACAACTTATGAAAGGTGAGATAGATGAAACCAATCCTAGCTTTACACATTTGATTTCTATCAAAATTTAACATTGTTTGCTCTTTTTGTTATCAAGATCTGTTATTTGTAGTTGATTATTTTCACCGCCATTCTTTGCAAAAATTAAAACTCTTTATCAAATCAATTCATAGATACAGATTTCCAAGTTAATCACCCCTCAGTGGAATGACATCTTTCTATTACTACAACTTCCGTGTTTAAACTTGGTACTAACATTTCATTACCATCATATTATACAAACTTGATTCTTTCCATAAAACATCATTCCAAACCATATCAAGTAGGACATTACCATTAAGCAGGTGATTTTGTGAACCATTAGGATTTAGGACTCCCGGAGGGAATCAATAGGTTCCCCACATCATTTAGGACTTGTGCATATTGGCCTTAGGTGATTTGGAACCAACTTGAATGGTTTGATGCATGGTATTTGCTAGAAATTGGATTTTATGCATTTCTGTGCATTGTAACAACCCTGATTTTCCAGAATAGAAGCCCAAGCTCTCGGGACCTCCGAGAGTACCTTGTTAAGTATTTTAGGAGAGTAAGGCTTAGGCCTGATCCCTAAATCGTCGTGAGAATGTGAGAAAGTAAGATTTGAAAGAATGTGAGTAGTGCAAAATTCAGTTAAATGAAAATGAGTATGTACGGGAGGTTGTGTGCAATAGTGACCCTAGAGAAACTTATGGATTAATGGCAATTTATTTGAAGATGATTGTGATTGATTCAGTAATTAAACTATTATTGAAGTATTTATATTCATAGATATATTCTTGTTATTAATACTAGATAAAATATGAATGATGTTTAGTCTTTGATAATTTAAAGATGAGAATAGTTAGGATATTTAGAATTATTGAGTATTAAGTTAGATTCTAAGGACAGGTGATTATTAAAGCTCAAAATTTCATAAGACATTAATTTAACCCTTAAATAGAAGTGATTAGTAGATAATATATTATTTTGATATTAACTGGTTAATAAACCTCATTATTGGTAAAGATTAATTGGAATGATTAGATAACATTTATTTTAAGGGCTAACATAATAAGTTTAAAACATGAAGGTTTATTTGTAACAAAGTTTAGTTAAGAATTAATTAATTATTATTAATATTTTAATAATAAATATCGCCCGGTTCTTCAGATTTAAACTGTGGAATACAACTTGAAGTCGGACTTTAACCGTTTGACTCAAGACTAGTGATCCAATAAGGAAACTAGTCCTATTAGGATCGTTTTATGAAGAATCGAAGGTGTCTGGTTTAGCCTAACCGGCCCAATCAGAACCCTTAGCGTCTCCTATATTTGACCGTTCATACACCTCAGGATATCCGATGGTGGCATTAAGAACTTTTAAGAACTTTTCCTGAATAGACCGAAACCCGGTTCAGGCTTTATCATCTTTGTTTTTCCATAAATCAGTTTCTTCAAAAAGCATTTTAAAACCAGACCCAAATTCCTTTGGTATTTTGGACCTAACTTTGCATACAACCTTAGAATTGAATGATTTTGGTCTTAATCTCTTTGTTTTAAAAATATCTTCAACCTCTGTTTCTATCCCCGAACTCCGATTCTCACTCTGTCAACCCGAAAATCAAAGATTTAATGAGTTCACCATAAAATTCCATTGTTTGGACATTTTTCCCTGCGCATGGTTCAGAAAAAAATTCATAACTTCCTCATACACCTTCAATTTACACAAACTTCATGTTAAAACCCCTGTAACAAAATTATCTACATTTCCCGTGAAGACATCAAAAGCTAAATCCCTATAGATCAGTACAGTTTAATAAATCTTTGTGACCCATTGGATATTTCATTTCAATGCTGGCAGCCTTCGATTAAATTCATGTATCTCCTTCGTTCGGTGCTTGAATCACTTGTTTCTTTCTAATATGAATCCTTATCAAAGAGGTATACAATGTTCATGAAGGGCACAAAATCAAATTCTTAAAGAAGAATTAATAGTGAATTTATTTCTAAGACCCTAACTAATCCAGGAAGCTTCTGGAGCGCCTTGTCGTAAATTGGGTATATCTTGGGCTACAAAACTTGGATTTTTGCAAATGATATATCAAATTAAAGAGGAAATAAAGGTCTACAAATTTTATACAGGGCTTGAAAGCTAATTCCTACTCCATAAATCCCAGAATTTTAAATATGATATTGATGCATGTTTCTCTAGCAAGAGCTTGCACTAGGTGTGGTATTTTCCACATATCTCTCTCATATGACCATTAAATTGAATGATTCCTTCACCAAATTTTTCTTAACTTAATTATCCACAACTTTGAGGAAGAAGACAAAGCCTAAATCCCTACCAATTTGTCCCAGAAAAATAATCTATGCAGAGGACAAAAATTTCGTCACAGCCCTTCATCCCTTTTGTATTTGGGCCATAATTTTCTCATTTCTTAGTGAAATTTTTGTGCTATATATCAAATTAAAGATAAAAAAATGTTCTACAATTTTTGTGTTTAACCAATTTCCACATTTGGCCTGAAAAAGGACCTTAAAAGCCTACACAAGTCGACGCCCCTGGAGTGGACACCTTAACCTTGCATGGGAGTGGACCAATCACATTGCACATGCATGACCACTTGTCTCCTTCACCCTATCTCCTTGTCATGCATTCTAAAGTGCTAAGGGACACTTGTCTCACCTTCTTGAACTCCTTACTTGACAAGCTCACTCTGCCCATGCATCATGCCACATGCCCCCTATGTGTCAATGCTTAGCCAATCCTTGTCCAACAAGCTAAATTTTGCATACCACCCTTCCATCACACACTTCTCTCTCTATCTCACTCACTTCAACCTAGCCACTCCTTCTCCCTAACCATCCAAAGGAGACAGCCACCATACACCTCCCTTGACCACCACACGCCACCACCAAGCCCACCACAACCTCTCATTTTCACGACCAAACACCACCACAATCCACCTCCACTCATCCAAATCTTAACACCTCTTCTTCTTGCTCCACCAACTCATGGTCAACCTCCACCAAATAGCCCCTCATCTTCAAGTTTCTTGCATGTAAAGGTCTTGAAGAATTGATTCCATCCTAGCCCCTTGGAGCCCTTTAAAACCGCTACTCACCTAAGCCACTCAAGGTGAGAAATTTTGATGTTGCCCCCTTGGATCTTGTCCTTGATTTTCTTGGTTCAAAAGCAGTTTTCATTTTGAATTTATGATGATGTTTCCTTGCTGTTTTGAGGGCCAAATCATGGCTGTTTTCTTTGTCCTAACCTAGCATGCATAAACTTTCTAAGGATCGGAAGCTTAGACGATGATCAGAGGACGTTAGGAGCGTTCGGTGAAATTTTTGACAAAACCACCATTCTCTTTTTCTGGACAGCGACCATCTCGTGAGGTAAAGGGGGTCTATTGCTCGCTTTATTGCGTTTTTGGTTGTACCATAATATTCCTTGAGTAATCGGGGACCTCCGTTATAATTTTCGTTGCGATCCAATGGTAAAATTCAAACCGCAAAGATTTTTATAACCGACCGTTAAAATTATTATGTTTT
The DNA here is from genome assembly GCA_037962975.1 of Clitoria ternatea. Taxonomy (NCBI): domain Eukaryota; kingdom Viridiplantae; phylum Streptophyta; class Magnoliopsida; order Fabales; family Fabaceae; genus Clitoria; species Clitoria ternatea. The sequence continues at coordinate 48,137,383 of CM075673.1, forward strand.
CAAAATTAGTAAAGATTTTTAAGAATTAATTTGACATGAATTGACGTTCATGTGTTCAGAGAATTTTATCGCGATCGGACAAACGAAAAGAAAGTTAGAAAATTTAGCGTTTAGGTGCGCTCGGTTTCGTTCGATATGGTTGTATTAATTAATTTTAATTTCATGATATTAATATGTAATTTGTAAATTATTTTTCGGTAAGCCCCGCTATTAGGAATTTAATTTACCGTTTATACGTCGCCGAAGTCGTTCTAGGAATATCACATATATTGAGAAAAATAACCGATCAGATAGTTAAAAATGTCTTTTTTTTACCAATTTACAAAAGTAATGCTATTTTTCAAAACAAATACAATAACTAAATTAATTAAATGAATTGGTATTATTATTTGGAAAATTTCATCTCAAAGAGACTTTATTAAAAAGTTTTTAACTTAGGCCCAAATAGGCTTATTAAGTAAAATGAAGAAAATAAAAGTAAAATTTTGGTTAGAAGTAGAAAAGAATTTAGTAACAAATTTAGCCACCACTTTTGTGACTGCTTAGAAGAAAAGAAATGATAGCCTTATAAATTTTGGAAAAAGAACTAGAGTTAGAAAAAGATAGGTTTTTTTGGAATTAATTATTCTAATGAGTTAAAGAAACTTAAGATAAATAGAGATGACAAAATAAAAAATAACAATAAAAAATAAAAAAAATAAATTCTTGAGTAAAGGTTGAAAAAGGTCCAAATAAATTAATAGGATTATATACTTAAAATGAATTAAGCCAAAATCTAGAATTTTAAAAGGAAATGGTACTATGATAGAAATTTTTAAAGAGCCATTGGAGGAAATTGTATGTCTAGAATAAGTTAGCTAGTAACTAAGAGATTGACTTTTGAGTATAATCGTTGCTAAACTTGAAAATAAATAGTACTCACCAATTAATTAGTGACTTTCAGAAATTAAGCAATATCACCCCATGTTGTGACGCCTGAGTGATATCTAAGTCTTTAATTAACAACTAAATAGTTATCTGGCAAAAGAGAATTAAGTGTAGTTAAGGAAGCGAATTAAGTACATTAATCACTAAAGAAAGGAGTTATCGAACCTAGTAAATTTACGTTTATGAAGGATATCGCGGTTGGAACATAAGGAATTAAGTTAAATATAAGAGATTAATTCGGGACAAAAAGGATTGATGACCAAGAAAATAAAGTATTTAAATAATAAAACCCACCTTGATCCCTAAGTAGTAAATGGTCAATCATAGAATAAATAAAATTTGGTTAGTCAAAACAATGTAATTGCAGAAGCAATCTAGATGAAGTAGTGACAGATAAATAAGAAAATAAAAAGATTATAGAATTTAATTGTAAGGAAATAAAATATCACTAAAATCATTATCGGGATATAAAGGATTAGTGGCTCATTTGTGATCAAGAAAATAAGATTAATAACAAAGTCCACTTAGATTAGAAAAAGGAAATAACTAATTAGTGGACCTCGGGAGGTTGTATTAAGGAAGTAATTATACGGAAGTGAATAGAGAATGCTTAGCAAGTGGAGAAATGAAAAATACAAAGAGTATTGAACTAAATAGTATACCCTTAGTAACAAATTAAGTTAAGGAAATGCCAATGACATGAACTGTGTAAATGGTAAGGATATAATATGAATGTTTACGTCTAGTTACCTATATAAGTAAACTTTTAGTGACGTTAAGTGCGCAATTACTTGTTAAGCCGTGGTAATGATGAAAATTAAATTTTATATCATGTGAGTAATGACTACTTAATATTACATGTAATGTAACACTTGTTGGTTGACTGATTATGTGACATGATGGGATATGTGGCTGTGAATGATTGTGTACATAAATATACGTGTGGTAGTTACGTGATGAATATGGTATAATGCATTGTATGTTGTGATGCTATTGAGTACTTGTTGATGTGGTATGGTTATGAATATCGTATGATGCATGGATAACTAAACAAGGAGAATTTGTAAATAAAAGATTTGGAAAATGGTATCGGTAGGGGTCCCGAAATGATTAAAATATGAAAGTATACGAGATTCGGATCTGAGATGAATTATGGGCGTTGTAGCGCCAATGTACCCTAAATTGTTGAGAAAGTGTAAAATCTCATTTCATTCCTAAGTGTCGAGTAAATTTCTCTAAAATAAAGAAAAAGAGGAAAATTGGTTAAGCCGAATAAAGGAAAAGAACTCGATACTAGGAATGGAAGGGAGTCATTTAGGGGGGCCCTACTGAGGACCATTGAATAAGAAATAAATGGTTGAATCATGCATCATATATGGAATTATGGAGGGATATTGGTGACACGCTGTCGTTGTCGGGTCAAATAAAAAGTTAAATTAATATAGTATAAGGTGAACAACCTTAGTCGTCTCTCGAGGACCTTAATTCAATTAGTTACACTCAATTTAGTTATAATAAAGGGGGGATTTGTGTTGAGATTGAAAGGAAAATTAAGTAATTATATAATAGTGTAAAAAGTAAATTTATGAGTGAAAATAATCAAATTTAGAAAGAACCAACCCAAGGAATTAATAAATCTTTACTTAACTAATCATTGATCATAAATATGATTAAATATAATTAATTTCTCAATCTTGAATCATTTGGAATCCCTAAATGATTATATTCTAGAAAATCTTCTAGGATCAAATTAATGAACTAATAAGAATAATCAATCGATATATTCTTATTAATTACTAAAATAACTTTAAAACCATAGTTTGATTAAGTTAAGAAACTAAATAGAAATCTCTTATTTAGTGACTTAATCTTTGTTCTCAAATTGATTATTGATTAACCAACCAACATCAGTTTAGATTATAGATTGTTTAATTATATACCAATCGGTTATATACTTAAATAATCTACCATCATAAATATTTGAGAAACAAAGAAAAGTAATTATCTTCAATCAAAATATTAAGAGCAAGAACTCAAAGTTAATATAAAGAAAAATTAAATTCCTTGAGTTGATTTTAAAAGATTAAGCTTCCATGATAAGTTTTAACAATGAAAGCTAATATTAAATTAACTATAACTTTGATTATAAAAGTAAATAACAAATAATAAAATTAACTTACTTGATATTGAGGAAGGGAAATGAAAACCATAACTTGAGGGATTGAATATAGAACAAGGAAATAAAGCAAGAGAAAGAACTAAAACTTAAGAAACTAAAGCAAAGATATAGAAATGTAATAAAAACTAAAGCATGTATTTCTTATGTATTTCTTGTGTATCTTCCTTACAACTTCAAGCATCTATTTATAGGCAAGATATGATGATACTATACATTCATTTTCTGATTATTAATGCATTTTTTTAACATTGGTGGGCTTGAAATTACAATAATTCAAAAGAAGATAATGGTAGGTGTTGAAATTCATTCTCCTTTTTATCTTCTCCACCTTGCGTGTCCAATATGATCTTCTAGATGGCCGAATTTTGCAAAGCCTTCAACATGAAAGTTGTATATCTCTGTCGTATTGAGAATTTGGCGCAAGAATGAGGTCATTTTGACATTTACAGCTCCAGATATGTGTATTTTGGTGAGCTATGTCAATGCTAGTGGGACACATGAGGGCTGATTGATTCAAGCTCCATTTCTTTATTTTTTCAGATGCAAAATAACCAAATCTGATCATCATGATGTAGCCCTCTATCTTAGCTTTCTATGGGCTCCAAGATTAGCCCATTTGGATCACAAAAGCCCAAGTTATGGCCAAAATAAGGCAAGATACTCAAGATACATACAAAAAACGAAAATTGAAACATATATACATAATACTTCAATTTAACTAAACAACATAAAACTTAATTAAAATACTACTATTTAACATATTAATTATATAATAAACCCCAAGTGTAAAACTATAAGAAGTGTATTAAAATTGATTTATCAATTGGAAAAATCCCTTAGAGCATACAGTGATGGGTACACTGAAGAATCTGCCAGCGCCTTGATACGTGAGGGCAGTCTAGAGAGTATAACCAGAGGTGGGAATTCCAAGTGGCATCGGATTCACACTCGTCGTCGGACAGCCCGTAGCAAACTCTGGTGTACTTCTACAAGAGGCAGGATTTTCTATGACCGTGGAGTGCCTGTTCTATGGTGATGTGTGATTGGCCATTTTGATGTTGGAACTATGAGTCCTTACCCATTTGTGAAAACCAGAACGAGGAGAGCTTCGGTCGCTCTAGTTGGGCAGGGGAGATAAGGGTGGCTGGTTGTGCACATGGATATTGTACGTGAGATTGTTGAGAAGGAGATAGGCCCACATGCATCATGATGACTAACAAAAGAATGGAAATAACGAAATAAATTCATGCATTTCATCGTTGTATTGAATTCGTCATTATTCATGATTTGAGTATGATTGTATGAATTTTAGTATCCCTAAGAGGTGAATGGGAAATTGGGAATGGTCGGTGAGACCAAGAGTGGTGAGACAACTTAGAATACATGCTAGGAATCCCCAGAAAGAGTTGGAAGGGTTAGTTGTGATTGATTCAATTGTATGGGGTGAGTGTCAGAAATGACACTCCCTAACTGTTGTGGAGGCAGAGACTCACCTATTTTTCCAGACCACCGGTTGGATCATACACCATAGAGGATCATACAGACTTCACACCGAGGACCAGCTAGACTCTTAGTGGGCAAAGGACGAATAAAATAGGTTGAAATTTATTTTTATTTATGGGAGCCTGCGTGCCCTTTTACTTTCAAGTATGTACAGCTACTGTTATGACCATGTATTATATATGATTATGTTGTATATAAAGTGTATCTGTTCCATCAAGCTTTCTAGTATAAAAAAAAACTTCCATATTTTTATAAAACTCATAACCCCTCAGTTGACCAGGATAATCTAGTGGAAGGGATTGTCCTAATTAACCGAGGGGGTTACACATATCTTATTCATATAATGGAATTTTGATAAACAGACTATGCCAGCAGATCCAAAATGGGGGGAAACATGGGGCTCATGAAGTTTTGTTGTCATCAAAGTTAAAACAAGCGAGTTAGATAGGCTGGGAGTTAGCCAAAATGTGAAATTCTACATAATTCTGGTTGTTGTTCTGATGATAATTGATTACAACATATTTGTAATCTATTATTAGCTATCAAAAATGGGGAATTTGTATTTTGTAAGCTGGTAATTGATTACCATTTGTTGTAATCGATTACCAGAGCCAAAATTTAAGTTTATTTAGCTGTTTTGAGTGACGTGGCCTTTAGGGTCCTATTATTTATTGTTGGGAACATTAAACGTGAACAATTTCCTCTAATTTTAAGCAGATCTCGAGATAAATTTTAGGAATCATTAAGTTGGCATCATAGGTACCCAATGGTTTGGAGTCGCGTCCGAAACTGGGACACCCGTAGCAAACCTAGTATACTTTGATTAAAGGCAAGTATTATTGAAGCCATGGAGAACCAGTTCCGTTTTATGTGATCACAAAGGAAAGTTTTTTGGACTATTTGTCTGTTACCCATATATGTATATAATTTTCAGGAACTTGGTGAGCTTCGGTCACTCTAAGTACATAATTAGGTCATACAGTAGACTTACCATGACGAGGTAATTGAAACAGATATAAGTTATAGGCCCTAATTGCATCATGAAACACTAATAAAAGATAAAGCATAAAACTTCTAACTCATGCATTGTATAGCATTAACGTACAAAACTTCTAACTCATGCATTGCATAGCATTAACGCATAAAACTTCTAACTCATACGTTGAATACCATCAACTAACCTACTGTGTGGATAATAATTGCCTAAGTTAAGTGTTTGATTGATTATTAAATGGTAAATATTGGTATGTGTTATATTAGTTACCCATTGCATGAATACTTACAGGGCTGGAAGTGTTGAACTCACCCCTCTAGTTGTTGTATGTTTTATTTGTATTCTTCTTAGAAGAAAATCGTAGGGAACGTAGACAAGGATCCAGACTCTGAAGAAAATGAGTTGCTACATGTAGTTCCGTGGAGACGTAGTGTGCGCGCTTAACTTACTTAGTAAGAAGGAAACATAGAAGAGTACCTATCTAGGTTATATTAATTAGTAGTTGTTTGGGAGCCTGTGTGCCTCATTTTCTTTTAGAGTATGTAATCTTTGATGGATTAAACCATGCTACTGTTTGGAAGATCTACTTTATGATACCCAATGTACAAAAAAATCTCATCTTCTTGTACAATTTAAGTAACACGTTAGTTAATTAAGACATCCTAAGTATGGTAATCGTCCTAGTTCACCTAGGGCGTTACAAGATTCACTAAGGAAAGTAATCTACCAATTCTATATTCCTTTCTCAACATGAACTTCAATAACTTTCTTCTCTTGTACATTCCCCCTCCCCCTCACACTATGGGCATCGATCTTTATCACTAATAGTTTCTCCAGTACCTTTACAATCCTTACAAGGATGTTACATCTCCTTAATCATGGATAGACCAAGGTGCCTCAAAAATTTTATACCGGTTCCTTGACAACTAACAAACTTCATCAAAGCCCTAAACTTAGAACCCTTGCTACAATCAATATAAACAAACATATGAACTTAATAAATGCAGAAGCCCTTTTACAGTTCAAACATATTAACAAATGATTAATAAAGTATACACCTATACAGAATTGGGATTTCTATTGTTCATAGAGAGAAAAAGAATATGGCTCTTTTAATTATGGTGGGAATCATAACCTGCTAGTATGAAATGAGATTGCAAACCTCATAGTTCTTAAGTTACTTGCTGTAAGCAAAAAATTAAAATAATTAAATTGTAACTTTTCAAGTCCTCGTTACTAGAATATATAGATTAAAAATACAAAGATTAGTCCATGGGGAATTTGTGAAGTGTTACCAAGATCCACATTTCTAAATGGACTTCCCCTTACAAAAATAATGTTGTCACCAAAAATAAAGAATGCTTCTTTAGGAGTGCACTCAATTGTCAAAAAAAAATTATGGAAATGTCATACAAACTATTATGAATGCAAGTAAGAGTTTAGCTATTAGACCTCATAAGAACACGCCTTTACATGGATTTGACACTAGATTTGCTTGCTTTGTTTGGTTGAATGAGATTTTTAAAACTGGAAAAAGTGAATGATTATGTGAATTTAACTGATGCCAACAAAGTCTAAGTAACAAATTCCAAATACACTCAACTTCTATAAAACAATAGTTTATAATAAGCATAGAAAAAAACACCTATACCCGATATAGTGGAAGGACTAACTATGAAAGTTGAGTAAAAGATAGAAATCATTATTCATATTCCACACTTTTTCTTAACTAGGACTATAAGCTTACTTAATAATGGTCAGAGTAGTCTACTTAATAATAACTTAAGTTGCCATTAGAGCAATTTGACCTTTTTCCAAATTCCAATTATTGTAAAGATTACCCAAACTGAAAGCAAAGTTATCTCTATTATAAGGACCAACAACTAGTCGCTAAGAGTTTTCTTTTTTTTTTAATCAAAATCTATTGCATATAAATTAGGGGAAGTAAAGATGTATTATTTCTAGTTCTTGCAATAATACTTACCAAACAGATAATTTTTTAAATAATTATTTATAAAATAGAAAAAGAAAAGAACACTAAGAGCATACCAAATCCCCTAAATATTACAAAAGTTGCCTAAAGAACCATCACTAAAAATTTGGAACACTAACTGAAGAGCCTCCAAAGCTTATTGTACTCTGGACGTTTTAAGGGAATCTTACACCTCTTCATAATCAAACTGTATAGTGCATAGAGATTAACAACACAAATAAGTCATGATATAACCCATCTACCATTTCTTATTATCAAAGAAACTGAAATATTTGATAAGCTTAAATGGTTAAATGGAAAAGGAACTTGAAAGGTAGAACTTAGTGCACTCTATTTAATTATCTAAATGCCTTTTTTCTATTCTTTTGAAACATGTATCAATTACTTATTCTATTCATTCTCTAGTAAAATTAGTATACATAACAATTTGTAATATCCCTCGACTATGAAATCTTTAAAATGGAGGTTGAAGTAGCTAAAAATTTCTACATGTGATATTTTTACCAAAGAACAACACCAAAATAATAGTGTACGGTTTTGTCCTTTCAAAAAGGAAATTTTCCCATAAAACTATGAAAATTCCAAACCATGATACCAAACTTACACTTCTCCCTTGATAGAAATTTATATAAATACATAGACACGCCGTAAGAAAAAAAGCAATAAACATGAACATACCATTTCTAGTTTGCTTTTTATACAACTATAGTATAACTCTAGAAGAAAAAGAACATTTAATTAAAATAAGGACATAGTTACATGTGGAATGTATAGAAATAAAATTTGAAACAATTTTTGCCATAAGTGGCCCTACTTACAGACAACTGTTTGGAAATGAAAAGAAAAAGGAATGCAGAATCAATGAATACTTGAAAAGATAGTAAATGGATCAAGGAAGGATGAGTCATGGAAATTGGATGATTCCCTTTGGAGATATAGGACAAATTTTAACAAACTAATAGGTATGTCTTCATAACACTTCTCGACATTTTCTACTTGAGTTGAAACATAAGGCATATTGGGCAATTAAGTTTCTAAACTTTGATACTCAATATAGTGAAAAGAATAAAGTTTTACAATTACATGAGCTTAATGAGTTTAGAAACTTTGCTTACAAAAATGCTTTGATTTATAAACAAAAAACAAAAGAGTCGCATGATAGAAAATTTAAAAAAATAATAATTTCAAAAAGTTAATTTGGTTCTTTTGCATAACTCAAGGTTAAGGCTTTTTCTAAAAAAGTTAAAGTCTAAATAATCAAGTCTCTTTATGATTGTATGTGTTTTCTATTAGGGAGCTATAGAAATTCAAAGTATCTACAGAGGGGAAAGCTTCAAAGTGAATGGCCAAAGAAATTCTACCTTAGGGGAGAAATCAACCTAGAGAAGGAAATCACCAGCTTTAAACCACCATGATTTTGATCACTAAAAGTGTATATTCCTTAAACTCTACATTAATATGTGTTACATGTGTAGAAAAAAGAGAAAATCAACAAGTAGGCGCTTAGAGCACCTTCTTGCTTGAACAACAAACAAAGGAAAAGCATGAGTGCATTGAGGCACACTTAAGGGCATGAGCTTGTTGAGTCTAAATCTCTTGTTGAGTTTTTATTTTTGAACCCTCTAAAAATAGAATTAGGGTTTGTATTTCTAAATCTTCCAAAAATAAATTACAACAAAAATAATATTTGGTTGTTGTGGTTATTCTAAAACAAATTATATGTAAATTTATCATTTTATTACAAAATATATTTAACTTCTAGTCACTAACTAAATATCTCATCTCCCACTATTTTGATTCAAAAACAAATACCCTTACTAAATAAAAAAAAATCTCGTTAGAAGATTTTTCTAGCAGGCCCAGATCCATATTTCGCCTAGTATTCAGTCAACTTTGGTTGATCACTGAACCCTTGGTTATTTAGGTAGGAAAGTCATTTCTAACTACATCCCATGCAACTCTTGGTGATTAGGTGGGTACCCTTATCCATCTTATGAGTTTAAGTTCAATCTTTATACCTCTAAGTTATTTTCATATAATTGAAAAACTTAGTTAAATTAAACAATCTAGATATTACAATTATCCTAGTTCGCCTTACTAATATAAATGATAGCATCCTGCTTTAGCAGACCCATTATTTATTGACATTAGTCTCGACGAGTGTCACTCATTGGAATACATTTAAACTTAATACTAATGCTTCTAGGTTCTTCACTATAATTAAAGTTACCTAGTTAAGTCCAATAACAAATGGTTGGATAATCTAATTATCCATCATCCTTTACTAATACCAATAAAGGCACTCTGCTTTAACACAACCCATACTTTATTGAAACTAGCACTCATGAATGTTGCTTATTGGAATGCGTTTTAGACTATCATACCTTTAGGTTATTCCAATCCAATTGAAAAAATTGCCTATTTAAATAAAACTCAATAAGTCACACTTGGATAATTTAAGTATCCAATCATGTCCTACTAAACATAAATAAAGACACCTAACTATGGTGTAACCTACACTTTATCTATATTAAGTTTGATGTTATTACTTATTGGAAGGTATAACTGTCAAACTTGAGGAATTTCAATTTTCTTGTTATTCTTTACCGACTTTTGTTAAACGCTTTAACACAAAATAAAATCCCAAAATATGCAATCGAAATGTGAGATAGTTATGGTGTTCCTAGAAAAACAAGAGAACATAAACCTAAGGAACTATGATGGCACCACTTCTGGAAGTCCTACTTCCAGGATCCACCATCCTTTAGAGTCACCACTCCATTGTTCCTTTAAGGGTCAACATCTTCTAGGTAGCGATAAAAAAAATACGGGGAATAAATGTCAGGAAATAAGATAACAAGTGTTCAAACCTACATTAAAATATGATTATCATTTTTAACCTGGACCAGACAATATGAAAAGGAAATATTATTATTTTTATGTTCAACAAAAATAATATAAGTTCATACAAGTAAACAAATGGAGACTACCTCGATCAGAAAAGGATAAAAAATGTTAATCGAAGTCTTAATTTTATGGGATTAAATATGTCTTAACTAGAATATATATTATCTCTCAATATGGTTACTTTTTATTTCTTTTAAAAAAGAGACACATGGAGCGGCTCGGCCACTAACCACATATCATGGCCCTAGGACAAACAACAATAATATAGTTGAAATAGATTGCAAGGACAAAATGATCACAAAGATTGTAAAATCTGTAGAACTGATCTATTACGTAGATCGATATGCACAGTTTAATGTATCCATTAATGCTGAACTCCTAATGCTGAACAGTATCCGTTGTTAAATTAGAGGGTACCTGCTCCAGGTAATGAGATAGACATGAAAGATAATCTAAGGTTCTGGGTTTAGACAGTTTCATCCATTGTAAGATAACAAATAAGTAATGGATAAGTTTCCTTTTCTGGTGAATGTTGTTTGAAAATTCATTGTTTTGCTTTTGGAAAGTCCTTAGTTGTATATATTTGATTCTATCTATCGTCATAGGTGTACATTTTCTAAGTTTTATTTTGTACCTAGATTTTTCTACCTCTTTTACCTATTTTCTCCTGGTACAGTTCTATATCAATCTCAGCAAAATGGAAAGAAAGTACACCTGGACAGGAGGATAATAAGTCTTGAATCTTAATAATTGTTTTAGTATTGGTCTATTTTAGCATCTTGTTTGAATCAAAATTTTTCCTGTAAAGAATTTGATTTGTTTACTCCAAGTGGATTAACACACTTTTTCCTACTAAATTACTTGTTTTCTCTTTCTTAGATAATTGAACAATTCAATAAGCTAAACATTTGGCTATTATTGATGTGGTTGAAACAAGTTCATACCAACCCAAATTATTCCCTAATTATTCTTGCTAATTTTAAAAATTAACCAGCCCTAGTTAACATAAATTAATTATTCCTGTTAGTTTTAAAAATTAATGAACCAGGTCACAAAAAGGAATGAGCCCTAGTTCAGAAATTAAAATCTCAACTAATTATTCCCTAATTTTAAAAATGCATGGGTTATGTCTCATGACTTGCCACAAACAAATTTCTACTAAATAAACTGTAATAGTATATGAACAGCATTAGAACCACAAACAAATTTCCACAAACAAACAAAGATTGAATCAACATAATCATATGAGCAGCATTAGAATCAATAGAATGAACCAGCCAAAGAATGAACTAGAGAAACAAAAGCAGAAGATAATGAACCTGGGCATATTACAAATTTGTTGTATTCTGTTGGTGTGACCGAGGGGTGAGCTGAACTAGGTGAACACCGGTGTTTCAATGACGACGTCGTGGATAATGGAGGAAGAGTGGTGAGCCTTGGAGGACCAAACTGGACGGAGAGTGGTGAGGTTTGGGGAGGTCGCGAGAGAGAGCGGGGTAGAGGTTAGAAGACAATAATGTAGGGTAGAGACAACGTCAGAGGAAGAGAGGGAGGGAAGGAGACGGGTGAAGGAAGTCAGAGGAAGGGATGAAGGGAGGAATAAAGTCGGAGGGAGTTAGGGAAACAGAGTAGGGAGGAATTGAGAGTTAGGGCAAATGATTAGGGGAGAGGCGTTGTTTGAGTATGATTAAAACCTTAGCGACGGTCTCACGCCGTTGCTAAAAATGTCACTAAACCCTAAAACTATCATATAAAGCGACGGAAGAACATCCACAGTCACTAATATAAAATACCACGTTAGCAACGAACAATAGCTGGCGCTAATGTGGACCAGCTAACAATGGTTCAACCAATCGGTCACTAACCCCTAAACATTAATGACGGTTTCACCTACCTGTCGCTACCTTTCCCTCCCTTCTTAAACTTAAAACAATAGAGGGAAAACCAAAAATAGTAGGGGGAAACTTAGTGATGGCATAAGCGACAGTTGTTAGTAGTGACGGGTGTATATCCATCGCTATGATAAAAATTTTCAAGATAGCGACGTAATGTAACTGTCGCTATTGTTTGGCGCCAACAAAGCCTATGACCGAAAATAATAAATGAGGGAGGGAAATTTTAACGACTATTTCAGTGACGGTTCTTAGTAGTGACGGGTGTCTATCCATCGCTACCCTAAAATTTTTCCAAGATAGTGACGTAGTGTTACCGTGGCTATTGTTTGGCCCTAATAAAAACCTCTGGCGGGAAAACAAAAAATGATGAAGGGAAGTTTTAGCAAACGTTGCAGTGATGGTGTGTCTTGTACTGACGACCATAGTGACGGGATTTTGAAAATGTTAGCGACGGGTTTTTGTTGGTCGCTGAGTTGGTGACTAACTTTCTTTTTAAGGTCCCTCTTTTTATTTCGGTCGCTAACAGGGTTGCTATTTAGCGACGGCTCGGTTTGATCGCTAACTTTTGGTAGCTATAAGGTATTTTTTTCTAGGAGTGATGTTTTTAAATTAAAAATATAAGAAAAATAATTAATATAGACAAAACAAAAATAAATTCATACTAGCTTTCAAAAAGATGAAACATTTGCATTGTATCTCATAAAAAGATACAACCTTTGTAACCTTTGCATAAAAAATACAACCTTCAAAATTTTTTTCGTAAAAAGATTTAATCTTTATAATCTTTTTTAGAAAAGAAAATATTTTTCACATGTTCTCAAATAAACATCTTCCCAAAACATGGTTTCTACAACTAGACTTTGATACCACTATTAGGTGACATGGAATCTCTGAGTCATTATTTTGATGTATATTTCTCAGAAGATTTACGCTTTGACAAGCACACCAGTCGTTAAATTTGTAGTATATTTGATCGTCCCTCAGGGATTGTGGTAAGTACCTCAATCTTGGACTAGTACAAGCTGAACCAACACAAGCACTGAAAGTTCATTCAGTTTTTGGTTGTTTTAATGTTTTATAGTTGTTTTTGTATTTCCAGAAACAGAGTTAAGATGAAATGCTAAAGGTGATTAATAGAAAACAGGTCAGGATTGCTTCGGTTCACAAATTCATTAAGAAACATGCAATTAAAGTATAATCAAACTTCATAATCCAGAGGACAATCCGCTTGTGGTTATTCCCTAATTCCTTAGGTGAAAAACACTAATCCTTAAGCATCGAACCTTAATTCCTTAAGTGCTCAATTAACCTAAGAATCTAATGCAAAATTAGAGGTTGAACTCTAACTATTCACCTAAATTGATTAGGCCTAAACTAGTTAGAAAGCTGGAAGTTACCTAAGCTTCAACCATGATTCCTCACTAGCGAAGTTCTTCATCAATTCTGGATTTGTCAATCCAGCAATTCAGATCCACTCCTCAGCTTGTTCACCTCAGGATCTAGAAGTTGATTCCCTTGCTCACAGCTTCAAGACTCCATTGCTAACCTTCGCAATCCCAACCTTAGGGATTTAGAACTCCATTGACTTCGGTTCCATCGAAGGATTATGGAACGTCATGGAGGAGAGGATTTAGAGAGAGAAAATAAGTAGTGAGATGTTCAAAGTTTGAATGAATTGTATTCTGTGTATTCTATGTGAATCTGTCTCTGTCTCCTACAGAATATGTACAAACATATATATATAGGCATCTACCTAACTAACTAACTTAACTAATAACTTAGAAAACTTAAGTTAACGACTAAACTAACTAACTAATTACATAATTTACAGAATAATTAACTAATTACAGCTCAGATCTTAACAAGTTACAGCTCATCCTTAGCTAATCACAGCACAACACCAACTAATAACAGCTCATTACTTAAATTACTAAGGTGCAGAAGTAGGAGAGAAGGCAGCAGGAAACAACACTGGTGCCGAGTGGATTCTGGAGGGAATATCAGCCTTTTCGCTTGAGCGAACTGGGTTCTCGCTTGGGCGAACTTGAAATATGTACTGCAATATTGCTTTCTCGCTTAAGCGTTATGGAGAAGCTTGGGCGAGGGGTGAGATTTTTAGGGACACGCTTGAGCGACCTTGCTCGCTTGAACAAATTTTTGACCCTCGCTTGAGCGAATTTAACTCTCGCTTGAGCGAATTGATTATTCAATCAGCACTCTGAAATTGACGCTCGGGTTCTTCTTTTTATTTCAATCGGTTAACTGTTCTATTTTGGAGTCGGTATCTTTTGGACTCTTTTCAGTCGAATTTGTGAAGTCTCACTCAGATTTTCCAAAACTCGCTCGGCTTTTTCCTTTCAGCTTGAGCGATCCTTTTCCTCCATCAATAAACAACTAATTTGACCAGCATTTGTTTACTGATTGTCCAGTATTTGCATGCTGGGTTAATGAAAACTTAATTTCTTAACTAATTAATGTTTTTAATCAGTTTCTTTACATAAATTAAGCACTTTTGAAATAATTAACTAAATTATAAATTGTTAGCAATTAATTAAATAATAAGGCTAAACTAATCACTAAACAATGAATTAATTCAAATAAAAAGCAGAATTAATTAAGTCTTTTCAAGACTTATCACATCCCCAAACTTAAAACTTGCTTGTCCTCAAGCAAATATTCAAATTAATTAACTAACAAGCTGTTATTTAACACAATCAACCTTTCCTTAACTTAGTTCATGCTATAATTATTGAATACCGACCATGCCTTCTTTTCGCAATTTCTAAAAGTATAATAACTTACACCTCCTTTGGGAAACAAGCTGTTGATGCTTTCCTTACTGGGTCGGTGTTTCACTCTTCTCTCGGTGTATAGGGTAAATAGAATGCACTCATCACCTGCATACTTGTTAGATAAACATAGGCTTGCAACAGTTCTACACGTCATGCCATATGCCAACATAATCAAATCAGTAAGGGCTTTTTAAGCTTATACTGGGGCTGGGCTACAAGCTCAATTATTGTTTTTCTGAGTGAATGTCGGGTTACAAGATGTATCCACTAATGCCTTGACTCAATTTTTAACTTAACTGCCTCTACTTAGCAAGCTCCATTATTTTCCTAGTGAATGCTTAACTTAATAGCTTACGGTGCTTTGCACCTTCTTTTTCTTTCAGTCCTTCGGACTTTTCCTTTTCTTTCTTCTTTTCCATCTTTTTCCGATCACACATTTTTTATTTTTTTTTTCAATCGGTGCTTTGCACCTTTTCCCTTGCTGATTTTTTTCATTTTTCTTCTCAGCTTTTCTATTTCTCCATTTATTTATCTATATCCAAGGTCGGAGTGTGTCCTTAATTGATGCTAGGCACACTCTTCATTCCCAAACTTAGAACTTGCTAGTCCCTAGCAATAAGTAAGACTGAGCAATTCATCAGTGGAACATCCAGGGGTAAATCAGTCGGTTTTTTCAAGATAAATAGGCTTGTAACATTAGGTGAATAAACAGAATAAAAGGGTTTCAGGCTCAAATATAATTTTTGGGTCAAAGGATAATTAAATATATTAGGAAGGCTACTTTTTGGCCCTGGCTAAATTAACAAAGAAGGCCTTCATCATTTCTGATTGGCTGGCATACAATCAATTAGCAAGTACTGAAGCAAATTCTGTCTCACTAACTAGCATGCAAGTTCACTTGGAAAAGAATAAAACAGGCTCAAAAAAGCTATAAATGTAATAGTTAATCAGCCAGTCATGTCCCCAAACTTAATGTAAGGTCATACATTCAGATTACTAACTAGCATGCCGAGTAAACAATTAATTAATGATGAAAAAGTTATGGTCAGAGATCATGAGTTACACAAAGCTGATCAATTAATTTATCCGACTAAAGCCTAAGAATCAGCAAACTTTAACTTATTAAGATGGTTTTGAAATTAAACAATAAGCATATTTTAGCAATTAATAAGTCAGAATATCAATTAAGGAGTCAGAAAAATACTTCCCCTTTTACCTGAGTGGCTGTGAATGGGAAACACGTGGTCGGATTGGGATGCATGAATTTACCGATACAACCGAAAAACATAATAATAACAAGCAATTTTAACAAGGAAATAAAATTTCATTACAACTAAAATAAAAGAGAATTCATTGTTCAGGAAACACTAAAAATAATGTCAAGTCATTACATAAAAACAATCAAAATACAGATCAACAACTCATTCATCCTGATCCTCATTCTCTTTGTCCTGCTCGGAAGATGGTGAGGGATCAGCTGCTCGGGATACGTCCTCAGAGGGAATAGTGAATCCAATGGAAGCCAACCACGCATCTCTGTCAGGTGGGGCTCCCATTTCTGCTGTGTGCTCTACCCTCAATTTGGTGGCAATCTTCCTGAGCATGAGATCGTGGTTCAAGACCCGGTCATAAATTCCAAGTTGCATCTTCTTCATGACCTGTAATTCCTGCAACACCATAGAAATGTCAGAAGAAGAAGAACCGGCTCCTGCAGATTACCGGGGACGTTCGGGCTCTCTGGTTTTAAACTCTATAACATATTCTTCAGCAGCCTTAACACTTTCAACTTCTGTCGATTCGTTCTTCTCAAGTACAGGGGATGTATGTTCAGAAGAATCAGATATACTTATGGTTGCCACTTCCTTTTCGTTATCTATTTGTTTTTTTCTCACACTTCCTTCTGTAAAATTTGGTCTAGGTTTTTGCAGGAGTCTCTGTGATCTTCTTTTCATGGTTAATGATAAAAAATGCTGATAAACAATCCCAAATGAAAATAAAAAATAAAAATCCAAAAGAAACACAGCAAACCAAAAATGTGAGATGCATGGCTATGAACAATGGAAGAATATTAACAAAGAAACAGGAAAATACTAAGCATGTACTTAGAAGGGAACGAAAGAAGTGAAATAAGTGGAAAGATGGTACCTTTCTTAGGAATCAGAAAGTGCCTTTTCGTCTTCAACCCAAGTTTCAGCGTAGGTACTTAGGGTTTGGAAGTTGAAAGGTTTTTATACTGTTGAAGTCACTATCCAAGAACGCATAAGTATGTTCCAGCTTTATTTATTACTTTATTATTATTATATATATATATATTTTTAATTTTTTTAGACACTCTTACTCGGCATAAGTGAGAGTGGGAAGAGATGCTGAGTGGATTCACGAAAGTTGAGTGACAGTGATGAAGAAGACGAATGAATGAACAAACGATGAAAAAGAACGAGCAAATGAAACGATAAGTAAATGAAAGAGTGAGTGGAAGAACAAATGAAGAACGACACGTGAATGAATACAGGATCCCGAGTGAATAAAAACTGAATGGAAATGATCCTGAGTGAATGAAGGACGAATGGATACAAGAACGAGTGAAAGAATGGATGAATAAAGTAGAGTGCATGAGAGATGAATGAACAACTGCATTAAGATGAGAGTGAACAGAAAAGCGAGTGGAAGAATGAATGAGTGAGAGACTGACAGATCAATAAAGGACAAGTGAATTAGAGTGAACGAATGAATGAAAAACCTAGTGATCTAATGGGAGACGGTGAATGGAAGACTGCAGAGGAAGAAACCAAGTGAAAGAAAGAAAGATACCGAGTGATAAAGGATGAGTAGAAGAGTAAACAAAACATCGAGTGCAGAGAAGGAATGAGTAAATAGAAAAACCGATGAATAAAAGACGAACAGAAAAATGAGAGCAAAGCTGAGTGAATGAAACAACAAGTGGAAGAACGAATGGATAAAGGATAGAGTGCGGTAATGAAAGACTAAATGACAGGTGAGGAACGAAAAAGAAAGAGTGACCGAGTGGAAGAAAGACGAGTAGATTGAGGGTGGATGAAAAAGAAAAATACAGAGAGGATTGTGAGAAACCCACGAAAGAATTTAGGTGGAACGAAACAACGAGTAAATGAATACCGAGTGGATTATACCGGGTAAAAATGAAAAACGAATGAATGAACAACGAGTGGTCAGAAAATGGAAAAACGAGTGAAAGAAAACGAAAGCATGACTGACTGACTGGGCGAATAAACATGAGTGAAAGACAGAAGAATAAGGAGATAAACTGAGTGGATAAAAGAACAACTACATGGGAAACTGAGTGAATGAAAATACTGAGTGGATGAAAAAGAAAAACGGAAGACCGAAGCATTCATGAAATAATGAGTGAAAAAGATCAGGTGAAGGAATGAGAGACTGAGTGAGTAAGCCGAGTGGATGAATGAGAAAAATGGAACACCGAGTGAACACAAGACTGACAAGAAAATATACTGAGTAAATAGGAGACTAATGGATACAAAACTGACTGTGATGAGTGATGAATCCGAGTGATAAAAGGCTGACTGAAATAAATCACCCTTCATCATCTGACCCATTTATTAAATCAACGATCAGAAATCATTTATTAAAGTCTCCCTTTTTATTGAAGAATGACGAGTGAAGTTCAGTCAGGAAAAAGGGTTAAGAATGAGTAACAGTTATCTGAGTGTACTACTCTCACTCAAGCTCAGTAAACTTTCGCTTAAGCGCGAAACAACAGCAGCAGCTTCTCGCCTAAGCTACAAGTGTTTCGCCTGGGCGAAATGGAAGAATCAGGCTCAGACTTCCTTCTTCAAAACTTCACAAATTTTATTCAAACTTTCTTCACTAAATTTTTAGTTTTCTTTTTATTAATTCCGACACAAAGCACAAAATAAAACATTCGGAACGTAGGGCTGCCTCCCTAGAGCGCTTCTTTAAGGTCACTAGCTTGACCTTGTAGCATCTTAAGAGGATGCCTGTAGTAACAAGGAGGTTTTCTGCCTATCAAACTCTCCTCCAAAGTAGAGTTTGAGTCACTGGCCATTTACCTTAAAAATCCGATCGGTGGTCGGGTCTTTCAGCTCAACTGCACCATGAGGAAAAACCTCATTTACAGTAAAAGGCCCCGACCACTTAGATCTAAGTTTTCCAGGGAAGAGTCTCAATCCGGAATTGAATAACAAAAACTGATCACCCTTTTGAAACTCCTTCTTATTGATCCACTTATCGTGCCACTTCTTTGTTTTCTCCTTATAAATGGAGGCACTTTGATAAGCGTTGAGTCGAAACTCCTCTAGTTCATGGAGTTTCAAAACTCTTTCCTCCTGGGATTGGTCACAATCCATGTTTAATAACTTTGTGGCCCATCATGCCTTGTGTTCCAACTCCACAGGGAGATGGCAAGCCTTACCATAAACTAATTGATACGGGGACATGCCAATCGGAGTTTTGAAGGCTGTTCTGTAGGCCCACAATGCATCATCTAATTTTACCGACCAATCTTTCCTAGATTTCCCGACCACTTTCTCTAAGATTCTCTTGATTTCTCTATTTGACAACTCAACTTGTCCACAAGTTTGTGGATGGTAAGGAGTGGATATCTTATGTAAAACCTCATAGTGATACAGGGCTTTTTCCATTATTTTATTACAAAAATGTGAACCCCCATCACTAATAAGTACTCTCGAAACTCCAAACCTAGAGAAAATATTCTTCGTAATGAACCTAAGCACCACATGTGCATCATTGGTTCTGGTCGGGATTGCCTCCACCCATTTGGAGACATAATCTACAGCAACCAGTATATATTCGTTGAAGAACGACTTTGGAAATGGTCCCATAAAGTCGATACCCCAGACGTCAAATAATTCCATAATTAAAATGTTTGTCAAAGGCATGCCAGCTTTAGCAGAGAGACCTCCGCTCCTTTGACATTTATCACACCTTTTGACATACACTTTAGCATCTTGAAATAGTTGGCCAATAAAAGCCACTCTGTAAAACCTTTGCTGCTGTACGGGAGGCACCATGATGACCTCCATAATAGGAGTCGTGGCAATGCCACAAGAGCCTTTCTTGCTCGGATTCAGGCACACATCGCCTGATCATTCCATCTACTCCTATTTTATACAGAAATGGATCATCCCAAAGGAAGTTTTTACTATCATGAAAGAATTTTTTCTTCATTTGGGTTGTCCAGCCATCAGGTACCACCGAGGCACTTTTGAAGTTGGCCATATCAGCATACCATGGCCCGGTGATAATTGCCATCAACGTCTCGTCTGGAAATTCTTCTTTTATTAAAATAGAATCTGATTCACCTTCCAGACGAGACAGTTGATCGGCAACTGAGTTCTCTACTCCCTTTTTGTCTCGTATTTCTAAGTCAAACTCCTGGAGTAACAGAACCCACCTGATCAGTCTCGGCTTAGATTCTTTCTTAGCTAGTAAGTACTTGATTACCGAGTGATCTGTATATACAATGACCTTGGCCCCAATCAAGTAAGCACGAAATTTATCAAATGCATACACCACAGCAAGCATTTCTTTTTTAGTAGTGGTGTAATGTATTTGATTTTCGTTCAACACTTTACTAGCATAATAAATTACATGAGTTAATTTTCCTTTTTTCTGACCCAGTACAGCTCCGACTGCAAAGTCACTTGCATTACACATTAATTCAAACGATAAAGACCAATCGGGTACTGCAAAGTCACTCAAGTTCTGACTTTTCTTTAACAGGAGGGTGAGAGGGTTGTTGTGGTCTATTTGTGGGTTGATTTTGTGGGATGTTCTAATTCAAATGTGGACCTTTCTGCCAGGAAAAATTGGGGTGACTCCTGTAATTAGGATTAAAGGAATTAGAAGGATAATTCCTTTGATATTGTTGCTGCCTCATATAGTTCACTTGCTCGGAAGGCACATTTGGATCACACATTCCATTCTCATGGTCTCCACCACAAAAGTCATAATTTATCATAGAAACTTGACTCGGCTTTTGGAGTTCTGAAATCTGTATGCTTAGTTTCTCCAAAGCCTGAGTCATCAGCTTACTCTGAGCCAGATAAGCATCTTGTGCTTCTAGTTCTAATATCCCTCTCTTAGGGACTTGGCTCCTCTCACTAATCAGACATTCATTAGAAGCCATAACGTCAATCAGCTCTATGGCTTCTTCTACAGTTTTAGTTGTTAATGAGCCTCCAGCTGAGGCATCAATCAGGACCCTGGTAGCTGGCCTGACACCATTATAGAGAATAGTCACCTGTTGCACATCAGAAATCTGATGATGAGGACATCTCCTTAAACTCTCTTTATACCGATCCCATGCTTCCATCAAAGATTCACCTTCTCTTTGTTGGAAACACGTGATTTCATTGCGCAACTTCGCATATTTAGAAGGAGGAAAGTATTTAATCAAAAATTTTCTTTGCAAGTCCTCCCAAGTGGAAATACTGCCTCTCGGTTGACTCTGCAACCAGGCTTTTGCTCGGTCCCTTAGAGAAAATGGAAACAATCTCAGTCGGATTGCCTCGTCAGGGACTCCGTTCATTTTTACTGTATCACAAATTTGGAGGAAGGTTGCTAGATGCAAATTTGGATCCTCAACCTCACTTCCTCCGAACTGTTCATTTCTTACCAACTACAGTAAAGCTGGTTTAAGTTCAAAATTATTTGCTGAAATTGGTGGCCTAAGGATGCTAGATTGCGATCCTTCTTCAGTCGGCCTGGAGTAGTCACCTAATGTAACTCTCCTCTGTTCCATTTCTATTTGTTCTTTTTGCTTTTTCTCTTTTCTCAGTTTACGTTCTAACAAGTTGATGTCAGGATCAAAGAAGAAAGGCTCTCCTATGCTCCTTGACTGCATACAACAATTGTCAAACAAAAGGACGATTCACAGCTACGACTACAACTACACGAAAACAACAAACTACTACTACTAAAAACTAAATTGAAACTACGTATTAAATGCAAACAAAAGTAAACAGTTCAGTCTAGTACCGGTCCAAGGATTGTTGATATTACTCAACAATCCTCGGCAACGGCGCCATTAACTTGTCGTGGAATCTCCGAGTCATTATTTTGATGTATATTTCTCAGAAGATTTACGCTTTGGCAAGCGCACCAGTCGTTAAAATTGTAGTATATTTGATCGTCCCTTGGGGATTGTGGTAAGTACCTCAATCTTGGACTAGTACAAGCTGAACCAACACAAGCATAGAAAGTTCATTCGGTTTTTGGTTGTTTTAATGTTTTATAGTTGTTTTTGTATTTCCAGAAACAGAGTTAAGATGAAATGCGAAAAGTGATTAATAGAAAACAGGTCAGGATTGCTTCGGTTCACAAATTCATCAAGAAACATGCAATTAAAGTATAATCAAACTTCATAATCCAGAAGACAATCCGCTTGTGGTTATTCCCTAATTCCTTAGGTGAAAAACACTAATCCTTAAGCATCAAACCTTAATTCCTTAAGTGCTCAATTAACCTAAGAATCTAATGTGAAATTGGAGGTTGAACTCTAACTATTCACCTAAATTGATTAGGCCTGAACTAGTTAGAAAGCTGGAAGTTACCTAAGCTTCAACCATGATTCCTCACTAGCGAAGTTCTTCATCAGTTCTGGATTTGTCAATCCAGCAATTCAGATCCACTCCTCAGCTTGTTCGCCTCAGGATCTAGAAGTTGATTCCCTTGCTCACAGCTTCAAGACTCCATTGCTAACCTTCGCAATCCCAACCTTAGGGATTTAGAACTCCATTGACTTCGGTTCCATCGAAGGATTATGGAACGTCATGGAGGAGAGGATTTAGAGAGAGAAAATGAGTAGTGAGATGTTCGAAGTTTGAATGAATTATATTCTATGTATTCTATGTGAATCTGTCTCTGTCTCCTACAGAATATGTACAAACATATATATATATATAGGCATCTACCTAACTAACTAACTTAACTAATAACTTAGAAAACTTAAGTTAACGACTAAACTAACTAACTAATTACATAATTTACAGAATAATTAACTAATTACAGCTCAGATCTTAACAAGTTACAGCTTATCCTTAGCTAATCACAGCACAGCACCAACTAATAACAGCTCACTACTTAAATTACTAAGGTGCAGAAGTAGGAGAGAAGGCAGCAGGAAACAACACTGGTGCCGAGTGGATTCTGGAGGGAACAATCGCTGTTTTAAATATCAGCCTTTTCGCTTGAGCGAACTGGGTTCTCGCTTGGGCGAACTTGAAATATGTACTGCAATATTGCTTTCTCGCTTAAGTGTTATGGAGAACCTTGGGCGAGGGGTGAGATTTTTGGGGTCACGCTTGAGCGACCTGGCTCGCTTGAATAAATTTTTGACCCTCGCTTTAGCGAATTTAACTCTCGCTTGAGCGAATTGATTATTCAATCAGCACTCTGAAATTGACGCTCGGGTTCTTCTTTTTATTTCAATCGGTTAACTGTTCTATTTTAGAGTCGGTATCTTTTGGACTCTTTTCAGTCAGATTTGTGAAGTCTCACTCGGATTTTCCAAAACTCGCTCGGCTTTTTCCTTTCGGCTTGAGCGATCCTTTTCCGGCATCAATAAACAACTAATTTGCCCAGCATTTGTTTACTGATTGTCCAGTATTTGCATGCTGGGTTAATGAAAACTCAATTTCTTAACTAATTAATGTTTTTAATCAGTTTCTTTACATAAATTAAGCACTTTTGAAATAATTAACTAAATTATAAATTGTTAGCAATTAATTAAATAATAAGGCTAAACTAATCACTAAACAATGAATTAATTCAAATAAAAAGCAGAATTAATTAAGTCTTTTCAAGACTTATCATTAGGGAATCTTATAAGGTCTTATAAATCACGTGTTTCAAAGTAATACGAGATAATTAAAAGCGATTAATTAATTACCTCTTGATATGTAGAATCAAGACTTTGAAGCAATAGTAACTTCTCCCTTAAGGATTCCACGCGAACACTTCTACCAGATTTCACACTTTCGAAAGCTAGTCATGGGAGCGTGACCTCCATAACATTTTGATAAGTGCTATTTCATATTGATTTAATACTTCAATTACACTTATTTTGGAAAGAATTTAACTAGATTAGTAATTAATTAAGCATGATTTTTGTTGTAAATAACACATTTTGTAAAAGAACTTGATTTGTCAAAATATGTGAAGAAAGGTGCCAGAAGTTCCAAAGAAACCAAGAAACATCAGCATAAAGCCTAGAGCCGCTTGAGCGTGGCACATGCCACGCTTAAGCGAATATCTAAGGAGGCAAGTTGTGACGTCCTTAGTAATTTTCCGAATAAATTTTTTGCGTTTTAAAAATCATTTTTGAAATTTGTAATAAGTCATGTAAAAGTTGATAAACGCGGTTTATTATCATACTAGTCGCGAATAATTAAAGTCATGAAATATTTATATAGCGGAAACGATTTAGAAAAATACAGTACATGAAACATTATTGAACTGTTCTATACAGGGGGTGTAGAAGTATGTTTGTTGAACAATTCAAAATGTATATAAAATGTCAATCTGATACAAAGCAATGTGCGTAAATGTACAGATAAGGAGTGTCTTTGTATGTTGAGGCGGAGTGCAGTATGCGCGGGCGGTGTGCAGTCCGCCTGACGGGATCTTCTTTGTCTTGACCCGATTGGGGGTGGTACCTGCAATCGTTCTCCAACGCTCAAGTCAGTATTTCAGAATACTTAAAGACTTAGAAAGCTAATCTGAGAGAATTATGCAAGTAAGAGAGTGTAAGGTTCAGAATTGGGGGGATCCCTTATACCTTTTTGATAGAGGTTTATATACCTGTTACTGGTACTCCATTATTGGTAGGACCCGTTCCTTGTTTTCAGGCATAATGCTGAAAAGGTGGTGGGTCCCTGCGCCGTTTACAAGCACCATTATTGTAGTAGGTATCTCCACTTGTCTGGAAAGCGTCAATGCTTTATTATTTTATTGTTATTCCCCTTTATGCGTGACAGCGTGATTCCCATTATTAACCTCTCAAGACAGAGTCAATCTCGTGTCGGGGTTGTGAGTATGGGCTCGCTACGCAGTATGGGAAATTCAATATTCCGCCAGTATTGAGCCTATGGCTTGGCGGAGTAATATGCATTGGGAACATTTCATGCATGTGTATAAGATATTCAATATTTTCCACCTTGGCGGAGTAACAAATTTTGGCGGAGTTACGTTCCTTGGCGGAGTAACATGCCTTGGCGGAGTAAGGCGCCTTGGCGGAGTAGCATGCCTTGGCGGAGTAGCATGCCTTGGCGGAGTTACGTTTCTTGGCGGAGTAACATGCCTTGGCGGAGTTACTTGCCCTGGCGGTATACACTCCGTATAGAAGTAATCGTAATGTATTTGAAGCGTACTTCTCTTTATTCAAAATGCTGACCTGGCAAAGCATTAAAGCCATGCTCTTGGGGGCCGGTGTTAGGACCGGATCAATTATATTATTACAACCCATCAAATTAAAATAAAGTCAAATTCCAAGCAATAATTCACGTAAACTCCATTCATGGCATCACTCTTCATTTTGTGTAGCATTCACTGTAAAAATTAATGTAAGAGTGAGACAGAATATAGAATAAATATAAAATAAATAAAATTGCACAAACACAACCAACAAGGCATAATGATATGATGAATATGCCAAACAAGTTCAATTATAATTAATAAATCTTTAATTAGTCAAATGATGTCATGCTGGATCCATTTGGTTTGGTGGGAATACTGCCGTAAAAAGTCTCAAAAAGACTCCAGTAGGAATTAGCATAACCATGAATCCCTACACTTTCATGGCTCCTACGAAAATAAGTGCACAAGTAGGAATTAGCATAACCATGAATCCCTACACTTTCATGGCTCCTACAGTACCGAAGTACACAAGTAGGACTTAGCATAACCATGAATCCCTACACTCCATGGCTCCTACAAAAATAAGGCTTAAACTCATCATAGAGTAACCCCCCACCAGGGTAGGCAATCATGGAACCCCTAAATTCCATGGTGCGTCCAAATGCTTATGATGCATGAATGCCTTTAATTCTCTTTATCATTTAACATACCATGATATCAACATTTCCAAAACCACTTGGAAAACCACAAGTCCTCAAAGGACACATCACATATAATAATTTTCAGAATCATGGATTTACTGTTTCAATCACATGTATCAATAACCGCAAGACATTCATGTATATATATATATATATCAATTTAGTCATTCGTAATTATTCACCACCAAAGTATACAAACTGTATGATACTCATTAGACACTCAACATCATCCATAACAATTCATAGTCACTCAAGAAATCAATAATAAATTGTTACCCATAGGTAAAATATCATTTTCATCCATAATAACCATTATAAGTAATTTTCAGCATTTCCAACAGCAACAAACGTTAGTAAAACAGCCATAACATGAGCAAATCAAATCCTTTTTCAGTGATTCCTCTTTCTGTAGTTCCATAATAGAATTATCTACAACTTTCATGAAGACCATAAATTCAAATTCCAAACAGAAACACCACTTATCCACAGATTACAACACTGCCTCAAGGAGAGTTTTCAAAACATACATATGATAGTATTTTCAACGTTTCTGGAGCTACAAACATAATTTTGGCATGGAACCAATTCTAAATTACTCATAACACAATTACCTAAAACTTTCATGAAGAAACCAATCACTAATTCTCACCACAAAATTTTTAGTTTTAAAAATAAAAGTCATGTTGTTCAAATTCCACATTCTGCAGTTTTCCAGGTAATCTCGCTCGGGTGAGATGGGTTCTCGCTCAAGCGAGAGCCCGAGAACCACTCTTATATGGCAATCGGTTTTTGGGCAATTCTCGCTTAGGCGAGAGTAAACCTTGCTCAAGCGAGCTTGCCCAGTATCACTGTTTTGGCTGCTGGGTGAAATTCGCTCAGGCGAGTGGGGTCTCGCTCGGGCGAAGGCGAATAAATTGAACTACTGAACAAAATTCGCTCAGGCGAGTGGTCTTTGAAGAATGGTATTCGCTCCAGCGAAGTAAGTGGAAAGACATAGTGTTAAAAGAGAAAAGGAAGTTACAGGGGTTACTCGCTCAAGCGAATACCGACTCGCTTGAGCGAGACACTCAAGCCTCGCTTGGGCGGAACCAGCGAGCGTGGGTGAAAATAGTCCAGAACCAAGTTAATACCAACTCCCAGCACTCGGTTTTTCACTTATCTTGAGCTACAATTGTCCTTTTAACCTCAAACCACTTTCTACAGATTCATAACTTAATTATCTATAATTTTTGTGAAGACATCAAAGGCTAATTATGCATGTATAATTCGCAGAATATTTATATATACACAAAACATAGGATAAATGTTTCAATTGGACATGCTGTAGTAATTTGGCTATAACTCATGCTATACACATCCAAATCAGTCGGTTCAAGTCTCAAAATTCACATAACAAAAAGGTCTACAACTTTGATAAAGGAATCAGAATCAAATTCACATGTTTTTAGCTTCAAAATTGAGCAACAAGATACGAAAATAATACTAGAATCCTAGAACAGCATACAATTCTACCCATTCCATATTTATTCACAACCCTGTCCCCTCTTACTTGGTTTGCTGACTGAAAAAAAATGGCCTCCTTGCTGTCCTTGCTCCCGTTCGAAGTGTATTGAGGAAGAAGAGTAAAAGAGAGGAAGATGGTATACTGTCTTTTCTGTTTTCTAAGAGTTTCTGAAGGGATAGTGGTTTGTTTAATAATGCAAAAGCAGTGGGAGATAAGCTCTTTGTGAGTGGATCGTAGTGGGCTGTTAGTGGGTTCATTAGTGGAAATAATAGAGGTTTAATTAATAAAGTGGCTATCTTAATGCCCATTACTGGTAGTCCTACGTACTAGGGCTGAATAATGGGTTTAGTTATATTAAAATAAGCATAAGAGACAAAATTGGAGTCAAAAGGTTACTCCTGACACTGAATACCGACTGGAATTCCACTCGGTCAGCCTATAAACCGACTGGAATTCCACCAGCAGTGTGAAAAATAAAAATAGAAACAGCGTCCCACTCAGAATCCATAATCCTTCCTCACCCGGATTATTTCCCAATCAAACACCACTCGGTGTATTCCAACCACAACACAATCGGGATTACATTACACTTTCATCACTCGGTATATTATCACCTTATGCACTCGGAGAAAACATAGACCTTCCTTTACTCAAAAGGGGTCTTCCACATGCATACATTCCTCGGAATATTCCAGCCAAATCCACTCAGCATATGATAACTTATTCATTCAGGAGTTTTACACGTTCATCACTCGGTATACCGACTCCCAGAGTCAAACCTCACTCGGTAACTAACTCTAAGCCCGACCAATGCCCATTCGATCTTCACTCGGTATTCATACCTTTTCTCATCTGAGGAATTACTTAACCATTCATTCATCAGAGACAAGCATCACAGTCAAGTCTCACTCGGACACAGCCATTACTTAGTCACTCAGAATACGGGTTACATGATTCACTCGGAATATGTATAATATCTTTCGCTCGGATATTAACACTTAGGAATATAGAAGTATTTCCCACTCGGGTTTCACTCGGTTAATCATTACTTAGCCAAGATCAGACCAACTTCTTCAACTACGTTTCACTCAGAGTCCATCAGGGCCATTACCACTCGGAAAAAGGCCCATACATACGAGTCTCACTCGGAATTTGGCTTATATACATGAGAGTCACTCGGTTATTCATCTCTTAGCATCACAGACTAACCTTCCTTGAATTGCTCTTCACTCGGAATCCTTTAAGGCTTTCACCAGAAAAGAAGCCATATGCATAAGCTCCATTCAGAAACGAATTTTCCTTTGCTCTCCTTTCGGAAATGAAGCATTCGGGAAACTTTTATTCAGAGATGGAAACGCCTAACAATGTATGACTCAGAATTGAGTCATTGGAAAATACTTGACTCAGAATTGAGTCTTTCTGGGGTATTTGACTCGGAAATGAGTCATTTGAAGGTGTTTCACTCGGAATAAACCCTCTCATCCATGTTCCACTCGGAAAACACAACCTTCGCTTGGAATTCCTCTTTGTCGCTCGGAATTTTCATTCTTCACCCGGAACAGAGTCCCTTTTCACTCAGACAGTCCTTTCTAAGGCATATTATACTCGGAAAAAGAATATTATAACTAAAGGTCTATATAAATTCCATAATTATACTCAAAAATGGAATTTTTGAAGTACTACAAGCCATCCACTGGATGTCTTATTCATCGATTATTACTTACAGATCTTCAATACCTCATAATTTACAAAATAAGACTATTATTAAAAGCAGGATATTACATTTCTCCCACCCTAATAAAAATTTCATCCTCGAAATTTAACTTAACGCTCTCCTTAGTGAAACAGTCCTGGATATTGCGTTCTCATAGCATCTTCACGCTCCCAAGTCAGAGTTACATCATTTCCTTGTTTCCATGCAACCTTAACCAATGGTACATTCTTGTTTCTCAGACGTTTAATCGACCTTTCTATGATCTGTGTGGGTTCTGTAGAGATGGTCAGATTTTCTCTAACTTCAACATCATCATTAGCAATCACATGAGTGGGGTCTTGTACATACTTCCTCAATTGTGATACATGAAACACATTGTGTAAATTTGCAAGATGAGGAGGAAGTGCAATCTGATACGCCACTGTACCAATCCTCTTTAGAATCTCATATGGTCCAATGAACTTTGGACTTAATTTCTTACTCTTCAATGCTCGGCCAATCCCCTTGTGAGGTGAAACCTTCAAAAATACATGATCACCAACTTGGAATTCAAGTGGTTTCCTCCTTTTATCATAATAGTGCTTCTGTCTATCTTGGGATGCCTTCATCTTCTCTCTGATTACTTCTATTTGTTCAGTAGTCTGCTGCACAATTTCAGGTCCTAACGCCAAACTTTCACCAGTTTCTAAACAACAAAGGGGCGTTCGACACTTTCTACCACACAATGCTTCAAATGGAGCCATACCAATACTGCTATGGTAACTATTGTTATACGTGAATTCAATCAGTGGAAGAAACTGCTACCAACTACCACCATGTTCAAGCATACAAGATCGCAGTAAGTCTTCCAAACTTTGTATGGTACGCTCTGACTGTCCATCTGTTTGGGGATGATAAGCTGAACTTAATCGAAGTCTCGAACCCAACTCCTGATGCAAGCTTCCCCAAAATCGGGAAGTGAACCTCGGATCTCTATCTGACACAATACTAGATGGTACACCATGAAGTCTCACGATCTCTTTCACATATAATTATGCCAACTTTTGTAGAGAATTCTTCATATTCATTGGAAGGAAGTGAGCTGACTTAGTCAATCTGTCTACAATAACCCAGATTGCATCGTTTCCTGAACGAGTCCTTGGTAATCCTGACACAAAGTCCATTGAAATATCATCCCATTTCCAGACAGGAATCTCCAATGGTTGTAGTTCACCAGATGGCTTTTGATGTTCCACTTTGGCTTTTTGACACACCAGACATGAAGACACATATTCAGCTATTTCTTTCTTCATCCTTGGCCACCAAAAGCTTTTCTTCAGATCTTGATACATCTTAGTTGATCCAGGATGAATGCTCAACATACTTTTATGCGCTTCTTCTAGAATTGTCCTTCTCAGATCAACATCATCTGGTACACAAATTCTGCTTCTGATTCTCTAAATTCCATCTGATCCTTCTTGTAATCCCATATCCTTTCCATTCGTCTGCAACTCTCTCAACTCCTGTAGTTGCAAGTCCTTTATCTGTATTTCACCTATCAGTTTCAGAAAATCATTGGTTATTTTCAAAGTTCCCAACGTCATACTTTTTGAGGATTTCAACTCCACACCCAAGTTCATATCTCTGAACTGTTCTATCATCTCCATCTCTTTTACCATTAAGGATACCATATGAATGGATTTCCTGCTAAGTGCATCTGCTACCACATTTGCTTTTCCTGAATGGTACTTCAAATCAAAATCATAATCTTTAAGAAACTCCATCCACCTACGCTGTCTCATGTTCAATTCCTTCTGATCGAACAAATACTTTAAGCTCTTGTGGTCACTGAACACTTCAAACTTGACTCCATACAAATAGTGTCTCCAGATTTTTAAAGCAAATACCACCGCTGCCAATTCTAGATCATGCATCGGGTAGTTCATTTCATGTGGTCTCAACTGTCTAGAAGCATAGGCAACCACCTTCCGTTGCTGCATCAAAACACAACCTAAGCCCATCTTAGAAGCATCACAATAAACCACAAAGTCTTCTTGTGGATTAGGCAAAGTTAAGACTGGAGCAGATGTAAGCTTCGTTTTTAGTTCCTGGAAACTTTTCTCACACTCTGGAGTCCAATCAAAAGGTTGATTCTTCCGGGTTAGACGAGTCATTGGTAGGGCAATTCGAGAAACCCCTCGATGAATCTCCGATAATAACCAGCTAACCCTAGGAAGCTTCGTATTTCAGTGACTGAAGTAGGTATCTCCCAGTTTGTTACAACGTCTATTTTAGAAGGATCCACAGACACTCCTTCGCTTGAGATTACATGGCCTAGAAACTTTACCTCCTTCAACCAGAATTCACATTTAGACGACTTGGCATACAACTGCTTCTCTTTCAGAATCTGTAATACCACTCGAAGATGTTTTTCATGTTCCTCCCACGTCTTAGAATAAATCAGAATGTCATCAATGAAGATAATAACAAACTGATCTAAGTATAAATGAAACACTCGATTCATGTAATCCATGAATACAACTGGGGCATTGGTTACTCCGAAAGGCATCACAAGATACTCGTAATGACCATAGCATGTTCTAAAGGCTGTCTTCGTAATATCCTCAGACTTGACACGAATCTGATGGTATCCCGATCGTAGATCAATCTTGGAAAATACAGTAGCACCTCTCAATTGATCTATCAAATCATCAATTCTGGGCAAAGGATATCTATTCTTCACCGTCAATTTGTTCAATTGACGATAATCTACACATAATCTCATGCTTCTATCTTTCTTCTTGACAAGTAATACTGGCGCTCCCCATGGTGACACACTAGGCCTGATGAAATGTTTCTCCAACAACTCCTTAATTTGCTTCTTCAGTTCTGCCAGTTCAATAGGTGACATATGATATGGGGCCTGAGATACTGGTTCTGCTCCTGGAATTAAGTCAATTGAGAATTTTATCTCGCGTTCTGGAGGTAAACTTGAGACATCCTCGGGAAATACTTCAGGGAATTCAGAAACAACTGGCATCTTGATTGCTTTAGATTCACCATCTCCTTTGGAAAGAGTAAACAAGGCAAATAATTGAATTTCACCTTGTAAGGTAAAGACCTTGAGGTTGTCAGAAATAAGATTTTCTTCTGATAGAAATATCACGGTCTTGTTATGATAATCCACCAAGACTCGATTCGCTGATAACCATTTCATCCCTAGGATTACTTCCAGATCCTTCAAAGGTAAACAAAGAAGATCGACAAGAAAGTTTTTACCTTCTATGAGCACAGAAGAATCGTTACACACCTTAGTAGTCCTAAGTTGTGTACCGGTGGGAGTGGAAACAATCAGATCATATCTCATAGGATTCACAGGTAATTGAAGACGTCCAACACACTCATCAGAAATAAATGAATGTGTAGCACCAGAATAAAATAACACAAATAAGATTGTACCATTGATCTCACACTTACTTTGCACGAGGTCATCAGCTTGGTCTGCCTCTGAACCACTGATAGCAAAGACTCTTCCTGTTGCCGGTTGCAATCTTTGGTCTGTTGACCCTCTATTCTATTTTGGAGGTTGATCAGCACGCGTGTTTCCTCCACGACCTCCCTGATAATCGGAACCTCTTTGATGATTCATAGTGTTGTTGTTTTGGCGGTTCTAGGGGCAATTTGTACTGATGTGACCTTTCTGATTACAACGATAGCAAGTGACATCTTCAAGACTTCTGTTACAATCACGTATATGATGGTTACCTCCGCACTTTAGACATCTCATATTGTTACGTCTTTCAGAAGATGATGATGATGATCCTCCCTTGAAACGACTTGGATAGAACGATCCTCTCCTTTTGAAAGCAACGGGTTGAGGTCTCAGTTGTCTATTGGCCTTTTCTTATGCCAACCTGGCTTGGTGATTTTCTTCAAAAATTCGGCATTTATTAATCAAGATGGGGAAACTCCGAATTTCTTGATATCCGATAGCCTCTTTGATTTCAAGATTCAGCCGGTTCTCGAATTTGACATATTTTGAGGCTTCAGCACCAGCCTGTTGAAAAGGAGGGTAAAAGAGAGATAATTCTTCAAATTTTGCAGCATACTCACCAACAGACATTGAGCCTTGTTTCAGCTCTATAAATTCCAGCTCTTTTCGGCTTTTCACACTCGCTGGAAAATATTTCTCCAGGAAATAGTCTTTGAAG
The DNA here is from genome assembly GCA_037962975.1 of Clitoria ternatea. Taxonomy (NCBI): domain Eukaryota; kingdom Viridiplantae; phylum Streptophyta; class Magnoliopsida; order Fabales; family Fabaceae; genus Clitoria; species Clitoria ternatea. The sequence goes on from CM075673.1 coordinate 48,171,077, forward strand.
TTGATCCAGTCCAAAGGTCTGTCGGTATCAATCATACGAGTTCTGGCATGTATCCACCAGTTTTCTGCTTCCTCAACCATCATATATGTGGCATACTCCACCTTTTCGAATTCTGTGCAGGGCAAGGCTCTGAAGATGTGCTCCATTTCCTTAACCTATAGGTATGCTACCTCCGGATTATAACCTCCTTTGAATTGTGATGGCTTCCTTTTTAGGAAGTGATCCAACCCATGAAGTCCTCCAGCACTTCTCGGTTGATTTTGTCTTTCTATGGCTTTAGCCAAGCGGTTGAATGCAGCTGCCATATCGTGGTTGTTGTTGTTGTTTCTTGCCATCCTACATTCGTAGTTTGGTTTATACTAATTCTAAGGGAAAATATATTGTATTATAACATAACTATAAGTATTCTACAGTTTATCAGTTAAGCAATAAATTGTATAACACATTTATCATATTACCAAACAGTAATCAAACAAATCATTTTGTAATTTATCAGTTAGGCAAATCATATAGCACACACTTAACATAGTTTCAAACAAGTAATCAAACAATTCACATAGTATATCAAGAATGAACACATGTCATAGCAATTGGTCCTGAATTTTTGAAAATGCTCTGATACCACCAAGGTGACGTCCTTAGTAATTTTCCGAATAAATTTTTCACGTTTTAAAAATCATTTTTGAAATTTGTAATAAGTCATGTAAAAGTTGATAAACGCGGATTACTATCATACTAGTCGCGAATAATTAAAGTCATGAAATATTTATATAGTGGAAACGATTTAGAAAAATACAGTACATGAAACATTATATTATTACAACCCATCAAATTAAAATAAAGTCAAATTCCAAGCAATAATTCACGTAAACTCTATTCATGGAATCACTCTTCATTCTGTGTAGCATTCACTATAAAAATTAATGTAAGAGTGAGACAGAATATAGAATAAATATAAAATAAATAAAATTACACAAACACAACCAACAAGGCATAATGATATGATGAATATGCCAAACAAGTTCAATTATAATTAATAAATCTTTAATTAGTCAAATGATGTCATGCTGGATACATTTGGTTTGGTGGGAATACTGCAGTAAAAACTCTCAAAAAGACTCCAGTAGGAATTAGCATAACCATGAATCCCTACACTTTCATGGCTCCTGCAGTACCGAAGTACACAAGTAGGACTTAGCATAACCATGAATCCCTACACTCCATGGCTCCTGCAAAAATAGGGCTTAAACTCATCATAGAGTAACCCCCCACCAGGGTAGGCAATCATGGAACCCCTAAATTCCATGGTGCGTCCAAATGCTTATGATGCATGAATGCCTTTAATTCTCTTTATCATTTAACATACCATGATATCAACATTTCCAAAACCACTTGGAAAACCATAAGTCCTCAAAGGACACATCACATATAATAATTTTCAAAATCATGGATTTACTGTTTCAACCACATGTATCAATAACCGCAAGCCATTCATGTATATATATATATATCAATTTAGTCATTCGTAATTATTCACCACCAAAGTATACAAACTGTATGATACTCATTAGACACTCAACATCATCCATAACAATTCATAGTCACTCAAGAAATCAATAATAAATTGTTACCCATAGGGAAAATATCATTTTCATCCATAATAACCATTATAAGTAATTTTTAGCATTTCCAACAGTAACATACGTTAGTAAAACAGCCATAACATGAGCAAATCAAATCCTTTTTCAGTGATTCCGCTTTCTATAGTTCCATAATAGAACTATCTACAACTTTCATGCAGATCATAAATTCAAATTCCACACAAAAACACCACTTATCCACAGATTACAACACTGCCTCAAGGAGAGTTTTCAAAACATGCATATGATAGTATTTTCAACATTTCTGGAGCTACAAAAATAATTTTGGCATGGAACCAATTCTAAATTACTCATAACACAATTATCTAAAACTTTCATGAAGAAACCAATCACTAATTCTCACCATAAAATTTTTAGTTTTAAAAATAAAAGTCATGTTGTTCAAATTCCACATTCTGCAGTTTTCCAGGTAATCTCGCTCGGGCGAGATAGGTTCTCGCTCAAGCGAGAACCCCTTGGCAGTCGGTTTCTGGGATGGGTTCTCGCTCAAGCGGGTTCCGTTCTCGCTCAAGCGAGAACCACTCTTATATGGCAATCGGTTTCTGGGCAATTCTCGCTTAGGCGAGAGTAAACCTCGCTCAAGCGAGCTTGCCCAGTATCAGTGTTTTGGCTGCTGGGTGAAATTCGCTCAGGCGAGTGGGGTCTCGCTCGGGCGAAGGCGAATGAAATGAACTACTAAACAAAATTCGCTCAGGCGAGTGGTCTTTGAAGAATGGTATTCGCTCCAGCGAAGTAAGTGGAAAGACATAGTGTTAAAAGAGAAAAGGAAGTTACAGGGGTTACTCGCTCAAGCGAATACCGACTCGCTTGAGCGAGACATGCAAGCCTCGCTTGGGCAGAACCAGCGAGCGTGGGTGAAAATGGTCCAGAACCAAGTCAATACCAACTCCCAGCACTCGGTTTTTCACATATCTTGAGCTACAATCGTCCTTTTAACCTTAAACCACTTTCTACAGATTCATAACTTAATTATCTACAATTTTCGTGAAGACATCAAAGGCTAATTATGCATGTATAATTCCCAGAATATTTATATATACATAAAATATAGGATAAATGTTTCAATCGGACATGCTGTAGTAATTTGGCTATAACTCATGCTATACACATCCAAATCAGTCGGTTCAAGTCTCAAAATTCACATAACAAAAAGGTCTACAACTTTGATAAAGGAATCAGAATTAAATTCACATGTTTTCAGCTTCAAAATTGAGCAACAAGATACGAAAATAATACTTGAGTCCTAGAACAGCATACAATTCTACCTATTCCATATTTATTCACAACCCTGTCCCCTCTTACTTGGTTTGCTGACTGAAAAAAATGGCCTCCTTGCTGTCCTTGCTCCCGTTTGAAGTGTATTGAGGAAGAAGAGTAACAGAGAGGAAGATGGTATACTGTCTTTTCTGTTTTCTAAGAGTTTCTGAAGGGATAGTGGTTTGTTTAATAATGCAAAAGTAGTGGGAGACAAGCTCTTTGTGAGTGGATCGTAGTGGGCTGCTAGTGGGTTGATTAGTGGAAATAATGGAGGTTTAATTAATAAAGTGGCTATCTTAATGCCCATTACTGGTAGTCCTACGTACTAGGGCTGAATAATGGGTTTAGTTATATTAAAATAAGCATAAGAGACAAAATTGGAGTCAAAAGGTTACTCCTGACACTGAATACCGACTGGAATTCCACTTGGTCAGCCTATAAACCGACTGGAATTCCACCAGCAGCGTGAAAAATAAAAATAGAAACAGCGTCCCACTCAGAATCCATAATCCTTCCTCACCCGGATTATTTCCCAATCAAACACCACTCAGTGTATTCCAACCACAACACAATCGGGATTACATTACACTTTCACCACTCGGTATATTATCACCTTATGCACTCGGAGAAAACATAGACCTTCCTTTACTCAAAAGGGGTCTTCCACATGCATACATTACTCGGAATATTCCAGCCAAATCCACTCAGCATATGATAACTTATTCATTCAGGAGTTTTACACGTTCATCACTCGGTATACCGACTCCCAAAGTCAAACCTCACTCGGTAACTAACTCCAAGCCCGACCAACCCCCATTCGATCTTTACTCGGTATTTATACCTTTTCTCATCTGAGGAATTACTTAACCATTCATTCATCAGAGACAAGCATCACAGTCAAGTCTCACTCGGACACAGCCATTACTTAGTCACTCAGAAAACGGGTTACATGATTCACTCGGAATATGTATAATATCTTTCACTCGGATATTAACACTTAGGAATATAGAAGTATTTCCCACTCGGGTTTCACTCGGTTAATCATTACTTAGCCAAGATCAGACCAACTTCTTCAACTACGTTTCACTCAGAGTCCATCAGGGCCATTACCACTCAGAAAAAGGCCCATACATACGAGTCTCACTCGGAATTTGGCTTATATACATGAGACTCACTCGGTTATTCGTCTCTTGGCATCACAGACTAACCTTCCTTGAATTGCTCTTCACTCGGAATCTTTTAAGGCTTTCACCAGAAAAGAAGCCATATGCATAAGCTCCATTCGGAAACGAATTTTCCTTTGCTCTCCTCTCGGAAATGAAGCATTCGGGAAACTTTTATTCAGAGATGGAAACGCCTAACAATGTATGACTCAGAATTGAGTCATTGGAAAATACTTGACTTGGAATTGAGTCTTTCTGGGGTATTTGACTCAGAAATGAGTCATTTGAAGATGTTTCACTCGGAATAAACCCTCTCAGCCATGTTCCACTCGGAAAACACAACCTTCGCTCGGAATTCCTCTTTGTCGCTCGGAATTTTCATTCTTCACCCGGAACAGAGTCCTTTTTCACTCAGACAGTCCTTTCTAAGGCATATTATACTCGGAAAAAGAATATTATAACTAAAGGTCTATATAAATTCCATAATTATACTCAAAAATGGAATTTTTGAAGTACTACAAGCCATCCACTGGATGTCTTATTCGTCGATTATTACTTACAGATCTTCAATACCTCATAATTTACAAAATAAGACTATTATTAAAAGCAGGATGTTACACAAGTACCAGTAGGAGCCCTCCACGCTTGAGCGAAAGAGGGGACGCTTGAGCGAAATAGCCTCACACTTGAGCCTAGCTTGGAGGGCGCTCAAGTGTGGTTTGGAAAAACTTCAGGACAAGAAGACTCAGCATCAGGTCCCTCCCCACGCTTAAGCGTAAGCAAAGGACACTCAAGCGCAACCCCGAGCTCGCTAGGGCGTGAGTTAACCGTGGATTGAACATGGTATAAGAAGAAGAGCGCTTGAGCACAAGCATTCCACGCCTGAGCGTGACTGATAGATAGCAAAGCATGAGTTCGAGCTCGCCCAAGCGTGGATCAAGCGTGGAACTAGCGTATTGGACAGGAAGGCCACGCTTAAGCATGGTTAAGATAGCTTGAGCGTGAGACAACCAGTGAACATCAGGACCCTTCACGCTTGAGCGTGGCATTTAAGCTCAAGCGTGACTCATGCAGCATGGGATTTCCAATTTTTTTATTCACCAATGGTGTGATGCCAACTCACCCACTTTCTTATGTTTATGCATGTCTCTGAAAGATGCTTCATGGGCTCTATGCAAGTGGGCAAGGGCAGCTGAAGCATAACCTTTATAAATCAAGCAGAGAACAACATCAAGGATCATCAAGTTGGATCGAAGAGATCATCTTCTTCATTTTATCAAACACTTTTCCTGCATTTTTCACTTTATATTTATTACAAAATCTTCTTAGGTGAAAATGCATAGCATGAGTGGCTAAAATTTCCTTTATGGGGTTGGTTGTAATCCATTCAATCCTGAAGTAACGCTGCTGTAAGTTTTTATGTGTGTAATAAGATTTGATAAGTTTCTGTATTTCCTTCTGCGTTTAATGCCTGAAAGTACTTGATCACTATTTTCTTGTTTTAAGTTTTCTCAAGTATGCTGGGAAGTGACTTTTGAAAGCAGATCTGAAAGAAATACTTGTTGTGAGTAGGTGGCCAGGGATGGCATCTAACGCAATAAACATCAAAACAATCGATCAATAATACTGGAATGATTTCAAGATGACTAAGGGATCAGCGGTTTGAAATCATTCTTATGAATTTTGTAGTCGAGGGATCGATGCAAATGACTTTGATTGTGGCATAGAAATTATCTTTTCAAGTTACTTACATAAAACTTATGCAACTTACAGAAGGTAAGATGTGATGAAACCAATCCCTGTTTTACAAAACTGATTTTTCTCAAAACCATTCACTGTTATCTTTTGTAAAAATTTTACTTTCTGTTATTTATATTTTTTTATCAGCATCATTCACAACAAACTAAAACAAAATCTTCTATCAACTCAATTCAAAACTAAGATTTTCATGCTAACACCTCCTCAGTGTAACGACATCTATACTATATTACAATCTCTGTGTTTAAACTTGGAACAACCATTCCATTGAGTTCATATTATACAACCTTGATTCTCTTTCCTTGAACACTTCATTTCCTTGTATGAACCAAATAAAAATAAGCTTACCAAGTTTTGGCGCCGCAGCCGGGGAGGTGATTTAAGTTTGAACATTTTAGCATTGAATTGACAAGACAGTGTACATAAAATTGTTTTCAATTTCTTTTGTGTGGTAACTTAGCTATTTTGAGTACTTGATTTATGATCTTGAGAGGACAGGGTACAAAAGAACAACTTGCATTCGATCCAGAGATAGATAGGTTCCTCAAGAAAATCAAGAAAGCCAAGCAGAACTTCCACGCAGGACAAACTTCCTCTGATACAATGGATGTCAACAGCAATAATCAAAACCCACCAAGGAGAACACTTGGAGATTACACTCTATAACAAGGACCCAGACACTACTCAAGCATTGCTATGCCAAATACAATCAGGGCTATAGAAATGAAACCTATATTCCTTAGTTTAATTAGTTCCCACTAATTCCATGGAATGTCCAGTGAAGATCCATACACTCACTTGGCCACATTCTATGAATTAGTAGAAACAATGGGCTTTGAACAGGAAGTAATTAAAGTAGAGCATATCTAAGACTATTTCTTTTTTCTCTTGCAGGTAAAGCTAAAGAATGGCTCCAGTCGCACCCAAACCAAAGCCTGAACAATTGGGACACAGTGGAAGAGAAGTTCCTACACAGATTTTTCCCACCATCTAGATTTATCAAGGCTAAGTCAGATATTACAACATTTAAACAAAGCCATGATGAACATTTTTGTAAAGCATGGGAACGTTTCAAATCTCTCCTGAGAAGATGCCCAAACCATGGCTTAGAAGATATTGCCCAATTGAATATCTTTTATAGTGGACTTAAAACAGATACCAAAATGATACTGGATACAGCAGCTGGAGGCACTATGATGATAGTGGATGCAGAGTAAGCTACAAGAATCATTGAAGCATTATCATCCACAGATTACCAAGCTCAACATGATAGAACACAAGTCCAGAAGAAGGGAATGTTGGAACTCAATACAACAGATGCCATTTTGGCTCAAAATAAAATTTTGACACAACAAATTGAAGCTCTGACACAGCAAATGGCAAAACTCCCTCAACAACTACATGTTGTACAATCCTCTGTAGGCAACCAACAAGCACAAATGAGATGTGATTTTTATGGAGAAGAACATCAGAATGGACACTGTCAAAGAGAGCAAGGAGACCAATCCATCCTTTATATGAATAGCCAAGGTAAGCAGGGTAACTTCAATAACAATGCTTATTCTAACAACTTTTCACAGGGATGGAGAAATAATCAAAATGGTGGATGGAAGCAAGAGGCAAGCACTTCCAATAGACAACAACCTTATCAACAAGGTCCTTCCTTGACAGAAAGGACATCAAAACTAGAGGACACTCTAGAAAAATTCATGCAGGTCTCAATCACCAATCAAAAAAACACTGATGCTTCAATAAGAAACCTGGAGACTCAAGTGGGGCAATTGGCTTGTCAAATTGTAGAACATCATAACTCTCAATTTGGAGCTAATACCCATCCAAATCCGAAGGAACAATGCAAAGCAATCACAACACGAAGTGGAAAGGTCATTGGACAACAAGAAGAAAAGGGTGAAAAGGAGGAAGAAAAGGTGGAAGGAAAAAATTATGAAAAAGAAACAAAGGAGGAAGATAGTGAAAAGAAAAATAAAAAGAATAATGATGTATATATGAAGAAGGATGAAGTTGAAAAAGAAAAAAAGAAATAAATAAAAGAAGGAAAGAATAAGGTAGATGACCTAGTACCACAGCTGAAAAGTTTACCATATCCAAAGAATCCTTCAAAAATAGACAAGGAGAGGCAATTTGCAAGATTTATGGACATCTTCAAAAGGTTACAAATAAACATACCTTTTGTGGAAGCCATGGAGCAAATGCCAATGTACGCAAAGTTCATGAAGGAGCTCTTATTAAAGAAAAAAAAGATTTTCTGAAGAAACAGTGGAACTCGCCGCAGGATGCAGTGCCATCATTCAAAAAGCACTGCCTGAGAAAACAAAGGACCCTGGGAGTTTCATAATTCCAGTAACTATTGGCACTTTGCCAGTACGAAAAGCACTCTTAGACTTGGGAGCTAGCATTAACCTAAAGCCTCTCTCATTGGTAAAAAGAATCGGAGATCTCGAGGTGAAACCAACACGGATGACTCTCCAACTTGCTGATCGATCTATGAAGTTTCCATATGGCATAGCGGAGGATACGCTAGTACGAGTTAACAAATTCGTATTCCCTGTAGATTTTGTCATCATGGACATTGAAGAAGATGTAGAAGTACCCCTCATTTTGGGAAGGCCTTTCATGAAAACTGCAAAGGTGATTATTGATGTGGACGATGGTAAACTAAAGGTAAGAGTGCAAGATGAGGAGGTGAACTTCAATGTGTTTGATGAAATGAGGTATCCAAAGGAAAAGTAGCAGTGCTTCAAAATTAACATTGAAGAAGAGGCCATTAGAGAACAATCCAGTGAATGGCTCAACAAAGATCCACTGGATGAGTTAAACAACGAAGCGATGGGAACAATGGAAGAAGATGGGGAAAACTCGAAGGAGGACAAGCATACCATTCAAAAAGCAATTCATTATGAGAAGCTGTCAGAGAAAGCAAAAGAAGTTGTCCCACCAAAAGTGGAGCTAAAAGCTTTACCTCCACATTTGAAATATGTTTTTCTTGATAATGATAACCAAAAACCTGTTATTATTAATAGGGAATTGACAGGTACAGAGGAAAGGTAATTGATTCAAGTATTGAAGAAGCACTCAACAGCAATTGGATGGAAATTACAAGACTTGAAGGGAATAAGTCCAACCTACTGTATGCACCGCATTTACATGGAACAAGAATTCAAACCAATTGCTCAGCCATAGAGACGCTTGAATCCAACTATGAAGGAAGTAGTGAAAGGGGAGGTAATTAAATTACTAGAAGCTGGTATAATTTATCCAATTTCTGATAGCTCTTGGGTGAGTCCTGTGCAGGTTGTTCCAAAGAAAGGAGGAATCACCGTCATACAAAATCACCGTCATACAGAAAGGAGGATATGCATTGACTATAAAAAACTGAACACAGCAACCAGGAAAGACCATTTTCCTCTACCTTTCATGGACCAAATGCTGGAGAGACTAGCAGGACAAGCATATAATTGCTTTCTGGATGGTTACTCAGGCTACAACCAGATAGCAGTTGCACCAGAAGATCAAGAGAAAACAGCATTCACATGTCCTTTTGGGGTGTTTGCATATAGAAAAATGCCCTTTGGGTTATGTAATGCTCCTGCAACATTTCAACGATGTATGCTAGCCATTTTCTCAGATTTGATGGAGAAATGCATTGAAGTCTTCATGGACGATTTCTCTGTGTTTGGTCCATCATTCGAGCAATGTTTGAAAAATTTAAGGGTAGTATTGAAAAGATGTGTGGAAACCAATTTAGTTTTAAATTGGGAAAAGTGCCACTTCATGGTTACAGAAGGAATTGTGCTAGGACATCAAATTTCCAAAAGAGGCATTGAAATGGAAAAAGCCAAAGTGGAAGTAATTGAGAAACTACCACTACCAGGGAATGTGAAGGGAGTTAGAAGCTTCTTGGGCCATGCAGGATTCTATCGAAGATTCATCAAGGACTTCTCAAAAATTGCAAAGCCTTTGAGTAATCTCTTAAACAAAGACACTCCTTTTGTTTTTGATGATTCTTATTCACATGCATTTGAAACTTTAAAACATAGACTAACCTATGACCTATAATAGTTACTCTTGACTGGGAGATGGAATTTGAACTAATGTGCGATGCTAGTGATTATGCCATTGGGGTTGTATTAGGACAGAGGAAGGCAAAATTTTTTCATGTTATACACTGTGCTAGCAAAGTTTTAAACCCTGCCCAGATAAATTATGCAACAACAGAAAAAGAGCTGTTAGCAATAGTGTATGGCCTGGAAAAGTTTAGACCTTATCTAATTAGTTCCTGAGTCACCATTTTTACTAATCATGCTACTATTAAATATCTGCTGAATGACTCTAAGCCTAGATTACTTAGATGGATCTTGCTAATGCAAGAATTCAATCTAGTGATCAAAGACAAAAAGGGAAGTGAAAATTTTATTACAGATCATTTATCTCGCCTTGTTAACAAGGAAGTCACACTGCTCCAACCAGAGGTAAAGGAAGAATTTCCTGATGAAAAGCTGCTGATGATAAAAGAAAGGCCATGGTTTACAGACATGGCAAACTTTAAGGCTGCTGGAGTGTTGCTTGAGGATCTTTCATGGCAACAGAAGAAAAAAATTTTGAAGGATGTAAAACAATTCATATGGGATGATCCTTACCTGTTTAAACTTGGATCAGACCATGTTTTAAGGAGATGCGTGTCCCAAGAAGAAGCTAACAGCATCTTATGGCACTGCCATAACTCACCATATGGAGGACACTTTAATGGGGAAAGGACAGCAACTAAAATCCTCCAATCAGGTTTTTATTGGCCTTCATTGGTTAAAGATGCTAATATTTTTATGCAGCATTGTGATGCATGCCAGAAGACAGGGAGCATATCAAGAAGACACGAGATGCCATTAACTACCATCCTAGAAATAGAAGTCTTCGATTGCTGGGGTATAGATTTTGTTGGGCCACTACCAACTTCATTTTCAAATGAGTACATTATTATGGCAGTGGACTATGTCTCAAAGTGGGTAGAAGCCATGGCATGTATTAAAGCTGATGCCAAGACCGTTATCAAGTTTCTGAAGAAACACATTTTCAACAGGTTTGGCACTCCAAGAGTACTGATAAGTGACGGGGTTCTCATTTCTGCAACACTCAACTCCAATGATGTCTCGAACATTATGGAGTCAAGCATAAAGTGACCTCCCCCTACCACCCTCAAGCCAATGGCCAAGTAGAAGTATCCAATAGAGAAATTAAGAGGATACTAGAGAAGACAATTAGCTTAAGTAGAAAGGATTGGTCATTGAAACTGGATGATGCTTTATGGGCCTATAAAACAGCCTACAAGGCACCAACTGGATTTTCACCTTACCAGTTGGTATATGGAAAAAATTGCCATCTTCCAGTAGAACTCGAATATAAAGCATTCTGGGCAATGAAATTCCTCAATTATGACCCAAGGGCATCAGCTGAAGAAAGGAAAACTCAGATGCATAAGTTAGAGAAATAGAGGAATCATGCTTATGAATCATCAAGGATTTATAAGGAGAAAATGAAGGCCTACCATGATAAGCACATTATGAAAAAGAGTTTTCACCAGGGGCAGTCTGTGCTCCTTTTCAATTCAAGGATAAAACTGTTCCCAAGCAAACTTAAATCCAAATGGTCAAGACCATTCATTGTGAAGGAAGTGAAATCTTATGGGGCTGTTGAATTACGGGACCCTAAGTCTGAAAGAACTTGGGTTGTAAATGGACAAAGATTGAAGCCTTATTTAGGAGGAGAGGTGGAGAAGGTCACCACCATTATTCAACTGAAGGATCCATGATCGAACCCAGGCATCGAGCTAAAGACGATAAACAAGCGCTCATTGGGAGGCGACCCAATCTTTTATGCTTTCTTTTCATGTTGATTTTACTTTAAATGTTATTGAAGTTCTCGTTTATTTTGTAGGTCACTCATCAAGCCACTCCAAATGTAAAAACCAAGTTTCAATCAATGGAAAACATGAAGAAAGCTTAAGCTTAAGTAACCACGCTCAAGCTTGACCTGTTCAAAGGATCATGCGTGAAAAGAAACAATTAAGCGAGGAAAGACAGTTAGGAGAGAAAAACATCATGGGATCACCACGCTCAAGCGTGAAGACTCTCGCTCAAGCGAGATAAGGTAAGGCACTCAGAATCATGTTTCACGCTCAAGCGCTAGAACGACGCTTAAAGCATGGCAAAGCTACCAGTGGAAATGTCAGACTTTTAACCCCGACCACGCTCAAGCGTGGCACTTCGCGCTTAAGCGAGACGGACTTGTTCAGAATTTTCAAGGGCCATGCTCAAAGTGGATGTACCTGCGCTCAAGCGAGAAGCATCAAGGACATCAGGTATTGATTACGCTCAAGCGTGATAACCCACGCTCAAGCGTGGGAATTCTGTTTGAAGTCACGCTTAAGCGTGATATCCCCAACTTAAGCGTAAATAATTTAAAAGTATCAGGGGTCCTTCCACAAGTAACCATGCTCAAGCGTGATAGCTACACGCTTAAGCGAGATACATTTAATTTGATTCGCTTAAGCGAATAATTACATGCTTAAGCAAAGAAGTTTCAATTGCATCGGGTATAAAATCTTTCATGCACGCTTGAGCGAGTGTAAAGAGTGCTTAAGCGCCTGATATACGAAACTGCTGGACGATCACGCTTAAGCGTGATAACCTCACGCTTGAGCGAGCGTTTTTAAAACTTCCCTGATACCAATAAATGTAGCATTTTGAAACCTTCCACTCCTGTAACCGCCCATTATCACCTCTATCTTTCAAATTTCATAAACTGACTAACCCATTTTCACTAATCCCCCCATTTCCTCTCGCATCATAACTTACATTACACATTCTCACCGCATTCCATTAACAATTCACTTCAAGGGTCACTGCACTTTCTATTCTCTGTAACATTTCCAGACTCACCAAGGTAACCACTAAACTCTCTCTTTCTCTAATCTTCATTATTCTGCTAAGGAGAAATGGTAAAACTTTTAGGAATGCATGCACTTAAGTCTTGAAAATTTTCTTTATACCCATTCCTACTGTATGATTATGATGCAAAAATACCTCATGCTTGATGATTTTTGGGAATATTTAGAGGGGATTGATGCTACTATGTTTTAACTTCTTTGTGATGCATGTTAATTGTTCGTGAAAAGTCCTGTAAGCACTTGTTTTGCACATTGGTCATACATACTAGGCAATGGTATTTGGGCCATAATTTTTGACACAGAACACTGTATTTATGGCTTTTCTTTGCCATCCTTATTATCATATTAGCATCATATAAAGCTATGCCTTTTATGCAGATGGCCAGAACCAAGCAGGTTGCCCCAAATTCCCCTGCAACCATTTCCCCACCAAGATCTTCAAGAAGAAATAAAGGGAAACGACCCCGCATCGAAGAGCTAACTTCTGGATAAAAATTAAGGGACAAAGAGCGAAGAAAGAGATATGAAGACATTCAGAACTGGACATTTATTCCTGAGCGAAAAGTGGATTTGGGACTAGGGGAATGTGATGCCTTTTTAGATGTTATCAGAAGAAAGAACTGGCTAAAAATCTGTTACCCAAGAGAAAAATATGACCCAGAGGTTGTGAGAGAATTTTACGCCAATGCATGGCCAAGAGGAGGGGCAGAAGATCGAAGAACATATGTGAGAGGCCATTGGCTATCTTATGGAAGGGACGAAATCAACTTTTACTTGGGCAGCATCATGGAACTAGGAGAAGGAGAAATTTGTGACTATGCCGCCATGGTTTCAAGAAACTAAATCATTGCCATCAATGATCTTGAATCCGCTATATGTCGTCCAGGTCGTCACTTCCAGATTGGGGTAAGGGGAGAACCCACTGCGAGTTCTAAGAAAAGACATGACTACCACTTCTCAAGTCTGGACTTCTTTCATGCTTGCCAACATCGCACCCAATGCCCATGTCTCTGATCTGATTTTCAGCAGGTGTTATTTATTATAATACATTTTACAAAATGACATCTCAGTTGATCTAGCATAGATAGTCTCTGATAAAATTCATAAATTTATAAAAACTGATCAAAAATACTCATAGGCAGCGCAAAAGGTTAAAGGAAGTTTAGGCTTCCCTGCTTTTATTACTGACTTTTGTGCAGCACATGGGATTGAGGTACAAGACCTCAAACCTATCAGGCCATCCATTGATAAACGCTTTATTGAGCGACATTGCAGCACCCAAGAAGCCCACCAAGAGCCTCAGGAAGCACCACCACCAGCAGGACCAGAACCTACTCCTCCTCCTCTCAACACAGAAACAGCCATGATCTTACAGGGCATCCACCTCTTGAAGATCCAAATCAGCCACCTTCTGGCATAACAAAATGCTGATCATAGAGGTTTGATGCATATTCATAATGGCTTATACCATAGCATCCCTGCAGGTCAACCCAACCCCTGGATGGCTCCCGCCCAATTTGAAGCTCTCATTGCTTGGCCTAGGGACAGGCCTCCTTTTGTGGGACGGGGTGAGACTTCACAAGAGAGGCCAGGACCTTCTTCATAAGGACCTCCAGAAAGGGAACAGGAAGCAGAGGATGATTCTTCTGAGGATAAGTGATGAATTTAATGCTTTAGTTTTTTTTATTTATTTAGTTTTTAATTGCTTCAATCTGCTACTTTAAATTTTCTTTCTTGACATTTTTATAGTTTTACTTTGAATTGTTAGTTTAATACTACTGCAGCATACTTTGGAATTTTTTGTGATTTTGTGTTATGATTGTTTTGGATACAACACTACATTTTTTGAAAACAACAGCTTTGAAAAACCCAACCAAGATTTAACTTTTTGAACAAGAAAAGTTTCTAAGCAACAAAATAATTTTAGACAGTAACACTGATTTTTTTCAAAAGGTAAAATGGCTGAATTAAGAACCAGGGAATTGGAGTAAATGTACTTTTGATTGTTTACATGCTTGAACCCTTTTCTGTTAGAAAAAGGAAGTAAGCCTTATAGCCTGGTGAGAAGTGAGAAACTTAAACACTGAGAGTCTCATTAGAATTTGTCAAAATTGCATTGCCTAATTTTCTGATTAACAATTTTTATAAGAAATTAAGCAAGGAAATGATAAAGGCAATTTTTGAAATAAAATAAACCCAGAGCCAAAAAGCTACCCTTTAAATTTGTCTTAGTTTTTATAGCCCATTTTTGTGCCAAAAAAAATTTTATTCGAACACCCTAACCTAAGCATGAGAAATAAAATCTTACCTTATCAGCATGCTTAAATTTTGATAAGAGCATAAAATACTTTTCCCAAAAAGGTGATTAAAGAAACTGAGGCTGAAAAAGATAGTAAAGTTCTCCAAAAATTTAAACAAAAATAGAGAACTAGAAAAAGAGAAACAAAGAATTCTGTAGCATAAAGGAAGAAGCCTTATAAAAGTTTGAAAAATCTCAGAACATATGCTCTTCTGCATGCATGCACTTTGAATCCAAGAAAAAACCAAGAATTCTTGATAGCCTAGCCTCATTACAACCATGAAAAGACCTTTCTGATCCTTACTTATCTTATGAATTGATTTTTGGAAATGACTGTAACATCCTGATTTAATAATTAATTACCAGATGAAAAAGAAATCACTAAAATAATAATTGCAAAGTGGGGAAATTAATTATTAATTATAATTAACTTAATTAATTTAACTAAGGAAATAAAGGCGGATTAGTTGTAACTATATGCGTGTGACGCGTGTGGGAGCTGCTGCTGTGCATGATTTCCCACCCCACTCTTCCCTTCTCCGTGCATGCACATATGGGCCACTGGGCCACTTCATTATTCATTTTCCCCTTCAGACTCCTTTCCCTTCTGTTCTCTCTTCTTTTCTTCTTCTTCGCTCTTTATTCTCCTTCTCTTCTCCTTCTCTCTTCTCTGCCCTCTGTTTCCGTGAGCTCGCGACAGCGGTGGCTGAGGATCGGAGTCCTTCTTCTTGACTCGACGAACCAGGGAGGGTGAGGGTGTGCATTCCCCTGCATGCAACCCGTCTCCTTCCACGCTGTTCCTTCCCTGTTCTTTCATTTCCCTTCGTCGACTTCCCTCCTTCTTCCTCTTCTTGCTCGAAGTTGCCAAGTCTCAGTGGAGATCTACACTACGAGGAGCTTCAAGGTGGTTGGAGCATTCACCAGCATTGTAATGGGGCTGCTCAAGAGACCGAGCCGAGAGATGGATGTCTCGGAGGCTCGAATGGCCTCCCCCGTCCTTGCATGCAGATGCACTGAGAGTGACTCGGTGATCTTCTAGAATAGAGTATTGTGTTGACCGACTGGAAGCTTCAGTCCAGGTAGGGGGATATCTTCTATCTTAAATGCATGGGTTATGAACGGGTTCCGGGTGTCAATGGCTTGTTGATTCTGTGTCTGATCCTGTGTTTTGTTTGTATGATGAGTATATGGTACCCGAATGTGTGACGAGTTGGTGTTGAGTGATGCATGTTTGATTCCGTCTGTGAAATGCATGAGTAATAGTCTTGAGAATATTGCATGATCATATGAAAGGAATGTGTTGCACTGCAGTTGATGGTTACCGTGTGGTTTATGTGATGTGCAAGTTACTATGAGCTTGAAATGCTGACTGCATGTCTGAGAATGTGGATTTAGTGAATCTGATAGTGTTCAATACTGACTGCATATAATGCATGTGTTGTTGAGTGCTGATAATACCTAATGCCGATTGCATAAGATGCATATGCTATTTGAGTTCTGATGATGTATAATACCGACTACATGTAATGCATGTGTTGTTGAGTGCTGATAATACCTAATGCCGATTGCATGAGATGCATGTATTGCTGTACATATGAACTCTGTGTTGTGTGATGAATCCGCGTGTGGCACATTGGATGCGTTTGTGCTTGGAGCAGGTAGTGTGGGACACTACCATCGGTTATTTAAAAGCGTTGGACGCTGTGAAATCCTTTTGAGTGGGACTCAAGGTAGCCTTTGAGTGGCACTCGGGCTGCCCGTGAACACCTCCGTTGGTGCTGAGAGCGTTGGTGTCACCTTGTGGGCAAACGGTTGGGTACCTGTAAAACGGCCAAGCAGCTTGGAGCTGAATTGATAGCTGAGAGCTATGTATAAAAAGGTTGGGAGCCTACGTTGCAACGTCAAAAACCGATTACACACAAATGCG
The DNA here is from genome assembly GCA_037962975.1 of Clitoria ternatea. Lineage (NCBI taxonomy): Eukaryota > Viridiplantae > Streptophyta > Magnoliopsida > Fabales > Fabaceae > Clitoria > Clitoria ternatea. The sequence goes on from CM075673.1 coordinate 48,188,103, forward strand.
GAACCGAGTGCAATAATCTGTTCATATGTACTGCTGATGTTGATTGGAATTTGATTATGCATGTGATGATGTTAATGAGATGATGAATGTATATAACCGAGTGAATTATTCTGTGTGCATATGCTATGGATGCTGACTGAAATCTGTTCTATGAATATATATATATGTTATAGAAATGTTATGTGTGAATAGCCGAGTGAGAACTATTGGTTTCTGATCAGAAATTGTTGAATATGTGCGTCCTGATTCATTGGCATTATAAGGTTATTAGTTGTTGTTATGTTAATGTTATTGAAATGATATGTATATATGGCCGAGTGACAACTGGTGGATTCCGATCGGTAAAGGTCTTATGTATGTCCTGGTTGATTAGTGTTGTTCTGACTTTAATTATTGCCACGTATAATTATGTATATATATATTGTTGCATAACTGTGGGTCAACCCGAGTCAATATTTATCATTTAATATTTGAGATGCTCACCCCTACACCATTTTTCAGTGTGTGCAGGACAGACTCAGAAATGATGATAGGGCCTCAAGTCCGAGTGTGGTGCACTCCGACTGTTGGGTGCTTGTGTTGCATTTATTACACTTAGTCAGTGTAGCCTTGGCCGGCTCTCATGTAAAATGATAATTAAACAAATTTATTTATAAAGATTGACTTGAGAAGTGTAGTCATGGTGTCACTTGTATGGATCTGTAAATATTGGTAAATGTATAATGTTAAGTTAATGAGTATTCCGAGTATATAGTTACACATATGTGGGTCAGTAGATTGGATTGAGGGTAGGTTTATATCTCTGGGAACGTATATTTATGCATAAGTGCTTTATGTTGATTTGATGCTTCTTGCCGACTGGGAGAACTGATGTCGAGTGAATAACTCTAAGTTGTTGAACCCTAAGAGGAATATAGGAGATTTAGATTTGATTCCGAGGGAGGATTACTGGGTGGCTTTTCCTAGTGAATACGCTTGAGTGATTCTGAGTGGAAGATATAAGTAAACCCCGAGTGAGGAAGAGTTTGTATTCCCGAGTGGAAACCTTGAGTGATCCTCTTCTGAGAGGGGAGTTAGTGTAGTGGTTTAGAGTGGAATGGATTCTAAGTATATGATAATCCGAATGAATGATGTAAAATCCGAGTGAGTGAGGATCTGTATTCCGGGTGGTTCTGATTAGACTAAGTCTGAGTGGGGATTGACTTAATGATTTTCCTGGAGCGAACAAGATGCCCTATGCCGAGTGGACTAGCTATCATTTTCTGAGTGAATGAGTCGTATGATATCTTTGGATCCCGAGTGTCTAAATAGCCGAGTGTAGTTACTCGCTGCAGCGAACAAAGTATTCACCCAGTGAGTTTGATCTGATAGGAGGCTGTTTCCTTTGGCTTCGCTCAAGCGCAGGGTTCTTCGCTCGGAAAGTGGGCAGCCTCGCTCAAGCGTACTGGTTCTCGCTTGGGCGAGTGTACGTTATGTTGGCTTTCACTTGAACGCTGCTGTGACTTCCGCTGTATGCCTGTTCCGATCGGTTTTGTTCTTCTCCTGCCTTCCATGCCGTATTTCTTTGTACCCGGTTATTCTTGGTCTTATTTGGAAAAATTTTCCGTGTTTTTTTTAGGTTTATTTATTCATTAAATTAAGGGTGTTACATTTTGGTATCAGAGCAGACCAAAAGGTCCATGGCCAAGGTTTGCCTACTGTTAGTGGGCGGTTGGGTGTATTATGCCAGATTGTCATAATTGCTTATGATATTCTATTAAATGTTGATACATGTTCAATCATGACTTATGTGATGATATATGCTTATGATCTTCTATTGGATTTGATATATGTTTGACTATGAATGGTATGGTTGTATGCTTGTGCTTTGTTGAGGAATTTGAATGTGTGATGAATGAATGGTATATGACGTATACGATTTGCAGTATAAGGGATCGGTTATAGTTTCCTAAGTTGGAAATCTGGGTGTGATAAGTGAGTAAAGGTGAGGTCGGGTATATGTTAAATTGGGATTGCGCCTCAGTGGCTGGTTGAGGGAACCGAGTGAATGGTATTAGACCTTATAGTAATATTTGAATATTGTGGGGTACCCATCGTGGGATACTGGATAAGTAGTGACCCCTTAGGGATTCTAAGTCTAATAATTTATTAACCTTGTGAGTTGTTGAGCCGAGTAGAACAGTTGTGTAGTAACTCATTGAGGCTTGAATGATTATCGTGTGAGGTGTTATGTGTGAAATGTGTTGGTAGCTGTGCTGTGATTAAGTAATAGTGTCTGCAACTCCCAGATTTGTGGTATTTGTAAACTGTTTAGTGTTGTGTGACTCCGTCCATGAGTGCGTGTTAATATTTCTGCGAATGCCGACTGAATGGTTGCAAATAAGAGTGTTACCATTATTGCCGAGTGCGTGAGTTAAAAAGGGATGATTCTCTGAGTTCTGTTTGTAATTTCATGTTCAAATCTATATGAATGAGAATACCATAATGATTTCCGAATGCATGATATGTGGGTCGATCTGTTGATTTCCATTCGGATGTTGTGTTAAAATGCACGCTGACTTTATTAAAAATGCCGAGAGGATGTGCTGTAGTATTGTTACCCTGTTTTGCTTGTTGTGAGTCACTATGACAAACGCCTGTGATGTTGTGATGGAACTGTGAAATTCCGAGTGAATCTATATGTCGTGTTGAAACGGTTGTGACCTATTAATGGTTGTGTGAGACGCACCTGTAAACTAGGATGCTTGTATGAAATTGCATTAGAATTGCATACATGAGATGAAATCACTGTTTGAGTCAGATCCGCATGCATGTGTGTAAGAGCATTATTATTGAGACTAACATGATTTGCATGGATTTCAATGAATTGAGTAGATTCCGACTTGATGATGTTGTATGAGTGAGTTCTGACTGAATGAATGTGCATGTATTGATTCTGTTGCCAAGTGTGATGTGATGTTATAATTGAGAATGTATGTTATGGTACAATTTCTGATTGGATGTCTGCATGCACGCTTATGATGGTCAATGAGCTCAGTGTGAATTATATGAAGATGTGTATATGATATTGTGAATGAAATCCTTAATATGGTTTGGAATTGATTTGGGTAAATCCGATTGGATGAGTACATATATATTGATGCTATTGTTGAGTGCAGTATGTGGTTATGGTTATGGTGCATGCTATAGTGAACAATAATATAGCCGTGAATAATTAGTGTGAAATCCGACTGAGTGTCTATATGTACATTAGTTCCGTTGCCGAGTCCACGATGCGTTATGACAGCATATGTGATTGTGAATTATTTAATCCTGATTGAATTGCATGTACCCGAGTGAGTGATGTTATCATATAGCTGGGAATTGAGAATTTAATCCAAGCCATGGTTTTGTGATGAATAAGATTTAGAGGAAATATTTACTCGGTGTTGGCTAGAAGCTGATTGTTGTGTTGCCACCATACCGTTTTACAGAAGTGATAAATAATTTTAATGATTGTTGTTGCGTGATGTACCCTATGGGATGCATGATGTTGATGTAGATGTATTGCTTACAATGTGTGTGCGTGAATTGCCATTAATTTCCGTGTGAATTAGTATTAGTTGAGTGAGTCTGGTCAGTGTGAGGCATGCTGTTCTGAGATGACTCTTCATACCATAGGTATTATGGCAGCGTACACGTTGCGGTGACTATGTAATTGTTGTAACCCTATGGGAATGAGACGTCATCCTATAAGTCGGATGCAGCAATTCATAAGTCAGGCAAGTGAGGCTGTAGCTGCTTATGGTGATGGTGAGTCTATCGGACTACTTTGAGTGGAGATGAGAGTCGTATTAAGTGAATAAATAAGTGATTATGTACCAAATTGAGGATAGAGGGTTTGTTTAACCTTGATGGGTTTGCCTCCGAGAGGATTAGAGGTTGTTGGGTATAGAATGGCTACTAAAAAGATGATTAGTTATTGAAACAGATGGGTGGTCAAGCCTATCACTGGAATTGGAGTTTTATAAGGTTAACCGAGTGATGCTGTAAGTTTAACGAGGGGACCAGGACCTTGAGCCAAGATAAATCATAAGGTAAGGATTTGCTCAGGAAAGATTAGTATATTTCGAGTGTGTGAAAGTGGAGATATTTCCGAGTGAAATCCTTCTGGGGTGAGTAAAAAATTATGATGTTCCGGGTGAAACATCATTTTGGTCATTAATAAGGAGCTGTATCCGAATGACACTTCTGTGTTAGGCAAAATCAAAGTGAAATATCCGAGTCGTGTGAATTTCGGGTGGAGTGTCTCGGAGTGTACCATTTCCGAGTGGAATGGTACCGTGTGGAACGACGTTGAGTGGAGAGATATCGAGTGTAGAATCCCTAATACCCGTGTGATGTTTCGCCGAGTGAATATTCCTCCAGGAGAAAAGTACTTCCAGTTGGGAAATGGAACTTCGAGTGTGCAAGTTTTCGAGTGAATTACCCAAGGGGGGAGTAGATACCGAGCGGTAAACTTATTCATAGCTGTGTTCAGGTGATGTTGAGCTGCTGAGTTTGAACTCAGATTTATATTTGGGTTTAGGGTTTAGGGTTTAGGGTTTAGGGTTTAGGGTTTAGGGTTTAGGGTTTAGGGTTTAGGAGAGATATCGAGTGTAGAATCCCTAATACCCGTGTGATGTTTCGCCGAGTGAATCTTCCTCCAGGAGAAAAGTACTTCCAGTTGGGAAATGGCACTTCGAGTGTGCAAGTTTTCGAGTGAATTACCCAAGGGGGGAGTAGATACCGAGCGGTAAACTTATTCATAGCTGTGTTCAGGTGATATTGAGCTGCTGAGTTTGAACTCAGATTTATATTTGGAGTAGGCCTGAATTCTGAGTGGAAATTTGGTAAATAGAAAGTTTCCGCGCGAAGGGTCTCCAAGGGGAGTAGATATCCGAGAGAAGGATTTATGTGGAATCGTACTCAGGTCAGTGATCGGGACTGCTGGGCTTAAACTCAGGTTTGGTTTCAAGGTAGGCTTGAATTACGAGTAAATTTTGCAAGTGGGAAGATTTCCGAATGAGGACTGCCTTTAAAACCCCGATTAATATTTTTGAGTGAGAGGTCCGAGTGACATTCTCGGGTTATAGGCATGAAAATAGCCGAAGGAATAATTAGAAATCTGAGATGTTAGAACCGAGTGTGGTGCCTGTGCGAGATAAATCCAGGCGAATTGTGCTAATTGAAGCACATGGGAACTCATTAGAGTGTTCATTTTGGTTAAGAAAGAAATTTTGTGGTCGAATTTTGAAAATCCGAGAGCTTAATCTGAAATGAATTGGTCGGTAGTGGGTATTATAGGGAATCGGTGATGTTGTTTATCGACTAGATTGTTCCCATCTAGTTGAATAACATCTAGAATGTGTCCCATGTGACCCAATGTCGAGCCTATGCTTTGTGTGAGCTCATGGTCGTGCCGAGTGACTCATTGAGTCGGGGAACCCGATGGTGTAAATACGCTGATCGGTGTTGAGAGTGTAAGGCCGAGCGGCCAAAGATCTGGAAAGTGCCAATGGCTAGGGTGAACTGGCAGAGTTGAATGGGGGTAACTACGTGGGAAATGGAATCCCGAATGTAATGAAGACTATGAAGAGTTGTTTTATTTATGCGGATTAGAAAATTGCGAAGCAGTCAGAAACGTTGAGAAGCAAAGAGTTGCAGTCGGAGCACGACTGTGGTATTCCGATCTGTTTGTTGAGGTAAGTCTGAGTGAAGGAAAGGAATGTTACTCCGAGTCAATGGTGACACTACCGAGTGGAAATGTGTTAAGAGTGATGTCTCGGTTTTCTGGGTGGAGCGGTCGGTAAATGGCTTTGGAAGCCAATTATACCGATTGGAATTTAAGCAATGTATGAATACTTGTGATGCATAGATGTGTAATTGCTTATTGTGGTATGTCAGTGATTTTCTGAGTTATTTATTTAAGGTGAGTCACCGATTGAATTTCGAGGATGAAATTCTTTTGTGATGGGGAGAACTGTAACATCCCGATTTAATAATTAATTGCCAGATGAAAAATAAATCACTAAAATAATAATTGCAAAGTGGGGAAATTAATTATTAATTATAATTAACTTAATTAATTTAACTAAGGAAATAAAGGCGGATTAGTTGTAACTATGTGCGTGTGACGCGTATGGGAGCTACTGCTGTGCATGATTTCCCACCCCACTCTTCCCTTCTCCGTGCATGCACATATGGGCCACTGGGCCACTTCATTATTCATTTTCCCCTTCAGACTCCTTTCACTTCTGTTCTCTCTTCTTTTCTTCTTCTTCGCTCTTCATTCTCCTTCTCTTCTCCTTCTCTCTTCTCTGCCCTCTGTTTCCGTGAGCTCGCGACAGTGGTGGCTGAGGATCGGAGTCCTCCTTCTTGACTCAACGAACCAGGGAGGGTGAGGGTGTGCATTCCCCTGCATGCAACCCGTCTCCTTCCACGCTGTTCCTTCCCTGTTCTTTCATTTCCCTTTGTCGACTTCCCTCCTTCTTCCTCTCCTTGCTCGAAGTTGCCAAGTCTTAGTGGAGATCTGCACTACGAGGAGCTTCAAGGTGGTTGGAGCGTTCACCAGCGTTGTAATGGGGCTGCTCAAGAGACCGAGCCGAGAGCTGGATGTCTCGGAGGCTCGAATGGCCTCCCCCGTCCTTGCATGCAGATGCACTGAGAGTGACTCGGTGATCTTCTAGAATAGAGTATCGTGTTGACCGACTGGAAGCTTCAGTCCAGGTAGGGGGATATCTTCTATCTTAAATGCATGGGTTATGAACGGGTTCCAGGTGTCAATGGCTTGTTGATTATGTGTCTGATCCTGTGTTTTGTTTGCATGATGAGTATATGGTACCCGAATGTGTGACGAGTTGGTGTTGAGTGATGCATGTTTGATTCCGTCTGTGAAATGCATGAGTAATAGTCTTGAGAATATTGCATGATCGTATGAAAAGAATGTGTTGCAGTGCGGTTGATGGTTACCGTGTGGTTTATGTGATGTGCAAGTTACTATAAGCTTGAAATGCTGACTGCATGTGTGAGAATGTGGATTTAGTGAATCTGATAGTGTTCAATACCGACTGCATGTAATGCATGTGTTGTTGAGTGCTGATAATACCTAATGCCGATTGCATGAGATGCATGTGCTATTTGAGTTCTGATGATGTATAATACCGACTGCATGTAATGCATGTGTTGTTGAGTGCTTATAATACCTAATGCCGATTGCATGAGATGCATGTATTGCTATGCATATGAACTCTGTGTTGTGTGATGAATCCGCGTGTGGCGCATTGGATGCGTTTGTGTTTGGAGCACGTAGTGTGGGACACTACCATCGGTTATTTAAAAGCGTTGGACGTTGTGAAATCCTTTTGAGTGGGACTCAAGGTAGCCTTTGAGTGGGACTCGGGCTGCCCGTGAACACCTCCATTGGCGCTGAGAGCGTTGGTGTCACCTTGTGGGCAAACGGTTGGGTACCTGTAAAACGGCCAAGCAGCTTGGAGCTGAATTGATAGCTGAGAGCTATGTATAAAAAGGTTGGGAGCCTACGTTGCAACGTCAAAAACCGATTACACACAAATGCGGAACCGAGTGCAATAATCTGTGCATATGTACTGCTGATGTTGATTGGAATTTGATTATGCATGTGATGATGTTAATGAGATGATGAATGTATATAACCGAGTGAATTATTCTGTGTGCATATGCTGTGGATGCTGACTGAAATCTGTTCTATGAATATATATATATATATATATATATATATATGTTATAGAAATGTTATGTGTGAATAGCCGAGTGAGAACTGTTGGTTTCTGATCGGAAATTGTTGAATATGTGCGTCCTGATTCATTGGCATTATAAGGTTATTAGTTGTTGTTATGTTAATGTTATTGAAATGATATGTATATATGGCCGAGTGACAACTGGTGGATTCCGATCGGTAAAGGTCTTATGTATGTCCTGGTTGATTAGTGTTATTCTGACTTTAATTATTGCCACGTATAATTATGTATATATATATATATATATTGTTGCATAACTGTGGGTCAGCCTGAGTCAATATCTATCATTTAATATTTGAGATGCTCACCCCTACACCATTTTTCAGTGTGTGCAGGACAGACTCAGAAATGATGATAGGGCCTCAAGTCCGAGTGTGGTGCACTCCGACTGTTGGGTGCTTGTGTTGCATTTATTATGCTTAGTCAGTGTAGCCTTGGCCGGCTCTCATGTAAAATGATAATTAAACAAATTTATTTATAAAGATTGACTTGAGAAGTGTAGTCATGGTGTCACTTGTATGGATCTGTAAATATTGGTAAATGTATAATGTTAAGTTAATAAGTATTCCGAGTATATAGTTACACATATATGGGTCGGTAGATTGGATTGAGGGTAGGTTTATATCTCTGGGAACGTATGTTTATGCATAAGTGCTTTATGTTGATTTGATGCTTCTTGCCGACTGGGAGAACTGATGTCGAGTGAATAACTCTAAGTTGTTGAACCCTGAGAGGAATATAGGAGATTTAGATCCGATTCCGAGGGAGGATTACTGGGTGGCTTTTCCGAGTGAATACGCTTGAGTGATTCTGAGTGGAAGATATAAGTAAACCCCGAGTGAGGAAGAGTTTGTATTCCCGAGTGGAAACCTTGAGTGATCCTCTTCTGAGAGGGGAGTTAGTGTAGTGGTTTAGAGTGGAATGGATTCTAAGTGTATGATAATCCGAATGAATGATGTAAAATCCGAGTGAGTGAGGATCTGTATTCCGGGTGGTTCTGATTAGACTAAGTCCGAGTGGGGATTAACTTAATGATTTTCCCGGAGCGAACAAGATGTCCTATGCCGAGTGGACTAGCTATCATTTTCCGAGTGAATGAGTCGTATGATATCTCTGGATCCCGAGTGTCTGAATAGCCGAGTGTAGTTACTCGCTGCAGCGAACAAAGTATTCACCCAGCGAGTTTGATCTGATAGGAGGCTGTTTCCTTTGGCTTCGCTCAAGCGCAGGGTTCTTCGCTCGGAAAGTGGGCAGCCTCGCTCAAGCGTACTGGTTCTCGCTTGGGCGAGTGTACGTTATGTTGGCTTTCGCTTGAATGCTGCTGTGACTTCTGCTGTATGCCTGTTCCGATCGGTTTTGTTCTTCTCCTGCCTTCCACGCCGTATTTTTTTGTACCCGGTTATTCTTGGTCTTATTTGGAAAAATTTTCCGTGTTTTTTTTGGGTTTATTTATTCATTAAATTAAGGGTGTTACAATGACTGGTAATGTTAATTAGGCAGTTCTCATGATGAAAGTGCGATATACACACCTGGTGAGAAATAATGAGAGTTCCTTTTTCTTACAGCAATTGGTTACCTGCTTTATGAACAAATTAATGGTGCATTACATTTCAAAGAATTGGTATTAAGGAGGTTATTTTCCTAAGTAAAAACTGAGATTATTGTCTTTTAAAATTTTGTCTGCAATTGAATCTGATCGTATTGAATGCTTGATTTCCTTTCCAAACTTTTTTTTACTTGAGGACAAGCAAAAATCTAGGTTGGGGAGAGTTTGATAAGTGCTATTTCATATTGATTTAATACTTCAATTACACTCATTTTGGAAAGAATTTAACTAGATTAGTAATTAATTAAGCATGATTTGTGTTGTAAATAACACATTTTGTAAAAGAACTTGATTTATCAAAATGTGTGAAGAAAGGTGCCAGAACTTCCAAAGAAACCAAGAAACATCAGCATAAAGCCTAGAGACGCTTGAGCGTGTCACATTCCACGCTTGAGCGAATATCTAAGGAGGCAAGTACCAGCAAGACCCCTCCACGCTTGAGCGAAAGAGGGGACGCTTGAGCGAAAGAGCCTCACGCTTGAGCCTAGCTTGGAGGGTGCTCAAGCGTGGTTTGGAAAAACTTCAGGACAAAAAGACTCAGCATCAGGTCCCTCCTCACGCTTAAGCGTAAGCAAGGGACGCTCAAGCGCAACCCCGAGCTCGCTTGGGAGTGAGTTAAGCGCGGATTGAACATGGTCTAAGAAGAAGAGCGCTTGAGCGCAAGCATTCCACGCATGAGCGTGACTGATGGATAGCAAAGCATGAGTTTGAGCTCGCCCAAGCGTGGATCAAGCGTGGAACTAGCGTATTGGACAGGAAGGGCACGCTTAAGCATGGTTAAGATAGCTTGAGCGTGAGACAACCAGTGAACATCAGGACCCTTCACGCTTGAGCGTGACATTTAAGCTCAAGCGTGACTCATGCAACATGGGATTTCTAATTTTTTTATTCACCAATTGTACGATGCCAACTCACCCACTTTCTTATGTTTATGCATGTCTCTGAAAGATGCTTCATGGGCTCTATGCAAGTGGGCAAGGGCAGCTAAAGCATAACCCCTATAAATCAAGCAGAGAACAACATCAAGGATCATCAAGTTGGATCGAAAAGATCATCTTCTTCATTTTATCAAACACTTTTCCTGCATTTTTCACTCTATATTTATTGTGAAATCTTCTTAGGTGAAAATGCATAGCATGAGTGGCTAAAATTTCCTTTATGGGGTTGGTTGTAATCCATTCAATCCTGAAGTAACGCTGCTGTAAGTTTTTATGTGTGTAATAAGATTTGATAAGTTTTTGTATTTCCTTTTGCGTTTAATGCCTAAAAGTACTTGATCACTATTTTCTTGTTTTAAGTTTTCTCAAGTATGCTGGGAAGTGACTTTTGAAAGCAGATTTGAAAGAAATACTTGTTGTGAGTAAGTGGCCAAGGATGGCATCTAACGCAATAAACGTCAAAACAATCGATCAATAATGCTGGAATGATTTCAAGGTGACTAAGGGATCAGCGGTTTGAAATCATTCTTATGAATTTTGTAGTCGAGGGATCGATGTAAATGACTTTGATTGTGGCATAGAAATTATCTTTTCAAGTTACTTACATAAAAACTTATGCAACTTACAGAAGGTGAGATGTGATGAAACCAATCCCTGTTTTACAAAACTGATTTTTCTCAAAACCATTCACTGTTGTCTTTTGTAAAAATTTTACTTTCTGTTATTTATATTTTTTTATCAGCATCATTCACAACAAACTAAAACAAAATCTTCTGTCAACTCAATTCAAAACTAAGATTTTCATACTAACACCTCCTCAATGGAACGACATCTATACTATGCTACAATCTTTATGTTTAAACTTGGCACAACTATTCCATTGAGTTCATATTATACAACCTTGATTCTCTTTCCTTGAACACTTCAGTTCCTTGTATGAACTAAATAAAAATAAGCTTACCACATTTACAAAAATTTTATTTATATCACAAATGTATGGCTAGTAAGCATTTCTTGCCATATTTATAATGCTTAGATCTAACCTGATAAACATTCTTAGTGAATGGGCTCTTTATACATTTAAAATGAGTTAGGCCAATAGTTTTAATTTTAGTCAAACTAAAATAAAAATTATCCTCTGATGGGTTTACTCTATATGTATAACCCTATAGGAAATATATTTATCTTGTATTAAATATAAATATTTAATATTTAATATAATATAATGAAAGGCATCTAGCAATACATCATTATCCAAATATAAATATCAAAATAAACTATAAGTGATAAGTTTTATATGTTTGGTCCCTTTCTCAAGATATCTAATTAGGCCCAAGGCATGGTCGTCGTCATCCCCTATGACCCAATTCATTTTACTTGATACCGGAGTAGACTTTTCTTAAATAAATATCCAATATTTAATTTCCTAGCATGACCATGCATTTTCTTAAGTCTCACTCCATCAAGTGGCCCATAGATGTCACTTCTATCATATAGGAGAGACAAATCCCATCTACATCACTTACATCCCTCTGTGTGATTTGTTCACTACCTAATTACAACCTTTATAATTATCTTGTTATAAATGACGTTTGATTGTGTTAAAATAACAAACTCTTCATGTGACTTCAAGTCGAAGGACTACATATACCATTATCACTTTGAAAACTATTTATGACATTCATGTAATGATCTATGCAACATTCTCATGGTGGGTCTGTACAGTACACTATTACTTTTGATGTGTACCCATGTGAAGATTAGATCTATGATATTAGATCATCAGTACACTCGCACACTAGTCTTAACGCATTTATATGTCCCCATATAAACACTTGATTATGGACAATTTAGGAATAGTTCTTATATTGACCTACTATCCAGAAAGTAATAAAGATTGTTAAACTATTTAACATAAATGTCTTATTCAAAGTGATGTGTCCTATATAGGCTCCTAGTGTATATTTCCAACAAAGTCTTCATCAAGCTGTGAATGTAAGGAATAATAATACTTGTATAACAAGATTTTAAAAAAATGTATGTTTTACTTTAGAGAAAATGATGTATCTATCAATCTCATTTTTTTCGTGTTGATCTTATCATTTTTTTCTCTTTACTTTTCTCTTTTTCATTTACTTCCTTCTTTATATTTTCATTTATTTTTTACTTTTCTCTCAACTTACAACTCTTATTTTCTTTCACACTTATACTTTTTAACTCCCTCTCTCTCTTTTTTTAATTATTTATTTTTGGCATTCCTTTTCATTACTTATTCTCACAACATTACTCTATTTTAAATTTTATTTTACTTTATTCCATAATCAGACTTACTAATGACTTCACTTCATCTTCTTTCTCTTTTTTTTAATGTTTTTTGACATCTCCCGTAAGTACACAAGTTTCATCTTGTGATAAAACATAAATCCCACAGGGACCGTACCACTGAGCATTAGTTGGGTCTTTGGACTTTAGTTTAAGCAAGTAAAGATTGTGATTTTAAGGATTAAGAGAAAACAAAAATCAGTAGAGTACTTTAAATAGTGTAAAATAAATTATGGAAAATATTCTTGGGGGTTTGATTTCATCCCAATTATCAAACTATTAACCTATAAAAACTAAGTGAATTATGCTTATTAAATTGCTCTTAGGTGTATCTTTACTTAAGGTCTATTGCGGGGATTACTCTATATGATGTTAATTAATTCTTTTAAGGTTGCTATAGTTCCTTATCAAAAATTAACAAAATCTAGCAGATAATACAAAATAATCTAAAACATGAAAGCAAATAGGTAATAAAAAAGGTATACAATTCTCTAATTGGAAGTACTTCTACATTACTAAAGTATAAATGACTACTCACCCATAATGTTGGAAGTCACATAAGAGCTTATACCACTCACCATTATGAATGAACAAAACAGAAAAACAAAAGTAAACCATGAATACCTTAAGAAAACAGATAAGTCAAGAATAACTCTAAAATTAGGATTACTCTTTAACTTTTTAATCTTTGAACACCCTACCAAAAAGTAAGTCTAATCTTCTGTCCTATGACCACTAATATTGACTAACTAAAAACACACTTGGCCTGATCCAAATAGGTTGAAAATTAATAGAAAATGGGCCTAGACCAACTCCACGACCAATGCCCTGCACCTATGGCTAGGTCTAAATTCCTCCAACAAATCGTGGAATGCTCCTGAGATGCCATTAGACTTAAGTTGGCCTAACTTAGACTTTTCTTGGACTCTCTTTGACCCATGCTATATGCTTGTCATCCTTTATAAGCCCAAAATAAGGTTTTTTTACCTGTTTTCCTGCAAAATACAAAAACAATACATAAATGGGCAAAATATAAAAACATAAGAAAACATAAGAAAACTAAATAAAATTGAAACAATTCCTAAGATATTTATTAAAAATCCTAACAAACCATGACTTAAAAAAATAGTGTATTTTGGGAATGTTTAAACTAAAGAATCTTTCTATGATCAAACAGGTTTGAACTGATCAATTTGGTAAAACTCAGTCAAAGTGACAATTCACTATTTTAAAATGTTTTAGTAAAAAAATGTGTATTAGGCTTTTTTTTAAAGTTTTGATAGTGTTTTAAACTTGTATGTAAAAAACTTTTAGTGGTGCATTTTTTTTATAGTTTTAAGTTGATCTAGGTTTCACGTTGACCTGGATGACATGACACCAAAATAGTGTTCTCTGACCTAGAGACACTCAATGCAAAGCACCTCATGACACTGCCTGAACCCAACATTGTCCTGATCCTTTGACCGAAGTCCTTTAGGACCTGGGGCAGGGATAATTCGATAGATTTGCTAGGGCACATTGGTCGTAAACTTGCAAAAGGTGTCAAGAATGTCTATGGAAGTGTTAGTTTTTCTTATGATTTATGGATCCATACTAACATAACACCACTTAGGATTTAACTGCCACCCAACTCTATAAACACTTTTTACTCATGACTCATCAACGTAAGTGATATTGTTTAACTTAGGCTTGAGCTCTGATATTAAGTATCTAAATTGACTTGAACGTCAAAGTATCCTGCCAAGTGGCAATATCTTTTTCCCTTCAACGTTATTGACCAGTGTAATAAATAGAGAGAGACATCAAGACTTCTGACTTCCCATTAGACCAAAAGGCATAATATTAGATCCTCACTAGACCAGTGTAAAATATAAGAGAGAGTTGACATCGATACTTATATTGGTTATGTTATCACCCATACCGGATGTCACACTCCGATTTTCAAGACCCAAATCCCGGTGTAAATAAGGTAATCAATTAGTAAAAATATGAATAAATTTTTTGCGTTTTAAAAGTCCGAACACCCAACATTACATCGAGACCTGAACCACGAAAAACTGAAGAATGAAGATAAAGATTTTTATAAATTAGATCGATAATTAAATAGTCCTAACGTGTATACAAAACAATCAAGTTTATAGCGGAAGGGAATTATGTATACAAGGCATACACCTAGTCTCATATATGAAGATATGAGAAAAAGCCTAAAAATGTGGAAGTAGGTAAAGAAATCAAATCCAGGTCATTTCGCTTAAGCGAGGCATCACTAGCTTGAATGAGACCACGAGCAATCGCTTGAGCGAACCACGACTCACTTGAGCGAGAAACATCATACAATCAGACCCTCAATTTCGCTTCGGCGAGCCACATTTGCTCAAGCGAAAAACATCTAGAGGCAAAACATAACTAATTCACTTAAGCGAGACATCCCTCACTTGATCGAAAACACCACAAAATCAATTTCAAGGAATTCGATTAAGCGAGACCTAACCCGCTTGAGCGAAAAAGAGGTAGAACCTATTTCGAAAGAATTTGTTTAAGCAAGGCCCAGCTTGCTTGGGCAAAAATCACACATAAGCAATTTAACGTTAATTCACTTGAGCGAGCCCTCACTTGCTCGAGCGAGGCCGCGGCAAGATCTATTCCTTTGGCCCTTGCTTGAGCGAGACCAGTCTCGCTTAAGCGAAAATGGACCAGAAACCACATATCAGATACATAACAAACTTGCTTGAGCGAGAATTATCTCGCTTGCATGAGATTATCAGTGAATGCATATTAACTTAGATAAATCAATCCACAAGGCATACGAAAATGCAATTTTCCAAGATTTGGTCCAAGCTATCTATTAGCATACGTTTATATACCTAACTAGGACTTATCCCAACAAATCTTGCCTTATAATTCGAGCTCTAGATCATCACATACATAAATGACATTTTTAAGTGCATTTTGAACCAACTAACCATACGAAATTAAAGTATGAGCCTATTTGGCCACTACCACACATACACACAAGTCATAAACAAGTATTATGGATTTCAGGTACTAACTACATGAAGCATTTATCATCATATGGGAAAATGGCCTATTCACTTCCCAATTATGCATACATGAATCATACATCACATTTGCAGCTACTAGTCATGTCACTTACAATTCATTTTTATCATTAATCAAATTAAATCATTCATTCATTAATTTAGCATAAGATCATATATCACATTTGTCTTCATTCATCGTCATGGTCATAATAAGGAAATTAGCCATTAAACATCAAGGTCTAAATTCACCCATGACCCGCCCCCCTAAAGTATACATCCGACGTTCATACACATAACAATCATATACACCTAACATATGCTTTACAAAATGATTGCCGGCCAAGGCTCATAAGCTTTCCTTCCTTATTTTCCTTCTCCAAGCTCAACTTCCAAAAGTAGGATGCCTAACATACCTACATCAACCTTTAAAATATAACAACTAGGAGGTGAGTAATATATACCAAATGAATCAATATCATACATTATGATTATATATATACATACGTATATACACATTACACTTCATTCTACTGGATCACGTACTTCAAACACAACACCATCATCATTAGACATCACAATAAAAACTCACATACCAAGCCACATTTTATCATTCCATTAATGACTCATATTAATCACAACCACTTATTCCACATTAGCATTACAAATTTTTCCATTTACTTTCAATACTTTATTGCCTCTAAGGGCCATCAATACTCAACATATCCTTAGCTATATGCAAATGCTCTTAAGGCTAATGCATATGCACAAATGTCATAGTATCAAATACGGATCCAACTGTGGGAATAACATCATATTATATGTGTATCAAGCATAGGTGTGCTACTATGCCCCTACTGCAGTAGTAAATATGTACACTTATCTCATTATTTGCATGCATAACAACATCTTTCACTGGTAAACTGCTATCGCCCCCTATGTAGCACTAGTCACCTCGTGACATGCGGATTCAACAACATGGCCTTATTTGCCACACGTGCTACGGGCCCCTCCTGAACACTCATTGAGAGAGTCGTTTCCAATAGAAACACCAAGGACACTTGCTTATCACAACGCCGCCCACCCACTGGGCCCACCACATAAGGTACCTCATCACCAAACTATGGACAGCTTCGTGATTCCATTGAATTACTAGGGAATAATACAATTTACCCGTGCACTAGGTCGCCCTCCCATTGGGCCCGCCTGTTGGGATCCCTAACTTCCAAACCAGACAACGTATGATATACCATGGATGCAAATGTAGATCAATGCATTCCTCACACTGTGGATACTAAATGCCACTCCACAATCAACAACTCACCACTATCACTTAATGGATTTTAGTATTTTCTTTATTCTCAAACATTACCAATCATCATTAGATTTTTCTTTCACATTAATAGTTAATGGCAAACAAAATCCATACACATTATCTTTAATTCACATCATGGGATGCTCATACATTCATATTTCCATCCAATCACAATTATGGCATCAAACTCAAACAAATCACAATCATAATTATTTACTATTTATTCCTTTGGCCCTCGCTTGAGCGAGACCAATCTCGCTTAAGCAAAAATGCACCAGAAACCACACATTTGATACATAACAAACTTGCTTGAGCGAGATTATCAGTAAATGCATATTGACTTAGGTAAATCAATCCACAAGACATACGAAAACGTAATTTTCCAAGATTTGGTCCAAGCTATCTATTAACACATATTTATACACCTAATTAGGACTTATCCCAACAAATCCTGCCTCATAATTTGAGCTCCAGATCATCACATACATAAGTGGCATTTTTAAGTGTATTTTGAACTAACTAACTATACCAAATTGAAGTATGAGCTTATTTGGCCACTACCACACATGGACACAAGTCATAAACAAGTATTGTGGATTACAGGTTAGGGTTTCATCAAAAACCCAATAACCATCATTAATATTCATCATTTTCCATTACATGCATCACCATTTTCATGTACCCATTATTACCCACATAAAACTTGCATTTATTTCACCTCACCTTAGGGTTTTCAATCATTAATGACCCATATTTAATAACCCATTTATACAACACTCTCACAAACCACAATACCCCATAACCTAGGGCTATAGCTCATGAAAAATAGTGAGGAATGGTGAGGAAAACTTACCTTGAGCAAAACAAAAATGAGCTCCAAGAGTGAGGGAGAGAATGGAAAAAATGAGAGGGAGAAGAGAGAGTTTCCAACCCACAAGCTCCTTCTTGCTTATTAGGGAGAAACAAAAATGGGAAGGGAGAAGGTACACATCCATACAATGGGTTTTTAAAGGAAGAAGATGATGAAAAGGAATGAGGGAGAGAAGAAGAAAAGAGTGTTTATGTTTGGGAGGTAGAAAGTTAATGAGGACATAACATGGGAGGATCCACACATTATTTTGGACAAGGGCTTAGAAGCATACAAGGGTCCCCTAACAAGGGCCAAGTCCAAAAAGGGTAAAGAGGCCATCCAAAAAGCCTTAGCTTGCTTCCTTACCTTGCTTAAAAGGCCCAAGCCCAATGAAGACACTTTGAAGATCTACTTGTACTCATCATGTAATATAGTTCATAGTTAGATTTTCTAGTGTTTTAGGGTTTATTTGGACCTTACTAGGTCAATTGGTCACTTTTGGGCCATGTACTTTCATTTGGGCCATGTATAAGGCCATATCATTTTCATTTTCCTTGAATGGGCCTAGGATCCATGATGGAAGCCCAATAGGAGCACCTTGGCCGAAACTACCAAGTGCCTATATAAGGGTGCTTCTCTTTGTAAATTGGCATATATGAATGATAAGAATTTTAGCCTACTTTGTGTACTTGAGAGAGAGTTGAGTTTCTCCTTTTCTCTTGGCTAGAGGGAACTTTAGCAAGCTCTTATCCAAGGGGTATTCTCTCTCCTTGGTGGCGAGAACTAGGAGTTATCTTCCCCTAGGAAGTGGCCTCCAACACACCATTTCCATCTTCCATTCCTTTTCCCTTCCATCCTCCACCTTTCCCTTTCATCTTCATTCATTTTTTTCTTCAAAATTCTATAGTTTAGAGTTTTTTTCCTTTTTTTCATTTCCTTCCAAGAATGGAGGTTTCCCAAGTCAAGGCTCTTGAAGGCTAAGGAAGAGGAAGAAGAACCAAGATCCCTCTTAAGGAAGGTCTCCATCAAGATCCTCCTACATCAAGTGGTATCATTGAGCTTGGAGGTTTTTCTTCCTAATCTTTCTTCTAGTTTTTGGTTTCAATACCTTCTTCTTGGCTGGTTGTGTTTTTCATTTCATAGTAATGCCATGTTATGTGTTAGAAAAATACAAAAAAATTGAAGTTTAATGCATTTTCTAGTCACCTTTCTTCTAATTTCTTAATTTTTGCATCTTGTTCCTTGAGTTGTTTGAATTTTTTGTGTCATTTGTTAATTGTTAGAGTACAAATTCTGAGTTTGCACCATTAGTGTTTCAGTTTTGAGCTTCAAGAATTGATATTACCAAGTTTGTTAATTTTTAGAGCCAATTAGGGTGTGTTGGTACAAGTGGAACCTTTTCCTTGTTCTAGAGAGTTTTAAAATTCAGCAATAAAGGTGCTTAAATCCGTATGGTAGAGTTACATAACATCTCAATTTGTAACTCTAAAGGTTCCATTTCAAGGTTAGGAGACCTCACTTTAAGGTTCTCCAAGAAAGTGCTCAAATTTTAGGTTTGTTAGATTTCTATTCTTAGTTTACTTCTAGGCCTTTTTAGTTTTCATTTCAAGCACCACTTAGAACATATTAGCATTTCGGTCTCATCTTGATAATGCATATGAAAATTTGTCAAAAACATCATTGCCTTCCATTAGTACAATAGGGAGAAGATTGCATGTCTAACTAAGCAAAAAAAAGGATAAAATTAAACTTGTAGACTAGCATACTTTGTTTCGGTTTTGCTTAGCTTGTTTTGGTGTCTAAGTGCAATAAATAATAGAAGCAAAAGTAAAAAGATAGAAAAGAGAAAAAGCAAAAGAAAAGAAAAGCCCTTACAAAAGCAAACTTCAAAAAGGGTACAAAAAGAAAAAGTTTAAAATAAGACCTCTTTTAGAAAAATTTAAAAAGTGAGTGCACTAAGTCATATAGTTAATTGAAACACCAAGACCTAAAAAGTAATTGCTAGTTTACCCTTCTTACAAAATCAATTGAACCTTATTTGCTTAGCTTGCAATTCTAGGGTTTCTAGGTTTGTTCATTAGCTTGCTTTATTTCTTGCATTTATTTTGTTGTTTGTCAAGTTTTTTGTTCTATTCCATTTTTGAATTTGTGTGTCCTTGCCTTTTATTCATTTTAGCTTTTGTTGCTTTGAGTCTTGTCATATCAAAAATCCAAAAATATTCCCTTTGAGTTGCCTTTTAAATTTTGAACATTTTTAGTTTGTCTTTTATTCACTCTTAAAGTTTTGTCTCTTGAGTTTCTTTCCCTTCAATTCCAAGATAATTCTTACTCAATACCAAGAGGGTAGCATATTGAGTACACTTGAAGATAAGTTTGAAGATTGATTTGGTTCTTTTGGCACCAAAGAGAAAGGACAAGACTTGAGAGAAAACGCTTTGAGAGATACACTTAGTGAAATTTTCTTCTTTAATTGAATTATGTAACAATTTTCGTTTGAGTTTCATTTGCTAGGTGAACTGGAGCATCTCACATCAAGGCTAAGAAGACATTGAATATTTGTAAAGGGGAGCAAAAGCCTTGTACTCATTAGCAAA
The DNA here is from genome assembly GCA_037962975.1 of Clitoria ternatea. Classification (NCBI taxonomy): domain Eukaryota; kingdom Viridiplantae; phylum Streptophyta; class Magnoliopsida; order Fabales; family Fabaceae; genus Clitoria; species Clitoria ternatea. The sequence goes on from CM075673.1 coordinate 48,208,562, forward strand.
TTCTAAGAAATTTTAAAATTTTTAGGGCTTGTAGTAGCAAAATTTGGTCCTTGTATTTGTGGATATTTAGACAATTGGACTTTGGACATTGGACTTGGATTTTTAGCTCTAAATTTTGTCTAGTATAGTGCATGTGCATTTGTTTACTTTAACCAATTGTTGTTAGTTAGTTTAATTAGTTAAGTAGTTGTAACTAAAAGTGGTTAGGTTGTTAGTGGTCTTAACTAGAAGTTGTTAGGTGGTTAGTTGTTATAACTAAGTTTGTTGTTAGTTAATAGTAGTTAGAACAAACTCCTAGTCAGTTGTAACCTAGTCATAACTGAATTAGTTTAAGTAGTTGGGATTGTTATAACAAGTTAGGGAAGTTACAACAATAATAACAACATAACTAACTTAGTTAGAGGTTGTTAGAGTTGTTAAACATAAGTTTGTTAGCCTAACTATCAAAACCGAATTTGGTTAGTTGCTTGTTTAGTTACAACCTAGGATTTCGTAACTAATTATAGTAAGACAACCTAGGGTTCTCATAACTAAACATAGTAAGACAACTTAGGATTCTACCTAGTACAAACATCATAGATGTGTGATCTTTAGGTAGAAAACTTAGAATTTGATTCTTATGATTGTTATTTGATTTCTTGTTTTTGTTTTGCATAAGCATCCTTAACTAGCTTGATAGTAAATTTGTTTACCTTGTCTTGTTTTTCTTTGAGAACCTTAATCATGTCTTCTAGTGATAAGGAAAATAGAACTCTTCTTCATAATATCATGGATAGTCTTAACAAGATAAACATTATGTTAACTAACCTAGAAAACAAAAAATAAAACCCTAGACCTAGACATAGAGAGAGAAATCAAAGGCATGACCCTAGTGATAGTGAGGATGAATATAGGTCTAGAAGACACCATCATAAAAAAGAAGACCTAGGTTTAAGAGAAGTCAAGCTTGAAATTCCTTCTTTTAATGGAAAAAGTGATATAGAAGCATACTTAGAATGGGAAATGAGAGTTGAACAACTGTTTAATTCTCATCAAATCAAAGAAGAAAAGAAGGTTAGGATAGCCACTCTTGCTTTCCAAAACTATGCCTTAGTATGGTGGACACAAGTGTGTAAGGAGAGAAACAAAGATAACTTTCCACCAATTGATGATTGGTTAGACTTAAAAGCTTTATTAAGAAAGAGATATGTTCCTAATTACTATAGATGGGAGCTATTAGCCAAACTAAATAGACTCACCCAAGGTTCAAAGAGTGTTGAGGAATACTATAAGGCCTTAGAGATAGCAATGATTAGGGCTAACTTAGATGAAGATGAGGAAACCCTAATGTATAGGTTTTTGCATGGCCTAAATAGGAACATTAAGAATAGAGTTGAACTTCTTCCACATGTAGACATAGAAGAACTTTTGCACCAATGTACTAAGGTAGAAAATCAATTGAGAGAGAGGGAATCCTACAATGGTGAATATCAATCCTTCAAGTCCAAGTGGGTAAGAAAGGATGATAGGAAAAGTGGGTTTGAGAGAAAACCAAGGGAGAAGGGAGTGGACACTTCTTCTTCCTATATGCCTAGTGAGTTGCATAAAAATGGAAAGATCTTTAGAAATCCAAAAGATAAGCATAATTCCACATTTAATCCTTCAATCTCTAGATCATCTACCATTAAATGTTTTAAATGCCTTAGTAGAGGTCATATTGCTTCTGACTGTCCTACAATGAATGTAACATTTCAATTTTGAAGTTAAATACCGAATGAAAATAAACCATTAAGATTTTGATTGCAAAGTAGGAAATTAATTGTTAATTATAATCAACTTAACTAAAGAAATAGTGACAAATTAATTATGCTTAGTTGGTAAAGGTGGCTGTTTATGATTGGCGAGTCACGTGAGTGGGACTGCGATTCACATTTTCCCATCCCACTCTCCTTCTCTTCCTCGTGCACGCCTATGCATATATATGTGCCTATGGTCACTGATGTTATGCATCTTTCTTCAGACTCCCTCTTCTTCTCTTCTCTTCTCTTCTCGTATCCTCTCCTCTCTTTTTCGTTCTTCGTCTTCCTCTTCCCCGTTCACTGTTCCGTTCCTGGAATCGCGCGACGACGATACTGCTGAAAATTTGGAGTTCCTTCTGCTGGTGAAAGACGGTCATCAGGGTGAAAGACGAACAGCCCCTGTTTCGTGGTGCGACTACGTCCAAAGAGGCCAGAGCGAGTGTGAGTCTGGGCGAGGCAATCAGAGACAAAGGACCAGCGTTGGGAAACAGAGGAACCCCTCGACTTCCTTCAGTAGGTAGGGGGCGCCTTGCATTTTAAATGCATAGCTCGTGAATGGGTTCCGAGTGAATTATTATGCATGCATGTACGTTTAAGGGTGTTTGTGATGAAATGTATATTTGATAGATAGCTGTTGTATACCGAGGCATGCGATGATTGAATCCGGTGGTAGTTCTCTTATATTTGATGTATGTGTGTGTCATGAGACCGTGTGTGAATGTAGTGCATACTTCTTAAGTTGGCATATTGAGTCTAGTTGATTATTTTACCTGTGCATGCATAAGGTGGAAACATATTGTGTGACTTCTGGGTGCTCTGTTCGGGGGGATGATGGGTAGATCCTGACTGCTATCCTATATTACCTTGCATGTGAGTGTTGAAAAATGAATCTGTGTTGCTATGAGATGATGAATGAATTACATGCAGAGTGTGGTTATGACACGGGAAAGGAGGAGTAATATTATATTGGCAAACACACACAACAGAATGTAATTAAAAGACCTTGAGTTGGACTCAAGGCAGTGCCGAGTGCACTAGCGTTGGACGCTTAAAGTCTTGAGTTGGACTCAAGTAAGCCCACCGGGTTGGACTCGGGGCTGCCCGTAACACTTCCGTGGTCGCTTGGAGTGATTGTGTTACATGTGAGGGCAACGGTTTGGTACCAGTAAAACGGCCGGACCAGCTTGGAGCTGGAGGAAAAAGGCTTGGAGCCTATGTTGCAACGTAAAATTAATCAAGTGGGGGTCGGATCTGACTGTAGTAGATCTGTGTGCACTAGATAGATATATGTATATATATATGCTCTTATGCGATGATGAATTTATTGTGTTGCATGTATATATGTAGTCGGAAATGATATGATCTATATAACTGAGTATTGAATGAATGAATTCTGATTGCATGGTACTGTTATGAGTGGATAGACTGGAGGATAGTTAACGTTATGATTGCTTGAAATGTGATGTTGTATGATGGAGAGTATACAGGCTCCCAAGTCACTAACTGTCATTTTAAATGTAAAAGCTCACCCCTGCTATGGTAATATTTTCAGTGAACATTTCTCGGAACTACGAGTGAGGTGGAGCTACTTGCCGAGTGGACTAGCTGTGCACCAAGGAACTACATGTATTTATGTAGATACTGTGTATAATGTTTGGGTTAAGCCTTGGCCGGCTCGTGTTTTGTTATTAGTCTCTTAAAACTGAACCGAATCCCTTTGGGTTGGGGGCATGACAATGAGTTTGTAATTATTGATATACACTCTTATATATATAAATATGTTTATGTTTATGCCATGCTGCATGTTCATCCCATTCTGTGCGTGATGTCTGAGTAGTATATATGTTCATGTTCTTCCGAGTGCGTAGGGATGGTAAGACTTAGTATGAAGGAAGCCAGGACACGGCCTAGAGAGTGAATTCGTGATCTTGTTGCCGAGTGAGGGGAGTTTTAGGGGTTCCGAAGGAATGAGGGTATACAACTCCGAGTGGGGATTGACGAGGAAGATTTCCCAAATGATAAGCTGTTAGGATTCAGAGTAGATAGTCCAACTATACTTTCGAATAAGAACTAGCCGAGAGAGTGTTTTTCCGACTGGAGGGTAGCCCATCCGATTCCGAGTGTAATTTGTATAGTGAACTGATAGAAAGTTATGAAGCTCTTGAGGGAAGGTTTAAGTTAGCGAGAGAGCTTGGGTAGGAAGGGCTATACTTGCCGAGCGAGAGACGAGTGAAATACCTGAGTGGTAGATAACTGGGAAGATTGTCCGAGTGAAAATACCCCTGGTTTCCGAGTGGGACAACCGTCGTTTCCCGAGTGGACTGTTGTGTGGCATGGTGAATAAAAATAGAGAACTAAGTTATGGGACGTGTGAGATCGGGATCGAGTGAAGGAAGTTCCCTTTACCGAGTGGACTTAGGAATGAATTCCGAGTGAACTAGGTCGTTACCGGGTGAACGATTGTCTTGATACCGAGCGAGTGTGCTGTCTCGCTCAAGCGGAGTCAGATCTCACTTGAGTGAGTGTACGTTATTTCTCTTGGGCTCGCTTGAGCGTTGTTGGGCTCCGCTGGGGGGCTTTTGTTTGGCCCTTATCTTCCCTTGCCTTCCATTTCCCCTTCTTCTTCTTGTTGTGCCCGGTTTATTTAATTTGGGGCAGATTATATAGGCTTTGCTAACTCTGAAATTTGGGAAAATTTCCCTGTTGGTTTTATTTATTTAATTTAAAAATTAGGGTGTTACATTTTGGTATCAGAGCAGACCGAAAGGTCCAAAGCCAAGGTATTCTTACCGAGTGTAAGCGGTTGCGTGCATTGTGACCGAGTAGTCATCATTATTGTGATATTTGTTGAACCTGATTGATATTGTAATATTGATTATGGATAGGAGGTTGTTCCCTCCTGGTCCGACTGATTGTATAACATATAGAAATGGTATAATGTGCTAAAGTTACTGAATGTTGGGCGAAGATCCGATCGGTAGTAAGTAACTTCGTAAACTTATCCTTGAAAGGGGTGTGAATTTCAGGATAAGAGATGACGAATCGTCAAAGCATGGAGGCCATAGCCACAGCATTCCAACGTTTTGAGGACGTGTTCGAGAGGCAGGGCCAGCCTCGAGCTGAGGATGGCCAAGTGCTGGACCGCTTCCTGAAGAGGAAGCCGAGTGAATTTCAGGGAGGACGTAACCCCGAGGCAGCCTATAAGTGGACTCAGGAGTTGGAAAGGATTTTTTGGGGTCTTCACTGTACCGAGGCCCAGAAGGTGGAATGTGCAGTGTACATGCTGCGAGACGAGGCGGAAAACTGGTGGAAGATAGCCAGAAACCAATTTCCTGACGATGATACCCAGCTCACCTGGAACAATTTCAAGACATGCTTCCTAGAAAAGTACTTCCCCGACACAATCAGGAGTCAGAAGGAACTGGAATTCATGGAGTTGAAGCAGGGGTCCATGACTGTGGAAGAATACGCAGCCAGATTTGAAGAATTGTGCCTATTCTACCCACCCTTCCAACAACCAGGGACGGAGAATTCCAAGTGCCTTAAATTTGAGAATGGATTGAGGTCAGATATTAAGAGAGCCTGCAGATACTAAGAGATTAGGAGTTTTCCTGCATTGGTGAATAAGTGTAAAATATTTGAAGAAGACGACAAGGCCCACTCGGGCCAGAGCAACAGGGCAACCCCCTCCTTGAGGCCTCAACAATCACACTTCAAGAGGTCAGGCAACGTTAGGAGAGCTGGACCCCCCTCTAAATTCGGAGGACAAGGAAACCATGGGGGTCATTTCGGGGGTCGCTTTGGGAATGGTAGGTGCTTCAGATGCGAAGGTGACCACTTTGCACGGGAGTGTGACGCTGGGAACGATGTGGTATGCTTTCACTGTAACGAAAGGGGACATGTTCGCCCCGACTGTCCGCAACTGCAACCAGAGGGTGGTAATGCACGTCGTGGGGGTTTCCGTGTGGGGGGACGCGGAACCAACAGTAGAGGGAATGGTGGTAGAGGCAACGGAGCAAGGAGCAACTTGATGGCTACTACAAGTAACCGAGGGAGAAATACTGACCAACTAGCAATAGGAAGAGTCTACGCCATCAACGCGGGAGATGCTGTACAAGTGAATGACTTGGTACAATGTAAGTGTTCACTCGGTAAATATACACTTAATATAGTTTTCGATTCGGGAGCCACCCATTCTTTCATAGCTGATGAGTGTGTGAGACATTTAAAGTTACCAACTGTGTGTACGGATCGGACTTTGGAAGTGGCCAATCCGACTGGCACTAAGGTGTTGACATCATCAATGTGCAAAGATGTAACGTTTGTGTTGTGCGATCGGAGTTTTACCTTCGATCTGGTGTGCGTGCCTCTGAAGGACCTTGACATTGTACTCGGTATAGACTGGCTTTTGGCCAACAAGGTGTTAGTGGATTGCAGAAACCAAAGGATAATCTTTCCAAGGCAGAACAATGAGGATTACACGGCACAAGGTATAGCTCAACTGTTTATGATGCTTTGTTTAACCAAGGGTGAGAGTAGAGCCCGAGTGAATGAAATTCCGACTGTCTGTGAATTCCCAGAGGTGTTTCTGGAGGATGTACCGGGTGTCCCTCCGAGTAGAGAAGTCAAATTCTCTATAGACCTAATCCCTGGAGCTGAGCCAGTCTCCAATGCACCTTATAGGATGTCCCCAACTGAATTGGCCGAGTTAAAGAAGCAGGTAGATGAGTTACTCGGAAAACAATTCATTAGACCGAGTGTATCACCATGGGGCGCACCTGTGCTGCTTGTTAAGAAGAAGGATGGCAGCATGAGACTTTGTATAGATTACCGACAGCTAAACAAACTCACAATTAAGAATTGGTACCCGTTGCCCAGGATTGATGACTTAATCGACCAACTGCGTGGAGCCTCAGTCTTCTCAAAAATCGACCTACGATCGGGATACCACCAAATCCGGGTGAAGGACTCGGATATTCCAAATATTGCCTTTAGGACTCGGTATGGTCACTACGAGTATGTAGTGATGCCGTTCGGTGTGACAAACGCCCCTGCTGTCTTCATGAATTACATGAACAGCATATTCCACCCCTATCTTGACCGATTCGTAGTAGTTTTCATTGATGATATCCTAATCTATTCTAAGACCCCTGAGGAGCATGAAGAACACCTCCGAGCGGTACTTCAAGTGTTGAAGGAGAAGCAGTTGTTTGCAAAGCTTTCGAAATGCGATTTCTGGATGGATAAGATCCACTTCCTCGGACATGTGATTTCCAAGGAAGGTGTCTCGGTGGACCCTTCGAAAGTAGCAGCTATAATGTCATGGGAGAGACCCAAGTTGGTCTCAGAGATAAGGAGCTTTATGGGCCTGGCCGGTTATTACAGAAGGTTCATCGAAGGTTTTTCTAAGTTGGCCTTACCACTGACTAAATTGACTCGGAAAAGCATTCCCTTCGTGTGGAGTTCCGAGTGTGAGAGTAGTTTTCGAGAGCTAAAAGGCAAATTGACGACCGCTCCAGTATTGGCATTGCCTAACTTATGGGAGAGCTTCGTGGTTTATTGTGATGTGTCAGGACTCGGATTGGGATACGTTCTAATGCAGAATGACCGAGTGATAGCGTACGCCTCTCGGCAATTGAGGCTTCACGAACAGCATTACCCGACCTACAACTTGGAATTAGCAGCTGTGGTTTTCGCATTGAAAATATGGAGGCATTACTTGTACGGTTCTAAATTCGAAGTTTACAGCGACCACAAGAGCCTCAAATATTTATTTGACCAGAAGGAGCTGAACATGAGGCAGAGGAGATGGATGGAATTTTTAAAGGATTACGATTTCGAGCTGAAATACCATCCGGGTAAGGCAAACGTTGTTGCCGACACGTTGAGTCAGAAATCTCTCCATATAGCAGTGATGATGGTGAAGGAGGTGGAGTTATTGGAACAGTTCCGAGACATGAACTTGCATGTTGACATCCCCTCCTCTTGGAAAATAACAATTGGTACGTTAAGGATTGCCAATGAATTTCTAAAATTCGTGTATGAACAACAGCAGTTAGACTCCTACTTGGCTGAGATGAAGGAGACTCAGGCCAAAGGAAGGGACTTGTCCCTGACCAAGGGATCGGATGGAATCTTCCGAGTGAGAAATAGAATATACGTGCCAGGTGGAGGAGAATTGAGAAGAATGGTGCTTGATGAAGCTCACAAGAGCTTGCTAAGTATCCACCCGGGTACCACGAAGATGTACCACGATCTAAAAGCACAATTTTGGTGGCCCGGATTAAAGAGGAACGTGGCAGAATACATGGCTCGGTGTATCACCTGTCAAAAGTCGAAAGTCGAGCACCAGAAGCCGTATGGTGCGTTGCAACCCCTGGAGATTCCTGTGTGGAAATGGGACTCAATTGCCATGGACTTTGTCATGGGATTACCAAAAAACCGAGCGGGCCATGATACGATTTGGGTCATTGTTGACCAACTGACGAAGAGTGCACACTTCCTACCTGTGAACATGAAGTACCCGTTGTATAAGTTAGCTCGGATTTACATTCACGAAATTGTCCGACTGCATGGCATACCGACTTCTATCGTATCGAATAGGGATCCTAGGTTCACGTCCTGGTTTTGGACCAGCCTGCACCAAGAAATGGGTACGAAGCTTTGGCTAAGTTCTGCCTACCACCCCCAATCGGATGGACAATCCGAGCGAACGATTCAAAGCTTGGAGGACTTGCTAAGGGCGTGTGTGCTGGAGCACGGTGGAGATTGGGAGCAGTACCTTCCCCTGATCGAATTTACATACAACAATAGCCACCACATCAGTATCGGTATGGCACCCTACGAAGCACTATATGGTCGAAGATGCCGAACCCCACTCTGCTGGTCGGAAATGGGTGAAAGTTTACTGCTGGGGCCGGAAATTGTGAAGCAAACCTCAGAACAGATCCGAATGATAAGGGAAAAGATGAAGGCGTCTCAGGATAGGCAGAAGAGCTACCATGATAAACAAACCAAACCACTAGATTTTTCAGTCGGAGACAGGGTATTTCTGAAGACTTCGCCAAGCAAGGGAGTCGGACGAGCCTTGAAAAGTGGAAAGTTGAGCCCCCGATACATTGGGCCTTATGAGGTGTTGGAACGAGTCGGCTCCATGGCATACCGAATAGCATTACCGACTCACTTATCCTGATTGCATAATGTGTTTCATGTGTCTCAACTAAGGAAATATCTACATGATCCCACCCACTCGATGCCAGATGATGAAGTGGAGATTAAGGAGGACCTGACCACTGTAACTATACCGATTAGAATCGTGGACCGATTGGTAAAGCGTTTGAGGAGAAAAGACGTACAACTGGTTGAAGTGGACAGCAAGGCGGGACTACCTCTTGTACCTGGGAACGCGAAGACGCCATGAGGCAGCGGTACCCCGAGTTGTTTACTAAGGTGAGTCACCGAGTGAATTTCGGGAACGAAATTCTTTTAAGAGGGGGAGAACTGTAACATTTCAATTTTGAAGTTAAATACCGAATGAAAATAAACCATTAAGATTTTGATTGCAAAGTAGGAAATTAATTGTTAATTATAATCAACTTAACTTAAGAAATAGTGACAAATTAATTATGCTTAGTTGGTAAAGGTGGCTGTTTATGATTGGCGAGTCACGTGAGTGGGACTGCGATTCACATTTTCCCATCCCACTCTCCTTCTCTTCCTCGTGCACGCCTATGCATATATATGTGCCTATGGTCACTGATGTTATGCATCTTTCTTCAGACTCCCTCTTCTTCTCTTCTCTTCTCTTCTCGTATCCTCTCCTCTCTTTTTCGTTCTTCGTCTTCCTCTTCCCCGTTCACTGTTCCGTTCCTGGAATCGCGCGACGACGATACTGCTGAAAATTTGGAGTTCCTTCTGCTGGTGAAAGATGGTCATCAGGGTGAAAGACGAACAACCCCTGTTTTGCGGTGCGACTACGTCCAAAGAGGCCAGAGCGAGTGTGAGTCTGGGCGAGGCAATCAGAGACAAAGGACCAGCGTCGGGAAACAGAGGAACCCCTCGACTTCCTTCAGTAGGTAGGGGGCGCCTTGCATTTCAAATGCATAGCTTGTGAATGGGTTCCGAGTGAATTATTATGCATGCATGTACGTCTAAGGGTGTTTGTGATGAAATGTATATTTGATAGATAGCTGTTGTATAACGAGGCATACGATGATTGAATCCGGTGGTAGTTCTCTTATATTTGATGTATGTGTGTGTCATGAGACCGTGTGTGAATGTAGTGCATACTTCTTAAGTTGGCATATTGAGTCTAGTTGATTATTTTACCTGTGCATGCATAAGGTGGAAACATATTGTGTGACTTCTGGGTGCTCTGTTCGGGGGGATGATGGGTAGATCCTGACTGCTATCCTATATTACCTTGCATGCGAGTGTTGAAAAATGAATCTGTGTTGCTATGAGATGATGAATGAATTGCATGCAGAGTGTGGTTATGACACGGGAAAGGAGGAGTAATATTATATTGGCAAACACACACAAAAGAATGTAATTAAAAGACCTTGAGTTGGACTCAAGGTAGTGCCGAGTGCACTAGCGTTGGACGCTTAAAGTCTTGAGTTGGACTCAAGCAAGCCCACCGGGTGGGACTCGGGGCTGCCCGTAACACTTCCGTGGTCGCTTGGAGTGATTGTGTTACATGTGAGGGCAACGGTTTGGTACCAGTAAAACGGCCGGACCAGCTTGGAGCTGGAGGAAAAAGGCTTGGAGCCTATGTTGCAACGTAAAAATTAATCAAGTGGGGGTCGGATCCGACTGTAGTAGATCTGTGTGCACTAGATAGATATATGTATATATCTATGCTCTTATGCGATGATGAATTTATTGTGTTGCATGTATATATGTTGTCGGAAATGATATGATCTATATAACTGAGTATTGAATGAATAAATTCCGATTGCATGGTACTGTTATGAGTGGATAGACTGGAGGATAGTTAACGTTATGATTGCTTGAAATGTGATGTTGTATGATGGAGAGTATACGGGCTCCTAAGTCACTAACTGTCATTTTAAATGTAAAAGCTCACCCCTGCTGTGGTAATATTTTCAGTGAACGTTTCTCGGAACTACGAGTGAGGTGGAGCTACTTGCCGAGTGGGCTAGCTGTGCACCAAGGAACTACATGTATTTATGTAGATACTGTGTATAATGTTTGGGTTAAGCCTTGGCCGGCTCGTGTTTTGTTATTAGTCTCTTAAAACTGAACCGAATCCCTTTGGGTTGGGGGCATGACAATGAGTTTGTAATTATTGATATACACTCTTATATATATAAATATGTTTACGTTTATGCCATGCTGCATGTTCATCCCATTATGTGCGTGATGTCTGAGTAGTATATATGTTCATGTTCTTCCGAGTGCGTAGGGATGGTAAGACCTAGAGAGTGAATTCGTGATCCTGTTGCCAAGTGAGGGGAGTTTTAGGGGTTCCGAAGAAATGAGGGTATACAACTCCGAGTGGGGATTGACGAGGAAGATTTCCCAAATGATAAGCTGTTAGGATTCAGAGTAGATAGTCCAACTATACTTTCGAATAAGAACTAGCCGAGAGAGTGTTTTTCCGACTGGAGGGTAGCCCATCCGATTCCGAGTGTAATCCGTATAGTGAACTGATAGAAAGTTATGAAGCTCTTGAGGGAAGGTTTAAGTTAGCGAGAGAGCTTGGGTAGGAAGGGCTATACTTGCTGAGCGAGAGACGAGTGAAATACCCGAGTGGTAGATAACTGGGAAGATTGTCCGAGTGAAAATACCCCTGGTTTCCGAGTGGGACAACCGTCGTTTCCCGAGTGGACTGTTGTGTGGCATGGTGAATAAAAATAGAGAACTAAGTTATGGGACGTGTGAGATCGGGATCGAGTGAAGGAAGTTCCCTTTACCGAGTGGACTTAGGAATGAATTTCGAGTGAACTAGGTCGTTACCGGGTGAACGATTGTCTTGATACCGAGCGAGTGTGCTGTCTCGCTCAAGCGGAGTCAGATCTCGCTTGAGCGAGTGTACGTTATTTCTCTTGGGCTCGCTTGAGCGTTGTTGGGCTCCGCTGGGGGGCTTTTGTTTGGCCCTTATCTTCCCTTGCCTTCCATTTCCCCTTCTTCTTCTTGTTCCAGTTTATTTAATTTGGGGCAGATTATATAGGCTTTGCTAACTCTGAAATTTGGGAAAATTTCCCTGTTGGTTTTATTTATTTAATTTAAAAATTAGGGTGTTACAATGAAAACTATGATTTTGAAAATAATGAAACCTACTCAAGTCAATCAGAGTCTGATTCTGATAGAAAAGAGGGGTTTTAGTGTTTAAAACTTGGCCCATTTAATAATTTCTCTGTTTTATAACAAAGAGGATCACCATACGAGGCTCAGTACTTATCTAAAAATTATTCCAAAGATATATTCAGATTTCCAATGATATTCTTAACAGCCCTGACCAATAGTACCTCAACCAGAGATACTTGTCCATACCTATATTTTATTCAGGTATTAATTCTAGCTCTTTAAGCCACAATAGATTATGAATAATCATAAAAATTTCCAATTTAATCATTTCTAATTTTTGGGACATTAGTTAATTCGTATGTAATTATTTACTATTTATTTCTCACAATTAAGTATTTTTGTAAAATTTGAGGATGTTACACAGGATAGTTCATGAGTATTGTGAACAATTTTTTTTATTAAATTTTTTTACATAATATATAATTTTTTATAAATATTTTTTATTAATATTATTTTATATATAACATAATTATTTATTAAAAATATTTTTATCTTTATATAAGTCATATTTTTAATAGAAATATTATTACCTCCGATTCCAAATATAATTAAATTCTAATGGAAGTTTTTGTCTCATAATATAAGAAAAATTATATTTTTCTAATGACATTAAATATTTATCTACCAAATATGTCTTCTTTGTATCTTTTTCTAAGACAACTTATTCTTTATACAACAAATGATATTAATGATATTTTAAAAAACTACATAGTAGAATATTTGATAACATTAATATAAATAACTACTATGAATCATTATTATTAATATGTGGGAAATTACTCCCTCCGTTACCTTTTATAAGCCTTTAAAAAAAGTAGTGTTAATCTTTTTAAGTCCCTATAAAAGAATTAGAAACATTTGTTGTATTTTTTTCCCTAATTTATCCTTAATAATTTAATGTTTTTAAATTTGTATAATTAATATGAGATTATGAAGTGAGGACATAATTAATAAGATAAAAATATTTTTTATAAAATTAAAAACAATTGTGTGCCTAAGAGAAGGGAGGGAGTAATTTCTTTTGTTGAAATCAATTCCATCCCATCGCATGGAATCCAATTTCGGGCACCCTAGGCTATAAAGGTGCAAATTAATCTTCTCTGCTGACGAGATCAGAAGCAAAACGAATCAAAATTTTTAGGTTAAATAGCGGTGGCTATTATATACAAGTACAGTTTTGGAATACAAAAAAATTATAATGGTTATAGTTTCTTCTTACCACATGTTGTTCTTTTCTCTCTAAGTTTGTTTTTTTAATTGTTTTACTCTTTTTTTATACCTTTAGTCCTCTGTTGGTTTTAGTCTTTTTCCATTTCATATAAAAAAATTAATAACAAATAAAGAACAGAATAACAAAAAAAAAAAAAAAACAACGGAATTATTGATGAACCATTTGACAGTGTGTCATGTATTTTATTTTCTTTTACCTTTAGTTAACTGAATTGTTTCTTTTCTTTTCAATAAAATTATATATTTAAGTATAATTAAATATGCTTTTATTCTTCAAAATATAAAATTAAATAATATCTATTTGAAAAATAATGTTTTAATTTAATTGTTATTTTTATGTGCAAAGATTAAATATTTTATTGAAAATATAATGAAAACAAAGGAGAAATTATTTGAAAAAAATACAATGATCATATAGGAAGGAAATTTTCAGCTACTAGTTGAAAAGTTAATTAAAGTAGCATTTAAAAATTATTATTAATTACAGAAAAGATGCTTCGATTAACTACTAAAAACACTTGTTAATAATATACATTTTTCTCCATTAAAAATGACATGACAATTTTTTTATTCATCTTATTAGGAACTAAATTTAAATCAGGAGACTCATGCACCATGTTCATTTAATCTTTGATAAATAATATGGTAATCAGTAGAATAAACTTTTAGTTGTAACTATTTTTTAAAGCTATTTGAAATACCTCATTAAATACAATTTCATTATATTTAAAGTAATATTTTAGTTAATAGAAATAAATGTTTAACGAGTTGAAATATTTATCAAATACGATTGCACTTGCACGGTGGAAAAGCGATTCAATAAAAAAAATTATAATTATGCATTATAAACTGGCGGGGAAAAGTTAATTATATATACCTTGTTCTCATGTACTTTGAAGCCCTTATGTATTCAGACCTGATCAATTATAAAATTATAATTACTAATATACTGAAAATCAATAGACCAACCAGATATTATTTTAAAAAATAATAATTAAACAAGTCCTTTCAAATGGATGGCGATATTTGTTCTCCCTTTCTTAAAAGTTGACATATCAAATCCAGTGAAATGGGAATCTAGTCATTTCTTGTATTTTTCTATCATAATCAACTAATATGTTGCCTCAAGCAGAAAAGTTGCTTTGCGTTATTATCGTCCTTTATATTTATCTTTTTCGTGCGGGCAAAAATTCATTTATTTTATATAAAATAGAAATAACCTATATATTCAAATACAAAAACATAGATGAATTTTTTTAAAAATTCATATAATATAAAAATAATTAATCTGAAAATGATATTAACATAATTCTTAAATACTATCTCACATCCTTTAAAAGAAGTAATTAACTTCATTTAATATTATTGATTTCATCTATAAAATATATATTTTTAATATAATACCTTTTAGTAAAACTCATTAAATAAGTTTAGTCTCTACATTAAAAATTAAAATATGTATTAAATAAAAAAATTTCAAAAATATTATCATATTTAGTAAACTAAAGAGTTAATTAAATTTGATTATATTTTAGAACAAAAATTTATATATATATATATATATATATATATATATATATATATAAAAGGACAAACGTGGTGGTATTATTATTATTTTAAAAATTTGAACATTTAATCATCTCAAACTAAAATTTAAACTAATATATAAACACAATTTGACTTGATCTCAAAAGCAATTGGCCGGTTGGAGGGTCAAATCAGACCCAATGCGCCGGAGTTATTTTTCTAATTAATGTATGATATCTACAATAAAAAATACTAAATAAAATATCAATGCATAATCAAGTACGTATAAGTCATGTATGATGGACTCGAATGAGTTATTCTTGTATGATTAAGTATTGAGTTTGATCTTCATGTTCGATACATCTAACTTTAAATTTTTTACTAACCATTTCAATCACTGATTTCAATTAATGGAAAATAAAATAATTTGTTAGGTCTTAACTTGTCTTATTAAGTTAAAATGATCTAAAAATAAAGTTTATTCTGTCTAATAATAGGACGGTAAGTTTATGAGATTGTCTATTAAAATAAGAAATATGTTTTTCTAAGAAATGATGACGGGTTTATCTGTTCGTCTGTCAAATTTTTTAAAAAATAATATAAAAATTACAAAAAATATAAAAATATTTTTTAAAAAGAAAACAAAGAAAATATTATTAAAAAAAAGATACTAGATTGGATTTTTTTAAAATTTTAAAAGTGAAAGTATAAATTTAAATAAAATAAAATATAAATTGTTTTGTTATTAATATTGATATTATTTTAATTTTAAACGGGGACCGTCAGATTAATCTATTTTATCTAGATCCTAATAGACAACTAGTTAAATTTTTTTATCCACCCCATTATTTTTATCAACCTAATTCGTTTTATGATTCTTACTACCAATACTCAGCCACATATCTCATGAATTACCTCTTATAAAAAGAGAAAGAAAAAGTAGGGTAATATTAAGTATTATACAATAATAGCCACCAATACTTCCTAGTTAAGATGCTCAATATACTCTCTTAATTTGGTTAGACGTAACACGTCCATAATATAAATGGGTCATTTAAAATCCTTAAATTTCCATTTCTATTACATCTTCAACACAACTTTTTTAATATTTCTATTTTCATGATTCCGATAAAATCAATACTAAGAAGAACCATGTTAAAAATAACATAAAACATTGCTTTTCATTACCATACATGTGGCGTTCCTCTTCTCTGTTTTTTTTCTGCGTTTGTCATTTCGTCCTAGCTGTTCAATTTTTCCTCGTTCAAATACAACTCCACGAGATTCCTTTGGTTGCTGATAAAGTTCCAAATCCTGCTGATATTGTGTTGTCCCTTTACGTTAAACCAACACTTAGAATAATTTTTAAATCGAATTATATATAATTAAATGCCAATCTCAGTGCATATTATATGGTTATATCAGATCAAGAAATCAGTTAATTATTGAACATAATTGCTAAGCCTTAGGTTACTGTCGCTTAATAGTTTGCGCCGGCAGCAAATCATACAAACAAGATACATTCTACCAAGTGATTAATAGTTAAATAATGGCATGTCCTAATCTAAGCTCCACTGATTATTACTCTCTTCATTATTGGGATTACTAATTTAGAATATTATCGAACGCATAAACACACATTGACGCAGTCCATGGGATCACTTTGGAAATAATTTAATAGCAAAACAAATGGCACGAATATATATGGTTGAGGAATGGATATTTAAATTAAGAACAATATCGAAGCATTGACCCAAGCCTTTAGGCATAGTTGTTGTGGCCGCGCCCTATAAGCTAGCAAGTTATAGGAGGTGCCCAACTAACTAAGCCCATGGATGACATAAGGGAAGATACATACTATTACAATATATTGTTAGATATTTTAAAAAAATGTTTTTAGAGTTTTAAAAATAAATTTGTTTGAAATGATTATTAAAAGATAATTATTTTTTAATGATCATTTAATTATTTATAACTGATTGATTTGATTTAATTATACATTAAATTTTAATTATATGATTTTATTGTCTATAATTATTATTTTCTTTTAATAATTTTTTTGTTATAAACATTTCCATATATTTAAGTCAGCTTTGGTAGAAATATTAAGTGACTCTCTCATTTTCTTTTACTTATGAGTCATGACTAAGTTATTTTTTAAGATATCTTATTAGTTCTGTTTCCTGCTTTTTTCTTGAGTATAAGAGGCTGTTGAATCCTGGGGTCACGTCCTATATGAACAAAAACTTAAGAATAATGAGTCACATGTTTTAGAATGTTCAAGGAGAATATCAGAGTTCAAACGTAAGTTCAAGTGAGAATGTTCTACCTTTCATTGTTGATATGTGAGTATTTATACCTGGGGGTAACGAAAGAGTCGTTTTGAGTAGGTGGGCTTACCTATAAGGTGTCAGTGTGATTTTGATCGTTGCAGAAAGACTGACACGCAACAGTGACCTTATCTACCAACTACACCTTTCCATTAGTCACTTTACAGGTTACTTCCTCAGTATGCGACCGCACAAGTCAACTCTGACTATTCGGTTTTGAGAGAATAGCCCATACCAGGGTTACATTATAAGTCTCATGCGCAATGTTGGGAACTGATGTCGTGCTTCCAAGCTTGTGCGATACTGGTCTTGCATGACAGTTTTTAGGTCAAACGACTTTTCTTCCCCCTAGCTTGTTTGAGGGACTATACCGGTTGCTCAAATAAGTTATATCTTCTACTCAGACACCTGTTATAGGCGTGGGTAAAAAAAACCTTTTATTAACTTAGAAAAACTTTGCAAGTACAGACAGTCAGACTTTGTACTAGACTATTAAGTGCAGGGAAAGAAAGAATGAACACAGAGAATTTATATTGGTTCACTTTCAACACAAAAGCTATGTCCAGTCCCTTCAAACTTGAAAGATTTCCACTATTGTAAAAACTCCTTTTACAATTTCAACACCAGACCATGTCACAAGTATTCTCGACTCCAACCACTTTTGGCTTAAACCCAAGTATTATTTCAACAAGCCACTCCTGGCTCAATCCTAAGTATTCTTACAAAAGCCTCTTCAGGCCACAAACTATTTTCTAACAAAAACTAAAGGTTGGCAACACACCAGACTTTTACATAGATACAGATTTGAATGATAGATTGTGTTTAATATTTATGAGAACTTAGTGTATGAAAAGATAAAATGATATGAACAGATACACTAATTAAGAAAGGAAAATGTAACACCCCAAAAATGGGGGTAAATTTTTCGCGATTTAAAATAATTATAAGTAGAAAAATTCAATATATATAATACCAAGTAATTACCCTAGATCATTTTATAACCTATCTCATATATAAAGATATCAGAAGGTATCAGAGTGCTCCTTGTAACATCCCGAATTTTATAAAAATAATAAATTGATGAGAATAAATAATAAATAATTGTATATGAGTGGATTTGTGTCCCAGAAATATTGGAATGATAAAATTGGGATTTATTAGGGATATTTATAATTTATTGAGCTTATGTGAGATGAAATTATACCCGATTAGAATATGGGTATCGGGCCAAATATCTCCGAATGAGATGTCGTTGGTAGGGCTGTTAAGAGTATTATCGGGAATCCGAATCTATATTCGGAATAATTTTTGGAACTAGTATTGAGCCCGAACTGTGAGCCTGTTTATTTTGAAACGATGAAATTTTAATGGAGAACTAAAAATTAAAACCAAAAAGCCCATTCTTCCCTTCCTATATTCGTTGGGTTCTTACTCCCATTTGGTAGTGACGTTTCTTCTTCTCTCATTTCCCTTCTCCATTTCCTCTTTTCTTCTCTCCAAAAACCAAAACCGTGTGGAGCCTTCTCCTCCTCCACCATTTTCGTTTTCATGGAAGTTTGAAGGAGAAGCTTGTGGCTGGAATTCCTCTTCCCTCTTCTCCTCCATTTTCGTGTTTTCTCTCCCTCTCTTGGAAGCTCATGGTTGTCTCTTGGTTGAGGTAAGTTCCTCATCATTTTCATGAGTTTTATGCCCTAGATTTTGGGTTCTTGGTTTTTGGGGGAGTATTTATGGCATATGGGTTATTGGGAGAGCATTAATATGGAAAACCCTAAGGTGGGGTGGCTTAAATGTGAGCCTTTATAAGCATTTAATGAGGCACTTAAGATTAATGTTGGAAGGTAATGAGAAATAAATGGGTATTAATGAGTGTTGTTGGGTTTTAGTGAAACCCTAACTTCAATAAATTGGGAAAAGTGTGAAATGTGAATTGAATGTAGGTTTAATGATATGGGAGAATGATATTAAAGATGAAAAATGGCCAATGGTGGTGATTGATGAACATGGGTAAGTATTTTTGGGTTTTGATGAAAACCCTAGCCCTAAGAATTTGGGGAAAATGGATATAATGTAATTGAGAGGTTAAATCAAAAGGGAATGAATGATATTTAAGATTGAATGTTGCTTAAAATAATATAGAACCATTGGTGGTGAAACCTATAGATAGGTGTTGATATGAATATGGAATATGAGGGAGTAGAAGAATTGATTTTAAGGATGGACATATGAAATATTCAATGTTGGGTATCATTACGTATGATAATAGACAATGATAATGATAATGTTTGAAGAGTTGAGGTGAATTGGGAATACATCGTGTAATGGATGAGGTGATGATGATGTTGTAAACACCATATTTTGTCATTTTTTTTATTTTTAATTATTAAAAATTAAATAATAATTTTTCTTTTCCCCACCATCCCAGGAAATCAGACCAGAACCTGGGTCTGGTTCCCCACTAACCCCCACCAGACTTCATCTTCTTCCTTTTCTTAATCCGATCTTCCTCATCAGAGACCGAATCCTCTTCATCTTCTTTACCAACAATACCATATCATCATCTTCATCAAATTGAAACAACAAAAACCCAACAAAACCCCTCCAACAACCAATAACCCCAAAACCAATCAAAAAAACACCAAAAAAATCACAACCAGAGAAAAGAATGATCAAATAATAATCAAAAAGCAACAACAAAGAAGAAAAGAAAGGGGAGCTGCTTCCGCCGGCTGACTGGAACCAAGTCCGGTCATCTTCTCCGACCACCCCACCGACTAGGAACCATCAGACCCGGCTTCTCTCTGCTGCCTGACGTCGGTGAGCCTTCCAAACCGGCAGAACCCGAGACCGCCCAGGCCCAGCCTCTTCGACGCTAACTGAGCTTGTCCGGCCTCCTCCCCTGACCCGCGAAGGACTAGCCCCGCCGACCTTCACCTCCGCGACCAGATCCGTCCCAAGAACCGGCGCCGATCAGACCCCTCCCTCGCCGGTCATCTCTTCCTCGAGCTAGCCTCCTCCTACGGTCATCTTTCTCTCTCGGTCTCTCCCTTTCTCTCATTCACTCTCGGCCTCTCTCTCTCTTTCGTGCTCTCCCTCTCCCTCTCTCCGATTGTCTCTCTCTCCCTCCTCTCTCAGTCTTCCGCCGCCCCCTCCCCCTTTTTTCTTCTCTGTTTCTTTTACCTCTTTTCTTCTTCTTTTGTTTTAGTTCTAGGTTTTCTTTTCTTTGTTTTTTGGGCCTCAGCTGATGAGGCCCATTTCTACTACCATTCTTTTCTTTTCTTTTTTCTTTCTCTTAGAATAATGGGCTCCAAAGCCCAATTTGTTTTGGTATTGTCTTAAAAATTATTAGAGCCTAATAAGGATAGGGATCTATTTATTATATTGTTATTATAAATTGCTTTTAGATTATGTTCTTATTAAATAAAGTTACTCGATAAAAAAATAAATATCTTTCTTTTTGTCATTATTTATTATTATTAAGAAAGATTTTTTTAGCAAAAACCAATAGTTTATTATTTAAAAATAACAAAAATCTGAAAAAACATTTTAATAGTAAGTGTTCCCTTTATGTCAAAATTTAAAAAATGAAGAGTATTAAAAAATATAAATATCTTTTTAAGAATAAAAATAAATATCTTTATGTTAATTCAAAAATAAAAAATAAATATTAAATATGTGTTTCTTTTAAAATAAATATCATGACCTTATAAGCAATGTCGTGTAAAAATCACTTTTGCCTACATCGGCTTTATAGGATCTCAAAGGTTTATGCATGTGCGATCTTCTTCACCTTGTATTTCTCCTTCCTCATGAATTTTCTTTCATTATTAAAAATCAAAATCAATCAAAAACAATTTAAATATTTTTCTTTCAAAATTATTTTCCTCAAAGAACTACGTAACCCTGATTTCTCGAAAGCTCGAGAATACGTAGGAGCGGGAAACAGTTCATGTCGGGCCCATCTTTCTTTATTTAATTTTTTTTAGAATTTTCATTTTTGTTTTGTTCTTAAAAGGAGGAGCGAGGTTAATTTGGACGAGACTTCCTGTTAATCTCATTTTTCTAAATAATATCTCTTTAAAAAAAAAGGAGGAGCGAGGTTAATTTGGACGAGACATCTTGTTAATCTCATGTTTTTAAATAATATTTTTTTTGAAAGGAGGAGCGAGATTAATTTGGACGAGACGTCCTGTTAATCTCTTTTTTTTATAATATCTTTTTTTTAAAAAGGTGGAGCGAGGTTAATTTGGATGAGACGTCCTGTTAATCTCATGTAAAAATCCTGTGTCTATTTTTGTTTATTTTGTATACTTTGTCATTTCATATGTTTTCTTTTCTTGAAGAAGGTAAAATAATTTCTAGGCTAATTATAATGCGCGCTATCATATTGAGGTAACCGTTTTTTATAACGGACAGTTATGAGGTGCTAATACCTTCCTCACCTGTAATTAGACTCCCGAACATGGAATTTCATTTTTACAACCAGTGCTTTAACAAAGGTTTTTCCGGTATTTTATCCTTAAAAAATATTGATGGCGACTCCTTGTTTTCTTTTCGAAAGGATTTTGAAACCGCGTGTTAATATTTTGAGGGTCGGCCGTGCCACCGTGTTAATATTGATGGCGACTCCACTAGGGAATTTAGAGAGTCAAGCCAATCAATTTAATAGCGCATGTTTTAATTAGCATATTAATTATTTAACTTCTCCCTTTATTTTAGTTTTTTGTCAATGTTTGTATTTGGTTTCTGTTTTGTTTGTATTCTATCATTTATGTTCTGTTAATGTCTGTGTGATTATTGAACCCTAGGGTAGATGACTTTATTTGTTGCTCTGTGTTTGTTCTATGTGCAGGATGAGTAAGGTACAGGTATTGAATGCCTCTTTCACACACTACACTCACAGTTTGCACACACTTTTGAGTGGGACCCTATACCCGGGCCCAAATAAAACTTAAGATTAGGGGAGGTTGATAGCGGAGCCATTTGGGATGTACTTCCTGTCTGGTTACCATGAGAATCTCAGCTAGAGTTTGACTTATTCATGGTGCCCACACCTAGTAGACTTTCTACTGTTGTGGCCAACATCATGAGTAGGATCTTGGCTCTAGTGACCTTTAGAAGTTTTAGAACAAGCCACCTAATGCGAGATATCACTGTTAGACAAACCTTAGTACCATTAGGAGGCCTTCAGAAAAACCCGACTTAAGGCACAAAGGGGCAAACTTTACTTCTACCTTTTCTCATTCTCACTTTCCCTTCTGATCCAAATTAGAGGACCACTTGCCCGTTTAGTGGATTACTTTTTCCAAAAATGACATATTTTTAACCAGTGATCCTTTAATGGGCGAGTAGTCTTTTCCTTTTATACACAAGTCTTTGGGCCTTGAGTTACGGATGTTTTGAATCAAAAAAAAGAAGCAAAAGAAAAGTATATATCAAAAAAAGAATCAAAAAAATTTTAAGTTTTTTGTATTGACAATGATCAGAAAATTCGTAGCTCACATGACCCTTGATTTGTCACAAGTTTTGTCAAATCGAAACCTCCCTAAATACAAAAATGTTTTGAAGAAAGTTACTAGGGGAGTATCGATTTGCAAAGCACGTCAGTTCCAATGATTGGTTTTCTCATTTCTTTATGTTCTTGCAGGAAGCAATCAAGAGCTTAGCCAGTACCTCTGAGTGAAAATATGGAAATTAACATGAGATCAGATAGTTGTGGTACAAATATACCCGAGTTGAAAAAATTACTGCATGTTAAGGCTAGGAAAGTCGATACAACCAGTTTGCAAGCATTAGGCAAGAAATTGGATATGAATCAGAAAATGACCTTCTCAAGGAAATATGGGAGGATTTTAAAGCTGCTAGAAGTGGAGGTACAAGTCGAGGCAATTACTGCTTTGATTCAGTTCTATGACCCACCTCTCCGTTGTTTCACCTTCCGAGACTTTCAATTGGCTCCGCCTGTTGAGGAGTTTGAACAGATCCTGGGGATGCCACTAGAAGGACAAATGCCTTACCTCCACCTTGGACGTCATGCGAATATTGTTACCATCACTGATGTCCTAAGGATTCACCCGGAAGTGTTAAAAAGTAAGCAACTAAATAGAAATCAGATCCTGGGGTTTGATCGGGAATATTTTGAGAAGCACATACACTTGCTGGCTGAGAAAGAAGATTGGGAAGCCTTCATGGATACCTTGGCTCTCACCATTTATGGTGTTATCTTGTTCCCCAATATTGATAATTACATAGACTATGATGCTATTGGCATTTTCTTTGCCCGTAAGTTTAAATCTGAAAATCCTGTCACTGCTATCTTGACAAATATATACTGCACCATGGACTTCTGCTATACATAAGGTGGAAAGAGAATTATTTGTTGTCTACCCGCTCTGTATGTGTGGCTCACGTCGCATGTCTTCCACCAAGTCGGCAAAGTTGAATGTCTTATTTCTGATCTGAAGTTATGCCAGTTAGTAACAAAGAACGGGCGTGAATGGGCCAATCACCTAATAGGGCTCACAGTTGAGAAAGTAAGGTGGTATCCACAGTGGTTGAAGGTTGACACCATTATTCACCATTGTAGAAGCTACCCGAACGTTCCTCTCATGGGCACTCAAGGATGCATTAACTACAACCCTGTCATAGCCAAACGTCAGCTAGCCTATCCAATGCTTGGGCCGCCCGATGAAGAATCGATTATTCCTTTTGTCCTTTACTACTCAGAAGGAGATTGCAACTCTGTTATTCAGGATATAGCAAATGCATGGAAGAAGGTCCACAGACAAGGAAAAGAACTAGGAGCTCGAAGCCATGCCGTGAAGGACGAATACTACCAATGGATCCTAAATAGGGTTTCTATTGTCAAGCTGCCTTTCAGAAGTCCCTCCTATCTCCCAACAAGCACACCTGTTCCCCCACCTACCCTTGAAGAGGAGGCCATGAAAGCCAAGATAAAGGAGTTAATTGTAAAAAATAAGAAACTAGAGAAAGACTTGCTAAAGTCTCAACAAGAATGCACCCTTCAGAAAAGAGAGAACTTAGAAAGCAAGCAAACCATCAAGGAGATTGGAAAAAAATAGAAAATCAAAAGGGATTACTTGACGAAGCAAAGTCAATGCCTCCGAACAGCTAATACTCAACTGAGAATGAAGAGCAAGCAAAGGGATACTATGTTGGCTGACAAGCAACTCTTGAGGGACATGTTGGAAAAAGCCAAAGAGCACGAGCAAAATGCCTTGGTGCAAAGAGAGCTCCTACAATTGCAAGTGAGCCAATTAGAGCATCAGCTTAATGAGGTGGTAAAAGCTTGCCAGCATGAGATAAATGGCGAGCGACAGCGCGCAATAGATACTGAGCAAGAATGTCGTGAGGCTATCCATATTTTGAAAACTGAAATGACACAACAAGATGAAGTTATTCATTCATGGATGAACCGCTTCGCCCACTTGGCTAATGGGGTTCTGGAAGACCTCCCGTTCCTACTTAAGCAAGCTGAGGGGATGGTTAATCCTCTTAACACCCCAAAAGAAATTGTAACCTTCCTTGATTATTCTAGAGAAAGAATTTGTAAAATGAGGGCCATGATTGCCCGAGCTAGGAATGGCTGATTTACTTTTTCTGCATAAAAAAATAGATTGGCAGCAGTAATGTATTTTGGTGGAATTCAAAAAAAGGGGATTCTTTTATCTCCACAACTATCTCATGTTAATTTCCACTTATCACATACTTAGTACTTTTGAACGTGACATTCTGAGAAACGGTTGGAGGATACTGGCCAAGTTCCATGATAGCTTCATGCACCATACTATTTGTTTTTCCTTTTTGCTTTCTTTTTAACAATTTCATGTTTTGACTTCCATTAGACATTACGGGTAAGCATCCTTACCAGACCCAACTCAAAACGAGACTCATGGCCGAAGCAGAAATCAGGGACGAAGATTTCAGAAATGAGTTCAACCAGCTAAAGGAAGGTAGCCGAGTTGACCAAGCTTCTAGAAAAGAGAATCATAGAAGGGGGCTCCTCTACAGGTATTGAGGACACCCAACAACAGCCTACCACCCCGCTACATCCCCCAGGTTTTGGTCCGACAAGGACTCAATTTCCCAATCCAATGGCTCCTCCTCTCACTATCAATATTGGAAGGCCTAACCCTGCTGCTAATCCCCAACCACACTATGGCATGTCCTATGCACAACAACATACATTTATTGGCCCAGATGGTAACCCGGTACCTTTTCCGCCTTATGGCTTACCATCGGGATACTTTCCCCCGTTGCTCACTAACCCACAAGACACCACCCACGACTACCAAGCAATGAATCCCCATACCTCACACCCCGCTCAGCCCACTATACCACCACTTCATGAGCCACAAATTGCCCAAGCACAAGCCGCTCAAGCTCAAGCCACTCCAGCTCAAGCCACCCCAGCCCAAGTCACACAGATAGCCCAGCCAGTCTATACTACACAACCTATGGGCCAACCCCAGGGTCCTCCATTAAACTCTGGCCCAACAAGTCAGCCTCATGCATCTATACCTTTCCACCAGCTCTACGGCTATCCATATGGGTACATGAACCCCTATACTGCCAATCCACAAGGCATGACCCAAATGGTAAACCCAGTAGCCGATTCTAGAATAGTCGATATCTCCCAAAAAGGAAAGATAGAGATCTTGGAGGAATGACTAAGGGCTGTGGAAGGAGTGGAAGGTTTTGGATTGATTGATGCTTCTGAACTCTGTCTAGTCCCAGATGTCATTATTCCCCCTAAGTTCAAAATGCCAGATTTTGACAAATATCAGGGTATGAATTGCCCAAGAAATCATCTCACAATGTACTGCTGGAAAATGGCGTCTCATTCATCCGATGACAAGCTATTAATCCACTGTTTCCAGGATAGTCTAGCCGTGGCTGCCCTCACCTAGTATGCCCACTTGGAACGAACCCGTATTCGATGCTGGAAGGATTTGGCAGACGCTTTCTTGAAACAGTACAAATACAATTTAGACATGGCACCCGACAGAGTGCAGCTACAGAACATGACAAAAAAGGATAATGAGATATTTAAGGAGTATGCTCAACGGTGGCGTGAAACAGCTGCACAAGTTGACCCCCCGCTGTCCGAGAAGGAAGTAGTAGCGATGTTCATCGATACGCTTCAGTCACCCTTCTATGATAGAATGATTGGCAGTGTTTCCTCAAATTTTTCTGACATTGTGACCATTGGGGAGAGAATAGAAAGTGGGGTGCGAACAGGGAAGATTATCCGAGGCCCATCTGGGGCATCCAATGTGAAAAGACCAGCGCCAGGTGATGGCAGGAGAAGAGACGGGGAGACCAACTTTGTCTCTTATGATCAGAAAAGGGACCAACCAAGACCATTCACCCCCACCGTTTTTCAAGCCCTCAATTCTTATGCACCGAATCCATATGTGGCTGCTGCCGTCCATAACCCAACCCCTTATCCTCCTCATTTTTGTCCACCCATTGTCAGAGCACCTATACCACAACCTATGCCATATCGTCCTCCACAACAAACAGTTCAGCCACCCGATCCTAATCAGAATGCAAAGAAACCTAACAATGACCGCACACCGACGCAATTCGATCCCATCCCAATGACATACACTGAACTTTTGCCTCTCCTTATTCGTAGCGGTTTAGTGGCACCCTGCCCTTTAAAGCCAGTAGAACCCCCTTACCCCAAGGGGTATGATCTTAATGCCCGGTGTGATTATCACGCTGGAGCGCCGGGGCATTCTACTGAAAACTGTATGGCATTGAAGTATAAAGTAAGGGATCTTATTAAAGCCGATTGGATTAACTTTAAGGAAGGCAGCCCAAATGTGGCCATAAATCCCCTACCTAACCATGGAAATTCAGGGGTCAACGCTGTGGAAAATGATGAGGAGTGCGTTAAGAATGTTGCTGACATAAGAATGTCGTTAAGGGTAGTTCCTTCCCTTTTGCTTGAAAGGGGATTAATTGAAGGGACCTAGAGTGTGGAACATGATTGCGAGCAGACTGCCGAACACCAAGGCTTCTGTGAGGTCCTTCAAAGCCTTATGGACAGCCATATTATGCAGGTCTGTAAATGCCATGGAGATGAGGTCGACATGGTCGAGGAACAAACAGGGGCACGAGTCCCTAAGCCCTTGACAATTTTTTACAGCAGGAACCCTCAAGCAGCTCCTATTTCTGTACAACCAATCATCACTATTCAAGCACCCACCCCATTTGCGTTCAAAGATTCTCGGGCTGTCCCTTAGAAGTACAATGCAGATATGATCGTTGCAAGCTCGGCAATGAATGACCCGTCTCCTTCGTCCGTCACAAATATTGTTGGGGTAGGAGGTGTAACCCGGAGTGGAAGAGTATACGCCCTTCCAGAGCCAAAGAAGGATCAGATTACCAGAAAATCCAAGGTGGGCAAAGAAGGGGCCAATGGTGAAATCAAAAGGGCCGTGACTGATGAAGAAGCCCATGAATTCTTAAAGTTTATTCGCCAGAGCAAATATCAAGTGCTTGACCAACTGACCCATACTCCTACAAAAATCTCTTTGTTATCATTGCTGATGAGCTCTGAGCCACATTGTAAGATGTTAATGAAGGTCCTGAACGAGGCCCATGTCAGTCATGACATTCTCGTCGATAAGTTTCAAGGCATAGTGGGGCATCTTATTGCAGACAACTATCTGACCTTCACTGATGACAAAATACCAACAGAGGGAATTGGGCACAACAAAGCTCTCCATATCTCCGTGAAGTGCCGAGATTACATCTTAGCAAAAGTACTCATTGACAATGGGTCGTCCCTCAACGTCATGCCAAAATCTACATTGGCCAAGTTACCATTCGATGGGACTTATATGAAGCCAAGTGCCACAGTAGTACGAGCTTTTGATGGAACTCGGAGGGAGGTCATGGGTGAGATTGAGCTGCCCATACAGGTTGGGCCGTGTATATTCCAGGTCCTTTTTCAAGTCATGGATATCTCGCCTGCCTACAGCTGTTTATTAGGCAGGCCGTGGATCCATTCTACTGGAGTGGTACCCTCTACCCTGCACCAAAAACTAAAATTCATAATTGACAACAAGCTGATAATTGTTTCTGGTGAAGAGGACCTTCTGGTCAGCAAACCTCTGACAACCCTTTACATCGAGGCAGTAGAAGAGGCCCTTGAAATTTCTTTCCAAGCATTAGAGATAACAAACGCTACCTATGTAGGGGAAGGAGCCACAATGGTAAAAGTTTACATGCCAAGTGCATCTTTAATGATGGCAAAGATTATGCTGCGTGAAGGGTATAAACCTGGAAGAGGGCTAGGACGTGCTTTGAATGGAGAAGTGGAACCTATACGCCTGCTTGAGAACAGAAATGGTTTTGGATTGGGATACCGGCCCACAGCTGCCGATAGAAAAAGGGAAGAGGAAGAGAAAAGGG
Source organism: Clitoria ternatea (assembly GCA_037962975.1). Classification (NCBI taxonomy): domain Eukaryota; kingdom Viridiplantae; phylum Streptophyta; class Magnoliopsida; order Fabales; family Fabaceae; genus Clitoria; species Clitoria ternatea. The sequence continues at coordinate 48,237,204 of CM075673.1, forward strand.
AAAGAAGGGCTGCTCGTCTTACCGGCAGAGAACCTCATACTGCAAGAGTCCCCATCTGTGATCTCTACCAGAGCTTTCGGAGCGCCGGATTGATGCCTCCAGACCAAGTGGCTGTCATTGAAGAAAGTCCCTATGATAGTGTTAATTTTGTGATTGCTTGTCCACCGAGCCAAGAACTTCATAACTGGGAGGCCGTCGAGCTCCCCACGACTTTGAATGTTTCACCAAAGTAATTTGTTTATACTTTAAGTACTTATTCGTCCCTCTGCTCTGCCTAAGGCTTTGGGACTCTTCCATGTAATAAGGGTGAAGAGAAAACTTATTTTTATCATTTTCATCAATAAACGCGTATCAAAATAAAAAAAAACTCTTCTTGTGTCCCTTATCCTTATTTTGAATCCTTCTTTTTACTCACTTGTTCTTTTTTTTCATTAGCCATAACACACTAAATTGCATATCTGAAAATTACTCTCTTGAGGATAGTGAGGTCGCAATCCTGTTTCACGACTTTGATCACCCAGTTGATTATGCCGATGAGGAAGGTGGGGAAGATTGTGAGCCACCGCCTGAGCTGACAAGGTTGTTAGAGCAAGAGGATGAAGGGATTCAACCCTACCTAGACATAGTTGAGATCATCAATTTGGGAAATAAAGAGAATAAGAAGGAAGTCAAGACCGACACTACCCTAAGTAGAGAACAAAGAGAAGATTTAATCAAGCTGTTAATGGAATTTTGTGATGTCTTTGCCTGGTCTTATCAAGATATGCCTGGCCTCGATGCTAGCATTATCGAGCATAGACTACCCTTAAAACCTGAGTGCCCTCCAATAATGCAGAAACTACGCCAAATGAAGCCAGAAATGCTCTTAAAGATCAAAGAGGAGGTTAAGAAGCAGTTTGATGCTGGGTTCCTAGCTGTGGCAAAATACCCTCAGTGGGTAGCCAACATTGTTCCTGTCCCAAAAAAGAATGGAAAGGTACGGATGTGTGTGGACTACCGAGATTTAAATAGGGCTAGTCCCAAGGATGATTTTCCCCTACCATAGATCGATGTTTTAGTTGATAATACAGCTCAGCATTCCATTTTCTCATTCATGGATGGTTTCTCAGGGTATAATCAAATTAAAATGGCACTTGAAGATATGGAAAAGACCACGTTTATCACTCTATGGGGCACATTTTGTTACAAGGTGATGTCTTTTGGGTTGAAAAATGCCGGGGCAACTTATCAGAGAGCAATGGTGACTCTTTTCCATGATATGATGCATAAAGAGATAGAAGTCTACGTGGATGACATCATTGCCAAATCTAGGACAGATGAAGGGCACATTAGCGATCTAAGGAAGCTTTTTGAATGGTTAAGAAAGTTCAGGCTAAGATTGAACCCTGCCAAGTGCACGTTCGGTGCAAGGTCAGGCAAGCTGCTAGGGTTTATAGTAAGCGAAAGAGGGATAGAGGTTGATCCCGACAAAGTCAAGGCGATTCTCGAGATGCCTCCTCCCCGTACAGAAAAAGAAGTCCGAGGATTCTTGGGAAGGCTCAATTATATTGCCCGATTTATTTCACAATTGACAGCGACTTATGAACTGATCTTCAAGTTACTCCGCAAGAATCAACCGGGGCGATGGGATGAGAACTGTCAAGCAGCTTTTGAAAAGATTAAGCAGTACCTGCAAGAACCACCAATTTTGGTGCCCCCAACCCCAGGAAGGCCACTTATATTGTATCTGACTCTATTGAACGAATCCATGGGTTGTGTGTTGGGACAGCACGATGAAACTAGAAAGAAGGAACATGCTATCTACTACTTAAGCAAGAAGTTCACTGATTGTGAAATGAGGTACTCCGCTTTAGAGCAGACTTGTTGTGCGTTAGCATGGGCCGCTAAGCGCCTAAGGCAATACATGTTGAGTCACACCATTTGGCTAGTTTCTAAAATGGACCCCGTCAAGTACATTTTTGAAAAACCTGCTTTGACCGGAAGGATCGCTCGTTGGCAAGTGCTATTAACTGAGTATGACATAATATATGTCACTCAAAAGGCCATAAGAGGAAGTGCCCTGGCCGATTACTTGGCACACCAACCCATCAATGATTATCAACCGATGCAATTTAACTTCCCGGATGAAGATATCCTGGCACTATTCAATGAGGAAGGTGGTTAGAAAGATAAATAGACCCTGAGATTTGACGGAGCTTCTAATTCATTGGGGCACGAAATTGGGGCTATCTTGATTTCACCCGATAGGGAATTTATCCCTATCTGCGCCAGATTGTGTTTTGACTGTACCAATAACATTGCAGAATATAAGGCATGCTCATTAGGAATCCAAGCAGCGTTGGATGCAAAAGTAAAATTGTTGGAAGTTTATGGGGACTCTGCTTTGGTTATCCACCAATTGAAAGGCGAGTGGGAGACTAGGGACAGTAAGTTGATTCCTTATTATGATCATATCAAGGAAATGATCAAAGAGTTTGACGAGATCTCTTTTCATCACGTTCTCCGGGATGACAATCAAATGGCTGATGCCTTGGCTACCCTTGCCTCAATGTTCGAAGTAAGTAGTGACTACGATATGCCTCTCATCAAAGTAAAGAAGCATTGTGAGCCTGCATACTGTCAAATGATGGAAAAGGAGTCTGATGGGAAACCTTGGTACCATGATATTAAGAGATATATCCAAAGTCAAGAATACCCCGAGGGTGCTACAGAAAATAATAAGAAGACCCTAAGACGACTCGCCATGGGTTTCTTCTTAAATGGGGATGTGCTTTACAAAAGAAACTATGATTCTGTCCTTCTTTGCTGTGTTGATGCTGTGGAGGCAAACGAAATCATGAGGGATGTTCATGAAGGATCTTTTGGGACTCACGCTAATGCACATGCCATGTCAAGAAAGATCTTGAGGGCCGGTTATTACTGGATGACCATGGAAGCAGACTGCTTCACCTATGTTCGAAAATGTCATAAATGTCAGATATACGCTAACCATATTCATGCATCCTCATCATCCCTAAATGTCTTGTCGCTACCATGGCCCTTCTCAATGTGGGGCATGGATGTCATTGGACCCATCGAGCCAAAAGCCTCAAACGGTCATCGTTTCATCTTGGTTGCCATCGATTATTTCACCAAATGGGTAGAAGCAGCTTCATATACCAGTGTAACAAGGAATGTTATGGTCAAATTCATCAAGCGAGAACTGATATGCCAATACGGCCTACCAAGTCAGATCATTATTGACAATGGTATGAATTTGAACAACAAAATGATGAAGGAACTCTGTGAAAGCTTCAAAATTCACCATTACAATTCCTCTCCTTATCGGCCTAAGATGAATGGGGCGGTTGAGGCGGCCAACAAGAACATCAAGAAGATAGTACAGAAGATGGTAGTCACTTACAGAGATTGGAGCAAGATGCTCCCTTTTGCTCTACATGGGTATCGCACCTCGGTCCGAACCTCGACAGGGCAACCCCGTTCTCTCTCGTATATGGAATGGAAGCGGTCTTGCCTTTTGAAGTAGAGATTCCGTCCCTTCGGGTAATGATGGAGGGAAAATTAGAAGAAGTTGAGTGGGTTCAGGCTCGACATGACCAACTAAACCTGATCGATGGTAAAAGATTGACTACCCTCTGTCATGGTCAGTTGTATCAGAGGCGTATGAAACGAGCGTTCGAGAAGAAAGTGCGACCTTGACAGTTTCAAGAAGGAGACTTGGTACTCAAGAAAATTCTACCGATTCAAAAGGACAATCGAGGCAAATGGACTCCTAATTACGAAGGACCATATGTTGTGAAGAGAGCTTTTTCTGGAGGAGCCTTAATACTCACTAATATGGATGGCAAGGATTTTCCAATGCCTATAAACACAGATGCAGTGAAAAAGTACTATGCTTAGGGAGGGAATATCAGTAACAAAGAAAAAAAAGAGAAAAGATAAAAAAAAAAGAAAAGAAAAATAATGCTCGCTAGGCTGAAAACCTGAAAGGGCGGCTTAGGCAAAAGTTAGAGCGACTTGGTGAGTCGAAAACCCGAAAGGGCGGCTTAGGCAAAAGTTAGGGTCAAATTTCTAGTAACGTGAATAAGACCTCTGACTCAAAGAAGTACGAGTCCAAGCTCGGGCACGTGAATCATCGTCGAACTTACCTTTCCAAAAGCAAGGTCGAAGGGTGAACATGAAGTCGTGTTGGGGGTTAAGACTCTCACCAGTCTCAGAGATTCACTAGAGGATCCATGAACCCTCCCTGTTTCACTTGTCCTTAACCTGTTCTATATGACCTCATTCATTTCATTTACCTTCCTTGTTTTTATTTCCCTTTACTTGTTTAACATGCATGAATAAAATTCACCCTCTTCGATACGTGTTATGAATTTTGTTGATATGATAAAAACATGTGTTTTAATAAAATAAATGGAAGAATGGTAAACATTTAAAGTCGTGAGGGACAAGATGCTCCTACTACTCGACCTCATCTTGGGCGATCATCACAGAGACTTGGCCCGGCATGCACTCCAAAGCTATGGTTGCCTTATTCGTTCTGCTTCGTCCATGAGTCATCTCAGGGATCACGGTCTCAAAGGGATCTACCAGAATTTTAATTTATTCTCTACATTACTTGCCCTTTTTTTTCATGAAGGTTGATAAAAAAGGACAATCGCCAAAGCTGGCATTTCTCAAATTCTCTTCCCGAGTTGAACCATAATCGCCAAAGCTGGCATTTCTCAAATTCTCTTCCCCAGTGGAACCATAATCGCCAAAGCTGGCACTTCTCAAATTCTGTTCCCCAGCGGAATCTCAATCGCCAAAGCTGGCACCTTCAAAGTCTCTTCCTCAACTACCAAAGTCGGCATCTTTCAAGTTTCCCCTCCCTAGTGGAATCGATCGCCAAAGCCGATACTTCAAAAAGTTTCCTCCTCAATCGCCAAAGCATACTTTTCTCAAGTATCTTTTCATAAATTATCAAAGCTGGCGTCTTTTAATGAATTGCCAAAGTTGGCATCTTTTAAGTTTCTTTCCCTAAAACCGGTATGCAAAACTTCCGCTTCAATTGCCATAATTGGCATGTTGTTCATTTTCCAATTGCCAAGCTTGGCATCATGTTTCTTCTTCAATCGCCGAGCGAGGTACCCTCTACTTTCTAGTCGTCAAATAAGGCACCTTTTCTGTCAAAAAGCTTTAGGAACCCACTCCTAGGCTATTCCATTTCTTTATTAGAACCAGGGGTATTCCCCCAAGTCATTTATTTTCTGTCAAAAAGCTTCAGGAACCCACTCCTAGGCTATCCCATTTTTCAATATGAGCCAAGGGCATCCCCCATGTCATTTATTTTCTATCAAATAGCTTCAGGAACCCACTCCTAGGCTATCATATTTCTCAATTTGAGCCAGGGGCATCCCCCAAGTCATTTATTTTCTGTCAGAAAGCCTCAGGTACACCACTCCTAGGCTATTCCATTTCTTTATTAGAACTAGGGGCATCCCCCAAGTCATTTATTTTCTGTCAAAAAGCCTCAGGTACACCACTCCTAGGCTATTCCATTTCTTTATTAGAACCAGGGGCATCCCCCAAGTCATTTATTTTCTGTCAAAAAGCCTCAGGTACACCACTCCTAGGCTATTCCATTTCTTCATTAGAACCAGGGTCATCCCCCAAGTCATTTACTTTCTGTCAAAATAGCTTCAGGCACACCACTCCTAGGCTATTTTATTTCTTCATTTGAACCAGGGGCATCCCCCAAGTCATTTATTTTCTATCAAATAGCTTCAGGTACACTACTCCTAGGCTATTCCATTTCTTCATTAGGACCAGGGGCATCCCCCAAGTCATTTATTTTCTATCAAATAGCTTCAGGTACACCACTCCTAGGCTATTCCATTTCTTCATTAGAACCAGGGGCATCCCCCAAGTCATTTATTTTCTGTCAAATAGCTTCAGGTACACCGCTCCTAGGCTATTCTATTTCTTCATTAGAACCAGGGGCATCCCCCATGTCATTTATTTTCTGTCAAATAGCTTCAGGAACCCACTCCTAGTCTATCACATTTCTCAATTTGAGTCAAGGGCATCCCCTAAGTCATTTATTTTCTGTCAAATAGCTTCAGGTACCCATTCCTAGGATATATCCTTCGATCCAAATACGTTGGGACAATTCCCGGTCATTCATTTTTCTTCGAAGCTTTAAGTATCCCTCTCTAGGCTATCCCATTTTCAATATCAAGGAAATATCCTCTGATTTGTTCCGGGATGGAGCTCAAACTTCAGTCGTCAAACTTGGAACCTTGTTCATCTTCCCCAATTGTCAAAGTTGGCAACTCTTCAAGCTTCTCTAGCACTTTCAGGTTCTCGGTGCCGAAGTTGGTTTTTCTTTAAGTTTCCATAACACATTTTAGGTTTCCTTATTCCCAAAATTTTCACATCTTTAATTCTTCATCATCGAAGATGATACTTTTAAGTCTTTCTTATTGCCAAAGCTGGCATTATTTGAGTCTTTTATTTGTCAAGGTCGTCACCTCATTGAGGATGTTAGTGTCCAGATGGTGTTCACGTCTTTACTTCCTTTTCACGATATGAATATATTATTCATATTTTCGTGAAAAGAAAGTAAAGAGGGGCAGCTGTAAACACCATATTTTGTCATTTTTTTATTTTTAATTATTAAAAATTAAATAATAATTTTTCTTTTCCCCACCATCCTAGGAAATCAGACCAGAACCTGGGTCTGGTTCCCCACTAACCCCCACCAGACTTCATTTTCTTCCTTTTCTTAATTCGATCTTCCTCATCAGAGACCGAATCCTCTTCATCTTCTTCACCAACAATACCACATCATCATCTTCATCAAATTGAAAAAACAAAAACCCAACAAAACCCCTCCAACAACCAATAACCCCAAAACCAATCAAAAAAACCAAAAAAATCACAACTAGAGAAAAGAATGATCAAATAATAATCAAAAAGCAACAACAAAGAAGAAAAGAAACGGGAGCTGCTTTCGCCGGCTGACTGGAACCAAGTCCAGTCAGCTTCTCCGACCACCCCACCGACTAGGAACCATCAGACCCGGCTTCTCTCTGCTGCCTGACGTCGGTGAGCCTTCCAAACCGGCAGAACCCGAGACCGCCCAGGCCCAGCCTCTTCGACGCTAACTGAGCTTGTCCGGCCTCCTCCCCTGACCCGTGAAGGACTAGCCCCGCCGACCTTCACCTCCGCGACCAGATCCGTCCCAAGAACCGGCGCCGATCAGACCCCTCCCTCGCTGGTCATCTTCTTCCTCGAGCTAGCCTCCTCCTTCGGTCATCTTTCTCTCTCGGTCTCTCCCTTTCTCTCCTTCACTCTCGGCCTCTCTCTTTCTGTCGTGCTCTCCCTCTCCCTCTCTCCGATTGTCTCTCTCTCCCTCCTCTCTCAGTCTTCCGCCGCCCCCTCCCCCTTTTTTCTTCTCTGTTTCTTTTACCTCTTTTCTTCTTCTTTTGTTTTAGTTCTAGGTTTTCTTTTCTTTGTTTTTTGGGCCTCAGCTGATGAGGCCCATTTCTACTACCATTCTTTTCTTTTCTTTTTTCTTTCTCTTAGAATAATGGGCTCCAAAGCCCAATTTGTTTTGGTATTGTCTTAAAAATTATTAGAGCCTAATAAGGATAGGGATCTATTTATTATATTGTTATTATAAATTGCTTTTAGATTATGTTCTTATTAAATAAAGTTACTCGATAGAAAAATAAATATCTTTCTTTTTGTCATTGTTTATTATTATTAAGAAAGATTTTTTTTAGCAAAAACCAATAGTTTATTATTTAAAAATAACAAAAATCTGAAAAAACATTTTAATAGTAAGTGTTCCCTTTATGTCAAAATTTAAAAAATGAAGAGTATTAAAAAATATAAATATCTTTTTAAGAATAAAAATAAATATCTTTATGTTAATTCAAAAATAAAAAATAAATATTAAATATATGTTTCTTTTAAAATAAATATCATGACCTTATAAGCAATGTCGTGTAAAAATCACTTTTGCCTTGTATTTCTCCTTCCTCATGAATTTTCTTTCATTATTAAAAATCAAAATCAATCAAAAACAATTTAAATATTTTTCTTTCAAAATTATTTTCCTCAAAGAACTACGTAACCCTGATTTCTCGAAAGCTCGAGAATACGTAGGAGCGAGAAATAGTTCCTGTCGGGCCCATCTTTCTTTATTTAATTTTTTTCAGAATTTTCATTTTTGTTTTGTTCTTAAAAGGAGGAGCGAGGTTAATTTGGACGAGATGTCCTGTTAATCTCATTTTTCTAAATAATATCTTTTAAAAAAAAAAGGAGGAGCGAGGTTAATTTGGAGGAGACATCCTGTTAATCTCATGTTTTTAAATACTATTTTTTTGAAAGGAGGAGCGAGATTAATTTGGACAAGACGTCCTGTTAATCTCATTTTTTTATAATATCTTTTTTAAAAAAAGGTGGAGCGAGGTTAATTTGGACGAGACGTCCTGTTAATCTCATGTAAAAATCCTGTGTCTATTTTTGTTTATTTTTGTATACTTTGTCATTTCATATGTTTTCTTTTCTTGAAGAAGGTAAAATAATTTCTAGGCTAATTATAATGCGCGCTATCATATTGAGGTAACCGTTTTTTATAACGGACAGTTGTGAGGTGCTAATACCTTCCTTACCTGTAATTAGACTCTCGAACATGGAATTTCATTTTTACAACCAGTGCTTTAACAAAGGTTTTTCTGGTATTTTATCCTTAAAAAATACTGGTGGTGACTCCCTGTTTTCTTTTCGAAAGGATTTCGAAACCGCGTGTTAATATTTTGAGGGTCGGCCGTGCCGCCGCGATCCCGGTCGCAATAGATGTTGTTGGGTTTGGTTTGTCCATAAGATCTAGAGGATCTTGGCTTTGGGAAAGGAATTCCCGAAGCCTAGCACAATTGCATAAGTTGGTGTTTAACAAGTTTGGGACTTGCTATTAAGCTTTATGATAAGCCAGCAAGTATTTAAAATTATGATGGTTATTAATTATGTGAATATACTTGCATATGGTATGTAGATTGTGTTCTGGGTGATGCAATGGAGCATTCGGAGCATTGAAATTGTTCGGCTCTTCCCTCGAGGTAGGAGAGGAGTTAACATTCAAATTGCATGAGTAAATTGTGAGTGATTTGATGTATGTGTTAAATACTCATGCCTGCCTTTCCATATAGTTATTGAGATCTTTGGAATGGCAAGTTGATGATTATTGCGGATAATGTATGAGAATATGTTCATTGAAAGTGATAAGTGTGATTTTAATGTGAATGATAAGTTTGGAATGAAAATCTATAAGTATGAACATGTGAACAGGTTATATATGCCTTTTATGATGTGTAAGAAACGTTGGATATGTCCAAATTTGGCTTATAATGAGAACTTCCGAGTGAGAATGCTTAGAACAAGTTGTAAATGCCTCACATGTTGTATATGATGTGCTGGGAGTTAGTGAATTGGCCTAAGATGTGGTTTCATATGACGGCCTGTGTGAATTTACGTTTTCTGTCGAAATTCTGATATTCTCGCCCAAGCGAGGTGGGATCTCGCTCAGGCGAGTATCCCCTATGGCAGTATTATAGCTTCTGGATAAATCTCGCCCAGGCGAGCGAGCTTTCCGCTCAAGCGAGACGAGTGAATGGTGAGCAAGTGAGATTCTGGACGAACCTTGCTCAAGCGGGTGTGGCCACGTTTGAGCGAGCGAGGGAGGACATTGATGCTGGATGAATTCCGTCCGAGCGGGAATTTTTGAAAATAATTTAAGATGTGGTGAATTTCTGAGTGAAATTTCGAGTGGGCTATGTCCGAGACAGGACCTTCCGAGTGAGGAAGTGGATATAATTCCAAGTGAACGGTCTCCGAGTGTGATATTCTGGGTAGTGGAGTTCCGAGTGGGAATTTTCGAGTTCAGTGTAACTTGTTCTGAGTGGAGTGCCTCCAGGTGTGCAATTCCGAGTAGGATGGCACCGATGGGGGTGTACGGCGTGAGTCTGTCCAGAAGTACTCTGGAATAACTTCGCCCGAGTGAAAGACTTAGTGCTAGGATGCCTCACTCGAGTGAAAGAGAAAAGAAATCAGTTTTTGGAATATATACCGAGTGAAAGACCGAGCGAGTGATGGTCGGTCTTGGGATTAGTTTGCTGAGTGAAAGACAGCTCAAGAGATGAGTCGGTTTCGAAATGATTTACCGAGTGAAGACCGATCAAGTGTTGAGTCGGTTTTGGAATGAATTACCGAGTAAAAGACCGATCGAGTGGTGAGTCGGTTTTAGAGTAATTTGCCGAGTGAAAGACCGAGCGAGAAACGGTCGGCCTTGGAATTATTTAACTGAGTTAAGGGCCGAACGAGAGGAATCGGTTCTGGAATAAGTTCACTGAGTGAAAAACTGAGTGTTGGGAAACTTCACCGGGTGAGCGAGTGTAGAAGGGAAGGACGACCTCTGGTCGGATTTTCGCTTAAGTGAGTGCATACCTCACTCAAGCGAGCGAGTGTGGAAATGGCTACTGGAGTAATTTCGCCCGAGCGAGTGGCCGGGTGTGTGGTGTCTCGCTCAAACAAGTAACATGGAAATTAGATACTGGCTTGATTTTGCCCGAGCGAGTAAGGGCGCTCAAGCGAGATGGGCTGTCTCGCTCAAGCAAATATGGGCCTCGCTTGAGCAAGTGACCCCTGATGGATTTCCCTTTTCTTTTCTCGGTTTTGATTGTATTGGCCCTCCTTATCCTATATTGAATAACATTTGAGTGAATGTATAGATATATATATGTCTATGAAACAGTATGGTGGTGAGGAATAACAATTAAGATATTAGGATGACTTATGTATACCTATAATATACATAATGTGAAATATGAATCTTAACCACCAAGAATGATCATGAGAAAGCAATGTTAAGGGCTTGATGACGAGTTATGAGATGTATGTTCAAGAACATGATTGTGTTGGGCATAAGTGTGATTGCCTTGTATGGAATGATGAATATGCCTCGAATATTTCTATGTATGGATTAATACTATGATTGGTGGCTATGCCTTTTGATATCCATGTATGGATTGTTATGAATGATGTTTGTGGCCATTGAATGCCAATTATATGAATGATATGCCTTGAGGGGCTAGTACATAATTATATGATTATTGAAAATGCCATTGTGGTTGATTGCAAGTATTGACTTACGTGTATGATGTGAAATATTTGTGAAATATGTTAAGATGAAAATGCCACATTAAAACTTGAAAACAATGGCTAAGAAACCAATAATGATGAAATCCACTAAGGTGTATGGTGGTGTTGGTGCTTATGATGATGATGTTTGATGAGTGGCATTTAGGATGTACAGAGTGAGAATGCATTTGATTTGCATTGCATTGCATCCATGGCATATCATAGCTGCCGGTGTCGGAATATTAGGGGATTCCCCCGGTTGGCCCAGTGGGAGAGCGGCTGAGTGCACGAGCATTTCTGTTGTTTCCCCTGTGACTCGGTGTGTAAGTCACGAAGCTGCCCATGCTGAGCTACGGGGAGCTGCATGTGGTTGACCCTTGTGGGGGGTGGCTCTTGAGGAGCAGGTGTCCCCGGTGGTCCTTTGGATCACAGCTGCGATGTTGAGAATCATGGTTGGCCCGCAACACCATATGTTGAAAATGTTGTATACCGCGGTCATGGTGAAAATGACCAGGTGTTGCATGATGGGCGATGCGGTTGGGTACCAGTAAAAATATGGTGAATATGCATGAATTATGATATATGTGTACACATTTTACTACTACAGTAGGGGCATGGTATGTGATCATGCTTGAACCCACAATTGGTGTTATTTCCCACAGTCGGATCCGCATTTGTTGTCTATTCCATTGTGCATATGCATTAGCCATAAGAGCATTTGCATATAGCATGGAGATATGCCAGAATAAGATGATGATTGATGATGATTGAGATGGTGGTATGGTGTTGATGAGATAAGAAATTAATATATCGAAAGACCACATAAAAGTAAGAAAAGATATGAATAAATGAAATGATGTGAATATGACGATATGTATGTTATGGCCCAATGTAATGAAGGGCGTGACTGTTTATGACTAATGATGATGATGATAAACCACTTGCGAGGAGGAATTGATTAAAGATATAATGAATTGATGAGAATAATTTGTGAATGCCCCTGTTGATAAGTGGCAATGTGATTGTGTATATGCCGTGCTTGTTTATGATATGAATTGTGATCCATGAGGCTGGTATGCCTATTATAATAATGAAATGATAAATGAATGATAATTTTATGATTTTATAGCAAAGCACACATGACGTTGTATGCATATACACATGATCACAATATATATATGTTATTCGTCATTTTGAATGTATAACTCACTCTCCCATGTGGTCTCCTTTTTAGCCTTGTGATGCAGGTTGCCATGGGATGAGTTCGGATTTTAATTAAAGCTTTGGTGAAGGTAAATAGTGGTAGAGGAAGTGCCTTGGCCGACATCATTTACAGGTTCTCATGTAATGAATGGATTGTTTATGAGAATATAGATAATTTAGTGATTTTGGATATGTATAAAGTAATCCTTTGAATTTATGGATGGTGAATGCATATGTAGAATGTAAGAGAGGATTTAATGTGTACTATAGGTAACAGAATTGAACAATGATTATTGATCATGGTGATATTTGGGGAAGATCCCCAAATGTATACATATACATATAGTTATGGTATATCTTAGGCATGGCATGCTTATGTAATTATGTAAAATGATGATGGTTGTCTATTAGGCTTATGATATGCCATTGCATGCTTTGCCGAGCCTTTTCTCATATCGTCATATATGGGACTAGGCGTGTGCCCGGTATACACATTCTTCCGCTGTAAACTCTATTATTTCCGTATACCGTTATGGGCAAATTATCTATCGATCCAGCTTAGGGTTATTTAATCTCACTCTTTGGTTTTCTGTGATTTGGGTCTTGATGTGATCATGGTGATGTCTTGGAAATATTTTCAAACGTGAAAAATTTATTCGCATTTTCATTAATTATGACGATCACATCGGGCTTCGAGTATAGAAAATCAGGGGTATTATACTCCTTGGACGATCGGACTTGAGATCGTCATAAGAGAAAAATGAAAAATTGGATAAAATTTAAGAGTTATCAAAATATATGGAAAAAGGGAAGGAAAGATGCCTCATCAATTTGTTAAACATTAGAAATATGATTTCATAATAATAATATCATTTCTACGATAAAACAAGTAAGAAAATTGAGCAAATGAGTAAAAATCAAGAAACTGAGAACAGGGAAACTCGCTTGAGCGAGTCCCTGTCTCGCTTGAGCGAGACCCACATGGGTCGCTTGGGCGAGGCCAATGAGCGTGAGCAAAAATGTTCCAGTGTCATACCCATTCTTGCTCACTTGAGCGAGTTGCCACTCAAAGACCATTTTGCTTGAGCGAAAATGGTCCAGAACCATTCTGCCATAATCTCGCTTGACCGAGGCGAAACCCGCCTGAGCTAATTGCCTCCAATAGCTCCCACCTGATACATAAGCATCTCGCTTGGGCAAGACACCAGTCCGCCTGAGCAAACCTCGAGTAGAAACAACTCCACACCACACTCGCTTGAGCGAAGGCGAGACCGCTCGAGCGAGGAATGATGATGCATGATTTATCTTTAATTCTTCACTTTAAATGTGTATAATTTGCCATCACTTAGTGTGTAATATATTGCATTTTAACACATTTTCATCATTTGAGATTTATTTAATATTTGATTTCAAAATGAAGATCAAAGTGCCTAAGGATCAAAGGAACCAAGGAATATGCAAAAGGATCTCAAAAAGGGTGGAAAAATACACAAAGAATGGAAAATCAGGTGGATGAATCGATTCATCCCCCACCTGAATTGATTCACACGGTTTAATGCACCCAGGATGTGAATTTTTAAAGCTTGAATCGATTCACCATCATTTTGAATCGATTCATTCGGATTTGGAATGGTTGAATCGATTCTTCCCACCACTGAATCGATTCACACGTTAATTTTTAGGCAAAAAATTGCATTTGGAAAGCATGAATCGATTCATTTCACTTTTGAATCGATTCATGAGTGAATTATTGGCCCAGGATAACGTTTTCGAGCTTCTGGATGGTGGGCAAGGCACTAAACACTGATAATGGAGCATTGAAGTTGATAATGGAGCACAATGGACTTGTTAATTGAAGAGTGCACCCTCCATTACAATTGTTTATGGCATTGGCTTGCTTTTGGATTCCTATAAATAGGCACCATGAGAAGGTTTCAGCATGGTATCAACACATCAATTCCTTCAGAAACCATTCGTTCTTCCTCTTCCTCTTCTCTGTTTCTATTTCTAATTCAGTCAGTTCTTCATTTCCGGGTTAGGTTCTTTTTATTTTCAGTTTGTTTTAATTATGGAGGGCTAAAACCCCTAGATTGATTTTCTTGGAGAATATTGTAATGTAATTTTGAGGTCATTATTTTTAATATAGTATGCTTTTATTATTGTTTATTTCTTCATAATCTTACTCTGCTTATTTAATTCCATTCTGTTTAAATTAAATTTGTATGCTTAATCGGTTTAATTATTCAAATGGAATAAAGTAAGATTTTAAATTAAAATGGGTTAAGGAAATATGCATGCTTAATGAATATTTTCATAATCACTTTTAATAATTATGGTTTGCTTAATTCCATAATATGAGAATAGATTATGTATGTAGGCGATGTTCTTACATATGCTCAATAATTCCTAGATTTTACGATCTTGACTCCTTTTACTTAATTAGGATGCTTGATTAAAATATTCATTTTTAAATGAAAGTAAAGGAATTATGAATTGAAAAAGACGCTTAGTTGATTAATTCAAATTGAGCTAAGAAAGTAACAGTAATGAAAGTATACAAATTATCTTTAGTGAACCAAGGATAAATTTATTTACAATACTCCAAGAAAATCAATCGCTTTTTATTTATTGTTTTAAATCCTATATTTACTTTGTTTTAATTTTAATTGTGACAACAAAATCAATAAAACCCCCTAATTGTATTTGTATGTTTGTTAAAATTTTGTTTGTAAAAATTAATTTTAAACTTGATTTTTCCTAAATTTTTGTGTTGATCCTTGAGAGAATGACCTAGGTTGACACCCTAGTACTACATTAATTAATTTTAATGTACTAATTTGATGGAACCACGAATGTAAAAATAACAACGTCAAGGAACTTCCAGAATGCACACATCAGGTGCAGGGTCGACTCGCCTGAGCGAGAACCAATCTCGCTTGAGCGAGATTAGGCCAGAGGCCATATAACTGACACAGGGGATTCTCGCTTGAGCGAGATTATCAGCACATGCGTAGAAAACATGCAAATTTCACAACCTAACATATGAAAATCCATCCCAAGCAAAATTGATGAAAATTGATATACCACATACATCATATTAAGCATTTAAAACTTGTCTCAAGCAATCATATCCAATAATTCCCATTCCAATTCATTAATTATATCAAAATCAAGCTTATCATTCTTATATACTTTATAAAACATAAAATCTAGATAAACATCCATTTATTCATCAATTCTAACAACATACCACATCATTCTTATCATCCAAACATTGTCAAGGTCACTAATAAAAATAAGGCATAAATACAAGGGTCTCATTTTCCTACATGACCTCCAAAATCACCATCCATCATATCAAATTACAAAATTGAGCATATGTACATCATATACTCTACAAAATAACAATATTCCGGCCAAGGCTCACCTATTTTCCTTCCATATTTACCTTCATCAATACTCGACCTCCAAAAGAGTATGGTTTACATCCCACCTACATCAAACTTAAAATGGCAACTAGGAGGTGAGTAACATAATCCAAATGTATCAAAGTCATACATTATGATGATATCCATACAATGTCATATATGATACACTTCACAAGAAACATCATAGTTTCATTCACGTACTATATGATTCATAGCAACATATTACATACTCAAGAAATATAACCACAATACACATATTCAAGTCATTGGTATTCTCAATAACATCATCATACACATAATGTTAGTACCACAATTCTTTCCTATTTATTTCTCAATCATCCGTCGTCATCACGGGCTTTCAACTAGGCATATCTCTGGCTACATGCAAATGCTCTTATAGCTAATGCATATGCACAAAGAATTATTATCAAATGTGGATCTGACTGTGGGAAAGAACAATATACTAAATGTGGGACAAGCATAGGTGTGCTACTATGCCCCTACTGCAGTAGAAAAATGTGTACACATATACCTCAATTCATGCATGCTTAACGATATACTTTTACTGTTACCAAACCGCTCTAGCCCATCTGTAGCACTAGTCACGTCGTGACTTACGGATCTATAATCATGGCCTTACTCACCACAAGTGCTACGGGCCCCTCCCGAACACACATCGAGAGAACCGTGTCCCATCGGACACCGAGGTAACTTGCTCATCACAGAGCTGCCTACTGGGCCCGCCACATAGGGTGCCTCGTCATAAACTATGGACAGCTTCGTGATTCCTAGAATCACTAGGGAAAATACAATAATATACCCGTGCATCGGGTTGCCCTCCTACTGGGCCTGCCTAGTGGAACCCCTAACATTCCACGTAGACAACATATGATATGCCATGGATGTAAATGCCCATCAATGCATTCTCACACTATGCATCCTATCATGCCAGTCCACATTCAATAATTCACCACAACCACTTAGTGGATTTATATACTCATCATTTTCAACCATCACCAATTCTTATTGGATTCCATATACATTACTAGTTAGTGGCAATCATCCTTTATCAATTCACACATCATAGGATGTTCAACAACATATCAATCAATACAACCATGGTCATCAAGCCATTCACGACAACTCTCATCAACATGAGTCAAGTTTCATCACAAACAACATCCCAAAATGCATGCCACATAGCATCAGTTTCTCTAAATGCATTTCAATCATATAATCATCAAATCATCCATTCAAGTCAAATTAACAATACACAATTATGTACATACATCACTAATGGATAAAATCATGCATTTAGAATAGTTACCCCCTCCTACCTTAAGAGAAGTAGTAATCAATGTGGTCCAATGGTCCCGCCTCATCAATGGGGTTGTTTCCTACATTATACAATATATCACACAATTATTTTCTATTCAAACCTCCAAGATTCAAATGGTCATATTTAATAACTTGGTGTTTATGCCATTTTAATTATCAACTCCTTTTATTTCATGCTATCCACCATAACCACCCTAAGGTGCCTAATCTTATTATTGTGCATTCAAAGCTAAACCCATTCACAGGCTTCCACATTAATGAACTCCACCAACCATTTACCATCATTAATGGTCATTACACATCATAAATAACATCTACCATCAATAATAAATGCTCATCTACCCACAAATCATATTTCCCCCAATTTATAAAGTTAGGGTTTTATCAAAAACCCAATAATCACCATTTATGTTCATTATTTTTCATCAATCTTTCTTGCCATATACACCCACTCATAAATACCCATTTATAAATCTCATAAATGTCACCCTACCTAAGGGTTTCCCATCATAAATGCCTCCCTCAAAGCAACCCACATGTATTTCCCTCTCAAGAATCATAATAATCCCAAAACCTAGGGCTAGAGCTCAAGAAAATAGAGAGGAAACCTTACCTCAAGCCAAGAGTGAGTGAGCTCTAAAGAGAGAGGGAGAGAGTGATGAATTTGGAGAGGGAGAAGGAGGATAAAAGCTTCCCAACCACAAGCTCCTTCTTGCTTGATGAAGATGAAAATGGAAGCAAAAGGGCACACACCTCTTGATGGGTTTTTGAAGAAGAAGAAGATGAGTGGAAAATGGAGAATAAAGAGAAAAGAGATTATGAAGGGAAAATAAGGAAAGGCAACGTGAATGAGAAGGGAAAAAGGAAGTTTTTTTTGGCATTTTATTTTATCCCTTCATTAAAGCTTCTCCGTTTTTATCCAAACAGGATCTCAGTTCGGGCTCAATACTTTATTCGAAAATTATTCCGAATATATATTTGGATTCCTAATAATATTCTTAACATCCTTGACCAGTATCATCCCAATCGGAGATATTTGGTGTGACACCCATATTTTAATCGGGTATTATTTTAGCTTATACAGCCTCAACAAATTACAAATAATCCTCAAAATCTAAATTTAATTATTTTCAATATTTTGGGACATTTATTAATCCCACATATAATTATTTAATATTTATCTTCTTAATTAATCCTTTATTTTAAAATTTAGGGTGTTACATAAAAGACCAAGGTCTGTTGGATGAGAACTACAAAGAAGATCTTTGCTTTTGAGATAAAAGCTAAGAATGAAAAAGAGAGCTTTGATAGCTGATTGCAAATGATTTCTTTGAAAGTCTTAAGTTTTTCTTTAAATCTTTGAATCTCTTTATATTTATAGATCACTCAAATTGATCGTTTGATAATCTGGTGAAGAGATATAGCCGTTGAAAGCACCAAACCTTAAAGAGTGAAGAGAGAATAAAGGTTTGGTGTGGAGGAACATTAGAGCTTTGCATTGAAATGGTGTTCTTTGAAAATCTCAGAACAAAAGTCCTTATGTAGGCTTTCTTCTTTCAACATATAACTGTGTAGAGCAAAAATAGTTAACCTTTTAAAATCATTCTGACACACGTATTGAAATTCTGAAATACGCAGAACTACTTCTTGGTTTCTTCCCATAAAAGGCTTTGGCTTTTGCACTATTTTGTCTCATTACTTCTTTTGATGATAAGTGTAGTTCATTTTGATATGCATATAGTTCAGAGCATCATTAAAATAAACATTTATCTTTTTATTATATTCTTTGGTCTTAAGCAAATGCTTGTCTTCTTATCTTCTTTGATGATACAAGTAGTTTTCAGAGAAAAAGAATCAACTCTAAAGCATCTTTAGAAGGGATTTGTTAGGCTTTAATATAAAGAAAAGAATAATGACTTTATATATTTGGAAGTCTTGATTCCAAAGTCTGAACGTGTTCTGTATAAAACAAAGCTTAGTAAATCAGACCCTGATGATGCAACTGGGGTCAAACTTCTCTTTGAATTTTCCTTTAGTCCTATACAGACTTGTGTACCAATATCATACTTTTATGATAAGCTTCCCCTTTCATTAATAGCTTATGCCTTATATACTTTTAACCTAAAAGACTTAATTAGAAAGGTCAAATAACACATATGTAGACTTTATTTAATCAATTGTCTTAATGTGTGTTATTAACAAATCGTGGGATAAGAACCATCAACATCAAAGTCTTTATAAAATAAACTTGGTTTTAATAATCTCCCCTATTTGTTGATAGCAAACATTAAGTCTTTTATTAAATAGAGTCCGTGATAAGCAAGATATGATAGAGAGGAGCCAAAAATTCATTAGACTTATCATGATATAACAAGATCAGAGCATTATTAGAGCATATTTATACTTAGAAAGAATCAGAGCATAAAGATTATTGAGTAGGTTTGATCAGAGCATCAATGCATAGCTTTGTGAAATAGATATCAGAGCACAACTCATTTTATCAAGCACGACATATCTTTTATAGCATTTTAAGAATCAAAGCGCATCATGTTATCAATCAAATCATATGCTTATATATTAGATGAAAAATTTATAATACTAAGAGCATATTATCTATGTATATATACAACAAATATAAGAAACAGATTCTTTTCATTAAAAAATGAAAGTTTAGTTCTTACAAAATAACTCAAAATAAATAACATAGACTACTCTTCCCAAAAGACATTGATCACAGACTTAAACCTAAAAAAACTTAGACTAACTTAGACTACTCTCCTCCTTTTGATATCAATAAGAGAGGGGGGCATCATAGAGGAATCTAGATGATGAGGAGATATGGTTAAAGCATAAAGAGATATAATGGTTAGATGACCAAGTGGTTCACACAAAGCCTGGAACATACAATGATAGAGGGAAACTGATATGGTGGGGGATTAAAGGAAGATACATTCCTTCAGAAAGAATATGATCCCTGAAAACTCTATCACAACATTCCTAGAAGCCATAAAGGAAGTAAAGGTTGTCATTATAGGTGTTGGAGAACTGGCCTTTAGAGTTGATCCACAACTAATGATTCCAGAAAGCATGAGCATGGTCTTCAGTGAGCTTTGGGCTATGAAGATACTTCTCAGAGAAAGGATGGAAAGTTTTTTGAGATAAGGTTTATACCATGCTGGTTAGTAGTAATGAGTCTTGGGTCACATCTCTAGCTTATTCCTCCCTTTGTCTAGAATCCTGAGATGAAGGGTGAGCCTGTCTGGTGAAATAAAAATTTTCTTTCCTGGGAGGTTCAGACATGGATGACCAGAGAACTTGAAGGGTCCTTTCTCATTAGTACTCAATTATCTTTCTTTCTCTCATCAAAGCATGTACCATTATGAGGTTAGATTGGGTCGTAAGAGAAAGGTTCAGCAGGATATCTTCTATGGTCATGGGAGGTGGAAAATGAGGGGTGGAAAAGATTTTGACTTTCCTAGGGTCAAAACTAGGGGTATTGATGATAGCTTGGTTTAAGGGGTGATGCTAGCCTGATTCATCTTGGTTATGGATAGGTCTGATGGTGATGAGGTGATCAAAATAAGGTTCAATAAGGGTAGGGGGAATGATGTTGTTTATTTTTATGGAAATTTAGGGGCTAGGTATGAAGCGAGCACAGACTAGAATAAAGGATGAGTTAGAGGGTTGGGATGGTTGAGATGATTGGGAAGTTTAAGAGGGTTAAGCAATAAAAGGAAGGGAAAAAGGTACAGACCTTGATGAGGAGTTTGACCCTGATACCTTCTTTAACTTTTCCTTCTTCTGCTCTTGAAGAGCTTTCTTTTCCTTCAGAGCTTTTTCTTGTTGCTCTGGTTTACGTTTCCTTGTGCGAGCACATTGTTGAGTGTATAACTCAGAAAACCTCTGAAACCATTATTCACTAGACCAACTACTGGTATCTATATCTGGATAAAGCTTTGCATGGTTCTTCATGAACTCACAAACCTCGTCATGAGAAGGGGTTTGAAAGACTTCTTTTGTTGCTGAGATGAGACAGGCATAGACTTTTACTTCTATTATTGGGATGAGACAGAAACAAACTTATTCTTCTTAGGTGATGCAAGAGGAGGTGATGAAGCTTGCATTCTCTCTAGTATCCCTGTAGGTTTCTGATCACCAGAGTCATCAGACTCTTTAGGAACAGGGACAATCCTTTTAGTAGCTTGGACCTTGGAGTTTAGAACTACCTTCTTCAAAGGAGAAAGAGAAAGAGCAACGTTTTGAGGGTTGGCCTTGATAGGTAAAGTAGACTCTTTATATTTAACATGAGCAGTCCTGGAAATCCTAGCCTTCTTGACTACAAGAACCTTAATCATTGGTCCTTCACTAGCTTTCCTCTTTAACTTCAAATCCATTTGAGGAGCAGATTGCTTCTTAGTAGGAGAAGTATCAGACTCTTCCATATATTGATCCAACAAAGGTGAGAAGGTTAGAAGTTTACTCACCAGAGGAGAGATTTGAGTCATGTATGCTATAGACTTCATTGGAACATTCTCAAGCGTAAAAATCTTAGTTAGAACAACAGGATAAGGTATCTTCTTCTGCTTCTTCTCCATTGAAGAAATGAGATAGGTCAGAATGATGTTGGCAAGGTTGACCTTCTCCTTCATAAGCATGTGGCACATGTAAAAGTGGTCCAACTTTGAGACTGTATCCTTGGCACTTTTCCTAGGGAAGAAAACCTGCTTCATTAGAAGATGAAGCATCTTAACCTTAGGAAGAAGGTTTCCAGATACAAGCTTGGAAGAGTGCATCATTTCATACAGTAACTAGTTGATATTCAGAGCAGAAACCTCTACACTTTTGAAGTCCTCCATGAAGACCAACCCACCAGGAGTACAACCACAAGCAACAGAGATCACGTCTTCTAAAATTTCAATCTTTTTTCCTTTGAGAGAGCCATAGATGACAAACCTCTTCTTATCCACATGAACAATCCTCCAGAATTCTAAGACCAATGAAAAAGAATGTAGTTCTCTATCTATGCATAAATGAATCCAGCTAATACCTTCTAGTTCTTTTGTAACATTACGACTATCAAGTTTATGAATCTGAATGTCAAAGAAAGAAGACTTAATAGTGTCCTTGACTGAGAAGGATTCAACCATTGTAGAGAAAAAAGTTAAGAAAGATGAAAGGTTTTAGGGTTTTAGAAGAGGAGGGGTTTTTCATAAAGATAAAGCAAGGAAAGGGAAAAACTCAATAGTTTACATAGAGGAGGGAAATATGAAAAGACGCATATTTTAAAAATAGGGAAAAACTATTTAACTGAAAGGAGAGAGAAAATGGTTAAGGTGACAGTTACACAAAAACATTAACTTTGCCACATTAGACGTTTTAAAGTTAATGCCCAAAAAGAAATGAAATAGTTAAGATAAAAGACAAAAGGTCATTGCAATTTAATTAACCTCTTAACATATAAGAAGAGTAGTCCTAGCTCTTATGGGTTAAGCATGATCAAACTTATACAATTAATAAACATATTTATCATGCATTCATACAGACTTTATGTTTAAAGAAAGTAAACAGATTTAATAAATAACAGACTTTTCAATTAATCAACATTTCTTAAATTTAAATTGTATTTAATAAAAGCAAACCTAGCCTCAGCCAAAGGCTTTGTTAGAATATCTGCCCATTGATGGTGTGTATCTACAAACTTCATGTCCAGAATACCCTTTTATACATAATCTCTGATGAAGTGATACTTCATCTTTGTGTGTTTGGCTTTGCAGTGTTGAATGGGATTCTTGGATAGATTTATGGCACTTATGTTGTCACAGAACACAAGGATCTCTTTTTCTCTAATTGAATAGTCTTCAAGTTGGTATTTCTTCCAAAGAAGTTGAGAAAACAACTTGCTACAAACATATATTCAGCCTCTACAGTTGAAAGAGCAATTGAGTTTTGCTTTTTGCTGCCCTAGGAGATCAGACTTTGACTAAGAAAGTGACATCCATAACTTCTGCTTTTTCTGTCCACTCTGTCTCCTACAAAATCTACATCACGGTATCAAGATAAAGAGAATGAGTCTATTCTTTTATAGAATAACCCAAAGTTAATGGTACGTAAATATACCTTAAAATCCTCTTCACTACAGACAAGTGTGATTCCTTGGGGTCTGATTGGTATCTTGAACATATATAGGCACTAACATTATATTTGGTTTATTGGATGTGAGATACAGGAGAGAACTAATCATTTCTCTATATAAAGTCTGATCTATTGATGTACCAGCCTTGTCTTTATTGATTATGCAATTAGGATGCATAAAAGTGCTCATTGGCTTAACATCAACCATTTTAAACTTTTTGACCAGCTCCTTGGTGTACTTCTGTTGATACCATCATCAGTCGGTTTGATTTGCAAGCCTAGGAAAGATTTGAGTTCTCCCATCATACTTATTTCAAATTTAGTTTGCATCATTTTTGAAATCTCTTTTCACAGACTTACATTAGTAGCACCAAAAATAATATCATCCACATAGATTTGCATAATTATAAAGTTTTTGTGAGAGCTTTTTCTGAATAAGGTTGTATTAACTTTTCCTCTAGTAAAGCCTTTTAAAATAAAAAAGGAACTGAGTCTATCATACCAAGCTCTTGGTGTTTATTTTAGACCATACAGTGCTTTACTAAGTTTAAAAACATGGTTTGGAAAAGAAATATCTTCAAAACCAGGAGTTTGTTTCATAAAAACTTCTTCTTCAATAAACCCATTTAGAAAAGCACTCTTAACATCCATCTGATAGAATTTGATTCCTTTATAAGCAGCAAATGCAAGAACTATCCTAATATTGGTGTATGCACTATGAGCTTTTATGCTTTTTCCATTTGTATTATTTTTCTGCTTATCAATAAAATAAGTATTTCAGTTTAAAATTGTTTTAAAATGTATTTATCCTTAGAGTAATAGGTCATATGAAAGTTATTCCTAAAATGTTCCTAGTCAAGTATTTACGTGGGGACATATAAATACATTAAGACTAGTGTGTGAGTGTATTGATGAACTGATCTCACAGATCAAGTCTTCACACGGGTACATATTAAGAGTAATGATGTATTACACAGACCCATCATGAGAACGTTGCATGGATAGTTACATGAATGTCATAAATGATTCTTAATGTCATAATGGTATATGTAGTCCTTTGACCTGAAATCACTACGATTCCTACATGAGGAGTTTGTTGTTTTAATACAATCAAACGTCTTTTGTAACAAGAGGACTATAAAGGTTATGATTAGGCAATGAACAAATTATGCAGAGGGATGTGAGTGATGTAGATGGGATTTGTCTCTCCTATTTGACAGGAGTGATATCTGTAGGCCACTTAATGGAGTGAGACTAAGGAAATGCATGACCATGCTAGAAAGAATAAATATTAGATATTTATTCAGATCAAGTCTACTCCGGTAATGCCTCAATGGATGACGTGACCATGCCTTGGGCCCAATTAGGATATCGTGACAAAAGGAAGAAACATATAAAATAATTATCACTTATAGGTTATGCTGATATTAAATAATATTTAGACATAATGATGCATTACTAAATGCCACTCTTATTTTATATTAATAATAAAATAATTTATTATTAATATGACCGAGTATTTTACTTATAGGGTCACACACATAGAGTAAGCCCATCAGAAAATATTTTGTTTTATTTTAGTTGGACTAAAATAAAACTATTGGGCCTAACTCATTCAGAATAAGTAAGGAGCTCACTCTTTAGAGAGAACAAATTAGGTCAAAACCTAAGCCTATAAATAGAGCATAAGATGCTCATAGGAGGTTCACCAAAAAGAGACACAAATATGCAAAAGTTACAAGAGCTATACGCCGTCAAACTAGCAGTTGGCAGGTGTAACGATTCTAGTAGGAGTGCTCGTGTGGACTCCTAAAGGGCGAGGCCAAAAATGCTTCAGTTTTTTTCTAAAAGAGGTAATCCTAGAACGTAAATTTTATTTTTTTTGTTTGTCTTATACTTTGAAACACAACGCTTTGCAAATCCTATGGGAATTGTTTTTCCCGCTGCGTATCCAAGAGGGATTCCCTAACACCTAATAGCCTCAAGTTTGGCTACAGCAGCTAAAGTTTCAGTAAAATCTATACCTTCTTGCTGGTTGTAGCCTTATGCTACTAATCTGGCTTTGTTTCTAAGAACTTTACCTTCTTCATCGAGCTTATTTCTATACATCCATTTTGTTCCAATTATGCTCTTGTGCTTGGGTCTTGGGACAAGGGTCCAGACTTTGTTCCTCTCAATCTAGTTCAGCTCTTCTTGCATAGCTATGACCTAGTCTGTATCTTTTAGAGCCTCAGTTACAGATTTTGGTTCTAATTCTAATACAAGGGCAATGAATGATGGATTTAGAAGTTTTAATCTAGTCCTAACTTTAGCTACTTGATCTCCAATAATGAGGTCTGAAGGGTGATAAGCTTTGAACTTCTGGTCTTTAGGATTCTCAGGTTCAAACACTGATGTTAATTGTTTAGATTCTTCATTTCCATCTTTTGCTGGTTCTTATTGAGCAGGGTTAGATTTTTACTGATCTTGTTTAGATTCCTGCTGCTGCATACCTGCATCTTCAAGTTTTAGATCTGCCAGTCTCTTGAAGATCATCAAACCTCAAGGTCAGATTTTTACTAATCTTGTTTAGATTCCTACTGTTGCACACCTGCATCTTCAAGTTTTGGATCTGCCAGTTTCCTGCCAGTCTCTTGAAGAACATCAAACCTTACATGCATTGATTCTTCAATGGTCTAAGTTCTTTATTGAAAACTCTGTAAGATTTTGATGTAGTTGAGTACTCCATGAATATCCCTTTATCACACTTAGAATCAAATTTTTCAAGATGATCCTTAATGTTGAGGATATAACAAGTGCACCCAAAGGGATGAAAATGTGATATGTTAGGTCTTCTTCCCTTCCACAATTCATAAGGAATCTTGTTCAGTATAGGTTTGATAAAAATTCTTTTTTGAATATAACAAGTGCTCACAGCCTCTACCTAGAAATATTTTGGAAGACTATTTTCACAAAGCATTATTCTGACTATTTCTTGCATAGATTAGCTTTTCCTTTCCATAACACCATTCTGTTGAGGTGTTCTTGGAGAAGAAAAACTATAAGTTATGCCAGACTCATTGTAAATTTTTTTAAAAACTTCATTTTCAAATTCTCTGCCATGACCACTTCTTATTGTACCAATACATAATCCTTTCTCATTTTGGATTTTGTTGCAGAAAATCTTAAATACTTTCACAAACTTATCATTATGGGCTAGGAAGTATACCCATTTCATTCTTATGTAATCATTAAAAATGACAAATCCATACTTCTTTCCTGCCAGACTCTGTACTTGAGATTGACCAAACAGATCTAAATGCAATAGTTCTAATGGTCTGGATATGGAAACAACATTTTTTCTTTCAAAGGAGGTTTTATGTGGTTTCCCTCTTTGGCATTCTTTACAAGGCAGGGAGCTGTCAAATGGAATTTTTCACAGTCCCTTAACTAGGCCTTGTTAGGGAATCCCTCAGGGTCAGGCAGCAGAAGCATAAAGGATTTCCAAAAGGAATTGCAAAGACAAATGTTTCAAGGCATTACATAAAAAAATAAATAAATTATGTTTTAACATTTACCTCTTGTAGATGCGAAACGAGTTCCTTAATCGAGGTAATTGTAGCTTCATCCTTAGGAGTCCACACGAGCACTCCCACCAGAAACTGAATTTCAAATGCTAGTACAAAACTCAGAGTAATCTTAATTTTCTAAGTAACTACATATGAGCATCTCATCCTCTATATATAGACTTAGGATTTGACCTAATAAGCTCTCAATAAACATTGGGCTCCTGACTCATTCTAAATGAGTTAGATCTGGTAGGCTTTCTCTATGCGTGTGACCCTATAGGTAAAATATCTGGTCATATTAATAATAAGCTATTTTATTATTAATATAAAATAAGAGCGGCATCTAACAATGCATCATTATGTCCGAATATTATTTATCATTGACATAACCTATATGTGATAATTATTTTATATATTTATTCCTTTTGTCACGATATGTAATTAGGCCCAAGGCATGGTTGTTGTCATCCTTGTATGACCCAATTCATTTTACTTGATACTAGAGTAGACTTTATTGAGTAAATATCTAATATTTATTCTTCCTAGCATGACCATGCATTTCTTTAGTCTCACTCTGTAACACCCCTATTTTTATTTTTATTCATTATAGAAAATTTTATATTAAAATCTTGGTGGAATTTGACCATAGACCTTTTGAAGTTTTTGATCAGTATATTATTTTAGAAATTAAAAAAAGATTTAATTTTTTTTAAAAAAACCAAAATTTTTTTTACACCCCCTAAATTATTATTCGCACCACCCCTAATAATTCTCAGCCACCTTCACAAGAAAAGTTACTGTACAATTTTGAAAATTTCAAACTTTGCACAGTAATCTGTCTGAAATTTTCAATTCTTGCACAGTACTTTTAATAAAATAATGAAATGCGCAGTAAACTTTCTACCTAATATGAAGGTTTCTAATAAAGGAAATCATATTGTCTGATTAAATTTTCTTAATATAGTAGTGCTAGAGAGATAGTGGTGGGAGTAAAAGAGAGAATAATTTTTTTGGAAGGAGGTTCTACCAAAATTATAAGGTACGAATAACTCTCTTTTATATTTTTTAGGTTTATTTTCATATCGTTTTAGAAATCTGTTATTATACTGGATATAGTATTATTTTATGTTACTATTCTGAATAGTAAATTACTATGTCATTAGTAAATTACTATTCAAATAGTAATTACTATTTACTATTACTATTCACGATTTACTATTTACTGTTACTATTTAGCATTACTATTCATGATTTACTATTTACCATTACTATTCATGATTTACTATTTACCGTCACTATTCATGATTTACTATTTACCTTTACTATTCACAATTTACTATTTACTATTACTATTCACGATAATTATTTAAAATTTACTATTTACCATTACTATACATAATTACTATTTACCTTTCTTGTTTCAAATAGTAATCTAAATTTTCATCTTATAACCATATTAAAATGAAATTGGTATGTTTTAGAAATTAGAGACGAGGTGCGCACGAACTTTCAATAAAGAATCAAGATACAAAGGTAAGGGGGAGTGAGATAAGAATATAATATTTGAAAACATAATAATGAGAGGAGTTCCCTACTCCTTCTAACTGTGAACAATTATTATATTTTAAAGTAATAATTATTATCATCTTAAGTAAATAAATAAATAAAATTTATTGAAAAGTTTAAAATATTTGGATGAATCATATTGATTAACTTAACATAAAGTTTAAAATATTTGGATTATTCATTAACCTAACATATCGTATCATTGAGATTTAGACTGATATAGACTTATATGGACTGTTATGGACTTATATGGACTGAGTTATACCTTTGCGTTGATTGGACTATGATGGACCTATATGACTATTGGAGTATTTTAGACTTGATACGGACCAACTAACATTATGACTAGATTAATATGACTTAAAATGAACTTTAATAATTAAGACACCTTGAATAAATTGTGTTGATTTTGTATAATGATTGTGTTATTTGATTTGATTGATTTGTGAATGATTATTTTGTGCTGTTATGGAGAATTGAGCATGTAGCAAGCGTGACGGAAAGCTAAAACTTTATAAGAATTTACTTATCTCTTATTTATTTATTTATTTATTTATTTATTTATTTTTATTCAAATCACTTTTAAGAAATTTCTTAGTTTTTAATAAAACTACATAAATTTTTGGAAATCTCTTTTATCTTTAAAAATATATATTTACTAAAAT
This sequence comes from Clitoria ternatea, assembly GCA_037962975.1. Lineage (NCBI taxonomy): Eukaryota > Viridiplantae > Streptophyta > Magnoliopsida > Fabales > Fabaceae > Clitoria > Clitoria ternatea. The sequence goes on from CM075673.1 coordinate 48,266,268, forward strand.
TAAGATTTCTAGTCAGTTTATCAGAAAAAAAGAAAGAGAAATTATTTTATAAAAATAATTTTTTATACATATATACATATATAAAAACATTTAAATCTTAAATGAAAAGAAGATCTTTCACTAATATTTTATTTTAAACTCTTAAAATATATATATATATATATAACAATAAGAATTTTATTTAAGAAAATGTATAAAAATATTATACAAAATTTTCAAGTACTATTGTTTTAAAGATTTAATAATTCTGAATTCGAGTTTTTAGTAATTGATTTTGAATTGATCTATAAAATTTTCTAAGGAAGGTTGTGAAATATATTTAAGGCTTTGAAACTCAAATTATGATGAGATTTGATTTATGGTTTGAAAAGGAACTGTACTAAAATTTTATATGTGTGATAGAACTTATTTGAGAATTTGAAAAAGTACAGTTTACCGAGGTGGCTATGTCGCGATTCGTAGGCCTCGATAATATAATTGAGCTTCTAAAAGCCTTAACCAACTAAATACGCGAGTAGTTCATGCATCATGAGATCAAAGAGAAACAAAACTATATTATCTAGGGACGGATTATAGAAACTGAGGATACATTAGAGAAGGTTTAATTTCGAGCCTTGGAATGAGAGGGTGTGGAAGGGTGTTTCAGGGGACCTAGGCTCGCTCCCTAGTGTCAGATACTTTCACAATAAAAACCTTCTCAGTTTGACTAGTCTCTAAGTGTTTCCATGCCTGTTGAGCTGTTCATGTTATTATTATCCGAAATTATGAAACAGTGTAAACTCCTGGTTGGCCCAATGCAAATTAAAAATTTAAGGGCCTGCATATATAGATAAGTTATGATAAAGATATTGCATAACATTGATACATTCATAATTGATTGTGTATGTGATTGTGATTGATATTATTGTATTATTTTGATAAAACCCTTTATTGCTTATGCCCAATTTAAGAATATTATATTCTGTTTCTCACTCCCTTCTGTGTTTTTATTTCATATGTTTTAAATTGATGGTTCATACAGAGGGAAGGATCGAAGAATCCAGGCAGTAAATATAGCATGTTCTAGAAAGGGAGCTCGGTATAAATACTATAGTCCAATGAATAAATAATGTCATTAAGTAACTACTCTTGGGCCATGGAGTTTCCTCTATTTCTAATAATGTTTAATATTTATTTTCTTTAGAGGAATGTAAAATTACTTTATAAATTTTTAATGATATTCATGATGTATTTCATAAATATTGTGTGTAATTTATTCTTATAGTTTCTTTTTACCGATCATATTTTTAGTAAAAAAATTACAAATTTTTTTAGAATTTATTGAGATGTAAGAGAGGGCGTTACAGACTCCATCAAGTGGCCCATAGATATCATTGTCATATAGGAGAGACAAATCCCATCTACATCTCTCACACCCCTCTACATAATTTGTTCATTGCCTAATCACAATCTTTATGATCACCTTATTACAGATGACGTTTGATTGTATTAAAACAATAAACTTCTTATGTAGGAATCGTAGTTACTTCAGGTCGATAGTTACTTTAGGTCGAAGGACTACATATACCATTATTACATTGAGAATGGTTTATGACACTCATGGAACGATCCATGCAACGTTCTTATGGTGGGTCTGTCCAGCATAACATTTTTCTTAATGCGTACCCATGTGAAGACTGGATATCATCTATATCTTTGATCTGTGAGATCAAATCATCAGTACATTCACATACTATAGTCTTAATGTATTTACATGTCCCCATGTAAATACTTGATTAGGGACATTTTAGGAACAATTCTCATATGACCTATTATTCTAAGGATAAATAGTTTTAAAATAATCTTAAAACTGAAAATACTTATTTTTATGGATAAGTTAAAATTGATACATTAATAGCTCATAGTGCATTCATCAACAAACATTTTCTGTGAAGTTTTGAAATATGTTTTAAACTAACACGCCCAGGCTTTTTATGCCAGATCCATCTCTCCTTAAAGTTTTAAAACAAACACGTTATATTTTGATCATTTAGTTTATTCAAGTCAACCTTGTATAGGTTGTGATGTCTGTTTATAGAAAAGAGTGTGGTTCCATCATGGTTGATGACATTACACTTTTCTTTGTCAAAAGATACCTTGTACCCATTGTCATAAAATTGACTAATGCTCAATAGGTTATGTCTCAGACCTTCAAAAAATACATAGTTTCAGTAACAGGTGAAGGGACTTTACCAACTTTACCAGACTCTATGATCTTTCCAATCTGGTTGCCTTCAAAGGTGACTGTTCCACCTTTAAACTACTCCAAGTCTAGGAACATAGACCTTCTTCCTGTCATGTGATGTGAGAATCCACTATCTAGATACCAGTGTTGATGCTTTGTCTTTATCTTTAAGCATATCTGCAATATCTTTAAGCATATCTTCTTGGGTCCTACATGTAACGCCCTCAGTTAACTAGAATGATCACTTCCACTAGATCTTCTATTTAATTGGGAGGTTACGATTTTAGAAAAATATGGAAGTAATTTTTTTGTATGATACAATTTAAACATACACGTGGTGGAACGAAAACATAACAGATATATACACATACATACATCTGTCGAATACATCACATAATCTCATCAGATCTGTACATACTAGAGCTATGGGGCATGCAGGCTCCCAACAATATATACATTAAAATATATAAGGAAAGAGATAGTAAACTTCTAGTCTTCATCACTCATAGGAGAGTCTGGCTGATCTACTCCGAAGATAGGCCTAGATGGTGTGAAGGGCGCAGGAATGTCCAAGAGTGCAGTACTGGTAGAAGGCTGGTAGGTGGTAGGAGGAGAAATCCACTCATGTCGGTTATTATACGTGTCAAAGGCCTCTCTCATTAGATCCCTACCCGTAGTAGACATCTCCGTGAGTCACTTTGTCCCTCCGTACATGAAGGTCTTAAAGCTATGACATAGAAACCTCTCGGATGGGTCCTACTATTGCCTCGCCAGGAATATGTCCATCTATGTCGGTCCACTAGCAACGGGAGGAATGAGGTCTTCCATCACCATCTCCTAAAGGCACATACTCACTGACTCTGCTGATAGTAGGGGCAGGGGCTGATGTAGCAACCATATCCAAGAAATCTGATGGAGGTAGCTAGACTGGCAACTCGGGAAGAAAAGTTGGGTCAAACATCACAACATTCATCGAGTTAGACTCAGGGTCTCCCTGTGGATGCTCCTCTGGATCCTCGTCTTCATCATCATCATTGTCCCCTCCTTAAGATAGTGGGAAATATTCTAGGGTCAGAAACCTCGACGGATGCTGAAGTGGCTCTGGTAAAAGGTGTGGCCCTAGTGGATCCTCATCCATCACTATCCGCCGATCTGTAAGCTCTTCCAACTGTGGTACTCAAGGGAAAGGGTAGGTCTCTATACGGCCTCATTGTACTATCAATAACTTCTACATCTTTCTCAAAAGGATGCTCAACCTCTTCTAGAAAATCTGTCGCTATTGGTTACCCTTCAGAACTATCCTCTGGTAACTCTGGTATGACAGGTAACTAGCTCAGTCCAGGGCCACCCTCTACTAGAATCCTTATCTGGTCACATCAGGTGTACGAGCGTAGTCTCATCGGAGGCCTAAAAGAAATCTTTAAGGGTGAGCTCTCCCTTCCATACAATCGGAGGACTGTCATTTCTAACATCCTCCCCCATAATTTAAGTAGGTGATCATAATCTTTTCTCATCTCGGGTTACCTAGTTTTTCCTAAGCTATCTATCCTCACTCGATCGTGACTAGCGTTCCTCTCTTTTCCTCTTTTCCTTCTCTTTTTTAATCTAACAGTCATAGAATAATTTGCATATTAAATATCAATCACACTCACATACAAGTCATCAATACCATATAATGCAATGCATGAGTTCCATTACTTCCAGTTAATCTTTTTCATTATTCGTCATGAATGCATGTGGGCCCAATTCCATCTTCTCAACCATCATATTCATCATCCTCATCAGAACCTGTCCTGTTCAGGTTGCCTATGAACATAATGTTTCTGTACTAGAGCGACCAGAGCTCACCAAGTCCCTCATGTCACAGGGTACTAAGGACTATCAAGTCCGGTTCATTATTAGGGATCTATCTTACATTATAAAAAAGGGACTTAGCTCTCCACGATCATAGATACATCCCGTCATTTAGTCAAAGTACACCAGGCGTGCATTTATAATGCATGATTTATCCTTAATTCCTCAATTTAAATGTGTATAATTTGCCATCACTTTGTGTGTAATATATTGCATTTTAACACATTTTCATCATTTGAGCTTTATTTAATATTTAATTTTAAAATGAATTAAGGATAAATTTTTAATAAAAGTTGGTTTTCTCTTGTTTTGTAGTGTGTGATTAAGCCTGTAATTGAAAAATAATTACCACAGGTCAAACGAAAGAAGCCACGACTCAAGAAATGGTCAAAAATGCGAGAAAAGCACCAGAACAGGTCTGGGAATCGATTCACCAATCTGGGAATCGATTCCCACACAAAAGAACAACAAGGAATCGATTCAAGCACCCTGGGAATCGATTCATACAGCTAGGAATCGATTCCCCACCCCTGTGAATCGATTCATATGCATTTTAAAGGCCTGGGAATCGATTCAAACAAGCAGGAATCGATTCATGTGCTTGGGAATCGATTCCCACCCCTTAGGAATCGATTCCTATGTGTAAAATTGCCCAAAAATTGCCTAGATGAATCGGTTCAGGCACAGATTCATCAGTGGAAACATCAGATAACGCATTATCAAAGTAGAAACAGCACTGAAGTTTATTAATTGCGCATTAACATTCCACTCGTCATTTTTAATTATATCCGGCACCATTTCTTCTCCTATAAATAGGAGGGATTGCAAGGCTTCAGAGGCACATCAATTCTTCATAGAAACCATTCGTTCTTCCTCTTCCTCTTCTCTGTTTCTATTTCTTCTTCAGTCAGTTCTTCATCCGGGTTAGGTTCTTTTTATTTTCAGTTTGTTTTAATTATGGAGGGCTAAAACCCCTAGATTGATTTTCTTGGAGAATATTGTAATGTAATTTTGAGGTCATTATTTTTAATATAGTATGTTTTTATTATTGTTATTTCTTCATAATCTTACTCTGCTTATTTAATTCCATTTCTATTTAATTAAATTTGTATGCTTAATCGGTTTAATTATTCAAATGGAATAAAATAAGGTTTTAAATTAGAAGGGATTAAGGAAATATGCATGCTTAATGAATATTTTCATAATCACTTTTAATAATTATGGTTTGCTTAATTCCATAATATGAGAATAGATTATGTATGTAGGCGATGTTTTTACATATGCTCAATAATTCCTAGATTTTACAATCTTGACTCCTTTTGCTTAATTAGGATGCTTGATTAAAATATTCATTTTTTAAATGAAAGTAAAGGAATTATGAATTGAAAAAGACGCTTAGTTGATTAATTCAAATTGAGCTAAGAAATTAACAGTAATAAAAGTATACAAATTATCTTTAGTGAACCAAGGATAAATTTATTTACAATACTCCAAGAAAATCAATCGCTTGTTATTTATTGTTTTAAATCCTATATTTACTTTGTTTTAATTTTAATTGTGACAACAAAAATCAATTAAACCCCCCCCCCCAATTGTATTTGTATGTTTGTTAAAATTCTATTTGTAAAAATTAATTTTAAACTTGATTTTTCCTAAATTTTTGTGTTGATCCTTGAGAGAACGACCTAGGTTGACACCCTAGTACTACATTAATTAATTTTAATGTACTAATTTGACGGAATCACGACTGTAAAAATATTCAGGTTAAATTTTGGCGCCGCAGCCGGGGATCAACGATTTTTAGGAAAAATTCTTGTTTTAGATTAATTTTTTTTTGTTTGTTTTATTTTATTTCTTTTGCATGATTTAGGATTCTGATGATTTATTGCTCATGATGATCAAATATCTTGTGGTATGCTATGTATGACTAGAAGAACTTTTGAGCATTTATATTCATTTTATCCTGAAATTGAAAGAACTTTTCATAGGTTAATTAGAGAAGCTACATTTAATAATAACTTTGTTGATATTGATAGTGATAGTACCTTTTCTGAATCTGTTGAAAGTACTACTGCTAGTTTTTTTGATATGGCTGAACCTCATGAAAGAACTCTTAGAGAACTAGCTGCACCTGAATTCACATACGAAAGTTTGTGTATTCAATATCCTGATGAGGATGTCCCTTTTATTCTTAAGACTGGACTTATACACTTGTTGCCTAAGTTTCATGGTCTTGCAGGTGAAGATCCGCACAAACACCTCAAAGAATTCCATATTGTGTGCTCCACAATGAAACCCCAAAACGTTCAAGAAGACCATGTCTATCTTAAAGCGTTTCCTCATTCTTTAGAGGGTGTTGCTAAGGATTGGTTGTACTACCTTGCTCCAAGATCAATCACAAGTTGGAATGACTTAAAGAAAATGTTCTTGGAAAAATTCTTTCCTGCCTCTAGAACAACTGCAATCCGTAAAGACATATCTGGCATTAGGCAACTCTCTGGAGAAAGTCTGTATGAGTATTGGGAGAGATTTAAAAAACTCTGTGCAAGTTGCCCTCACCACCAAATTTCTGAACAACTTCTTCAGTACTTCTATGAAGGTCTGCACCATGTTGATCGCAACATGATTGATGTGGCAAGTGGAGGAGCTTTAGGAGATATAACTGCTGCTGAAGCAAGAAACCTGATTGAGAAGATGACATCTAACTCTCAACAATTTGGTGTGAGAAATTATTCTTTCAAGCCCATATTTGATTCCAATTCTAGTTCATCTGGAATTAAATTGGACAGCAAACTCGATGCTCTCACCACTCTGGTCACACAATTGGCAGTAAATCAAAAATCCATGACTGCTAAAGTATGTGGCATTTGTTCTTCACAAGAGCACCCCACTGATTGTTGTCCTTCTCTACAAGAAAAGGATAATAATAATCCCCAAGCCTATGCAGCTAACATCTACCATGATAGACCTCCACCACCACAACAACAACAAAACCATGACCTTTCCACCAACAGATACAATCCAGGTTATAGAAACCATCCAAATTTGAGATGGGGCAACCAACAACAAAATCCCCATCCCCAACCTCCATTTCAAAGCAATGCACCAACCTTCCAAAGACCTACACCTCAACCATCCACAAATAGCCCTTCTTTGGAGGATCTGGTGAAACAAATGGCTACACAGAACTTAGAGTATCAACAGAGGAATGATGTTACCATCCAGAGTTTAAGCAACCAAATTGGGCAATTGGCTTCATCATTAAGCCAGTTACAATCTCAAAACTCTGACAAATTACCATCTCAACCAGCTGCAAATCCAAGAAATGTGAGTGCAATTCAGTTAAGATCAGGTAAGAACCTTGAAGTACCCATACCCAAGGAACCTGAAAAACAAATAACTGAGCCTGAAATAGTTGAGAATGATGGACCCTCTTCAAGCAAATCTGAGATACAACCACCCCAAATCCCATCTCATATCCCTCTTCCTTTCCCACCAAAAGCAATTCCAAGTAAGAAGATGGAAGAAGTGGACAAAGAAATTTTGGATACTTTCAGGAAAGTGGAAGTGAATATACCTCTTCTTGATGCAATCAAGCAAATACCTAAGTATGCCAAATTTTTGAAAGAGTTGTGTACTCACAAGAGGAGACTCAAAGGTAATGAAAGGATCAGTATGGGAAGGAATGGATCTGCACTGCTTGGTAAGGAAATTCCAAATATCCCTGAGAAATGCAAAGATCCAGGTACGTTTTCTATACCCTGTATCATAGGCAATAACAAATTTGAAAATTGCATGTTAGATTTCGGAGGTTCAATAAATGTTATGCCTATGTCTGTTTTCAAATCTTTGTCGCTTGGAAATTTACAACCTACTGGTGTAGTAATTCAGCTAGCCAATAGGAGCACTGCTTACCCTGCTGGAGTTATAGAGGATGTTTTGGTTCAGGTAGAACAACTTGTTTTCCCTGCTGACTTTTTCGTACTTGATATGGAAGAAAGTATGCCTCAAATTCCCGTTCCTATCATTCTGGGAAGACCATTTTTGAAAACAGCTCGAACCAAAATAGATGTTCATTCTGGAACTCTCTCTATGGAATTTGGTGACACGAGAGTTCAATTCAATATTCTTGATGCCATGAAATACCCATCTGAAAATCATTCTATTTTCTAAATTGACATTATTGATGAACTAGTTTTTGAACATTTTTCTAATGTTGATTTGGAATACATGGATGATTCAAACAAATGTTTTGCATGCAATGATTCTGGAAGTTGTGATATTTGTGCTGAAATTGATAAATACATAATTTCTAATTCAGAGTCTTTAGATATACCTGTTAACTATAAGGAGCTGAATGTAGGATTTCAAGAAAATTCTAACAAAATTTTTGAGGTGCAAGCAGCAGAATCAAAATCTACTTTGTTAGTTCCATCTGTTTTGTAGGCACCCAAGTTAGAATTGAAACCCCTACCTGAGAACCTAAAGTATGTATACTTAGGGGAAAATGAACAGCTCCCGGTGATAATTTCCACTTCTCTTGATGAAAATCAAGAAGAAAAATTGTTGCAGGTATTGAAAAGACATAAGAAGGCTATAGGATGGACATTGGCAGACATTCCTGGAATTAGTCCATCCATGTACATGCATAGAATATTTCTGGAGGAAAATACTAAAGCAGTAAGACAGCCTCAGAGGAGACTCAACCCTGTAATCCTTGATGTGGTTAAGAAGGAGATTACCAAGCTTCTACAAGCAGGAATCATTTATCCTATCTCTGATAGCCGATGGGTGAGTCCGATTCAAGTGGTTCCTAAGAAAACAGGGATCACAGTTGTGAAAAATGAAAAGGATGAATTGATCCCAACTAGAGTGCAAAATATTTGGAGAGTCTATATTGATTACAGGAGACTTAACCAGGCAACAAAGAAGGACCATTTCCCTTTACCCTTCATTGATCAAATGCTTGAGCGTCTTGCAGGTAAGTCTCACTACTGTTTTCTTGATGGATTCTCTGGATATTTTCAGATTCACATTGCACCTGAGGATCAAGAAAAGACCACATTCACCTGTCCCTTTGGCACATTTGCTTATAGGAGAATGCCATTTGGCCTATGCAATGCTCCTGGAACTTTCCAAAGATGCATGATAAGCATTTTTCATGATTTCATTGAAAATTGCATAGAGGTGTTTATGGATGATTTTACTGTCTATGGATCTTCATTTAATGCATGCCTTGATAGTTTGGATAAAGTTTTGAACAGATGTATTGAAACTAACCTTGTCTTGAACTATGAAAAATGTCATTTTATGGTAAAACAAGGAATAGTTTTAGGGCATGTAATCTCTGAGAAAGGAATTGAGGTAGATCCTGCCAAGGTAGAAGTTATATCACATTTGTCTTATCCCTCTTGTGTTCGAGAGGTTCGTTCTTTTCTTGGTCATGCAGGATTCTACAGAAGATTCATAAAAGATTTCAGCAAGAAGGCTAGGCCACTATCTAGTCTGCTTCAAAAGGATGTGGCATTTGAGTTTGATGAAAAGTGTAAAGAGGCTTTTAATTGCCTCAAGCAAGCATTGACCACTACCCCAATAATTCAAGCACCTGTTTGGACAGCCCCATTTGAGTTGATGTGTGATGCCTCTAATTATGCATTGGGAGCTATCCTTGGTTAAAAGATTGACAAGCAGCCTAGGGTCATCTACTATGCATCTAAAACTTTAGATGCTGCCCAGGTAAATTACACCACCACTGAAAAAGAGCTCTTGGCCATTGTTTTTGCATTAGATAAGTTCAGCTCTTACCTACTCGGTTCTCGAGTAGTTGTCTTTACTGACCATGCAGCTTTGAAGTACTTGTTGAAGAAAGGTGAGTCCAAGCCAAGATTAATTCATTGGATGCTTTTGCTCTAAGAGTTTGACTTGGAAATTCATGACAGAAGTGGAACACAAAACCTTGTGGCAGACCATTTAAGCAGAATTGAGAATGCTCCTGATTCAGCACCTATTCAGGACCATTTTCCCGATGAGCACCTTATGAGTATTTCTAACTCTTTTGATACACCTTGGTTTGCTAACATTGTAAATTATCTTGTTGCTTCTGTTTTTCCACCATGTGCATCCAGAAACCAAATTTCAAAATTAAAAAGTGATGCAAAGTATTATATTTGGGATGACCCATATTTGTGGAAATTGTGTAATGATCAGGTGATTCGAAGATGCATTCCCGATCATGAAATAGAATCAGTTCTTCGATTCTGCCATGCTTCACCAGTTAGTGGACATTTTGGTCCACAAAGAATAGCAAGGAAGGTGTTGGATTCTGGTTTATATTGGCCCACAATTTTTAAGGATGCATGGAGAATTTGTAACACCTGTGAGAAATGCCAAAGAGCTAGTAATGCTACCACATGGAGACAACAGATGCCTCAGCAACCTATGTTGTTTTGTGAAGTATTTGATGTTTGGGGCATTGATTTTATGGGTCCATTTCCTCCATCCTTTGGTTTTACTTACATTTTATTAGCTGTAGATTATGTTTCTAAATGGGTGGAAGCTAAAGCCACCAGAACTAATGATGCTCGAGTTGTTGTGGATTTTGTTAGATCTCAAATTTTTTGCAGGTTTGGCATCCCGAGAGCAATCATTAGTGACCAAGGAACACACTTCTGCAATAGGACCATGCAAGCTATACTTAGAAAGTATGGGGTTGTTCATAGAGTCTCTACTCCATTTCACCCCCAAACCAATGGACAAGCAGAAGTCTCTAACAGAGAAATCAAAAGAATCTTGGAAAAGATAGTACAGCCTAATAAAAAGGATTGGAGCAGGAAACTGGATGATGCTCTTTGGGCACATAGAACAGCTTTTAAGACACCTATAGGAATGTCTCCCTATAGAATTGTTTTTGGTAAGGCATGTCATCTTCTAGTGGAGATTGAGCATCGTGCTTATTGGGCTGTAAAAGCTTGGAACTTAGCACTTGATCAAGCAGGTGAAGAAAGAAAATTACAATTGAATGAGCTTGATGAGATCCGTTTGGCAGCTTATGAGAACTCGAGGTTCTATAAGGAGAAAACAAAGAAATTCCATGATAGCTCAATAGCCAGAAAGGATTTTACTGCTGGACAGAAAGTGCTACTGTTTAATTCCCGGTTGAAACTGATGGCCGGAAAATTACGCTCTAAATGGGAAGGACCTTTCATTGTTACTAATGTATTTCCCCATGGAGCTGTGGAAATAAAAAGTGAAAACTCCAATAAAAGCTTCAAGGTTAATGGACAATGTTTGAAGCCATTTCATGAAAATCCTTCACTTGTGGATGTTACAATAGAGGAACATGCTTTGGGGGAACCACTTCTTGATCCCCCTTGAGGAAGTTTTTTCTTACCCATCTTTTTACTTTTTCATTATATTGTCTATTTTGTATGCTCTGTCTTACATTGAGGACAATGTATGATTTAAGTGTGGGGGTGGGAATATTCTTTGTTTGTTGTTGTGTTGTTGTGTGATTAATTTTGTGTGACTATTTTCAAAAAAAAAAACGAATTAAAAATAAAAGATTTTGTGTGTGTTTTTGTTTTAAAATGGCATGTTTTATTGGAATTTTAAGATATGCATGAGTAACAGGTAAATTCTTTCATGTCCGATATGAGCTTAATGATATGTTATAATTTGAACTCAAGCAATTTTGGTATGATGAGAATGACATGATAATTGATAGATGATCACATGATGATGGAATTATACCTTGTGAGATTTTTGAGCCTTAAAATTTGATGGATCACTTTAAACCATCTTAATCCTTTCATGTGTGATTAATTCCTGAAAGCTTACATCCTAATTTTTGTCTTGTTTCTTGATGATACTTGAAACTCATATGAATGTATTTGAAATGATACAGGCATTTTGTTCAATTGAGCCACTAAGCCAGATAAGCCTACCATGAATAAATCATCTCTTGCTAGCCATTTTGAGCCTATTTAACTGTTTCCTTGTTGCAGCTCAAATAAGCCATGGATGAAAAACCAAAAATATACCTACCCGAAGGAATATATTGGAGCTTTGGAATCAAGTGAAAAATAGGCATTCAAATAAGTGTGGGGGTGTGCAAAAAGGAATTGCAACTCTTGTTCTAAGTGTTATGCAATCTCATAAAAATAAAAAATAAATAAATAAATAAATAAATAAAATTTTTTTTGCGACCAAATATCATACAATAAATGTTTTACCCTCACTGTTTGCTAGTTAAATTAATTGCTTCATCATTCTTTTTGGTATATATATAAAAAAAAATTTCATCCATTTTGACCTTGGCCACATTACAACCCTGCAAAGCCCTGTTGATCTATACATGCATTTAAGTTGATTGTGGAATTGAGAAACTTGCCAAATTTTTAGACTGTCTGTTTTTCAGGAAATGTTTAGAGAGTATACACAAAACTTAAACACTTGAGAGTTGAGAGTATGTCTTGTGAGGTTCTGTCACTTATGATCTTCTTTTCAGTTTAATTTAATTTTCACATGCCTAAGTGTTTGAATGATTTTTATATATATCTTGATGCTTTGTATCTTGCATGTTGAATAACTCTTGTTTCTCTGTATATTCCTAAGATTTCATGCCAATTCTGTGTTGTTATTTTTAACTTAATGTTTTCAATAAATTGTGATACTACCTCCGGTTCCAAATATAAGCAAATATACCTAACTTTACACATATTAAGAATAGTAGTTAGAGGTAATTATTTGCATTAATGTTACCACATATTTGATTTAATTTTCTAAAATACCCTTAGTATCATTTATTACATAAAGAATTAGTGGCCTTGGAAATATATATGATGAGGACATATTTGGTAAACAAGCATTTAATGACATTGGAAAAGTCTAATTTTGCTTATATTAAGGAACCAAAAAATTCCACTAAAATTTGCTTATATTTAGAACCGGAGGTAGTACTTGTTTTTATTTTGATTTTGCCTGGGAGTGCAAAAGAATAAGTGTGAGAGTATTTGATGATGCATGATTTATCCTTAATTCCTCAATTTAAATGTGTATAATTTGCCATCACTTAGTGTGTAATATATTGCATTTTAACACATTTTCATCATTTGAGCTTTATTTAATATTTAATTTTAAAATGAATTAAGGATAAATTTTTAATAAAAGTTGGTTTTCTCTTATTTTGTAGTGTGTGATTAAGCCTGTAATTGAAAAATAATTACCACAGGTCAAACGAAAGAAGCCACGACTTAAGAAATGGTCAAAAATGCGAGAAAAGCACCAGAACAGGTCTGGGAATCGATTCACCAATCTGGGAATCGATTCCCACACAAAAGAACAACAAGGAATCGATTCAAGCACCCTGGGAATCGATTCATACATCTAGGAATCGATTCCCCACCCCTGTGAATCGATTCATATGCATTTTAAAGGCCTGGGAATCGATTCAAACAAGCAGGAATCGATTCATGTGCTTGGGAATCGATTCCCACCCCTTAGGAATCGATTCCTATGTGTAAAATTGCCCAAAAATTGCCTAGATGAATCGGTTCAGGCACAGATTCATCAGTGGAAACATCAGATAACGCATTATCAAAGTGGAAACAGCACTGAAGTTTATTAATTGCGCATTAACATTCCACTCGTCATTTTTAATTATATCCGGCACCATTTCTTCTCCTATAAATAGGAGGGATTGCAAGGCTTCAGAGGAACATCAATTCTTCATAGAAACCATTCGTTCTTCCTCTTCCTCTTCTCTGTTTCTATTTCTTCTTCAGTCAGTTCTTCATCCGGGTTAGGTTCTTTTTATTTTCAGTTTGTTTTAATTATGGAGGGCTAAAACCCCTAGATTGATTTTCTTGGAGAATATTGTAATGTAATTTTGAGGTCATTATTTTTAATATAGTATGTTTTTATTATTGTTATTTCTTCATAATCTTACTCTGCTTATTTAATTCCATTTCTGTTTAATTAAATTTGTATGCTTAATCGGTTTAATTATTCAAATGGAATAAAATAAGGTTTTAAATTAGAAGGGATTAAGGAAATATGCATGCTTAATGAATATTTTCATAATCACTTTTAATAATTATGGTTTGCTTAATTCCATAATATGAGAATAGATTATGTATGTAGGCGATGTTTTTACATATGCTCAATAATTCCTAGATTTTACAATCTTGACTCCTTTTGCTTAATTAGGATGCTTGATTAAAATATTCATTTTTTAAATGAAAGTAAAGGAATTATGAATTGAAAAAGACGCTTAGTTGATTAATTCAAATTGAGCTAAGAAATTAACAGTAATAAAAGTATACAAATTATCTTTAGTGAACCAAGGATAAATTTATTTACAATACTCCAAGAAAATCAATCGCTTGTTATTTATTGTTTTAAATCCTATATTTACTTTGTTTTAATTTTAATTGTGACAACAAAAATCAATCAAACCCCCCCCCCAATTGTATTTGTATGTTTGTTAAAATTCTATTTGTAAAAATTAATTTTAAACTTGATTTTTCCTAAATTTTTGTGTTGATCCTTGAGAGAACGACCTAGGTTGACACCCTAGTACTACATTAATTAATTTTAATGTACTAATTTGATGGAATCACGACTGTAAAAATATTCACGTCATGCATCATCTCACCTGGCTCAGGCACGACTCTGATGCCTTGGGCTTCTCTCCCAGTCGTACTCCCAAGGTTCTCCTCACAGACTGAACATGAATGTCCTCCAACATACCCATAATCAAATACACATGAGGCATGTATCATATCCTTCCCTTTTCTAACTTATTATACTTGTCATCGGTAAAGTCCCTCTAATTATCAATTTTCATTCTTAACACCAGTTGCTTTCATAATATTACTGTCTATTGGTAAGGGAGGGTAATAGGATGGTCAATTAGGTATTGGCTTTTAGTATAGAGCAACTCTTGGAGGGTCTGAGTATTTGGTCTATAGGGGCAAGTTAAGTTTCCACAAATTCTTAACTAGTTCTCGTCATTCAGTAATTAAGAATCAAAATGGTCAAGCATTAATATTTCTCACCCATTAGGTACCTCCCATCATCTCATTATACTTTCACATCTAACATATTGCATAGCTTTTCATTGCATTTGGACTCCCTACCGGGACATATACCTGTTCTTATCAAACTTTTATCTCTTTGTGAATTAACAATGCACCTTACTAAGTATATCACCATACTCGTTCAATACCTCATATGTTATATTTTACACAGACAGTCATGTCACAACCAAGAAGTAATTCACATAAGCAAGTCAATCGTATACATGCGAACAACTCATTCATTACACAAACATGGATAATTTATTTAATTGACTAGTAGGTTGCACTCGGATCCTATACAGTTTCTTTAGTAGGATTGATCCTAAAATACTATTATTAGTTTCTCATCTCTTTCTTTTATATTTACTAACTATTACCAAAACTAAGAGTTATCTCTATTACAACACTACATTCCATTATACATGTTATAGGGTTTTAGGACATCTAAAGATATTGATTTATTATATATATACTTGCTAGTTAAATTCCTTATTCATATCTAGTGGTTTTGCCTCTAGATTTTCTCTTTTGTTAACCAGATACTATTCTTTTTTGGTTTACTGATTATAATTTATTTATTTTATTCATTGTTTTACTATATTCATTTCCATTCGGAATTCATTTATTATTTCTAGTCTTGTCCAATTAACAATTATTTATGAATATAAGTTCTAGTTATCCTTTAAAAACCAATCTTTTATTTACTAACTCACGTAGTCTAGTTTTCATCTAAAGAACTGGTTTATTTACCCAACTTAAGTGTACGGGGATTTTATTGTATCAAGCCCTATTCTATCCTAAGTGGTCAATTGCCCATAACCTGAGTCAATTCCCTTTATTAACTAGTTGTTTTAACTATTCTTTAAATCCTTTTTGGTGAGCTTATTTATCTAGCTCTATAGCTCAAATTTTTTCCTCCTTCTTTGTTATAATCTAGTGATTATTTAAGGACCTAGTTATTATCCTAAACATCTAAGTCTTGAACTTAGCTTAAACATGCTAAATTTCATTATTAAAACTTTTAGCAAGATTACCAATCACACTAGTTCCTTTTTAGTCTTTTATACTAGGTCTAAGTTCTAAGGCCCATTTAGTAACTTTTATTATATTTGATTATTAGAAACATTTATACTTTTGAAGATTTACCCTTTATCTTAAATTATTACATTACTATTATCTTATTTAATTCGTTACTCCTAATTCTAATTCAACCTAAAAATTCTATAATTTATGAAAAACTCTACAATTGGTATAGTCCTTTTTTTCCAAAACTTGGTAAAATAGAATAAAGCATCGTAGCTATCACAATTGGCGAATTATATTGAACGCGTACTTTTCTTGAGATGGTTCCGGGAATACTTAATGATGAACCTAACCTACTTTAGTCGGGCTTACCAAAAACTATAACAAATTACTTAATGATGAAGCTAACCTACTCTAGCCTGCCTAAGTTCTAAAGCTCTTAAATTCTTTGTAATGACTCTGGTCGTGATAAAATCTTCACCAAATGCATGAATATCAACGCACACTTTATGAGATTTATAAAAATTCATACTAACATAAAAATATAATAAAAATTACTAACGTCAATGGAAAATAACGTAACTTGAAATCTAACCGTCGGATCATAGTGAAACTTGAGGGGGTTATCCTTGGACATTAGAGAAATATTATGGGATAATCTAAAATGTAACAAAATAAAGCGAGACTCCCCTTATCTTATAGAGTAGTCACGGTTTGGAGAGAGGGGGAAGATGGGCTCGCCAAAAATTCACCAAATGCCTCGAACCCCTTGCCAGTCATCGATGATTGCTTCCATACCTATAGAAATAAAACATGCAGCCTAAAATTGGAAGAGGAAGGTTACATTTTTGGCTTCCAAAAATAGGGGAAATGCAATAAAATTCATGAATGCAAACTAATTTTCTCACAAGTAAAAGAAAGACAAGATCAAGAGCCAAAAGTTGTAAAATCCTACCTTGTGCTTTGCTTAGTGGCTCACGGCCAAGGATAAGTAGGACAAGGAGGAGTCTAGTTGCAATTGGATGCCTCTTGATGAATAAAATTGAAGAGATGGAAGGATGTTTGGGTAGAGTTGTGCCACGGGTTGAGTGAAGAAGAAAGGAGGAGTTTAAATTTAAAGAGTGGTGTTGGTGGCTCTTATGGTGAACCCGAGAAGGAGGAAAGGTGATGGTGTGCCTTGGAAAGTGGAAATGGGTTGGGAGAAGAAGAATGAGTTGCTAGAAAAATTAAAATTGAAGAGAAGATGGGATGGTTAGTGTTGGCTGAGAGAAATAGTGGAAGGAGTTAGTGGAAATTGTAAGGTGGGTAATTAATGCATTAGGTAATTTTGTTTTTGATATTCAAGTGAGGTGTTTAAATTATGGAAGAAGGGAAGAGCACGAAGCTACCACCTAGGAGGGTGGTGTGGCATGTGGAGGTGGTGTGATTGGAAACCGGTGGCTGGAAAATTTACTCGTTGCACAAGAAATTAAGATGTTCAGGATATTTAGGAACTGGAAACTAAGGAGGTTATAAATATATAGTGATTAATTTAAGGATTAGGAATCTTGAAAAATTGTTGATATGAAGTTTGTATAGCTTTTCTTTCTCTTTGATTTGATGTATCATACGCGAAGATCCAAGGTCGGTAGCCCGAGATATGCCCAAACGAAGGTAAAGTGCTCTCAGAGCTTCCAAATCAGCTAGGGCTGTAGAAATAAATTTGTAATTATTTTTCCTTTGAGAATTGGCTTTTATACCCTTCATTAAACTTGTATAATTTCTTGATACGGACCCATAGAAAAAAGAATAAAGTGATTCAAGTACGGTATAAGGGAGACATGCAAATTTTTGTGAAAGCTGCTAGAGTTGTTATGAGAAAATAGAAGGTCAGGGAAGATTTGCAAAATTGTATTGATATAGAAGATTCAGCCTCCAAAGTCTTCACAAAAAATGTATAGAATTTTGTTACGAATATTTTGACACTGGGTTTGCATGAACAGAGGTCGTATGAAAAAGTTATGAATTTTTGAATGAACCATACGCAGAGTAAAAAGCTCAAATGGTGGAGTTTGAGGTAAAATTACTTAACTATTGATTTAGGAAATGATAGAGCATGAATTAAGGTTCGGGACAAGAAATAAGGATTGTAGTTCTCTTCGTAATGAAGAAGCCAAGACTGAAATTACTCGATTCTAGTGTTGTTTGTTAAAGTTAGACTTGAAACACTAGAGGTGTTCAAGCCTGGTTCGAGGGTTAAACTTAAATTAATCATTTTATTGAAAAACAAGGTCGATAGGGCCCGGATTAGGATTCGGCCCCTTCAAAAAAAGTTCCTAAAATGTCAAAATGAGTCACCAAAGACTGATCATACTACTATCTGATATTCCGAAGTATATGCACGATCAAACATAGGAGACACTTGAGGTTCTGACTAGGCCGGTTGGACTGAGCCTGTCATCCTTGACTCTCTGCAAGAGAGTCTCAATGGGACTAATTTCCGTATAGGATTACTAGTCCCAACCGAATTGTTGGAATCTAACCTCTGGCTGGGTCCTACAGTTCAAATCTGATAAACCTGACAATATTCTAATATTTTATTATTTAAAAATTAATAACAATTAAGCAATTCAGTAAACACCAATAAAATATTATCATAATTAATTATGCATATAGATTTATTTTAAAATAGATATTAATAATATCACTCAAATATTAAAATATCTAATTAATCAATAATCAAGCATTCTATATACAATAACTAATTTTGATGTAGAACATTACAAGGATTATTAACCAACTAATACCAAATTAAAATAAGATAACCATCATGAAACACCTACTAACGTTAATACATTATTTCTAAGTTGTCGGTATTATTACACACTCACCTTGTTATCATTTTCTTGTTCTGACTCCTTGCATTTATCACTATACATACCAATCCCTCTGTACTAAGTTCTCTTACATCTTCTTAGTAGTCCGGTTTCTTCTACTCAATATTCTACTAACTTTCTTTCTTGTTATTTTCTCATACTTAAAGTAATTCAGG
This sequence comes from Clitoria ternatea, assembly GCA_037962975.1. Lineage (NCBI taxonomy): Eukaryota > Viridiplantae > Streptophyta > Magnoliopsida > Fabales > Fabaceae > Clitoria > Clitoria ternatea. Next base: position 48,285,478 of record CM075673.1, read on the forward strand.
GATCAGGCCGAAGCCTCAAACTCTTTTTAAAAAGTCTAACAGTACAATCTCAGGGTTTTTGAGAGTTTAGGTTCCTATCCTAAAAATCAGGGCTGTTACACTACATGGTTAGCAACCTTTGCATTCTTTTTATTTATTTTTTGATAATCATTTATCATATGTTTTTGTTTCTTTGGAACAAATGATGGATATGAAGATTGCTTGAAATCATCTTTCTCTTCATATCCCAGACCTGGTCTACTATGGCCATCATGGGATTTACTCAAAAGTTTGTTTAAATTTACAGTGCTATTTACAGACCTGCCTAGGTCTGAAGTAAGTGAACTCACTTGCTTCTATAGTTTGATGATTTCATCAGCTTGAGAGTTATAGCATACTTTGGTGTTTTCCAAGTTGGTTTCTAAAACAAGCTTTTTTTATTTAAGTTTGTGCAAGTCTTCAAGGTGCATTATTTCATTTTCTTCTATTTCTTTTTGAATGCTTTTATAAAAACCTTCTTCTTTTAGTTTTGAAATCTAGTTTTCATAATCAGTGGTGATATCAACATGCTTTATTTTTAATTTCTTAAAATTTTTTAATAACTTATAAAAATTATTAAACAAAATGTCATATTTTTCTTTGAGCTCAGAATAGCTTACTTCTTCAGATTCTAAATCACTTAAGTTGGCTTCTGAATCTGGTTCAACATCCACCATAAGACAAATTTACGCAGACTCTGTCTCTTCGTCAGACTCACTAGAGCTGGATGAGTCTTCATCATCCCATGTGATTAATCCCTTTTGCTTATTTATGAATCTTCTCTTCTATTTTTTGTTCTTCTTGTTGTTATTCAAGAGAAAACATTCTGCCTTTATATGTCCTGGTTTTCTTCAGTTGAAACATGCCAAGGTAAATTTAACATTTTTAAACTTAAATTAAGATTTACCTTTGTGATCTTTCCTTTGGAACTTTTCAAGTGTGAATTTCTTTTTCTTCAGCAGCCTATGAAATCTTCTTGTTATGAGACCAAGCTCCATATTTGTATCTTCTCCTAACTTATCAGAGTCTGGTTCTGAGTAAGTAGACTCTTTAGCCTTGAGAGCTTTGGACTTCTTGCCTGATTCTTCAGACTTCAAGGCAGTGCTTTTGAAGGAGGAAGGCTTGGTGACATCCTTTTACTTTAGCTTCATTTCATGAACTCTAAAAACTCCAAGAAGCTCATCTAGGGTGAGGGTGCTTAGATCTTTGGCTTCTTTGAGAGTTAAGCATTTAGCATTAAATCTTTTAGGCAAGCTTCCAAGAATCTTAACATTTATATCTTCTATGGATGGTGTTATTCCAAGGGCTTGAAGCTCATCCAACAAAGTTTGGAATCTTCTAAAGATCTTGTCCACAGTCTCATGATCCTCCAATTTAAATGTATCATACTATTTTGTTAACATTAACTTTTTAGATCTCTTCACATTAGAGGTGCCTTCATAATTACGTTGATGGGCATCCCATACTTCTTTAGCTGATTTATAGCTAAATACCTTATTGTACTTTGATTTACTTAAAGCACAAGTAAGGAAAAATCTGGCCTTGGCATTAGTCTCCATCCTCTTTAGTTCAAACACTGTCCACTCATCTTCTAGTTTACGCTTCCCATCTTTATCAATAGGAGCTTGATGGTTACCATTGGTGATGACTCCCTACAAGCCATATTGAGTGGATTTAATGAACATCTCTATTCTGTCCTTCCAATATGGATAATCCTCACCAAAGAAAGCTGGTGGTCTATTGATAGAGGATCCTTCTGCTATAAGCTGATGGTTTTGAGAAGCTGCCATGGATTGTTACTTTTCACTCGTTGGAGTGATCAACCCAAAAGGACAAGCTCTGATACCAATTGAAGGTTCAGAGTCAGACTTAGAAGGGGGGTTGAATAAGTCTTAGATTTTTATGTAGAATTTTAAAAACTTTACAAGTATAGGCATTTGAACTTTTGTACCAGACTGTTAAGTGTAGGTAAAGAAAGAATGAACATAGAGAACCAGACCTTAAAGAGTGAAGAGAGAACAAAGGTCTGGTGTGAAGGAACATTAAAGCTTTGCACTGAAATAATGTTCTTTGAAAATCTAGAACAAAAGTCCTTTTGTAGACTTTTTTCTTTCAACATAAAACTGTGTAGAGTAAAAAGAGTTGACCTTCTAAAAGCTTTCTGACACACGTATTGAAATTCTGAAATGCGTAGAATTGCTTCTTGGTTTCTTCCCATAAAAGGCTTTGGCTTTTGCACTATTTTGTCTCCTTATTTCTTTTGATGATAAGTGCAACTCATTTTGATATGTGGATAGTTCAGAGCATCATCAAAATAAACATTGATCTTTTTGTTGTATTCTTTGGATCTTGAGCAAATGCTTGTCTTCTTATCTTTTTTAATAATACAAGTATTCTTTAGAGAAAAAAGAGTAGCTTTAAAGTATCTCCAGAAGGGATTTGTTAGGCTTTGATATAAAGACAAGAATAACATCTTTATATATTTGGAAGTCCTGATTCTAAAGTCTAAACGTGTTTTGTACAAAACAACGCTTAGTAGATCAAACCCTAATAGTGCAATTAGGGTCAGACTTCTCTTTGAATTTTTCTTTAGTCCCATACAGACTTGTGTACTAATATCATACTTTGTATGATAAGCTCCCCCTTTCATTTATAGCTTATGCCTTACAGACTTTTGACCTGAAACATTTAATTAGAAAGGTCAGATAACAGATAGGCAACCTTTATTTAATCAATTGCCTTAATATGTGTTATTCACAAATCTAGGGATATGAACTATCAACATTAGAGTTTGTATAAAATAAACTTGGTTCTATCAAGAACCTTTCTTGTTCACGAACCTTAGGACTCCACTGGCATTTTTAGGTAGTGAACCCTTACCTTTTACTTTTACTTGTTTCAGTTTTTGCTTTGTTTTTACCCTTCTGTTGAGTGTAAAAAATGAGGACTAGGAGGAGAATTAGTCTATTGAAATAGACAAAATTTGTCTTTTTAAAACAGAATATGAACCTGGGCTTGTGATGAGGAGTGTAGCTCTGCCTTTTACACATTTGACAATGTCAAGTTTTACCAATCTATAGGCGGTCTTAAGAAAATGGTTACAACCATGATTACTGACGAAGGAGAGAAAAAGATGGTGAAGACTTAGTTAGGGTGCTCCACCGTCATTGTGCATCGTATAGACTGGATGCAGCTCTTAACTAAAACCCCCTATGCATGGGTACAAAGAGAGATCATGGAGATTTCCTCCCGGCATGTTAGAGCCACTGAGGGCTTGATGGATTTCAAATGTACAATTTATTCTAAGGAGAAATACAAGGAGAGGTACACCATACTACATCCTAGGGTTAGGAATCACGTCTGCCACACCCCTACTGATGGAAGAATCATCTCCATGTATGACATCCTATTTACACAACTTGGAGTGATGTTTCCATTGACAGAGTTTGAGATGGGGTCCTCTATTTTCTTGACTGTGCCCCCACTCAGTTGCATCCAAATGGGTAGGGACTAGTGATAAGTGTGACACCCTCGATTAACTGGGACAAATTCCCACACTAGAACATCCTACTTAATTAAGGAGTCACTAGTTAATTAGAAAAAATAAAAGTTTTTTTTTGTTTGGTGATCATTAACACAATGTTCAAAATAATATATTAATAACATAAATCAATTCTTCATAATAGTAGTGTACTCAAAATATACAGCGCTCGTAGACTCCTAATAAAACAACTACATAACAAGATAACATAAAGCTAAATATTGGGACCTACAATGGTCTTGACGTCAAAAGGGAAATACTGATACTCTATGTCCATAGCTTGATGTTTACTACTGTAGTTAGTCCAGGTCCTACTCACGCTCGTCTTGTCCTTCGGCTAATGATCACAAAAAGGGAAAACACAAGCACAACACAAGAGGGATGAGTATAAGCTCCCAATCCATATGACTCACATGCAGGGGTAGCCATAATTTTTATATAACATACATATATCAGATATAGATAGAGAATTCATACAACACTTACTAACACAACGACACAGTAATTCAGGATGTACACAGAGTCAATACAATCAACAGGGTTAGTCAAACAACTATGGCATGCTATGCATGTGTTAGGTTCATTATAATTTATCTTGATTAAATACCAATATACAATGGGGCCTAACTCCCACTCATCAATCTCACACATATCAATATCCACTGTGCACATCAATCCCGCCTTATCCCCTTGCCCATCTAGAGAAACCAGAGCTCACCTCGTTCTGGTTTTCATAAATGGTAAGGACACACAGCCCTATCATCAACAATGACCAATCACATCTCAGCAGAACGGGCACTCCATGGTCCCGGTAACAAATTTAATCTAAATGATTTACAAATTAATAGAATATGCACTTTTTAACAAGTAAGTCAATAACAAAATTGCTTAATTAATTAACTTATAAGCACAAAAATTAGCAAGCAATTTTAAGTACACAAATTTAAATGAGTTTAGGGAAGAGAGATTTGCAAACCGATATATACGAGTTCCACTACACCGATGTACGTCTCGCCTCCAAGCAACCCCACTTGGAGGATTTCCACTATTGGAGATTAGAGATACAACTTAGAGCAATCGCGGATTCCTAGTGTCCCACACTCAAGAACCCAATTCTCACAAGTACAAGGGCACCCCACTCAATCTCTCAATCTCACAATTTTACAAGGTTGATCCCCAACCCACAACTCTAGAAATTTTGGTGTTTAGAATACAAGACTAACTCTCCAATAGAGTGGATATACAAATTAAAGCTCTCACAAAATGGTAACTCTCAAAGAGAGGATATGTAAATTTTAGCACACAAAATATTTTCCTCACAAGCTAACTCTCAAAATAATTAAAAGAAAATGCAACTGAGAGGAATTTAGTTAAGAAACTAACGTAGAAAGAGGGAGAGTAAAAGGGAATGCTTGCTGTGTGGTGTATCGTCTCCCTTCAATTTCCTTTCCTATTTATTGCATTTGAACAACATGGTTTTACAATTAATAATTCCTTCAACGCTGCAATTGGAGCATGGCTTGGTAAGTTAATTAATTCCTTCGATGTAGTACAGCATGGTTTGGCAAATTAATTAACTTCTTCAATGTAGCGCAACATGGTTTGGAAAATTAATAAACTTCTTCGATGTAGTGCAGCATGGAATGGATCATAGTGGAGCATGGAGCATGGAGCGTGTGTGTGCGTAATGTGATTCTAGGATGTGCCACTGCATAAAAATGCTTCAATTCTGACTGAAAAACACTGAATGAATCGATTAAATAGCATAATGAATCGATTCCCTGATAAAGTTTTGCATATGAATCGATTCAATAACGTGAAGAATCGATTCCCTGTTTGTTGTGCTCGTGTGAATCGATTCTTGGATACAATGAATCGATTCTTGCCTTGCTAAACTCGTATGAATCGATTCCCTTTGGTTTAAATCGATTCCTGCCTTAGATGTTTCAAGTTCTTGGACAATATAAGCGTCTGAATCGATTCAGGTGGGTGATGAATCGATTCATCCACCAGATTCTCCACTTTTTATGTATTTTTTCATCATTTTTGGGATCCTTTTGTATATACCTTGGTTCCTTTGATCCTTAGGCACTTTGTTGATCATTTTCCTCTTGATTTAAGCCACTTTATAAACCTTTATCATATGTCCTTGATGTTCATTAATCCTTATGCATTTAACTCTTGTATGCTTGATCCAATTTAGCTTTGAACTTCATGATTCGCTGCTAATTAATCTCTTGACAACATCCTTAATATATCTTCATTTGTTGTGTCATTATCAAAACCTTCATCAACATATAAATACACTTAAGGCTCTTGTGATCATTAAAGACCACAAACTTAGAACTATATAAGTAATGTTGCCACAACTTCAAAGGAAACACCACCACCGCCAATTCAAGATCATGCGTAGGATAATTAACCTTATGCGGTCGCAACTGCCTCGATGCATAGGCTATCACACGTTCACACTGCATCAACACACAACCCAGACCATGCATAGAAGCATCATAATATACCATAAAATCATCCAAAAATTAGGCAATGCTAACACTGGTACGGTAGTAAGCCTCAACTTCAACTCTTGAAAACTTTCTTCACATTCATGAGTCCACACAAATGGTTGATTCTCACGAGTTAACTTCGTCAATGGTAAGGCTAAGTGGGAAAATCCTTCAATAAACCTCTGATAATATCCAGCAAGACCAAGAAAACTTTTTATCACTGTCACAGACGTCGGTCTTTCCCAAGCCATAACAGCTTCCACTTTTGATCTATCAACGGCGACTCCATCACCGGAGATCACATGACCAAGAAAAGAAATCTCATTTATCCAGAATTCATATTTAGAGAGCTTAGCATATAATTCTTTCTCTCAAAGAATAGACAATACAAGACGAAGGTGTCTTTCATGTTCTTCATGACTCTTGGAGTACACCAAAATATCATCAATAAATACCACGACGAATTGGTCGAGATATTCATGGAAGACAGAATTCATGTAATCCATGAAAATCGCAGGAGCATTTGTTACTCTGAATGGCATCATTACATATTCATAGTTTCCATATCGCGTTCGGAAAGCAGTTTTAGGAATATCATCGGTCTTCACTCGAATTTGGTGATATCCAGAACACAAGTCAATCTTAGAAAATACAATGGCGCCCTTCAATTGATCCAAGAGATCATTGATGCGAGAAAGAGGATACTTGTTCTTAATAGTTAACTTATTGAGTTGGCGATAGTCAACGCATAATCTCATGCTTCCGTCCTTTTTTTCACCAACAACACAGGAGCACCCCAAGGAGACACACTTAGGCGAATAAACTCCCGTTCAAGTAATTCCTCGACTTGCTTCATACTCTCAGCCAACTCCATAGGAGACATCCTATAAGGAGCTCTAAAAACAGGCTCAGTGCCAGGAATGAGATCAATAGAGAATTTCACTTCACGTGGAAGAGGCAATCCAGGAATCTCATCCAGAAACACATCGGGAAATTCAGAAACAACAGCAATTTCACCAGATTGGGAAGTTCCACTCCCATCAACCATGTAGAACATTACAAGAAGTTGAGAGATACTTTGTAGATCATAGTCTTCAGCATTAGAAATCGAGAAGATCACCGTCTTGTTATGGTAATCCACCAAAACTTTATTGGCAGGCAACCAATCCATACCTAGAATAATGTCCAGGTCCTTCATGGGTAAACACACGAGAGACACAACAAATTTTCGGCCAAGTGTCATCTTGACATTCTCACATTGGGTCACCAATCTCAAGCAAGTACCGGTCGGTGTAGTCACCATTATAGAACCTTTCATCATGTAAACAAGCACTTTCAAGAGCCTCACACAATCCTCAGAAATAAATGCGTAGCACCAGAATCAAATATAACATCTACTGTAGTGCCAAGGATTTCACACTTACCACGAACATGGTCTTCAGCTTGTGCAGCTTCTTCACCAGTAATGGCAAAGACTCTTCTAGCTGCTTGCGGTTGATCATCGGGTTGCCAATTCTTCCACCATGGCCATTACCTCGACCATTACCATTTCTTCCATCGTTATGGTTTCCACCACAACCACCATTGCGGCCACCATTTTGACCATTTCCGTTTCCATGACCACGGCCTCCAAAGCCACCATGGCCTCCACAGTTACCATTAGGATTCATTTGAGCAAGAGTATCAACATTAGCGTTCCTTGCATTCAATGGACAATTAGGGCGCATATGCCCCGGTTGATTACATTGGTAGCACACCACCTCATCTTGAGGACAATCTCTTGCCAAGTGATTAGCACCACACTTGAAACAAGTAAGGCCTTGGACATTGCCACGACCTTGGTTACCAACTCCATGACCACCTCTAAAAGCACCACGTCCTCTAGCATTTGAGGATCCACCACGAAAGAATTTCTTCTTCTTGAATTGACCATGTCTCTTGAAATCAGAGAATTGCCCCTTCAACTTAGGCTCATGCTTGCCATGACTCGAAGGACTCACATCATCTTCTTCATAAATATGACACTTGTTCACAAACGTCGAAAAGCTTCTTTTCTCTTGATGCCGAATAGCCCGCTTTGAAGCCTCGGTACCCTCTTGTTGATAGGGAGGATAGAATGCACAAAGTTCTTCAAACTTGGAGGCATACTCCTCCACAGTCATATTACCCTGCTTAAGCTCTATGAACTCAAGCTCTTTCTTGCTTCTGTAGCTATCCAGAAAATATTTCTTCAAGAACTCGACCTTGAAGTTTTCCCAAACTAAGGGAATATCAGCAGATATCATACGCCCTCTAGTAAGATGCCACCATGCTTCGGCTTCATCACGGACAATAAAGACCGCATACTTCACCTTTTGTGCTTCAAAACACTCGAAGCTTGCATAATTTCTTTCCAAATTATTGATCCAAGCATAAGCATCCTCCGATTTATAACCTCTATGGAATTCAGAAGGTTTCCTCTTGAGAAACAGATCAAGACCTTGGGCACCTTATCCCACATTCAGTTGGCTTTGTCTTTCCAAGAGATCAGCAAATCGATTTAAGGCGTTTGCTATAGCAGCAGCCTCATGATTAGGTCTACCAGCCATATTTTCAAGCCTATACGTTAAAACATGGCTCACGCGTGAGTACACTAGACCAAACAATAACTTTTTAACCTATGAATTCAAAGGTCTTAGCACTTATAAGTCTGTCATGCACCACATCACATGATCATATCAATTTCAACACATAATCATAACATATTCATTAAAGAAGGTAAATAGTGTAAGAACTTTTGGCCAGACTCAACAACAATCGCATCAAATCCCATTCAATAACATACAGCCATAATTCATCAAATAATCCATAACCCACACAATTATAACTCATATGATCCGATTATAAGTGATAAATGCTCGAACAACACTAATTAAGTTTGTATCAAGAGCAAACATTGCTCTGATACCAGGTTGTGACACCCCTAAAATTGGGGGTGGTAAATTTTTCACATTTTACAAGTCATTACTCGATACAATAAAAATATGCTGAAGTCTTAATCAACACCCTGGATCTGTGAAAAATCTATCCCATATATGAAGATATGAGAAGGTGGATAGTTTAGAATCAGGAGTGGTCATTGGACAATCAACCTTATGATCGTCAACAATGAGTAGCGGAAGCACTCAATCGATTCAAAGAGTGTGGATGGTTTCAAAGAGAATCTAAGAAGGTCCAATGATTGTAAAATAGGCTTGAGGAGCTAAAAGATGCAAGATAAATGCTCAAGGTGTGAAAATTTCAATTTCAAACTGATATAATCGATTAGGTCAAGTGCTAATCGATTGCCCTAACCGATTACAAAATTAGGGATAATCGATTATAGAGCTCCTGGAATTTATGTAATGCATCAGATATTTCACCTAGTTGATTACAAGAACCAATCTAATGGACTACAAGGATTCTATTTGTTTCATAATCGATTACAACACTGAATGTAACTGATTACCTTGGTTCTGTTTAGCTCATAATCGATTACAACTTTGAGTCTAATCGATTATGGGACTGTAATCAATTAAGCTGATCGATTTCCTTCAAGACAAAAGCCTTGTAAATGATTAGGCCAGGGGCTAATCGATTACACCCTATCAGATTGCAGAAATTATGCAGATTTTCTTAAGGAAATAAACTTCTCATACACCTAAATCTATGCAAACGATATCGGAATGCTACCAAATTTTGACACAAGTTATAAGACATCATTTGTGATGTACTGGAAAAACCTAGAAACGAGTGAAATATGCGCATAATTGCGTTTAGCTCATTTCAAGGCATTTTAAGGCAACATAGAGGTCTCTTTTCTATAAAATGGAACCATTCCCTTTTCCACAAGTCACAATTGACATATTTAAGCCATTGCATTCATTACCTCACATTAAAACCTCCTGAATCATAATTTGACCATGTTAGTTCCTAGCTTATGCATAAGACAACCATGGGAAACTTTAAATATGCACCACATAAGATTACCATTCATAATTCTCATCATTCATTCACCAATTTGAGCAAAGTTTAAACATCACATATTAGCATCATACATCACCAAGGTCATAACCAAAAATTAGGCATATATATGAGTTTCAATTTTCACATATGACCCACAAAATCGATATACATCATTCCAACTACAATGAGTATAAGCTCCTATTATAGGTTATATAAAACAATAGATTGCTGGCCAAGGCACTTCCTATACACCTATTTACCTTCTACCATAAAACTGGCTTCAAAAGATTCTCACTCCTCCCTGAGTGACCTGCCTCACAAATCTAAAAAAATAGACAACATGGGAGAATGAGTCATATATTCCAAAAAAATGAATATGAATACCATGTGATTATATGCATATGTATCAAACATATATACTTTGCATTCACATTTAACTCATTATCAACCATCATTATATAAAACAAGCATCTTCATCAAATAAAGCGAAGTAATGAATCATACACATAATCTAGTCCTTCAACAATTGGACTATTACACATCTCTTCATTTTACTCTATTTACTCTTGGTATTCATATCTTTTATGTTGTCTTAATACAACTTCTCATCCACAACACAACCATCACCACATCTCATTACCTTTGGCATACTTCCTTGCTATATGTAAATGCTCTTAAGCTAATGCATATGTACAACGGAATATTTCAACAATTGCAGATCTGACTGTGGGAATATAAACACCGATTGTAGGACTCAAGTATGATCATCTAACCATACCCCTATTGCAGTAGTAAAATATGTATACTTATCATCAAATTACATGTATTTCACCAATCTTTTACTGGTACCAAACCGCATCGCCCATTTTGTAACACCTGGTCATTTTCCCCATGACCGCGGTAACAACATACTCAACATATGGTGTTGCGGGCCAACCATAAGTCATATCATGGCAGTTGTGATCCCAAGGATCACCAGGGATACCTACTGATCAAGAGCCACCCCCCACAAGGGTCAACCATATGCGGCTCCCCGTAGCACAAAATGGGCAGCTTTGTGACTTACACACCGAGTCACAGGGGAAACAACAAATTGCTTGTGCACTGAGCCACCCTCCCACTAGGCCAACCGGGGGAATCCTCTACATTCTGACACCGGCATCTATGTAGTATGCCATGGATGCAAATGCCAATCATATGCATTTCTCACTCTATGCATCCTATTCATGTCACTCATCAAACAACATCAACATCATCATCATCACCAACTCCACCTCACCATTTTTAGTGGGTTAATATTGTTGGATTGAATCTTTATTTTCAAGTTTTGTATGTGGCATTTTAACAATTCATTCACCAAATTCAATGGAATTCCTCATTAATCTCAAACATCAATTTTACATTATAAATCAAGGCATACTATTCATTCACACCCAATCTCAACCACACATCAATTACACTCATATACATTTATGGTGAATATAATACAATCATCATATTCAAGGCTTACACTTGCCAAATAATTCACTTGCCAAATATAATACAATCCCGTCTCGTCGTTCGGAATGGATCCTACATTAACACATATAGGAAAGCCAAATAAATCAATCATTCAAGACACTAATCATGACTCTTTTGCATATACAATTTCATGACATGAATAAGACATGCCATAGGCACTATTTTCCTTATTTATTAGGCTTTGGGAATTCCTTCCCTTTAAACCATACACATTATATCTAAAGGCTACAAACAACCATAGCCCAATAATCATAAAATATCATATTTACCAACCCCCATATTCTCAATATTATGTATTTCCTCTCAAAATGCATTATCTATTTCACATTTGTCATTTTCCCCAAATCTTAAAAGCTAGGGTTTTCACCAAACCCACCAATATCCATAAATGCATCATAAACTCTCATCTCCTTCCAACTATAAATACATCTACCTCATTTATTTCTCCCAAGGCTTGCATTTTTAACATTCTACCTAGGGCTCATGCATTAAATGCTTCCATTAAACACTCCACTTGCAAACATTGCTCTCCCAAACATAATAACTCATACCCATGGCCATAATCCCAACAAAATGGTGAGGATGACTTACTTCACACCAAAAATGAAATGGGTTCCAAGGGAGAGGGAGATCCACACGAAATTTGAAGAGGAGAGGGGGAGAGTTTCAAGCTCCAATGACCTTCTTCCAAGCTTCCTTGAACGAAAATGAGAGGAGGAGGAAAGATCACCACCCTTTTACCTAGGGTTAGGAAGAGAAGAAGAGAAAATAGAGTAGAGAAATAGAGAAGAATAAGAGGTCAAGTGTTTGCCAAGGGAGACCAAGAAGCCAACAAAATTTAAGAGAAGAAAATATAGGCTTTTGGTTTTTATTATAACCCTTTCATTAAAGGTTCATGTTTTATGACAAACAGGTACTCTGTTTGGGCTCAATACTTGGTCTAAAAATTATTTTGAATATATATTCGGACTCGTAATATTATCCTCCACAACCCTGACCGATATCATCTCAACCAGAGATACTTGGTCCGACACCTATATTTTAATCAGGCTTAATTTCAGCTTATTCGACTCCAATAAATTATGAGTAGTCCCCAAAAATCTTAATTTAATCATCTCCAATATTTTGGGACATTAAATAATCCACACACAACTATTTAATATTTATTTTCTTAATTAATCCTTTATTTTAAAATTTAGGGTGTTACACCCGAGACCTCCTATAGGGTCGAAATGTCGTTGCTCCCTAGTGTACCCATCACTGTATGCTCTAGGGGATCACTCTATCGTCCCTCCTCATACGCCACATGCAAATATACAATCTATATGTCTTATTACAAGACTGCCCGAGTGTCAGACGAAACCTTACTTCTCGATTTCCTTGTCCTTAAACCACTCGTTTATAAATCTTTTAGTGATAAGAAATTACGAGCCAAGGCCTAGGTGCTACCTAATAATTTCTCTTAGGAGCACTGAGGTTTGGCCTTAAAATGAGCCTCTATATAAAGAAAATATCCAAGATCTTAATCTTTTAATTATTTCTAAGGAAATATTGTAAAATATTCGTTTAATAAAGTTATGAAATAAATCTCTAACTTCTTTTGTTTTCACTTCTAAAAATGAGTTTTTACATTCACAATATTAAACTTTGTTAAGGAAAGTAGACACAAAATACCTAGTATTCCTTACGACATCTCGGGCCATTTAACGATATCGTCCCGTCGTATTGATTTACATTGAAACTTAATACATTGGCCTTTAATTTTAGAATCACTAAAACCTCTAATCAAAATGTTTTTTTTACCTAATAAAAACCCCTTCTAAACTTTATCAAAGGAAATAATTTTCTTCAAGCCAATAAAAGTCATAAAATCGCTATTTCTCATTGTTTTGTTGAAAACTTTACTTTTGTCGTATTTTATCTAGAAAACTCCAAATTGAGTGATTCCAAAGCCAAAATTGCTTAACTTTTTAAATACTAATAAAATAAAATAAAATTTATTTTCAATTCTTCCCAGAAAATGGTTCTACACGAGAATTCACCCAAAGACATATTTTTGGCATTTTATCATTCGTAAAAATCGCGTTAAGGACAAGTGTAACATCCTGATTTAAAAATTAACTACCGAATGAGATTAAGCCATTAAACTAAAAATAATTACAAAGTGAGAATTACTTATTAATGATGATTAATTTTAACTTAAGAAGTTGATTGCTGATTGACTATGATGGGTGACACGTGAGAAGCTGCCAACTTCACGTTCTCCCACCCCACTCTCCTCATTTCTTCGGGTATATGTTCAGAAGCCCTCAACTGCCGTTTGTTCACTCTAATTTCCTTGAAACCTTCCTCTTCTCCTACTTCTCTTCTTCTTTGTTCTTCTTCGTCCTTCTTCGCTCTTCTTCTTCTCTGTCCCCTATTTTTCATAACTTCGCGACTATGGTGAAAGTGGAGAACCCGAGATTCCCACTGTTGGTGAGGAGCAATCCTTCGAGTGGAAGAAGAATAACTTTCTGTTCCCAAGCTGATTAAAGGGTGCGACTACGTTCGAAGGGGACTGAACGAGAGAGAGTGGTGGACGAAGCAAACAGGGCAGCAGACCAACACTGAAAACAGAGGAATTTGTAGGAGTCTCTTTAGTTGGTAGGGGGTTATCTTATATCTTAAATGCATGGGTTATGGACGGGTTCCGGGTGTTGATGACTTGTTGATTCTGGTGATTTAAAATGTGTTAATAAGTGTGTTTTGATTGAGTAAGGGATGTGTGATGCCCGAATGCATGATGACTAGGAGTTGAGTAATGCATGTCAATTTCCGTCCATGAAATGCATGTTAATAATCTTGAAAATGTTGAATGATTGCATGAGGAGAATGTGTTAAAGTATTGTTGATGATTACCGTGTGATTTATATGAAATGCAGGCTACCATGAATCTAAATGCTGACTGTATGTGAGGAAAGATTAACTACTGAGTCCTGATAATGTCTAATATTGATTACCTGTGATGCATGTATTGTTGAGTAAAAGATCGTGTGTGTGAAATCTGTGTTTGTATGATCATTCCATGTGTGGTTATATATATGAGGTGCATGAAGTACATGAGTTAATAGTATGGAAGTGACTTACCAATTCTATTTGTAGTCTAATGATAATACTTTGCATGAGATGTAGTGATAAGAATGCTGAGAGCATGTAGTGTGTGACACTACCATTTGAATCGGTAATTATATGCATGAGATGCTGTTAAAGACCTTGAGTGGGATTCAAGGCAAGCCGACTGAGTGGGACTCAGGGCTGCCCGTAACACTGTCGTTGACGCTGAGAGTGTTTGTGTTACAAGTGAGGGCAAACGGTTTGGTACCAGTAAAACGGCCGAGTCAGCTGGGAGTTGAATAAAAGGCTGAGAGCCTATGTTGCAACAATAAAAACCAATAATATGCGAGTCAGATCCGATTGAATAAACCTGTGTACATGTACGATTGATGCTGACTGTGACGCGATTGTATGTATATGTGTTAGTGTTATTGAGAATAATATGTGCATATAGCCGAGTGATAACTAGGTAGATTCCGATTGAAAGATGCCTTGTGTATGTTATTGATTGTTGATATATATATATATATGTGTGTGTGTTGTTGCGTGATTGAGGAATAATCCGAGTCAGTATCTATCATTTAATATTTAAGATACTCACCCCTACTGTGGCTATATTTCAGTGGACATTACACGAGATGGTGAATGATGGAGGAGCTACATACCGTGTGGAGTGCTTGTGTGCTATAGAAATGTATATATATATGTATGTGTTGTTTATAAGGTTTTGTCATAACCTTGGCCGGCTCTTAACTTGGTCTCTTGTCTAATTGTTTTAGAACTGAACTCTCTCGGGTTGAGAGTGTGATCATGTGCATGTAAATATTTATATATAATACTGTGTGTTTATCTTGTGTTGTGTGTGAATGTCCGAGTGGTATGCGTTGTATTTTACTAAGCATGTAAAGCCCGTATGATTTTGAATAACTAAGAGCTAAGTTAATCCTGTATAAGGCGTGATGAGTGACCTCCTTCCGAATGAAGAAAGGTTGAGCCAACTTCGAGTGGAATATGCCCATTAAAATCGCTTTGTGGTAAGTTGGTCGATATGTTATGGAGCGAGAGATTTCCTAGATACAACCTCCCGATTGAAGGGTATTTAGATATTCTGAGTGAAAGCCAACTGAGTGAACGATTCCCGATGGTTGAATTGGCAATGCGATTCCGAGTAAAGCCTGTAGTAGTGAACTTATTATAGGGAGTAAGATCTGGATGATACGAAGTAGATTTTAGTCTGACAAGGCCTTCCGCATGTAGAGGAGTTAGTATGTATCCCGAGTGGCGAGGAGTTAGAGCATTTCAGAATGAAGGAGCCTTAGTGTGAAGTAGACTACATCTCTTGAGTGATGGGTGAGGGAATCATTTCCCGAGTGGTTAACATCTGTGCCTTTCTAGAATGAAAATAGAGAGTATTGTGTAAACTTCCGAAGGAAGCATGTAGGTGTAGGAGCTTTCCGAGAGGAATTAGGTTTTGACTCTGAGTAATGAGGTTACCGAGGGGACTTGAGCTTAGATTCCGAGTGATCGAATTATCCGAGTGCTCTGTTCGCTTGGGCGAATAAGGTTCCGCTTCAGCGAACGTAGTTTATACCATGAACTCTAAGGCTAGAATAGGATGTGTTGAATGAACTTCCGAGAGAAGCGTGAGTGCAAAGACTTTCCCGAGTGAATCTGGACTCTATTCCGAGTGGGAGACTATCCGAGTGTATGAGTCGCTTCAGCGAATAAATCCTAGCTCTAGCGAGTGTAGCCGCTTATGTATCTTCATCCGCTGATTCCCGTAGCTGGAGCCACGTCTGCTAATGTGTAATACTCTGACCTGGCCTTTTCTTTTCTGAGTCGGATTTCTACTCTTCTTAACCTTCAATTGCTTATTTTGCCTATGAACACCCTGTGATCTTTGGGAAAATTGTTTCCCTGTCTCGGGTTGCTGTTATCTAAACCAGGTTGTTTCATTTTGGTATCAGAGCAGACTTAAAAGGTCCAAGGCCAAGGTATGCTTACTCCTAGTGAGCGGTGATGTACATTATGACCGGTCGTCATAAATTGCTTGTAATATCTAAGGACTTTGATGCCTAATTGAGTATAATTTGTGTGGCCATGTGCCTATGAGGTGTTGTTTTGGGGGTAGAAGATTGTTACTACCCTGGTCAGATTAATTATATGATATTTAAAAATTGTATAATAATGTGTTATAATTATTGAATGTTAGGTTAAAGTCCGATCGGTAGTGAATAATTCTGTAAACTTATCCTTGAAATGGGTATTAATTTCAGGATAAGTCATGGCAAATCGTCATAGCATGGAAGCCATAGCCACGACATTCCAGTTTTCGCTGACGTATTCGAAAGGCAGAGCCAGCCTCGAACTGAAGATAGCCAAGTATTGGATCGCTTCCTGAAGAGGAAGCCGAGTGAGTTTCAAGGGGGATTTAATCCCGAAGCAGCTTACAAGTGGATTCAAGATTTGGAGAGAATTTTTGGGGGCCTTCACTGTACTGAGGCCCAGAAAGTCAAGTGCGCAGTGTACATGCTGCGGGACGAAGCAGAATGATTTGCATCTGCTTGCATTGGTTCAGCTTGTACTAGTCTAAGATTGCGGTAATTACCACAATCCTTGTGGCAATGATCAAATATATTACAAATTTAACGATTGGTGCGCTTGCCAAAAGAAAATAAATCCTCTGAGAGTCACACAATAAGTCGATAATAATTCAGGATTTCCAACCAAGTTAATGGCTCAGGATTTATGCATCACGTTAATGGCGCCGTTGTCGGGGATTGTTGAGTAATATCAACAATCCTTGGACCAGTACTAGACTGAACCGTTTAATTTTGTTTTGCATTTAGTAAGTAGTTTAATTCTTATTTTTAGTATAGTAGTAGTTTTTGTGTAGTTGTAGCAGTAGCTTTGAATTGTTTGTGTCTAACATTTGGTGTATGCAGTCAAGGAATAGAGGAGAGCCTTTCTTCTTTGATCCTGATATTGATTTGTTAGAGCGTAAGCTTAGAAAGGAGAAAAAGCAAAAAGAGCAGCAAGAAATGGAACAGAGGAGAGTTACACTAGGTGACTACTCTAGGCCTACTAAAGAAGGATCGCAATCTAGCATCCTTAGGCCTCCAATTGCAGCCAATAACTTTGAACTTAAACTGGCTTTGCTGCAATTGGTTAGAAATGATCAATTCGGAGGAAGTGAGGTTGAGGATCCAAATTTGCATCTAGCAACCTTCCTCCAAATCTGTGATACTGTAAAAATGAATGGAGTCCTTGAAGAAGCAATAAGACTGAGATTATTTCCTTTTTCTTTAAGGGACAGGGCTAAGGCTTGGTTGCAAAGCCAACCAAGAGGTAGTATAGCTACTTGGGAGGATTTACAAAGAAAATTTTTGATTAAATATTTCCCTCCTTCCAAATATGCCAAATTGCGTACTGAAATCATTTATTTCCAGCAAAGAGAGGGTGAATCTCTAATGGAAGCATGGGATAGGTATAAAGAGAGTTTAAGGAAATGCCCTCATCATCAAATCACTAATGTGTAGCAAGTTACTATCTTTTATAATGGTGTAAGACCAGCAACTAGGGTCTTGATTGATGCCTTAGCTGGAGGTTCATTGACCACTAAAACTGTAGAAGAAGCCATAGAGCTTATTGATGTCATGGCTTCTAATGAATGTCTAGTTAGTGAAAGGAGCCAAATCCCTAAGAGAGGGATATTAGAATTAGAAGCACAGGATGCTTATTTGGCTCAAAGTAAGTTGATGACTCAGGCGTTAGAGAAATTAAGTATACAAATTTCAGAACTTCAAAAGCCTAGTCAAGTTTGTATGATGAGTTGTGATTTTTATGGTGGAGACCATGAAAATGGCATGTGTGATCCAAATGTGCTTGCTGAGCAAGTGAATTACATAGGGCAGCAACAATTTCAAAGGAATTATTCCTCTAATTCCTTTAATCCTAACTATAGGAATCACCCCAATTTTTCATGGCAGAAAGGTCCGCATTTGAATTAAAACATGCCACAAAATCAAACCACAAATAGATAACAATCTCTTCCCCCACCCTCTAAAGAAAAGTCTGAACTTGAGAATGTGTTATCTCAGTTCATTCAGGCCACTCAGGCTAGCTTTAAAAATCAAGAAGCGTCTATTCGAAATTTAGAAAATCAGGTTGGACAACTGTCAAAACAATTAGCTGAGAGATAATCAGGAAATTTTCCTGGAGATACTGAGGTAAATCCAAGGGAACATTGCAAAGCAATAACTACTAGGAGTGGGAAAATTCTTCTCCCACCTCCAAGTCATGAAGTGAGTTTAGAAAAAGATGCTGAAAAAGAAATAGAGCAGGAAAGTGAGCAAGATGTTGATAAAACTGAAAATAAAGTAGAAACAGAAATAGAAAAAGAAAATCAAGTCCATCAAAAGAAAAAGAAAAAGATTGATTTGATCTTGGAGGAAGCTGGCAAGCTAACTCCTGAGAAATTAAAGAATGCTCCATTTCCACATAGATTTAAGAAACAGATAGAGGAGCAAAAATTTGCTAAGTTCTTGGATGTGTTTAACAAGCTTCACATAAATATTCCCTTTGTTGAGGCATTGCAAGAGATGCCTTCATATGCTAAATTTTTGAAAGAACTTCTGTCTAAGAAGAGAAAGCTTAAGGGAGATGAGATGATTGCTCTCACTCAAGAGTGCAGTGCAATTATTCAAAAGAAACTCCCTCAAAAGCTGGAAGATCCTGGATCTTTTACAATACCTTGTGCAATAGGGGATGTTCATGTAGGAGGTGCTTTATGTGATCTAGGGGCTAGCATAAACCTGATGCCTTTGTCTTTAATGAGGAAGTTAGGAATCAATGACTTACAACCAACTCGCATGTCTTTGTAGTTGGCTGATAAGTCAATTAAATATCCTCATGGGATGCTGGAAGATCTATTAGTTAAGGTAGATAAATTCATCTTCCTAGCAGACTTTATAGTTTTTGTTATGGAAGCTGATAGAGAAATTCCTTTGATTTTAGGAAGACCCTTCTTAGCTACAGGTAGAGCTTTAATTGATGTAGAGAAGGGAGAACTCATGCTGAGAGTTCAAGAGGAGCAGGTAACTTTTAATGTTTTCAATGCTATGAAACATCCAGCTGAGAAGATGGATTGTTTTATGATTGAAGAAATTAAAAGTTATAAGACTCCTATGCTGTTGAAAACTGAAGAAGAGGTTTTACAAGCCTTTTTGGAGGATGATTTTGACTCTGAACTTGAGAAAGGTAAGGAAGTGTTTGAAGAAAAACATGATTTAAAACCTTTGCCTTGTCATTTGAAATATGTTTTCTTAAGAGATAATGAATCACATCATGTAATCATTAATGCTGAATTAAAAGATGAGGCTATAGAAAAATTGATAAGGGTTTTGAGAAAACATGAGTCTGCAATTGGTTGGAACATTTCTGATTTAAAGGGAATTAGTAAATCATTTTGTATGCATAAAATTTTAATGGAAGATGACTATTCCCCTGTTGTTCAGCCACAAAGAAGATTAAACCCTATAATGAAAGAAGCTGTAAGGAAAGAGGTGGTTAAACATCTTGATGCAGGAATTATCTATCCTATCTTGGACAGCGCTTGGATTAGTCCAGTCCAAGTCGTGCCTAAGAAAGGAGGGATTACCACTCTTAAAAATGAAAAAGGTGAAGTCATTGCCACTAGACCAACTACAGGTTGGAGAATGTGCATAGATTATAGAAGGCTTAATGACTCCACTAGAAAAGACCACTTTCCTTTGCCGTTTGTAGACCAAATGCTTGAGAGGCTGTCAGGTCATGAGTATTATTGTTTCCTTGATGGATATTCTGGTTACAACCAAATTGTGGTTGATCCAAAAGATCAAGAGAAGACAGCCTTCACCTGTCCTTATAGAATCTTTACATATAGGCGTATGCCTTTTGGTTTGTGCAATGCACCAGCAACCTTTCAAAGGTGTATGCTGGCAATTTTTGGGGACATGGTAGAGAAGTTCATTGAGGTATTTATGGATGACTTCTTTGTGTTTGGAAATAGCTTTGGTATATGCCTCAGCAACCTATCTAAGGTGCTGGTAAGATGTCAGGAGACTAATCTTGTCATTAACTGGGAAAAGTGTCATTTTATGGTTAAAGGAGGGATAGTCCTTGGCCATAAAATCTCTGCTGAGGGCATTCAAGTAGATAGAGCCAAGATTGATATCATTGAAAAACTTCCTCCTTCAATCAATGTGAAAGGAGTGAGGAGTTTTCTAGGATGTGTTGGCTTCTATAGGAGATTTATAAAAGATTTTTCAAAAATAGCTAAGCCTTTGACTTATTTGCTTGTGAAAGATCATGCTTTTGTTTTTGATGAAAACTGTGTCAAGGCTTTTGAAAATTTAAAATAAAGATTAGTTTCAGCTCCAATCCTTACAGCACCTGATTGGTCTTTACCATTTGAACTAATGTGTGATGCAAGTGATTTTGCTATAGGAGCTGTGCTAGGACAAAAGAAAGAAAAATTAACACATGTGATCTATTATGCTAGTAAAGTGCTGAATGAGAATCAAATAAATTACACCACTACTAAAAAAGAAATGCTTGATGTGGTGTATGCATTTGATAAATTTAGAGCTTACTTGATTAGTGCTAAGGTCATTGTGTATACAGATCATTCAACAATCAAGTACTTGCTAGCTAAAAAAGAATCAAAGCCAAGATTGATTAGATGGGTTCTATTACTCCAAGAGTTTGATTTGGAAATAAGAGATAAAAAGGGAGTGGAGAACTCAGTGGCTGATCAACTTTCTCGTCTGGAGGGTGAATCTGATTCTATCTTGATTAAAGAGGAATTCCCAAATGAGAGCCTAATGGCGATTATCACAGGGCCATGGTATGCGGATATGGCTAACTTTAAAAGTGCCTCTATGGTACCTGAAGGGTGGACATCCCAAATGAAGAAGAAATTCTTCCATGACAGTAAAATTTTTCTATGGGATGATCCATTTCTTTATAAGATAGGAGGAGATGGAATTATTAGGAGATGTGTGCCTGAATCTGAGCAGGCAAGACTCTTTTGGCATTGCCATGACTCCTATTATGGAGGACACCATGGTGCCTCCAAAACAGTAGCAAAAGTTTTACAATGTGGCTTTTTAGGATGTTAAAGTATATGTTCAAAGGTGTGATAAGTGTCAAAGAAGTGGAGGCCTCTCTGCTAAAGCTGGCATGCCTTTGACAAATATTTTAGTTATGGAGTTATTTGATGTTTGGGGCATTGACTTCATGGGACCATTCCTAAAGTCATTCTCCAATGAATATATTCTTGTTGCTGTGGATTATGTCTCCAAGTGGGTGGAGGCAATCCCTACTAGGACCAATGATGTACATGTAGTGCTTAAATTTATAAAGAAGAACATCTTCTCTAGATTTGGAGTTCCTAGAGTCCTCATTAATGATGGAGGGTCACATTTCTACAATAGAATCATGGAAAAAGCCCTGAGACACTATGAGGTACTGCATAAGGTATCTACTCCATATCATCCACAAACGTGTGGACAAGTTTAGCTGTCTAATAGAGAAATTAAGAGGATTTTAGAGAAAATGGTAGGGAAGTCCAGGAAGGATTGGTCTGTGAGATTGAATGATGCATTGTGGGCCTATAGGACATCATTTAAAACTCCCATTGGCATGTCTCCTTATCATTTGGTTTATGGTAAGGCTTGCCATCTCCCTGTGGAGCTAGAACATAAGGCATGGTGGGCCACAAAGCTGTTAAATATGGACTTTGACCAATCTCAAGAGGAGAGAGTCCTAAAACTCCATGAACTTGAGGAGTTCAGACTCAATGCTTATCAGAGTGCCTCAATTTACAAAGAGAAAACTAAGAGGTGGCATGACAAGTGGATAAATAGAAAAGAGTTTCAAAAGGATGATAAGGTATTGTTGTTTAATTCTAAATTGAGACTCTTTCTAGGAAAACTAAGATCAAAGTGGTCTGGACCTTTTATTATGAATGAGGTTTTTCCTCATGGTGCAATTGAGTTGAAAGATCTAGCCATTGATAGAACATTTAAAGTGAATGGCCAGAGACTCAAACTCTACTTTGGAGGAGAGTTTGATAGGCAGAAAACCTTCATGCTGTTGTAGGCATCTTCTTAGATGTCAGAAGGTCAAGCTAGTGACCTTAAAGAAGCACTTTAGGGAGGCAACCCTGCATTTTGATTCATTGCACTTTGTGTTTTGTGTTGGAAATAAATAAAAGAAAACTAAAAATTTTGATCAAGGGGTGAATAAACTGGTAAATTTTTGAATAAGGTTTGAGTGTTCATACGCTCCATTCCCAGTGTACACACTTGTAAATCCATTAGCTAGAATTAGAATCAGGTACCCTTGGCGCTTGAGTGAACTTGATTGCGCTTGAGCGAAATACTGTGGCGCTTGAGCGTAACTTAATTATGCTTGAAGTATGATTTTTCCTTCTGTAAGTATACCTATTCACTTGGGCGTAACTTTCTCACGCCTGAGCGTGACCTTGTTATAAGCTTCACGCTTGAGCGAGCTCGGGTCCACGCTTGAGCGTGACCCTTCGAACTGATTTCTGTGCTTGAGCGTATGTCTTCACGCTCTAAGCGTGACCCCTGGTACCTGATAGCATACTTTCGCGCTTGAGCGTCCTTCATTCACGCTTGAA
The DNA here is from genome assembly GCA_037962975.1 of Clitoria ternatea. Taxonomy (NCBI): domain Eukaryota; kingdom Viridiplantae; phylum Streptophyta; class Magnoliopsida; order Fabales; family Fabaceae; genus Clitoria; species Clitoria ternatea. The sequence continues at coordinate 48,308,825 of CM075673.1, forward strand.
GCATGATACATAGCAACTGCCACGCTCGAGCTAAAAACATCATTCTTGAGTGTGATCGAGGCTGAGGAAATTAGAAGCTTTTCGTTCAAAATTGTCACTTAAGCATGATCGTCACAGTGGAGCAGCATGGTTTGTCGCTTGAGCGTACATTACTCACCCTTAAGCGTGAGCTTGTTGTGCCTTCTACTGATTCCCACGCTTTAAGCGTGAGCTCTTTTGTATATGTCCCTCGCCTGAGCGCCCAAGTCCATGCTTAAGTGTGATCGTCACTGGTGCTTGTTAATTAAATCCCACGCTTGAGCTTAGCTATTCACGCTTTGAGCATGGCTTGTATATATGCTTCACACCTGAGTGCCCCAAGCTCACACTTGAGCGTGATCGGGTTAAGCCAGTCCTGTTTCAAATTTTTCACTTAAGCGTGATGTTGTAAGCTTAAGCGTAATCGTCCCGGTAAAGCAATCTGATACTTGTTTGTTTAGCGCTTGAGCATAGTTCTTCATGCTTGAGCGTGACATTCACTTACATATCATTCGCTTGAGCGAATAATGGTTCGCTTGAGCGTGATTCATACCTGATGCTACCTGTGTGTTTTAATTTGGGCGTTTATACGCCAAGATTTCAGCGTACCTACGCATACCTCAGGTATTGGGCTCAACAGTATAAAACCCTCTCAGTGTACAAACCCTAACTCTTTACGCTGGAACCTTGGGTTTTGAAGAGGAAAAGGCACAGTCTCTGATTTATTTGAAAGGTACCATCTTTTCAGTTCTTACTTTCACTTTATAGTTAGAATTGTTGTAGTTCACTGTTTCAATTTCAAATTTCTTTCATCCATCATATCTGTTCATCTTACGTTGTCATTTTGTTGTGGTTTTGCTATTTGTATATATGTATCCATTTAGGCATTATATATACCATCGTTAACACTCACCATGATCAGAAGATCACAAAGACTTTGTAGAAAACCTAAAAAAAGTGTTGAAATAAAAAATGTGAAAGAAGCCCGAAAAGAGAAAGGAAAAGGAGTGGCTACTATCAGTATCCCTGATTCTCCATCAACTGAAAGGAGTAAAAGTCTTGAAGGAGAAAAGAAGTCTCAGACAGTTGAGGGTTTTGATAGGGATAGGCTTAGAGATTCCAAGGCTGCCCAAGATTATGAGAATAAGTTCAAACATCGGGGAGTAATAAGGGATAGAGCCCTGGTCCTTGATGAAGAAAATTATTCTGATTTTAGTGTAAAATCTGCAATGATTGAAAGGGGATGGTAGTTCTTTAATGAGAATTTAGGCAATGGTTACCAGGAACTCACCAGAGAATTCTATGCCAATCTGAGGACTCATTCTATGGAAGATAAGTTTCCTTTTTCTTCCTTCTTGAGAGGAGTCACCATTCCTCTAACTGGTCACATATTGAATAAGCTGTTGGAAGTACCTATATTGGATGAGGAAGGATGTCACTACACATGGAAAGTAGATATCTTTCATAGGGCTGAAAATGAAAATCTTAGGAAAGAGATTTTAGAGGAATGCTGTGAATAAGGAGCTGCATATATAACAAAGGTTAATGGTACACCAAAAAGTGTCAGGAAGAATTATTTGAATCATCTTTCTCTTTTTTGGTGCCACTATGTCCTTTCATCCTTGCAACTTGTGGCTCATTCTACTGAGATTGCCATTAAGAGGTTGGTGTTGATTTACTGTTTAATGAAAGGCTTGTATGTTAATTTGAGTGAGTTAATATTGGAGGAGATGATGAAAAACCTTGAAAAGAATCTCCAACTGCTATATTGCTTTGTTATCACTTTGTTGGCCAAAAAGAATCAGGTTAGGTTGAATTATGATGAGCAAACAAAGGTAAAGCCTGAAAGGATTATGGACAAACAATGGGTGATAAACCTGATAAGTGTCATTTCACATTGATTTAATACTTTAATTAAACTCATTTTTGAAAGAATTTAACCAGATTTGTAATTAATTAAGCATGATTTTTGTTGTAAATAACACATTGTGTAAAACAAGCTTGATTTGTCAAAATATTTGAAGAAGGTACCAAAAAGCCTTGAAGAAACTAAGAAGAATTAACATCGAGCCAAGGACGCTTGAGCGACGCTTAAGCGTGATCAACAAACAGCAACAGCCCCCTCTCACGCTTGAGCGCGAGCTTGAGCTCGCTCAAGCTTGACCTTGGACATCAATGGTGCGCTTGAGCGTGGATTTGTGCAGCTTGAGCGTGATTAAATGCAGCATCAGGACCCTCTCACGCTCAAGCGTGAGAAGGGGCCGCTTGAGCGCGTGCCCGAGCACGCCTGAGCATGAGGTGAGCGTGGATCAAGCGTAAAGCATATAGGAAGGCCACGCTTGAGTGTGGTGAAAATGGTTTAAGCGTGAGACAAACAGAGAGCATCAAAACTTTCCACGCTTGAGCGTGAACATCAAGCTTAAGCGTGATTTATGCAGCATGGGATTTGTAATTTTTTATTCACCAATGGTGCAATGCTAACTCAACCACTTGGGTGTGTTTCTACATGTCTCTTAACGATTATTCATGGGCTCTACGCATGTGGGGAAAAAAGTTGAAGCATAATCCCTATAAATCAAGCAGAGAACAGGGGTTGAAGGAAGTGTGGATCATCACATCATCTCCTTCATATCATCAAACATATCTCCTGCATCCCACCATTCATTCTGTATTCATTTCCAATTTTTCTTAAGTGAAAATGAATAGCATGAGTAACTAATTTTCCTTATTGGGATTGGTTGTAATCAAATCAAACCTGAAGTAATGCTGCTGTAAGTTTTCATTTATGTTAATGAGATTTGATAGTTTTTGTATTTCATTCTGCCATTAATGCCTGAAAGTACTTGGTCACTATTTTCTTGTTTTAAGTTTTCTTAAGTATACTGGGAAGTAACTTTTGAGAGCAGATCTGAATGAAATACTCGTTGTGAGTAGTTGACCAGGGATGGCATCTAACACAATGAACGTCGAAACAATCGATCTGTAATGCTGGAATGGTTTCAAAGTGACTGAGGGATCAGCGGTTTGAAATCATTCTTATGAATTTTGTAGTCGAGGGATCGATACAAATGACTTTGATTGTGACATAGAAATTATCATTTCAAGTTACATATATGCAAAATTTATTTAGCTTACGAAAGGTGCGATGCGATAAAACCAATCCCAGTTTTCCAAATCTGATTTTCACCCAAACACTTTACTGTCATTATTATTCAATACTTGCTACTTACTTTATATTCAATCTTTTGCATAACAAAAACAATCCAAAACTTTTGTCAAAACTCAATTCAAGAACTAAGATCTTCAAACCAACACCTCCTCAGTGGAACGACATCTTTACTATACTACAATCACTGTGTTTAAACTTGGCACAACCATTCCATTGAGTTCATATTATACAAACTTAATTCTCTTTCCTTGAGCTCTTCATTTCTTTGTATGATTAACATGCAAAAATTATCTTACCAAAACCATATTGACAATTTTATGCCTTAAGGGTCAAAGCATCCCAGACAACCTAATCCAACATCTTTTGCACCACCACCTCCTACAGGAGCAGGTACTTCTTCTGATATTTCCATAGTAATGTAGGAACTTCAGGTTATGAAGAAGATGCAGCTAGGAACCTATGATCTGGTCCTGAACCATGATCTCATGCTAAGAAAGATTGCCACCATATTGAATATGGATCACACTGAAGAAATAGGAGTGCCACCTGACAGAGATTTATGGTTGGTTTCCATTGGATTCACCATTCCCCCTGATGATACACCTTTAGCAGTTGAATTTCCACCCTACCCTGAGCAAGATAATGATGAGTCTATGAATGAAAAAGAGGATGACTAATCTTTTACTTTTACTTTGTTTATATGTTATTTTGCTATTTTTAAGTTGTAATGACTTTGTTTAAATATTCTCTTGAACAATGTATTTTCTTTTCAGTGTAATGGAACTTTATTTCTATGTTAAGTTGTTTATTGCTATTTCTTTTCTGAATTGTATTGTTAAATTCGTGCACACCATTGCTCACCATTCACTGCCATTCATGTAAAAAGGGAAGTAATCTATCCTTTCGGCCCATCAATTTATAAACTATGTTAATTATGTCTAATTTAAAATCCATCTCAATAATTTAAAAATTGCTGATTCTCAGGCATTAATTGGATAAATTAATTGATTTGCATTTCTTGATTCATGATCCCTGTCCATAACTATTTCAATCCTATATTATTTGTTTATTCACCATGCTAGTTAGCAATTTGAGTTTATAATCTTGCATTAAGTTTGGGGACATGATTGGCTGATTACCTATAATATATTAAGCTTTTGAGCCTTTATTAATTCTTTTCTGAGTGTGCCTGCATTATTGCTTAGTGAGATAGAATTTGCTTCAGTACTTGCTAAATGATTATATGTTTGCCAATTGGAAATGATGAAGGCCTTCTTTGTTAATTAGCCAGGGCCAAATTTAGCCATCCTTAATATTATTAATTATCCTTTGACCTAATAATTATGTTTGAGCCTGAGACCCTTTCATTCTACTTATGTACCTAACTTTACAAGCCAATTTATCTGAGAAAAACCAAGAGATTTATCCCTGGATGTACCACTGATGGATTGCTAAGTCTTATCTTATTGCTAGGGACAAGCAAGTTCTAAGTTTGGGGATGAAGAGTGTGCCTAACAGCAATTAAAAGACACACTCTGACCTTAATTATAGATGAGTATTTTGAAAAATGAAAGGAAGAACAACAAAAGCAAAAGAAAAGTGAAAAATCAGCAAAGCAAAGGTGCAAAGCACCACAAGAAAAAAAATGGTATTGAAAAAAAGAAGAAAGAAAGAGTCCAAAGGACTGAAAGAGAAAAGAGTGCAAAGAACCACAAGTAATTGAGTATCCTTCATCTGAAAGATAATGAAAGAAAAAGAGCTAGTTAGTAAAGGCATTTAAGTTAAGATTGAGGCAAGGCATCAGTGGGCACATCTTTTAACCCAACATTGACTAGAAAAACAAAAATGGAGCCTGTATCCTAACCCCATTACAAGCTTAAAAGCCCTTACTGATCCAATTGTGCTAGCATATGTCATGATGTTTAGAATTGTTGCAAGCCTATGTTGATCTAACAATTATGCAGGTGATGAGTGCATATTATTGAACCTATACACTGAGAGAAGAGTGAAACACTAATCTAGTGAGAAAGCATCACCAACTTGTTCCCAAAGGAGGTGTGAGTAATTATATTTTCAGAATTTGCGAAAGAAAGCATGATTGATATTCTATAATTATGGTATGATTTAAGTTAAGGAAAGGTTGATTGTTTTGAGTAAATGCAATTGATTTAATTAATTTGAGTATTTGCTTGAGGACAAGCAAGTTTTAAGTTTGGGGATGTGATAAGTCTTGAAAAGACTTAATAATTTTATTCATAATTTAACTTAATTCCTTAAATATTGTTTAGTTTAGTACTATTATTTAATAAATTGTCAATAATTCTTATTTTATTTATTTATTTCAAAAATGTTTAATTTATGTAGGAAAATGATTAAAAATAATAATTAGATAAGGAAATTTGTTTATTTATAAATTCACTAACCCAGTGTACATACGTTGGACAGCCAGCGTACAAACGCTAGGCAATTATTTGTTTACATGTGCAGGAGCAGTTCACGCTCAAGCTTGAAGGTTACAAGCCCAAGTGAGAGATCCATGCAAAGTACGTAAAAAGAAAGAAAGGAAAACACGACCACGCTCAAGCGAGCATCACTCGCGCTCAAGCGTGACTTCAAAAACACCACCTACGCCCAGGCTCCCATATTCACGCTCAAGCGTGAATTCAAAGAGACAGTAATAATACGAGCGCGCTTAAGCGCGAGCCCTTCACGCTCAAGCGTGAAGGTGGTTATTTAATTTGTTGTTTTCCCTCCAAGTGAAGCGCTGCACCGTTGTTGTTTCTATTTTTTTGTTGTACTATAGTAATTTAAGTATTGAGTTATAATTAATTCTTTATTTGTAATTATGTAATTAGATTAGTTAGTTTAATTATTAATTAAGCTTTCTTTGTAATTAATTAAGTTAGTTAGTTAGTTAGTTGTCTATATATACTTGTACATACTCTGTAGAAAAGGAGAAGTGTGGAGAGGAGAGAACATACAGAATAAAAACACGATTCATTTTTCCATTTCAAATCTCTCTCTAGTTCCTTTCTCTCTCTAAATTCTCTCATCCATGTCTCTTTACATTCCTTCGTCAGAATCCATTTCCATGGGTTTCTAAACCCCTAGGGTTGGGATTGCTGAAGCTTGCAATGAATTCTTGAAGGTGTATTGAGGAAATTATCTTCTGAAACAAGAGGAGAACAAGCTAAGAAGTGGATCTACTCTGCTGGATTGACAAATCTAGATCCAAATGAAGAATCTCACCAGTGAGGAATCATGGTTGAGGCTTAGGTAACTTCTGGCTTCCTAACTAATTCAGGCCTAGTAATTAAGTGAATAGTTAGGGTTCAACCCCCAATTTCACATTAGATTTCTCTGTAATTGAACACCTAAGGGATTAGGGTTTAATGCTTAGGAATTAGTGTTAGTCACCTAAGGAATTAGGGATTAACCAACTGTGAATTGTCCTCTTGCATCTGGAGCTTAATTGAACCTCGATTGCATGTTCCTTGATGAAGTTGTAAGCTGAAGTAATCTTAACCTATCTTCCATTAATCACATTTCACATTTTGTACAACTTCTGAAAATACAAAAATATAGAAAATATAAACAACAAAAACAGAATGATTTGCATCTGCTTGCATTGGTTCAGCTTGTACTAGTCTAAGATTACGGTAATTACCACAATCCCTGTGGGAACGATCAAATATATTACAAATTTAACGATTGGTGCGCTTGCCAAAAGAAAATAAATCCTCTGAGAGTCACACAATAAGTCAATAATAATTCAAGATTTCCAACCATGTTAATGGCTCAGGATTTATGCATCACCATTTGGGCACTTCCATAACTCATAAAACTCACATTCTTCACCATAAAATTTATGCTCAAAAATAGATTGCCCAATTTTCCTTTTTCAACCACGTAAACGCATTTTTAGCCGTTTCTAACTACCGTTCGCGCGTACACTTGAGACCCTTTTTAATTCTTGTTAAAAACAATGTTTTTTATGCACATTCTCATCACAAATTTCATAATTACAAAGTGCAAAATACAACAGCTATATCTCATCACTTTAAGGGCCATAACTTACGCATTTATATAAGCCATTTTTATTAAATCAAGCATGCAAGTGATTATTTTACAAATAAATATTAAATTACCTTAATTTACCAAAAATTCTAGACTTAATAATTGCACTCATAAATTCATATCATCACCAAGAAATAAAGAATTTACCATGCACACCATCCATACTTTCATAAGTTACTAAAAATCAAGACTTTCAACCAATATTGAGTTTTATAACCATTACAAAAAATCAAACTCTAACAGCAACATTACTTCATCAAAATACATCTTAAAAACTAGATTTTTAAACATATCATTTTGGAAGATTTCAAGGAAAATGGAGGCACTTTATATGGCTAATAAATTTAAAAGTAAAAGTCTAATTTCTTTAACTTTTTCACATGCATGTAATATTTTGTAGAATATTAATTCTGTCTAGATTTTAAAAATTAATTATTTTTCATGAAAGGTTATATTCTAAGTGTTTAAATCTTGCATAAACTCATGGGGGCTTGTCACGTTAATTCTTGGCCAAGATTTTGTTAAGTATTTGCTAGTAAAATGGACATGCATGTGCTCTCCATGGATTAAAATTTTCTATAGCAACTAAACTGTTAGAACCAAGTTTGTTCATAGAAGACTTTGGAGAAACCTTATATTTATTGATAGCTAACATTACGGATCTTAATTTAAATCAAGTCATATTTTGTTAAAATCTAAAAGTTTGTCTAAGTGTTCCAGTAACCAAAAGTCTAGTACAAAAGACTCACGATCATAAATAGCAACAATGTAAAAACTTACGTATCTCTTAAGTTAGAGTCTGAAGATCAAGATTAATGTTCACTCCATGACAAGGCTCCTCATATCAAGACAAAAGTAACACCAATTGGCTTGAAGAAACAAAGTCTGGGATCATGCTCTAAAGAGTACATCACATCTAGTTCTTACCAGACCAGACCTACTGAGTCGTGCTTCATGCAATAATCAGTGCAAGAGTTTTGTCTCCTCAAGCAAAACTCTCAAGCAACCAGACTCTATCTTCATGCATCACCATGCTATGACTGATCCAGATTTCATAAAGTATCTCTAGCATAAACCTGAACAAGATTTACACCTTGTTCTTGAGTCTCATCATCAACACCTTATGGATCATCAAATCCAGAATTGTTTTAGAATCCTGCTTTACAAGTCTGGTCCTAAGAGTGTTTGTTTAAGGCAAACTTCATCAAAATTCCAAAGGGGATATTCACATAAAGAAGAGCATCTGAATAAGGCAGACCAAGATCTAACTTAAAGCATCCAGTTTCACCTTTACATTCTCTATGTAGAAAGTCTCTAAATAGGAACTTTCCATTTTTGTGAAACTTATACTAATCCTACTCTTCCTCTGTATGCATAAGTCTCGAAGCTTTTTGCCCTATGCTCTATGTGTACAATGACCCTCTTTGACCAAGAACCTTTATCCGTTATGCAAAACACCTCTCAATGGTTGTATTCTCTCTCAACAATCATCTATTAGCTATTTCCTCCCTCTGAGAGACAGTTCAAAGAAATCATATATATATATATACAACAACTTCTCTCACAGAGAAAGAGAGAGAAAGAGAAAGAGCACTTAAAAAAAAGAAAGAGTGAGAGAGTGAGAGACACACTAAAAAGTATGAGAGAGAGAAAGAAAAATAGGCATAATCTAAATGATAGAATACAAAAGTCTAGGAAAATCAAAAATTGCAAAAACTCATAGAAAAGAAAAGAGATCCAAAAATTACTAAAAAGAAAGCTCACTATGTGCATATTTAACTTATTATATAGAAGCCATAGCAACGTAAAACAGAGACATGCCTTCAACTCATCAATTCATCATCTTTGTGAGCTAATAGTCTCTGATTAGCTTTGATGTATACTGAGTCATTTTCTAAGCTAAGCCTTTTCTCTTAAAGTATAAAGTCTGTAGTATAGACTAACCTCTTAGCTCAACTAAGTTAACGGTTAGCTTATTCTCACAGAGCCATTATCTCCATCAATCTTGTTTAGCTCAGGTCTGTGAGATCTGTTGTAATTTGTTAGGAAACAGTTTTGTCCTGAAGAGGCTTTTGAAAGAATATTTGGGTTTAAGCCAAAAGTGACTTGTGAAAGAATACTTGGGTCTGCCCCAGGAATGGGTGCTGCAAAAGAATACTCAATCTGAGCCAGAAGTGGTTGGAGTCAAGAATACTCAGCAGCATATGATTATGTCAGGAGTGGTTGGAGTCAATAATACTCAAAGGCACGGTTTGTGCAGTATATGTAAAAGGATAATTTTACATAGTGAAAAATGTTTCAAGTCTAAAGATACTTGATGTAACTTCTACATTAAAAGTGAACTAATATAAATCTCTTGTGTGCTTTCTCTATATCCAAATCCTTACAAGAGTCTGGTGCATTCATGCTTATTTTCTTTGCATACAAAAGTCTTCTGCCTATTCTATTATGAAAAAGGATCGTTCATTTTAAATGAAGAATTTGGTTTCAAAGAGTAAACAGACTTATTCAACCCCCCCTTCTAAGTCTGTTCTTTGAACCTTCATAAACGTTAGAAGGATAACACATTTACAACTTAAACTTAACAAAATCAAGAAAGGAATCTTAGACTTAGTGTAGCCATGGTAACTCTTAAAATAAAGTTATTTTTCAACAAGTTCTTTCAATGATCGAGGGTTCAAAAGGTCATATTTTGGGAGCGGTACCAAGGTATGAACCTTAGGGAGATTCACACTACACATGCATGTGAAAAACAAGGGTCAAAATAAAAGTATACTCCCCCTACCTTAGATGATTTCATAGCCCAGAAAGGAAGGAAATGCAAGATTTTGGCTCCATGAAAATGCAAAGTTTTGGCTCCTTGACATCTATGGTGTAGCTCCAAGAAATAATGGAAAAATGAAGGCATTTAGATGAGCTAAAGAATGTGATTTTTGAAGAGAGAAAGGTAAGTTGAATTTTCTATTTTTGGAGGCTTGGAGATGGTTAACCCTTTTGCATGAGAAACATAGTAAACAATTTGGTGTCTTAGGCTATCATGAATGGTCATTTATGTGAGGTAGAAGAGGAGATAAGGAAGGGTTGAATTAGTTCTTGGTGACATAGAAAATTGGAAGAGTTTTGAGAAGATAAGATGTTTGTTGCATGGAACCTAGGAGGTCAATGTTGTTCATGGCTGATGGAGGGGGAGGATTGGAAGATCAAGACTTTTGGCATGTGCTCCAAGTGTCCTCTTCAGCTAATAGAGTGAAGGAGAAGGAGTTAACAAGGAGGAAACAAGTGTCCATGAATGGAGGAAGGTAATTGGACCTTGTTGCATGAAAGAGCTGATATGGCACAACCAGGGGTAGTGACTAGTCTTGCATTTTTGGAGGGGTTACAGTGCAAATTTGGAAAAACATAAAACATAAGAGTTCTAGATCTATGTCTCCTCTTTAAAATGAGGTATGGTACATGAAAATGAAATATCGGACGAGGGAGATAAATACAAAAATTGTTCCAAGTTGTGATGGGAATTAAATTTGTGATAAAAAATAATTTTCTAGGATAAATGGGTAGGGAATTGGCTTTCACACCCTTCATCAAAGTTAGTGAGAAAAGTGGAAATTACTGAACATAGTGCAACCTGTAATTGTGAACTCGTGGATCAGTGTGGTATTTTGAATTCTGGGACCAAATGGGCAAGAATGGGCTTTTGTGGTCAACATCAAAGTTGTAGGAAATTTTAATACAGAGATTTTGAGACAAGAAATACTCAATTCTACTAACGGAAGAGAGAGTTATACTTAAAATACGAACAAGTGCACATAATGACTTTTACGATTAACTCAATTTTATTGACATAAATTCTTGGAGGGACAAGTGATGGAAAATGGGCCTCGGGCCTTTCACGAAAATCATAGGGCACGATATTATGAATACTCTAGGATAAGAATGGCTCAACTCAGATACTCTAGGTATTTACTTAGCCAGAATCGATAAAATACGTAAAAGTTACTTAATTAAAATTATATAATTTATATAATACTATTTAATTACTAAGTTTTCTTAACCAATTAATAATTCTTTTTCACCCAATTAAGTTGAAAATAATTATCTTAGCCCTTTAAATCCATCCAAAATATTAATCACTAACATATAAACAAGTCGGCCGCAACCTAAGTATTATCGTACATATAATCAACACAAAATAACATATCTTTGTAGAGGGACCAATTACACAAAAATGAGGGATGTTACAATAAGTCTTAAAAATACTTAATCTTTGACCAAAATTTAGGCATTATGTAGGTGATTTAAGTATAAAATATTAATTCACAAATCATATAAGTAATAATTATGCAATTTTTTGAATTCAGGATGTACATGAATAATTTATGAATATTTGACTATTTTTAAGTCTTATTGTGCAAAAATTTAGGAAAAGGAAATCATGAAAAAGGATAGACCAAGATGAATATAGTATGTATTAGAATAGTTCAGTGTGCTAACGTTAATCTCTAGCGTGACTACGGCAGAATTGGGTGCTTCATGTTTCAGGCTCTTGGTCCAAAGGTACTCACACATCCAAGGCAAAGATCTATTAGTGTACCTACATTACACCCCAACGCTGGCTTACACCACAAAAGGAAAGCAAGAGAGAGATAGTATGTTCACATTGAACTCACGCCCATACTCACGCTGGAATGAAAAGGGGAACTCAAAGACTCATGCGTACTTACACTACTCAGCGTAAGTCCATACTTGCACAAGTGAAGAATCAGACCCCAAGTTAGAGAGCTAGCGTTCCAGCGCTGGCCACACGCTCAGGACTCACGATTCATGCAATAGAGAAACTCAAGGTTCATGTGTGCTTACGCCCCACAGCGTAATACTACGCTGACTAGTTGGGGAATCAAATGCAAGGATTTGGGAATCAGCATAGTCATACTGCCCATACGCCTAAAGATAACATTGGAATAAAGAAGCACTTAAAGACCCACGTGTACCTACGCTCCCTAGTATAAGGCCACGTTGGATTAGAGCTAATAGGACACATCAACTTAGAGGTTGGGTGTGTTCATACCTAACTTACACTACCCCTCACACATAAATTCTCAAGATTCAAATCCAGGTCCAGAGTCTAAGCGTATGCATGCTCAACCCATGCTGTATTTCACACTCACTTTCTTTCATATTTCAGGACACGCTTGCCTTATGCTAGTGATTCACGCTAGAGCTTCTCAAGAATAAAACCTTGACCAGAGGCCCAGCATCCCAACGTTGGGCATTACCGTACCCACGCTTGCCTACTGGAACTTATGTGCACATGGCCAATTATTCCAACGTCCATATACGCCCACTAGATTTATCACGTATATATGCGTGGGAATGCATCTGAATTCAATTAATTCAAGGTGATTTGTTGTACTTTGGTTAATTTAAGTTTTATTATTTATTTGTAAGTCCTTAAAGTACTTTTTTGCATTTTATTAATTAGGTAGTTGTTAGTTAAATCTAGTTAGTATTTATAGCTAACTTATAGTGTAATTAGATACACAACTTTTCATAATTCAGACTCAAATCTCTCACTTCAGAACTTATTTCTCTAAATTCTCTCTACCTTCTCTTTACTCACAACCATGTCTTCTTCATTTGTGTTCATCTTCTCTACCTCTATGTGTAACTAAATCTCCATGGTTGGAGTCTATAGAAGTTCAATGGAGATTAATCTCTATGGATGGAAGCTGAATCTCTATTAAATCATGTTAGAGCAAGGCAATTTATGAGCATTGTCTTCTGGATTGGAAAATTCAGAGTCTATCTAGAGGCTTTCTTTAGAGAGAAATCATGATTGAGAACACGGTATACAATTCTCTTAATAATTAGTGCAGGCCTAAGACATTACATGAATAATTAAGGCTTACTCTTATTTCGCAATTGATTTTAGTGCATGTAATCACTTAAGGAATTAAGGTTTATAGGTAGTGGAATAGTGATAATTACCTAAGGAATTAGCGACTATCCATCTGTGAGAAGTTTTGCATGAGTTAATTGAGGTTTAAGCTTTGTTCTTGTGATATTAATTGACATTGTATACTGAAGCTGATTCAAACCTACTTTCATTACTGCTAATCACATCAATTTCCATTACATTTTTTGTTTCTTGTTATGTCTTAACTAAAATTCCATAAAAATCAAAATATAGCAAAAAGTAAAAATACAATAAGTTGCATGAATTCTTATTTGGTTCAGATAGTATCAACCCTAGGTTGAGGTAATTAACTCAATCCCCGTGGGAATGATACAAATATACTGAGTTTAAGGATTGGTGTGCTTGCCAATGAAATTTACTTCTAATGAATTCATATCAAGTTAATGGCGCCGTTGTTAGGGATTGGTGATTAATATCATCAATCCTTAGGCCGGTACTAGACTGAACCTTTTCAATTTCATTAATAGTTTGTAGTTATTTTGCTTTTAGTTTCGTAAATAATATATCTGTAGTTGTTTTATTTCAATTTGTTGTTCAAGACTAACAGTAAAATTAGAATTACGTTTGTAGTTCATTTTCTTGAGCTTTGTATGCAGGTAAGAAATAAACAAGGAAAAGAACCATTACTTTTGATCCTGATATAGATCATTTGGAAAGAAAACTGAGAAAAGAAGTTAAATTGAAAGAGCAAGTTGAGATGGAGAACAATAGAAGAAAAGTGACTTTGGGTGATTATTTAAGGCCAACAAATAAGGGGATGCAATCCAGCATTCCCAGACCTCTAATAGCTGTAAATAACTTTGAGTTGAAGCCAACTTTGTTATAATTTATAAGGAATGAGAAATTTAGAGGTAGTGATTATGAAGATCCTAACCTACATCTAGCAAGTATCTTGTAGATTTATGACACTATAAAAGTGAATGGTGTGGCTGATGAAGCAATTAGACTTTGCCTCTTCCCATTTTTCCTAAGAGACAGAGCCTGATGTAGGAGATTCTTCAAGTCTCCTTAGAGAGGGTTGGATCTTGGATCTTTTCCTTCTTCTAGCCTTCAATTGCCATGGATGAATGCTTCTTCAAGATGGAAACTAAGGCCATAAAAGACCAAAGACTCTAAGACTTGGACGAAATTGGAGAAAGAAAAAAGGGAAAAGGAGATGGAAGAAAGGAAATGAGGAATATGGAAGGTGGAATGGAAATGGTTGAATAGGAGGCCACTCCTAGAGGAGATAACTCCCTTGACTCGCCACCAAGGAGGGAAAGGACCTTCTTGGATGAGAGCTTGCAAAAGATCACTCTAGCCTAGAGAGAAGAAAGAGAGTCTCTTACTAAAAAATCATACTCAAAGTGCTCTAAAATCTCAAAATGCATATTATGTATGGTTTTTAGAAAAGAGAGCTCCTTATATAGGCCTCTATGGAATTTGGCCAAGGAGACTCTTATTGGGCTTCTCCATGCTTCCTAGGCCCAATGATGCTAAAAGAGAAAGGTATGGCCTATACATGGCCAAAAATAAGAGTACATGGCCTTAAAGTGGCCTATTTGACCTTGTAAAGCCCAAATAAAACCTTAATGACTAGAGAATCTAATTAAGGCTTATTTTACAAGATGAGTACAAGTAGATCCTCATGGTATCTCCCTTGGGCTTGGGCCCACTAAGCAAAAAGAGGAAGGAAGATAAGACTTTGTGGATACTCTCTTTGGCGTTCTTGGTCTTGGCCCTTGTGAGGGGACCCTTGTAAGCCTCTAATCCTTTGTTTAAGGTAGTGTGAGGGTCCTCTCTTGGTGTGTCCTCATTATGCCCTCCTTCTTAAAAAGGATTTGTCCTCAAATTTAAGGCATCATCCTCTTCATCTATATCAAAAGGAGATAAGCCAGACACATTAAATGAAGCACTCACACCATAGTCTCCTGGAAAATCAAGGACATAGGCATTATTTCCCATTTTCTTAAGTATTTGGAAAGGGCCATCACCTCTAGGGTCAAGTTTGGATTTTCTCAAGTTTGGAAATCTTTCTTTTCTAAGATGTAGCCATACCCAATCTCCAACCTTAAAAGTGACTTCCTTTCTCTTCTTATTAGCATAACGAGTATAGTGTTCATTTTTAGTTTGTATTTGGTTTTTAACCTTCTCATGAAAATCTTTGATAAACTTGGCCTTTTCCTCTCCATCTGATAAGTCTTGAAAAGACTTAATAAGTTTATCTTTAATTTAACTTAATTCATTAAGTATTATTGAGTTTGACATTGTTTAAGTAATGTTTTGTCATTCTTTGGGTTTTACTTATTGAATTAAAATATGTAGTAAGCTATGCAAGAAATGGATAAAAAGATAAACACATAAGGAAGGAAGTTCATTCTGAAATCTATTAACCCAGGGTATATACGTTACAAAGCCAGCTACATATGCTAGGCATTTAATTGTTTGTGTTTGACAGTATCCAAGTCTAGGAGTTTAGCGTATGAACGCCTAACTCAGCGTATCATACACCCATTCCAATACCATCATCCAGTGAGCCAGCGTACATACGCTGGAATGGAGCGTACCAACGCGTGAAGAAAGAAGATCAAAGTGCTAAAGACAGAAGGCCAACGTACATACGCTGGTCCCTTAACAGAACCAAAAACCATCAGACCAATGGCCCAACGTACATACGTTGGACCCTGGCATACATACACGCAGGTCAAGTTAACATAAGGCACACAGTTCCCACTCATACATAATCCTAACGTACATACGCTGGTATGTAAGGGTTTCTACACGCAGCTAGGAGGGAAACCATAAACAGTTATTTATTCAGTTATGTAATTTCTATTTATTTGCTTGTAAGCCCCTCTGGGGAAATTGCGTGATTAAGCTTAGTTAGTTAGTTAGTTCAAGGCATAAACCTATTTATTTGTAATTCCTTTGTAACTTAAGATAGAAGCAATAACACTACTCTCATTTTCTGATTTTTAATCTCTCTTTAAACCTTTTCTCTCTCACTAAACTCTCTCTTCCATGGCTCTCTGCATTCCTTCTTTTGCTAATTCCACTTCCATGGGTTGCTAAACCCCTAGGGTTGGGATTGCTGAAGCTTCCAATGGAGTCTTGAATATGAATTGAGGAAATCATCTTCTAAAGCAAGAGGAGAACTAGCTGAGAAGTAAAGCTACACTATTGGATTGACAAATCCAGACTTAATCGAAGCATCTCACCAATGAGGAATTATGGTTGAAAGCTTAGGTAACTTCTAGCTTCCTAGCTAATTCAGGCCTAGTAATTAGGTGAATAGCTAGGGCTCAATCCCCAATTTCATATTAGATTTCTCTGTTACTAAACACCTAAGGGATTAGGGTTTAATGCTTAGGAATTAGTGTTAATCATCTAAGGAATTAGGGATTAACCATCTGTGAAGTTGTCCTATTGAGTCTGAAGCTTGATTGAACCTCAATTGTATGTTTCTTAATGAAATTGTAAGCTAAAGTAATCTGAACCTATATTCCATTAATTACACTTCATCTTTTATATTGTTTCTGAAATTACAAAAATATAGAAAGTGTAGAAAAGCATAAATAGAATGAATTTTACCCTGTATTATTCTAGTTCAGGTTGTACTAGTCCTAGGTTGTGGTAATTACCTCAATCCTTATGGGACAATCAAATATATTACCAATTTAACGATTAGTCCACTTTCCAAAAGAATATAATCCTCATAGACTATGCATCACCATCCATGTGAAGGATAGAGTCAGAAACATCAATGGGCAAAAGGTCCAAAGGGGTGAGAGGGTTAAAACCATACACAACTTCAAAGGGACTATGCTTAGTTATGGAGTGTTGTACACTATTATAGGTAAATTCAATATGGGGTAAACACTCATCCCAAGATTTAACATTTTTATGCACTAAGACCCTAAAAAGTTGAGAAAGGGTCCTGTTTACTCCCTCAGTTTGGCCATCCATTTGAGGATGACAAGTGGTAGAAAATAGAAGCTTCGTTTCTAGCCTTGCCCAAAGAGTTTTCCAAAAATGGCTTAGGAATTTAGTCTCCCTATCAGAAATGATAGTTTTAGAAACACCATGAAGTCTAACAATTTCCTTAAAGAAGAGTTTAGTAATATGACTAGCATCATCTACCTTATGACAAGGGATAAAGTGAGCCATCTTACTAAACCTATCCACACTACAAAGATAGAATCCATTCCCCTTTGGGTCCTAGGTAAGCCTAACACAAAATCCATAGATATATCAACCCAAGGAGAAATAGGTGTAGGCAATAGAGTATACAAACCACTAGGTGAAAGTTTAGATTTAGCTTTCCTTCATACTATACACCTAGCGTAAAGCTTTTGTACATCTTTTTTCATCTTAGGCCAATAAAAGTGTTCATGTAAAATGGCTCATGTTTTGTTTCTTCCAAAATGGCCCATTAAGCCTCCCTCATGGCTTTCGCTAAGTAGAAGATCTCTTAAAGAGCTCCTAGGAATGCAAAGTCTATTGGCTTTAAAGAGGTAGCCATCTAGAATGTAGAAGCCTTAGAAGATGAGTTAAAAATGGTTGAAAAATCAAGATCACTTGGATACAAAGTCCTAATCTCATCAAGTCCAATAATTTTGCTCCAAGAGAAGCAAGTAAAGAGTGCCTTCTTGATAAAGCATCAGCCACAGTATTAGATTTTCCACTTTTGTACTTGATGACATATGGAAATTATTCCAAGAACTCAACCTACTTAGCATGTCTCTTGTTCAACTTATTTTGCCCTTTAATAAATTTTAGTGATTAGTGATCACTGTTAGTCCTCAAATTTACAATAAATTCCTTAATAAAAATTTTATGAAAATAATAAAAATTTGTTTAATTTTTTAGAAATTTAGGTTTTAAATTCAATAAATGGATGTTGTTGGAAATAATCTACCCTTGATCAATTTTCTCTAGTTTTACAGTGGAAAAGAAAATAATTTAAAGAGAAAAATTGAAGAACTGAAGAGCTGACGCGTAGCATCAACCCCACGTATAGCATGGTGATTTCTGGTGCTGACGCTACGCCTTTGACCCATTATTGGCAAGCACTCAGCCATTGACCCATTATTGGTCTCTCCATTACTCACAAATGTCCAAGACAAAGTGGAGACAGGGACACATGGCCAAGGATGATTCATTTTTATAATCCATCATGGCCACTTCGAGCTGTTTAATGGGAACTGAGTCAGGGACCTGACGCGTAGCGTCAGGCTGGCGCGTAGCGTCAGTAACCTTCCTCAGCCCTATAAATAGGGCCATTCTCCACACATCCAACATCCCATCTCATTCCATTCCTCTCTTTTCTTCTTTTATACACTCGTGTTTGAGTGTTTCTTTTGTGAGTTTGTAGTTCTAGAATAGTTTTCTAGATACTTGAGAATGTTGTATGGTATTGTGATCGTTGTATTGTGAAGTTTCCATCACATTCGTAATGTCAACCTCTGTAAGTGTTGTTCTTACTTTCACCATGTGTAACTAATCTATTTATGTTGGAACTGGTGAACTAATCTATTGAGTATGATGTTGTGAATTCGATCTCTACATGTTTATGATTCAAGTGCATGTTGTTATTCAAGTGGCCTCAATACTTAAGAGGGGGGGTGAATTGAGTTTTTAAAACTTTGCTTGGAATACCTTTGAACTTGATTCTTTTATCATAAGTTTAAAGATTATACAGGTGAAATCAAGTTTAATGCAAGAGATGATGCAAAACAAGAGATGTATGTGGCTGAGACAATTTGTCAAACACTTGGTGTGCAATATTCAAAGTTAACTAATTCAAGCAAGCTTAAGTATGTAAATCACAATCAACCAATACAAATCAATTAAGTGTAGTATATGAATGTAAAAGAGTAAGGGAGAAGAGCTTGCAAACCGATTTAACGAGTTCCACCAACCCCGGTGTACGTCTCGCCTTCAAGCAACCCACTTGAAGTTTTTCCATTATTGAAGTTTAGAGATTACAAGCTATGAGCAATTGCAGCTTCCTAGTGTCCCACACTCAAGAACTCAATCCTCACTAGCACAAGGGTAACCCACCCAATCTCTCAAACTCTCAATACCCAAAGGTTAAACCCCAACCTTTGTGACCACTCAACCTAGAGTGAAAAACCTTTGTATTTGGTGTAGTGTTTACAAGCAAGTTACTCTCTTAATATAGTATATATACAAATGAATGCTCACTCAAGTTTCTAGCTCTCAACAAGAAAGGATTTACAAATTAAAGCTCAACTTTCAGAAAATGCAAAGATATAAAATTCACTAAGCACAAGGAATGAATGAATAATTGATTGCCTCTTGTCTTATTTTTTTTGTACTTGAGTTTGGCATGCATTTATAGAGCCTTGAAAGAGCTTGGTGGAGTTCCTGGCCGTTGTAGAACATGGGCACTGAGTTGGAATGGAGAAATGAGCTGGTTTCCACTTAAAAGGAACTTTCCCTAAATTTTGGCATGACTCTAATCGATTACGCCTCGACCAGTAATCGATTAGTGATAAGTGTTTTATAACACAATAAATTAGATTTAGTTTGCTTAGGATTTTAATCATTATGCACTGTATTTCCTTAATTTTTGTATTTTTGCTTTCTTTCCACTATATTCTACTTGGGTATTTTATTTTGCAGAAATTATTAAAATTAAGGAACAAGTACAAAGATAATCCAAGGGTCAATAACAAGAGAAAAACGACCATCAAATGATAAAAACAAGAAGAACAAGCCCCGGTGAAAAAAGAACAACAAAAGCATGAAAATGGGCTATTAGTGCGCTATCTATTAGTGCGGCCCAAGTGGAAAGAATTCTGAGAGGACTAAATTCTGACTCAGAATGATCATTTCCGAGTAAAGAGTCTCCGAGTGAAGCGTTGTCGAGTGGATTATCTCCGGGTAAGGTGTTTCTGAGTAGAAGATTCCCGAAGGAGGTGTCTCCAAATGAAAAATGGCTGACTTTGAGTGAATATTTCCCGGTTGGAGGTAAATCCGAGTGGAAGATTCCCGATCAAAGCCGTTCCGAGTGAAAAATGGCTGACCTTGAAGGAATACTTCCCGGTTCGAGATAAATCCGAGTGGAAGATTCCCGACTGCAGCCACTCTGAGTGAAAAAAGGACTGACTTTGAATAAATACCGCCTAAAGATATACGTCCGAGTGAAGGATTACTAATTAAAGCGAGTCTGATTTGGGGACAAGTGCTTTTTCTGGGCAAAATTGTTTCCAAGTGGAGGATTCCCGAGTGAGTTGATTCTGAATGAAAAAAACTCTGAACTTCGGAAGAACACTTGTCAGGCAAGGATATCTCCAGGTGGTGTGTTTCGGAAAAGATGGCATTTTGAGCAAAGAAAAGGCCTTTCCGAGTAGTGTGTTTCGGAGAAAATGTCTTTTTAAGCAAGGAAAAGGTCCGACCGGGAATGAATCTCTTTCGGGAAGACTCTCTTAAGTTTCAAACAAACCCCGAGTGAGATGTCTCCGAGGAAGGCACTTCCGAGTAGTTTGGGGCCGAGAGATGTATTTCCGAGCAAAGCAAAGCTCTGACCTGGAAAGAGCTCTTATCGGCCAGATTCTCTCAAGTTCCAAATTTCTGAGTGAAAAGCAAGGCCGACTCCCGAGTGAATACGTCTGAATGGGTTGATTGACGATTGAGGCCATTCTGAGTGAAAAGCAAGTTGGACTTCCGAGTGAATATGTCCGAATAGGTTGATGCACGATTAAAGCAATTCTTAGTGAAAGGCAAGCTTGACTTCAGATGAATGTGTCCGAGTGGATCATTTCAAGGAGTGAAGAAAGGGTCGTTCTTGACTGAATTACTCCAAGGCAATATATCCGAGCAAGGTTTCTCCGAGTGGTTCAATTCCAGTGATGTGCTTCCGGGTGAAGAAAGACCTTGATTTCGAAGGAATACCCCTTGGGCTGAGGCATTTGAATGAAGAGTTCCCGATTGAATCAATTTTAAGTCAAAAAAATGGTTCTGACTTGTCGGCCAGAGACATAGCTGAGTGAAACATTTTAGAGGTGCCGATTGAATCAATTTTAAATGAAGACTTCCCGAATGAGACGTTCCTGAGTGGGTCACATGTGAGAGAAGAGGGTCTGGTTGAGTGCTTCAAACAGAAACAAGTTCTGAGCAAAGCACCTCTGATAGAAGAGATTCCGAATGAATACTTCAAGCAGTGACATTTTCGGGCAAGGCACCTCCGATAGAAGCAATTCCGAATGAACAGAGGTCCTGATGAATGCTCCTCGAAAAGAAATTTCCGAGTCAATAATCTATGAATTCAAGCTTTCACTCGGTCTTTTATATATGAGAGCACCTGTTCCGCTCAGATTAATTCTCACTGAGGATGGATACTGGCTGAGGCACTAATCCGAGTCATAAGGAGAACGCTGGTTCCATATTTCCACCGTTTGCCCATGATGACTTGGATTCCCACTATCCAAGTGGATCCTTGAATTATGAGGGGGCGGCTGACAACAAGACAAAAGAGAAAGTAATAAAGAATTCCCACTAGCCGCTGTTCCCTATGGTTGTCGAGGTCCAGGCTGTTTCTCCATCACACACCAACACACCATCCAAGTTGATTTGTTGATCTTGTGGGGCGGCTGACAACAAGACAAAAGAGAAAATAATAAAGAAGTCCCACTAGCCGCCGTTCCCCATGATTATTGACGTCCAGATTTCTATAAATACCTCAATGAAAGAGGAAAAAAGGGGGATGTCTGAAGCCTTCTTTGGAGTCAAAAACTCTGCTACATTCTCTTACTCCGTCCATTCAACGATTTGCACACCGGCTCCATAACTCCACAGCCATTACAGCGTCGCTTTGATATCTAGTTCTCATTCATTCACTTTGTTCCTTTCTTTTCTTTTCCTTCGTTTTCCTTTCTGTCCCATTTCTTTCTCTTTTTATTTTCTTTTTCTTTCTTTTATTTTGTGTAAGAGTTGTGAGGATTGTAAAAGTGAGTGTTCCAATTTGTAATTGGTGGAGGAATATTGCAACAAGGAAATACAGTGGTAAAATTATTTTGAGCTTTTGGAGAAACCCGTAAGTCTTTATTTTTACCATGCCTTGTATGTTTTATTTTTCCATCATGTATATGAATTTGAATTATTTCATGAGTAACTAAATTAATTATCTTGGGATGAAGGGGGTGTGATAATATTTTATGATAATGTTATTTTGACTTTGAATTAAATAAATTTCTGTTTTCCATTTAGTTCAAAAAATGCTCAATGCTCTTAGTGATTCCTAACAAGAACCTAAGTGATAAAACTGTATTCTTGCGGGTATATTAGTAAGTTTAAGTAATTAATAGAATCGAGAGATTTATTGTTACTGGAAAGTTTTTGAACTAAGCCTAAGGTTTTGAAATACTTTTTGTGACCTCGGTAAAACCGTGAAAGTAATCAAAATCTTTTGGGGAATAAATAAGGGATTTTCACAAAACGATAATGGGCCTTTTCTAAGGATTAAGCAGCGCTTTCCATAGGTTAGGTACATTAATAGGATTCCGAGAGGAACATATTAATTAGCTTAAGGAAAATCCGCCTTGGAAAACTTAATTTGATCCTATTTATGAAAAGTTAAAATTCATTAACATAAAATAGAGTCTTGATCTCCCGAAATCCCAAGATACTCTCAACTCTGATTTTTAAGTGTCAAGTAAATTTTGTTTCTAAATTTATTTTTAATTTGTGTTTTATTTTACAAAAACATTAAAAATCAATTATGTGGATAATTAAATTTCAATATGCTGGTACTTTGAAAATAGTCCCTGTGGAGAACGATAATCTTTTCTATTACGCGACATAACCCGTGCGCTTGCGGGCCCTGTCAATTAGCTTTTGAATTTTACAGTGTTACACACTAGATAATCGATTAGGCATTTTAGTGTAATCGATTAGCTTGAAAATAGGGACTTGCTAATCGATTATTTTATACTTTGTAATTGATTACTCTTGGTACCTGATGCATTTAATTGTGTCTCGTAGCATTGTAATCGATTAGGCCTTCTTGCAATCGATTAGTATGACAAACAGAACTTCAGTAATCGATTGGGCCTTCTTACAATCGATTAGCATGACAAACAGAACATCACTAATCGATTATGTCTGACTTGGTAATCAATTAACTTGACTACCTGATGCTTAATCTTTAAACTTTCAACTGGTAATCGATTATCCCCTTGGTGCAATCGATTATCTTTGCAAACAGAACTTAGCTAATCGATTAGGTCTATAGGTGTAATCGATTACTTCACAAATAGAACGTATGTAATCGATTAGCTTAAGTCCTCTAATCGATTAGTCTGCACATTTTTGTCTATCTGATTCTGTTTTCTCTATTTTTCATGTTTGCTTGGCTTTTTGCTTCAATCCTTCAATGTGCTTTGTCATTATCAAAATAATTCAACCTGAAATGTATTCAAACATACATGTTAGTATTTCAATCTTTTATTAGTATGAACGTCAAACGGGAGAATGATTTTTATGCGTATTGAAACTTGTTTTATTAGTATGAATATCAAGCGGGAGAATGATTATTCATGCCTTATTAAAACTTGTTTTCACAAAAGTAAAAGTTGGAATACCCTTAATATGCCAATTACTAGGGATAGAATTGGTGATTATTGTTGCCATAAGGCCAGGACTTTATGCAAGTTTTTACTAAGAAAGCTCACGAGGGATCGGACTTTACGGTGAATACTTAGAATTTATATCACGAGGGATCGATTATAATGATTTTAAGCTGCAATGACATGAACTTGATGATTAAATATGCATGTCTTGAGTTCCTCCATTGTTATTCTAGATTAGGGATCCAAATTCCAACATAATTTGTTTATCTGTGTTTTATCATCAAGTATCTTAGCTATTCTAAATTGCAACTCAACTTTTTAGATAGATTTTTATTTTCTTTTTATCACATGAACAACTTAACTATGAAATATTGTGAATATTGTATAAATTGTACATAAATCATTTTTTGTAAATAAGTTTTGATAAATTTACCATAGTAACTAAAGAATTATTGTAACTACTGAACTTTCAATCCTAGTGGAACGATATCTAAATTTTGAAAACTACAATCGATTGTTGTGCTTGCCAATTAATAACCCAATAGTAACACAGAGGTTAATAAGTTTTTTGGCACCATCGCCGGGGATTGAGTTGATTCAGTAAAACAGTAAAATTTTAATTACTGTGGTAAATAATTTTTTTACCTTAGTTAAAATTTCTAAATTTTGTTATTTATTTATTTACTTTTTCTTATGATTGTTACACTAACTTTCTTTGTCTAGTTTGTGTATGCAAACCTGATCTACTGTAGGGAAAATTTACTTTGATCCTGAGATCGAAACGTTTGTAAAGAAAATCAAGTCTTTGAAATCTAAAACACAAACTAATTCTTCTTCTATTTCAAAAAATTTTGAAATTTCAAATATGGCTGCTGAAAGGAGAACGTTGGGACAATTTGCTGCTATCAATGGACCACCCCAAGTTTTAGGGATGTTCCAAGGACCTGTTGCTGTAGTGGAAATTAAACCTGCCACATTAAACATTATTCAAAACAATCAATTTGCTGGTTTAAATCATGAAGAACCGTACGAACACTTAACTATTTTTTATGAATTAAGCAGCACAATTGGTTTTGAACCCAATCAAGAAGAATCTGTTTATATGAGATTGTTTCCATTTTCTTTGGTTGGGAAAGCTAAAGAATGGTTTAAATCTTGTCCACCTGGTAGTTTTGTAAATTAGTCCAATGTTGAGAGAAAATTTTTGGAAAGATTTTATTCACCCTCAAAATATTTTGAAGCCATGACAGTAATTTATTATTTTTCATAAAATAATGATGAGTCCTTAGGAGAAACATGGGAATGATTTAAAGCACTTCTGAAAAAATGTCCAAATCATAATTTGGATGATACTGAAAAGGTAAGGATCGTTTACCATGGTTTATTACCTCAGTTCAAGATGATGTTAGATGCTTGTGCAGGTGGTTCTTTAATGAACAAGACGGTGGAAGAAGCAATAGAAATATTGGAATCAATGTCCATTAGTGACCGACAAGCAAAACATGAAAGAGGTAATGTAGAAAGGAAGCCAGGTATGCTCGAATTGGGAGTGAATGATGCAGTATTGGCTCAGCAAAAATTGCTGACTTAATAAATTGAAGCTATGAGCAAACAATTGGAGAAACTTCAAATTGCTCAAGTGACATCACCACCCCCTACTCAATTGAAACAATGTATGCATTGCATGGGAGAACAACCATGTGGTTACTGTGCCCCTGACAAAAATGAGCAAGAGCAAGCCAATTTTCTAAACCATCAAAGAATACCATTAGGTAACTTTCCTTTCAATTATGGTATTTCTTTTCCTAATAATTTTCCACAGGGATGGCAGAATCAGAATTCTGACTGGAGACAAGATACTGGACCTTACAACCGACCTCCTAACAATCAATTTAAGCAACAACAACAATCATAAATTGACAATACAAGACTGACAAGGATTAAGGAATCTATCCAACAGTTATTGCAATTTGTGGAAACAAATGAAGCTGCTCGGAAAGCATCAAACTTGTAAATGGGTCAGCTAGCAAAGGAAATAGCTGAATTGAAAAGTTCTGGTTTTACTGCAAACACTCAGAACCCAAGGGATCAATGTAATGCTATTTTCTTGAATGTTGTGAAAATTGATTGTAAAGAAAATTGTGAAAAGAAAAAGAATGAGGAACAAGAAGAAGAAAAAGAAAAAGAAAGTGAGCAAGAGAAAAAAGAAGAGAAAAGATGAAAAAATTGAAAAAATTGAAAAAGAAAAAAAATATTCAAGAACCTGTGGAAGTAGAACATGAAACAATTTGTAAGGAAGTCTTACCATTTGACACACCAGAAAAATTTAAAGATCGGGGGAGTTTCACCATTCCTGTTTCCATTAAAAACATCAACACCAGAAATGCTTTGTTGGATTTAGGGGCTAGTATCAATCTTATGCCCATAGGTTTGATGAAGTGTATTGGTGATCTGGAACTAAAAGAAACTAAGAAAGACTTACAATTTATGGATTGCTCTACCAAGAAACCAATTGGGATTGTGGAAGATGTACTGGTAAAGGTTGACTAGTACCACTTCAAGGTAGATTTTGTGGTATTGGATATGAAGGAGGATACTAAGATCCCCTTGATCCTTGGAAGACCTTTCATAAAGACTATAAGGGTAATGGTTGATGTTGACAAAGGGATTATTATAGTTAGAATTCATGAAAAAAAGGTAAACTTCAATGCTCAAGAATATCTAAAAATAGATGCTGAGGACAAAGTTTACCAATCAGGTAAACATGGTATATCTCTTCCCAATCAATTAAATTTTTTAAAATTAACCGATTGCTTGTATGATGAAAGACAGGTAAACAAGCATCAGAGAAGAAGAAGGAAGAAAAAGATAGGTGATTCCCCAACCAAGATTGAGAAACCACCTGATTGATCAAAGGTAATGTCTGGCTGGAGGCATTAAATCTAGCGCTCAATAGGAGGCAACCCATTATTTTCTTTTTATATTTTTAACTTATTTTAAAAAAAAGAGTGAGTTTTTCAAATATTTAGTTAGAAATTTGATTTTGAAAATAAAAAGGGTTTAAAATTTAAAATAAAAGGGTTTTTGAAAATTAAATTTTTGAAAATGAAAAATAGAATCCTACGCATAGCGCCACACTAACGCGTAGCATGGGTTCTAAATTTTTAACCTGACGCGTAGCATCCCTACCACGCGTAGCGTCAGCATCCTCGTTCAGTTTTTAAAACTGGACCCCTGAAACAGAGGCCCAAAACAAAAATTTTAAAAACATATTTCTACCTCCACTTTCCACTTTTCAGAAATCCTAAAAATTTCCAAACAAAACCTCTTTTCTCTCAAACCTTTAATCCTCTTCATTTTCTCAAATTTGTAATGATTCTAAATAAGTAATCTTCTCCCTTTCCTTAGTTTGTTTTTGGTTTTTACAAATGCATGTGGATAGGATTAGGATAGAAGACCATTGGGATTGATTGATGTTAGAGGTAAGATGGATTATTTGAGGTTTGAAAGGGGTTGCTGCTGCACAACCCTGTTTTGCAGTTTCTGGAACAGGGTGACGCGTAGCGTCCCACCCACACGTAGCGTTAGCCTCTACTTTTGATTTTTTGTTAATTTTATGTTTTATTTTTTGCTTAATGTATATATTGTTTTTTTATTTTTAATAATTCTGTCCCGTTTATTTTTGTTTGTTTGTTTGTTTTTCTTTTAAATTATTAAAATATCTTAAATTGTATGTTTGTTATATTTTCTTGCATAAATAAATAAATAAAGTTGTTAAAATTTTGTAAATATGTTAGTTGTGTGAATTTGCATGTTCTGTGAATTTTAATAAAAATCCAAATATATATATATATATATATTCAAAAATATGTTGTTTTTAGGATTTGTTGTGATTATGTTGTGTGAATTTTGTTTAAAATTTTGCATAAGTTTTTATGTTTTGCATGATTTATTTTGTTAAAATATAAAAACCAAAAATATAATTGTTAAATTTTGATGTTTGGCATGTTTTATATAATATAGTGTGATGTGTGTTTGATTTTTGTAAAAATTCTTTTTTGCAGATGGCACCTAGGAAATCCATTCCTATTACTGGTCCAAAAAGACAGAGGAGGAACACATACACTAATACCACCTCTGAAGATCCAGATCTTCAAGGTGAGGAGCAGCTGGGACCTAGAGATCCCACCAGATTTCACACTGATGCGAAATGGGCCCAGTTTCATCAGATCAAGGGCCAAAGACTAATTTGGGAGAGAGTCTTAGATCTGAATGTTGGGGACTATCCTAAGTTACAGGATGAGGTCCAAAGGAGAAGATAGGGACCCCTGTTTTCCCTGCCTACTGAAGGGGATCCCATCTTAGTGATGGAGTTTTATGCGAATGCCTACAGGACTCGCCAGGATGCACCGAATATTGGCCAACAGAAGACGAGCTGGGTGAGGGGTCGACACATTACATACGACCGAGACACCATTAGTACCCTACTGGGTAACCCTTGGAAGCCTATTCCCGAGAGCGACACTTGTTTCTGGAAGGAAAACAGAAACAAGGTTGTGACTAAGGATGGTGATTTAGGATACTTCCTAGATCAGGTTGCTCACTCCTTGAGCAAGGATGAAATCTTCTTCAACCTGAGTAAGGTTGGAAGGACTCCATCAAACCTCCTCAAGACCCAGCTGACCCCTATAGCTCAGGCGTGGTCTCATCTTATGCTTCACAACATCACTCCTGTCACCCACCTTTCTTCTATCCCAGTTGATCATTGCTGCCTCCTTTACTCCATTCTTCAGGGTCATACCATTGATATTGCCGAGCTGATCTCTGAGCAGATTTACCTTTATGCCCTTGGGTATAAGGTGAACTATCCTATTCTATTCCCTCTCATCATATCTGCCTTACTGAGGAGGCAAGGAGTTGTTGTACCATCACCAGAGTTTACTAGTTCTTCGGGGAGAGTCCCCAAAGTTCTAGTGAACAGAGATTACTTTGTCCAGCAGTGCGAGCTTCCACCACTGGAGCAGGAGGCTCAGCCCAGACAGAGGAGGAGGAGACCACCAGTTCAGCCACCATCTACTGATACTATCACTGATGGATTTGTTAGGATGACTATTGAGCATCAGCATATGATGTAGATGATGGCTGCCACACATAGAGTTTATATGCATCTTCATTATGCATTTTATCGGTACAAGCTTCAGGGAGAGGGAGCACCTTATGTCACACCAGCTGAGTTCGTAGCTCATGTAGCTTGGCCTGGTGATTCACCTACATACCCTAAGACTGATCGACCATCTGGAGCACATGCTGAGTTAGAGGATGATGCAGATGAGGAGGGAGATGATGAGGATCACATGGAGGATTGATTGTGTTATTCTCTGCATCTTTTACATACACTTTAGTTTACATTTAGTTTGATATTTACATTTGTATTTTTACTTTGTGGATTATATTATAGTTTGTCTTTTATTATGTGGTGAGTTTTATTTTTGTGTATTTTTTTTGTCGTGGTGTGTTTTTGCGTAATTTCTTTAAAAAATCAAAAATAAATTTTATCTTTTTAATAAATAAATCAAATTTTTGAAAATAAAGAAATTTATACACTTAAGGTTTTTACACAATAAAACCACTTTTAAAATCAATTATCGATTCTTTTTATAATTTAAGGGATTTTGATAAATTTCATTACAATAATTTTATTAACTATCAAGATAATTTCAATAACCCAACAAGCTGAGAGATCTTTTAAACACTTGAGGGTTTTGACATAACTTGATTCGAATTGATTTTGCTTTAATCTGTGATTTGTGTTGTTATACAGAGAATTCAAGAAAATGATCAAGGCACATTTTTGGTAAAAGAAACCTTAGGCCAAAAAGCTTACCATGGTAAAATTATTTTTATCCTTTGAAAGCCAATTTAAGCCTAAAAAAATTAATTTCTTTGGTACCCTTAACCTTTATCAAATTTTAACCATTCCCTTTATTGGATTGACTGAAAGAGCAATTGAACAAAATGAAAAATATTTCGAGTGTTCTTACAAAAATGGGGAAGTAAAATTAACTTGATTCTTTTCAAGAAAAATCAAAATTGTGCATATAAATAAAAATAAATATATGGAAATCAAAAATAGTGAAAAGAATCAAGTTGGGGGTATTTATCATGAATAAGGGAAATGAGATTTGGGCCAAGAAAAAGCCTAAAAATTATAAAATGCTGTTTTATGATTTCAGGTTTTGAATTCTGAGAAAAACAAAAATTTCTTGTAGCCAAGCCTTGTTATAACCCTTGAAAAGACCTTGTGATTTTTTAATTAACTTTGTATGATTAACCGTTGATTAGATGAAAATCAAAATTAAATTTGTTTGATTTTATGATCGATTGAGTGAAATAGGTTACCCTTTGCACAGAGATAAACACTTGTGAGGTAAGCTTGAAATTATGCTTGATTTGTTAAATAAGACATTGTAAAGATTTTTGTCACTAAACCTTTATTACATAGGATATCTATTTTTGGTTATTTTAAATGGTAAATTGTGAAATTACTTTTTGTGGTAAATTTTCGGACTAACTCAAAAATTTGATTTCAAATTTTATTTTATTTTTTAATTTTCTCTCTTGCTCAAGGACGAGCAATATCTCAAGTTGGGGGTATTTGTTAGTCCTCAAATTTACAATAAATTCCTTAATAAAAATTTTGTGAAAATAATAAAAATTTGTTTAATTTGTTAGAAATTTAGGTTTTAAATTCAATAAATGGATGTTGTTGGAAATAATCTGCCCTTGATCAATTTTCTCTAGTTTTGCAGTGAAAAAGAAAATAATTTAGAGAGAAAAATTAAAGAACTGAAGAGTTGACGCGTAGCATCAACCCCACGCGTAGCGTAGGGATTTCTGATGCTGACGCTATGCGTCATGCCCACGCGTAGCATCAGGAGCTACGTGGACTCCACTTCCAGGTGGCCAAGCACTCAACCTTTGACCCATTATTGGCCTCTCCATTACTAACAAATGTCCAAGACAAAGTGGAGACAGGGACACATGGCCAAGCATAATTCATTTTTATAATCCATCATGGCCACTTCAAGCTATTTAATGGGAGCTGAGTCATGGACCTGACGCATAGCGTCAGGCTGGCATCAGTACCCTTCCTCATCCCTATAAATAGGTCCATTCTCCACACATCCAGCATCCCATCTCATTCCATTCCTCTCTTTTCTTCTCTTATACACTCGTGTTTAAGTGTTTCTTTTGTGAATTTGTAGTTCTATAATAGTTTTCTAGATACTTGAGAGTGTTGTGTGGTATTGTGATCGTTGTATTCTGAAGTTTCCATCACCTTCGTAATGTCAACCTCTGTAAGTATTGTTCTTACTTTCACCATGTGTAACTAATCTGTTTATGTTGGAACTGGTAAACTAATCTATTGAGTATGATGTTGTGAATTCGATCTCTGCATGTTTATGATTCAAGTGCATGCTAGTATTTCAATCTTTTATTAGTATGAACGTCAAACGGGAGAATGATTTTTATGTGTATTGAAACTTGTTTTATTAGTGTGAATGTCAAACGGGAGAATGATTATTCATGCCTTATTAAAACTTATTTTAACGAAAGTAAAAGTTGGAATACCCTTGATATGCCAATTACTAGGGATAGAATTAGTGATTATTGTTGCCATAAGGCCAGGACTTAATGCAAGTTTTTACTAAGAAAGCTCATGAGGGATCAGACTTTACCCTGAATACTTAGAATTTATATCACGAGGGATCGGTTATAATGATTAAGCTGCAATGACATGAACTTGATGATTAAATATGCATGTCTTGAGTTCCTCTATTGTTATTCTAGATTAGGGATCCAAATTCCAACATAATTTGTTTTTCTGTGTTTTATCATCAAGTATCTTAGCTATTCTAAATTATAACTCAACTTTTTAGATAGATTTTTATTTTCTTTTTATTACATGAACAACTCAACTATGAAATCTTATGAATATTGTATAAATTGTACATAAATCATTATTTTGTGACTAAGTTTTGATAAATTTACCATAGTAACTAAAGAATTACTGTAACTACTGAACTTTCAATCCTAGTGGAACGATATCTAAATTTTGAAAACTACAATCGATTGGTGCGCTTGCCAATTAAAAACCCAATAGTAACACAGGGGTTAACAATCACTATGAATGACAAACTCTTTTGGGATCAAGTAATGTTCCCAACTTTGAAGGGCTCTAATCAATGCATAGAACTCTTTATCATATATGGGATAATTGAGGGTTGCCCCATTAAGCTTTTCACTAAAGAAAGCAATGGGGTGACCTTCTTGTAATAGGACAGCTCCTATACCCACATTTGAAGCATCACACTCAAGTTCAAAAGTTTTTGAAAAATTTGGAAGTGCCAAAATTGGAGCATGAGTGAGCTTCTCTTTGAGATCTAGAAAGGCTTTCTCTTGCCTTGGCCCCCATACAAAAGGAACATTATTTTTCACTAACTCATTTAAAGGGGAGGCTAAAGTAGAGAAATCTTTCACAAATCTCCTATAAAAACTTGCTAGACCATGAAAACTTCTTACTTCACTCATATTTTTAGGTGTTGGCCAATTTTGGATTGTCTTCACTTTGGAGTGATCTACCTCAACACCCTTAGAACTTACTACAAATCCAAGGAATACAATGCTATCCATGCCAGAAGAACATTTTTCAAAATTTGCATAGAGATTGTTTGTTCTTAAGGCAAGCATAACTTGTTTAAGATGGTTTAGATGAGAGGACATGGTCTTTGAGTAAATCAAAATATCATCAAAGTAGACCATAACAAAATGCCCAATGAATTCCCTCAAAGCATGATTCATGAGTCTCATGAAAGTACTTGGTGCATTAGTCAAGCCAAAAGGCATAACTAACCACTCATATAATCCAAGTTTGGTTTTAAAAGCGGCTTTCCATTCATCTCCTTCTTTGATTCTTATTTGGTGATAGCCACTTTTAAGATAAATCTTGGAAAATATAGTAGAACCACTAAGCTCATCAAGCATATCATCAAGTCTAGGTATTGGATGCCTATACTTGATGGTTATGTTGTTTATGGCTCTACAATCCGTACACATTCTCCATGAACCGTCTTTCTTAGGAACTAGTAAAATGGGTAAAGCACAAAGGCTTAAACTCTCTCTAATCCAACCCTTAGATAGTAGTTTATTCACTTGGTTTTCTATTTCTAGGCTTTCCCTAGGGTTGCACCTATATGCAGGTGTATTTGGAAGACTAGCTCCAGGGATTAAGTCGATTTGATGCTCAATGCCCCTAATAGGAGGTAAACCTTTTAGGATGTCCTTAGGGAAGAGGTCTTTGAATTTGTTTAAGATCTTTTGAATCCTTTAGGCAAAGGAGGAGGAGAAGAGCCCATTGAGCACAAAGAAGTGCTAGGGATGTCTTTAGCATATATGATCAAGCATTGTTTTTGTGAAAACATATCATGTTTCACATCATATTTATTGGCCAAAAGATTGGCTCTAGAGTCATCATAAATGACAACTCCTTTTCCTTTATCCTCTTTTTTTTTCTTATGTTTTTCTAAATGATGAGAAGAAGAAGATCCTAACTCTCTATCTCTTTTAAGCTTCATTTGTAGTTGATCTTTGGCAACTTGTTGTGGAGTTAGGGGGTGTAAAACTATCTTCTTACCATCTAATTTGAAAGTGAGGGTGTTGGTGAACCCCTCATGGATGACCTTCCTGTCAAATTTCCAAGGTCTTCCTAATAAGATGTGAGTTGCCTCCATAAGTACTACATCACAATTGACTCTTTATATGTGCCTATGGTGAAGTTGATTAAGACTTGCTTATTAACTAACATTTCTCCCTTTTCATTTAACCATTGTAACTTATAGGGTCTAAGGTGATTTATTATTTCTAAGCCCATCTTATTTACTAATATTTGGCTTACTACATTTGTACAACTCCTACTATCCACAATGAGAGAACATAGTTTGTCATTTATGTAACATCTTATACAAAAGATGTTCTCTCTTTGTGTAGTGTCATCTAGCTTAACATGACCACCAAGTAATCTTCTAATCATGTAAAGCTCACCATCATCCCTTAGTATATGCTCACTATCATAGGAATCACTACTTCAGTCATCACTTGATGTGTGAGTATCAGAATCAGACTCTAATTGACTTGAGTAGGGTTCCATTTGTTTTCAAAATCATAGTTCTTTTTGTTGAACAGTCAGAAGCAATATGACCTCTACCAAGACATTTAAAACATTTGATGGTAGAAGATCTAGAGAATTATGGTTTAGATGTGGATTCATGCTTATCTTTTTGGTGCCTAAAGACTTTGCCATTTTTATACAACTCGCTTGGTATTTTGGAAGAAGAAGTGCCCACTTCCTTCTCCCTAGGGTTTCTCTCAAACCTACCCTTGTTTTCTTGACCTACCCACTTAGACTTGTTGTTTTTATTCTCCCCACTATAGGATTCTTTCTCTTTAAATTGGTTCTCTATCTTAGTGCATTGGTGTAGTAACTCCTCTATATCAACATGAGGAAGGACTTCTACCCTATTTTTGATGTTCCTATTGAGACCATGTAAGAACCTATGCATTAAGGTTTCTTCATCTTCTTCTAGATTGGCCCTAATCATGGCTATTTCTAAGGCTTTGTAGTAATCTTCTACACTTTTTGAGCCTTGGGTGAGTCTATTTAGCTTTGCTAATAGCTCCCCTCGATAATAGTTAGGAACATATCTTTTTCTTAGGAGGGCTTTTAAATCTACCCAATCATCTATGGGTGGAAAGTCATCTCTCTTCCTCTCCTTACATATTTGAGTATACCAAACTAAGACATAATTTTGGAATGAAAGAGTTGCAATTTTAACTTTCTTTTCTTCCTTTATTTGATGGGAGTTAAACAATTGCTCAACCCTCATCTCCCATTCTAGGTAAGCCTATAGGATCTTCTTCTATCTCCTTGAAGAAGGGTGGATCTAGGGCTCTCTTCTTCTTCTAACTGAATTCCTAATGTGCCAAATCTGAATTTTTGAAAGACAATACTATACCAAACCGAAAATACAAAGCAATATGGAAGAAAATTGAAGAAATGGAAAAACTAGCACAACAACTCAAAAGAACACCAACTTTTTATGAATTTTCTACTTTATCATGGCATCAAAAAGGTAAGTAAGTGATAAGAAAAACAAAATTCCAGCCAGCAAATGAAAGGTAAAACCGAATTCTAATTAAGGAAGAAGAATAGAAAAGAACCTCCCAAGCTCAAGTGATACCAAATGATGTAGGATCTTCTTCTATCTCCTTGAAGAAGGGTGGATCTAGGGCTCTCTTCTTCTTCTAACCTCCACAAGCCTTTGATAAAGCTTCATGCTCTTGAAAACCAAAATGGAAAAGGAAGGAAAAGACTCTAGACTACACGGATGTGGAAGGGGAAAAAGAGAAAGAAAAGGTGGAAGAAGGAAGGGAGAAAGGAGGGGAATGGAGGATGGAATGGAAGAGGTGAATGGGAGGCCACTCCAAGGGGAGATAACTCCCTAGAAGTCGCCACCAAGAGGGAGGAAAACCCCTTGGATGAGAGCTTGCTAGAGCTCACTCTAACCTAGAGAGAAGGGAGAGCTTCTCTCACTAAAACTCACTTTGAAAGTGTGAAATTCTTAAATGGCGTTAATTGTGTCAAAATACAAAGGGGATAGCTCTTTATATAGAGCTTAGAGAATTCAGCGAAGTGACTCCTAAATGGGCTTCTCTATGATGCCTAGGCCCAATAGTGCTAATGGAGAAGGGTATGGCCTATACATGGCCCACAGTGAGAGTACATGGCCCAAAAGTAGCCCAAATGACCTTGCAAGGCCCAAATGAAACCTATAAGCCTAGAGAATCTAACTAAGAAATATATTACAAGTAGAGTATGAGTAGATCCTTAAGAAGTCTTCATTAGGCTTGGGCCCACTCAAGGAGAGGAATGAGGATAAGGCCCGATGGATGCTTTCTTTGGCCTTTTTGGTCTTGGCCCTTGTGAGGGGACCTTTGTAAGCCTCAAGTCTTTTCTCTAGGGTAGTGTGAGGGTCCTCCCTTAGTATATCCTCATTACTCAACATCACTCTTACCATTAAAGGGGGGAATTTCTAATTTTACTTCTCTTAAGCCTAAATCTTCTCTTTTATGTTCATGGTGTCTTCTATGTCTAGGCTCATCCTCACTATCACTTTGTTATGTCTATGATTTCTTTGATTTCTATGTCTAGTTCTAGGGTTCTCATTATGCTCTAGGTTAGTTAACCTGTTGTTGATGTTATTCAAATTATCCATTATATTATGAAGCATAGATTTGTTTTCCCTATCACTAGAAGACATCTTTTAAGGTTGTCAAAGAAATTAGAGACAATGGAAACAAAGTTGTAACGAATCTAGTCGAGGATGCTTGATGCAAGGCAAGTATAAGAAACACACAACAATCCTAAAATACAAGTACTAGGTTTCTATCCTAAGGCGAACAAGAACCTAAGTTGTCTTGTACTAGGTTAGATCTTAGGTTGTAGTGCTATGATTAGTTATGCAAGACCTAGGTTGTCTTTTCCTATGTTCCTTGTGAGAATACTAGGTTGTAACTAATCAAGGAACTAACCCTAGACAAGGCTAACAAATTCAGTTAGGAAGTAGTTATCTAACAAAAATTAGTTCAACTAACTAACTAACACCTAACAAACCCTAACTAGAATTAGTTATTTAGTTATGGTAGTTGTGACTAGATCTAACAACCCTAACTAACAACTAATTTTGGTTATGGATTGATTATGACAACTAAACAATTTGGTTAGAATTAGTTATGACAACTAGAATTATTTCCAACTACTAACTAATTAACTAACTTAGTTAAGACAAGCAACTAACTAACTAAATTTAGTTAAGACCAATAACTAAATAACTAGTTCTAGTTTTAACCAACTAACTAATTAACAAACACATAAATGCACATGCTACTAAAAGCTAGACAAAATTACTAGAGGGAAAATATTAAGAGTCCAAAGTCCAATGTCCACTTAGTGTCCAAAATATAAGACAAAAAAAAACCTACTACAATTTTTCTAAGAATTGAAAATTTCCCTAAGTTTCTACTAGTACAAGGCTTTTGCTTCCTTTACAATGGTCTTCAAATCTTCACTTGAATGTAGAAGCTCTTCCTTACCTAGCAAAAAAAAAACAACACAAACAAAGCTTCTAAACAAAAATTGTTAGGGAAAATCAAACAAGAATTTGAAATCTCTCAAGTGTATCTCTCAAGTATATCCTCACAATTCTTACCCTTTCTCTTTGGTTCAAGTTCACTTAAGCAATTAACACTCTCACCTCAAGTGTTCTCAAGATGCTACCCTCAATGGTATAGAGAAGGAAATTATCAAGGAATTGTGAATGGAAGAAAACTCAAGATGACAAAACTTAAGAAAGAATGAATGACAAACTAAAAGGCTAATTTGAAGAAAGCTACTCAAATGAAGTATTTTTGGGTTTTTGATTTTTGACAAGACACAAAAGCAATAAATGTTCAAATGAATAAAGGCTACACTAATGGAATTTTGAAAATGATGATGATGGACAAAACTAGAAAAGCAACAACATAAAAATGCAAGAACAAAGGCTAAGTACAACCTAAACTTATAAACTCTAGAGTTGCAACTACTAAGCAAGTAAGTTTGATAATGCATGATTTATCCTTAATTCCTCACTTTAAATATGTATAATTTGCCACCACTTATTGTGTAATATATTGCATTTTAACATATTTTCATCATTTGAGATTTATTTAATATTTAATTTGAAAATGATTTAAGGATTGATTTTCAATGGAAATAATGGAATCCTTATTTCTCTTATTTTGTAGTGAATGATTGAGCTTGTAATTGGAAAAGATTGACCAAGAATCAAGAGGGAGAAGACACGAGTGATTACATGTTCAAAAAAGGTCAATAAAGAAAATAATAAGAGAAGAACAGGTCAGAAATTAATTCCCAGCATCCATGAATCGATTCCTACATAAAACAAAGCCCAAGAAGTGAAAATGAAGGCTGGGAATCGATTCCCCACAGACATGAATCGATTCCCACAGACATGAATCGATTCATGCATTAAAAATGGCCTGGGAATCGATTCACACACCTAGGAATCGATTCCTAGCCCCCAGGAATCGATTCATATGCTTGGGAATGGATTCCCCACCTCTAGGAATCGATTCATACCCCCAGGAATCGATTCCTCACTTCAGGAATTGATTCATGTGATGTCTTTTACACAATTTTCAACTGAATGAATCGACTCCCGCATGAAATCACAGATGGAATCACGGAGGAAAATCAGGAATGTTTCTAGCATTACGAAAAACAGGAAAACATCACTACGCAATTTACAGAAGCACTACGCGGAATGAAATATTTTATTGTAACAGAAGCCTTCCTTGAACACTATAAATAGAGGAGAACGAGAGGCTTCAGAACACACCTTCACTTCATACTTCTCTCTTAGTTCCTTCTCCGTTCTTTCTTTTTTTTAAGCATCAGAGGAAGGATTCTGGAGGAGTTCTTCCATTCTGGGTTAGCTCTTTTTTATTTTTAGTTTATTTTAATTATGGAGGGCTAAAACCCCTAGATTGATTTTCTTAGAAAATATTGTAATATAATTTTGAGGTTCTTGTTTTTAATATAGTATGCTTTTATTATTGTTAATTTCTTCATAATCTTACTCTACTTATTTAATTCCATTTTGTTTAATTAAATTTGTATGCTTAATCGGTTTAATTATACAAATGAAATAAAATCAGATTTAAATTAAAATGGATTTAAGGAAATATGCATGCTTAATGAATATTTTCATAATCACTTTTAATAATTATGGTTTGCTTAATTCCATAATTTGAGAATAGATTATGTATGTAGGCGATGTTCTTACATATGCTCAATAATTCCTAGATTTTACGATCTTGACTCCTTTTGCTTAATTAGGATGCTTGATTAAAATATTCATTTTTAAATGAAAGTAAAGGAATTGTAAATTGAAAAAGATGCTTAGTTGATTAATTCAAATTGAGCTAAGAAATCAACATTAATGAAATTGTACAAATTATTTTAGTGAACCAAGGATAAATTTAATTACAATACTCTAAGAAAATCAATCACTTGTTATTTATTGTTCTAAGTTTTATATTTACTCTATTTTAATTTTAATTGTAACAATCAATCCAACCCCCCCCCAAAATATTTTTTGTATGTTTGTTAAATTTTTGTTTATTATAAAATTAATTTTAAAGTTGATTTTCCTAAATTTTTGTGTTGATCTTCAAGAGAACGACCTAGGTTGACACCCTAGCACTACATTAATTAATTTTAATGTACTAATTTGACTGTACCACGACAGAAACACGTCAAATTTTGGCGCCGTTACCGGGGATCAACGATCTTTAGGAAGATTCTTGTTTCTTGTTTTAATTAATAAAATTGAAACTTAAAAAAATATATAATATATTAATTAGAAAAAAATTTGTTTGTTTGTTTTATTTTATTTCTTTTTCATGATTTAGGATTCTTATGATATATTGCTCATGATCATGAAATATCTTGTTGTATGCTATGTATGACTAGAAGAACTTTTGGGCATTTATATTCATTTGATCCTGAAATTGATAAAACTTTTCATAAATTAGTTAGAGAAGCTACATTTAATAATAACTTTGTTGATATTGATAGTGATAATATCTCATCTGAATCTACTGAAAGTACTACTGCTGGTTTTTCTGATATGGCTGGACCTCGTGAAAGAACTCTTAGAGAACTGGTGCACCTGAATTCACATATGAAAGTTTGTGTACTCAAAATCCTGAAGAGGATGTCCTTTTTATGCTTAAGACCAGACTTATACACTTGTTGCCTAAGTTTCATGGTCTTGCGGGTGAAGACCCGCACAAAACCTCAAAGAATTCCACATTGTGTGCTCCATAATGAAACCTCAAAACGTTCAAGAAGACCATATCTATCTTAAAGCGTTTCCTCATTCTTTAGAGGGTGTTGCTAAGGATTGGCTTTACTACCTGATAAGTGTTTTATAACATAATAAATTAGATTTAGTTTACTTAGGATTTTAATCATTATGCACTGTATTTCCTTTATTTATTGTGATTTTTGCTTTCTTTCCACTGTATTCTACTCGGGTACTTTTATTTTGCAGAAATTAATAGATTTGGAATTATTGATGATCCATTTTAAGAATGAATGAATATAAATGGAAAATGGATTCAAGAACCCAAAAAGATGATCAAAGTGTCAAAGGATGAAAACAATCAAGAACCATGAGCTATACTATCCAAAACGCCTAAAAAATGCAAGAAAACACTTCCAGGAAAGGGTAGGAATCGATTCACCCTTACAGGAATCGATTCCCATGTGAAACATAGGCTAGGAATCGATTCAAGGCTGTTGGGAATCGATTCATAGGGCTGGGAATCGATTCCCCCCTTATAGGAATCGATTCATTGATGTTTGGAAGGCAGGAATCGATTCATGAAGGCCAGGAATCGATTCATCATGCTGGGAATCGATTCCCACCTTTAGGAATCGATTCACACGCTGTTTTGAAGGCAAAAATCAACTGGAGGAATCGATTCATCAGTGAAATCATGCGCCGAATTATTGGAAACAACAAAAATACGCAAATTGGAGACAACTGGAACAGCTGGAAATCATATGCACTGAAAGTTTCCAACTTGCAACGCGTTTTCTTAGCTGGCTTCCTCCCTTCCTTCGCCTATAAAAGGATAAGCAATCCAAGCAGAGAAGGCATCCAGATCCAAATCCCATTCTTTATCAGCTTCATTCCTTTCTTTCTCTTTCGTTTTCTTTCTCTGTTTTATTTTCTTTCTCTTTTTATTTTCTTTTTCTTTCTTTTATTTTGTGTAAGAGTTGTGAGGATTGTGAAATTGAGTGTTCCAATTTGTAATTGGTGGAGGAATATTGCAACAAGGAAATACAGTGGTAAATTATTCTGAGCTTTTGGAGAAACCCGTAAGTCTTTATTTTTTACCATGTCTTGTATGTTTTATTTTTCCATCATGTGTATGAATTTGAATCCTTTCATGAGTAGCTAAATTAATTATCTTGGGATGAAGAGGGTATGATAATATTTTATTTTAATGTTATTTTGACTTGGAATTAAATAAATTTCTGTTTTCCATTTAGTTCAATTATGCTTAATGCTTTTAGTAATTCCTAACAAGAACCTAAATGATAAAACTGTATACTTATGGGTATATTAGTAAGTTTAGGTAATAAATAGAATCGAGAGATTTATTTTTACCAGAAAGCTTTGAACTAAACCTAAGATTTTTGAAATGCTTTTTGTGACCTCGGTAAAACCGTGAAAGTAATCAAAATTCTTTTGAGGAAATAAAAGGGATTTTCATAAAACGATAATGGGCCTTTCTGAGGATTAAGCAGCGCTTTCCATAGGTTAGGTACATTAATAGGATTCCAAGAGGAACATATTAATTAGCTTTTGGAAAATTCGCCTTGGAAAACTTAAATTGATTCTTATTTATGAAAAGTTAAAATTCATTAAACATAAAATAGAGTCTTAATCCCCCGAAATCCCAAGATATTCTCAACTCTGATTTTTAAGTGTCAAGTAAATTTTATTTTTATTCGTATTCTGTGCAACTTTAATTTGTGCTTTATTTTATAAAAACCTTAAAAACTAATTGTGTGGATAATTAAATTTCAATATGCTGGTACTTTGAACACAGTCCCTGTGGAGAACGATAATCTTTTATATTACGCGACATAACCCGTGTGCTTGCGGGCCCTGTCAAGTTTTTGGCGCCGTTGCCGGGGACTGTTGTCCCTCAAATATCGGCAATATTGAAATTCGATTAGATCATACTTGTTAATATTTTTATTGTTATTTTTATTTTTATTTTCTTTGTAATTTTGTATTTTGTTCTATATTCTGTGTATCTGTTTTATTTTTGTAATTGTTTGTTTTATTTGTCATTTATTTTCTATTTATGCGAAGAAGCCGTAGTGTCGATCTAAACTTAGGATTTGACCCTGAGATAGAACGCACCCTTAGAGCTTTGAGAAAACAACAAAAACAACAAAAAGAACAAAAAGAAAAACAAATGGCAGACCAACACAGACCCTTAAGAGATTTTGCCGCTCCAAGCACTAATGGGAGAGGATCTAGCATCCTTAGACCCACAGTGGAGGCTAACAATTTTGAATTGAAGCCTTCACTACTCTCAATGGTTCAACAGAACCAATTCGGGGGTTTACCCTCTGAAGATCCAAACCTTTACCTTCAAATCTTTCTTGAATACTGTGATACCCTGAAGATGAACGGAGCCACCAATGATGCCATTCGCTTAAGACTTTTCCCTTTCTCCTTAAGAGATAAAGCAAGAGCGTGGTTATACTCTCTTCCTGAAGGATCCATCACAACTTGGGAACAATTGTCCAGTGCTTTTATCAATAAATGGTACCCAAGGAACAAGACTGATGTGCTGAGAAAACAAATCATCAATTTTTCACAAAAAGATGATGAATCCTTGTATGAAGCCTGGGAAAGATATAGAGAGTTGCTAAGAGAATGTCCTCACCATGGGATAGAAAGGTGGTTGACAATCCATATTTTCTATAATGGACTAACTTCCACACAAAAGATCTCTTTAGATGCTGCAGCTGGAGGAGCCTTCATGAGTAAAAATGTTGATGAAGCTGAAAACTTGATCGAGGAAATAGCTCAAAACACTCACCAATGGAACTCTGAAAGAGGATTACCTTCTAAAACACCAGGTAAGTACTCTGTTGATGCTCTTTCCTTACTTTCTGCCAAAGTTGAAGCATTAACATTAAAACTTGATAAAATAGGGTCAACAGGTGCTACTAATATTGTTTGTGAAGTTTGTGGTGTTTCAGGACATGGAGCTACAAACTGCAACTTAGCCATGACCCCTAATCAAGAACAAGAAATGCATCAGGTAGACGCTATTGGAAACTATGGTGGAAACTATCAAGGTAACTATAGACCTCCACAAGGTCCACCTGGCTTCCAAAATAGGCCACCTCAATTCCAAAGTAACTACAACCCTCAACAAGGACCTTACAAATCAAAACTAGAGTCCTTAATGGAGACATTTGTAGCTACTCAACAGAAGCAGAATGATGAATTCTCTGATGCAATAAAAAACTTAGCTTCAAAAGTGGACTCTCTTGCCACTCACAACAAAATATTGGAGACTCAAATTGCCCAACAAGCCTCCTACTCTCAAAGAGCACCAGGAACATTTCCTGGGAAACCTGAGGCTGGACCTTCCAACCATGCAATGGCTATCACTCTTAGGAGTGGTACTCAATATGATGGTCCAGTTGGTAAGACTGAAGAGAAAAAGAAATTGGATGATTCTCCATCTCACCTGATGAATAAGGAAGAAAAACCACAAGAAAATAAAGAAAAGGTTAAGTCATATCAACCTCCTATTCCATTTCCTCAGCGCCTGGCTAGAGCAAAGTTGGACAAACAATTTGGTAAGTTTCTTGATGTTTTAAAGAAATTGTATGTCAATATTCCCTTCATAGATGTTTTGCAGCAAATGCCTATCTATGCAAAGTTCTTGAAGGATCTTTTGTCCAACAAAAGAAAGCTTGAGGAGGAAACTGTGGCACTCACTGAGGGGTGCAGCGCTCTAATTCAAAAGAAAATGCCTCCAAAACTTCATGATCCAGGTAGCTTTTCTATTCCTTGCATGATTGGTGGCATAGCTATAGATAGAGCATTGTGTGATTTGGGAGCGAGTGTGAGTTTAATGCCATTATCTGTTGCTAAAAAGTTAGGATTGGGAGAGCCAAAACCTACTAGGATATGTTTACAGTTGGCTGATAGATCTATCAAATATCCTGTAGGAATTTTAGAGGATGTTCCTATTAAGGTAGGAAAATTTTTTATACCTGCTGACTTTGTTGTGCTTGAAATGGACGAAGATTCTTTGATTCCTATTATTTTAGGCAGACCATTTTTAGCAACTGCAGGTACTGTGATCGATGTCAAAAATGGTAAGTTGTCTCTAACTGTTGGAGACCAAAAGGTTGATTTTAATTTGAAAAATGTTTTAGAAAAACCTTTTAATGATATTTGCTATGGAATTGAAATTGTTGATCAAGTGGTGAAGGATGAAACTCTTCTTAATGACCCACTTGAATCTATTTTTCTGAATAAGTTTGCAGGAACATCAAAAAGCAGTGAAGGTGACATACCACTGAGACATGACACTGAGGTCATGGTAAGCCCAAATGTTAAACTTAAATCTTTACCTTCCATACTAAGGTATGAGTTTCTAGGCCCTAATCGATTCTTGACTGTGATTGAGGGATAGAGTCTGGCTGAAGACGTTAAACTTAGCACTTGTGGGGAGGTAACCCCATGTCTTTATTTTTAAGCTTTAATAAAAAAAAAAAAAACCAACTATGTCAGATGCTGGTTTGGGGTTATTACAGGTAAGTTTTCTTATCCTTTTATCATCCATTTTAACATTGAGGACAATGTCAAATTCTGGTTTGGGGTGGTAGGTAAGAAAACTTAACTGTTTTGTTTACGTTGTGTGATTGTTATTTTATTTTGCATGTGTTTTCTTTTCCTTGTTTGTAATCTTGTAATTTACCATGATTGCATGATAAATTTACTTTGAACACAAGGCTAAAGTATCTAAGGATTCTAAAATTTTGAGTAAAATTTT
Organism: Clitoria ternatea; assembly: GCA_037962975.1. Lineage (NCBI taxonomy): Eukaryota > Viridiplantae > Streptophyta > Magnoliopsida > Fabales > Fabaceae > Clitoria > Clitoria ternatea. The sequence continues at coordinate 48,353,427 of CM075673.1, forward strand.
CAAAATTTGATTGTTTAAAATGCCAAATAAATGCTTAAATGAACCTTATGTGATTAAAATTTTCTTTGAAAAGACTTTCCATGGTGAGACTTGAGCCAAAATGGGTAATTTATCAAACAAATTTTCAAAACCCATATTTTCTTGATTGAGTGAATCTCATAATCATTAATATTCTAGAACTTGTTTTTCAACCGATTCAAAATGGTTTTTGATTATATGTCTTAGGATGATAAAGGCACAATTAGGTCTTATTCTTAAGCCTCAGAATTTTGTATAATTTGACCCCTAGTTGTCCCTTTTGAGCCTGAAAGTGAAAATTTTTCTTTGAAATCTTTCATTGACTAATATTCTCTATAATGGTGAAAAAGTTGGAAATTTAGTGGAGCAAAGAAATAAATAAAAAAAAGGGACTTAAGAAAAATATGGTATTGGATGCAAAGAAAAGCAAGAAAAAGAAAAAGAAAATCAAAAGGATGATATTGAATGAATTCCAAAAAAGTCCATAAAAGTTCAAAAATTTGCTCTGTTAAATTTATAATGGTGATTTGAATCATTCATGACTATTAAAGCCCTTTTGTATTCCATTTTTCTTGAAATTCCTACCTTGACAATACAACCCAAGGCCACATTACAACCTTTGAAAGACCTTTAGACTTTGACATATTTTCTATTTAAACTGTGGAGTTTCTGGTTTATTAACAAGCTTATGGTAATATTTTTTGACTATGATGATTTGAGAGATACACAAACCTTGAAACACTTCAGTGAAAATTGTGAGAAGAGTATCTCAAGTCTTGACATTGAAATTTGATTCACATAAGTAAATAAAAATTGGCCTTTGAATAAATCTATTTCTCTATTTTGGATTCCTTAGTTTATTAAGCTTAGTGTTTTCTGTATTTTATCTTGTGAATATGGTGATTGCTTGAGGACAAGCAATGTTTTGGTTTGGGGTATTTTGATAAGTGTTTTATAACATAATAAATTAGATTTAGTTTACTTAGGATTTTAATCATTATCCACTGTATTTCCTTTATTTATTGTGATTTTTGCTTTCTTTCCACTGTATTCTACTCGGGTACTTTTATTTTGCAGAAATTAATAGATTTGGAATTATTGATGATCCATTTTAAGAATGAATGAATATAAATGGAAAATGGATTCAAGAACCCAAAAAGATGATCAAAGTGTCAAAGGATGAAAACAATCAAGAACCATGAGCTATACTGTCCAAAACGCCTCAAAAATGCAAGAAAACACTTCCAGAAAAGGGTAGGAATCGATTCACCCTTACAGGAATCGATTCCCATGTGAAACATAGGCTAGGAATCGATTCAAGGCTGTTGGGAATCGATTCATAGGGCTGGGAATCGATTCCCCCCTTATAGGAATCGATTCATGAAGGCCAGGAATCGATTCATCATGCTGGGAATCGATTCCCACCTTTAGGAATCGATTCACACGCTGTTTTGAAGGCAAAAATCAATTGGAGGAATCGATTCATCAATGAAATCATGCGCCGAATTATTGGAAACAACAAAAATACGCAAATTGGAGACAACTGGAATAGCTGGAAATCACATGCACCGAAAGTTTCCAACTTGCAACGCGTTTTCTTAGCTGGCTTCCTCCCTTCCTTCGCCTATAAAAGGAGAAGCAATCCAAGCAGAGAAGGCATCCAGATCCAAATCCCATTCTTCATCAGCTTCATTCCTTTCTTTCTCTTTCGTTTTCTTTCTCTGTTTTATTTTCTTTCTCTTTTTATTTTCTTTTTCTTTCTTTTATTTTGTGTAAGAGTTGTGAGGATTGTGAAATTGAGTGTTCCAATTTGTAATTGATGGAGGAATATTGCAACAAGGAAATACAGTGGTAAATTATTCTGAGCTTTTGGAGAAACCCGTAAGTCTTTATTTTTTACCATGTCTTGTATGTTTTATTTTTCCATCATGTGTATGAATTTGAATCCTTTCATGAGTAGCTAAATTAATTATCTTGGGATGAAGAGGGTATGATAATATTTTATTTTAATGTTATTTTGACTTGGAATTAAATAAATTTCTGTTTTCCATTTAGTTCAATTATGCTTAATGCTTTTAGTAATTCCTAACAAGAACCTAAATGATAAAACTGTATACTTACGGGTATATTAGTAAGTTTAGGTAATAAATAGAATCGAGAGATTTATTTTTACCAGAAAGCTTTGAACTAAACCTAAGATTTTTGAAATGCTTTTTGTGACCTCGGTAAAACCATGAAAGTAATCAAAATTCTTTTGAGGAAATAAAAGGGATTTTCATAAAACGATAATGGGCCTTTCTGAGGATTAAGCAGCGCTTTCCATAGGTTAGGTACATTAATAGGATTCCGAGAGGAACATATTAATTAGCTTTTGGAAAATTCACCTTGGAAAACTTAAATTGATTCTTATTTATGAAAAGTTAAAATTCATTAAACATAAAATAGAGTCTTAATCCCCCGAAATCCCAAGATATTCTCAACTCTGATTTTTAAGTGTCAAGTAAATTTTATTTTTATTCGTATTCTGTGCAACTTTAATTTGTGCTTTATTTTATAAAAACCTTAAAAACTAATTGTGTGGATAATTAAATTTCAATATGCTGGTACTTTGAACACAGTCCCTGTGGAGAACGATAATCTTTTATATTACGCGACATAACCCGTGCGCTTGCGGGCCCTGTCACTACCTTGCTCCAAGATCAATCACAAGTTGGAATGACTTAAAGAAAATGTTCTTGGAAAAGTTCTTTCCTGCCTCTAGAAGCACTGCAATCCGAAAGGACATATCTGGCATTAGGCAACTCTCTGGAGAAAGTCTTTATGAGTATTGGGAGAGATTCAAGAAACTCTGTGCAAGTTGCCCCCACCACCAAATTTCTGAACAACTTCTTCTTCAATACTTTTATGAAGGTCTGCACCACATTGATCGCAACATGTTAGATGCGGCAAGTGGAGGAGCTTTAGGAGACATGACTGCTGCTGAAGCAAGGAACTTGATTGAGAAGATGGCATCCAATTCCCAACAATTCAGTGTTAGAAATGATGCTTTCAAACCCATGAATGATTCAAATTCTAGTGCATCTGGCATTAAATTAGAAAGCAAACTTGATGCTCTCACTACTTTGGTCACACAATTGGCAGTTAATCAAAAATCTATGACTGCTAGAGTGTATGGCATCTGCTCTTCACAAGAGCATCCCACTGATTGTTGTCCCTCTCTACAAGAGAAGGATGATGATAATCCTCAGCCTATGCAGCAAACATCTACCATAATAGACCTCCACCACAACAGCAACAAAACCATGACCTTTCAACCAACAGATACAACCCAAGTTGGAGGAACCATCCAAACTTGAGATGGGGAATCAACAAAATCCTCAACCCCCATTTCAAAACAATGCACCAACCTTCCAAAAGCCAAATCCTCAACCATCCACAAGTGGCCCTTCTTTGGAGGATCTGGTAAAGCAAATGGCAGCACAGAAGTTGGAGTGTCATCAGAGGAATGATGCTACAATCCAAAGTTTAAGAAACTAAATTGGGCAATTGGTATCATCATTGAACCAGTTATAGTCTCAAAACTCTAACAAATTACCATCTCAACTAGCTGCAAATCTAAGAAATGTGAGTGCAATTCAGCTAAGATCAGGTAAGAATCTTGAAGTACCCATACCCAAGGAACCTGAGAAACAAATAGATGTTCCCATAACAGTTGAGAATGATGTACCCTCTTCAAGCACAAGGAAGTCTAAGATACAATCACCCCAAATCCCACCTCATATCCCTCTTCCATTCCTACCAAAAGCAATTCCAAGCAAGAAGATGGAAGAAGTGGACAAAGAAATTTTGGATACTTTTAGGAAAATAGAAGTGAATATTGTATTTGTATGTTGATGTAGGTTTTGATAATGACACAACAAATGGAGAAATATCAAGAACATTATTATGTTTGATATGAAACTTAAAATGGTTAATGTTTAATTTTGATGAACAATCAAGAACTTATGTTAAAGCCATTTAAGGAAAATTTAATCAAGCACAAGTGATCAACAAATGTGCCAAGAATCAAAGGATTGGAGCCAAGACTCATCAAATATGAAAAAGGGTAAAACAAAGTGTCCAATTTCATGCAACAGGTGCATGAATCGATTCATTATGCAAGGCAATAATCAATGAATCGATTCCCACGTTAAAGAACAGCCCAGGATTGCTTTTTACATAGCATGAATCGATTCCCTCCATGTGTGAATCGATTCACACGGCTGCAGTGGTCCAGAATGTGCAAAATTAAGTGCATGAATAGATTCCTTCCATTCCTGAATCGATTCAACATGCTGTCAGAAGGCAAAATCATGTGCAGACTCAAAACTCCCTTCGGTGCACTCAAAATGAAAAAACCAAGGCAATGTTTCATGCTTTGTCCCTCTCCACATGCATGTGTTACATTGAAAATGCAATTAAATTAAATATTATACAAACATGCTTCTTGATGCACATGCAATATTCTCTTGGAGACACTAAAAGGTTTATTGAAATTGGAATGCCAAGTTGAATGGAGACACACATGACCAACACTTCAAGCTCCCAAGGAATTAAATATTACACATGTCATGCCTCATGGAGCCTATAAATAGAGAAGGAGTTGAAGGCAAAACTTGCACCAAGCATTTGAAGCATTTCCATTTGCTTTCTTCCTCCTCCATTCTCTTGCTCTTCTACTTACTCTCTTTATTCTTTGATTGGTATAATTCTTGAGAGTTAATTTGTGGGAAGATTATATTTGTGTACTTAACTTGCATATCCTCTCTTTGAGAGTTACTATCTTGTGTAAGCTTTAAACTTGTATATCCACTCTAGTGAGAGAGTTTCCTTGTACACTTAAACACTAAACTTCATAGAAGCTTTGGGTTGGGAGTCAACCTTGTAATTGTGAGATTGAGAGATTGGGTAGGGTGCCCTTGTACTTGTGAGGATTGGATTCTTGAGTGTGGGACACTAGGAAGTTGCAATTGCTCAAAGTGTATCTCTAATCTACAATAGTGGAAATCCTCTAAGTGGGTTGCTTAGAGGCGAGACGTACACCGGCGTGGTGGAACTCGTATACATCAGTTTGCAAATCTTTCTTCCCTTAACTCATTTAATTTATGCACTTAATTTGTTTGCTTAAATTCCTTGCTTTATTAATTTGACTAAGTGCATGATACATTAAGTTGAAACCTTTTTTTAATAACATTGTTGAACTTGGACTTAAGCATTTCTTTTGAATCAATCTTTCTAAAGTCCTATAAATTGCTTTGTAACTAAATTGATTCATTGTTCAAACTCTTTAAGTAGTTATTAGTTTGTCTTGTGTATAATTTGTTGCTTCTTGTTATCTAATTTATTATCTTAAGTATACATAGTGACAAAAGAATCAATTTCAAGAGCATTCAAAAGAAAATTTTTAATACTCAATTCACCCCCCCTCTTGAGTAATTGAGGCCACTTGGTTAACAAGTGGTATCAGAGCTTGACTCTTGGAAAATCAAGCTTAACGGCTTCAAGAGAACAAATGGCCTCAACCTCATATAACATGTTTCCCGAGGGTGGTGCTACAAATCGACCTCCCGCTTTTAATGGTGAGGGTTATGCTTTTTGGAAAGCAAGAATGAAAATTTTTGTACAATCAATAGATTTAAGAGTGTGGAATGCTATTGAAAATGGTCCCTTTATACCTATGCATATTGTGGATGATAAACAAGTTGAAAAGCCTATGGACATTTGGTCTAGTGAAGAAGAAAAGAAAGTGCAATATGGTTATAAGGCAAAAAATCTTATTACTTCGGCCTTAGGTCCCGATGAATTCTTTAGAGTAATAACATGTAAAACGGCTAAAGAAATGTGGGATACCCTTCAAATAACTCATGAAGGAACTAGTGATGTCAAAGATTCTAAGATTAGTACATTAACTAGTCAATATGAGTGCTTTAGGCTAAATTCAAATGAATCAATTGTTGATATGCAAAAACGTTTTACACTCATTATAAATCAACTCATTACACTTGGAAAGACTTATACTAATAAAGAGCTTATTCACAAAGTGTTGAAAAGTCTTAATAGGGAATGGCAACCATTAGTCACGGCCATCAAACAATCGCCTAGCATCAATGAAATGTCTCTTGCTACACTATTTGGTAAGTTGCAAGAACAAGAACAAGAGCTAAAAGAATTGAAGATGGCGGAAGAAGAAGAGAAAGTCTCCAAAAAGAAAGGACTAGCTCTCAAAGCTACTTCAATAGTTAAAGATGAAACCGAGAGTGATCTTGACGAAGATGAAGAGTTAAGCCTATTTGTAAGAAGGTTTGGAAAGCTCATGAAGAATAAACGCTTTTAAAGGAACTTCAAATCACAAGGTAAGAAATCTATACCTAAAGAAAATTCTATTTCACCAACTTGTTTTGAATGTGGAAAGGAAGGACATTTCAAAGTGGATTGTCCAAATCTCAAAAAGAAACACAAGGATCAAAAAGGAAAAAGGAGAGCATACATAGCATGGGATGAAAATGAGGTGAGTAGTTCGAACGAATCCGAAAATGAAGAAGCAAACCTTTGTCTCATGGCCAATCAACAAGATGAAGAAAATGAGGTAAACTTTTATGACTTAGAAAAGGATGAATTACTTGATGTTCTTGATGATTTGTATGATAAATTCACCAAAGTTTCTAATAAGCTTAAATTATCTAGAAAAACTAGTAATACTCTAGAAATGCATCTCATGGAAGTATGTAAAGAGAATGAATCTTTAAAAGAAGAGTTAGCAAATGTTCAAACATGCTCTAGAACCAAACCTTGTGAGTTTTTAAAGAAATGTGATATGCTAGAAACTAAGGTTTTGGACTTGAATAAAACTCTTGAAAAACTTACAAATGATAGAAACAATATAAATGATCAAGCATGCTCTAAGGTTAAACCATGTGATTTTGCAAAAAGATGCATTATATTAGAAACCAAGGTTGTAGACCTAAATAGGACACTAGAAAAGTTCACTAATGGAAGAGATAATTTGAATATCCTACTTGGGCAACAAAAATGCATGTTTAGTAAAACCGGTTTGGGATATGACCAAGAACATAGCAATCACAAAATGGAAAAACACTATAAAAACTTCTTTGTACCTCCAAGCAAATCCTCCTCACCTTTTATAAAATGCAATCATTGTGGTCTTAAAGGTCATAACTCTTATAATTGCAAAGTTAGAAGATTAGGACCAAAAGCAGTGAGAAAAGTATGGGTTCCTAAAGGAACTTTTTCACAAACTAACCTACAAGGACCCAACATAAAATGGGTACCAAGCTCTCTAACTTGAATTGTTTTGTAGGTATGTTTTAAGGCAAGTAACACCCATTGGTACTTGGATAGTGGGTGTTCTAAACATATGACGGGAGATAAAAGTAAGTTTATATCTCTTACTCCATGAAATAAAGGATTTGTTACTTATGGAGATAACACAAAGGGAAGAATACTCGAAATCGGAAATGTTGGTAAAAATTCTTCCACCTCCATAAATGATGTGTTATATGTTGAAGGTCTAAAACACAACTTGCTTAGTATTAGTCAATTATGTGATAAAGGCTATAAAATCGTTTTTGAATCAAATGGTTGCATAATTGAAAATAAACTAAACAAGGAGATAAAGTTTGTTGGTCAAAGAGTAGATAACATTTACATGATTAATCTAGATTGCCTTGCTTCAAATGATGTACAATGTTTCATAACTAAAGAGGATGAATCATGGCTTTGGCATAGAAGAATCGCTCACATTCATATAGACCATTTAAAAAAACTTGTTTCAAAAGATTTAGTTATCGGTTTACCAAAATTAAAATTTGAAAATAAATTTTGTGACGCTTGTCAAAAAGGAAAACAAGTAAAGGCTTCTTTTCAAGCAAAAAATATTGTTTCAACAACAAGACCTTTACAACTTTTACATATGGATTTATTTGGACCTTCGAAAATCAAAAGTTTTGGTGGAAACTATTATGGTCTTGTGATTGTGGATGATTACTCTAGATATACATGGACATTGTTTCTTACTCATAAAAATGAAGCATATCATGCATTCAAGAAACTTGCCAAGGTTATCCAAAACGAACAAAATTTAAAAATAGCATCCATTCGAACGGATCATGGGGGAGAATTTGAAAACCAATCTTTTGAGAAATTTTGTGAAAAGTTTGGCATTGAACATAATTTTTCAGCTCCAAGAACTCCACAACAAAATGGAGTAGTTGAAAGGAAAAATCGATCTTTAGCGGAGCTTGCAAGAACTATGTTGAATGAAGCGAATATTTCAAAACATTTTTGGGCCGATGCGGTAAACACCGCTTGTCATGTTATGAATCGTTGTTTAATAAGGCCTATACTAAAGAAAACCCCCTATGAACTTTATAAAGGACGTAAACCAAATATTTCTTACTTTCACATTTTTGGATGCAAATGTTTTGTCTTAAACAATAGAAAGGAAAATCTTGGCAAATTTGATGCAAAATCTGATGAAGCAATTTTTCTAGGTTATTCATCTACTAGTAAAGCATATAGACTCTTTAACAAACGAACCTATACAATTGAAGAGTCCATACATGTTAAATTTGATGAACTTAACCAAAATCCTCCGAGAAAGGAAGTTGATGATCTTGTAGGTACCTTCCAAGAAATGAACTTGGAAGACAAAGAAGAAGCCAATAATGAAGAAGGTGCAACACAACTTGACAAACAACAAGATTGGGTAACCCTAAAAGACCATCCCTTGGACAAAATCATCGGAGAAATAACCAAAGGGGTAAGCACTCGAAATGCCATTAGAAATGCATGCAATCACTTAGCTTTTGTATCTCAAATTGAACCCAAAAATATTGATGAAGCCATTATTGATGAACATTGGATGTTGGCCATGCAAGAAGAATTAAACCAATTTGAAAGAAATAAAGTTTGGGAACTTGTGCCAAGACCCAATGACCATCAAATAATAGGCACCAAATGGGTTTTTAGGAACAAACTAGATGAAAATGGAATAATAACTAGAAATAAAGCTAGGCTAGTTGCTAAGGGGTATAATCAAGAAGAAGGAATAGACTATGAAGAAACGTATGCTCCCGTAGCTAGGTTAGAAGCCATTAGATTATTATTAGCTTTTGCTTGTTGTATGGACTTTAAACTTTATCAAATGGATGTCAAAAGCGCTTTTTTAAATGGCTATATTCAAGAAGAAGTTTATGTAGATCAACCTCCCGGTTTTGAAAATCATAAATTTCCAAATCATGTTTTTAAATTGAGAAAAGCCTTATACAGTTTGAAACAAGCTCCAAGAGCTTGGTATGAAAGACTTAGCAAATTTCTTTTAGAAAATAATTTCGAAAGAGGAAAGGTTGACACTACACTATTTATAAGGCGTAAAAATCATGACATTCTTTTGGTACAAGTTTATGTTGATGATATAATTTTTGGTGCTACAAATGAAAGCCTTTGTCAAGAGTTTGCTAAATTCATGCAAAAAGAATTTGAAATGTCCATGATGGGAGAACTTACCTTTTTCTTAGGATTACAAATTAAACAAACAAATGAAGGAACTTTTATTAGTCAAACAAAATATTGTAAAGAATTACTCAAACGTTTTGAAATGAATAAGGCAAATGAAATAGCAACACCAATGAGCACATCTTGCTATCTAGATAAAGATGAAAAGGGTAAGGACGTTGAAATAACTAAGTATCGAGGAATGATAGGATCCTTACTTTATTTAACTTCTAGTAGACCCGATATTATGTTTGCCGTATGCATGTGTGCTAGATATCAAGCTTGTCCTAAAGAATCACATCTCACCGCTGTAAAAAGAATTTTGAAATATCTTGTGGGTACTCAAAATGTTGGTTTATGGTATCCCAAAGGCGTTGAATGTAATCTTTTAGGATATTCCGATTCCGACTTTGCGGGTTGTAAGCTTGATAGAAAAAGTACTAGTGGCACATGTCATTTACTTGGTAGTTCCCTTGTTTCTTGGCATAGCAAGAAACAAGCAAGTGTTGCATTGTCAACGGCTGAGGCAGAATATGTAGCAGCCGGTAGTTGTTGTGCTCAAATTCTTTGGATGAGACAACAACTTCTTGATTTTGGTATTTCCTTGGATAAAGTCCCCATTAAATGTGATAACACTAGTGCAATAAATATATCTAAGAATCCGGTCATGCATTCTAGGACCAAACACATTGAAATAAGACATCACTTCATAAGAGACCATGTTTTGAAAGGAGATTGTGTACTTGAATATGTTGAAACTTCAAAACAATTGGCGGACATTTTTACAAAACCCCTTCCAAAAGACCAATTTATAAATATTAGAAGGGAGTTAGGAATTTTGGAAATTTCCTAATTGATTTATTTTATCACACTTTCTTACTCTTTGAACAAAATTTTACAAATCCTTAACTTAAAGATTTCAAACTCATCTTTTCCATAAAATTTTCATTTCCTTGAACATAATACCTTCCTTTGTGATATACATACAAATTTTTAAGACAATTTATACTCACATTTTCAATAATCAACTTAATGCTCTACAAATCTTTTGTCTTATTTAAAGACCCCGTAGAGTCCCCATTCATTTCAAACATATTTTGACACAAAGATAATCTCCTATATACAACATGGTTCTAAAAAATAAATGGCAAATGACCTTTGATTTTCTTGACTTTCTTGTGCAACAAAATCATTGGCAACTTGCAAAATATAAATCATCATATATATCCCTCACAAAACAACCATCTAGTAACATGATTCTTCAAAATCGCGTAAAAATAGCTAGATGAATCGATTCCCATGAGACATTATGTGCCTATATGCCTTGAATGATTTCGTGATGTATATTGCATTGTTATCTTACTTCAAAATGTATGCATCTACCTTTAAGAAGTATATGTTAAGGAAATCTTTTTGATGATGCCAAAGGGGGAGAGAAATACATACATTTAAAGGGGGAGAGATATATATATAAGAAAGGGGAAGAATTTATAAAAATATCTATGTAAAAGGTGAGAGATATTTAAAGTATTGTATGATTAAAGGGAGATGACTAAGAAGGAGAGAACATATATTAAGGGGGAGAGACCATATATTAAGGGGGAGAGACCTTTGTTTCTTAAATACTTCTTGATTTCTTGTGTCTATGATTTCATCAACATGTGATATCAAACTATATATGATAGGGGGAGTCTTTATTGCAATATATATGAATTGTTATGATACTAACACCCCAAGAGACAAACATTTGTTGTCATCATCAAAAAGGGGGAGAATGTATTTGTATGTTGATGTAGGTTTTGATAATGACACAACAAATGAAGAAATATCAAGAACATTATTATGTTTGATATGAAACTTAAAATGGTTAATGTTTAATTTTGATGAACAATCAAGAACTTATGTTAAAGCCATTTAAGGAAAATTTAATCAAGCACAAGTGATCAACAAATGTGCCAAGAATCAAAGGATTGGAGCCAAGACTCATCAAATATGAAAAAGGGTAAAACAAAGTGTCCAATTTCATGCAACAGGTGCATGAATCGATTCATTATGCAAGGCAATAATCAATGAATCGATTCCCACGTTAAAGAACAGCCCAGGATTGCTTTTTACATAGCATGAATCGATTCCCTCCATGTGTGAATCGATTCACACGGCTGCAGTGGTCCAGAATGTGCAAAATTAAGTGCATGAATCGATTCCTTCCATTCCTGAATCGATTCAACATGCTGTCAGAAGGCAAAATCATGTGCAGACTCAAAACTCCCTTCGGTGCACTCAAAATGAAAAAACCAAGGCAATGTTTCATGCTTTGTCCCTCTCCACATGCATGTGTTACATTGAAAATGCAATTAAATTAAATATTATACAAACATGCTTCTTGATGCACATGCAATATTCTCTTGGAGACACTAAAAGGTTTATTGAAATTGGAATGCCAAGTTGAATGGAGACACACATGACCAACACTTCAAGCTCCCAAGGAATTAAATATTACACATGTCATGCCTCATGGAGCCTATAAATAGAGAAGGAGTTGAAGGCAAAACTTGCACCAAGCATTTGAAGCATTTCCATTTGCTTTCTTCCTCCTCCATTCTCTTGCTCTTCTACTTACTCTCTTTATTCTTTGATTGGTATAATTCTTGAGAGTTAATTTGTGGGAAGATTATATTTGTGTACTTAACTTGCATATCCTCTCTTTGAGAGTTACTATCTTGTGTAAGCTTTAAACTTGTATATCCACTCTAGTGAGAGAGTTTCCTTGTACACTTAAACACTAAACTTCATAGAAGCTTTGGGTTGGGAGTCAACCTTGTAATTGTGAGATTGAGAGATTGGGTAGGGTGCCCTTGTACTTGTGAGGATTGGATTCTTGAGTGTGGGACACTAGGAAGTTGCAATTGCTCAAAGTGTATCTCTAATCTACAATAGTGGAAATCCTCTAAGTGGGTTGCTTAGAGGCGAGACGTACACCGGCGTGGTGGAACTCGTATACATCAGTTTGCAAATCTTTCTTCCCTTAACTCATTTAATTTATGCACTTAATTTGTTTGCTTAAATTCCTTGCTTTATTAATTTGACTAAGTGCATGATACATTAAGTTGAAACCTTTTTTTAATAACATTGTTGAACTTGGACTTAAGCATTTCTTTTGAATCAATCTTTCTAAAGTCCTATAAATTGCTTTGTAACTAAATTGATTCATTGTTCAAACTCTTTAAGTAGTTATTAGTTTGTCTTGTGTATAATTTGTTGCTTCTTGTTATCTAATTTATTATCTTAAGTATACATAGTGACAAAAGAATCAATTTCAAGAGCATTCAAAAGAAAATTTTTAATACTCAATTCACCCCCCCTCTTGAGTAATTGAGGCCACTTGGTTAACAAATATACCTCTTCTTGATGCAATTAAGCAAATACCCAAGTATGCCAAATTTTTGAATGAGCTATGTACTCACAAGAGAAAACTCAAGGGCAATGAAAGGATAAGCATGGGGAGAAACGTATTTGTACTGCTTGGTAAGGAAGTTCCAAATATTCCTAAGAAATGTAAAGATCCAGGTACGTTCATTATACCCTGCATCATAGGCAATAACAAATTTAAAAATTACATGTTAGATTTAGGAGCTTCAATAAATGTTATGCCTATGTCTGTTTTTAAATCTTTGTCTCTTGGAACTTTACAACCTACTGGTGTAGTGATTTAGTTAGCAAATAGAAGTACTGCTAACCCTACTGGAGTCATGGAGAATGTTTTAGTTCAGGTAGATCAGCTTGTTTTTCCTGCTGCCTTTTTCATACTTGATACGGAAGAAGGTATGCCTCAAATTCCTGTTCCTATAATTTTAGGAAGACTATTTTTGAAAATAGCCCAAACCAAAATAGATGTTCATGCTGGAATCCTCTCTATGGAATTTGGTGACACAAGAGTTCAATTCAATATTCTTAATGCTATGAACTACCCATCTAAAGATCATTCTGTTTTTCATATCTACATTATGGATGAATTGATTTGTGAGTATCTTTCTGATATCTCTCAAAATGTTGATTTGGAATGCATGAATGATTCAAACAAATGTTTTGCATGCAATGATTCTGGAAGTTGTGATATCTGTGCTAAAATTAATAAATACATATATTCTAATTCAGAATCTTTTGATATACCTGTTAACCATGAGGAGCTAGAATGCATTAACCTTAATGCATGATTTCAAGAAAACTCTAACAAAATTGTTGAGGTGCAAGCAGCAAAATCCAAATCCAAATCTACTTTGTTAGTTCCATCTGTTTTGCAGGCACCCAAATTAGAGTTGAAGCCTTTACCTGAGAATCTTAAGTATGTATACTTAGGGGATGATGAATAGCTCCCAGTGATAATTTCCACTTCTCTTGATGAAAATCAAGAAGAAACATTACTACAGGTTCTGAAAAGGTACAAGAAGGCTATAGGCTGGACATTGGCAGACATCCCTGGAATTAGCCCATCCATGTGCCTGCATAGGATATTTCTGGAGGAAAATGCTAAAGCAGTAAGACAACCTCAAAGGAGACTCAACCCTGTAATCCTTGATATGGTTAAGAAGGAGATTACCAAGCTTCTACAAGCAGGAATCATTTACCCTTATCTCTGACAGCCAATGGGTGAGTCCAATTCAAGTGGTTCCTAAGAAAACAGGGATCACAGTTGTGAAAAATGAGAAGGATGAATTGATCCCTACCAGAATGGAAAATAGTAGGAGAGTCTGTATTAACTGTAGGAGACTAAACCAGCCAACGAAGAAGGACCATTTCCATTTACCTTTCATTGATCAAATGCTTGAACATCTCGCAGGTAAGTCTCACTACTGTTTTCTTGATGGATTCTTTGGATATTTTCATATTCATATTGCACCTGAGGATTAAGAAAAGAACACATTCACCTGTCGCTTTGGCTCTTTTTCTTATAGGAGAATACCATTTGGCCTATGCATTGTTCCTGGAACTTTACAAAGATGCATGATAAGTATTTTTCATGATTTCATTGAAAATTGCATAGAGGTGTTTATGGATGATTTTACTCTTTATGGATCTTCATTTGATGCATACCTTGATAGTTTGGATAAAGTTTTAAACAGATATATTGAAACTAACCTTGTCTTGAACTATGAAAAATGTCATTTTATGGTAGAACAAGGAATAGTTTTAGGGCATGTAATCTCTGAGAAAGGAATTGAGGTAGATCCTGCCAACATAGAAGTTATATCACATTTGCCTTACCCCTCTTGTGTTCGAGAGGTTCGTTCTTTTCTTGGCCATGCAGGTTTCTATAGGAGATTCATAAAGGATTTTAGCAAGAAGGCCAGACCACTATCTAGTCTGTTATAAAAAGATGTGGCATTTGAGTTTGATGAAAAGTACAAGGAGGCCTTTAATTGTCTTAAGCAAGCATTGACTACTACCCCCATAATCCAAGCACCTGATTGGAGAACCCCGTTTGAATTGATGTGTGATGCCTCTAATTATGCATTGGGAGCTGTCCTTGGACAGAAGATTGACAAACAGCCTAGGGTCATCTACTTTGCATCTAAAACTTTAGATGCCGCCCAGGTAAATTACACCATTATTGAGAAAGAGCTTTTGGCCATTATTTTTGCATTAGATAAGTTCAGATCTTACCTACTCGGTTCTCGACTAGTCGTCTTTACTGACCATGCAGCTTTGAAGTACTTGTTGAAGAAAGGTGAGTCCAAGCCAAGATTAATTCGTTGGATGCTCTTGCTCCAAGAGTTTGACTTGGAAATTCATGACAGAAATGGAACACAAAACTTGGTGGCAGACCATTTAAGCAGAATTGAGAATGCTCCTGATTTGGCACCTATTCGGGACCATTTTCCCAATGAACAACTCACGAGTGTTTCTAACTCTTTTGATACACCTTGGTTTGCTAACATTGTCAATTATCTTATTGCTTCTATTTTTCCACCATATGCATCCAAAAATCAAATTTTAAAATTAAAAAGTAATGAAAAATATTATATGTGGGATGACTCGTATTTGTGGAAGTTGTGTAATGATGAGGTGATTTGAAGATTCATTCCTGATCATGAGATAGAATCAGTTCTTCGATTCTGCCATGCTTCACCAGTTGGTGGATATTTTGGTCCCTAAAGAACAGCAAGGAAGGTGTTTGACTCTGGTTTATACTGGCCTACTATTTTTAAGGATGCATGGAAAACTTGTAACACCTGTGAGGAATGCCAAAGAGTTAGTAATGCTATCACATGGCGTCAACAAATGCTATCAATGAAGCTTAAGCGCAGTCACGCTCAAGCGAGAATATCTCACGCTTTAGTGTAATCGAAGAAGAATGGGCACAGAATTTTTTATTGACCAATGGTGCGATCCCAGCTCATCCACTCCTGTATGTTTCTGACCACTCCTGCAACGCCACTCAGCAAGTTGGGGTACACTTAAGCATGACAAAGGGAAGCTTAAGCGTGACTCCTTTATAAATAGAGCAGAAGAATAGAGGAAGATATTCATTCATCATTCATTCATGAATCATTCATTCAATTTCACTTTTCTATCTTGTATTCATTTTTTTCCCATATTCTTGAGTGAAAATGCAAGGCATGAGTAACTAATTTACCCATTGGGATTGGTTGTAATCCATTCAAACCCCATGTAATGCTGCTGTAAGTTTTTCATATATGTTAACAAGATTTGATAGTTTTTATGTTTCATTTTGCACTTAATGCTTGAAAGTACTTGATCACTATTTTGTTGTCTTTAGTTTTCTTAAGTATATTGGGAAATAACTTTTGAAAGCAAATTTGAATGAAATACTTGTTGTAAGTAGATGACTAGGGATGGTATCTAATATAGTGAATGTCTAAACAATCGAGCATTAATGCTGGAATGATTTCAAGGTGACTGAGTGATCACCAGGTTGAAATCATTCTTATGAATTTTGTATTTGAGGGATCGATGCAAATGACTTTGATTGTGACGTAAAAATTATCACTTTCAAGTTATATACATGCAAATTTACATAGCTTACGTAAGGTGAGATGTGATGAAAAACCAATCCTAGTTTTCCAAATTTGATTTTTACCAAAACTTATTATTGTTGTTGTTTATATTTATTACTTTCTGTTAACCATTTCAATCAGTATCCTTTACAACACTCCAAAACAAACTTCTTGTCAAATCAATTCAAGAACTAAGATCTTCAAGCTAACACCTCCTCAGTGGAACGACAACCCTTTTTTACTACAACAATAGGGTTTAAACTTGGCACTAATCTTCCATTGAATCCATATTATACAAACTTGATTCTTATTTCACTTCCAAAGAAAAATCATTCATTTTAAGCATAAGTGACCAAGTATTAACCATATCAAGGAGGTAAATAGGTGTAGAGGAAGTGCCTTGGCCGGCAAATCTAGACTTTTGTATAGTATATAGTATGGATGTATGCATATTTTGTATTCTGGATGATTGAATGATGATTTTGGATGGTCATGTATAAAAATTAGACCTTGATGTGTATGGCCAACTTTCCTTAATGACCTAGATGATGTATATGGATGAATTATGATGATTGGTTAATATTGAATCCCATGAATGAATGAAGTATTTTATAACTTACAGCATTTCATGAAGTTTATGTAAAAATGATTTAAATATCATACATTGAATGAATGGGAATTGATCTTGATGTGTATAAACAATTGGATGAACTTTTAAATGCATGGTTGAATGTATCTAACATATTGGTATAGGCTAAAATGGCATGAAATGAGATTTGGTATGTGAGGTTATGTGAAATTCCCATGTTTTTCACCTGAACTACATAACTCGCTCAAGTGAGTGTGAATCTCGCTCAAGCGAGTGTGAATCTCGCTCAAGCGAGATATTCTTGAATCAGAGGTGTGGCTACTGGACACATTTCGCTCAAGCGGGCAAGAGCTCGAGAAGGAATGATATTGGACCACTTTCGCTTAAGCAAAATGGCCAGTGTATAGTGGATCGCTCAAGCGAGCGAGTAGGGGAATTGATTCTGGAGAAATTTCACTTAGGCGAGGATGCCTTGCCCAAGCGAAAGGAGGGCCTTTTGCTACTGGAACAATATCTCTCAAGTGAGCGAGGCTCGCTTAAGTGAGATTTGTACTTGATGCATTTTCTCTCTTTGCTCAAGCGTGTTCGCTGGCTCTCCCAGACGTGGCTACTGGAACTCGCTCAAGCGAGTGGGGCATCCGCTTGAGCGAGATGCCCCTGATCCCTCTAAATGCTTTTGATTCAATTATTTTGATTTTCCTTTGCATCAAGGTTTCTTCTTGCATCATCTTACAAGTATATTTAACATATTATAAACCATTAAATCTCATGAAATCCACTCTCTTTAAATCCAATCATACAACATCAATTCAAATGATCTTTCTGTTATTTTTAATGGAGAATTTCTCGTGATTCATTTTTAAATTCCACCATCTTATATCTTCATATATGGGATAGGTTCCTTATTGATCCAGGGTGTTGAATTAGAGTTTTACCACTTTATTTCTGTGTCAAATAATGATTTATAAAACATGAAAAATTTCCCCTCAAATTTGGGGCGTCTCAATGTCTCTGAGTATAGAGCTCCTATGCTGTTGAAGAATAAGGAGGAAGCATTGAAAGCTTTCCTTGAAGAGGATTTTGATGAAGAGGGTGAAGAATTAAATGAGGAAGAGTAAGGGATCTTGAACTTGCTTGGAAAAGAAGAGCTTAGTGGTTTGGAAGAATAAGTAAAAGAAAGCCTGAATGAGAAGTTGAAGGAAGCGGTAGAAAAGAAGCAAGAGCTCAAGCCTCTCCCCGATCATCTGAAGATGAAACTTATCCCGTGATTATAAGGGTTGAGCTGAATAAGGAAGTTATTGTTAAGTTTATGCAAGTGTTGAGGAAGCACAAGTTGTAACAGCCTTGAGTTTTGAGAATAGGAAACCAGACCCTTAGGACTCTCGAGGATACTCTGTTAAGCTTTTGATGAGAAGCATGAGGCTTTAGCCTGTTCCCCAAGCAGTTTCGTATAAGAAAGATAGTGAAAATGGAACTGGTTAAGATGTTTAAGATAAAATATAAGAATACCGAAAGAATGTAATGAGTGGGAAAAACAGAAATAAGAAAATAATAAATAACATTCGACAATGCTGTTTAATTAAAAATAATACGTAACGATGATTATTTTGGGTACAAATTAATTTATAATTATATTTATTCGATAATTATTTTCTGTCGACAATATTTAATAGATAAATAATTATAATAATTTATTTTGAAATTATATAATAAATTGTTTATTTATTTAATAATTATATTTAATATAATACCGTTCGGTTCCTTATATTTGAACTGTGGGACCCAGCCTGAGGTCAGACTCTGACCATTCGACCCAAGACTAGTAATCCAGTAGGGAAACTAGTCCTGTTAGGATCATTTCCTAAAGGCTTAAGGGTGTCTCACTTAGCCTGACCGGCGCAATCAGAACCCTTAATATCTCTTACATTTGACCATTCATATACCTCAGGATATCCGATAGTGGCACGGTCAGTCTCTGGTGACTCGTTTCGACGTTTTAGAAACTTTTCCTGAAGAGGCTGAAACTCGGTTCGGACACTATCATCCTCGTTTTTCCATAAAATGATTTCCTCAAAAGTTGTTTTAAGACCCGATCCACACATCTTCAGTATTTTGGATCAAACTTTTGCATATGAACATGGAATGGGATGCTTTTGGTCTCAATCTCTTTTTTTTGAAAAGATCTTCAATCGTCGTTTCTAGCCCCAAACTCTGATTCTCTCTCTGTCAACCCCAAAATCAAAAATTAAGTGTGTTCACCTCAAAATTCCAACGTTTGGACGTTTTTCTCTACGCATAGTTTAAAAAAAATTCATAACTTTCTCATACAACCTTCGATTTGCACAAACTTGGTGTCAAAACCTCTGTAATGAAATTATCTATGTTTTCCATGCAGACATTGAAGGCTAAATCCCTCTAGATCAGTACAGTTTAATAAATCTTTGTGACCCCTTAACTGTTTTGTCACTATGCTGGCAGCCTTTGATAAAATTTGCATATCTCCTTCGTTCATTGCTTGAATCACTTCGTTCTTTTTGCTATGAATCTGTATCAAAGAAGCCTACAATTTTTATGAATGGTATAAAATCAAATTCTCAAAGGAGAATTAATGGTGAATTTATTTCTAAAGACCCTAGCTGATTCGGGAAGCTTTTGGAGCACCCTATCGTAAATCGGGTATATCTTGGGCTACCGAACTTGGATAGTCACAAATGATATATAAAATTAAATAGGAAAGAAAGATATACAAACTTCATGGGGGCTCAAAAGCCAATGTTTACTCCATAAATCCCAGAATTTAAAATACTATACTGATTAATGTTTTCCTGGTGATAGCTTGCAATAGGTTCAATAGTTTTCACATATCTCTTCCATATTACCATGCAATTGAACAATTCTTTCACCAAATTTTTCTTAACGCAATTCTATACAATTTTGATGAAGAACATGAAGCCCAAATGCTTACCAATTTGGCCCAAAAAATTAATCTTTTTAAGGAACAAAAATCCCGTCACAGCCCTGCATTCCTTTTGTATTTGGGCCATAACTCTCTTATTTCTTAATAACTTTTTTTGTGCCATATACCAAATTAAAGATAACAAAAAGTTATACAATTTTTGGGTTTGGCTTATTTCCAAATTTAGCCCAAAAAAGCCCTTAAAAGCTCACACAAATTGACGCCCAGAAGCTAGACACCTCAGCTTCTCCATGCAACCATGGCCAATTAAGCCTCTCCACCCAAGGGACACTTGCCTTGCTGTAGAATCTCTCTCCTCCATGCATCACCACCTCTTTCCACCTTACTAGAGAGGTGTCAACCTCTACCAACTCCTTTCCATTCAGCCCCCCACCTCCCATTTCCACCATTCACATTTCATGTAAACAAACTAACATCTCATCACCCTAACTCCTTCTCCTAGAAGTAACTCCATTCAGCCAAGTCACCTTATTCTTCTCATTCACTTCACTTCCAGCAAAAATAAATCTTCCTCTCAACCACCATAAGCCACCCCAATAGCCACCACACCTCATTTCCCTTATGGCCTCACGTCACTACACCACCACCAACCACAATGATCTCTTCTCCTCCTCCCTTCTCCTCTTGAACCTGTGACACTTCCTCCACCAAACGACGATCTTCTCTTAAATTTTTCTACAAGATTCAGACCCCCAAAGATCAGCCCCATCTCCCTTGTTTCAAGCTTCCAAAACCACGAGCCAATCAAAGGCCACTAAGGTAAGGATTTTCGCACTCTGGTTCTTGATCTTGTCTCCTCTTTCTTTGCTACTCAAAACAGTTTGTGTTTTTGATTTTGTGGCATTTTCCTCTCTATTTTGGAAGCCAAAAACTGTGACTTCATTGTTCCCTTTTGGTTGCATGTGTTGTTTTCTTTTAGGATCGGGAACTAAAGCGACAAATGGCGACGAACGGCAAGAGGTTTCAAGTAAATGGTATAATTTCAACGCTTGATTCCTTGAGTTTTATTTAATCCATGGTTGTCCTAGTATTTCCCTTTCTGGTCGTGACATCCTCTTCCAATTTTGGGCTGCATGTTGTTATCTTTTTAGGATCGGGGACGATCGGCGGTGACCAGTGATGAACGGTGGAAAGTACAGAGCAAAACGATGAATTTTTGGTAAACGACCTTTGGATTTAGAATGATTTCATGGCTGTTTTGTGACTCTCCATTGTTGTCCATGACCTTTAACGGTTTTAAAATTTCTTGCATGTCAATTTTAGCGGATCCTAGAACAATCAGTGGACGTTTTGAACGTTTAGCGGGTTTTCGATGAGCATACCATTTTTCTTCCTATGGACAGCAGCTGTTCCGTGTGGTCAGGGGGTCTCACCTCGTTAAATCTCATTTCTAAATGTTCCATAATATCACTTGTACACTCGTGAGCCTTCATTTTGAATTTCGCCACGATCTAACGGTTAAATCTTAAGTTACAAAAATTTCCCTTGACAACGATTAACTTTAATAGAATTTATCGCTAAAATGAATTTCCAATAAATATAATAAGTGTATCTTGATAATGGTATATTCGAAAAAAAAGTTTTATCACGATTGGTATTAAAACGAAAAGTTTAGAAAAATTTAGCGTTAGGCGAGCTTGGTTTATTCGATATGGTTGTATTATCTAAATTTAAATTTTAGTTGTCTTGTGTCATTTGTGGTTATTTTATCCCGGTAAGTCCTGCTTTAGGAAATTAAGTTATCATTGCATACCACCAGAGTTGCTTGAAGAAATCACGTGTTTTCGAGGAAAATTTCCAACCAAACAGTTATGATGCGTTATTTTATCAAGCGATAAAAATGGCATTATTTTAAGTTACTATAAGATTTTATAGAAATGTTAGTAAATAAATAAATGATTTTTTTTAATAAACAAAAAGTCTTACCTAAAGAGCTTTACCAATAAGTAACTTAGTTTGGATAAATTATGTCGATTAAGAAAAAGAAATGGAAATAAAGGGACTTTTTAATGCAATGAATATTGGAATTTAGGAAGAAATTTCATGACCAATTTAGTGACCACTTTTGTGTTCATTTAAGGTAGAATAAAAAGTGACTTTAAGCACTTGATTAAATGGGATGAATTTGGCAAAAGAAATTTAACTAGGAAAAGAAATTTTTGGGTTAAATATTTTTAAGATTAATTGGGCTAAGAATAAAAAGAAATGAATAGCTAAAGTATAACTTGGAGTAAATTATAGAAAAGGATTTTAATGAATTAATTAGGAAAGGAATTATGTACCTAGATAAAATATATCTAAAGTTTAGAAACCTAATAAAAGAAAATAATATAGGAGTTAAAAACCTAGGTAATCATTAAAAAGTAAGAGAAAAGAATTAAAGAAGTTTTACCTAGAAATATAAATTAGCTAAATAAAAAAAGGATTTTAGAACTTAGACTTATAATGAAAAGGGACAAGACCTATTAATTAAGTGGTGACTTTTAGTAACTAAGTAATATTTTATTGACTAAGGAAGCGTAATTTTAAGACATGATATACATGAAATAAATAAATAAGTCCTAGAGTATTAATCACTTGTAAAGGTAAACAATGTAGAAAGGAAATGAAATTTAAACTTTAAACTAAGAAATAACAAAAAGTAGATTGGATGACAACTTTTATTGACTAAGGAATAAATGACCAAGTTCATAATATAGAGATTAGAATGATATCTAAGTTCTTAAGCAATAAATCAACAACATAAAAAGCAAAATTTAGTTGATTAAAAGAATGTAACTAAGGTAGCAAATTAGTTAATAAGGGGAATAAAGAAAAAGGTATAAAAAGATAATTAGTCATGAACCTAGAAAGAACATCACTAAATTGATAATTATACATAGAAAAATAGTGACCCTTTTAGTGACTAAGGAAATGGGTCATTCAGATAATAGAGTTTAATTAGATTGATAAAGGAGAATCGACAGTGAGACTGCTTGATGATGACTAAAAAGTTCATAATTAGATCTTAGGAAATTGAGTAAAAAGATAATCATACCTAATTAAAGACTAATTAAAAGTTACACAAAAAAGAAAAAATTAAATTAAGTAATAGTATGCCTTTGATAACGAACTAAATTAAGGGAACGCTAATAACGTGAACTAGATAAACGGTAAGGATATAATGTGAACGCTTACATCTAGTTGCAGATATAAGTAAACTTCTAGTAATGTTAAATGTGTGATAACTTGTTAAGATGTAGTAAATGATAGATACTAATATAATTGAATGTGTGATTGTAAATGATTGTGTACATGGGCATATTATGTAATGAATATATGTGATGAGTGTGATATGATGACTGTATATAGAATGTGATGTGGTAGAAATACTTAAACAATACCATGAGTTAATGAAATGAATTGTGTGATGAATGACACTTGTATGATGCATTGAATGAGTATGTTGAAATAAATAAGAAAAGAATGAATGAGGACATGTCTCGGTAGGGATCCTAAGGTGGCTAATTTATGAAAAATAATATGATGAGTTGAATCGGATCCAGTGTAATGATGGGTGTGGTAATGCCAATGTACCCATGATTTCTAGAAAATATGAGATCTCATTTCATTTCTAAGCGTCAGATGATACCGTTATGAATTAAAGAATTTTGAGAGAAAAAATAATTAATTAAAATTTTAGGAAAGGAAAAAATCCGACGTTAGAATGAAATGGAGCCATCAAAAGGACTCTACCGGCGACTAGTAAAAGAAAAATTGTGTATGGTATGCATCATATATGGAAGTTAAGGAGGGATGTTGGAATAATCCCCTAGAGCATACAATGATGGATACATTGAAGAATCTGTCAATGTCTCGATACTCGAGGGCAGTCTAGGGAGTATAACCAGAGGTGGGAATTCCAAGTGGCATCAGATTCATGCCCGTCGCTGGATAGCCCGTTGCAAACACTGGTATACTTCAACAAGAGGCGGGATTTTCTATGACCGTGGAGTGCTTGTTCTGTGGAGATATGTGATTTGCCATTATGATGATTGGACTGTGAGTCCTTACCCATTTGTGAAAACCAGAACGAGGAGAGCTCCAGTTGCTCAGTTGGGTAGGGGAGATAAGGGTGGCATTGTTGTGCACATGGATATTATATATGAGATTGTTGAGGAGGAGATGGGTCCACATGCATCATGATGACTAATAAAAAGAACGGAAATAACGAAATAAACTCATGCATTGCATCATTGCACTAAGATTATGATTGTTTATTTCTTAAGTATGACTTTGTAGAATTTAGTAACCCTGGGAAATGAATAGGAAAATGGGGATGATTAGCTGAGATCAAAAGTGGTAAGATAACTTAGAATGTATCTTAGGAACCCCAAAGAGAGTGGGTAGGACTTGATCCTGGATTGTTTGTATTGTATGTAGGGTAGGTGTTGATAAGGCATCTTCCCGATAGTTATGGAGGTGAAGCCTCACCCTTACGTTATTTTTCCAAACATCGTGGGGATAAAGACAGACTTTAGAATGAGGATCAGCTAGACTCTTCTTGGACCGTGGATAGATAGAGTAGGTTAAATTTTATTTTCATTCATTGGAGCCTGCGTGCCCCTTTACTTTCAGTTTGTACAGTTACTGTTATGACCATGCATTATATATGATTACGTTGTATATACGATGTATCTGTTCCACCAAGTTTCTTTGTATAAAAAAAACTTCCATATTTTTCTAAAAACATGTAACCTCTCAGTTGACCAAGATAATCTAGTGGAAGGGATTGTCCTAGTTAACCGAGGGTGTTATACAAGTCAGCCATAGGTTGGAAGATCTCAGATCTGAAAGGGTTTAGCCCTTCGTTTTATATGCATAAAATTCTATTGGAAGAGAATTATGCTCCAATGGTACAACTACAGAAGAGGCTGAATCCCATAATGAAAGAGGTTGTGAGGAAGAAAATAGTTAAGCTATTAGATGCTGGGATCATCTACCCTATCTCCAATAGTGCTTGGACTAACCTGGTTCAGGTAGTGCCTAAAAAGGGGACATTTCAACTAGGCATGAAGATGGTGAAGTTATTTCAACTAGGCCCACAACATATTAGAGGATGTGCATAGACTACAGAAGGCTGAATGATGTGACTCACAAGGATCATTTCCCATTGCCTTTTATTGATCAAATATTGAAGAGATTGTGTGGTCATGAATATTACTGCTTTCTTGATGGATATTCATGGTACAACCAGATTGTGATTGACCCCAAAGACCAAGAGAAGACGATATTCACCTGTCCTTATGGGATTTTTGCTTACCGACGAATGTCATTTGGGTTATGTAATGCTCTAGCTACATTCCAGCGATGCATGTTGGCAATATTTAGTGACATGGTGGAGAAATTCAATGAAGCATTCATGGACGACTTCTTTGTTTTTAGAAAGGACTATGAGACATGCCTTAGCAACTTGGCATAGGTTTTGATGAGGTGCCAAGAGACCAATCTTGTGTTCAATTGGAAGAAATTCCATTTTATGGTGAAAGAGGGTATAGTGCTTGGTCACAAGATATCCGCTAAGATCATTGAGGTAGACCGGGCGAAGATTGAAACTATTGAGAAGCTTCCTCCTCCTATCAATATTAAAGGAGTGAGGAGTTTCTTGGGTTGTGCGGGATTTTATCACCAGTTCATAAAGGATTTTTTAAAGATTGTAAAGCCATTATCTAATTTGTTAGCAAAGGATACCCATTTGTCTTTGGTGAAGAGTGTTTAATGGTTTTTTTCGATTTAAAGAGGAAGTTGATTTTAGCTCCTATCTTGTAGCTTCGGATTGGTCTATGCCATTTGAATTGATGTGTGATGCAAGTGATTTTACTGTGGGAGCTATATTGGGGCAAAGAAAGGACAAATTAATTTATGTGATTTATTATTGATAGCCAACCGCAAGCGCACGGGGTATCGCAGTAATAAAAATATCGTTCCCATAAGGATTGTGCCCAAGTACTTGTTTTAACAGTGATTCAATTATCTAGAAAATTTATTCAATAATGGAAAAAAATGCAGTAAATTAATTAGCAGCAAAAACGTGACAGGAAATTTAATTCTTTTTGGTTTCAAGATCAATAATGGACTCTTGGGAGTTAAGGGATTCTTATGCAACGTACCTATCCAAATTAGATCCTTTCTCAATTACAATGTTCTAATTCTAAGGGGTATTTTCCTGGATTAATTAGTAATCTCCTCTCACAACCTTACTAACGCACTCGATTACCAAAGAACATCATTCAATGTGTTATTCGAGTTCATTAAGCACAATGAAAATCCATTAATTCCTCAAACGATTTCACCTACTTTCATAACCTAAAATTGCAGGTTCAATTTCATGCTTTCAAACGATCGCTAATCTCTCGATTATTCGATACGCCTAATCTATGAATCATTAAAAGCAATAAGAACTCATGAAAATGAATAGAAAACAAAATTCCATAATTAAGAAAATCAAGAATCTAAGTTCGAAACGTACGTAAGATGACAATGCAATTCATATCTATGAAGGTACACAACATCAGAAATAATCCCTAGTGAAAAGAAAAGAAAGATTCAAGAAACCTGAGAAGAGTTCTCACTCTAAATCCCTAGAAATCTTGATCCTCCGGTGTTGTTAATGTTAGGGAATTCCTAATACATGAGCAACAGAAATACAAGGATTCCCATAGGATTTGCAAAGCACTGTGTTTCAAAGCATAAGACAAATACACAAACAAAAATTCAGTTTTTAGGATTACCTCTTGAAGAACACCGAAGCAGTCGTAGCCTTGTCCTTTAGGAGTCCATACGAGCACTCCCACCAAAATCGAAACACTTTCCAACTGCTAGTTTGATGGCGTGTAGCTCTTGCAACTTTTGCGAATTTGTGTTTCTCTTAGTGAACAGCCTATGAGCATCTTATGCTCTATTTCTAGGCTTAGGTTTGACCTAATTTGTTCTCTCTAAAGAGTGGGCTCCTTACTCATTCTAAATGAGTTAGGCCCAATAGCTTTATTTTAGTCCAACTAAAATAAAACAAAACATTTTCTGATGGGCTTACTCTATGTGTGTGACCCTATAGGTAAAATACCTAGTCATATTAATAATAAATTATTTTATTATTAATATAAAATAAGAGCGGCATCTAGCAATGCATCATTATGTTCAAATATTATTTAATATCAACATAACTTATAAGTTATAATTATTTTATATGTTTGTTCCTTTTGTCACGATATCCTAATTGGGCCCAAGGTATGGTCACGCCATCCTTGTACGGCCCAATTTATTTTACTTGATACCAGAGTAGACTTGATCCGAATAAATATCTAATATTTATTCTTTCTAGCATGGCCATGCATTTCCTTAGTCTTACTCTATCAAGTGGCGTATAGATATCACTCCTGTCACATAGGAAAGACAAATCTCATCTACATCACTCACATCCCTCTACATAATTTGTTCATTGTCTAATTACAACCTTTATAGTCCTCTTGTTATAGAAGACGTTTAATTGTATTAAAACAACAAACTTCTCATGTAGGAATTGTAGTGACTTCAGGTCGAAGGACTATATATACCATTATCACATTGAGAATCGTTTATGACATTCATGTAACGATCCATGCAACATTCTCATGGTGGGTCTGTCCAGTACATCATTACTCTTAATGTGTACCTGTGTGAAGACTTGATATCATCTATATCTATGATTTGTGAGATCAGGTCATCAGTACACTCACACACTAGTCTCAATGTATTTACATGTCCCCGTGTAAATACTTAACTAGGGACATTTTAGGAATAACTTTCATATGACCTTTTACTCCAAGGATAAATACGTTTTAAAATAATTTTAAACTGAAATACTTATTTTATTGATAAGCAGAAAAATGATACAAATGAAAAAACATAAAAGCTCATAGTGCATACACCAACAGTTAATCCAATAATTATTGTGTTTTTTCTTGTTAAAATCCCTCTCTCAGTCTCTCTTTTTTGTGCCTTTTTTCCTAGTCTCCAAGTGTCTCCTGAACCCCCTTCAACTGCCCCCAATATGCATCCTAAAAATTAGGAAATAGGGCTTCATGGGGAAACCACGGCCAGTAGTGACAAACCACTGGCAGTGGTTTAGGGTCTGATTGCCCAAATCATTCAAAATTCAGTGTATCATGGCACCTGATGACAACAACAGCCAGTGGTGGGGAACCATGACCAGTGGTTGTCTCTGACTGTTTGATTTAATTTGCCATAGTGCCAACCACGGCCAGTGGTGGGAAACCAAGGCCAATAGTGGGAAACCAAGGCCAATGGTGGCCACTGCTCGATGAACCCTTGCGCAAACAAAGCCAACCACGGCCAGTGGTGGTCTTTTCCACTTGATCCTCTTGATTTTCTTCATTCTAGTGACAACCACTACCAGTGGTTTGTTTCAACCTTGCCCAATCACACTGTTAAGGTTCCTAAAGGCTTCTTCTTGCATCTAAGTTGCCATTTCTCATTAAAATAAACCTGAAACATCAATAGTCCTGAAAAATAAAGACAACTGAGTAGTCTATGTTCAACAAAATTAGAAAACAAGGAAATTGGGAGGAATAATAGCAAAAATAAACAAAAACTACATCTAAAAACACTGAAAAACAAGACAACATGCACATTTATCAATTATGCAAGTAAAGTACTGAATAAGGCATAAGTCAACTACACCACAACTAAAAATGAGATGCTTGCTGTGGTGTATGCTTTTGACAAATTTAGGTAATAACAAATTGGCTCAAAGGTGGTGGTTTGTACTGACCACTCAACAATCAAATACTTACTTGCAAAGAAAGAGTTAAAGCCAAGGTTGATAAGATGTGTGTTGTTATTTCAAAAATTTAACTTGGAACTTAGAGATACGCAAGGGAGAGAAAATTTAGTGGCTGATCAGTTGTCTTGCTTGGAGGGAGAAGCTGAGAGAGTGCCTATTAAAGAGGAATTCTAGGATGAAAGTTTAATGGTTGTAATACAAAGTCCATGGTATGCAGACGTGCTGAATTTTAAAGTTACAGGTATAATGCCTAATGGATGGACTTCTTAAATGCGGAAGAAACTTTTCCATGACAGTAAAAGCTTTTTTTGGGATGATCCATTCCTTTATAAGATTAGAGTTAATGGAATAATCATAAGATGCATGTCGAAAACTGAACAAGAGTAAATTTTGTGGCACTGTCATCATTCAAGATATGGAGGACATCATGGCGCATCTAGAACAGTTTCAAAGGTGTTGCAAAGTGGCTTCTATTGGCCAACTATATTTCAAGATATGAAAAGTCATGTTCAAAGGTGTGATGCTTGCCAAAGAAGTAGTAGTTTATCTATTAAAGCAACCATGCCTTTAAATAACATTTTAGTTGTAGAGTTAATCGACGTTTGGAGAAACGACTTCATAGGCCCATTTCCTAAGTCATTTGCCAATGAATACATTCTTATGGTTGTTGATTAGGTCTCCAAATGGGTGGAGGCAGTTGCTACAAAGGCCAATAATGCACAAATGGTGTTGAGGTTCATCAAGAAGAGCATATTTTCCAAATATGGAATGCCAAGACTAATTATAAGTGATGAGCGCTCACACTTCTGTAACAAGCTGATGGAAAAAGCCCTTGGTCATCATGAGGTGCTTCATAAAATAGCCACACCCTACCACCCACGGACTTATGGTCAAGTTGAACTTTCCAATAGAGAACTCAAGAGAATACTTGAGAAAGTGGTAGGGAGAGATAGAAAAGATTGGTCAGCCAAGTTGGAAGGCGCTTTGTGGGCATATTGCACAGTATTTAAAACTCCAATTGGAATGTCACCTTACAAGTTTATATATGGTAAGACTTCTTATTTGCCTCTGGAGTTAGAGCATAAGACATGGTGGGCCACAAAATAGCTGAACATGGATTTTTCTCTTGCTCAAAAATAGAGGGTTCTGAAATTGCATGAGTTAGAGGAGTTCAGACTCATGGTATATTAGAGTGCTTCTCCTTATAAAGAGAAAACTATGGATTAGCATGATCAAAGGATAATCAAGAAGGAATTTCAACAGTGATAAAGTTTTACTATACTCGCTTAAGCGAGTTCATATCAACCAAAGCAAGAAATAGACAGTAAGTAAATTGAAGAATTTGCTTGAGCGAGCCTCTATCTCACTCAAGTGAAAATCATTCAGAGGCAACCAATTTTGAATTCACTTGAGTGGGGATCTATTAGCTCAAGCGAATATGAGGCAAAGAAGCCAAAGAAGTAGGGGAGCTAACTCGCTTAAGCGAGGTAGGCTCGCTTGAGTGAGTTTGCACAGGTACTTCAGCATTACAAGAGGTTCATTTAAAGTGAAGGAAGCCAACTCGCTTGAGTGAATTTAAGCTTGCCTGAGTGAGTTAGGCTGTATAAAAAAGGAACTTAGAAGAACTACGAGGGAGAGATCAGATCAGAAGGCCAAAGCCCTAACACGCACCAGCTCTTCACTAGCGACATTTCCTTTTCTTCTTTTCTTTATTTCTTGATGTTGTAATGGCCACCATGAGTAGCTAAGCTTTTCTTTAGGATTGGATATAAATTGATTCAAACCCAATGTACTTTTGTTATATATTCATATGTTTGGTAATGAGATTTAATGATTTTTTATTCCATTCTATGTTTAATGTTTGATTCTATCTTATCAATAGTCTCTCGATACTAGTTTCTTCTGTTACTGGAAAATGACTTTTGAAAACCGATTCAGATGGAACACTCATTGCATTAGCTATTAGGAATGATATCTAACATAATGAATGTCAAAGTAATCATTCTTAATGTTGGAATATTGGCAAAGTGATTGAGGAATCAACAGTTTGAAAATATTCTTATGGATTTTGTAGTCGAGGAATCAATGCGAATGATTGATGGTTGTGACGTAAAAATCATTATTTCGAATGTTATGACACCCCAAAAATTATGGGTAAATTTTTCACGTTTTACAAGTCATTATTTGATACAGTAATAAACTGTTGAAGTCTGAATCAACACCCCGAATCTATGAAAAACCTATCTCATATATGGAGATATGAAAAGGTGAGTCAGAAATGATTAATGAGAAATTTTCAATTAAGAACATCGGAAATAATCAATTAAATTGAGGTTGTATGATTGGATTTAAAGAGGATGGATTTCATGAGGTTTAATGGTTCATAATGTTTTAAAAAGTATTATTAAGATATTGCAAGAAGGAGCTTGATGCAAGGAAAAACTAAAATGATCAGAAGAAAGGCATTTAAAGGAAACAGGTGCCACTCGCTCAAGCGAGTACCACACTCGCTTAAGCGAGTTCGCGTGGTAACGCTTGGGCGAGGCCTACAAGGGCGCTTGAGCGAAAGGGAAAAATGCATCAGGTGCCGATCTCGCGTGAGCGAGGCTCAGCTCACTTGAGCGAGATCGCCCTAGAAGCAACAGGTACCCATTTCGCTTGGGCGAGGAACGCCCGCTTGAGCGAAAATGGGACAGAACCTCACTGCCCACGTTTCGCTGGAGCGAGGCTAGGCCCGCCTGAGCGAAAACCGTCCAGAATCAATTTTTCCCTCGCTCACTTGAATGAGCCTCCATACACTGGCCATTTCACTTGAGCGAAAATGGTCCAGTGACTCTTCTACTCACTCTCGCTCGGGCGAGGCCTATCCCGCCTGAGCGAATGATGACTAGTGGCCGCACCCCTGCTTCAAGAGAATCTCGCTTGAGCGAGATCATCACTCGCTTGAGCGAGTTATGCAGGAAAAATAAGAAACAAGGAAATTTCATACAACTTAAAATGCCAAACCTTATTTCATGCCATTTTAGCCTATACTAATGCATTATATGCATTCAACCATGCATTTACAAGTTCATCGAATTGTCTATACACATCAAGGTTAATTCCCATTCATTCAATACATGATATTTAAACCATTCTTTACATAAATCTCATAGAATGCTACAAGTTATGAAACACGTCATTCATTCATAGAATTTATCATCGACAAGTATCATAATTCATTATCTTACATCATTTGGGTCATTAATGAAAATTGGCCATACACACCAAGGTCCAATTTTCCTACATGACCCTCAAAATCATCAAACTACAATCTAGATGGCAAAATAAGCATACATGTACACCATATGCTATACAAAAATCTAGATTTGTCGGCCAAGGCGTTTCCTATACACTTATTTACCTCCTTCATCAAAATGTACTTCAAAGGATTCACTGCCCCCATGAGTGCCCTGCATCACAAGTCTAAAAAGTAGACAACATGGGAGAGTGAGTCATATATTCCAAAGGAATGAATATGAATACCATGTGATCATATGCATATGTATCATAACATGTATACTCTGCATTCACACATATTTCATCGTTAACTATCATCACATATTACAAACATCTTTGTAAATCAAGCAAAGTATAAATTCACACACATGATCTAGTCTTTCAACAGATTGGACTATTACACACCTCATCATTTTAATTGAATTATTATTATTTAGTATTCACATCTATTATGTTGTCTTAATTCATTTTCTCATCCATAACACAACCATCACCATATCTCATCACCTTTGTTATGCTTCCTTGCTATATTCAAATGCTCTTAAGCTAATGCATATGCATAATAGAATATTTCAACAATTGCAGATCTGACTGTGGGAATATAAACAACAGTGGTGGGACTCAAGTATGATCATCTAACCAAACCCCTACTACAGTAGTAAAATGTGTACATTTATCATTAAATTGCCTACATTTCACCAATCTTTTACTGGTACCAAACCGCATCGCCTATTTTGTAACACCTAGTCATTTTCACCATGACTGCGGTAATAACATAATCAATATATGGTGTTGCGGGCCGGCCATGACTCATTTCATGGCAGCTGTGATCCAAAAGGACCACCTGGGTCACATGCTCACCAAGAGCCACCCCCACAAGGGTCAACCACATGTAGCTCCTCGTAGCAATACATGGGCGGCTTCGTGACTTACACACCGAGTCACAGGGGAAAATAAAATCTTGCTTGTGCACCGAGCCATCCTCCCACTAGGTCGGCCAAGGGAACTCCCCTAACGTCCCAACATCGGTGGCTATGCAGTATGCCATGGATGCAAATGTCAATCGTATGCATTTCTCACTCTATGCATCCTATTCATGCCACTCATCAATCATCATTATCATCATCACCAATATCACTACACGGCTCTTAGTGGATTTACTATCGTTGGGTATTACCATTAATTTAAATTTTCATGTGGCATTATCAATAACTCTCATTAACATAGTTCAATTCCATCATCAAACACAACGACATCAATCTTTCACTATCAATCAAGGTATGCTATTCATTCACACCCATTCTCAATCAAACATCAACTATATTCATTTCATATTTATGGTGGACATAAGTATAATATCATGTTCAAGACATCACATTGTCAAAGAATCCACACCACCATATATCATACCACAATTATTCTAAATGCATCAATACATATTGCCAAAACACATCACCAATATCATACATAACATTACAATTCTTCATAATATTACAAGCAAGGCAAACATGCATATTGTCATATATGACAATCAAATACTATTCAGTTCATGCATTTAGAACATAAAGACTCCTCTCTTACCTCAAAAGAAGAATTCTGATTGATACGACATACCTGCCTCGTCGTTCGGAATGGATCCTACATTAACATACATGTAAAATCCCAATCAATCAACTATTCAAGACAAAAATTCAAGTCTAATTAGCCATAATCATATCTATAATTTCATAACATGTATAAGACATGTTATAGACATTATTTTCCTTCATTTATTAGGCTTCGAGAATTCCTCCCATCAAGCCTCATTCATTTTGTTTAAAGGCTACAAAACAACTTTAGCCTAACATCCATAATACATCATGTATCACTATCCATACTCTCAATGGCTTGTATTTTCCCTCCAATACATTACCCAAATTACATTTATCATTTTCCCCAAATCTTAAAGTTAGGGTTTTCACCAAACCCAACCATAGTCATAATTGCATCATAAATCTTCATCTCCTTCCAACAATAAATTCATCTACTTCATTTATTACCATCAAAGCTAGCATTTATGATAACCCATATTAATGTCTTCATATTTATGGCTCTTCACCAACCCCCATTCATCTACATTACTCCCCCGAGCTATAATAATTCATAACCAAGGCATTAAATTCATCGAAAATGGTGAGAAAAGCTTACCTCACCCCAAAAATGAAAATGGAGCCAAGGGAAAGAGAGGCCAAACGAAAATGGAGAAAGAGGAGAAGAGAATCCAAGCTCCAATGGCTTCCTTTAAGCTTTCTCAAGTGGAAATGGAGGAGAAATGGTTTACCACCTTTTGCTAGGGTTTTAGAAGGGAAAGATGGAAAGGAAATGAAGAAAGATAAGAAGAAGAGTGTTTTGGCAAATGCCTTCAGTAGGCCAACGAAAATGAAGAGAGAAAAATGGGCTTTTGATTTTAATTTTAATCCTCTCATTAATATTTCATCATTTTACCATAAACAGGATCTCTGTTTTGGCTCAATACTTTATCTAAAAATTATTCAAAATACATATTTGGACTCCCAATAATATTCTTAATAGCCCTGACCAATATCATCCCAATCGAAGATACTTGGTCCGACACCCGTATTCTAATCGGGCTTAATTTCAGCTTATTCGGTTCCAATAAATTATGAGTAGTCCCCAAAAATCTTAATTTAATCATTTCCAATATTTAGGGGTATTAAATAACCCACATGCAACCATTTAATAATTATTTCCTTAATTAGTCCTTAATTAGTCCTCATATGAATATATACAAGAAATACAAGGGTAAGGTAGATGAAATCCAAATCCTAATTTCTTACATCTAAATTTTAGTTTTATTATTTATTGTTGTTACTTGTCAAAGTTATATTCTCATTTCACAAAAATATTTCTTTTATTTCAAAAATCAATCCTAATAAAATTTCCCGCTCAATAGGTTCAAAACTAGCTTTCTAAATTAAATCACCCCTCAGTGGAATGACATCTTTTTTATATACTACAACAAATAATGGATAACTTGCCACTAACTCTATCAATGATTTTAATTTATTGCTTGATAGAGGACTAACACCCTGTCATTTTCAGGTCAAATAAAAGTTAAATTAATATAGTATAAGGTAAGCAACCTTAGTCATTTCTCGAGGACCTTAGTCAAATTAGTTACACTTAATTTATTTAACAAAAAGGGGGGTTTGTAGTTGAGATTGGAAAGGAAACTAAATAATAATAATGTGCAGTAAATTTATGAGTAGGTGATAAATCAAATTTAGAAACAACCAACCCAAGGAATTAATAAATCTTTAGTTAACTAATCATTGATCACAAGTGTGATTAAATATAATTAATTTTTCAACCTTGAATCACTTGGAATCCCTAAATGATTATATTCTAGAAAATTTTCTAGAATTAAATTAATGAACTAATAAGAATATTCAATCGATATATATTTTTATTAATTAGTAAGATAACTTTAAAACTATAATTTGGTTAAGTTAAGAAGCTAAATAGAAATCTCTTATTTAGTGACTTAATCTTTGTTCTCAAATTGATTATTGATTAACTAACCAACATCATTTTAGATTATAAATTGTTCAATTGTATACCAATCGGTTATACACTTAAATAATCTATTATCATAAGTGCTTGAGAGACAAAGAAAAGTAATTATCTTCAATCAAAATATTAAGAGCAAAAACTCAAAGTTAAAATAAAGAAAAATTAAATTCCTTGAGTTGATTTTAAAAGATTAAGCTTCTATGATGATTTTTAACAATGAATGATAAATTTAAATTAACTATAACTTTGATTATGAAAGTAAATAACAAATAATAAAATTATTTTATTTCATATTGAAAAAGGGAAATGAAAATCATAACTTGAAGAATGGAATATAGAATAAAGAAATAAAGCAAGAAAAGAAGAACTAAAACTTAAAAAACTAAAGCAAAAACATAAAAATATAATGGAAACTTAAGCATGTATTTATTATGTATCTCTCTTGTGTCTTCCTTACAACTACAAGCATCAATTTATAGCCAAGTATCAGAGCACTATACACTCATGTGCTGAACATTGATGCAATTATTTCAACATTAGTGGGGTTGAGATTACAATAATTCAAAGAAATGATAATGGTATTTTTTGAAATTCATTCTCCTCCACATTTTCCATTTTCACACCTAATCTGACCCTCTAGATGATATAATTTCACCAAACCTTCAACATAAAAGTTGTAGATCTTTATCTTATTGAAATTTTAGCTTAAGAACCAAGTCATTTGAACATCTACAACTCATGATATATGTATTTTAGTGAATTATGTCAATGCTGGTGGGACACATGAGGGTTGATTGATTCAAGCTTCATTTTTTCATCCTTTTCAGATGTAAAATAACCAAATATGTTTATAATAATGTAGGTCTTTGTCTTAGTTTTTCATGGGCTCCAAGATCAACCTAATTGGATCACAAAAGCCCAAGTTATAACCAAAACAATGCAAGACACTCAAGATACAAACAAAAAACAAAAATTGAAACATAGATACATAATACTTTAATTAGACTAAACAACATAAAACTTAATTAAAATACTATCATTAAACATAATAAATATATATAATAAATCCCAAGTGTAAAACTATAATAAGTGTATTAAAATTGATTCATTAAGGACTTGTATGTGGATTTTGGGAGTTTGATATTGTTTGAGATAGTGAGGGCGGGTTACAAAAAGGCATAACTTCTTAATTGTTCAATTGTATATATGCTTGCTAAGAAGTTTAAGGTGAAGATTCAAGAGGAAGGTTGTCTCAAGGTGAAGATGGAGAGATCCCTTGACAATTTATAGGTCAGGGACAGGATTGACTATGCTCCGATGAGGGAGCCAAGATCTCCTAGGCCTTAACCTTATCAACCACCTGTGCCAACCATGTCCAACATGATGAATGAACTTCAAGCCATCAAAAGGATGCAGTTGGGAATATATGATATGGTCATGAACCATGATATTTTGCTGAGAAGGATGGCCACTACTCTCTAATTGGAGTCCATCACTGGATTTATGGCCCCTACTGATAGGGATCAATGGCTTACCTCGATCGGATTCACCGTGCCCCCAATGGAACCCATTCAACCTGTTCAGACCCCTATTACTTAAGATGAACCTATGATGGAAGTTGGGGAAGAAGTTAAAGAGGGAAGTGAAGCTCATTAGGATTTAGTTTCATTGTGTTGTCATTTGAATTTTGTTGTAATTCTGTTAATGTTGTATTGTTCTTTGAATTCTGTCGTTTAACTTTGTGTGTTGCAGATTGGTGTTTTAATTCTAAATTTTTTAATTTCTATAATGAAAAGAATATGTCTTGTGTGTTTGTGTTTTCATTCCATTGTACATTGCCCACGTTTCATTTCAATTGTGTGTTCTATTTCTTTCATTGTAAATCGTATAACCTTCCATTACACTTAAGAGCATTGTTATCACAGGTAAGTGTTCTTAGACCTCTACCTTACTTATGCTGTAATTAGAAAACAAAAATATAAAAATATAAGAAAACAAAAAGAGAAAAGAAGTCAATATAAATAAAGGTCAATGAAATAAGTTAGAGGCTATGTATCTTAAAAACTTAGATGCTTGTTTCAGATTTCACTAAATGATTAAGGTTGTTCATTGTTTTGATTGCATGAGACTACTTAGTTTTGAGTGTTATCATTGAATTACTAGTATACGTATGCTTGATCTAGGCTAGCAATCTGAGACTCATGACTTTGCTCTAAGTTTGGGGATGTGGTTAGCTGACTATATGCACTAATGAGTTTTGAGTCTTTCTTCTTGATTGAGTGTACTTGCATGTGATAGGGAGATAGAACTTGCCTTTATTCTTTCTTATACTTATTCATGTCACCACATGAAAATGATGAGGGCCATTTTTGTATGATCAGCCAGGACCAAAATAGAGTTATCCTATAATTAAAATTATCTCTTGACCCATTAATTTGAGCCTAGGCCATTTTATTGTGTAATTATATGAACCCGCATTACAAGCCTTGAATTATCTAAGAAAAACAATGAACATTACCATGATGTGTGCATAGGGCTTGTCTTAGTTTGGTTAGTTGCTAGGGACTAGCAACTCATAAGTTTGGGGAAGGAAGTGCAGCCCACAACAATATAAAAGGCACACTTTGAGGATGTTTAGCATATATGTTTTGAAAAATCTGAAAAATGTGTGACTCTAAAAAATTTTGGAATCAAAAAGAAAAAAGGGATCCAAATAAAAGCAGGTGAAAAAGAAAAAAAATAGAAAATATAGTCCTAAGGGACTAGAAAGAAAATGCATTGAAAGAGAAAAGCTCATAAATATCATGTAAGCACCAATTTTTTTAAAAAAAGTCCTTTCTCCTCTCTGAAAAAGAATGAAGTCTTTCTAAAAGTTTGGGGTAAGAATAAGGAAGTCGTTAGGGCCAAAGTAAGACAATCTTATTAATACATCTGAAACTAACACCCCAAGAGATGAACAATTGTTGTCATCATCAAAAAGGGGGAGAATGTGTTTGTATGTTGAAATAGGTTTTGATGAATGATAAACAATTGAAGGATCAAGAAATTTAACTGATAAATACATAGGATGTTCTACAACCAATTAATTAAAAAGCATGAAGATCAAGCTTACATGAGTCAAATAAACAAGGGTTAAATGAATATGCAAAGTACCATGCAAGCAGGACCTAAAACGTATCAAAATGCATAAAAAATTAAGGGAACAGGTACAGGAGAATCCCAGGAATCGATTTACCCCTCTGGGAATCAATTCTCACATGATAAAGAAGCAAGGAATCGATTCATGGCCATTAGGAATCGATTCATGGGGCTAGGAATCGATTCCCCATGTAGGAATCGATTCACATGTTGTGAAGCAGCTAGGAATCGATTCAGGAAGAGTAGGAATCGATTCACATGTGTAGGAATCGATTCATCATGCCCAGGAATCGATTCATGCACTGATTTTTGCATAAAATTGTATGTAGGGAATTGATTCATCACTCAAATCACGTGTTGAATCATGGAAAACATCAGTACGTGTTTTCAAAAACTCAAACTGTGCCGATCTCTCTCGAGACTCAAATTGAAACGGCGTTGCATTAATTGAGACAGACAATCTCTTTCTCGAAGCCAGAAATCAAGCACGCAGGAAACATAGAGGCAGATAGATTTCAAATTAATTGCCTAAATTAAGGATCGAGGATTGGAAAAGTCATGCTTCCTTTGCCTATAAATAGAGAAGGAACTAAAGGCAGAAGGCACAACACCAAGCAACAAAAAATTTCCTTACTTCCTTCCTTTCTCTCTTTGCTTAAGTTATTTAATCTCTGTTTCCTTTCTTTACAGTTATAATTTTGAGAGTTATATTATGAGAAAAAATATTTTCTTGAGTGCTAAATTTACATATCCTTTTCTAAGAAGAGAAAAATATTTTTCAAGTGATTAAAATTTTTAGATCCACTCTATTGAGAGAGTCACACTTGTAAAATCACATACACAAATTCTGAGAGTTTTTGGGTTGGGTTTCAACCTTGTAATTGAGAGATTGTGAGATTGGGTGGGTTACCCTCTTTTGCTTGTGAGGATTAAGTTCTTGAGTATGGGACTCTAAGAAGTTGTAATTGCTCAAAGCTTGTATCTCAAACTCTCAATAGTGGAATCCTTCAAGTGGGTTGCTTGAAGGTGAGATGTAACCGGTGTGGTGGAACTCGTTATATCAGTTTGTAAATTTTCTCTTCCCTAAACTCTTTAAATTTGTGCACTTAAAATTGCTTGCTTAATTTGTTACATTTATAACTTGGCTATTTAAATTTCTTTATTATTGCAAATTAATTTGCTTGTTAAATGATAGGGCCCGCAAGCGCACGGGTTATGTCGCGTAATATAAAAGATTATTGTTCTCCACAGGGACTGTGTTCAAAGTACCAGTATATTGACATTTAATTATCCACACAAATGATTTTTAAGGTTTTTGTAAAATAAAACACAAAATTAAGTTGCTCAGAATACGAATAAATAAACAAAATTTTCTAGACACTTAAAAATCAGAGTTGAGAATATCTTGGGATTTCGGGGGATCAAGACTCTATTTTATGTTAATGAATTTTAAATTTTCATAAATAAGAATCAAATTAAGTTTTCCAAGGTGAATTTTCCTTAAGCTAATTAATATGTTCCTCTCGGAATCCTATTAATGTACCTAACCTATGGAAAGCGCTGCTTAATCCTTAGAAAAGGCCCATTATCGTTTTGTGAAAATCCCTTTTTAAAATTCCCCAAAAGATTTTGATTACTTTCACGGTTTTACCGAGGTCACAAAAAGTATTTCAAAAACTTAGGCTTAGTTCAAAAACTTTCCAGTAACAGTAAATCTCTCGATTCTATTAATTACTTAAACTTACTAATATACCCGCAAGTATACAGTTTTATCACTTAGGTTCTTGTTAGGAATTACTAAGAGCATTGAGCATTTCTTAAACTAAATGGAAAACAGAAATTTATTTAATTTAAAGTTAAAATAATATTATCATAAAATATTATCACACCCCCTTCATCCCAAGATAATTAATTTAGTTACTCATGAAATAATTCAAATTCATATATATAATGGAAAAATAAAACATACAAGACATGCTAAAAATAAAAACTTACGGGTTTCTCCAAAAGCTCAGAATAATTTTACCACTGTATTTCTGTTAACCCGGCGATAGCGTCTCAACAGTTCGTTTCCACCACCGGGTTGTTAATTGGCAAGCGCACCAATCGTTTGTAGTTTTCAAAATTTAGATATCGTTCCACTGGGATTGAAAGTCCAATAACAACAGTAATTTTCTATTTACTATGGTAAATGTGAAGGAAGTTATAAACAAAAGAATGATTTATATACAATTTATACAATATTCACAGGTTAGCATGATTGAGTGGTTCATAAGATAAAAGAAAATAAAATCTATCTAAAAAGACGAGTTGCAATCTAGAATAGGTAAGATACTTGAGATAAACACAGATAAACAAATTATGTTGGAAATTGGATCCCTAATTTAGAATAATAATGAGGAACTCAAGACATGCATATTTAATCATCAAGTTTCATGTCATTGTAGCTTAAAATCATTATAACCGATCCCTCGTGATATAAATTCTAAGAATTCACCGTAAAGTCTGATCCCTCGTGAGCTTTCTTAGTAAAAACTTGCATTAAGACCTGGCCTTATGGCAACAATGGTTAACAACCCCTATAGAATTGAGATACCAAGGGTATTCCAACTTTTTACTTTCGTCAAAACAAGTTTCAATACGGCATGAACAATCATTCTCCCGTTTGACATTCATACTAATAAAACAAGTTTCAATACACATGAAAATCATTCTCCCGTTTGACGTTCATATTAATAAAAGGTTGAAATACTAACATGGACTTGAATCATAAACATGCAGAGGTCGAATTCACAACATTATACTCAATAGACTAGTTCACCAATTCCAACATAAACAGATTAGTTACACATGGTGAAAGTAAAAACAACACTTACAGAGTTTGACATTACGAAGACGATGGAAACTTCACGATACAACGATCACAATACACCAAAACACACTCAAGTATCTAGAAAACTATTCTAGAACTACAACTCACAAAAGAAGTACTCAAAATCGAGCACAAGAGAGAAAAGAAGAGAATGAAATGCTGTGAAAGGGATGCTTAGAATGGTGTTGGATGGCCCTATTTATAGGGCTGAGCAAGGGTGCTGACGCTACGCGTCAGTGTGACGCTACGCGTCAGGCCCCTGACTCAGCTTCCATTAAACAGCTGATAATGGCGACTACAAATTATAAAAATGGATCATGCTTGGCCACTTGGACGTGTCTCCACTGTGTTTTGGCCATTTGTGTTGAGTGGGATAGCCCTTGGTGCTGAGTGGGATGACCATTATTGGGTCAAAGCTGAGTGCTTGACCAAGTTGGAAGTGGAGCCTACGCATTATTGACACTACGCGTGGCTAGGACGCGTAGCGTCAGCATCAAAAATAGCTGTTGATGCGACGCATGGGATGAGGCTACGCGTCAGCTCCTCGAGTGTAATTTTCTCTTGATTTCTTAACTTTTTCACTGCAAAACTGGAGAAAATTGATCAAGGGCAAATTATTTCCAACAACATCCATTTATTGAATTTAAATCCTAATTTTCTAACAAATTAAACTAATTTTTATAATTTTTATGAAATTTTTGTTCAAGCTTTTATTGAAAATTTGAGGACTAACAAATACCCCCAACTTGAGACATTGCTCATCCTCGAGCAAGAGAGAAAAATAAGAAAAAATAAAAATTTGGAATCAAATTTTTAAGTTAGTCCGAGAATTTACCACAAAAAATAATTACACAATTTAACTAATTTGTAATAATCAAAAATTGATATCAAATATAACAACGGTTTAATGATAAAATTATTTACAATATTCTATTAACAACCAAGCAGAATTTTAGGCTTACCTCACAAGTGTTTATCTCTATGCAATTGGTAACCTGTTTCACTCAATCAATCATAAAATCAAACGAATTTAACTTTGTTTGTCATCTAATCAATGGTTATTTATACAGAGTTAATTCAGAAATCACAAGTTCTTTTCACGGGTTGTAATGAGGCTTGGTTTACAAGAATCAATGGTTTTTCTTGGAATTCAAAAAACCTGAAATCATAAAAGAGCATTTTATAATTCTTAGGCTTTCTCTTGACCCAAACTTCTCATTTTCTTTTATTGATGAAAAATAAATACCCCCAACTTGATTCTTTTCACTATTTTTGACTTTTCTTTTTCATATTTTCTTTTTGAAAAGAATCAAGTTGCTTATTTTCACTCCCCATTTTTGTGAGAACACTCAAAATATTTTTCATTTATTTCAACTGCTCTTTTAATCAATCAAGTATAGGGAATGGTTAAAACAAATTTAGGTTTTAAGGGTACCAAAGAATTTTATTTTAGGCTCAAATTGGCTTGCAAAGGATAAAATAATTTTTACCAAGGTAAGCTGTTTGGCCCAAGGTTTCGTTTCACCAATAAATGTGCCTTGATCATTTT
This sequence comes from Clitoria ternatea, assembly GCA_037962975.1. NCBI lineage: Eukaryota > Viridiplantae > Streptophyta > Magnoliopsida > Fabales > Fabaceae > Clitoria > Clitoria ternatea. Next base: position 48,396,811 of record CM075673.1, read on the forward strand.
CCCGAATTCTCTGTACAACAACACAAATCAGAGATTAAAGCAAAATCAATTCGAATTGAAAATATGTCGATTAAACCCTCAAGTGTTTAATAAGATCTCTCTGCTCACCGGGTTATCGAAATTTGCTTGATAGTTGATGAACTTATTGTAATTAAATTTATCAAAACTCCTAAGTTAAAAAGAATCGATAATTGATTTTTACAAAATTGGTGTTATTGTGTAAAAACTCTAAGTGTATAAATTGACTTACTAACAAAAATTTGATTGATTTATTAAAAGATAAATTTTATTTTTGAAAAATATGCAAAAACAAATAATTACGTAAAAACACACCACACAATAATAAAATACCATAATATAAAGTGTAAATGTAAATGTAAATGTAAATATAAACTAAAAACAACTGTACTCAAAGTAAATGCAAGAAATAAGAAGATGGCATCATTAATCCTCCATCTGATCATCATCCTGCTCCTCCTCCTCATCATCACCATCGCTATCAGAGTCATCATGTGCACCAGAAGATCCACCAGTCTCAGGGTAGGTAGGTAAATCTCCGGGCCAAGCTACATGTGCTGCAAACTCGGCCGGGGTAACATAAGGTGCTCCCTCTCCCTGTAACCTGTACTGATAAAATTCATCGTGAAGATGAATATAAGCTCTGTGAGTGGCAGCCATCATCTGCATCATATGCTGATGCTCAAGTGATATCCGGGCAAAGCCCTGTGTGACAACATCAGTAGATGAAGGCTGTACTGGTGGTCTCCTCCTCCTAGGTCTGGGCTAAGCCTCCTGCTCTAGTGGTGGAAGCTCGCACTGCTGCACAAAATAGTCTCTGTTCACTAGAACTTTAGGGACTCTCCCTGAAGAACTAGTGAACTCTGGTGAAGGTACAATGACTCCCTACCTCCTCAGTAAGGCAGATATGATGAGAGGAAATGGAATGGGGCGATTCACTTTATACCCAAGGGCATAAAAGTGAATCTGCTCGGATATAAGCTCAGCAATATCAATAGTATGGCCCTGGAGGATAGAATAGAGAAGGCAACAACGCTCAACTGGAAGAGATGAAAGGTGGGTAACAGGAGTGATATTATGAAGCATGAGGTGGGACCATGCCTGGGCTATGGGGGTCAGCTGGGTCTTTAGGAGGTTAGATGGACTCCTTCCAACCCTACTCAGGTTGAAAAAGATTCCATCCTTGCTAAAGAAATGAGCAACCTCCTCGAGGGAGTATCCTAACTCTCCCTCAGCAGCAATCTTGTTTCTGTTTTCCTTCCAGAAACAAGTGTCATTCTCGGGAGTAGGCTCCCAAGGGTTACCCAATAGGGTGCTGATAGTGTCCCGGTCATATGAAATATGTCGGCCCCTCACCCAACTCGTCCACTGCTGCCCTATGCTCGGTGCGTCCTGGCGAGTCCTAAAGGCATTTGCATAAAATTCCATCACTAAGATGGGGTCCCCCTCAGTAGGTAGAGAGAATAGAGGTCCCCATCTCTTCTGCTAAACTCTATCCTGAAGCTCAGGGTAATCTCCTGCACTCAAATCAAGGACCCTCTCCCAAATAAGTCTTTGGGCTTTGATTTGATGAAATCGTGCCCATTTCGCATCAGTGCGAAATCTGGTGGGATCCCTCGGTCCTAACACCTCCTGTCCCTGAAGATCAGGATCCTCAGAGGTGGTGTCAGTATCCGTGGTCTTCCTCTGTCTTTTAGAGGGACCAGCAGTGGGAATGGATTTCCTTGGTGCCATCTGTAAAAAGTAAAATTTTAAAATTAAACAAACATTAAAAAGTAAATCACATATTAACAATCCTATATAATCAATCCATAAAATTTAAAACAAAAATATTTTTGGTTTTTCTAAAATTGAAATTCAAATACACCACAACATATTTTTGTATTTTTATGATTTATAAAGAAAGTAACACACATATTTTCAAATTTTCAAAACAAAATACAATTTATTCAAAATTTATACAAATTTATTTTTATATTTTTATGCAAGAAACAAATACTAAATACGAAAATTTATTAATTTTAAAAAAGAAAACAACAAACAACAATCACACAGCAAAAATTAACAAAAATTAAAAACAGTGGCTGACGCTACGCGTGGTGTGACGCTATGCGTCAGCCTGTTCTGCCCACGCTACGCATCTGTGGGACGCTACGCGTGGGCTCACAGTTCATCCTCACGCTACGCTTCAGTGGGACACTACGCGTGAGCTGCGCAGAACAGAAAAAAAATAGGGGTTACACAGCAGCAACCCCTTTCCAAACCACATTATATCCATTCAATTCCTAATTCCTAACAGCAATCAATTCCAATGGTCTTCTAATCCTAATCCTAACCACATTTATTTCTAAAAATCAAAAATTTAAAAACAAAACTAAAGAGAAAGGATTAGAACACTTACTTGTGGTTCCTTGAGCAATAAGATTGAGAAGGTTTGGAAGAGAGAAAAGGAGGTTTCTAAAATTTAGGTTTTGAAAACTAAGTGAGATAGAGAGGAGATTTTAGGTTTTAAAACCTAAGATGGGCCTCTCTGGTTCAGTTTTAAAAACTGAACGTGGGCTCTGACGCTACGCGTGGGTGGGACGCTACGCTTCAGACCCAAAATTCAGGGTCCATGCTACGCGTCACATTGGCGGTATGCGTGGGCTTCTGTTTTTGATTTTTCAAAATTTTGATTTTCAAAAACCTTTTTCTTTTGAATTTTAAACCCCTTTCTTTCAAACAAATTTTAAAATTTTTTTTTTTTTTTATGTTTAAAAATATTAAAAATAACAAGAAAAGAATGGGTTGCCTCCCATTGAGCGCTAGGTTTAATGTCTCCAGCCAGACATTGCCTCTGATTAATCAGGTGGTCTCCCAATATTCGTTGAGGAATCACCTGTCTTTTTCTTCCTTCTTCTTCTTTTCCGATGCTTAATTACCTATTTTTCATCTTTCAAGGCATTGGTTAATTTAAAACAATTTAATTGATTGGGAAGAGATATACCTGGTTCGGTTGAAGGGTAAATTTTTTCCTCATTACTTATCCTGAGGTGTTCATGAGCACTGAAGCTTACCTCTTCTTCATAAACTTTGACTGCAACCATACTTAGATCAACATCTACTCTGATCCTTGCAGTCTTCATGAAAGGTCTTCCTAGAATCAGGGGGATCTCAGTATCCTCCTTCATATCCAGTACCACAAAGTCAACCTTAAAGTGGTACTTGTCAACCTTTACTAGTACATCTTCCACAATCCCAAAAGGCTTTTTGACAGAGTGATCTGCAAACTGTAATTCTGTTTTTGCTTCTTTTAGCTCATATTCACCAATGCGCTTTATTAAATCTAAGGGCATCAAGTTGATGTTAGCCCCTAAATCTAATAACGCATTCCTGATATTGATATTTCCAATTGTTACAGGAATGGTGAAACTCCCCGGATCTTTACATTTTTTCAGGGTTATACAGTTTGTTTCTTGCTCTGTATCTGCTTGCATATTTTTTTCTTTTTCATTTTTTTCATTTTTTTCTATTTTTTTACTTTCTTTTTCTTCTTCTTCTTTCTTTTTCTCACTCTTTTCTTTACAATCAATTTTTACAACATCAAAAGAAACAGCATTACATTGTTCCCTTGGGTTTTGAGTGTTTGTAGAAAACCCAGAACTCTTTAATTCGGCTATTTCTTTTGCAAGCTGACCCATTTGTATGTCTGATGCTTTCCGGGCAGCTTCATTTGTCTCTACAAACTGCAATAACTGTTGAATAGATTCCTCTATTCTTGTCAATCTTGCATTGTCAGTTTGTTGTTTCTTGAATTGATTGTTAGGAGGTCTGTTGGAAGGTCCAGTGTCCTGTCTCCAGCCAATATTCTGATTTTGCCAACCCTGCAGGTAATTATTAGGAAAAGAATTTCCATGATTGAAAGGAAAATTACCTAAGGGTGCTCTTTCATGGTTCATGAAATTAGCTTGCTCTTGCTCATTTCCACAGTAACCACATGGTTGTTCTCCCATGCAGTGCATACATTGTTTAAGTTGAGCAGGGGGTGGTGATGTTACTTGAGCAATTTGGAGTTTTTCCAATTGCTTGCTCATAACTTCAATTTGTTGGGTCAGTAATTTTTGCTGAGCCAACACTGCATCATTTACTCCCAATTCGAGCATTCCTGGCTTCCTTTGTACATTACCTCTTTCATGCTTTGCTTAGCGGTCACTAATAGCCATTGATTCCAATATTTCTATGGCTTCCTCCACAGTCTTGTTCATTAAAGAACCACCTGCACAAGCGTCTAACATCATCTTGAACTGAGGCAATAAACCATGGTAAACGATTCTTACCTTTTCGGCATCATTCAGGTTGTGGTTTGGACACTTTCTCAAGAGTGCCTTGAATCGTTCCCATGTCTCTCCTAGTGATTCATCATTATTTTGAGAAAAAGAGTGTATGGCTGTCATTGCTTCAAAATATTTTGAAGGAGAATAAAATCTTTCCAAAAATTTTCTTTCAACATCGGACCCGTTGGCAAATCTACCCGGTGGACAAGATTTAAACCATTCTTTTGCTTTACCAATCAATGAAAAAGGAAAAAGTCTCATGTAAACAGACTCTTCTTGATTGGGTTCAAAACCAATTGTGCTGCATAACTCATAAAAAATAGTTAAATGTTCATATGGTTCTTCATGATTTAAACCAGCAAATTGGTTGTTTTGAATAATGTTTAAAGTAGCAGGTTTAATCTCCACTGGTAAAACTGGTCCTTGAAACATTCCCGAAACTCGGGGTGGACCATTAATAGCAGCAAACTATCCCAATGTTCTCCTTTCAGCAGCCATATTTGAATTTTCAAAATTTTTAGAAGTAGAAGAATTAGTTTATGTTTTAGATTTCAAAGACTTGATTTTCTTTACAAACTTTTCTATCTCAGGATCAAAATAAATTTTACCTGCGGTAGATCGAGTTTGCATACACAAACTAGACAAAGAAAGTTAGTGTAACAATAAGAAATAATAAATAATCAAAAATTTAACTAAGGTAAAAATATTTACCACGGTAATTAAAAATTTACTATTTTACTGAAACAATTCAATCCCCGGCAACGGCGCCAGAAAACTTGTTAACCCAGCGATAGCGTCTCAACAGTTCGTTTCCACCACCGGGTTGTTAATTGGCAAGCGCACCAATCATTTGAAGTTTTCAAAATTTAGATATCGTTCCACTGGGATTGAAAGTCCAATAACAACAGTAATTTTCTATTTACTATGGTAAATGTGAAGGAAGTTATAAACAAAAGAATGATTTATATACAATTTATACAATATTCACAAGTTAGCATGATTGAGTGGTTCATAAGATAAAAGAAAATAAAATCTATCTAAAAAGACGAGTTGCAATCTAGAATAGGTAAGATACTTGAGATAAACATAGATAAACAAATTATGTTGGAAATTGGATCCCTAATCTAGAATAATAATGAGGAACTCAAGACATGCATATTTAATCATCAAGTTTCATGTCATTGCAGCTTAAAATCATTATAACCGATCCCTCGTGATATAAATTCTAAGAATTCACCGTAAAGTCTGATCCCTCGTGAGCTTTCTTAGTAAAAACTTGCATTAAGACCTGGCCTTATGGCAACAATGGTTAACAACCCCTATAGAATTGAGATACCAAGGGTATTCCAACTTTTTACTTTCGTCAAAACAAGTTTCAATACGGCATGAACAATCATTCTCCCATTTGACATTCATACTAATAAAACAAGTTTCAATACACATGAAAATCATTCTCCCGTTTGACGTTCAAATTAATAAAAGGTTGAAATACTAACATGGACTTGAATCATAAACATGCAGAGGTCGAATTCACAATATTATACTCAATAGACTAGTTCACCAATTCCAACATAAACAGATTAGTTACACATGGTGAAAGTAAAAACAACACTTACAGAGTTTGACATTACGAAGACGATAGAAACTTCACGATACAACGATCACAATACACCGAAACACACTCAAGTATCTAGAAAACTATTCTAGAACTACAACTTACAAAAGAAGTACTCAAAATCGAGCACAAGAGAGAAAAGAAGAGAATGAAATGCTGTGAAAGGGATGCTTAGAATGGTGTTGGATGGCCCTATTTATAGGGCTGAGCAAGGGTGCTGACGCTACGCGTCAGTGTGACGCTACGCGTCAGGCCCCTGACTCAGCTTCCATTAAACAGGTGATAATGGCCACTACAAATTATAAAAATGGATCATGCTTGGCCACTTGGACGTGTCTCCACTATGTTTTGGCCATTTGTGTTGAGTGGGATGGCCCTTGGTGCTAAGTGGGATGACCATTATTGGGTCAAAGCTGAGTGCTTGACCAAGTTGGAAGTGGAGCCTACGCAGTATTGACGCTACACGTGGCTAGGACGCGTAGCGTCAGCATCAAAAATAGCTGTTGATGCGACGCGTGGGATGAGGCTACGCGTCAGCTCCTCCAGTGTAATTTTCTCTTGATTTCTTAACTTTTTCACTGCAAAACTGGAGAAAATTGATCAAGGGCAGATTATTTCCAACAACATCCATTTATTGAATTTAAATCCTAATTTTCTAACAAATTAAACTAATTTTTATAATTTTTATGAAATTTTTGTTCAAGCTTTTATTGAAAATTTGAGGACTAACAATTTCCTTGTTGCAATATTCCTCTACCAATTACAAATTGGAATACTCACTTTTACAATTCACAACTCTTAAAATAAAAGAAAGAAAAAGAAAATAAAAGAGAAATGGGACAGAGAAAGAAAATAAAAAGAAAGAAAATGAAAAGGAAAGGAATGGAACGGAGAAGAAAAATGAAGGAAATAAAAGAAAAGGAACGGAATGAAGCTGATGATGTCCGTGCTAATCTTCGTGGCTTCAGACCTCCCCTAATTATAGAAATGGGGAACGGTGGCTAGTGGGGTTTTTTATTATTTTTTCTTGTCAGCTGCCCCACTAAATCAATAAAGCAACTTGGATACAGCCTGGACGGTGTTGTAAAACAGCTTGGATGGTGACAATTATAGGGAGCGGCGGCTAGCTCATTGTTTTGTTGTTAGCCGCCCCCTCATAAGTCAAGGATCCACTTGGATAGTGGAAATCCAAGTCAGCATGGGCATTCGGTGGAAATATGGGGTCGGCTTTCTCTTTCTGACTCGGATTTAGTGCCTCAGTCGGTATACACCCACAGTGGGAACTAATCCGAGTGGAAAAGGTGCTCTTCGTACACAAAAGACCGAGTGAAAGCTTTGCTCGGTGTTGCTTTGCTAGACGGTGTTGAGTTGCTGGACGTTGTGGAGAGGAACTGGACGGTGTTGTTGTTGTGAGGAGCTGGTTGGTATTGTTGCTGTGAGGAGCTTGGTCGGTATTGGTTGAATGGAGCTGGTGTTGCAACTGAGGGGTTGGATGGAGTCGGTGTTTGTGGCAGTGAAGAGAGCTGGACGAGCAAAGCAACTCTGATTGAAACATTCAATCGGAACCGATTAAAGAATAACTTGGAACCGATTGAAAAGTGATTTACTCGGAACTGATTAAAGAGTGACTCAGAACCGATTGAAACATTCATTCGGAACCGATTGAAAAGTGACTCAGTCGGCACAGGTTCATGCCCTCCTTCTTTCACATGTGACCCACTCAAGATCGGGAAGTAAATGATTCAATCGGAACCTCTTAAAATGTTTCACTCGGCTATGTCTCTAGAAATGAACCACTCGGAGAGACCTTGCTCGGATTTGCTCGGGAATAATTCAGTGGAGAACAACCCTTGCTTCCCTTATTCAAATGATACACTCGGACACCTTCAATCGGACACATTCACTCGGAAGTCCGACTTACTTCTCACTCATAATTGCCTCAATCGTCAAGCAGCCCATTCGGTTGTATTCACTCGGGAGTCGGCTTTGCCTTTCACTCAGAAATTTGGAACTTGAGAGACTCTGGAATCTGGCAGATAGATTCTTTTCCCAGGTCCGAGCTTTGCTTTGCTCGGGAATGCAACTCTCTGCTCCAACTCACTCAGAAGTGCCTTCCTCGGAGACTTCTTCAGTCAGTCTTAGTTTGAAACTTGAGAGTCTGGTCGAAAGAGACTCATTCCCGGTCGGACTCTTTCCTTGCTTGATAAGACACTTTCTCCGAAACTCACTACTCGGAAAGCCTTTGCCTGACAATTGTTCTTTGAAGTTCAGAGTTTCTTTCATTCAGAATCAACTCACTCGGGAGTCTTCCACTCAGAGGCATTTTTGTCCAGAAGAAGCAGTTGTTCCCCAAATCTAACCTGGTTCAATTAGCATTCCTTCACTCGGACAATAGCTTTAGGCAGTATTTCTTCAAAGTTAGTCCCTTTTTTTCACTCGGAATGGTTGCAGTTGGACAGCTTCTACTCGGATTCACCTCCAACCGAGAAGTATTCCACTCGGTAACGCTCTATTCTGAGTCGTCCTACTCGGATTTGATCATTTCTGAGTCCTCCTACTCGGATTTGATCATTCTGAGTCGAAATTCAGCATAAAAAGAGAGTTCTTTCCACTTTTGGCTTGTTCTTCTTGTTTCTTTATCATTTTATGGTCATTTTCCCTTGTTATTGACCCTTTTATTACCTTAATTTCTGCAAAATAACATACCCAAGTAGAATATAGTGGCAAGAAAGCAAAAATCACAATAAATAAAGGAAATACAGTGCATAATGATTAAAATCCTAAGCAAACTAGATCTAATTTATTGTGTTATAAAGCACTTATCAAAATACCCCAAACCAAAACATTGCTTGTCCTCAAGCAATTACCATATTCACATGATAAGATACAGAAAACACTAAGCTCAACAAACTAAGGAATCCAAAATAGAGAAAAAGATTTATTCAAATGCCAATATTAATTTTCTTTATGTGAATCAATTTTCAATATCAAGACAGAGGATACTCTTCTCTCAATTTTCACTCAAAGTGTTTCATGGTTTGTGTATCACTCAGATCATCATAGTCAAAAATATTACCATAAGCTTGTTAATAAACCAGAAACTCCACAGTTTAGATAGAAAATATGTCAAAGTTTAAAGGTCTTTCAAAGGTTGTAACGTGGCCTTGGGTTGTATTGTCAAGATAGGAATTTCAAGAAAAACGAAATACAAAAGGGCTTTAATAGTCATGAATGATTCAAATTACCATCATAAATTTAACAGAGCATATTTTTGAATTTTTATGGACTTTTTGGAATTCATTCAATATCATCCTTTTGATTTTCTTTTTCTTTTTTCTTGCTTTTCTTTGCATTCAATACCATATTTTTCTTAAGTCCTTTTTTATTTCTTTGCTCCACTAAATTTCCAACTTTTTCACCATTTAAGAGAATATCAGTCATTGAAAGACGTCAAAGAAAAACTTTCACTTTTAGGCTCAAAAGGGGCAACTAGGGGTCAAATTATGCAAAAATTCTGAGGCTTAAGAATAAGACCTAATTGTGCCTTTATCATCCTAAGACATATAATCAAAAACCATTTTGAATCAGTTGAAAAACAAGTTCTAGAATATTAATGGGTTTTGAAAATTTGTTTGATAAATAACCCATTTTGGCTCAAGTCTAACCTTGGAAAGTCTTTTCAAAGAAAATTTTAATCACATAAAGTTCATTTACACATTGATTTGGCATTTAAATAATCAAATTTTGAAAACTTTACTCAAAATTTTAGGATCCTTAGATACTTTAGCCTTGTGTTCAAAGTAAATTTATCATATAATCATGGTAAATTACAAGATTACAAACAAAACAAGGAAAACACACATGCATGAAAATATAACAATCACACAACATAAACAAAATAGTTAAGTTTTCTTATCTACCACCGCAAACCAGAATTTGACATTGTCCTCAATGTTAAAATGGATGATAAAAGGATAAGAAAATTTACCTGTAGTAACCCAAACCAGCATTTGACATAGTTGGTTTTTTTTTTTAGAGCTCAAAATAAAACAATAACTTTTTATAGGGTTACCTCCCTATCAGTGCTAAGTTTTAAGTCTTCAGCCAGACTTTTCACCGTTTGGATTTACTCATCAGGAGCATCAAACAAGTCCAAGTCACTTGTTTGTTGTATTGGTTGACCTGTCAAATAGTGCTTTACTCTCTGTCCATTTACCCTAAATGTACCGGATTTCTCGCTCCATAATTCGACAGCTCCAAAGGGAAAGACTTTTGTTACCTTGAATGGTCCCGACCATCGGGATCTCAGTTTACCTGGAAAAGGCTTCAATCTGGAATTAAATAATAAAACCATATCACCTGGATTAAATGTTCTCTGTTGGATGTGACGATCATGCCATTGTTTGGTTTTTTCTTTATAAATTCTGGCATTTTTGTATGCATCTAAACGGACTTCTTCAAGCTCGTTTAATTCCAACAATCTTTGTTCACCTGCAGCCTAATGATGGAAGTTAAGAGTTTTAACAGCCCAAAAAGATTTATATTCTAGCTCAACAGGTAAATGACAGGGCTTCCCATATACTAGCTTAAAAGGTGTGGTTCCAATGGGAGTTTTGTATGCGGTTCGATACGCCCATAAGGAATCATCTAACTTAATAGACCAATCCTTACGTGATGTATTCACCACTTTTTGAAGAATGTTTTTAATTTCCCGATTGGATACCTCAACTTGTCCACTAGTTTGTGGGTGATAAGGTGTAGCAACCTTATGCCTAACTCCATATTTCTTTAGAAGGGTCTGAAAAGTTTTCTCAATAAAATGAGACCCTCCATCACTTATAACACATTTTGGGACCCCAAACCTTGGAAATATTATTTTCTTAAAAAGTTTAATAACAGTCTTAGCATCAGAATGGGGTGAAGCAATGGCTTCCACCCATTTTGACACATAGTCAACTGCCACTAATATGAACTGATTTCCAAAAGTTGGAAGGAAAAGGTCCCATAAAATCAACTCCCCATACATCAAACAGTTCAACTTCTAAAATGGTATTCAATGGCATTTTATGTCTCTTACCAATGTTACCTGTTCTTTGGCAAGCATCACAAGTTAGAACATACTTACGTACATCCTTAAAAATATTTGGCCAAAAGAACCCAGCTTGCAATATTTTAACAGCTGTCTTAGAGGTACTCATGTGCCCTCCACAAGAAAGAGAATGACAATGATCCAAGATAGCATGGACCTTATCTTATGAAACACACCTCCGAATCAAACCATCTGCACATTGCTTGAATAGGAGTGGTTTATCCCAATAGTAGTGTTTAACATCTGCAAAAAACTTTTTCCTTTGCTAAAAGCTAAGATCAGGAGGTAAGATACCACATGCAAGAAAATTTACAAAATCAGCATACCAAGGAACACGTTGGATACTAAGATTCAAGAGTTGTTCATCCGAAAAAGATTCATTAATGGGAATATTATCTGTTTCTTCTTTTTCAGATGTCAACCTAGACAGGTGGTCAGTGACTAAGTTCTCGGTACCCTTCTTATCCTTAATTTCCAAGTCAAATTCTTGCAATATTAGAATCCACCTAATTAACCTAGGCTTTGCTTCCTTTTTATTCAATAGATACTTAATGGTAGAGTGGTTAGTGTAAACAGTAACATGTTAACCTACCAAGTAAGATCTAAATTTATCAAAAGCAAAGACAATAGCTAACAGTTCTTTTTCAGTTATGGCATAATTTACCTGAGCATCATCTAGCGTCCGGCTGGCATAATGAATTATATGGAGCTTTTTATCCTTTCGTTGCCCTAATACAGCCCCCACTGCGTAATCATTTGCATCGTACATCAACTCAAATGGGAGTTTCCAATCAGGTGGTTGCACGATGGGGGCAGAGATTAGAGCTTGCTTAATCATGCAAAAAGCTTCCATACAAGATGAATCAAAATTGAAAGGCACATCCTTACCCAGAAGAGTTGTAAGAGGCTTTGTGATCTTGGAGAAATCTTTAATGAACCGACGGTAAAACCCTGCATGTCCAAGAAAACTCTGAATACCTTTCACAATTGTAGGTGGAGACAATTTTTCAATCACTTCCACTTTAGCCTTATCAACTTCTATACCTTTCTTAGACACCAGGTGTCCAAGAACTATGCCTTCTCTTACCATAAAATGGCATTTTTCCCAATTTAAGACCAGATTGGTCTCTTCACAACGCTGCAAGACTTGGCACAAATTTGTTAAACAATTATCAAAATCCAAACCATGCACTGAAAAATCATCTGTAAAGACTTCCATCACATTTTCAATAAGGTCAGAAAAATTGCTTGCATACACCTTTGAAAAGTCGCAGGTGCATTGCACAGACCAAAAGGCATACGTCTGTAAGCATAAGTCCCATAAGGGCAAGTGAAGGTAGTCTTTTCTTGATCAGATAGATGAATGGGAATTTGATGAAAACCTGAATACCCATCCAAATAACAGAAATAAGAGTGTTTCGCAAGTCTTTCAAGCATCTGATCAATAAAAGGGAGAGGAAAATGATCTTTTTTCGTGGCGCTATTTAACTTCCTATAATCAATGCACATGCGCCAACCAGAGACAATCCTAGTAGGAATCAGGTTATGTTTATCATTTTCAATCACAGTTATTCCCCCCTTTTTAGGCACCACATGAACAGGACTTACCCATTTACTACTATCAACAGGATATATGACTCCAGCATCAAGCAATTTCAAAATTCCCTTTTTAACCACTTCTTGTATTTTTGGATCTAATCTCCTAAGTGGTTCTACTATGGGCCTACTTTCATCTTCTACAGTAATCCTGTACATACAAAGAGAAGGGCTAATCCCTTTGATATCATCCATTGTATAACCTATTACCTTTCTATACAACCTAAGTTGTTTCAAAAGTTTTTCAGTTTCACATGGATTCAATTCAGCATTAATAATCATAGGATATGTGGAATTAGGACCAAGAAACTCATACCTTAAAGAAGCTGGTAAAGGCTTTAATTCCACATTGGGGCTTACCACTTTGTCACCTATGACCTCAGTATCATGTTTTAGTGGGGCCTCAGAGCAATCAGATGTTTCTGTCGGCTCAATCATGAAAACAGTTTCAAGTGGGTCATTAGGAAGGGTTGCTTCCTTTACCACTTGTTCAACAAAATCCACACTACAGCAAACATCATTAAAAGGTTTTTCTAAAACATTTTTCAAGTTAAAATCAACTTTTTGATTTCCAACAGTTAGAGACAACTTACCATTCTTGACATCGATCACAGCACCTGCAGTTGCTAAAAATGGTCTGCCTAAAATAATAGGAATCAAAGAATCTTCATCCATTTCAAGCACAACAAAGTCAGCAGGTATAAAAAATTTTCCTATCTTAATAGGAACATCCTCTAAAATTCCTACAGGATATTTTACAGATCTATCAGCCAATTGCAAAGACATCCTAGTAGGTTTCAGCTCACCCAATCCTAACTTTTCAGTAACAGATAATGGCATTAAACTCACACTCGCTCCTAAATCACACAATGCTTTATCTATATTCATGTCACCAATCATGCAAGGAATAGAGAAACTACCTGGATCTTGGAGCTTGGGTGGAAGCTTTCTTTGAATTAGAGCACTGCACTCTTCAGTAAGTGCAACTGTACCATCTTCCTCCAGTCTTCTTTTGTTGGACAAAATGTCCTTCAGGAACTTTGCATATGTGGGCATTTGCTACAAAGCATCTGTGAAGGGAATATTGATATATAATTTCTTTAAAACATCAAGAAACTTACCAAATTGTTTGTCCAACTTTGCTTTAGCCAAGCACTGAGGAAATGGAATGGGAGGTTGATATGGCTTAACCTCTTCCTTCTTTTCTTGTTGTTTCTCTTCTTCAATCACTGGATGAGATAAAGATTCATTCACTTTCTTTTCCTCCTTTGTAGTCTTGCCAACTGGTCCAACATATTGAGTACCACTCCTAAGAGTGACAGCCATGGTTTGGTTAGATGGTCCAGCCTCTGGTTTTCCAGGAAATGTTCCTGGTGCTCTTTGAGAATAGGAGGTGTAACATCCTGATTTAATAATTAATTGCCGAATGAAAATAAATCATTGAAATAATAATTGCAAGGTGGGAAAATTATTTATTAATTATAATTAACTTAATTAACTCAACTTAAGAAATAATGACTGGTTAAGAGTGGTTAATTAATAATTGCTAGCTGATTGTGATTGGTGTACCGCTTCCCGCTTTCCCACCCCACTCTTCCCTTCTCTCTCCGTGCATGCATATATGGGTACACTATCACTCATTCTTCCCCTTCAGACTTCTCTTCCTTCTATTTTCTCTCCTTTCTTCTTCGCTCTTCACTCCCCTTCTCTTCTTCTTTCTTCTCTGCTCGCTGTTTCTGTGGGTCCGTAACAATGATGGCTGAGGATCGGAGTCCTCCTTCCTTACTCGACGAGCCAGTGAGGGTGAGGGTGTGCATCCCCTCTACATGCAACCCATCTCCTTCCTTGTTCCTTCATTCCTTCGTCGGCTTCCCTCCTTCTTCCTCTTCTTGCTCAAAGCTGCCAAGTCTCAGTGGAGATCTACGCTTCGAGGAGCTTCAAGGTGGTTGGAGTGTTCATAGCGTTGTGATGGAGCCATTCCAGGGAGCGAGCCGAGAGCTGGGCATCTTGGGCCTCCCCTGCTCTTACATGTAGATGTGCTAAGAATGACTCAGTGTTCCTCTGGAACTGAGCGTCGTGTTGACCGACTGAAAGCTTCAGTCCAGGTAGGGGGTATCTTCTATCATAAATGCATGGGTTATGAACGGGTTACGGGTGTCAATGGTTTGCTGACTTTATGTCCAATTCTATGTCTGCTTGCATGGTGAGTATATGATACCGAATGCATGGTGACTTGGTATGCAGTAATGCATGTTTGATTCCGTATGTGAAATGCATGTTAATAGCCTTGAGAATATTGCATAATTATATGAAATGAATGTGTTGCACTGCAGTTAATGATTACTGTGTGGTTTCTGGTATGTGCAAGTTACTGTGAGCTTGAAATGCTGACTGCATGTGTGAGGATGTGAAATTAGTAAATCTGACAGTGTTCAATACCGACTGCATGAGATGCATGTGCTGTTGCATTTTGGTGATGTGCTATACCAATTGCATGAGATGCATGTACTGTTGGGTTTTGGTGATGTTCTATACCGATTGCATGAGATGCATGTGTTGTTGAGTTCTGTTAATGCCTGGCACCGATTGCATGAGATGCATGTATGGCTGTGTATATGAACTCTGTGTTGTGTGATGAATTCGCGTGTGGCGCATGGGATGCGTTTGTGCTGGGAGCACGTAGTGTAAGACACTACCATCGGTTATTAAAGCGTGGGACGCTATGAAATCCTTGAGTGGTACTCAAGGTAGCCCTTGAGTGGGACTCGGGCTGCCTGTGAACACCTCCGTTGGCGCTGAGAGCGTTGGTGTCACCTGTGGGCAAACGGTTGGGTACCTGTAAAACAGCCAAGCAGCTGGGAGCTGATTTGATAGCTGAGAGCTATGTATAAAAAGGCTGAGAGCCTACGTTGCAACGTCTAAACCGATACACACGAATGCGGAACCGAGTGAAATACTATGTGCCTATTAACTGTTGATATTGTTTGGAATTGGTTATGCATGCGAAGGTGTTAATGAGATGATGAATGTTTATAACCGAGTGAAATACTCTGTGTGTATTAACTGATTGATATTGTTTGGAATTGATTATGCATGTGATGATGTTAATGAAAGGATGAATCTGTATAACCGAGTGAATACTCTGTGTATATGTATTACTGATGCTGACTGGAATTTGATTATGCGTATGATGATGTTAAGGAGATGATGAATGGATATTACCGAGAGAGTATTCTGTGTGTATACATAGTTGATGCTGATTGAAGTTTGCTCCATGAATATGTGTTAATGTTATTGAAATGTTATGCATATATAGCCGAGTGAGAACTGTTAGAGTCTGATTGGAAAATGTTAAATATGTGCGTTCTGATTCGTTGGTATTATCATGTTGCTGATTGTTGTTATATTAATCTTATTAGCTATATATGTGCCCCTAGCCGAGTGGTGACTGATGAATTCCGATCGGTAAGAGTCTGATGTGTGTCCTGGTTGATTGGTATTACTTTGACTTTAATCGTTGCCATGTATGATTGAGTGTATATAAATACTGCTGTATAATTATGGGACAACCCGAGTCAGTATCTATCATTTAATATCTAAGATGCTCACCCCTACACCATTTTTCAGTGTGTGCAGGTCGTGCTCGAAAATGATGATAGGGTCTTAAGTCCGAGTGTAGTGCACTCCGACTGTTGAGTACTTGTATTGCATTATTATGTTCTGTCCGTGTAGCCTTGGTCGGCTCTCATGTAAAATGACGATTAAATATATTCATTTATAATGATAGAATAGTCATGGTGTCACTTGTATGGTATCGTAAGTATTGGTAAATGCATAATATCAAGATAATGGGTATTCCAAGTATATGGTTACATGTTTATGGGTCGGTAGATTGGAATTGTGGGTATATCTATGTTTCTGGGAACATATATTCGTACATATGTACTCTATGTTGATTTGATGCGTCTTCCGACTGGAATGTGTTGTTAAATGATTTGAAGGTTGTTGATGAATGAATTGTGCTGAGTTGATGATTCCGAGCGAGACTATAGTATTTGGGTATTTCCGAATGAATACGCTGAGTGATCCCGAGTGAAAAATATAGGTAAACCCGAGTAAGGTAGAGTTCGTATTTCCGAGTGAAAACCTTGAGGGATTCTCTTCTGAGAGAGGAGTTAGTGTAGTGGTTTAAAATGGAATGGGTTCCGAGTGTAAGATGTTTATAATCCGAGTGAATGATGTAAAATCCGAGTGAGTGAGGATCTGTAGACCGAGTGGTTTATACTTGTGACCTATATGAATGAAATGAGGAGTTGTGAGGACCCCCGAGTGAAGTACGAGCGTGATGATTTACCGGGTGAACCCATGTCCCAAATCCGAGTAAGAAATTACCTTGTACCGTGTCTGCCCCAGCGAATTAGACTTAGCTCCAGCGAGTGTGTGTTTGGAAAGGCTTTCGTGTTAGCATCGCTTAAGCGAATCGTGCCTCGCCCGAGCGACTAGAGCTGTTTCGCCCAAGCGTGTGAGATCGAGCTGAAGCGAGTGGGCGCTGTTTGTGGATTTCGCCCAGGCGCTGATGTGCTTCGCTGAACCAAATGGGTCGGTTCAAGCCTTGTTCCTTCCGCTGATTTCTTTACGTGTGAATATTCCTTTATTTCCCCTGCCTTCCTCTTCTTTTTCTATGCCGATTGACCAGTGGTTGTTTTTGTGAAAATTTTCCCTGTTTTTAGGTTTATTACTTATTAAAATTAGGGTGTTACATTTTGGTATCAGAGCAGACCAAAAGGTCCATGGCCAAGGTTTGCCTACTGTTAGTGGGCGGTTGAGTGCATTAAGCCAGATTGTCACAATTGCTTATGATATTCTATTGTATGTTGATACCTGTTCAATCATGACTCGTGTGATGATATGTGCTTATGATCTTCTATTAGATTTGGTGTATGTTGACTATGAATGGTGTGGTTGTATGCCTGTGCCTTGTTGAGGAATTTGAATGTGTGATGAATGAATGGTATATGATGTATATGATTTACAGTATAAGGGATGGGTTGTAGTTCCTAAGTTGAAAATCTGGGTGTGTAATAAGTGAGTAAAGGTGAGATCGGATATATGTTAAAATTGGGGTTGTGTCTCGGTGGCGATTGAAGAAACCAAGTGAGTGATGGACTAGATGCTGGACCAATAGGTGTAGTGACCCAATTGATTAGGCATGACCATGAACGAATGAATGTGAAATAGAACATATGTTTGACTTGGATACTGTCTTGGTTTGGTGTGTGAAAAACCGAGTGAATGGCACTAGACCTTATAACAATATTTGAATATTGTGAGGTACCCATCGTGGGATACTGGATATATAGTGACCCCTTAGGGATTCTAAGTCTAATAATTTATTAACCTTGTGAGTTGTTGAGCCGAGTAGAACAATTGCGTAGTAACTCATTGAGGCTTGAATGATTATCATGTGATGTGTTATGTGTGAGATGTGTTGGTAGCTGTACTAAGATTAAGTAGTTGTGCATGCAACTCCTGGATTGTGGTATTTGTGAACTATTTAGTGATTGTGTGACTCTGTCCGTGAATGCATGTTAATAATTCTGCGAATACTGACTGAATACTTATAAATATGAGTGTTACCATTACTGCCGAGTGCTATTTGTGACGGATGTTTTGTAACCTAGCATATGGACCCTACGTAATATATATATATATATATATATGATATAGGTGATTGAGGGTGAACCCTAATTGAATAATTAGATTATGATAGAGTCTTGGTTCCTGGTTTGTGATAACTGAGTGAATGATTGATGGATATATTTATATGCTGATCTATATGAGTTGAAACGATGTAATTTGGACGGGTTCCGGGTGAACTACTTTTATGTATTGCTCTATAATTGAAACATGACAGTTGTTTGATGATTGAAATACGTGATCTGTGTGTGATTAATTATTGATGCATGCAACACCCGGATATTGTGATAGATATTAATTGTAAATCGTTGTGATGATACCCCGTCTGAAAGATGTGTATATATATATATATGCTAATGAGAATGTCGAGTGGCTTATGCTGTGAGTCAGCAAATAAGAGCTGTGTGTGATTTATAATGAAATGCATCAGCGCTGAATGTTTTCAGAGTGGGCAATCAGATGAATGCGTGGGGTATTAAGGATTCTGAGATTAATCCTAAAAGACCTCCGAGTTGGACTCGAGGCCATGCTTGGAGCATGAGCATTGGATGCTTAATGAAAGTCCTTGGGTTGGACTCAAGGCAAATGCCGAGTGCATTGGGGTTGGACTCCTGGTGAATAAATCGTATGCATCTGATTCGCCGACTGCATGAATACATATGTATAAGAGCATTATTATTGAGGCTGACATGATCTGCATGGATTTGAATGATTTGAGTAGTTTCTGACTTGATGATGTTGTATGAATGAGGTCTGACTGAGTGAATGTACATGTATTGATGCTGTTGCCAAGTGTGATGCAATGTTATAATTGAGAATGTATGTTATGGTACAATTTCTGATTAAATGACTGTGTGAACACTTATGATGATAAATGAGCTCAGTGTGAATTATATGAATATGTAGATATGATATTGTGAATGAAACCCTTAATGTAGTATTGATTTGGGTAAATCTGATTGGATGAGTATATGTATATGTCGATGTTATTACCAAGTACAATATGATGTTATGGTTATGGTGCATGATGTAGTGAACAATAATATAGCCATGAATAATTGGTATCAAACCCGACTGAGTGTCTGTATGTACATTAGTGCCGTTGCTGAGTTCGTGATGTGTTATAATAGCATATGTGATTGTGAATTGCTTAATCCTGAGTGAATTGCGTGAACCCGAGGGAGTGATGTTATTATATAGCTGAGAATTAAGAATTTAATCCGAGCCATGGTTTTGTGAGGAATAAGGTTTAGAGGAAATATTTACTCAGTGTTGGCTAGAAGCCGATTGTTGTATTGCCATCATACTGTTTTACAGAAGTGATAAATAATTTTCATGATTGTTGTTGCGTGATGTGCCCTATGTGATGCATAATGATGAGGTTGATGTAGATGTATTGCTTACAATGTGTGTGTGAACTGCCATTAACTACTGTGTGAATTAGTATTAGTTGGGTGAGTCTGGTCCGTGTGAGGCATGCTGCTCTGAGATGACTCTTCCTGCCATAGGTAATGTGGCAGCGTACACGTTGCAGTGACTATGTAATTGTTGTAACCCTATAGGAATGAGACGTCATCCTATAAGTTGGATGCAGCAATTCATGAGTCGGGCAGGTGAAGCTGTAACTGCTTATGGTGATGGTAAGTCTTTCAGATGATTCCGAGTGATGATGAGAGTTATATTAAATGAGTATTATGCGATTGTTTACCAAAATGAAGGTAGAGGGTTTGTTTGACCTTGACGTGTCTGCTTCCGAGAGGATTAGAGGTTGCTGGGTACGGATTGGCTACTAAAAGGATGATTGGTATTGGAATAAGAAGGGTGATCAAATTGTCACTGAAATTGGAGTTTTGAAAGGTTAACCGAGTGATACTGTAAGCCTAATGAGGAAACCAGGATTGGAGCCAAACTAAATTGTAAGGTTAGGAATTGCTCGGGAAAGGTTAGTATATTCCGAGTGTGTAAGAGTGGAGACAATTCCAAGTGAAGACCTTGTGGGAAAGAACTGCTGAGTGAAAATTATGGTGTTCCGAGTAGAACCTTATTGAGAGGATCATTACTAAGTTAAGGGAATAGTGTCTGAGCGTAACCTTCTGGGTAAGGTAAGATTCGAGTGACGTGACTCGGAGTGTATCACTTCCGAGTGGAATAGCACCGTGTGGAACGATTCTGAATAGTAAGATAGCGAGTGTAGAATTCCTAATACCCTTGGGATGTCCAACCGAGTGATCTTCCTGGAGAAAAGTCCTTCTGGTCAGAAAATGGAACTTAGAGTGTGCAAGTTTCCGAGTGAAGGGGGCTCCGAGAGGAAGTAGATATCCGAGTGAAGGATTTAATTGAAGTCGTACTCAAGTCAGTGATTGGGACTGTTGAGCTTGAACTCAGGTTTGGTTTCGAGGTAGGCTCGAGTTACGAGTGAATTTCTGGTAAGTGGAAGGATTTCCGGGTGAGAATTTCCCTCGAACCCCGAGTGATGTTTTGTGTAAAAGGACCGAGTGAAACTCTCAGGATGAAAGCATGGAATTAGCCGGAAGCATGGGTAGGAATCTAAGATTTCAGAATTTAGTGTAGTGCATATGCGAAGCAAATCCGGGTAAATTGTGTTAATTGAAACACATGGAAATTCCTTGAGTGTTCCCTTTAGTGTAAGAGAGAGATTTTGTGGTCAGGTTTTGAAAACCCGAGGGTTTGGTCCGAGAGAAATCGGTCAGGAGTGAGTATTTTGGGAGTCGGTGGTGTTGTTTATCGACTGAATTTTTCCCAACTGGTTGAATAACCTCTAAGGATGTGTTCCCCACGACACAATGTCGAGCCTATGCTTTATGTGATTTCATTATTGTGCCGAGTAACTCGTTCGAGTCAGGAAACCGATGGTGTGAATATGCCGAATGGTGTTGAGAGTATATGGCCGAGCGGCCAAGAAATTAGGAAGTGCCACTGCTTATGACGAAATTGGCTAAGTTAAATGAGGAACATGGTACGTTTTAGAAATTGAATCCCCAAATATATATTAAATTCTGCGATGAGGTTGTAATCAGGTGCGACCTGACTTTTGTGTCTTGCCGACTGGAATTGTGGTGCGGTCAGTAAACCACTTGAGTGGTGAATCCTTGCCGAGTGGAATTGTGGTTCGGTCGGTGAATGCTTGTGGAAGCACAGTCATGTGAGTGATTGAGACAGCAATTTTCTGAGTTATGTATATAAGGTAAGTTACCGATTGAATTTCGAGGACGAAATTCTTTTGAGAGGGGGAGAACTGTAACATCCCGATTTAATAATTAATTGCCGAATGAAAATAAATCATTGAAATAATAATTGCAAGGTGGGAAAATTATTTATTAATTATAATTAACTTAATTAACTCAACTTAAGAAATAATGACTGGTTAAGAGTGGTTAATTAATAATTGCTGGCTGATTGTGATTGGTGTACCGCTTCACGCTTTCCCACCCCACTCTTCCCTTCTCTCTCCGTGCATGCATATATGGGTACACTATCACTCATTCTTCCCCTTCAGACTTCTCTTCCTTCTGTTTTCTCTCCTTTCTTCTTCGCTCTTCATTCCCCTTCTCTTCTTCTTTCTTCTCTGCTCGCTGTTTCCGTGGGTCCGCAACAATGGTGGCTGAGGATCGGAGTCCTCCTTCCTTACTCGACGAGCCAGTGAGGGTGAGGGTGTGCATCCCCTCTGCATGCAACCTGTCTCCTTCCTTGTTCCTTCATTCCTTCGTCGGCTTCCCTCCTTCTTCCTCTCCTTGCTCGAAGCTGCCAAGTCTCAGTGGAGATCTGCGCTTTGAGGAGCTTCAAGGTGGTTGGAGTGTTCACAGCGTTGTGATGGAGCCATTCCAGGGAGCGAGCCGAGAGCTGGCGTCTTGGGCCTCCCCTGCTCTTGCATGCAGATGTGCTAAGAGTGACTCAGTGTTCCTTTGGAACTGAGCGTCGTGTTGACCGACTGAAAGCTTCAGTCCAGGTAGGGGGGTATCTTCTATCTTAAATGCATGGGTTATGAACGGGTTACGGGTGTCAATGGTTTGCTGACTTTATGTCTGATTCTATGTCTACTTGCATGGTGAGTATATGATACCGAATGCATGGTGACTTGGTGTGGAGTAATGTATGTTTGATTCCATATATGAAATGCATGTTAATAGCCTTGAGAATATTGCATGATTACATGAAATGAATGTGTTGCACTGCAGTTAATGATTACTGTGTGGTTTCTGGGATGTGCAAGTTACTGTGAGCTTGAAATGTTGACTGCATGTGTGAGGATGTGAAATTAGTAAATCTGACAGTGTTCAATACCGACTGCATGAGATGCATGTGCTGTTGCGTTTTGGTGATGTGCTATACCAATTGCATGAGATGCATGTACTGTTGGGTTTTGGTGATGTTCTATACCGATTGCATGAGATGCATGTGTTGTTGAGTTCTGTTAATGCCTGGCACCGATTGCATGAGATGCATGTATGGCTGTGTATATGAACTCTGTGTTGTGTGATGAATTCGCGTGTGGCGCATGGGATGCGTTTGTGCTGGGAGCACGTAGTGTAAGACACTACCATCGGTTATTAAAGCGTGGGACGCTATGAAATCCTTGAGTGGTACTCAAGGTAGCCCTTGAGTGGGACTCGGGCTGCCTGTGAACACCTCCGTTGGCGCTGAGAGCGTTGGTGTCACCTGTGGGCAAACGGTTGGGTACCTGTAAAACAGCCAAGCAGCTGGGAGCTGATTTGATAGCTGAGAGCTATGTATAAAAAGGCTGAGAGCCTACGTTGCAACGTCTAAACCGATACACACGAATGCGGAACCGAGTGAAATACTATGTGCCTATTAACTGTTGATATTGTTTGGAATTGGTTATGCATGCGAAGGTGTTAATGAGATGATGAATGTTTATAACCGAGTGAAATACTCTGTGTGTATTAACTGATTGATATTGTTTGGAATTGATTATGCATGTGATGATGTTAATGAAAGGATGAATCTGTATAACCGAGTGAATACTCTGTGTATATGTATTACTGATGCTGACTGGAATTTGATTATGCGTATGATGATGTTAAGGAGATGATGAATGGATATAACCGAGAGAGTATTCTGTGTGTATACGTAGTTGATGCTGATTGAAGTTTGCTCCATGAATATGTGTTAATGTTATTGAAATGTTATGCGTATATAGCCGAGTGAGAACTGTTAGATTCTGATTGGAAAATGTTGAATATGTGCGTTCTGATTCGTTGGTATTATCATGTTGCTGATTGTTGTTATATTAATGTTATTGGCTGTATATGTGCACCTAGCCGAGTGGTGACTGATGAATTCCGATCGGTAAGAGTTTGATGTGTGTCCTGGTTGATTGGTATTGCTTTGACTTTAATCGTTGCCATGTATGATTGAGTGTATATAAATACTGCTGTATAATTGTGGGACAACCCGAGTCAGTATCTATCATTTAATATCTAAGATGCTTACCCCTACACCATTTTTCAGTGTGTGCAGGTCGTGCTCAAATATGATGATAGGGTCTCAAGTCCGAGTGTAGTGCACTCCGACTGTTGAGTACTTGTATTGCATTATTATGTTCTGTCCGTGTAGCCTTGGCCGGCTCTCATGTAAAATGACGATTAAATATATTCATTTATAAAGATAGAATAGTCATGGTGTCACTTGTATGGTATCGTAAGTATTGGTAAATGCATAATATCAAGATAATGGGTATTCCGAGTATATGGTTACATGTTTATGGGTCGGTAGATTGGAATTGTGGGTATATCTATGTTTCTGGGAACATATATTCGTACATATGTACTCTATGTTGATTTGATGCGTCTTTCGACTGGAATGTGTTGTTAAATGATTTGAAGGTTGTTGATGAATGAATTGTGCTGAGTTGATGATTCCGAGCGAGACTATAGTATTTGGGTATTTCCGAATGAATACGCTGAGTGATCCCGAGTGAAAAATATAGGTAAACCCGAGTAAGGTAGAGTTTGTATTTCCGAGTGAAAACCTTGAGGGATTCTCTTCTGAGAGAGGAGTTAGTGTAGTGGTTTAAAATGGAATGGGTTCCGAGTGTAAGATGTTTATAATCCGAGTGAATGATGTAAAATCCGAGTGAGTGAGGATCTGTAGACCGAGTGGTTTATACTTGTGACCTATATGAATGAAATGAGGAGTTGTGAGGACCCCCGAGTGAAGTACGAGCGTGATGATTTACCGGGTGAACCCATGTCCCAAATCCGAGTAAGAAATTACCTTGTACCGTGTCCGCCCCAGCGAATTAGACTTAGCTCCAGCGAGTGTGTGTTTGGAAAGGCTTTCGTGTTGGCATCGCTTAAGCGAATCGTGCCTCGCCCGAGCGACTAGAGCTGTTTCGCCCAAGCGTGTGAGATCGAGCTGAAGCGAGTGGGCGCTGTTTGTGGATTTCGCCCAGGCGCTGATGTGCTTTGCTGAACCAAATGGGTCGGTTCAAGCCTTGTTCCTTCCACTGATTTCTTTACGTGTGAATATTCTTTTATTTCCCCCGCCTTCCTCTTCTTTTTCTATTCCGATTGACCAGTGGTTGTTTTTGTGAAAATTTTCCCTATTTTTAGGTTTATTACTTATTAAAATTAGGGTGTTACAGGAGGCTTGTTGGGCAATTTGATTTTCTAGTATTTTGTTATGTGTGGCAAGAGAATCCACTTTTGAAGCCAAGTTTTTTATTGCATCAGAGAATTCATCATTTTGTTTAAGTTGAGTAGCTATAAATGTCTCCATCAAGGATTCTAGCTTTGATTTTTATGGAATATAGGTTCCTTGTTGAGGTTTATAGTTACTTTGATTACCTTGGAATTGAGGTGGCCTATTTTGGAAGCCAGGTGGACCTTGTGGAGGTCTGTAGTTACCTTGATAATTTCCACCATAGTTTCCAATAGAATCCACCTGATGCATTTCTTGTTCTTGATTAAGGGTCATTGCTAAATGGCAGTTTGCCCATGTCCTGAAACACCACAAACTTCACAAACAATATTAGTAGCACCTGTTGACCCTATTTTATCGAGTTTTAATGTTAATGCTTCAACTTTGGCAAAAAGTAGGGAAAGAGCATCAACAGAGTACTTACCTGGTGTTTTAGCAGGTAATCCTCTCTCAGAGTTCCACTGGTGAGTGTTTTGAGCTATTTCCTCAATCAGGTTCTCAGCTTCATCAACATTTTTACTCATGAAGGCTCCTCCAGCTGCAGCATCTAAAGAGATCTTTTGTGTGGAAGTTAGTCCATTATAGAAAATATGGATTGTCAACCACCTTTCTATCCCATGGTGAGGACATTCTCTTAGCATCTCCCTGTATCTTTCCCAGGCTTCATATAAGGATTAATCATCTTTTTGTGAGAAATTTATGATTTATTTTCTCAGCACATTGGTCTTGTTCCTTGGGTACCATTTATTGATAAAAGCACTGGACAATTGTTCCCAAGTCGTGATGGATCCTTCAGGAAGAGAGTATAACCACGCCCTCGCTTTATCTCTTAAAGAGAAAGGGAAGAGTCTTAAGCGAATAGCATCATTGGTGGCTCCGTTCATCTTCAGGGTATCACAGTATTCAAGTAAGATTTGAAGGTGAAGATTTGGATCTTCAGAGGGTAATCCTCCGAATTGGTTTTGTTGAACCATTGAGAGTAATGAAGGCTTCAAAATTGTTAGCCTCCACTGTGGGTCTAAGGATGCTAGATCCTCTTCCATTTGTACTTGGAGCGGCAAAATCTCTTAAGGCTCTATTTTGGTCTGCCATTTCTTTTTCTTTTTGTTGTTTTTGTTGTTTTCTTAAACCTCTAAGGGTACGTTCTATCTCAGGGTCAAATCCTAAGTTTAGATCGACACTACGGCTTCGTCGCATAAAAAGAAAGTAAATGACAAATAAAACAAATAATCACAAAAATAAAATAACAACAGATACACAAAATAAAGAACAAAATACAAAATTACAAACAAAAAAAAATAAAGATAAAAATAAAAATAAAAATAAAAATGTTAACAAGTATGATCTAATCGAATTTCAATATTGCCGATATTTGAGGGACAACAGTCCCCGGCAACGGCGCCAAAAACTTGACAGGGCCCGCAAGCGCACGGGTTATGTCGTGTAATATAAAAGATTATCGTTCTCCACAGGGACTGTGTTCAAAGTATCAGTATATTGAAATTTAATTATCCACACAAATGATTTTTAAGGTTTTTGTAAAATAAAACACAAAATTAAGTTGCTCAGAATACGAATAAATAAACAAAATTTTCTAGACACTTCAAAATCAGAGTTGAGAATATCTTGGGATTTTGGGGGATCAAGACTCTATTTTACGTTAATGAATTTAACTTTTCATAAATAAGAATCAAATTAAGTTTTCCAAGGCGAATTTTCCTTAAGCTAATTAATATGTTCCTCTCGGAATCCTATTAATGTACCTAACCTATGGAAAGCGCTGCTTAATCCTTAGAAAAGGCCCATTATCGTTTTATGAAAATCCCTTTTTAAAATTCTCCAAAAGATTTTGATTACTTTCACGGTTTTACCAAGGTCACAAAAAGTATTTCAAAAACTTAGGCTTAGGTCAAAAACTTTCCAGTAACAGTAAATTTCTCGATTCTATTAATTACTTAAACTTACTAATATACCCGCAAGTATACAGTTTTATCACTTAGGTTCTTGTTAGGAATTACTAAGAGCATTGAGCATTTCTTAAACTAAATGGAAAATAGAAATTTATTTAATTTAAAGTTAAAATAATATTATCATAAAATATTATCACACCCCTTTTATCCCAAGATAATTAATTTAGTTACTCATGAAATAATTCAAATTCATATATATAATGGAAAAATAAAACATACAAGACATGGTAAAAATAAAAACTTACGGGTTTCTCTAAAAGCTCAGAATAATTTTACCACTGTATTTCCTTGTTGCAATATTCCTCCACCAATTAAAAATTGGAATACTCACTTTTACAATTCACAACTCTTAAAATAAAAGAAAGAAAAAGAAAATAAAAGAGAAATGGGACAAAGAAAGAAAATAAAAAGAAAGAAAATGAAAAAGAAAGGAATGGAACGGAGAAGAAAAATGAAGGAAATAAAAGAAAAGGAACGGAATGAAGCTGATGCTGTCCGTGCTAATCTTCGTGGCTTCATACCTCCCCTATTTATAGAAATGGGGAACGGTGGCTAGTGGGGTTTTTTATTATTTTTTCTTGTCAGCCGCCCCACTAAATCAAAAAAGCAACTTGGATACAGCCTGGACGGTGTTGTGAAACAGCTTGGATGGTGACAATTATAGGGAATGGCGGCTAGCTCATTGTTTTGTTGTCAGCCGCCCCCTCATAAGTCAAGGATCCACTTGGATAGTGGAAATCCAAGTCAGCATGGGCATTCGGTGGAAATATGGGGTCGGCTTTCTCTTTCTGACTCGGATTTAGTGCCTTAGTCGGTATACACCCACAGTGGGAAATAATCCGAGTGGAAAAGGTGCTCTTCGTACACAAAAGACTGAGTGAAAGCTTTGCTCGATGTTGCTTTGCTGGACGATGTTGAGTTGCTACACGTTATGGAGAGGAACTGGACGGTGTTGTTGCTGTGAGGAGCTGGTTGGTATTGTTGCTGTGAGGAGCTTGGTCGGTATTGGTTGGATGGAGCCGGTGTTGTAGCTGAGGGGTTGGATGGAGTCGGTGTTTGTGGCAGTGAAGAGAGCTGGACGAGCAAAGCAACTCTGATTGAAACATTCAATCGGAACCGATTAAATAATGACATGGAACCGATTGAAAAGTGATTCACTCGGAACAGATTAAAGAGTGACTCGGAACCTATTGAAACATTCATTCGGAACCGATTGAAAAGTGACTCACTCGGCATAGGTTCATGCCCTCCTTCTTTCACATGTGACCCACTCAGGATCGGGAAGTAAATGATTCAATCGAAACCTCTTAAAATGTTTCACTCGGCTATGTCTTTGGAAATGAACCACTCGGAGAGACCTTGCTCGGATTTGCTCAGGAATAATTCAGTGGAGAACAACCCTTCCTTCACTCATTCAAATGATACACTCAGACACCTTCAATCGGACACATTCACTCGGAAGTCTGACTTGCTTCTCACTCATAATGGCCTCAATCGTCAAGCAGCCCATTCGGTTGTATTCACTTAGGAGTCGGCTTTGCCTTTCACTCAGAAATTTAGAACTTGAGAGACTCTGGAATCTGGCCGATAGATTCTTTTCCTAGGTCCGAGCTTTGCTTTGCTCGGAAATGCAACTCTATGCTCCAACTCACTCGGAAGTGCCTTCCTCGGAGACTTCTTCAGTAGGTCTTAGTTTGAAACTTGAGAGTCTGCCCGAAAGAGACTCATTCCCGGTCGGACTCTTTCCTTGCTTGATAAGACACTTTCTCTGAAACTCACTACTCGGAAAGCCTTTGCCTGACAATTGTTCTTTGAAGTTCAGAGTTTCTTTCATTCGGAATCAACTCACTCGGGAGTCTTCCACTCAGAGGCATTTTTGTCCAGAAGAAGCAGTTGTTCCCCAAATCTAACCTGGTTCAATCAATATTCCTTCACTCGGACAATAGCTTTGGGCAGTATTTCTTCAAAGTCAGTCCCTTTTTTTCACTCGGAATGGTTGCAGTCGGACAGCTTCCACTCGGATTCACCTCCAACCGAGAAGTATTCCACTCGGCAATGCTCCATTCTCAGTCGTCCTACTCAGATTTGATCATTTCTGAGTCCTCCTACTCGGATTTGATCATTCTGAGTCGGAATTCAGCATAAAAAGAGAGTTCTTTCCACTTTGGGCTTGTTCTTCTTGTTTCTTTATCATTTTATGGTCGTTTTTCCCTTGTTATTGACCCTTTTATTACCTTAATTTCTCCAAAATAACATACCCAAGTAGAATATAGTGGAAAGAAAGCAAAAATCACAATAAATAAAGGAAATACAGTGCATAATGATTAAAATCCTAAGCAAACTAGATCTAATTTATTGTGTTATAAAGCACTTATCATTAAACTTAAGTGTATATTCTTTTAGCTTGATATAAATTGTAAATTACTTAGATTAAATTATTGAAATTATTTAAATAATATTCTTGAATTAATTAAGTTTAAATTAATCATTATTTTTCTAAGTACTCAAAATTGTGTGGTGATTAATTTGATATTATTACTTGAATATTACTTTAACTTCTTAAGTAAATTTATTTGCCATATATTAAGTGCTTATTATTTCGTCTTGTGCAATTTGTTATTACTTGTGATTAACTTATCATCTTCATCAAGTTTATTTATTAAAGAATCAAATTGAAAAGTATTCCAAGTAAAATTTTTAATACTCAATTCACCCCCCCACCCTCTTGAGTAATTGAGGCCACTTGGTTAACAGTGTAGCATCAGCCTGACGCGTAGCGTCAGGACCCTTCCTCAGCCCTATAAATAGGCCTTCTTCCATCACTTCCAGGCATCTCATTCTGTAATTGAGAGCTTCCTTTCTCTCTTTTTACTCGAGTTTTGACTGTTCTTTTATGAGTTTGTAAATCTAGAGTAATTCTAGATACTTGAGAGTGTTGTGTAGTATTGTGAGCTTTTGTATTGTGAAGAGTTGCAATCATTCATAACTTCTACAAGTGTTGTTTTCCCTTTTACCATGTGTAACTATATTGTTTATGTTGGAATTTGGTGAATCAATCTATTATATGATGTTGTGATTATGACCTCTGTATGTTTATGATGCAAGTACCATGTTAGTATTTCAATCTTTTATTAGTGTGAACGTCAAACGGGAGAATGATTAATCACGTTGTATTAAAATCTGTTTTAATGTAAGTAAAAGTTGAAATACCCTTGATATGCCAGTTATTAGGGATAGAATTGGTGATTATTGTTGCTATAAAGCCAGGACTTAATGCAAGTTTTTGCTAAGAAAGCTTCTGAGGGATCAGACTTTACGGTGACTACTTAGAATTTATATCATGAGGGATCGGTTATAATGACTTTAAGCTGCAATAACATGAACTTGATAATTAAATATGTATATTTGTAATCATTTCATTATATTTTATTACGAGGATCCTAATTCCAACATAATTTGTCAATCTGTGTTTTTACCTTAAGTATCTAAGTTATTCTGAATTACATCTCAACTTTCTAGATAGATTTTATCTTTACCATCTTTTTACCACATGAACAAATCAATCATCAAATTTTGTGAATATTGTATAAATTGTTTATAAATCATTCTTTTATTAACAAGTTTTGATAAATTTACCATAGTAAATAAGAATTACTGTAAATTACTGGAATATTCAATCCTTGTGGGAACGATATCTAAATTTGAAAACTATAAATGATTGGTGCGCTTGCCAATAAATAGACCCAACAGTATTTTAGCGTTAAACAAGTTTTCTGGCGCCGATGCTGGGGATTGAATTATTTTAGTAAAACAATAAATTTTTAATTACTATGGTAAATATTTTTTTTACTTTTTACATTTAATTATTCATTCATTCATTTACTTTATCTTTAATTATTTACTACACTAACTTTTTCCATTTAGTTTGTTTATGCAAACTCGATCTTCTGCAGGGAAAGTGTTCTTTGATCCTGAGATCGAGAAGTTTATAAAGAAACTCAAAGCTTTAAAATCTAAAAAAAACAAACTACTTCTTCTTCAACTTCATCTTCTTTTGAAAATTTTGAAAAATCTAATATGGCTGCTGAACAAAGAAGAACATTGGGACAGTTTGTTGCTATAAATAGACCACCCCGTGTTTCGGGGATGTACCAAGGACCTATTGCTGCTGTAGAGATTAAACCAGCCACTCTTAACATTATTCAAAATAATCAATTTGTTGGCTTAAATAATAAGGAACCTTATGAACATTTAACTATTTTTTATGAGTTATGCAGCACAATTAGTTTCGAACCCAATCAAGAAGAATTTGTTTACATGAGATTGTTTCCTTTTTCTTTGATTGGGAAAGCTAAAGAATGGTTTAAATCTTGTCCACCCGGTAGTTTTGTAAACTGGTCCGATGTTGAAACAAAATTTTTGGAAAGATTTTATTCACCTTCAAAATATTTTGAAGCAATGACAGCCATACATTCTTTTTCACAAAATCACGATGAATCACTTGGTGAAGCATGGGAAAGATTCAAAGCGCTTCTTAGGAAATGTCCAAACCATAATTTGGATGATGCTGGGAAGGTAAGAATCGTTTATCATGGTTTATTGCCTCAGTTCAAGATGATGTTAGATGCATGTGCAGGTGGTTCTTTAATGAATAAAACTGTTGAAGAAGCAATATCAATCATGGAGTCTATGTCAACCAGTGACCATCAAGCAAAGCATGAAAGAGGTAGAACACCAAGGAAGCCAGGTATGCTTGAGTTGGGATTGAATGATACAGTTTTAGCTTAGCAAAAATTGCTAACACAACAAATGGAGGCGATGAGCAAATAATTAGAAAAACTTCAAATTGATCAAGTATCATCACCACCCCCCGCTCAATTGAAACAATGTGTGCATTGCATGGGCGAACAACCATGTGGTTATTGTGCCCCTGATGGAAATAATCAAGAACAAGCCAATTTTCTGATTCACCAAAGAATACCTTTAGGTACTTTTCCTATCAATCTTGGTAATTCTTTTCCTAACAATTACCCACAGGGTTGGCAGAATCAGAACCTTGGCTGGAAACAAGATGTTGGACCTTCCAACAGACCTCCTAATAATCAATTCAAACAACAACAACCATAATCTAATCAAACAGCAAGGCTAACTAGGATAAAGGAATCTATCCAAAAATTGCTATAATATATGCAAACAAATAAAGCCGCACGTAAAGCGTCGGATATGCAATTGGGACAGTTAGCAAAGGAAGTAGCCGACATGAAAAGCTTTGGTTTTTCTACAAATACTCAAAATCCAAGAGAGAAATGTAAGGCTATTTTTACAAGAAGTGGTAAAGTTGTAGGAAATGATTGTAAAGAAAATGAAAAAGAAGAGAAAAAAGAGAAAAGTGAAAAAAAGAAGAAAAAGGGAGTGAAGAAAAAAATGAAGAAAAAGATGTTGATGAAATAAAAGATGATGAAAAAGAAAAAAAATCAAAAAAATAAAAATAAAAAAATCAGTATTTGGGTCAGACACCTCCAGTTAAGGATCTACCTTATCCACATGCACCATCAAGAAAGGATAAGGAAAAAGAATACAAAAGATTCCTTGAAATTTTTAAGCAATTACACATAAACATCCCATTTTCTGAGGCATTGGAACAGATGCCAACCTATGCAAAGTTTATGAAAGAATTACTTACCAAAAAGATGAGGTATAATGAGGAAATTTTTGAACTTGAAGCAGGTTGCAGTGCTATTTTACAATATAACATGCCAGAAAAGTCAAAAGACCCCAGAAGTTTCACCATTCCTATCTCCATTGGAGGTGTAAATATTGGGAAGGCCTTGTTAGACTTAAGGGCTAGCATTAATCTAATGCCTCTAAGCATGATGAAACGAATTGGTGATCTCGATCCATAGAGAACAAAAATGACTCTGTAATTGGCTGATAGATCAATCAAGAAACCCTACGGTATTGTTGAAGATGTACTTGTAAAAGTTGACAAGTTCAACTTCCCTGTTGACTTTGTGGTTTTAGACATGGAATAGGATACTAAAGTTCCCCTGATCCTGGGAAGACCATTTATGAAGACTGATAGGGTGCTTATTGATGTAGATAATAGGAAACTGGTAGTAAGAGTACATGATGAAGAGGTGAACTTTGATGTTTTCAAAACCATGAAACATCCCAACTCAAAACAAGACTATTTTAAAGTAGATATTCTTGATGAAGTTTGTCTTTCCATATCCAAAGGTATGTTAATTTCTGACCCTTTAAATAAATTATTAACTAACTCTATGGAATGTTTGAGTGAAGAAGAAGAGAGATAGGTGGACAGGTATCTTGAAGACCTTGATCAAGGGAAAGAAATTTCCCCTGGATCAAGAAAAATTGAAGAGATCCAAGAAGTACCTGTTGAAGAAATCCAGAGACTTGAACTGAAAGTGCTACCTTTCAACCTAAAGTACATATTTTTGAAAGAAGGTAACCTAAAACCAGTAATTATTAGTAATTTGTTAAGTGAAACATAAGAAGAAAAACTGGTAGAAGTGTTGAAAAGAAATCAAGAAGCAATCGGATGGACACTTGAAGATCTGAAAGGTATAAGTCCATCATACTGCATGCATAAGATTTTGTTGGAAGATGATTTTCAACCTGTTGCTCAACCTCAAAGGCGCCTCAATCCAACCATGAAAGAGGTAACCAAAAAGGAGGTTTTGAAATTGTTGAAAGCAGGTATTATCTATTCCATTTCTGATAGTGCATGGGTAAGTCTTGTACAAGTTGTTCCAAAAAAGGGTGGTATGATAGTAATTGTTAATGATAAAAATGAATTAATCCTAACAAGAACTATCACGAGTTAGAGAATGTGTATTGATTATATAAAATTAAATCAAGCAACAAGAAAAGATCATCTTCCACTCCCTTTTATGGATCAAATGCTTGAAAGATTGTCTGGACAGGTTTACTATTATTTTCTTGATGGATACTCTGGATATAATCAAATTTCTAGAAAAGACTGCTTTTACATGTCCTTTTAGCATATTTGCTTATAGAAAAATGCCATTCGGATTGTGTAATGCACATGCTACTTTTTAGAGATGCATGTTTGCTATTTTTGCAGATCTAATTGAAAAGAGCATGGAGATTTTCATGGATGATTTCTCAGTCTTTGGGAATTCATTTGAAACATGTCTAACCAACTTGGACACCGTATTGAGGTGGCGTATTGAAACAAATTTGGTGCTAAATTAGGAGAAATGTCACTTCATGGTGAAAGAAGGTATTGTACTTGGTCACAAGATTTCTTCTAGAGGTATTGAAGTAGACTAAGCCAAGATTGAGGTAATCTCTAAACTCCCACCCCCTATAAATGTAAAAAGTATTAGAAGTTTCTTAAGACATGCTGGATTCTATAGAAGGTTTATTCAAGATTTTTCAAAAATTGCTAAACCTTTAACAAATCTTCTAAATAAAGATGTTGATTTCAAGTTTGATGAAGCATGTCTTAAAGCTTTAATTCCTTGAAAGAAAAATTGGCTTTTTCCCCTATAATTGTTGCTCCTAATTGGAACTTACCCTTTGAACTTATGTGTGATGCAAGTGATTATGCTGTGGGAGTAGTTTTAGGTCAAAGATATGAAAAAGTTTTTAGGGTTATACACTATACTAGTAAAGTTTTAAATGAAAATCAAATAAATTATGCAACTACTGAAAAAGAATTACTAGCCATAGTATATGCCTTAGAAAAATTTAAATCATACTTGATTGGTTCAAAAATAATTATTTTTACTGATCATGCGGCAATCAAGTACCTTTTGACCAAAACTGATTCTAAACCTCAGTTAATCCGATGGATTCTGCTCCTTCAGGAATATGATCTTGAAATCAAAGATAAAAAAGGTAGTGAAAATATGGTCGCTGACTATCTTTCTAGATTGATGAATGATGAGGTGACTGCTAAAGAAAAAGACATTCTGGAAGAATTTCCTAATGAAAACCTTTTTGAAATCACAAAACAGCCATGGTTTGCTGATATGGCCAATTTTAAAGCAGCGGGAATTCTTCCAAATAATTTAACTTGGCAGCAAAGAAAAAAAATTTCAAAGATGCAAAATATTTTGTTTGGGATGACCCTCATCTATTCAAAATTGGTGTGGATAATTTGCTACGTCGTTGTGTACCCGATTGGGAAAAGAAAGATGTGTTGTGGCATTGCCACAAATCACCTTATAGAGGACATTTTAATGGTAAGAGGACTGCTGTAAAAATTCTTCAATCAGGTTTGTATTGGCCTTCCATTTTTAAGGATTCTCACTCATTTGTGCAAGCTTGTGATAACTGCCAAAGAACAGGTAATGTCAATAGAAGGCAAGAAATGCCTCTCATAAATATTTAGGAAGTTAAGGTATTTGATTGTTGGGGTATTGATTTCATGGGACCCTTCCCTTACTCTCAATTCACTCAATATATCCTTTTGGCAGTTGATTATGTTTCAAAATGGTTATAAGCAATCGCTTCACCTAATGCTGACACTAAAACTGTAGTGAATTTCTTGAAGAAAAACATTTTCTGTAGGTTTGGAACACCAAGAACCTTGATCAGCGATGGAGGATCACACTTTTGTAATAAAGTTCTTCAGAAGGTGTTACAACATTATGGAGTGAGACATAAAGTGGCCATAACATATCATCCACAAAGCAATGGACAGGCTGAGATTTCAAATCATGAAGTGAAAAGAATTTTGGAAAAAAACTGTGTCTTCCTCCAGAAAGGATTGGTCACAAAAGCTTGATGATGCACTCTGGGCATACAGAACTGTATTCAAAACCCCTATTGGCCTTTCTTCTTTCCAAATAGTCTATGGAAAAGCTTATCATCTTCCAGTAGAGATGGAACATAAAGCATATTGGGCCTTAAAATTCCTCAACTTTGATCTAAACACAGCAGCTGACAAAAGAAAGTTGTAGTTACTTGAGTTAGAGGAAATGAGAACAATGCTTATGAGTCATCTAGAAGTTACAAAAATAAGGTGAAAGCCTACCATGACAAGAAAATTAAGAATAGACACTTCACACCAGGTCAGCAAGTTTTATTGGTTAATTCAAGATTAAGACTGTTTCCTGGTAAATTAAAATCTAAGTGGTCAGGCCCATTTGTGATTAAGGAAGTTAAATCTTATGGAGGAGTTGAAATTGAAGATTGACGTGAATATTTTTACAGTCGTGATTCCGTCAAATTAGTACATTAAAATTAATTAATGTAGTACTAGGGTGTCAACCTAGGTCGTTCTCTCAAGGATCAACACAAAAATTTAGGAAAAATCAAGTTTAAAATTAATTTTTACAAACTGAATTTTAACAAACATACAAATACAATTGGGGGGGGGTTGATTGATTTTGTTGTCACAATTAAAATTAAAACAAAGTAAATATAGGATTTAAAACAATAAATAACAAGCGATTGATTTTCTTGGAGTATTGTAAATAAATTTATCCTTGGTTCACTAAAGATAATTTGTATACTTTCATTACTGTTAATTTCTTAGCTCAATTTGAATTAATCAACTAAGTGTCTTTTTCAATTCATAATTCCTTTACTTTTATTTAAAAATAAATATTTTAATCAATCATCCTAATTAAGCAAAAGGAGTCAAGATCGTAAAATCTAGGAATTATTGAGCATATGTAAAAACATCGCCTACATACATAATCTATTCTCATATTATGGAATTAAGCAAACCATAATTATTAAAAGTGATTATGAAAATATTCATTAAGCATGCATATTTCCTTAATCCATTCTAATTTAAAATCTTATTTTATTCCATTGAATAATTAAACCGATTAAGCATACAAATTTAATTAAACAGAATGGAATTAAATAAGCAGAGTAAGATTATGAAGAAATAACAATAACAAAAACATACTATATTAAAAATAATGACCTCAAAATTACATTAGAATATTCTTCAAGAAAATCAATCTAGGGGTTTTAGCCCTCTATAATTAAAACAAACTGAAAATAAAAAGATCCTAACTCGGAAATGAAGAACTTGCTGGAAGAAGAAATGCAAACAGAGAAGAGTAAGAAATGAAGAACGAATGGTTTCTGAAGGAAATTGTTCTGATGCCTTTGAAAACCTTCTCATGGTGCCTATTTATAGCAATCCAAAAGCAAGCCAATGCCATAAACAATTGTAATGGAGGTTGCACTCATCAATTAACAAGTCCTTTGTGTTCCATTATCATCTTCAGTGCTCCATTATCAACTTTAGTGCCTTGCCCACCATCCAAAAGCTCGAAAACGTGATCCTGGGCCAATAATTCACTCATGAATCGATTCAATGGTGAAATGAATCGATTCATGCGTTCCAAATGCAATTCTGGCCTAAAAATTAATGTATGAATCGATTCAAATATGGGAAGAATCTATTCAACCCTTTAAAACCCAAATGAATCGATTCAAAGTGCTGATGAATGGATTCAAGCTTAAAAAATTCACATCCTGGGTGCATTAAACCGTATGAATCGATTCAAGTGGGGGATGAATCGATTCATCCACCTGATTCTCCATTCTTTGTGTATTTTTCCACCCTTTTTGAGATCCTTTTGCATATTCCTTGATTCCTTTGATCCTTAGGCACTTTGATCTTCATTTTGGATTAGAATTCTTGAGTTCTTGGATCCATTTTCTTTTGGCACATATTAAAAATCAAATATTACATAAAGCTCAAATGATGAAAATGTGTTAAAATACAATTTATTACACACTAAGTGATGGCAAATTATACATATTTAAAGTGAAGAATTAAAGATAAATCATGCATCATCAAATACTCCCACACTTATTCTTTTGCACTCCCGGGCAAAATCAAAATAAAAACAAGTATCACAATTTATTGAAAACATTAAGTTGAAAACAACACACAGAATTGGCATGAAATCTTAGGAATATACAGAAAAACAAAAGTTATTCAACATGCAAGATATAGAGCATCAAGATATATATAAAAATCATTCAAACACTTAGGCATGTGAAAATTAAATTAAACTGAAAAGAAGATCATAAGTGATAGAACCTCACAAGACATACTCTCAACTCTCAAGTGTTTAAGGTTTGTGTATACTCTCTAAA
Source organism: Clitoria ternatea (assembly GCA_037962975.1). Lineage (NCBI taxonomy): Eukaryota > Viridiplantae > Streptophyta > Magnoliopsida > Fabales > Fabaceae > Clitoria > Clitoria ternatea. Next base: position 48,434,911 of record CM075673.1, read on the forward strand.
CATTTCCTGAAAAACAAACAGTCTAAAAATTTGGAAAGTTTCTCAATTCCACAATCAACACAAATGCATGTATAGATCAACAGGGCTTTGTAGGGTTGTATTGTGGCCAAGATTAAAATGGATGGAAATTTTTTTTTTAAAATACCAAAAAGAATAATGAAGCAATTAATTTAACTGGCAAACAGTGAGGGTAAAACATTTATTGTATGATATTAGGTCGCAATCATAATATTTTTTTATTATTATTAATGAGATTGCATAACACTTGGAACAAGAGTTGCAATTCCTTTTTGCACACCCCCACACTTATTTGAATGCCTGTTTTTGACTTGATTCCAAAGCTCCAATATATTCCTTAAGGTAGGTATATTTTTGGTTTTTCATCCATGGCTTATTTGAGCTGCAACAAGGAAACAGTTAAATAGGCTCACAATGGATAGCAAGAGATAATTTATTCATGGTAGGCTTATATGGCTTAGTGGCTCAATTGAACAAAATGCCTGTATCATTTCAAGTATCATCAAGAAACAAGACAAAAATTAGGATGTAAGCTTTCAGGAATTAATCACACATGAAAGAATTCAGATGGCGTAAAGTGATCCATCAAATTTTAAGGTTCAAAAATCTCACAAGGTATAATTCTATCATATATGATCATCTATCAATTATCATGTCATTCTCATCATACCAAAATTGCTTGAGTTCAAATTATAACATATCATTAAGCTCATATCAGACATGAAAAAATTTACCTGTTACTCATGCATATCTTAAAATTCCAATAAAACATGCCTTTTTAAAACAAAAACACACACAAAATCTTTTATTTTTAATTCTTTTTTTAACATAGTCACACAAAATTAATCACACAAAATTAATCACACAACAACAAAACAATATACAACAATATTTCCACCTCCACACTTAAATCATACATTGTCCTCAATGTAAGACAGAGCATACAAAATAGACAATATAATGAAAAAGTAAAAAGATGGGTAAGAAAAACTCCCTCAAGGGGGATCAAGAAGCGGTTCCCCCAAAGCATGTTCCTCCATTGTAACATCCACAAGTGAAGGATTTTCATGAAATGGCTTCAAACGTTGTCCATTAACCTTGAAGCTTTTATTGGAGTTTTCACTTTTTATTTCCATAGCTCCATGGGGAAATACATTAGTAACAATGAAAGATCCTTCCCATTTGGAGCGCAATTTTCCGGCCATCAGTTTCAACCGGGAATTAAACAGTAGCACTTTCTGTCCAGCAGTAAAATCCTTTTTAGCTATTGAGCTATCATGGAATCTCTTTGTTTTCTCGTTATAGAACCTCGAGTTCTCATAAGCTGCTAAACGGATCTCATCAAGCTCATTCAGTTGTAATTTTCTTTCTTTACCTGCTTGATCAAGTGCTAAGTTGCAAGCTTTTACAGCCCAATAAGCACGATGCTCAATCTCCACTGGAAGATGACATGCCTTACCAAAAACAATTCTATAGGGAGACATTCCTATAGGTGCTTTAAAAGCTGTTCTATGTGCCCAAAGAGCATCATCCAGTTTCCTGCTCCAATCCTTTTTATTAGGCTGTACTATCTTTTCAAAGATTCTTTTGATTTCTCTGTTAGAGACTTCTGCTTGTCCATTGGTTTGAGGGTGATATGGAGTAGAGACTCTATGAACAACCCCATACTTCCTGAGCATAGCTTGCATGGTCCTGTTGCAGAAGTGTGTTCCTTGATCACTAATGATTGCTCTCGGGATGCCAAACCTGCAAAAAATTTGAGATCTAACAAAATCCACAACAACTCGAGCATCATTAGTTCCGGTGGCTTTAGCTTTCACCCATTTAGAAACATAATCTACAGCCAATAAAATGTAAGTAAAACCAAAGGATGGAGGAAATGGACCCATAAAATCAATGCCCCAAACATCAAATACTTCACAAAACAACATAGGTTGCTGAGGCATCTGTTGTCTCCATGTGGTAGCATTACTGGCTCTTTGGCATTTCTCACAGGTGTTACAAATTCTCCATGCATCCTTAAAAATTATGGGCCAATATAAACCAGAATCCAACACCTTCCTTGCTGTTCTTTGTGGACCAAAATGTCCACCAACTGGTGAAGCATGGCAGAATTGAAGAACTGATTCTATTTCATTATCGGGAATGCATCTTCGAATCACCTGATCATTACACAATTTCCACAAATATGGGTCATCCCAAATATAATACTTTGTATCACTTTTTAATTTTGAAATTTGGTTTCTGGATGCACATGGTGGAAAAACAGAAGCAACAAGATAATTTACAATGTTAGCAAACCAAGGTGTATCAAAAGAGTTAGAAATACTCATGAGGTGTTCATCGGGAAAATGGTCCTGAATAGGTGCCGAATCAGGAGCATTCTCAATTCTGCTTAAATGGTCTACCACAAGGTTTTGTGTTCCACTTCTGTCATGAATTTCCAAGTCAAACTCTTGGAGCAAAAGCATCCAACGAATTAATCTTGGCTTGGACTCACCTTTCTTCAACAAGTACTTCAGAGCTGCATGGTCAGTAAAGACAACTACTCGAGAACCGAGTAGGTAAGATCTGAACTTATCTAATGCAAAAACAATGGACAAGAGCTCTTTTTCAGTGGTGGTGTAATTTACCTGGGCAGCATCTAAAGTTTTAGATGCATAGTAGATGACCCTAGGCTGCTTGTCAATCTTTTGACCAAGGACAGCTCCCAATGCATAATTAGAGGCATCACACATCAACTCAAATGGGGCTGTCCAAACAGGTGCTTGAATTATTGGGGTAGTGGTCAATGCTTGCTTGAGGCAATTAAAAGCCTCCTGACACTTTTCATCAAACTCAAATACCACATCCTTTTGAAGCAGACTGGATAGTGGCCTAGCCTTCTTGCTAAAATCCTTTATGAATCTTCTATGGAATCCTGCATGACCAAGAAAAGAATGAACCTCTCGAATACAAGAGGGGTAAGGCAAATGAGATATAACTTCTATCTTGGCAGGATCTACCTCAATTCCTTTCTCAGAGATTACATGCCCTAAAACTATTCCTTGTTTTACCATAAAATGACATTTTTCATAGTTCAAGACAAGGTTAGTTTCAATACATCTGCTTAAAACTTTATCCAAACTATCAAGGCATGCATTAAATGAAGATCCATAGACAGTAAAATCATCCATAAACACCTCTATGCAATTTTCAATGAAATCGTGAAAAATAGTTATCATGCATCTTTGGAAAGTTCCAGGAGCATTGCATAGGCCAAATGGCATTCTCCTATAAGCAAATGTGCCAAAGGGACAGGTGAATGTGGTCTTTTCTTGATCCTTAGATGCAATGTGAATCTGAAAATATCCAGAGAATCCATCAAGAAAATAGTAGTGAGACTTACCTGCAAGACGCTCAAGCATTTGATCAATGAAGGGTAAAGGGAAATGGTCCTTCTTTGTTGCCTGGTTTAGTCTCCTGTAATCAATACAGACTCTCCAACTATTTTGCACTCTAGTTGGGATCAATTCATCCTTTTCATTTTTCACAACTGTGATCCCTGTTTTCTTAGGAACCACTTGAATCGGACTCACCCATCGGCTATCAAAGATAGGATAAATGATTCCTGCTTGTAGAAGCTTGGTAATCTCCTTCTTAACCACATCAAGGATTACAGGGTTGAGTCTCCTCTGGGGATGTCTTACTGCTTTAGTATTTTCCTCCAGGAATATTCTATGCATGCACATGGATGGACTAATTCCAGGAATGTCTGCCAATGTCCATCCTATAGCCTTCATATGTCTTTTCAATACCTGCAATAATTTTTCTTCTTGATTTTCATCAAGAGAAGTGGAAATTATCACCGGGAGCTGTTCATTATCCCCTAAGTATACATACTTTAGGTTCTCAGGTAGGGGTTTCAATTCTAACTTGGGTGCCTGCAAAATAGATGGAACTAACAAAGTAGATTTTGATTCTGCTGCTTGCACCTCAAAAATTTTGTTAGAATTTTCTTGAAATCCTGCATTTAGCTCCTTATGGTTAACAGATATATCTAAAAACTCTAAATCAAAAATTATGTATTTATCAATTTCAGCACAAATATCACAACTTTCAGAATCATTGCATGCAAAACATTTGTTTGAATCATCTATGCATTCCAAATCAACATTAGAAAAATATTCAAAAACTAGTTCATCAATAATGTCTATTTGGAAAACAGAATGATTTTCAGATGGGTATTTCATGGCATCAAGAATATTAAATTGAACTCTCGTGTCACCAAATTCCATAGAGAGAGTTCCAGAATGAACATCTATTTTGGTTCGAGCTGTTTTCAAAAATGGTCTTCCCAAAATGATAGGAACAGGAATTTGAGGCATACCTTCTTCCATATCAAGTATGAAAAAGTTAGCAGGGAAAACAAGTTGTTCTACCTGAACCAAAACATCCTCTATAACTCCAGCAGGGTAAGCAGTGCTCCTATTGGCTAGCTGAATTACTACACCAGTAGGTTGTAAATTTCCAAGAGACAATGATTTGAAAATAGACATAGGCATAACATTTATTGAAGCTCCTAAATCTAACATGCAATTTTCAAATTTGTTATTGCCTATGATACAAGGTATAGAAAACGTACCTGGATCTTTGCATTTCTCAGGAATATTTGAAATTTCCTTACCAAGCAGTGCAGATACATTTCTTCCCATGCTGATCCTTTCATTACCTTTGAGTCTCCTCTTGTGAGTACACAACTCTTTCAGAAATTTGGCATACTTAGGAATTTTCTTGATTGCATCAAGAAGAGGTATATTCACTTCCACTTTCCTGAAAGTATCCAAAATTTCTTTGTCCACTTCTTCCATCTTCTTACTTGGAATTGCTTTTGGTGGGAAAGGGAGAGGGATATGAGGTGGAATTTGGGGTGGTTGTATCTCAGATTTTCTTGAAGAGGGTACATCATTCTCAACTATTTCAGGCTTAGTTGTTTGTTTTTCAGGTTCCTTAGGTATGGGTGCTTCAAGGTTCTTACCTGATCTTAACTGAATTGCACTCACATTTCTTGGATTTGCAGCTGGTTGAGATGGTAATTTGTCAGAGTTTTGAGATTGTAACTGGCTTAATGATGAAGCCAATTGCCCAATTTGGTTGCTTAAACTCTGGATGGTAGCATCATTCCTCTATTGATACTCTAAGTTCTGTGTAGCCATTTGTTTCACCAGATCCTCCAAAGAAAGGCCATTTGTGGATGGTTGAGGTGTAGGTATTTGGAAGGTTGGTGCATTGTTTTGAAATGGGGGTTGGGGATTTTGGTTACCCCATCTCAAATTTGGATGTTCCTCCAACCTGGATTGTATCTGTTGGTAGAAAGGTCATGGTTTTGTTGTTGTTGTGGTGGTGGAGGTCTATCATAGTAGATGTTAGTTGTATAGGCTTGGGGACTATTATTATCCTTTTCTTGTAGAGAAGGAAAACAATCAGTGGGGTGCTCTTGTGAAGAGCAGATGCCACATACTTTAGCAGTCATGGATTTTTGATTTACTGCCAATTGTGTGACCAGAGTGGTGAGAGCATCAAGTTTCCTCTCCAATTTAATTCCAGATGAACTAGAATTGGAATCAAACATGGGTTTGAAAGAATCATTTCTCACACCAAATTGTTGAGAGTTAGATACCATCTTCTCAATCAGATTTCTTGCTTCAGCAGCAGTCATATCTCCTAAAGCTCCTCCACTTGTCGCATCAATCATGTTGCGATCAACGTGGTGCAGACCTTCATAGAAGTACTGAAGAAGAAGTTGTTCAGAAATTTGGTGGTGAGGGCAACTTGCACAGAGTTTTTTAAATCTCTCCCAATACTCATACAGACTTTCTCCAGAGAGTTGCCTGATGCCAGATATGTCTTTACGGATTACAGTTGTTCTAGAGGCAGGAAAGAATTTTTCCAAGAACATTTTCTTTAAGTCATTCCAACTTATGATTGATCTTGGAGCAAGGTAGTACAACCAATCCTTAGCAACACCCTCTAAAGAATGAGGAAACGCTTTAAGATAGACATGGTCTTCTTGAACGTTTTGGGGTTTCATTGTGGAGCACACAATATGGAATTCTTTGAGGTGTTTGTGCGGATCCTCACCCGCAAGACCATGAAACTTAGGCAACAAGTGTATAAGTCCGGTCTTAAGAATAAAAGGGACATCCTCATCTGGATATTGAATACATAAACTTTCGTATGTGAATTCAGGTGCAGCTAGTTCTCTAAGAGTTCTTTCACGAGGTTTAGCCATATCAGAAAAACTAGCAGTAGTACTTTCAGCAGATTCAGAAAAGATACTATCACTATCAATATTAACAAAGTTATTATTAAATCTAGCTTCTCTAATTAACCTATGAAAAGTTCTTTCAATTTCAGGATCAAATGAATATAAATACTCAAAAGTTCTTCTAGTCATACATAGCATACAACAAGATATTTGATCATCATGAGAAATAAATCATCAGAGTCCTAAATCATGCAAAAGAAATAAAATAAAACAAACAAACTAAAATTTTTTATTTTTTTATTTTTTATTTTTTATTTTTTATTTTTTTTATACAAAAAAAAATTAATCTAAAACAAGAATTTTTCCTAAAGATCGTTGATCCCCGGCTGCGGCGCCAAAATTTGACGTGAATATTTTCACAGTCGTGATTCCGTCAAATTAGTACATTAAAATTAATTAATGTAGTACTAGGGTGTCAACCTAGGTCGTTCTCTCAAGGATCAACATAAAAATTTAGGAAAAATCAAATTTAAAATTAATTTTTACAAACAGAATTTTAACAAACATACAAATACAATTGGGGGGGTTTGATTGATTTTGTTGTCACAATTAAAATTAAAACAAAGTAAATATAGGATTTAAAACAATAAATAACAAGCGATTGATTTTCTTGGAGTATTGTAAATAAATTTATCCTTGGTTCACTAAAGATAATTTGTATACTTTCATTACTGTTAATTTCTTAGCTCAATTTGAATTAATCAACTAAGCATCTTTTTCAATTCATAATTCCTTTACTTTCATTTAAAAATGAATATTTTAATCAATCATCCTAATTAAGCAAAAGGAGTCAAGATCGTAAAATCTAGGAATTATTGAGCATATGTAAAAACATCGCCTACATACATAATCTATTCTCATATTATGGAATTAAGCAAACCATAATTATTAAAAGTGATTATGAAAATATTCATTAAGCATGCATATTTCCTTAATCCATTCTAATTTAAAATCTTATTTTATTCCATTTGAATAATTAAACCGATTAAGCATACAAATTTAATTAAACAGAATGGAATTAAATAAGCAGAGTAAGATTACGAAGAAATAACAATAACAAAAACATACTATATTAAAAATAATGACCTCAAAATTACATTACAATATTCTTCAAGAAAATCAATCTAGGGGTTTTAGCCCTCCATAATTAAAACAAACTGAAAATAAAAAGATTCTAACTCGGAAATGAAGAACTTGCTGGAAGAAGAAATGCAAACAGAGAAGAGTAAGAAATGAAGAACGAATGGTTTCTGAAGGAAATTGTTCTGATGCCTTTGAAAACCTTCTCATGATGCCTATTTATAGTAATCCAAAACCAAGCCAATGCCATAAACAATTGTAATGGAGGTTGCACTCATCAATTAACAAGTCCTTTGTGCTCCATTATCATCTTCAGTGCTCCATTATCAACTTTAGTGCCTTGCCCACCATCCAAAAGCTCGAAAACGTGATCCTGGGCCAATAATTCACTCAGGAATCGATTCAATGGTGAAATGAATCGATTCATGCGTTCCAAATGCAATTCTGGCCTAAAAATTAACGTATGAATCGATTCAAATGTGGGAAGAATCTATTCAACCCTTTAAAACCCAAATGAATCGATTCAAAGTGCTGATGAATCGATTCAAGCTTAAAAAATTCACATTCTGGGTGCATTAAACCGTATGAATCGATTCAAGTGGGGGATGAATCGATTCATCCACCTGATTCTCCATTCTTTGTGTATTTTTCCACCCTTTTTGAGATCCTTTTGCATATTCCTTGATTCCTTTGATCCTTAGGCACTTTGATCTTCATTTTGGATTGGAATTCTTGAGTTCTTGGATCCATTTTCTTTTGGCACATATTAAAAATCAAATATTACATAAAGCTCAAATGATGAAAATGTGTTAAAATGCAATTTATTACACACTAAGTGATGGCAAATTATACACATTTAAAGTGAAGAATTAAAGATAAATCATGCATCATCAAAGATCCAACTTCCAAAAGACGTTGGATGGTTAATAGCAAAGATTAAAACCATATCTAGGTGGTGAGATCAACAGACTGTTAGCCAAGGCCTCAATACTCAAGAGGGGGGTGAATTGAGTATTTCAAAATTTTGCGCAGAATCCCTTTGAAAACAATTCTTAGTATGCAAATGATACAATGTAGAAGAGGTAATAATTATGAAGCACATATCATACTAAAACACTTTGAGGTGAAGAGACAATATTCAAGAATTGATTTTGATAAACAAGGCAAGTTATTTGTTTAGGCAATTCTTGAAACACTTGGTATGCAATAATTAATTCCAATACAAATTTAAGTCAATTTGACTTAAACAATTTCTAACAAATTAATTAAGCATAATTTGTTTAACAAGTTATTAACAATAATATTTTACTCCCTTATGCAATAATTAAATCCAACAAGATTTAAGTCAGTTAATTCAAGGATTTAATTTAAGCAATTTTAACAATTAGATATAAATATTTTGGCAAGTAATTTAAATTCATAATAATAAAGGAGTTTAAAGGAAAAAAGAATTTGCAAACCGATATAACGAGTTCCACCACCCTGGTGTTCGTCTCGCCTTCAAGCAACCCACTTGAAGGATTTCCACTATTGAGAATTTGAGATTACAAGCGTCGAGCAATTGCAGCTTCTTAGTGTCCCACACTCAAGAACCCAATCCTCACAAGCAAAGGGCAACCCACCCAATCTCATAATCTCTCAATAACCAAGGTTGAAACCCAACCTTAAAACTCTAAGATTTTTGGTGATAGTGTTTACAAGAATAACTCTCAATAGAGTGGATGCATAATTTTAAGCTCTCACAAAATAATAACTCTCACAGAGAGGATATGTAATTTTAAGAGCACTCAAATATTTTTCTCTCTAAAAACTCTCAAGGAGAATAGCAAAAGTAATTATAAATAGAGAGTAATTAGCAAAGAGATGGAAACAGAGAGGAAAAAATGGTTTTGTTGCTTGCTCTGTTGGTGTGTTGAACTTCTCCAAGTGTTCCTCTATTTATAGCAAATCAAAGAGCTTTCCTTGCATTAAATAAATCTCCACTAATCCTTAAATCAAGCAATGGAAGTCATGGTTCCATGTTTCAAGTAATGGATTCTTCAATTGTCTGCCAATTATTTCATGATTCAAGTAATGGTTGTTTCCTTGTCTGCTTAGTGGTCCATTAATTGAAGTATAATACGATGCAAGGCTGTCCAGTTGAGCTTCTGAAGATTCAAATTTGAAATTCAAATTTGAACTAGATGAATGGATTCATTTCCCAAATGAATAGATTCATTTAGTGTACAAAATTGAAATGAATAGATTCAAGGACTAAATGAATAGATTCATGTGTGATTTTTACTGATTTTGGCACAGCCGTATGAATCGATTCATGCTAGTGTGAATTGATTCATCCCTTAAAAAAACACATCCTGGGTGCATTTAATACGTATGAATCGATTCAGGCATGGATGAATCGATTGATCCACCTGATTCTCCATGTTTTTTATAAATTTTAACTAGAATTCTTATTTTTAAATAAAAAGGGTTTTTAAAATTAAAAGAAAAGTTTTTAAAAAAATTAAATTTTGAAAATGAAAAGTAGAACCCCACGCGTAGCGTCCCACTGACGCGTAGCGTGGAGATAAAAATTTTGTCCCACCCATGCGTGATGTAGGGCCTGTGTTTAGTTTTAAAAAACTGAACCAGAGAGGCCCAATTTAGGTTTTTAAAACCTAAATTTCCCTCTCTGCCCCATTTTTCTCAGAAACCCTATTCCTCAAACCTCTCAAAAACCTACATTCTCTCATCTCTCTTCAATTTCGCAAGGATTCCAAGTAAGTGATCTTCTCCCTTTCCTTAGTTTGTTTTTGATTCTTAGAATTGCATGTGGTTAGGTTAGGATTAGAAGACCATTGGAACTTGTTTGCTGTTAGAATTAGGAGAATGTGTGGATTGGATGATGTTTGGAGGGGTTACTTCTGCGCAACCCCCATTTTTTATGTTTCAGTTCTGCGAGCCCACGCGTAGCGTCCCACTGACGTGTAGCGTAGGCAGAACAAAAGCCCACGCGTAGCGTCACATCTACGCGTAGCGTCGGCTGATCAGGGCTGACGCGTAGCGTCCCACCCATGCGTAGCGTCAGCCTCTATTTTGATTTTTTTATTTTTTCTGGTGATTTATTTAATTTCTGTAAAATACATGTCTTTTTGTTTTTGTTTTAATTTTTGAGATTTTTGAAAAAATAAAAAATATTGTTCTTTTTTTATTTTGTTGGAATAAAATTGTTTGTTTGTTTGTTTTTTCTTTTAAAATTAATAAAATTTCTTAAATTGTATGTTTGTTATACTTTCTTGCGTAAACGTAAAAATAAATAAATTTGTTGAATTTTGTAAATACTGTGTGTTTAAATTGAAAAATCCAAATTACATGTTTTATTTTATGAATTAATTTTGAGAAAATCAAAAACATGTATGTTTTATTTTACTCTAACTTATTAAAAATCAAAAATATTGTGTGATGCATGTTGATGTACAGTGAGTAATTTATTTTTATGTTTTATTTAAATAAATTTTCTTTTGCAGATGACACCAAAGAAGTCCATTCCCACTACTGGTCCCAAGAGACAGAGAAAGACCACAAATACTGATACTACCTCTGAAGATCCTGATCTTTAGGGTAAGGAGCAGTTGGGACCCCGAGATCCCACTAGATTTAGGATTGACGCCAAGTGGGTAAGATTTCATCAGATCAAGGGCTAGAAACTAATTTGGGAAAAGGTCCTTGATCTTAGTGCTGGAGACTATCCTGAGCTTCAGGATGAGATACAGAGGAGGAGCTGGGGACCCTTATTTTCTTTACCTACTGAGGGGGATCCCATATTGGTCATGGAGTTTTACGCTAACGCCTATAGGACACGCCAGGATTCACTAAATATCAGTCAGCAGAGGACGAGTTGGGTGAGGGGTCAGCATATTGCATATGACAGAGACACTATTAGTACCATACTGGGCAATCCTTGGGAGCCTACTCCCGAGGGCGATACTTGTTTCTGGATGGAAAACAGAAACAAGATTGCTACTGAGGATGGTGGTCTAAGATACTTTCTGGATCAGGTTGCTTATTTCTTGATCAAGGATGGAATCTTCTTTAACCTTAGTAAGGTTGAAAGATCTCTATCAAACCTCCTTAAGACCCCGCTGACCCCTATAGCTCAAGTGTGGTCTCATTTGATGTTCTATAATATTACACCAATTTCTCATCTTTCTTCTATACCTGTTGATCATTGCTGTCTTATTTATTCCATCCTTCAAGGCCACACCATTGATATTACTGATCTTATCTCTGAGAAAATTCACTTTTATGCCCTTGGGTATAAGGTGAATCGCCCTGTACCCTTTCCTTTGATCATTTCTACCTTACTGGGGAGGAAGGGTGTACAGGTGCCATCACCGGAGTTCACTAGCTCTTTGGGGAGAGTCCCCAAGGTTTCAGTGAACAGGGATTATTTTGTTCATCAGTGTGAGCTTCCACCTCTTGTGCAGGAGGCTCAGCCCAGACAGAGACGGAGGAGACCACCAGCCCAGTCACCATCTGCTGATGCCATTACTGAGGGATTCGCTAGGATGAGTGTAGAGCATCAGCATATGATGCAGATGATGGTTGCTTCTCACCGCGCCTATGTATACTTACATAATTCATTTTATCAGTACAGGTTACAAGGAGAGGGGGCACCATTTATGACACCAGCCGATTTTGTGACTCATGTAGCTTGGCCTGGTGACCAGCCCACATACCCTGAGGCAGGTGGACCTTCTAGAGCTCATGATGACACCGAGGGTGATGCTGATGAGGAGGAGGTAGATGATCATATGGAGGATGAGGACTGAGAGCCATCTTTATTTTTTATACATTTTTCATTACTTTTAGCACTTTGATTTCACTATGATATTTTGGGTATTTACTTTAGTGCGTTTGATATTTGATTCGGATTATATTATGGTTTGTTTTTATTTTGTGTGGTGTGATTTTATTTTACATATTTTCTATAAAATAAATAAATAAGTAATAAGTATTATCAAATTTTTGAAAATAAAGAAATTTATACACTTAAGGTTTTTACACAATAAAATCATTTCTAAAATCAATTATCGATTCTTTTGTAATTTGGGAATTTTGATAAAATTAATTACAATGGTTTTATTAACTATCAAGCTAATTTTGAAAACCGGTAAACTGAGAGATCTCTAAACACTTGAGGGTTTCAATATAATTTTATTCAAATTAATTTTGCTTAATTCTTTAATTTGTGTTGTTGTATATAGAATCCAAGAGTATGATCAAGGAACTTTTTTTTTGGTAAACACAAAGCTAAGGCCAAAAAGCTCACCATGGTAAAATCATATTTATCCTTTGATAGCCAACTTTGAGCCTTAAAAAAAATTTCTTTGGCACCCCTAAATTCGTAAATCAATTTTAACCATTCTCTTTACTTGATTGAATAAAAGAGCATTTTTTAACAAGAATGTTTGAGGGAGTGAAAATGATAACTTAGTCCCTTTCAAGATTATCATAATGCATGTATAAAAAAATGAAAAAGAAAAAGATAAATATACATGCATAACAAGAAAAAGGAATAATGAAAAGGATTAAGTAGGGGGTATTTACCAAGAAGGGAAATAAGCTTTGGGCCAAGAAAAAGCCTAAAAACTGTAAAATGCTCTTTTATGATTTCGGGATTTTGCTTTCAAGAAAAACCATAAATTCTTATAGCCAAGCCTCATTACAACCCTTTAAAAGACCTTGTGACTCTTGTTTGATTCTGTATTAATAACCATTGATTAGATGAAAATCAAAATTAAATTTGTTTGATTTTATGATCGATTGAGCTGACAGATTACCTTTGTACAGAGATAAACACTTGTGAGGTAAGCCTGAAATTATGCTTGATTTGTTAATAAGACATTGTAAAATTTTTTATCTTTAAGCCTTTATTGTATAAGACATCTATTTTTAATTATTTCAAATGGTAAATTATGAAATTACTTTTGTGGTAAATTCTCAAACTATTCAAAAATTTGATTTTCTCTTGCTCGAGGACGAGCAATGTCTTAAAGTTGGGGGTATTTGTTAGTCCTCAAATTTACAATAAATTTCTTAATAAAATTGTGTCAAAATAATAAAAATTAGTTTAATTTTTAAGAAATTTAGGTTTTAATTATAATAAATGGAAGTTATTGGAAATTATCTGCCTTGATCAAATTTCTCTAGTTTTGCAGTGAAAAATTAAAGAAATTCAAGAGAAAATGGAAGAACTGGAGAGCTGACGTGTAGCATCCACACCACGTGTAGCGTGAGAACTTCTGATGCTGACGCTACGCGTCACAGCCATGCGTAGCGTCAGAAGCTACATGGACTCCACTTTCAGGTGGCCAAGCACTCAGTCAAAATGGCCAATCTATTCATGCAAGCTGCCAAGCCGAATTGGGAGACATGTGGAACCATTATCTGGGCATTATGCAATAAAAAATTGCTTAATCATGGCCCTTAAACACGTGTTTAATGGAAGCTGAGTCAGGACCCTTCCTCAGGCTTATAAATAGGCCTTCTTCCATCACTCCAGGCATCCCATTCTGTAATTCAGAGCTTCATTTCTCTCTTTTCACTCGAGTTTTGAGTGTTCTTTTATGAGTTTGTAAATCTAGAGTAATTCTAGATACTTGAGAGTGTTGTGTAGTACTGTGAGCTTTTGTATTATGAAGAGTTATAATCATTCGTAACCTCTGTAAGTGTTGTTTTCCCTTTTACCATGTGTAACTAAATTGTTTATGTTAGAATTTGGTGAATCAATCTATTATATGATGTTGCGATTATGACCTACATGTTTATGACTCAAGTACCATGTTAGTATTTCAATTTTTATTAGTGTGAATGTCAAACGGGAGAATGATTTTTATGTATTGAAACTTGTTTTATTAGTTTGAATGTCAAACGGGAGAATGATTATTCATGCTGTATTAAAATCTGTTTTAATGTAAGTAAAAGTTGAAATACCCTTAATATGCAGTTACTAGGGATGGAATTGGTGATTATTGTTGCTATAAGGCCATGACTTAATGCATGTTTTTACTGAGAAAGCTTCTGAGGGATCAGACTTTACAGTGACTAAGAATTTATATCACGAGGGATCGGTTATAATGACTTTAAGCTGTAATAACATGAACTTGATAATTAAATATGTATATTTGTAATCATTTCATTATATTTTAGTGTGAGGATCCTAATTCCAACATAATTTGTCAATCTGTGTTTTTACCTCAAGTATCTGATTTATTCTGAATTACATCTCAACTTTCTAGATAGATTTTATCTTTACCATCTTTTTACCACATGAACAAATCAATCATCAAATTTTGTGAATATTGTATAAATTATTTATAAATCATTCTTTTGTTAATAAGTTTTGATAAATTTACCATAGTAATAAGAATTACTGTGAATTACTGGAATATTCAATCCTTGTGGGAACGATATCTAAATTTGAAAACTACAAACGATTGGTGCGCTTGCCAATAAATAGACCCAACAGTATTTTAGGGTTAAACACCTATCTTAGCAATCCTTTTTCTCGTTTTCTCCCTATTTCTCATGGTGCCTTCTTTCCTTGGTGAACGAACCTCTCCAAGTATCCATGTTAGATAAAGTGTTTGATCTGATTTTTGAGTGACCAGCAATCCTCAGTGTTATGACAAAATGTTCTATGGAACTCGTAAGACTTGGATTTGTTAGAGCTTTTCGCTTACTCCCTCGGTAAGGGGAGTTTGAGCAGCCCTATGTTGTAAAATCCATGCATGATTTTGTCTTTTCTACTATTCAGTAGGGTAAATGTATCATACTTCGAGTTCAGATAGGTAGCACGTTTTGGTTCTTTGTTTGGCCGAGGGCTCTTCCTTCGTGGTTCTATCCTTATTCCTCCTTGATCAGAATTCCTTACTCAATCGGCTTCATATTCCTCTATGTTCATGTAACGTGCTGCTCTTTGCCTGAAATCATCCATGTTAGTTGGGGGTTTTTTAGCTTAGGAGTCAGAAATTTTACCTAGGCGCGATCTTGTTTGGATTGCATAGAGGGCCACTTCCAAACTAAGATCTCTAATCTATATGGCTTGTTCATTAAAGCGCACCATAAACTACTAGAGTGTCTCCCTTCGTCCCTGCTTTAGATTGACCAAATTATGTGAAGTTTGTTATACCACACGCCTAAAGGCAAATTAGGAGAGGAATTTCTCCGTGAGCTCAACGAAACATAATACATTTTTCATTGGAATGTGCGAGAACTAGAGTAGGACAGATTTAGTGAGGGTGGTGGGAAAGTTCTACATAGGAGAGTGTCAAACGCTCCGAAGATGAGAAGTTGGTTGTGAACATAGTGAGGTGTTCTTCTGGGTCGCCTCTCCTATCATATTTCTCCATCATAGGCGGCTTGTAATGTAGTAGTGTAGGGTGATGAGTGTTTTGCTTATATTGAGTTTGCTGAAAGAGAATCAAGTTTGTATAATATGAACTCAATGGAATGAATGTGACAAGTTTAAACACAGAAGTTGTAATATAGTATAGTTGTCGTTCCACTGAGGAGGTGCTAGAATGAAGATCTTAGTTTGAATTGATTAGGCAGAAAGTTTCAGTTTTGATTTGTTGTGAATGTTGCTGAATGAAAAACAGTAAGTAACAAAATAACAGAGGATAGCACTTTGCAAAATATAACAGTAAATGATGTTAGAAAAATCAGTTTTGTAAAACAGGGATTGGCTTCATCACATCTTCACCTCTGTAAGCTGCATAAGTTTCCATATAAGTAAATCGAAAAGATAAGTTCTACGTCACAATCAAAGTCATTTGCATCGATCCCTCGACTACAAAATTCATAAGAATGATTTCCAAACCGCTGATCCCTCAGTCACTTTGGAAACCATTCCAGCATTATCGATCGATTGTTTAGACGTTTATTGCGTTAGACGCCATCCCTGGCTACCTACTCACAACAAGTACTTCTTTCAGGGTCTGCTTTCAAAAGTCACTTCCCAGCATACTCAAGAAAACTTAGAACAAGAAAATAGTGATCAAGTACTTTCAGGCATTAAACGCAGAAGGAAATACAGAAACTTATCAAATCTCATTACTCAATAAAAACTTACAACAACATTACTTCAGTGTTGAATGGATTACAGCCAATCCCATAAGGGAGATTAGTTACTCATGCCTTGCATTTTCACCATCAAAGGAATGAATACAAAAAATGGAAAGTATAAAAATACAGAGGATGAATTTGATGTATGATGTGATAGGCCATTGATGATTTGTTTGAAGCTTGATTTATAGGAGTTTAGGTTCAGCTTCTCTTGCCCACTTGCGTATAACCCATGCAGCATCTTTCAGAGACTGGTGGAAACAGAAGAAAGTGGATGAGTTTGCATCGCATCATTGGTGAATAAAGAATTAAGAGACCTATGCTGTGTGAGTCACGCTTGAGCTTGATGGTCACGCTCAAGCGTGAAGGGCTCTGATGCTTTCTGATTGTCTTGCGCTTGAGCTTCCTTGACCACGCTTAAGCGTGGTTCCTCTGTTTAGTATACGCTTGATCCATGCTTACTTTCGCTTAGGCGCGCTCGGGTTTACGCTTTAAGCGAGCTCTTCTATCAACAGATATTTTCCACGCTCAAGCCACGCTCAAGCGGTGTCGGGTTCACGCCCAAGCGGCTCCTTCCCACGCTTGAGCGTGAGATGACCCTGATGCTATTCCTTCTTGCAATTCAGTCACGCTTGGGCTCCATGTTGTCACGCTTGAGCGTCAGTCATGCATGAAGTCACGCTCACGCTCACGCTTGATCCTTTTCAGCCGCGCTCAAGCGCTCTTGTGTTCACGCTCGAGCGTCCCCTTCTCACGCTCAAGCGTGGGTAAGTCTGATGCTGCTTGTTGTCCTTCAATCCACGCTCAGGGTCACGCTTGCTCCTCGCTTGGGCGCTTTAGGGCTCACGCTCAAGCGACGTGTTCTCCCGCTTGAGCGTGAGAGGGTCCTGAAGCTTTTCTGTTTTCTTTAGTCCTTCAACAAGGTTGCGCTCAAGCGTGCTCGAGGTTACCCTTAAGCGTGGGGTTCTGGTGATGCTGAATCCTCTTGAATTTCTTTCAAGCTTTTGGAACCTGTCTTTAATATTTTTCAGAGCAAGCTTATTTACTTAACACATTATTATTTATAATAAAAATCATGCTCAATTTATCAATCTAGTTAAGTATTTCAGGAAATGGATTCAATTGAGTCATGAATTTAATCACAAAATAAGCACTTATCAAACTCTCCCCAACCTAGATTTTTGCTTGTCCTCAAGTAAAAAGAAGTTTAGGAAAGGGAATCAAGCGTTCAAAAATCTTAAGTTTCTGTTGCAGACAAAAAGTTTAAAAGATAATAATCTGAGTTGATGTCTAGGCAAATGATTTTCTTAATACCAATTCCTTGAAATGTAATGCACCATTACCTTGTTCATAAAGCATGTAACCCATTTGCTGTAAGAATATAGAACTCTCATTAAAGCATGTAATGCACCATTAAAAGTAAGTCATTTATGAAAAAATATTCAAAATAAAAAATGTCAAAATATTAAATATTTTTTATTATCAATTAAAAAATGGTAAATAAAATTGACTAACATCATTTAATTAATAAAGTTATTGTATTTGTTCAAGTCTTTTTTTATAAAGAATAAGTTGGATAAATGTACAAATTGTAACATCCTGCGTATTAATTAAGGGCTAGATTAAGATTAAGTGTTAAGTGAGGTTAATTATAAATTAAAAACTTAACTGCTGACGGGACTGACTGATTGTGACGTGTAACCATGCAGCAGGCTCCGATCCGCGTTCCTCACTCACTCTTCGCGTTTCTAGGAGCATATGGGCTGAAACCCTTAACCACTTCTCCATTCACTACAAAATTTCCTCAAGACTTTCCATCTTCTCCTACTTCTTCGTTCTTCTTCTTCTCTGTTCCCTGTTTTCCGTAACTTCGCGACTGCGGTGTTGTGGAGAACCTGAGATTCCCACTGGAGGTGAGGAACAATCGTTCGAGTGGAAGGAGAACAGCTTCCTTTTCCCAATCTGATCAAGGGCGCAACTGTGTTCGAGGGGGACTGAATAAGGGAGAGTGGTGGACGAAGCAAACAGAGCATCGGACCAAACGTCGAGAAACAGAGGAGCTTCTCGAGTCCTTTCAGTAGGTAGGGGGCGCTTGCATGTCAAATGCATGGTTTATGGACGGTACCGGGTGAACGTATTGCTCTATGTGTGTGTGATTATGATTATGATGACTGTGTGAAATGTCTGACTGTCAATCTTTGGATACCGTGTGTGTGGTAGTAGAGTCCTGTTAGCAGTTTCACGCTTATATGCATGTGTTCAGGGTTTGTTGTGCTGAGTTCTGATGGTTCTTTATACATAAATGCATATGGTGTATGTTCCTGTCATTGTTAACACCGAGAGTATATATGTGTGTGGCTGTTGGGTTGATCTTGTCTGGAGTGTTGTATTAAGAATATGAACTGTTTGGTTCCTGTGTATGCTGGTATGATCGACGAGTGAATGTAGATACTATGTTGGATCGGTTATGATTCTAATGGTTGCGTGGAATGTGCTTGATAACCAGGAATGCTTGCTGATAAAATGCATAAGTTGCATGTATAGGAACGGGGTGACCTGTGGAAGGTCAGGAACCCCAATGAGATGATTTCCAGCTACAGATCCTTGGCTAGATCCTGTGAGGGCCCATGGTAGCCGAGGGAGCTAGAGTTAAGTCTCGAGATGTCAATAGGAGACCGGTACCACGCGGGAAGGGCTAATGGACGAGAGGCCAGGAAGGGAACCTGTAACTAAAAATTATTGTTTAAGTCGGATCCGCATGCATATATGTAGGTGCATCATTAAAGAGAATAACACGATTCATATGATCCGTGAATGATACAAATGAATTCCGATTGAGTGAATGCGTGCTCCTTTATGAATGAGCTTAATGTGATATGTATGTGAGTATATGTTATTGAAAATACCATGGTTTATATGGCCCTAATTTAAATTGAGTAAATTCCGATTGAATATGCTTGTGTACTGACGCTGATGCCAAGTCAATAACTGTCATTTTATATGTAAAAGCTCACCCCTATTGTGGCCATATTTCAGTAGATGTCTCTTGGAATGATGGATGATGGAGAAGCACCAGTCCTGTGAGGCGTACTGTACAGTGGACTTGTTTATAATTGTATATACGGTGTAAATAGTGTTGTTAAACCTTGGTCGGCTCTTAATTTGGTCTTTTGTCTAACTGTATCAGAACTAAACTCTCTCGGGTTGAGAGTATGATCATGTGCATGTAAATATTTATATATATAATACTGTGTGATCATCTTGTGCTGCGTGCGAATGTCCGAGTGGTATACGTAGCAGTTTACTAAGCAGGTAGAGCCCGCATGATCCTGAATAAATAAGAGCTAAGTTAATCCTATATAAGGCGTGATGAGTGACCTCCTTCCGAGTGAAGAAGGGTTAGGCCAACTCCGAGTGGAATATGCCCATTAGAATCACTTTCGAGGTAAGTTGGTCAACATGTTATGGAGCGAGAGATTTCTTAGATACAACCTTCCGCTTGAAGGGTATTTAGATGTTTCTGAGTGAAAGTCAACTGAGTGAATGTTTTCCTAGATGGTTGAATTGACAATACGATTCCGAGTGAAGCCTGTAGTAGTGAACTTATTAGAGGGAGTAAGATCTAGATGATACGGAGTAGATTTTAGTCTAACGAGGTCTTCCGCATGTAGAGGAGTTAGTATGTATCCCGAGTGGCGAGGAGTTAGGGCATTTCCGAGTGAGGGAAGTTATACAATCCTTCAAGCGAGATTTGACTTAGAGAGGGGGCCTTAGTGTGTAGTAGACTACATTTCCCCGAGTGATGGGTGTGGAAAACACTCCCGAGTGATACCTGGCCGAGGAGAGTACTCCGAGTGGGAAAGGAGGTATAGATCCCGAGTAAAGTGATCGAGGGGAGTCATTTCCCGAGTAGTTTATACCTGTGAACTTTAAGGATAGAATAGGATGTGTTGAATGAATTTCCGAGGGAAGCACAAGCGCAAAGACTTTCCCGAGTGAATCTGGACTCTATTCCGAGTGAGAAACTATCCGAGTGTAGCCGCTTATGTATTTTCATCCGCTGACTCTCGTAACTGGAACTACATCTTGCTAATGCGTAATATTCTGACCCGGCCTTCTCTTTTCTTAGTCGGATTTCTACTCTTCTTAACCTTCAATTGCTTATTTTGCCCTGAACACCCTGTGATCTTTGGGAAAAAAATTTCCCTGTCTCGGGCTACTGTTATCTAGACCGGGTTGTTTCACAAATGATAATGTTTCCTTTAGAAATTTTATTTATTTTTTTAAAAATTTATTGTCATTAGTTCTCGTGTATTCAGTTTTATTTTTGTATGAATGAAATTGAATACATAAATGAACTGGTCTAGGTCGGGGTCAACGATCCGGTGTAGGACCAGCCACAAGAGTCAACTATGAAGTGCAGTTTTATACCGGTATAATGGGTATCCGGTATTGGTATCTGATATCCTAGTGAGAGATAGCGGTCTTGAAGTCCTAGAGATCCTCAACACCAAGCTTTCACGTTGAGAGGAGGCGAAAGGTGGTTCCACCTGCAGAGATTCTCTGACGCCCAAGTCAGTCACTCATATATGGATCTAAGTTGAGGAAACTTGAGCAATGAAACAGTATATGAGAATCAAAACAACCTAACCTTTCTGCGTAAGAGATTCGACTATTTATAGGTGAGCATGGAGAATGAATCGTCAGGTGCGGGTGGGGCTAGGGGACAAATAGTACACTGTACAGTGTACGACTCTAACACGCGACGTGGGAGGAGCCGCGTCTTCTACGAATGTCCCCTGACAGCTGTACCTTGTACCTTCTATCGGGTGACATGGACGCTTTCCGGTGTGCGAGGTGTTAACCTGGACATACCAGTATAGGGAGAGCGCCTGATACGGGGTTTACAATCCGGAGTATACCTGCAATGTCGGTAGAGCAATGAGGACGGATGAAATTATGTCCTTATCCTGGTACCGGTATCGAGACTGAATCAATAAACAATTCATAATTATTTGTTGCTTTAGAAATTTAAAATAAGTTTGGTTAATTTAATAAAAAAATTCCAAGTAAAAATTCCCTAAAAATAAGAAATATAATAGAATCATCAAATGAAAGGAAATGTTAAATAAAATTGACTACTATCACCTAATAAATTTCTAAATCCAAAAGTTTAAGAAAAAGAACAAATTGAAATAAAATTATCATGATTATTCCCCATAAATTTAAGGCCTCGTTTGTGGGAAGGTTTATAGTGAGGATAGGAGGGACGAGTCGATTTTTTAAATTTGAATTAATAGAAATAAATATGGTTATGATGATAAATATATGATTAATACTTTGAGTTTATGCTACTATATCATTTTATATACTTTATTTTTATAAATATATTAGAATCATCAAATGAAAGGAAATATTAAATAAATTGACTACTATCACCTAATAAATTTCTAAATCCAAAAATTTAAGAAAAAGAACAAATTGAAATAAAATTATCACAATTATTCCCCATAAATTTAAGGCCTCATTTGTGGGAAGGTTTATAGTGAGGATGAGAGTGACCAATCGATTTTTTAAATTTGAATTAATAGAAATAAATATGGTTATGATAATAAATATATAATTAATAATTTGAGTTTATGCTACTATATCATTTTATATATTTTATTTTTATCATAGAGAAAATTTATTTAAGTGGATCATATTGGAAAAAATTATATTTTCTATATAATAAAGCAAAATATGTAAATAAAACAAAAGAAAAATATGAAACTAAAAAATTCATGATTACACATATTACCCATATGATACTTGACCAAAAAATATTTTAATCTTTGTCTCAAAATTTATTGAATGTGTATGGAGATTTACACGTTAAATGCTTTGTCGTTGATCATGTAAAAATCCAAAGAAAATGGTGAGGAAGGGGAATGTGATTTCAAAGTCAGTGAAACATCTATATTTTTATTTTTTTGAAACTTCAATCCAATAATAATAAAGAGAGATGGAAAAATTGATGTTAGAAGATGTGTTAAATAGAGTGTGTAGATCAGACTTTTTTGGAGATATGAATGTGCAAATTCAAGAAGAAAGAATTAGAAGATTTGGGGTGATTAAAGGTGTTGCACTTATATTTTATAAGCGGTTACATGCAATTCCCAGCTAATTTGAAAGAAGCAGTTTTATCTTTATGTGAGTGAAAAAATTTAAAAACAAAGTAAAAAGGTAAACAAATAAAAGAATAAGAAAGTAAAATGTAGATTTGCGATTTAAATTTTTAATGAAAATATGAAATAAAAAGCTAAAAAAATTGGTAACCATTAAAAATGTTTATTGAAGCATTTTTTATGAAAAATTTAAATTTGAATTTAAAATGAAAATTGGAATAAAAATTAAGAAAATGAAAAGAGTGAGAAGAAACCAACATGAAAAAGTTGTTTTGCAGCAATTTTTTTAAATAGAGTTTTGAATTTTAAATAAAAATATGAAATAAAGAATTTTAAAATAGACAAAAAAGAATTAGAGAATGACATATGTTATGGAGTGGAATACATAGAGTAAATAAGTAATAGACAATGAAAACATGAAATAAAATATAAGAAAAGGAAAAAATAAGAATTCAAATTTTAAAAAAAATCTAAAAGATATTCAAAAATTCAAAAAAAAAATACAACTGCTTTGATGATCCTTTTATATTGCTGATTTCAAATCAAAACAAAAAAAATAAACTAACGAATTACTTTGAAGCTTTTTCAAATATTAAAATTAGATTTCAAATTTTAAATTGAAAACAATGAAACATAAAAGAGAATAATGAAAAAAATTAAAATTTTAGAGCACGTGAAATTTCAAATTTTAAATTGAAGAATTTATATTTTTACATGAAAGAAGATTTAAAAAATAGAAAAAAAAAACAAGAAGGTGATATGTAACATATCGTATTGAACTACATAAGTAAATGAAAAAATAGAAAACAAAGAAGAAAGGGAAAGAGAAATGCATCAAAATGCATAAATGGTAAAATGTGGTTGTCAAATATGTGAAAACCATATATTTAAGAGGAAAATATATTTCTTTATTTAATTTTTACCTTTAGCATTAAAAAGTTTATCGAATGCGCGTAGAAGCAAGCCACAGAGTGCGGTTACTAATATAAAAAATATACTATATGAGAAAAAAGATACGATTCTTGCCTTCAAGATATGACTAATTCTAGAAAGGAAATTTTAGTAGAATATAACTACTGTGATGATTCTCTTATACTGTTGATGTAAAAAAATAAATAATAACAAATCAGTTAAAAACTAATTCCTCTACAGTGTTTCATATGTAGTTAACATTTTAGAGGCTCATTTGTTTATTTAAGATAAGGTCATTGATATTTACATTTGTTTTAGTTTAGATGTAAATCAAGTTTTTATACAAATTATCAGAATAATTCAAATTTCTATGAAGTTTTTTTTTACCTAAATTTAGTTTTAGAATTGTAGACATTAGTGTAAATTTTGCTAAGGCGAAAAAAAAGTACCTTTTCCTTTTCCCATTTCTATAGTAATGAAGCAAGCAAGCAAGAACATATTAGACCTAAAAACATAGTTTGCATCAAGTAATGAGAGAGACTCAAACTTTATAATTAACTATCAGTGAAATTTTTAATTTTTTTGGTGTTGATTCATCGTCGTGTTAAACTATTTTGTCGTCTCTTCTTACTTCTATTAACGAATGATTGAACTAAAGTTAATTTAGTACTATGTTGTTATTGTTGAATTATAGATATGAAAAAGTAGTTTAATTTTTATGTTGTTAAAGTTAATTTTCGGATTTCAAGTAATGTAAAACTTGTTACTTAAATTATGAAACTCTTTTATTTGTCAATGAAAAATTATTTATTTATTTTATAGGCCCCTTACACTTGTTACACCTAAAACCTTATAAGCACCCACACCTCAAGTTCTTTGAATGTTGAGTAATTGTAGAAGGGTTGTTTTGAAGCAGTTTTAGAAAAGAAAAGAAAGCAGCAAAAAGAGAAGAGATAAGAAATGAACATCAAATTCCAAGAGAGAAAACTATCGTTAAAGAAAATAAAGGCAGAGAAATTACTAAAGTCTTATGTCTTAAAGATGCATTTGGGACTTACAAATTTCACTCATGATTTCATCTAGTTGTCCGTCTGTTGTTATTACTAGTATCTTAACTTGTGTCGCACATCTCGGGCAAGAGAGAAAAAATACAATTACTTTACACAATATGATTAAGAAAAAGATAAATATACTTAAAAACTAACCTAATTAACAATAAAAAATATAATATTTTTACATTATTGATTGATTATTGTTGTAGCGAGGTAGAAATAGATTAATATGATTTTGGAATAAAACTATAAAAAATAATCATAATACTAGGCATGTAAAAATGAAGACTTAAAAATAATGTGACTTGATTTTAGTAATATCTAAATTTCTAATATTGCAAATCGTAAAAAATATATACTTTTTTTTTATAGATATGTTATAATGTATACATTATAATCATCGTACGTCTAAAATTTACTAGAGAAGCTTTTTCTCTATCTTGTTTTCGGAAAAATAACTTACTGAAAAATAAAAGACTACTTATATCAAACTCCTTAAATTAACTTACCCGAAAATGAAAAATTACTTCTAAAAATAACTAATACCAATGTCTCATAAATTTTGTTAAACTTTATTTCAATTTAATTAGTGAAATACATTTTAAAATTATTTATGGAAAGATCTTATTAACAAAAAATAAAAAAAAATAGTTGCAAGTGATGAGAAAATAGAAAAGAGGTTTTTATTAAATAAATAGAAGTTGTGTTTAGTTACAAAAAATTATTTTAGTTTTCTAGGAAAAGTTTCTGTTTATTTTTCAAAATTTTCATTTTCTAAAATAGTTAGAAAAATTCTTGGAAAACTTTTCTACTTTTTAGTTTTTTTGAAAAACTTATTTAAAGACTTCTCTATTTTTCTTAAAAAAATAAAAAAACCCCGGTTTTCAGTTTTCTATAAGTTTTCTTTGAATATTTTGTAAACAAACATCTTTTTTATTTTTCCAATATTTTCAAGAATAGTTTTCTATTTTTCTTACAAAACTTGCAAAATAAACACGACCTTAATATTTTAAAAACACAAATTTTGCAGTTTTGAAACAAAATATAGCCATCTAAATAATTATAGTTAGTAAGAAAAGCATTTTCTCTTATTATTAGTCTTGTATAAATAACATACATTATGAGAATCCGACTTCATATTTCTTCCAGGTCTGAGTATGTTAAACTATATAGACAAAAAATAACTAAGAAGCTTACCTTACGACAATAAAATGCAGTTGAAATTTTACGAAGAAATCTTAGTAAGCAATTAACTTAAATCCATGCAGTGGTTAATTTCAATTTTTTTAGTTGTAAACCAATACATGTAAGATATTTTATTTTGAGAAAACTGAAGATTCATTCAACGAGCAGGGACCACAATATTTACATTAGTTAAACGAGAATAATGAACCTCAACGGGCAATTCCACAATCCAAACATTTTTTTTATTAAAATAAAATAGCCAAATTACAAAACATA
The DNA here is from genome assembly GCA_037962975.1 of Clitoria ternatea. Classification (NCBI taxonomy): domain Eukaryota; kingdom Viridiplantae; phylum Streptophyta; class Magnoliopsida; order Fabales; family Fabaceae; genus Clitoria; species Clitoria ternatea. The sequence goes on from CM075673.1 coordinate 48,461,016, forward strand.
GGCAATTCCTGTATGCAGTGACTTTGCATATGACAGACACCACCAGGTTTAAGCATCTACATTTTAACCCACTTCAAGTCGATAACTTGACCCATTCAAAACAGTTTCCTGCATCCCAAAATGCTGCTGTTTGAAAATTATGTTTTTTCTTTCTCGCCATTGATCACTGCTGCATGTGACATTTTCCAGATCCAATCAACACTGTCTAAAAGCCAAGCCATCTCATATACCTCATCCATAAGTCATATGAATGCTTACATTGGAAGAATATATGATAAGTGGATTCTGCCCCCTCTCCAGCATAACCTGCACAGCCCCAGTAAAATATTCCTTTTGCATAATTCAGCAGCCGCTGGTAAAGAATTTTGCACACATTGCCATGCTAATGCCACATTAAGAATTTTTTAAGATGAATTTATTTGGTCATCAACTAATAATATAGTTCATGACTTGATGCTATGGCATCTCTTGCGTGTAATCAAAGGTATGGTTTGTCATACTTCGATCAATCCAAACATTGTTAACGTAAACAACAACTAATTTTGTTAAAGCATTTGCTAATTGATTACAGGATCTCCTAATATGAACTAAACAGAAATAAGAAGATTGTATTGATTGCTTACAATTTTGTAATAGCATATGACCTGAGATAGACTTGGATCCATACACTTCCAATTTTGCTTCAAATTGAGACAATAGGTCTCAAAAAGAATGTGTAAAACATAGAGCATGAGCCAAATTGATTGCCCATCTGAGTGCCAAAGAAAGCAGGACTTGCACTCACTTAATTGAACTTAACTTGCTCAAGCAAGTGATAACACCAATCATTAAACTTGAACCATTTGTAATGAACAAACATTTCTTGGGAAGCCATAGATACACAAAACGCTCTCCCAAGGTCTCATCTTCTTGGTTCTCTAGACCCACACAGCCACACCCAATTTCCCCATTGTGTTGCCTGATTCGGTGTCTTGGATTTACTGTAAAAAGAAGTAAACTGTAAAATTCATTAAAAATATGTTATCAGTGTTTCTCAGAAGATATGGCAGCGCGAGGCACCAAATATTAACCAAAAAAAACCAACCACAGTAAACAAAAATCAATAGTCTAAAGTAAATACTAACTCTTATGAATTTATTTTGTCTAAATCAGGAATTCACATTTACTGTTAAAAAGAGGCAACAAATGCCATTGTAATTAAAATGCATGCACATAACAAACAACAAAGAAGGCTAAAACCACAACCTCTATTTTCTCTACAGCTATAACTCCTCACCTTTCCAATTCACCCTAAAGTAGATCATAAGCAAAATCCATATTTAATTAACATTGTGAAACTGAACCTCTCAATTATAACATTCAAAACCCCAAATCAAATTGATAAACCTAAAAAAGAATAATAAAAAAAGAAAACCAAAAGCACCAAAAATTTTAAAATTAGGAATAGAGAAGTTATAATTATCAATATAAGATGATCAGAATCTCCTCCTTTACTCCTGCGTGTTTCAATCTCCTTTCTTTTTTTCTTTAGTGAAATGATTCTTTGTGATGGGGGAGAAGATGATCCGAAAGCATTGGAGAAGAAACAATTCCGAGCGATAAACATAGATAGTCGGGAGGAAAGTTGAATGGTAAAACCCTCAGTCACAAATAGAAAAATAAGCAGCTATGACATAGAACTTGAGGATTCAGATGAAAGTGATTATTTTGATAGTGGCTACATGTTTATCCTTCGAGGCCCCAAAAATTGTCCACCCAAACAAATCAAATTAAAGTTTCAACTTTTAATTGTTTTTCTCTTTCAATTCAAAGCCCTGAAAATTCTCCACCCAAAATCCTCCCTCCCTCCCTATGCAAAAATTGATTCTACAAAACACAAAAGATGCAAACTTTTCAACCAAAATAATGCACAAGAATGAAGACAAGAAGCTTACAAATTGGCAAACAATAACATTTCTTTTGCTTCTACTCCAATCGGTGCCACTCTTTTCCCAGCAACGGTATTAACCCCAAGATATCTGAATCTGTCAAACAGTTTCTTTCTCTCCCTCTTTGATTTCATCGCTCCTTGTTCACAATCACAAAATGACAAAATTTGGATACTCTAAACCAAGAAAATGGTTAAGTGACAAATGAATTAAAACTCTTTAGACAACACTTAATGACTCTTTCAATAGGGGGCAACAAATTACAAAAAGTTAAAGACCGAAGACTGCTTAAATTTCATTAGAGTTTAAAAACAGAAATAGACCAATGCAAAATTAAAACCATACCAAAGTTATGATTCATGGAAAGCCTAAAGGCAACAAGCCTTAGAAACTTATTAAGAGCACGTACTAACATAAGTGATTGCATATATCATAACCACAAACAACATCAATTTAAGAAGCCTATTTTTTCAGTATGACTAATTCCTTTTAGAAACATGTCAACTGCCATTTGCCAAGTTCTGCAGATCCATAAGCAAATTAGTCCTATTGGCAATAGGAACTACATAAAAAAATAGTGTTGATCCTTGCATGCAACTAATATTGGTGAAATGGAAAGAATAGTGACAGATTTATAATCAAGCATTCAGCCCAATAAATTCTAAAAATTTCAGAATTCATAATCCTCAAGCTTACACTTCATTAGAAAAGCAGTACTCACACTCACTGTATTGAACTTAACTTGCTAAAGCAAGTGATAACACCAATCTTAAAACTTGAGCCGTTTGTAATGAACAAACACATAGCATACATAAAGAGAATTTGCCTATTTTCAATGAAAAAAGATTTACATTCAACATCAATTCTCCCAAGATCTTTATATTTCCATAAGAACCAACAACTGGACAACCTTCCCCTTCCCATCACCATCAACATAGCCTCTTTTCTGCCAAACCAACACCACCTTGCTTCTAGATATAATACATAGCAGAAAGATTATTCACTGATTTAAATTGCAATCTATTGGGACAAATTCTGATAAATGTTCATTGCACAAACACTTGATCAATTACCAAAAAAACTTGGCTATAATTCAACTCATTTGCATGGAAGGACCAAAAGGAAACAACTTCAAAATTTTGTAACACCACTTGCTCACGTTGCGGAAATCAAATTGCAATCAATTGGGACAAAAATCGAATAATATTTCGTTGCATCAACGCAGTAACACTGCATGAACAATAAAAATTGTAAGTAAAAAGTAGGAAAAGAACAAACATTTTTGGTATGACGAGAGGGCATTAGACCTATGAATGGAGTAGTAGATAGCAACTAATCACACAAATTATTACAAAATAGAACCCAAACCACGAGCCCCTCTGCCTGCCGGTCTTCGAACCATAGCATGACCACCACGTCATCCAGCCATCCATCCATCCAGGAACGCTTCATTGGAGCAGTCCGTCATTGAAGACCATTCCCTGCGCGCACACCCCCAGAACCACCCCACAGTGCCACTGAAACTTTACCACGCCACCACCAGAACTCCCTGAATCTTTGCAACCATTTGATGGAAAGTAATGTCTCATCGTCAATCTTATCTTTTCCTTCACTACATTTCTTATATGCTAAATCAACGTATGCCAAGTAATTAAAAGCCACCAAAAATCAAAACTTTATCCTCAACAAACCTTTAAAAGAGATCTAAAATAAATAGATATACAAAGAATGCGTTTATGGTCACTGAGGTTGGTATATTCTGGAAATTCTCTACCAGTTATAACTAACACTCTCACTCTGCAAAAACTTAAAAAATAAGAACAAAGAAATAAGAGAGATTTCTTCTGGAGAGGGTTTCCGGTCTATTTACTTCCTTCCCGACAAAAACTTAAACGGTTAAAGAAAATTGTCGCGACCATAACTCTGTCGCACCTGAAGCCTATATTGCATTGACCATTTATCCCGAAAAGCACCACGTTTGTTAGATGGATAGAGGTGGGTTTTGATCTATTGGGTTGAAGAAAAAGGGGTTTTTTTGTCAAAATGGGGTAGTTTTCAAAATCTATCAAATCAGTATTTATTTCCTATTTTGGGGCGTTTCTGCAATTCTGAATTTTGCCCCAGTCATTTTCATATCCCCAGTGTGTGTTTTTATATTCACATGTAAATATTAATAAAATTATACGTAATAAGAGTCATACTTAAAATTCATTAAACACAACAAGACAATATAATCACTAAGAATAAAAAATATTATTATATATCTCTTTCTATTTTTTTACTATCGTTTCATATTTTTACATAAAATACAAAGTTATATAAATTTTTTAATAATAAAAAATATATAATATTTAATATACATTAGTGTTAAAATTATACATATATGTATATATAATTTTTAATATATAAATTATATATCCAGTAAACATTAGTATTATATATTAAAATGTATAATATACATAATTTATATATTAAAATATTAAATTAAATATATATTAATGTTAATTTAATTAATATATATATATTAAAGTGTTATATATATTAAATTATATATTTTTAATATATATAAAATATCTAAAATTAAATAATATTAATGTACTCTTTTTATGATTTTGAAAACAGATTCAATGTAACTTTAAATATTTTTTATTTATAGATTTTTTTAACATGTATAATGAGACCTATGGAAATAACGTTTTTTATATATCCTTCTCTTTCTCAATATTATTATATTGAATTCTTGAAAGAACGTATATGCAAAAGTGTGCAAAACCCCTAAATTTTTATGTGTAGCTAATCATTTTTGTAGGCTCTAAATTGCATATCTAATTAGCATAATGAGTTTAAGATGGAAAAATACCAAAGACAGAAATTTGAGAGAAACAATATGCAAGAAACAAGTCAAAAGAAAAAATATATGACATAAATCACCTATGATACAAGAAAAACTATGTAAAGTATGGACCAGAGCCTACAATTCTTGTAGTATTTTTTGGTTACAAGCATTGATGATGAAAGGTATATATTGAAATGTCATGTGCCTAAACTCCAAACAAATTAATTTAAGTTCTAATATGCTAGAGGTAATACGTAAAAAGGGAAAGATGATAAATTTTGGTAAAGGGAAATGGGAGCCAAGATGAGTTTGAGAGCAGCCCACAATTGAAAATTTTGGCTTTGTTTTCTTAGGAGACATTAAAGAAAATAAATATTTTACCCCACACCTATTTTACTATAAATAAATTTTGAATCCTGTAAAGGATTCTATTTGTCATAAACAAATAATCCTTATTATCTCAATATTAATATACAATAGCTCCAAATTTTACGTGGCAATCCAATTTGTATGATCACATATTTCTTAAGATAAATATTTGACAGCCAACCGCAAGCGCATAGGGTATCGCGTAATAAAAAGTTATCATTCCCACAAGGATTGTGCCCAAGTACCAGCTCACAGTGATTCAATTATCTAGACAATTTGTTTCAAAGTAAAAGGTGTAGTAAAATTAACCAAGAACTAAAGACTATTGGTAGAAAACTCAAATCGAAATCTCTCTTTTAAAATCAAGATGAAAAAGGCTTTTGGGAATCAATAGGTTCATATGCAATGTACTAAATCTAAAATTACCTTTTTTTTTGTTATTCAATTTTTGTTCCTAAGGCGGATTTCCCTTAGCTAATTATTGAATTCCTCTCGAAACCTCACTAACATACCTATTTATCAAAGAACCGCGTTCAATTTGTTAATTAGGTCCTTTAGGCTCTATGAAAATCCCATTATTCCTCAAAGAGCTTTACTTACTTTCGTAACCCAAATCCCTAGGTTTATGCCAATCTCTCAATCATCCATATTGTTTAAATTCATCTAACCTTATTTCTAAGCCATTAGAAGCATTAAGATCTCATGAAATTAAATAGAAAACAGAAATCCAATAACAAAAGAATATCAGAGTAACCTAATTTGATACATACATATTTTCCCCCAAATCCCAAGAATAGGAAATTAGTTCCTTATGGAAAAGGTTACAAATCCACAAGTTACAAGAATTTGTCCCATCATTCAGAAAATAAGGATTACAAAAACAAAAGATTAAAGGTAGAAGAAGAGTTCTCACTAATTTTCCAATCTCTTACCCCAAGCTTGAACTCTTGATCTACCTTCTTGTTTCCTTTCTCAAGATCTTTAAGAAGAACCCTCAATTTTTTGCCCAAAAACTGTCTTGTGTCTGTTCTCTATCTATTCCCCAATTTTTACCCACTGTCTCCATTTAAAATTTGGCGAAAACTGAAAGTAACTGTTGCAGCGTGTGAAATCCAATGGCAGTGGGAAAATCCACTGGCAGTGGATCGCACTGTGTTACACCTAAACGAATTTAATTAAGAAAACTGGGCAGAAACCACTGGTAGTAGGAAAATCACGGCCAGTGGGTTTTTTGGCAGTGTAATCCAAGGCCAGTGTTTTTTCCCACTGGCAGTGGTTTTCTCTGGCCCAATTTTTCTTCTTCTCCCAGTGTATTCCACGACCAATGGGAATTCCCACTGGCAGTGGATTTCTCTGTGTCTTGGTAAACATGCAATTTTAGGGTGTTTTTGGGTTCTGGAGCACTTCCTTTGGTATGTTCTTCTTCCATTGTTGGCCTAACTTCAATCTTGGATCTTCGACAAGCTCAAACTCTTCTCAGTTGCATCATCCTATTCAAAATCTTCCAAATCCTTTTGCTAGTAGACTTATTCAATGAAGGTTTCTACAAAAACAACTACCCAAGTGACATGTGTGGAAGTAGAAGAATAACCATGGCAATTAGGGAAAAATAAGGTGAAAATAAACCAAAATTAAAACTAAATGGACCCTAAAACTAATGTAAACTAAACTCCTATCAAAATACCCCAAACTAAAGCATTGCTTGTCCTCAAGCAATCACTGTATCCATAGAACATAAAATGAAAATTAGCAGACCCAAACAAACTTGAGGAACCTTGTGTTTATTTATGTGTTTATAAGTTATTATTCTTCAAAAAAATTATTTTTTGTTGATTGCATAAACTACCAGAATACACCACAACAACCAATCAAACTATGTAAACTGAGATTTTACTAAAGGTACTCTTTCTCACTGTTCACTCAGTGTTTGTGTTTCAATCATTCAAATCACTACATTATAAACACTACCATAAGCTTGGCAAATGACCACAAACTCCACAATTATCAAGAAAACATGCATTAGTCAAAAGGTCTTTCATGTGGTTGTAACGTGGCCAGGGGGTTTATAGCATGGGAATAGAAACCAAGAAAAGAAAATTACAAAGGGTTAATAACATATGAGAAGTAATGTCATAAGGAGGCAAACCCCAAGTTAATAACTCTTTGCAAATTCAAACTATAAGGAGTATGGTTCATGTATTTTTCATTTTCATTTTCCAAACTCAACTCTTTTTTCTTTTTCCTTTTTCTATTTTACTTTTGAATATCAAACCCTAAACCATCATAATTTTTCTCTCAAACCTTCTTTAGTTTGCCTTACCTCTTTTCCTCCTATATATATTAATGAGAAAAATTATATCAAAGGCTTTGAAAGAACATTTCATTTCATGGCTCAAAAGAGGCAACTAGTGGATAATACATTTAACAAATTCTGAGGTTAAAGAAATAAAACCTAATTTTCCTTTTCATCCCAAGCATGCATTCACAAACCATTTTGAATTGGTCAAAAGCCAAGTTTTAGAGTGCCATCAAATGTGTGAACCACTCAAAGTAAGAAACATGGGTAAGTAAAATTATCTACACTGAGTACCCTATTGGCTCAAAAGCTCACAATGGTCACTTAGTTTAATCAGAGAAAACATAGCATCATGAAGAGTGATTATTCTGGCAGCAATAACAATCAAAAACCTTTTTTTTATGTTATTTAATTATTTTTTAATTATTATTATATTTTATTTTCAAGGTTTACCCAAACAATGCTTAAGATCTAACTAATCTACATCACATGTCATACAGATAACAATAACTGCAGTCAACAATCAATGCTAGCCCAAGGCATATGAGTAGACATACAATCATGAAAATGAATTAGAAAATCAAGATGAACAAAAATAAAAAAGGATAAAATAAAAACAAGTTGAACTTTTGTGCACCCATCACCCCAAACTAAAATTGGACATTGTCCCCAATGTCCATATCAAGGGGACCAAAGAGGCCCGTAATTGAGGAACCAGGGGTAAAAGGACACAAAAATTCAATTGATACCTGTCATGGAGAAGAAGATGGGAAGTGGCCCTACTGGGAGTGCCAATCGTACATGGCATCAACTCTATGGGAGATATGGGTGAGCTGGGCTCTTTGCCTCTCCTGCTCTCTAGACATGGACTCCATCTATAGGGACATGGATTCCATGTGACTGCTCATGCCCTCTATCAGAAAGTACATACGCTCCATGGAGAAACTGGAGCCAGAAGTGGATTGGGATGGGCCAGCAAAGTGCTCCAGGGGATGTGGCATATCAGTATCCACATGGTCTTCCTCAGCATCACCTGGATCTGTAAACAAAAAAGTACTCTTGCCCTCCAGGCTAGTAAAGCTGGGGTCAGGCAAGGGGTGAGGTGCAAAAAATCCAGGAATAATTAAACTATAAATACCCCGTTGCAATACTATCATACCCATGTTAATCATTTCATCCATGTCTACCCATTTGGGTTGATATAACAGGGTATCCTGATCTAAGTCAATGCCAACATAGCGGGCAAGTGGGTTGATATACCTAGCTATAACTATCCTACCAGAGGTGGCTCAACCCATTCGAGTAAATTGGCTAAAAAGCCATTTAGTTGAGTGGATTGGTATTTGATGGATCATGGCATAAAGAAAGTATAACTCAACAGCCTGAATGGTACCCGGACTGTCGAATCGCCCAAAGATGGAATGGGCCATGAACCTCTAGAGGTATTTAAAAATAGGATGATGTATAGAAAAGGCTTTGGTAGATGATGGATCGTAGTTTTCTCTAGCCCTGGAAATTTGGGACCAAAAAGATTGACCCCGAAAGTCTCTTAGAATATGGGCAATATTCGCACGAGCTAAAGGAGTACCAGTCATTGAGGAAAAACCATAAATGATATCTATATCCTCCAAATCCATTCTATAATCATTGTTGTTTAGCCTAAAGGTAATCTCCCAACCCGAGTCATTTGCACAAGGTTTGATATCTATTGAGCTTAAGAACTCTAAAGTAGTGTGTTCATAGCAAGGTTCATATAACTCAATGAAATCACCCCACCCCACATTGTTGCATAGTTTTAAAGTATCATGGTAAAGGCTAAGTTCAAGCAAGGAGTCTTTGCAGAAAAACCAAGAGGGAATAATATCCCTCGCTGTCAAAGAAGCAAGTCGCATTCTCTGCTCATCCAAGGTACACTCAATATCATCAATATCAGCATAATTAGATGACTTACCTTTTGTTTTGCGCTTCTTTCCCACTGTCTTTGTTCTTCCAGAAGACATGTTTCCTTCCTGACAAACATAAAATGGATAAAAAGTAAGGCACGCAAAAGATGTGAAGAGTGTATAAGTTCATGAATTCAGCAAAAGATTCACCCAAAATGAAAGGAAGAAATGCCTAGGTATGGAAAAGTGTCTATGAAGTCATGTATCTTGTATCTAAAGAATAAGTTCCACATGCTATAGAAAGAAACAATTCCAAGAAAAACAAAGTGAACATGTTCTAGGCATTTTTACAAACACTTGGTGGGCATATAGTTTAGCAACAAGAGATTCATGAACAATCTTAACAAAAAGACTCCAAATCAATCCATCTTTTAGGCACCCCAAACTATAATTTTCAATACCCCTTATGATTAGCAATGTAGGATAATCAAAGTATTTTAACACCTGAAACATAATTCAAACCAATCTTGGTGAACTACTCCTAGAGGCAAAAGGCATTTCAAACAAATTACATGTACCCATTCCATTTTAACTCATTAACACTAATAATACCATCATGTACAAGAGCAATAGGGAATGAGTAACAATACCATGCAAGGGTAGTTATGAATGATTAATGACCAAGAACCCATGAACAACTTACACCTTGAACCAAAGTTAAGAACAAAAATTTTGCTTGAGCATTATAGCAAACACTTGGTGGGCATATAGTTTGAACTATAAAATTCATGAACATGCAACACAAAGCCTTCCATTTTCATAATATGCACTTTACACATGAGTAATCATGAATCAATTTTGTTATATATGAAACATAAAGTGAAAATCATGAAGGAAAATCCATGTGGGTTTCTAAAATAAAAAAGAACATGGTGAACATGGTAATTCTTAAACAAAGGTTTAATAGCATACCCCATTGAATTTTTTATCATAACAATCACAAATAAGTACATATAAACCCTCCCTCATGATTAATTTCCTAAAAAAAAAGCAAAAAATCCAACATGAGAAAACCCCAAACTAGAGAAATATCCCAAAATGAGAGTGAGATTTGATACTTACTTGATGAAGATAAAGATGAATATAAGTGAGGATGCTGATGTGGAAGTGAATGAAGGAAAGTTTAAGGTTGGAAATTTGGATAAAGGTTTCTCAATGTTGAAGGGTCATGTGCAATAAAAGGAAATGGGAGAGAGAAGTGTTTCACGTTAAATAGAAAGGGGGGACATTACCTGTTGCAATCCACGGCCAGTGTTTTTTCACATGGCCCGTGGATCTTGCTGTCTGTGGTCCAGAAAAATTGGTAAATACACACTATTGAGAACCCACGGCCAGTGGAGTTCTCTGCCCCTTGATGTGCAAAAATTTACCATCCTTACCTGTTGAGAACCCACGGCCAGTGGGAATTCCCACTGCCTGTGGAGTTCTCTGATTTGGGTCCCCTGAAACGATGCCTTGTACCTGTTGGAAACCCACTGGCAGTGGGAAAAAACACTGCCATTGGATTTTGTTGCCTTCCTCCTCCACAAACCTGTAATTTTTAAATCCAAACATAAGTCAGAAGAACCCACGACCAGTGGAAAAACACACTGCCCGTGGATCTTGCTGTTTCACACCAAGAATTGCTTTTTTATTTTAAGTCAGAGGATTCCACTACCAGTGGGAAAAAACACTAGCAGTGAATCTCACTGTTTTCAACATTGCAATCCTTCAAATATGCACAAAGACTTGCCTTTATTTATGCAACTTACCAATGGAAACACATGTATGCATCCAACATGAACAATTATGCAATGCATTGGGATTATTCATCTTTATTTATGAATGGAAAATAAACATGCAACACACCAAATTGGACTTATTTAAATGAAACAAATAAACTTTATTTGAATGATAAGAAAAGTACTTAAGGAATAAGAAATGAGGTTACCTCCCCACAAGTGCTAATTTTAACGTCTTCAGCCGGACGCTTGGCACCAATTGGGTTTAGGAGGCTGATACATCAAACAAGTCCAAGACAGTTGCTTGTTGTATTGGTTCTCCTGTCAGGTAGTGCTTAAGTCTTTGTTCGTTTACCTTAAATAGACCAGACTTCTCACTACATACCTCGACGGTTCCAAATGGGAAAACCTTTATTACCTTAAATGGTCCCGACCACCGGGACCTTAGCTTACCAGGGAAAAGCTTCAACCTGGAGTTAAAGAGTAGGACCATGTCACCTAGTTGGAATGACCTCCTAAGGATGTGTTGATCATGCCATTGCTTGGTTTTTTCTTTATATATACGGGAATTCTCATAGGCATCCAACCGGAGCTCTTCTAGCTCGTTTAATTCCAGTAACCTACGTTCACCTGCAGCCTTATGATCAAGATTAAGAGTTTTAACTGCCCAAAAGGATTTATACTCAAGCTCTATAGGTAAATGGCAAGGCTTTCCATACACTATCTTAAAAGGTGTGGTTTCAATGGGAGTTTTATAAGCGGTTCGATACACCCATAGGGAATCGTCTAATTTAATAGACCAATCCTTACGGGATGTATTAACCACTTTTTGAAGAATATTTTTGATCTCCCTATTGGATACCTCAACTTGACCACTAGTTTGAGGGTGATAAGGTGTAGAAACCTTATGCCTCACGCCATATTTCTTGAGGAGGGTTTGAAAAGATTTTTCAATAAAGTGTGACCCTCCATCACTGATTATGCATCGCGGGACCCCAAACCTTGGAAATATGATCTTTTTAAAAAGCTTTGTAATAGTCTTAGCATCCGAATGAGGTGAAGCAATGGCTTCTACCCATTTAGACACATAATCGACTGCCACCAAAATGAATTTATTTCCAAAGGATGCTGGGAATGGTCCCTTGAAATCTACACCCTAAACATCAAAAAGTTCAACTTCAAAAATGTTATTAAGCGACATTTCATGTCTTTTAGAAATGTTACCTAACCTTTAACATGAGTCACATGTGAGGACATACTTACGAACGTCCTTAAAAATATGTGGCCAGTAGAAACCCACTTGCAAAACCTTTGAAGTTGTTTTGGAGGTGCTCATGTGGCCTCCACAAGATAAGGAATGACAATGGTCTAATATTTGTCACACTTCCTCTTCTGGTACACATCTCCTTATGATACAATCAGCACACTGTTTGAAAAGGAGGGGCTCATCCTAATAATAGTACCTGACATCTGTAAAAAACTTCTTTCTCTACTGAAAACCAAGGTCAGGAGGTACAATGCTACATGCAAGAAAATTAACAAAATCTACATACCAAGGCACTTGTTGGACACTAATACTCAATAGTTGCTCATCTGGAAAAGATTCATTGATGGGAACAATATCACCCATCTCATCTTTTTCAGATGGTAGCCTAGATAAATGGTCAACAACAAGATTCTCAGTACCCTTTTTATCTTTTATCTCTAAATCAAATTCTTGCAAGATCAAAATCCACCTAATTAGCCTAGGTTTTCCTTATTTTTTATGTAAAAGGTACTTGATGGCAGAATGATCAGTATACACAGTAACGTGCGAGCCTACCAAGTACGATCTAAACTTATCAAAAGCAAAAATAATGGCTAATAATTCCTTTTCAGTGGTAGCATAGTTTATCTGAGCTTCATCAAGTGTGCGACTAGCATAATGTATCACATGTAGCTTCTTATCTTTCCGCTGCCCAAGCACAGCCCCCACTGCGTGATCACTAGCATCACACATCAACTCGAAAGGGAGTTCCCAATCAGGGGGTTGTACCACAGAAGCAGAAATCAATGCTTGTTTAATCCTACAAAAAGCCTCAAGACAAGATGAATAAAAAATAAAAGGAACATCCTTACCCAAAAGATTAGTCAGAGGCTTGGTGATCTTGCTGAAGTCTTTAATGAACCGCCAGTAAAACCCGGCATGCCCAAGAAAACTTCTAATGCCCTTCACATTGGTTGGTGGGGGCAATTTTTTAATCACTTCCACCTTGGCCTTATCCACCTCAATTCCTCTCTCAGACACCAAGTATCCAAGAACTATGCTTTCCCTTACCATGAAGTGGCATTTCTCCCAGTTTAAGACTAAGTTGGTCTCCTCACATCGCTGCAAGACTTGGCACAAATTGGTTAAGCAATTATCAAAATCCAAACCATGCATAGAAAAGTCATCCATGAAAACTTCCATCACATTTTCTATCAAATCAGAAAAGATAGCCTGCATACACCTTTGAAAAGTCGCAGGTCCATTACATAGGCCAACAAGCATACGCCTATAAGCATAGGTCCCATAAGGGCAAGTGAAGGTAGTTTTCTCTTGATCAGATGGATGGATGGGGATTTGATGAAAACCTGAGTACCCATCCAAATAACAAAAATAAGAGTGCTTAGCAAGCCTCTCAAGCATCTGATCAATGAAAGGAAGGGGGAAAATGATCTTTCTTTGTGGCACTATTTAATTTCCTATGGTCAATACACACGCACCACCTAGAAACTATCCTAGTAGAAATAAGTTCCTGTTTTTCATTTTTCACAACAGTGATCCCTCCCTTTTTAGGCACCACATGAACTGGACTTACCTACTTACTACTAGCAATGGGATAGATGACACCAGCATCAAGCAACTTCAAAATTTCCTTTTTAACCACTTCTTGAATTTTTGGATTTAGTCTCCTAAGTGGTTCTACTGTGGGCCTACTCTCATCCTCTACAGTTATCCTATGCATGCAAAAAGAAGGGCTAATCCCCTTTATATCATCCATTGTATAACCAATAACCTTTCTATACAACCTAAGTTGTTTCAAAAGCTTTTCAGTTTCACATGGATTCAAGTCAGCATTTACAATGACAGGATATGTAGAGTTAGGTCCTAGAAATTCATACCTCAATGAAGCCGGTAAAGGCTTCAATTCAACAGGGGAGCTTCCCACTTTCTCACACATGACTTCAGTATCATGGTTAAGTGGGGTATTTTCTTCCAAACTGTCTGATGTTCCTGTAGGCTCAATTAATAAAATAGATTCAAGTGGATCCTTAGGAAAGGTTTCTTCCTTCACCACTTGGTTAATAAAATCCACACAGCAAACATCATCAAAAGGTTTCTTTCAAGCATCTTTCAAGCTAAAATCTACCTTTTGGTCCCCAACAGTTAGAGATAATTTTCCATTTTTAACATTTATTATCAAGCCCGTGGTTGCCAAAAATGGCCTGCCTAGAATAATAAGGATCATAGAATCCATATCCATTTCCAAAACAATAAAGTCAACAGGAATGAAAAATTTACCTACTTTAATAGGAACATCTTCTAAAATACCTACAGGATATTTAACAGACCTATCCGCTAATTATAATGACACCCTAGAAGGTTTAAGTTCACCCAATCCTAATTTCTCAGCAATTGATAATGGCATTAAGCTAACGCTAGCTCTTAAGTCACATAGTGCTCTATCAATGGCCATGTCACCAATCATACAAGGGATAGAAAAACTACCTGAGTCCTGAAGCTTGGGTGGTAACTTCTTTTGGATTAGTGCACTGCACTCCTCAGTAAGTGCTACGGTTCCATCCTCCTATAATTTCCTTTTATTAGATAAGATGTCCTTCAGGAACTTCGTATATGTCGGCATTTGCTGCAAGGCATCTGTAAAAGGAATATTAACATAAAGCTTCTTAAGAACCTCCAGAAACTTACCAAATTGTTTATCAAGCTTGGCCTTAGCCAAGCATTGAAGATATAGAACTAGAGGCTGATATGGCTTCACCTCCTCCTTCTTCTCACTCTATTTCACTTTTTCAACTTCGCGATAAGAATGAAACTCTTCCCATTTCTTCTCTTTCTTGGTCTCCCCTTCAGTCATCCCAACCGGACCATCATACTGTGTACCACTCCTAAGACTAATAGCCATGGTGTGATTGGATGGTCCTGTTTTGGGTTTTCCAAGAAAAGTTCTTGGCATTCTTGTTGAAGATAAGGCTTGTTGAGCAATTTGATTCTCCAACATCTTGTTATGAGTGGCAAGAGAGTCCACCTTGGAGGTTAACTTCTTGATAGCTTCAGAGAACTCATCATTTTGCTTAATTTAGGTGGTCATAAATGTCTCCACCAAGGACTCCAATTTTGATTTCTGTGGAGCATAGGGTCCTTGTTGTGACCTAAAGTTATTTTGGTTGCCTTGATTTCCTTGGAATGGTAGAGGTCTATATTGGAATCTTGGTGGGCCTTATTGTATATAATTATTCCCAAAATTTCCACCATAGCTCCCAATAGCATCCACTTGTTGCATTTCAGCCTCGGGGCCTTGGGATACACCAAGCTGACAACCTGTTGTGCTATGACCTGTAACCCCACACAATTCATACACCACATTAAAAGCACCTGTTCCTAACTTATCAAATTTAATAGATAGTGCTTCTACCTTAGCAGTAAAAAGGGAAATAACATCTAAAGAATACTTACCTTGAGTTTTTGATGGAAAACTCTGTTTAGATGACCACTGGTAGGTATTTTATGCCATTTCTTCTATAAGATTGTACCCCTCCTCCATATTCTTGCTTATAAAAGCAACGTCAGTTGCAGCATCTAATGTAACCCTTTGGTTCAGGGTCAATCCATTATAAAAGATGTGTGCCGTCGACCATCTCTCCACTCCATGGTGTGGGCATTCTCGAAGCAACTCTTTATACCTTTACCACGCATCATACAATGTCTCATCAACTTTCTGGGTGAAAGTGATGATCTGCTTTCTCAATTGGTCAGTTTTGCTCCGTGGATAATATTTATTGAGGAAGGCATGAGATAGCCGCTCCCAAGTAGTGATCGATCCCTTCGGAAGTAAATACAACCATGCTCTAGCCTTATCCCTCAAAGAGAATGGGAAAAGCTGTAGCCGGATTGCATCACTTGAGACACCATTCACCTTGAGTGTATCACAGTACTCAAGGAAAATTTGGAGGAGCAGATTTGGATCCTCGGATGGCAAACCTCCAAATTGGTTTTGTTGGACCATTAAGAGCAAGGAGGGCTTTATTCAAAGTTGTTCACCTCAATGGTTAGCCTTGTAATGCTAGGCCTCCTATCCATTGCATTGGGTGCTGCAAAATCACGAAGGGCTTGGTTATCAGGATTGTCCATTGGCTCTTCGGTATTCAAACTCGAAGCTTGTTGCTTGCTTTGTTCAAGATGTTTCCAAAGTGCTCTGATTTTACGGAGGGTCCTTTCAATTTTTGGATCAAAAATATGCTCAAAACTGTGACTTTTTTTGCATAAATGGACCTGCACAATCCACAAAAACACAACAAAACCCAAGTGTAATTCTACAGAAAAAATAGCAACCAAAAACAGAAAAATTATGCAGAAAAATAAAATAAAATAAAATAAATAAAAATCTAGTCTAATCAAAAACACCGCTTAGCCAATATTGGGGGAAACACAATCCCCGGCAACGGCGCCAAAAACTTGATAGCCAACCACAAGCACACGGGGTATCGCGTAATTAAAAGTTATCGTTCCCACAAAGATTGTGCTGAAGTACCAGCTCACAGTGATTTAATTATCTAGACAATTTGTTTTAAAGTAAAAGGTGTAGTAAAATTAATCAAGAACTAAAGACTATTGGTAGGAAACTCAAATCAAAATCCCTCTTTTAAAATCAAGATGAAAAAGGCTCTTGGGAATCAGTAGGTTCATATGCAATGTACCAAATCTAAAATTACCTATTTTCTTTGTTATTCAATTTCTGTTCCTAAGGCGGATCCTTAGCTAATTAGTGAATTCCTCTTAAAACCTCACTAACGTACCTAATTATCAAAGAACCGCGTTCAATTTGTTAATTAGGTCCTTTAGGCTCTATAAAAATCCCATTATTCCTCAAAGAGCTTTGCTTACTTTCATAACCCAAACCCTAGGTTCAATTTCATACGTTCTAACGATATGCCAATCTCTCAATCATCTATATTGTTTAAATTCATCTAACCTTATTTCTAAGCCATTAGAAGCATTAAGATCTCATGAAATTGAATAGAAAACAGAAATCCAAAAACAAAAGAAAATTAGAGTAACCTAATTTGATACACACATATTTTCCCCTAAATCCCAAGAATAGGAAATTAGTTCTTCATGGAAGAGGTTACAAATTCACAAGTTACAAGAATTTATCCTATCATTCAGAAAATAAGGATTACAAAAGCAAAAGATTAAAGGTAGAAGAAGAGTTCTCACTAATCTTCCAATCTCTTGCCCCAAGCTTGAACCCTTGATCTTCCTTCTTATTTCCTTTCTTAAGATCTTTAACAAGAACCCTCAATTTTTCACCCAAAAACTGTCTTGTGTCTATTCTCTGTCTATTCCCCAAATTTTGCCCACTGTCTCCATTTAAAATTTTGGCGAAAACTAAAAGTAACTGCTGCAGCATGTGAAATCCACTGGCAGTGGGAAAATCCACTGGTAGTGGATCGCACTGTGTTATACCCAAACAAATTTAATTAAGAAAACTGGGCAGAAACCACTGGTTGTGGGAAAATCCATGGCCAGTGGGTTTTTTGGCAGTGTAATCCACGACCAGTGTTTTTTCCCACTAGCAGTGGTTTTCTCTGGCCTAATTTTTCTTCTTCTCCTAGTGTATTCCACGGCCAGTGGGAATTTCCACTAGCAGTGGATTTCTCTATGTCTTGGCAAACATGCAATTTTAGGGTGTTTTTGGTTATGGAGCACTTCCTTTGGTATGTTCTTCTTCCATTGTTGGCCTAACTTTAATCTTGGATCTTCGACAAGCTCAAACTCTTCTCAGTTGCATCATCTTATTCAAAATCTTCCAAATCCTTTTGCTAGTAGACTTATTCAATGAAGGTTTCTACAAAAACAACTACCCAAGTAACATGTGTGAAAGTAGAAGAATAACCACGACAATTAGGGAAAAATAAGGTGAAAATAAACCAAAATTAAAACTAAATGGACCCTAAAACTAATGCAAACTAAACTCCTATCAATATTAATATTTAAATTTAATTAGTTTATGAAAAGGAAAAACTACAACTTAATTATAACAGTCATTGCATACCCATTGTACATGTGCTTTAAGTAGACTGAAAGAATATTAGAGCTGATTAATGGAAGGTAAGCAGTGGCAGACCTTTTCCTTGACAAGGGGAGCCATGGCCCCCTTAAACATTTTTTATTTTTTTTATATATATGTATACAAAAATAAGTAAAAGTTTAAAATGCACAGTTTTACTTGCACCTCACTCACAAAATTTTACTCCCAAAACTTCTACAGCACGCAAGATTGGAAAACCCCAAATCACAGTCCCAACATCCAAAATAAACATCTTCCATTCTAATTCTTCATGTTCCTGTTCTTGTCACTTGTGAGAGAGGCAAGGCAAGGCAAAAAATATATTGGCATTTATTGGTTTTTGATGCTATTTCTGGCTTGCTGCTGTTGCACACTGGTTTGTCACTTTGCTCTGTTCCTATTCTGTTCTATCTCTATGTATAGTGCGTTGCACCTCTGCCTCCACCTCTGCGCCCGCGTCGCTCCTTCGACCTCTGGGTCAGTCAGTGTTATAATGTAAGTGTGACTACAGTCTATTACAACTACCAATAGCATCTTCATTTTGCAAGTTTTACATGTATAACATTCATTTATGATACATGAAAATCAATGCTTCAACTGAAAGTTATAGGCACTGAGTTATTATATAATTTATATTCATTTTTAGTAAATATAGTTAAGTCCATATATAATTACTACTAATTAAACTTTATACTTAAAAATAGAACCATTATTGGAATTGGAAAGCCATTGTGTTACTCTGAATCATTGTCAATTTGTCATTGTCAATATTTAGAAATTGGAATGTTGATAAAAAATTGACAGAATATGGAATAGTATAAGTACTTTTGTTTAGCTGTTAATTTTTTAATTGACAAGTTATTTTAAAACTAAAGTAAAAGTATATGAAGGAATCCACCTAATACTTTATATTGGTATTTGAAAATGTTAATCAACATTTTATTATTAGCCACATAGAAGCCAAAAAAGAAACAAATTACAGGAGTGCATTTATAATTTATTATTAGCTAATACTGATTTATTATGTTTTTATTTTCTATGTAGGCTTATATCTATTATGTGAAGCAAAAATGGAAATGGAAATGTGCTTGCTAGTTGCTATTGTCCTATTATTGAGTACTGATTTATTATGTTTTTATTTTCTACATAGTTGTGATTAATTTATGATGAAGAATAGAAGAATTGATTCTTTTTTCAAGAGAAAAACTTGTGAGAAGAATGAAGAAGATACAAGTTCTTTACCAAATACCAATTCAAGAATGGAAGAAAATGAGGTGCAAATACCCAAGGTTGCTAAAGTTACATATAATGAATTTGAAAATTTATTAGAACGTGATCTGGGAAAGCGCCCTCAAATTTGGCAATATCCATCAAATCAAATGGATGAAGTGCGTAGAGCTTATTTGAAATGGGGTCCATATCAAATATATCTAAAACATTATCCTTTGTCGGGTAAAGATGATCATCCAAGAAGGTTTCAATACACTTAGTTTAGCTTATTTCATTCATGGTTGGAGTATTCGCCTTCAGAAGATGCTGCATATTGTTTGCCATGTTATCTTTTTTGTAAAAAACCAAGTGGACGCCCAGGTTTAGATGTTTTCATTGCTACAGGTGATTGAATTTAAATTCTAATCAATAATGAATGAATTGATTATCGTCTAAAGTTACTAACTATGAGTTATGTTTTTCTAACAGGTTTTAAAAGTTGAAGGAAAGTTAACAATGGAAAGAATTGTGCTTTTTTGAAGCACATAGTGACTGATCCTTGCTCAACACACAATAATTCGGTACAAGCTTGTCAAGACTTATTGAATCAATATTGCCATATCAGGAATGCTTTTCAAATGCAAACCTCAGATCAAGTTATGAAGAGTCATTTGCATCTAAAGACTTCAATTGACACCGTTTGTTATTTATCACTTCAAGCTTGTGCTTTCAGGGGTCATGATGAAACAAGTGAATCAAGCAACCAAGGTAATTTCTTGAGATGGTAAAAGTCTTAGCATCATACAATGATGAAGTTGCAAAAGTTGTGTTGGAAAATGCTCCATATAATTCAAAATATACTTCACATAAAATTCAAAAGGAGATATTACATATTCTTTCTACTAAAGTGAAAAAACATATTCGTGAGGAAGTTGTAGATTCTAAGTTTTATATAGTTGTTGATGAAGCTCGTGATGCATAAAAAAAGAAACAAATGGCTCTTATTTTGAGATTTGTTGACAAAAATGGTTTTATTCAAGAACAGTTTTTTGAAATCGTTCATGTTAAGGACACTGCTGCATTAACTTTAAAAAATGAGTTGTGTGTTATGCTTTCTCATTATAGCCTTGATGTTTCTAACATTCATGGTCAAGGGTATGATGGTGCTAGCAATATGAGGGGGAATGGAATAGATTACAAGCATTGTTCTTGAATGATTGTCCCTTATGCATACTATGTTCATTGTTTTGGTCATCGATTACAACTTGCCTTAGTTGCTGCATCAAGGGAAGTTATTCCAATTCATCAGTTCTTTTCTAAATTGACTTTTATTGTCAATATTGTATGTTCTTCTTGTAAGTGTCATGATAAGTTATAAGCATCCAAATTAGATGAAATGGCACATTTGTTAGAGATTGATGGCTTGAAACCAGTAAAGGGGTAAATCAAATTGGAACTTTGAAACGAGCTGGGGATACTCGTTAGAGCTCACATTTCTCTTCCATTTGTAGTTTGATGAATATGTATGATGCAACTTGTTGTGTTTTAGAAAAAAATATTATTGATGGATCTACATATTCTCAACGTGGGGATGTTGATAATGCATACAAAAGCTTGACTTCATTTGAGTTTATATTGATACTGCATTTGATGAAAGAAATTATGGGATCATGGATATTCTTTGTCAAGCTTTACAACAACAATCTCAAGATGTAATTAATGCTATGCAATTAATCTATTCTACAAAATCCCTCATTCAAAACTTGAGAGAAGGTGGTTGGGAAAAGTTATTAAAAAATGTAACATCTTTTTGTGACAAACATGATGTGGAGGTACCTTAATTAAGCGCTCCTTATGTAGCAAGGCAAAGGCATTCTCATCACCAAAAGGATTAAATAACTGTAGAGCATTATTTGAGGGTTAAGATATTCTTTGTCACAATTGATAAACAATTGCAAGAGTTGAACTCTAGATTTAATGATCAAGCAATGGAGTTACTAACTCTATGTTGTGCTTTGGTTCCTAAAGATGCTTACAATGCTTTTGATATTGATAAAATTTATACTCTTGTAGACAAATATTACCCCATGGATTTTAATGAGCAGGAGAAGATTAATTTGAAGTTTCAACTTCAACATTTTATTGTTGATGCCCATCAAGATTCAAATTTGAAGAATTTATCAACAATGCAAGAGTTATGTGCATGTTTAGCATCCATAAAAAGTCAGAAGTTTACTACTTGATTGACAGACTACATCGCCATATCATTACTCTTCCTGTTTCTATAACCACAACTGAAAGATCATTTTCTGCAATGAAAATAATTAAGACGAGGTTAACAAATAAGATGAAGCTGACTTTTTAGGAGATAGTATGATTGTTTACATTGAGAGGGATATTGCAACAAGTTTTAGTTCTGATTCAATTATTGAAGATTTCAAGTCATTAAAGGAGTGTAGAGCGGCACTTTAACCAAAGGTAACATATTATTTTGATGTTTAAATTTATATTAAAATTGGTTGCATATAAAATTTTAGATGCATATAATGATATCATATTTTTTTTATGCAGTTGCCTCTATAATTTGGCCAGTTCTTTTTTGGATAGTTCGCTAGTTCTTTTTTGGTTAATTCGTTTTTGCTTGACTCGCATTACATAATTTTGGATATGCAAGTGATACTACACAAGTAACCTTGAGTATGTCACTATACTATTTTGGATCTGGTAGGAGACAAATAAGTTTTCTTTGCTTCATGTCAGGTAACCTTTCATATTTAATGATAATAGTTTATAATGATATATGAAATGACTATTGAATTATATTGATTGTTCTTGAATTCATTATTATGCACGCTTGTTTTAACTGAAGAAAATAACAAAATATATTATTATTAATATTTTAAAAATAAATTATATAAAAAATTTTACGTGGCACCTCCAACTTTTATATCTTTCTTTTTCTCAATATTATTTATCACGACCGGGGTCCCGGTACATGACGCGGACTGGTTAAAGACAATAAAAAAATAAAACTATATTGGAATGATGCCCTTAGATGTCCTATAAAAATAAAGGGTTCAAAGAGTCGCCACTAAGATTTATCAAGGAAAATATTAGAAAAACCTTTAAATAGCACTGATTGTTTTAAATGAGATTCTGTTTAATCCGGGAGTGGAATTACAGGAGGGAAAGGTATTAGCACCTGATAGATGTCCAATTTATATATATTTTGCACTGATAATGAAGCATAAATTGGATATAATGTGCAATGTTTGTCATTTTGTAAGCTAGATAGAACATAAATCGTGATATGAACATTGTACAAGTTGATTGGTTAATTTTGTTGCAATTCCAGGGAAATTGAAGAAGAAAGAAGAAGGAAAAAGCAAAGAAGAAAATTTACTAAGTTTTGAGCAAAGAAGTGATATTCGCTCAAGCGAAGGTTATATCGCTTGAGCGACTCAAAATCGCTGAGACCATATTGAAGGCTCGCTTGAGCGAGCAAGGAAAATAACAGATACAAGTATCAGGTCAAGACTCGCTTGAGCGAGAAGCCTATTCGCCCAAGCGAAATCAGGCCAGTGAAGAATGATAAAGAAGTCACTCAAGCGAAGACATTTCGATGGAGCGATAATGTGACAGAATGCAATAACAATGTCTTCGCTCAAGCGTATGGATAAAAGCATCAAGCGAAATTCCTCCAGTGAGTTACAATGTTGAATTCGCTTGAGCGACCTTATTTCGCTCAAGCGAAATTTGTCCAGAATCAAAAAGCATAAGACTCGCTGCAGCGGAGGACTTAAGGATCAAAGCGAAATTCGTCCAGAGCCTAAATTCAAAGGATTCGCTGCAGCGGATGAAGGAATGGCTTAAGCGAAAAAGAATAAGGGATCATTATATGAAGATTTGCTCAAGCGAACTGATATTGCTTGAGCGAAGAAGCATGCATATGAAGCAGGACTCAAAGCTTTCTTCACGCTGAAGTAGTCTCTTCGCTTGAGCGAGACCTAAACTCGCTTGAGCGAGTATTTCTTTATATAAGCATACAAGAGGGTCACTTCAGATCATGGCTGGGTAGTTCTAGGAAACACTCTGTACTCTCTTTTCTTCATCTTTCTAAGTTTGTAATGGCTACAATGAGTAGCTAAACTTCTCATTGGGATTGTGTGTAACCATTCATACTTGAAGATCACGTATAATATATTCATGATCGGGTAACTTTGTTTTATGATTCTTTGTCTTCCATTTTATGTTCATTGCCTGAATCTAGTTGATCACTAGTTTCTTGATTCAAGTTTACATTTGTTATTGGAAAATGACTTTCGAAAACGGATCTAAATAGAACACTCATTGTGAGTAGATAACCAGGGATGGTATCTAACGTAATGGACGTCCAAATAATCATTCTTAATGCTAGAATAGAGTTGAAACAATCAAGGGATTGACGTTATTAAATCTATTCTTATGAATTTCATAGTCAAGGAATTGATATGAATGATCTAGATTATGATGTAAAGAATCATAGCTCAAAATCTGCTTTCATGAATATATATCGTGCATCGGAAGGTAAGATTGGTGAATCCAAATCCCAGTTTTATCACTTGATATTTCCTTTTTTGTTCAATTGAGTAACTATTCACATATTTCATTTTTATCTATGAAACCACAAATCATGAAAATATTCAATCATTTCTGCCGTAATAGTTTGAAATCGAATTGAAACGATCCGTAGTGGGAACGACATTTGTTCTCTTGAACATATACTACAACCGACAAAGTGGTGCACTTACCATGAGTCAATTTAAAACTGACCATCTGAGTGTTTTGCGAATATATCATACCCAAACAATTAGCAAGTTTTTGGCACCGCTCACCGCGGATCGAATTTAAATCGAATTCAATTATTTTGGTTTGTGAATATAGTACTTGTAATTTTCTACTGTTATATCTTTTTCTTTGCTAACCTCTTTGTTGGAAGTTTTGCTTATGATATTAAGAAGTCAGGGATCGAAAGAACTGGTTGAAATAGATCCTGAAATTGAGAAGACTTTGAAGAAAATTAAAGCTAAAGCAAAATTACAACAAGAGGAAGGACAATCATCTTCTTCAATTTCATCACCAATATCAACTCCAAAAATTAAAGATATGGAAAGACAAAACCAACCACCAAGGCGTACTTTGGGAGATTATACAAATCAACAAGGACCACGATACTTCTCAAGTATTGTGATGCCATAAAGAAGAGCCTTAGAGATAACACCAGCCTTTCTAAGTTTGATAAGTGCTCATCAATTCACTGGGATATCCAATGAAGATCCTTACACTCATTTGGCAACTTTCTATGAATTGGTTGGTACCATGGGTTTTGGTCAAGAAGATATGGAAACTGCATACCTTCGTTTATTCCCATTTTTATTAGCTGGAAGAGCTAAGGAATGGTTGCAATCACACCCTAATCAGAGTTTGACTAGTTGGTCTGATGTAGAAGAAAAATTTCTGCACCGTTTCTTTCCTCCATCAAGATTCATAAAAGCTAAATCTGATATTTCAACATTCTGCCAAGGAGCTGAGGAACCATTTTGTGAAGCATGGGATTGTTTTAAATCACTACTTTGCAAGTGTCCTAATCATGGTTTTGAAGACATTGCTCAATTGAATATCTTTTATAATGGTTCTCGACTAGACACAAAGATGATTTTGGATGCTGCAGCTGGTGGCACAATGATGACAGTTGATGCTGATCAAGCTACTAGAATTATAGAAGCTTTATCCTCAATGGATTATCAAGCTCAGCACGATCGTCAACAAATTCAGAGGAAAGGAGTTCTAGATTTGAATACTTCAGATGCTATTTTGGCCCAAAATAAAATCTTGACTCAACATATTGAAGCTTTAACTCAACAAATGGCCAAACTCCCACAACAATTACATTCTGTGCAGTCTTCACAACCAATACAACAACAAAATGCAAGATGTGATTTCTGTGGAGGTGAACATCTGAATAGTTATTGTGGAGCACAAGAGGAGACAATTCATTATATGAATAACCAAGGTAAACCAAATAATTTCAATTCCAATTATTCTAACCAACAATTTCAGGGGTGGAGGAGTAATCAACATCAAGGACAAGGATGGAAACAAGAACCAAGTTCTTCAAATAGACCATATCAAAGTAACTATCCTTCTTGATGGAGAAGACTTCAAGACTGGAAGATACCTTGGAGAAATTCATGCAAGCTTCTTTAACAAACCAGAAAAATACTGAGGCATCAATAAAGAATTTGGAGACTCAAGTGGGACAATTGGCCCGACAAATTACTAAAAATCAACGACCTCAGTATGGAGCTAATACTAAGCCAAATCCAAAGGAGCATTGCAAGGCTATCACAACCAGAAGTGGAAGACAAATTAGAGTTGAGCTAGGAGAGAAAGAAAAAGAAAAAGAGATTTTGAGAAAAAGACAAGAAAAAGAAGAAGAGATTTTGAGAAAAAGACAAGAAAAAGACAAGAAAAAGAAAGAGAGTGTGAAAAAAAAAGAAAAAGAAATGAAAGAGTGTGAAAAAGAAAATGCAAAAGAAAAAGAAAAAGAAAAAGAAAAAGAATGTGAAAAAGAAACAAGAGAAAATATAAATAGAGAAAATGAAAAAGAGAAAAACAAAAAGAGTGAGTTAGAGAAGGGCAAAGGCAAGGTAGATGAAGAATTGCCTCAATTAAAAAGCATGCCTTACCCAAAGAATCCTTCAAAGCGGGACAAAGAAAGACAATTTGCAAGGTTCATGGACATTTTTAAAAGGCTTTAAATTAATGTCCCATTCATGGAAGCTATGGAGCAAATGCCCACCTATGTAAAATTTATGAAGGATTTATTAACAAAGAAGAGAAGATTTTCAGAAGAAACAGTTGAATTGGAAGCTGGATGTAGTGCCATTATCCAAAAGGCATTACCACCTAAAACCAAGGATCCAGGAAGTTTCATAATCCCCGTTACTATTGGTCACATGCCGGTAGGGAGAGCATTACTAGATTTAGGAGCAAGCATAAATCTAATGCCACTCTCAATGCTTAAAAGGATTGGAGATCTTGAGATAAGGCCAACAAAGATGACATTATAATTGGCTGACAGATCAATGAAGTTTCCTTATGGTGTGGCAGAAGATGTCTTGGTAAAGGTGGAGAAATTTGTATTTCCAGTAGACTTTATGATAATGGACATGGAAGAGGATGCTGAAGTACCCTTGATCTTAGGAAGACCGTTTATAAAAACTGCTAAAGTAATCATAGACGTTGATGATGGCAAACTGAAGGTACGAGTTCAAGATGAAGAGGTGAATTTTAATGTTTTGGAAGCAATGAAATATCCACCAGATAAATAAAGTTGTTTCAAGATTGATGTTGAAGAGGAGGTCATTGAAGGACAGCTTAATGTAATGCAAAATTCAAGTCTTCTTGAAAAGGCTTTGATAGGAGCTGTTGAAAATCTTAATGATTTGGAAGCTGAAGAAGTCAGGCAGATTCTGCAAAGATTAGATGTAGGAAAAGAAAGTAATAGTAAACAAGAGGTAGTGGAGACCTTTCCTCAAAAGCAAGTTTCGGAAGTTCAAAAATTAGAGCTGAAAGAGTTTCCCTCACATATAAAGTATATCTTTTTAGATGTTGAAGGACAAAAACCAGTTATCATTAGCAAAAACTTGTCAAATGAGGAAGAAGAAAAATTAACTGAGATCCTAAAGAAGAATGAAGAGGCAATTGGGTGGAAGCTGAGTGATTTAAAAGGAATTAGCCCTTTATATTGTATGCACCACATCTTTATGGAGCAAGAGTATAAGCCTGTAGCAAAACCTCAGAGAAGATTAAATCCAACAATGAAAGAAGTTGTTAAAAAGGAGGTCATCAAATTGTTAGAAGTTGGGATGATCTATCCAATTTCTGATAGTGCTTGGGTGAGTCTAGTATAGGTTGTACCAAAAAAAGAAGGTATGACAGTGGTGAAAAATGACAACAATGAGCTCATTCCTACGCGTACAGTAACTGGTTGGAGGATGTATAGAGATTACAGGAAGCTCAATCAAGCTACAAGAAAGGATCACTTTCCATTACCTTTCATGGACCAAATGTTGGAGAGATTGGCTGGACAAGCATACTACTGTTTTCTGGATGGTTATTCAGGCTACAATCAAATTGTAGTAGCACCAGAAGACAAAAAAAAAACAGTATTTACTTGTCCTTATGGTGTTTTTGCTTATAGAAAGATGCCTTTCGGACTTTGTAATGCTCCAGCCACATTTCAAAGGTGCATGCTCTCTATCTTTGTTGATCTTGTAGAGAATTGTATAGAAATTTTCATGGATGATTTTTTAGTTTTCGGTAAATCATTTGAGTTATGCTTAGAAAATCTTGACACTATACTTAAAAGATGTGTAGAGACTAACTTAGTGCTAAATTGGGAAAAATGCCATTTTATGGTATCCAAAGGCATTGTGTTAGGCCACACAATTTCAAATAAAGGCATTGAAGTGGACCGTGCTAAAGTGGAAGTTATTGAAAAATTACCTCCACCAATCAATGTCAAGGGTGTTAGGAGTTTTCTTGGGCATGCTGGTTTTTACCGAAGGTTTATTAAGGATTTTTCAAAAATTACAAAACCTTTGAGTAATTTGTTACAAAAAGACACTCCTTTTCATTTTGATGAAGCTTGTCTATCAGCTTTTCAACTGTTCAAGCAAAAATTGATTACTGCTCCTGTCCTAATTTCTCTAGACTGGTCACTTGATTTTGAATTGATGTGTGATGCAAGTGACTATGTTATTGGTGCAGTGTTTGGACAGAGGAAATCTAAATTGTTCCATCCAATATATTACGCTAGTAAAGTTTTAAATGAGGCACAAATAAATTATGCCACAACTGAGAAAGAACTACTAGCTGTAGTATATGGATTGGAAAAATTTAGATCATATTTAATTGGTTCCAAGGTTGTTTGTTTTACAAACCATGCTACAATAAAGTACCTGTTAAACAAACAAGATTCCAAACCTAGATTGATCAGATGGATCTTGCTTTTACAAGAATTTGATTTGACCATTCGTGACAAGAAAGGCAGTGAGAATCATATAGCAAATCATTTATCCAGGCTGATCAACAATAAAGTTACAACACTACAGCCTAAAGTTCAAGAGGAGTTCCCGGATGAGAAACTGTTATTGATTCAGGAGAGGCCATGGTTTGCTGACATGACTAATTTTAAAGCTGCAGGGATACTTCCGGAAGATTTCACCTAGCAACAAAAGAAGAAATTTTTGAAGGATGCACAACAATATGTATGGGATGACCCATACCTGTTTAAGCTTGGATCTGATCACATATTGAGAAGATGTGTATCTCAACTGGAAGCCAAGAGTATTTTGTGGCATTGTCACAGTTCAGCATATGGAGGCTACTTTAATGGAGAAAGGACAGCAGCGAATTTGACGTCCCGTATAATTTTCCGAATAAATTTTTCATGTTTTTTAAAAGATCATTTTAAAATTCATAAATTAAATTCAGAGTTCATGTAACAGTTGATAATTGCGGAATATTATCATACATACTAGTCGTGAATAATTAAATTCAAGAAATATTTAAGTAGCGGAAACGATTTAGAAAATAACGGTACATAATATGTTATACTTATTACAACCCATAAAATCAAAGTCCAAGTAATAATTCAAATAGGCATCAATCATGGCATCACTCTTCATTCTGCGTGGCATTCACTATAAAAATTAATGTAAGAGTGAGACAGAATATAGAATAAATATAAAATAAATAAAATTGCACAAACACAATCAACAAACCATAATGATATGATGAATATGCCAAACAAGTTCATTTATATTTAATAAATCTTTAATTTAGTCCAATGATGTCATGCTGGATCCATTTGGTTTGGTGGGAATACTGCAGTAAAAAGTCTCATAGAGACTCTAGTAGGAATTAGCATAACCATGAATCCCTACACTTTCATGGCTCCTGCGAAATTAAGTGCACAAGTAGGAATTAGCATAACCATGAATCCCTACACTTTCATGGCTCCTACAGAAATAAGTATACCAGTAGGAATTTGCACAAGCATGGATCCCTAAACTTCCATGGTTCTTGTGAAAATAGGGCTTAAACTCATCATAGAGTAACCCCCCACCAGGGTAGGCAATCATGGAACCCCTAAATTCCATGGTGCGTCTAAATGCTTATGATGCATGAATGCCTTTCATTCTCTTTATCATTTAACATACCATGATATATCAATTTCCAAAACCACTTGGAAAACCACAAGTCCTCAAAGGACACATCACATATAATAATTTTCAGAATCATGGATTTACTGTTTCAACCACATATATCAATAACCGCAAGGCATTCATGTATATATATTAATTTAGTCATTCATAATTATTCACCACCAAAATACACAAACTGAATGATGCTCATTAGACACTCATCAACATTCATAATACTTCATAATCACTCAAGAATTCAGTAATAATTTGTTACCCATAGGGAAAATATCTTTTTTATCCATAATAACCATTATAAGCAAATTTCAGCATTTCCAACAACAACATACATTAGTAAAACAGTCATAACATGACCAAATCAAATCCTTTTCATGTGATTCCACTTTCTATAGCTCAATAACATAAATATATACAACTTTCATGAAGACCATAAATTCAAATTCTAAACAGAAACATCACTTATTCACAGAATACAAAACTGCCTCAAAGAGGATTTTTAAAACGTACATAGGTTAGTATTTTCAACGTTTCTGGAGCTAAAAAAACAATTTTGGCATGAAAACAGTTCTAAATTATTTTTAACACAAATATATACAACTTTAATGAAGGCACCAACCACTAATTCTCACCACAAAATTCCCAGTTTTAAAAATAAGATTCGGATTTCATAGTTAACAGATTTTCATCATGAACATACTTCTGTATTTTGAGCATATCTAGAGCTACAAGCATCTTTTTAACTCAAAACCTCTTTCTATAGATCCCTAACATAAATATCTACAACTTTCATCAAAGACATCAAAGTCTAAAAACGTATGTATAATTCCCAGAATATTCATATATGCACAAAACACAAGATAAGTATTTCAATCGGACATGCTGTAGTATTTTGATCATAACTCATGCTATACATATCCAATTCAGTCGGTTCAGGTCTCAAAATTCACATAATAAGAAGATATACAACTTTGATGAAGACACCAATCACTAATTCTCACCACAAAGTTCCCAGTTTTAAAAATAAAATACATATCTCAAGTTAACAGATTTACAGCTTGGACATACTTCAGTATTTTAGGTATAACTCGAGCTACAAAACTCATTTTGACTTGAAACCACTTTATACAGATCCATAACATAAATATCTACAACTTTCATGAAGACATCAAGGCTGATTATGCTTGTAAAATTCCCAGAATATCAATATATACCCAGAACATAGAACAAATATTTCACTCAGACATGCTATAGTATTTTGGCTATAACTTTTGCTATACATATTCAAATTAATTGATTCAGGTCTCAAAATTCAGATAACAAAAAGATCTACAACTTTCATGAAGAAGTCAGAATCAAAATCACATGTTTTTAATCTCAAAACTGAGCAACAAGATACAAAATTAAAACTGGAATCCTAGAACAGCATACAATTCTACCCATTTCATAGTTATTCACAACCCTGTCCCCTCTTACTTGGATTGAAGATTCTGGCCGACTGAAAATGTTCTCCTCACTATCCTAGCTTCAGATTGAAGGTTCCTTGATGGAGAAGAGGAATGAAAGGAAGATAATTGACTGACTTAATTGATCTAAGGAGTTCTGGTCTTAACAAAGGCAGTGTTAATAATGCAAAAGCAAGTGGGGAACAACTTTTCGTGAGTGGGTTTCTAGTGGGCTGTTAGTGGGTTGATAATGGAGATCTAGATAAGAAAGTAAGTTATATGTCTTCCACTTCTGGCCGTCCACCCACTAGGGTGAGTAATTGGATCAGATATATTAAAAATATGCATAAAGGGACAAAATTGAAGTCAAAACGTTAATTCTGACAGTGAATACCGAGTAAAATTCACTCGGTCATCCTCTAAGCCGACTGGAATTCTACCCAGTCAGCATATATGCCGACTGGAAATTGCCAGTACCGTGAAGAGAGGGAAATCCGAGTCCTCTCGCTCAAGTGGAATCCTCTCTCGCTTGAGCGAGTGCCACACATTACACTGGCAGAGGAGTTTCGCTCAAGCGAAAACCGACTCGCTTGAGCGAATGTGAGTTTCGCTCAAGCGAATACTGACTCGCTTGAGCGAGACACACAAGCCTCACTTAAGCAAAATCTGACCAGAGGTCGTCATTCCCCAAAACCGACCCTTCATCCACTCGGTTTCACTCAACAAATCAATCCAAACCGACTCCTCTTACTCAGTTTTCACTCGGCACAATTTATTCCCAACCGAGTCATCCTTCTATGTTTTTGACTCGGCAATATATTCCAAAACTGAGTCAACTCTCAATCTGTCTACTTGGCATCATCACTCAAGTCTGAGTCCTCTCTCACTCAGACTTTTGCTCGGTAATTTGTTCCAAATCTGAGCCTTCACTCACTCGGGTTCCACTCGGTAAAACCTTCCAGAAACCGACTCCCACCTAATTGGACATTCACTCGGAACTGTGTCTTCTTGAAACACTCAGTCAGATCTTCCTTCCCTTGAAGTGACTCAATCGGAGTTGCCCCACTCGGATTCACTCAGAAAGCACCTCACTCGGATATATATATCCGTCTGAAAACGTTCTCAGTCGGCCACTTCTCCTTTCCGAATGGATCCACTCAGAATTTTTTCCACTCGGTTATATTACAATTGAGAGGTCATTCGGAGTTAACCTTTCTCTGTTCCAGAGTCACTCACCTGAAGTGACTCACTCGGTATATACTTCAGTCGACGTCAGGGAAGTTCAACTCAGAGATAGACCACTCAGATATTTATTACTCAGAAATGAGTTTTTCCTTCAATTGGACGTACTTCACTCGGAATGATGCAATCGGAGAAGTTTTATTCGGAAAAGGAAGCACTTCTCAAGGTTTGACTCGGAAACGAGTCACTTGGAGGCGTTTGACTCGAAATCGAGTCATTCAAGGGTGTTTGTCTTGGAATTTTCACCCAGAAATGGTTCTCTCGAACACACTTCACTCCGAGGCCATGACTCCACTCAGTAGTGTCCCTCTCGGTCATATTTTACTCGGAAAACATGACACTCACTCAGAATTCCAACCTTCAATCGAAATTTCTCTTGGTCACTCGGAATTTCATCATTCACTCGGAACAGATCCCTTTCTTCACTCAGATTGTCTCATCTAAGACATATTTCGCTCGAAAAATAGACAATATCACTAATGGTCCATATAAAATCAATGATTATACACAAAAATGGAATTTTTGGGATATTACAGACCATCCACAGGGTATTTATTATCTGATTATCACTTACAGACCTTCCATACTTCATAATTTACAAAATAGGACTATTATTAAAAAAGGATGTTACAGCGAAAGTCCTTCAATCAGGTTTTTTCTGGCCCACTTTATTTAAAGATGCTAACTTATTTGTGCAAAGTTGTGATGTATGACAAAGAACAGGAAGTATGACAAGAAGAGATGAAATGCCACTAACAGCCATTTTAGAAGTTAAAGTTTTTGAATAGACTTTGTTGGACCCTTACCAGCCTCATTTTCTAATGAGTACATTTTAGTCGTTGTGGACTATGTTTCTAAGTGGGTTGAGGCAACCGCTTGTACCATGGCAGATGCCAAAACTGTTATAAAATTTTTAAAGAAAAATATTTTCAGTAGATTTGGCACCCCTAGAGTTTTGATAAGTGATGGAGGATCCCACTTTTGCAATACACAACTTCACAAATGTTTAGAGCATTATGGTGTAAGGCATAAGGTGACTTCTCCATACCATCCACAAGCTAATGGGCAAGTGGAAGTGTCCAATAGAGAAATTAAAAGAATTCTGGAGAAGACAGTCTCTCAGAGTAGAAAAGATTGGTCTCTGAAGTTAGATGATGCTTTCTGGGCTTATAGGACCGCTTTTAAAGAACCTACAGGATTTTCACCTTATCAACTGGTTTATGGCAAGAGTTGTCATTTACCAGTAGAGTGGGAGCATAAAGCGTATTGGGCAATGAAGTTGCTCAATTTTGATCAAGAAGCATCAGCCAAGGAAAGAAAGGTTCAGCTGGAAAACCTTGGAGAATGGAGGCTAGAAGCATATGAGTCTTCAAAAATCTACAAAGATCGAATGAAGGCTTATCATGATAAGAAAATTATGAAAAAGAGCTTCTATCTAGGTCAGTCTGTGCTTTTATTGTTGGTGTATGCACTATGAGCTTTTATGCTTTTTCATTTGTATCATTTTTCTACTTATCAATAGAATAAATATTTCAGTTTAAAATTGTTTTAAACATATTTATCCTTGGAGTAATAGGTCATATAAAAATTATTCCTAAAATGTCCCTAGTTAAGTATTTACATGGGGACATGTAAATACACTGAGACTAGTGTGTGAGTGTACTGATGACCTGATCTCACAGATCATAGATATAGATGATATCGAGTCTTCACACGGGTACACATTAAGAGTAATGATGTACTGGACAGACCCACCATGAGAACGTTGCATGGATCGTTACATGATTGTCATAAACGATTCTCAATGTGATAATGGTATATGTAGTCCTTCGACCTGAAGTCACTACGATTCCTACATGAGGAGTTTATTGTTTTAATACAATTAAACGTCTTCTGTAACAAGAGGACTATAAAGGTTGTGATTAGGCAATGAACAAATTATGCAGAGGGATGTGAGTGATGTAGATGGGATTTGTCTCTCCTATGTGACAGGAGTGATATCCATAGGCCACTTGATGGAGTAAGACTAAGAAAACGCATGGCCATGCTAGAAAGAATAAATATTAGATATTTATTCGGATCCAGTCTACTCCGGTATCAAGTAAAATAAATTGGGCCGTACAAGGATGACGCGACCATGCCTTGGGCCCAATTAGGATATCGTGACAAAAGGAATAAACGTATTAAATAATTATCACTTATAGGTTATGTTGATAATATTCGGACATAATGATGCATTGCTAGATGCCGCTCTTATTTTATATTAATAATAAAATAGTTTATTATTAATATGACCGGGTATTTTACCTATAGGGTCACACACATAGAATAAGCCCATCAGAAAATGTTGTCTTATTTTAGTTGGACTAAAATAAAGCTATTGGGCCTAACTCATTTGGAATGAGTAAGGAGCCCACTTTTAGAGAGAACAAATTAGGTCAAACCTAAGCCTATAAATAGAGCATAAGATGCTCATAGGCCGTTGACTCAAGTGAGACACAAATTCGCAAAAGTTGTAAGAGCTACACGCCGTCAAACTAGCAGTTGGCAAGTGTTGCAATTCTGGTGGGAGTGCTCGTGTGGACTCCTAAAGGACGAGGCTACGACTGCTTCGGAGTTCTTCAAGAGGTAACCTAAAATAAATCGAAATTGTTTTGTGCTTTGAAACACGGAACCTTGCAAATCCTATGGAATCCCTTTTATTTTTCTGCTGCTCATGCTTAGGGATTCCTAACATTTATTTAACTCAAAATTAAAACTCTTTCTAGGAAAACTGCGCTCGAAATGGTCAGGACCTTTTCAAGTTAAAGAAGTAAAGCCATACGGTGTAGTAGAGCTTCAAGATCCAACATCTGAAAGAACTGTAAATGAGCAAAGGCTTAAACCCTACATGGGTGGAGGAGTGGAAAAGCTGGACATGCTAATCCACTTTCAGAATTCAAAGTGAGAAAAATCAGGCGTCGAGCTAACGACGTTAAACAAACGCTAACTGGGAGGCAACCCAGTGTGTTTGATCTTTTGTAAGTTTTAGTTGTTTGAATTTTCTTATGTATGATGTGTCTTATAAGTGAGTGTTAAGATCAAAGAAACTGAAGAATGAAATAATGAGATGAGTTTGTTAAGAAAATGTAAGCGGAAGATTAAAGTTTTTAAATATGGAAAAGTCGCTCAAGCAAAGACCACTTCGCTCAAGCGAATGAGACCTACACATACTTTGCTCAAGGCCATTGCAAGTTGCTTAAGCGAACACTTACAATTTTGATACTAAATAAAATTTTCCTGAGCGACTCATCTTAAACCCAAGCGAATGAAACTTTCGCTTGAAAGATATTAATTTTCGCTCAGGCCAAGAATAAAGAAATAGCTACTGGACAAAATTCGCTTAAGCGAATTGAAATCCGCTCAAGCGAATTATGCAGAGTTTCCATAACTTTGAAAAATTCTAACTTTCTGCAACATTCGCTTCGGCGAATTAAAAACCGCTCAAGCGAGATTCCTTCATTTAAACACTGGAACAAAATCGCCCAAGCGATTACCACGCGCTCAAGCGAGTTTTGTCCAGAAAAGAAACTCTAAGGAGTCGCTCAAGCGCCATTTAATTCGCCCCAGCGATTTTTCTCTAGTATCTAAATCCCCATTTTTCGCCTAAGCGAAATTTAAATATTTGAGCGAAACAAATTTCAAAGCATCAGGTGCCTTTCCCACTCGATTTCGCTGAAGCGAAGTTAGGTCGCTTAAGCGAAATAGGAGACTCTTCATTTTCAAAGATTAAATTCGCTGCAGCGACTGAGCTCACTTGAGCGAATTTAAGCGGTGAAGGTTTTTAAAAGGTCTTTAAGTCTCATTTTCAGTTACAAAATCATTCTCTCTTAAAGCCCCTTCACCCACGACAATCATCTCCACTCTCATTCTCGGATTCGACGGTTTTAGCACCGTTTCTCTCTTCTCTCGTCTCTCATTTTCAAGTTTTAAGTTTTCCTCTTTCTTGGTAAGTCAACAAAACCCTCATTTCATTCATCATATTCTTCTTTCTAGTACTAGGAGGTTGATGCTTTTGCTGGAAATTGGTTTGGATTAATGGTTGTTAAGGTTTGGTATCAATGCTTTTGTTTTCTCTAACTTAATGCTTAGGGTTAAGTGAATGCTTATACCATTGTTCTTAAATCCATGGCATCCATCCTCTATTTTGGTAAATATCATTTCCTACTTTGATGTTGTCTATTTTGTTGGAATGCAAGTAAACTATGTCTGATGGACCAAGTAGACAATATTTGGTATAATGTTTGGGAAAGTTCATACTCTGTTTTTGGGTATAATGGACCAAGTAGACAATATTAAGGCCATACTCTGTTTTTTGGGTTCTAGTTCCAGAAGAAGGGTTAGTGTTGTATAGATGATGTCTGAGACCATATTGGTGATGCCATGTAATTGATAGAAATTGATGAATGACATGCTCTGTTTTGATGATGCTATAATTTACTTTA
Source organism: Clitoria ternatea (assembly GCA_037962975.1). NCBI lineage: Eukaryota > Viridiplantae > Streptophyta > Magnoliopsida > Fabales > Fabaceae > Clitoria > Clitoria ternatea. Next base: position 48,498,088 of record CM075673.1, read on the forward strand.
AAGAGTAATATGGTCAATGACAATTATAGTCCATGTGCCTTGTGTTAGGAATGATCCGATTGCAATTTTATTTTGACAAGTACATGATATGCACTTAATAGTGTTAGGAATGACAATCATAATAATTGCAATTGTTATGTATCATATATTGACAAGTAACCCATGAAATTCAATTTGCAATCTCAGTTATGGCACGCACCAAAAATGCACAGGAAATACAAAGACGGCAAGAACGAGCTGCTGCACACAAAGATCGTGGAAAAAGGAAGTGCACTACAGATTCTTCCCCTCCATTGAATCAGAAATTTAGGACCAAGGAAACCAAAAAGCGCTTCCATAACATTCACCATTGGACCATTCTCCCAGAGCGTCGAGTGGATTTAAGAGAAGGTGAATGTGATGACTTCATAAACATGCTAAGAAAAAGAAAGTGGCTACGAGTTGCCAATCCTTGGGTAAAATACGACCCTGAAGTGGTGAAGGAATTCTATACAAACGCTTGGTGGACTAAAGGTGCTATGGACCGAAGAGCTTGGGTTCGGGGCCATTGGATTTCCTATGACAGAAACACCATCAATGAGCACCTTGGAGATGTATTGCAGTTGGAGGAATATGAACTGTGCACATATGGCAGATTGAAGAAGGAGCGCTATGTGTATTCTGTTCACGAGTTGGAATCTGTTCTCTACCTTCCTAACCACCATTTTCAGAGGGGCGCCAACCAACATCCTACCCGACTTCTCAGAAAAGACATGAAAATGCTGACAAGGGTATGGACTGCATTTCTTCTAGCAAACGTAGTTCCAAATGCTCACGTTTCCGATCTTCCTTTACCTAAGTGTGAGCTTCTTCTTTGCATTTTGGATCCGAGGATATCTGTGGACATTGCACAAATTCTCTCTGATAAAATCTTCCGTTTTGCTCAGCAAAACCCAAAAACCACCATAGTAGATGCAAAGCCGAAAGGTACTCTGGGTTTTCTTGCTTTTATTACAGGTTTATGTGTATCTCAGGGAGTGGATGTTGATCCGACTACCCCTATTCGACCTTCCATCGATAAGAAGTTCATTGATCAGAATTGTCGAATTGAGGCATTAGCAGGACCTTCATCAGTAGGACCTATATCATCTCTACCTCGCATTGAAGCCCCACCACACAGTGAAGTTCATCCACCAGTACCACCTCCACCTACCACCATAGATCCCATCTTTCTTACTCATCTCACTCATATCCAACAGCAACAGGTAGCTCTTAACAGAGCAATCACATATTTCTACTGTGCCAGCTATTGGAGCCACCCATCAGGACCCTTCATGCACCCAGATGAGTTTATTTCCAAAGTTGCTTGGCCTGGGGACAGTCCAACTTTCCCGGAGGAGGAGAGGCCAGCAGCTGCAGCTGAAGCTGAGCAGGTAGCACCATCACCACCACCACCACCATCTGAACCAGCAGAGACACCAATCCCAGCATCATCTTCAGCTGTTGCACAGACTCAAGAGCAGCAGGATACTGAGGATAGAGAGTTCGAGGAGCAGCTTGATCGTGTGGTCACCGACATTTTGATGTCGCGTGATTGATCAGCCTCTGTGGTTCTATTTCATTTTGTCCAGTTTATTTACGTTTATGCTATTTTAAATTCAGCAGTTGTTTAAGTACTTTTACTTTACAGTATTTTTATATGGTTTATAGATTCACATGCTTATGTTTATCTGAATTTTCTTGCATACGCTAGTTGTTATGTTTAGGCGCGAAATTTTTTTTTTGGTTAATGTATGCAAGGTTTTGGAAAAGTGAAGAAAGATGTGAATTAATCTTGAGTTGCATAAAAGGAAGGATAACTAGTTTTGGAAAATATGATAACTCCTTTTGAATGCTGAATGAAATCTTTCTAAATCTTGAGTTAGGAATTAGTTCATAATGTTTGAACCCTTTTCTGTGAAGATAAAGAAATCAAGATAATTAACCCAGTGAGAGAGTGAAACCTTAAACACCGAGAGTTCATTGATTCTGGTGTAATCTTTCATTGCATAAATTTCTAGCAAGGATCATTGCTTAGTCAAACATGGATAGGATAGAGGCAAACTTTGTGTAGAATAGGTTTAAACAAGAGCCAAAAAGCCAACCTTCAATAGTAATCAATCCAATTCTTTTTTCTTTAACCCCATTGAGCCAAAAAGTTTATTTTTTCTTTAACCTTATAACATGCTTGTATAAGAGATCCAACCCTAATGCATGCTATGGACAAGAACAATCTTTTAAGAGGGTTATGTGAATAATTTGGCTATAACTGTTAAAAAGAAAGGAAAAATTGGAAAATGAAACAAAGTTCTCCTAGAAATGTCAAAGAATAAACAAAAGTAAGGAGGAATACAAAGAAGAATTCAATGGCTCAAGTGAAGGAAGAATGAGAAAACAAAAGCCAAGGCTAAGAAATTTGATTGTCCTTAGTATGTCCTTTGCATTCCAAAGAAAAACCAATAAGTTTCTTGTAAGCCTGGCCAAGTTATAACCTACTAAAGACCTTTTGATCCATGTTTGTTTGAGTAATTATCTTATGCAGTGAAATGAAATGCAATGATTGAATAACACTTGATCAATGATATAGAGAGCAAACACTCGCCTGGAAGGTATAAATAGAGAGGGTTTCTTGTTTTTACAGCAGAGTGGTTACTTGCAATTGTGTATCATCTTTCAAACCTAGAATTTGGTTAGATGAATTGAAGCATGATTAAGGACTTATCATTTGTAAATAATGAAAAGTTGTCCTTCATTTTATTTACAGCTGTGATTAATTAGGATCTTTGTTTCACTTAGCTTTCTCTTGACCATTTGCTTGAGGATAAGCAAAGTTCTAGGTTGGGGAGAGTTGATAGATGTCCAATTTATATATATTTTGCAGTGATAATGAAGCATAAATTGGATATAATGTGCAATGTTTGTCATTTTGTAAGCTAGATAGAACATAAATCGTGATATGAACATTGTACAAGTTGATTGGTTAATTTTGTTGCAATTCCAGGGAAATTGAAGAAGAAAGAAGAAGGAAAAAGAAAAGAAGAAAATTTACTAAGTTTTGAGCAAAGAAGTGATATTCACTCAATGAAAGGTTATATCGCTTGAGCGACTCAAAATCGCTGAGACCATATTGAAGGCTCGCTTGAGCGAGCAAGGAAAATAACAGATACAAGTATCAGGTCAAGACTCGCTTGAGCGAGAAGCCTATTCGCCCAAGCAAAATCAGGCCAGTGAAGAATGATAAAGAAGTCGCTCAAGCGAAGACATTTCGCTGGAGCGATAATGTGACAGAATGCAATAACAATGTCTTCGCTCAAGCGTATGGATAAAAGCATCAAGCGAAATTCCTCTAGTGAGTTACAATGTTGAATTCGCTTGAGCGACCTTATTTCGCTCAAGCAAAATTTGTCTAGAATCAAAAAGCATAAGACTCGCTGCAGTGGAGGACTTAAGGATCAAAGCGAAATTCGTCCAGAGCCTAAATTCAAGCGAAAGGAATGGCTTAAGAGAAAAGGAATAAGGGATCAGTATATGAAGATTCACTCAAGCGAACTGATATTGCTTGAGCAAAGAAGCATGCAGATGAAGCAGGACTCAAAGCTTTCTTCACACTGAAGTAGTCTCTTCGCTTGAGCGAGACCTAAACTCGCTTGAGCGAGTATTTCTTTATATAAGCATACAAGAGGGTCACTTCAGATCACAGCTGGGTAGTTCTAGGAAACACTCTGTACTCTCTTTTCTTCATCTTTCTAAGTTTGTAATGGCTATAATGAGTAGCTAAACTTCTCATTGGGATTGTGTGTAACCATTCATACTTGAAGATCACGTATAATATATTCATGATTGGGTAACTTTGTTTTATGATTCTTTGTCTTCCATTTTATGTTCATTGCCTGAATCTAGTTGATCACTAGTTTCTTGATTCAAGTTTACGTTTGTTGTTGGAAAATGACTTTCGAAAACGGATCTAAATGGAACACTCATTGTGAGTAGATAACCAGGGATGGTATCTAACGCAATGGACGTCCAAACAATCGTTCTTAATGCTGGAATAGAGTTGAAACGATCAAGGGATTGACGTTATTAAATCTATTCTTATGAATTTCATAGTCAAGGAATTGATATGAATGATCTAGATTGTGATGTAAAGAATCATAGCTCAAAATCTACTTTTATGAATATATATCGTGCATCGGAAGGTAAGATTGGTGAATCCAAATCCCAGTTTTATCACTTGATATTTCCTTCTTTGTTCATTTGAGTAACTATTCACATATTTCATTTTTATCTATGAAACCATAATTCATGAAAATATTCAATCATTTCTGCCGTAATAGTTTGAAATCGAATTGAAACGATCCGTAGTGGGAACGACATTTGTTCTCTTGAACATATACTATAACCGACAAAGTGGTGCACTTGCCACAAGTCAATTTAAAACTGACCATCTGAGAGTTTTGCGAATATATCATACCCAAACAATCAACAGCACCCCACACTGTCCATCCTGAAATGGTTACCCAAATTGATCATGTATATATTTTTCAAAAAAATGATTATTAAATATTTCAACCTTAAAAAAAATAATGATAAATGCTATTTACAAATAATATACATAATAACGAGGACATTTTGAAAAATATAAACATGAAACAAAATTAAATAATAAAACACATCACCTAAATTTTCATCATTTTTAGTTCAAAGAAAAAAATAAATAAACAAGTGATTAAAAGACAGTAAAAAAAATAAAAAATGCAATGAGACGTCTCGTCTCCATTATTTTCTAGTAAATAAAAAACCAATTCATTGATTTTATTGCAAAATATATGGTTCATAAAAAACAAGTAAATCAATGAAAAGGTAATAAAAGAATAGACATAAAAAGAAAAAAATGGAATTAAATACATCAATATAAAAATAAAGAAATATATACACTTAAGTAATTAAAATTAACAAATGAAACTTATTCAATTATTTTCTAGAAAATAAGATTAATAAGATGTCTCATATAAATTAATCTCATTTTGAACTTAAAAGAAAGATAGATGAATACATAACAAACTATTTATTAGTCTTGGTCTTTATTATTTTTTTTATGATAATAATTTTTCTTAATTATCAAAAGGTTGCTAAGAGAAAATAATAAAAAGTCATGGCAATAAATAAAATGGATAATTATGTATATATAAAAAAAACTATTCGAAAATTATCAAAAAAATAAACAAATAAAATAATATAGGTAGATAAGAGAGAGAAATGAAAAATAAATAATAATAAGTAAATAATTATTTAAAAAAACTCAAGAAATTGTATATATGTGAAACATAAAATTAAATGATTATGTTAAAGATAATTTCAAAATTATTATAGAGTAAATAAATAAATGTTAAAAAAATAAAGGATGGAAGAATAAAGTATAGAAAAATAAAATAAAAGTGCAGAAAAATAAAAACAGGAGTGTAAGAAAATAAACGAAAAAATAAATAACTACAGAAAAATAAAATATAGAAAAAATAAAATGCAGTAAAATAAATAAATAAAAATAAAAGTTCAGAAAGAAAAATAAATAAAAATAAAAGTGTAGAAAAATAAATAAATAAAAATAAAAGTGTAGAAAAATAAATAAATAAAAATAAAAGTGCATAAAAATAAATAAATAAAAATAAAAGTGTATAAAAATAAATAAATAAAAATAAAAGTGAAGAAAAATAAATAAATAAAATAAAAGTGCAGAAAAATAAATAAATAAAATTAAAATAAAAATGTAGGAAAATAAATTAATAAAAATAAAAATACAGAAAAATAAATGGACAGATAAATAATTCTAGAAAAATAAAGTGCAGAAACATAAATACAAAAAAAATAAAAGTGCAGAAAAGTACAAATAAAGATAAAAATGCAGAAAAATAAATGAGCTGATAAATAATCGTAGAAAAATAAAGTGCAGAAACATATATAAAGAAAAATAAAAGTGCAGTAAAGTAAATAAATAAAAATAAAAGTATAAAAAATAAATAAATAAGAATGCAAAAAAATAAATAAACAGATAAGTAACTGCAAAAAAATAAAGTGCGGGAAAAGAAAGTGCAGAAATATAGATAAAGAAAAATTAAAGTGCAAAAAAATAAATAACAAATAAACAAAGACAAATAAATAAAGATAAATAAATATTCTCGTTTTAATAAAAAAAAATACTTTAGTACAAAAACGATTAAAGAGGAACCAGAACGAAATTTGGGAAATTAATTTCGTGTAGATTTCCTTTGCTTTTGGCTTGGTTTGGACTCGATTCTAGGGTGGTTGGACACCGGTTACAACACTTAGACAGTATTTTGGCTCACAATGCTTACATACTAAGACATACTAGAATGACACACTCATTTTGCTAACAACAATTCCATAACATAATTTTGAAAAGCAAAAACTTCTAAAAAATCTCTCAAAAATTTAACACTCTTTCCCTTCTTTTTTCTTCTTCTCATCAAATACCTTAGCATCACCCTCTATTTATAGAAGAAAATTGGCTTTGGATTCCTCATAAAATGACATCACTTTCCTACTTTTCCTATTTGTCCAAATTTGATGTCAATTTCCTCAATTTTCTCCAATTATCCAACCAAACTAGATCCCACCAACAAAAACCACCGAAACCCTTTTCTTTTTCTTCTTTGTCTTTTTTTTCTGATTTTTCATTTTTTATTTTTCTTTTATTTTTTTTAAATTTTTTAAATACAAATGAGTAATCACTTACTCTTATGGAAACATAAATTATTTATTACACATGTGGCCATAAATAAAATATCTAATAAAGATAAACTACTACCCATGCTACAAGGAGCAAGAAGGTAGTCACCAAACATCAGTTTCCTTTCCTTATCCTTTCCTCTTGGCTTCGACAATTATTGGTCATTGCTTAAGAAAAATTATGGAAGAAGGTTGATGAAAGGAGAAGTGTGGTAGGAAATGAGAAGATATTGAGTATTTATAGAAATGGAGAAGGTTACTATGCAACGGTCACTATGCAACAGTCACTATGCAATTTTTTAATTTTTTTTAATCTTTTTTATAATTTTTTATCCGGATAAAAATAGGTGTTCACATCTGCCCCTCTTTACTTCTTTTCATGAAAGAATATGAGATTTATTCATATTATTGATGTGAAAAGAAAGTAAAGACGTGAACACCGTTAAGAATTCAAGGAAAATTTGGAGGCTTCTCACAGAAAATAAACTGAGTCTCCCTTAAGTTGAAGGAACTTTGATAATTTAAAGGCGGTATTGGAAGCTTTTGACAAGGAGTAAAAAACCAAACGATGTTGCCGTAGGCTTTGATAGGACATTTGAGGTGATACTTCAAACTTTCCTTTGGGGATAGAATGGTATTTGAGGTTCTAAAAATTTAGGAATATGTCTGATTTTTTTATTGGGGTTTAGAATGGTATTTGGATCAGACGACATAGCCTAGGAATGGGTACCTAAAGCTATGAAGAAAAATTAATGACGCAGGGGGTTGCCCCGACATGTTTTGATCAGATGACATAGCCTAGGAATGGATACCTGAAGCTTTTGAAGAAAAATAAATGACATGGGGATTGCCCTGACATGTTTTGACTGGACAACATAGCTTAGGAATGGGTACCTGAAGCTTTTGAATAAAAATAAATGAAATGGGGATTTCCCTGGCATGTTTTGACTGGACAACATAGCTTAGGATGAGTACCTAAAGCTTTTGAATAAAAATAAATGACATGGGGATTGCCCAGACATGTTTTGACTGGATAACATAGCTTAGGAATGGGTACCTGAAGCTTTTGAATAAAAATAAATGACATGGGGATTGCCCCGGCATGTTTTGACTGGACAACATAGCTTAAGAATAGGTACCTGAAGCTTTTGAATAAAAATAAATGACATGAGGATTGCCTTGATATACATTTTTTTGAGTAGCCTAGGAATGGGTGCCTAAGGCTTGGACATGAAGCAAGACCTAGGGGAAATGTCTCTGACGCTATGATTTACGATGAAGGATATAGGTTTGGTTTTTGCAAGGTGAAATTGAATTTTGTTCTCGAGAAGAGCATGTTCTTGAGGTTAAGACTTTTGAAGGACTGAGATTTAAAAGAGACTAACTTTTTAGTCATATGACTCACTAGGGGTTTTGAGTGAATACAAGGATTCCCTTTTTATATCCTAGTAAATCACCTTTACTAGGGTCAAACTGTTTAGGGGAACATTTGTCCTTGTTATAGCCTATCAGCTGGAGAAAATATGATAATAATCCTTGGATGACTTTCTTGTAATAGGTTTGACCACATCTTGAATCCTTTAAGAACTATAGGAAAAAAAATTGGGGGGGGGCATGCCTTAATCCTGCATGGAAAATAATCAAGTGGAAAACCAAAGGTTAATGATCTTGTTTCCCCAGGTGACACCCATAATCCTTATGGGACTCGTTATTACTCATGGTAGAATGGAATATCTTTGATTACCAAGGTCTGCATAATTGGGAAGTATCAAGCTTATTTAAGACTGAAAATATGCTTTTCATGGTTTTAAAAAATATATATTTTCACAAAATGCATGCAAATGAAACCTACGAAAACGAAGATTGGAACTAAAATCGAGAATTCCATATATTTACTTGGGAAAATTACAGGTTTACATCATAATTTCAATCCAAACTTTTGGAGGACATAAATACTACCTATCCTTTTAGAGTATTCTCAAGCATAATACTTCTTGACTACATCTGAATTGATTGGTAAAGATAACTACTCACCATCCATGTTTGTCAAAGTCAAAGCTCCTCCAAAAAAGGCTTTCTTTATGACGAATGGTCCTTTATAATTTGGCCTCTATTTGCCTCGGTGATCATTTTGATTTGGCAAGATCTTCTTTAGTACCAAATCACCCTCATGAAATTGATGAGGTTGCATTTTCTTTTCGTATGCTTTCTTTATACGGTTTTGGTATAACTGCCCATGATAGAGAGTAGTTAACCTTTTCCCATTAATTAAATTTAGTTGATCATACCGGGACCAAACCCATTCAACTTCTTCTAATTTGGCATCCATGATTACTTTTAAAGATAGGATTTCCACATCTATTGGTAAAACAACTTCCATACCATATACCAATGAAAAAGGTGTTGCCCCTGTCAAAGTTCGTACAGAGGTACGATACCCATGTAAAGCAAAAGGAAGCAACTCACTCCAGTCTTTGTAGGTTTTAACCATCTTTTGTATGATTTTCTTTATGTTTTTGTTGGCAGCTTCCACAGCTCCATTCATCTTGGGTCTGTATGGAGATGAATTGAGGTGTTTGATTTTGAATTCCTCGTAGAGTTCATCCATCATTTTATTATTTAGGTTTGTGCCATTATCAGTGATGATCTGACTTGGCAAACCATATCTGCAAATCAATTCTCTCTTGATGAATTTGACCATAACATTTTTAGTTACATTGGTATAGGAAGCTGCTTCAACCTACTTACTGAAGTAATCAATGGCCACAAGAATAAACTGATGCCCATTCGATGCTTTTGGTTCAATGGCACCAATAACATCTATGCCCCATATAGCAAAAGGCCAAGGTACAGTTAGAAAATGCAGAGAAGATGATGTAGGCTCTTCATCCACTTTCTTGAAGAGAGATGGATCTAGGGCTCTTTCTCCTATCTTCCTTCAATGTAAGCTTGAGAACTTCTTCTTCAAGGCAAGGAAACCGAAAACCAAAGCCTAAACTAAAGGAGTGTGACGCAAGGAACAAGAGGAAAGGGAGTGAAATGGAAGAAGAGAAGGATGAACAATGGAGGAAGGTTTGGAAAAGGGGAGAGGAAAAGGTTGGAGGCCACTTCCCAAAGTGGGGAAGATAACTCCACTCACCACTAAGGGAGAGAGAAACCACTTGGATAAGAGCTTGAGAGAGCTATCTAATTCTAGAGAGAAGGAGGAGAATCTCTCACTAGGAAAACACTAAGTGCTCTCAAAATCTTACAAATGAATTAATTGTCCTTGTTTACAAAAGGAGAAGTCCTTATATAGGCCATGGGAAATTTTGGCCAAGGACTAGCTAAGTGGGCTTCAGCATGAATCCAAGGCCCATTAAGAGAAAAAGGTAAGCAAATGGCCTATACATGGCCCAAAAGGAAAAGTACAAGGCCCTAAAGTGGCCCATTTGACCTTGCAAGGCCCAAATCTATCCTATAAGCCTAGAGAAACTATTTAGAAAGTATATTACAAGTAAAGTACACATAGATCCTCATAGGTTCCTTATTGGGCTTAGGCCCACTAGAAGAGAGAAAAGAGAAAAGGGCTTTATGAATGCTCTCTTTGGCCCTTTTGGTCTTGGCCCTTGTGAGGGGACCTCTATATGCTTCAAGTCCTTTCTCTAATGTAGTGTGAGGGTCTTCCTTGGGTATGTCCACATTATGCTCCCCGTCTTCAAAAGGATTTGTCCTCAAATCAAAGGCATCATCCTCATCATCTATATCAAAGGGAGACAAATCAGTTATATTGAAAGAAGCACTCACACCATAATCTCCTGGTAGATCTAGGACATAAGCATTATTATTAATTTTCTTGAGAATTCGGAAAGGCCCATCACCTCTAGGGTTGAGTTTGGATTTTCTCAAGTTAGGAAAGTGTTCCTTTCGAAGGTGTAACCATACCCAATCTCCAACCTCAAAGGTGATCTCCTTTTTTTATTTATTTACACAACGAGCATAATGTTCATTTTTAGTTTGTATTTGGTGTCTAACCTTCTCATGAAAATCTTTGATAAATTGGGCCTTTGCCTCTCCATCCATATGAAGGACAGAGTCAGAAACCTCAATGGGCAAAAGGTCCAAGGGTGTGAGAGGGTTAAAACCATATACAACCTCAAATGGACTATACTTGGTTGTGGAGTGTTGTACCCTATTATATGCAAACTCAATATGGGGTAAACACTCATCCCATGATTTTACATTTTTGTGTAGTAAGACCCTAAGAAGTTGAGAGAGGGTCCTGTTTACTACCTCTGTTTGGTCATCTGTTTGAGGATGACAAGTTGTGGAAAAGAGGAGTTGTGTTCCTAGCCTTGACCAAAGAGTTTTCCAAATATGGCTTAGGAATTTGGTGTCCCTATCAGAAACAATGGTTTTGGGCACACCATGTAGTCTCACAACCTCTTTAAAGAAGATCTTAGCAATATGACTAGCATCATCAACCTTATGGCAAGGGATGAAGTGAACCATCTTGCTAAACCTATCCACAACCACAAAGATAGAATCCATTCCCCTTTGGGTCTTAGGCAGGCCTAACACAAAGTCCATTGATATATCAATCCAAGGTGCACTAGGTGTTGGCAAGGGAGTATATAAACCACTAGGTGAAAGTTTTGATTTAGCCTTTCTACATACAATACACCTACAGCAATGTTTTTGAACATCCTTTTTGATTTTGGGCCAATAGAAGTGTTCATGTAATATAGACAAAGTCTTATCTCTTCCAAAATGGCCCATGAGTCCTCCTTCATGACTCTCCCTAAGTAGTAGATCTCTTAAAGAGCTTCTTGGAATACAAAGTCTATTGGCTTTAAAAAGATAGCCATCTAAAATGTAGAAGCCCTTATGAGATGTCGAAGTGGAAGATGAGTTAAAGATGTTTGAAAAATCAAGATCATTTGGGTACAAAGACCTAATTTCATCAAGCCCATAACTTTGGCTCCTAGAGAGGTAAGTAAAGAATGCCTCCTAGATAAAGCATCAGCCACAGTATTGGTTTTGCCATTCCTATACTTGATGACATAAGGAAATTGTTCCAAATACTCAACCCACTTAGCATGTCTTTTGTTTAACTTATGTTGCCCTTTTATGAATTTTAAAGATTGGTGATCACTATGTATCACAAACTCTTTTGGGATTAAGTAGTGCTCCCAAGTTTGTAGGGCTCTAATTAAGGCATAGAATTCCTTATCATATGTGGGGTAGTTAATAGTGGCCCCATTAAGTTTTTCACTAAAGAAAGCAATGGGGTGACCTTCTTGTAAAAGCACAACTCCTATGCCCACATTTGATGCATCACACTCAAGCTCAAAGGTTTTAGAAAAATTTGGAAGTTTTAAAATTGGAGAATGAGTGAGCCTATCTTTGAGATCTTGAAAGGCTTTTTCTTGCCTAGGTCCCCACACAAAAGAAACATTCTTTTCAACCAACTCATTTAGAGGGGAGGCTACGGTTGAAAAATCTTTCACAAATCTCCTATAAAACTTGCGAGACCATGGAAACTTCTTATTTCACTCACATTTCTAGGTGTAGACCAATCTTGGATTGCCTTAACCTTAGAGTGATCTACCTCAACACCCTTAGAACTAACTACAAAACCAAGAAAGACAATGGTATCCATGCCAAAAGAACATTTTTCAAAGTTAGCATAAAGATTGTTTGTTCTTAAGGCAAGCATAACTTGTCTTAGGTGGATTAGATGAGATGCCATGGACTTTGAGTACACAAGAATGTCATCAAAGTATACCACAACAAAATGCCCTATGAAATCCCTTAAAACATGGTTCATAAGTCTCATGAAGGTCCTTGGTGCATTAGTTAGGCCAAAAGGCATCACTAACCACTCATAAAGGCCAAGCTTGGTTTTAAAAGCGGCTTTCCATTCATCTCCTTCTTTTATTCTAATTTGGTGGTAGCCACTTTTAAGATCAATCTTGGAGAAGATTGTAGATCCACTAAGCTCATCTAACATGTCATCAAGCCTAGGTATGGGATGCCTATACTTGATGGTGATGTTATTAATGGCTCTACAATCCGTACACATTCTCCATGAACCATCTTTCTTGGGTACAAGTAAAACCGGTAATGCGCAAGGGCTTAAACTTTCTCTAATCCAACCTTTGGAAAGTAGTTCATCACTTGATTTTCTATTTCTAAACTCTCCTTAGGGTTGCATCTATAGGCAGGTCTATTTGGCAAACTAGCCCCAGGAATAAGGTCTATTTGATGCTCAATGCCTCTAATAGGAGGTAACCCTTTTGGAATGTCTTTTGGGAAGAGGTCTTTAAATTCTTGTAAGATATTTTGGATCCCGTTGGGCAAAGGGGGAGGAGAGGTGCCCATAGAACACAAAGAAGTGTTAGGGATATCTTTTGGATATATGATCAAGCAATGTTTTTGTGAAAACATGGCATGTTTCACATCATATTTAGTTGCGAAGAGATTAGGTTGGGAGTCATTATAGATAATAACTCCTTTCCCTTTATTGTCTTTTTTGTTTTTCTTTGGTTTTTCTAAATTCGTATGGTAAGAAGATCCTAACTCTTTTTCTCTCTTAGCTTTCATTTGGATTTGGTCTTTTGCTACTTGTTGTGGAGTTAGAGGATGTAGTACTATCTTCTTGCCATCCAGTTTAAATGTGAGGGTGTTAGTGAACCTCTCATGAAGGACCTTCCTATCAAATTGCCAAGGCCTTCCTAATAGTATATGAGTTGCTTCCATAGGCACTACATCACATTTGACTTCATCTCTATATGTGCCTATGGTGAAATTTATTAGGACTTGCTTATTGATTACCATTTCCCCTTTTTCATTTAACCATTGTAATTTGTAGGGACTTGGGTGATCTATAAGCTCTAATCCTATGTTTTTGACTAGTCTTTGGCTTGTAACATTTGCACAACTCCCACTATCAACAATGAGAGAACATAATTTGTCATTAATGTAACATCTTGTATAAAAGATGTTCTCTCTTTGTGTCGTGTCATCGAGTTTTACACGACTACCAAGCAATCTTCTAATCATGTACAACTCACCATCATCCCCTAGAATGTGCTCACTGTCACTGGAATCACTACTAGAGTCATCACTTGAATAGTGAGAATCAGAATTAGACTCTGATTGACTTGAGTAGGTTCCATTAGTTTTTAAAATCATGGTTCTTTTTGTTGGACAGTCTGAAGCAATGTGTCCTCTTCCAAGACACTTAAAACATTTTATGGAAGAAGATCTAGAGGATTGTGCTTTTGATGATGGCTCATGCTTATCATGTTGATTCCTAAAGACTTTGCCATTTTTGTGTAACTCACTTTGGAGTTTAGAGGAGGAAGCGCCCACTTCTCTCTCTCTAGGGTTTCTCTCAAACTTACCCTTATTTTCTACCCATTTTGACTTATAGGCTCTATTGTTATCCCCACTATAGGATTCTCTTTCCTTAAATTGGTTTTCTACTTTGGTGCATTGGTGGAGTAACTCTTCTATATCCATATGTGGAAGAAGTTCTACCCTATTTTTGATGTTCCTATTAAGTCCATGTAAGAACCTATGCATTAAGGTTTCTTCATCCTCTTCTAGGTTGGCTCTAATCATGGCTATTTCTAAGGCTTTATAGTAGTCTTCTACACATTTGGAGCCTTGGGTGAGCCTATTAAGCTTTGCTAATAGTTCACCACGATAATAGTTAGGAACATATCTTTTCCTAAGGAGAGCTTTTAAGTCTACCCAATCATCTATGGGAGGAAAGTTGTCTCTTTTTCTCTCCTTACAAATTTGGGTCCACCAAACTAGAGCATAATTTTGGAAAGAAAGAGTTACAATCCTAACTTTTTTATCATCTTTTATTTGATGAGAGTTGAATATTTGTTCTACCCTCATCTCCCACTCTAAGTAAGCTTCAATGTCACTCTTGCCATTGAATGGGGGAATTTCTAACTTTACTTCTCTTAAGCCTATGTCATCCTTTCTATGGTCATGGTGCCTTCTTTGTCTTGTTTCTTCCTCACTATCACTAATGTTATTTCTTTGATTTCTTTGTTGTTTATGCCTAGTTCTAGGGGGTTCATTATGCTCAAGATTGGTTAGCCTAGCATTAATATTGTTTAAGCTATCCATTATGTTATGAAGCATGGTTTTGTTCTCCCTATCACTAGATGACATCTTTTAATGTTGTCAAAGAAATTTGAGACAAAAACAAAGTATGTATAGACAAGCTAGTTGAGGAAGATGAATGCAATACAAGTGAAAGAAACACTTTAACAATCCTAAAAAAAAATCAATACTAGGTTTCTATCCTAAGGGAAAACAATGTCCTAGGTTGTCTTTAACTAGGTTAGTCCTATGTTGTTTATCTAAATCCTAAGTTGTCCTTAACCTAAATTGATTATGTTTGTCCTAGGATGTTACTAGTGATTAACTAACCCTAGACAAGCCTAACCAAATTCGGTTTTAAGAAGTAGTTAACCTAAGAAAATTAGTTCAACTAACTAACTACGTCTTAACAAACCCTAACTAAAAAGAAGTTAATTAGTTATGGAAGTTGTAACAAAGTCTACCTACTATAACTAACCAACTAATTCGGTTATGTATTAGTTAACCCAACTAACAATTAGTTATGATAACTATAATTAGTTCCAACCACTAACTAATTAACCTAATTAGTTAAGACACTCAACTAACTACCAACTTTTTTGTTATAACTACCAACTAACTAACTAATTATAGTTGTAACTTCTAACTAATTCTAACCAATTAACTAAAAGTAATTAACAATCAAATGCACATGTACCATCCTAATTCAAAATTTACTAAGCCAAAAGGAAAGTTATAATGTCCAAAAAGTCCAATGTCCTTGTTGTGTCCAAAATACAAGACAAAATCCTACTACACAAAGCCTAAGAATTGAAAAAAATTTGCCTAAGTTCTACTAGTTACAAAGCTTTTGCCTCCTTTACAATTGTCTTCAAAAGTCCTTCTTGATGTATAAGCTTAAACTTTACCTAGCAAAAGAAGACAAGACAACAACTCTAAACAAGATTTGGTTAATAGAAATCACAAAGAAAAATTTTAAACCTCACTAAAGTGTATCTCTCAAGTGTATGCCTTCTCTTAGAGACTATCAAGCTCAATCAATTTCCACACCAATCTCAAGTGTTTCAATATGCTACCCTCAATTAATGGAGAAATGGAGTGATCTTAGAAGTTTGAAAAGATACAAACTCAAGACAAAACTTTAAGAAGCAAAAATGACAAACTAAAAAGGCTTAAGAAATAAAGGCTACTCAAATGGATTTTTTTTTTATATGACAAGACTCTAAAAGCAATAAAAGTTCAAAAGAATGAAAGCTAACTTAGAATAGAATTGAATTTGACAAAACAAGACAAACAAGAAAACACATGCAAGAAACAAAGCTTAAAGTACAACCTAGCTTAGAAACTCTAGAGTTGCAAAAGTAAGCAAGGAAGTCTTAATGAACAAGTCTTAGAAATGTCAAGTAATGAAACACTTCTCTTTTGGTATTGGTAATTTCAAAATTTTGGTGATGATGTTTGGTGTCTCAAATTCAACTTGGTAATGAGGCTTTCTTTTTAATACTCTTTTTCTCCTTTGGTACTTTTCGTTTCTTTTGATACTTTTCTTTTCTTTTGATACTTTTCTTTTCTTTTTGCCTCTCAAGATTTCAAGGTAACAACACCAATCTTATAATTCCAAAACCGAAATGCACAAATGGTACAAACAAGTTCAATTAATGCTTCTTGCTTAAGGCAAATTATGCAACCTTCTCCCAAATTGAAGTATAGGAGGTGACTAATTTTTTGACAAGTTTTTGTTTTTGATGCAAGCAAGATGAAAAGGAATGTAAAAGTGATATCCTAATAGTGCAAGTCAAGAAAAATTAAACCTAGAATCAAAGCTAAGATTGGAAACTAACAACCCTAAAAGTTGACTTGACTTTGGAGTGTCTTTAATGTGAGACCTCCCAACAACAAGAATGGAACCTTTTTAGGAGCTAATCAAAGTGCTTGAATTGCCCCTTCACCACACGGTTTTGCACAACTAAAAGATGAAGCAAGTAATTTCCTAGAACTTTAGACAAGGTTCCACATGGCACCTAACTAACTTCCTTAATTGGCTCTAACTAACAACTAACAATTAACTACTTGTAACAACAAACTAACAACCTAACAAACCAAAACTAACATGTGCCAACTCTGAATTTTAGAAGCTAAAATAGAATGCTAACATTACCCAAACGAAAATGACCATACCAATATGCAAAAATTGAAGCCACAAAAGAAACTAGCATAAAAACTCAAAAGAACTAAAACTTTTTATGATTTTTTTATGCTAACATGGCATTAACAAGACATATGAATGATTAAGAACCAGAATTCCAGCCAGCAAACAGAAGTGAAAATGAAAATTAAAATGGAAGAGAAGAAGAAAAGAACCTTCCAAGGCTCAATGATACCACATGATGTAGGCTCTTCATCCACTTTCTTGAAGAGAGATGGATCTAGGGCTCTTTCTCCTATCTTCCTTCAATGTAAGCTTGAGAAATTCTTCTTCAAGGCAAGGAAATCAAAAACCAAAGCCTAAACTAAAGGAGTGTGACACAAGGAACAAGAAGAAAGGGAGTGAAATGGAAGAAGAGAAGGATGAACAATGGAGGAAGGTTTGGAAATGGGGAGAGGAAAAGGTTGGAGGCCACTTCCCAAAGTGGGGAAGATAACTCCACTCACCACCAAGGGAGGGAGAAACCACTTGGATAAGAGCTTGAGAGAGCTATCTAATTCTAGAGAGAAGGAGGAGAATCTCTCACTAGGAAAACACTAAGTGCTCTCAAAATCTTGCAAATGAATTAATTGTCCTTGTTTACAAAAGGAGAAGTCCTTATATAGGCCATGGGAAATTTTGGCCAAGGACTAGCTAAGTGGGCTTGAGCATGAATCCAAGGCCCATTAAGAGAAAAAGGTAAGCAAATGGCCTATACATGGCCCAAAAGGAAAAGTACAAGGCCCTAAAGTGGCCTATTTGACCTTGCAAGGCCCAAATCTATCCTATAAGCCTAGAGAAACTATTTAGAAAGTATATTATAAGTAAAGTACACATAGATCCTCATAGGTTCCTTATTGGGCTTAGGCCCACTAGAAGAGAGAAAAGAGAAAAGGGCTTCATGAATGCTCTCTTTGGCCCTTTTGGTCTTGGCCCTTGTGAGGGGACCTCTATATGCTTCAAGTCTTTTCTCTAATGTAGTGTGAGGGTCTTCCTTGGGTATGTCCACATTAGAAGATAGTGGTGCATGGATGTTATTAGTATAGGTTTGACATTTGTGACATTTCTTGGTATAGTTATGACAATCATTTTCCATCATTATCCAATAATATCCAGATCTGAGAATTTTTCTTGCCATTGAATGCCCACACTTGCATGTGTTCTGAAAGGTCCTTCATGAACATCCTTCATGATTTTGTTAGCTTCCGTCGCGTCTACTTAACGAAGGAGAAAAGAATCATAATTTCTTTTATAAAGTGTATCCCTAGTCACAAAGAAATTTATGGCTAGGCGCCTGAGGGTTCTTTTATCATTTTCTAAAACACCAGGGGGATATTCTTGATTTTGAATGTAATTTTTGATGTCATGAAACCATGGTTTCCCATCAGGTTCTTCTATTACATGACAATATGCAGGTTTGATACGTCTTTTAATCTTGATGAAGGGCATGTCATATTCCCTACTTACGTTTAACATGGAAGCCAATGTGGCCAAAGCATCGGCTAATTGGTTATCATCATGAGGAATATGATGGAAAGAGACTTCATCAAACCCTTTGATCAGTTCCATGATGTGAGCTTCATAAGGAATCAATTTGCCATCTCTAGTACCCCATTCTTCTTTCAATTGATGAATCACCAAGGCAGAATCTCCATATATTTGTAGAGATTTCACCCTTGCTTCAAGTGCTACCTAAATTCCTAAAGCACAAGCTTCATATTCTGCAATATTATTGGTGCAATCAAAGTAAAGTCTAGCAGTGAATGGGAAAAGCTTGTCATCTGGTGAGATTAGAATAGCTCCAATACCATGTCCCAATACATTTGATGCTCTATCAAACATCAAAGTTCAAGTTCCGTCAGGACAATCTTTTTCTTCTTATAGCATCATAATATTTTCATCAGGAAATTCGAATAACATTGGTTGGTATTCTTTCAGGAGATGGTAGGCTAAGTAATCTGCTAAGGCACTTCCTTTTATAGCCTTCTGAGTGACATGAACAGTATCATATTCAGTCAAAAGAACTTGCCACTGGGCTATTCTCCTAGTTAGGGCTGGTTTTTCAAAAATGTATTTGATGGGATCCATCTTAGCTATTAGCCAAGTAGTGTGACATAACATATATTGCCGCAAGCAGTGGGCTACCCATGCTAGCGCACAACAAGTTTGTTCCATATTTGAATATCTGGCTTCACATTCTGTAAACTTCTTACTTAGATAGTAAATGACATGTTTTTTCTTTCCTGATTCATCATGTTGCCCCAGTACTGATCCCATGGACTCGTTTAGCACAGTCAAGTATAAAAAAAGAGGCCTTCCTGGAGTTGGAGGGACCAGGATAGGTGGGTTTTGTAGGCATTACTTTATCTTATCAATAGCTTCTTGACATTCATCATTCCACTGCATCGGTTGATTCTTATATAGTAACTTAAAGATTGGTTTACATATAGCCGTTAATTAAGATATGAAACAGGCTATGTAATTCAACCTTCCTAAGAACCCATGGACTTCTTTTTCTGTACTAGGAACAAGCATCTCCACTATGGCCTTTACTTTATCGGGATCCATTTTGATTCCTTTCTCACTGATAATGAACCTAAGCAACTTTCCAGAGCTGGCCCCAAAAGTGCATTTAGCCGGATTCAACCCGAGTTTGAATTTTCTCAGGCGTTCAAAGAGCTTTCGTAGGTCAATCAAGTGACCCTCTTCGGATTTGGACTTGGCAATAATATCATCCACATAGACCTCTATCTCTTTATGCATCATGTAGTGAAACAGAGTTACCATCGCTCTTTGGTAAGTGGCACCAGCATTTTTCAACCCAAAAGACATTACTTTGTAACAGAAGGTTCCCCACAATGTAATGAAAGTAGTTTTTTCCATGTCTTCGGGTGCCATCTTGATTTGGTTATACCCAGAAAATCCATCCATGAATGAGAAAATGGAATGTTGGGCTGTATTATCAACAAGAACATCAATATATGGTAATGGAAAGTCATCCTTTGGGCTAGCTCTATTCAAATCCCAATAATCAACACACATTCGTACCTTCCTATCCTTCTTTGGGACTGGAACAATGTTGGCCACCCATTCAGGGTATTTAGAGACAGTTAAGAACCCAACATCTAAGTGTTTGGTTATCTCTTCTTTAATTTTCAAGAGCATTTCTGGCTTCATCCTTCTCAACTTTTGCTTTATGGGGATGCAACTAGGTTTTAATGGCAACTTGTGTTTAATGATGTAGTTATCTAATCCCGGCATATCCTGATATGACCAAGCAAACACATCATTGAATTTGACCAACAATTCTATTAATTCCCTCATATGTTTACAATTCAAAGAGGTGCCGATCTTGATTTCTTGTTTGTTTTCTTCACTCCCTAAATTTATGACTTCAACGATTTCTAGATGGGGAGAAATTTCTTTAGCTTCTTGATCTAGCAGCCTTAGTAATTCAGGGGAAGGTTCATTAGACTCTTCGTCCTCCACACTTGTTGGATCAAAATCATGATGGGAGAAAGCAATTTTATTATTTTGGGATTCAATTTCAGATCTGTAATTTATTTAATATAAAAAGGAAAAATAAGGAAAATGACAATTGAACTTAATATTCATTTATTTGAAATGATAAAGGAAACATGTTTTACCTTTATTAAAATTTGTCCTAAGGCTTTAGGCATAGCCAAAGGATTCAAACAGAAACCTACAAAGTCAACAATTACTTTGAAGTAAAATTTATGATCTCTGAAAACTCAATGGCTTCCCAATTACACAGCTCAGTATCTGAAGAATAAAGGTAAATCAAGTCCTCTTCACTCTTGGATCATCATCGATGACCGCCACTTGGTCTGGAGATGTCGAGCCTGCACTCCTGAAGCTTTGATAAAGGTCACAGATAGGGATCTTTACAGTTTATGGGTTCTCAATTTTCTAACCGTGCAATTTGTTTTTCTCTTTTATTTGCAAAGACGTTCGCTCTTTCCATTGGCGATGGCTGATATCCTAGCCCAAAACCGTTTTTGTTCTCCTTAACCCATAACAATTCTACTCCTCCATCAAGCATCTTTCCAATGCCTTTTCCCTGGCTGGAATCTAGATTTCATCATTACTTTAGCCACCATCATAAAGGCTTTGGAAAGACGAGCTAGTTGTAACCCTTCACTCACATAAGTGGTATGAACAATTTCCAAGATTGGAAGGAAGTCTCAAGACTCTCTTCGGCCGCTTCTATGTGTGGAGTTGACATAGGCTTGCTAATGAGGAAATCTCCCTCACCAGAAATAATGATTAGCTTGTTGTCTACCACAAATTTTAGCTTTTGATGGAGGGTAGATGGAACCACACCGATAGAATGTATCCAAGGCCTCCCTAATAAGCAGCTATAAGCAGGATTGATATCCATCACTTGAAACAATACGTTGAAGGTGCATGGGCCCACTTGGATAAGGATCTCAATATCTCCAATGACCTCTCTTCGAGTGCCGTCGAAAGCTCTTACTACCATGAGCTTGCTTTACATGTGTCCCATCAAAAGGGAGTTGATTTAGTGTGGACTTTGGCATGATATTCAGAGAGGAACCATTGTCAATTAGAACCTTGGCTAGGATATGATCCTGATATTTGACAAAGATGTGTAATACCTTGTTATAACCTCTCCCTTCTGTAAGTATCTCTTCATCGGTGAAAGTTAAATAGTCATTTGAGGCAATATGCCCCACTATCCCTTCAAACTTTTCCGGTGAAATATCTTTCGCAACATGTGCTTTATTCAGGATTTTCAATAACCTTCCACGATGTGGTTCTGAATCCAATAAGAGAGATAACAAGGATATTTTTGTAGGAGTGTGATTTAACTGGTCGAGGACTTGGTATTCACTTTGCTTAATGAATTTCAAGAATTCACAAGCATCTTCCTCTGTTATTCCCTGGGGAGGGTCTTGTTCTTTGTCTTTACCACGACTTTCTTTTTCACTTATAGGCACATCTTCCTTTCTCAAGTTTTCAAAAGCATAAATTTGTCCGCTCCTAGTCATTCCACTCATCTTAGAAATATTGGTTACTAAGGATGAGGGTTCTTTTAGGAGTTAAGGGATTACATCCACCTCATACTTCTATGGTACTGCATGGGTATCTTTGTACAAAAATGGAGATGGGGTCCTAACTGTCAAGGACGGATATTGAACAACAGGCTAAACGCCTTTGTCATAGTAGAGCACTAGAGTTTTTGGTGTACCTAGGCTGACTGAGCTAGAGTCGTGTTCTTTAAGATCATATTTGCACTTTCATGAGGGCGACAGTAAATCTCTACCAAATGTGTATCCAATAATCCTTGCAAGGCATCAAGAAAATTAGGATTCAGTGGATACTTGATCAAGATTGAGATTTGGAATTTCAGTTATCATTCCTCTCTTGTAAAGTTGATTGTACATCCAAGGAAAATAGTTTTTCACTTCCGCTACTATTTTAACACGACTAATTTCCTCGTCCTCCAGGACTGCATTTACTCTTGAGGTCCCATGATTAGGTAGAAGATTGGTTGAGATATTTGCATTTCCCTCCCAAAAATTGAGCCATTTGCCCTAATCAAGTCTCGAACCTTGTATTTAAAGGCGGTACAGTTTTCTGTTGAATGACCCAGTGCTCCACCATGATAATCACATTTGGCATTAGGGTTGTATCCCTTAGGATACAGTGGTTCCACTGGTTTCATTGGGCAAGGTACAACCAAAGTATTCTTGATAAGAAGTGGTAACAATTCAGTATATGACATTGGAATTGGGTCGAACTGTGCAGGTGCACATTCGTTGTTTGGTTTTCTGGATATGGGATTTTCATTGGGTTAGGTACCCACTGTTGTGTTAAAGGTGAGGGATTTCTGAAATTTTGGTTAGGTGGTGATTGATAAGGTTGTGGATATGGAAATGGTGGGGTTCCAGAAACAGTAGCTATGTGTAGATGAGGTCTGTAGGATGGATAGGGTGATTGGAAAACATATGGATATTGGTAGATGGTGGGATTTGGTGGCCTTGGGTTGCCATATATAAAATTTGTTTCTCTACCTCTTCTTTTTACTGCCCCAGTTGCGATCTTCCCTGCTGTGGATGTTCTAGATGCTCCTTGGGGAACTTTTCCAATTCTTATCCCACTTTTAATGCTTTTTCCTATCACTACTATATCAGAGAAGTTTGATGAGACACTCCTAAACATTGTCATAGAAGGGTGCCTGGAGAGTATCAATGAACATAGCAACAAGTTCTTTTTCGATCAAAGGTGGTTCCACTTGGGCTGCTAATTCTCTCTACCACTGAGCATATTCCTTGAAGGATTCATTTTCCTTTGTGGACATATTCTGCAACTGGAGTCTATCCGGTGCCATGTCTATATTGTACTTGTATTGCTTAAGAAAAACATTTGCCATATCCTTCCAACATCGGATGCGTGTCCTTTCAAGATGTGTGTACCAACTAAGAACTGGCCCAGCAAGACTGTCCTGGAAGAAGTGGATCAGTAGCTTCTCATCATGAGAATATGCAGCCATCTTTCGACAATACATTGTTAAATGGTTGCGCAGACATATGGTACCCATGTATCTATCAAATCCAGGCAGCTTCATCTTTGAAGGGATAATTCAACAACATTTGTTGTACCTAGACTGTTTCCTCCTTCAACAGCCTGGAGCCTCTCTTCCAACAACTTTATTTATCCTCTTGGCAAGGTAGCAATGACAGTATTTGGGTTCATTGTACTAAGGGGAGCATTTTGAGCAACATCTTGATGAATAGATGACTGGTGTGTTATTGGTATGCAGACATGGTGGAATAGGTTGAATGGCATGGTTTGGCTTATAATATTGGGTTGTGGGGTGGTTTGTAGTTGAGTTTGAGTATTTTGGGGAATGGTTGTTGTTTGATTGGCAATAGGAGGGTTAGATGTCTGAGGGTTGGGAGTTTGTTGGGTGGGGGAAGGATTTTCCTGAGTAGGATTAGGATTCATAGTGTAATATCCTTGGGGTAAACCATATGTCAGCCATGCATATGTTTATTGAGCATTCCCGTCTTGGGAAACAAAGTACGAAAATGGCATACCATAAGGTTGGTGTTGGACGGGTTGAGATTCCACTACTGGAGTAGGGTTATTTTCATGTATGGTCAAGGGTATAGGATTCCTTTCCTGATCTTGCAAGGTAGCATCAAGATCCCCACTTGCTGCAAAGGATCCCCCTTCTGTGACCTTCTTCTCTAGAAGCTGGACCATCTTTACCATTTGCTCCTTGAGCTGATTGACCTTATTCCTTAAATCGTCTACAATAGATGGTTCTGTCTCTGCCATGAGCCTTGCTTGCAGTCTAGTCCTATAAGGATGCCTTGAACTTTCCGTACCCGTGATGTGGGTAAGTACAAAGAAACCCCCTTAGCACAGAAACAAATAATGTTAAATGACATAAAAAGACATAAAGTAAATACGTGATGAATTTTAAACATCAGTAAGCAAGGATAAACCTTTCTTTTAGAATGTCTTTTTCTAAAGTACTAAGTTAGGAAAAAATGGAAATTCAACATGAGATTTATTCATTGTTCATCAGGTTCTAATACATTATTTGTTACAACAAATCAAAATCAATTTTCTCTCACTTTAGCAATCAAGACCTTCATTTCATCCAATTGCCCCTTGCAGTATTGAATGAATGTTACAATTTTTTCTAGTGTAGAAAGTGGATTCATCATTGCTTTGGCCTTCTTCAACAGGTTAGGAATATCTCCAAGTGTTCTATTCGCAAGACCAGCCAAATTAAAAAATGGTTTCTCCAAGAATAGATAATACTTTCCATCTTAACCCTCTCTAGTGTCATTAAACGTGCAATCTCTTCATAGCTATCTTTATCTTCCATGGCTTGCCATTTTTCCTCATTAATCTCACGCTCGCAAGCATTGATGACATCTCTAACTTGTCGTTCTAGTTCATCAATTCGTGCTTGCATAAGGTTCTTCTGAACTTGAGGTTCTTCCTTTGTCTTGGCTAAAATTTCTCATAATCGCCTTTTGTCAGCCAATATATCATCCTTTTGCTTCTCTTTGGTTTTCAATTGGCTGTTCGCTGTTTGGAGGTATTGATCCAATTACTTCATATATTCTCTTTCAATTCGCTACTTCTTACAGACATCTTCAAAGGCAATTTCTAATTCACATATTTTTCTCTTAAGGGAAGCATTGTGTTGTTGAATCTTGATTAGTTCATCCTCTAATGCTTGATTTTTCTTTGTCATTTCAGCTAGCTTTCTTTTTAAGTTTTCAACCTCTTCTCTTTCAGTGAGAAGTGTATTTTTTACATGAGCACTATGATCTTTGAAGGGTAACTTGATAATAGCTACCCTATTTGAAATCCATTGGTGGTAACTTTCCTTTGTAGCATAACTTCAGACACCCAACTCTTTTCCCTTCCTATGAACCTTGGCCCAAGCCTCAATGACAGTTTAAATAATAGGAGCACTATTCCCCTCTATATAGTAATAAAGGAAAGGTGTTACCATTTTTTCTTCCGGAGGTTAAGCATAGGATAAGCAAGCTGTCTTTTTGCAATAACAGGATTGTAATTGATGTATCCTTGAGTTCCCATGAAAGGTACATTGGGAAATTTCCCGCAGCAGTAAATAATAGAATCCACATTCATCCACTGAGGGTACCACTGAATCATGTTTGTAGACAAATCTGCTAGATGTCCTGCCCATTCCCTATTAGTCTTCTTAGTTAGCCGAAGGAGCTTTAAATCAGAGAGAGGACATTCGATCTTTCCAACTTGATTGAATACATGAGAAGTAAGCCACAAATACAACGCAGGTAGACAACAAACGATCTTTTTCCCATTTCGGTTGTGACAAGAATCCATTGTACAATAGATGTCAGCTAAGACAACAGTAATGGAACTTTCTCCTCTAAGCTTTCGAGCCAGGAAAATATCAGTTGCCTTGAAATCAATATAATTATCAAGACTGGGGAAAGGATCACACCATAAATGGCTAATGCCAAAGTGTCAATAAAGACATCGCATTCCCCTTTCCCTGCCTGACTAAGGAGTTGCTGCTCAAAGAAGGTTAGCACGAAGCCTGAAATCTGATTCCTGTTTAATTGAGCTTTTTCAAGAATTTTAGGATCTATCTTGAGAACATGAGCTACACTAAAAATAGAAGCATGATGTTCAATCCGTCGATAAGGTTTCAAATCTTCCAATGGCAAGCCAAATATCTACTCAAATTCTTCTAGAATAGGAGCTAATTAGAAGTCCTTGAATGTAAAACAGCGGAAATGGGAATCATAATACCGGGCTAAAGCAGTAAGGGCCCCCTCTTGCACTTCAACTTCCAAGAATTTCAGGATTTTTCCATACTTCCTTGCAAAGGTCACTTTTTAAGTAATATCCATCCGTTTACCCAAGGATAACAGATTGCTAGTATTTGATTTCATGATTTTGAGGTGTAACACATTTTTCAAACCAGTTGCCTTCACTTTCTGATCACTTGATCTCATGTTAAATTTCATTTTTTGTGATACTTACCAATATTTAAATTTCACCTTTAACAAAAGAAATAAATGAATCAGATTAATAAAGAAAAAGGTTTAATAAATATCATCCTCACATAACAGTGTGATAATATTTATCATGACTTAAGTCTAGAAAATGTAAATTTTTTTGATGATTTTTTTAAAAGAAGGAAAACTTTGTGTGAATGAATAGAAGATAAAAGGAATGTCTGCCCAATTGTGTCTTAGACAAGGTAACCACCTAATTGGCTCTAAGGCTCTTTAATCGTGTTTCCTCAAAAGGTGGTTGTTCTAACTGGTTCTAAGAAGGCCACCGGAGCTCTGATCTTTAGCTATGAGTCTTATGCAAAAAGTAGAGAATCCTACTTAGTGCGGACGTTATAACTAAGATAACACCCCGGCTGAGATTTTTACGCGAATCATGGTAGGACGTATCGTCCTAAATGACATCGCTAATAATCTCCCCTAACCTATGTCTTTTGCGGGGCTCGGGAATAGGGTTCCTTCTAATAGTGTGTGCATTATAGTAAACGTAAAGTGTGTGGGGCATTCATACCTGAATATTTACCCATTATTCACAATGAACAAACATAAGACAAAACAACTATCACATGTCTTCTACCCTATGGTTCTAAATTAAAGCAATAAAGAAGTAAAAAAACAATATAAAATCTAAAATAAATAGAAGATTAGATGAACGACGAGAATAACATAATAAATAAATATGAAGGATGAAACAATTAACAATCAATAAAATATACAAGATCAATTTAACGGGCTTGACTCTCAGAAAAAGTTCCCCAGTGGAGTCACCATCTGTCGCGACCGGGGTCCCGGTACACAACGCGGACTGGTTAAAGACAATAAAAAAAATAAGACTATATTGGAATGATGCCTTTAGATGTCCTACAAAAATAAAGGGTTCAGAGAGTCGCCACTAATATTTATCAAGGAAAATATCAGAAAAACCTTTAAATAGCACTGATTTTTTTAAATAAGATTCTAATTAGTCTGGGAGTCGAATTACAGGAGAGGAAGGTATTAGCACCCTACACTGTCCGTCCTGAAACGATTACCCAAATTGATCATGTATATATTTTTTTAAAAAATGATTATTAAATATTTCATCCTTAAAAAAAAACAATAATGATAAATGCTATTTACAGACAATATACATAATAACGAGGACATTTTGAAAAATATAAAAATGAAACAAAATTAAATAATAAAACACATCACCTAAATTTTCATCATTTTTAGTTTAAAGAAAAAAAATAAACAAGTGATTAAAAGACAATAAAATAAATAAAAATGCAATGAGATGTCTCGTCTCCATTATTTTCTAGTAAATAAAAAAAACAATTCATTGATTTTATTGGGAAATATATAGTTCATAAAAAAACAAATAAATCAATCAAAAGGTAAAAAAAAAGAATAGACATAAAAAGAAAAAAATGGAATTAAATACATTAATATGAAAATAAAGAAATATATACACTTAAGTAATTAAAATTAACAAATGGAACTTATTCAATTATTTTTTTGGAAAATAAGATTTATAAGATGTCTCATCTAAATTAATCTCATTTCGAACTTAAAAGAATGATAGAGGAATAAATAACAAACTATTTATTAGTCTTGGTCTTTATTATTTTTTTATGATAATAATTTTTCTTCATTATCAAAAGGTTGCTAAGAGAAAATAATAAAAAGTCATGGCAATAAATAAAATGGATAATTATGTATATATATAAAAAACTATTCAAAAATTATCAAAAAAATAAACAAATAAATTAATATGGGTAGATAAGAGAGAGAAATGAAAAAATAAATAATAGTAAGTAAATAATTATTTAAAAAATAAAACTCAAGAAATTATAGATATATGAAACATAAAATTAAATGATTATGTAAAAGATAATTTCAAAATTATTATAAAGTAAATAAATAAATGTTAAAACAAATAAAGGATGGAAGAATAAAGTATAGAAAAATAAAATAAAAGTGCAAAAAAATAAAAATAGGAGTGTAAGAAAATAAATGAACAAATAAATAACTGCAGGAAAATAAAATAAAGAAAAAATAAAATGTAGTAAAATAAATAAATAAAAATAAAAGTTCAGAAAAATAAATAAATAAAAATAAAAGTGCATAAAAATAAATAAATAAATATAAAAGTGCATAAAAATAAATAAATAAAAATAAAAATATAGAAAAATAAATAAATAAAAATAAAAGAACAAATAAATAAATAAATAAATAAAAATGCAGGAAAATAAATTAATAAAAATAAAAATACAAAAAAATAAATGGACAGATAAATAACTGCAAAAAATGAAGTGCAAAAACATAAATAAAGAAAAATAAAAGTGCAGAAAAGTAAATAAATAAAAATAAAAGTATAAATAAATAAATAAATAAAGATAAAAATGTAGAAAAATAAATGAACAGATAAATAATTGTAAAAAAATAAAGTGTAGAAACATAAATAAAGAAAAATAAAAGTGCAAAAAAGTAAATAAATAAGAATAAAAGTACAAAAAGTAAATAAATAAAAATAAAAATACAGAAAAAAAAACAGATAAGTAACTATAGAAAAATAAAGTGCGGGAAAATAAAGTGCAGGAATATAGATAAAGAAAAATAAAAGTATAGAAAAATAAATAACAATTAAATAAAGACAAATAAATAAAGATAAATAAATATTCTCGTATTAATAAAAAAATACCTTAGTACAAAAACAATTAAAGAGGAACCAGAACGGAATTCAGGAAATCAATTTCGTGTATATTTCCTTTGTTTTTGGCTTCGTTTGGACTCGATTCAAGGGTGTTTAGATACCGATTACAATACTTAGACAATATTTTGGCTCACAAAGCTCACATACTAAGACATACTAGAATGACACTCATTTTGCTAACAACAATTACATAACATAATTTTAGAAAGCAAAAACTTCTAAAAAATCTCTCAAAAATTTAACACTCTTTCCCCTTTTTTTTCTTCTTCTCCTCAAATACCTTAGCATCACCCTCTATTTATAGAAGAAAGTTGGCCTTAGATTCCTCATAAAATGACATCACTTTCCTACTTTTCTAAATTGTCCAAATTTGATGTCAATTTCCTCAATTTTCTCTAATTATCCAACCAAACTAGGTCCTACCAACAAAAACCACCGAAACCCTTTTCTTTTTCTTTTTTTTGATTTCATTTTTTTTGAATTTTTGAATTTTTTATTTTTTTAAATTTTTTGAATACAAATGAGTAATCACTTACTCTTATGAAAACATAAATTATTTATCACACATGTAGCCATAAATAAAATATCCAATAAAGATAAACTACTACCTATGCTATAAGGAGCAAGAAGGTTCACCAAACATTGGTTTCCCTCCCTTATCCTTTCCTCTTGGCTTCGGGAATTATTGGTCATTGCTTGAGAAAAATTATGGAAGAAGGTTGATGAAAGGAGAAGTGTGGTAGGAAATGAGGAGAGATTGAGTATTTATAGAAATGGAGAAGGTTACTATGCAACAGTCATTATACAATTTTTTAATATTATTTTTTTATAATTTTTTTATAATTTTTTATCCGGACAAAAATAGGTGTTCACATTATTATATTGAATTCTTGAAAGAACGTATATGCAAAAGTGTGTAAAACCCCTAAATTTTTGTGTGTAGCACCTAATCATTTTTGTGTAGGCTCTAAATTGCATATCTAATTAACATAATGAGTTTAAAATGGAAAAATACCAAAGACAAAAATTTGAGAGAAACAATATGCAAGAAACAAGTCAAAAGAAAAAATATATGACATAAATCACCCATGATACAAGAAAAACTATGTAAAATTATGGACCAGAGCCTACAATTCTTGTAGTATTTTTTGTTACAAGCATTGATGATGAAAGGTATATATTGAAATGTCATATGCCTAATGTCCAAACAAATTAATTTAAGTTCTAATATGTTAGAGGTAATACGTAAAAAGGGAAAGATGATAAATTTTGGTAAAAGGAAATGGGAGTCAAGATGAGTTTGAGAGCAATTCACAATTGAAAATTTTGGCTTTGTTTTTTTAGGAGACATTAAAGAAAATAAATATTTTACCCCACACCTATTTTACTATAAATAAAGTTTTCAAATCCTGAAAAGGATTCTATTTGTCATAAACAAATAATCCTTATTATTTCAATATTATTATACTAATAGCTCCAAATTTTATGTGGCAATCCAATTTGTATGATCACATATTTCTTAAGATAAATATCAATATTTAAATTTAATTAGTTTATGAAATGGAAAAACTACAACTTAATTATAACAGTCATTGCATACCCATTGTACATGTGCTTTAAGTAGATTGAAAGAATATTAGAGCTGATTAATGGAAGGTATGTATTCTGACACAAATACACGAAATCCTTAATTTAAATCAATGTGTAGATGGCCCCTTTAATAATCCTCTCAAATTAGCAATTTCACCAAAAATAATACCATGCTTATCTGTAAGAGTAAGACATTTATGTAACACTAGTTACTAATATATTTTTGCTAGTTATGAAAATTATCTTGCAAGTATAATTTATTTATAGAGCATTATAATTTTAATTAATTGGCATTATTCTATAATTAGCTCATATTATAATTCTTATTAACTATCATTATATTATAAGTTTTAGATTCCTATCATAAACACAATATGCAATGTTTTACATGCAGGAAACTTATTTTTACACAACTCTTTTTGGAATGACACAAACTTATTCACCCCTAAGGCCATCCAAACTCACTCAACCATAACTGTAGAAAGCATTACATGAATAAGGACAATTTCAAAGGACATAATCCATATTACAGAATTCACATCAATAGTCAACTTCTTCAATCTTAGGCCCAACGACATTGCTACCAGGCATGTCACCTACAACGTTAAATCGCCAGAACCTTGCTTTTTTGCATGAACCCCCATATTTAGTTGCGTTAAATTAATAGAACCTTCCTTGCGTTAAATCAACATAGAGTATGAACAGAGAAACAAAGTATAGTTGTAACACCTCGGTTTTTCGGACTCAGATCCCGATGTAATCAATATAATAATTAATAAAATGCAGGTAAATTTTTTCGCGTTTGAAGTATTTCTAAAATACCTCGACGTTTACATCAAGACCCGAATCACAGAAAACAGAAGTGTACAATTTAATAAAATATAACTGTATCGATATCTAACTTGCCCATAACGGTATACAAAATGATAGAGTTTACAGCAGAAGAAGAATGTGTATACCGGGAATATGCCTAGTCCCATATATGACGATATGAGAAAAGGCTCGGCAAAGCATGCAAAACACCTAACACAAACCTATTATTACAACTCGTTCATGCACTTACAACAGACACATGCATTGCCTAAGATATAATATAAATATGCATATACATCCGAGGTCATGCCCCAATTATTGCCACGACCCATATCATATAGTTGGCCTATCTATTCACAATACAGGGGGTAGCTTATATGTATTCAAATCCCCTAAATCATCAATATCATCTTATACAATTCATTCAATACATGATAGTTCACAAATGATGCCGGCCAAGGCACTTCTTCTACCACTATTTACCTTCATCAAAGGTTTGATTTAAAATCCAAACTCATCCCATGGCAACCTGCATCACAATGCTAAAAAGGAGACCACATGGGAGAGTGAGTTATACATTCAAAATGACGAATAATATATATATATTGTGATCATGTGTATATGCATATAACCATCATGTGTGCTTTGCTGTAAAACCATTAAATCATCATTCAATCCTCATCACACTATTATAATAGGCATACAAAACATCATGAATCGCAATCCACAACATAAGCAAGCACAAGCACATACACAATCATGTTGCCACTTATCATTAAAGGCATTCACAATCATCATTCTCATTTTATTAAATCTTTTTTCACTTCCTCCTCGCAAGGGGTTTCTCATCTCTCGTGGTCATCCCATCTTAAATGCCATGCTACTATGGCTAATGCGCATGCTAGTCTTTAGAATGCATATGCACGGATCCAATCTTTAATCCAATAGTGATCTCAATCACATAAATTAACAACATAACATCATCATCAATCCGGGATATACCCTTCATGGCACCCCGCAAGGTGATATGTTCATCAATATCATAACATCATCACTCCAGGATATACCCTTCGTGGCACCCCGCAAGGTGATATATTCATCAATATCATAACATCATCATCACTCCGGGATATACCCTTCGTGGCACCCCGCAAGGTGATATATTCATCAATATCATAACATCATCATCACTCCGGGATATACCCTTCGTGGCACCCCGCAAGGTGATATATTCATCAATATCATAACATCATCATCACTCAGGGATATACCCTTCGTGGCACCCCGCAAGGTGATGTATTCATCAATATCATAACATCATCATCACTCCGAGATATACACTTCGTGGCACCCCGCAAGGTGATGTATTCATCAATATCATAACATCATCATCACTCCGGGATATACCCTTCGTGGCACCCCGCAAGGTGATGTATTCATCAATATCATAACATCATCATCACTCCAGGATATACCCTTTGTGGCACCCCGCAAGGTGATTCAATTCAATAACAAATCACATGATATCATTTTCACTTAGGGATACACCCTTCGTGGCACCCCGCAAGGTGATTCAATTCAACAACAAATCACATGATATCATCTTCACTTAGGGATACACCCTTTGTGGCACCCCGCAAGGTGATTTAAATTAATAACAATTTATATCAATGCCATGTTATGTCATGAATGCAACAATGCAATAATGCATGTGCCCAACAACCTCGCAAGGATATCACACCCTCTCAATTAGGGATATGTTGTATATTTAGTTTTATTGTCAATGGCATTCAAGCAATCACAAGGCCCCTCAAGGCACAACATTCATATAATTGGCATTTCAATGGCCACAAACATCATTTCATAACCATCCATATAAGGGAATCAGAAGGCACAACAAGCATCATAATATTAATCCACACTTAGAATTATTCGAGGCATAATCATCATCCACATACGACAATTACACATATGCCCATCGCAATCATGTCCTTGACTTTACATCTCAACACACACTATATATATATATATATATATATTTCATATCATATGGCAAGTCAATACTTATATTCAACCACCATGGCTTTACAACGTCACGTAATGTTCATCAATATTGTTTAATAACTAGTGGGGCAATACAACAGCTCATCATTTCAATTCTAAACTACTCGAGCAAGATCGCACTTATATAAAATACAATAACATTTTAAAGTTCCTCGACAATAACGTTTGCCCTTACACTTAAGGAATATTCACTCCCTCATTTATTGTCACTTGATACCGATTTCACCTTCTTTGTATCGGTTTATAACAACCACCTCACCATTTATTCATTCCCATAATAGGTTTGTATCACCCAAGGGTACATCTCATAGCTCATTGTCAAACCCTTACCATCGCCCTTACTCGCTTAGGCGAGATTAACATAGCTCGCTTGGGCGAGCCCCTTCGCGCGAGTGAAAATTGTCCAGCAACGTTTCCATGCTCGTTCGCTTGAGTGAGGCACCCACTCGCTTAAGCGAGATTCAGCCAGAGGCCATCCCCTTATTCCACACACTTATTGCTTGGGCAAGGCACACCAGTTCCAGCCACTCGCTTGAGTGAGTATTGCCCAGCATCAGACTCCCCATACTCGCTCAAGCGTCTCACGCTCACTTGAGCGAAAAACATCCAGTATCAATTTCCTCTCTCGCTCGCTCAAGCGCGGCCACGCCCGCTTGAGCGAGATTCGTCCAGTGTCCCCCTGCTCACTTCACATTCGTCTCGCTTGAGCGAATAGCTTACTCGCCTGAGCGAGATTAGGCCAGAGGCCATAATAATGGTACAGGTGATTCTCGCTCGGGCAAGAATCCATCTCGCTTGAGCGAGATTATCAGATCATGCGCAGAAAACATGAGAATTCACAACTCAACATACCAAAATCTATTCAAAACCAAATTGACCAAATTCCATACTTCATATACCTCATAATAGACATTTAAAACTTGTCTCAAATGTTCACACACAACAATTTCCATCCTAAGTCATTTACCTCATTAAAATTAAACTTATCATCATTACACATATATAGGTATACATTTCCATAACAATCATCACCTATTCTCATATACCATCCTCATAATCAACAAATTTCCATTCTCATTATTTCAATGTATATACATGGCAAGGCAAGCATGAGTATAAAACACATACAACAATCACTATTAATCTACTCATGCAATTTGAATGTAAACTCCTCTCCTACCTCGAGGGAAGAGCCGAAATCCGAATGCATGCTCCGAAAGCTCCGCCACATAGTTCGGAACACAATCTACATAACATACATATGCATTCATACAATTAATAAGCCATCTCAAGGCATTCCCCATAATTCTAAACATTTGCTAGCTTATCATAAAGCCCAATATCAAGTCCTAGGCTTGCTAAAACACCAATCCATACCATTGTGTTAGGCTTCGGGAATTCCTTTCCCAAAACCAAGATTCTCTAGATCTAAGAGGGTTAACCATACCCAACAACAACAATATCTCTTTCATCCCTCATCTAAAATGCATTTCTACATTACATCAATCACTCAAATGCCATTATCGTCACTTTGAGTTCAACATGAGTCATCTTAGCTCAAATCAATCTTCATCTATCAACACATCCTAAATGGTACATATTCTGGTCTAAGACTTTATCAAACCACACTTCCAAGTCATTGATCCATCACCACACTATGACCTTAATATTAACATTCATTCTTACACATTTCCTAACAACACTTATCCATGAGCTTCATTCTCTATGATTCGTCATTACTATCATTATCCATCATTATAAATAACAACTCACACATTAAATATCACCTATTCACATTCAATTCAACCCAACAAGTCATAATATATACATTTTCCCCAAATTCTTAAGGCAAGGGTTTTCATTAAAACCCAACCACCATTATTAATATTCATCAACTATCATCAATGGCTACATTTCCTCATTAATATCATTCTCTCACATCATTAAAAATACTTTTTACTCATATTTCATATTTTCCCCAATTTATTAAAGTTAGGGTTTCACTAGAACCCATCACTATCATAAATGCACATCAATTTTCCACCCATCCAAGTATTAATTCCATGCACCCACAACAACCCACCATTAATGCCATAATAACAACACCCCACCTTAGGGTTTCTTATATTAATGGCTTCGTTCAATACCCCAATAATTTTTCTAACCTAGGGTTTGATTCCACACACCACCATTCATCAAAACAACATCTAACCTCCCATCATAACACTTTAATAACCCAAAACTATCAATAAAAACCATGGGTGGTCAAAAATCATACCTCTCCTCCAAGCTTAAGCTCCCAAACCAAAATAAGAGGGAGAGAAGAGGAGATGAACCAAGCTTTGCCTCCTTGTCCATTACAAGCTTCATAAACCCAAGGAATCCTCTTGATTTTTGGGTGGAAATGGCCATGGGTGGTGGTGGTCACATTTAGCAAGAGAGGGAATGGAGAAGAAGGAAGAAATAAAGAAAGAGAGAGGAGGGGATGGTAACGTGAAAATGAGGGAGAAAAGAAGGGAGTGTTATGTTTTATTTTTAACCCTCATTAGTAATTTCATCGATTTAGGACAAACAGGCTCACAGTTCGGGCTCAACACTAAATCCAAAAATTATTCCGAAGGTATATTTGGATTCCCATTAATATCCTTAACAACCCTGACCAATGGCATCTCCATCGGAGATACTTGGTCCGACACCCATATTTTAATCGGATATAATTTTAACTCCTATAAGCTCAATAAATTATAAATACCCATAATAAATGCCAATTTAATTATTCTTATATTTTTGGGACACTCATAAATTCATTTATAATTATTCAGTATTTATTTCACATATTTATTCATTTTCATAAAATTCGGGATGTTACAATCCACCCCACCTAAAAGAAATTTCGTCCTCGAAATTTGATATCGGCATATACCATGAGGCCACACTTTGGGCCCTACATCGGCAAGGTTCAATGATACCATAAAATAACGTCGGACTTCCCAAAGTCCATCAAGACATGTTCATCATCATTTCTTTTCCCCAAACGTAAATTTTCTACATTTCAAAGTATGTTACATATCTTCGATCACAACTCATCCAACATAGTCTGCATGTTCATACTCAGTACGACCAGATAGGCGCAATACATTCACCATAAGCAGTTACAACCCTACACCTTCCCAGCCTACGTGTTGCTGCATCTGACATACAGGAAGGCGTCCCAATCCCGTAGTGGTTACCATAAACACATGAGGTCGGCGCATAAGTGCATGTTGCCACAATGCCTATGGCATGCAAATTCCTATTATGGCGAGTACTTTGTATTCCCATTGCTCACATCGGTCATACATATCCTAATAACATCAATTCACATGAGACTTAGTGACATTTCTCATAAGTTCCTAATTAACATATTCATATCTCATGGTCATTATTCAATTAACTTGGCATAACACACGCCATACCAATGATCAAATATTAGTTAACATCACTGTATATTAGTGTACCAACCATAGATTCTCAATCATTACGGGGTAAATACCGCATCATCGGGCTTTATCCATCCTGAGGTCATGATCAAATCACCTAATAATCCTTTACCTCATTCACACATCGCTGGCTATAGATCGATTCCAGCCTAAACAAGTCACTAACTCGCAGAAAGTACGCAACTCCAAGGTTAACATAGGGTTTCCAATCATGTAATGTGCTTTCATATTAGAAATTCTCCTCACAGATCACAACCAAAGTACATAAGAAAGACGTATAATTCATATCACATTACATCTCTACATGGTTTCTACCCTCGATATAGCACCTTCAATTAAAGAGGGAGGTAATAACATAATCAACATATGACATGAATCCATCATGAAGTCATTTTATATTCAATTTTTTTTATATCAATCATCAATACAAATCACAATATACTCATCAATAGAAGGAAATAGGGTAAGGAACTTGGCCGGACTTACACAAACAAACATATCATTCACATTGAGGAATTCATCCATATGCATCGAATCTCATGATTTCATTAAGTTTTCTAATGAGCAACTATGCTCCACAAGTACATCATACAACCTCAATGATAAAGGGTATACTCCCATAAACACCAATCATAACTCATGGATTATGATTTCACAGAGTCCTCGACGAGCTATCATCATAATTCAACACTAATAATTCACAAAGAATCGCCATTAAAGAAGCATTGCCCTTATAATCAATTCATATTTCTTAGATAACTAGTTATTCGCAAGTCCATATAGGGCAATCAATATACCTACATATCATCATTCTCTAGATAATTATCACTCTTATACCTATACAAAACGACCATATTACAATAATCATCAAAATGTTTCCCAATCGAGCAATTATACTCCAATCATCTACAATGTCAATTCTATACAGAGCAGACCAAGCTCTGATACCACCTTTGTAACACCTCGGTTTTCCGGACTCAGATCCCGATGTAATCAATATAATAATTAATAAAATGCGGGTAAATTTTTTTCGCGTTTGAAGTATTTCTAAAACACCTCAACGTTTACATCAAGACTCGAATCACAGAAAACCGAAGCGTATGATTTAATAAAATATAACTGGATCGATATCTAACTTGCCCATAACGGTATACAAAATGATAGAGTTTACAGCAGAAGAAGATTGTGTATACCGGGCATATGCCTAGTCCCATATATGACGATATGAGAAAAGGCTCGGCAAAGCATGCAAAACACCTAACACAAACCTATTATTACAACTCGTTCATGCACTTACATCAGACACATGCATTGCCTAAGATATAATATAAATATGCATATACATCCGAGGTCATGCCCCAATTATTGCCACGATCCATATCATATAGTTGGCCTATCTATTCACAATATAGGGGGGAGCTTATACGTATTCAAATCCCCTAAATCATCAATATCATCTTATACAATTCATTCAATACATGATAGTTTACAATTGATGTCGGCCAAGGCACTTCCTCTACCACTATTTACCTTCACCAAAGCTTTGATTTAAAATCTGAACTTATCCCATGGCAACCTGCATCACAATGCTAAAAAGGAGACCACAAGGGAGAGTGAGTTATACATTCAAAATGATGAATAATATATATATATATTGTGATCATGTGTATATGCATATAACCATCATGTGTGCTTTGCTATAAAACCATTAAATCATCATTCAATCCTCATCACATTATTATAATAGGCATACAAAACATCATGAATCACAATCCACAACATAAGCAAGCACAAGCACATACACAATCACGTTGCCACTTATCATTAAAGGCATTCACAATCATCATTCTTATTTTATTAAATCTTTATTCACTTCCTCCTCGAAAGGGGTTTCTCATCTCTCGTGGTCATCCCATCTTAAATGCCATGCTATTATGGCTAATGCATATGCTAGTGTTTAGAATGCATATGCACGGATCCGATCTTTAATCCAATAGTGATCTCAATCATATAAATTAACATCATAACATCATCATCACTCCGGGATATACCCTTCGTGGCACCCCATAGGGTGATATATTCATCAATATCATAACATCATCATCACTCCGGGATATACCCTTCGTGGCACCACGCAAGGTGATATATTTATCAATATCATAACATCATCATCACTTCGGGATATACCCTTCGTGGCACCCCGCAAGGTGATATATTCATCAATATCATAACATCATCATCACTCTGGGATATACCCTTCGTGGCACCCCACAAGGTGATATATTCATCAATATCATAACATCATCATAACTCTGAGATATACCCTTCATGGCACCCTGCAAGGTGATGTATTCATCAATATCATAACATCATCATCACTCCAGGATATACCATTCGTGGCACCCCGCAAGGTGATGTATTCATCAATATCATAACATCATCATCACTCCGGGATATACCCTTCGTGGCACCCCGCAAGGTGATGTATTCATCAATATCATAACATCATCATCACTCCAGGATATACCCTTTGTGGCACCCCGCAAGGTGATTCAATTCAATAACAAATCACATGATATCATTTTCACTCAGG
Source organism: Clitoria ternatea (assembly GCA_037962975.1). NCBI lineage: Eukaryota > Viridiplantae > Streptophyta > Magnoliopsida > Fabales > Fabaceae > Clitoria > Clitoria ternatea. The sequence continues at coordinate 48,537,956 of CM075673.1, forward strand.
GATACACCCTTCGTGGCACCCCGCAAGGTGATTCAATTCAATAACAAATCACATGATATCATCTTCACTCAGGGATACACCCTTCGTGGCACCCCGCAAGGTGATTCAATTCAATAACAATTTATATCAATGCCATGTTATGTCATGAATGCAACAATGCAATAATGCATGTACCCAACAACCTCGCAAGGATATTATACCCTCTCAATTAGGGATATGTTGTATATTTAGTTTTATTGTCAATGGTATTCAAGCAATCACAAGGCCCCTCAAGGCACAACATTCATATAATTGGCATTTCAATGGCCACAAACATCATTTCATAACCATCTATACAAGGGAATCAGAAGGCACAACAAGCATCATAATATTAATCCACACTTAGAATTATTCGAGGCATAATCATCATCCCATATACGGCAATTACACATATGCCCATCGTAATCATGTCCTTGACTTTACATCTCAACACACTATATATATATATTTCATATCATATGGCAAGTCAATACTTATATTCAACCACAATGGCTTTACAATGTCACGTAATGTTCATCAATATTGTTTAATAACTAGTGGGGCAATACAACAGCTCATCATTTCAATTCTAAACTACTCGAGCAAGATTGCACTTATATAAAATACAATAACATTTTAAAGTTCCTCGACAATAACGTTTGCCCTTACACGTAAGGAATATTCACTCCCTCATTTATTGTCACTTGATACCGATTTCACCTTCTTTGTATCAGTTTATAACAGCCACCTCACCATTTATTCATTCCCATAATGGGTTTGTATCACCCAAGGGTACATCTCATAGCTCATTGTCAAACCCTTACCATCGCTCTCACATATCTAGTTCTTGGCGGTTAACATTTATGTTTCACATTATATATTATGGCATAGACAAGTTATCCCAATATCTTAATCTCTATCCAGCACCACCATATTAGATCATAGTTATATTTCCCTATACATCCCCTCAAGCATTTTACAATATAAGGGAAGAAGGCCTCGTACCATCAAAATTGAGAAAATGATACAATATTCAATTCTGGGCAACTCGCTTGAGCAAGCCCTTATTCGCTTAGGCGAGATTAACATAGCTCGCTTGGGCGAGCCCCTTCGCGCGAGTGAAAATTGTCCAGCAACGTTTCCATGCTCGTTCGCTTGAGCGAGGCACCCACTCGCTTAAGCGAGATTCAGCCAGAGGCCATCCCCTCATTCCACACACTTATTGCTTGGGCGAGGTGTACCAGTTCCAGCATCAGACTCCCCACACTCGCTCAAGCGTCTCACGCTCACTTAAGTGAAAAACATCCAATATCAATTTCCTCTCTCACTCGCTCAAGCGCGGCTACGCCCGTTTGAGCAAGATTCGTCCAGTGTCCCCCTGCTCACTTCACATTCGTCTCGCTTGAGCGAATAGCTCACTTGCCTGAGCGAGATTAGGCCAGAGGCCATAATAATGGTACGAGGGATTCTTGCTCGGGCGAGAATCCATCTCGCTTGAGCGAGATTATCAGATCATGCGCAAAAAACATGAGAATTCACAACTCAACATACCAAAATCTATTCAAAACCAAATTGACCAAATTCCATACTTCATATACCTCATAATAGACATTTAAAACTTGTCTCAAATGTTCATACACAACAATTTCCATTCTAAGTCATTTACCTCATTAAAATTAAACTTATCATCATCACACATATATAGGTATACATTTCCATAACAATCATCACCTATTCTCATATACCATCCTCATAATCAACAAATTTCCATTCTCATTATTTCAATGTATATACATGGCAAGGCAAGCATGAGTATAAAACACATACAACAATCACTATTAATCTACTCATGCAATTTGAATGTAAACTCCTCTCCTACCTCGAGGGAAGAGCCGAAATCCGAATGCATGCTCCGAAAGCTCCGCCACATAGTCCGAAACATAATCTACATAACATACATATGCATTCATACAATTAATAAGCCATCTCAAGGCATTCCCCATAATTCTAAACATTTGCTAGCTTATCATAAAGCGCAATATCAAGTCCTAGGCTTGCTAAAACACCAATCCATACCATTGTGTTAGGCTTCGGGAATTCCTTTCCCAAAACTAAGATTCTCTAGATCTAAGAGGGTTAACCATACCCAACAACAACAATATCTCTTTCATCCCTCATCTAAAATGCATTTCTACATTACATCAATCACTCAAATGCCATTATTGTCACTTTGAGTTCAACATGAGTCATCTTAGCTCAAATCAATCTTCATCTATCAACACATCCCAAATGGTACATATTATGGTCTAAGACTTTATCAAACCACACTTCCAAGTCATTGATCCATCACCACACTATGACCTTAATATTAACATTCATTCTTACACATTTCCTAACAACACTTATCCATGAGCTTCATTCTCTATGATTCGTCATTACTATCATTATCCATCATTATAAATAACAACTCACACATTAAATATCACCTATTCATATTCAATTCAACCCAACAAGTCACAATATATACATTTTCCCTAAATTCTTAAGGCAAGGGTTTTCATTAAAACCCAACCACCATTATTAATATTCATCAACTATCATCAATGGCTATATTTCCTCATTAATATCATTCTCTCACATCATTAAACATACTTTTTACTCACATTTCATATTTCCCCAATTTATTAAAGTTAGGGTTTCACTAGAACCCATCACTATCATAAATGCACATCAATTTTCCACCCATCCAAGTATTAATTCCATGCACCCACAACAATCCACCATTAATGCCATAATAACAACACCCCACCTTAGGGTTTCCTATATTAATGGCTTCATTCAATACCCCAATAATTTTTCTAACCTTGGGTTTGATTCCACACGCCACCATTCATCCAAACAACATCTAACCACCCATCATAACACTTTAATAACCCAAAACTATCAATAAAAACCATGGGTGGTCAAAAATCATACCTCTCCTCCAAGCTTAAGCTCCAAAACGAAAATAAGAGGGAGAGAAGAGGAGATGAGCCAAGCTTTGCCTCCTTGTCCATTACAAGCTTCATAAACCCAAGGAATCCTCTTGATTTTTGGGTGGAAATGGCCATGGGTAGTGGTGGTCACATTTAGCAAGAGAGGGAATGGAGAAGAAGGAAGAAATAAAGAAAGAGAGAGGAGGGGATGGTAACGTGAAAATGAGGGAGAAAAGAAGGGAGTGTTATGTTTTATTTTTAACCCTCATTAGTAATTTCATCGATTTAGGACAAACAGGCTCACAGTTCGGGCTCAATACTAAATCCAAAAATTATTCCGAAGGTATATTTGGATTCCCATTAATATCCTTAACAGCCCTGACCAATGGCATCTCAATCGGAGATACTTGGTCCGACACCCATATTTTAACCGGATATAATTTTAACTCCTATAAGCTCAATAAATTATAAATACCCATAATAAATCCCAATTTAATTATTCTTATATTTTTGGGACACTCATAAATTCATTTATAATTATTCAGTATTTATTTCACATATTTATTCATTTTCATACAATTCGGGATGTTACAATAGTGAGTGAGTCGAGGGAAAGACAAACCTTGCAGCCGCCGGAGATGAGAGACGAGGGAGACACCAAGGGAATAAGAGAGAGACACAGAGTGAGTGAGATGAACACACCGAGTGAGAGGAGTGTGAGAGGGAGGCACTGGTGAGTGAGACGGAGGCACCGAGTGAGAAGAGTATGAGAGTGACAGGGAGGCACCGAGGGAGTAAGTGAGAGGGAGGCATGAGGGAGTCAATGAGAGGGAGAAGAAATACAAACCCTAACACTAAAAGAAATTTGAGAGAAAAATGTTGAATTCCCTCCCTTGCCTGCCTCCCAAAAATTCTTTTTCTTAATAAAATACTCACCGTCCGCAGCCCGAACTCGACCTATTTTCTTAGCTTATTAATTTTAAGTTTCTTAGGCTTACACACTACATTTTTACGGGCAGGTTTAAGCTGACCCGTATGGGTCAGCCCATTTTGCCAGCTCTAATTCGATAAGCTATTCCTTTAAGAATTCAGCTAAAATTCTTTGAACAAACACTATCTTAAAAATATTTAAATTTAATAATTATAAAAAATATAATAAAATTTTGTATAAAAAAATAAGTTCTTTAGTAATTTTATATGATACTTTTATAAGCAAGGATGAAGAATGACGTAGTAGCTCATTCACAATTAGCTATGTTGTGGAAACATGAAATAGTACACGTAAACATTGTCGAAAATAAAATAAAACAAAACGTAACCTCATTAGAGTTATATGGGCGCAATGTCGAGCATGTGAGTTCAAGTTTCGATATGTGTGTTTTCCGCCACCATGAGTCGTCTTTACTCTCTCCCAAACGTCGTAGAAAACCTTTAAGTGTCTCAATGTCTTCTATTCCTCTTTCCCAACCCTTAGAAGTCATTGTTAAAGCTTCTGTCACCACTCCCAACTGGCTAGGCGACTGTAAGTAAAAATCTTACCTTTTTAGTTATGTTTTGTGTTGAACTTCTCTTTGGTTTCTTCAGTGGGAATTAGTGACGTGGGAAGAAGAACAATTGAAATAATAAGGGCTTGAGTAAAGCTTCAGGAACAAAAATTAGGATGTATCTAGATTTATGTTATGTCTACATGCATTCTCAGTTGTCACTAGTCAACTTCTCGTCTGTTGTTTGTAATGACGCCCTTAATCCGGTAAATAATATTAAGGTCATTATGATTAGATGATAAAAAATAGAGTAAATTTTTTGTGATTTAAATAATTATCAAAAAAAAGACACCATTAATAAAGGTTCAATGAGTAACCTTAGATCATTTAAAGACCTATCTCATATATGACGATATGAGAAGGTAGATGTTTTATACAATTATTAACTTAGAGTAAACAATTGCACAATCACTATGCAAGTGTTTATCGGAAACATAAATCGATTCGGAAACAAGAATAAGTATGAGAAATAATCTAAGAAAACATGCATGAGAGGAAAAGAAACAAAACCATGATTCACACACCTCAAGCAAGCATTAAAACTTATGGAAAATTAATAAATAACAAGCCATGAATCAATTCGAGCAAGCCATGAATCGATTTGAGCAAGCTATGAATCGATTCATACGAATTGGAAATCAAGAATAGTAAAATAAAGGTCCATGAATCGATTCAAGACCCATGTGAATCGATTCATACAAATTGGAAAACAAGCTCAACCAGACAGTAAGTTGTGAATCGATTCAGGGAGTCATATGAATCAATTTAAGGAATTCTTAAAATCACCTCCATTGGAAACAGTAGGTCATGAATCGATTCAAGATAATTCATGAATCGACTCATGTGAATCCAGTAGCTTATAAATCGATTCAGGTTAAATCATGAATCGATTTCATTGAAAACAGAGAGCCATGAATTAATTCAAGCATAGTCATGAATCGATTCAGGCATGAGGAATTTCTCTCTTTTTTGGAACCAATAACTTGTGAATCGATTCAACAAAACCCATGAATATACTTCTAATTCATGCATAAACACTATGACCATGACCTTATACTTTAAATAACTCATCCATTCATGAATTTCCATCAATCATAAACATCAAGGCCATCAAATGGCTATCAAACATCCATTGTCAATACACATATAGTTGTTTACAAAAGATTTGGCCTATTGTATACACATGTATACACAAAAGAATATAAAATCAAATATCTCTAAACTTAGGTCATCAACTCCAAATATACATCAACACCATTGTCATTAGATACATACATAATACAAAACTCAAATGATTGCCGGCCAAGGCATTCCATTACCACTAAGGTTAGATTCTAAGGTTAGATGATTATTAGAACCCAAGATTCCATAAGATGTTAATTAAGCCCTTCAACAAAAGTGATTAGTAGATAATACATTATTTTAATATTAACTAGTAGACCTTATTATTAATAATTTTCATTAATAAAGATTAAATGGAATGATTAGATAACAATTATTTTGAGGACTAGCATCATGAATAATAAGTATAAAACATGAAGGTTTATTTATAATAAAGTTTAGTTAAAAAATTAATTAATTATTATTAATATTTCAATAATAAATGTCATTCGGTTCTTCAGATTTGAACTGTGGGACCCAACTTAAAGTTGGACTTTAACCGTTTGACCCGAGACTAGTGATCCAATAGGGAAACTAGTCTTAATAGAATCGTTTCATGAAGAATCAAGGGTGTCTGGTTTAGCCTAACCGGCCCAATCAGAACCCTTAGCGTCTCTTACGTTTGACTGTTCATATACCTCGAGATATCTGATGGTGGCACAGTCAGTCTCTGGTGACTCATTTTGATGTTTTAGGAACTTTTCTTGAAGAGGCTGAAGCCCAGTTTAAAGATCATAGATGTTTTGATAATGACAAGTCAGAATCCAAGCTCAAGGGAATAAAGATCAATGTCTATAGCACATTTAAAGTAAGATCTTATGAGAAAATATGGCCATTAAAATAGACTAAACTACATTCTGAAGATGCGTAATCGACTACCCAAAGGTGTAATCGATTACAATACAACGAGTCAATTAAAGACTCAAATTTTCATTGACTGTAATCGATTACCATCACCACGTAATCGATTACCAAGTATGAAACGTTTGAAAATTCAATCAGAGATTTTTTTTTAAAAACAAATGTTTTTATAATAACTGCTTCAGTAATCGATTACCGATGTTCTGTAATCGATTACATACTCAACAAACTTAATTTTAAAACAACGTTTAAAACAAGTAATTGATTACCTCCTTTCAGTAATCGATTACAGGATATATCTGAAGAAAAAATTATATTGCACCTTTTCACAAAAAGCTTTGATTGAAAGGTTATATCTTTTCATAAATAAATTATTTTATTCAAGAGATACCTTTTCAATTATTTTAATTAATAATTTCACACCTCTTGAAGGCATTTCCTCTCCTATAAATAGGATGGTCTCTCATTTGCAAAAACACGCAATTTGAGAATAACAATTCTTCCATTCTTTTCTCTTGATCTTAATGGACATATAATCTTATTAAGATTATTACTCATTCTAGTTCTTCAATTTGTTTATTTTCTCTAAGAAGAGAGTGTTCCTTTATAAACTTTGTTCAAATTGTGAGAAACTTGGTTGATTGGGAAAGTTTCACACAAGGGCAAGGGTGTGCCAAGGTGTGGAAGGATCTGTGTACTATTGTGATAATAGTGGAATCCTCAAGGGTGCCTTGAGAAGACTGGACGTAGGCAGTGGTTGGCCGAACCAGTATAAAACACTGTTTACAAATCTCTAAACCCTAGTCTTGCTTTATATTTATTTAATTTATTTCATCTTAGTACTTAAATTAAATAAAGTTCACCTGGATTCTTGAAATTAAGAAAACTCAACTCACCCCCCTCTTGAGTTATAGGAGGCCACTTGACTAACACGGTTTAGACTCTATCATCCTCGTTTTTCCATAAAATGATTTCCTCAAAAGTTGTTTTAAGACTCGACCCGCATATCTTTAGTGTTTTGGATCCAACTTTTGCATACGAACATGGAATGGGGCAATTTTGGTCTCAATCTCTTTGTTTTGAAAAGATCTTTAACCTCTGTTTCCAGCCCCAAACTCCGATTCTTACTCTGTCAACCCCAAAATTGAAAATTTAGTGTGTTCACCTCAAGATTCCAATGTTTGGACATTTTCTCTATGCATAGTTCAGAAAACAATTCATAACTTTCTCATACGACCTTCGATCCATGCAAACTTGGTGTCAAAATCTTTGTACCAAAATTATCTATGTTTTCCATGAAGACATCAAAGGCTAAATCCCTCTAGATCAGTATAGTTTAATAAATCTTTATGACCCATTGGCTGTTTTATTGCTATGCTGGCAGCCTTTGATAAAATTCACATGTCTCCTTCGTACGATGCTTAAATCACTTCATTCTTTTTCATATGAATCCATATCAAATAGTTCTACAATGTTAATGAAGGGTACGAAATCAAATTCCCAAAGGAGAATTAATGGTGAATTTATTTCTCAGAACCTAGCTGATCTAGGAAGCTTCTGGAGCACTCTATCGTAAATCGGGTATATCTCAGGCTACCAAACTTGGATTATCATAAATGATATATAAAATTAAATTGGAAAGAAAGATATACAAACTTCATGAAGAGCTTGAAAGCTAATTCGTATTCCATAAATCCCATAATTTAAAATAATATAGTGATTCATGTTAGTTAAGTATTTTTCACGTATGTCCCTCGTATGATCATGAAATTGAATGATTCTTCCACTAAAATTTTCTTAACTCAATTCCCTACAACTTTGATGCAGAACACAAATCCCAAATCCTCATCTATTTTACCCATAAAATTAATCATTGCATGAAACAATAATCCCATCATAGCCTTGCACTACTTTCGTATTTGGGCCATAACTCCTTTATTTCTTAATGAAAATTTTTATGACATATACCAAATTAAAGATAACAAAAAGATATAAAACTTTTGTTTTTTGCATATTTTGAAATTCAGCCCACAAAAACCGTGAAACCCATACACAAAGTGATACCCAGAAGCTGGACACCTTAGCTTCTTCATGCAACCTTGGCCAATTAACCCTCTCCACCCAAGAGACACATGTAGCTCTAAGAAAACACCTCTCCTATGCATCACTACCTCTTGGAACCTTCCCTAAGAGGTGTCACCACCTCCTAATCCTACCAATTAGAACACATGCAAACTAAACCCACATCAAACCACTCCAAATTACCATCATTTCTTCTAACTCCTTTCCATTTTCCTTCTTGGTGGTTCATGGAAGTAGCTCTCCTCCCTCCCCTTTCCATTTCCTATCCCTTCTAAGCTCAAATCAGCCACCACAATAGCCACCCCAGGCCACTAAAGTCACAGCCACACCAAAAGCTACCACCATTCACCACTAAAAAATCCTTCCTCCTCTTTTTGTTTTTTTCAACCCGTGATCATTCTTCACTACTCAACCAACTTCTTTCACTCTCTCCCAAGCTTTGGATATTCAAGAAAACTCAACTTAGCTCCCTTGTCTTAGTCTTCAAACTGTGGATTCTCCTTGCCAAAATAAGGTAGGTGCTTGAATTTCTAGGTTCTCAAAATTCTTGTTCTCCTTTCCTTTAAGTTTCTTCACTTACATGCATATATTTTAAGCTCCTTTCTTACTGTTCTAAAAGCCCAAAACCATGACTCCTTGTCCCTTTTTGGTGTGCATGTCGCTTTTCCTTAGGATCAGGGACGATCGGCGGCAATCGGTGATGAACGTCGAAAAGATCAAAGTAAACGACAAACTATCGGTAAAAGATCCTCTTAAACTAAATCAACTCCATGGTTGTTTGTGATTTCCCTTGGCTATCCATTACCTTTAATGGCTTAAGAATTTCATGCATGAATTTTTCTAAGGATTGGAAGCTTAGACGACGATCAGAGGACGTTATGAGCGATCGACGAAGTTTTTGACAAAACCTCCAAATTCTTTCTTTGGGCAGAGACCTTAACATGAGGTAAATGGGGTCCCTACCTCGTTTGATTTACATTTTTGTTGTCTCATATTGTTGTTCGTGTGTTCAAGGACCTCTGTTTTGAATTTCATCATGATCCAACGATCGAATCTTAAACCGTAAAATTTTTCACAACCGACGACTAAAAAGTTACGTTTTTGAATTTATCGGTATTTTAAAATTTTAATTGGCGTAACTCGACGTTCACAAATTCGAAAGGATTTATTGCGATCAGACTAACGAAAATAGATTTAGAAAATTTAGCATTTAGGCGGGCTCGGTCTCATTCAATATGGTTGTATTAATTAATTTAATTCATGGTGATATTATGTAATTTGTAATTTAATTTCTCGATAAGCCCCACCGTCAAACATTTAATTTACCGTTCATATGTCGTCGAATTCGTTCTAGGAATATCAGTTAATTTATCCACCTAGATCGCTTGACAATAACTAAGGAGTTTATAATTGGACCTCAAGAAGTTGAATTAAGTAAGGAAATAATCATATACAAGTGAATAGAGAATTCCCAACAAGCGGATAAACGAAAAATACAGAGAGCATTGAACTAAATAGTATACCCTTAGTAATAAATTAAGTTAAGGAAATATCAATGACGTAAACTGTATAAATGGTAAGGATATAATGTGAATGCTTATGTCTAGTTGCCTATATAAGTAAACTTTTGGTGATGTTAAGTGTGCGATTATTTGCTAAGCCGTGGTAATGATGAAGATTGAAATGTAAACTATGTGTGTGTGTAATGACTTCTTAATATTGCATGTAATATAATACTTGTTGGTTGACTGATTATGTGACATGATAGGATATGTGACTGTGAATGATTGTGTACATAACCATACGTGTGATAGTTACATGATGAATATGGTATAATGCATTGTATGTTGTGATGCTATTGAATACTTATTGATGTGGTATGGTGGTGAATGTTGTATGATGCATGGATAACTAGATGAGGAAATTTGTAAATAAAAGAATTGGAAAATGGTAACGGTAGGGGTCCTGAAATAATTAAAGTATGAAAGTATGTGAGACTCGAATCCGAGATGAACTGTAAGCGTTGTAGTGCCAATGTACCCCAAATTATTGAGAAAGTGTAAAATCTCATTTCATTCATAATTATCGAGTAAAATTTCTAAAATAAAGAAAAAAAGAAGAAAATTGGTTAAGCCGAATAAAGGAAAAGAACTCGACACTAGGAATGGAAGGGAGTCATTTAGGGGACCCTATCGAGGACCACTCAAAAAAAATGATGAATGGTTGAATCATGCATCATATATAGAGTTAAAGAGGGATGTTGGAATAATCCCCTAGAGCAAACAGTGATGGGTACACTAAAGAATCTATCGCGCCTCGATACCCGAGGGCAGTCTAGGGAGTATATCGGAAGCGGGAATTCCAATGGCTCGGATTCGCGCCCGTCGTCGGACAGCCCAGGGAAAACCCTGTATACTTCGACAAGAGGCAGAATTTTCTATGACCGTAGAGTGCCCGTTCTGTAGAGATGTGATTGGCCATTATGATGATTGGACTGTGAATCCTTACCCATTTGTGAAAACCAGAACGAGGAGACCTCCAGTCACTCTAGTTAGGCCGGGAGAATAAGGTGGGATTGTTGTGCACATGGATATTGTATATGAGATTGTTGAGGAGGAGATGGGCCCATATGCATCATGATGACTAACAAAAGAATAGAAATAACAAAATAAACTCATGCATTGCATCGCTGTATTGAGATTATGATTATTCATGGTTTAAGTATGATTGTATGAATTTTAGTATCCCTAAGAGGTGAATGGGGAATTGTAACACCCTAAATTTTAAAATAAATGATTAATTAATGAAATAAATATTGAATAATTGAATATGAATTATTTAATGTCCCAAAATATTGGAAATAATTAAATTAAGATTTTTGGGGACTATTAATAATTTATTGGGACCGAATAAGCTGAAAACTGACCTGATTAAAATATGGGTGTCAGACCAAGTATCTCCGACTGATATGATATTGGTCAGGGCTGTTGAGAATATTATTGGTTGTCCGAATATGTATTCAGAATAATTTTTAGATAATGTATTGAGCCCAGACAAAGATCCTGTTTGTCATAAAATGATGAATCTTTTAATGAAAGGATTAAAAATAAAAGCAAAAGCCCAATTTCCTCTCTCATTTTCGTTGGCTTGCTAATCACTTTGGCAAAACACTTCACATCTTCTTCTCTCTTATTTCCTCCTTCATTTCCTCTCTTATCTTCTTCTCCTAAAACTTTAGCCAAGGTGGTGATCCTTCTTCCTCTTTCATTTTTGTTGAAGAAGCTTAGAGGAGCTTGAAGTTTCCTCTTCCTCTCTTCTCCATTTTCGCAGCCCCTCTCCCCCTCTTGGAACCCATTTTCATTTTTGGGTGAGGTAAGCTTCTCTCACCATTTTTGGATAGGTTAATGCATTGGTTATGAGTTATTATAGCTTGGGGGAGTAATGTAGGTAAAAAGGATGTTTAATGGAAGCAATTAATGCATAAACCCTATAGTGGGTTATCATAAATACAAGATTTAAATGAAATAAATGTGGTAGATTAAGGTATGGTTGGAAGGAGATGAGAGTTATGATGCATTAAACGAATGTAGTTGGGTTTTGGTGGAAACCCTAACTTTTAAGATTTGGGGAAAATGGCAAATGTGAGGTGGATAATGCATTTTGAGAGAAAATGTATAATTTTGAGAATATGAATGTTGGTAAATAGACCAATTTTAGGAATATTGAGCTATGGTTGTTTGTAGCCGTAGATATAATGAATGTGGCTTGATGGGAAGGGATTCCCGAAGCCTAACAAATGATGGAATGATGTCTATAACATGTCTTGTACATGTTATGAAATTGTAGATATAATAATGGTTAATTAGAGTTGAAGTTGTGTCTTGAATGGTTGATTGATTTTGATTCTATATGTATATTAATGTAGGATCCATTCCAAACGATGAGGTAGGTACGTCGTATCAATCAGAATTCTTCTCTTGAGGTAGGAGAGGAGTCTTTATGTTCTAATTGCATGAATTGAATAGTATTTGATTGTCATACGTGACAACTTGCATGTTTGCCTTGCTTTTGGTGTTATGGAAATTTGTATTATATATATGATGTTGGTGATAATGTTTGGCAACATACTTTGTGCAATTAGAATAGATATGGTGTGCTATATGGTGGTATGGATTGTTTGATAATATGATGCTATACTTATGTCCACCATAGATGTGAAATGAGTGTTGTTGATGTTTGATTGAGAATGGGTGTGAATGAATAACATACCATGATTTGATAATGAAAAGTTGATGATTGAAATTGATGATAGTACCATTGTAAATAGTGAGTGAACTGTTAAAATACCACATTTAAAACTTGAGAATAAAAACTAAAGTTAATGATAATAAAATCCACTAAGAATGGTGAAGTGGTGTTGGTGATGTTTAATGAGTGGCATGTATAGGATGTATAGAGTGAGAAATGCATATGATTGGCATTTGCATCCATGGCATACTGCATAGCTGTCAGTGTTGGAATTTTAGGGGATTCCCCCGGTTGGCATAGTGAGAGGGCGGCTCTGTGCATGAGTAATTTGTTGTTTCCCCTATGACTCAGTGTGTAAGTGACAAAGCTGCCTATGTTGTGCTACGGGGAGCCATGTGTGGTTGACCCTTATGGGGGATGGCTCTTAATGAGCAGGTGTGAAACAACCCGACTTAATTAAAGACAAACCGAGACTAGGGAAAATTTTTTCCAAAATTTAGAACGTTCTAAACGTTCATAATCAGCCCAGATTAAGAGTCGGGGTAAATTAAAAATAGAATAAAGGCCAGGGAAAGCAAAAGCTGACCAGAGAAAGGGAATACCGGGTCCAAATGCCACACGCTGGAAGGACCCAGCTTTGGTCGTACAGCCCAGCGAAATACAGCGCTTGAGCGATCCCTTTTCTCGCTGGAGCGAATCCTCATTTGCTGAAGCAAACCCATTCACTCGGTAATTTCATCACTCAGATTCGGGACCACGTTCACTCGGGAATGGTCCCCACATACATGATTCACCCGGTAAACTCAACCAGATCCTTATTCAAAAGGTCACAGACATGCTTCATTCAGGAGCGTCTCAATCTCCACTCGGGAAATGATTCCCTCGGTTATTCCACTCAGAATCCATAAGCTTTCCCTCACATGGATTATTTCCCCAGTCCAATATTACTCGGTATATTTTAACCTCAATTCACTCGGAATTCATTATCCATTCTGCACTCGGCATATTTTGATCTTCCACACTCGGAGATCACCATAACCTCCATTCCTTCAGAAGGAGTCTCCACAATCAAGTTCCATTCAGAATTACTTTGACTTATCGTCACTCAGAGGAATTCACTAAGTTAAGTCTTACTCGGACTTATTTAATACTCAGCCACTCAGAATATAATTCACTCGGAATATATATATATATAGCCTCGTTCACTCGGAAGAGGACTCCTAGAATACACCTCAATCAAAACCATCACAACAACTCTTCCCTCGGAAGAGGTTCATTCGGGATTTCCCCTCGGGAATATTCAAACCCTTTCCCACTCGAGGTCTACTCATATTTTTCACTTGATAACATATGGACTAATCTCCCCTCGGAAGTAGCCCACTCGAGTACATCTTACTCGAAATTGTCTTAAGCCTTCATCACTCGGAAAAGGTCCACATACTAAAGCCTCACTCGGAAATGGCTCTCCCAACAATATTCCACTCGGAATTTATGGACTTAGCATTATTCTCTCAACACCACATAATGAACAATTTCGGGTAACTTCATATAATGTAATATATATATATATATATATATATATATATATATATATATACAATGTATACTTGTTCACAAACCCGATAGTCAACCCATATAATTAAATCTGTTTGGATTACAAGAGAGCCGGCCAAGGCTTTATCATATCTATTTACAATATATACTATATGTGCACTTCAACAATCTGAGTGCGCATCACTCGGACTTGAGGCCATCTCCTCATTCCCAGTCCGACCTGCATAAACTGAAAAATATAGCCATAGTAGGGGTGAGCTTTTACATATTAAATGACAGTTATTGACTTGGATTAATCTTCGAATCCTCAACCATACAATAACATATCTCAATCAGCAATAATGCACTCTGCCATTCAATATGAACCCTACAACAACTTTATCCACTCGGGATTCATGCAATTCAATCAAGACTGAGTAATTCACAACATTCACAATCACATATTCACAACCATAACATCACCTTGCACTCGGCAACAGTACCAATGTACATATATTCACTCAGTCGAAATTCACACCAATTATTCATGGCTATATAATTCATATTCATCATAGCATGTACCACAACCATAACATCATATTGCACTCGGCAATAACAGCAATAACATCAGTATACATGCATTCATCCAATCGGATTCCACTCAAGTCATTCAAGACTATATCAATCATGTTATTCCTAATAACATTCCACATATTCATACAATTCACATTGAGCTCAATGACAATCATAAGTGTGCACACATTCATTTTGTGTTTTGAATGTGATCACAGGTTTAAGAATTTTGATAATGACAAAGCACTCTTGAAGAATTCCTTGCAAAAGCAAAGATATGGAATCAGACACGTAGCTAATCGATTAGGGGGCCTCATCTAATCGATTAGGCAGCTTCTGTTGTGAAACAATTACATCAGGACTTCAATCTAATCGATTACAACATTTCAAATAATCGATTACAGAGCTACTGAAATTACTATAATCGATTACACTCATGGTCTAATCGATTACCAAACCATAAATGACATCAAAGGCATTAGGTATAAAAGCTAATCGATTAAGAGAATTCAGTCAATCGATTAGAAGGCTACTGGAATGAAGCTAATCGATTATCAAGACTGTATAATCGATTACAAAGCTACGAAGATAAATTAAATGTATCAAGTATCATTGCTAATCGACTACAAGGCAAAGTTCAATCGATTACCAAGCTTCTGACTTGAAGCTAATCGATTAGGCAATGGCATCTAATCGATTACAGAGCGAACAGAGATGAAAGATTCGAAGTGTAATCGATTACACCTTAAGGCATAATCGATTACGATAGTGGGAAAACTCATATTAGTGGGAAACCAGCACATTTCTCCACCACTCCTTCAGAACCCCACTATGTTCAACGGCTAGGAAGACCAAGGCACTCACCAAACCCTCAAATAACTCTATAAATGCAAGAGGAACTCAAGCACAACAACACATAACATCAAGCTATCAA
This sequence comes from Clitoria ternatea, assembly GCA_037962975.1. NCBI lineage: Eukaryota > Viridiplantae > Streptophyta > Magnoliopsida > Fabales > Fabaceae > Clitoria > Clitoria ternatea. The sequence continues at coordinate 48,553,885 of CM075673.1, forward strand.
TCTTTACTTACTCTTGTGCTTAGTAAGCCCTTACTCTTGTATATTCTGAATTTCATTTGTGTATCCTCTCTTCTTGAGAGTTATAGAATTGAGAGAACTTTCACTTGTACATCTACTCTTTTGAGAGAGCCACTTGTTTGTAAACACTACACAAAACACCAAAGTTCACTCTAGGTTGAGTGGTTACAAAGGTTGGGGTTCAACCTTTGGGATATTGTGAGATTGAGAGATTGGGTGGGTTGCCCTTATACTTGTGAGGATTGGGTTCTTGAGTGTGGGACACTAGGAAGCCGCAATTGCTCAAAGTTGTATCTCTATTCTACAATAGTGGAAATCCTCTAAGTAGGTTGCTTAGAGGCGAGACGTACACCGGATTGGTGGAACTCGTTAAATCGGTTTGCAAGCTCCTCTTCCCTACTCTCTTACTCTTATATACTGTGTTTAATTGGCTTATGCTGATTTATTATGGCTTGCATACTTAAACTTGTTTAATTTGGTAAACTCTGAATACTGCACACCAAGTGTTTGTCAAATTGTCTTAGCTATATTTACCTTTGTTTTGCCTTGCACATTTCATTAATCTTGATTTCACTTGCATAATCTTGTAAATTTGAACATAAGAATCAAGTTCAAAGGTATTCCAACTAAAAGTTTTAAAAACTCAATTCACCCCCCTCCTCTTGAGTATTGAGGCCACTTGAATAACAAGTGGTATCAGAGCTTGACTCTTGGTAAAATAAGCTTAAAAGCTTCAAGAGAACAAATGGCCTTAAGTTCTCAAAACCTCTTTCTCGAGGGTGGTGCTATAAACAGACCTCCAGCGTTCAATGGAGAAGGCTATACCTTTTGGAAAGAAAGAATGAAAATATTTATTCAATCTATTGATCTTAAAGTTTGGAATGCCATTGAAAATGGTCCTTATACACCCATGCATATTGTCAATGATAAAAGTGTTGAAAAACCTATGGAGGAATGGTCTAGTGATAAAGAAAAGAAAGTACAATATGGCTATAAGGCTAAAAATCTCATCACTATGGCATTAGGTCCAGATGAATTTTTTAGAATAATGAATTGCAAATCCGCCAAGGAAATGTGGGATACTCTTCAAGTAACCCATGAAGGTACAAATGATGTTAAAGACTCTAAGATTAGTACACTAACTAGTCAATATGAGTGCTTTAGATTAAACTCTCATGAATCAATTGTTGATATGCAAAAATGATTCACTCTCATCATTAATCAACTTATTACACTTGGAAAGACTTACACTAACAAAGAGCTCATTCATAAAGTGTTGAAAAGTCTTAACAGAGAATGGCAACCGCTAGTTACCGCCATCAAACAATCTCCCAACATAAATGAGATGTCCCTTGCCACATTATTTGGTAAGTTGCAGGAACAGGAACAAGAACTGAAAGAATTAAAGATGGCGGAAGAAGAAGAAAAATCTTCCAAGAAAAAGGGACTCGCTCTGAAGGCCACATCCATAAATGAAGAAGAATCCGGAAGTGAACTTGATGAAGAAGATGAGTTTGGACTATTTGTGAAACGCTTTGGGAAATTCATGAAAGGCAAACGCTTCCAAAGAAGCTTCAAAAACCCAAGTAAGAAACCTATCACTAAAGAAAATTCTTCCTCACCCAATTGTTTTGAATGTGGCAAGGAGGGGCACTTTAAAGCGGACTGCCCAAATCTCAAGAAAAAGGGCAAAGAGAAAAAAGGAAGAAGGAGAGCATATATAGCCTGGGATGAAAATGAGATAAGCAGCTCGAATGACTCAGAAAATGAAGAAGCAAACCTTTGCCTCATGGCCAACCACTAAGAAGAAAATGATGAGGTAAACTTCCATGACTTAGATAAGGACAAATTACTAGATGCTCTAAAGGAATTGTATGATAAATTTGTAAAAGTATCCAATAGACTTAAGATGTCTAGAAAAACTAGTGACACTCTAGAGATGCACCTTATGGAAGTTTGTAAAGAGAATGAATGCTTAAAAGAAGAATTGGAAAATGCTCAAACATGCTCCAAGAACAAACCGTGTGATTTTGCTAAGAAATGTGTTGATCTAGAAAACAAAGTCCTAGATCTAAAAAAAAACCTTAGAGAGGTTTACAAATGGTAGAGATAATCTGAATGTACTACTTGGAAATCAACGATGCATGTTTGACAAAACTGGTTTAGGGTACAATTTTGTTAAAAAGGAAAAGCATTACAAGAACTTCTTTGTACCTCCTATGAAATCATCCTCGCCCTTTATGAAATGCAACCATTATGGATTCAAAGGCCATAACTCTTCAAATTGCAATGTTAGAAAATTAGGGCCAAAGGTTATAAGAAAGGTGTGGGTTCCCAAAGGGACATTACCATAAGCTAACCTTAAAGGACCCAACATAAAATGGGTACCTAGTTCTCTAAACTGATCTTGTTTTGCAGGTATGCTTCAAGGCAAGCAACACCCATTGGTATTTGGATAGTGAGTGTTCAAAGCATATGATGGGAGACATAAGCAAGTTTACATCATTCACTCCCAAAAGAAAAGGAAGTGTCACCTATGGAGACAACACCAAAGGAAGGATTCTAGGCATTGGAAATATTGGTAAGAATTCTTCTACCTCTATTAGTGATGTGCTGTATGTTGAAGGTCTTAAACACAACTTACTTAGCATTAGTCAATTATGTGACAAAGGATATAGAGTTTTGTTTGAATCAAATTGTTGCATAATTGAGCATAAAACTAATAAGGAAGTTAAGTTTGTAGGCCAAAGAATTGATAATATTTATATGATTGATATGGATAGTTTATCTTCAAATGATGTACAATGCTTCATGACTAGAGAGGATGAAACTTGGCTATGGCATAGAAGAATAGCTCACATACATGTAGACCACTTGAATAAACTTGTTTCCAAAGAATTAGTAATTGGTTTACCAAAGCTTAAATTTGAAAACAAATTTTGTGATGCATGTCAAAAGGGAAAACAAGTAAAGGCATCCTTTCAATCGAAAAATATTGTTTCCACCCAAAAGCCTTTACAACTTTTACACATGGATTTCTTTGGACCTTCCAAAATCAAAAGCTTTGGTGGTAATTACTATGGTCTAGTAATTGTAGATGACTACTCTAGATATACATGGACCTTGTTTCTTGCTCATAAGAATGAAGCATATCATGCATTCAAGAAACTTGTTAAGATTATCCAAAATGAGCAAAATTCAAAAATTACATCCATTAGAACTGATCATGGGGGAGAATTCGAAAATCAATCTTTTAAAAAGTTTTGCAAAAAACATGGTATAAATCATAATTTTTTAGCTCCTAGAACTCCACAACAAAATGGAGTAGTAGAAAGGAAAAATAGATCATTAGTGGAGCTTGCTAGAACCATGTTAAATGAAAACAATATTGCAAAACATTTTTGGGCTGATGCGGTAAACACCGCTTGTCATGTTATGAATAGATGTTTAATAAGGCCTATCTTAAAGAAAACCCCCTATGAACTTTACAAGGGCAAAAAACCCAACATTTCATACTTTCATATATTTGGATGTAAGTGTTTTGTGCTCAATAATAGGAAAGATAATCTAGGTAAGTTTGATGCTAAAGCTGATGAAGCAATCTTCCTAGGATACTCTCAATCTAGTAAATCTTATCGAATCTTCAACAAACGCACAAATACCATTGAAGAATCTATTCATGTTAAATTTGATGAAAATAGCCATAACCCTCCGAGAAAGGAAGATGTTGATGATCTTGCAGGTGCACTTCAAGAAATGCACTTGAATGAAGAGGAGGAAATCAACAAGAAAGAAGAAACAACACAAAATGAGGAACCACATCAATGGATCACATTGAAGGATCACCCATTAGACAAAGTCATAGGAGAAATGACTCAAGGTATAAGTACTCGTAATGCAATTAGAAACACATGCAATCACTTAGCCTTTGTATCGCAAATAGAACCCAAATGCATTAATGAAGCTATTATTGATGAACATTAGATGTTGGCCATGCAAGAAAAGTTAAATCAATTTGAAAGAAATGAAGTTTGGGAGCTTGTGCCAAGACCCAATGATCACCAAATAATAGGAACCAAATGGGTATTTAGGAATAAACTGGATGAAAATGGTATCATTACTAGGAACAAAGCTAGGCTAGTAGCTAAAGGATATAATCAAGAAGAAGGCATTGATTATGAAGAGACGTATACACCCGTAGCTAGATTAGAAGCAATTAGACTACTATTAGCCTTCGCATGCTGTAGGGACTTCAAATTGTACCAAATGGATGTTAAAAGTGCTTTCTTGAATGGATACATTCAAGAGGAAGTATATGTTGATCAACCTCCAGGTTTTGAAAACCATCAATTTCCAAATCATGTTTTCAAATTGAAGAAGGCTCTGTATGGTTTGAAATAAGCTCCAAGAGCTTGGTATGAAAGGTTGAGCAAATTTCTTTTAGAAAATCATTTTGAAAGAGGAAAGGTTGATACAACTTTATTCATAAAGCACAAAAAGAATAACATACTATTGGTACAAGTTTATGTTGATGATATAATATTTGGTGCCACTAATGAGTCAATGTGCAAAGAGTTTGCTAAGTTAATGCAGGAAGAATTTGAAATGTCCATGATGGGGGAACTCACTTTCTTCCTTGGACTACAAATCAAGCAAACCAATGAAGGCACATTCATTAATCAATCTAAGTACTGCAAAGAACTACTTAGAAAATTCAACATGGACAAAGCAAATGATATTGCCACACCCATGGGCACTTCATGCTATTTGGACAAGGATGAGAAAGGTAAGGATGTTGAACTCACAAAATATAGAGGCATGATAGGATCTTTACTTTACTTAACCGCTAGTAGACCGGATATCATGTTTGCTGTGTGTATGTGTGCTAGATACCAGGCTTGTCCTAAAGAATCACATCTCACTGCAGTAAAAAGGAGAATGAAATACTTAGTTGGGACTCAAAATGTTGGTTTATGGTACCCCAAAGGGGCTGAATACACTTTAGTTGGTTACTCTGATTCAGACTTTGCAGGATGTAAACTCGATAGAAAAAGCACTAGCGGAACATGTCACTTGCTTGGTAGTTCCCTTGTTTCTTGGCATAGCAAGAAACAAGTAAGTGTTACGCTATCAACAGCTGAGGCAGAATATGTTGCAGCTGGTAGTTGTTGTGCTCAAATCCTTTGGATGAGACAATAACTTCTAGACTTTGGAGTTGTATTGGATCATGTGCCTCTTAAATATGATAATACTAGTGCTATTTGTTGTTCAAGTGGCCTCAATACTCAAGAGGGGGGGTGAATTGAGTTATAAAACTTTTGCTTGGAATACCTTTGAAATTGATTTCTATAACCAAGTTTATGAGATTATGCAAGTGAAAGCAAGTAACAATGATATGCAATGCACCACAAGAGGTAAGTATTGCTAAGGCAATTTAGCAAGCACTTGGTGTGCAATGTCTAAGGTATAGCAAATTAAGCAAGTTTAAGTGTATTCTTCTCAACCAAACAATACCAATCAACAAATATGCAATGTATGGAAGTAAAAGAGTAAGGAAGAGAAGCTTGCAAACCGATGTAATGAGTTCCACCCAATCCGGTGTACGTCTCGCCTCTAAGCAACCCACTTAGAGGATTTTCCACTATTGTAGACTAGAGATACAACGTTGAGCAATTGTGGCTTCCTAGTGTCCCACACTCAAGAACCCAATCCTCACAAGTATAAGGGCAACCCACCCAATCTCTCAATCTCACAATATCCCAAAGGTTGAGTCCACAACCTTTGTAACCACTCAATCCTAGAGTGAACAACCACTCAACCTAGAGTGAATAACTTGTGTGTTTGGAGTTTGTGTTTACAATCAATATACTCTCTTAATAGAGCAGATATACAAGTGAAAAGCTCTCCAAATTCTAATCTCTCAAGATGAGAGGATATACAAGTGAAAGTACAATATGCAAGAAATAGGCTTACAAAGCACAAAAATAGAGCTATGAATTGTTGCTTCTTGGTTGTGTGTTTATGCTTGTCTTCCTCTTCAATTTATAGAGCCAAGATAGCTGTTGAGGAGTGCCCTAGTCCATCTTAGCCGTTGCAGTTAGTGGAAATTTGAAGAATGGTGGAGACATGACCTGGTTTCCCACTTAAATCTGTTTTTCCACTAGCGTAATTGATTACACCCTCGCGTTGTAATCGATTAGCTTCAAGTCAGAGACTTCCTAATCGATTATTTTACTTCCTCTAATCGATTAGCATCTTGTACCTTATGCATTTAATTTGTTTTCGCAGCATCCTAATCAATTAGCATGTCTTGCAATCGATTACCTTAAATTCCAGTGGCTTCCTAATCGATTGTATAGCTTCCATAATCGATTAGCCATCGTACCTGATGCACTTAGTTCCATTTTTGATTGTTGTAATCGATTAGTCTCTGGTGTATAATCGATTACCTTAAATTCCAGTGGCTTCCTAATCGATTGTTCAGCTCCCTAATCGATTAGCTTTCATACCTGATGCAATTTCTTCCAAAACAGAAAGCTCCTAATCGATTAGCATCTATGGCCTAATCGATTAGCTTCGCTGTTACTTCAATTCTGATTTCATGTCTTTGTTTTTGCATTGTTTTCTTCAAGAGTGCTTGTCATTATCAAAATCCTTGCACATCTTTTGGACCTGTTAACATATTCAAACACATTCTCCCCCTTTTTGATGATGACAACTATGTTCATCTCTTGAGGGTTGTTAGTTTAAATAATATAGACTTATCTTTTGCAAAAACAACTCTGCTACATTATCTCTTTTTCAAATAGTAGATGACCAATTTCAAAAATCAATTCAGCAGCCAATGTCTTATCTCATTTTATCTATTGTTTATTATCTCTTATCTATAATTCTCCCCCTATCAAAAAGAATTTAACAAACAGATAAGATTTTTCAAATTTTGTTAACAGAGCATCTATTATCCATATTATCAGAGCATATTATCAGAGCATATTCAAAATTATCCATATTTTGTATCAGAGCATTATCCAACATATGAACATATATTCTTCTCCCCCTTTGTAATCATCAAAAATAATTAGAGCAGTGAAGAGAAATAATATAAACTGAAATAAGATACTTTTATTGAATTGAAAAGAAAATGGGAAATACAAGAGGTAAAATTATTCATAATTCAGAAAATAAAACAAGGAACCAACAGAACATAGCTAAACAGAAAATCTAATTATCCGGGTTGAAGAAGCGGATTTCTGCAATTTGGTGAGCCAGCTCTTCATATCGCTGCTGCATCATCTCAAAATGTTGCTGCTCGGTCATTGAAAACTCTTGGAGGGAATTTTCAAGTCGATCGAAGCGGCGATCAAGATGGGCATAGAGAGATGCAAAAGGGTCAGCTTGTGGGGCAGATGAAGAGGCTGCAGCTTGTGGTTGAGGTGGAGGAGGAGGAGGAGCAGGTGCTTCTTCAGCAGGAGCTTAGAAGGGAATGTTGGCATAAACGCCCTCCATGCGTGAGTACCATGCTCCATTTGAGAAAACAAGACCCATTTTGGTGAGGTGATGGGTGCCAATGCAAGCTCTAGGGGGCACTTTCTCAGAGAGTTCCCCTGCTAAATCTACTCCACAGAATTTGAAAATTTTGGTGAGGAGGATACCATAAGGGAGCTTTTGCTGGTCCTTGGCATGGCGCATGTGGAATTTGATCAACTGAACCCAGTTGATCTCTTTGTGGTTCAGCATGGCCCACATTAAGAGGACATCATCCTCTTCAACTAGAGCATAGTTCCCACCACGGGGAACAATCATCTTGACCAAGAAGAAGTGGAGCAGGCGGTTGTTCATGGTCAAGTGGCCAACTAGTTTGTGGTTGCTCCTAGGGCGGTCAGCTTTCCATAAAGATTGGCGAGCAGTAAGAGCATTGAAGCCCCATTCATCCTCAGGTTCGCCTCCATCAAAGTCAGCGTTGTTGAGAGTCAGTTTAGAAATTTCTGCAAATTGGGCATTTGAGAGTTTGATGGTTGTGTTTTTCACCTTGGATTCAACCATCCCATTGACAAGGCGGAGGTTGCAGTAGAATACTCTCATAAGCTCAGAATAGTATTCTTCTTCTTTGAGGGATAGGAAGGGGAAGAGGTTGTAGTGGTTGAGGCTTTGGGTGAAGGTAAGGCTTGGGTTGTCAAAAGTGTCAGCAACGGTATAATGAGGGGTCATAATCTCCTTTTCAGAAAAATTCTTCATAAAATTCTGAAGATCTCTAGGAGAAGAGAAAAACCTTGAGAAGTCAAGGGGATTATGAGCTTGAGCAGCAGAGGACCTAGCCCTTTTGACATTCCTTGAGGTAGACATGGTGAAAAATGCTGAAAGAGGAGATGAAGAGAGATGAGTGCTAGAGAGTTTTAGAGAGGTTTGGGAGAAAGGAGGTAGTGTGAGATGAGAAGGTGAATGAGGGGGTATTTATAGTTGAAAATTAGGTTTAGGAAGGAGGAAAGAGAGTTTTGAAAGGAGTGAAGTGAGTTAAGAGAGGGAGTTGTTCGAGTGAGCCTAGGAAATTGGAGTTTTGACTCATTAGAACGCATACTAATCGATTACGTGTCAGGTGGTAATCGATTAGCTCACTGTTTCTGGGGAATTTCAAATGTTTCATACAGAGGGTAATCGATTATAGGCTTAGGGTAATCGATTAGTTTAGAAACAGAATCGTCCTAATCGATTGGAGCAATGTAGTAATCGATTATGAAGAAGAGGAAACGTTTTGAACTTGAAACAGAAGCTTCGTAATCGATTATGGATCATGGATAATCGATTATCTTTGAAACAAAATGATTGTAATCGATTATGGGTGAGCTATAATCGATTAGCTTAGAAACAGAAGCTTAGTAATCGATTGGGATTAACAATGTAATCGATTATGGAGTCAAAAACTTCAAGCATATCAAACAGCAAGGTTCCAAACATAAAATGTGATATATGCCATGCATTATGCCATTCAACAAGGTTCTTATCAAAAGATTCAAACACAACTAGACATGTCAAGAATGCCTAATTCTCTTCTTATGTGAATGAATTGCTCTCTAGCCAAGGGTTCTGTGAAAATATCCGCTAGTTGCCTAGAGGTTTCTACATGTTCAAGTACACAATCCCCTTTTAACACATGATCTCTAATAAAGTGATGCCTAATCTCAATGTGTTTGGTTCTAGAGTGCATTACTGGATTCTTGGAGATGTTAATGGCACTTGTATTATCACATTTAATGGGGACTTTATTCAAGGTAATACCAAAATCAAGAAGTTGTTGTCTCATCCAAAGAATTTGAGCACAACAACTACCAGCTGCTACATATTCTGCCTCAGCTGTTGACAATGCAACACTTGCTTGTTTCTTGCTATGCCAAGAAACAAGGGAACTACCAAGCAAATGGCATGTACCACTAGTGCTTTTTCTATCAAGCTTACACCCCGCAAAGTCGGAATCAGAATATCCTAAAAGATTACATTCAACGCCTTTGGGATACCATAAACCAACATTTTGAGTACCCACAAGATATTTCAAAATTCTTTTTACGGCAGTCAAATGTGATTCTTTAGGACATGCTTGATATCTAGCACACATACATACCGCAAACATAATATCAGGTCTACTCGCAGTTAAATACAGTAAGGATCCAATCATACCTCGATATTTGGTGATTTCAATGTCCTTACCCTTTTCATCTTTGTCTAGATAGCAGGATGTGCTCATGGGTGTAGCTATCTCGTTTGCCTTGTCCATTCCAAACCTTTTTAAGTAGTTCCTTACAGTATTTGGTTTGGCTAATGAACGTTCCATCAATGGCTTGTTTTATTTGTAGTCCAAGGAAGAAGGTGAGTTCTCCCATCAAGGACATTTCAAACTCATTCTGCATAATCTTGGCAAATTCTTGATAAAGATTTTCATTAGTAGCACCAAATATAATGTCATCTACATAAATCTGTACCAAGAGGATGTCATTTTGTTTGCGTTTTATAAACAATGTAGTATCAACCTTTCCTCTTTCAAAGTTGTGTTCTAAAAGGAATTTGCTTAATCTTTCATACCAAGCTCTTGGAGCTTGCTTCAAACCATATAAGGCTTTTCTCAATTTGAAGACATGGTTTGGAAATATATGATTTTCAAAACCGGGAGGTTGATCTACATAGACTTCTTCTTGAATGTAGCCGTTTAAGAACGCACTTTTGACATCCATTTGATACAGTTTGAAATCCATACAACATGCAAAAGCTAGCAATAATCTAATGGCTTCTAACCTAGCTACGGGAGCATATGTTTCTTCATAGTCTATTCCTTCTTCTTGGTTGTATCCCTTTGCAACTAGTCTAGCTTTGTTCCTAGTTATTATACCGTTTTCATCTAGCTTATTTCTAAAAACCCATTTGGTGCCTATTATTAGATGATTATTGGGTCTTGGCACAAGTTCCCAAACTTCATTTCTTTCAAATTGGTTTAACTCTTCTTGCATGGCCAACATCCAATGTTCATCAATAATGGCTTCGTCAATATTTTTGGGTTCTATTTGGGATACAAAAGCCAAGTGATTGCATGCATTTCTAATGGCGTTTCGAGTACTTACCCCTTTGGTTATTTCCCCAATGATTTTGTCCAAGGGATGATCCTTCAATGTTACCCAATCTTGTTGTCTCTCAATTTGTGTTGCACCTTCATCATTGTTGACTTCTTCTTCTTTGTCTTGTAAATTCATTTCTTGGAAAGTACCTACAAGATCATCAACATCTTCCTTTCTCGGAGGGTTATGGCTATTTTCGTCAAATTTGACATGAATAGATTCCTCAATAGTATTTGTTTGTTTGTTGAAGATTCTATAAGATTTACTTGATTGAGAATATCCTAGGAATATTGCCTCATCAGATTTTGCATCAAACTTTCCTAGATTATCCTTTCCATTGTTGAGCACAAAACATTTACATCCGAAAATATGAAAGTATGCAATGTTGGGTTTTCTACCCTTGTAAAGCTCATAGGGGGTTTTCTTTAAAATAGGCCTTATCAAACATCTATTCATAACATAACACGCGGTGTTTACCGCATCGGCCCAAAAATGTTTTGCAATATTGTTTTCATTTAGCATGGTTCTAGCAAGCTCCACTAAAGATCTATTCTTTATTTCAACTACTCCATTTTGTTGTGGAGTTCTAGGAGCTGAAAAGTTGTGATTAATACCATGTTTTTCGCAAAACTTTTCAAAAGATTGATTTTCAAATTCTCCCCCATGATCGGTTCTAATGGATGCAATTTTTGAGTTTTGCTCATTTTGGATAATCTTTGCAAGTTTCTTGAATGCATGATATGCTTCATTTTTATGAGCAAGAAACAATGTCCATGTATATCTTGAATAGTCATCTACTATAACTAGACCATAGTAATTACCTCCAAAGCTTTTGATTTTGGATGGTCCAAATAAGTCCATGTGCAAAAGTTGTAAAGGCCTTTGAGTAGAAACAATGTTTTTGGATTGAAAAGATGCCTTTACTTGTTTTCCCTTTTGACATGCATCACAAAATCTATTTTCAAATTTAAGCTTTGGTAGACCAATTACTAAATCTTTAGAAACAAGTTTGTTCAAGTGGTCTACATGTATATGAGCTATTCTTCTATGCCATAGCCATGTTTCATCCTCTTTTGAAATGAAGCATTGTTCATCATTTGTAGACAAACTATCCATATCAATCATGTAAATATTATCAATTCTTTGGCCTACAAACTTAATTTCCTTATTGGTCTTATGCTCAATTATGCAACAATTTGATTCAAATAAAACTCTATATCCTTTGTCACATAATTGACTTATGCTTAGTAAATTATGTTTGAGGCCTTCAACATACAATACATCACTTATGGATGTGGAAGAGTTCTTACCAATATTTCCAATGCCTAGGATTCTTCCCTTAGTGTTGTCTCCATAGGTGACGCTTCCTTTTCGTTTGGGAGTGAATGATGTAAATTTGGTTATATCTCCCGTCATATGCTTCGAACACCCGCTATCCAAGTACCAATGGGTGTTGCTTGCCTTGAAGCATACCTACAAAACAAAATCATTTTAGAGAACTAGGTACCCATTTTATGTTGGGTCCTTTAAGGTTAGCTTGTGGGAACGTTCCTTTGGGAACCCACACCTTTCTTAAGACCTTTGGTCCTAGTTTCCTAACACTACACTTATATGCACTATGTCCTTTGGTACCACAATGATTGCATTTCATAAAAGGTGAGGAGGATTTGCTTGGTGGTGCAAAGAAGTTTTTATAGTGTTTCTCCATTTTATGGTTACTATGTTCTTGGTCATATCCTAGACCGGTTTTACTAAACATGCATTTTTGTTGCCCAAGTAGGATATTCAAATTATCTCTTCCATTAGTGAACTTCTCTAGTGTCCTATTTAGGTCTTCAACTTTGGTTTCTAACACAATGCACTTCTTTGCAAAATCACAAGGTTTATCCCTAAAGCATGTTTGAACTTTCTCTAGTTCTTCTTTTAAGCTCTCATTTTCTTTACATACTTCCATGAGATGCAATTCAAGAGTATCACTAGTTTTCCTAGATGCTTTGAGTTTATTAGAGATTTTTGTAAATTTATCATATAATTCCTCAAATGCATCTAACAGCTCATTTTTATCTAAGTCAAGAAGATTTACCTCATTATCTTCTTCTTGATGATTTGCCATTAAGCAAAGATTGGCTTGCTCATCTTCCGAGTCGTCGGAGCTGCTCACATCGTTCTCATCCCAAGCAATATAGGCTCTTCTTCTTCTTTGTTTGTCCTTGCCCTTCTTTTTGAGGTTTGGACAATCGGCTTTGAAGTGCCCTTCCTTGCCACATTCAAAACAGCTTGGTGAAGAGGAAGTTTCATTAGAAGTAGATTTCTTACCTTGGGGCTTAAAGTTCCTTTGGAACTTTTTGTTCTTCATGAATCTTCCAAATCTTTTTACGAACAGCCCAAACTCTTCTTCTTCATCTAAGTCACTGCATGATTCTTCCTCATGCATGGAGGTGGCTTTGAGGGCTAGCCCTTTCTTCTTGGTGGATTTCTCCTCTTCCTCGGCTAGCTTCAATGCTTTAAGTTCTTGCTCTTGTTCTTGAAATTTTCCAAAGAGTGTTGCAAGAGACATTTCATTGATGCTAGGAGATTGTTTTATTGCTGTGACAAGAGGTTGCCATTCCCTGCTGAGACTTTTCAAAATTTTGTGCACAAGCTCTTTGATAGTGTACACTTTGCCAAGAGTAATAAGATGGTTAATAATAAGTGTAAACCTTTTCTGCATATCTACAATAGATTCTCCTAAATTTATCCTAAAGCATTCATATTGGCTAGTAAGAGTACTAATCTTTGAGTCCTTTACATCATTAGTACCTTCATGGGTTACTTGAAGAGTATCCCACATTTCTTTAGCGGTTTGGCATGTCATTATTCTAAAAAATTCGTCTTGTCCTAAAGCCATGGTAATGAGATTTTTGGCCTTGTAGCCATATTGGACTTTCTTTTCTTCCTCGCTAGTCCATTCATCTATGGGTTTTTCAACATTCTTGCTATCTATGGTATGCATTGGTATATAGGGACCATTTTCAATGGCATTCCATATTCTCAAGTCAATTGATTGAATGAAGATTTTCATTCTCTCTTTCCAAAAGGCATACCCTTCCCCATTGAAAGCGGGAGGTCTATTTATCGCACCACCCTCGGGAAAAACATTTTGAGAACTTGAGGCCATTTAATCTCTTGAAGCTGTTAAGCTTGATCTACCAAGAGTCAAGCTCTGATACCACTTGTTGTTCAAGTGGCCTCAATACTCAAGAGGGGGGGTGAATTGAGTTATAAAACTTTTGCTTGGAATACCTTTGAAATTGATTTCTATAACCAAGTTTATGAGATTATGCAAGTGAAAGCAAGTAACAATGATATGCAATGCACCACAAGAGGTAAGTATTGCTAAGGCAATTTAGCAAGCACTTGGTGTGCAATGTCTAAGGTATAGCAAATTAAGCAAGTTTAAGTGTATTCTTCTCAACCAAACAATACCAATCAACAAATATGTAATGTATGGAAGTAAAAGAGTAAGGAAGAGAAGCTTGCAAACCGATGTAACGAGTTCCACCCAATCCGGTGTACGTCTCGCCTCTAAGCAACCCACTTAGAGGATTTTCCACTATTGTAGACTAGAGATACAACTTTGAGCAATTGTGGCTTCCTAGTGTCCCACACTCAAGAACCCAATCCTCACAAGTATAAGGGCAACCCACCCAATCTCTCAATCTCACAATATCCCAAAGGTTGAGTCCACAACCTTTGTAACCACTCAATCCTAGAGTGAAAAACCACTCAACCTAGAGTGAATAACTTGTGTGTTTGGAGTTTGTGTTTACAATCAATATACTCTCTTAATAGAGCAGATATACAAGTGAAAAGCTCTCCAAATTCTAATCTCTCAAGATGAGAGGATATACAAGTGAAAGTACAATATGCAAGAAATAGGCTTACAAAGCACAAAAATAGAGCTATGAATTGTTGCTTCTTGGTTGTGTGTTTGTGCTTGTCTTCCTCTTCAATTTATAGAGCCAAGATAGCTGTTGAGGAGTGCCCTAGTCCATCTTAGCCGTTGCAGTTAGTGGAAATTTGAAGAATGGTGGAGACATGACCTGGTTTCCCACTTAAATCTGTTTTTCCACTAGCGTAATTGATTACACCCTCGCGTTGTAATCGATTAGCTTCAAGTCAGAGACTTCCTAATCGATTATTTTACTTCCTCTAATCGATTAGCATCTTGTACCTTATGCATTTAATTTGTTTTCGCAGCATCCTAATCGATTAGCATGTCTTGCAATCGATTACCTTAAATTCCAGTGGCTTCCTAATCGATTGTATAGCTTCCATAATCGATTAGCCATCGTACCTGATGCACTTAGTTCCATTTTTGATTGTTGTAATCGATTAGTCTCTGGTGTATAATCGATTACCTTAAATTCCAGTGGCTTCCTAATCGATTGTTCAGCTCCCTAATCGATTAGCTTTCATACCTGATGCAATTTCTTCCAAAACAGAAAGCTCCTAATCGATTAGCATCTATGGCCTAATCGATTAGCTTCGCTGTTACTTCAATTCTGATTTCATGTCTTTGTTTTTGCATTGTTTTCTTCAAGAGTGCTTGTCATTATCAAAATCCTTGCACATCTTTTGGACCTGTTAACATATTCAAACACATTCTCCCCCTTTTTGATGATGACAACTATGTTCATCTCTTGAGGGTTGTTAGTTTAAATAATATAGACTTATCTTTTGCAAAAACAACTCTGCTACATTATCTCTTTTTCAAATAGTAGATGACCAATTTCAAAAATCAATTCAGCAGCCAATGTCTTATCTCATTTTATCTATTGTTTATTATCTCTTATCTATAATTCTCCCCCTATCAAAAAGAATTTAACAAACAGATAAGATTTTTCAAATTTTGTTAACAGAGCATCTATTATCCATATTATCAGAGCATATTATCAGAGCATATTCAAAATTATCCATATTTTGTATCAGAGCATTATCCAACATATGAACATATATTCTTCTCCCCCTTTGTAATCATCAAAAATAATTAGAGCAGTGAAGAGAAATAATATAAACTGAAATAAGATACTTTTATTGAATTGAAAAGAAAATGGGAAATACAAGAGGTAAAATTATTCATAATTCAGAAAATAAAACAAGGAACCAACAGAACATAGCTAAACAGAAAATCTAATTATCCGGGTTGAAGAAGCGGATTTCTGCAATATGGTGAGCCAGCTCTTCATATCGCTGCTGCATCATCTCAAAATGTTGCTGCTCGGTCATTGAAAACTCTTGGAGGGAATTTTCAAGTCGATCGAAGCGGCGATTAAGATGGGCGTAGAGAGATGCAAAAGGGTCAGCTTGTGGGGCAGATGAAGAGGCTGCAGCTTGTGGTTGAGGTGGAGGAGGAGGAGGAGCAGGTGCTTCTTCAGCAGGAGCTTGGAAGGGAATGTTGGCATAAACGCCCTCCATGCGTGAGTACCATGCTCCATTTGAGAAAACAAGACCCATTTTGGTGAGGTGATGGGTGCCAATGCAAGCTCTAGGGGGCACTTTCTCAGAGAGTTCCCCTGCTAAATCTACTCCACAGAATTTGAAAATTTTGGTGAGGAGGATACCATAAGGGAGCTTTTGCTGGTCCTTGGCATGGCGCATGTGGAATTTGATCAACTGAACCCAGTTGATCTCTTTGTGGTTCAGCATGGCCCACATTAAGAGGACATCATCCTCTTCAACTAGAGCATAGTTCCCACCACGGGGAACAATCATCTTGACCAAGAAGAAGTGGAGCAGGCGGTTGTTCATGGTCAAGTGGCCAACTAGTTTGTGGTTGCTCCTAGGGCGGTCAGCTTTCCATAAAGATTGGCGAGCAGTAAGAGCATTGAAGCCCCATTCATCCTCAGGTTCGCCTCCATCAAAGTCAGCGTTGTTGAGAGTCAGTTTAGAAATTTCCTCAAATTGGGCATTTGAGAGTTTGATGGTTGTGTTTTTCACCTTGGATTCAACCATCCCATTGACAAGGAGGAGGTTGCAGTAGAATACTCTCATAAGCTCAGAATAGTATTCTTCTTCTTTGAGGGATAGGAAGGGGAAGAGGTTGTAGTGGTTGAGGCTTTGGGTGAAGGTAAGGCTTGGGTTGTCAAAAGTGTCAGCAACGGTATAATGAGGGGTCATAATCTCCTTTTCAGAAAAATTCTTCATAAAATTCTAAAGATCTCTAGGAGAAGAGAAAAACCTTGAGAAGTCAAGGGGATTATGAGCTTGAGCAGCAGAGGACCTAGCCCTTTTGACATTCCTTGAGGTAGACATGGTGAAAAATGCTGAAAGAGGAGATGAAGAGAGATGAGTGCTAGAGAGTTTTAGAGAGGTTTGGGAGAAAGGAGGTAGTGTGAGATGAGAAGGTGAATGAGGGGGTATTTATAGTTGAAAATTAGGTTTAGGAAGGAGGAAAGAGAGTTTTGAAAGGAGTGAAGTGAGTTAAGAGAGGGAGTTGTTCGAGTGAGCCTAGGAAATTGGAGTTTTGACTCATCAGAACGCATACTAATCGATTACGTGTCAGGTGGTAATCGATTAGCTCACTGTTTCTGGGGAATTTCAAATGTTTCATACAGAGGGTAATCGATTATAGGCTTAGGGTAATCGATTAGTTTAGAAACAGAATCATCCTAATCGATTGGAGCAATGTAGTAATCGATTATGAAGAAGAGGAAACGTTTTGAACTTGAAACAGAAGCTTCGTAATCGATTATGGATCATGGATAATCGATTATCTTTGAAACAGAATGATTGTAATCGATTATGGGTGAGCTATAATCGATTAGCTTAGAAACAGAAGCTTAGTAATCGATTGGGATTAACAATGTAATCGATTATGGAGTCAAAAACTTCAAGCATATCAAACAGCAAGGTTCCAAACATAAAATGTGATATATGCCATGCATTATGCCATTCAACAAGGTTCTTATCAAAAGATTCAAACACAACTGGACATGTCAAGAATGCCTAATTCTCTTCTTATGTGAATGAATTGCTCTCTAGCCAAGGGTTCTGTGAAAATATTCGCTAGTTGCCTAGAGGTTTCTACATGTTCAAGTACACAATCCCCTTTTAACACATGATCTCTAATAAAGTGATGCCTAATCTCAATGTGTTTGGTTCTAGAGTGCATTACTGGATTCTTGGAGATGTTAATGGCACTTGTATTATCACATTTAATGGGGACTTTATTCAAGGTAATACCAAAATCAAGAAGTTGTTGTCTCATCCAAAGAATTTGAGCACAACAACTACCAGCTGCTACATATTCTGCCTCAGCTGTTGACAATGCAACACTTGCTTGTTTCTTGCTATGCCAAGAAACAAGGGAACTACCAAGCAAATGGCATGTACCACTAGTGCTTTTTCTATCAAGCTTACACCCCGCAAAGTCGGAATCAGAATATCCTAAAAGATTACATTCAACGCCTTTGGGATACCATAAACCAACATTTTGAGTACCCACAAGATATTTCAAAATTCTTTTTACGGCAGTCAAATGTGATTCTTTAGGACATGCTTGATATCTAGCACACATACATACCGCAAACATAATATCAGGTCTACTCGCAGTTAAATACAGTAAGGATCCAATCATACCTCGATATTTGGTGATTTCAATGTCCTTACCCTTTTCATCTTTGTCTAGATAGCAGGATGTGCTCATGGGTGTAGCTATCTCGTTTGCCTTGTCCATTCCAAACCTTTTAAGTAGTTCCTTACAGTATTTGGTTTGGCTAATGAACGTTCCATCAATGGCTTGTTTTATTTGTAGTCCAAGGAAGAAGGTGAGTTCTCCCATCAAGGACATTTCAAACTCATTCTACATAATCTTGGCAAATTCTTGATAAAGATTTTCATTAGTAGCACCAAATATAATGTCATCTACATAAATCTGTACCAAGAGGATGTCATTTTGTTTGCGTTTTATAAACAATGTAGTATCAACCTTTCCTCTTTCAAAGTTGTGTTCTAAAAGGAATTTGCTTAATCTTTCATACCAAGCTCTTGGAGCTTGCTTCAAACCATATAAGGCTTTTCTCAATTTGAAGACATGGTTTGGAAATATATGATTTTCAAAACCGGGAGGTTGATCTACATAGACTTCTTCTTGAATGTAGCCGTTTAAGAACGCACTTTTGACATCCATTTGATACAGTTTGAAATCCATACAACATGCAAAAGCTAGCAATAATCTAATGGCTTCTAACCTAGCTACGGGAGCATATGTTTCTTCATAGTCTATTCCTTCTTCTTGGTTGTATCCCTTTGCAACTAGTCTAGCTTTGTTCCTAGTTATTATACCGTTTTCATCTAGCTTATTTCTAAAAACCCATTTGGTGCCTATTATTAGATGATTATTGGGTCTTGGCACAAGTTCCCAAACTTCATTTCTTTCAAATTGGTTTAACTCTTCTTGCATGGCCAACATCCAATGTTCATCAATAATGGCTTCGTCAATATTTTTGGGTTCTATTTGGGATACAAAAGCCAAGTGATTGCATGCATTTCTAATGGCGTTTCGAGTACTTACCCCTTTGGTTATTTCCCCAATGATTTTGTCCAAGGGATGATCCTTCAATGTTACCCAATCTTGTTGTCTCTCAATTTGTGTTGCACCTTCATCATTGTTGACTTCTTCTTCTTTGTCTTGTAAATTCATTTCTTGGAAAGTACCTACAAGATCATCAACATCTTCCTTTCTCGGAGGGTTATGGCTATTTTCGTCAAATTTGACATGAATAGATTCCTCAATAGTATTTGTTTGTTTGTTGAAGATTCTATAAGATTTACTTGATTGAGAATATCCTAGGAATATTGCCTCATCAGATTTTGCATCAAACTTTCCTAGATTATCCTTTCCATTGTTGAGCACAAAACATTTACATCCGAAAATATGAAAGTATGCAATGTTGGGTTTTCTACCCTTGTAAAGCTCATAGGGGGTTTTCTTTAAAATAGGCCTTATCAAACATCTATTCATAACATAACACGCGGTGTTTACCGCATCGGCCCAAAAATGTTTTGCAATATTGTTTTCATTTAGCATGGTTCTAGCAAGCTCCACTAAAGATCTATTCTTTATTTCAACTACTCCATTTTGTTGTGGAGTTCTAGGAGCTGAAAAGTTGTGATTAATACCATGTTTTTCGCAAAACTTTTCAAAAGATTGATTTTCAAATTCTCCCCCATGATCGGTTCTAATGGATGCAATTTTTGAGTTTTGCTCATTTTGGATAATCTTTGCAAGTTTCTTGAATGCATGATATGCTTCATTTTTATGAGCAAGAAACAATGTCCATGTATATCTTGAATAGTCATCTACTATAACTAGACCATAGTAATTACCTCCAAAGCTTTTGATTTTGGATGGTCCAAATAAGTCCATGTGCAAAAGTTGTAAAGGCCTTTGAGTAGAAACAATGTTTTTGGATTGAAAAGATGCCTTTACTTGTTTTCCCTTTTGACATGCATCACAAAATCTATTTTCAAATTTAAGCTTTGGTAGACCAATTACTAAATCTTTAGAAACAAGTTTGTTCAAGTGGTCTACATGTATATGAGCTATTCTTCTATGCCATAGCCATGTTTCATCCTCTTTTGAAATGAAGCATTGTTCATCATTTGTAGACAAACTATCCATATCAATCATGTAAATATTATCAATTCTTTGGCCTACAAACTTAATTTCCTTATTGGTCTTATGCTCAATTATGCAACAATTTGATTCAAATAAAACTCTATATCCTTTGTCACATAATTGACTTATGCTTAGTAAATTATGTTTAAGGCCTTCAACATACAATACATCACTTATGGATGTGGAAGAGTTCTTACCAATATTTCCAATGCCTAGGATTCTTCCCTTAGTGTTGTCTCCATAGGTGACGCTTCCTTTTCGTTTGGGAGTGAATGATGTAAATTTGGTTATATCTCCCGTCATATGCTTCGAACACCCGCTATCCAAGTACCAATGGGTGTTGCTTGCCTTGAAGCATACCTACAAAACAAAATCATTTTAGAGAACTAGGTACCCATTTTATGTTGGGTCCTTTAAGGTTAGCTTGTGGGAACGTTCCTTTGGGAACCCACACCTTTCTTAAGACCTTTGGTCCTAGTTTCCTAACACTACACTTATATGCACTATGTCCTTTGGTACCACAATGATTGCATTTCATAAAAGGTGAGGAGGATTTGCTTGGTGGTGCAAAGAAGTTTTTATAGTGTTTCTCCATTTTATGGTTACTATGTTCTTGGTCATATCCTAGACCGGTTTTACTAAACATGCATTTTTGTTGCCCAAGTAGGATATTCAAATTATCTCTTCCATTAGTGAACTTCTCTAGTGTCCTATTTAGGTCTTCAACTTTGGTTTCTAACACAATGCACTTCTTTGCAAAATCACAAGGTTTATCCCTAAAGCATGTTTGAACTTTCTCTAGTTCTTCTTTTAAGCTCTCATTTTCTTTACATACTTCCATGAGATGCAATTCAAGAGTATCACTAGTTTTCCTAGATGCTTTGAGTTTACTAGAGATTTTTGTAAATTTATCATATAATTCCTCAAATGCATCTAACAGCTCATTTTTATCTAAGTCAAGAAGATTTACCTCATTATCTTCTTCTTGATGATTTGCCATTAAGCAAAGATTGGCTTGCTCATCTTCCGAGTCGTCGGAGCTGCTCACATCGTTCTCATCCCAAGCAATATAGGCTCTTCTTCTTCTTTGTTTGTCCTTGCCCTTCTTTTTGAGGTTTGGACAATCGGCTTTGAAGTGCCCTTCCTTGCCACATTCAAAACAGCTTGGTGAAGAGGAAGTTTCATTAGAAGTAGATTTCTTACCTTGGGGCTTAAAGTTCCTTTGGAACTTTTTGTTCTTCATGAATCTTCCAAATCTTTTTACGAACAGCCCAAACTCTTCTTCTTCATCTAAGTCACTGCATGATTCTTCCTCATGCATGGAGGTGGCTTTGAGGGCTAGCCCTTTCTTCTTGGTGGATTTCTCCTCTTCCTCGGCTAGCTTCAATGCTTTAAGTTCTTGCTCTTGTTCTTGAAATTTTCCAAAGAGTGTTGCAAGAGACATTTCATTGATGCTAGGAGATTGTTTTATTGCTGTGACAAGAGGTTGCCATTCCCTGCTGAGACTTTTCAAAATTTTGTGCACAAGCTCTTTGATAGTGTACACTTTGCCAAGAGTAATAAGATGGTTAATAATAAGTGTAAACCTTTTCTGCATATCTACAATAGATTCTCCTAAATTTATCCTAAAGCATTCATATTGGCTAGTAAGAGTACTAATCTTTGAGTCCTTTACATCACTAGTACCTTCATGGGTTACTTGAAGAGTATCCCACATTTCTTTAGCGGTTTGGCATGTCATTATTCTAAAAAATTCGTCTTGTCCTAAAGCCATGGTAATGAGATTTTTGGCCTTGTAGCCATATTGGACTTTCTTTTCTTCCTCGCTAGTCCATTCATCTATGGGTTTTTCAACATTCTTGCTATCTATGGTATGCATTGGTATATAGGGACCATTTTCAATGGCATTCCATATTCTCAAGTCAATTGATTGAATGAAGATTTTCATTCTCTCTTTCCAAAAGGCATACCCTTCCCCATTGAAAGCGGGAGGTCTATTTATCGCACCACCCTCGGGAAAAACATTTTGAGAACTTGAGGCCATTTAATCTCTTGAAGCTGTTAAGCTTGATCTACCAAGAGTCAAGCTCTGATACCACTTGTTGTTCAAGTGGCCTCAATACTCAAGAGGGGGGGTGAATTGAGTTATAAAACTTTTGCTTGGAATACCTTTGAAATTGATTTCTATAACCAAGTTTATGAGATTATGCAAGTGAAAGCAAGTAACAATGATATGCAATGCACCACAAGAGGTAAGTATTGCTAAGGCAATTTAGCAAGCACTTGGTGTGCAATGTCTAAGGTATAGCAAATTAAGCAAGTTTAAGTGTATTCTTCTCAACCAAACAATACCAATCAACAAATATGTAATGTATGGAAGTAAAAGAGTAAGGAAGAGAAGCTTGCAAACCGATGTAACGAGTTCCACCCAATCCGGTGTACGTCTCGCCTCTAAGCAACCCACTTAGAGGATTTTCCACTATTGTAGACTAGAGATACAACTTTGAGCAATTGTGGCTTCCTAGTGTCCCACACTCAAGAACCCAATCCTCACAAGTATAAGGGCAACCCACCCAATCTCTCAATCTCACAATATCCCAAAGGTTGAGTCCACAACCTTTGTAACCACTCAATCCTAGAGTGAACAACCACTCAACCTAGAGTGAATAACTTGTGTGTTTGGAGTTTGTGTTTACAATCAATATACTCTCTTAATAGAGCAGATATACAAGTGAAAAGCTCTCCAAATTCTAATCTCTCAAGATGAGAGGATATACAAGTGAAAGTACAATATGCAAGAAATAGGCTTACAAAGCACAAAAATAGAGCTATGAATTGTTGCTTCTTGGTTGTGTGTTTATGCTTGTCTTCCTCTTCAATTTATAGAGCCAAGATAGCTGTTGAGGAGTGCCCTAGTCCATCTTAGCCGTTGCAGTTAGTGGAAATTTGAAGAATGGTGGAGACATGACCTGGTTTCCCACTTAAATCTGTTTTTCCACTAGCGTAATCGATTACACCCTCGCGTTGTAATCGATTAGCTTCAAGTCAGAGACTTCCTAATCGATTATTTTACTTCCTCTAATCGATTAGCATCTTGTACCTTATGCATTTAATTTGTTTTCGCAGCATCCTAATCGATTAGCATGTCTTGCAATCGATTACCTTAAATTCCAGTGGCTTCCTAATCGATTGTATAGCTTCCATAATCGATTAGCCATCGTACCTGATGCACT
Organism: Clitoria ternatea; assembly: GCA_037962975.1. NCBI lineage: Eukaryota > Viridiplantae > Streptophyta > Magnoliopsida > Fabales > Fabaceae > Clitoria > Clitoria ternatea. The sequence continues at coordinate 48,577,395 of CM075673.1, forward strand.
TAGTTCCATTTTTGATTGTTGTAATCGATTAGTCTCTGGTGTATAATCGATTACCTTAAATTCCAGTGGCTTCCTAATCGATTGTTCAGCTCCCTAATCGATTAGCTTTCATACCTGATGCAATTTCTTCCAAAACAGAAAGCTCCTAATCGATTAGCATCTATGGCCTAATCGATTAGCTTCGCTGTTACTTCAATTCTGATTTCATGTCTTTGTTTTTGCATTGTTTTCTTCAAGAGTGCTTGTCATTATCAAAATCCTTGCACATCTTTTGGACCTGTTAACATATTCAAACACACTATTAATATCTCAAAGAATCCTGTAATGCATTCTAGAACCAAACATATTGAGATTAGACATCATTTCATTAGAGACCATGTATTAAAGGGTGATTGTATACTTGAGCATGTTGAAACTTCTAGGCAACTAGCAGATATTTTCACCAAACCTTTAGCTAGGGAGCAATTCATCCACATTAGAAGAGAATTAGGAATTCTTGACATGAATACTTGTGTTTGAATGATGAAGTATTTTGATAAAAACAGTATTATATGGCATGATTGTATGAGTGATTATTATCAGTGGCATGATTGATCAATATTGCAACTCTCCTGTGTGAAAACTGTAAATTCTTGACCCATATAATCGATTATATACATATGCATAATCGATTAATAAGCTTCTATTTTGTTGATAATCGATTACTCATTGATATCTAATCGATTACCAATATGCATAATCGATTACGTCTTGATCCGTAATCGATTACAAAGCCTCTATTTCAGGTGCAAGATGTTTCATCTTCTCAGTAATCGATTACCACACTACCACATTCGATTAGGACATTTCTGTTTCCTGACTAATCGATTATTAAACTCCCGTAATCGATTACTCTCTATGCGAAACGATTCAAATTCCCCAGAATCTGTGATCTAATCGATTACTATGATTAGGTAATCGATTAGCATCGGTACTGCAGAGTCAAAATGCATGTTTCTGAGGTCTGCTCGAATTCTCCACTCATTTAACTCATCTCCCTCCTTTCTAAACCTAATTCTTCTCTATAAATACCCCTCTCTTCACCCTCTCATCTCACACTACCTCCTTTCTCTTCCTATCCCTCAAAGTTCTCAAGAACTCTCTTCCTCTCTTCATCTTTTTCTCTACATTCCTTGTCAATGGCTTCCTCCCGCACAGTCAAGAGAGCTAGGTCCTCCATGGCCCAAGCCAACAACCCCCTAGACTTCTCTAGGTTCTTCTCATCTCCTAGAGACCTTCAACACTTTGTTAATAATTTCTCTGAAAAAGATATCATGCCCCCCCACTACACCATTGCTGAGACCTTTGATAACCATAGCCTCACCTTCACCCAATGCCTTCACCACTACAACCTTTTTCCCTTCCTCACCCTTAAGGAAGAACAATACTATCCTGAACTCATCCGCGTTTTCTACTGCAATCTTAAACTTATCAATGGGATGGTCGAATCAAAGGTCAAAAATGTGACCATCAAGCTCACCGACGCCCAGTTTGCAGAAATTTCTATGCTGCCGCTTAACAATGCAGATTTTGACGGAGGAGAACCTGAAGATGAATGGGGCTTCAATGCTCTCACTGCTCGTCAATCCTTGTGGAAGGCTGATCGCCCAAGGAGCAATCATAAGCTGGTGGAACATCTGACCATGAACAACCGCCTCCTTCACTTTTTCCTGGTCAAGATGTTGGTTCCCCGTGGTGGGAACTATGCTTTGGTGGAAGAGGATGATGTCCTCTTAATGTGGGCTATGCTGAACCACAAAGAAATAAACTGGGTTCAACTGGTCAAGTTCCACATGCGCCATGCAAAAGACCAACAAAAGCTTCCATATGCCATTCTACTCACCAAAATCTTCAAACACTGCGGAGTAGACTTGGCTGGAGAATTGTTAGAAAAAGTGCCTCCAAAAGCCTGCATTGGCACTCACCACCTAACCAAGATGGGTCTTGTTTTTCTAAACGGAGCATGGTACTCACGAATGGAAGGAATTAATGCCAACATTCCCTTTGAAGCTCCTGCTGATGAACCAGCCCCTCCTCCTCCTGTAACTCAAGCTTCATCTTCTACCCCTGCTGACCCATTTGCGTCTCTCTATGCTCACCTTGATCGCCGCTTCGACCGTCTTGAAAACTCTCTTCAAGAGTTCTCCATGACTGAGCAGCAACATTATGAGTTGATGCAACAATGTTATCAGGAGCTGTCGCATCAAATCTCTGAACTTAGATTTTTTAACCCGGATAACTAAATCCGTTTTTATGTTATTGATCATTGTGCTTTCTGTTTTTCTGCTTTAGTTTTTCATCATTTCCTTAAAATGTACTTTCCCTTCAGTTCTTAATGAATAAAATTTATCTTTCTTAATATAACTATCATTGCTTTATCTGTTTTTTGATGATTACAAAGGGGGAGAAGAAGTGATAGCTTGTTCATCTGTCTTTGTTGTTTTTAACTGCAAAAAAAAATTTATCCGATATTATCTGCATATACTCTTAAAGATAGGGGGAGACTTAGCTGTTTCAAGAGATAATGTTGTAAGGGATAACTTGTAATCAAATTAGTTAATAGATAAGGCAGACTCTGATTATTTGATTAAGAGATAAGGTTTTTTATGCAGAATTCAAATGTTGTTGCATAAACAAAATTAGAGATAAAGATTATTCTTTAACCTAACAACCCTCAAGAGATGAACATTATTGTCATCATCAAAAAGGGGGAGAATGTGTTTTGAATGTGATCACAGGTTTAAGAATTTTGATAATGACAAAGCACTCTTGAAGAATTCCTTGCAAAAACAAAGATATGGAATCAAACACGCAGCTAATCGATTAGGGGGCCTCATCTAATCGATTAGGCAGCTTCTGTTATGAAACAATTGCATCAGGACTTCAATCTAATCGATTACAACATTTCAAATAATCGATTACAGAGCTACTGAAATTACTATAATCGATTACACTCATGGTCTAATCGATTACCAAACCATAAATGACATCAAAGGCATCAGGTATAAAAGCTAATCGATTAAGAGAATTTAGTCAATCGATTAGAAGGCTACTGGAATGAAGCTAATCGATTATCAAGACTGTATAATCGATTACAAAGCTACGAAGATAAATTAAATGCATCAGGTATCACTGCTAATCGACTACAAGGCAAAGTTCAATCGATTACCAAGCTTCTGACTTGAAGCTAATCGATTAGGCAATGGCATCTAATCGATTACAGAGCGAACAGAGATGAAAGATTCGAAGTGTAATCGATTACACCTTAAGGCATAATCGATTACGATAGTGGGAAAACTCATATTAGTGGAAACCAGCACATTTCTCCATCACTCCTTCAGAACCCCACTATGTGCAACGGCTAGGAAGACCAAGGCACTCACCAAACCCTCAAATAACTCTATAAATGCAAGAGGAACTCAAGCACAACAACACATAACATCAAGCTATCAATCTTTACTTACTCTTGTGCTTAGTAAGCCCTTACTCTTGTATATTCTGAATTTCATTTGTGTATCCTCTCTTCTTGAGAGTTATAGAATTGAGAGAACTTTCACTTGTACATCTACTCTTTTGAGAGAGCCACTTGTTTGTAAACACTACATAAAACACCAAAGTTCACTCTAGGTTGAGTGGTTACAAAGGTTGGGGTTCAACCTTTGGGATATTGTAAGATTGAGAGATTGGGTAGGTTGCCCTTATACTTGTGAGGATTGGGTTCTTGAGTGTGGGACACTAGGAAGCCGCAATTGCTCAAAGTTGTATCTCTATTCTACAATAGTGGAAATCCTCTAAGTGGGTTGCTTAGAGGCGAGACGTACACCGGATTGGTGGAACTCGTTAAATCGGTTTGCAAGCTCATTTTCCCTACTCTCTTACTCTTATATACTGTGTTTAATTGGCTTGTGCTGATTGATTGTGGCTTGCATACTTAAACTTGTTTAATTTGGTAAACTCTGAATACTGCACACCAAGTGTTTGTCAAATTGTCTTAGCTATATTTACCTTTGTTTTGCCTTGCACATTTCATTAATCTTGATTTCACTTGCATAATCTTGTAAATTTGAACATAAGAATCAAGTTCAAAGGCATTCCAACTAAAAGTTTTAAAAACTCAATTCACCCCCCCCTCTTGAGTATTGAGGCCACTTGAATAACACATTTCACCCAGATCCGGTTATTTATTATCAATTTTTATTGTTGCAACATAGGCTCCAAGCCTTTTCTCAGCTCCAAGCTGATTCGGCCGTTTTACTGGTACCAAACCATTTGCCCTCACATGTAACACAGTCACTCCAAGCGACAACGGAAGTGTTACAGGAAGCCCCGAGTCCAACCCGGTAAGCTTGCCTTGAGTCCAACCCAAGGTCTTTAAGCGTCTAACGCTTAGTGCACTCGGCACTGCCTCGAGTCCAACCCGAGGTCTTTTATCATATTTAACACGTATTCATCTGATTGCCGACTCTGTATTAAGCGCCCAACGCTACATGCTCCAAGCATTTCCAGTGGCGAATCGAATGCATACGGTCTCATTCATCAGGCGTCTAACGCCAATGCACTCGGCATTGCCTTGAGTCCAACCCAAGGTCTTTCAATATGTTTTCCACACATATGCACTCGGCATTCAAATATCAATAACATGCATCCCATGCATTTTATCATTATTATCCATAAATAGGGATCGGCATAGCAATAACACAATACATGCACTCGGCAATCACATGCACTTGGCAAATCACATGCTTTTTAATATAAAATCCCAAACGGGAATTAACATAACCGACCCACATCTCATGCACTCGGCAATCACAATGCCATCCACTCGGAATCATCATTTACAACAAGCATCACATGCTATTTCATGAGATCCACTCGGCATTAACATTTGCAACAAGCATCACATGCTTTTCGTATAAAACCCACTCGTCATTAACATTTTCATAGCAAGCATCTCATGCTAATTCATATAAAATCCACACAGAATTAACACAACAGTCCCCATCTTATGCACTCAGCATTTGTATGTTCAATGACAAGCATCACATGCATTTAAACACACAATCACACACGGGGATTAATACAACTCATGCACTCGGCATCAACATGCATTTTAATATAAACACATGGATATTTATCAACTCTCTCAGTATAATGTGCTCAGAAATCATAATAACACACCTGTATTCACTCGGCACCTTCATGTTTATCAACATACATCTCATGGACGGATATCATCATACACCATAGTTCATAAACAACACATATCTGGGCTATCACTTAATCGGCATACAACAATCAACACATTTACAAATACAACACAACACAGTGAAGTAATTTCACCGGAACCCATCCATAAACCATGCATTTGAGATGTAAATTAGCCCCCTACCTGGAATGAAGATCCCAGAAGCTCCCTGAGCTTGCAGCACTGACTGAACATTCTTCAATCACTCGTTCTCAACAGAACGATCCTGCTTTAGTCATCCAACAGCACTCTGCTCTTAGCTTTTGGAAGAACCAAATGCTGATTCCTCACGAGCAGATCTACCACCAAGACACTCCATGCCAAGCCTCCAAGGCACAACGTCACCCCACACTCAGTCCAGTGGAGGATTCCATGGCTGTTCCTACACACGAACAGACCAGTCCTCACCAACAGTGGAGGACCCCATGCTTCCAAGCACCCATCGTTGCTTAGGTAGAACAGAGGAGGATCCCAGCCTCCAAAACACTCAGCACCATGCTGATCTCCCTCACCACGCTATTCCACTTCATGTTCCACTTCTCACTCGTGGTTCTACCAGTGTTCGAGTGGAAGAAGAAGATAAAGAAGACGAAGATGAAGAACCAGTGAAGAAGAAGAAGAAGAAGAGGCCACAGGAACACGAGAGAGAAAGGAGGAGTGTTTGTAACATAGACAAAGTGAAATGGGCAGAGAGTGGGTGAAAAATGAGAAGCTGAAACCCTTATCCCCACTGCCCAACGACAGCTCCACGTCCCATCAACAGTCAGCCGTCACATCCAATTAAGGCCACTCCCATCAGCGTGGGAATTGAGGGAGAGAGGGGACCGAACCCTTTTTTCCACCAAGGGCACATGAGTAATTTCCTGGCATTATTATTATTATTATTCAATCAATAATCTTAATTATGTAATTAACCTTAATTGGTAATTAAATCAAAACCAGGATGTTACAAGGTGTCCCCGGTGGTCCTTGGGATCACACTTGCCATGATATGACTCATGGTTGGCCCACAACACCATATATTGATTATGTTGTTGCCGCGGTCATGGTGAAAATGACCAGGTGTTACAAATGGGCAAATGCGGTTTGGTACCAGTAAAAGATTGGTGAAATGCATGCAATTTGATGATAAGTGGACACATTTTACTACTGCAGTAGGGGTATGGTTAGATGATCATACTTGAATCCCATAATTTGGTGTTTATATCCCACAGTCAGATCTATAATTGTTGAAATATTCCATTGTGCATATGCATTAGCTTAAAAACATTTGCATATAGCAAGGAAGTATGCCAAAGGTGATGAGTTGTGATGATGGATGTGTTGTGGGTGAGAGAATATATTAAGACAACATAAAAGATATGAATACCAAATAACAATGTGAGTAAGATGATGAAATTTGTAATAGTCTAATTATTGAAGGACTAGATCATGTGTTTCATTTTATACTTGCTTGATTTACAAAGATGACTGTATTTTATGATAATAGTTGACGAGGAGTTGTATGTGAATGCAAGTATAGATGTTGTGATACATATGCACATGATCACATGGTATTCATATTCATTCTTTTGGAATGTATGACTCACTCACCCATGTTGCCCACTTTTTAGACTTGTGATGTAGGGTACTCATGGGTGGAGTGAATCTTTTGAAGTACATTTTGTGGAAGGAGGTAAATAGGTGTAGAGGAAGTGCCTTGGCCGGTAAATCTAGATTTTTGTATAACATATAGTGTTTATGTGTGCTGGTTTTGTTATCTAGTTCTTAGTATGATGATTTTGATGGTCATGTATGAAAATTGGATCTAGGATGTATGGCTAATTTTCCTCTATGACCCATATGATGTATGGAGTTGAATGTGTGATGCTAAACAATGGCGGATTTGATGAATGAATGAAGGTTTATATAAAAATTTGTTTTATCAAATACATGAGATGATGAGCTTGATTTTAATATGATTCTTGAGGCAAGTTGTAAATATGTAATATGATGTATGTGTTATATTGAATTTGATTAATCTGGGATGAGATGAATTTTGGCATGTGGGGTTGCATGATTTTCATGATTCTGTGCATGTTCTGCAAAACTCGCTCAAGAGAGTGTCAATCTCACTCAAGCGAGATCCCCCTTGAATCAGAGGTGTGGCTACTGGCCATAATTCAATCAGGTGGGTAAGGTCTCGCTCAAGCGAGAGTAAGTGGGAGAGTTATTGGACCATTTTCGCCCAAGTAAAATGGCCAGTGCATGGAGTTTCACCCAAGCAAGCAAGGGGAAAAATTGATTCTAGAGGATTTTCGCCCAGGCGGGCCTAGCCTTGCCCGAACGAAAATTGGACAGTAAGGTACTGTCCCATTTTTGCTTAAGCGGGCGTGTCTCGCCCAAGCAAATTCAGTACCTAATGCTTCTGGAGTAATCTTGCCCAAGCGAGGTGGAGCTCACTCAAGCGAGATTGGCCCCTGATGCTGATCTTCCATCTCGCTCAAGCGTCCTTGTAGGCCTCGCCCAGGCGTGACCACACAAACTCGCTTAAGCGAGTGTGGTACTCGCTTGAGCGAGTGGCACCTGACTCCCTTAAAACGTTGTTGGGACAAATTCTTGAATTTTCTTTGCAATAATAACCTTTCTTGCATCATCTTAAAAATGCTTCGGACATATTATGAACTCTTAAACTCCATGAAATCCATTCTCTCTAAATCCAATCATACAACATCAATTTGAATTATGCTTTCCACTGTTTTTAGTTGAAAATATCTCATTAATTATTTTTAACTCGCCTCCTCATATCTCCATATATGAGATAGGTTTTTCATAGTTCCAGGGTGTTGATTAAAAGTTCATCACTTTATTTCTTGTCTAATAATGATTTATAAAACGTGAAAAATTTACCCCCCCAATTTTTGGGGCGTCTCAGCCTGTTATCAGAGCATTGGTTGCTCTTGATACAGATATAATTGATGTTGTTCAAGTAGCTGTTACTTATGATTGGATCATATGAGCTATAATTGATTGAGTTATGGATTATTTGATTGAATTGTGGCTGTTTGTCATTGAATTAAGATTGATGTCTATGTTGTTGAGTCCGTCAAAGAGTCCTTACACTATTTACCTTCAATAATGAATATGTTATGATCATGTATTGAAATTGATATGATTATGTGATGTGGTGCATGATGAGCTTATAAGTACTAAGACCTTTGAATTCATAAGTTGAAAGGTTATTGTTCAGTCTAGTGTACTTATGTGTGAGCCATGTTTTAATGTATAGGCTTGAAATATGGATGGTAGACCTAATCATGAGGCTGCTGCTATGGCAAATGCCTTGAATCGCTTTGCTGATCTCTTGGAAAGACAAGGCCAACTGAATATGGGACAAGGTTCCCAAGGTCTTAATCTATTTCTCAAGAGGAAACCTTTTGAATTTCATGGAGGTTACAAGCTTGAGGATGCTTATGCATGGATTAATGATTTGGAGAGAATTTATGCTAGCTTCGAGTGTTCTAAAGCATAAAAGATGGAGTATGCGGTCTTGATGATCCGCAATAAAGCTGAAGCATGGTGGCGTCTTACTAGGGGACACATGGTGTCTGTTGATATTCCCTTGGTTTGGGAAAACTTCAAGGTTGAGTTCTTGAAGAAATATTTTTTGGATAGCTAGAGAAGTAAGAAAGAGCTTGAGTTCATAGAGCTAAAGCAAGGTGGTATGACTGTGGAGGAGTATGCCTCCAAGTTTGATGAACTTTGTGCATTCTATCTGCCCTATCAACAAGAGGGTACTGAGGCATCGAAGTGTGTAAAGTTTAAAAATGGGTTGAGGCCCGAGATCAAGCGGGCTATTCGGTATCAAGAAATTAGAAGATTTCCGACGCTTGCGAATAAGTGTTGAATTTATGAAGAAGATGATGTGGCTCCTTCGAGTCATGGTAAGCACGAGGCTAAGTTGAAGGGCCAATTCTCTAGTTTCAAAAATCAAGGTCACTTCAAGAAGAACAAGTTCTTTCGTGATGGATCCTCAAATGCAAGAGGACGAGGTGTTTTTAGAGGTGGTCATGGAGGTGGTAACCAAGGTCGTGGAAATATCCAAGGCCTAACTTGCTTTAAGTGTGGTGCTAATCACTTGGCAAGATATTGTTCACAAGATGAGGTGGTGCGCTACCAATGTAATCAACCGGGGCATATCCGCCCTAATTGCCTATTGAATACGAGGAATGCCAATGTTGATACTCTTGCTCGTGTGAACCATAATGGTAACCGTGGAGGCCATGGTGGCTTTGGAGGCCGTGATCGTTGGAACAGTAATGGTCAAAATGGTGGCCGCAATGGAGGCCGTGGTGGAAACTATAATGGTGGAAGGAATGGCAATGGTCGAGGCAATGGACATGGTGGAAGAAATGGTAACCGTAATGATGGTGATCAACCACAAGCTATTGGTAGAGTATTTGCCGTTACTGGTGAAGAAGCTGCTCAAGCTGAAGATCTTGTCCGTGGTGAGTGTGAAATCTTTGGCAATTCTGTATGTGTTATATTTGATTCAGGCGCAACGCATTCATTTATTTCTGAGGATTGTGTGAGGCACTTGAAGGTGCCTGTTTGTATGATGAAAGGTTCCATATTGGTGACTACACCGACCTGTACTTGTTTAAGATCAGTGACTCGATGTGAGAATGTCGAGATGACCCTTGAGGGTAAGAAGTTTGTTGTATCCCTCGTATGTCTGCCTATGAAAGACCTGGACATTATTCTAGGCATGGACTGGTTATCCGCTAACAAAGTCTTGGTGGATTGTCATAACAAGACAGTGATCTTCCCGACTTTGAATGTTGAAGGCTTTGATGTGTAAGGTATCTCTCAGCTTCTTGTGATGTTCTGCATGGTTGATGGGAATAGTACTTCCCAATCTTGTGAAATCCCTATTGTTTCGGAGTTTCCCGATGTTTTTCTGGATGAAATTCCTGGATTGCCTTCTCCATGAGAAGTGGAATTTTCTATTGACCTTATTCCCGATGCTGAGCCTATTTCTAGAGCTCCTTATAGGATGTCTCCTATACAATTGACCAAACTCAAGAAGCAAGTCGAGGAATTGCTGGAACAAGAGTTTATCTGCCCAAGTGTGTCCCCTTGGGGTGCTCCTGTGTTATTGGTGAAAAAGAAGGATGGAAGCATTAGATTGTGCGTTGACTATCGCCAACTCAATAAGCTAACTATCAAGAACAAGTATCCTCTTCCTCGTATTGATGATCTTTTGGATCAATTGTAGGGTGTCGTTGTATTTTCCAAGATTGACTTGCGTTCCGGATATCACCAAATTTGGGTGAAGACCGAGGATATTCCTAAAACTGCTTTCCGAACGCGATATGGACACTATGAGTATGTAGTGATGCCATTTGGAGTGACAAATGCTCCTACGATTTTCATGGATTACATGAATCGCATCTTTCACGAGTATCTTGACCAATTCATCGTGGTGTTTATTGATGATATTTTGGTATACTCCAAGAGCCATGAAGAGCATGAAAGACATCTTCGTCTTGTATTGTCTATTCTTCAAGAGAAAGAATTGTATGCTAAGCTCTCTAAATGTGAATTCTGGATGAGTGAGATTTCTTTTCTTGTTCATGTGATTTTTAGGGATGGAGTTGCCATTGATAGATCAAAAGTTGAAGCTGTTATGGCTTGGGAAAGACCGACGTCTGTGACAGAGATAAGAAGTTTTCTTGGTCTTGCCGGTTATTACCGGAGGTTTATTGAAGGATTTTGCCGCTTAGCCCTACCATTGACGAAGTTGACTCTTAAGAATCAACCTTTTGTCTGGACCCATGAATGTAAAGAAAGTTTTCAAGAGTTAAAATTGAGACTTACTACTGCACCAGTGTTAGCACTACCTGATTTGACGGATAATTTTATGGTGTATTGTGATGCGTCTATGCATGGTCTGGGTTGTGTGTTGATGCAATGCGAGCGGGTGATAGCCGATGCGTTGAGATAATTGCGACCGCATGAGGTTAATTATCCTAATCATAATCCTAAATTTGCGGTGGTGGTGTTTGCTTTGAAGTTATGGCGACATTACTTATATGGTTCTAAGTTTGTGGTCTTTAGTGATCACAAGAGCCTTAAGTACTTGTTTGACCAAAAAGAACTTAATATGCGCCAACGGTGATGGATGGAATTTCTGAAGGATGATGAATTCGAGTTGAGGTATCATCCCAGAAAGGCAAATATGGTTACCGATGCTTTGAGCCGGAAGTCATTGCATATTTCTATGATGATGGCGAAAGAGATGGAACTAATTGAACAATTTAGAAATTTGTATGTGGGCATGGAGACATATACTCCAAAGAAAATATCGCTTGAAATGTTGAAGGTCACGAATGAATTTCTTGAATATGTGAAAGTACAATAACCTAATGATGATTATCTGATTGAGATGAAGAAAACCCAAGAGAAAGGGAAGGACTTGTTTCTAGTGGAAAGTCATGATGGCATTTGGTGTGTGAAGGGCTGAATTTATGTTCCCTCAAGTGGTGATATGAGGAAAAGTATACTTGAAGAAGCTCACAAAAGCGTATTGAGCATTCATCCTGGTTCCACCAAGATGTATCAAGATTTGAAGAAGAACTTTTAGTGGCCCAATATGAAGCGTGATGTGGCAAACTTTGTTGCATCTTGCCTTATTTGTCAGAAGGCTAAGGTCGAGCATCAAAGACCATCTGGTTATTTGAGACCTTTGGAGATCCCTGTTTGGAAGTGGGATAGTATTGCTATGGACTTTGTTTCTAGACTACCCAAAACTTGTGCTGGAAATGATGTCGTATGGGTGATTGTAGACCGGTTGATGAATTGTGCTCACTTCTTGCCCATGAATATGAAGAGTTCATTGGAGAAATTAGCCCAGTTGTATATAAAGGAGATCGTTAGATTGCATGGTATGCCATCTAGCATTATATCTGATCGTGACCCTCGGTTTACTTCTCAGTTTTGGGGAAGCTTGCAACATGAATTAGGTTCTAAGTTGAAACTTAGTTCCACTTATCATCCTCAAACCGACGGACAATCCTAAAGGACGATACAAAGCCTTGAGATTTGTTGAGGGCTTGTGTTCTTGAACATGATGGATGTTGGGAGAGATTCTTACCACTAATTGAGTTTACATACAACAACAGCTATCATAGATCTATTGGTATGGCTCCTTATGAGGCACTTTATGGAAGAAAGTGTAGAACACCATTGTGTTGGCTAGAGACTGGTGAGAACTTGGCTTTAGGGCCAGAGATTTTTCAGGAGACTACCGAGCAAATTATAAGAATACAAGAGAATATGAAGATTGATCAGGACTGACAGAAGAGTTATTATGACAAGAGGCATAAACCACTTGAATTTCAAGTTGTTGATCACGTATTCTTGAAAGTCTCGCGTGATAAATGGATTGGAAGGGCGTTGAAAAGTTGAAAGTTAAGCCCTAGGTTCATTGGACCTTATGAGGTTTTGGAGCGTATTAGCGACATTGCTTATTAGATTGCACTCCCTCCATATCTTACTAATCTACATAATGTGTTCCATGTGTCACAGTTGAGGAAATATGTCCATGATCCTCTACATGTAATTCCTATGGATGATGTTGATGTATGAGATGATTTGTCCATTCCTCCTATTTCTATTCGCATTGTCGAGCATTCTGTGAAGAGATTACGGAACAAGTTGGTGCCTTTGGTGAAGGTCTCATGGAAGCATGGGAATGTGGAGACATTCACATGAGAATGTGAAGACGATGTTAGAGAACGATACCCCGATGCGTTCGAATCCGGTATGTTAAATTTCGAGGACAAAATTTTCTTTTCGTGGGGTGGATTGTAACACCCTAAATTTTAAAATAAAGGATTAATTAAGAAAATAAATATTGAATAATTGAATGTGAATTATTTAATGTCCCAAAATATTGGAAATAATTAGATTAAGATTTTTAGGGACTGTTAATAATTTGTTGGGACCGAATAAGCTGAAAACTGACCCGATTAAAATATGGGTGTCGGACCAAGTATCTCCGATTGGGATGATATTGGTCAGGGCTGTTGAGAATATTATTGGGAGTCCGAATATGTATTCGGAATAATTTTCAGATAATGTATTGAGCCCAAACAGAGATCCTATTTGTCATAAAATGATGAATCTTTTAATGAGAAGATTAAAAATAAAAGCAAAAGCCCAATTTCCTCTCATTTTCGTTGGCTTACTGATCACTTTGGCAAAAAACTTCACATCTTCTTCTCTCTTATTTCCTCCTTCATTTCCTCTCTTATCTTCTTCTCCTAAAACCTTAGCCAAGGTGGTGATCCTTCTTCCTCTTTCATTTTCGTTGAAGAAGCTTGGAAGAGCTTGGAGCTTGAAGTTTCCTCTTCCTCTCTTCTCTATTTCCGTAGCCCCTCTCCCCCTCTTGGAACCCATTTTCATTTTTGGGTGAGGTAAGCTTCTCTCACCATTTTTGGATGGGTTAATGCATTGGTTATGAGTTATTATAGCTTGGGGGAGTAATGTAGGTGAAAAGGATGTTTAATGGAAGCAATTAATGCATAAACCCTAGAGTGGGTTATCATAAATGCAAGATTTAAATGAAATAAATGTGGTAGATGAAGGTATGGTTGGAAGGAGATGAGAGTTATGATGGATTAAATGAATGTGGTTGGGTTTTGGTGGAAACCCTAACTTTTAAGATTTGGGGAAATGGCAAATGTGAGGTGGATGATGAACGTATCTTGATGGTTTGTTTTTGAGATATTGAAATGAAGAGTTCACTGAAAGAGAATCAAGTTTGTATAATATGAACTCAATGGAATGGATGTGCCAAGTTTAAACACAGAGGTTGTAGTACAGTATAGATGTCGTTCCACTGAGGAGGTGTGAGAATGAAAATCTTAGTCTTGAATTGATTTGGCAGAATGGTTTGGTTTTTGTTTTGTTGTAAATGATGTTGATTAAGGAGACAGTAAACAACAGAGAGTAAAAATTGCAAAAGATAACAGTAAATGGTGTTGAAAAAATCAGTTTTGTGAAACAGGGATTGGCTTCATCACATCTTCACCTCTGTAAGCTGCATAAGTTTTCATATAAGTAAATTGAAAAGATAAGTTCTACATCACAATCAAAGTCATTTGTATCGATCCCTCGACTACAAAATTCATAAGAATGATTTCAAACCGCTGATCCCTCAGTCACTTTGAAATCATCCCAGCATTATTGATCGATTGTTTTGACGTTTATTGCGTTAGACGCCATCCCTGGCTACCTACTCACAATAAGTATTTGCTTCAGGTTCTGCTTTCAAAAGTCACTTCCCAGCATACTTGAGAAAACTTAGAACAAGAAAATAGTGATCAAGTATTTTCAGGCATTAAACGCAGAAAGAAATACAGCAACTTATCAAATCTCATTACTAAATAAAAACTTACAGCAGCATTACTTTAGTGTTGAATGGATTACAGCCAATCCCATAAGGGAGGTTTAGCTACTCATGCCTTGCATTTTCACCATCAAAAGAGTGAATACAGAAAATAATGGAAAGTGTGAATGAAAAATACAGAGGATGAGATCATGGATATGTTGTTTGCAGCTTGATTTATAGGAGTCAAGGTTCAGCTTCCCTTTCCCACTTGCGTAGAACCCATGTAGCATCTTTCAGAGACTTGCAGAAACACAAGAAGTTGGGTGAGTTGGCATCGCATCATTGGTGAATATTAAATTGGAAAATCCCATACTGCAGGAGTCACGCTTGAGCTTGATGGTCACGCTCAAGCGTGAAGGGTTCTGATGCTGTTTGATGGTCTCTCGCTCAAGCTGAATTAACCACGCTCAAGCGTGGCCTTCCTCACGTTGCTCATGCTTACTTCTTCTCAGCTACACTCAAGCAAGGTTTTGTCATCCATTAGTTATGCTCAAGCGTGTAAAGCACATGCTCAAGCGCTCTTCATGTGCATGGTCACGCTCGAGCTCCTTCTAGTCACACTCAAGCGTGCTTCATGTGCAGGGTCACGCTCATGCTCACGCTTAATATTCGCTTGGGCGCTCTCGAGCTCACGCTCAAGCGGCTCATCCCCACGCTTGAGCGTGAGAGGGGTCCTGATGCCTCTTTGTCTTCTTTAAGTCATGCTTGCCATGCTTAATCCTCGCTCAAGCGTCTAGTATTCACGCTTAAGCGTGAGAGATGCTTTATGTTCTCAAACTTTCATGCTCAAGCTTGCTTACTTTGTCTTGCCTTCCTGTTGAGTTCCCTGCACTTTCCAAGGGTTTAAACATAATACTTCTTTTATACACTACTTAAAAGATTCATGCTCACTTCCTTTAATAATTCATTAATTTAGCTCAACTTCTTTACAAAATTAGTTCAAATGAGTCATGAAATCAATGCTTATTCAACACTTATCAGTGGATAATGCATTTTGAGAGAAAATGTATAATTTTGAGAATATGAATATTGGTAAATGGACTAATTTTAGGAATGTTGAGCTATGGTTGTTTATGGCCATAGATATAATAAATGTGTCTTGATGGGAAGGAATTCCTGAAGCCTAACAAATGATGGAATGATGTCTATAACATGTCTTGTACATGTTATGAAATTGTAGATATAATAATGGTTAATTAGAGTTGAAGTTGTGTCTTGAATGGTTGATTGATTTTGATTCTATGTGTATATTAATGTAGGATCCATTCCGAATGATGATGCAGGTACGTCGTATTAATCAGAATTCTTCTCTTGAGGTAGGAGAGGAGTCTTTATGTTCTAATTGCATGAATTGAATAGTATTTGATTGTCATACGTGACAACTTGCATGTTTGCCTTGCTTTTGGTGTTATAGAAATTTGTATTGTATATATGATGTTGGTGATAATGTTTGGCAACATGCTTTATGCAATTAGAATAGATATGGTGTGCTATATAGTGGTGTGGATTGTTTGATAATATGATGCTATACTTATGTCCACCATAGATGTGAAATGAGTGTTGTTGATGTTTGATTGAGAATGGGTGTGAATGAATAACATACCATGATTTGATAATGAAAAGTTGATGATTGAAATTGATGATGAGTACCATTGTAAAGTGAGTGAACTGTTAAAATGCCACATTTAAAACTTGAGAATGAAAACTAAAGTTAATGATAACAAAATCCACTAAGAATGGTGAAGTGGTGTTGGTGATGTTTGATGAGTGGCATGTATAGGATGCATAGAGTGAGAAATGCATATGATTAGCATTTGCATCCATGGCATACTACATAGCTGTCGGTGTTGGAATTTTAGGGGATTCCCCCGGTTGGCCCAGTGAGAGGGCGGCTCTGTGCACGAGCAGTTTGTTGTTTCCCCTATGACTCGATGTGTAAGTCACATAGCTGTCCATGTTGTGCTACGGGGAGCCACGTGTGGTTGACCCTTGTGGGGGATGGCTCTTAATGAGCAGGTGTCCTCGGTGGTCCTTGGGATCACAGATGCCATGATATGACTCATGGTTGGCCTGCAACACCATATATTGATTATGTTGTTACCGCGGTCATGGTGAAAATGACCAGGTGTTGCGAATGAGCGAATGCGGTTTGGTACAGTAAAAGATTGGTGAAATGCATGCAATTTGATGATAAGTGTACACATTTTACTACTGCAGTAGGGGTATGGTTAGATGATCATACTTGAATCCTACAATTTGGTGTTTATATCCCACAGTCAGATCTGCAATTGTTGAAATATTCCATTGTGCATATGCATTAGCTTAAAAGCATTTGCATATAGCTAGGAAGTATGCCAAAGGTGATGAGTTGTGATGATGGATGTGTTGTAGGTGAGAGAATATATTAAGATAACATAAAAGATGTGAATACCAAATAACAATGTGAGTAAGATGATGAAATGTGTAATAATCCAATTGTTGAAGGACTAGATCATGTGTGTCATTTTATACTTGCTTGATTTACAAAGATGACTGTATTTTATGATAATAGTTGACGAGGAGTTGTATGTGAATGCAAGTATAGATGTTGTGATACATATGCACATGATCACATGGTATTCATATTCATTCTTTTGGAATGTATGACTCACTCTCCCATGTTGTCCACTTTTTAGACTTATGATGTAGGGTACTCATGGGTGGAGTGAATCTTTTGAGGTACATTTTGTGGAAGGAGGTAAATAGGTGCAGAGGAAGTGCCTTGGCCAGCAAATCTAGATTTTTGTATAGCATATAGTGTTTTTGTGTGCTGGTTTTTTTATCTAGATCTTAGTATGATGATTTTGATGGTCATGTATGAAAATTGGATCTAGGATGTATGGCCAATTTTCCTCTACGACCCATATGATGTATAGAGTTGAATGTATGATGCTAAACAATGGTGGATTTTATGAATGAATGAAGGTTTATATAAAAATTTATGTTTTTATCGAATATATGAGATGATGAGCTTGATTTTAATATGATTCTTGAGGCATATTGTAAATGTGTAATATGATGTATATGTTATGTAGAATTTGATTAATCTGGGATGACATGAATTTTGGCATGTGGGGTTGCATGATTTTCATGATTCTACGCATGTTCTGCAAAACTCGCTCAAGTGAGTGTTAATCTCGCTCAAGCGAGATCCCCCTTGAATCAGAGGTGTGGCTACTGGCCATAATTCGCTCAGGTGGGTAAGGTCTCTCCTGAGCGAGAGTGAGTGGGAGAGTTACTGGACCATTTTCGCCCAAGCGAAATGGCCAGTTCATGGAGTTTCGCCCAAGCGAGCAAGGGGAAAATTAATTCTAGACAATTTTTGCCCAGGCGGGCCTAGCCTCGCCCGAGCGAAAATTGGACAGTAAGGTACTGTCCCTTTTTCGCTTAAGCGGGCGTGTCTCACCCAAGCGAATTCAGTACCTGATGCTTCTGGAGTAATCTCGCCCAAGCGAGATGGAGCTCGCTCAAGCGAGATTGGCCCTTGATGCTGATCTTCCCTCTCGCTCAAGCGTGCTTGTAGGCCTCGCCCAGGCGTGACCACACGAACTCGCTTAAGCGAGTGTGGTACTCGCTTAAGCGAGTGGGACCTGACTCCCTTAAAACGTTGTTGGGACAAATTCTTTAGTTTTCTTTGCAACAATAACCTTTCTTGCATCATCTTAAAAATTCTTCAGACATATTATGAACTCTTAAACTCCATGAAATCCATTCTCTCTAAATCCAATCATACAACATCAATTTGCTAGTTAACCGAGGGTGTTACAATAGATATTTCATTTGTTGTCTTTAGGTTTTCTTTCACCCATTTCAATCATCACCTCAAGCTCATCCTCTTTTTGGCATATCACCATGCTATATGCAAATGCTCTTAAGGTAATGCATATGCACAAGGAAATTATTATCAATCACGGATCCGACTATGGGAATATAAAACACCAATAGTGAGTATCAAGCATAGATAAATAACCATGCCCCTACTGCAGTAGTAAAATATGTATATTTGTCTCATTGTTTAAATGCATATCATTATATTTTATTGGTACCAAACCGCATCGCCCATCTTGCAACACCGGTCATTTTCACCATGACCGCGGTAAACAATATATGGTGTTATGGGCCAACCATGAATCATACCATGGCAGTTGTGATCGATAGGACCATTGGGGACACCCGCTTCCTAAAGAGCCACCCCCACCGGGTCAACCACATGCAACTCCCCGTAGCTAAGCGTGGGTAGCTTCATGACTTTACCACTGAGTCACTAGGGTAAATAACAAGAATGCTCGTACACAAAGCTGCCCTCCCAATGGGCCAACCAGAGGAACCCCTAACATTCCCTTACCAATAACTATGCAATATGCCATGGATACAATGCAAATGTAAATCATATACATTCTTACACTATGTATCCTATCATGCCACTCATCAATCATCATATCACCACTCAATTCTTAGTGGAATTTAATTTCATTAATTAGTGTCATTGTTTCAAAATTTAGTGTGGCCTTCACAATATTTTCCATCAACAAAACTTTGACACATACATACAAGTTTAGACTTCCATCCACCATAATGACATCAACAATAATATCCATCAATCTTTCATCCATATTTAAGGGTATGCTCAACAACATCATCCATTTCCATTCCATATCAATATTCATCATGCAAGATTTATGGTGAATACACATACATTCCCAACAACAAAGAGGCACAACATTTGCCCAAATTCACAATACAATTAACAATCACCATAAGGCATACCACCAATATTCCAAATGTATGATACACATTTGCCAAGCACAATAACATCATAATATCCCACATTACAATT
The DNA here is from genome assembly GCA_037962975.1 of Clitoria ternatea. Taxonomy (NCBI): domain Eukaryota; kingdom Viridiplantae; phylum Streptophyta; class Magnoliopsida; order Fabales; family Fabaceae; genus Clitoria; species Clitoria ternatea. Next base: position 48,596,991 of record CM075673.1, read on the forward strand.
CACCAATTCCTCAAGGATAAGACAAACATGTGTAATATCACATACAATAATCAACAAATACTCTACTCATGCATTTAGAATATAAACTCCAACCCTACCTCAAGAGAAGTAATCCGAGCGATTCGACAGTCCCGCCTCGTCATTCGGAATAAACCCTACATTAACATATATATATATATAAATCTTAATCAATTTTCAAATTCTAAATATTCACCATTATATCTAAAACACTTAACATGTCCCAAACATGTTATAAACACCAATTTTTGTTATTTTGTTAGGTTTTGGGGAATTCTTTCCCATTAATCCATATTTTCTAGAATTAAGGACTACAAACTTATTCACCCCAAAGGCCATCCAAACTCACTCAATCATAATTGTAGAAAGCATTACATGAATAAGGACAATTTCAAAGGACATAATCTAGATTACAGAATTCACATCAACAGTCAACTTCTTCAATCTTAGGCTCAATGACATTACTACTAGGCATGTCACTTACAACGTTAAATCGGCAGAACCTTACTTTTTTTTGCATGAACCCCCACATTTAGTTGCTTTAAATCAATAGAACCTTCCTTGCGTTAAATCAACATAGAGTATGAATAAAGAAAAGAGAGTATAATGAGTGAATCGAGGGAGAGACAAACCTTGCAGCCACCAGAGATGAGAGACAAGGGACGTACCAAGGGAATAAGAGGAAGGCACCGAGGGAATAAAAGAGAGGCACTAAGTGAGTGAGACGAATGCACCGAGTAAGAGGAGTGTAAGAGGCAGGCACTGGGTGAGTGAGATGGAGACACCAGGTAAGAAGAGTGTGAGAGTGATAGGGAGGTACCGAGGGAGTGAGAGGGAGGGAGGCACGGGGGAGTGAGTGATAGGAAGAAATACAAACCCTAACATTAAAAGATTTGAGAGAAAAATGTTGAATTCCCTCCCTTGCCTGCCTCCCAAAAATTCTTTTCTCTTAAAAAAATACTCATGCCGCTTGCGGCCCGCACTCGGCCTTTTTTAAGCTTTTTTAGGATTAGACTTTTTTCTCCGCTTATTAGTTTTAAATTTTTTAGGCTTACACACTACATTTTTATGGGCGGGCTTGGGCATGGGCCGACCTATTTTGCTAGCTCTAATTTGATAAGTTATTCCTCTAAAAATTCAGCGAAAATTCTTTGAACAAAAACTATCTTAAAAATATTCAAATTTAATAACGATAAAAAATATAATAAAAATTTTGTATAAACCAAAATAATTTTTTTAGTAATTTTATATGATACTTTTATAAGCAAGGATAAAGAATGACGTAGTAGCTTATTTGCAATTATCTATGTTGTGGAAACATGGAATAGTGACATGTAAACATTGTCAAAAATAAAATAAAACAAAACACAACCTCATCAGAGTTATATGGCTGCAATGTCGAGCATGAGAGTTCAAGTTTCGGCATATGTGTTTTCCGCCATCATGAATCACCTTCGCTCTCGCCCAAAAATTATTGTTCCATTCAAAAAACCTCTGAGTGTCTCAATGTCTTTTATTCCTCTTTACCAACCCTTAGAAGTCATTGTTAAAGCTTCTATCACCACTCCCAACCGGCTAGGTGACTGTAAGTAAAAATCTCACCTTTTTGGTTATGTTTTATGTTGAACTTCTCTTTGGTTTCTTCTATGGGAATTAGTGATGTGGGTAGAAGAACAATTGAAATAATATGGGCTTGAGTGAAGCTTCAGGAACAAAAATTAGGATGTATCTAGACTTATGTTATGTCTACATGCATTCTCAGTTATCACTAGTCAACTTTTCGTCTGTTGTTTCCTTGCCAAAAATTACATAAAAAGAAAACATGTTTCTTATTTTCACTTTTGATGCTTTTACCTGACATGTTGAGATTTAGTAATTTAGCACCTGTGGAAAGAAGGGGCAGACCCAGATATAGCCGAGCGTGGGCAAATGACCCTACTAGATTGGAATTTTTTATGAATAAGCCAGTGTGTGGGAGTACTCATTTCATAACCGGTGTTAAAACCTTACTCCCACTCAATTATTACACCGTCTCAATGGGAGTCCTATATTGTAAACATAAATTCAATGGGAATCTTATGCCTTTCAACTCTAGTTTGCTCAATTTGACTTGAAGTATGTTGGGCGCACCAGGGTTGTACCTGTAAAAGGGACTCCAGTGCTTAAATTAGTAATGGTCATAACAGAGCAATAATGATATTTCAGAGTACAATTAATAAGTATAGGATTGAATCATCTATGTGTTAATGAATACTTCTTATTTATAGATTTACTTATGGTACGACTTATGATTTGACCCTTGTTAGAGCCGCAGGCTTGGGACAGAAGCAAGTTGGTCACTTGCATTTGACTCTAACTCAATGTCAGATTTTCTGACCAGGGTGGGTCTCGATAAGGATACCAGACATTAGAGTGATCCAGCCCATGTTTCCTTGTAATAATTGTTTGGCTAAAGACACTTTTTGGTCCCCTATCTCTTAAGTTATTTCCAGATTAGTCCCTTATCATTTTTAATTCAAAGTGATCCCTTCACTTTTTAAAAATATATCAATTTAATCCTTCCAACAAGTTAGAGCTGACACTATTTATGACATTCGCTTACATGGACAAGGATTCTGACATGTATGCCATGTGTCAGTTTTTTGTTTGATGTGGTGGCATTGGCAAAATAAGAGTTTTGAGGTAAGGGAAGAAAGGTTTTTCAAATTCATTGTCTTCTTCTTTTTACTGTTACATGTTTGAAGGGTGACCTAAGGTACAAGTAAAGCATAGTTCTGACGAGATAGCTAGATAGTTCTTGGTTATATCCTTTTGTTCAATAGTGTAAGTAAGTTATCTAATCCTTCGTCTCTTTTATTTTGAGTTTGGGTTTACGGGGAAAAATAATTTTGTCAGGGCATAGTATGGGGTTTACGCTTTATAAATTTTGACTCGTTTTTGGCATTTACTGATTTGGTATGGTTTGTGTTAGACATTGCAAGATGAATCCTTATTTCAAGTTGGAGATTTTTCATGGGGGTCTTTTGTTGAAGAAAATGGAAAAAAGCTGGGGGTATAATGGTACTGACTCTAAATGGGACATCAATGAGGACAGATGGAGTTATTTTGAAGTTATGGGAATAATAAAGGACATGGGGTGTGTGAATGTTGAAGAGTTATGGTACAAGATTGGAGGGAAAGAGTTTGATGTTGGTCTGAAGCAATTGGTGGACGATAAAGGTTGTTTAGAGATGGCAAGGATTGCACACTCTCAATGAAAGGTTTAGATGTTTCTTGTACACGCTCTTGATATACCAGAGGTTGTTTTGGACCTAACTGGCCCAGAGAAAACAAATGATCTCGATGTTGATGTTGATGAACAACATGATGAAGGTGTCGAGGATAAAGGTGATGAGCCACATGATAAAGGTGATAAAGGAAAGGGTGATGAAACAAATGTTGAGGTAGTTGTAAATGATATTAGAATAGAAGATAATGATGATAGTGCAACAGAAATTTATTTCCATGATTCAAATAATGAAGGGGTGGATCAAGAGGATTTGATGCTGAGGCACATATTGAAACCATTGATGAGGTGATGGATCAAGAGGATATGATTCCTAAAAATATGGAGGTGATGCATCAAGAGGATGCATTAAGTTATGGTGGAAGTGGTACTAGCATTGATGAGCCAACTACACAGGTTGTTACAAAAAAGAAATGACAGAGGGAAAAAATTCCAAGAACTGTTAACCCAAGGACCTACATGAATGATACTAGTACTGGAAAGGGTGAAAGCTCTAGTTGTTAGAAAAACACAAGCAAAGGCAAAAAGGTGGTATCTGATGAGGATTCTGAGGAGCTACGTAGTGGTAGCTCAGAAGATAGTAAAGGTGAAAGGTACCTAACTTTCAAGATGCTAACAAACATGAAGGGTTATCATTGGAGAAGGGTACTCTATTCTTAACTAAGGAGCAGTTCAAAGAAGTAATTATTGCATATGTCATTGCAAATGGTAAGGATTTGAGGTTTGACAAAAATGATAAAAAGAGAGTGAGGGTGAGGTGTATTGTGAGTTTTATGCCTATTATAGGAAGTTGTTAGGTAAGGATACATGGCAATTAAGGACCATTATTGATAGTCACATGTATGGCAGGCAGCATATGATCAAATTTTTGAGTTCAAAATGGATTTCTAAAAAATTGGTCAGTGGTGTGAAGGAGAACCCAAAGTTAAAATTGTCAGATATATGCAACAGGGCTCAAGAGAATTGGCATGCAAAAGTAAGCAAGTCGAAGGCTTACAGGGCTAAAAAGCTGTAAAAGGGATTGTTGATGGTGACTTCACTGAGCAGTACACAGAGCTATGGGACTATTACACTGCTTTACTTAACTCCAACCCTAGTTTAACTATGAAGTTGAATGTACTACCAGTTGCAACAACAAGAACAGTCTTTGATAAACCAGTTACAACATCTTTTCCTAGGATATATGTTTATCTGAAAGGGAGCAAGGACAGCTTCAAGCATTGTAGAGAGATCATCGGGTTAGATAGATGCTTTCTTAAAGGGCCTTTTGGTGGGAAACTTCTAAGTGTAGTTGGTAGAGACCCAAACAATTGGATGATACCAATTGCACTTGGGATGATGGAGTGTGAAAACGCAGAGTCTTGGAGGTGGTTTTTGGAGTTACTTGTTGGTGATTTAGATGGCTCCGAGGTCTATAGTGGCATCACGTTTATATCTAACCAACAAAAGGTATGTGCAATTTGGTCTACAGTGCATTCTAATTTATGCATTTTATTGGTGTGTAGCATTTGTTATATTGATTTGGTTTAGTGATTTCTAGTTTAGTGAAGTGTGCATGTATGCATTGAAGGGTGTTACTGATTCTAGTGTAGTGATTTCTAGTTTAGTGAAGTGTGCATGTATGCATTGAAGGATGTTACTAATTTTGGTTTAGTGATTTCTGGTTTAGTGAATGAAGTGTGCATTGAAGGGTGTTATTGAGTTGGTTTAGTGATTTCTAGTTTAGTGAATGAAGTGTGTATGTGTGCATGTTGGTTACTGATTTGAAGTGTGCATGTATGCATGTTGGTTTCTCATTTAGTGAATGAAGTTTATTGATTTGAAGTGTGCATGTTGGTTACTAATTTAGTGATTAAAGTTTACTGATTTAAATTATGCATGTGTGCATGTTGATTATTGATTTGTTCCTGATTTGATTCAAAGAATGAGTTTTGATGCATGGTGATTAGGTTTGGTGCATGGTGATTAGTTCTAGTGCATACTCTGTTTTGTGCAACATAACTAATTGTGCAATATAGGAACCCGTATTCTATGCACAGTGATTAGACCATACCTGATTTATGCAATATAACTATGCATTGGACCTGATTTGTGTAATTCGACTGTCTTGTGCCATACTCTATATAGAGTATGGTTTATGCATTGGACCTGATTCTGTGCAACATGACTGCATGGTGATTGTGATTTATGCAATGGACCTGGTTTGTGAAATATGACTATGTTGTGATTGTGATTTGTGCATTGGACCTGATTTGTGCAATATACCTGACCATATGCAATATACCATAACTGATTCTGCAACATAGCTCATCATATGCAATATACCATAACTGATTCTACAACATAACTAATTCTACAACATAGCTCACCATGTTTTGTTTCATGCCTGATTTGGTTTCAAATTGGTCCCTTATGTTCTATTACTTCACTGATTTAGTTTTAAATTGGTCCCCCATGTTCTATTACTTCACTGATTTGGTTTCAAACTAGTCCCCCATGTCCTGTTACTTCACTATTTTGGTTTTATATTGGTCCGTGATGTTTAATTTGGATCTTTCAGGGTCTACTACATGCCTTGAAAGAGCTCATACCTGGTGTTGACTAGAGGTTTTGTGTTAGGCATCTGTATAATAACTTCAGAAAAAAGCATCTAATAAAACAACTCAAAGACTTACTATAGAAGGCAGCAAAGTCAACTTACACTAAGGCATAGGAGAAAATAATGCTAGAGATAAAAGAAGTCAATGAGAATGCCTACAAGGACTTGATCAAAGTACCTCCTAGACACTGGAGCAAGTCAAGGTTTTCATTTACACCCAAGAGTGATGTATTGGTGAACAATATGTCTGAAACATTTAATTCAGTCATCAATGAAGCCAAAGGGAAGCCCATCATCACTATGCCAGAGACAATTAAGACTTATATGATGGAATGATTGGCTAACAACAGGATAAAATTGTTCAAATTCACTGATGATATCCGTCCAATGATAAACATAGGGTTGACAAAACTAAATCCAATATAACCATCTTCCAAGTCATGTTAGATTTGGTCCCTCATCTATGCATTTTGTTTACATTTTCTAGGATGTTAACCATATTAACCATGATGTTCATGATTTGTGTAGGTGGTCAGGAGACTGTACATGAGGTTAACCACATTCACCATGCTGAGAAGTTCATTATGGATTTGAAGGCTAGGGAATGTAATTGTAGGAGGTGGATGCTAATAGGAATATCATGTAACCATGTAGTTGCATGCATGGTATAGATTAATTAAACTCTAGAGACCTATATCCTAGCAATGTGTAGAAAATAAGCTTATACAAATTGTTACAGTCTAGGGATCTTACCCACCATTGGGAAGAACATATGGGAGAAGGTTGAGGCAAATATTGTATAACCTCTATCGTTCAAGAGGCAAGCAAGGAGGCCTAAGAGATCAAGGAACAAGGACCTGACTTAAAAAGATGACATCAGGATGTCCAGGAAGGGTTTGAAGACCAAGTGTAGTGTTTGTGGAACTACAGGCCACATCAAGGCTACTTGTCCTTCCAAACCACCACTAGAGGAGCCCCAAACCCAACGATCTTCCAACAACCAAACCACAAGCCCAACTGAGAATGCTTCCACAATCGTAACCAAAAGAAAACATGCCTATTCTGCTTGTACAGACCCAATCCGTGAAACTCAATTTGCTTTTGTCAAGAAGAGTTTGTACTATCTAAAGACTTCAAAAAAATCAAGTCTTTCTGAAGCTACAGACCTCAGGATGATGTCTTCTCTCTCATGATAAAGCATGTGAAAAGGATCTTTCTTCTCTAAATAAGGAGCTGCATGAACTTTCACATATCAACTTTATGTCTATCATCAAAAAAGGCAATAAACGAAAAAGTTGAGGACCTACTCGCATGAACCAAGAAACTGCCTCGCATATTCCAATATGTTAGCAAAAGCTAAACCTGTCCAAGTTAGATAGCCTAAGGTCAACTACTATAAAGTTGTACCTAATTACTCAAAATGGATAAGCAAAAGGGATCTCTTCAGGAAGACTATCGAGGCAACCCATTTAAGGGACTATCTCTGAAGCATGTCTCTGCGCTCACTGATTGTATGATCCTCGAGAAGATCAACAACCTCCAAGCTAAACCAATGACAAACTCAAGGAGGACTATCACTAGTGCAAAAAATGGCTACGACAACGGGATATAATCACGGTCCAGGGGAAAATCGTGTTTGAAAAATACGCGGTGGCATTTTTGTAAATATAAGGAAGTTTTTTAATCACGGTTATGAAGTAACCGTGGTCGTAGGAACAAAGTTTTTTTATTTTAATTTTTATATTTTTAAAAAATGTACCTATAATCACGGTTGAGAGGAAACCGTGATCGTAGGGTATATATAATCACGACTTTATGGGAAACCGTGATTATATCTACAACCAGGTTTTTTATTTTAATTTTTATATTTTTAAAAAATACACCTACAATCACGGTTGAGAGGAAACCGTGATTATAGGGCATCTATAATCACGGCTTTATGGGAAACCGTGATTATATCTGCAACTAGATTTTTTTATTTTAATTTTTTTATTTTTAAAAAAATGTACCTACATTCACGGTTGAGAGGAAAACCGTGATTATAGATACCCTACAATCACGGGTGTTTGAGAACCGTGGTCATAGGTGTTTTTAAAATATAAATTTTGAACGTCGCACGCTCCTTCTCTTTCTCTACTAGCTTTCTCCCATCTTTCTCTGTTAGTTTTCTCTCATCTTTCTCTCTAAAGATTTCTCCTTTTTGTTTTCTCATTACCATTGACGTTTGCATTTTTTTATGTTCTAGATCTAACATGGTTCTACGTATATATTTTGCAGGTTTTCTTTTGCTATTCTCGTTACGCGCCATTGACGACCACCACGCGACCCTTCTCTTATTTTCTCGTTCAACCATGTAAGGCTTCTCTTTTATACATCTCTTCTTTTCTATTTCTTTCGATTATAATGAAGGCTTTACATGTTTCTTAGTTATTCTGTTTGTTTTTGTTCTCTACGTTTTGCTTCTGTTTGTTCCTATAATGGAGGTTTTCTATTTTGAAGGTCAACGTTGGGGTTATTTTGAGGAGGATGTTAGTGGCAACTGTGGAGATGTGCACAGAACTTTTAATCATGTTCTCTGATCGAAAGGAACGGTGGTGGTGATGGTGAGTTGGGTATGGTTTATGGCGTGGAAGATTATAGAAGGTTGGCTTTTAATCACGGTTGTGGTTGGCAACCGTGATTAAATGTGATCTATAACCACGGTTGTGAACCGTGATTAAAAGCCCTGATCTATTACCACGGCTGGAACAACCACGGTTCATGAACCGTGATTAAAGGCCAATTTTAACCGTGATTAAATCCCTTTTTTGCACTAGTGTATAAATAGAAGAAGAAGCTTTCAATTTCAAAAAGATTTTTACCCTCATCGTTCAACAGTCTCTGATCTCTCTCAGAAACTAAAAGTCTAAAAGAATTTTTCTAAAAAGTTTCTAAGTTCTTGTATTTCACTACATAAGTCTTTTTTGTAGTTCTGCTTTTAGTAAACCTTGACTTATTTTAGTCTGTAGCTCAATGTACCTGTATTAACATTTCATATACTTGTATGATGAGTTATCTATTATAACATAAAACTCCATCATTTCTTTCTATAAAATCTGGTGTGTTGCTAGAGTCTGTTAGTGTGGGAAACAGTTGTGGTCTGAAAAGGCTTTTGAAAGAATACTTGGGTGTTTGTAGCCAGGAGTGGCTTTTTGAAATAATACTTGGGTTATAAGCCAAGAGTGGTTGGAGTAAAGCATACTTGGGGCACAGGTGTTGTGCTATCATTGTAAAGGTGCTTTTTACAATAATGAAAATCCTTTAAGTCTGAAGGGAGTGGACGTAGCTTTTGCATTGGAAGTGAACCAGTATAAATTTGTTGCGTGATTCTCTATACCCTTCTTTGGTTTGTTAATTCATTTAACTTGTTAAGGAGTCCGTAAAAGTTTTTGAAATGAGTTTAAGACTTATTCAATCCCCTCTTTTAAGTCTAATTTTAAACCATCAATTGGTATCAGAGCTTGTCCTTTCAAGTTGATTACTCCTTCGAGTAAAAAGGATCAAGATCCATGGCCTCTTCTTAAGATCAGCTTACTATAGAAGGTTCTTCCGTGGATAGACCACCTGTCTTCCTTGGTGAGGACTATGCTTACTGGACAGATAGGATAGAAATGTTTATCAAGTCTACTCAGTATGCTTTATGGGGAATAATCATAAGAGGTGATGAACCAGCTCCTACAGACAGCAAAGAAAAGTTAGTTCCTGAAGACAAGTAGTCCATTACTAGAGCTAGATTCCTCCTAATCTATGCTCTAAGTAAATCTGAATACAATAAGGTTTATAGCTACAAATCTATAAAGGAGATCTGGGATGCCCTTCAACGCAACTATGAATGAATCTCCAATGTTAAGTGTTCTTAGAAAGTCCTTGTGACCAAGAAGTATGACAACTTTAAAATGGAGGAACATGAGTCTGTTGACCGAATCTTTAGAAGATTTCAAACTCTACTCAATGAGCTCAAAGCCTTGGGATTTACGCCTTCCACTGAGGACATCAACATGAAACTTCTGGGATGTTTACCAGAAACGTTTGATGCTAAATGTGTTGCTCTAAAGAAAGCAAGGACCTCAACACTCTGACTCTAGATGAACTTCTTGGAGTTCTAAGAGTTCATGAGCTGAAGCTCAACCAGAAGGAAGTGTCAAAGCCTTTATCTTCCAAGAATATTACCTTGAAGTCTGAAAAAACTTCAAGAAGGTGCAAGGAACCCAGAGTAACTAGCTTAGACTTTGCATCTGATGAAGGAGATGAGGACACTGATGAAGAGTTGGCCCTTGTCACCAAAAGATTCTAGAGACTTCTAAAAAAGAAGAAAGATGGAGCTGGAAGGTTCAACAAAAAGGAACCTAAAGGAGTCATAAAAGTAGAATGTCCTCTTCTAGACAAAGATCAAAAAGATAGAAAAGAGAAAAATAGATTCTTTAAGAAGTAAAAGGGACTCATCACCTGGGATAATGAAGATTCAACTAGTACAAGTGAGTCTGAAGAAGAGATAGAGTCTGCACAAATCTGTCTTATGGCCAAAACAGATTCAGAATCTAAAGTGAGTTCAGACGAGTTTGAATCAGAAGAGGTAAATCAGTCTGTACTGAAAGAAAACTATGAAGCTCTTTTTAAAGATTTTTCAATTCTTTTAAAAAACTATAAACTATTGAAAAAGAAATAGTCTGAAACTATTTCTTCATATGAAGATATAATATCTGAGTTGAAGAAAAATGATTCAAATCAAGAATTTCTTAAGGAGCTTGATGAGAAAGAAAGGATGCATCTTGAAGAGATACATAAGCTCAAGAAAGAAAATGAGTTTATGACAGCTGAACTAAACAGTTCAGATGCTTCTTTTATCTCTCAAGATAAAGAGATCAAGTCTCTTCAACAATAAGTAAGCACGCTTACTATAGACCTGGCCCAATTTGTAAATGGAATTGAAAATTTATACAAACTTATGGGTAAATCCAAAGGAAGTTCCAAAAGACCTGGTCTGGGGTATGTTGAAGAAACTGATTTCAAAGAAAAGACTTCTCCCTCTTTGTCTTCTTAAGCTAAGCATAAGCATGCTAAATGCAACTATTGCAAGAAGCATGGTCATATGATTCAAGACTGCTTAAAGCGAAAAAGGAAAAATACAAAGAATACTAACCCTATAGGACCTAAAAAGTTATGGGTACTAAACGCAATCTATTTTAGATGTGCTTAAGGACAAAAGCAAAGCAACACTACTGGTATCTGGTGTAACACCCTAAATTTTAAAATAAAGGATTAATTGAGGAGAATAAATATCGAATAATTATTTGTGGATTATTTAATGTCCCAAAATATTAGAAATAATTGAATTAATATTTTTGGGAACTGTTGATAATTTATTGAGACCAAATAAGCTGAAAACTGACCCAATTAAAATATGAGTGTCAGATCAAGTATCTCCGATTGGGATGATATTGGTCAGGGCTGTTGAGAATATTATTGGGAGTCTGAATATATATTTGGAATAATTTTTTTGATAAAGTATTGAGCCCAAATAGAGAACCTGTTTGTTGAAAAACGATGAAATTTTAATGAGGGAATTAAAGATAAAGCAAAAACCCAATTTTTCTCCCTCTTATTCTCGTGACTTTCTGAGACCATTTGGTAGAGATACATTTCTTCTTCTTCTTCTATTTTCTCCTCTTCTCTTCTCCTGGAGCCAATTTCGTTTGGGTGTGGATCCATTCTGAACGACAAGGCGGGTACGTTGAATCAATCATAATTCTTCTCTTAAGGTAGGAGAGGGGTGTATTTTCTAAATGTATGAGAATTGTGCTGATAATGTATGTATTAATGTAATATGGTATGTTCTCTTGGATGAGTGTGGTATCATGTGTATGTGATGTGAAATTGAGCATGGTGATTGTAATGATTGATTGTGTGATGAAGCCTAAATGAGGCTATGAGTGGTATATTATGTGATGATGTATTATTGATTCCATATGTGGTATGAGGAATACTTGAAACTTTTGGTTAGAATATTTCTTAAATATGGGGAATTAATGTATATGCTTGATTTGTGGATAATAGTGTGGTTGAGTATGAATGTACCCTAGATGAGAGTGTAAGATAATCCAAATGAGGTTGAGGCACGCATGAGCATTGTTGTATACATGGCATGGCATGCATATCATGATGATGTTGATAAGTGGTTCCGATCACTTGATGTTGGAAATATAAAAGGGCTTGCGAGTTCTTGTGATTAATGGACCGGTGGTTACGATCACCAGGTGTTTGAAAAGAAAGGCCCTGCGGGACCATTGAGATTGAATGCCCATGGTTACGATCATGAGGCGGGAGTACCCCTTGCGAGGCGGGAAACCTTTATGAAATATTAAACGTGGTTACGATCACGAGAAAGCACCTTGCGAGGCTACTAGAGGGAGTACCCCTTGCGAGGCGGGAAACCATTGAGAATGACTATATGATTATGGTGGTTGCGATCACCCGAGGAAATGAAATCGGATCCGTGCATATGCATATTAAACACTAGCATGTGCATTAGCCATTGAAGCATGGCATAGAGTGATATCCTGTTGAGGTGATTATGTGAGGAGTAGGTGAAACTCCCTTTAATTTACTAACTGTGATTGTGATATTGGTTGGTGTGAATTTGAGAATCCTGAAGGATATTTTATGTTTCAATGAACTTGAAAAGGAATTGAATTGTGTTGATTGATCTCCTCTTGTGGAGGAGATGTTAGTATTGCATTCATGCATATAATGTCAAAATTATTGGATTTTCATCATTGAGAAAATATACTCACTCTCCCTGTGGTATATTTTTTTAGCTCCTGTGTTGTAGGACTTGCCTTGGAGCTGTTTTAAGGAGGAGAAGTGTGTAGGAAGTGCCTTGGCCGGCAGTCCAATATTTTGTATGATATATATTACAGTTATATGCTTATTTTGCATTTGGATTGTTGGATTATGATATTGAAGATTTGATCTGGAAAATGTCTAAAGTTTGTGTAAGGTTTTGGTAGTATTAGATGACAGATTATGATATGGGTTTATCATCCAATTTTATGAATGAATGATGTATTTCGAAGAATTTGACTCTTATGCAGCATAAATGGTTGGTGTTTAATTGTTGTGCAATGGATAGATTGGAATGAAAATTAGGATGTATGGTTAATTGATTCAATTATGAATGTATAATATTGCCCAGATATATTATTAGCTTGAATTATTTTGTGAAGAATTGATTTGGGTATCTCAGGGTGCATAAGGTTCTAAGTTTTCTGCATAATTTGTCAAATACGCCCAAGCGAGAAGATTCCTCGCTCAAGCGTGGATGCTCTGCATCTAAAATTTGCTCACTGTCTATCCTTCGCTTAAGCGAGAATTTATTTCGCTTAAGCGCTTGTTGAAGGAAACCATTTTGTGATAATCTCGCTCAAGCGGAGAAAGGCTCGCTCAAACGAGAAGCATTAGGTGAGCTACTGGAGTGTTTTTGCTTAAGCGAGAAACTCTCGCTCAAGCAAAATGAAGAGAAAATTGAGAGTACAGGGGTGTCACGCTCAAGCGTGACCAAGCGTGAAGAAACCCACGCTCAAGCGAGCGTTCTGCGCTCAAGCGCGCACGGGTCCTGATTCTCCCTTCTTCTCACGCTTAAGCGTGAGTCATGTGTAAAAGGGGCGCGCTCAAGCGTGATCGTGTAGGGAGAGGCTGATTCTTTCTCACGCTCAAGCGTGATAACATGCTCACGCTCAAGCGAAAGGGGGCCACGCTTAAGCGTTAAGACCCTTGATGCTAAATTTTCCTTCTTTCAATTTTCTTTGTTTTCACTTAAGCGTAACTTTTCAAACCCGATCGCGCTTAAGCGTGGAAATTCATGCTCAAGCGTGAAGAATCAGTTTTTTCACTATTCATAAAAGTTATAGATATTTTGTCATCGTCGTTTTGATACCCAATCTGCGTCAATCAGAGTTTGGTAGCCCGAGTTATGCCCAAAATACTAAAGGGTGTTCAGGCTGAAAATTTCAGCAGAGCTGATTTCATAAATTAACAAATTAAGCAATCTTTGGGGTATAATTGGCCCTCAACTTCTTCATAAAAATTGTAGATATTTGAGTTACCAATCTTTACAAACCATGTTCACCTTGATTGGATTTGTGTAACTCCGATTTGACTTAAATTCTCTTTTAATCCACTCTCTTTGAAATGCAAACATACAACATCAATTTATTTAAATTCTTTCGCTGATTTTAAATGAGAATATCTCTTATATTATTTTCAAACTCACATTCTCATATCTTCACATATGGGATAGGTTTTATAGATCCGGGGTGACGATTTAATGCTTCACCACTTAATTTACTTTATTGATTAATATCTTTAAAATTGTGAAAAATTTACCCCTAATTTCGGGGTGTCACATTTGGACCGTGGGTGATCACATCACATGATAGGCAAAAGGTCTATGTTCCTAAACTTGGAACAATTTGAAGGTGGAAAAGTTACCTTTGGAGGAAACCAGTCTGGTCGAATAACTAGGATTGGTAAAGTTGGTAATATCCCTTCTCCTGTGATTGAAGATGTTTATTTTGTTGAAGGTCTGAAGCATAACCTACTGAGCATAAGCCAATTTTACAACAATGGTTATAAAGTCTCTTTCGACAAAGAAAAATGTATAGTCATCAATCATGATGGAACTACTCTTTTCTTAGTGAACAGACATAACAATCTCTACAAGGTTAATTTGAGTGAACTGAATAGTCAAAATGCAACTTGTCTTTTCTCCTTGTCTGAAGAGAAGTAGATCTGGCACAAAAAGCTTAGACATGTTAGCATGAAACATATTTGAAAGATAAACAAAAAAGGGTTAGTTAAGGGACTTGGAATTTCATTCAATGGACCCTACCCTTACGAAGCATGTCAAAATGGAAAACAACATAAAACTTCTTTTAAAAACAGGATGTTGTTTCCACCAATAAACCACTTGGACTGTTGCATTTAGATTTGTTCAGACCATCCTAAATTCAAAGTCTTGCTGGAAAACGATATGGTTTTGTCATTATTGATGACTACACTAGAATGACATGGGTTTATTTCTTAACCCACAAAGATGAGTCTACACAAGTATTCAAGATTTTTTATAAGAAAATCCAGTCTGAAAAAGGAGTTTGTATTGGTACAATAAGAAGTGATCATGGTCGAGAATTTGAAAATGCAATTTTTGAAAAGTTTTGTAACAAATCAGGCATCTCTCATAAATTTTCTTCTCCAAGAACACCTCAACAGAATAGTGTTGTGGAAAGGAAAAATAGAAGTCTGTTAGAGATGGTTAAAACCATGCTTTGTGTAAATGATCTACCAAAATATTTTTGGGCTGAAGCTGTAAGCACTTCTTGTTATATTCAAAATAGAGTCTTTATCAAACCAATACTAAATCAGACTCCCTATGAATTGTGGAAAGAAAGAAAACCCGACATATCATATTTTCACTCATTTGGATGCACATGCTATATCCTAAACACAAGATATCAACTTGGAAAGTTTGACTCAAATGTGTTTGAATATATGTTTCAGGTTGTATAATTTTGATAATGACAAAAGCAATTGAAGAATCATGGTAAAGAGTTCAAGTGTTCATAAAAGTATAAACGGCAAGGATGAAAACAGAGAAGAAAGCATCAGATCTACAAAAACACATAGCCTAATCAATTACAGGGTCTTATCTAGTCGATTATAGAGCTTCTGTCCAACACCTAATCAATTACCTCATCTAAGCTAATCGACTATTGAGATTCTGTTTGTTAGCTAATCAATTACACCAAACAATCTAATCGATTACCAAGCTGAGAAAATGAATAAAAAGCATCAGGTGCATTTTCTAATCGACTATAAGGTAGCCACAATCGATTACTAATGTTCTGTGGTGTTACTAATCGATTACAAGATAGAAAATAATCGATTATAGAGTTTTTGTTTGTCCCATAATCGATTGCAACCAAGTCACAATCGATTACCTTGCTGCGTAACAGAATTAAATGCATCAGGTACCACTCACAATCGATTACAATGTATGAACAATCGATTAGCAAGGTTTTGTCTCTTAGCTAATCGATTACATGGGATATCATAATGATTACAAGATGAATTTCACTAAAGAATTCGAAGTGTAATCGATTACAGCTCGAGGCGTAATCTATTACGATAGTGCCAGATTTTGGGGGAAAACGTTTTTAAGTAGGAAACCAGCTCACTTCTCCATTTTCAATCCGATACCTATACTATGCAATGGCTATGAAGACTCTAGGGCACCTCTCCAAGGCCTATAAATGGAAGACTCACTCAAGCTACTCATGTAATCCAATATCATTAAAGAGAAATCAAATCTTGAGTCTTGTGAATTCTATTTCTTGTTTAATTTCAATTTCTAAAACTTAGAACTTATATTTTTAAATCCTCTCTTGTTAAGAGTTATCATTGTTATAGCCTTTCATTTGCTTATCTACTCTATTAAGAGAGTCAATTGATTGTAAAACCAAACACCAAAACACCAAGGTTTTTCACTCTAGGTTGAGTGGTCACAAAGGTTGGGGTTCAACCTTTAGGTATTGAGAGTTTGAGAGATTGGGTGGGTTGCCCTTGTGCTAGTGAGGATTGAGTTCATGAGTGTGGGACACTAGGAAGCTGTAATTGCTCATATCTTGTATCTCTAAACTTCAATAGTGGAAATCATTCAAGTAGATTGCTTGAAGGCGAAACATACACCGGGTTGGTGGAACTCATTAAATTGGTTTACAAGCTTCTCTTTCCTACTCTCTTGCTTTTACTTATTGTATTTGGTTGGTATATTGATTTGATTGTGATACTATTGCTTGAACTTGAGTAATTAGGCTAAGTTAAAATGTTGCACACCAAGTGTTTGACATATTGCCTAAGTGATATTTGCACATTGTTTTACATTTATTCTTGCACTACACTTGCTATCTCTTGCATACAAGCATATTGTGTGAAAAAGGAATCAATTTCAAAGGCATTCTAAAGAAAATTTTTAAACACTCAATTCACCGCCCCTCTTGAGTATTGAGGCCACTTGAACAATAAGTAGTATCAGAGATTAACTCTTGGTAGATCAAGCTTAACAGCTTCAAGAGAACAAATGGCTTCAAATTCTCTAAATCTTTTTCCCGAGGGTGGTGCCACAAATAGACCTTCTGCTTTCAATGGGGAAGGCTATGCATTTTGGAAAGAAAGGATGAAAATTTTTGTACAATCTATTGACCTTAAAGTTTGGAATGTAATTGAAAATGGTCCCTTCATACCAATGCATGTTGTAGATGGTAAACAAGTTGAGAAACTCATGGACGACTGGAGTAGTGAGGAGGAAAAGAAAGTCCAATACAACTACAAAGCTAAAAATCTCATCACCCTTGCCTTAGGTCTGGATGAGTTCTTTAGAGTTGTAACTTGTAAAACTGCTAAGGAAATGTGAGACACTCTCCATGTCACCCATGAGGGAACTAGTGATGTAAAGGATTCTAAGATTAGCACACTCACTAGTCAATATGAAAGTTTTAGATTAAATTCTGGAGAAACGATTGTTGATATGTAAAAGAGATTTACCCTTATTATAAATCATCTCATTACTCTTGGAAAGACTTACACTAACAAAGAACTTATTCATAAAGTGTTAAAAATTCTTACTAGGGAATGGTAACCTCTTGTCACTACCATCAAACAATCTCCAAGCATCAACGAGATGTCTCTTGCTACATTATTTGGTAAGTTACAAAAGCAGGAACAAGAGCTGAAGGACTTGAAGATGGCGGAGGAAGAAGAAAAATCCTCAAAGAAGAAAGGTCTAGCTCTCAAGGCCACTTCAATCAAGGAAGATGAATCCGAGAGAGAACTTGACGAGAATGAGGAATTTGGATTATTTATGAAGCGTTTTAAAAAATTTAGGAGAAACAAACGCTTCCAAAAGAGCTTCAAATCTCAAGGTAAGAAACCGATCTCAAATGAAAATTCTTCTTCACCAAATTGCTTTGAGTGTGGCAAGGAAGGGCACTTCAAGGTGGATTGTCCAAACCTCAAGAAGAAGAACAAAGAGAAAAGAGGAAGAAGAAGAGCTTACATTGGTTGGGATAAAAATGAAGTGAGTAGCTCGGAAGAATCGGATAATGAGAAAGCCAACCTATGCCTCATGGCAAATCATCAAGATGAAGATGATGAGGTGATTTTTCTTGACTTAGATAGAGATGAATTACTTGATGCGTTTGAGGAATTGTATGAAAAATTTGTTAAAATTTCAAATAAGTATAAGTTGTCTAGGAAAACCATTGATACTCTAGAAATGCATCTCATAGAGCTTAGTAAAGAAAATGAATGCTTGAAAGAGAAAGTAGCTAATGCTCAAACATGTTCCAAGATCAAACCATGTAAATTTGCTGTAAAATGTGATCATCTAGAAAAGAAAGTCCTAGACTTGAATACAACTCTTGAGAAATTCATATATGGTAGAGATAATTTGAATGTTTTACTTGGAAATCAACGATGCATGTTTGACAAAACCGGATTAGGATATAATTCCACCAAAAAGGAAAAGCATTACAAGAATTTCATTGTGCCACCTAGAAAATCTTCATCACCATTTACTAAATGCAATCATTGTGGCGCTAAGGGTCACAATGCTTCAAATTGTCGTATTAGAAAAAGTTGGACCAAAAGTGGTAAGAAAGGTGTGGGTTCCCAAAGGGACATTACCACAAGCTAACCAAAAAGGACCCAACATAAAATGGGTACCAAGTTCTCTAAACTAATTTTGTTTTGTAGGTATGCTTCAAGGCAAGCAACACCTATTGGTACTTGGATAGTGGGTGTTCAAAGCACATGACGGGAGATATGAGCAAGTTCACGACATTCACTCCCAAAAGAAAAGGAAGTGTCACTTATGGGGATAATACCAAAGGAAGAATACTTGGTATTAGAAACATTGGTAAAAATTCTTCTACTTCAATTAGTGATGTATTATATATTAAAGGACTCAAACATAACTTGCTAAGCATAAGTCAATTATGTGATAAAGGATATAGAGTATTATTTGAATCTAATTGTTGCATAATTGAAAATAAGCTAAACAAGGAAGTTAAGTTTGTTGGTAAAAGAATTGACAATATTTATTGACAAATCATCAAGAATAGTAACGGTAAATAGTAAAAATAACACAGTAGTAATTTATTTTTACCGTAGTAACTTATTCATAATAGTACTAGTATATTAATG
The DNA here is from genome assembly GCA_037962975.1 of Clitoria ternatea. Classification (NCBI taxonomy): domain Eukaryota; kingdom Viridiplantae; phylum Streptophyta; class Magnoliopsida; order Fabales; family Fabaceae; genus Clitoria; species Clitoria ternatea. Next base: position 48,616,190 of record CM075673.1, read on the forward strand.
GTTTAAGAGTGCTAAAAAATAAACTAAAATTATAAAAAGAATATAGAAGAAAGATGTTATTACCTTACACCTCCGCCAGAACCTCTTTTTACCAAAAGAATTTACTCCCCACTAATTTCTTACGCACTATCTCTCTAGATTCTCTCTCTAATTTTGGTGTGGAAATGTTGTAAACGAGTCATCTATTTATAGGAAGAGAAATTTACTATTTAAGATTACTTAATTATTTATTTTACTATTTATAATATAAGTATTCACCCACCGGTCACTATTCATGATGTAAGTATTTACCCATCGGTGATGCAAGCAATAAGTGATGATGTCGACAGTGGCATTTTGGTTATTAGATGAAAGGTTAAGGGTATTTTGTTATTCTCAAAAAATAAAAAAATATAAAAATTCTAAAAAATTATAAATTTTATAACAATCAAAAATTTCTAAAGAACTATAATCAAATTCCTTTGAAATTTTATTTTAAATAAGAAATAATGAAATTAGGGGTGTTACACCAAGGCTGTCGTGGATGCCCTTCATGAGATTTCCTGTGATGCTCCCCTAAAGTGTCACTTTCTCTAAGGCATTAACGAGACCAAGAAGGAATACCTTACCCATCTGAGTATCCTCTTTTCCTAATCTCTCTTCTTATACTGATTTTGTAGTACTTGTTCTAACCTTTTACTTATATTTTTTTTCAAGAAGCATGAGCGGGAATGCTCTTGATCAGCTTCAGAATGTTCTAGCTGGTATGAACACCAATACTTCCAGGGAGAACAAGGTCACCCCCCAACTCCAGAAGGTCAAACATATCTTTCTCCCTCAAGGAACGCCTCAGCTCCTCCGATCCCCAACAAGAAGAAAAAAATACTAAAGGCTAGAGGAAGCAACAACAAACCTCTGAGGAGTAGGAGAAGGACCCCGGTAAGAGGAAAAGGCCCGTTGTTGAAACCACCAAGCCAAAGGAGACCTCGATCTAGGATACCGGGAATAAAGGTTTTGATGACTTGATTGAAAGGGTTTACCCCCGTTCGATCGAGTACATTCTCCCCTACCAACTTTTGGAGAGGTTGAACTTGAATGACTTAACCTATGCCTTGGATTCGGCGATGTGTGCTTCCCTGAAGAGCCTCTCCATCCTCTACGTCATCGCCACCCAGTGTCCGCTAAGAGAGATTGAGCATTTGAAGGGGAAAATACTCATCTACTAGATGATGAAGGCCAGGTTCATAAGCATATCAGAGACCTTAATAAAAAGAACTCAGCTTTGTTGAAGACAGATAAGGAGCTGAAGAGGGAGAACGATAGGCTTCACCAAGAGGTAGCTGACCTAAAAAAGCAGATATCCAAACTTCAAAATGACAAGGAAGGCCGAGGTCAAGGACGAGCAGGCTAAATATTAATGTGATATGCAGTTGTTTGCCCATGCCGCGATAGAGACCTTTACCCATGTAGTTCGGCAGGTCGTCTATTGCAACTAGGGTACCACTCTTAATTTAAATGGAATTGGCTTTTACAACAAGTTTTGAGTTGGAGAGTTAGACATTATGGTTGATGGTGAAGCCTATAAACCATCTGATGAACCTTTTGAATTCACCCATTTGGCTACAGATGAGGATGACACCCTCTGGGATACTAGAGGACAACAAAGGTGGAGATGAAGATAATGAGGATGATGATGCTGATAACAGGGATGGTGATGTCGTGGACCCTTAATTTATCTTTTCTTGCTTTGTAGACAGGATGAGCTTATCAGTCTAATTACTTTTAGCCTTTTGTGCCCCTGTTTATTTGTATATCGGGGCTTGGCCCAAAACACTTTTTGTTCTAATTTTTTATGAATGGGAGAATTATATTTCACATTGGTTATTTTATGTGAATGACGGGTTATTGACTTAGCATTCAAATATTAATTTCTTGTCTCTGAGTGCCTTCTTTTAATATCGTCTTTTGATTGGTTAACATTCCTGATGTAGCTTAGGTAACTTACTGAGTTATTTATGTCGTAGTGTATGTAACACCCTCAGTTAATTAGAATGACCTATTCCACTAGGTCCTTCTACTTAACTGAGAGGTTATGATTTTAGAAAAATATAGAAGTCTATTTTTGTTTGAGAGAATTTGGTGGAACAGACACATTATAGACAACTCAATCGTATACAATACATGGTCATATTCAACACACTGTCCATACTGAAAATTAAGGGCACGCAAGCTCCCATACAAAATATGAAAAGAAAATCATCTATCTTAATCATCTTTGGTCCAAGAAGAGTCTAGATGATCCTTGATGCGAAGTCTATGTCGATCTCTAGGGTGTCAAGTGTATGGTCCAAACAGAGGTTTGTAAAGAGTTATAAGGGTGAGTATATTCCTCTACAACAACCATAGAGATGTCATTTTTGATGTCCCTCCCACATAGTACAAGCCTATAAAATTTTTGTTTCTAACATTCATAACAAGGGTCCCTAATGAATCCATTCTAAGTTATCCATCATCACTTAACCTCCCTGTTGTCCCTAAATATACAACTTCCTACTCCCTCCCCACCATAATTATTTCCTAAAGTTTTAACACCAATTCCTCAACAAAAAATTATCAGTAATATAACAATCAATAATAACAACCAAACACAAGCTCAATCAGAGAATGTAATGCAATGCATGGGTTCCATTCCATTCAATTAATCTTTTCTTAGCCATCATGATGCATATGGGCCTAAAACCGTCTCATCCATCATCATTCTTATCAGAATCTGTCCTGTTCAGGTTACCCCTGAACATAACGTTTCTGTACTAGAGCGATCGGAGCCTACCAAGTCCTTTTCATCACCTCACTGGGTACTAAGGACTCACAAGTCCTTCACAATATTAGATTCATTATTTCTCTTTAATGCTCATCATAATATATTCCCTCTGATAATTAAGAATGCAAGGGGAGTTGTGTATATTTATTATTTCTCGGGTACAAACTTATGTCTTAGTGCATCATCATCTCATCGGATCCATTCATATTTCACCATCATTCCATTTTCATATAATATTAGGATCCTTACCGAGACATATTCTTGCTTTTATTCTTTACTTAATATTTTATTAATGCATCATGCAAGATTCATTCCATTCATCATATATTTCACCAAACTCATCACTTATCACACCGACCAGAACATGTAATCTACATAATCATGCATATTAATCTATCAAGCACATATCAACACATTTATCAACCATACATCTCATCGTGCTTGTTTAATTTACTATACTTGTAACTTCCCACTAGCATGTATAATGTAACACCCCGAATTTATTTTTTTTTTAAAATAGGAAGTTAAATTAAGAAAATAAATATTGAATAATTACATGTGGACTAACTAATGTTCCAAGATACTAGAAATAATTCAATTAAGATTCTCTGAGATTGTTAGTGAATTATTGTGACCGGATAAGTTGAAAAATGACCCGGATAAAATATGGGTGTCGGACCAAGTATCTCCGATTGAGATGCGGTTGGTCAGGGCTGTAGATAAAATTGTTGGAAATCTGAATATGTATTCGGAATAATTTTTAGAATATGTATCGAGCCCGAACTGAGAGCCTGTTTAATGAAAAATGGAAGAGTTAAAATAATATGAATGAAAAATAAAACATAAACCTTACTCTTCCCTCTCATTTTTCCTGTAACTCTCTTCTTCTCCATGCCAACATACTTCCTCTTCCTTTTTTCTTCTTCTTCTTCTTCTTCTTCTTCTTCTTCTTCTTCTTCTTCTTCTTCTTTTTCTTCTTCTTTCCTTCCCAAAAACTAAGCAAGTGGTTTGTCTATTCTTCTCTCCCATTTTCGTTTTCTCCAAGTTGAAGGAGGACATTGTGGCTTGAAGCTCCTCCCTCCTCCTTTTCATTTTCGTCATCCTCATCTTCCCTTTGAATCCCATTTTCGTTTTGGAGCAAGGTGAGCCCTTTACCACTACTTTTACGTTTGGAACCTAGAGAATAGAGAATGGTAACTTGGAAGAGTATTAAATGTTGTGGGTAGAGAAAAGAAGCATTAAATGCATGAACCCTAAGGTATGGGTGAAATAAATATAGGTATTTATGAGTAATAAATGACATATGTGGATGATAGGGTTAAAAGATTATGAGTATGGAAGTGTATTTAAGATGGGGTTGGGTTTTTACAAAACCCTAGATTATCAAATTGGGGGAAATGTGTAATATTGAAGGGTTAACATTTATTGATGGGGGAAGTGTAATAAATGAAGAGGCATTAACATTTAATGATGACTAGATATGGTGGTTGGAGAATATGAATAAAACCCACTTGAGATAGAATTAATGTAAAGTGTGGCAAATGGGATAACCTAACAAGTTAGGTTATAGCCTTGATAATAATAAATGGTGGATTAAGGGAAGGAATTCCCGAAGCCTAAGTAAGCAAATGAATAAACTTATGATAGCTTCCACATGATGAGAATCATGTGTACATAGACATGTATATGTATGTTGAAATGGCCTATGAATGAGTAATTGATGCGGTCCTATAATGATTGGTGTAGGACTTGATAACGCGGGCGAAACGGGAACGTCAAACCCGGAAGTGTACTTCTCTTAAGGTAGGAGAGGGGTGTATTTTCTAAATGTATGTGAATTATGATGATAATGTATGAATTAATGTGATATGGTATGTTGTCTTGATTAAATGTGATATCATGTATTTAAAATGAGAATTGTGTATGGTGTTTGAAATGAGTGTTTGTATGATGAAGCCTAAATGAGGTTATGAATGGCATGTTATGTGATGTTGTGTTATTGACTTCATGAATGATATGACGGGTATCCTAAACTTTCGGTTGGAATGTTTTCTTGAATATAAGAATTGATGTTCATGATTGAACTTATAGATAATTATGAGGTTAAAAATAAATGTACCCTAGATGTGAGGGTAAGATAGCCATATGAGGTGGAGGCATGCATAAACATTGCATACATGGCATGGCATGCATATCATGATGTTGTTGATAAGTGGTTGCGATCACTTGATGTTGGAAATATAAAAGGGCTTGCGAGTTCCTGTGATTATTAGACCGGTGGTTACGATTACCTGGTGTGGAAATGAAAGGCCCTGTGGGACCATTGAGATTGAATGCCCATGGTTGCGATCATGAGGCGGGAGTACCCCTTGCGAGGTGGGAAACCTTATGAAATATTGAACGTGGTTGCGATCACGAGAAGCACCTTGCGAGGCTGCTAGAGGGAGTACCCCTTGCGAGGTGGGAAACCATTGAGAATGAATGTAAAGATTATGGTGGTTGCGATCACCCGAGGAAATGAAATCGGATCCATGCATATGCATTTTAAACACTAGCACGTGCATTAGCCTTTAAAGCATGGCATAAAGTGATACTCTGTTGATGAGGTTGAGTGAGGTGTGGGTGGAAATGCCCTTTAAAGTTACTAACTATGGTTGTGTACTTGGTTGATATGATTCTGAGAAATTTAATGGATAATTGTACTTGAATGAGATTTGATGGTTGAATGATTTAATATTGGATGAACTCCCCTTGAGGAGGAGATGACTGTATTGGATTCATGCATATATTGTCTTATTTGTTGGATTTTCATCATTGAGAAAGTACACTCACTCTCCCTGTGGTATATCTTTTTAGCTCCTGTGTTATAGGACTTGCTTTGGAGCTATTTTGAGGAGGTGAAGTGTGAAGGAAGCCTCTTTTTGGTAAAGAATGCCTTGGCCGGCAACACGTGATTTTGTAGTCATGTGAATAGTTATAATGTGCTGATATTTTGTCTATGTTGATTAGACTTGAATTGTCAAGACAATTGTATGGATGATAAATATTTACATATAGGTAATGAAGATTTTGGGGTCATGTAGGAAAATGAGACCTTGTGTACATGGCTCATTTTCATTAATGACCTTTGGTAAGGTATAATACCATTGTGATGTTTGAATCTTAGTCAATTTGATGTAAGGATGTTGAAAATTATGAGTTATAGCTCCTTTATAATATGTGTTTGAGATTTGGTATAGTTGTTTTATGCATGAGCTAGGAATTAGCATGGTCAAACAATGATTTATGAGGTTTTGATATGATGTAAGGAATGAGACAGCTTAAGTGTGTTATTTGTGGTTTGTGTGAAATGGAATGGATCCACTTTGCCAAAAGTAGACCACTTGGTTACCTTAAAATGCCTTAAAATAAGATAATCGCGCTTATGCGTATAAATTACTCATTTTTAGGAATTTTCGAGTGCGGCTAGTTGCCACACGTCACAAATAATGTGTTTTAGCTTGTGTTAAAATTTGGTGGCATTCCGATATCGTTTGCATGGGTTTTGGTGGTTGAGAAGTTCATCTTTGGTGTAAAATCTGCATAATTTATGTAGAATGACAGGGCGTAATCGATTAGCCTCCAGGGTGTAATCGATTACAAGGCCTCTGTCCTTAATCTAATCGATTCTGCATCAGACTGTAATCGATTATGGGTCATCCAGAGCCAATGTAATCGATTATGCTCTGAGTGGTAATCGATTAGCGGAAACACCTGATGCATTACATAAATCCCAGCAGCTTGCTAATCGATTATGGGAAGTGGAATAATCGATTATGCGTCCAACAGAAACCAGGTAATCGATTAGCTAAGGATATGTAATTGATTAGGTGATGCCTCTAATTCAATAAACCATTCCAGGAAGTCAGTAATCGATTACCATTTGCTTGGTAATCGATTAGGGCATGGTAATCGATTATTTCCAGTCCTTTAAAGCCTTGATTAAGTAAGGGATAGTCGATTATACTATTCGGTGATCGAAATGGTATTGTTTGGACATGTGTTGCGTACTCTGATACCTTCTCATATCTTCATATATGAGATAGGTTACATAGATCCAGGGTATTGATCAAGCTCTCCATTATAATTTTTCGTGGAAATAAATTATGAAAAACGTGAAAAATTTACCCCTATTTTTAAGGGCGTCACATATAACACAACCAACAAATAATTCATATAAGCTAATCAAGCATACTTAATTCAGTTAGAATATACATACCAGCCCATAAGTTCACCTAGTTCAGTCAAACATATAGTAATTCTATTCAAACAACATACTTAATCAGATATATACACACATTCAAGCATCATACTAATCTATCTAACCAGTACACTTTTATAAAATAGATGAAGCATATTTATATTTTATTTAGTGTAAGTTGGTTAACCTAAAATATTCTTCTAGTCACTCTTATTAACATATCTTCCTTTCCTTCTTAAATCTAGTTATTTATTCATAATTCACTAATAGTTATGAGTATATGCTTATATATATAATATTCATAAAATTCTTAAAATATAATTTGACTATAGCAATTTCATGGGTGGGATTTATTGTAACTTAACCACTTATTATTTCGTTACTTTTTGGATCTTTAGGTATCTATGTGTTTCCTGCCTCGTGATATTTGTCCTTAAGTTGTTAGGTCCCACCTGTTTTTTGGACATTTTGGTTTATTTCCATTTTTATTTACAAAAGATATCAGCTATATCTTGGCTAAAATAACATTTAAATTGAAGAGTAAATAATGTATTTCCACTTTATGATCAGTAATTGGAATGGTAGTAATTTAAATAGTGTTAATTTGACTTAAGAAGTAAAAGAGTACTTGACCATTGTCCTTATCAGTATGCTTCCTTTTGAATTAAACTCATGGAAGCATTTAGAGATAAAGTGGCATTTAACACTTATTTATAAAATATAGATTTTCTTAAAACATCATTGACCATTACTCTTATTAGTATACACCATTAAGTCTGGGAGACTTACAAGGCATTTGGGAATAAGATAATATCTAATCATTTGTATGTACTAAGTAAATCTAACTAGACTTACTGCGTAACATACTTTATTTGGGTCCTTTACCAATTTAATAAAATAGGACTTAGGCGTGATTGTCGACTGTAAGTCTTATTTCGTTCGATTAGGAAAATAATAATGTAATAATAACAATAATAATTGTGATGTTCTAGGTCAATTTATAATTATTTTTACCCGGTTTATAATTTTTACAATAAATTTTTCGTGATTAAATAACTTAATCATACCCTTGATTTAGGGAATGGCTATTATCATTTAAAAGTGCTAAAATATAAATATATATATATATAATAATTTAAAACCCCAAAACCATTTAATTTGAAAAGAAACTTAAAGCTGAAACAGGGCCCTAATGCTACGCGTCAGCCCCAAGCTACGCGTGACATCCAGAACGCAGCCCTAACGTTGCGCGCCAGGCTGACACTACGCATCAACTTAACAATAGCAGTACTTGTTGCTGATACATAATTTAGGCCAATCGGCCAACTTCTAACCTACCCAATTGACCCGTTTCATGTCTGATTGCCACGAAACTTCATGAGCCATATGTTTTGCCCAATTTGAAACTATTCACACTGTCCGTTTGCCAAAATTCCATCATATGCGCAAGTTATACATAAAATGTAGTCTAATCCACTTAAGTGCAAAACCCTTGTACCAAACCACCTATTTGGACACCACATGACCAAGGCCAATACACATCATTCCTAAATGACCTAAGGAACCTACCGGTCCCTTCTGAGGATCCCAAAACCTGCCAGATCTGAAAACCATCTATCCGGTTCCTAGTTTTCACATGAAACACCTATTTTCACTAGATGCAACGGTCATCAAATTCATCAATTAGTTATCTACTTCCTAAATCACATCACACAACAATTCACAATCATAATCAGAGACTGCCCATGACATTCATCACACACAATATTGGCTCCATGCCCATCATTCACAATTTACATAAACTACAACATAAATACCCAAACACTAATTAAGCATTGCCAATGCTCATCATTCTCAAGCCGATCATTCAACATAATTTCACATTCATCAAGTAATTCACACACCATAGTACCTGCCAATTTCATACAATCATACAGTGGCATTATGTCTAATATCTGTTCATGCATCAACATCTAAACCACGCATACACAATCGATTAACTACCCAAGTAGCTCTGCACTACTTGATACCATCACATCCATAATCATTATTTTGAATCGCACACCGTAACTATAAACAAAGTACTTATACATTTTCACAAATCAACAAATAAATATATGCATGTATATATATATATAGACATATATACAAACATAATTACGTGCATTTCCTCCTTGCCCTGGCCTCATTTAGTGCCTGCCTCCGCGGTGTGTATCCATAACCTGCCAATAATCACTAAAACCACAATACAAGGGGTGAGTGACTGGAATTAAGAATTAATACAGAAATAAATAATAATATTAGGAAATGTATGACATAACTACGCTCCTGGGCATAATTATCCAGTACTAGCAATTACCTTTCACATCCTTTCTTATTTTACCATTCTCATTGATATACTTGTACACTTACGTTGGTTATCTTAAGCTAATACCATCTTCATGATATCATAATCAAGTAAATCCAAACATACGTGCCTAGTCACTTATCCTCTAATTCATTATCCCATTTCTATCATTATTATGTCAGCACAGCAATATACATTGTTATGACCAAACTAGAATCCCAATAATTGTTCCAAAAATAAATAAAATATGGACAATAATTTTTTTCTTTTCTCTATTTTATAATATACTAATATCTCTGGTAGCAAATATTAACATTCAAACAATATCTAAATACGATTAAGTCCATAATTTATAACAAAATAAATAACTAAAATATGATGTGATAAACAAAATTAGGCTTCCAATCATTAGAATTTAATAGTGATGATATTAGTGATATCAATGAATATAATAGCAATGATAACAATAATGATACTACTAGAATAATAGTAACATTTTATAATAATAGAAGTAACAATAAAATAAGAAAATAAAATATAATTATAAATAAAAATATTAATACTATCATAAAATTTAATACCATGTTAACAGAATAAACTAAGTAATTCATTACACTTTATGAATTATGATTAAAAATTATATTTAACTCACTAATGCTATCATGGTAGACTAATGCGTAACTATGCTTTATTTACTTATTGTATTATAGTCCCCTTTTTTTTGGCCAAGTATTAAGTCTTTCTAAAATTAGAGATTAAATATACCTATAATTATTCAACCATTTCCACAAATCCATTGGTTGTACTCATGACTCAGTACTTCAATTAAGTTGTTAACCAAGTTGCATTTAATATCCCAGACAATGTACACTATGATGAATACTTGTACCGTTTGACACTGGATATCAACTACAATATCATAGCTCAAAGTTCAGAGATAGATAGCACTGGAAGAGTCTAATATCCCTGACTAATTAAACCATGTAAAATATATAAGGAACCGCATCTTAGCTTATACTTCAGAAATAGGTATCACTTAGATTTAATTAATTTTTATCTATATATATATATACAAGTTAGCAACTAAAGGTTCACCTAAAGACGGATATAACCATCTATAAAACAATCAGGGACCAACCTATGAATATCATATTTACCTTTCTAAATCAGAGACCACTAATTTGTGCAAGATTCTTTAAGAAGCAAATAAAATTAAGTGGAACCAGTGCATAACAATAGCTCAAAGTACTAACATGTAAGCATTATCCATGACCACTTGTAACATCCCAGTTTTGAAGTTAGATACCGAATAAAAATTAAATAATAAGAAAATTGAAAGTAAAGTAAAGAATTAGTTGTTAATCATAATCAATATAGCTTGAGAGTTAATGACAAGTTAATTGGACTTAATTGATGGGATGTGGCTGTCTGTGATTGGCGGAAGGTGTGAGTGGACTGCGACTCACGCTTTCCCATCCCACTCCTTCCCCTCGCATGCGTATATAGGTGCGTATTCAGTATCACCGTGGGTGCAAAAAACTTCTCCCACTACTCCATTCTCTCTTCTTCCTCTCCATCTTCTTTCCTTTCCCCTGTTTCTGTTCGTCACGACGACAGTGCGGGAAGAAGGTCAGAGCCCCGGCAGGTGAAGGACGATCGTTGAAGCAGAGGAAGAACAACACCCCAACTCCGAACCAAGTGCAGAGTATGACGGAGTGGAGAAAGGCTGAACGAATCAGTAGAAGGGCGTTAGATTCAACGTCGAAGAGCAGAAAAGCTTCTTGAAGTCCCTTTCGTAGGTAGGGGGCGCTTGCATGTTAAATGCATGGTCCACGAACGGTACCGGATGAATGTACTGCTTGAGTGTATGTGCATGTGTTTGTGATGATTGGATCCTATGCATGATTGAAGATTCTGGATTCCGTGTGTTTTATAGTGGTTAAACAGTAAATGCTTGTAATCTAGATGGTGGTGAAGTAGTATGTTAGTATTGATAATAACGAATGATATGCATGGTTCTATCTTTGTTAACACTGTGAGAATATGAATGTGTGCTCGTTAGTTGATTTGTCAGATGCTATTACTTGATTGCTGATGGTTGAACATATTGGTGTAAATAATAAAGCGAATAACAGTTGCATTGAATCTGTTCCTACTTAATGGTTACGAAGGAGGTATCGGTGGTGTGATGACGCTTGTTGGTAAATGCATTTAGCTGCATGTGTAAGAGTGGGGCGACCCGTGGAAGGTCAAGAACCCTGAGGGAATGACTTCCAGTTACAGACCTCGGCTAGATTCCGAAGGAGCTCGTGGTAGCCGTAGGAGCTAGAGAAGAGTCTCGAGACGCCAATGGGAGGCCGGTACCACGCGGGAAGAGCTGAAGGACGAGGGGCCAGGAGAGGGGAAAACTGTAACTGAAAGTCATCACTTGAGTCGGATCCGCAGGCATGCATGTAGATATGAGGTTGATTAGAGTAGTACGTATAACGTGTGTGGAGTGTTATGAATGATTTCCGAGTATGGGGAATACCTGTGTGTGTTGTATGTGTGTCTCAAATGTCATTTTGTCGTGCCTAACCTTAATTAATTTGAAAACGATTGAATGGATGTGAATGTGCATACTGACACTGATACCGAGTCCTTGATTGTCATTTTACATGTAAAAGCTCACCCCTGCAGTGGCTACACTTTCAGTGAACATCTCTCGGAAGGAAGAATGAAGGAGGAGCCGAGTGCAGGACAATGAATCCGAGCGCTATTGGAACATATATCTACATGTGTATATGTATATATGTATAAATACTGTGTATAACGTTTTGTTAAGCCTTGGCCGGCTCATGTTTTGGTTTTAGTCCTTACGCTAAAACTTGACAGCTTGGGATAACAGAAGTCATGATGAAGTTCTTCTAATTATATGAATGCTTTCATTTATATATGTATATGTTGTGTGTTCTTCTATACTGTAAGTGATGTTGAGCGGTGAAGAGGACTGTATGAGGATGTCTTATGAGCGTAGGGTAATTATAATCCAAGTGATTAAATGGTAGTACGCCGAGTGAGTCAGTCGCTATTCCCCGAATGATTATAGGCCTGAGGATTTTCGAGTAAAAGTAAGTATGAAATCCTGAGTGAGGGAGAATTGGTATTCCCAAGTGAAAATCTTGAGTGATTCCCCTCTGAGAGAGGAGCTCGAACGGTGGTTTAGAATGGATTGGATCTTAAGTGTAAGGCATCGGTAACCCGAGTGAAAGATGTAAGTCCGAGTGAGAAGGAGTTCTAGAATCCGAGTGGGATAACCCTCAGTTCCCGAGTAGAGTTTAAGTGTCGCCGTATGGTTAAAATTGGAAGGCTAAGTTATGGAGTTCCGAGTGACTAGAATGGTTCGCCCAAGCGTGAGGACTCGCGCTGGAGCGAGTAGGTGTCAGTGTGGAACACCGCCCAAATACCCTTCCCCTCCGTTGTTACGTTAATGCGTCCCAGACAACGGTGTTGACCCCTACTTAGGCGTTGTGGTTGAGTTCGCCCAGACGTTGTCATACCTAGTTAAATTGGGCGGAATGAGTTCAGGCCCCCCTTTCCTCCACAAATTACTACACATGTGCATCTCCCTTCTCCTTCCCTCACCTGTTCCCTTATGCTGAGCACCCAGTAGTTCCCTCGAGGAAAGGTTTGTCCTGTGAGAGCGAGTGGACGCTGATGTGAGGTTTGCTTGAGGAGTTTCCATCCGTTGTGGCATCGTTCAGGCGGTGTTGGACAACGGATGAGTGAGTCACCTTCCGTCCTGGAATCCGCCCAGATGCTGGAGCGTCACACCAAACCGAATAGGCCGGTCTCAGTCCTAATTCCCCTGTTGCTTGTCATATGCGTGTGAATGCTCTTCTACTTCCCTCGCCTTCTTCTTCCCTTCTGTGTCAAATGATTCGTGGCTGTTTTTGTGAAAAAAATAAAATAAAATAAAATAAAATAAAATTTCCTCGTTGTTTTAGGATTACTATTTGTAAAAATTTAGGGTGTTACATTTTGGTATCAGAGCAGACCGAAAGGCCCAAGGCCAAGGTATGCTTACCGAGTGTAAGCGGTTGTGTGTTTTCTGACTAAATGGTCATAATTGTTGTGATGTTAGTTGAACCTGATTGATATTGGCTTGAGGATGGGAGGTTGTTTCCTCCTGGTCCGATTGTGTGTGTAACCTGGAAGAATGATATAATGTGCTAAGCTATTGAATGTTAGACTGGAAAACCCGATCGGTAGTAAGTGGCTCGGTATACTTATCCTCGAATGTCGATTTCAGGATAAGGAATGACGCATCGCCAAAGCATGGAGGCTATAGCCACAGCATTCCAACGCTTTGCGGACGTGTTTGAGAGGCAGGGCCAGACTCGAGCTGAGGATGGCCACGTGCTGGACCGCTTCCTGAAGAGGAAGCCGAGTGAGTTTCAGAGGGGACGTAATCTGGAAGCAGCTTTAAATGGACTCAGGAAGTGGAAAGGATTTTTGGGGGTCTTCGTTGTACCGAGGCCCAAAAGGTGGAATGTGTAGTGTATATGCTACGAGATGAAGCGGAGAACTGGTGAAAGATAGCCAGAAGCCGATTCCCTGATGATGAAGCTCAGCTGACATGGAACGATTTTAAGACATGCTTCTTAGAGAAATACTTCCCCGACACAGTGAGGAGTCGGAAGGAGCTGGAGTTTATGGAGTTGAAGCAAGGCTCCATGACTGTGGAAGAATACGCGACAAGATTCGAGGAGTTGTGCCTATTCTACCCACCCTTCCAACAACCTGGGACGGAGAGCTCGAAGTGCCTTAAGTTTGAGAATGGATTAAGATCAGATGTTAAGAGGGCCTGCAGATACCATGAGATACGGAGTTTCCCTGCATTGGTGAATAAATGTAGGATATTTGAAGAAGATGACAAGGCCCACTCGGGCCAGAGCAACAGAGCCAACCAGTATTTGAGGCCTCAGCAGTCACGTTTCAAGAGGCCAGGGAACGTAGGAAGAAATGAACCCTTCACTAGATTTCAGGGTCGCGGTAACCGAGGGAGACAGATGAGTGGACGACCCAGGTACGGTAAGTGCTTTAAATATGGTGGCGACCACTTTGCTCAGAGTTGCAATGATACCGATGTTAAGTGTTTTCACTGCGGGAATAGGGGACACATTCGCCCTGACTGCCCCCAGCTCCGTCAAACAAATGCTAGTGTGCGTCAAGGAGGGTTCCAGGTAAAGAGCAATAGGAATGATGGACAAAACTCACGGGGCGGAAACAACAGAGCTAGAGAGAATATGATGGTTGCCCCAAATATCAGGAGGAGAGACACCGACCAACCAGCCACTGGAAGAGTCTACGCCATCAACGCAGAAGAAGTCGCACAAGCAAATGACTTAGTACAATGTAAGTGCTCACTCGGTAGATACACACTTAGTGTAGTTTTTGATTCTGGAGCTACCCACTCCTTCATAGCTGATGATTGTGTAAAACGTTTGAAATTACCGACCGTGGAAATGGATCGGATTTTGGAAGTAGCCAATCCGACTGGTCCTAAGGTACTAACCTCGTCAATGTGCAAAGAAGTGACGTTCGAATTGTGTGATCGGAGTTTCACTTTCGACTTGGTGTGCATACCCTTGAAGGATCTTGATATCGTACTCGGGGTAGATTGGCTTTCAGCCAACGAGGTGTTAGTGGATTGCAGAAACCGAAGGATAATTTTCCCGAGACAGCACCATGAGGACTGCACAGCACAAGGTATAACTCAACTATTCATGATGCTTTGTCTAACCGAGGGAGAGAGTAAAACCCGAGTGAACGAAATCCCGATTGTCTGTGAATTTCCAGAATTGTTCCCTGAAGACGTACCGAGTGTCCCTCCCAATAGGGAAGTCGAATTCTCTATAGACTTAGTCCCTGGGGCCGAGCCAGTCTCCAGTGCACCCTATAGAATATCCTCAACTGAATTAGCCGAGCTGAAGAAGCAAGTGGATGAGTTACTCAGAAAACAGTTCATTAGACCGAGTGTATCACCATGGGGCGTACCGGTACTACTTGTTAAGAAGAAGGACGGCAGCATGAGACTTTGCATAGATTACTGACAGTTAAACAAACTCACAATTAAGAATCGGTATCCACTACCCAGAATTGATGATTTAATTGACCAACTGCGTGGAGCCTCAGTCTTCTCAAAAATCGACTTACGATCGGGATATCACCAAATCCAAGTAAAGGACTCGGATATCCCAAAAACTGCCTTTAAGACTCGGTATGGCCACTACGAGTATGTAGTGATGCCGTTCGGTGTGACAAACGCCCCTGCTATCTTCATGAATTACATGAACAGCATATTCCACCCCTATTTAGACCGATTCGTAGTTGTTTTCATTGATGACATCCTAGTCTATTCTAAGACTTCCGAGGAGCATGAAGAACACCTCCGAACGGTACTCCAAGTGTTAAGGGAGAAGCAGTTGTTCGCGAAGCTTTCAAAGTGCGAATTCTGGATGAATAAGATCCACTTCCTCGGACATGTAATTTCCGAGCAAGGTGTCTCGGTGGACCCTTCGAAGGT
Organism: Clitoria ternatea; assembly: GCA_037962975.1. Lineage (NCBI taxonomy): Eukaryota > Viridiplantae > Streptophyta > Magnoliopsida > Fabales > Fabaceae > Clitoria > Clitoria ternatea. Next base: position 48,632,145 of record CM075673.1, read on the forward strand.
GACAGCTATAATGGCATGGGAGAGACCCAAGTCGGTCTCGGAGATAAGGAGTTTTATGGGCCTGGCAGGTTATTATAGAAGGTTCATTGAAGGTTTTTTTAAGCTGGCGTTACCACTAACTAAATTGACTCGGAAAAGCATTCCCTTCGTGTGGAGTCCCGAGTGCGAGAGCAGCTTCCGAGAGCTGAAGAACAAGTTGACAACTGTGCCAGTGCTGGCATTACCCGACTTACAAGAAAGCTTTGTAGTTTATTGTGATGCATTAGGACTCGGATTAGGATGTGTGCTCATGCAGAGAGATCAAGTGATAGCGTATGCCTCTCGGCAATTGAGACCTCACGAGCAGCATTATCCGACCCACGATTTGGAGTTGGCAGCTGTGGTGTTCGCACTAAAAATTTGGAGGCATTATTTGTACGGGTCCAGATTTGAAGTATACAGTGATCACAAGAGCCTTAAATACCTATTTGACAAAAGAGAGCTGAACATGAGGCAGAGGAGATGGATAGAATTCTTAAAGGACTACGATTTCGAGCTGAAATACCATCCGGGTAAGGCAAATGTCGTTGCTGACGCGTTGAGTCGGAAATCCCTCCATATGGCAACAATGATGGCAAGAGAAGTGGAGTTGTTGGAGCAGTTCCGAGACATGAACTTACATGTTGACACCCCCTCCTCTCGGAAAATAGCAATCGGTACGTTAAGAATCGCCAATGAATTCCTGAAGTCCGTGTACGAGCAGCAGCAGTCAGACTCTTACTTGGCTGAGATGAAGAAGACGTAGGCCAAGGGAAAGGATTTGTCCTTGACCGAGGGATCAGATGGGATCTTCCGAGTGAAAGACAGGATATACGTGCCGAGTGAGAAAGGATTAAGGAAAATGGTGCTTGGCGAAGCTCATAAGAGCCTCCTCAGTATTCACCCGGGTACCACGAAGATGTACCATGACCTGAAGAAACAGTTCTGGTGGCCCGGACTAAAGAGGAATGTGGCAGAATACGTGGCTCGGTGTATTACTTGTCAGAAATCAAAAGTGGAGCACCAGAAGCCGTACGGTACAATGCAGCCCCTGGAGATTCCCATATGGAAATGGGACTCGATTGCTATGGATTTTGTCATGGGATTGCCCAAAAATCGAGCGGGCCATGATGCGATTTGGGTCATTGTTGACCGACTGACGAAGAGTGCACACTTCCTGCCTGTGAACATAAAGTACCCGATGCATAAATTGGCACGGATTTACGTTCATGAGATTATCCGACTGCATGGTATACCAACTTCCATCGTATCGGATAGGGATCCTAGGTTCACGTCCCGGTTTTAGACCAGCCTGCATCAAGAAATGGGCACTAAACTTTGGCTTAGTTCTGCCTACCACCCCCAATCGGATGGACAATCCGAGCGGACGATTCAAAGTTTAGAAGACTTATTAAGAGCGTGTGTGTTAGAGCACGGAGGAGATTGGGAGCAGTACCTCTCTTGATTGAGTTTACGTACAATAACAGCCATCATAACAGCATTGGCATGGCACCCTACGAAGCACTATATGGACGAAGGTGCCGAACCCCACTTTGCTGGTCAGAAACGGGTGAGAGTCTGCTATTGGGACCAGACATTGTGAAGCAAACCACAGAGCAGATCCGAGTGATACAGGGAAAAATGAAGGCATCTCAAGACAGGCAGAAGAGTTACCATGACAACCGCACCAAACCATTGGAATTTTCAGTCGGAGACAGAGTGTTTTTAAGGACTTCTCCGAGTAAAGGAGTCGGACGAGCCTTGAAAGGCGGAAAGTTAAGCCCTCGATACATTGGACCTTATGAGGTGTTGGAACGAGTCGGCACCATGGCATACCGAATAGCATTACCGACCCACTTATCCCGATTGCACAACGTATTTCATGTGTCTCAACTAAGGAAGTATCTACATGACCCCAGTCACACAATGCCTGACGATGAAGTGGAAGTGAAGGAAGACCTGACCACTGTGACTACACCGATCAGAATCATGGACCGATCGGTGAAGCGTTTGAGAAACAAAAACATACAGCTGGTAGAAGTGGAGTGGCAACAAGGCAAGACTACCTCTCGTACCTGGGAACGCGAAGACACCATGAGGCAGCAGTACCCCGAGTTGTTTGCTAAGGTGAGTTACCGACTGAATTTCAAGGACGAAATTCTTTTGAGTGGGGGAGAACTGTAACATCCCAGTTTTGAAGTTAGATACCGAATAAAAATTAAATAATAAGAAAATTGAAAGTAAAGTAAAGAATTAGTTGTTAATCATAATCAATATAGCTTGAGAGTTAATGACAAGTTAATTGGACTTAATTGATGGGATGTGGCTGTCTGTGATTGGCGGAAGGTGTGAGTGGACTGCGACTCACGCTTTCCCATCCCACTCCTTCCCCTCACATGCGTATATAGGTGCGTATTCAGTATCACCGTGGGTGCAAAAAACTTCTCCCACTACTCCATTCTCTCTTCTTCGTCTCCATCTTCTTTCCTTTCCCCTGTTTCTGTTCGTCACGACGACAGTGCGGGAAGAAGGTCAGAGCCCCGGCAGGTGAAGGACGATCGTTGAAGCAGAGGAAGAACAACACCCCAACTCCGAACCAAGTGCAGAGTACGACGGAGTGGAGAAAGGCTGAACGAATCAGTAGAAGGGCGTCAGATTCAACGTCGAAGAGCAGAAAAGCTTCTTGAAGTCCCTTTCGTAGGTAGGGGGCGCTTGCATGTTAAATGCATGGTCCACGAACGGTACCGGATGAATGTACTGCTTGAGTGTATGTGCATGTGTTTGTGATGATTAGATCCTATGCATGATTGAAGATTCTGGATTCCGTGTGTTTTATAGTGGTTAAACAGTAAATGCTTGTAATCTAGATGGTGGTGAAGTAGTATGTTAGTATTGATAATAACGAATGATATGCATGGTTCTATCTTTGTTAACACTGTGAGAATATGAATGTGTGCTTGTTAGTTGATTTGTCAGATGCTATTACTTGATTGCTGATGGTTGAACATATTGGTGTAAATAATAAAGCGAATAACGATTGCATTGAATCTGTTCCTACTTAATGGTTACGAAGGAGGTATCGGTGGTGTGATGACGCTTGTTGGTAAATGCATTTAGCTGCATGTGTAAGAGTGGGGCGACCCGTGGAAGGTCAAGAACCCCGAGGGAATGACTTCCAGTTACATACCTCGGCTAGATTCCGAAGGAGCTCGTGGTAGCCGTAGGAGCTAGAGAAGAGTCTCGAGACGCCAATGGGAGGCCGGTACCACGCGGGAAGAGCTGAAGGACGAGGGGCCAGGAGAGGGGACAACTGTAACTGAAAGTCATCACTTGAGTCGGATCCGCAGGCATGCATGTAGATATGAGGTTGATTAGAGTAGTACGTATAACGTGTGTGGAGTGTTATGAATGATTTCCGAGTGTGGGGAATACCTGTGTGTGTTGTATGTGTGTCTCAAATGTCATTTTGTCGTGCCTAACCTTAATTAATTTGAAAACGATTGAATGGATGTGAATGTGCATACTGACACTGATACCGAGTCCTTGATTGTCATTTTACATATAAAAGCTCACCCCTACAATGGCTACACTTTCAGTGAACATCTCTCGGAAGGAAGAATGAAGGAGGAGCCGAGTGCAGGACAATGAATCCGAGCGCTATTGGAACATATATCTACATGTGTATATGTATATATGTATAAATACTGTGTATAACGTTTTGTTAAGCCTTGGCCGGCTCATGTTTTGGTTTTAGTCCTTACGCTAAAACTTGACAGCTTAGGATAACAGAAGTCATGATGAAGTTCTTGTAATTATATGAATGCTTTCATTTATATATGTATATGTTGTGTGTTCTTCTATACTGTAAGTGATGTTGAGCGGTGAAGAGGACTGTATGAGAATGTCTTATGAGCGTAGGGTAATTATAATCCGAGTGATTAAATGGTAGTACGCCGAGTGAGTCAGTCACTATTCCCCGAATAATTATAGGCCTGAGGATTTCCGAGTAAAAGTAAGTATGAAATCCTGAGTGAGGAAGAATTGGTATTCCCGAGTGAAAATCTCGAGTGATTCCCCTCTGAGAGAGGAGCTCGAACGGTGGTTTAGAATGGATTGGATCTTAAGTGTAAGGCATCGGTAACCCGAGTGAAAGATGTAAGTCCGAGTGAGAAGGAGTTCTGGAATCCGAGTGGGATAACCCTTAGTTCCCGAGTAGAGTTTAAGTGTCACCGTATGGTTAAAATTGGAAGGCTAAGTTATGGAGTTCCGAGTGACTAGAATGGTTTGCCCAAGCGTGAGGACTCACGCTGGAGCGAGTAGGTGTCAGTATGGAACACCGCCCAAATACCCTTCCCCTCCGTTGTTACGTTAATGCGTCCCAGACAACGGTGTTGACCCCTACTTAGGCGTTGTGGTTGAGTCCGCCCAGACGTTGTCATACCTAGTTGAATTGGGCGGAATGAGTTCAGGCCCCCCTTTCCTCCACAAACTACTACACATGTGCATCTCCCTTCTCCTTCCCTCACCTGTTCCCTTATGCTGAGTGCCCAGTAGTTCCCTCGAGGAAAGGTTTGTCCTGTGAGAGCGAGTGGACGCTGATGTGAGGTTTGCTTGAGGAGTTTCCATCCGTTGTGGCATCGTTCAGGCGGTGTTGGACAACGGATGAGTGAGTCACCTTCCGTCCTGGAATCCGCCCAGACGCTGGAGCTCTAACATCCTAGGTTATTTTTGCATTTATTTTTATTCAAACAATTACCTCTTACGATAAATTTTCCTTTTCTTGAAAATTAAACGATATTTAGTGAAAAAGCATTTATTTTTACTGACTTATTCAAGTGACAGCAGTCACAGTTAGATTAATTAAATGAGGTCTAGAAAAGAAAAGCAAGTTAATTTAAACACAACGGATGGGAGAAAGGGAAATCAGGGTTTCTCGCTTGAGCGAGGCCCCTACTCGTCTAAGCGAGATTCCGGACTCTCGCTTAAACGAGGTTCTATTCGCTTGAGCGAACACCTTTCACACATCGGATTATACAAAACATGCAACCGGACTCCCAAAATTTCACTCTAAAAATGGTTCTGTGAACCCAAAGAGTTACCATAGCTACCATGAAAGCATATGCAAATAACAGTGATATATTTTAAAATATAGGTTTACATCCGATCCGGTCTTAATTAAACACAGTTAATAATAATACTAAGAAGTTCTTATACACACATATGACTCTATAGAGAGTCACTCAAAGTCACTCGGACCCTGGCACCGTTCTCCCCCTTGGCGCGACTCCATGGCTCCTTCCCCCTCCCTGTCTCTGGTTACTAAAAAAATAAGGCAAGGGTGAGTGTTTGGCATTGTAATTAATATAGAATGGAACCTAAAAATATACATGCATATTTATACATACACATAAAGCACCACTTGTAAGTAAGCATACCGAAACATAGTGTATTACATACAGTAACTATATTAAACCAACTACACAATTCCATCACATTCATCACGATCACAACTGACTCTCATACAATCTGACTCCTAGTATCCGGATACTAAAGGATTGGCCTTCAGCTGGGGGTCCTACTTGACACCCCGTGAACCCTGCTTGGTTCACCGAGTCCTGCTTGACTCTCCACCTCGACCACTGGGTCCTACTTGACCATTGGGTAGCTCAACTGGGCACGAAAACCACGGGAGCCGGAAATGAGGGGCTATCATATACCGTCGGCCATCCCATACCACATAATCATTCAACAGTTTACCTTTCACATAATAATATCAATTCCTCATCACTCGGGTAGCCTGCTTGCTAACCCGACGTCACATAACGCTGATCACTTCAACATTAGATATCACAAGATCATAACATGATAAACTCCACCACACCCGATTTTCCAATAATTAATGAACCCAGTCACACATGCACAAGCATAAACACACAACTACGTTTAGCAACATTTTCCTTAACCTGTTTATATTACCTCAATGACCTGAATAAGAAGCGAGTCCTATTCTAATTAATTATAACCCGAACACCCCCTTACTTTGGTTCCACGCTTCGATGATCTGTTCTCTGTGTCGATTCCTTCCTCTGAGCACTGGTTTCGCAGTCTCAACTCCGTCACTCAGTCTTCCGTTGCTTATCCTACTACCTGCGGATCATAAAGTACAGCTCGTCACTTCAACGCCCTTAGTTCATGGACTGCATTTGGGCTCACACTCACCAGAGGAGTGGAGAACAGCCACGAATATAGCCATGCATGGCCCTTAACAGCCAAAGAATAAAAGGAATAAGGGAATCACAATTGGAACGGATCAGTAGACTCACCTTGAAGCCTCGATCACAGGAATGGGGTTCAATTGAAGTTTAGACACAAATGGAGTCCCTCTCCAGCGCATGCAAATCAGCGTTAAGAGAGGAAAGAAAAATGAAAGAGAAGGAACAGACCAACAGCAAAGGTAACTTGTAAATAATGAAGAGGGAAGGAAGAGAATCTCCTTATATATATGTATAGCTCATGGGCAAGATCGTCTTTTCCTTTATTTTATTTGTATTCTTACTAAATTTAATCAATTTCACTATATTAAACTATTGCATAGTTATCAAATCAATTACACTTATTTATTCCCACAACGTTTAATTATTCACAATTCTCTAATACTTCGCAAGAGTATAGGCCCAATATGAATATCGGCCCCCGACGTCCTAACTTAGTGTTCATACCTCGGAAATCCGAGCTACAACCTGAGAGATCGGATACCTTATCCGTGCTCACCTCTTGGTTACCTACATCCGTTGTTTCAGTCATTATGAGGTTAATCCGGGCTATGACCCCGTGTGAGGCGCTCTCCTCACAAAGGTTGGACCAGACCACCTAACTCTATCCGCTCTTCTCCTACACTCCCGATCTTTAACTCTGCCTGCTCGCGCTTCAGAGACCGATCTCGACACCGGCTTTCTTATCTCTGGCTAAGACAGAACAAATATTAAATAAAACTTCTAAAACATTTACTAATCATTTCCCATTTCTTATAATTCTCATTAAAACATCAGGGATGTTACAGGAGCGTCACACCGAACCGAATAGACCGGTCTCAGTCCTAATTCCCCTGTTGCTTGTCATATGCGTGTGAATGCTCTTCTACTTCCCTCGCCTTCTTCTTCCCTTCTGTGTCAAATGATTCGTGGCTGTTTTTGTGAAAAAAAATAAAATAAAATAAAATAAAATTTCCTCGTTGTTTTGGGATTACTATTTGTAAAAATTTAGGGTGTTACACCACTCACCTTAAATTCAACAGAATCATCAAGTATCTAATAGGCATTAAGGTCTGCTATGAGGTTTTGATTATAACGTTAATTCTTCATTCTCTATTGTTTATTTATACATATATATATATATATATATATATATATATATTATCTACATATTACAATTGCATTATCACAATTTAGAATAACCCCTTTCCCATTCACACATGCAGATGCAGATCTATATATATAATATAATTAAACTATAGATTCATTTCATAATCTGTAAACATTTAAGCAAGACAAATAAAAAAAGTCAATGAGCATATACACACTTTCGATCAGACAATGCCAAACATTTTGCAAGGAGACTAGAAAATAGAAAACCCAATTATTGCAGAAGCATTCCTGTCTGTTCAGCAGCTTGAATTATCGTCCTCCCAAGCAAATTGGATACAGTAAAATAGGGTAGGTAACAAAGCAAAATGGATAATTCAAATGCATTTTATTTGTTTTAATGTTATGGCCCAGAACACAGTGGAAGGAAACAGGGGTACAGATAGGAATCCCATGGGCGTGAGCCATACCTAGAAGCCTCCAGGTGCGCGAGAGAAAGAGCCAGCAGGATCACGGCACAGGCTAGGGAGTGACAGGTACGATACATTCACGCGTGGGGGGTCATAATGCATGGGCGTGTATACGCCCCATGCAGCGTGCTGACGCGCACTGGTGTAAGGGAGTTACAACGTCCAGGAACAACAAGGTAAGCAAGCACTACTATGCCATGAGGACGTGTTAACGCGCAAGAAAGAGGAAGAAAAAGTCAGAGTCGGCGTCCACAGGGGGCTGATCACGCGTGCAGATTGCGTATGCACGCCCATGACAGTATTATTTTGCTGGTATTCACATCCTTGTACCTGCACACACTTTACCCAACCTGTAGGACCTCGATAATGATCATTTTAAGGCCTAGTGCTACCAAATTTTGGGGACCCCATATTTACCTCATCTCTATACTAATGACAAAAAAAAATCCATTTGGTGAAATTTCCAAAGTATGAACAAGAAATACAAGAATACTCATTTTAGCCTCTATATGAACAACCTAAGGTACAATTTGGTCAGATGTATTGCAACTCTCTAAATGGATATGCAGACCAACCTAACAAGCATATTCTGATATACCTAGGTTGTTTGAGGGTTCTATTCCCTCACAGGGTATTTTTGACCCCTTAAGTTTCACTAAACCCATGTAGCTAGTGACCTCACATTTACACAAATTCAAATATGAACACGTCAAAGTCTACTCGTAACACTCCCCTATATGTATCCAGCAGCAACTACCTAGCTCAGTGCCCATTTATTCTATTTGTAATCTGTACAAATAAGACATCACAGCATAAGACACCCTTTTCAATCATGCCTTATTTAAATACTCGTTAACTGAGCACAGCCAAATCTGTCCACAACATTCTTAACGCCATTATATAAAAGGCTCAATGCCAATTTCGATGCATCACATTCCACTAAATAAATCACAATGCAGTCACTACACAAAACATATTAGTGTTTCTCAAGGATCCAATTGTCACACATAACCTGCCCATGAGTATAATTGCCATATATTTATAAACAATAATGGCTCTGTGCCAAATGCATTCAAATCAGAAAACAACATATCTACTCTTCAAGTGCAATACTCGTATATACATACTTTTGTTTTTCTCAATTATTCTTCATCCAAATCACACATTAAAGTATCATTCCAACTGGCATTTATCACAAGGAAATTCAAGTTCATAATCTAGCCATAACCATTAAAAATTAAGGCTGACACACAAACAACTACATCAACATATGCTTTTTTATATATATATACACACACACACACACACACACACATATATATATATATATATGAATAAATATAGACACAAGTATGTCCATTTTGGCTGTACAATGCATTTCTGTTTCCGGATCTCCAAATCAGCTTAGCCCCTACAAATTTACTGAAATATCCACCATTTTCAAAGGGGTGAGTACTAATCAAATAATAAATAGAAATTCAATAAACAGTGCACCTTTCTCATCGTTTAACACAAGTCAATACACCACATCATTAAGCGCAACGACACGATATCTTTATAGAAGCAAACTCAACCATCCTCAATAATATAAGCACTAAGGCTTTTAAGATTAAATCACACATCTCCAAAATACCATCCATACCTTCATCGACTACTTCATCGACTACACATAACCAACATTGCGTACCAATGCAATATATGCATGTCATGGTCTTTGAAAACTTTTCCTTCATTTGTGCATAAAATAATGAAATACAGATCCAACAAAGAAAATACGAGCAAGTGCCAAGACAACCCACTCAGTGAATCTTAGCACTATAATCGAGGGGCATCTGGGTAACCACACAGTGAATCTCAGCACTATAAACGGTGGCACCCGAGGACTACTAGTGAATCTCAGCATTATAGGCGGTAGCCTCAAAGGCAACAAGCTATAGACTACACAGTGAATCTCAGCACTATATGATGACAGTCTCTTCAGCAAATCTTAATGCTGGAAATGCACATGATGTCATGTAAATGCAATATGCATATGATGCGAATCACAGCGCATATCAATAGTTCAACTCAACATCATAGCCTACTCCTTCTGAACCATTTCAATAACAATCATCATCCATCACAATTTGCCACACGGCCCGATAAGTATCACATCACATCACATATAACATCACCAACAAATTTAGCAAACATCATATTTCCATCGCATATTAGATTACACGTTTACATATAATCACACTATATCTATCTATCTATCTATATATATATATATATATATATATATATATATATGTCATCTAACACAATTCAATGTTAATCACGAATGAGTACTAAGCCAATCCAATCACATGGATATTTTTTTAACTAAATTATAACATTTAGATGCCAAGCAATCAAGTTATAAAGTATCCTTTCGTTACCAATTACTAGTCAAAAACATATCTATATATACATAAAAAATTTAAATCTCAATCAAACCCATGATCTCGGAAATTAATTCCCTAATCATTATTTGACTAGTAATCCCCTCGGTACGTTAAACGTACCTAGACCTAACTTATTCCTTTAATTATACTTCCAATCCACAATTTGACAAACGCGAAAATCCTAAAAACCATATATTCGACACTTTAAATGCTTCCCGAAGCTTCCGGTCGCTAATACCATAATTAATAAAATTTTAGACATTGGTTTGAGTTATCAGAACTCACGGGAATCAAAAACAGTACCAATTCTTACTCTAATCATTGCCTGAGCAACAATAGCGTTAAATAAAAATTTCCAAAACATCATTCCGCTTGCCGATGACTTCCCGATTTGGTTCTGATGCTCCATGCACCAACTGATGGCTTCTGAAATAACTTCCCAAGTGCCATAAGCTACGAATTGTAGGTTTGGATAGTTCCTTCCATGGTGTCACACGCCTATAGTTTGAGAGGAGAAAGAAACGAAAATCAGATCCCATGCATACAACAGAGACTTCATGGAATGAAAGATGAGAAGAGATCAAATTTAATCATTTTATTCACCTTAAGAGTGATGGTACCGTGATGGTATAGAATTGAGGAATAAGGAATGTAACTCTTCCTACACATACCTTGGAACGAGGAACACTTGAACTGAAGAAGCTATAGTGGAGGTGAAGGCACAATGAGGCAATGGTGGAGGAGAAAAAGACAACCGAGAAGGGAGGGAGAGTACTGAGAAAATAGAGAGAGAGCATGGTGGTATGTGTGTTCAGCGTAATGGAGAAAGAGTTTAAGAGGAAAATAAAATGAAAAGAATTATTAAGAACAGAAAAAAATTAAAGAATTAAGAGGAATTGAAGGAAGGAAGTATTAAAACTATAGGTTGTAATATAGTTAACCTGAAATAAAATTTTAAGAAAGAATTAACTAAATTAATTGATCGTATCAGGCCAGATCCAGGTAGATAAATTAATTTGATTCTCGACTCCTTAGGCCATTCTGGAAATTTAAATCAAGATTTAGGAGTTAATAAAATTAATTATTGAATTAGATTAGTATAGTCATTTAATTTAATTTAACTAAACAAATACTAGTTAACTTAACTAGTATTATTCTAAACACTGTTTTTCCAATAATTCCCATAATTTATTTTATAAATTTAACTATTAAATTCCTCAATAAAAAAATTATTTTATTTTATTTTATTATTTTTTTAGGATGTTACATACATCACATACCATAATATCATTAACAACATACACATCAGTCAACGAGTCTAAAACACAACTAACTCTTATATATACATAGCAGACTCCTAGTATCCGGATACTAAAAAGGATCGGCTTTTAGCTGGGGGTCCTACTTGACACCCTGTAGACCCTGCTTAGTCCTACTTGACTCTCTACCTCAACCAATGGGTCCTACTTGATCATTGGGTAGCTCAACTGGGCACAAAGGCCACGGAAGCCAAAAAACGAGGGGCTACACATACCGTCGGCTGTCCTCCACCATATAATCACGTAATCAGTCATATAACATAAGCATAACTATACAATCCCTCCACTGGAAGCCTGTCAGGAGCCGCTCCTTGACTGTGCCAATGCACTGGCGACCACTCCCCGCCCTCAACAGTGTCTCACCATTTAACATATAGTTCAATATTCAATTATCTCAATACGGCTAAATATCCTCAATCTCAATTATCGAATATACCACATCATACAAACACATATCATATGATCAACATAGTGTCATTGCAATCATCAATTTAACATAGGTAATCACATTGTTCATTTTCATCAACCTTTAAACCATTCTAATCATATTAAATCATCATATATATATCATCAATTCTCCATTAATCATCAATATGAACCATCATTATCTTTAACTTACCGACACATTACCTTATTAGTTCGTCTTCGGCTCACTACACCAAAATCATTATCATGCTTTAAATCAATGATATATATATTTCTATAAGAATGATTATCAATCATAGTAATACTCATGATATCCCTTCACCTAAATACACCACACCTATATATATATATACAGACACGTTTATTTATTAATCCATACCGTACTTCGTAAATTCATGTCTTACTCCATCAACCAATTGAGACAATCTATTTATTTCAAAACACTATTTCCCTAATTATAATGTATGTAATACCGTCATTCTTTGATCACATACTCATTTATTTCTAAACTACCATTTTCATTACCTCGTACTTATCATTACGCTTTTTGCCTTATAAAACTACCATTTTCTTCTACTCCGTTATTCCTTATTCTTGTTTCATATTACACTTTTGCTTATTATGGTAAACAGTTAATTATCTCCTAGTGTCATACTCTAGCATATCTTTCAATCATCATTTCATCCCAATTATAATTTACTACAAAGTATCTCAAGTTCTTTTTTGTATTCACTAGCAACAACTATTCAATTTAATTCGTAATACATTAAGGTGGCTATCTCAAATCTTTTTCCTATACATCATTTGTATGACTATATTTCTATATTAACCTTAATCCAACCTACCCCCTTACATCGATTTCGAGCTTTCCAAATCTTCCAATCGATTGTCAGGTTCTTTCTGAAATTCACCGAACTCATTTCCATTTCTGATCCCTGATTTCGAGTTCCACTGCCTTGAATGACCTTTTGAAACTTTGTTTGGAATCTTGATCCCCACAAGTCTATAACGCACTTAACCTTAAGAATTCACTTCTGTTTCAGCTTTTAATTTTGATTCGCAATGCTGATGCTACGCGTCACACTGACGTTACGCGTCAACTCATTAATTCGCACATGACACTACGCGCCACAGCCACGCTAAGCGTCAATGCTCCTGATGCCACTTCCTTTAAAATTATTTTTAAATCCAATAATTCACTTTACCTCCCTTAATTCCCATAATTTTAAATCAAAATTCATTTAATTATTTATCCTAATTATTAAATACTAGGGATGTTACAATAATAATAATAAGGTGGCAAAGCCGACCATTATATTTAGTAATATAAATGATGAAATTTAAATAAATAAAGAAAATTAAGGAGGATAAGGCGGCAAGGCCGACCATTATGCTCAATAATAGAAGTAACAAAAATTTAACAAGAATTAAACTACTAAGAACGGCGGCAGAGCCGGCCATTATGCTTGATAATAATTATTTATAATAATAGTAAAAATAATAATAATAAAATAATAATAATAATAATAATAATAATAATAATAATAATAATAATAGCAGTGATATAGTTGGTGATAATAATAATTCTTGGTTTCATTTTGTTAGGTATCAGGGTTAACGTGTTGAGGACAAATATGACGATTTGGATAGTAGTTCACACTTCAAAATAATCATTACAAACTTTTGGACCCAACATGAATTTACATAATAAAGGCCACGTGCCCGTCCATCCTTATATCCTTATTTATAACGTTTTTCGAAACTTATTCACTAGAATCCACATAGACACTGTCGCGACCGGGATCGCGACGGCACGGTCGACCCTCAAAACGATTTTTGAAAATGATGAACAGGTAGTCGCCACCAATATTTTTAGGATAAAATACCGGGAAAACCTTTAATTAAAGCATTGGTCAAAAAATGAGATTCCAGATCCGGGAGTCTAATTACAGGTGAGGAAGGTATTAGCACCTCACAGCTGTCCGTTATAAAAACGGTTACCTCAATTTGATAGCACGTATTATAATTAACCCAATAATTATTTTAAGTTTTCCATGAAAAGAAAATATACGAGACGACAAAATATATAAAAATAAACAGAAATAAACACGGAATATTTACATGAGATTAACAGGACGTCTCATCCAAATTAAACTCGCTCCACCCTTTAAAAAAATGAGATTAACAGGACGTCTCGTCCGAATTAAACTCGCTCCTCCTTTTTTAAAATAGAAAAAATAAAAATTGTAATGATAATAACTACAACAATAATTACACCTTTTATGTTAACTTAAATAGAATGTGTGAAGCACTCATTTTTATTAATATTTATCAATCAATAAAGATTAATTGATAATTGAAAAGGAAGACAAAATCACCGAATAACAATTAATTTAGCAGAAAATAAAATAAATATAAGTATTAAAAATAAGGGGAAGAGTGGGACCGGTGTGGTGAGAAAGGAGTTGGATGGTGTTGTGGGCTTGAGGTCCTGGACAGAGAGGAAAGAAGGGATTTTTAAGAAATGATGTGGTTTTTTAGTGGAGGAGGACAGTGTTTGGAGAAGGAAACAAGGGCAGTGAGATGTTGAGTGAGGAGAGAAGGGGACGGTGTGGGGCAGAGTAGAGAGCTGTATGGTTTTGGGTGAAGAGAGAGAGAGCCGTGTGGTATATATATGGGTTGGAAGGAGAGGGGAAACAGTATGGTGAGGGCTGTGTAGAGAAAAATGGACTATTGATATACAGTGTTGTGGAGAGAAGGAGCTGGAGAGTGAGAGGAGGAAGGGGACAGAATGAGGTGAGGTGAGGGAGAGTACGGTTTAGGGCGGTGTGGAAAGTGGAGTGAGGTGAAGGCTGTGAGGAAGGTGAAGACGGTGTCTTGGGGCAGTGTGGAGAGGACAGTATTAAAGGGGGGCGGTGTTGAGGACAGTGTGTAGGGAGCGATGTTTGAGGTCGGTGTGAGGCAAGGAAGAGGATGATATGGGGGAAAGTAAAGTGGGACGGTGTAGAGGGTACTGTGAGGAAGATTTGGGGCGGTGTTTAAGAAGAGGATGTTAGGCAGTGAGAGGGCGGTGTGGAGAACGGACTAGGAAGGAGGTTTGGGCGGTGTGTGGGGCGAGTGGAGAACGGACTGGGAAGGAGGTTTGGGCGGTATGTGGGGCGAGTGGAGAACGGACTGGGAAGGAGGTTTGGGCGGTGTGTGGGGCGGTGTGGAGAGCGGACTGGGAAGGAGGTTTGGGGACAGTGTGTAAGGGGGCGGTGTTGAGGACGGTTGAAAAGTGGATGAGGGAGAAAGTTTGGTTTTTTTTTTGGGTTCTCTTCAATGACTCTTCCAGCATCCTTTCTTCTTCCTTCGCTTGCTGTATTTATAGAGCATTTGAGAAGCACGTTGATTGCCTGAACAGGAACAGAGACAGCCTGGCTGCCAATTAGTGAAGTTTTTTTTAACATTTCCTCCTTGTCTTATTGTCAACCGCCCCTTGAAATTGTCAAACAACTTGCATGGCGGTGTTGGCAACAGCCTGGATTTTTGACAATTAAGCAAAATGAAGGCTGGTGGCAATTCTTTATCACTTTCCACCTTGTCTTATTGCCAACTACCCTCCGTAATTCAAGGATCCACTTGGATAGTGGACATCCAACTCAGCAAGATGAAAATCCGAGAGAAAGTGATGAAAATCCGAGTGAGGAAGACAGAATTCCGAGTGAAATGACTCGAGTCAGCTTCTCAATCGGTATTTATCCATATTGGGAGTGAGTTCCGAGTGGAATGAAGCATTTCCAATGGTAAACCGAACAAAAACACACCTTTCCGAGTGAGAATTGCTCGGTATGAGGTTGCTGTGAGACACTCAGTCGGAGCCGAGTGGAAAATGACTCGGAACTGACTGAAATGGTTGCAATGGGCTCGGTAATTGGCTTGAGGAGGATTAACTAGCTGAATTGCCAGTCGGTTCCGAGTGAGCATTGGTTCGGACTTAAGTGAGAGTGGTGAGCCAGCTTTGGGTGAAAATTGGTGGTTCGGGCTTGGTGAAAACGAGCTCAGTGATGTTTAAATATGGCTCGGAAATAAATGGAATGAAGGGTGATGGCTCGGAGCCGACTGAAAATGGAAGGGACTCGGTGCAGACTGGAAATACCTCACTCGGTTCTGAGTGGATAACCTTTACTTGGTACCGATTGAAGAACATCACTCGGAATACTCCTTCTTCCCTTGGTTCCGAGTGGATTTTTACTTGGAATTTCTTTCAGTCGTCCCTCATTTCATCCACTTGAAAATCTGACCTTTTTACTTATTTTCCAATCGGTAATTGGCTTTCATTCGTCACTCAGGAATGGCTTTCACTCGGCAATCAGGTATTCGATGCATTTTCTTAGAAGTTCTTCACAAGTCCGAATCTTGATTTGCTCGGAAACACATGCTTGTTCTCCAAGTCACTCGGAGTCGGCCTCATGCTTCAATCAGAATCAAAAACTTAGTCTTCATCAATCGGCATCGTCTTTCTTTGCACTCGGAAATTAGAAGTTCAGCCATTTGCACTCGGAAATTGCCTTCTTATTACTCAGAATTTGGAAGCTTGGCATTTTCACTCAGAATCTGCCTGTTTTTTTGATCAGAACATGGAAATTGGACGTTTGTCACTCGGAAACTGTCTCTTTTCCACTCAGAGGTTGGAATTTCACTGTTTTTCACTCGGATTCTGGTCTTCTTTCCACTCAGAGGTTGGAATTTGGCTTCTGCACTAGGGTCCAGCCCTCTTTGTGTCCTTCCTTGATACTTGAGGTCCGCTTGGAGGCTCCTTTCACTCGGAAATGATCATTCCGAGTCCTTTCACTCGGAAATGATCATTTCCGAGTCAGAGGTTTTTTTTTTTGATTTTTTTTTTAATTCTTTTCCCTTGTGAATTCCCCATTCTTGGTGAAAATTGTCTGGAATGAAATAGGTGTTCACAGACACCCATGGTCTTCAATATTTTCACCAGTTCAGTACCTATCCACATAGATACCCAAGAATATACCTCCCCCTAACTAAGGTGTCGTATTTCCTGGATATTAGACGGAAGGGTGAAAACTCAACTTTCAAACCGTAGCTCAGATCGACGATCTGTCTCCGCTGTTAGACTCTATGCGATGATCAAAGCACAGATTAGCCAACATATAAATGATCGGCCGGAGGGATAGGAGGGTGACGTTATGGCTTCCCATGGTGGTGGAGGGTGGTTCGCGGTGACTAGAATTGAAATTGATCGATAGAGATCAAAGGAAACAAAGATCGGAGGTCGTAGAAAGGAAGAATGGTGATATCGGAGGTCGTGGGGAGTCGTGGGTGGTGTTTGGGGTCACAGTTTAGAGGCTGTTTTCAAAGGTGAGGGTGGTGGTTTATGGTGGTTTATGGTGGTGGAAGTGGTGGAGGAAGAAGAAAGGTCGAGGTTCATGGTGGTCGGGGGTGGTTTTGGCGAAGAACAGAGGTGGTTTGAAGATTAGTGGTGGTCGTCAATGGAGAAGATGGAGAGAGAGAGAGAATCAGCGTGATGGAGGGGAGAAGAAAATAAGCACTTGCGGAGGGGGGCTTATGTCCTATTTATAGGAAAATCTAGCCGTCAGGTCTAGATTTAATCGGTACCGGATGGAACCCTAGTTATGATTTTTAATACTTAATTTTGAGAGGAAAAGTGACTTTTTACTATAGCCAAAATATGACAAATTGTCCAACATAAAAGTTGTAGATCACATTTTGATCTTCGAAACAATATATGGTACGTGAAAATTTGACACCTAGAGTAAGAGTTATGCCCGAAACAAGGAAAACTGCTTCCCGGGGATCTGAAATTACTTTAACTTGGAAAGATGTGTTCACAAGAAAAATCCTTTAAGAATAAGCTCTTGAGATTTGCATCAAAGTTGTAGGATTTTTCGATACAAAGCCATGAAAAAAGAACAAAGTGATTTTGACATCATATGAGGGAGATATTCATATTTTACCGCGGTTAGGCTGCTGAGTTACGAAAATCAATCTTCCCTGGGAAGCTTGGCTTTTGGGGGATGATCGGGAAGGAAATAGCTTTTGGTTTCTTCATGAGAATTATAGAGAGGTTCGATACAAGGATAAAGAAATTACAAGGAACTGATTCTGAGCTCGTATGAGAGAGTTATGATTTTTCTTGCAAACTAATGAAATTTAACATGATTAAATAACGAGTTTTCAGAGTACAAATTCTTCGTTTGCCAAGTTGGTAATGATAAGGTACGAATAGAGTTCGAGGCTAGAAATAGAAGTTGTTGGGTCTTTCATAACGAAGAAACCAAGATGAGAATTGCTTGATTCTGATATCATATGAGAAAGTTAGGCTTAAAACACTATAAGTGTTTGAGCCGAACTGAGGGGTCTCAATTTAACTGAGTAGTTTTTCAAGAAATGAGGTTGATGGGGTCCGAATTAGAGTTTGAGCTCTTCAGGAGAAGTATTTGAATTACCAAAATGTTTCACTAGGGACAGTCCGTGCTGGGATCGAACTTCCCAAAATGTATAAACGAATGACCGAGGGCTTCTTTTCGATATAAAACAAGTGTGTAAGAACTAACTCGATTCTTCCTCATTTTGCATGAACGATGGTACTATTCTAACTAGATTATTATCTAGGTACTAGATTTGGGATCTAGTCAATTCTTGACTGTCCGTGGGGTCCCTTATTTACTCTCCAGAATATTATATTATTATTTATGGTTAAGTTTAACCTCGTATCATCATACACGCTTACTATCTCTTTTTATCGGGTTTCTTAACCTAGTTACACTATTCTTCTTATGAAAAGGTCTCTACCTTTTTGTTAATCTATGTATTAGCTTTCCTTACACTTTCTTAGTACTCTTGTATTTCTTATTGTAATATCCTATTGTCCTTCTTTCTTGCTAATTCCTCGTACTTAGAGTAATTTAGGGATCAGGCCGAAGTCTTAAATTTTCTTCAGGTGGCTTAATATAACACTCTCAGGGTTCTTGAAAGCAGGGTTCCTACTCTAAAAATCAGTGCTGTTATAGTCTACATGTTACTATGGAATTTCTTTGTTAGACCTTACTTTGGCGTTTCTAGAATCATTTTGGGTTTTAAAATTTAACACGCGTAATTGATTTTGAAACCGTTCCATGGTTCCTTTCTGGTGATGTACCTATTTAACCATTCTGGAGTTTTAAACTGCTTTAGGGCTAAACTTATCTTAACCTCTCTAGGGTTTTTCAACCGCTCTAGG
Organism: Clitoria ternatea; assembly: GCA_037962975.1. Lineage (NCBI taxonomy): Eukaryota > Viridiplantae > Streptophyta > Magnoliopsida > Fabales > Fabaceae > Clitoria > Clitoria ternatea. Next base: position 48,651,411 of record CM075673.1, read on the forward strand.
GTACTAATGTAGTAACTGCTCTTGGCTCTTTAGCCACTTCAGGGTTTACTTATATTTTTTAGGGTCTGTTTTGTTAAGTGTTAGTGTAACCTGGTTGAGAAAATTGGGATTTTGTAAACGGGGTTTAGAAAACATAGGTTTTGTTAAAGTGGTTGTGTTTGGATGGTGACTGTTCTGTCCTAGAACCGGGGTCAAGAGTTGACCGTCTTGACCGGTGTACGGAATTATCTCACTTGCACTAAGTTTTACACATCTCAGTGGAGTATGGTATTTTATACCTATGTCCAGTGGGGATCCTAAGTCCTTTAAGTATAGGGTGAATTTAGTGTCAAGTCCGTACAGAAGTCGTGGGAACACACTGGAGGTGCACCTGTAAAAGGTTCTCTGATGCCTAAGTCAGTAAGGGTATTACGGAGGTAACTCTCAAATTAGTTCAGATCCTTTTACGGTAATAAATGAGATGTATTTATAGAGAATACCTAAGTAGGAGAAGTGATTTGACCCTTCTCCTAACTTACTGTAGCAACAGTGTTTACAGGGACATGTTGCCCATACCGATTCTGACTCATTGTCTAGCTGAGAGAGAGAGACCGAAGTCTTGATCATAGGTCTGTAGTCGTTCTGGTTTTAGACTCTGGTTGTGACAGTTCAACCAGGTTCTTCTGGTAATTCTGATGATGTGGCACTATTCAGTAGCACTCCAACCATGAGTTATGGAGTCCGGTTAGTACCTTGAATCAGTGACATTTTAAAAGTGGGTCGAAAAGTAGTGATTGTGTTTAGTTGGAGAAAAAGTTAGGTAAAGTTGGTTGAGGGGAATAATGGTTTGATGTAAACTACCAAAATGAGTATTAGTGAAAAATATATTTAATATGTATATATATATATATATTAGAACATGTATATATGTATTTATAAATAATATATATGTGTGTACATTTATCTATTTATTTAATAAATTAGATTATATTATGTATAATTATAATATACAACTTGTATATATTTTAATGAATAGATTTATTTAAATGAAAATATTAAATATATATTTAATGGAAAAGGAATGTTAAGTAAATTAAACCCAAGAAGTTATATATATTAAAAATGACTATACATTTTTTAAAAACCGGATTAATATTTCCACGTTACATTAATGAATTAAATGTATATATATTAAATATGATTATATTTATTAAAAAATGGATTAATATATTCACGTTATTTAAAATTTTATACATATACGTTAAATTTTATGTTATTTAATTCTTTTAATTATACAATATTTTATAGGATCAATTAAATGTCCATTTAGAGTTTGAAACCAATTAAATGGTTAATATACTTTTTTAATAGTATTTTTATATCTTTAATTAAACTTAATCATTTAAATAAATAAGTGATATTTTAAATATCATGATTTTTTAATAGAGCAATAAATATCATGATTTTTCTTTGGTCTCTAAAAATAAAATTTTGTGAAACTAAAGAAATCGAGTAAGAAACTTAATGAGAGAAACTATTCACAAAGAAAAAATCTCATGAAATAAAATAAGATATTCGTATTGTTCCTTGGAAACAAATAAATCATTAGTCACGCTTCCTTCTCTTTAACGGAATGACTTTTAAAACATATTGAAATAAGAAATGATGTTCTACGGTTCATTTTCATTCACATTATTAATGCTAAGAAGAATTGCAGTAAAGGTATAGCTTTTTTTACTTCCTCTTTAGAAACCAGTCACCTATAAAGAAGCTAATTTCAAATTTCAAATTAAAAGCCCAGAAAATTCTCCTTAAATAACACTCTTTTATCTATCTTACCAATAGGTTAATAAAAAAGGTAAAATCTCAAGATTCAATAGGAATACCATTTGGTTTGTTTCTAATTTGTAAGCCATGCCACATAGGTAATAGACATCATGTACTTTAATGCAATATCAAGAACTAAAAATACCAAATAAACAAATGAAGCACTAATACCAATTTTTAGGTATATCCTTTTTGGTCCCTGCCATAATTGCTTTCTGAATTCAACCTTCCTTACAAAATAGAAGCCCTCAAGGTTCAGCATCATCAAGTTACAAAACACAATATTAAGTCTTCTACATAATGTTAAAACAATACACTTTTAATAGGTGTGTCCATAATTAGTAGAAAGCTAATTTTGTAGGTAACTGATTTTAATCTAACTGGTCATCTTGTTCTTTCCTTACACCATTCAACAACTTTCTCATATCAGGTGGTGATTAAGAGTCTCACATATCATTAGCTCCAAACATCATTCCTAGTGAACTACAAGTGATAAAACCATAGCAATCAGGAAAAAAAGAAGGAACTCTCCTACAAAGTTTTGAAGCACTTAATGCATCCATCATAAATAGAATTGAGTCATGAACTACTAATCATGTATCCATGACCTTGGCAATGAAGATCCAAATATTTGGTGGAGCAATATTTTATCCCTTTTTCTTAGCTTGTTTACTCTGTAGCCTCGAAAAACTCTTAATTTAAATGCTTCAGAAGTGAAACATAGATAAAATCATTATCTCTTACATTAATAGCTTTGTTTTAGAAACCTTTGTTATTGCCCAAAAAGTAATAAAACCAATTTATATGAATGTATATATCGCACTGCTTATTTCAATTGCCAAAACTTCTATCAACTAAGATTACCCATGCTTATTTCAATTTTTTCAAATGTTTTCACCAACAATATCATCTGATACTACTTCCTTGAACACATGAATGTTTTCAAATTTCACCTTCTACTTTATAAAGCCAATTAGTGGACCTCTAAACTATTCTCTCCCTAAAAAATGGTGAAATTATTTTGACCTTATTATGAACCAAAAAGTGTAAAACCACTTCTAGATCCTAAAGGAACAGTAGGAAAAACGCATAATGTTTAGGATATGGACTAGTATTAGCTGTGACAATGTGGCAATTGACCTTAATATGAATGTAGAAAAGGCAATGATCAATAGTATAACTGATCCGGTCTGGATACTGACCCCAAGGTTATCCAATCTGGATACCGGTTCTAAGGACAAAAGGTCGTCTCAGCCTTCCTAGAAGTCAACCGATATCCCAGGATAATTCGTCAGCCGGCAATAAACATTAATCCAGACTAAACACCGGCTCGAAGGTGAAGAGGTCATCTGACTGTCCAAGAGGCAACCGATCTCACAAAGTAACGATCCGGTCTCACCTAAAGGAATCCAGTCTGCAACACACTGGGCAAACCTCTCTTACACCGGGTCATCTGAGGTGATACCCGAGACACCGGGTGGCTTATCCGTCCTCTACAAAGCGGGTCACTGATAACCGACTGTCACAATGTCATAACGAGAGAGACACTCTACACAGCGGAATATGTCCCTTTCATTCACTGACAGGAGTGGGTACAATCACTAGCGGAATTTTCAGAAAAGGTGATTATCTTCCATACATGTGACAGAAAAGTACACTGATAACTCACCTACCCTCCTGGAACACTTTGAATGCTGGCCCACTCGAATTGACTCTTTATACACGTTATCAGAACTAGTGGGCCCCCTAACACCTAACGATTCATCTTCCACGCTCAACTATAAATAACATGTTGCAATACATGTAAAAGGTCACGTTGTCCTTGCTCACTCTCTCACTATTATACTGTTTGAGCATTAACTGAGTTCACTTACACTCTTCTAACTTGAGCGTTGGAGAATCTTCGCAGGTGACATCACCTGTCGCCCACACCAACGCAAGAGGTCGGTGTGAAGGATCTCCAGGACAACAAGACTGACCTCCACACATTGAGAGGCCGGATTACAGAGACCGGATATACATAGCTGGTCTTCAACCTCATTCAATCTCCAACTCTTGAGACTGTCCCGACACCGGATCCTAGACCCCGGTCGGGGACAGATCATTGGCACGCCTAGTGGGACTCGGTAGAGTTATTCCCACTTTCTGTAGAAGTTAGTAGTCGACCATGGAAGGAGATGGACACGACTTTGTGGATGGTCATGTGGAAGATGTGACTCATCAACAAGCTGAGGGGAGATTCATCTATGAATCACCAGCAACCCACTCCAGGAGAATGATACCAGTGGCAACCACTGATCCTCGAGATGAAGTTATCAGGCAACTTAGGGAGGAGTTGATGGAATTGCGAAGGGAGAAAGGAGGAACTGGGGATAGAGTGATGTCTCAGGCGGAGGATACTTGTCATGCATCTGCGAGAGAAAGATCCACAACTCTCCAGTATTCTAAGATCCCTACCTTTGAGAGGAGAGAACAAACTCAAGATTCTGGAGACAGGATCGATGCAAGGAAGAGGGGGCAGACAGTGATGGCTTCTGGCCATACCGAGTCAACGTCCCTTTCTCAAGGAGGCTCATGAGTATACTCATCCCCAAGCACTTGCAAACGACCCAACCACTTTCCATCGGAAAGTATAACGGAGAAACTGATCCTATTAAGCACCTTGATGCTTACACGTATGAGGCCATGTACTTGGGAGCCGATGAAGATGTGATGTGCAGGATGTTCCCACGAACCTTAACGGAGGAAGCTCTCGGTTGGTTCAAAAGTTTACCCTCGGAATCAATAGATTCTTGGGAAGAAATGGCGACTTTATTTGAGAGCCATTTCATCATCTCTAGGGACATTCCAAGGACTTCCCATACCTTGGCTCAGATAAGGCAGGGAGAAAGTGAAACTCTCAAGGAGTTCTTGAAGAGATTTTACAAGGAAGCTGATTTGGTGCCTAACCTCACAGAGGCTATTCAGCTTCACATCATTGTCGAAGCCTTACAGCCTGGATCCACCTTTGCTTTGCCTTTGGCAAAGAGACCTCCGACGATGTTGGAGGAGTTTCGAAGAAAAGCTTCGAAATACGTGGGCATAGAAATGCACTTAGAGGCAACAGCGGCCAAAAGGAGATCTCTAACGTCACATCAACAACGGAGAGATAAAAACTATCCCAGATCGGAACGCATGGAAAAACCGGCCCGAGGGAGTGTCTTTGATAATCCTGTACCTCCGAGTCAGGAAGAACGGATACATGTGTTTGGCAATTATGCTCCGTTAAACTCTAAGCGATCTCAGATCCTGAGGGAGATCGGATGGCCAACGCTTATTTCATACGGGGTCAGGATACCGCCCCAACTTCACAAACATGGCGACCCTCGGAAATACTGCAAGTTTCACGAGCAAGAGGGCCACTCAACAGACGAATGTCAGGCTCTGAAGCATACTATTGGGACCTTGATCCGAAAGGGTAAGCTCAAGCAGTATCTTTTCAAAGGAGCTACTTCTGAAAAACAAAAGGGAGTTATGGTTGGCGAGTCAACACAACAAGATGCTAAGTCCCAACAACATCAAGGTCCTCGAGAGATCATTGATTAGGGATCAGGCCATCAAAATTAAGAGCGCCTTCTGTTGTTACAGCTAGTCGGTAAGACGGTGTGCACTCTTTCTCCTTACTTGGGTTTTTCCGATCGGTTTTACCAAGAAGGTTTAACGAGGCATAACCCCGACTCAGCTCTTTTTCTCTTCAGTACTGATTGTAATTTATAGTTAATGAAACTTTCTTTGACTCACCCATTGTCTCTATAATTTTATTTAAATGCTCAACACTGTTGTGACAAGATACTTTCAAGATGGATGATCCTAACAATGTGTATGTTGTTAGCGATGAATCTCTTCGAAGGTATAAAGGGGTGAGCCTCCATTTGAAGGCCGGTGAATAGGTAAAATCCAACACCGGATGAAGAAGAACGGTGAATGGGTAAAATCCAACACTGATTGAAGGCCCAGATTGTAGGATTAAACCAAACTCTGGGTACAGTTAGTAAGTTTGGCTGAACACCGGTGAAGGCTCGGATTGTAGGATTGAACCGAACTCTGAGTACGACTAGTAGGTTTGGCCGAACGTCGATGAAGGCTGGTGAATGGGTAAAATCCAACACCGAGTATGAAGAACGGTGAATGGGTAAAATCCAACACCGATTGAAGATACGGCTAGTAGGATAAAACCGAACGCCATCGAAGACCTGGGCTGTAGGATTGAACCGAACCTCAGGAAATGGGTTGTAGGATTGCACCGAACCCCAGTCGAAGGCCGGTGAATGGGTAAAATCCAACACCGAGTGATGAAGGCCGGTGAATGGGTAAAATCCAACACCGAGTGAAGAAAAATGGTGAATGGGTAAAATCCAACACCGACTGAAGACTCGGATGGTATGATTAAACCAAACTCCGAGTACGACTTTTATACTTGGCCGGTTGCTATTGAAGAATCAATCGTTATCGAATTAACTCAGAAGTATTCCTGGGAATTCCTTACTCAGAAATATTCTCCCTTGGGATTCCTTACTCGACAACACTTCAAATTCGATGCAAGATTCTTAAATTCTTCAGTCGACAATATTTCACTGAAGCCCGACTCGTGAATTCCTTAAGTCAAGAATATCTCACTTCGAAGTTTCAATTAGGAATTGTTTACTCGGGAAAGTCTCTACCCGAAACCCACTCATCTGAAGTTGAAGCCTTTCTCTGTCCCTAAGTGTTTCACTCGGAAAATGCTTCACTCGGTGCCATGTCACGTGGAGGTCGGAAATCCTTCACTCGGTGCCATGTCACGTGGAGGTTGGGAATTCTCACTCGTTGCCATACTATCCCGCTCAGAAACGTCACACTCGGGGACACCCCACTCAGTAAAGCTTCACTCAGAAACTGCCAACCCGAATGAGGACTCGGATTGTAGGACTGAGCCGAACTCCGAGTGTGGTTGAAACGATTAAACCGAGCGCCGTCGAAGCACCAGTCGGAGATCTTCCACTCGGAAGTATCTCTCGGAATTTTACCAAACAACACGAGGAGTTTACAAATAATGGAGCTTCCCTGGTAACAAGGCCAGAACATGCCACACTCGGAATCGTTCAACCGTTCACTCCATAAAGCTTGAGGACAATATTTGCGATTAACGAGTATTACTAAGGTAAAAACATAACTTGTATTCTTGTGGGGCACGCCGGCATACAGACCTCTCGTGAACTGCATAGCTTATATGAGCAACTTACAGTCCCTCACATAAGCTAGGGGACAAATGATCCGGTTTGGATATCGGCCCCAAGGTTATCTGATCTGGATACCGGTTCTAAGGACAAAAGGCCGTCTCAACCTTCCTAGAAGTCAACCGATATCCTAGGATAATTCGTCAGCCGGCAATAAACATTAATCCGGACTAAACACCGGCTCGAAGGTGAAGAGGTCATCTGACTGTCCAAGAGGCAACCGATCTCACAAAGTAATGATCCGGTCTCACCTAAAGGAATCCGGTCTGCAACACACTGGGCAAACCTCTCTTACACCGGGTCGTCTGAGGTGATACCCGAGACACCGGGTGGCTTATCCGTCCTCTACAAAGCAGATCACTGATAACCGACTGTCGCAATGTCATAACGAGAGAGACACTCTACAAAGCGGAATATGTCCCTTTCATTCACCAACAGGAGTGGGTACAATCACCAGCGGAGTTTATGGAAAAGGTGATTATCTTCCATACATGTGACAGAAAAGTACACTGATAACTCACCTACCCTCTTGGAACACTCTGAATGCTGGCCCACTCAGATTGACTCTTTATACACGTTATCAGAACCAGTGGGCCCCCTAACACCTAACGATTCATCTTCCACGCTCAACTATAAATAACATGTTGCAATACATGTAAAAGGTCACGTTGTCCTTGCTCACTCTCTCACTATTATACTGTTTGAGCATTAACTGAGTTCACTTACACTCTTCTAACTTGAGCGTCGGAGAATCTTCGCAGGTGACACCACCTGTCGCCCACACCAACGCAAGAGGTCGGTGTGAAGGATCTCCAGGACAACAAGACTGACCTCTACACATTGAGAGGCCGGATTACAGAGACCGGATATACATAGCTGGTCTTCAACCTCATTCAATCTTCAACTCTTGAGGCTGTCCCGACATTGGATCCTAGACCCCGGTCGGGGACAGATCAATAACAATAATATTAAAATTAACATCTACTTACAATGCAACTTCAAATGTCAATTAAGTTAGTGATTAATAAAATTCTAGAAAGAAATATAATCGAACAAGTTACTAAGAATCAAGACATATTAATACAAATAATCAAGCAATTATCGCCACCACCATCAATCGACTAATCTTACAAGAAAAAATTGAATGAGCACAACTAAACACAGAATTCAGCCAACATAGATCCACATAATGCAATCTGAAGGAATTCTTAGTTCTGGCATTAACAGTAACAGATGCATTAATTTAAGAACACAGTTCCAACATCACCATCTACACCCATGGCAATCCTCACCACTATCGTCACCTCTCACGGCCACCATCATCCTTCCCATCACCATCCACATCATCACCCACCACTCATGACCACCAAGATAAACCTTTCTAACCACCATAAACCCAGACCCACCACCAACAATCTCACCACCTCTCATGGCCACCACCAGCAACCTCACCCATGACCCTCATAGCCATTACCCAAAACCTCCACACCACCCAAAAAAACTATAAAATAAGAAAAATAACCATAAAAATAAGATCAGAAAGGAGATCAGAGGTTACTTATTCAGATCACAGAGGATATCAGAAAGGGTAAAATCGTTATAGGCTGCTTGCAGAAGTGGACAATGGAATGAAGGTAGGGTGGGGGTATACGGAGGAGGCCACTTGAAAAACAATGGTTGAGAGTCCTAGAATAAAGATACCACAACGCCTTAGAGGATTACCTTGGCTTCCAAACGCTTTTCACACAGAGGGGGTTTCGAAAACTGCTATTTAGGAAACGGAATGGAGTTATAAACACACGTTCAATACCTCTTCTAGGGTCCTTGAACCGTTCTGATTAGTTTTTGATAAATAAGAAAGATCGTTCTTCTTGAAACTGATTCATTTTATAATAAAGCATCTTGACTACATGCCTCGTTAAAATCCTCCTAGGTAAAACCCTGTGGGAAAAAACCTAGGTAGGGAAAAAGAGTGCATGGCTTGTGTTGACAGTTAGTTGTAGTACATTCATAGATTTTTGACATTCCACTTGTTTTTGAACACTTCGTCTTGTAATGTTTCCAGCAAGTACGCCGGTCTGGTTGTTACGTCGTGGACCTAGTATGGTCCTTCCCAGTTCGGTCTTAGCTTTCCTTGGTGGGCGAAACGGTTCCCAATTGAAGCTTTCCTTAAAACTAAATCTCGGACGTTGAATCTTTACTTTTGTACCTTCATATTATATCGTAGGGCAACTTTGGATTTTATGGCTTGATCCCAGACAAATGTTGTTTCCCGTACTTTATAAAGTGAGTCCAACTCGTTTCTTATTCTTGCGCCATTATCCACTTCGTCAAATTGCTGGACTCTTGGAGAGATCTGATTGATTTCTACCGGTATCACGGCTTCCACTCTATACACAAGCCGAAATGACGTCTCTCTAGTTGATGAATGTAGTGTTGTCCGGTATGCAATACATGGCATAATTGATTCGTCCATTTTCCCTTGGCATCTTCAAGTCATTTCTTCAATCCTTTCAGGAGTTCCCTATTCACTACTTCAGCCTGGCTGTTTGTCTAGGGGTGTTCAACTGATGAAAAGATCTGCTAAATTTGAAGTCTCTAAAGTAGGCTTACAAACTTAGCATCTGTGAATTATGTGACGTTTTTAGTAACTACCCATCCTGGAATGCCAAAGCACGTTATGATATTCTTATACAAGAAACAACGGGTCTGTGCCGAAGTTATATGCACTACGGCTTCTGCCTCAATCCACTTTTTAAAATAATCCACACCCATTATTAGATATTTGACTCCTCCAAGTGCTTTTGGGAAAGGACCCAAGATGTTCATTCCCCATTGATAAAAAGGCCAAGGTACTACCGATGTAAATAGCTCCTCTGTTGGCATGTATCACATTTTTTAACATATTCAACTACGTCCTTAGTCATGGTTGGCCACTAGTATCTTGCTCATAAAATCTTTCTTGCTAAGATGTTTCCTCCACAATTGTGGCCACAAGTTCCCTTATGGTCCTCAGCCATTACTTTATCAACTTCAGCTTCATTATGGCATTTCAAATAAGGGGCTGATATTCTTCTCCGAAACAAATTTCCATCCACCAACACATAGTTAGGAAGCTTCTTCTTCAATTTCTTCTTCTCTAGTGGATCAGTTGGAAATTGCCTATTCACCATATATTGGATGATCAGAATGGCCCATGAGTCATCTCGATAGGTCTAGGATCGAATGATACATACTTTCATAGATACTGCTATGCTTGGAGCGGAAAAGGTGCTTTGTATGATCGTGGTTGTAGACCCAGCCTTTTTGGTGCTTGTCAATTAGAATAGAACATGGGCTCTTACATTATCTTCTCGCGGGATATATCTGTACTCGATTTCCTTAAATTTCTCCTCCAACTCCTTCACCTTAGCCATATACTACTGTATCATCGGCTCCTTAGCTTGGTAGTTCCTATTTATTTATGATATGACCAACTGTGAATCACTACAAAGGACAATAGTTTGTGCTCCAACATCTAGGTCCACTCTCAGCCCTTCCAGACATGCCTTTTACTTTGCCTGATTATTTGATGTCTTAAAATCAAATCTAAAGGATATCTCAACTTTCATCCTGTCTTCACTTTCAATGACTACTCCAACACTACATCCTTTAGCGTTTGAAGATCCATCTACATGAATGACCCAATGTCCTCGTGGTAGCAAGGGTGCTTCCCCTGTTAATTTCGTGATGAAGTCCACTAGCACCTGAGCTTTTATCTAGCACCTGAGCTTTTATAGCCGTTCTTGGCTCATAAGAAATATCAAACTCTAATAACTCTATCACTTATTTTATCATCCTTCCAGCTAGGTCTGGTTTAAGAAAAATTGTTCACAACGGGAGATCCATCTGGACTACAATAGGATGAGCATAAAAGTACTGTCTCAACCATCATGAAGTCCAAACCAAAGTCAGAGCGACTTTCTCTAATTTTTTATACCAACTTTCTTCCCCTTACAGGACTTTTCCAATAAAGTATACTGGTTGATTCCCTTCCAAGGTTTCTTTTATCAATACGACCCTCAGTACGTCGTCTGACACTGACAAGTTTAGAAAAAGTTGCTTCCCTGGTTCTGGTTTTGCCAACACCGGCGGGTTAGCCAATACTTCCTTAAGGCTTTGAAAAGTCTTTTCTTGCTCCTCGCCCCATTCGAACTTCTTGTTTTTCTTTAACACCTTATACAACGGGAACGACTAGTGTGCCATCTTGGGTTTGAACTGGGATAACGCAACTACTTTTTCGTTCAATGATTGAACTTCTCTAACATTTATTGGACTCTGAAGCTCTTGAATTACTTGGCACTTATCTAGATTCGCCTCTATTCCCCTTTGAGTTAGCATGAACCCTAAAAATTGTCCTGTTGGAACTACAAAAGTGCACTTCAAAGGGTTCAACCTCATGTTGTACATCTGGATCCTTTGAAAAATCTTCCTAAGGTCTTCCACATGGTCTCCCCCAACAGGGTTTTTGCAATAGTATCGTCTATATACGCCTCGATTGTCTTGGAATGCATTCCCTAAAAGACTTTATTCATCATTCTTTGGTAAGTTGCTCCAGTATTCTTTAACCCAAAGGGTATTATGGTGTAGCAAAAGGCCCCTTTATCATTGATAAAGGTTATTTTTTCTTCATCCTCTCTCCATATCGGTATCTGATTATAACCGGAGTAGGCATCCATGAAAGATAAAAATTAGTAACCTGACAAGTCATCTACCATTTGATCTGTGCTTGGAAACGGGTACGAATCCTTGGGGAAACATTTATTCAAATTTGTAAAATTTGTACACATTCTCTACTTTCCATTTGCTTTCTTAACCATCACCACACTTGGAACCCAGGATGAGTATTGGACTTCTCGAATGAAATCAACCTTTAATAATTCCTTTATTTATTCACAAACAGCTTGCTACTTCACAGGCCTTAACCTTTTCTTCTTCTAGGCCACCACCCTCGACTCTGGGTATACGGCTAAGTTATAACAACAAAAATTGGGATCTATTTCAGGCATGTCAACCGCAGTCCATGCAAAGAGGTGCTTATATTCCTTTAATAGTTTCACCAGTCGTTCTTCCATATTGGGCTCCAACCGGTCATTAATCCCCGTTGTCTTAGCTAGGTCCTCCTCTAGGGGTATTGCTTTCGTTCCTCCTTCTGGTGTTGGCCTTACCGGGTTTAACGGGTCTATTACCATATTTTTTCGGATCTAAATCAATCAAATTTACTAATCCCGGGATGGTTCCGCCATCATTAAGTCGCTTCTTCTTAATGGTTTCTTCCAGCTTTGTCATTTGAACACTCAGGTTGTAACAATAACGGGTCATCTATTGGCCTCTTCTTACTAAAGAGACTTTGTTATCTTTATCAATAAACTTTATTAGCAAGTGCGGGGTGGACACCACGACCTCCAAAGCATTTAGAAATGGTCTTCCTAAGATTCTATTGAATGGTGACTTAACATCTATCACTAGAACCCTTGTCTGAACTGTTATAGACCCTAACTCTCCTTCAAATGTCAACCTTGTATCCAAATAGCCCTTAGTTAGTTACTTCGCCCCATTGAAAGCGGTCAAGTCTTAGGTGTAAGGATGTAGGTTTGCGTCTGACAAGCCTATTTTCTTAAAACATTCATAAAAAATCACATTACATGAACTTCCTTGATAAACCAAGATTCTTTGAATCGTCTTGTTAGCAATCACAACTTCAATCACTACCGCATCGTCTCCTCCTGGAATGGTTGGCTCGTAGTCGTCATCTGAAAAGACTATAAGCAAAGTCTGAACCCTACCTTGGTTCGGCCTATTATCAGTTTTGGCTTGCACAAACATAATCATCCATAGGTGATTTTTCCAAGCTAAATTAGATACTTTGCTTCAGCGAATCCTCCTATTATTATATCAATAACATCATTCCTTCCTGAAGATAGGGGCATCATCATCTCCTCATCCTCCTCAGCTATATTATCGACAATGGCTTTTCCCTTTTCCAAGACCAACTTTTTGGAACTTCTTACTTCTTTTGCTTCTGGGGTGTGTTCTTTTGGTTTAACTTTCTCCGATTCATCAAAAATCCACTATTTAAAGAGACATTGCTTTAACTTCCCTTTGCAGATTAAAACCTCAATTGCATCTTTTAACTGTCTACATTCATCGGTATTATGGCCGACCTACTGGTGAAATTCATAATACTTACTTGTATTTCCAAGGCGCCTCATAGGCACTGGTTTCTTACTCCATATACCATTAATCCTGGTATTTCGATCTCCCTAAGTATCGGCTCGAGCCAAACTATTAAAGGCGTGTAATGTGTGAAGTTAATACTCCTACGCTCCTTTTGTCGCGGTTCTAGGTCCTTGTTATGACTTCTTAATTCATGCTTAGGATTTCTCCGCTCTTGGACCAATGTTTTTTCTTCTAATGGTGTTGCTTTGCTTTTTGCAGCAGCTAGATGCATCTTTCTTTCGACATACTTTGCAGCTTTCTTATGGAATTCTTCAAAGGTTTGGGGGGCTCCTTTTGCTAGAGACAAAGTAAAAGGTGACTGTGAATGTAGAGCTTTAATTGGTATATGCAATTAGATAGGTTCTGTCAACCCCGACACAAGGGTCGCTTCCTTGTAAAACCTCTTTAGGAAATCTCTTAAGCTTTCATCTACACCTTGTTTTATTTGAACAAGGTATGGGACGTCCTTGGAACATCCTGTGAAATAACAAAGTGCTCCAAAAACACTTGCGTTATATCATCCCATGAATCAATTGACCCTGACGGAAACCCTTTAAACCATTCCAGGGCCTCTGCAGACAATGTCCTAGGAAACATTTTACACATCACATCTTCTTCTGCACCTAGGAATAAGGACTCATTTGCATAGACATCCAAGTACCTCCCTGGATCTGTCTCTCTGATGTACTTCCCAATTAACACCGGTTATGACGTTTGTAAGTGCTTTGGTATTGGAATATTCATTAATCTCCTTGTGAATGGGATATTAAATCGGTATCTCTACTACATCCTCGTTGTCACGGGCCCCTCATATGTTCTCTAAGGGCTTCCATCCTAAACGTCGACTCTTGTTCTTCGTACGTTTAGATATGTGAATAATTCGAAGTAGGTGATGGCTCTACTCGCTACCCTGGATTAGTAGTAGTCGTCGTCTCCCTAACTTTCTTAGCTCTTTTGAGCTCCTACAGTTCCATTTGGAGTTGCCTGATTATCTCATCCCTAGGATCAAGGCGTGCCATTTCTACTACTTGCCCTTGGTTCTGATCGGTTCCAGGTGTCTCAACAATCCCTAAGGCGTATTCCAAAACCTAGGGTTCCACTCTTTGGGCTAGGGTTTGGACATGACCTTTCGATGTGGAATTCCTTCTAGGTGGCTCCATAACTTAACCTCCTTTCAACAATATGGGACTTAATTTATAGGTCCCACTAAATGTGCTAATGTTCTGGCCGATGTGCAGGGGTAAAGTACTTCTCTCACAACTGGTGTCAAAACCTTACTCTAACTTAATTATTACACTGTCTTAGTGGGAGTCTAGTATTTTAAACACAAATTCAATGGGAATCATATGCACTAGGGTTATACCTACAAAAGGGACTCTGGTGCTTAAGTCGGTAATGATCATAACGAAGCAATAATGATGTTTTGGAGTGCAATTAATAAATGTAGGATTAAACTGTTATGTGTTAATGAATACTTCTTGTTTTATAGATCTGCTTATGATGCAACTTGTGATTTGATCCCTGTCAGAGTCAAAAGCAAGTTGGCCACTTGCATCTTTGTTACGCCCCAAAAATAGGGGTAAACTTTTCACGATTTTAGTATTATTAATCTACGAAAATCATAGGTGGTGAAACTGTCGATCAATACCCTGGATCTAAAAAGACCTAACTCATATATGAAGATATGAGAAGGTAAGTTAAGGGAAATAACTATTGAGGAATTCTTAATTGAAAACAACGGAAAATTTATTTAAATTGTTGCTATATAGTTGGGTTCAAAGAGGTTAAACATTAGGGTTCATAAGTTGGTTTAAGACGAAGATCATATATAAAGAAAATGAAAGGTGATCAAGGCAATATAATTTGGAGGACCAGGACATCCCTCGCTCAAGCGAGAACCACACTCGCTTGAGCGAGTCCCAAGGGAGCGCTCGGGCGAGACATGAGGCGAGCTGAGCAAAAGAAATAAGAGAAGGATCAGGGGTCGACTCGCTTGAGCGAGCCCCATCTCGCTTGAGCGAGATCCTCAGAAGTCGCTTGGGCAAAGCAAGCGAACACGGGCGAAAATCGTCCAGAATCCACCCAACGCTCACTCGCTCGAGCGAATGCCACCTTTAAAAGCCTTTCACTCAAGCGAAATTTGACCAGTGGCGAATCCCCCTCTCGCTCGGGCGAGATCCAACTTGCCTGGGCGATTTTCCTCCAGTGGCCATTCACTGATGCCAGGGCAGTCTTGCTTGAGCGAGACACACTCTCGCCTAAGCGAGATTTGGCCAGTGGCCAAATGTCATGCAGGGAGAATTCTCGCTTGAGCGAGAACCCATCTCGCTTAAGCGAGATTATCAGAAAAATGTAGAAACGTGGGAATTCAACAATATATCATACCAAAACTCAATTTAAGCCAATTCACTTAAATTCAGTACATCACATTCATCATGTTCAGCATTTTAAACTTGTTCCAAACAATCCTGCCCATAAATCTACATCCCAACTCATGAATCACATTCTACTCTAACTTGCTACTTGACACATTCTATGAAATGCAGTTTTTCATATAACTCATCATTCTCTTATAGGTTATAACTACAGTTATGCTTCATCTTCAGTATCCAATCAAGAATAAGGTCACTAATGAAAATGAGCCATAAACTTGAGGATCTCATTTTCCTACATGACCTTCCAAAATCACCAATATATATATATATATATATATATATATATATATATATATTCATCATTCATACGAGTATCTATACCAATTCATGGCTATACAAAATAATAAATACATCCATTTACATCACAAGGTCTATATCAAAGTTATAAATTCAGCCATTAGCCGGCCAAGGCATTCTTTACCCAAAATAGGCTTCCTTCACACCTTTTTCTCCAAATAAGAGCTCCATAGGCAGCCCTACAACGCATAAGCTAAAAAGATATACCACATAGAGTGTGAGTATACTTTCTCAATGATGAAAATCTAACAATTGTGATAATATAT
Organism: Clitoria ternatea; assembly: GCA_037962975.1. Lineage (NCBI taxonomy): Eukaryota > Viridiplantae > Streptophyta > Magnoliopsida > Fabales > Fabaceae > Clitoria > Clitoria ternatea. The sequence continues at coordinate 48,667,728 of CM075673.1, forward strand.
ACATAAATGCATTATAACATCTCCTTCTCAATAGAGTTCAATCAACACAAAATTAATCATTAATCATATTCAATGAATACATATATCCATCAAAATTCTTGAAGTCACACCAACCATTATCATAGTCACAGTTAACAATTAAAAGGGAGTTCCACCTACTCCTCACATAACCTCCTCAGCGAGGTATCACACTATGCCATGCTTCTATGGCTGATGCACATGCTAGTGTTTAAGATGCATATGCACGGATCCAATTTCATTTCCTCAGGTGATCGTAACCACCATAATCATTCAATCATTCTCAATGGTTTCCCGCCTCGCAAGGGGTACTCCCTCTAGTAGCCTCACAAGGTGCTTTCTCGTGATCGCAACCACGTTCAACAATTCATAATGGTTTCCCGCCTTGCGAGGGGTACTCCCGCCTCATGATCGCAACCATGGGCATTCCATCTCAATGGTCCCGCAGGGCCTTTTATTTTAACACCAGGTGATCGCAACCACCGGTCCAACAATCACAGGAACTCGCAAGCCCTTTATATTCCAACATCAAGTGATCGCAACCACTTATCAATATCATCATGATATGCATGCCATGCTATGTATGCAACAATGCTCATGCATGCCTCAACCACATATAGGTCATCTCACCTCTCATCTAGGGTACTCTTATAATCAATTTCAATGTTAATTCCCCATAGTCAACATATACATATATATATATTCCACACATAATGTCCAAGAATCCTCATAGTCACAGATTTTAAACATTCATCAAGCCACACATGGAATCCATAACATGTCATCACTCAATAGACCACTCATAACCTCATCAAGGTTTCACTTCACAATTAATCATTACAAGAATCTTACTCAATTTCACATTACATACATATGATACTTCACCCATCCAAGAAAACATGCCCCATTACATCAACACATACATTATCATCATACAATTTCTCATGCATTTAGAAAATATACCCCTCTCCTACCTCAAGAGAAGTAGGCTTCCGGGTTCGATGTTCCCGCCTCACAAGCGTTATCAAGTCCTACACCAATCGATTATAGGACCACACTAATTATTCATTCAAAAACCATCTCAACATATATATATATATATATATATATATATATGTACACCTGATTCTCATCATGTAGAAGCTAGTTACAGATTTTATTCATTTACCTATTTAGGCTTCGGGAATTCCTTCCCAGGAATCACCATTCATTATTATCAAGGTAACAACCTAATTAGTTAGGTTACCCCATTTACCAACCTTACATTTAACTCACTCCAAGTGGGTTTTCATTTATGTTTTCCAACTACCATCTCTAATCATCATTTAATGCCAATACCTCATCATTAATAGCACTCTCTTTATCATTTAATGCTCATCTACTCACACATCATATTTCCCCCAATTTATAGGGTTAGGGTTTCACCAAAACCCATCCACTAAATAAATGTTTGTTATTCTTTCATCATCTCCCTTGCTATATGCATCCATCCATAAATATTCTTTTATATCTCTCATTAATGCCACACCACCTAATGGCTCTACATATTAAATGCATTCCACCATCACTCCCATGTACATTGCCCTCACAAAACCTTAAGAATCCATAGCCATGGTTTTTAAGTTCATGAAAAATGATGAGAGCACCATACCTTAAGCCAAGAAAGGTGAGTTCCAAGAATGGTAGATGAAGATTACGAAAATGGGAGATGGAAAGAAAGAGAGTTCAAGCTCCAAGCTTCTCCTTCTTACTCCAAGAAACGAAAATAAGAGAGAAGAAATAGGTACCACCCTTTGATTAGGGTTTTTAGAAGAAGAAGGTGAGTGGAAAAGTGATAGGAAGAAGAAGAAGAAGTAAGTTTGCTTAAGGAGAAGTGAATGTCACGAGGATGAGAGTGGAAAGTGAGGTTTTTATTTTGAGTTTTTTAAGCTTTCATTAAACTCTTCCGTTTTTCATTAAACAGGCTCTCAGTTCGGGCTCAATACATATTCTAAAAATTATTTCGAATACATATTCGGATTCCAATAATATTATCTACAGCTCTGACCAACGGCATCTCAATCAGAGATACTTGGTCCGACACCCATATTTTATTCGGGTTAGTTTTATGCTTATCCGATCTCAATAAATTATTAAAGTTTCCGAAAATCTTAATTAAATTATTTCTAATATTTTGGGATATTAATTAGTCCAAATTCAACCATTTAATATTTATTTCCTCAATTTATTCTCTATTTTAAAATTTGGGATGAGTCCAAATTCAATCTCAGTGTCAGCTTTTTTGACTAGGGTGAGTCTCGACAAGGATACCAGACATTAGAGTGATCCGACACATGTTTCCTTGCAATATTCACTTTTTACATTGGCTGATGCTACTTGCCCATAGGGACCCGTGTGGACACCGGATCACTTTTTTCAAGGTTTTTTAGGATTAGACTATTTTTTCCGCTTATTAATTTTAAATTTTTTAGACTCACACACTACGAATGGGCTCAAACTGGCCCATACAAGTCAACCTATTTTGTGAACTCTAATTTAATAGGCTATTCCTATAAAGATTCAGCTAAAATTCTTTTAAGAAACACTATCTTCAAGGTATTCAAATTTAGTAACGGTAAAAAAATATAATAAAAAATTTGTATAAACAATAATAATTGTTTTTCAGTAATTTTATATGATACTTTTATATGTTGTGGAAACGTGGAATAGTGACACGTAAACATTGTGGGAAATAAAACAAAATGCAACCTCATCAGAGTTATATGGCAGCAATGTCGAGCGCGAGAGTTCAAGTTTCGGCATGTGCGTTTTCCGCCACCGTGAACCGCCTTCGCTCTCGCCCTAACGTCGTTGTTCCATTCAGAAAATCTCTGAGGGTCTCAATGTCTTCCGTTCCTCCTTCCCAACCCTTAGAAGTCATCGTTAAAGCTTCTGTCACCACTCCCAACCGGCTTGGCGACTGTAAGTAAAAATCTCACCTTTCTGGTTATGTTTTGTGTTGAACTTCTCTTTGGTTTCTTCGGTGGGAATTAGTGGTGTGGGTAGAAGAACAATTCAAATAATGTGGGCATGAGTGAAGCTTCAGGAACAAAAATTAGGATGTATCTAGACTTATGTTATGTCCACATGCATTCTCAGTTGTCACTAGTCAACTTCTCTTCTGTTGTTTCCTTGCCAAAAGTTACAAAAAAGGAAAGCATGTTTCTTATTTTCACTTTTCATGCTTTTACCTGACATGTGGAGATTCAGTAATTTAGCATGTGTTGTAAGGAGGGGCAGACCCAGATACAGCCGAGGGTGGGCAAATGACCCGACCGGATTGGAATTTTTTATGAATAGGTCTAATAATTTATTATTGTATGTTAACCAGTGCTCTAAAAGAAGTGTCTAAGGAAAAAAATAATTTTCTTTTTTTTATTAAATTGTGTAGGGATTACAGGGTTGATAAATTTTAACAATGTTTTTAAATAAAAAATTTTCACTTTTGCTTCCTTGACCAGGAGCCAATGGCAACCTAGGTACATATGAGGTGTGCAAATGTCTTCATTGACTTGAACAAATTTGCTACTTACGCTAATGTTTTAATTTTGCACCTACTGAATTAACTTTTTGAGCTCAATACACATCCACACAGGTTAAGTTTTTAAAGTGTTTACTAGTTAACATTTTAAGATTATATTTTATTATTTCTTTGACCTCTTTCTATTATTTTTATTCAACTAAAGCATACTTTTGTCTTTTTTCTGGTTTGCTTCTCACACAATTTCTGTCCAAGTTTATTAGGGAATTAGGATTATATATTTTTATATTGATTTTTTTATAAATTTATGAAATTTTGTGTTTTATAGATATTTTAAATTAGAAATTTTGATCATCACATGTAAGACTAACAATGAACCGATCCTACTCAATAGAAGTTCGACGCTTAATTCATTAATAGACTCGATGAATTTGGTTCATGAACCAATTAAGTTGAACTTGATTTAAAAAAAACAAGTTCGTTAACTAAATAAGTTGAACTTGAAATAAGTATATTTCGACTCGTTTGATTTATGGACTAGCTCACTAAGTAAATAAATAGGTAAACATATATAATTTAAAATAAACTTCTATTATTTTAATTTTTAAAATCATAAATGTTGCTTGTTTATAAAAGTTTCATTTTATCCTCAATTTGCAAAAAATTATTTTTCAATTATGTTTTAATTTATCTTTCCAACAAAAATAAAGTAACTAAAAATTTTTGAAAGCTAAGAACTTCAGCTTGCGAGCTGTACTAAACTGTTCACAAACTTCAAACAAATCAAACTTGAGCTGAAAATTTTAGTTCATGAAAAACTTGATTCATGTTCGATTTGAGAAAGTTCTTATTGAATCAAACCAAGCTGAAAATTTTGCCCCCACTGACTCAAGGTCTTGGATCTACCATTGGTTGAAAGTTGTAATTGGCATTTCATGTGTTTTATTTGAAATTTGAATTGGTTGATGTAGGTAATAAACTAATAATGCACTAATACCAGAACATCTTATATCCTAGATTATGCATGTATCATGTATTTAAGAAGACATGATGATTTTTGTTGGTGTTTGAACTTTACCCTTGGAGTAGTAGTTATAATCAATTGGTGACTCTTATGAATATTCTTCTCAGGCCCTTTCTGTCAAAGGGTGTTGCTGACACTGGAAGAAAAACATCTCCCTTACGACCCTAAGTTTGTTGATTTGACCAACAAGCCGGAATGGTGCTCTTCTGCCTCCTTTTCTTTCAGAGTTGCCAACTTTACAAGACTGAATCATTTACTGACTCTGCGTCGTCTGATAATCATACTTACTGCCTTACTTGCTTTCCTTATGTTTTGTTTTGCTTGTTAAGGTTTGTTAAAATCAATCCCGAGGGTAAAGTTCCCGTCTTAAAGTTTGATGAAAAGTGGGTTCCAGATTCAGATGTTATCACGCAAACACTGGAAGAGAAGTATCCTAGCCCACCATTGGTGATCCCACCTGAAAAGGCCACAGTGTATGAATCTCCCTTATAAATTTGCTCATCATTAGAAGACACTTCAAGTTTATAATCCAGTTGTTGTGTTTGGATGTACATTGAATTTCTTAGAAAAGTACATTATGCACTCATACAAGCTGAACGCAGTTTCTTTCACACTTCTTTTGTTTATTTACTTATTTATTTATTTCTGCCTTTTGTTTTCTTTATACTTTGTGCCAAATTTTTTATTGTTTGATACTCTAATTATGTAATGTATGTGTATGTTTTTGTTTGTAGCGGTTCAAAGATCTTTTCTACATTTATTGGATTTCTCAAGAGTAAAGATCCCAATGATGGAACAGAGCAAGCACTACTAAGTGAACTGAGCTCATTCAATGATTACCTCAAGGAAAATGTATGTCTGCTTTTGCTTTTGTCTCTCTTTTTTATTTGCAATCTTGGTGAGGTTGTTGATTTGGTGATGATATTACCTCTTTTAGTCATAGGGTAGATACAATGGAATTGTTTTTCACACAAACCATGGGTACCCTTTCTGAAAATATATTTTTCACTTCAACCCTGGTATGATTTAAGCTATATGCAGAACTGTCAAATGTGAATCACATGCTGTTGGTCCACCTTTGTTAAAATGATGTTTTGATGCATTAGTAAATAATTTTGATTTTAGGAGGAAAAGCATAAACTAGGGATACAATTCAACATTTTCATGGCTTTTCTGTCCCTTTGTCTTCTGCCTTTGGCTTTTGCTTGTACATTTCTCAGGTTTATAATGGGAGCTTACACACCCTTGAATGCAAGATCACTATATATATATATTATAATATATAAGTTTATTCTTGAAGACTTTCTTGTAACATGCATTGCTATGCTGAAGCCTTTTATGATCCTTCTATGCCACAACTTGTTAAATGGAGATCATGCATCAATTTAATGGAGTGTATTCAGAGTGGGTTAGTGAATTACTGCATGCTATATTGTTGATTACATGGTATAATGAGTTACATTTGGTGACTTAAGACTTGTAAAAGTCATGTATAAGTGGATGAAAGCTCTTATTTTGCTTTTTCTTGAATTCGTTAATTAATTCATAAAACTGTCATAGGCTTAAAATTCTTATGTATTGTTTAGATTGTCATTCAGATGGTTTTTCTTTATTATAAAGTACGCACAACTTCTGTTCTTCTCTCAAATACATGTTTCTGATGCTGTTTAGATATGCAAACAAAGAGTAAAGGCTGTTTTGTTTCTGTTTCTATTTCCTGTTTTTATTTCCCGTTTTCAGTTTTCATTACAAAATTGTCATCCTGTTTATTATTTTCAAAATTTTGAACAAGAAACTCTGAAAACAACTTTTTTGGTTCCTATTTCATTTCCCGTTTTCATAGTTTCTTGTATAAATTTTTAAAAACATGAAACAGGATGACATGTTTATGATTAAAACTGATAACATGAAATGAAAACCGGAAATGGAGACAGAAACTAAAGAGTCCCTAGACTTAGTCATTGAGATTGTATGTTTCATGCATTTTAGTCCAGAAATTTCAAAAATAGTAATTTAGTCCGTGACTCTGCAAAACAACCTTCATTTTAATCCTTTTTATCATAAAATGACTAAAAAAATAAAACACAAAATGACTAAAATGAATGACTTTTTAGAATGTCAAGGACTAATATGAGGTTTTTAAAATCCCATAGACTAAAATGCACGACCTTTACATTTTCAAGGACTAACTTGAATGTTTACTCGTATACGTAACCTACAATTTATTAGATCTTAGTTCTTGCAAATATTCAAAAATCAAAACCAATAATCAATTAGAGTTTTATTTGGATAAATTTTTAAGGCTGTTAGTAGGCTGAGCAAATTAGAAGAAAGTTGGAACAAAAGAATGTATTTGAGAAGATAACCTTGGAGTCATGCCTAAGACCTAAGTTTCGAAGGCACTGCTCACATTAGGTCTTATTTAAATCCTGTTTCATATAGTATGGGATCGCCTTGAATTAGGGACTAAATCTAATTAGTTAGTTAATATACTGATTAGTTTGTAAGTCAGCTGTCATAAAATCTGTTAAAATGAATTTATTTAGTTAGTTATTCTTCGCGCGCCTCTATTCATGTATATAAGCTTGTACTCTTCCACTTCTTCTTTCAATATTATTTGAGGAATATTCAGCAAAGCTCTTGTTCATTTTCTCTCTGAAGATCTTGAGTTTCATGTGACCTAGAATGTAAATTACTAAATTCAATTCAATGATTTATGATTTCTATTTACATCACCTCAACAAGTCTGTTAAATAACAAGGGACCAAGTAATACAGAACTCATGATGCAATATAGAGTGTGCTGCCCTTAACTTAAACTTCCTATACTTGGTATTTTGCCTGATTCCATTCTAGCAGGTGGAGCTATAAGCTTATTTGTCTCCTATTTTTTTGAGTTTACAGCTTGTAGAATTCAGTTCTTGTTTTTACCACTCTGGATTTTATCTCAAATCATCTTTTGAGTTTTGATGGTGGAGGCTCATTATAATTGTTATCTTAAGTCTGCACCTTCTTGATTTTATTGACTGATTTTCCCCCTCATTTTCAGGGTCCTTTTGTCAATGGTAAAGAGATATCTGCAGCAGACTTGTCCCTTGGACCAAAGCTATACCATTTGGAGATTGCTCTGGTGCATTATAAGAAATGGCTAGTGCCTGATTCACTTACATCTTTAAAGTCTTATATGAAGGTATGTTGAAGATAAGATAACTCTACCCACCCAACATCTTCATGCCCTTTTTTTTGTACATTAAGGCAGTTTTCAAATATTGCATTTGTGCAGGTTACTTCCATAGCCCTATACCCTATATATGTACGCTGACAAAGTTTCATAAGAAGCAATAGTTTATTAACTTTGAGGAGATCATGTAAGAAAAACCATTGGCTATTGTCTCAAAAGGCCTCCTTTAGAGCACGAAACTCAAATATTTTTCATTTAACCGCAGCTGCATACCTTGAAGTTTACTAATTACTATTGACTGCAGGAGTGCTATAAAAGTTAAAATATTCACAGTATTGTAACCCAACTTGGAGTATCATGTTAATAAGATACTTTTGTTGAATTTTACTGATGGATATAAAAATCCTGAGGTTATATTTCTGAATGAAGTTCACGAATTGGTTTCTGTCACATAGTTGACCCATGAGTCCATGACATGTTAGAAAAATTCCTTGTTTGAGTTTGTTGTTTGTTATGCCTAATTGCCTACAGCTAGTAATGCTTTGAAAATTCTTTTGTGTAAGTTGCTGTTTGCTAATAATAATGTTGAATGCACAGGATATTTTCTCGAGGGAATCGTTCATTAAAACACGTGCACAACCACATGATGTCATTGAAGGTTGGCGTCCTAAAGTGGAGGACTAATATCCACTCAACCTGCTCTATCATTTTCCTCAGGATTATTCCCCAGCAAATAGCAATCTATCAAGAGTTTCAGACCTATACTGTTTTGTATTATAGGCCATGTTAATTCACTATGGAGTATAGTATAATATAATTATTTATTAACAGTAGTTGGCCACAGATTGCGATGCATGTAGATGACAATAATTGCATTTTCTTAAGCAAGTGATGCACTGTCTAAAATCTTAATCATTTTGTGATTGGCAATGGGTTAATAGTTAACATGGTATTGTCTCTGGTTGTAAGCAACAGTGCATATATTCATTGGATGGTGCAGAAGCAGAGTTCCTCAAGTGAGACGTTCACCTTCTGGCCATCATGTATCATATGAATTACATAATTTTCTCCTAAATTACTAAATTTTGACACACAGATGTAGCGTTTTGCGACTCACTTGGTTACAATAATGGATGGACTTAGGCATACTTGCTCAAATTGAAAATGTTACAAAATATGTTTGTTTTGTAAGTCAAAACAAGAAGGCGATTTGAGTGACATCAAAAAATAAAAATTTAATAAAACTCGATCACCCTTTGCCTGCTTGTACGCTTTTCAACCAAAGGAACTCAAAAGGTTGCACCAAACAAGATTATATATAGATATAGACAAGCGTAACAAGCGACATTCACTATGTACTGGAATCTTTGGTAAAAAAGGTTGAGATGCTTAGCTCCGGGTACTATGGTCCTTATCAGATTTTTAAGTAAATCGAACAAGTTGCTTATCAATTATAGCTACCTCAGGTAAGTAGAATTCATCCTGTTTCTCTCCTCAAGCAAGCATTTGCTCCAACAATTAAGTCTGAACCACTTCTTAAAGCTCTTTATGAAGACTTAGAGCTGCAGGTAGAACTTTCTGACAAGGTGAATGGGAGTATTGTTAGACCTCCTATTAGGAAAACATATGTTAGGGACCCACGAAGGAAATGGGTCATGAAAGAACTAGAACAGCCCAGTCCAACTAACTAGAGCAGTGTGGTTTGTTGGGAATTAGTTAGGGAGAGGTTAGGCTTCTTGTATTCATTCTTCTATCTGCGTAGGGGTTTTCTCGATAAAGATTTCATTTACTTCTATCGCTGGCAGGAAAACTTGAATCTGACTAACATTACTGGAAGTTTTTAACCCCATGAATTGCCTTATTTAAACTGCACACATTCTTTATTTCTTTCCATTTACAACTGCCACAGTCGATCTTAACAAGTAGGTAAACACCAAAAAATGAAATCCTAGGGAAAATTCCCACAATCGATTAGCTTTCAAAATAAAATACTGCATAAATGTTATCAAAATTAAAATTAATTGAAGGCTTCCATAATTTTTGTTAGGGGATGGGAGGGCTAAATGTGGTATAAATAGAAAAACAAACAGATCTAATTAGCACCTTGGTGCCTTTGCGTTACGTACTACATTGTAGCAAGAAAGTAAACCATCAATGTCAACAACATGCATAAAATTAAGTGTATGCATACACAACACTAAGAGTAAGTCTTCAAGACATACTCTAGTCTATAATTTACAATAAAACTTGAAACAATAGAACAAGACCAAATAAAAAAGAGAAAGAGTGAACTAAATGAAATCTTGTATGATTCAAATTTTATTCTAAATTATAGAACAGGGTAAGTCTTAAAAAACTCAATTCTAGAGTAATATATATTGTTGAAGTAGAGAGAATTGAGAGACATTCGTTTAATTTCCGTATGTATTAATTACACAAAGTAGAATGGAAATACATTATTATATAACAGTACTACAAATTACTATAATATCTTACACTATATTGTAAGACTCTCCCTCAAGCTCTAGCATATAAATCAAATATACCAAGCTTGTCACTTTTGTATTTAATACGAGGACCTCTAAGAGACTTTATAAGAGCATCTACCTCTGATCCATGGAATTTACAAACCATGTAACAATGTCTTTGGATAAAATCTTTTCTTTGTTGAAGTTGCAGTCAACTTCAATATGTTTGGTCCTTTCATGAAACACTGGATTCGAAGCAATGTGCAATGTTGTTTGATTATCACAAATGAGTATCATTGGTGTTGTTACCCCAATTACAATTCTTTGAGCAATTGTTTAAGCCATATAAGCTCACATGTGGCTAAAGCCATGACTAGATATTTTGCTTTTGCACTTGATCAGACAATAACATTTTGCTTCTTACTCTTCCTAGAGATTGAATTATCACCAAGAAAAACACAATATTTTGTAGTAGATCTTCTATCAATAGAAAATCTTTCCTAGTCGACATCTGAATACCCAACAATTCTTGTGTGTCCCTTGTCTTTGTACAAGAGTTATTTCCTTGGTGTCCATTTAATGCATTTTAAGATGTAGATGAGTGCTTCCCATTGCCCTTCATAAGGAGAATTAAGGAACTGACTTACCATCGTGAAATCAAATGAGTGAGATAGTTTAGTTTCCCCGCTAATATCATATTCTTTATGTTAGAAAGAGGCTCCCCCTGAATTGGTAGGAGTTTAGAATTAGGATCCATTGGCGTACCCATAGATTCAGCACCCATCAAACTTGTTTCTTTTGAGATATCCAATGTATACTTTCTCTATTAGATGATGATACCATTCTTGGATTGTGTTATCTCTATTCCCAAGAAGATCTTTTGTTTGAAAATAGCGACATAGATGTTGATTAATTGAATGTTGCTATTATGATCACTATTTGTAATAACACCATCAACATACACAATCAAGTAGACACTTGAGGTAGTATTGATAAAAAAATAAAGTGATCAGCCTCATTCCAAACTGTTGCACCACAGTGCTGAATCACTCAAACCATGCCCTTGGTGATAACTTAAAACCATATAAAGATTTCCTTAAACGATAAACACATTTTGAGGACTCCCCTTGATCAATAAACCCCGGTGGTTGCTCCATATATATATTTTTTAGTGAGATCACCATAAAGGAAGACGTTCTTAATGTCTAGCTAAAAGAGAGGCTAGTGACAAATGACAACAATAGAAAGAAATAAATGAACAAAAGCAATCTTGGCCACCAAAGAAAAAAAATGTCACCATAATAAGGCCAAAAATCTAAGTATAACCTTTAGCCACTAAACGAGCCTTCAACCGATCAACAAAGCCATTTGGACTAATCTTTACTGTGTAAATTTGCCTACATCTAAGAATTGTTTTATTGGAGGGAAAAGGAACGAGTCCCAAGTTTCACTATTTTGTAGTGCACTCATTTCCTCAATCATGGCTTGTCGACACCCTAGATGAGACAAAGCCTTACTTGTATTCTTAAGAATAGAGACATAAGACAAGGAAGATAAATCGATATAATGGAAAGGTGACAGATGATGATAAGACAAGTCAACATAATGTGGAGAAGGGTTACAAGTGGAACACATACCTTTGCGAATAACTATAGGAAGATCAGTGTCGGGAGACTCAATCAGAGCAGGTGGAGTCTTTGATGCTAGAGGCAAGTCAGATTAGACTTCATTAGTATTGGATGGAGGAGGATGAGGTCATTGTTGATATACCTAAAGTGGATGAGTAAGAGAAGGATTAACAGAGACATCTATTTGTGACAACAAGAGGCTAATATAGAACCTACATTGGAGAAGGAGAAACAGACTCGACTCAAATGATTTTGTATGGTATTGACTAAAGTAAAAAAAAAAGGTAACATCAGCAAAAACAAAATAATATTTAAGACTAGGAGAATAACATTTATAACCTTTTTGAGACTGAGTATAACTAAGAAACACACACTTATATGTAGGTGAGTATAGAGAGTTTATTAATTTCAATACCAAGATTGTGGACAAAACAAGTAGAACCAAAAACACAAGGTGGTATAAAATATAAAGACTAATGAGGAAACAAGATGGAATGAGGTACTTGATTGTCAAGGAATGATGAGGGTATTTGATTAATTACATAACAAGCTATAAGTACAACATTGCCCTAAAAAAATGAGGAACATTACTATGTAGAAGTGTTCAAGTATTTTCAATATTTTTTCTTTCAATAATTCTATTATGTGTTAAGGGGTATGAGCACCAAAAGTTTAATGTAAAATGCCATAAGAAGCCATAGAGTTTTGAAAAGGTTTTGAACAAATATTCCTAGGCATCACTATGCAAAGTATGAATGGGAACACTGAATTGTGTTTTTGCTTCATGATAAAAAGTTTTGAAAAATAGAAAATAACTCATAACGATTCTTCATAAAACAAATAACTCAGTTACAACAAGAATAATCATCAATAAAGGTAACAAAATATCAAAAACCTAATATAAACACAATATGACTTGGACCCTAAACACCAAAAGTGGACTAAGGTAAAAGGAGACGTAGCTCGACCTAAGACCTAATCAAAAAAGGAACATGACTACGTTTACCTAATTGACATGACTCATAATTTAAAGCCTGAGTTAAGCGGTTAATAAGGATTAAATTAAATGAGGAACCCGTAACATAAAGGACATTCTCAATTGAAAGAGAAGGAAAATGATGGACAATACTAATTCCATAAGATTTAATATGGGACCAATTCACCATAATGATTGATGGCAAACGACCAGAAGTAGAAAGGGTAGAGAACAAAAACTTATTCCCAATAATATAATTGGTGGCTCCAGAGTTAAGGACCTAAATACCAAGAAAAGTAGGGTGAGAAACACCAATAAAAAAGTTACCAGTATACACTACAATAGATATGAAACTTGAAGCCTTACGCTCCTTATACCTCTATAGGAAATCATCATAAGTAGAAGATTGTATCAAAAGCTAAATATATTGATAAGTGACGTTAGACTTAAGAGGGTGTGAATTAAATTTGGAATGATATACATTCAATCTCCTAACACAAAGGCCTAGAATTCCACTATATCAAAAAATGATTACAAGGTGTCTAATTACAACCCTTGGACTTTCCTACTCAAAGCTTATTTCTACCTCACAATCCAATTTCTATCCCAATATGATCAACTAGGTCTTTAAGGTCTAACTAAAGAACACTTTCTCACACCCCACACCCAAACACTCTTATACCAAGAGCAACAAATATGAAAATTATAGAGCAGAGAGAAAGAAAGACATAACTTAAGTGAGCAAGGTAATTCCAACTCTGTAGAAAATAATTGTGTAATAGGGTATATTTTTCTGAAACCTAGGCGCTGAATTTATAAGAGAAAATATCACCAATGTAACACCCCCAATTTTAAAATAGAGAATAAATTAAGAAAATAAATATTGAATAATTGAATATAAACTATTTAATGTCCTAAAATATTGGAAACAATTTAATTGAGATTTACAGAGACTGTTAGTGATTTATTGAGATCGTATAAGCAGGAAACTAACCCGAATAAAATATAGGTGTCGGACCAAGTATCTCTGATTGAGATGCCGTTGGTCAGGGCTGTAGATAACATTACTGGGAATCTGAATGTGTATTCAGAATATTTTTTTAGAATGAGTATTGAGCCCGAATAGAGAGCTTGTGTATTGAAAAACGGAGGAGTTTTAATGAGGGCATCAATTTTAATTCCCATTTTCCTACTCCTTTCCTCACTCTCACGTTACCTTCTTCAAAACACTAAATATTCACTTCTTTTTCTCCTTTCTCATTTCCTCTTTATCTCCTTCCCCTCTCAAAACCTACTCAATTGGTGAACTCATCTTCTCCATTCAATCTTTATTTTCTTCATTGGCCAAGGATGAGACTTTTGTGACTGGAAGCTCTCCCCATTCTTCTCCTAATTTTCATCATCTTCACCCTCCCCTTTGTTTCCCATTTTCGTTTTTGGAACAAGGTAAGCTTCTTGCCATTTTCTTGTGTTTGGAACCTAGGAAATGGGTAGTTATGGCTTGGCAGAGTCTTAAATGCATGTGGGTATTGAATGGAACAATTAAATGCATAAAACCTAAGGTGGGGTGAAATAAATATGAACTTTTATGAGCATTTATTGGGGAACACGAAAATGGGGTTGGGTGATGATGAAAATGGATGAGCATTTATGATATGGTTGGGTTTGATAAAACCCTAATTTATGATTTTGGGGGAGATCTGAAATGTGAATGGGGTTGGCATTTATGGATGGAAGAGGTGCTATTAATGATGAGGTATTGCCATAAATGATGATTAGTGATGGTGGTTGGAAGCCATAAATGAAAAACCCACTTAAGGAGTTGGATGTGAAAATGACATGTGTAGTTAACTTGACTACTTAGGTTGTGGCCTTTGATAATAATGGATTTTTACTAAAGGGAAGGAATTCCCGAAACCTAATAAGACAAATAAATGAAATCTATGAATAATTTCTACATGATGAGAACCATGTGTACATATATGTATATGTATGTTGAAATGGTGTTTGAATGAATGATTGATGTGGTCCTATAATTGATTGGTGTAGGACTTGATAACACTTGTAAGGCGGGAACGTCAAACCCGGAAGTCTACTTCTCTTGAGGTAGGAGAGGGGTGTATTTTCTAAATGCATGAGAACTTGTATGATGATAATGTATGTGTTGATGTAATGTGGCATGTTTTCTTGAATAGATGTAGTATCATGTGTATGTGAGGTGAAATTGAGTAAGGTCCTTATAATGATTGATTGTGGAATAAGACCAATTTTCCATTATGACCTTGGTGATGTAAGATGCTAACGTGTGAGTGCTTAAATTTTGCTCACTTTGATGAACAAATGATGAGAATTGTGAATGATGACTTTATGTGCTGCATAATTGAAGATATTTCATGATTGTCATGCATAAGTAAGGAACTAGTAGGTTCAAAATGAGTTTTATGAGTTTTGGGTAGTGTGTGGTGGTTCTAATAGCTTAAATGCATGATTTGTGACTTATAGAAACTGGAACGGGTCAATTCCATTGAGAATAGACCCCTAAGTTACTCAAAAAGGACCAGGAATGGACTAAACGCATTTATTTGCATAAGTTTCTCATTTTTGAGAATTTTTGAGTGAGACTGGTGGCCACACGTCACAAATGGTGTATTTTAGTTAGTGTCAAAATTTGTTAGCATTTGGAGTTGATATGAAAAAGTTAGGGGGGTTGGAAGTCCAAAAATCATGCTTTTTCTGCATAAAAATAGCAACTGTGTTGTCTTGAATCGATTCAAGGATCCCTGAATCGATTCAAGAGTTGCTGTTTTCACTATTTTTGGTTCCAGGAAGGCCTGAATCGATTCATATGATCTTGAATCGATTCAAGGACCCCTGTTTGCCAAATTTTGAGTTCCAGAAGTGTTTGAATCGATTCATATGAGTTTGAATCGATTCAAGGTGTTTTGTTTTCACTGTTTTGGACTCCAGAACCATTTGAATCGATTCATGGGATGTTTGAATCGATTCATGACCTTGTTTTTCACATTTTTCCTCTGTTTTAGGGTACAATTGGCATTGTTTGACTATAATATGATTGTACAATGCCCTACACGCATAATTAATACATTTTATCAATTCAATGGACCATCCTTTGACCTTCTACCACTTCCCTTCATTTTCTTAATGTAATTGTACACTTCCGCTACCCCTTGTGGATGATCATGATGTTGATCATCCAAGGTTCACTCTTGACTTAATTGTTCACCTTCTCATATCTTCATATATGAAATAGGTTATTAAAAAGGGTCCGGGGGTTACATGTTAAAGTTTTCCTCTCGCGATTTCTCCCATCCTTTAAGTGTTTTAAATTGCAAAAAATTTATCCTCTATTTTAATTATCCATATTTTATTTATTAATTTTCCCCTGTATTTTTGGGGCGTTACAACCAGGTAGCGTTTGGAGTTGATATGAAAAAGTTAGGGGGGTTGGAAGTCCAAAAATCATACTTTTTCTACATAAAAACAGCAATTGTGCTCTCTTGAATCAATTCAAGAGTTGATGTTTTCACTGTTTTTGGTTCCAGAAAGGCCTAAATCGATTCATACAATCTTGAATCGATTCAAGGACCCCTGTTTGCCAAATTTTGAGTTCCAAAAGCGTTTGAATCGATTCATATGAGTTTGAATCGATTCAAGGTGTTTTGTTTTCACTGTTTTGTACTCCAGAACCATTTGAATTGATTCATGGGATGTTTGAATCGATTCATGACCCTATTTTTCACCTTTTTCCTCTGTTGTAGGGTACAATTGGCATTGTTTGACTATAATATGATTGTACAATGCCCTACATGCCTAATTAACACATTTTATCAATTCAATGGACCATCCTTTGACCTTCTACCACTTCCCTTCATTTTCTTAATGTAATTGTACACTTCCGCTACCCCTTGTGGATGATCATGATGTTGATCATCCAAGGTTCACTCTTGACTTAATTGTTCACCTTCTTATATCTTCATATATGAGATAGGTTATTAAAAAGGGTCCGAGGGTTACTTGTTAAAGTTTTCCTCTCACGATTTCTCCCATCCTTTAAGTGTTTTAAATTGCAAAAAATTTATCCTCTATTTTAATTATCCACATTTTATTTATTAATTTCCCCCCGTATTTTCGGGGTGTCACAACTAAATAAGGAAATAATAATATATCGACACTAGTGTAAAAAAACCTTCTATATCGAATTTTTTACCTTCACATCAGTTTTCAAAGCGATATAGATCTAGGCGATGTAGATTATGGGTGTAGTTCACATCATAAAATTCTACTTTTATATCGATTTTGAAGCTGATGTAAATGTGGTTGGTTGATGTTGGTAAAGAATTTATTATGGAATTAGTAAGAAACCCTTACTTTAAAAATTTAGGAAAATACACTCAAGAGCGTTGAATGTTGTATAAATGGTACTAAAATAATTATAGGACTTAAATTGATGTTGTTGAATTAGTTTGGCATTGTTGGCATGGAAAATAGGCTTGTTAGTAAGCATTGAATGTCACTTGATGTAGGGAAAAGATGGCAAAGTGTCATAAATGGTTCCATAAATGCATAAGCCTAGTTAGTATACTTGAGAAAATGTTGTTGGATGTGGATTAGCATTTATGGTGGTTGTTACATAATTATTGATTGAAAAAATATGGCATTTATAGTTATTTTAAGGAAGGACTAGCCTGAATAATGAGAAATTATTATGTCATTGACTTAGAAAACCTTGTTGGGACATATTAAAAACTAAAGAGATATTTATTAAGCTTAGAAAATACTATTAGAAGTGATGTAGTAACTTAACATGCTACTTTGATAGAAATCCTAAGTCAAAATTTTGTAATGATACTCATTGCTTTATAAATGTTTCTAGTAACTAGAAATGAATTATTAGAGGTATTAGGATATTTACTAGTGATGAGAAATAATTATAGTTGAAGGAATAAGAAACTAGTAAGCATTAAATGAAGAAAACATCATGGTGGAAGTTATGAATATACTAATATATGTATGGAAATTATTGTTGGAAGTGAGACAACATTAATAGAATTGAATTAGTATTTTTACTGATGGATGGATGACTATTTTGGAGGAAGACTTAGTGTTCATCATGATATTAGATAAGAACCATGTGTTAGGTGAATAATAAATACTTCTAATGGTTTAGAGTTAGACTTAGAAATGGGGGTTGAATAAGTCTTAGACTCTTTTGAACACTTTTGTAGAATATGAAACTTTAAAGTGCACGCAATCAGACTTTTGTAGCAGACTTGATAAAAGCAAGGAAAGAGAGAATGAACACAAGGAATTTATAATGGTTCACTTCTAATACAAAAGCTATATCCAGTCCCTTCAAAACTTGAAGGATTTCCACTATTATAAATTTTACAATTTCAGCACCAGACCGTGCCACAAGTATTCTTGGCTCTAGCTACTTCTGGCTTAAAAACCTAAGTATTCTTTCAATAAGCCACTCCTGGCTCAAAAGTATTTCCCACAGAAACTAAAGACTGGTAACTCACCGGACTTTTACATAAATATAGATTTGAAATTAGATAGTGTTTGTTGTATCTGAGAATTTAG
The DNA here is from genome assembly GCA_037962975.1 of Clitoria ternatea. NCBI lineage: Eukaryota > Viridiplantae > Streptophyta > Magnoliopsida > Fabales > Fabaceae > Clitoria > Clitoria ternatea. The sequence goes on from CM075673.1 coordinate 48,686,146, forward strand.
TGTATGAGAAGATACAAATTATGAATAGATACACTAAGTTAGAAAGCAAAAGACCAAGGTTTACTAAATGCAGGACAACAAAGAAGGTTTTTGCTTAAGACTAAGACAGAAGAAAGCTTTGTAAATTGATTGCAAGATTTTCTTTGAATGGCTTAGAAATTCTCTCTTCTTCAATTTGAATTTCTTCATATTTATAGATCATTCAAAATGATCATTGGATGATTTGGTGAAGAGATATAGCAATTGTAAATTCGTTAAAGGGGTTTTAGCTGTTGAGAGTACCAGACCTTAAGAAGTGAAGAGAGATTAAGAGTCTGGTGAAAAGGAACATCAGAGCTTTACACTAAAATAGTGTTCCTTGAGCTTCTATAAACAAAAGTCCTTTTGTAGGCTTTCTTCTTTCAACATACAACATGCAGAGCAAAAAGAGTTGACCTTCTGAACGTCTTCTAATGCAGGTACTGACTTATTGACATGTGCAGAATAGCTTCATTGGTTTCTTTCCATAAGAACTTTGGCTTTTGCACTGATTTGTCTTCTTTCCTTTTTTTATGATAAATGTAGTTTTCTCTTGATACGCACATACTTTAAAGCATCACAAACTTAGACTTGATCTTTTTGTTATATACTTGAGTTCTTAAGTAAATGCTTGTCTTCTTATCATCTTTGATGATTCAGGAAGTCTTCAAGGAAAAAGATCCGTTCTGAATTGTCTTTGTTAAGCTATGATATAAGAAAAGAATAACATCTTCATATATTTAGAAGTCTTGATTCTGCAGTCTGAACGAGTTTTATATTAAACAAAGCTTGGTAGATCAGACCCTGATGTTGCAACTGGGATCCGACTTCTCTTTGAATTTTCCTTAGTCCATACAAATTTGTGTACCAATATTAGAATTTTTATGATAAGCCCCCCCTTTCATTTATACCTTATATCTTATAGACTTTTGACCTTAAATACTTAATTGGAAAGGTCAGATAATACATAGGCGGACTTTATTTAATTAATTGTCTTAATGTGTGTTATTAACAAATCTTGGGATATGAACCATCAACATCAAAGTCTTTATAAAATAGACTTGGTTATAACAACTTTTAATGACTTAGAATGATTTAATTTGTCATTGGAACATTTATTGAAGAGGTTGGGTATTTTTAGTAGTTGAAAAGCGAAGCTTATAAAATTTTGATGGTGAGAAACTTCTAAATTTCTAAGATAAGAATATCACAAGTAATTATAATGATGAAGAGAAACTATTTAGAAGCTATGTGAAGCTTAATATACAGTTGTTGAACTCTTTGACAATTCATGGACCAGGTTTTAGACCTTTAAAGCATTAGAAAATGTTGCAAATGGAAAATGAATCCTCAAAACCGAAAAGGTAAGAATTATATAAGCCTAGTATGATGTTGTATTGGTGATGGTTATAATTATTAACATCAAAAATAAATTTTGATTAGTGTTTGATGCAGTTTTACATCTATTTAATGTAGGATTTGATAATTTTAACGAAGCGGGACCATCTAATGAAGACATAGCCTATTGGGCCTCCTTTGGGTCTCACACATATTTTTTTAAATATTTTAAACTTTCATAACTTTGTTTAGAAATAATTAGTTTTAGAATTTCATGTGTTTAGTTGGCCTTGCATGGTCATAATTTTCATTTTGGGCCATTTTTGGGCCTTGTATAGGTATATATTAGCTTTGGGCCACTTTTGGGTCATGTATTTTTAGATTTTGGCACTTGGGTGAAGCTTTTACAAGTCCACCCAAACCAATACCAAATTTGGAGTAGGTATTTAATCCTTCACTCCTTTGTATTTTTCATCTAATGAATCATTTGAACAAAATTTAGTGAGATAAAGTGAGATCTTTTCTCTCTAGTCTTCTCCTAAGTGCTTAGCACTTTCCCAAATACTTGATCCTTGGGCACCTCCCCTAGGTGGTGGCTTTTTCTTATCTCTTCCTCCAAGTAGTGGCACACACTTCCCTTTCCAACATCCCTAACCACCTCTAACAACCTTACAACAACCCTTAACCATCTTCCAACCTCCTTAACCTCCCAAGCTTCCCTATTCATCCAATTCCTTTCACAATTATCCTTCATCATAGTTTCGGTCACCTTCCTCCTACCTCCCTTAGAGCTCTATAATTCAAGAATTATAAAGGAACTTTAAGAGCTTGGAAAAAAGAAGCTAGATCCAACATTCTTTCCATGTAGGCTTGCCTACATTTAAGTGGTATCAAGAGTCTTTTGTCTCCTTCTTTTCCATTCTTGTTAGTTCTTGTATGTCATATCATTTTTATAAATTTTTGAATGCTAATCATGTTCCAATAGTATACGTGTTCATGTTCCTATATGCCATAATTGAAATTGCAAAAAAATTCCAAGATTTTGTCCTTTCTTGAATTTGAGTTCTATATAAGATGGCTTTGAGTTTTGTAATTCTTGCTGATCAAAAAAATAAAGTTTTGCAATTCTTTTTCATGCTTCTTGCTACTTCACATATATGAAATAAATGTGTTAAGTTTGCTGAAAACTGCTGCACAAATTCATTCAATTCAAGTGTGTGGACTCTTGGTTGCTTGTGTTACAAGTTACAGTCATTTTCTTGCATTTTGTGGTCAATTCTTGTCATCTCTTATCTTGTTTGTGTAATTTTCAAATTTTAGAGGTAAATTCCAATATAGTACCCATTTAATTTTGCGTATTTCACGTCTTGCCTACCATGTGTTTGTGACTTTACCTTGTGCCTTAGAGCTTAGGTGTTTGGGTGCTAGCTTGGAACTTATTTCTTGTATGTTTTCTAGGCTTTTTTGTATGATTTTGCTTGGTGTCTAGATAATGGATTCTGGGACATTTATTTCACAATAAAATAAGAATCTTGTAAGCTCCTTAGTTTTTTCATATCCACCACAATTTTAAGTGGAATTTGTAGCTCAAAGTTTGTAGGATTGTTAGATTTCTTTAGGGACTTTTATCTAGTTTTTTTATTTTCATTGTCCAGTACTTATAGGTAATCATTTGCATGTTATTTTTCTTTCATTTTAAATACATTTTGTCTTTATTTGTTTCTTCCATTGCCTCTTGACAACTGGAAAGCCTTGCTTGCTCAAACACTACCCTTTTACCACTCTTTCTTTTGGTTTTTGTGCATTTTTAAGGTGAAACCTTGTGGGGCTGTTTTTAATTCATTTAGGGCAAAAAAAAGTATAAAAAAAAGGAAAAGTCAAAAGGAAAAGTACAAAAAATTTACAAAAGAAAAAGCTTGAAAAGCTTTTGCATTATACAAAATTTTTAGGTGTTTTCTTGGCAAAAAATCAAAGAAAAAAATACGTATAACCCCATTTTTAAAAAATTTCAGCAATGTGTATTTGCTTTGTGCAGTACCTAATTCCTTTAATTTTGTCTCTTTAATTTCATAATTGTTGAACAAATTGGTATTGCTTATGTGGTGTAAAGGTTGGCATGTTTTGGCATACAATCTAGTATTCTAGGAATATTTTGAGTGCTTACTTTCATTGGATGCATTTGGTTTTAATTTGTAAATTTTCATTCTTAGTTTGTCACATTAATTTTTGATCTGTCCCGGACCGGGGTTTAGGATCCGGTGTCGGGACAGCCTCAAGAGTTGAAGATTGAATGAGATAGAAGACCGGGTGTGTGTATCCGGTCTCTCGGATCCGGCCTCTCAGTGTGTGGAGGTCGGTCTTGTTGTCCTGGAGATCCTTCACACCGGCCTCTCGCGTTGGTGTGGGTGACAGGTGGTGTCACCTGCGAAGATTCTCCGACGCTCAAGTTAGAAGAGTGTAAGATGAAGTCTGTAATACTTAAGCAGTATATTAGAGAGAATGAGAGTAAGGACAACATAACCTTTGACATGTATTGCAACATGTTATTTATAGTTGAGCGTGGAAGATAAATCGTTGGGTGTTAGTGGGCCCACTGGTTCTGATAACGAGTATAAAGAGTCAATCCGAGTGGACCAGCATTCAAAGTGTGTCAGGAGGGTAGGTGAATTATCAGTGTACTTTTCTGTCACATGGATGGAAGATAATCACCTTTTCTATAAATTCCGCTGGTGATTGTACCCACTTCTATCGGTGAATGAAAGGGACATATTTTGCTGTGTAGAATGCCTTCCTTGTTATGATACTGAAGCAGTCGGTTAGAGAACGGATCAGCCACCCGGTGTAAGAGAGCGGATAAGCCGATTGGTTTCTCGGATGTCACCTCGGACGACTGGTGTAAGAGAGGTTTGCCGAGTGTGTTACAGACCGGATTTGTATTCTTGACACCGGCTGAACACTAGGGCGGCTATAATGATTTCACTTTAGGTGAGACCGGATCAACATGTTTACCGACTGGATCATTATCCTGGGATACCGGTTGACTTCTAGGAAGGCTGAGTCGGCCTTTTGTCCTTAGAACCGGTATCCAGACCAGATATCCTTGGGGCTGGTATCCAGACCGGATCTTATGTCCCCTAGCTTATATGAGGGACTTATGAAGTTGCTCATATGAGCTATACAACCTGCGAGAGGTCTGGATGCTGGTGTAACCTGCAAAAATACACGTTATGTTTTTACCTTAGTAATACTCGTTAATCGTCAAACATTGGCACCAAGCGTTATGAATTAATCGGCTCTGAATGAGCGATTCTGAGTGGAGGTTTGACTTTGAATGAATAACTCCGAGTGAACATTTGATTTTGAGTGACCAATTCAGAGTGAGCACTTGAGTCTGAGTGATCGACTCAGAGTGAAATTGGTTCTGGCCGTGTTACCTGGGAAGTTCGGAGTGATACTTCCAAGTGGAAACTCTCAGATTGATTCTTCCGGGAGGAAGCTTTCCGAGTGACCGTTCCCGTGTGGAAGATTTCCGACTGGTGCTTCAACGGCGCTCGGTTTAATTGCTCCAACCACACTCGGAGTTCAGTTTAGTCCTACAATCCGAGTCTTCATTCGGGTTGGAGATTCCCGAGTACAACTCTCCTGAGAAGGTGTCCCCGAGTGTGACATTTCTGAGCGGGATAAATAGCGAGTGAGATATTTCTGATTCCCGGGTAGTATGGCACCGAGTGGAGCATTTTCTGGGTGAAACACTTCTAGACATATAGACTTTGACTTCGAATGAGAATGTTTCAGGTAGAGACTTTCCCAAGTAAATAATTCCTGATTGAAACTCTGAAGTGAGATATTCTTGACTTAAAGAATTCACGAGTCGGACTTCAGTGAGATATTGCCGACTGAAGAATTTAAGAGTCTAGCATCGGATTTGAAGTGTTTCCGAGTAAGGAATTCCAAGGGAAAATATTTCCGAGTGAATTCGATAACGATTGATTCTTCAATAGCAACCGGCCAAGTCTAGAAGTCGTACTCGGAGTTCGGTTTAATCCTACAATCCGAGCCTTTAGTCGGTGTTGGATCTTACCCATTCACCATCTTTCTTCAGTCGGTGTTGGATCTTACCCATTCACCGGCCTTCATCACTCGGTGTTGGATTTTACCCATTCACCGGCCTTCAAATGGGGTTCGGTGCAATCCTACAACCCATTTCCTGAGGTTTGGTTTAATCCTACAACTCAGGTCTTCAATCGGTGTTGGATTTTACCCATTCACCGTTCTTCACCGCCGTTTGGCCAAACCTACTAGTCGTACTCGGAGTTTGGTTCAATCCTACAATCCGAGCCTTCACTGGTGTTCAGCCAAACTTACTAACCGTACCCAGAGTTCAGGTTTAATCCTACAATCTGGGCCTTCAATCAGTGTTGGATTTTACCCATTCACCGTTCTTCACCGACGTTCGGCCAAACCTACTAGTCGTACTCAGAGTTCGGTTCAATCCTACAATCCGGGCCTTCAATCGGTGTTGGATTTTACCCATTCACCGTTCTTCACCGACGTTTGGCCAAACCTACTAGTCATACTCGGAGTTCGGTTCAATCCTACAATCCGAGCCTTCACCGGTGTTCAGCCAAACTTACTAACCGTACCCAGAGTTCGGTTTAATCCTACAATCTGGGCCTTCAATCGGTGTTGGATTTTACCCATTCACTTTTCTTCATACTCGGTGTTGGATTTTACCCATTCACCGGCCTTCATTACTCGGTGTTGGATTTTACCTATTCATCGGCCTTCAAATGGAGGCTCACCCCTTTGTACCTTCGAAGAGGTTCATCGCTAACAACAAACACATTGTTAGGATCATCCGTCCTGAAAGTATCTTGTCACAACAGCGTTGTGCATTTAAATAAGATCATAAAGATAGTGGGTGAGTCAAGGAAAGCTTCATTAACTATGTATTACAATCAGTACAAAAGAGTGAAAAAGAGCCGAGTCGGGGTTATGCCTCGTTAAACCTTCTTGGTAAAACCGATCGGAATAACCCAAGTAAGGAAAAAGAATGCACACCGTCTTACCAACTAGCTATAACAGCTGAACTGGTCTGGACCGGGGTCTAGGATCCGGTGTGGGACCAGCCACAAGAATATAGGTGTTTTAGGGTTTGTACACCGGAACAGTGAGTATCCGATGTATTAATCTGGTCTCTCAGTGGGAGAGGCCGGTCTTGTTGTCCTGGAGATCCTTCACACCAACGATTCGCGTTGCAGGGGGACGAAAGGTGGTGCCACCTACGAAGATTCTCTGACGCTCAAGTTAGAAGAGTGTAAGAACTCAATGAATGCTCAAGCGAAGTAATAGTAAAGTGCAAGTTAGAACAACATCACCTTGCATGTGTATTGAATTGAGCTATTTATAGTTATACGTGAGAAAATGAGTCGTTGGATACAGGTGGGTCCCCTAGCTCTGATAGCGTGTACATTATGTCAATCAGGGTGGCTCAACACTCAGAATGTGTCAGGAGGGTAGGTCAATTATCAGTGTACGACCCTATAGGAAGAAGAGAGGATAATCACCTTTTCCGCATAATCTGCTGACACATCCACTTGCTTTCTGAGGCCATTGACGTGACATATTTTGCTACATACAATATCTTCGCTGATAAGTTATTAGGGGCTCTTATCTTGCTGTGACTGAGAAGCTAACAGTTATATAAATGTTCCGTGAAAATGAACAATGATCCGTTATAGAGAAAATAAGTGGGGCGGTCGTGAGATAAGGACGGAAGGCCAGACATCGGATATCCGGTGTGGTAATGTTGAACCAGGACACCGGTTTTCCTTATATGAGGTCACTCTGACGTCACAAGATTGGGGGCCGGTATCCAGACCGGATCATCTGTCCCCTAGCTTGTATGAGGGACTGTTAAGTTGCTCATATGAGCTACACAACTCTAGAGAAGTCTGGATGCCGGTGGTACATTCTGGAAGGTCTCTGAAAGCTCGGTGGCATCCGCTCTAATGAACGAGTGACCGCTCTTCTCGCGCTGCGTACAACGGATTCAGACAGTGTAAAATAAATAATGGAAATCCCAAGAGTCTTTGAGAATCAAAACCCTTGGTATTCGAAAAGTGGTTGAAAGGCATTAAATGCGCATGGCATGATTGGACATTAAATACATTTTTTATGCGCGAGCCATCATTACCCAAGAGTGTAACCGTCGATTGGGCTTATTAGGCCTGGATTCAAACTGAAAGGGGGGCCCATTTTGCCAAAACGTTTACTGAAACGTTACCATTTTCGCGCTTATTCGTGACGAAACGACGGAGTCGTTTTACTTTGAAAGGTTGCGTTTTGAGGCAAGCATTGTGACCTTCGACGGAACACTATGCCTCTTCATTACCTATAAAAGGGACTCTTAGCAGATTTTGGAATCCACTCTTGTTTTCAAGCTTAGTGAACCTCTGTTCAAATTTCTTGGAAATTTCTCTGTCGTCTTCAAACTTCTCAAAGATCTTCTTCCTTTAGGTAACCTCCCCTTTCCTTCAACTCCTTGCAATTTTTGTTCATTTTGTTTCCACCATGCGCCCTGGAGCAGGCAATGCTGGTCCTTCAAACAGGGGGAGTTTTGGCTCTCGCGTCCCCCTTAGCCACCGTGGTGGGAGGATTCCAGCGAATCCTCCTGTGGCTGGGCCTCGTCGCTCAGAGAGAGCTGAAGCTTTTTCCTCACGAGCGTCCTCTTCCCAACGTCGCTCTGGGGTTCCCCTTGACTCGAGGGCTTCCAGCCGCTCTGATGAAGGGTCAAGTGCTGAAGGTTATCTCTCTGACGATGTTGCTTTTTACCACAGTACGTACGCGTTCCACCGTGCCTGCACAACTATGGATCTTCCTGGACGTGGAAAAACACCGGTTCTCCGTTCTGCTGAAGGATGTGTCAATGTTGTGGCACACCGGCTTGACTGGGAAAAGCTCAACAGGGAGAAACCCTACTGCTGGGTAGAAGAGGAATTCCTAGAGATCCCTTCGCATCATGCGAGTGAGGAGGAATGCACGGTCTCTTTCCGCTGCAAAATATACTCAGACAAGAAGTACAAAGCGCGATACGCTGTGCTGGCACCACGTCCCTCTGAGAGAGTATGCCACAGCGTCCCTGATGAGAGGTCGGTCTACATGTACGACTTCGTCTTCTTAAAATTGGGGGTACGCTTCCCCATGACGGAATTCCAGATGGCCGTCCTACGCTTCTTAGACTGTGCCCCTACACAACTGCATCCCAACGGTTGGGGTCTAGTCCGGGCTCTGGAGATTCTGGGGGAGCATTTCAACTTCTCCGCCACTGTGGCCAAACTGTTCTACTATTGCCAAGTGGTCCACCGTGCTAATAAGAAGGGCGGCCTTGGGTTCATTACTCTCCGTAGTGACTCAAGGATAGTAAATTTTAAATCTTATACGGAATCCGCGAAGGTGGATGGACGCTCCTTCAAGCATTACTACACGCGGGTTCGTATTCAACCGAATAAGCCGGTCTTCTGGCGAAACAAGGAGGGATTCACCAAGTTTCCTCTTAGCTGGACGCACGAGCATTTTCTCCTCATGAGCCGTGCTTATTACACAGATGAGAGTGAACTCTCCTCTCACTCTGTTGAGGTCTTGAGCGCCATGCAGACGGCCTCGAAGACCCTCAAAGGATTTTCCAGCAGGCTCCTCTTGGCAGAGGATGACATCAGAAACGCCTGCGTCCGTAATATCCGCTCTTACTTTATTTGTGTTGCATAGTTATTCCGTTCTGATTATCTTTTCTTCTTATGTGCTAACTCGACCTTTCTTGTTTTGCAGAACAAATCGAAAGAGCCTGCCCAGAGATGTTGTCGTTAAAGACCATGATGGCCGACGGTGATTCCTCCTCTGAGGAGAATGAGATCCAGGCGAAGAGGAACGCCACCAAAACTCTCCTCATTCCCCTGACCTCTGCAGTAGGTGAAGAGGTTCCTCTCTTTGATGAGGAGGAATCAGAAAAACAGGCTGAAGCCACTGGAGCGGGCAACGAGGAGGCCGTCCCAGAAAAGAAGAAGAAAAAGAGCCACCTTGTAAAAAAGGCAGATCAAGAAAAGCCCTCCTCTGATGACCCTGTGAAGAAGCGTCAGAAAACGCTCGAAGAAACCGGATTGAAGAAGGACAAGGGAAAGAAGCCCATTCCTGAATCCTCTGCCCCTTCTTCACAGAATGCTTCAGAGCCGGACTCTGGGAATGGTCCTCTTCTGGCGTTTGATCCTCCGCGTGACTCCTTCTTTTCTCCTTACTTATGGTTTCAGGGGTCCATGCCTCCCACTCTTCCAAAGGTAAGGTATTGCCTCCGCCCTTCCCTCGACGCTGCTAGAGTCCGAGGTGTTTGTAAGGCCGGGCGTTGGCAGCTGGATGAACTGTCCGGCCTCCTTGATTCCCTGAGCGAGAAGGCAGATTACATGGAGCAGGTTGAAAAACTTGAAGCTGAACTCGCGGTGAAGGAGACATGGGCGGCCAAACAAGCTGAAGTTCGTAGAGGCGTAGAGTCGGAATTGAAGAAAACTAAGGAGACGCTCCAGAGGAAAACTGAGGAGGCAAGCCAAGTTCATTTTGCGAACAAGGCTCTGGAGCGAGAAGTTGCCGACCTCCAGAAACAGAACAAATCCATACCCCTCCTCGAAGAAGAATTACAACTGGAGAAGAAGAGATCGGCTAAGCTTGCTGACGATCTCAAAATTATGGAGGACGGTCGCAATAAAGACCTTGGGGAGTGGGAGAGCCTTCGGAAGGAGATGCAAGCCCAAATTGAGGAACTCAAGAAAGGTGGTGTGAGTGCTGGGCCTTCAGAAGAAGACTTTGCCAAGGTTCAAAGAAAATTAACTGCTGCGAAGGCCAAGGCTGCCAAAGCCTTGGAGATATGCAAAAATGTGGCGTATGAATCCTTCGGCCTGGCCCTCCGTCAAGTTTATTATCGTAACCCTGGAGTGAAGCTGAATCTGTACGGATTGGATCCGTTCTTCGAATTCCATGGGGGAAAACTTGTCGAAGTACATAAGGACGGCTCGCACCATGAACCCCGTGCATCTCTGTATGAAATGCCTCCCCTTCCAGAAGGTCAAAGTATGGAGCCGACAACATCCACCGCTGCCTCTGGAGCTGAAACGCAAGAAGATGCCCAAACTGGAGCAGAGGGCAAAATGGAGAAGACAGGAGTGCCCACTGTGGAGGATCAAGCACCGGCCTCTTAATTTATACTTTATTCATAGCTGTGTACTGGGATCAGCTCCAGCTTTACCTACTTTGTAACCTAAATAATTTCTCATTTTTGGAAATAAAATTCACTGTTGTTTCTCTTCAACTGCTTGCGTTGAATGTATGATTGTTGGATAACTTAGTGCTATACAAAACACTTTATTGTTTTCAATGCTTTGTGAATCCGTTCTGTGTGGTTACCTAGCTACTTAAAGCGTACTTATCACACCGGATTAAGATAACAAATTGTAACGAAGAAGCGATAATTAAGTTAAAGCATGCCCTGTCCCCAAGTATAAGTGCATTGGGAAGGGAAATTTTATCTCAAGAATTACCTTTTAACTTCTTAAAAAGATAGAAATGCTCATCTGTCCTCGGAGATGTTGAGCGGGTACGTTAGCGTTCAACCGTTCTGGGGTGGATATTCCATAATTGAGGATGGACATTGCCTTTGAATTTTGGTACAGCTTTGACAAGGGTAAGCTTTACGCCTTTCTCTTGAGGTTCGGTTTGGTCCTACATCTCAAGTCTTCACACGGTGTTCGGTTCGATCCTACTAACCGTACTTGGAGTTCGGTGCAATCCTACAATCCAAGCCTTCAACACGGGGTTCGGATCAGGGCTAATCCTGAACCTACTGCGCCCGTTACTCGGGGTTCAGCGTGGTTTTCTGTATGAACCGGCCTACTGCGCCCAAGCCTTCGCATGGGGTTCGGTTTGTGGCCTTGAGGAAGGACCAGCCCTACAGCCCATGTTGTCTTCGAATGGGGTTCGGTTTGTGGCCTTGAGGAAGGACCAGCCCTACAACCCATGTTGTCTTCGAATGGGGTTCAGTTTGTGGCCTTGAAAAAGGACCAGCCCTACAACCCATTCCACCTCAAGGAGTTACACCGTCAAAACACACGATGTGTGATTGAGATCATCCGTCCTGAGGGGTCTTCATTAGTCCCTCGAGGAGTTACATCATCAACTACAGAATTAGTAGTTGAGTTCATCCGTCCTGAGGTGTATGCGTGTTAAGCTACGGCTATAAATCACAACACATAAGAAAAGTGAGAATGATAGGGCGGTTAAAATGTATTCTCATTAAGATTGAAAGTGCATTACAAAGAGAGCGTAGTTGGGGTCGTGCCTCGTTAAAACCTTCTTGAGAAAACCCAATGGGAAAAAACTCAAGTAAGGAAAAAGAGTACACGCCGTCTTACCAACTAGCTGTAATAAACACGTAAGTTCTGAGTGTTCCATTTGTTGCGGATTGGAGTTCCATCAAGTTCTTCCAACCGGTATGACCCTTTTTTAGTCACTTCAGAAACTCTATAAGGACCTTCCTACGTCGGTGCTAGCTTTCCTTGGTGAGCGAATTTATTCCCCACACTCGCCTTTCTCAAAACAAGATCTCTGGTGTTAAAAGCCCTGTATTGGACACGTTTATTATACCGGAGTGCTGCCTTTGCTTTTACCGCCTGATCCCTGATAAAAGCCTTTTCTCTTAACTCCTGGAGGACGTCCAGCTCTGATGCCAGGTTGGCGTTGTTGTCTTCAGCTGAAAAATACTCCACACGAGCCGATCTTGTTCGTAGCTCCACTGGAATCATCGCCTCAACCCCGTACGTCAACCGGTATGGGGATTCGTTAGTTGAAGAATGAGGCGTAGTGCGGTATGCCCATAAAACATGACATAGCTGGTCAGTCCATCCTCCCTTCGCTTCTCCCAGACGCTTCTTCAACCCCTTTAGCACTTCTCGATTGGCTACCTCCGTTTGTCCATTGGTTTGGGGGTGTTCAACAGATGAAAATATCTGGATTATCCCCAGTCCTTCAAGCAAATCTGTGAATTTTTTGTCTGTAAACTGGGTGTCGTTGTCAGTCACAATCCGCCCTGGCACCCCGAACCGAGCTATGATATTTTCATACACGAAACGTCTTGTTCGCGCAGAAGTAATGTGCACTACGGGCTCAGCTTCGATCCACTTGGTGAAGTAGTCTACCCCCACGATCAAATATTTGATACCTCCTGGCGCAGTGGGGAATGGACCCAAAATATCAAGGCCCCACTGGTAGAACGGCCAAGGTACAGCAGATGAGGACAGCTCTTGGGCCGGTGTATGGTAGAGATTGGAGAATTTTTGACAAGCGTCACACTTCCTAACAAAATCTGCAGAATCCTGCTTTACAGTGAGCCACCAATATCCAGCCCTGAGGACCTTTCTCATTAAGCTCCGACCCCCAGCATGGTGCCCGCACTGCCCCTCGTGCACTTCCTCCAAAACCGCTTGAACCTCATCCTCTCTCAAACACAAAAGATATGGGACAGAGAATCCCCTTTTGTAGAGAACACCATCAACCATAGTAAAGTATGGTAGCTCCCTCTTCACTCGTCTCCTCTCCTTCTCATCAGTGGGAAGTTGACCATCAGCCAGATAGCGAATATAAGGGATGACCCAAGAATCCTCATACGGATAGCTCACCATGACAGCATTCAGAGAAGGGTATAAAGGTATGCTAGGTGATGTCAAAGTGCTTTGAACCACCGTCGTTGTGCTGCCGGGCTGCTTTGTACTTGCCAGTCTTGACAAGATGTCCGCTCTGGTGTTTTCCTCTCTGGGCACATGCTTGAACTCTAAAACTTCAAATCTTCCCTTCAACTCATTAACACAATTCAAGTACAATTGAAGTTGCGGCTCCTTCGCTTGGTACTAGCCCTGGATCTGCGAAATCACCAATTGGGAATCACTGCATAGTGTGACTGCTGATGCTCCGATGTCAATCGCCGCACGGAGACCGGCCAAGCATGCTTCGTATTCAGCCTGGTTGTTGGAGGTTTTGAAATTGAATCGGAGGGAAATTTCTAGGTGCACACCATCATCACCTTCTACCACAACACCTGCTCCACAACCTTTGCTATTCGACGATCCATCAACGTAAATGGTCCAATGCGCTCAAGGGGTGGCAGGGTCCGCCCCAGTCATCTCCACAACAAAATCAGCCAACACTTGCGCCTTGATGGCTCCTCGAGGCTCATACGAAATTTCAAATTCAGACAACTCGATAGACCATTTTATCATCCTTCCGGCGAGGTCTGGCTTGCTAAGCACTGAACGGAGAGGCAAATCCGTTCTCACCAGTACTGGGTGCGCGTGGAAATAGGGCCTCAACCATCGTGATGCCCACACGACTGCTAGAGCAGCCTTCTCAATCTTCTGATACCTTCCTTCCGCCCCCTGAAGCGTCTTACTAGTAAAGTATACCGGCCTCTGCCCTTCAGGGGTTTCTTTAACCAAGGCCACGCCTAGGGCTTCATCAGAGATTGCTAAATACAACATCAAAGTCTCACTGGGGTCAGGCTTAACCAAAATTGGTGGACTCGAGAGAACAGCCTTGAGTTGCTGGAAGGCTTGTTCTTGCTCCTCTCCCCATTCAAAATTCTTGTGTTTCTTTAACGCCTTATACAGGGGAAGGGATCTGTGTGCCATTTTGGGCATGAAACGAGCCAGAGCGGCTACCTTCCCATTCAATGATTGGACTTCCCTCAGGCTCTTAGGGCTCTGTATGTCCAGGATTGCTTGACATTTCCCAGGGTTAGCCTCAATACCTCGTTGGGTCAACATGAATCCCAAGAATTTCCCAGCTGGAACGGCAAAGGTGCATTTTAAGGGGTTTAACCTCATGTTGTATTGTCGAAGTCTAGTGAAAACTTGGCGCAGATCCTCAATGTGGTCTCCTCCAGCGGGCGTTTTGGCTATAATATCATCGATATAAACCTCGACCAGCCTGGTGTGCATCCCTTCAAAGACTTTGTTAATCATGCGCTGGTAGGTAGCGCCGGCGTTCTTCAATCCAAAAGGCATGACGGTGTAGCAGAAAACACCGCGGTCATTGATAAAGGCAGTTTTCTCTTGATCTCCCTCCCACATCAAAATCTGGTTATACCCCGAATAAGCATCCATGAAACTGAGGTACTGGTAACCAGATGAATTATCCACCATGCGATCAATGTTGGGCAGGGGATATGGATCCTTGGGGCAGCAACGGTTAAGATCCACATAATCTGTGCACATTCTCCATTTGCCATTAGCTTTCTGCACCATAACCACATTAGAAAGCCAAGAAGAGTAGCATATCTCCCTTATAAAGCCTACTTTCAACAACTCCTCTGTCTGCTCACAAGCTGCCCTCTGCTTCTCCGGTCCCAACCTTCTCTTCTTCTGGGCCACCGGTCTTGTTTCAGGGTACACAGCAAGCTTGTGGCAGCAGAAATCGGGGTCCATCCCAGGCATGTCTGCTGCTGTCCATGTGAAAAGATCCTTGAACTCCTGCAGAATGGTTAATAAGCGTTGCTCCATAGCAAACTCCAGCTTATCATTGATGTGCGTGACCTTCTCTGGGGAATCCCCTAAGACAACATCCCTGGAACCACCATCCGGTGTGGGCTTAGAGGGATTGAGTGGATTAATCTTCAATTCCGCTCTGGGGTCCAGATCAATTAGACTGACAGACCCTGCCGCTGTTCCTCCGTCGTTTAGCTTCCTCTTCTTGTTGAATGCTTCCAACTTGACCATGTTGAGGCTCAAGTTATAACAATATCGAGCCATCTCCTGATCACTACGAAGAGAGGACACACCGTTGTCCTTGTCAATGAATTTGATCAAGAGGTGAGGAGTGGATACAATTGCTTCCATCGCATTCAGTGTAGGACGGCCTATGATACCGTTGTATGGGGATTCCACATCAATCACCAGAATTCTAGACTTGACTGTTCTCGCTCCAGGCTCTCCTTCAAAGGAAATTAGAGTGTCAAGATACCCCTTGGTGGGTTGTTTGGCTCCATTAAACGCTGTGAGTTCTTGCGTGTAAGGTTGTAAATCTGCATCATTGAAACCCATTCGTTTGAAACAATTATAAAAGATAACATCACAAGAACTTCCCTGATCGACGAGGATCCTCTTGACATCCTTGTTGGCTATGACTGCCACGATAACTACTACATCATCACCTCCTGGAATTGTTGGGCCAAAATCATCATCAGTAAATGACACCGTCGGAGCTGCCATACCGTCCCTGAAAGGGCGGTTATCCCTTGGTTTGCCCTGGACAGACAGAATCATCCTGTGGTGATTCTTACATGCTGTGATTGATGCTCCTCCTCCCGCAAATCCTCCAGCTATCATCTCAATCACTTCTCGTCTGCCCTGCCTCTGCTGCTGGGGCATGTTATTTTGTTGGGCATCTCCAGCAATCACTACTCCCTTTTGCTTTTCGGCTGCAGTGAACTTCCTTGCTGGGTTACGTGTATTATCATCTTCGTCATCAGGATCTCTACTCCTTTTTTCCATCCTCTGAGGCTCGTCTACAGATTTCTCCTTGAACAAATACTGCTTCAGCTTTCCTTCTCGAATGAGAGTTTCCACCGTATTCTTTAATGCCTTGCACTCATCAGTATTGTGTCCTGTCTGTTCATGGAAAGTGCAATACTTGCGTGGGTTACCACCTCTCTTGACTGGGGCTGGTTTCCTTATACCAAAGACGTTCAACGTTGGCCAACCAACCTCCCTCATGATTTGTGAATGCCTGGTGTTCAACGGAGCATAGTTGTCAAACGATGATACACGCCTATCTCGTGGATGCGGGCGAGCGTTTACAAAGTCTTCTCCAAAGGCATGCTTCTCAGGCCTCACTCTCTCCTTTTCTCTCTGTGGCTGCTGAGTGGGTGCTGAAGGCTTCATTCTTGTTGCGGTTGCCTCCAGATGCATCTCTATGTCCACGTACTTGGAAGCTTTCCTTCGAAACTCCTCGAAGTTTGTTGGGGGGCTCTTTGCCAAAGATAGGGCAAAGGCTGAACCAAGCTGAAGAGCTTCCACTATAATATGAAGTTGTATGGCCTCCGTGAGGTTGGGGACCAAAGCTGCCTCCTTATAAAACCTTTTCAAGAACTCCTTAAGAGTTTCAGTTTCTCCCTGCCTTATCTGGGCCAGGGTGTGAGAAGTTCTTGGGATATCCCTAGAGATGACAAAATGGCTTTCAAATGCAGCGGCCATTTCCTCCCAAGAGTCTATAGATCCTGAGGGTAAGCTTTTAAACCAACTGAGAGCCTCCTCCGTTAGTGTTCTTCGGAACATCCTACACATAACATCTTCGTCTGCTCCCAAATACATAGCTTCATACACATAAGCATCCAAATGCTTAGTGGGATCAGTTTCTCCATTATACTTCCCTATTGACAGTGGCTGAGTTGTTTGCAAATGTTTCAGGATGGTAATGCTCATCAGCCTTCTTGAGAAAGGGACACTGAGCTTGTACGTCCCTGAAGTCACCACCGCCTGTTCCCTTCTCCTGGTACTGACTCTATCACCAGAGTCTTGAGTCTGCTCTCTCTCTTCATACGTGGGGATCTTCGAATACTGGAGGGCTGTAGACCTGCCCCTCTCTGATGCGTGGTGAGTCTCTTCAGCATGGGACGTTACCCTGTCCCCAGCTCCTCCTCTCTCTCGCTTCAACTCTATCAGCTCCTCCCTGAGCTGCCTGATAACCTCATCGTGAGGGTCAGGCGTTTGCACTTGCACCAACCTCCGGGTCTAAGTTACAGGGGACTCAAAGACAAGTCTCCTTCCAGTCTGTTGATGGGTCACATCCTCCACGTGACCATCAACGAAATCTCTCCCATCACCTTCCATCGTGACAACCAAACTTCTGCGAAAATGGGAATAACTCTAACGAGTCCCACTGGGCGTGCCAATGAACTGGTCTGGACCGGGGTCTAGGATCCAGTGTGGGACCAGCCACAAGAATATAGGTGTTTTAGGGTTTGTACACCGGAACAGTGAGTATCCGATGTATTAATCCGGTCTCTCAGTGGGAGAGGCCGGTCTTGTTGTCCTGGAGATCCTTCACACCAACGATTCGCATTGCAGGGGGGCGAAAGGTGGTGCCACCTGCGAAGATTCTCCGACGCTCAAGTTAGAAGAGTGTAAGAACTCAATGAATGCTCAAGCGAAGTAATAGTAAAGTGTAAGTTAGAACAACATCACCTTGCATGTGTATTGAATTGAGCTATTTATAGTTGTACGTGAGAAAATGAGTCGTTGGATACAGGTGGGTCCCCTAGCTCTGATAGCGTGTACATTATGTCAATCAGGGTGGCTCAACACTCAGAATGTGTTAGGAGGGTAGGTCAATTATCAGTGTATGACCCTATAGGAAGAAGAGAGGATAATCACCTTTTCCGTATAATCTGCTGACACATCCACTTGCTTTCTGAGGCCATTGACGTGACATATTTTGCTACATACAATATCTTCGCTGATAAGTTATTAGGGGCTCTTATCTTGCTGTGACTGAGAAGCCAACAGTTATATAAATGTTCCGTGAAAATGAACAATGATCCGTTATAGAGAAAATAAGTGGGGCGGTCGTGAGATGAGGACGGAAGGCCAGACATCGGATATCCGGTGTGGTAATGTTGAACCAGGACACCGGCTTTCCTTATATGAGGTCACTCTGACGTCACAAGATTGGGGGCTGGTATCCAGACCGGATCAACAGCAGAAGACGCTTTTGGTTTTGATGGCCTGACCCCTAATCAATGATCTCTCGGGGACCTTGATGTTGTTGGGACATAACATCTTGTTGTGCCGACTCTCCAATCATAATTCCCTTTTGCTTTTCAGAAGTAGCTCCTTTGAAAAGATACTATTTGAGTTTACCCTCTCGGATCAGGGTCTCGATAGTATTCTTCAGAGCCTGACATTCATCTATTGAGTGGCCCTCTTGCTCATGAAACTCGCAGTATTTCCGAGGGTCGCCATGTTTGCGAAGCTGGGGCGGCATCCTGACCCCGTATGAAATAAGCGTTGGCCATCCGATCTCCCTCAGGATCTGAGACCGCTTAGAGTTTAACAGAGCATAATTGCCAAATACATGTATCCGTTCTTCCTGACTCGGAGGTACAGGATTATCAAAGACGCTGTCTCGGGCCGGTCTCTCCATGCGTTCCGATCTGGGACAGTTTTTATCTCTCCGTTGTTGATGTGGCATTCGGGATTTCCTTCTGGCTGCTGTTGCTTCCAAGTGCATTTCTATGCCCACGTATTTCGAAGCTTTTCTTCGAAACTCCTCCAACATCGTCGGAGGACTCTTTGCCAAAGATAAAGCAAAGGCGGATCCGGGCTGTAAGGCTTCGACAATGATGTGAAGTTGAATAGCCTCTATAAGGTTAGGCACCAGAGCAGCTTCCTTGTAAAATCTCTTCAAAAACTCCCTGAGAGTTTCACTTTCTCCCTGCCTTATCTGAGCCAAGGTATGGGAAGTCCTTGGAATATCCCTAGAGATGATGAAATGGCTCTCAAATGAAGTTGCTATTTCTTCCCAAGAATCTATTAACTCCGAGGGTAAACTTTTGAACCAACCAAGAGCTTCCTCTGTTAAGGTTCGTGGGAACATCCTACACATCACATCTTCATCGGCTCCCAAGTATATGGCCTCATACGTGTAAGCATCAAGGTGCTTAATGGGATCAGCTTCTCCATTATACTTTCCGATGGAAAGTGGTTGGGTCGTTTGCAAGTGCTTGGGGATGACCACGTTCATGAGTCTCCTTGAGAAAGGGACGTTGAATCGGTATGGCCCAGAAACCATCGCTGTCTGCCCCCTCTTCCTTGCACTGTTCCTGTCCCCAGAATCTTGAGTTTGTTCTCTCCTCTCATAAGTAGGGATCTTAGAGTACTGAAGGGTTGTAGATCTCCCTCTCGTAGATGCATGGCGAGTATCTTCCTCCTGAGACATCACTTTGTCCCCAGTTCCTCCTTTCTCCCTCCGCAACTCTATCAACTCCTCCCTGAGTTGCCTGATAACTTCATCTCGAGGATCAGGAGTTGCCACTGGTACCATTCTCCTTGAGTGGGTTACTGGTGATTCAAAAATGAATCTCTTGTCAGCTTGTTGATGGGTCACATCTTCCACATGACCGTCAATGAAGTCGCGTCCATCTCCTTCCATGGTCGACAACTAACTTCTGCAGAAAGTGGGGATAACTCTACCGAGTCCCACTGGGCGTGCCAATGATCCGTCCCTGACTGGGGTTTAGGATCCGGTGTCGGGACAGCCTCAAGAGTTGAAGATTGAATGAGATAGAAGACCAGGTGTGTGTATCCGGTCTCTCGGATCCGGCCTCTCAGCGTGTAAAGGTCGGTCTTGTTGTCCTGGAGATCCTTCACACCGGCCTCTCGCGTTGGTGTGGGCGACAGGTGGTGTCACCTGCGAAGATTCTCCGACGCTCAAGTTAGAAGAGTGTAAGATGAACTCTGTAATACTTAAGCAGTATATTAGAGAGAATGAGAGTAAGGACAACATAACCTTTGACATGTATTGCAACATGTTATTTATAGTTGAGCGTGGAAGATGAATCGTTGGGTGTTAGTGGGCCCACTGGTTCTGATAATGTGTATAAAGAGTCAATCCGAGTGGGCCAGCATTCAAAGTGTGTCAGGAGGGTAGGTGAATTATCAGTGTACTTTTCTGTCACATGGATAGAAGATAATCACCTTTTCCGTAAATTTCGCTGGTGATTGTACCCACTTTTGTCGGTGAATGAAAGGGACATATTCCGCTGTGCAGAATGCCTTCCTTGTTATGATACTGAAGCAGTCGGTTAGAGAACGGATCAGCCACCCGGTGTAAGAGAGCGGATAAGCCGATCGGTTTCTCGGATGTCACCTCGGACGACTGGTGTAAGAGAGGTTTGTCGAGTGTGTTGCAGACCGGATTGGTATTCTTGACACCGGCTAAAGACTAGGGCGGCTATAATAATTTCACTTTAGGTGAGACTGGATCAATATGTTTACCGACTGGATCATTATCCTGGGATACCGGTTGACTTCTAGGAAGGCTGAGTCGGCCTTTTGTCCTTAGAACCGGTATCCAGACCGGATATCCTTGGGGCCGGTATCCAGACCGGATCAATTTTCATTCTTAGTTTCCTTTATTCATTTTACCTTTTATTGCTTGTCTTTTTCTCTCTTAAGTTTTGTCTTTGAGTATTTATATTCTTTGGCATTCTTGAGATAAGTCAAGTAATTCCATTCTAGGGGTAGCATTTTGGTGTGAAAGAGATAAAGATTGAGGTTTGTTCTAAGATATTTGGGAATTTCTTGAGAGAGCTTGAGTGTAAACACCTTGAGTGAAGAGTGCAAACACTTGAATGCCTACCTAAATCAATTTTCAAAATAATATTTTTTTGTGCTAACTAATTTCTTTGAATTAAGTGTTTTCTGGTAGCTTGGTGGATCCCATTGAAGCTTGAAAGACCTTGAAGACACTCGAAGAATTGTATTAGAAAGAAAACTTTGTAATAGATAGTAGTTGTGAAATTTTTCCATTGTATTCCAAATTTTCCTTGTATTTTGGGAATTTGTCTTTAATTCAATTTTCTTAGTCCTTGTATTTGGACTTAAGGACTTTTGGACATTAGACTTTGAAATTTTGGATTTTTTTTAGTTGACTAGGAGTAGTGCTCTTAGGTATTAGTTTACTTTTTGTGCACAACTAGTTTGCTTTTACTTGCTTTCTAGCTTAATGTAACACATTTTTGCATACTAGGATTAGTTTAGATTTTACACTTTAACTAGAATTGTCATTTTCATTCTTTTAGGCAAAGTTTTAGTTAAGTACTTACTTATTTTACCTCATTTTGCTATATATCACGGATTATAGTGAAAAAGATAGAAACACCATATCTCCCTAATTTGAAAGCCTAATACAACATTTAGGTGACCTTCATGCTAGATTGAACTCTTATGAGTCAAGTGGTGAGAGTGTTATAAATAAAAGACATAAGAGAAGAAAGAAAGCAAAGAGGGTCCTTGAGGATATCCATGGCAATGTCAAACAACTATGGAACAATATTTTAGAATTTGACAATAAAGGAAATAAGAAATTAGGGAATGTACCAAAGGAGAAAAAAAAAGAGAAAAATTAAGAAGAAAACATAATAAAGCTATGGAAGAAAATATGCAACATTATTTGAGAGAACATAATAGGTGTATGAAAAAGAAAAAAAATAAAAAGGAAAGATAAAAACAAAGAGAGTGAGGTGCGGGATAGTGGTTTTTTTTAGACAACCATAGTGCTTTACGGGAATATCACTTTACTAATAGTTTATCTACTCCTAACATTAGTTCTTATCCTTAAGAAGACCATAAGGTGGTAGAGGAATCTCTTCCAAGTTCTCTCATTCCTTGTGAACATAATTGGTCTCTCATTGTTCATAATACTCTTAGGGTTTCACATAGAATGTCTATAATTGTTATTGGTTCTTATAGTGCAGGGATGTGCTTATACTCATTTGAGTTAACCTTCCCACACATCATTTCTTATTTTATTTTGCTTGTTTTTAGGATGTATATAGTTTACCTTTCTCTTCATCCAATATCATTTCCCTTAGAACTCTTTTAGAACCATATAAATTTCATTGTGTTCATAACATCATTTTGCATGAGGGTTTACATAGGGAACTAGTTGCATCTTTTCATGTCATGACCATAATAAGCCATAGTTTATACTCCATTACACAATATGATCCTCTTAGGGAATTACATCCCATGGTTTTTCATGATGTGCACTTGTTTTATGCCACACCCTATGTCTTTACATCCATTTCATTTACGTATACCATATATTGGCCTCTTCCATAGCATTCTTGGGATCCCACATAGTTTTGTCTATGCATTTCTATGGAATCATCTCATTTCTTCTTTTTTTTTTGATGATTTTTGTGTTTTATTCTTTGTAGGGTCATAAGGTTAGTATTTCATCATAGTTGATTTTTTTATTCACATAATAAATCATTTTTTCTTGTTGCTCAATTTCCTTTCTAAATAATGTGGGATCATTATTTCTCACTTGCTTGTAGGTACTCATGTTGTGGATTTAAGGACAAACCTTCTTGAAGAGGAGGAGCATAATAAGGACATATCCTATTGGGCCTCCTATGGGCCTTACACATATTTTTGTAAATATTTTAGACTTTCATAACATTGTTTAGAAATAATTAGTTTTAGGATTTCATGTTTTAGTTGGGCCTTGCATGGCCATAATTTTCATTTTTGGCCATTTTGGGCCTTGTTTAGGTATATACTAACTTTGGGTCACTTTTGGGCCATTTATTTTTAGTTTTTAGGTCTTAGGTAAAGCTTTTATAAGCACATTCAAACCAATTCCAAATTTGGAGGAGGTATTTAATCTCTCACTCTTTTGTATTTTTCGCCTAATGAATCATTTGAAAGAAATTTAGTTAGATAAAGTGAGATCTTCTCTCTCTAGTCTTCTCCCAAATGCTTAGCACTTTCCCAATTACCTTATCCTTGGGCACCTCCCCTAGATGGCAGTTTTTACTTATCTCCTCTTCTAAGGAATGACACATACTTCCCTCTCCAACATCCCTAACCACCTTCCAACCTCATTAACCTCTAAATCCCTCTCCATCTAATTCCACCATTATCCTTCATCATTCTTTCGGTCACCTTCCTCCTACCTCCCTCAGAGCTCCATAATTCAAGAATTCTAAAGGAACTTTAAGAGCTTGGAAAGAAAAATCTTGATCCAACCTTTTTTCCATGTAGGCTTGCCTATATCACCATCAAACCCTGTAGAGTACTTCTCTTGAGGTAGGAGAAAAGCATATTTGCTAAATGCATGTTTAATTCCACGATGATAGTATATGTATGGGTATATGCTTGGATATCTACCTTGAATGGGTGTGAATCCCCTTATTATGAAATTACATGTGACTGAATCTTATTGATGAAATATTCTAGATTGGCAAATGTGTTGATAACATGCATTTGAAACATATTTGTATGGTATGCCTTCTTGATTTCCATGTGTGGAATATTGTGAATTTATGAATTTTGAGACTGTCACTACCAAAAAATTGGCCTTTCTTAGTGACCTTTTCTTAGCGGTTATGAAGACAATCGCTAAGAATAACATTTTGCGATTCCTGGACTAACTGCTAAGAAAAGTTGACCTTTCTTGGCGGTTCAAAAACAAACTACTAGGACAGGATACTAAATGACTCTTTCTTAACAGTTGTGTATATATACATTAACAAACCGCTAAGAAAAAAGGAATTAAAAAGCTGAAAAAGATTTATTTTAAAAAATATAACGGTTGTTAGCGGTTTGGTATTAAACTGCTAAGAAAGGTTTATCTTAGCGGTTGTTTAGACAAACTGCTAAGAAATGATTTTAAATAATAATATTGGATATATTCTAAACCTAACCAAAACCCTACAACTACTTCTTGCCCTGTGTTAACACATTCTTGCCCTCTACGCTACATTGGTTTCCCTCTGCCTACCATATCCCTCTACACATTTGGTCTCCCCTTCGTCATTAACCTTTATTCTCCCTGGTGTGTTCCTCTTTTCAAGCACAACCATCTCTCTCTCTCACGTCTCGTGCGTCTCTACCCTGGTGCGTTTTTGTCGTCATATGTCTCTGTCATCTTGCGTTCCTGCTTCCTCCCTCCATCACCACCATGACCCATCCAAACCCTTATAGAGTTTCTGGTATGTTCTCGATCATTCTAAAAGATACATTGTTCAATAGTTGGATCTTCAAACTCTTATAGATTTCTCGGTATGCTCTGCTGTTGTGTTGTGTTTGTAAATGAAGCATTGTTCAATAGTTGGATATATTACATGCTTGACTATATATCTTCTTGTGTTTGCTATAGATTTTTAATGTATATCTTCTTGTTATTGTTCACCAAATAAGGGAAGAGAACAAATATATTTCTTAGATGCACTATATATCTTTATTTGGTATGTAATTTGGTTTGAAGTTTCTGGTGAGTTTGGTTGGCACATGAAATGGATTTGTTAATGGCATTTGAATGCTACACTCTGCTCCATAAAAGTAATCAAAGCAAAAGTAAAACAAGTTTCATATTTAAAGGCTAATCTATAGGTATGCAACAAAATGCTTCGTATGCATTTCAATGAAGGGGTTGAGAATTCAGTTCAAAGTTTCATCAATAGGGTATTAAAATTTATGGATTGGATCTGTTTAAATTGTACCATATAATAAAGGATGACTTAGGTAAGATATCGAAATCACAAGTAGCCTTTTGGAACATCAGTAATTGTTGAAGCTGTAACACCCCAGCTGCTTTTCAGGAATGAACGACTCGCCCCACAGACCAATACGAGACCTTTCCAATGTGCTTTTGTCCTCACTCACACATTTCCTGAGAACTTCCCAGGAGGTCACCCATCCCAGAATTACTCCAAGTTAAGCACGCTTAACTTTGGAGTTCTTAAGTGATAGGCTACCAAAAAGGCTAATGCATTTGTTGGTATAGGTAGTATAAATTCATTTCTTTAAGCTATCCTCGACTGTATACTCCCATACCTATACAGTCTTTGGATCCCTCTCATTCTAGTATGTATTCGGTTCGTTCATGTGTCCCTTCCACTGGAAGCCTGCCAGGAGTCGCTGCTTGTCCATGCCTATGCACCGACGATCACTCCCCACCCTCAACAGTGCCCGGGATGCCACATTCCCCGCTGGAAGCCTGCCAGGAGCCGCTCCTTGTCCGTGCCCATGCACCGGCGATCACTCCCTACCCTCAACAGCGCCAGGATGTCACATGACCATTGTGACACCCAGGACCCAAATTACAAATTCCAATTAATTAACCTAAATTTTTGAAATAAATTTTTCATGTTTAAAGAATTATTTTGAAATTCGTAATTTAAATTCTGAGGTCACGTAAAAATTGATAAATGCGGAATATTATCATGCATACTAGTCGTGAACAAATAAAACATGATATATTTATATAGCGAAAACGATAGAGAAGATTACAGTACATGGTACATAATATTATTACAACTCATTAAAATTCAAATGAAGTCAAAGACCAAGCAATAAATCATAAAAGCTTCATTAATTGGACCACTCATCATTCTGTGTGGCATGCACTGTAAAAATAATGTAAGAGTGAGACAGAATATAAAATAAATATAAAATAAGTAAAATTGCACAAACACAATCAACAAACCATAATGATATGATGAATATGCCAAACAAGGTCATTTACATTTAATAATCTTTAATTTAGTCAAATGATGTCATGTTGGATCCATTTTGGTTTGGTGGGAATACTGCAGTAAAAAGTCTCATAGAGACACAAGTAGGAATTAATATATACCATGAATCCCTACCCTTCATGGCACTCAAGTACCAAAGTACACAAGTAGGAATTAGCATAAACCATGAATCCCTACACTTCATGGCTCTCAAGTACCGAAGTACACAAGTAGGAATTAGCATAAACCATGAATCCCTACACTTCATGGCTCTTAGCGAAAATAGGGCTTTAACTCATCATAGAGTAACCCCTCACCAGGGCCGGCAATTATGGAACCCCTAAATTCCATGGTGCGTCCAAATGCTTATGATGCATGAATGCCTTTAATTCTCTTTATCGATTTAACATACCATGATATCAATACTTTCATAATCACTTGGAAAACCACAAGTCCTCAAAGGACACATCACATATATTAATTCTCAAAATCATGGATTTACAGTTCAACAACATATCTCAATAAACCACAAGGCATTCATGTATACATTAATTTAGTCATTCATAATTATTCATCACAAAGATAAACATACTGTAAGACATTCATAGGACACTCAATAACATCCATAATAATCAATAATCCTTTAATAATTCAAAAAGAAATCATTACCCACATGGAAAATATCATTTTCATTCATAATAATCATCATAGGTAATTTTAGAAATTTACAACAGCAACATACATTAGTAAAGAGACCATAACGTGAGCAAATCAAATCCTTTTTAAGCAATTCTACTTTCCATAGATCCATAACATAAATATCTACAACTTTTATGAAGACATCAAAGTCTAAATATATATGTATAATTCCCAGAATATTAATATTTACACAAAATAGAAGGTACATATTCCAGAACAAACATACTGTAGTATTTTGACTATAACTCATGCTATACATATCCAAATCAGTCAGTTCAAGTCTCAAAATTCACATAACGAAAAGATCTACAACTTTGATGAAGAAGTCAAAGTCAAATTCACACATTTTCAGCTTCAAAATTAAGTAACAAGCTACGAAAATAAATCTGGAAAATCCTAGAACAGCATACAATTCTACCCATTTCATATTTATTCACAACCCTATCCCCTCTTACCTTGATGGAGGATCTTAGTTTGGTTGAAAAATGTTCTCTTCTTACTGTCCTAGCTTCAGATCAAAGGTGACTTGGCGGAGAAAAGGAAATAAGAGAGAGACTTTACTAATTTTAGTTTGTTCTAAGAATTCAGACTTGGGAACGAGATGTAGTGTCGATTTAATAATGCAAAAGACAAGTGGAGGACAAGCTTTTTTGTAATTGGATTGTAGTGGGATGTTAGGTGCATTAATTGCGGTGATAATAGAGGTTTTAGATAAGAAAATGAGCTGTATTGTTGCCCATTTCCGCCGCCTACATAATGAAGCTTGTATGATTGAAGTAAATATATTAAAATATGTACAAGATGATATGATTGGAGTAAAATATTAATTCTGACACTGGTTCGGTATTTTGGGCGTATCTCTTTCCGAGAAGAATTCATCAGAGCCTCTTTTCGTTCAGAATTGCTCCACTCAGAAGGGAATTCGCTCAGAAATGTTTCTGCTTGAAATACTCAGTCATAGCTTTTCTTTCCGAGTGAGTGACCCACTCGGAAATGTCTCACCTGGAGACACCTCATTCAGAAATATCTCACTCGGATATATCTCCGCCTGAAAAGTGCTCGTTCAAAATCATCCATTTTTTGTTCAGAATTGATTCACTCGGAATTTCTCTACTCGGATTATATCTCTGCCCGAAAAGTACTTTATTCAAAGTCAAAGCCTTTCTTCACTCGAAAGTATTTCTCTCGGAAGTGCGTCATTCGAAAATCTTACAACCGAAAGAATCATTCAGAGTCGCAGTTCAGTCCTCTCTCGGAAATCTTTCCACTCGGGAATATCACTCGGAGTTGAAGACCATCTCAAAGACGAACCTGAGCACAAGCTCTCGGCAACTTTGAATATGGCCCGAGCACAGGCTCTAGGCAACCATTATGACACCCGAGCACGAATAGAATGAAAGGGTTCACTACTCGGATATTTACTTCCCCCAAAAACTTTTCACTCGGAAACGTATTCATTCGAAGTCAAAGTCTTTCTCTGTTCCAGAAGTACTTCCCCTGGAAATGACTCACTCGGTAGTCTCAATCGGTGACATATCACACGGGAATCAGAAAGGTCTCACTTGGTGTCATCCACTTGGAAATGTCTCACTCGGTACCATCCCACACGGAAGTGTCGCACTCGGGGACACCCCACTCGGGAAAGTTGTATTTAAGTCGGAGAAACCCCACTCGGGAATATCTTGGCCCAAGAAGTACTCATTCAAAATCAAAGCTTTTCTTTGTTCGGAAGTACTTCTCTCGGAAACGTTTCACTCGGAGACGTTTCATTCGGAAATGAGTCACTCGGAGACATTTCATTCGGAAACGAGTCTCTCGGAGACGTTTCACTCAGAAACGTTTCATTCGGAAATGAGTCACTCGGAGACGTTTCATTTGAAAATGAGTCACTCAGAGGCGTTTCATTAGGAAACGAGCCACTCGGAAACATTTCATTCGGAAATGAGTCACTCGGAGACACTCCACCTGGAAGTATGGAACTTGGAAGCGTCTTTTCCTGAAAGGTGTTCATTCGAAGTCAGAGCCCCTTTCACTCAGAAGTGGTTCTCTCGGACACGCTTCACTCAGAAATGTCTCCGAGGCCAGGACTCCCTTTACTCGGAAGTGGTCCTCTTGGTCATGACTCACTCGGAAACATCTTAACCTTCCTTCACTCGGAAGTTCTCTCGGTCATACCTCACTCAGAAACATCTTAACCTTCTTTCACTCAGAAGTTCTCTCGGTCATACCTCACTCAGAAAGATCTCACTCGAAATCAGATTCCTTTCTTCACTCGGACAGTCTTACCTCAGTCACTCGGAATATCTTATTTGAAGGTACTTCACTCGGTAATCTCCCAATCAGAACGCTACCAGAGGTTAACATCAAAGGAAGCTATTTGAACGAATCAAAAAGAAGCTTCGATTCACAGCCAAACTTATGTAGAAATTTAATATAAATAGATAATATCATTAATGGTCTAGATTAAAAATGATTATACATGAGAATGAAATTTTTGGGATGTTACAGAAGCCATTCTAATTCTTTGTGAAAAAACATCTCTGGAGTTTCTGTTTTGCATTAGCTATGCCCACAAATCTGTTACTAGTCTTCATGATGGATAAAAAAACTAGATATGAATATTGAAATGATTAAATGATAGAAATTTTGAAAGTGGTAGAGCTGGATATAAGATTTGGGCTTGAATTGCCATGTCTAGAAACTAGATACTATGTCCTTCGTTATGTAAAAGAAATACTCACTGTTGAACAATGTACAATTGCTAAAAATGTATATCATTGTAATTAACATTTTCTTATTTAGCATATATATGTTAATTATGTTATTAATATCCTTCATTTTATATATATGTGTAGTATCTTCCATAATTTTAGAAGAAAAACTACACTCCAGATGATTTGCTTGAAGAGAAAGATGAATGAGCCAAATATGTTTATGAGAATTATGTAGAATAGGATGTAATAGTTTTGGATATATATATATATATGTATAATTATTTTACATATTTTGTGTATACTTTCATTTATAATAATGAAATTATTTTGTATATTTGACTGTCATGAACATATAACAAAATATTTATATAGATTTTATTTGTTTCTATTATATGATAATTGTATAAAATAGGAAAATAAATGGACATTATATATAATAATAAAAAAAGACTAGGCCTTTCTTAGCGGTTATGATTGACCAACCGCTAAGATAAAGTTGAGAAAGGACCCTTTCCTAGAGGTTACGTTTGACAAACTGCTAAAAGAGATATAAAATATGACCCTTTCTTAGCGTTACTTTTAGATAGGCCCTTTCTTAGTGATTATTTTAGACCAACCGCTAAGAAATACCTACTATAGGCCCTTTTCTTAGCGGTTTTTTAGTTACAACCGCTAACAAATAGCTTGGATACAACCTTTTCTTAGTAAATTAGTTTACAACTACAAAGAAAAAGACACCTTTCTTAATAGTTTTTAAGGGATCTTAACCATTAAGAAAGGCTTTCTTTATGGGGCTAACGTAGCCATTCTAAACCGTTAAGAAAGACCTATTTTGTTGTAGTGCGTATAGCCAATTGTATGCCTTGGAAATTATTTTGAATTGGTTACATGTCATTAATTTTGAGAATTTAATATAAATAGGTCCCCTATGAGTAAGGGTTTAAGATTTGAATGTGGCTAAGACTTGCATGTGCATTGTTGCATTTCATGGCATGCATGATATATCATATATAGCTTACAAATCTTGTAAGATATTATGAAACAAGCCCAGTGAAAGGGTAACCCTTTGCAAGGGAATAATTATTTAAGCAATTATGCGTGGTTGCACATGCCTTGGTGGATGAAACCATTGACAAACCCATAACACATTGAGGCATGCGTGCCATTTCTGTATATTTATTACAGCATTTACTTTTGTGAAAGTGTTGAGTGTTACGAAATGGGAATTGGTGGTTTAGTACCAGTAAAAGCATGTTGTGCTTGTGAGCACTTGATAATTGTGTACACATGTAATTAAATATTTTCCCATAATCGGATCTGTTGCATATGCATTATTTTTATGACATAGCATATGTATTAGCCATAGGAACGTGGCATATGACCTTGAGATATCCAAGAGAAATGGGAACCTATTAAGGTTGTAAATTGAGAAATGAAATTTGAATTAATGGACACTAACTAATTGTGTTGTTGTTGTTGTTAGTGTTATCTCTTTGATAATGTATATGAAATGTGATATAAAATGTGATAAACATATGAGTTAGTGAAGTGATTCCATATTGTGATATGGTTATTGAAATTATCTATATGTGCTTGGTGAAATTTGATATGGATTATGTCTTTATTGTTGAATTGAAACTCCTTGAGAGGAGAATGTGTTGGTTGCACATACATATGTATATTATCATATTTATATCTATTGATTCATCATTGAGAAGGTATGCTCATTCTCCCATGTTGTCCATTTTTAGCCTTTGTGTTGTAGGACATTGCAAATGGGAGATATACATTTTGGAATGAAGAGGTATGGTGTGGAGAAGATGCTTGAATGCCTTGGACGGCATACTTTTGATTGGTTGTATATGATAATTATTTTGTATAGATATACTAGTAATTAATGCCTTATAATTGATGATGATGACTTAGCATTTTTGATACATTGGCTGATATACTAGGATCATTATGTGATAGGTTTCTGATCATTTTGTATCATAAACTAGTATATGATGATACATGAAATGAAGTTGGAAGCTAGATAATGATTTTTGATACTTTAGTCATGAATGGCAAATGTTGAATTTTCTTATGGTTTGGTAAATATTGTGGTCTAATGAATTGTAAAAGGAAATATTGATCTTACCTAGTTGCATGTGGAGATACCATGATATTGAGAATCGATAATGGGAAACATTAATGTGAATATATGAGAAAATGGTCAAAGCTTGTGTATTAGAATGACATTGTCAATTATATGTGTAGTGAGACATTTTAGGATGTGGAGTCTGGAGCAATTTATGATATGAATACTTTTGGCAAGCGCACTAATCATTTAAAAGTAGTAATTTGTATTGCTCTCACAGGGGTTGTGTTAAGTACCATAACTAAGGTAAGACACTATTTGAACCTTACACAACAAGCAATTCATTATTTTTAGGTTTTCTGAGATTGTTTATATTTTTGTGATTTTCAAAAGTAACACAACAATCAATGAGTAGAAAGGATTAAGAAATATTCTTGATAAGTGTTTTAGAACACAATAAATTAGATTTAATTTAATTTAATTTAATTAAGATTTTAATTCCTTTTTGTACTATATTTTTCTGATTTTCATGATTTCTGCTTTCTTTCCACTGTATTCTACTCAGGTATTTTATTTTGCAGTAATTAATAAAATTAATGAACATTAAGGACACATGACAAAGCCATTCCAAGGGTCAATAACAAGAGAAAAATGACCATCAAATGACAAAGGAACAAGCCACAAGTGATTACATGATCAGAAAGGGTTAACAAAGCATGAGAATGGCATAACAGGTCCATGAATCGATTCAGAGGAAGCCTGAATCGATTCATACGTGGTAAAATGCCCAGAATTGGAAAATTGAAGCCTCTAAATCGATTCAAAGCAAGGCTGAATCGATTCATACGGTTTTTTTTAGTCCAGGATCATGAATCAGAAGCCTTGAATCGATTCATGGCACTGTTGAATCGATTCATGCAAAATTAAAGGGCCAAAATAATCTTCTGAATTGATAATCATTATTGAATTGATTCATACGTTTTAAAATTCAAATTTCAGTTCAATGAATCGATTCTGATCAATTATGAATCGAATCTTTTAATGGGAAACAACTTACAACACTGAGCTTTTAAAATTGAAGAGCCATACTCCACTACACTGGAAGGAAGCAACTTGCAAATGGCTCCATACTCGCTCCATGCTTTCCTAGGCCTATAAATACAATAGGGGAATTGGCATTGAGCAGGAACATAACACAAAAGAAGCAATTACCTTCTGTTTCTTTCTTTCTTTCTCTCTGTGGCAACTCCCAGTTTTATTTGCATATTCCTGAGAGTTGTGAGAGAATTGTGAAATTGAGCACTTCAATTTGTATACAGTGGGGGAGTACTGCAGAAAATACAATCGGCAAAAGCAGTGGTGGAATTACTTCTGGGCTTTTTGAAGAAACTCGTATGTTTTTCTTTTACTGTATCATGTTTGTATGTTTTGTTTTCCTTTCACTATATATATGAATTTGAATCACTTCATGAGTAACTAAATTATTTATCTTGGGATGATGGGGGTGTGATAATATTTTGTGTTAATGTTGTTTTGACTTTTAAGTTAATAAATTTTTGTTTTCCAATTAATTCAAATTTTACTCAATGCTCTTAGGAATTCCGAACAAGAATCTAAGTGATAAAACTATATACTTGCGGGTATATTAGTAGTTTAAATAATTGGTAGGATTGACCGATTCACTAATTACTGGAAAGCTTTCGAATTAATCCTAAGATTTTGAAATGCTTTTTGTGACCCTGGTAAAAATTCGAGAAAGTAATCAAAATTCTTTTGAGGAATTAAAAAGGAATTTTCACAAAATGATAATGGGTCTTTCTTAGGGATTGAACGTTGTTCTCCGTATGTTAGGTACATTAATAGAGTTCTGACCGGAACATATTAATTAACTGAAGGAAAATCTACCTTGGAAAACTTAATTTGATTCTTGTTAATTAAAAGTTAAAACTATTGACATAAAATAATGTCTTAAACCCCTGGAATCCCAAGATACTCTCAACTCTATTTTTTACCCAAGGTTAATATTTTTACTGTGTGGTAAATAATTTTTACTGTCTATCTTGTTTTGTTTTGAATACTGTGTGTTTGAAAACTCCAAAATTGTTTGTCTAGATAATTAAATTTCAATATACTGGTACTTGAAAACACTCCCTGTGGAAACGATAATCTTTTATATTACTCGACACAACCCGTACGCTTGCGGGCCCTGTCAATTCTAACAGTAGTTTAAAATTGATTTCAGCATACAACATCTCCTAATTTCTTATAAATTGGCAACAAATTCAGTCAAGGCAATCTTCAAACTTTCACAGATGAATAATTCCTAATTCCTTAAGCAATTATCACTAATTCAACACAAACTAATCTTAATCCTTTAGGTATCAATTTATACTAAATTCAATTAAAGGAACCTTAGCTATTCACCTAATTCCTTAGGCCTAAAGTAACTAGTTAGCAAATCCAAACCTGAAGCATTCATCATGATTCCTCTCTAATGAAAACCTCTGAATTAGGTCTTGGATTTCCCAATTCAAGAAGATGAAATACAGAATTTGCTATGTTTAGAACTTGCCTCAATTGAATCTAATGCTTCCAATTAATTGAAGCTAAGGTCTATTGCAGCTTCAATCAATCCCAATCTTAGGGAAATTTAGCCACTCATAGAGAGAGATGGAATACAGAGAGTTGTATGTTCAGAGGTGAGAGAATTTAAAGAGATAAAAATCTAAGAGAGTAAAATCTAAAAAATGAGTTCTGAAGTTAAATCTTAGTTAAGTATACAATGTGTTCTTACATTTATATAGAAACTAGAAGAAAAACTAACAAAACTATAAATTACAATTTGCAAAAATGTCCCTAAAGGATTAATAAGGACATCATCCAATTAAAGGCAGTTGAAAGAATAGAAGATGCATTAGAGTCTTTCAATGGCCCCTTAACTAGGTCAAGGGCCAAGAAGGCTAAGGAAACCCCCACAAATGGCTTAAGACTCTTCTTGTTACCCATCCTTGGGCCCAAGCCTAAAGAAGCCAATATGAATACCTTTTGCCATTTCTCTTGTATTATAGTAGAGCATAGGCCTTCGTAGGTGGATTTGGTCTCTTAATGAGCCTACACTAGTTTTGTATTATACTTGGTAAATAATTAGGACATCTTAGGATTGTAATAAAAATAGTTAGATAAGCCCTATAGGCTTTAGGATTTAGGCCTTGCAAGGCCATGTTTTTGTCTGGGCCACTTTTAGGCCTTGTATGTTGTATTTTCCTTTTTGGGCCATTTATAGAAGCATTAGCTTTTAGGGCCTTAGGGAACCCAAGGTCTATGATCATGGCCAAAATTCCCAAGGAGGTATAAGAGCCTTCATCCCTTTGTAAAATGCATTAATTGAATCATTTTGAAGAATTTTAGTGAGATATTGAGAATTCTCTCTCTAGATCCTCTCAAGTATGATAGTGTCCTACAAGCATACAAGTGTTTCGTGTAATATAAAAATGATCATTCTCCACAAGAACCGTGTAACATCCCTACCTTTCCTAGAAAGTCTTGTAGGGTGATTCATTGTGTAATGTAGATTTATAAGGTTGGTTGTTTGTGTTTGTTGTTAAGACCAGTGATGTGATGCTTGATATTGTTGATTTTTATGGGCTTCGGCTTATGTATATGATATGTGTATGAGGGAAGTGAGGCCCAGTTATGTGATGTGAAGTGGTGACTTGATGAATTTATGGTGTTGGAAATTCACATATTATTATAGGTGGGGATTAAATAAATTGATTAAGGGGAATGAAAACAATGAGTAAAGAAAATAAGGATAATAAATATGTAAATAAAGAAAATAAGAATAATGATGGTGATGTGATGTTGATTAGTGACATGATAAGATGACATAAAATTTATAAAAAAATAATAAAGGTTTTAATAAATCTCTTAGAGGACGTGCTCATCGAAAAATCATGTCGGAAGCGTAACCGGGAACCAGAACGAGCGACAGAAGGTACTGAAAGCCCTGAGGTGAGAAGAATGCTCTGAGTCTCTGGTATTAGATCAAATGTACCCTTGGTGTATATTTTTGAATTTCTTGAAAGTCGGTTTGAACCCCGACTCTTATATTTTACCTTTGGACCTTGTTTGAATATTGAGCCTTTGTACCTATTGAACTATTTTCAACGTAATTTTTTCTCCTGATGTCAAAAATCCTGATTCTTGTTTCTAAAACTTCATATCAAAACCATCTACAATGTTTATGTTAAGCCCAAAACCCAGTTCTTTGTGCATTTGGTCCAGTTTGCAAAATAAGCTTGTACCTTGTTGTTTCCTTGATTTATATGCGCATCTATTAGTATTTTGGTCATAATTTCTTCGTTCGTGATCGGAATCACTTTGTTCTTTTTTGTTAGTTTTGTAACTAAATTGTTTACAACATTGATGAAGACCTCAAAATTTAATTCCTTACCAATTTTTCCCAGTTTAATTTTTAAAACACTTCTTTGCAAATTAGTCACACCCTGAATAGCCTTTAGTGTTTGGGGCGTATCTCCCCCTCTCGATATTGAAATTTTTTTCTTTATCTCGTTTTAAAGAGAGGGAAAAGATCTAAAACTTTGTTGTTGCCATTTATTCAAATTTCCACCCTAGAATTAATTGTTAATTTTGTAATTTCCCCTATTTTCCCCATTAGATTTGCTTCTAAATATTAAATTATTCTTTAAACCTTTTGATGTGAAGTCTGAACCAAACCCTCTTAAATTCTATGTTGTATCTTCTAAGACCTTTTTGTCATGTCTCTTACACAATTTAATTCCCTATGCAATTAAGTTTGTTCCCATTGGTTATATGTCTTGTTCTTAAATGTTTTGTTCCTAAATTTTTGACTTGGCCAAATTAAACTCTTTTGCGCTCTTTCCCTTTCTCACTCAACACACACCATATACCAACCCTCTCCACTCTATAAATAACCTTTTCCCCCTCTCATTTCTAGATTACACTTCACTCTTTCTTGTTTTCCCTTTGCTTCCCTACCAAGCATTCAAAACCCTCTCTTCTTTCTCCCAACGTCGCTCACACCACCATCACCACCACCCGAGCACCACACCACTACCTCCACCTCTGTTTTCTTCTATTTTCTTCTCATAGCACCATCAAACCCCTCCCTTTGCTTTACTTGTTCATCCTCTCTTTAAAATCACCAAAAGAAAACCCTTCTTCCCTTGTTTCTTCTTTCGGTCAGGAGCCTCCCTTACCATGAAGGTCCCTCTTTGAGCTTCCAAACCCTTGAAAACCTCTATGCATGTCTTCATCCTTGTTGTTTCAGCACCATTTGGAATTTTAGAGGTTCTCCCTCTCTTGTCCTTGGGAGGCCGATAGCACCACCTAGCCAAA
Organism: Clitoria ternatea; assembly: GCA_037962975.1. Taxonomy (NCBI): domain Eukaryota; kingdom Viridiplantae; phylum Streptophyta; class Magnoliopsida; order Fabales; family Fabaceae; genus Clitoria; species Clitoria ternatea. Next base: position 48,722,705 of record CM075673.1, read on the forward strand.
GATGGGGTTTTTACTCTTATTCTCACCAAGGCAGCACTATCCCTCTTCATTGTAAAGCTTAGAGTCACCCTTGAGGAAGCTTGGGAGCAAAGAAGACATTATCCTTCTTCTCCCTCTTAAACTTGTGTGTTGCACCTAAGGTAAAAAGGGACCATTAACCCATTAAACCTTGATCCATTAGCATGCATGTTGATTTGATGATGAGTCTTGAATATTTATAGTGTTGCATGTTGGTTAATGAACCATTAAACCCTTGGTCTTGATGTGTGTATGTGTGTGTTCGGTGATGGTGATGATATATTAAGTTCTTGATGTTGATCATGGAATATTAAAGGCATGCTTGTTTCTTTTAATTGTGTTGACAATTTTAAAGGCTTGCTATTATGGTTATGCTTGTGGCCGAGAGGTACCTAGTAAGAGTATGGGTATTTTGCTACTTGAAATTGTATGTATGATGGATGATATGATGTTTTTAAGTGGTTGCAAATTTGTGCATGGTGTTGTTATGATGGCTGAAAGCCTTTTAGTGACTTGATGATGATTTTTCTTGCCCTTGGATGTTGTTTACATTGGTTCCATAATGTTTTGATGACAAAAGAAAAATTATGCAATACATGATGTTGTGGCCGTGATCCCTATAGTAATTGTGATGTTCTAAAAAGTCTTGAAAAGATAAAACATGTATAAAAAATATACTGGTATTAAAAGATGAAAATTAGAGGTGTTAAAAGCTAGAAACTAGTGGTGTTAAAAGTTGGGACCTTGAAGAATTGAAATCTGAAAATTTAAGCGGTTTTAAAAGTCAAAATTTTAGTTGTGTTGAAAATAGAATTTCAAGCGGTGTTAAAAGCTAAAATTTTGAGGTGCTAAAAATTGAAATTTGCAGGTCTTAAAAGTGATGTTAAACCCTTTAAGTGATTTTTACACAAATTAATGACATTTGAGCCTAAGAGAAATTTTATAAATTAGTTGTGAACTGAATGAGTTAATATAAACTAATTGGAAAGTTTCATAAAAATATTTACATGCTGAAATTTTAGAATGACTTAGGTAAATTTTATTTTAAGCACAATATATTCAAATACTTAATATTTAAGAACAAAGGAAATTTTGGTACAAAAGTAAAAAGGAAATTTAATTTTTTTATAAAGAAACAAGTAATGGCTATATGCTAGACTTTTAGAATTTAATCAGTATTAGTGAAAATTTTGTAGTGCTTAAGTGCTTAAAATAAATAATTCTTGATCTTATGATTTTTGATACATGAATTGATATGGGAAAATGAAGTTTTAGCGCATAAATATTGGGAAATTCTTAGCTGCCCTGTCACGTTGACGAGGAATAAAAACAGAGTTTTGTGTGATTTAATAATGTGTTGAGTTGTTTAAATGGCTAAAGCCTAGTACAAAAATATCGGGTGTAAAGAGTGATAATAAATAAAAATGTAATTTGTGCATGAGTTGGATTAGAAACTTAATGAGAGTTCTAAACATGTTATATTCTGACTTTTGAGTAATTATTGGGTGTAATGTGATGTTCTTGAATGAAAAGTTGTGGTGTGATTGATGTATGGAATATGTGAATTGAAATGCTTACTTGACACTGATATGATTATGTTGTGATGAGAAAATTGATGTGAGAATTCATGTTTGTGTGTGTAGTGTTACCATGTTGTGAATGAATATTATTGAATAAGATAACAAAGGTTTGATGATGAAATTGAATTGGTGTTGATAAAAGAATGTGTTGTGAATTGTGCAATAACTTCTATGAAATTATGATAAGCTTGATCATGTGAATGCGGATGTGTGGTGCTGGTTTTTGTGAATTATATAAGATTGAAATGATGATGGATTGATGAAGATGAATTGTGAAATGAAGAATGAGTTAAGTCCTGGTAGGGTCCATGAAAAGAATTTAAAGGTATGATTGGGAATTTTGTGATGAGTAGGCATGATGCCTTTACCCATGATGATTGATTGAATTGTGATGATGTGCTTGATAATACCCTAAGTGTGGAAATGAAAAGAGTTGTGAGTGCGTAATGGTCATTGTCCTTAATTGTGAGATGAAATGCTTGAAAATGAAGGAAAATGGAATGTTAATGGTTTTGAAACATTTTCTACTCTTGAACAGCATATAGTATTTTCTCATTTTATAAGTATAGACTTTTAAAAGTTAAGAGGTTTTGGATTTGAAATTTCCTAAATCAAAGTTTTCTAGTGGAAATGGCATAAGAGACATGTTTTCGGTAAAAAAAACTAACCAGAAAGGTGTTTTCTAAAATGTAGTAAGTAATTCCTTTAAAATTTGTATTTTAGAAAGTATATTTTTATAATTAAGGTGCTGAAAAATATTTGAGGAATTTTCAAGAAATGATATTGCAAATTAATTGAAATCATCTTCAAAATTTTAAGTACTTTAAAAGAAATATTGAATTAAGGATTTAAGAGATCAAATGATTTTGGGGATTTATTTCAAAGGAAAACTGTCCTTTTGAGGAAACGGTAATGGAATGAGTTTGAAAATAATGTAATAAGTTACGCCTTTAAGGACTATGGACTATTGACGTAGGGACCCTACCCGGTGACTATGGTTGAAATGATAAGAATAAAAGATGAAATGCATTCATGCATCATTGCATTCATGCATCATTACATTGATGGAAACTGTGATTGGACCGTGCTAGTTGCATTATAATGACGGGGTACACTAGAGAACGTGTGCGTTCAGGTTCTGTGGAGGGACCTTGAGAGTACTCTAGGTTTGAGCATTGTTTAACCACTCCTAAGATGGTGATTAAGATGTTAATATGCATATGCTTGATTGTGCATGACTTGGCTGATTAAGATGTCACGTATACATGTATGTAGTGACTTTGTTGTACATGTGTTGATTGATGCAACTTGGCTCAATGCTTGTATTTATGGTGGTAAAGATAGGATTGTAAGGATAATGCTTGGTGAGGCCTATTTTATGCTGAAAGTAATAGGAATTGATAAGTGTTTAGTATGTTTATATGCATATGCTTGTGTTACTGTCATCATGTATTGTGACTCTTACGACAATGACCTCACCTTTTCTTGTTTGTTTCCTTAGATCCAAATATGTTCCAATTATTGTGCTTGGTAGTTTGGTGGCCTAGTCTCCAAACAAGAATGTGAGTGTATGGTTACGTGGATCACGTGAGACTAGGAAACTCTCGAAAGAAAAAAAGGAGAGAAAAAACCAAAGAGAAAGAAAAAACAATAAGAAAAGAAAAAAAAAGAGAGAAAAGAACAAAAAAAATAATAGAAAAAGGAGGAAAAAAAAGGAAGTGACTTTTGAGTGTTGACACAGCGCCAACTCCCATGCATTACGCTAGGAAAAAACGACACTCCCACACATTGCGTCCTGCATTGACCAGCATCCCAACCACGTTGTCTCAAAGGAGCTAGGGGACTCCTACTTGGGAATGAAGGTTGGCACATGATGAACACGGGTTGGGAAACACAGGTGGTGCAGCCAAACAAGTTGAGGCTTTGGAACCAACCTTGCAAACTTAACAGAGATTGCAACTGCAAACCAAAGCTCTTTTCTCACAATAAGTAGGCAGCATTAAACCTCGCATGAGAACCTCTAAAATCCTTGTAAGTGTATGCTTCGGAACAAATCGACATAAAAGTGAATTCAAAACATCAAAGGCACTCTTGGTTACATTCAGTGAAACTAAACTAAACATGCAGTAAATTAAAACCATGTCATGATAACAGTAGTGAAAAAGATATTTTAACCGAATAAAAATTGGGTAGTCACTGAGTAGACATTTACAGCCCAACATTGGCAAAGGAGAAAATGCACAGCACAAGAATCTAATTGACTATTTTCAATATATTTCCTTACACTAACCTACAAGTAACAGATTATCGAGTCAGAAATTTTCTGAAATAGAATTAGGTGCACAAGAATGCGGCCAAAATAATGCACATCCTTGGAAATTATCAGAAACTGATAATTTGCCTACATATAAATTTACCCTAGTTCAAAGTTTAGTAGTCAGATTCTGGAAATGAAATGTCAATCCCTCTTCATCGTTTTGCTGACGAAGGCTCTGGTGATTGCTATTGCAAAGTATGCCAAGATTGTCAGTGTGATACCCCAAAAAAGAATAAGACGATCATAAGCTGCATTTTGGACTGTGTAGACCCGCATTCCTATTGAATTCCAGTTACTTTCTGTCCAGACAGGGTCGACAACCCCCATTTTGTCTGAGGAATTAGGGGGCAAAACATTCCACACTCCTGCCTCAAATTTTAGCCGTGTTGAATATGCTGGAACATACCTGCAATTAAAATTACAGTAGTCATTCATTCATGCCAAGCCAACCAAGAAGAACAATATGGGACAGTGGAACCGGGCATATAAATGCATAAATGATGTCACAGGTAAGCGGTTCATTCTAAACCAATTGTGTGCATCACATGAGCACAGTTACAAGGTGCCAAATGTGATGTAAAGCTTTAATATGCTATAAATTCTAGAACATCCATCTAATGAGTTAATCGAACGACACCACCTCCTTGAAGTGTACAAAACAAGTAGACTAATCTGGATATTTATTTATATACCAAGTGTGGTAAGAATGTCTGCCCATGTATGTCTGAACTCGTAAGTGTATCTCTATTGAGGGTGTGTATCAGGAGGAGGGGAGAGGGTTAGTATAGAGAAACAGCAATGTTAAAACAAAACACCTTTTCTACGCTGCCATATGAAAATTGACACATTTTATAGTTCATACAATCATTTCCAACATCAATCTGATTCAAATAATCACATTCAATTAAAATGTCAAAAAGTGCAATCGTGATTCTAATCTTACCAGTAATCATTGGATGAGATAGATAAATCACTTCTAATCATGGTTAGACAGAGAAGGTGGAACATAAACATGCAGGAGTTATATGTTCATTCATGATTTTGTTCAGTTTCCTGTGTTTCTCCACCATAAAATGAAAACATACAACAATCTTCAAATTCCACAGGTTGCAAAATGAATTATAGAGGCAGAACATTACATAATAGTGAGCAGATCCATAGCTTGATAAAGAACTACCAACAAGAATCTACAAGTACTGTTAACAAACAAGTTGAGCACTGGACTGCCACCACTAATATTCAGGATCAGTCCACCTAACTAAATCAAGTAACTATAGTTAGAAAACGAAAATACCTTGTTGAAGAGAGAATACAAACTCCCTTCCCATCAGTCTCTACTTTAACACAAACTTCATCTCTACCATTGCAACCTTGTTGACATCCTGAGCTATTATTCTCCCTATGGATAGAAGTTATGTCAGCCAGAAAATTCCAGACGAACCTGGGAACATCATTAATGTATCCTGTAGAAGGTTTAGGTGAAGGTTCATCCATGAAAACACCAACATAATGGCTCGGACAGATTGATGTGGGTGAAATATACTTCTTCACCAATTCACAAGAAAGACCAGGATCACAGTTCAATAAACAACCCAAAAGTTGTTCAACAAGTGAGACATTTGCATTTATAGCAGCCAAAGTTGAATCTTGTACAACTTCAGTTTCACTAGCAAGCATGTAAAGGGTTCGGGCAATAAGAGAAGCAGCAGCAACTACCGTGGATGAATTCACATTTGCTGCATTAATAATATAAAATAAGAATACATGACATAAAAGGCAGCCAGTAATATTTAAGACAAGTAGATCAAGAAAAATTATAATGCCAAGAATATAGATTAGCTCACATAAATCATCAAGATGACTATGGTAGAACTCGTTGACAAAGACAGAGTCAAAATCTTCTAGGATAACACCAGAGATTGCAGAATTCTGATCAAAAGAAGGAAAGAACAAAGGAATAAGATGTATTTACAATAGAAAACTATGGAATTGTGCGCAAATATACCATCGAAGTTATTCCACATAACATATAAATACATAGTGTCAATTTATGCCATTAAAAATGATGTGATACATGGCACATTAATATCAGACATGCAGCCTAACTTATTGATGTAGTCTTAAGAGTTCTCATTGATTTGAGCATGTTATTGTAATATGTCCCAGTAGTAGCCCACCACTTAGAAAAGGGGTTAGCAGTAGCGCTGAGCCACTTACCAATAGCTACTACTAAAAATGTGACATCTAAATGTCTAATATCGTGGACATGATTGAGTGTCTACGTATCCAAATATGGACAATCGATTTGCTTTATATCAAATTAATTTCGAGAAAATGTGCTGAAATCTTGGTATACAAATGATGTAGATAGACAAAGGTGCTTAAAAAGACACCTGATGACCCATAATGTAATGCATTGAGAGAGAGCATAAATAGGAACCATCAGATCAAGAAGGCTCCTTAAACATACAAACTTGGCTCAATTCCCCATGTCCTATTCATGAAGAAGTTCCCCAAAATCTGAACATTTAAAACATTCATTTTAAGAAATCACCACTAGTAACAAAGGATTTATATTCTAGTAAGCATTCCTGTGATTCATAGCCAGCTCTCTTTTCATAATAACATCATAGTGGGGAAAGCAAATGTACTATATATCCAGCACCTTTTCCAAAAAGGACATCAATGAGGATGGAGGTATCCCAGGATTTGAGGAACTAGCAGAAGCTATCTTTATGTTTTCCGATGGCAGTGACTCTTTTGCACGTTTCAACGACACCATTATTTGATTTGTGGCAGAAGAATCCTGTATTGAATATTGATGAAGTGTTGGTCATAAGCGGATTTGACATGTATCTCTAATTCTTGGTAGTGCATACACAGAAATTAAGTAAAACAATGCAGAATATCCAATTAAAATTCCAAAATTTTCCTTAGTTGACAGATCAATCAAGATCTCACCCCTTCTGCATGTGCAAAGAAGTTTTTTACTCCTTGACTGAGACCCTTTCCAACAGAACCAATTTCAATAACCTGTGAAACATCAGCCAGGAAAGCATAAGGTTATTAGTAGAATAAAATAATCTAGTAGTCCAGCTTATAAATTTAAATGCAGAACTTCAGATCACCTTCCAATACTATCCAGTAGTCATATTTACTAGAAAGAAAATGAATACCATTTCAATTAAGGTATGATTAAGGCCATGAACAGCATCAGAGTGTATGTCAAGTTCTTCCAAAAATCTCCTACTTCCAAGGTAACCCCATGCCTCTCCAGTGAAAACTGCAAAAACAAGCTGCATTGAGTTTAAGAAACTATCAGCAATAAAATTTAGGCAAGTCATTGAAATATTTCAGTGAACTACTTGGTACTTAAGTATTAAATGGCTTTAAAAAGCAACACTGGAAGTTTAAAAGCATAATGTAATGTGTTAGAGAAACTGGTATCTTATTAAGAAGAAGTACAAACCCCAATTACAAAGAAAGAACACTGCAGAACTTTGACGGTCTGTTCCTGGGTACCTCCCTATGCCTGAAGGCCACAATTTCTTTTCCAATGACAAGATACCTCTACCTCTCAGGCCTCAGCCTCTATTCCTATTTATAGGATCCATGCCTTGTTTCTTCAACTATCTCAGTCCAAAACTAACTAACTATTCCACCAAAGGAGTTACCTATCAGTGCATTTAAAAGATAAACCCAATACAGCTACTCTTCTCTAACATCCCTTGGGGTGGTAAGAAGAATCACCAGAAGTTTCATGTTGTTGTACAATTAGTACACTCCCAACAACAAAATTTAACCACAATCTCATCATGAATGGTAAGGATGGTAGACAAATATCTCACATGCCTCAAAAAGATTACCAATAATTAAGATATATACCTATCTAGGAAACTTAGAAAAACTCAAGCCTGAATGACAATGAACAAATTTATGTTACACTTACACAGTCTATAAACTGAAACAAGTAATAATCCAGGGGCCATTTTGTACCCACCTGTTTATCAAGGTCAGCAAGACCATCCAAATGAGAAAGTGCATCGACAGCAGCCAGTAATGCAATTAAACCCTGAGAAGTAATTGACATAATAGGATATGATATGGTTTAGGAACAAGCAAGCATCATGAATAAAAAAACTATCATTCAGCCAGAAATAAATAAAGAAAACTTTAGGAGACGCACTGTGTTAGACCTCCAAATAGGCTAAAAGTGTATTATAGAAAGAAGGGAAAAAATAGAAATTAAATCTTTAAATCTATCTTTAAATATATCTTTATCTTTATTAGTAGATAGGTTAGTTGAGGTGGTTAGGCTGTTAGCCAAATCTCTTATCTTTATTAGATAGCTTATCTATATGTTAATTTGAGTTGGTTAGGGTGTTAACCAATCTCCTATAAATAGCTCCTCTGTTTTCCAACAGAGGCAGATCTTTTTCTTTTGATTGCTTAGTGCAAAACTGGTTTAATTCCAGTGTGAGAGGAGTAGACTCCTTTGCATAGCTCTTTTTTTTCTGAAATCAATAAAATTCAGGGACGAATAACGCCCTTTTATCTTCTTGGAGGTACAAGATACCTAACAATTGGTCCGACCTGCTGTTTCGTGTTGCTGCTGCAATGGAATCTCGTTTGCAACAAGCTGAAAACACGATCAAGAATCACGGAAGCAAATTGGGGGAACTACAGAAAGATGTTGCCTACATCAAGGAAAATATGCCTGATTTGAATCAAATCAGAGATCTTATCATGGAATGTCTCACCAAGAAACAGCCACAAGATGATACTGGCAGTTCCAGCATTGGTTCTAGTGACAATGAAAAGGATGAAGAAGATTTGCAACATTCTTGGTTGAAGAAAGTGGTACTACCTGCGTTTGAAGGGAATGACCCCTTGGGCTGGCTTGCTAGGGCAGAAAGGTTTTTTGCAGTGCACCATGTCAAGCCATCAGAAAAACTGCGTGTGGCCTTTATCAGCATGGAAGGAAAAGCTTGCCATTGGTTCCAATATTGGCGTAACAACACCAAGAATCCTTCTTGGGATGATTTTTCACGAGCATTACTAAAAAGATATGGCGAGAATGGGCGAGGTTCGGTGTATGAAAGGTTGGCAGCTTTAAGACAAACAGGAACAGTGGAAGACTATGCCCAAGAATTCGAGTTTCTAATTGCTCAAACGAAAAACAGTTCGGAGGAGCAAATCTTGGGATATTTCTTGGCTGGACTACGTGCAGACATTAGAGGATTAGTTCGTCCCCATGATCCTAGAGAGCTAAATCGCGCCATGGAAATTGCAAGAGACATAGAGGACTCCATGAAAGAGGGTCCATATTTCAAAAAACCACAAGAACGTACTTTCACAACAGGATATAGGGCTCAAGGGAATCCGGGGATAGTCTCTCAGATAGAAGCACCTATTAAACAGACACCTGCCAGCAACAACAACCAAAAGTTCCAAGGTGAAAACCGTTCAAATATGCCTCCTACAGGTCCTAACAGGAATCGCGGTACAAGAAGTTTACCATACCAGGAATACATCAAACGCAGGGAAGAAAATAGATGTTTTCATTGCGGTTTACCCTTTGGTCCAGGACATCGCTGTCCAGATAAGAACCTCCGAGTCATTATCTTGGCTGAGGATGATAATGCAAACCCTGAAGGCGTTTGTGGGGAGGAAGATGACACCATTCATCCAGACTGCAATTGGTTGGACTTATCAATGTGTTCTGCAGGAGGATTAACATCTCCTCAAACAATGAAACTTAAGGGCAAATTGGTGGATCAAGACGTCTATGTGTTGATTGACAGTGGTGCTAGCCATAATTTTATCTCTCATAAGTTGGCTGAACAGTTGGGCCTTAAAAGTAATCATACACCAACAACTTATGTTAGATTAGGAGACGGAAACCGCAAACCTACATGGGGCAGCTGCAGCAAGGTGCAGATCAGTCTGGGTGATTATACCATGTCGGGTGAATTTTTTCTTTTTGATCTTGGGGGAGTTGACATCATTCTCGGTGTAGCTTGGTTGATGACCTTGGGAGAAGTTAAGGTTAACTGGAAAAAGTTGCAGATGCAATTTGAACAGGATGGGGAAACTGTGACAATTCAAGGGGATCCTACCCTGTCTAGAGAACTGATTACTGCCAAAGCTTTGAAGAAATTAGATCAGCGTACTGTGGAATCCTGGGCTCTGCTCTGGATAGGGGAAAACTGCCTGGATTCCCATCAGCAACTCACCACCAGTCAGGAAGAGCAATTACAACAGGTTCTATCAGCTTTCTCTTCAATTTTCTCCACAGTTCAAGTTTTACCTCCTCACAGAGATACAGATCATAGGATTCCCATTAAAGCAGGGGTGGATCCTATCAATGTAAGACCTTATCGGTACCCTTATTTACAAAAAAATGAAATAGAAAAACAGGTACAAGAGATGCTGGCTGCGGGATTAATCAGGCCTAGTAACAGCCCGTATTCAAGTCCGGTCATCTTGGTAAAAAAGAAAGACGGTAGCTGGAGGTTCTGTGTTGATTACCGTGCTCTTAATAAAGCCACTATTCCAGATAAATTTCCCATTCCAATGATTGAAGAACTATTAGATGAACTAAAAGGGGCAACCTATTTCTCTAAGATTGATCTTCGTGCGGGATACCACCAAATTAGAATGCACGAACCAGACATTCACAAAACAGCTTTCAGAACTCATCAAGGCCTTTATGAATTTTTAGTCATGCCATTTGGTTTAACCAATGCTCCAGCAACCTTCCAAGGTATCATGAATGCCATTCTTCAGCCTTACCTCCGCAGGTTTGTGCTAGTTTTTTTTGATGATATACTGGTCTATAGTGCTAATTGGAAGACACATTTGGATCATTTGAAAACTATTCTGAATAAGTTACAGGAACAGTGTTTGTTTGTGAATAAAAATAAATGTAGCTTTGGTCAAACAAAGGTGGCTTACCTAGGCCATATCATTGCCAAAAACGGGGTATCCATGGATCCTAAAAAGATTGATTCTATTTTACAATGGCCAACTCCCAAATCTATTAAAGCCCTGAGAGGTTTCTTGGGTCTCACAGGATACTACCGCCGGTTCATTCGTGACTATGGCAAGATTGCCCGACCATTAACAGACCTCTTAAAAAAGGGAAATTTTACATGGACAGACCAAAGCACCACAGCATTCAAACAGTTACAGCAGGCTGTGACTGAAGCACCTGTGCTGACCATGCCAGATTTTTCAAAACCATTTGAAATTGAGTGTGATGCTTCAGGAAGAGGGATTGGGGCAGTATTAACACAAGATAAGAAACCCATAGCTTACTTCAGCAAAGGTTTTGCAGATTCCAGCCTCACAAAATCAATCTATGAGAAAGAACTCATGGCCTTGGTGTTAGCTATTCAGCACTGGCGGCCATATCTGTTAGGGAGGAAATTCACTGTTTTCTCTGATCAAAAAAGTTTAAGATACCTGCTGGAGCAGAGAATCACCACACAGAATCAACAAAACTGGCTAGCTAAGCTTCTCGGGTATGATTTTGACATTGTGTACAAGAAGGGCACCTCTAACAAAGTTGCAGATGCGCTATCAAGAATCCATGATGACATGGAATTACAAGGCCTGTATAAACCTTTTTGGCAGGACATCACAGAAATAGAAGAGGAGGTTCGAAGAGACCCGACCTTAGCAAAAATCAGAGCGTCTATACTGCAGGACCCCAATTCTTGTAAACGTTACACGTTAGAACAGGACAGACTACACTACAAAGGCAGATTGGTTTTACCTGCCACTTCTCAATGGATCCCTAAAATTTTGCACACCCTTCATGCTTCAGTTACAGGGGGACATTCTGGAGTATATAGGACCTACAGGCGTGTAGCTCAATCTTTTTATTGGCGGGACATGAAATCATCAATCACTCAATATGTGGCCGAATGTCAAGTCTGCCAACGAAGCAAGTATCTTGCCGCTTCTCCAGCGGGCCTGCTGCAACCGCTGCCCATCCCTACGGCTATTTGGGAAGAATTAAGCATGGATTTCATAGTAGGCTTACCTCGTTCTAAGGGTTTTGACTCGATCATGGTGGTTGTGGACCGATTAAGCAAGTATGGGCATTTTATTCTCATTAAACACCCCTACTCTGCTAAATCTATAGCTGACATCTTTATGAAAGAGGTCATAAGGCTACATGGGATCCCTATTTCAATTGTGAGTGACCGGGATCCCATTTTCATGAGTCTCTTTTGGCAGGAACTCTTCACAAAACAAGGCACTCAACTCAAAATGTCCACTGCCTATCACCCAGAAACTGATGGACAAACAGAGGTGATAAACCGCACACTGGAAACATATTTAAGGTGTTTCTGCTCTGAGCAACCTAAGGTTTGGGCAGAGTTCATACCGTGGGCAGAATATTGGTACAACACTAGCTTTCAAGCATCAGCTCGATGCACACCTTTTGAAGTGGTATACGGCAGACCTCCTCCATCTTTAACTCGGTTCATTCCAGGTGAAACTATGGTAGAAGCAGTGGCACAGGATCTCAGAGACAGAGACGAGGCGCTGACACAACTGAAGTTTCACCTACAACGGGCTCAAGACCAGATGACACAGTATGCAAATGCTCACAGATCTGCAACAGAGTTTCAACCAGGGGACTTTGTCTACTTGAAAATCAGACCACATCGCCAAATGACTATGCCAAGTAAACTACACCCAAAGCTGTCGGCTAGATATTACGGTCCTTACAAAATTCTCAAAAAAGTAGGTGCAGTAGCATATCAGCTACAATTACCCGAAGAAGCTCGTATCCACCCAGTATTCCATGTGTCTCAACTTAAAAAGGCAATAGGCAACCACGCAGTCGAAACACATCTTCCACCAGAATTGCAACCTCCACAGGAGCCATATATACCTAGCAGTGTGCTGGATAGCAGGATAACTACTGAAGAGGGGACCAGACGACCGCAAATCCTTATCCAATGGCAAGGAAAGCCACCTGAAGATGCAACATGGGAAGATTCATCCACCATTCAAGCCCAATTTCCAGATTTTAACCTTGAGGACAAGGTTGTTTCAGGGGAGGGAGGTATTGTTAGACCTCCAAATAGGCTAAAAGTGTATTATAGAAAGAAGGGAAAAAATAGAAATTAAATCTTTAAATCTATCTTTAAATATATCTTTATCTTTATTAGTAGATAGGTTAGTTGAGGTGGTTAGGCTGTTAGCCAAATCTCTTATCTTTATTAGATAGCTTATCTATATGTTAATTTGAGTTGGTTAGGGTGTTAACCAATCTCCTATAAATAGCTCCTCTGTTTTCCAACAGAGGCAGATCTTTTTCTTTTGATTGCTTAGTGCAAAACTGGTTTAATTCCAGTGTGAGAGGAGTAGACTCCTTTGCATAGCTCTTTTTTTTCTGAAATCAATAAAATTCAGGGACGAATAACGCCCTTTTATCTTCTTGGAGGTACAAGATACCTAACACACTGGCACTTACAGAGATAGGGGAATCTGCTCCAAGGGTTTTGTCCCGAAAAAATGAAGCAGAATCCATAGAAGCCACTGTCAATATAATGGGCTTAGACTGTTGTAAAGACGATATATTGATTGGAGGAAGAGCTGACCAGACACTGCCTTGCATATGAAACATACACAAAGTTACCATTAAATGTAGTGGTAAAATTATAATATTTTCTGCAAAGTCCAAAGGGTAAAATATTAGGATATGCCTTCATGTAGATCCAGACAACCCATTTGTACTAAGGGAACTGTGTAATGCTTAATCTTCAAGAGTTTGATGATAATCATTTTATCAAATAGTGGACACTATATCCGCAACAGACATTTCTCCATGCTTTCTCCATTACATAAACACACATTCCTTACAGAAACATAAACTCATAGCCGATCACATTTTTTATATGGCAATTTAAAGGGATTACTCTTGAGGTTCCAAGAGATATTTGGGAGAATCTGAATGACTTTTGTCTTCACTGTCATGCATGAATAATCTTGTACTGGTTTAACAGAATTTACAGAGTAGTGTCAAAAAAGCTTCACCTGTATCCACCTAAAGGGAGGCAAGTTGCTTCATTTAAACAAGACTCGGAATCATGTGTTCCTGATTTCACTGTCTAATTGAAGATAACAATAAAAAACAATGAAACATTTTTTTCATAAGCCAGAAAATCACAATTCTTTACAACAATCAGGATAATACCTGCATCACCAGATCAAACTCGGCCACATTAGAAGTATAAGCTTTCATCTTGCCCTCATTCATTGTTACAAACTGTACAAACAGAAAAGACAATTAATCTATATTTTTACACACAGACAGAATAATGAAATTCATACAAGACACTATAAAATTAATGTCAATTGAATTGACATCACTTATAAATATGTAAATATGTGTAGGCCAGCCAAAAGAAATATTCAAGCCTTTACTTGCGAGGTTCAGTTGGCTATATCGATCAATTATCTTACTCACCAACTATCTCAAATTGCAAAGAATCATTGGTAGTATTTTGCAAGCGTAAGAAAATGAAAATACTCAGGCATACCTCTTGAAGAGTATTTGATCCACTTCCTGTGAGTAAAAACACAGGAAAACTGTAGGATTTCCACATAATACCAGAACCCTGCACAATTGGGCCAAAAAAATTAAAAACACAAATATAATGATCATTCTTAAACTTGATTGTGTTGTCTCAAGCAAGACCGAAATATCACTATCTGCTTCTGATCATATTCATAATCCAATACACTCCTTGATCTATTTACTTTGTCCCTCTAATAATAGCTGTCACTGAATTTTAACAGTGTACACTATGAACATTATAAAAACCAGAATGTGATCTGAATTCGATACAGTAAAAACTGACAAAATTAAATTAAAGTTGCAAAATGATTAGCAGTAACAAGAAAAGAAAAGGACAAATAATGGATGCTGTCATGAGCTATAAATATTCCAAGAAACTTGATGAAAAGGGAAAATTGAATCATACAATTGGATTCCATTCATAGCTGATATTACTGTAAGGAGCAAACTGAGCTTGCGGAAACTTTTGATCCGGAGAGAATCCTACATGTAACATAAAAGACTTTATCAGAAGCAGCTCCAAAAGGAAGCATCACTCTGACTTTGTTCAAAAACAAACAATTAGCAAACCAATCCTACCCTTCAACTTATTCTGCACATCAGTTGTTGGTTCAACTAGCACACCGCCAACTTTACTGGCAAGCCTTAAGTCATCTGATATTCTGAAAGCAAAAACAAACACAAATTCACAAACCACAAATGACACATTATAACAACCAACCCACATCACTTAAGAGTAACTAAGCAAGGACAACATTTCTAACCCGAAGAGAAGTTAACAAATAATCCCATAACTTTTAGCTAAACTTTAATGCAATAGTCATCACTTCTTAAAAAGGAGATGTTATATGATACCTGGTTAAGAGAGTTGGAAACTCATCCAATGACACCAATATAGTGGATGGCTCTTTTAACTCATCAACATGATCGAACCTAACTATAGGAGCCACAACCTTATCTCGCCCAGGATCTAAGAATTCAAACACAACAAAAGCAACGAACAAAGCACTAGCTTATCAATTTTCATAATTAAAACTGCAATTAGCCAATTAATCCCTAAAATCACAAATGATCGTAAAAATACGATAGAGAAAGAATGAGAGGTAGAGACTGACTCGCACAACCGATGGCTCCAGAAAGATTCAGCAGGCGCACGCAAGGATATCCATCTATAACAGCGTACATAGTGCTCTGAAGATCAGGAACTGATTCCATGGAGCTCGATTGTCCTGCGAAGAGAGAAGACGATGAGTGAGAAATGTGAAGTTCAAGCGAGGTTTCGCGAACGGAAATTGAAGTCAACGAGGTACCAGAGAAGCACGAGGGAAGGTGAAGGGTGACGAAGAGGAAGAAGAGAGAGAGAATAGTTAGACCCATGGATGAAAAAACCCTGGTGAAAATGCTGCAGTGGGTGTACCCGTGTTTTCTTATATTTTCCCTTCGTCTTCTATCTTAGCTTCGTTCCTCTGATACTGATACTGAATTTGCAAGATGCTGAGATTGCATAAAGATCAAAGCATCGTACGGTTCGATTCAGTTTCCAAAAGAGGGTTTGGCATTGCGTGAGGTAGTGGGTGGCTGCCACTTCAACACTCATTTCAATTTTAGGAGTATTGAAGATCACAGGATCTGGAATGTATATGGAGCGTTCGATCTAAGTGTCTAGAGAAGATGAATAACATCACGTGTGATAACCGGTCAAACTGGTAAGTTGCAGATGGTCAAGAGAAGTATTATCTGTTAATGAAATATATACTTAGTGGACTATGAGCATATTAAGTCATAACATTTTAAATGCTAGAAAGCAAATATCGTTGGGATCGCTCTCGCGGAATGTTATAAAACCGGTTTAGATCGGACCAATAACAGGTGACCTAATTCATTCAGATAGGCTATTGCATTGGTTATGGAAGCGACTCAGTGGATAAACTTATTGATTTTACTCAAAATCACGATCTCATTGACCTGGTATAGAAAATTAATTATTTTTTTTTCTATTTCTCCTTCTTTAAAACAACGTTGTTTTGTTTTTTATATTATTATTATTATTATTATTATTATTATTATTATTATTATTATTATTATTATTATTATGTTTGATTTAGAATTTTAAAGTTTAAAATAATTGAATTATTTAGGCTATATTTTTATTATTTTTATTTTTTAAATAGACCAAGTTAATCTATTCAACCAATAATTCAATCAATTCGATCAGTAACCCATGAACTCAGTGTCTTGACTGATTCAATCACGAGCCCGGTTTTAATAACACATATTCTGTGATCCATTGGAGCCAGAAGACTGCCGCCTCCACTAGGCTAACCGACGCATTTAATTAAAGTTACATGCGGAAATTATTTAGCCAATACATTTGTTTTTTTTTTGTTGTCATAAATTAGATTCATTAGATTTTACTATTCATCATCATGTCATAATATTTTTTCTTATTTTTTAAAAATTTATTAACATTTATATATTTTGAGGATCAACTTAGAGGATGAAGTAGCTAAACTTCACTTTCTCAAATAATTAATGATATGTCTAGTGTAGGGGACATACTTCGGTGCCAATACCAATTCTTAAGTCTTACACCGATTCAATGGGGATCCGATATTATATCCTCGTGTCTAGTGGGAATCTCACAGTCTCGGTGTGATAGGTCTAATAACCACCGGTATTTTACGTTGTGTGGTGAAATAGAGTGTCACCACCTGTAAAGATTCTCTGACGCTCAAGTCAATATCGAGTAAATAATACTGGAGCTCAAGCAATGGATTGGTGAACATATCTTAACTCTAGTAATGAAGGGTATTTATAAGGCGTCGGGTGAGGGAAGTCTTAGTTGTACTATGTATCAATACTTTTTCATAAAGGATGTGGAAAACTATCACAGACATAGACATTCCTGACACTCATACAGGTCTTTAATCCGATATGCTCTCGTTTGCCACACAACCTCTACTCTTGGTGTGAGAGCTTCTCATGGAACTCTCCATGGGTCATACCAAACCACGTCTTCGTGGTATCTAGGCTTGTCGGATGAATCTTAAATATAATTGAAAAATTATTAATTAATTTTATTTTTATAATTAAGATTAACTATGTTTTAGTAACTATTTTAATTTTTATTATATAATGTTCATCCTACTTGTTAGTGAACTTTTATCTCAACATAGTCAATCTTATAATTAAAAATATTATGTTATTAAAATTTAAATTTTCTAATAGTTGTGGAGATTTTAGGATATGAGAATTTATAATTAAATATAATTAAAAAAAGATATGCTCATCACTAAGTTTTAACTGTAAAAGATTATTTTTTATTAAGAATTGTAAACAATTCTTCTATTATTAGGAACCGTAAAAGATTTTAAATGTATCTTATGTTATATAGCTAATGAAGTATAATCTTATATTCTTAACTTGATAAGACGTAGATTATGACATATAAAAGTATATCTTAAATAAAAATAAAGAAAAATCATTCTAATGTTACTATGAGCATTCAATTTTCAAATACAATTACATTGAGAAAGTTCTTGAAAAACTTCATTATACACTATATTTTTTTTTGTAGTTTGCATATATATCATCATCTTTTATAAAACAAATTTAACTCTTTTAGTGAGTTGACTCTTGACATTACTACATGACAGAATATAGGTCCACAAATATAACCTATGACGCCCCAAAATTGGGGGGTAAATTTTTCATGTTTTGCAAGTCGTTATTTAATACAAAAATAAAGTGGTGAAGTTTTAATCAACACCCTGGATCTATGAAAACCTACCTCATATATGGAGATATAAGAAGGCGAATTAAAAATGATTCATGAGAAATTCTCAATTAAAAACAGGGGAAAGATCATTTGAATTGATGTTGTATGATTGGATTAAAAAAGAGAGTGAATTTCATGAGATTTAATGGTTCATAATATGTTAATATACTTGTAAGATGATGCAAGAAGAAGCTTTGATGCAAAGAAAAATTAAAATAATTAAAACAGCAATATTTGAAGGAACTAGGCACCACTTGAAACATCCTTAATTTTTTTAAGAATGCTTTGATACCAAAATGAAACAACCATAATTTTTTTTCTTTTTCCAAAATTCACACGCAATCGGGGAAAAATAAAACGAATGGAAGGCAAGGGAAATTGAAAGCCACTCACACGGCAAAACAGCAGAAGAAGAAAACCAATTACGAGGCAGCCCAGCAGAACACAGCTTGAGCGAGCCCATTCAGAGTTCACTCGCTCAAGCGAGACCCAAACTCGCTTGGGCGAGACAGCCCATCTCGCTCGGGCGAAACACCATTCGCTTAAGCGAACCAACCTGAAACCTTCCTTCCATTCACACTCGCTGGAGCGAACCCTTATTCGCTGAGGCAAGTAACCCACACTCGGTAAATTCCGTCACTCGGATTTGGGACCACGTCCACTCGGTAACGGCCCCCACATACATGATTCACCCGGTAAATTCATACTTAGCCAAATTACAATTATAAAACACACGGGCGTATTCCACTCGGGAATGATTCCCAAGATCACTCCACTCAGAGTCCATAAGCTTTCCTCACCCGGAGTATTTCCCCAGTCCAATACCACTCGGTATAATTCAATCACAATTCGCTCGGAATACATTATCTATTCTGCACTCGGCATAGTTTGATCTTCCACACTCGGAGATCACATAACCTCCATTCCTTCGGAAGGAGTTTCCACAACCAAGTTTCATTCGGGATTCCTCAGTCCTCACATCACTCGGAGGAATTCACCAAGTTAAGTCACTCGGACTTATCGATACCTATCCACTCAGAATGTATATATATCCTCGTTCACTCGGAAGAGGACTCCTAGAATACCTCAATCAAAACCATCACAATAACTCTTCCCTCGGAAGGGGCTCACACGGGATTCCTCACTCGGAATATACAAACCCTTTCCCACTCGGGATTTACACATATTTCCACTCGGTAATATATATGGGCTAATCTTCCCTCGGAAGTAACCCACTCGAGTACATCTTACCCGGAACCATTTTAAGCCTTCATCATTCGGCAAAAGGCCACACAAACTAAAGCCTCACTCGGCAATGGCTCTCCCATCAATAATTAAACACTTAGTCTTAACATTATTCATTCAACAACACATCTCAATCGGTGGTAACATCATATCAGCATAAAAATACTTATATATATTTATATGTACTCGTTCACAACTCCATACACCGACCCAAATACAGAAACATGTCTAGACAATGGATTACATAAGAGCCGGCCAAGGCTTTAGCATAACTGTATATAATATGTACAATGTGTACAACACAACAGTATAAATACCCCATCACTCGGACTTGAGGAGTACTCATCATTCTCCAGCCCGACCTGAAATAGCTGAAATATAGCCACAGTAGGGGTGAGCATTTACATATTAAATGATAGTTACTGACTCGGATTAATCTTTGAATCCTCAACCATACAATAACATATTTTAATCAGCAATAATGCACTATGCCATTCAATATGGACCTTACAGCAATTTCATCCACTTGGGATTCATACAATTCAATCAATTCAATCAAGATTGAGTAATTCATATCATTCATAATCACCTTGTACTCGGCAACAGTACCAATTTATATATATTCACCCAGTTGGAATTCACACCAATCATTCATGGCTATATTAATCATATTCATCACAGCATGTACCACAACCATAACAGCATATTGCACTCGGCAAATATATCAATATACATGCATTAATCCAATCGGATTCACCCCAATCAATTCATATCCACATATCTAAACAATTCACATTGAGCTCAATGACAATTCTAAGTGTGCACACATCAATTCACCCGGATCCGGTCCATTATTATTAATTTTTATTGTTGCAACATAGGCTCCAAGCCTTTTATTCAGCTTCAAGCTGATTCGGCCGTTTTACAGGTACCAAACCATTTACCCTCACATGTAACACAGTCACTCTAAGCGACAACGGAAGTGTTACGGGCAGCCCCGAGTCCAACCCGGTAGGCTTGCCTTGAGTCCAACCCAAGGTCTTTAAGCATCCAACGCTTAGTGCACTCGGCACTACCCCAAGTCCAACCCAGGGTCTTTTTATAGTGCACTCGGCACTGCCTCGAGTCCAACCCGAGGACTTTCAACATATATTCATCTGATTGCCGATCGGTATTAAGCGTCCAATGTTATATGCTCCAAGCATTTTAGTGGCGAATCAGATGAATATGGTCTTATTCATCAGGCGTCCAACGCCAATGCACTCGGCATTGCCTTGAGTCTAACTCAAGGTCTTCCATTATGTTTTCAACACACATGCACTCGACATTCAATATCAATAACATGCATCCAATGCAGTTTATCATTATTATTCATAACAGGGGTCGGCATAGCAATAACACAATACATGCACTCGGCAATCACATGCACTTGGCAAATCACATACTTTTTAATATAAAATCCCAAACGGGAGTTAACACAACCAACCCACATCTCATGCACTCGACAATCATAATGCCATCCACTCGAAATTATTATTTACAACAAGCATTCACATGTTGTCTCATGAGATCCACTCGGCATTAACATTTGCAACAAGCAACACATGCTGTTCATACAAAACCCACTTGGCATTAACAGCCACAACATATTATACATTTACATAGAATCATAACCAGAACCAGCACAGCGTTCACACACTACATGCATTTAATATTCACACTGGTTCAGCACAGCACATGCATTCACTCGGCATTTCATGTATATTATCATACATCTCAGGGACGGAAAATCAACATAAACACACAACTCATATTCATCACACATCCGGGCTACCACTCACTTGGAAAAACAACAAACAACACATAACAAGTACTACACATCACAGTACGATAGTTTTACCCGGAAACCCGTCCATAAACCATGCATTTGAGATGCAATAGCCCCCTACCTGGAATGAAGATCCAGAAGTTCCATGAGCCTGCAACACCGACCGATCGTCCTTCGGTCACTCGTTCTCAACAGAACGACTCAGCTATTGTACTCTACACAGCTTTGGAGGAACACCGAGCCACTCCCTCTCGAACGGCTCTGCCTCCATGACACTTCATGCTCTCCATGCAACCAGTGGAGAGTTTCAAGCCTCCTAAACACACGCAGTCCTCACACTTAGTCCAGTGGAGGATTCCATGGCTGTTTCCACCACTAGAACAGCTCAGTCCTCACCAACAATGGAGGACCCCAAGGTTTCCAGGCACCCAACGCTGTTAGGCAAAACAGGGGAAGGATCTCTGCCTCCAACACACAGCACCATGCTGTTTTCTCAACCACCCTACAGATCTCTCTCCCAACCAGGTTGTTCCTCTTCATGTTCCACTTCCCACTCGGGTTCCACTCAGCGTGCGAGTGGAAGAAGGAGATGAAGAAGACGAAGAACAACAAGCAAGGAAGAAGCAGAGCTTCAGAAGCTTTAGAGAGAATGGAGAATGGTTCTCCATATACCCAAGAGAGAATAAGCAAAGAATGAGGGTAAAACGTGAAGCTAAAGCCCTTCATCATGGCTCTGCCCAGCGTCACTCTCTCTTCCAATCAACATTCCATCCACATTTAATGAAATTCCCATCAGCCATCACATCACCATTAAAGCCACTCCCATCAGCGTGCCAAAGAGAAAGAGGACCGAAACTCCTCTTAAACCACCAAGGGCACCAGCGTAATTCTGCCTGGCCACTTATTATTATTATTATTATTATTATTATTATTATTATTATTATTATTATTATTCAATCAATAAATTTTAATTCTCTAATTAACCTTAATCAAAACCAGGATGTTACACCACTCGCTCAAGCGAGTATCACACTCGCTTAAGCGAGTTCACGTGGTCACGCTTGGGCGAGTCACGAAATACGCTTGAGCGAAAGGGAAAAATTAGCATCAGGTGCCAATCTCGCTTGAGCGAGTTGAGCGAAATCGTCCCAGAAGCATCAGGTCTTCATTTTGCTTGGGCGAGGCACTCCCGCTTGAGCGAAAAAGAGACAGAACCTCACTGTCCTCATTTCGCTTGAGCGAGGCCAGGCCCGCCTAAGCGAAATCCTTCCAGAACCAATTTTTGCCTCGCTCGCTTGAGCGAATCGCCAAACTCTGGTCAATTCGCTTGAGCGAAAATGGTCGAGAAACTCTCCACCTCGCTCTCGCTCGGGCGAGGCCTCTCCCATCTGAGTGAATTGCGACCAGTGGCCACACCCCTGATACAAGAGGATCTCGCTTGAGCGAGTTTTATAGGACAGCGAAAAACATGGAATTTCACACACAACTTGGCATACCAAATCTCATTTTATGCCATTTTAGCCTGTACTAATGTATTAGATATATTCCATCATGCATTTAAAAGTTCATCCAATTGTTTATACACATCAAGATCAATTCCCATTCATTCAATGCATGATATTTGAAATCATTTTCTCTTATACTTCCTAAAATGCTACAAGTTGTGAAATACACCATTTATTCATAGAATTTATCATCAACAAGCATCATAATTCATTATCATACATCATCTAGGTCATTAATGAAAATTGGCCATACACCCCAAGGTCCAATTTTCGTAAATGACCCTCAAATTCATCAAACTACAATCTAGATGGCAAAATAAGCATACATGTACACTATATGCTACACAAAAATCTAGATTTGTCAGCCAAGGCGCTTCCTCTACACCTATTTACCTCCTTCATCAAAATGTACTTCAAAAGATTCACTCTACCCATGAGTTCCCTGCATCACAAGTCTAAAAGTAGACAACATGGGAGAGTGAGTCATATATTCTAAAAGAATGAATATGAATACCATGTGATCATGAGCATATGTATCACAACATGTATATTTTGCATTCACGCATATTTCATCATCAACTATCATCACATAATACAAACATCTTTGTAAATCAAGCAAAGTATAAAATCATACACATGATCTAGTCCTTCAACAAATTGGACTATTACACATCTCATCCTTTTACCCCAAATCATTATTTGGTATTCACATCTTTTATGTTATCTTAATTCATTTTCTCACCCACAACACGACCATCATCATATCTAGTCACCTTTGGTATACTTCCTCGCTATATGTAAATGCTCTTAAGCTAATCCATATGCACAACGGATTATTTCGACAATTACAGATCTGACTGTGGGAATATAAACACCAATTGTGGGATTCAACTATGATCATCTAACCATACCCTTACTGCAGTAGTAAAATGTGTACACTTATCATCAAATTGCATGCATTTCACCAATCTTTTACTGGTACCAAACCGCATTGCCCATTTTGCAACACCTGGTCATTTTCATCATGACCGCGGTAACACATCTTCAACATATGGTGTTGCGGGCCAACCATGAGTCTTATCATGGCATCTGTGATCCCAAGGACCACCGAGGACACCTGCTCATCAATAGCCACCCCCATAAGGGTCAACCACATATGGCTCCCTGTAGCACAACATGGGCAGCTTCGTGACTTACCCACCGAGTTACAGGGGAAACAACAAATCGCTCGTGCATAGAGCTGCCCACTCACTAGGCCAACCAGGGGAATCCCCTAAAATTCCAACACCGGCAGCTATGCAGTGTGCCATGGATGTAAATGCCAATCATATGCATTTCTCACTCTATGCATCCTAATCATGCCATTCATCAATCATCATTATCATTATCCCCAATATCACCACAAGGCTTTTAGTGGATTTATTATTGTTGGTTATTGCCATTGGGTTAAGTTTTCGTGTGGCATTCTTAATAGTTCTCATTAACATAATTCAATTCCATCATCAAACACAATGACATCAATCTTTCACTATCAATCAAGGTATATTATTCATTCACACCCATTCTCAATCAATCATCAACTATATTCATTTCACATTTATGGTGAACATAAGTATAACATCATATTCAAGACACCACATTGTCAAACAATCCACATCATCATATAGCACACCATAATTATTCTAAATGCATCATTGCGTGTTGCCAAACACATCACCAACATCATACAACACATTGCAATTCTTCATAACATTATAAGTAAGGGACATGCATATTGTCACATATAACAATAAAATACTATGCAATTCATGCATTTAGAACATAAAGACTCCTCTCCTGCCTCAAGAGAAGAATTTCGATTGATACGACATTCCCGCCTCGTCGTTCGGAATGGATCCTGCATTAACATACATATAGAATCATAATCAATCAACCATTCAAGGCACAACTTCAACTCAAATTAGCCATTATTATACCTACAATTTCATAACATGTATAAAACATGTTATAGACACCATTCCTTCATTTATTAGGCTTCGGGAATTCCTTCCCATCAAACCTTATTCATTATGTTGAAGGTCACAAACAAACCTTAAGCCCCAACATTCATAACATCTTATTTATAAATATTTACACTCTCAATCTTATATACTTCTTCTTAAACATATTTTCCTACTAACATTTACTACTTTCCCCAATTTATTAAAGTTAGGGTTTTCACCTAAAATCCAACAATATTCATAAATGCATCATTAATCCTTATCTCCTTCCAACCATAAATTCATCAACTTATCTATGTCTCATAAAGTTAGCATTTATGACAACCCTCTCTAGGGTTTCCACATTTAAAGATTCTCTTAACAACCCACATACATTAAATGATCTTATAACACCAAAGACTCATAACTAAAGGTTCATACTCTTGAAAAATGACAAGAATCTTACCTCAAGAGAAGAAAGAAAGAATATTCAAGGGAGAGGGAGACCCACACGAAAATTTGAAGAAAAGGGAGAGAGAGTTTCAAGTTTCCACCTCCAATCTTCAAGCTCCACAAATGAAAATGAGAGGAAAGAAAAAGGTACCACCTTATCTTGGGTTTTTAGAAGAAAAAAAGAGAGGAAATGGAGAAGGAGAATGTGTTTTGCCTATAGCTCCTGGAAGTGAACGAAAATATAAGGGAGGGAAGTGAGTTTTGGCTTAGTTTTAATCCTTCTCATTAATATTTCATCGTTTTTCCACAAACAGGATCTCTGTTTGGGCTCAATACTTTATCTAAAAATTATTCCGAATACATATTCAGACTCCCAATTATATCCTTGACAGCCATGACCAATATCATCCAAATCGGAGATACTTAGTCTGACACCCATATTTTAATCGGGCTTAATTTCAGCTTATTCGGCTCCAATAAATTATTGATAGTCCCCAAAAATCTTAATTTAATTATTTCCAATATTTTGGAACATTAAATAACCCACATACAACTATTTAATAATTATTTCCTTAATTAATCTTTTATTTTAAAATTCAGGGTGTTACAATCCACCCCACCAGAAAGAAAATTTCTCCCTCGAAATTTAACATACAAATTCGAATGCATCAGGGTATCGTTCCCTTATATCATCTTCACGTTCTCATGTGAACGTCTCTATATTTCCATGCTTCCAAGTGACCTTCACCAAAGGTACCAACTTTTTCTGCAATTTCTTTATGGAATGCTTAACAATGTGAATAGAAACAGGAGGAATAGACAAGTCGTCCCGCACATCAATATCATCAACAGGGATCACATATAGAGGATCATGAACATATTTCCTCAACTGTGACACATGGAATACATTGTGTAGATTTGCGAGATGCGGAGGGAGTGCAATCCGATAAGCAATGTCGCCAATCCGCTCCAAAATCTCATAAAGTCCAATGAACCTAGGGCTTAACTTTCCACTTTTTTGTTGTTCAAGTGGCCTCAATACTCAAGAGGGGGGGTGAATTGAGTTTTAAAATTTTTGATTGGAATACCTTTGAAATTGATTTTTATAACCAAGATTGTGAGATTATGCAAGTGAAATAGAATGGAGGATAACAAGCAATGCACTACAATGAGAAATATTACTGAAGCAATTTATCAAACACTTGGTGTGCAATATTAGAGGTATAACAAATTAAGCAAGTTCAAGTGAGCTCTTCTCAACCAATCAATACCAATCAACAAATATGCAGTAAATGAAAGTAAAAGAGTAAGGAAGAGAAGCTTGCAAACCGATATAACGAGTTCCACCCAATCCGGTGTACGTCTCGCCTCTAAGCAACCCACTTAGAGGATTTTCCACTATTGTAGACTAGAGATACAACTTTGAGCAATTGCGGCTTCCTAGTGTCCCACACTCAAGAACCCAATCCTCACAAGTACAAGGGCAACCCACCCAATCTCTCAGTCTCACAATATCCCAAAGGTTGAATCCTCAACCTTTGTAACCACTCAACCTAGAGTGAACAACCACTAGAGTGAATAACTTGTGTGTTTGTTTACAATCAATACACTCTCTCAATAGAGCAGATATACAAATGAAAAGCTCTCACAACTTCTAACTCTCAACAAGAGAGAATATGCAAATTTAAGCTCACAATCTAACAACTCTTAGATGTATGCAAGTTTAGAAACTAGAGTTGCAGAATATACAAGAGAAAAATGAATTAGAAGACTCTTAGAAGAAGAATGTTAATGCCTTGTTTTGTGCCTTTTTCTCTCTTCATTTTTCTTGCTTGAATTAATACTCCATTTATAGCCATTCTTGAGCTTCTAGCCGTTGCAAATCATGTCTCTGCGTATAGTGGGATTTGAGTGCTTGTTTTCCACTTAAGTCTGTCTATTTAGTGGTGTTTCCCACTATGTGAATCGATTCGTAGATCCTTGAATCGATTCAGAGTATTCTGTTTTATGCATTTTGGAGTTCCAGAGTCGAATGAATCGATTCGAGCCTTGTTTGAATCGATTCAGAGCATTCTGTTTTGGGTTCCTGGTCTGTCAGCATCGTGTGAATCGATTCAGGGTCCTTGTGAATCGATTCAGGACATACTGTTTGCAATCTTAGTGACTTCCAGGGCTGTGAATCGATTTAGGGTCATGGTGAATCGATTCAACCCATTCTGTTTCTCATTTTTATGACTTCCAGGGCTGTGAATCGATTCACTCGTGCTTGAATCGATTCAGGCTCTTCATTTTGACATTTTCTCATGCCTGTTGGTCATCCATTTGAATCTAATGATGCATGGTTGCTTTCCTTTTGTTTGATTCATTGGTTTCTTCATCTCTTGAACCTTTGTGAGATCATTTTCTTCTTTTATATGATATCTCTAATTGTTTTTGATTCTTTGAAGACTTCCCATTGCTTGTTTCCATTGTCATTATCAAAACCTGTTATCACATGCAAATATATTCTCCCCCTTTTTGATGATGACAACCAATGGCCATCTCTTGGGGTTTTTATTAGCCAATAACAAGTTATGAAAACTAATGTCTCTGTTTTAAGCAATTATTTCTTTTAAGAAAATAGGTCTCCCCCTTTGTTTTTCAATAAAGTCATCAAATTATCTCAATCATTGAAATAATGTCGCACATGTATCACATTATCACATTCACATATATCGCACATATATCATATCGCACATGTATCGCACGTGTATCTCTCTATCTCTCTATCTCTCCCCCTTTGTCATTATCAAAAACAAAAGTTGGGAGTATGCAGTAAATCGAGTAATAATCGCAGGCAATGCAGTTGAGATAAACCAAAATAATTAACCAAACGAGATAATTGTTCAACCGACATAGCAAAGTAATAAACTAAGACGAGATAATTGTGCAAATAAGTGACCAAAATAGAAACCAAAGTAAATAACCAAGTCTGAATATGAAATAGAAAGAAAGAAAAGTAAAGATCAATCATGGATGTGGGAAGTGGATGCTGGATATCTGGGTGGCAAGCTCCGTGTATCGCTCTTCCATGTTTGCTTCAATCCTGTCCAGTCGAGCGTGGATGTTTGCTTCCATGGAGTTTAGGCGCTGGTCCAGGTGGGCAGTGAGTCTTGTGAAAAGATCATCAGTAGGAGCGGGTGGAGGAGGAGGAGGGGCATCATCTTCAACTTCGTGACGGGGACGTCTAAGAAATTGCCACCTGCCATGGTATTCCACAATATTCATCTTGGTGAGATGAGATTTGCCTATTGGTGCTTTGGGACCGACCACTTCCTTGATTTCATTTTTCAAGTCCACTTTAAAATGGTGGAGCAATTTGGTAATGAGTATGGCATATGGAAGATGAGCGAGGTTTTGGGCTTCAATTATGTGATGCCTAACCAAGTCAATCCAATTTATGTCTTTCTCATTGACAATTGCCCAGAGCAGCAAGATTTGGGCCTCATTTAGCCTTGCATAATTTCCACCGGAGGGGAGGAGAATTTTGACAAGGACAAAGTGCAAGAGGCGGTGATGGAGACTTAAGGTGCCAACCGTGCTCGAGGGACCTGCAAGATTAAAGAAAGCTCTTGCCTCCAATGGATTATAATTCCATGCAAGAGGAGGTTCTTTGCCATGGAAGGAAGCGTTGCTAAGAGGGAGTAAGCCAACTTGATTCATTACCTCATTATCAAGAATGATAGTCTTACCTTTCACTCGGGCAATATAGCGGGCATCTTGAAGGCGTAAAGTGGAGTAGAATACACGAATCAGTTCGGGGTAGATTGCTACTTCCTCAAGAGCCATGAAGCCAACTAGCTCTTGTTGATGTAAGGTGGTGAGTAGAGGAAGTCCAGATGCTTCAAAGAATGGGAGATCAAGCCAATGAGGAGAAATGAGATTTTTCTTAGAGAATGAAGATTGGTACCTTTCAAGATCCTTTTGGGTAGTGAATAATCTAGATAAATCAGAGTGTTGAGGCATGGAGGCTGCAGCAGTGTTTGCACGTTGCTTCTTGCGAGGTTGAGAGGAGGAAGCCATGGAAGATGAAGGATTTGAGTGGAAGGTTTAGAGAAGAAGTTGAGGAGATTAGAAGTTGAGAGGTTTGAGAAGAGAGAGTGGGAGATAGTGGAAGAGTGAAATGAGGAAGTGTGTGATTTAAAGACTTGAATCAGCGTGAATATACAGTAACTGACGCGTGAATCGATTCGAAGGATGGGTGAATCGATTTGAGCGTTACTGATTTGAGAAATGGAAGGGTCAGGTGCGTGAATCGATTCGAGGATGCTGTGAATCGATTCGAACCTCTCTGTTTGAGGGAATATGGACCATCAGGTGTTTGAATCGATTCAAGGGGAGTGTGAATCGATTCGAACGATACTGTTTTGAGGATTTTTGAACCAACAGGTATTTGAATCGATTCGATGGGGTGCTGAATCGATTTGAAGGGCTGTTTCACTCCAAAATTCATTTCTTTCCATTCCAATATATTCAAGGCATGAGGAATTCCATATAGGATCATTAAATCTCCATTTCCATGGGGTTCTTTTGCATTAATCACTAGTAAAGGTGTCACGCAATCAATACACAAGATGAAGTGATCATTCAAACACAATTTGTCATATCAAGAATGCCCAATTCTCTTCCAATGTAAATAAATTGCTCTCTAGCCAAGGGTTTTGTGAAAATATCTGCTAGTTGCCTAGAGGTTTCAACATGTTCAAGCACACAATCCCCTTTTAACACATGATCTCTAATAAAGTGATGCCTAATCTCAATGTGTTTGGTCCTAGAGTGCATTACTGGATTCTTGGAGATGTTAATGGCACTAGTATTATCGCATTTAAGAGGCACATGATTCAATACAACTCCAAAATCTAGAAGTTGTTGTCTCATCCAAAGGATTTGAGCACAACAACTACCAGCTGCAACATATTCTGCCTCAGCTGTTGATAGCGCAACACTTACTTGTTTCTTGCTATGCCAAGAAACAAGAGAACTACCAAGTAAGTGGCATGTTCCGCTAGTACTTTTCCTATCAAGCTTACAACCTGCAAAGTCCGAATCAGAGTAACCAACTAAAGTACATTCAGCCCCTTTGGGGTACCATAAACCAACATCTTGAGTCCCAACAAGATATTTCATTATCCTTTTTACTGCAGTGAGATGAGATTCCTTAGGACAAGCTTGGTATCTAGCACACATACACACAGCAAACATGATATCCGGTCTACTAGCGGTTAAGTAAAGTAAGGATCCTATCATACCTCTATATTTTGTGAGTTCAACATCCTTACCTTTCTCATCCTTGTCCAAATAGCATGAAGTGCCCATGGGTATGGCTATATCATTTGCTTTATCCATGTTGAACTTTCTGAGTAGTTCTTTGCAGTACTTAGATTGGTTTATGAATGTTCCTTCATTGGTTTGCTTGATTTGTAGTCCAAGGAAGAAAGTGAGTTCCCCCATCATGGACATTTCAAATTCTTCCTGCATAAGCTTGGCAAACTCCTTGCACATTGAATCATTAGTGGCACCAAAAATTATATCATCAACATAAATTTGTACCAATAGTATGTTATTCTTTTTGTGCTTTATGAATAGGGTTGTATCAACCTTTCCTCTTTCAAAATGATTTTCTAAAAGAAATTTGCTCAACCTTTCGTACCAAGCTCTTGGAGCTTGTTTCAAACCATACAAAGCTTTCTTTAATTTGAAAACATGATTTGGAAATTGATGGTCTTCAAAACCTGGAGGTTGATCAACATATACTTCCTCTTGAATGTATCCATTCAAGAAAGCACTTTTAACATCCATTTGGTACAATTTGAAATCCCTACAGCATGCGAAGGCTAATAGTAGTCTAATTGCTTCTAATCTAGCTACGGGTGCATACGTCTCTTCATAATCAATGCCTTCCTCTTGATTATATCCTTTAGCTACTAGCCTAGCTTTGTTTCTAGTAATTATGCCATTTTCATCCAGTTTATTCCTAAAAACCCACTTGGTTCCTATTATTTGGTGATCATTGGGTCTTGGCATAAGCTCCCAAACTTCATTTCTTTCAAATTGATTTAGCTCTTCTTGCATGGCCAACATCCAATGTTCATCAATAATAGCCTCATCTATGTTCTTGGGTTCTATTTGTGATACAAATACTAGGTGATTACAAGTATTTCTAATAGCATTTCTAGTACTTACACCTTGAGTCATTTCACCTATGACTTTGTCTAAGGGATGATCCTTCAAAGTTACCCATTCTTGTTGTCTCTCAAGTTGTGCTGCACCTCCATCATTGTTGACTTCTTCTTCTTTGTCTTGCAAGTTCATTTCTTGAAAAGTACCTACAAGATCATCAACATCTTCCTTTCTCGGAGGGTTATGGCTATTTTTATCAAATTTGACATGAATAGATTCCTCAATAGTATTTGTTTGTTTGTTGAAAATTCTATAAGATTTACTTGATTGAGAATATCCTAGGAATATTGCCTCATCAGATTTTGCATCAAACTTTCCTAGATTATCCTTTCCATTGTTGAGCACAAAACATTTACATCCAAAAATATGAAAGTATGCAATGTTGGGTTTTCTACCCTTGTAAAGCTCATAGGGGGTTTTCTTTAAAATAGGCCTTATCAAACACCTATTCATAACATAACACGCGGTGTTTACCGCATCGGCCCAAAAATGTTTTGCAATATTGTTTTCATTTATCATGGTTCTAGCAAGCTCCACTAAAGATCTATTCTTTCTTTCAACTACTCCATTTTGTTGTGGAGTTCTAGGAGCTGAAAAGTTGTGATTAATACCATGCTTTTCACAAAACTTTTCAAAGGATTGATTTTCAAATTCTCCCCCATGATCGGTTCTAATGGATGCAATTTTTGAATTTTGCTCATTTTGGATAATCTTTGCAAGTTTCTTGAATGCATGATATGCTTCATTTTTATGAGCAAGAAACAATGTCCATGTATATCTTGAATAGTCATCTACTATAACTAGACCATAGTAATTCCCTCCAAAGCTTTTGATTTTGGATGGTCCAAATAAGTCCATGTGCAAAAGTTGTAAAGGCCTTTGAGTAGAAATAATGTTTTTGGATTGAAAAGATGCCTTTACTTGTTTTCCCTTTTGACATGCATCACAAAATCTATTTTCAAATTTAAGCTTTGGTAGACCAATTACTAAATCTTTAGAAACAAGTTTGTTCAAGTGGTCTACATGTATATGAGCTATTCTTCTATGCCATAGCCATGTTTCATCCTCTTTTGAAATGAAGCATTGTTCATCATTTGTAGACAAACTATCCATATCAATCATGTAAATATTATCAATTCTTTGACCTACAAACTTAATTTCCTTATTAGTCTTATGCTCAATTATGCAACAATTTGATTCAAATAAAACTCTATACCCTTTGTCACATAATTGACTTATGCTAAGTAGATTATGTTTGAGGCCTTCAACATACAATACGTCACTTATGGAGGTGGAAGAATTTTTACCAATATTTCCAACGCCTAGGATTCTTCCTTTAGTGTTGTCTCCGTAGGTAACACTTCCTTTCCTTTTGGGAGTGAATGAAGTAAATTTGTTTATGTCTCCCGTCATATGCTTTGAACACCCACTATCCAAGTACCAATGGGTGTTGCTCGCCTTGAAGCATACCTACAAAACAAAATCATTTTAGAGAACTAGGTACCCATTTTATGTTGGGTCCTTTTAGGTTAGCTTGGGGGAATGTTCCTTTGGGAACCCACACCTTTCTTAAGACTTTTGGTCCTAGTTTTCTAACACTGCATTTATAAGCACTATGTCCTTTGGAACCACAATGATTACATTTTGTAAATGGTGAGAAGGATTTGCTTGGTGGTGCAAAGAAACTTTCATAGTGTTTCTCCATTTTATGGTTACTGTGTTCTTGGTCATATCCTAAACCAGTTTTACTAAACATGCATTTTTGTTGCCCAAGTAGGATATTCAAATTATCTCTTCCATTTGTGAATTTCTCTAGTGTCCTATTTAGGTCTTCAACCTTGGTTTCTAATACAATGCACCTTTTTGCAAAATCACATGGTTTATCCTTAGAGCATGTTTGAACTTTCTCTAGTTCTTCTTTTAAGCTCTCATTTTCTTTACATACTTCCATGAGATGCAATTCAAGGGTATCACTAGTTTTCCTAGATGCTTTGAGTTTACTAGAGATTTTTGTAAATTTATCATATAATTCTTCAAATGTATCTAACAGCTCATTTTTATCTAAGTCAAGAAGATTTACCTCATTATCTTCTTCTTGATGATTTGCCATTAAGCAAAGATTGGCTTGCTCATCTTCCGAGTCGTCGGAGCTGCTCACATCGTTCTCATCCCAAGCAATATAGGCTCTTCTTCTTCTTTGTTTGTCCTTGCCCTTCTTTTTGAGGTTTGGACAATCGGCTTTGAAGTGCCCTTCCTTGCCACATTCAAAACAACTTGGTGAAGAGGAAGTTTTATTAGAGGTAGGTTTCTTACCTTGGGGCTTAAAGTTCTTTTGGAACTTTTTGTTCTTCATGAATCTTCCAAATCTTTTTACGAATAGCCCAAACTCTTCTTCTTCATCTAAGTCACTGCATGATTCTTCTTCATGCATGGAGGTGGCTTTGAGGGCTAGCCCTTTCTTCTTGGTGGATTTCTCCTCTTCCTCGGCTAGCTTCAATGCTTTAAGTTCTTGCTCTTGTTCTTGCAATTTTCCAAAGAGTGTTGCAAGAGACATTTCATTGATGCTAGGAGATTGTTTTATTGCTGTGACAAGAGGTTGCCATTCCCTGCTAAGACTTTTCAAAATTTTGTGCACAAGCTCTTTGTTAGTATATACTTTGCCAAGAGTAATAAGATGGTTGATAATAAGTGTAAACCTTTTCTGCATATCTACAATAGATTCTCCTGAATTTATCCTAAAGCATTCATATTGGCTAGTCAAGGTACTAATTTTGGAGTCCTTTACATCATTAGTACCTTCATGGGTTACTTGAAGAGTATCCCATATTTCTTTAGCAGTTTGGCATGTCATTATCCTAAAAAATTCATCTTGACCTAAAGACATAGTAATGAGATTTTTGGCCTTGTAGCCATATTGGACTTTCTTTTCTTCCTCGCTTGTCCATTCATCTATAGGTTTTTCAACATTCTTGCTATCTATAGTATGCATTGGTATATAAGGACCATTTTCAATGGTATTCCATATTCTCAAGTCAATTGATTGAATGAAGATTTTCATTCTCTCTTTCCAAAAGGCATACCCTTCCCCATTGAAAGCGGGAGGTCTATTTATCGCACCACCCTCGGGAAAAACATTTTGAGAACTTGAGGCCATTTAATCTCTTGAAGCTGTTAAGCTTGATCTACCAAGAGTCAAGCTCTGATACCACTTGTTGTTCAAGTGGCCTCAATACTCAAGAGGGGGGTGA
Source organism: Clitoria ternatea (assembly GCA_037962975.1). Classification (NCBI taxonomy): domain Eukaryota; kingdom Viridiplantae; phylum Streptophyta; class Magnoliopsida; order Fabales; family Fabaceae; genus Clitoria; species Clitoria ternatea. Next base: position 48,757,478 of record CM075673.1, read on the forward strand.
ATTGAGTTTTAAAATTTTTGATTGGAATACCTTTGAAATTGATTTTTATAACCAAGATTGTGAGATTATGCAAGTGAAATAGAATGGAGGATAACAAGCAATGCACTACAATGAGAAATATTGCTGAAGCAATTTATCAAACACTTGGTGTGCAATATTAGAGGTATAACAAATTAAGCAAGTTCAAGTGAGCTCTTCTCAACCAATCAATACCAATCAACAAATATGCAGTAAATGAAAGTAAAAGAGTAAGGAAGAGAAGCTTGCAAACCGATATAACGAGTTCCACCCAATCCGGTGTACGTCTCGTCTCTAAGCAACTCACTTAGAGGATTTTCCACTATTGTAGACTAGAGATACAACTTTGAGCAATTGCGGCTTCCTAGTGTCCCACACTCAAGAACCCAATCCTCACAAGTACAAGGGCAACCCACCCAATCTCTCAGTCTCACAATATCCCAAAGGTTGAATCCTCAACCTTTGTAACCACTCAACCTAGAGTGAACAACCACTCAACCTAGAGTGAATAACTTGTGTGTTTGTTTACAATCAATACACTCTCTCAATAGAGCAGATATACAAATGAAAAGCTCTCACAACTTCTAACTCTCAACAAGAGAGAATATGCAAATTTAAGCTCACAATCTAACAACTCTTAGATGTATGCAAGTTTAGAAACTAGAGTTGCAGAATATACAAGAGAAAAATGAATTAGAAGACTCTTAGAAGAAGAATGTTAATGCCTTGTTTTGTGCCTTTTTCTCTCTTCATTTTTCTTGCTTGAATTAATACTCCATTTATAGCCATTCTTGAGCTTCTAGCCGTTGCAAATCATGTCTCTGCGTATAGTGGGATTTGAGTGCTTGTTTTCCACTTAAGTCTGTCTATTTAGTGGTGTTTCCCACTATGTGAATCGATTCGTAGATCCTTGAATCGATTCAGAGTATTCTGTTTTATGCATTTTGGAGTTCCAGAGTCGAATGAATCGATTCGAGCCTTGTTTGAATCGATTCAGAGCATTCTGTTTTGGGTTCCTGGTCTGTCAGCATCGTGTGAATCGATTCAGGGTCCTTGTGAATCGATTCAGGACATACTGTTTGCAATCTTAGTGACTTCCAGGGCTGTGAATCGATTTAGGGTCATGGTGAATCGATTCAACCCATTCTGTTTCTCATTTTTATGACTTCCAGGGCTGTGAATCGATTCACTCGTGCTTGAATCGATTCAGGCTCTTCATTTTGACATTTTCTTATGCCTGTTGGTCATCCATTTGAATCTAATGATGCATGGTTGCTTTTCTTTTGTTTGATTCATTGGTTTCTTCATCTCTTGAACCTTTGTGAGATCATTTTCTTCTTTTATATGATATCTCTAATTGTTTTTGATTCTTTGAAGACTTCCCATTGCTTGTTTCCATTGTCATTATCAAAACCTGTTATCACATGCAAATACATTTTTAACGCCCTTCCAATCCCCTTATCATGCGAGACCCTTAGAAACACATGATCACCAACTTGAAATTCAAGTGGTTTATGCCTCTTATCATAATAACTCTTCTGTCGGTCTTGGGTAATCTTTATATTCTCTTGTATCTTCTTAATTTGCTTGTTAGTCTCCTAAACAATCTCCGGCTCTAAAGCCAAATTCTTACAGTCTCCAGCCAACATAGAGGCGTTCTATATTTCCTACCATAAAGTGCCTCATAAGGAGCCATACCAATACTACTGTGGTAACTGTTGTTATAAGTGAATTCAATCAACGGAAGAAATCTCTCCCAACATCCACTATGCTCCAAAACACAGGCTCTCAACAAATCTTTAAGGCTTTGGATAGTCCTCTCAGATTGTCCATCGTTTGAGGATGATAAGTGGAACTAAGCTTCAACTTAGAACCTAACTCATGATGTAAACTTCCCCAAAATCAAGAAGTAAATCGGGGATCACGATCAGATATAATACTAGATAGCACACCATGCAATCTAACAATCTCCTTTATGTACAATTGGGCTAGTCTCTCCAAAGAACTCTTTATATTCATGGGCAAGAAGTGAGCACACTTTGTCAATCAATCCACAATCACCCATATAGCATCATTTCCAGCACGAGTTCTAGGTAGTCCAAAAATAATATCCATAGCAATGTTATCCCACTTCCAAATAGGGATCTCCAAAGGTCTCAAATAACCAGATGGTCTTTGATGCTCGACCTTAGCCTTCTGACAAACAAGGCAAGATGTAACAAATTTCTCCACATCAAGTTTCATACCGAGCCACCAAAAATTCTTCTTCAAGACTTGGACATCTTGGTGGATCCAGGATGAATGCTCAATACACTCTTGTGAGCCTCCTCAAGTACACATTTCCTTAAATCACCACTCGAGGGAACATAAATTTGGTTCTTCACACACCAAATGCCATCATGACCTTCCTCTAAAAACAAGTTCTTCCCTTTTTTTTGAGTTCTTTTCATTTCAACCAAGTATTCATCTTTCGGTTGTTACAATTTCACGGTTTCAAGAAACACATTAGCAACAGTTAACATTTCAAGGGACATCTTCTTTGGAGTATATGTTTCCACGCCCACATTCAAGTTTCTAAATTGTTCAATTAACTCCATCTCTTTCACCATTATTGCGGAAACATGTAATGACTTTCGGCTTAAAGCATCGGAAACCACATTTTCCTTTCCGGGATGATACCTCAATTCGAACTCATAATCTTTTAGAAACTCCATCTATCACCGTTGGCGCATATTAAGTTCTTTTTGATCAAACAAGTACTTAAGGCTCTTGTGATCACTAAAGACCACAAACTTAGAACCATATAAATAATGTCACCATAACTTTAAAGTAAACACCACCGCCGCAAATTCAAGATCATGTATAGGATAATTAACCTCATGCGGTCGCAGTTGTCTCGACGCATAGGCTATCATACGTTCACACTGCATCAATACACAACCCAGACCATGCATAGAAGCATCACAATATACCACATAGTCATCCAATAAATCAGGCAATGCCAACACGGGTGCGGTAGTAAGCCTCAATTTTAACTCTTGAAAACTTTCTTCACATTCGCGGGTCCACACAAAAGGTTGATTCTTGCGAGTCAACTTCGTCAATGGTAAGGCTAAGCAGGAAAATCCTTCAATAAACCTCCGATAATACCCTACAAGACCAAGAAAACTTCTTATTTCCGTCACGGACGTTGGTTTTTCCCAAGCCATAACAACTTCCACTTTTGATCTATCAATGGCAACTCCATCACCAGAAATCACATGACCAAGAAAAGAAATCTCATTCATCCAGAATTCACATTTAGAGAGCTTAGCATACAATTCTTTCTCTCGAAGAATGGATAACACAAGGCGAATATGTCTTTCATACTCTCTATGGCTCTTAGAGTATACCAAAATATCATCAATAAATACAATAATAAATTCATCAAGATATTCATGAAAGATGCGATTCATGTAATCCATGAAAATTACAGGAGCATTTGTCACCCCAAATGGCATCACTATATACTCATAGTGACCATAACGTGTTCGGAAGGTAGTTTTAGGAATATCGTCGGTCTTCACCTGAATTTGGTGATATTCAGAATGCAAGTCAATCTTGGAGAATACAACGACACCCTTCAATTGATCCAAAAGATCATCAATGCGAGGAAGAGGATACTTGTTCTTAATAGTTAACTTATTGAGTTGGCGATAGTCAATACACAATCTCATGCTTCCATCTTTCTTTTTCACCGATAGCACAAGAGCACCCCAAGGAGACACACTTGGGTGGATAAACTCCCGTTCAAGTAATTCCTCGACTTGCTTCTTCAATTCGGCCAACTCTGTAGGAGACATCCTATAAGGAGCTCTAGAAACAGGTTCAGCACCAGGAATGAGATCAATAGAGAATTCCGCTTCACGTGGAGGAGGCAATCCAGGAATTTCATCCGGAAAAACATCGGGAAATTTAGAAACAATAGGGATTTCACAGGATCAGGGTGTACTATTTCTATCAACCATACAGAACATCACGAGAAGCTGAGAGATACCTCATAGGTCAAAGCTTTCAGCATTAGAAGTCGGGAAGATCACCATCTTGTTATGGCAATCCACCAAGACTTTGTTGGCAAACAACCAATCCATGCCTAGAATAATGTCCAGGTTTTTCATAGGTAAGCACACGAGGGATATAACAAACTTCCTACCCTCAAAGGTTATCTCGATATTCTCACATCGAGTCACCAATCTCAAACAAGCACCGGTCGATGTAGTCACCAATATGGAGCCTTTCATCATGCAAACAGGCACCCTCAAGCGCCTCACACAATCCTCGAAAATAAACGAATGCGTAGCACCAGAATCAAATATAACATATACCAAAGTGCCAAGGATTTCATACTCACCACGAACAAGATCTTCAGCTTATGCGGCTTTTTCACCGATAATGGTAAAAACTCTTCCAGCTGCTTGTGGTTGATCACCACTATTTCGGTTACCATTTCTTCCACCATGGCCATTGCCTCGACCATTGCTATTTCTTCACCATTATGACCATTACCGTTTCCACGACCACGGCCTCCAGAGCCACCATGGCCTCCACGGTTACCATTAGGGTTTACACGAGCAAAAGTATCAACATTTGCATTCCTTGCATTCAATGGACAATTAGGGCAGATATGCCCCGGTTGATTGCATTGGTAGCACACCACATCATCTTGAGGACAATCTCTTACGAAGTGGTTAGCTCTACACTTGAAACAAGTAAGGCCTTGGACATTGCCACGACCTTGGTTACCAACTCCATGATCACCTCTAAAAGCACCACATCCTCTTGCATTTGAGGATCCACCACAAAAGAATTTCTTCATCTTGAATTGACCATGTCTCTTGAAATTACAGAATTGCCCCTTCAACTTAGACTCATGCTTGCCATGACTCGAAAGGGCCATATCATCTTCTTCATAAATAGGATACCTGTTCACAAGTGTCAGAAAGCTTCTTATCTCTTGATGCTGAATAACCCACTTGATCTCGGGCCTCAAACCATTTTTAAACTTCACACACTTCGAAGCCTCGGTACCCTCTTATTGATAAGGAGGATAGAACGCACAAAGCTCATCAAACTTGGAGGCATACTCCTCCATGGTCATATCACCTTGCTTAAGCTCCATGAACTCAAGCTCTTTCTTGCTTCTGTAGCTATTCAGAAAATATTTCTTCAAGAACTCAACCTTGAAGTTTTCCCAAACCAAGGGAATATCAGTAGATATTATGTGTCCTCTACTAAGACGCCAACATGCTCGGCTTTATCACGAACCATAAAGACCGTATATTCCACCTTTTATGCTTCAGAACACTCGAAGCTAGCATAAATCCTTTCCAAATCATTAATCCATGCATAAGCATCCTCCGGTTTATAACCTCCATGAAATTCAGAAGGTTTCCTCTTCAGAAACAGATCAAGACCTTGGGCACCTTGTCCCACATTCAGTTAGCCTTGTCTTTCCAAGAGGTCAGCAAAGCGATTCAAGGCGTTTGCCATAGCAGCAGCCTCACGATTAGGTCTACCAGCCATATCTCAAGCCTATACATTAAAACATGGCTCACACGTGAGTAGTCTAGTATAAACATTAGATTTTTAACCTATAAATCCAAAGGTTTCAACATTCATTAATCCCTTATACATCACATCATATAATCATGTCAATCTCGAAACATAATCACAACATATTCATTTTGAAGGTAAATAGTGTAAGGAATCTTAGCTGGACTCAACAATAAGTACATCAATTTCAATTCAATGACACGCAACCACAATTCAATCAAAGAAATTCATAACTCAATTAATTATAGTTTATATGGTCTAATCATAAGCAATAATCACTTGAACAACATCAATTGAGTCTGTATTAAGAGCAATCAATGCTCTGATACTAGGTTGTGACGCCCCAAAATTAGGGGGTAAATTTTTTGCGTTTTGCAAGTCGTTATTTAATACAGAAATAAAGTGGTAAAGTTTTAATTAACACCCTGGATCTATGAAAACCTACCTCATATATGGAGATATGAGAAGGCGAATTAAAAATGATTCATGAGAAATTCTCAATTAAAAATAGTGGAAAGATCATTTGAATTGATGTTATATGATTGGATTTAAAGAGAGTGAATTTCATAAGATTTAATGGTTCATAATATGTTAAATATACTTGTAAGATGATGCAAGAAGAAGCTTTGATGTAAAGAAAAATTAAAATAATTAAAACAGCAATATTTGAAGGAACTAGGCACCACTCGCTCAAGCGAGTACCACACTCGCTTAAGCGAGTTCGTGTGGTCACGCTTGGGCCAGTCACGAAATACACTTGAGCGAAAGGGAAAAATTAGCATCAGGTGCCAATCTCGCTTGAGCGAGCTCTGCTCGCTTGAGCGAAATCGTCCCAGAAGCATCAGGTCCTCATTTCGCTTGGGCGAGGCATGCCTGCTTGAGTGAAAAAGGGACAGAACCTCACTGTCCTCATTTCGCTCGAGTGAGGCCAGGCCTGCCTGAGCGAAATCCTTCCAGAATCGATTTTTCCCTAGCTTGCTTGAGCGAATCACCAAACTATGGCCAATTCGCTTGAGCAAAAATGGTCCAGTAACTCTCCTCGCTCTCACTCAGGCGAGGCCTCTCCCACCTGAACGAATTGTGACTAGTGGCCACACCCCTGATACAAGCGGATCTCACTTGAGCGAGATTCTCACCCGCTTGAGCGAGTTTTACAGAAAAACAAAAAACATGGAATTTTAAACACAACTTGGCATTACCAAATCTCATTTTATGCCATTTTAGCCTGTACTAATGTATTAGATACATTACATCATGCATTTAAAAGTTCATCCAATTGTTTATACATATCAAGATCAATTCCCATTCATTCAATGCATGATATTTGAAATTGTTTTCTCTTATACTTCCTAAAATGCTACAAGTTGTGAAATACACCATTTATTCATAGAATTTATCATCAACAAGCATCATAATTCATTATCATACATCATCTAGGTCAGTAATGAAAATTGGCCATACACACCAAGGTCCAATTTTCATACATGACCCTCAAAATCATCAAACTACAGTCTAGATGGCAAAATATGCATACATGTACACTATATGCTACATAAAAATCTAGATTTACCGGCCAAGGTACTTCCTCTACACTTGTTTACCTCCTTCATCAAAATGTACTTCAAAAGATTCACTCCACCTATGAGTGCCCTGCATCACAAGTCTAAAAGTAGACAACATGGGAGAGTGAGTTATATATCTTAAAAGAATGAATATGATACCATGTGATTATGAGCATATGTATCACAGCATGTATACTTTGCATTCATGCATATTTCATCATCAACTATCATCACATAATACAAACATCTTTGTAAATCAAGCAAAGTATAAAATCATACACATGATCTAGTCCTTCAACAAACTGGACTATTACATATCTCATCATTTTACCCCCAAATCATTATTTGGTATTCACATCTTTTATGTTGTCTTAATTCATTTTCTCACCCACAACATGACCATCATCACATCTCATCACCTTTGGCATACTTCCTCACTATATGCAAATGCTCTTAAGCTAATGTATATGCACAACGGATTATTTCGACAATTGCAGATCTGACTTTGGGAATATAAACACCAATTTTGGGATTCAAGTATGATCATCTAACCATACCCTTACTGCAGTAGTAAAATATGTACACTTATCATCAAATTGCATGCATTTCACCAATCTTTTACTAGTATCAAACTACATCGCCCATTTTGCAACACCTGGTAATTTTCACCATGACCGCGGTAACACATATTCAACATATGGTGTTGCGGGTCAACCATGAGTCTTATCATAGCAGCTGTGATCCCAAGGACCCCGAGGACACCTGCTCATCAAGAGCCACCCCCACAAGGGTCAACCACATATGGATCCCCGTAGCATAACATGGGAAACTTCGTGATTTACACACCAAGTCATAGGGGAAACAACAAATCAGTTGTGCATAGAGCCGCCCTCTTACTGGGCCAACCGAGGGAATCCCCTAAAATTCCAACACTAGCAGCTATGTAATATGCCATGGATGTAAAGGCCAATTATATGCATTTCTTACTCTATGCATCCTAATCATGCCACTCATCAATCATCATTATCATTATCCCCAACATCACCACAAGGCTTTTAGTGGATTTATTATTGTTGGTTATTGCCATTGGGTAACTTTTCGTGTGGCATTCTTAATAGTTCTCATTAACATAATTCAATTCCATCATCAAACACAACGACATCAATCTTTCACTATCAATTGAGGTATGCTATTCATTCACACCCATTCTCAATCAATCATCAACTATATTCATTTCACATTCATGGTGAACATAAGTATAACATCATGTTCAAGGCATCACATTGTCAAATAATCCACACCACCCTATAGCACACCATAATTATTCTAAATGCATCATTGTATGTTGCCAAACACATCACCAACATCATACATAACATTGCAATTCTTCATAACATTACAAGCAAGGCACATGCATGTTGTCACGTATGACAATCAAATACTATTTAATTCATGCATTTAGAACATAAAGACTCCTCTCCTACCTCAAGAGAAGAATTCTAATTGATACGACATTCCCGCCTCGTCGTTCAGAATGGATCCTACATTAACATACATATAGAATCACAATCAATCAACTATTCAAGACACAACTTCAACTCAAATTTACCATTATTATACCTATAATTTCATAACATGTATAAAACATGTTATAGACACCATTCCTTCATTTATTAGGCTTCGGGAATTCCTTCCCATCAAGCCCCATTCATTATGTTGAAGGTCACAAACAAACCTTAAGCCCCAACATTCACAACACCTTATATATCCATATTCACACTCTCAATCTCATATACTTCTTCTTAAACATATTTTCCTACTAACATTACTACTTTCCCCAATTTATTAAACTTAGGGTTTTCACCTAAAACCCAACAATATTCATAAATGCATCATTAATCCTTATCTCCTTCCAACCATAAATTGATTAACCCATTTATGTCTCATAAAGTTAGTATTTATGACAACCCACTCTAGGGTTTCCATATTTAAAGCTTCTCCTAATAACCCACATACATTAAATGCTCTCATAACACCAAAGACTCATAACTAAAGGTTCATACTCTTGAAAAATGGTAAGAATCTTACCTCAAGAGAAGAAAGAGAGAATATTCAAGGGAGAGGGAGACCCATATGAAAATTTGAAGAAGAGGGAGAGAGAGTTTTAAGTTTCCACCTCCAATCTTCAAGCTCCACAAACGAAAATGAGAGGAAAGAAAGAGGTACCACCTTATCTTGGGTTTTTAGGAGAAAAGAAGAGAGGAAATGAAGAAGGAGTGTAACATCCTAAATTTTTATAAAGATAGGCAATGAGGTAATGAGAGGTGTCTTAAGATCTTCATTTTATAGCTGACGATCAGAACTCAAAGGAGAAATTAATGAGTTGGAAGGAGAACTCCTAAGTATGAAAGGTCAGATTAAGTCACATGTGCCTCATGTGAAGAAGTATGAAGTGACGAAGGTAATTCAGTTGGCTGAGAGAGAATTTCTGAGTGTTAAATTGTGAGGACACTCATTTCAGCGTGTGGCCTGGTAGTCTCGCTCAGGCGAGGTGGGATCTCGCCCAAGCGAGAGTTTTCCCCTGTTTCAGAAGATGGGTTTCTGGGCCTGTCTCGCCCAAGCGAGCTAGTTTTCCGCCCGAGCGAAGGGTCTTGAGGAATGATTCTCGCTCAGGCGAGACGGTGAAACACTTAAGCAAAGTTGTGTAAATGTTGTTGGTGAGGACACTGGTCGGTTCTCGCTCAAGCAGGTGTGACCACGCTCGAGCGAGAGAAAGAAAGAAGAAAGTCATACCGAGTGTCTTTCGCTCAAGCGAGCTTGGGGACGCTTGAGCGAGTGAAGGGAGTCTGATGCTGAGACTCTGGGCGAAATTTATAAAAGGGAAAACAATAATAATGATTATAATAATCAGGCCAATGACCACACATGTGCATTGTGGTGAGTGTGTGAACTTCGGTTCTCTCTCTCTCTCTCTCTCTTTAATCACGCTGCAAATAGACTAATGATGGCTGATGGGACAGGTTTTAATGGTGAGGTGATGGGCATTAAATTAAGTTATGGAAGGAATGAAGAGCTGCTGTCACAGAGCATTGAAATGATGAATGCTTTCCACTTTATGTTTATGCGTACCCCTACTCATATACTTTGAGGACGTTGTGAATGAGAACCATTCTTTCATTTTCTCTAGACTCTCTGGAGACTCCTCTTCACTCTCTGCTTCGTCTCCTCCTTCTTAACTGTTCTTCTTTATCTTTTCTCTTCTACTCAAAGACTAAGTAGCACTTAAGTGGAATATGTGTGTGTTGAGCAGAGTGGTTGTGAAGAGGGATAGCGTGTGGGCGTGTGTCCTGGAAGCTGGGTTACACCTTGTTTCCCTGGTGCTTTCTCTTTGTCTTCTTCTTCTTCTTCCTCCATTTGGTGGACTGATTGGGGGCTCGGTTGGGAGCCTGTGCCAACAGCGTGGGTGTATGTGCCTCGGTGTTGTGGAAGATGATCCACTGTGAGAGGCTGAGCCATGCTACTTTTGTGAAGAGGAAGACACGCATGATGCATGAAGGCATGGTGGTCCTCCACTGTTGGTGAGGACTGACTCTTGATGCTGTTCTTGTGATGGATGCAGCGTGGGAGTCCTTTACTAAGCTGGGTGAAGATTGAGTGGAGTCTTGATGACTCTTCCCACTGCTGGAATGCCAAGCAGGGAGCTGCTGTGGCTGGACCGAGTGGTCCTGTGATTTCTAGAACTCCATTCCAGGTAAGGGGGCTTTGCATCTCAAATGAATAGGTTATGGACGGGTTTCCGGGTGAAATTGTCACTGTGTTGTGTTTCAATGTGTATGGTATGCTGTAATTGAGTAGACAACCCGGATTATTGATGCTTATTATTTATGTAATGTATGATACCCGTTCATATGATGTGTGATGTTTATTTATAATGTTATGTTGAGATGTATGAGATGCACATGATGAATGTTGTGTTCTTTGTGTGATCCTCTATTTGTCCCTGAGTATATTGTACATTTGAATGCATGTGATGCTTGTTGATGCTTATGCTCGTGATGAATGAATGAATGGGGACTGTTATGATGAATGCCAAGTGGGCTTTATAGAGGAAAGCCAGAAATGCTTACTCTAAAGGATAAATCCGAGTGAATAGAGGACAATCCGAGTGGATGGCATTGGAATGCCGAATGAATATAATGAGTTACTGAGTCATCTGATTATTGTTGAATTGCCGAGTGCATATTATGCTGAATGCTAAATACCGAGTGGGCAATCGGATGAATATGAGTTTAATGAAACTGAATGTGTTAATGTGATATGAGACCCGGGTTGGACTCGGGCAGTGCCTAGGGCACTAAGCGTGAATGAGATGCTTGATGAAAGTCCTTGGGTTGGACCCAAGACAAATGCCGAGTGTATTGGAGTTGAACTCCGAGTGACTGTGAATGTAAATGTGACCATATGCATCCGATTCGCCACTGGAATGCTTGGAGCATGTATATATACCGATCGACAATCAGATGATGAAATCCATGTGAATGTGGTTAAGTCCTTGAGCTGGGCTAAGGCAGACTTTTTGAGTAGGGCTCGGAGTTGAGTGAAATCCGAGTGGATCAGTATAATAGTTACTGAGTGAGTTGAGTTTTATAGCCGAGAGAAATGGGTGAAATCCCGATCGGAAGTTGCTTGTGATTGTTCATATTGAATGACAGTGTTTATGTGCTGATTGATGTTATATAATATGGCATGTTATGGATTCTGTGATTAATCCGAGCCAATATCTGTCATTTAATATGTAATGCTCACCCCTACACCATTTTTTAGTGTTTGCAGGTCGGTTTGGATTGATAAAAGGGCCTTAACCCGAGTGTTGGGCGGTTACAATAAGGCTGTATATATAATGTTATATTCCGAGTACATTTGATGTACTAAAGCCTTGGCCGGCTCATAATATTAATGTTGTATAACGAATTCAAATATATATATATGTATAGAATCCGAGTGGATGAACATAATCATGAATATGAAATATATGTATTGGGATCCGAGTGCATGTTAATATATATATATACTTCGAGTGATGGTATTATATGCATACCGATTGAATGTGTTGGTGAATGGAAAGTATAAAGATAAGAATCCGAGTGTATGCGTGTGTATATACATATATGTTATGTTGATAACATGGTTATGAATCGGTGGAAGTGTATTGCTGTAATAGTAGTCGGATTTGGAATTAGAGAATATATCTATACAAGTAATTTATGTTGATTTGATGCTTCTTACCGACTAGGAAATGATGATGTATGAATATCACTAAGTCAATGAATCTTGAGTGGAATATATGAGGTTTAGTTGTTTTTTCGAGTGAGTCTTATGTATGGGACTCCATATCCGAGTGTAACTCATGTGTGAGCCTCTTACTGTGTGTTAATGGCTCTTTCGGATTCCGAGTGAGAACTGGAGGTGAACCCCGAGTGGGGGATGGGTTGTGTTTCCCGAGTGGAACCCGAGTAAATTTCTTTAAGGGAAGTGTGGTTGTAATGGTTTAGCTTGAAATATTCTAAGTATATGAGTTATGCTTATATTCCGAGTGAATTACTTGGGTAATTCCTCTGAGTGTTGAGGAGTTAGTATTATTCCGAGTGAATGATTAAGGTATTCTCCAAGTAAGATTAGGCATGAATACCGAGTGTGTAACCGGATGAGTATTGCTCGGTTTTGGAGTAAGATTACCGAGTGGAGTATGATTGATTGAGACCCTTCTGAGTGAAGGAAAGTCTAGGTGATTTCCGGGTGAGAGACGTGAGTTTATGCCGAGTGATGAATGGAAAGTACATTCCGACTGAATGGTGGTTAAGTACACCGAGTGGTGTTTGGTTAGAGATTAATCCGAGTGTGGGGATGCATGGAATCCGAGGGGGATGAACCTCAGTTGCTGAGTGGATTATATGAATCCTTTGTGATTATGAAACAAGAGACTAAGTTACTGAGACGTATGTGATGGGGTTAAGTGGTTGAAATTCCCTTTCTCCGAGTGGACTTAGGAATGAATCCCGAGTGCTCTAAGTCAAATCACGAGTGAGTGGATCTCCGTGTGAATGGTCCCCCGCTTCAGCGAGAGAGTCCTCGCTCCAGCGAGTGTGTTGGCTGGGAAGGTTCTTATGGTGGTTTCGCCCAAGCGAAAGGGCCTTCGCCCGAGCGTGTTACGCTGACTCGCTCAAGCGGAATCGGACCTCGCTTGAGCGAGTGCACGCTGTTTCTCTCGGATTTGTTTGATTGTTGCTGGCTTTCACTGGGAGGCTATGGTTTGGCCTTTATTTTCCTCTGTCTTCCTTTTATTCATGGTCATTGGACCTGGCTCCCATATCTTCATATATGGGAGTGGCTTTTTATTATTATTTAGATCCAGGTATTTTCTAAATAAAAACGTGAAAAATTTACCCCTAAAATTTAGGGTGTCACAAGGAGAATGTGTTTTGCCTATAGCTCCAGGAAGTAAACGAAAATATAAAGGAGGGAAGTGAGTTTTGGCTTAGTTTTAATCCTTCTCATTTATATTTCATAGTTTTTCCACAAACAGGATCTCTGTTTGGGCTCAATACTTTTTCTAAAAATTATTCCGAATACATATTCGGACTCCCAATAATATCCTTGATAGCCCTAACTAATATCATCCCAATCGGAGATACTTGGTTCGACATCCATATTTTAGTCTGGCTTAATTTCAGCTTATTCGGCTCCAATAAATTATGGGTAGTCCCCAAAAATCTTAATTTAATTATTTCCAATATTTTGGGACATTAAATAACCCACATATAACTATTTAATAATTATTTCCTTAATTAATTTTTTACTTTAAAATTTAGGGTGTTACATAACCCGTCATAGTTTAATGCTACATAGTTTTTTTTTATTATCATTACATAACATACTTTTACTGTGAACTCTTTTATTCTCACATGAAAAGGCCAAAATACATGTTTGGTACTCTAATTCTTGGTCACGTTTCAAGTTAATCATCTAACTTGAATTTAATTCACTTTGGTCCTTTAAGTTTCATAAGTGTCCAAGTTTGATCTTTTTGTGTGTTGAAGGTTACAATGTTATTTAAGCAGAATTAAGTGAAAAATCATTTTGGTTGAAAGAAAATAAAAGAAATACAAAATTTAAAGAATAAATTAACTTAGATTTGGATTGATAAAATCACAAAAATTAACTATCAAAATAAATAAAAATTTGGTTAAATCTTAAATTATCATAAGTTTATTTATATCTTAACCAAATAATCCCAAATTTAATTGGTTAAAAAACATGAAAATTAACCATCAAAATAAGTAAAATTGCTTGTAAAGTTTAACTATAAAAAATTATATAAGAATAAATATTTTAAGAGGCATAAATCAAGTATCAGGTGCATATATATTTATACTAAATTAAGCATGATTGAAATAACTAGAAACATATTGTACATTTTTTTTTCTTTCTCTCCCTCTCTATGTGTTATATAGATATATATAAATGGAGAAAGTGAAAATATTACATTTTGTTTATTTGGATATATAAGTATAAGTAAGAGTTAAATTAAATGATATAAGAAAAAAATTTGATAGAGTAATTACAAATAAAACGTATAACCATTAAGGTACATCTGTCACAATATCCACTTTTATCGTTACTTCGGCTACGCATATTACATGACCACCTCATACTTGAACTAAGTCCACTCAGATAGTAGGTTAAACCCACCATGCCATCTCCTTAATCCACTTTGGATGGGTAAGAATTCTTCCATCATTGCTTTCTGCTCATGGTATGGTGTTCACATGTCTCATTGTGGACCTTTGCCATGGTTTCCTCTATTTCAGCTTCGTTGAGGCACCTAAAGTAAGGGAATGAATGGCCCCTACGGAATAGCGTACCATCCATCATGGTGTATTAAGGGGATCCCTTTTCAGTTTCTTATTCTCTACTAAGTTTGTTAGTAGTTGGTCATTCACCTCAAATCGATGATTGGCGCCAACCAAGAATCATCGTCATGAGCGCAAGACTAGAGTGCGTTATCATGGATTGGGGCTGTTATGCTAGGAGTAGCCAGAGTGCTTTGAATCACTGTTGTGGTAGATCTCGCCCTTTTAGTACTAACGAGTTTAGACAGGATATCAACTCTGATATTTTCTTCCCTAGAGACATGTTTGAATTCAATCTTGCCAAAGCTTTTTCCAAGCTTTGTCACCTTAGCCAAGTATTACTATAAGACCAACTATGACTATCGTGGTCATGATGCTTAATAGTGATATAGAATAATTGTTCAAAATTAGAGTCTTCTTCCCAGGAAAATTAATGTAACTCCAACAACAATGTAGCTCTTACTCAAATCTAATGCAAAGCAAAGCTTATAAACTTGCAAATCAAAGCAACATAATAACAAATCAATAATATAAGTGGAGTAAATGGCACTCAATATGTAATTCAATACACAAAATTGACATTTTTTGAATGAACATCAGTAAGAGAATTATGCAAAGGTTTAAAAGTTTATATAATTTTCTAGCATGAGAACATAAAATTGACACTTAGTGTCTTATATTAGCTTTGTCTATCTAATTATTATCTTCCTTTATAGACCAATTCATGAATTTTTCCAAGGAAAATTGGAAAACAAAACACCACAACATATTCACAATCACCATAGTAAAATAACAAGATCCAACTCAATTACGATATGAATAAGATAAATTCCAGAAACTAACAAAAAAAATCTAATTTAGTAGAATAGTGGTATATACCTCAATAACAAAAACTCCCCACCCTTGGCCCATATCTTCCTTCCAATCACCCTTGACACTGATTTCGCTACTTTCACTGACGTTTTGTTAGGTGGAGCTATATGTAATCGTAACTGAAGTGACATTTTCATATTTACTTTTGGAAAGTGCACCAATCATTTAATTAAGTATCTTCAATATCGTTCCCACAGGGATTGATGGCCAAGTATTGATGTGGATTCATTGGATGAATACTTTTGGCAAGTGCACCAATCATATAAGAGTAGTATGCTCGATATCGTTCCCATAGGGATTGTATTAAGTACCACAACCTAGGAGATACACTAGTTGAACCTTCACAATCAATCAAGTCATTTGTGTTTAAGTTTTTTGAATTATGTTATGTTTTTAGTATTCAGTAACACAATAAGCAAGGTAATAAAAAGGATAAGAAATATACTAACAACATATTGGAATTAATTTCAGCTACAACTTTACTTAAATTCACATAAATCTGACACTAGACTCAGTTAAGGTAATGTTCAACTTTCACAGATGAATAATTTCTAATTCCTTAGGCAATCATCACTAATTCAACACAAACTAATCTTAATCCCTTAGGTATCAATTTACACTAAATTTAATTGCAAAAATTAAAGAATCCTAGCTATTCACTTAATTCCTTATGCCTGAAGTAACTAGGTTAGAAAATCTAAACCTGAAGCATTCACCATGATTCCTTTCTAATGAATACCTCTGAATTAGGTCTTGGATTTCCCAATCTAAGAAGATGAAATATAGAATTTGTTATGTTCAGAACTTGTCTCCAATGATTTTAATGCTTCCAATTAGTTAAATCCAAGATCCATTATAGCTTCCATTAGTCCCAACCCTAGGGAATTAGCCACACATAGAGAGATAGAGATGGAATACTAAGAGTTGCATGTTCAAAAGATGAGAGAAATTAGAGAGAGAAAAATCTAAGAGAGAGAATGAAATCTAAAAAGTGGAAAATGAATTAAAAGCTTAGTTCTTAAGTTAGATTGACCATAAACTCTTAAACAGTAACATGAAAAAACTAACAACAACTAAATTACAAATTATAAAAATACCCTTAAAGAATGTACAAATAAATAGCTAACTTAAATTAGCCTAGAGTACAAGGAATATAGCCTAAGGTGTGAAGTTTCCATCGTGCATGCGTGTTCCTACACTGGTAGGCGTATGGGATGCGTTAGCTCCTTAAGCTTGGTTCAGTGAATGGGTGTAGGCATGCTTGGCACCAACGTAAGTACATTAGGCCACTACCTTAGTGAGACTAATACGGGAGACGTGGGCATATGTGCGCTAGAGTTTGGGCATAGACATGCCCAAAGTCTAGAGTAATCCTATAAATGGAGCGTAGGATGGCGTATAGTGAGCTTGGAATGGGCGTAGACACGCCCCAAGCTTGTCTGGCACTGATCCTTGCTTGCATAACCAACGTAGGCAAATATTGGTAGGCGTGCCTACGTGTGGTTGGTATTGGCATATGCTGATTGCTGGATGGTTAAATTCTGGGACCAACGTATGGATATGCTGGCCAACATAGAAATACGCATAGCTTAGGTCCTGATGCTTTGCTCATGCCTTGGTTACGTTGGGATGGGCATAGGCACGCCCCATGCTAGTGGACCTCTTGTTGCTTCCCAACGTAAGTCTGGGCTTTTTGGGCGCTCTTACGCTAACCTGGGACTTATTTTGGCATAATGAAATAGCAACCTAGCGTACCCACGCTGGCCTAGGGCGTGGTTACGCTGGGGTTAGTCTTAGGCAAAAATAACACAAGTTAATATTTCTTTTTTTGCTATAAAACATGTATAATTAAACTCAAACTTAAAATTTTTTTATCCTCTTCTTGAAATACTAAACATATTGTATGAATGTCATGAATATAAGGAGATATTAATACATTAAGACTAATGTGTGAATGTATAAATAATCTAATCTCAACGATACCAACTCTTCACACAAGTACACATTAAGAGTATTAGTGTACTAGAAGGATCCAATATGAGAACATTGCGTAAATCGTTACATGAATGTCATGAATGGTTCCCAATGTAATAATGGTATAAGTAACCATTTGACCTAAAGTCACTATAACTCTTACATGAGAAGTTTGTTGTTTTAATACAATCAAATGTCATCTGTAACAAGTTGATTATAAAGGTTGTACTTAGGCACTGGCCTAAAGTCCAAAAGTTGTATAAGGTTCAAATTTATCTCATTAGCATTTATTTTTATTCCATATTCATGTCATCATCTATGCCTTCCATGCTTGCTTAATATTGGAAGATAATACAATTAATAGTCTAGTTTGATTTTCTTGATTTGTCTTATGATTTTGGTTTGAGTGAGCTATTATAGAGTTCAAGAACTATGAGAAAAATGTTTAAAAAGGAAAGGAAAAGAAAAGTCTCAAAGGACCTAGTAGCAAAAAAAAATTCTAGGCTCTTTCTTATTAAAACTTGAAAGGTTGAGTACAAAAAATTAAATAAATAGTAAGGCAACAACTAATTTCATTTTACAGTACCTTAACACTACAATTAAAGTATTCGAAGTAATTAAAAACAAGAGTTGCATAACTTTCTTGTTGATTTTTAGGAACTAGTTTGCACGCTAGAGTTTAGTAGGAAGGCTTTTATATGTTAACTTATTTGTGTGCTTTTAATTGTTTAATTGTCTTTGTTTAATTCTTAGTTTTTCATATACTAATCCATTTGAGGTTAACTATTATTGATTGTCCTTTTTCTAGTTTGTCTCGTTGACTTTCTATTTGTCACATCTTCTCTTCTTTTTGGTTTAGTTTTCTAATCATGCTTTTATTGTTTGTCTTGTTGGCCTCTTTGGTTTTGTCCTTAAGTTTTTAAGCTTTCTTGAGACTCCTAGGGTATAGCCTTGAAGGTCATTATATAGTGGTAGCATCTTCAGTGTAATTAAGTAGGACATTGACTACTTTTTCTAACTTGACCACTTGTGGTAAAGAGTTAAGTGGAAAAAGGCTAGAGTGTACATTATTGTAAAAGCCCTCTTTGAGTTTATACACAAGTGCACTTTGAGTGTAAATACTTAGTTGAGTAGTGAGGTCCTTGGCTTTTTTCTCTATATACCTGTTATCACTAACTCTTTCTTTTTAGTACTTGAATTTGATACTTACTTAGAAGTGGTGTAAGATTTAAAAACCATTGTATTAAAGAGCATTAGCCTTGTAACACTTGAATTTTGGGACTTGATTTGCATGTACATTTCTCTTCCTTGTAGTTGGAGGCTTTTACTTCTTTTTGTTTGAATTAGTACAATTGTAGTAGCTTTCTCATTTCCTTGTATTTTGGACTTAAACTTTGGACTTTGGACTTTGGACTTTGATTTTAAAAATTACTTGGGGTAACCTCACTTATGATTAGTTTAATTTCTTGCTAACGACTAGTTATTGCGTTGATTACATACTAGTTTAGGCTAGTAGTTTGAGTTTGGACCAAAATTCCATTCTTTTCCTCCTTTTTTCTTTTTGGCCAATTTTTCTCAATGTAATTTCATTTAGGACTTTTAATCAACTAGTAAATATATTTTATTATATTTTTACATAAAAGTAAACCAAGAAAAGTTAAAAGAATATCCAATCATGGTGAAGAAAGCCAATCACCACCACCTCATTATGTGGGGGCTATCATGGACTAACTTGATGCCTTATTAAGGAGGTTGGAGGACCTCGAGGTTAGAAGGCCTTATAGCAGGCACAAGCATCATAGGATAAGAGTTATGAGGAAGTGGAAGATGATAGAGGAAGGCCAATGAGACATCATAGAAGACAAGAAGAGGAGAGGCTTAGGGAAGTTAGACTTGATATGTCTCTCTTTCATGGAAAAAATGATGTAAAGGCATATTTGGAATAGGAAATAAAAGTGGAATAATTGTTCAACTCTAATAATAAAAATGATGGAAAGAAGGTAAGGATTGCTACCTTGGCCTTCTACAATGATACTCTTATATGATGGACCTAACGTTATCTACACGTATATGAATATTCTATGTAAAAGTCAAAAAAATTCAGTTTGAATTTAGTAAACTTAACTAAACGCTCAATACCCAATTAGGCTTTCAAAGTTGATAGTGCTTTCTGGGTGATCTCAAACCTTGCAATTGTTGTTACCTCCCCCCCTAAAAATCTTGAGATTTTTTACATACAATAAAGGATTTACTTGTTACTAATATAATCTAACCCCAGTTCTTCTTTAGATTTACTTATTTTACTCTGATAGTATCATAAATAAAAGTCAATGCATAAGAAATGAATGCATTTCCATACGATTAAGTTAATTGAAATAAATAAGATATGATATAATTCAGATTATACTATACCACATCGATTATTTTACTGGATCTTACATAGTAAAGATAGGAAGAATGAAGAATTGTCTCCTTTAGATGAATAGGATGACCTTAAGAGCTTGTTGAGAAAGAGATATATGTCATCTTATTATAAATGTGAGTTACTGGTTAAGTTCAATATACCGTGCAAGGAAAAAATAGTGTAAAAGAATACTACAAGACCCTTGAAATTGCTCTGATTAGGGCCAATGTAGAAGAGGATGAGGAGACCCTAATACATAGGCTTCTCCATGGTCTAAATAGAGAGATAAAGAGAAATGTAGAGCTCTTGCCTCATGTTAATCTTGAGGAACTCCTCCATTAATGTACCAAAGTGAAGAGTTAATTGACTAATACGGATCCTATATAAGATGGGACTATAAATCCTCTAAACCTAAGTGTAACACCCTGGGTTAAATAAGATAGTCCCTTCTGTAGGATCATCCTATTTAACTAAGAGTGTTAACAGTTTTCAGAAAAAGTGAATATATATATATATATTTTATTTATAAAATAATGGTAGATCAGTGGAAGTAAATAATAGATAATTCATATAGTCATTCACAAACTATAAGTAATTGTACTCTTAAGAGAATGGGGCACGCAGGCACCCTTAAATATTTATACAGTCATCCATTGTCTTATTATTCATTAATAAATATTCTACTACATATATATTCTATTTTTAATGAGTGTTCCCAGCCGTTTCAACGTATTGCTGTTCGTCGTACTCCGGTTCTTGGTTTCCTATATCCTCTGTTAATATTCAATAGTAAGGGTGAGTATAACCCAAGACCCTGAAGGTTATCCGGTGCAGACATAATCCAGTCAACAGATAATATCACATAAATCATGCAATTAATATATTTATAACAATAACAATCAAATATACTGTCATGAAATGCATGTGTTTGGTTTATTATGATTTATCTTGAGTTTAAGTCTCATGATGCATGTGGGCCTAATAAATCAATCCACCATCACCATTTTCTCATTCTTTTGCAGTCATTCTGCTCAATTTGCCTCTTGGGCATAACGTTTCCATTCTAGAGCGATCAGAGCTCACCAAGTCCCCCATTCATTATCATAAGGTACGAATGAACTCACAGGTTCTCATCAATATATTATTTCATCTTGGGACTTGGCTCTACACGATCATAGATACATTCCGTCATTTAGTCAAAGTATACCAGAATTGCATCGTCTGACCCGGCTCCAGGCGCGACTCTGATGCCATTGGGTTTCCGTTCCGGTTGTACTCTCAAGATTCTCCTCAGAGATCGAACGTGAATGTCCTCCAGCGTACCAAGTGTATGCTCTAGTTTTACTCCCTCAAAAATATTTTCATGATGCAAAATGCTTTATTTTTATCATTTGATCCTTGGGTATCTACGTGTTTCCAGTCTCATAATATTTATTCACAAGTTCTTGGGTCCCATCAATTTTTCAGAAGTTGTAAGTCATTTTTATTATTTTACTTATTCTTATTCTAGAAAATATATCGATTATATCTCGGCTAAAATAACGCTTCGTTTAAAGAGTAAGTAATATATTCCTTATTTCATTACTCATAATTAAAACAATAATAATTTCAATAACAATAATAATAGTTAGTGATATTAATAATAATAACAGCAATAATAATAATAATAATAATAATAATAATAATAATAATAATAATAACAGCAATAATAATAATAATAATAATAATGGTAATGATAATAATAATAATAATAACAATAATAATAATAATAATAATAATAATAATAATAACAACACTAATAATAATAATAATAATAATAATAATAACAACCAGAATAATGATAATAATAATAATAATAATCATATTCATAATTATAAGTTTCTTATTTTATTATTCATAAATAATCAATAATAATATTAGTAACAATAATAATGATAATAATAATAGAAATAAGAATAATAATGATAATAATGATAATATTAATAATTCTGATAATAATAATAATAATAATAATAATAATAATAATTATAACAATAATAATAATAACAATGGTATAAATGTTCATCTCATTTTTTTTTTCAAAGCTTCCTCTCTGGAATTCACATAGACACCCATGGTTCTTAATATTTTTACCATTCAATACCGATCACATCATTTAATTCATGATGGTTAATAATAATCAACACAACCAATTAATCATGTACATATCAATAAAAATGTATAAAACAAATATATGGACATTAAAACATTTAATTTAAAACAATTCCTGAACCTGTCAAAGGTACCTTAACCCTTTCCTAACACTCGGTTTTTGTAAAATCCCTAATATTTTAGAAAAAATTTTAATTGGCGGAAAATATTAATAATTGGTTAACCGGATTTATTGAGATTTTAGGAATTATTATTATTAAAAATGCAATTATAAATAATTAAATGTTATGGAAATAAATAAAATTATTTAACGATTAATTACAAAAGATTAAGTGAAGGTAATTAGAAGAAGGTAAAAATTAGAAGTTGCCGATGAAGTAAAAGGTAAAGACTTAATTAGAACCTTAAAGAAATTATAAAAGGAAGGTAGGAAAGACCATTCTGCCCCTAAAGCTTTAATAATGAAATTTTCCTTTTCTTCCTCTTCAATTCGCACGAACGTTTTCTTCTTTCTTCCTCAAGCTGGCCGTGGCTTGCATTCTCCAAGAGGAAGACCATTTCGCGTTGAAACTCCGAAATAACTACGTTTTTGAAATCGTGGCTTCAAGGTGAGTACAATGGACCTTTCCAATTGAGCTATCTTTCTCTTTCTTCACTTTCTCTCTACCCAATGGCCATGCATGGTGGATGGACTTCTGTTTCCTACTTCTTCAGTTCATGGGAGCCTAAAAAAATGGTCTTTAGAATAATGAGGGTAGTTTAACGTTGACAGGTTTTGCGTTTCGACCCCGTAGGTAATGAAATAGTCGTCGGAGGATCGAACGGTGAAGTGGGTGTTGATTTCGGATGTAGGACGTTGGACATAGCGTCGAGAAAACGCCAATCACACCAAGAACGAGTCGTCGGAGCTCGAAATTGAGGTAAGGGGGGTGTTTGGGTTATAATTAATTAAAATAGGTAAGTATAATTGAATTGAGTCATTAAATTAAATATGGAAATAATGAGAATAAACAAGGAATGATAATTGTGTGTGTATGAATGTAAATTATGTGTGGTTTATGATGATTATGAGGATAATGTGATTTAAATTGTGACGAGTTGATGAGTATAGTGGCATTGTAATGAAGGGTTTGACAAGTAGGTCGCCCAATTGATGAGCATATGTGTATTGCTGGCCACTTGTTGCTTGATATGAGAAATGTGAGTTGTATATATGTATGATTATGTGGTGTGGGACGACCGACGGTATGTATAGCCCCTCGTTTCTGGCTCCCGTGGTGTTTATGCCCAGTTGAGCTACCCAATGGTCAAGTAGGACCCAGTGGTTGAGGTGGAGAGCCAAGTAGGACTCGGTGGACCAAGCAGGGTTCACGGGGTGTCAAGTAGGACCCCCAGCTGAAGGTCGATCCTTTTAGTATCCGAATACTAGGCGTCGAATTGATATGAGAGTCAGTTGTGTTATTCGATGCATTGTTAACATTGCGTGATGATATGAATGTGTTTTGTGATAATTGTTGATTGTGATTGGCAAATTGGGGATAAGGCATTGGAATTGAATTCATGATTGGTAAGTAGAAGTTGAGGACAAGAGGTAAGACTAATGGTATAAATTAGAACTAGTAAATATGTATCTTGTTATTTAATCACCATTCTGGATTAATTATGATGCCAAACATTCACCTTTGCTGTTGTTTTCTTTAATTTAGTAACCAGTGACAGGGAAGAGGTCGAATCCCCGGAGGTGCGCCAAGCGGAGAATTGATGCCAAGGAGTGCAGAGAATTATGAATTGAATGATGTGTGTATTATGTTTTATATGTATTATGCTCATATATTACCTATGTGTGCTGCACTAATTTAGATGTGATCAATGTAGTTATGAAGGAGTGGAATCAATTATGGATAAAAACTTGTATGTTGGTTGATGAGAATATGAATTTATGTTGATGAAGTGGTGTGGTAGTGATATTAATATGAGCAATGTTGAATTTCATGAATCTGATGCATATTGGCATGGAGCCAATAGTAGGTATGAATGATAAATTGCTATAGACAGGTTTTGTATATAATTATGAAACATGAATGACGCAGATGGTATGTGAATGGTTTAGTGCATTGATGATTGGTATGCACTTAGTGGATTGGAGTTAGAAGTGAAGCATAGGTTCAGTTGAATTTAATCCTATTTGTATGTTTGATTGTATGTCTATGTACAAATTAAACCAAATAGTGTATATGAACGTTTAGGCATGTAGATGGTGCATAGTTTTAAGTTCCATATGGTTGCTGCATAATTCGCCCAAGCCTGGGTATATTTTGCTCAAGCGAGATGGATGCTCGCCCAAGCGAGAATGCCATGTATCAATGTTGTGGTCTCTGGCCAATTCTCGCTCAAGCGGGAAGGGCCTGGTTCTAGTTCTCTTGTTTTGTTTCATTTAATCAATTTTATTCTATTCTTAAACTTATTAACTTTAATTCTACTTATTATTTTGAACATGTCTAATAAAAATAATGGTTATTTTGAATTAGAAACTAAGTAATTATTATTAAATGCGAAAAATTTATTGTGAAAATTAATTAATTGAATAAGAATAAATGTAAATTGACCTAGGATGTTACAGTTTTCCCCCAGAATACCCGAGAATATACCCCCTAACCTTAATGGAAGATCTTTGATTAGTAGATGATATCCTTGCTTCAACTCACAGTGAGGAGAAAAGGAAAATGAGAGAGAAAGAGGCTTGTACGTAGAGAAGAAATAAGAAAGAGAGCGTTTTTGCTAATTTCCGTTGGTTCTGAACGTTTGGACTTGGAGATGTGTTGTGGTATTGGTTTAATAGTGCAAGAGACAAGTGGGGGACAAGCTTTTTAGTGATTGAAGGTTAGGTGCGTTAATTATGGGAATAATGGAGACTTTTGGATAGAAAGTGAGTTGTATTTTTTCTATTTCTGCAGCCTACTTGCAGGAGCTTGTATGATTGGAGTAGATATATTAAAATATATAAAAGATGCTATCATTGGAGTAAAAGTCCCTCTATGTGTCTCGGTTCCAGTATTAATCCAGTCGGTCGGATTCCCATTGATCAAGTCCTCTTTCCATTCTGACGTTGGTCAGCTAATCTGTTTCTGAGAGTTACTGAAAATAGACTCCTTTGAATCACGTTTAAGCGTGGCCTCTTTCGCTTGAGCGTGAGTGTGCTATCACTCTTGAACACGTTGCCTTCACGCTTGAGCGTGAGAAAGAATCAGGCCCTTTCCACATGTCCACGCTTGAGCGTGCCAAAAATATACATGAGTCACGCTTGAGCGTGAGAAAGGAGGAAGAATCAGGACCCGAGCGCGCTTGAGCGCAGAACGCTCGCTTGAGCGTCGTTCAGCATAGCTTCACTCGAAATATCTCTCAGGAAATGCATAACTCAGAATGCATATGACCGAAGGTCATTCAGAAATTGTCACTCGGAAATGTGACAAATGAGATCATTCGGAGTCGACCTTTATCTATTTCAGAGTCCTTCAGTCGGTGTCAGGTAAATTACACTCGACTTGGAGAGAGCCCACTCGGATATCTATTACTCAGAAATGAGTTTTCCTTCAATTGGACGTGCTTCTCTCGGAACGTTGCACTCAGAGAAGTTTCATTCGGAAATGAGGCACTTGACGATGTTTGACTCAGGAACGAGTCATTCGGAGGCGTTTGACTCGGAAACGAGTCATTTAAGGACATTTGACTCGGAAATGAGTCATTCAAAGATGGGTCACTCGTACTTTTCACCCAGAAGTGGTTCTTTCGAACACACTTCACTCAGAATTGTCTCCGAGACCAGGACTCCACTCGGTAGTGGCACTCTCGGTCATGTCTTACTCGGAAAACATAACCTTTACTCGGAATTCCAACCTTCAGTCGGAATTTCCAACCTTCACTCGAAATTCCAACCTTCAGTCGGAATTTCTCTTGGTTACTCGGAACAGATCCCTTTCTTCACTCGCACAGTCTTATCTAAGACATATTTCACTCGGAAAATGGGTAATATCATTAATGATCTATATAAATTCCATGATTTTACACAAAAATGAAATTTTTAGGATATTACAGACCATCCTCATGGTATTTATTCACTTATTAACTCTTACAGAACTTCCAAACTTCATAATTTACAAAATAAGACTGCTACTAAAAACAGGGATGTTACACTCTCCTCCCCTTTTGGGAATTTCATCCTGAAATTCAAGGTTGAAATAATTGTGGGTACAATTCTCTGATCTTTTCCTCAATTTCCCAAGTAGCGTCCCCATCATCTGTCTGACTCGAAACTACTTTGACCAAAGAGATTTCTTTGCCTCTTAGCTGTTTGATACGTCGGTCAACAATCTTAACTGGTGATGCTTCAAAGGTAAGGTTTTCTTTCAGAACAAACTGATCAGGACTCAGAACATGATCAGGACTTGGTACATATTTGCGGAGTTGAGAGACATGAAAGACATTATGAATGTTTGTTAGCTCGGGTGGCAGAGCAATACGGTACGTATGGGATCCTATCTTTTGCAGAATCTGATAGGGTCCTACGTATCTGGGACTTAAGTTCTTGGCCTTTAGAGTTCTTCCTACTCTAGTGGTAGGGGTAACTTTGAGAAATACATGGTTTCCCTCCTCAAATTCCAATGGTTTCCGACGTTTGTCATAGTAACTCTTTTGTCTATCTTATGAAGCCTTCATTGCCATTTGGATCTTTCAGACTTATTTTGTAGTCTTTTGAACAATCTCTGGTCTAATTATCGTCTTTTTACCTGTCTCATACCAACATAAAGGTGTACGACATTTTCTTCCATATAAAGCCTCATAAGGGGCCATTCTGATGCTAGCATGGTAGCTGTTATTGTAAGTGAACTCAACAAGTGGAAGATATTCTTGCCAACTTCCCCCATGTTCTAAGACACAAAGACGTAACAGATCTTCAAGAGTTTTGATTGTCCTTTCTGATTGTCCGTCTGTTTGTGGGTGATATGCGGAACTTAACTTTAGGCGAGTTCCTAGAGCTTGTTGCAGGCTCTTCCAAAATTGTGATGTGAAACGAGGATCTCGGTCAGACACACTTGCAGTGGGTGTTCCATGTAATCGTACGATTTCCTTAATATAGATCTGGGTGAGTTTCTCTAGAGAATACTTCATATCAACCGGAATAAAATGAGCGGTCTTTGTTAATTGATCTACGATTACCCAAATAGCATCATATCCACTTGATGTTCTGGGAAGTCTGGTCACGAAGTCCATAGCAATCTCATCCCATTTCCATTCTGGAATCTCCAAAGGTCGAAGGATCCCACTTGGTCATTGTTGTTCCGCCTTTACCTTCTAACACATCAGGCAAGCTGTTACATACTCAGCAATATCCCTTTTCATTCATTGCCACCAGAATATTTTCTTCAAGTCCTGATACATCTTGGTTGATCCTGGGTGGATACTGTATTTACTTTTGTGTTCTTCATCAAGGATGGATCTTTTAAGATCTGTGTTGACCGGAATACAGAGCCTCTGTTGATACCTGATCACCCCATGTTCATCTTTGCTAAATTCTAAGCCTTCTTCTTTTGTCTTTCCTGCTAGACTTTGTAATTCCTGATCATTAGCTTGAGCTTCCTTAACTTGTTCTAGGAAATCATTTGAAATTCTTAGCATTCCAACCATAAGGCTTCCCCTTTTTGGTATTACTGCCAGATTCAGATCGCGAAACTGTTCAATCAATTCCAACTCCTTTGTCATCATATATGATAGGCGTAAAGCCTTTCTGCTGAGTGCATCAGCTACAATATTTGCCTTTCCAGGATGATATCGGAGTTCAAAATCATAATCTTTGATGAATTCCATCCACCTACGTTGTCGCATATTCAACTCTTTCTGGTCGAATAGATACTTTAAGCTCTTATGATCACTGAAGACTTCAAAGTATGTGCTATATAAATAGTTTCTCCAAATTTCAAGGCAAACACAACTGTAGCTAATTCCAAGTCATGTGTAGGATAATTGACTTCATGTGGTCTTAGCTGTCGTGAGGCATAAGCAACAACCTTTCTTTCTTGCATTAGAACACATCCTAGTCCTTGTCTTGACGCATCACAATACACTTCATATGGCTTGGCAGGATCTGGCAAAATCAAGACAGGTGCACTAGTGAGTCATTGGCGTAACTCCGTAAAACTGCTTTCACATTTGTCGGTCCATTCAAATGGTTGATCTTTACGTGTCAGCCTAGTTAAAGGTGCTGCAATTCGAGAGAAATTCTCGATAAATCGACGATAATATCCAGTAAGTCCAAGGAAACTGTGAATTTCTGTCACATTCTTGGGTTGTTCCCACTTTAGTACAGCTTCTACCTTTGTAGGATCCACGGCAATTCCCTCTTTAGAGATGACATGTCCCAAAAATTTTACTTCAGTCAACCAGAATTCACATTTTGATAACTTGGCGTATAATTGTCTTGCTCGTAGCGTATTTAGAACAATTCGGAGATGTTCTTCATGTTCTTGATGGCTCTTGGAGTAGACAAGAATGTCGTCAATGAATACCACTATGAATTTATCCAAGTATTCATGGAAAATCCGATTCATGTATCCCATAAAGACTACAGGTGCATTAGTAACTCCAAAGGGCATGACAAGGTACTCGTAGTGCCCATATTGTGTCCTGAATGCTGTTTTGGGTATATCATCTTTCTTCACCCTTATTTGATGATAGTCGGATCGCAGATCAATCTTTGAGAAAGTAGTGGCTCCTCGTAGTTGGTCCATCAAATCATCAATCCTTGGAAGAGGGTATCAGTTTTTGATCGTAGCTTTATTCAACTGACGATAGTCAACGCATAACCGCATACTGCCATCCTTCTTTTTGACTAGAAGAACTGGTGCTCCCCAAGGTGAGACACTGGGTCTAATCATTCCTTTCTCTAAAAGTTCTTCTATTTGCTTTTTGAGCTCACTGAGTTCCTTAGGTGACATTTGGTAAGGAGCAATAGAGATTGGTCCCACACCCGGTATAATGTCAATACTAAATTCAACTTCTCGCTCTGGAGGTAGCTCTCGTATATCATCAGGGAAAACTTCTGGAAATTCTTGAACAACAGGAATCTGATCAATTTGAGAAGTGTCCTTACTTTCAGTATCAGTAAGGATCATGTATAGTTGGACTTCTTTTGTTGGAATTACCTTTTTTGAGCTAACAGGACAAGAATCAGTGACTTGATCACATTCAGATGTAGTAGACCCGAGAGAGATGGATCTATTATGACAGTCAATAAGGATATGGTTGGCAGCAAGCTAATTCATCCCTAGAACAATATCTAGATCACTCAAAGGTAAACATATCAGATCTACTTGATAAACTTTCCCTTCAATGTTGAGAGGACATCCCAAACACATGCACGAAGGGCAAATAGGTTTATTGGCAGCAGTTGTGACAATCATCTTATTGGGCAGAGTGGTTGTAGGTAGCTTTAAATGTTTTACACAATTCTCAGATATGAAAGAGTGAGTGGCTCCAGAATCATATAATACATTTAACAGAGTACTTCCTATAAAGCATGTACCTTGCACAAGGTCGTTCCCTTGTGATATCTCCGCACCATTCATGGTAAAAACTCTAGCATTTCCTCCCTGTCTTCCAGCTGAGCCATTTCCGGGCCTTCTAGGATTATTGTTTTGATTGGAGTTATTGTTACGGTGAACATTCTGCATCCTTGAGGCATTATTTGCAAAGGTATTTGTAGTAGGTCCTCCATTCCCTTGGCCTGTTGGTCGCACTACCTGCCTTTGAATCATCTGTTGCTGGTTGTTAGTATCTCTGTACCAACATTCAACATCACGATGTCTAACCCATCCACAAATTGTGCAGATTTTACCTCTTTTAGTACAATTTACCGCCATATGTGGTCCTCCGCAGATATAGCATTTCAAATTCTGACTGTTCCCTTGATCCCTTGGAGGAATTCGGTTGGCTGAGTAAGATGGTCGGAAATACGGTCGATCTGCTCTCCCTTTTTTGTTGTCGGTCTGGCATCCGTCGTTTTAGACCATAATTAGATGTTCCAGGTCGTCGAAGATTAGAGGTATTTTCAAATATGCGGCATCGGTCAACCAAAGTAGAGAATTGAGTGATTTGCTGGCAACATATAGCTTGGCAAATTTCCTGTCGTAGCCCTGCTTCAAATTTTACGCATCTCGACGCTTCTCCCATTTGGGTGTAGTAGGGACAACATTTGGCCAATTCATCAAATTTAGAAGCGTATTCCCCAACTATCATATTACCTTGTTTCAGATTAAAGAATTCCTGCTCTTTCTGCCTCCTTATGTCTTCAGGGAAGTATTGGCGAGAAATTCTGCCTTGAATTGTCCCCAAGTGATGACGTGTCCATCAGTTGTTAATCTGATTCTAGCATAAGTCCACCATTGCTCTGCTTCCCCAACCAGCATGAAGACAACAAAGGTTATCCTGTCCTCATCAGGGCATCGCATAGCGGCAAAAATCTTTTTGAGGTGCTCAATCCATAATTGTGCTCCTTCTGGATTGAAGCCTCCCTTGAATTGTGTAGGATTGTTCCTCTGGAAGTCAGCTAATCCTTGGCTCTGCCTGGTAGAAGCATGAGGTAATTCTTGTCGTTCTATTACCTCCACGATTTGAGTAAGAAGTTCCTCCATGACATGATCATTATTTCGGCGAGCCATTAGGAAATTGCTGAAAGAATATCAACAAAAGATTCAGGGTATATGTTATATGGGGAATTCCACATAAGAAATTTAGCCTTAGGTGTTTTATGGATTGTTCAATAATTCTATCAGAGTACATGGAAACCTAATGGTCCACTTCCCAAGCTTAATGAATCGACTATGCTCTGATACCACCAATGTAACACCCTCGGTTAAATAAGATAGTCCCTTCTGTAGGATCATCCTATTTAACTAAGAGTGTTAACAGTTTTCAGAAAAAGTGAATATATTTTTTTTTTATAAAATAATGGTAGATCAGTGGAAGTAAATAATAGATAATTCACATAGTCATTTACAAACTATAAGTAATTGTACTCTTAACAGAATGGGGCACGCAGGCACCCTTAAATATTTATACAGTCATCCATTGTCTTATTATTCATTAATAAATATTCTACTACATATATATTCTATTTTTAATGAGTGTTCCCAGCCGTTTCAACGTATTGCTGTTCGTCGTACTCCGGTTCTTGGTTTCCTATATCCTCTATTAATATTCAACAGTAAGGGTGAGTATAACCCAAGACCCTGAAGGTTATCCGGTGCAGACATAATCCAATCAACAGATAATATCACATAAATCATGCAATTGATATATTTATAACTATAACAATCAAATATACTGTCATGAAATGCATGTGTTTGGTTTATTATGATTTATCTTGAGTTTAAGTCTCATGATGCATGTGGGCCCAATAAATCAATCCACCATCACCATTTTCTCATTCTTTTGCAGTCATTCTGCTCAATTTGCCTCTTGGGCACAACATTTCCATTCTAGAGCGATCGGAGCTCACCAAGTCCCCCATTCATTATCATAAGGTACGAATGAACTCACAGGTTCTCATCAATATATTATTTCATCTTGGGACTTGGCTCTACACGATCATAGATACATTCCGTCATTTAGTCAAAGTATACCAGAATTGCATCGTCTGACCCGGCTCCAGGCGCGACTCTGATGCCATTGGGTTTCCGTTCCGGTTGTACTCTCAAGATTCTCCTCAGAGATCGAACGTGAATGTCCTCCAGCGTACCAGGTGTATGCTCTAGTTTTACTCCCTCAAAAATATTTTCATGATGCAAAATGCTTTATTTTTATCATTTGATCCTTGGGTATCTACGTGTTTCCAGTCTCATAATATTTATTCACAAGTTCTTGGGTCCCATCAATTTTTCAGAAGTTGTAAGTCATTTTTATTATTTTACTTATTCTTATTCTAGAAAATATATCGATTATATCTCGGCTAAAATAACGCTTCGTTTAAAGAGTAAGTAATATGTTCCTTATTTCATTACTCATAATTAAAACAATAATAATTTCAATAACAATAATAATAGTTAGTGATATTAATAATAATAACAGCAATAATAATAATAATAATAATAATAATAATAATAATAATAACAGCAATAATAATAATAATAATAATAATAATAATAATAATGGTAATGATAATAAAAATAATAATAATAATAACAGCACTAATAATAATAATAATAATAATAATAATAATAACCAGAATAATGATAATAATAATAATAATCATATTCATAATTATAAGTTTCTTATTTTATTATTCATAAATAATCAATAATAATATTAGTAACAATAATAATGATAATAATAATAGAAATAAGAATAATAATGATAATAATGATAATATTAATAATTCTGATGATGATAATAATAATAATAATAATAATAATAATAATAATAATAATAATAATAATAATAATCATAATTATAACAATAATAATAATAACAGTGGTATAAATGTTCATCTCATTTTTTTTTAAAAGCTTCCTCTCTAGAATTCACATAGACACCCATGGTTCTTAATATTTTTACCATTCAATACCGATCACATCATTTAATTCATCATGGTTAATAATAATCAACACAGCCAATTAATCATGTATATATCAATAAAAATGTATAAAACAAATATATGGACATTAAAACATTTAATTTAAAACAATTCCTGAACCTGTCCTGGAAAGGTGAGGACCAAAGGTACCTTAACCCTTTCCTAACACTTGGTTTTCCCCCAGAATACCTAAGAATATACCCCCTAACCTTAATAGAAGATCTTTGATTAGTAGATGATATCCTTGCTTCAGCTCACAGTGAGGAGAAAAGGAAAATGAGAGAGAAAGAGGCTTGTACATAGAGAAGAAATAAGAAAGAGGCTTGTACGTAGAGAAGAAATAAGAAAGAGAGTGTTTTTGCTAATTTCCGTTGGTTCTGAACGTTTGGACTTGGAGATGTGTTGTGGTATTGGTTTAATAGTGCAAGAGACAAGTGGGGGGGACAAGCTTTTTAGTGATTGAAGGTTAGGTGCGTTAATTATGGGAATAATGGAGACTTTTGGATAGAAAGTGAGCTGTATTTTGTCTATTTCCGCAGCCTACTTGCATGAGCTTGTATGATTGGAGTAGATATATTAAAATATGTAAAAGATGCTATGATTGGAGTAAAAGTCCCTGTATGTGTCTTGGTTCCAGTATTAATCCAGTCGGTCGGATTCCCATTGATCAAGTCCTCTTTCCATTCTAACGTTGGTCAGCTAATCTGTTTTCGAGAGTTACTGAAAATAGACTCCTTTGAATCAAGCTTAAGCATGGCCTCTCTCGCTTGAGCATGAGTGTTCTATCACTCTTGAACACGCTGCCTTCACGCTTGAGCGTGAGAAAGAATCAGGCCCTTTCCACATGTCCACGCTTGAGCGTGCCAAAAATATACATGAGTCACACTTGAGCGTGAGAAAGGAGGAAGAATCAGGACCCGAGCGCGCTTGAGCGTAGAACGCTCGCTTAAGCGTCGTTCAGCATAGCTTCACTTGAAATATTTCTCTCAGGAAATGCATAACTCGGTATGCATATGACCGAAGGTCATTCGGAAATTGTCACTCAGAAATATGACAAATGAGATCATTCGGAGTCGACCTTTATCTGTTTCAGAGTCCTTCAGTCAGCGTCAGGTAAATTACACTCGACTCGGAGATAGCCCACTCGGATATCTATTACTCGGAAATGAGTTTTCCTTCAATTGGACGTGCTTCTCTCGGAATGTTGCACTCAGAGAAGTTTCATTCGGAAATGAGGCACTTGACGATGTTTGACTCGGGAACGAGTCATTCGGAGGCGTTTGACTTGGAAACGAGTCATTCGAGGACATTTGATTCGGAAATGAGTCATTCAAAGACGGGTCACTCGGACTTTTCACCCAGAAGTGGTTCTTTCGAACACACTTCACTCAAAATTGTCTCCGAGACCAGGACTCCACTCGGTAGTGGCACTCTCGGTCATGTCTTACTCGGAAAACATAACCTTCACTCGGAATTCCAACCTTCAGTCGGAATTTCCAACCTTCACTCAGAATTTTAACCTTCAGTCAGAATTTCTCTTGGTTACTCGGAACAGATCCCTTTCTTCACTCGGACAGTCTTATCTAAGACATATTTCACTTGGAAAATGGGTAATATCATTAATGGTCTATATAAATTCCATGATTTTACACAAAAATGAAATTTTTGGGATATTACAGACCATCCTCATGGTATTTATTCACTTATTAACTCTTACAGAACTTCCAAACTTCATAATTTACAAAATAAGACTGCTACTAAAAACAGGGATGTTACACTAAGCGGAATGGAAAGAGTTAAGAGGAGTGAACACTTCCTCCCCTACAGTGAAATATGAGGTTCACTATAGAGGAAAAGTGGATAAACCCTTCTACCTTAAACCATTCAAATATACTAACCTTATCTCTCAACTCTCTATATCTAGGTCTAGCTCCATTAAATACTTTAAGTATTTACAAAGAGGTCATATCGCCTCTCAATGCCCCACCAAAAAGACCATGGTCTTCACTACTCAAGTCAAGAGGCATCTTCCTCATCTTCTAATGATGGCTTAAGTAGTGAAAGTTATGATAGTGAACATGTTATTGGACAAGAGGGACAACTCTACATGGTGAGAAGGATTTTAAGAAGCCAATTGAGGGAGAAGGATAATACATAAAGAGAGAACATATTTTACTCAAGATATAAATAGAAGGAAAATTATGTTCTCTTATTATGGATGGTGGTAGTCATCCCTAGTAGAGAAGCATGGTGTTAAGATAAACAATCACACTAGGCCTTACAAGTTGTAATGTCTAAAATCAAAGGGGTGAGTTGTTAGTCAATAAGCAAGCATTATTTTTCGTCTTTATAAGCAATTATAAGCATAAAGTTTGGTTTAATGTACTACCTATAGAAGTAACACATCTCTTGCTAGGGGACCATGGCAACATGATAAGAAAATCACATATAATGGTTTCTCCAATGAGATTTCTTTTATCCATGACAATAAGAAATTTGTTTAACATCCTTTAACTTTTAATGCCATAGAGGATGATGCGTGATTTTAAACTAATAGCAAGTGCACCAATTATTTAATTGAGGAGTTTTAATTGAAATTGATTTTGATGTTTAATGGTTATTTTATTGATCAATTTTAATGTGTGATGAGAATGTTGTTTAGGGGGTATATCTTAGTTATGACTTCTTCGCAGGAATATAGCACTGAAGCGCATTTAATTAATTAATTAGTAATTACATAGAAAATTAGACAAATAACAAAAATGATCAATTAGAATAAATAAGTATACAAATATGAAAGTGTAATGACTTTAAACATAAATTGAATTCTATGTTAACAATGGATGGTTTTAGGTAGCATTTTGTAATTTTTTCCTCCTAATAATAATTACTTCTTTTACAAATGCTTAGTTTGGTCTTTTGATTTCTCGAACTTCAATCTAGTCATGTTAATTAGTTAAAAATAGAATGTGATGCTAAGGCCACATGTCATGCCACCCTATTCTAAGTCAAGACACTACTAATAATCAAAAACACACATCAGATAGTTACAACCAAATATTACAACCTAAGCCTAAATATATTTTTTCCTAATTTTCCATAATTACAACAATCAAACACATTAAAAAATTTTATAACCCACATTATCAAAAATAGTGTTTTTGCTTAATAAAGTTTTCCCTTAACATGGTAGGTAGTGACCGACGCTATTTAACTTTAACATGCATTTTTTTTGGCTTAGGCATGAGTCCTACGCCAATTTATCCGTTTCTTGTAGTGCATGCACCTCTTGCTAATTTTAGTTTCACACAAGACTTTAAACCTAATCATATCATTGTCTTCCTCATTTAAGGAACCCTAACCCTATCATAATCTTCCACCATCTATATCAATAATTCAAAACATTTACTCAGTTCACACACTATATTACAATGAATAATTATTCATCCCAAATCTTAGATCGCTATATAAATATTGTTCAAAGGCCTATCAAGTCATTTATAATCTCTATTGTAGCTTTTAATTTTATAAATATACTTGCTACCAGACATATGTTGAAGAGGAAAAGGATTTTACTACATTAATTTGTGTTGGCAATTAAACTGAATTGTCTTGTTGAAATTAAGATGCTATGAAAAGAAAATATAAACACTAAAGTAAAATTTAATCTCACAGAATATTTGTATAACAATAACACACTCAAATTTCTTTAACTTTGTTAAAAACTAATACACAAAATAAATAACTCACAAATAATAACTCAACACTCATTGGAGTTTTATATATATATATATATTTAGTGGCACTCACACACCACTTCTTCTCTCAAGTTCTATGACTACATAAACCATATAACATGGTTTCTATTTATACTATTACAAAGGTTGGCATTCACTAGTGCAAAAAATAGATACGACGACAGGATTTAATCACGGTTATGGGAGAACCGTAGTCATAAAAAATGCGGTGGCATTTTTGAAATTATAGGGAACCTATTTAATCACGGTTGAATACTAACCATGGTCATAGGTGCCAATATTTTATAATTTATAATTTTAAATTGATCTACAATCATGGTTGTTTTGGAACCGTGGTTATACCATCCCTATAAACACGAATGTTTTGGAATCGTGGTCAATTTACTCCTCTATTACCACAGTTTTTTGTCTAACTGTGGTTAATTGTTTGGCTATTACCATGGTTGTTATAGAACCGTGATTAAAGGGGCCACTTTATTATTTCATTTCCCTCCTTTTCATAGTACTCATTTCACTTTTCCCTCTTCTCTTACTTTGACTCTTCATCTTTATTCCGTTCGTGTTCCTACTTCCTCCCTCTATCACGTAAGCTGCTTCAATACACTTGAGTGCAAGGATCAAGCTCAAGCTTCTGAAGTGCCACACTCAAGCACCCCCTGTCATGCTCAAGCGTGAGAAGAAGGTACTCATTAGGGTTCTCTCCACTTTCAACTTCTCTAGAAGGTACTCTCTCGATCCCCATTCATTTTCTTGTATTCCCTTTTCAGATGAATTTTTCCTCTTTAAACAGGGAGAATGATGTGTCTTTCAAAGTGCTGTATTGTGGTATATGTCACTCTGATCTATACATGCTCAAGAATGAGGAGGCCCACTCTGTCTATCCACAAGTACCTGGGTATGTTAACCATAACCTTCTTATTTTTCTTTCTTTCTAGAAATCATCCTGTGATAAAACTTATTTTTTAACTCAAACATGTTTTCAATTTACATTTATATAATATATTATTGAAGTAAACAATTATGTTATAATTTATATCAATATAAATAAATAACTTTTATTGTTAGATATATTATTGTTTAAATTCTCATTGCTTCCTCTATACTTAAAAATGGGATGAAATACATCCTTTCCCTGAAACAAATAGACTAAAGGCAATAAAAAATTAAAATAGAAGAATGACACTTATTTCAATCTATTTTTGGAATAAAGAACGAAAGTTAATAAAATTTAATTTTGAGATATCTATTTAAGCTCTAAAACATATGTATCTAAAGCATATTATATCTTCCATCTGTTCATATACTTATACCGTGTTGTAAGTGTAAGTTTGATGGTCAGTTCAGTTCAATCACTCATAAAGCTTTTGGTCATCAATGAAGAACTTTGCAACTAATTTATAATGAGAATTGATGATGTTTGATTTGAATTTTCATGTAGGCATGAGATTGCTGGTGTGGTGACAGAGGTGGGAAGCAAGGTGCAAAAGTTCAAAGTCGGGGACAAGGTAGGTGTGGGGTGTTTGGTTGGATCCTGCCGTACATGCAAAAGCTGTGGTGATGATCTTGAGAATTCACACTTTTGATCACGGTTATAATTCAACCGTGGTTAAAGCCCCCTCTTTAATCATGATTGTTTTGAACCGTGATTATACGTTATTTATTACCACGGTTCAAAATCGTGGTCAAAAGTCCACACCTATAACCACACTGGGAACAACCACGAACCGTGGTTAAAGGCCAATTTTAACTGTGGTTAAAACCACATAATGCACTAGTGATTTTGTTTCAACTTGGACAAGTTGAATAACAACTAATACTTTGATTTTTCAAAGCAATTATGTTGGTCTAATTTCATAGCTACTAGACAATAATAATCTAGTACATTTTGTTAGGGAATTCTATTGGGTCAGGCAGTGGAATACAAGAATTCCTACAAGGTATTGCAAATCACATGTTTCAAAGTAATAAAACATACATAAAAGTGATTAATTAATTACCTTTTGATACGTAGAATCAAGACTTCAAAATAATGGTTGCTTCTTCCTTAAGAAGTCCTCACGAGCACCTCACTAGATTTCACACTTCTGAATGCTAGTTTGTTAGAGCATGGCCTCCGTAACATTTACAAAATTTTTATTTGTATCACAAGAGTGTGGCTGATAAGCACCTTATGCTTTATAAGCTCAGGTTTGACCTAATCAACACTCTTTAGTGAATGGGCTCTTTACTCATTTTAAATGAGTTTTAATTTTAGTCTAACTAAAATAAAAAATACCCTTTAGTGGGCTTACTTTATGCATGTGACCCTATAGGAAATATATTTGATTTATATTAAATATAAACATTTTATATTTAATATAATATAATGAGCGACATTTAGCAATACATTATTATCCAAATATAAAACATCAAAATAAACTATAAAAACTTTATATGATTGGTTCTTTTCTTAAATAAATATCCAATATTTATTTTCCTAGCATGACCATGTATTTTCTTAAGTCTTACTTCATCAGGTGGCTCATAGATATCCCTCCTGTCACATAGGAGAGACAAATCTCGTTTACATCACTTACATCCCTCTCATGATTTGTTCACTGGCTAATTACAACCTTTATGATTACCTTATTATAGATGACGTTCAATTGTATTAAAACAACAACTCTTCATGTAGGATTCGTAGTGACTTTAGGTCAAAGGATTACATATACAATTCTCACATTGAGAATTATGACATTCATGTAGCAATCCATGCAACATCCTTAGTGTGAGTCTATCTAGTACATCATTACTCTTCATGTGTACCATATGAAGACTTAATATCACCCATATCTATGATCTATGAGATTAGATCATCAGGACACCCAGACACTAGTCTGAATGTATTTATATGTCCCTGTATAAATATTTGACTATAGATAATTTAGGAATAGTTCTCATATTGACCTACTATTTCAAGGACTAATAAAAGTTGTTAAACTATTTAATATAAATGTCTTATTCAAAGTGATGCGTCCTATATAGGCTCCTAGTGCATATTTTTAACACATTTCTAGTTGTAATTTTGACTATTCAAATCCTGAATTACTAAGCTAACAAAATAGATAAGGATGAAAAATTTTAGGAGCTTCTTGCAAATCAAAATGGCCAAGTTTAACTTCTAACATCCTTTCTTAAACTTGGCTTCATCATTCGAAGCATATTCTTTAGCTTCAAGAATGAATTTGTTTTGAATGGCTTTGTAAAAATTTCTGCTACTTGGTTTTCTGAAGTGCAATACTCCACCATAATTTTTTTTGTCTCTTATCAAGTCACAAATGTAGTGATGCTTGATATCAATGTGTTTACTGCTACCACAAAAGAATAGATTCTTTACAAAGGTAATTGTTGACTTATTGTCACGAAATATTTTTGTTGGCCCATCTTGTTGATGTTGCAACTCACTCAATATTCTTCGTAACCAAGATGAAAAGCATAATCTAAAGTTCTTTTTTGAGTTTCAGTTTCTTGACTCCCTCATTCACTATCAGTGTATCCAATTAATTCTAGCTTGTTAGAACTTGAATAAAGGATACCTTCATCAATTATACCTTTGACATACCTCAAGATTCATTTGGCAGTTTGCTAGTGGAATTGTCTTAGTGATTCCATGAATTTACTTATAAGTCAAACTCCATAAACTATGTCAGGTCTTGTTGCTACCAAGTACTTGAGACTTCCTACTAGTATTCTAAAATTTGTTGAATTGATAAGGTTAGCACCACTTTCCTTTCCAAGCTTCAATCTTTCTTCAACCGATGTCAACATTGGATTGCAAGCCTCTATTTTGAATTTCTTTAGAACATCTATTGCATATTTATTTTGAGAGATAAAAATCCCTTTATTTAACTGCTTCACTTTAATGTATTAAAATATAAGACATTGGTCCCATATCTATTATCTCAAATTGGGTGGACATATTTTTTTGAATTCAACTAGTAATTTAGAATTATTTCCAATGAAAATTAGATCATCCACATACAAATAAACAACAATGATATCACTAACCTTGTTTGTTTTGACATAAAAGGCATGCTCTATGACGTCCTAGGTCAATTTATAATTATTTTTAGTCGTTTAATTAAAATTCGCAATAAATTTTTCATGATTAAATAATTTAATTATACCCTAATTTAGGAAAATGGCTATTTTCATTTAAAAGTGCTAAAATATAAATAAATATATATATATATATATAAAATAATTTAAAATCCCAAAACCATTTAATTTGAAAAGAAACTTAAAGCTGAAACAGGGGGCCCTAGCGTAACGTCAGCCCGAAGTTGCACATCCCATGCTACGCGTCAGCCCTACACGTAGCGTGAGCAATGGCAGTAGCAACACTTGTTGTTGTCATGGGTTTTAGGCCAATCAGCCAACTTTTGACCTATCCCGTTGGCCCGTTTTAGGTCCAATTGCCATGAAACTTCGTGGACCACATGTTTTCCCCATTTCGGAACTGTTGGCATCGTCCATTCACCAAAATTCCATCATATCCGCAAGTTATGTGTAAAATATAGTTTAACTCGCTTAGGTGCAAAACCCTTGCACCAAACTACCTAGAGCTGGGTACGGGCTGGCCCGCAAAAGCCCGCACCGCAACGGGTTGGCTCGCGGAACCCGCATTCTAAATGGGTTGATTTTTTTGGGCCCATAGCAAGCCCGCCAACCCGCGAGCCAACCCGCCTATGAGATTTTTTTTGTTTCTCTTTTATTCCTTTGAAATTGTTAGGCCTAAATCATTTTTTTTATAAAACCAAAAACATATGTAATTCAACATATTTAACTATCCAAAATCTAAAAAATTCAATCATGATTCATGAAATAAACTCATTAAATTTTAATTTTAACACTTTTATCATCCAAATATAAACCTTAAAAACACAACAAATAGGTTCCAAATGCATGATAATAATTAATAATATCACCAATGTCTTAAAAACTCCAAACACAATTACAAAATACATAAAAACAATAAGAGATGCAATGAATCCATGATTCAAACAAAGAGTCATTATGCGTCAACAAATATGCTTATTCTTCATCAACATTGGCATCATTTGAAGAAACTTTGGATTTGCCATCATCCTTTGTCTCAACCAAAATGCTAGATTCACCATTAGTTCCTACAACTCAAAACAATGAATTTAATTAAGAAGTTGATATCTTAAATATCTCAAAAATAATTAATAAATTTTGAAATGCATGTTTAGTTATTTACCTTGTGCATCAAAACCTATCAACCAATTTCTTGCACATATTAGAGCTTGAACATTTTCAGGAAGCAAAGAACTTCTATATTTGTTCAAAACACGTGAGCCAATACTAAATGCCGATTCCGAAGCCACAGTTGTAATAGGAATACTAAGGATATCACATGCCATCAATGAAAATTCCGGAAATCGAATCTTATTATCTTTCCAATATTGCAAAACATCAAGATTTGGATGATACTTTGATGGAAGTTTTGGATCATCTAAATAGATATCCAATTGTGACTTACCAGTTGCATCCATTGTTTGACTTTCATATTCAATGAATTCCTATCAAAATGCAAAACCATAATTATTAATTAAAATATTGAAAATCAATATTAAACAAAATCATAGAAACTAAAAAATATACACTTACATCCATGACATCACCACCACCATGAATTGGAGAATGAGAAACTCCTTCACCAAAATTCCCTTCAACAAAAGCTTGAGATAGAGAGGTAGTAAATGATGAACCTTTATTTGACTTCTTGGAATACTCACTAAACAAAGCATACAACTTGTGCCTTACAACATTTATCTTTGCTTGACAAGTTATGGGATCAAGGCCAAGCTTTTTATAGCAAAACTCCAAGAAAGTAAACTTCATGCGAGGATCAAGTACATTGGCAAGAGCAAGGACAACACTATAATCACTCCAATACTTGTCAAATTTAACTTTCATTCTAGTTGCCATCTCCCTAATCACATCATCACCGTTGTTTGCATTTTCAAATTAAAGACACTCAATCTTCCACACTTGCATGAAATATAAATTGGAAGTGGGGTAACTTGATCCACTTATCAAGCAAGTGATCTCATAAAAGGGCCATAAAAATTCACACATTTTTTTACCCCTTTCCCAATCCTCATTTGTTGGACAACATTTGTAGTTCCTATCATACAAACAAAATAAAGTAAAGACACACCGATATGGCAAAGCACTCTCAAGCATCATAAAAGTAGAGTTCCATCTAGTTGACACATCCAAACGCAAACCAACATTAGTGTCAACATCACTAATTTGGTGAATACAACTTTTAAAAGCTTTCATTCTTCCCTCAGAACCTTTCATATATTTTATACTCTCCCTAATTTGGTTCACAACTATACTAGCTACTTTTAACCCTTCTTGCACTATAAGATTCAATATATGAGCACAACAACGAATGTGAAAAAATTCACCACCACACAACAAACCATCTTTTTTTAAGAGAAGTCTTTCTTTCAACATTTCTTGCATATTGTCATTAGCACTTGCATTATCCAATGTCAAAGAAAAAACCTTTTCAGTAAGTCCCCATTCTTGTAAAAAATCAAAAATTTTTCTAGCTAACTCAACCCCTGAATGTGGAGGAGGGAAAGGAGAGAAGTTCAAAATTTTACTGTTGAGTTTCCAATTTTCATCCACAAAATGAGCAGTCAAAGAAATATAACCCTTAGTAGTATAAGAAGTCCACACATCAGATGTTAAATAAATTCTACTTGGGCTACGAGACATCATAGCCATCAATTTTGCCTTTTCAGTACTATATTTATCAATCACATCCATTGTAGCAACACGCCTAGAATAAACCTTGGCATCAGGATTTAAGTACTTTAACAACTCTCTTACTCTTCTATATTCAACAAAAGAAAAAGGAAGATCATGCTCAATTATAGCCATTGCAATCATATCACGAATTACTCTTTGATCCACTTTCTTAGCTACCAATTTAGCTTGATGGTTAAGAATGAGCTTACCACATGGAGACTCTTTAAAGCTAGATAATTTTGTACACTTTGCAACATGGCGAGACAAGGTTGATGTTCCATATCTATTACCACCAGCAGCAAATGCAAAACCACAACCTTTACATTGTGCTTTTTTCTTTATCATCTATTACAACTTTATCAAAATAATTCCAAACAGTTGATGACAAATTTCTAGCTCTTTTACCTTTTGCTTTTGTTTCTTTATCATCCATATCACTAGTTTTAGCAAGATCACTACCAAGAGCTTCTTGAAGTTGGACATCAACATCATTTTTTTGTCCAATAGAGACACTCTCATTTAAAATTAAATCATACTCTTCTTCCATGTTCATCAAATCAAACTAAAATAGAAAATTAAATTATGTGTTATGGAATGTAATTTTCTTTACTCACACTTTCTTTAAATTATTTTTTATAGTAAATGTTTGCTACAATTAAGTTAATATATAAAACAAATAATAAAACTTTATAACCATATTTCCAATTCTCGTTAAAACTTTATAACCATAAAACTGTATAATACAACTTTATAACCATAAACTTTATATCTTTAAAGTAAATTCTTGTTAAAACTTTATAACCATAAACTTTATATCCATAAAGTATAAATTCTCATTAAAACTTTATAACCATAAAACTTTATTTAGCCATTAAATTACTTTATAAACATAGCCATCAAAATACTTTATAAAACAAATAATAAAACTTTAATTGATCCTATATGAATTCAAAAGTTAACTACACTACACTACACACGTGTTAAACTGAAGTAAATGGTGCACAACAATTATAATTAATTGATCTTATGCTTAATTCTATACTTTATTTTTGTGATGATTTTTTTTC
Source organism: Clitoria ternatea (assembly GCA_037962975.1). Classification (NCBI taxonomy): domain Eukaryota; kingdom Viridiplantae; phylum Streptophyta; class Magnoliopsida; order Fabales; family Fabaceae; genus Clitoria; species Clitoria ternatea. The sequence continues at coordinate 48,802,239 of CM075673.1, forward strand.
TTGATTTGTACATAAAACAGCCCAAAAAAAATAACAGCCCAAAAAAATAACACACTAAAAAACTAAGTTCAGCTTAAGTTTTAACAAGCAATATTTAGCTTCGGTTTTGGTTACTTCAATTCACATGCAATTTCAGTAATTAAAAATACTAAATATGTAAAGTGTAACCTGATATCCAATTGTAGAAAATATAATAAATTAAGCTTACACTCAATCGGAATTGAAGTTAAAAATTGATATTAAATTGAAGTATACTTACAGGGACGTAGCTGAGAGCGGAGTTTCCAATTTGCAAGAAGAGTTCTGATTTGATGTTTGCAGCTTCGATTTACGAGCAAGGGTCCAGTCCAGATTTGTGAGTGCGAGTTCCTTCTAGAGAGTTGTGAGAGTTGAGTTGTGACGAAGATTTTTGAGAGTTGTAAGAGTTCCTTCCGACTGGAGTAGATTTTCCAGCACGAGAGGTGATGGAAGGTTGTTGTGGAGCGGCGACACAGGATGGTAAAGAGAAAGAAAAGATACACGGAAAAAAGAAGTTTAGGTTTAGAGTTGTTTTACTTAGGGTTTTTCCTATTTAAAAAGTATTTTTAATATATTTTATATTTTTATTTGGCCCGCGGGTTAGCCCGTAAACCCACGGGTTGGACTTGTTTTAATCTGTGGGTTACGCGGTCTCAGCCCGTGAGCCCACTTTCTAAATGGTCCAATTTTTTTGAACTCGTAACCCGCATAAGGAGTAGCTAAACAGGCCGTCCCGCGGGCCCTGACCCATTTACCCAGCTCTAAAACTACCCAAATGGACACCAATTGATCCAAGGCCAATACACACCATTTCTAAATGACCTAGGGACCCTACGGATCCCTTCCGAGGGTCCCAAATCCCTCCAGATCATAAAATCACCTATTCAGTTCCTTAAACTCACAAAGCTCACTATATGCATAACTTCTAAAATAAATCAAATCATCAATCAGTTGCACGATCACATCACCAATCAATCATACACATGAATAATACCTGCCCATAACAATCATTCACGTAATGGCTCCGTACCAACATACATTCGATTCACACACTATAAAGCTAATCATCATGTCAAGCCCAAGCCTAATTTCATCTATGTCATCATTACACCATATTCCAATTCTAAATTCATCATCATGCAATTACTCATTAACATCATCGACTATCATTATACATCATCAACACACTAAGACCATCCAGCTATCCTACTAGTTATAACATAGCCAATTCATCAAATATAATCTATGAATCATTACATACATCAACAATTCAATATGCAATCACACTTCATATATCATTTAAGCATGGGGATATTGTAAGACCTGCCCATATCATGCAATTATACAGTGGCTCTATGCCATGTAACACACAAACATAATGAAATGCTACCATACTACATCAATACATATTCACACCAATAAGGTAACATTATTCAACATTTTATGAATCAACAAACAAATGCACAATTATATATCTCCTCTTCTAGTTTCTATATCACCCTGACCTCATTTAGCCCTAGCCTCTACGGTATGCATTCTTGACCTGACAATAGTCACCTAAACCACAATGAAAGGGGGTGAGTGACTAGAATTACAAATCAATATAGAAAAGGTAAACGTACTCTAGGAAAATCATAATTCGGCTACCTTTCTAATTAATGATGTTATTCCATTCGATTAAGTATCTAAGCTTAATTCACTTTTACTTTAATGGTCACATTAATAATCCCACATTCATTTCCCTATTCATTCACTCCTATGGCCTCATTATTGCTCAACTACCAACAACTATTATTCATATTCCTATCAACACACTATGTTCTCACTTACCAATTTTCAATTCAAAATCACCAAGCACCTCCTAAACGCCAATATAACATTTAGTCCCTCACACGGACTCAACACATATACATACATATAGCAATGCAATCAACTATATTTACAACATAAGTTCTAGTCTCGCAAGCCATCACACATACATATATACATGTTTATACATACATCATCACAAGTCAAGGCATGCATAGCATAACTGACTCTCAAATAGAAATTATGACGCCCTAGTATCCTGATACTAAAAAGGATCGACCTTCAGCTGGGGGTCCTACTTGACACCCCGTGAATCCTGCTTGGTCCACTGAGTCCTACTTGACTCCCCCTTAACCATTAGGTCCTACTTGACCACTGGGTAGCTCAACTGGGCACAAAAACCACAGGAGCCAAAAAACAAGGGTAACATATACCTTCGGTCGTCCTTCACCACACAATCACATAATCAGTTATATAAACTTAGGCAAAGCCATACGATCCTTCCACTGGAAGCCTGTCAGAAGCCGCTCCTTGACCGTGCTACGCACCGACAACCACTCTTTGCCCTTAACAGTGTCCAGGGTATCTCATCATTAGTATACAGTTCAATATCCAATTATGTCAATTCAGTTAAAACATCATCAATCTTACATATAAATGTCAGAAACTGACATATAATCATACCACAGGGCGGCCGACTTGCCAAGCCCACTAACATACTGCCACAATACTAATTTATTATCATCATTGGGACAACCGACTTGCCAAGCCCCAGGCATCCAATCATGCTAGCAATACTCAATAATAAACATACATTTCAGTCATTACATTCCGTATAAACAAGGCCATTCGTTACACAATTTCATAGAATTATAATTACACCATACCTATACATAACCACATCATCATCCTCATTATACCCTTTTCAATTCATTAAGTCCTCGTGGTAATTTACATTGTCCATTACTATTAATATTCACACGATTCTAGTTATATTAAATTAATATATGTATATATATATATATATATGTTTCTTAACAATTCATTAATTATTAACAGAAATCATCATCAACATGGACAATATTTATGTTATCTATGTGCCCGTAAGAATACACATTATCTCCATCTTTAACAACATACTTTTCATCTTATTTTAGCTCCTTAGCTTATTAATTCAAAACCCATTATCATTTTAGCTTTGCATTAGCTCGTGATCTTTATTCATACTTTATAATCATACTATTGTCAATTTCCAATGATCGCATTTACCTATTCTGTCGTTACATATATATATATATATACACTACTGGTATTGGTACCAAGTCTATTTTAACTTATTCTCTTCATGAGATATTATCACTTATACACTTTCATTCTCTTAGTATCATACACTAATACATCTCTCTGCCATTTATTTAATTATTAGTGATCCTACCTTCTTTATTTTAATAATCCCGTTTATTTATTTATTAGTTATTCTATCTTCTCCACTTTAATAATTCTATTTCCTCCCAGTTTGCATACTTTTTAATTCATTATAACTCATCCAAATCAATTTAAAGCAACTAAAGGTGGCTCCAATATATCCTTTTTCCTATACTCTCTTGGCACCATGCATTTCTACATTGACCATAACCCAACACACCCCCTTACCTTGATTCCAAGCTTTCCCAAGCTTCCAACCAATTATCGAGCTCCTCCGAAGTATATCAAAACTCTAAAATCAAAATTAAAGAAGCTCTAATAAATATTATAACTATCAACCCATAACCCATAAGCCTTAAATAATCCCAAATCTCAATCTAAGGTCATGGGAGCTTACTGTTCCATTTTCGATCCTTGCTTTTAAATTCTCATCGTGTAAAGAAACCTTCTGACTCTTGATTCGATCCTATAATCACCGAAACAAATCCATGGTTAATTGCAAGCCCAAGCGGTTTGAATCTTTCCAATTGAGCCCTAGGGGTCACGGTCAGAGAGAGGGGAAAGAGAAGAATAGTTTCTTATTCTGTTTTGCATGCTTCAATTGTACGCGTTAGGTCACTAATGTGACGCTACACGTCAGTACCACACTACGGGTCAGGGCCCCTTAAAATTTATTTTAAATCTTATTTTCCTTCCAAAATCCTTACTCCCTTTTTAATTTAACTTAATTAAATGCTAACTTTACTTTCCCAAATATTAATTTACTCGGGATGTTACATGCTCATATGGACTTATATGAAATCTATTGTTGATGAACTATGTGCCAATACATGTGTACCAAGCTCTAGGTGCTTGCTTCAAACCATATAGAGCTTTCTTCAACTTGTAAACTTTTTCTTCCCTTCCTTCATGTTGATAACATGGTGGTTGCTCTACATAAACTTCATCAAGTACACCATTCAAGAAAGTAAACTCGACATCCATTTGAAATATCTTCCATTGATTATGAGCAACAAGGGAAAAAAGCATGTGTACCTTGTCCAATCTAGCAACTAGAGTAAATACTTTAAAATATTCAATCTTGGGTTTTTGTTTGTACCCTTTTACTACTAATCATTCCTTGAAATGATCTATCACTCCATTTGGATTGTACTTTATTTTGTATACCCACTTTACACCTATTGGCTTCTTTCCTTCTAGAAGCGTTGTTAACTCACATGTTTTGTTTTTCTCAATTGTATGAATTTCTTCATTTGTTGCTATAATCTAAATCATCATTGGCTACTTCTTCATATGTCATTGGATCATAGTCTATAAGTAAGGCATAGTAAGTAACTTTTCCCTCCTTATCTTCTGAATCATCATCTCTACCAACTTCATAATCTTACAAGTGAGGAGGTGGACGTCACTCCCTTTGTAGATATCTTTGAAATGATGAATATGGTGTTTGTTTAGCCGACAGTTTTTCAACTTTATCATTTACTTCTTCATGTATAGTAACTGGTATAGATAACAATTATTTTTCTTTTCTTGACCAGTCCCACGCTTCATCTTCATCAAAGCTAACATCTTTGTTGATAATTACTTTTTGAGTTTTTGGATTATACAACTTGTAGGCTTTTGTTTCTTCATTGTATCCTACAAAAATGCATTTTTCTACCTTGTCATCGAGTTTCTTCCTCAATTAATCAAGAACATATGTAGAGAAAACACAGCTAAAAACTTTTAAATGACTAAGATTTGGACTTTTCCCACCCTAAGCTTCTTTAGAGTTTTATCATGAACACTTTTGACAGAACACCTATTTAATAGGTATACTACACAAGCCACAACTTCAGCTCAAAAACTCTTCATGATTGTTCTATTCTTTCTTTTAGCCACTCCATTTTGTTGAGGAGTGTATCTGGTAATCATCTAATGCTTAACACCATGTTTTCTCAAGAAATCATCACAAATAATATACTTTGTCCCCTTATTAGTTTTAAAGGTTTTAAGAGTATAACTACTTTGCCTTTCAACATATGTTATAAAACTTTTAGGTCTATCATAAGTATTAGATTTATTTTTCAGAAAATAAACCTGTGTCTTCCTACTGAAGTCATCAATGAAAGTAATAATATAGTTATTACCTCCATTGGATGGAATTTCCACATAGCATAAATTAGAGGGCACTAGCTCAAGTGGTTTTTTAGCTCTCCAGACACGTCCTTTAGGAAAAGGATCTTGATGCTTCTTGCTAACTATATATGCTTCACACAGTTAATTAGGAGCTTGGATAATAGGAAAACCAGTAACCCATTTTTTATTTGCAAGAAACTTGATGCTTTCAAAGTTGAAATGTCTAAGCTGCATGTGCCACAACCAATTATCATCAATAGTCACTGCTTTGTAACATAAACTAGCATCATATCTAATAAATGATTCCTTAACATGTTTTTCATTGCTATTAAGCCCATCTCAACATCATTCATGGTGCAACCTTTTGTTGAATTTTAAATCATAGCCTTTTTCAGCAAGTTGGCCAACACATATGAGATTATGATATATACCTAGTACTTAGAATGCATTAAAAATGTGATTTAGAGATCCATCTTTCAAATATGATGGCAATCTTTCCATTCCCAAAGACTTCAAGTTTTAAGTTTTCACCAAGTTTGATTGGTGTGGAAACTTTTATCTAAGTCGAAAAATAGTTCTTTTTTCCCGCTTAGATGATTACTGCATCCTTATCTAACAACCACTGGTTGTCATTTTTATCGCCTGCTACATGACTTTTTATAAGCACCACCTTTATACCTTCATCACTTTCTACAAGTCAGGCATGACTTTCTATAATATTCAATGCTTTAGCATGACATTCTTGACTATAGTGACCAAACTTATTACAATTATGACACTGGATATGGGATTTGCATTCAAATGGAAAATGTTTGTACTTTTGGCATTTGTTACATTAAATATTAGATTTATTTTAGAATGATTCATTACCTTGTGTGCCTTGGCTTTAGTAAGATTGAGGATTCCTTGCTCTTCCTCTAAAAGTTTGACCTCTTTGAAGGTGGTTTGCCCTTCTTTGCACAAGTCCCTTATTTCCCACACTTGTTTGAGCTTTTAATGCTTACTCAACGCTTCCACTTGACCTATTGTTCATCTACATCTGACGTGATTGTAAAGATGCTTGTAAATCAATTAGAGTCATGGTGTTGAGATCTTTAGCTTCTTAATGGTTGTTACCACGTAATCAATATGAGTTGAAAGCGTACCATAATTTTCTCCATGACTTCTTTCTCCTTTATTTCATCACTGTTGTTTTTTTGTGAGAAATAATCATGAATGCTTTCATCTCTTCCTTGCTCCATCAGCTTAAATTAATGTTTTTAAGCTTTCCAATCTTATTAGTTTAACAGGGTGGGTCAGCACCTTCATATATTTTAATCAAATTTTCCCAAGGCTCTTTTGTTGTTTTAGCATGGAAATTTTTTTCAAGAACAATCAGCTCCACAAATTAACAAATAAAAATAAAGCTTTTTCATTAAGTAGATGGTTTTTATCTACATGCTGCATATCAGTTTTTCCTTTATCTCTTCAGTTGGTTCAACAAACTATCTTTAATGATTTTACCATATCCGCTGGTTTTTAAACATAGCTCCATGAGGTGTTTCCACATGGAAAAATTTAATAACTTGAATACAATTGTTTATACTCATTGAACTTCACTTGCTCCTATGCTTGAACTTATTGCCATTTTGATACAACAAGCTCTGATACTAGATATTGGTAGTTAAAATAAATTGCCCTGTTGAAATTAAGATGTCATGGGAAGAGAATATAAACATTTAAAAGTAAAATTTAATCTCACAAAATATTTGTATGGTAACATCCTGATCTTTTCTAGAAAGTCATGAAGGGTAGTTTGTTGTGTGATATAGTTATATAAGAGTAGTTGTTTATGTTTGTGGCCTCAGCCAGTGGTGTGCCAGTAATGTGATGTTCGTTATTGATGATTTTTTAGGCCTCAGCCAGTATATATGTGATATTTATGGGGCAGTGAGGCCTGATTTTGTGATGAGGTGTGATGACTTGATAAATATTTTATGGATAATTAGTGATTGAAATGGATTAAGTGAAATAAAATGATGGGGAATGATTAATTGGTAATTCTTTAGATAATTTATTAAGAGAAATAAGAGTAATAATGTATAACATCCCTGATGTTTGACAATTTAGAAATAAAATAAAAATATGAATGGGGCTTAAAATAATAATAAATAAGGGTTTTGGAAAGAAAATAATATTTAAAATGAAATTTTTAAAGGAAGTGGCATTAGGGGCATTGACTGTAGCGTGGCTGTCTGGCGCGTAGTATCAGGTGCAAATTAATGAGTTGACATGTAGCGTCAACATCGCGAATCAGAATTAAAAGCTGAAACTAAGACGGACTCGAGGCATGCAAAATATATTTCCTTTTTCTTTCCTTTTTTCTCCCAAGCTATAGAGGCCAAATTAAAGAGGATTGATGGAGGATTCTTGAAGGGAATCACATTTATGGCATCGAGGAAGTGAGGTAAGCTCTTGGAGACCCTCAATTTCATAGTTTCTTTCTCCTTATTCTCGCTGTCTCTCTCTACCCGAAGTTAGCATGCATAATGGGTCCTTAATTCCTAAGTTGAATAGATGTTTGAGGCTTACATAAGGACCTTAAGACGATAGGTATTTGAAGTGTATTTTGAAGCAAGGATCGGAGCCCGTTCGACATCATGGGTCTTGGAAACGGGGATCGAAAATGGAAATGGTAAGCTTCAATAACTTAAGATTAAGGTTCGGAGTTATTTAAGGATTATAGGTTATAGTTTTGGTAGTTATAATATTTATTGAAACTTCGTTATATTTTATTTTAGAGTTTTAAGGATTTCGGAAATGACCCAATAATCGATTGGAAGATTTGGAAAGCTCAGAATCGAGGTAAGGGGGTGTGCTAGGTTAAGGTTAATATAGAAATGTGATTACACGATTGGTGTATAGGAAAAGAGGTGTATTATAGCCACTTCTAATTATTCTAAATTAATTCAGATGATCTAGTACCTGAAATGGAAGTGTAGAAGTTATTAGAGTAAAGAGGGTGGACTAACTAATAAATAGATAAGTGATTAAATGGTGTAATAGCCTTATAATGAGGAGAGATTTGAAAATAAGGAAGTAAGGGTAAACTAGGAATCTTGAAGATGATAGATATGAAATAAATGAATAAGTAAGTGAGTAATTAAATACGTCGGCATGTGTTGATCATGAAAATTATCGAATAGTTTATATAGAATAAGTATAATTTATGAAGTGACATGATGTAGGGCGAAACATGTACGTGGAAGATTATATAACATAGAATGGGAGATAGGTGGCCTAGGTAGGTAGCCTAGGTAGGTGGCCTAGGTACATTCATAAACATATATATATGAGAGGTAAGAGAATGTAAAATCCATAATGAGAAATAAGACTAATTATAATTGATAAGACATATATGGATAACATTAGTATGATAGAAAGATTATGTGAGAGAGTGTAATGTTATAAATCATAAGGGATGACTATGGTAAGGAAGCAATATGGAAAGAGTTTATAATAAGATAGTGTGATTGTAAATTATGAATAAAGAGCATGAGTTAATGATAAAATAAAAATGATGATGGATTGCGAGTTAATAAGCAAAGGGAAAGCAAATGGCATGTTACTAATATTGATAGTAACGTTGTATGTATATGTGTAGGCATATGGATATCATGAACATTATCTTGATTGATGATAATGTATGATGATAAATGTGTGAATGAATTCCTAACTGGATGTGATATGGTATGTTGATTGTATTGGTAATGTTTATGTGATATAATTGATAATTGAGATAATATCTGTTGGTATATGTGATTTTAATTATGCATAACTTGATGAGAACCATGAATGATGATAGTGAAATATGGGAACATAGCTTGTGAGGGCTGGGTTGTGTGGCCGCCTAGTAAGGTGAGTATATATCAGTTTCTGATATTATACCTAAGATTGATGATGTTTAGCCGTATGATGGCGATGAGACACCCTGGACACTGTTGATGGCGGGGAGTGGTCGTCGGTGCATTGGCACGGTCAAGGAGCGACTCCTGACAGGCTTCCAATGAAGGGATTGTATGGCTATGCTTACGTTTATATGATTTATTATGTGATTATATGGTGGAGGACGACTGACGGTATATGTTATCCTTGTTTTCTGGCTCCCATGGTTTTTGTGCCTAGTTAAGCTACCCAGTGGTCAAGTAGGACCTAGTGGTTGAGGGGGAGTCAAGTAGGACTCGGTGAACCAAGTTGGGTTCACGGGGTGTCAAGTCGGACCCCCAGCTAAAGGTCGATCCTTTTAGTATCCGAATACTAGGAGTCTGATATACATGTGAGTCAGTTGTGCATATGTAATAGGATCTTGATGTATGTCTTATGATAATGGTGAATTGATGTTATGATGTCTACATTATGTGTGATGATCGAGTTATGGAGATCTATGTGATGCATATTGTTGACTTGACTTGATAATGATAGAATTGAATGGTGAATTAGAGGATAAGTGGCTAGGCATGTATGCTTGGATTTAATTGATCATGATATTTTAATGATGGGTTTGGTTTAGGATAACCAATGTAACTGCGTAAGTATAATAACTAGAATGGTAAGCAATGGAAGGATGTGGAAAGTAAGTATAATAACTGATAATGATAACTAGGAATGTAGCTATGTTATACCTTTCCTAGCCTCGTTGTTTATTTTTGTATTAATACTTAATTCAAGTCACTCACCCTCTATATTATGGTTTTAGTGACTATTGGCAGGTAAGGATGCACACCACGGAGGCGAGAGCTAAATGAGGCCAGGGTGACATGGAAGCCAGAAGAAATGATGGATATGTCTAACTATGTGTTTGTTGTTGAATTATAAAGATGTGGAATTATGTTACTTTGTTGGCATAAATGTGTATTGATGTAGTAGTGAAGCATTTCATTATGTTGTGTGGCACAAAGCCATTATATAATTTCATGATATGGGCAGGTCTTGCAACATCTGCGTGCTTGAATAATATGTGAACTGTGATTGCATGTTGAATTATTGATAATGAGGGTTGAATTAGGATGGAATAATTAGACATTGATAACTATTTTAATGTGTTGCATGGATAAATCCTGGCACGGAGCCAGTGTAGCATGATTGAGTATGATGGGCAGGTACTGTGTAGATGCATGATTGGTATATGATGTGTGTAATGCGATTGAGTAATGTATGGGTGATTTGATTGAATTTAGGAATCATGGATATAGTAAGTTTTGTGAATTTAAGGAACTGAATCGGTGATTTAGAGATCTGGTGGGTTTCGGGACCCCCGAAAGGCATCAATAGGACCCCTAGAACATTTAGAAACTGTGTATTGGTCTTGGGCCAATTGGAACCCATTTAGGGTGTTTGGTGCAAGGGTTTTGTACTAAAAGAGGTTAAACTTCATTTTGTTCATAACTTGTGCATATGTTGGAATTTTGGCGAACGAACGGTGCCAACAGTTCCAAAATGGGGAAAATATGTGGCCCGTGAAGTTTTGTGGCAATCGGATCAAGAACAGACCATTTGGGCATGTTAGAAGTTGCCTGATTGGCCCAAAATGTGTAACAGCATCAGGTGCTGGTTCTGGTATGCTAGCGCGTAGCGCCAGGACTACGTGGAGAGCCCCATGCGCAGCGTGGGCCTAACGTGTAGCGTCAGACCCCCTATTTCCAGCTTTTGGTTTCTTTACAAATTAAATGGGTTTTTAAGTTTTAAAGTGTTATATAATTACTATTTTGGGATTTTTTTTAGTAAAAATGAATATTTTCTTAAATTAGGACTTAATCAAATTATTTAATCGTAAAAAATTTATTGCGAATTTTAATTAAACGAATAAAAATAATTGTAAATTGACTTAGGACGTCACATAATGATGATGTTAAGTGAATAGTGACTTGATGTGATGTCAATTAGTGACATGACATGGTAATATAATTTTTATGATAATAATATATAATTTTAGAAAATACCCCGAAGGACGTACTTGTCGGAGAAATTGCATCGGAAGTCGAACCGGGAATCGAGTTGAACAATGAAAAGTGCCTGAAGCCTTGAGGTGAGATGGATTTCTTGAGTCTTTGATGTGTGATCAAACAGCTTGATATGTATTTTTGGATTTTCTGAAAGTCGGATCGAACCTTGACTCTTTTATTTTGCCCTTGTGCCCTATTTAAATATTGTGCCTTTGTATCTATCATATTGTTTTTGACGTAACATTTTCTCCTGATGTTGAAAAGCCTTGGTTCTTGTTTCTATATTTTTGTATCGAAACCCCCTACAATGTTTATGTTGAGCCCAAAACTCAATTCCTTGTGCATTTGGCCCAGTTTGAAAAATAATCTTGTGTTTGATTATTTCCTTAATTTATCTACGCACCTGTTAGTATTTTGATCACAATTTCTTCGTCTATGATCAAAATTAATCTGTTATTTTTAAAAAAATTTCTTTACTCAATTTTCTACAACTTTCATGAATACCTCAAAATTTGATTCCTTACCAATTTTGCCCAGTTTAATTTTTACGTTGTTACCCTCTTAATTCGTCATACCACCCTGAATAACCTTCGGTGTTCGGGGCATATCTTTCTCTCTCGATATCACAGTATTTTATGCTTTAGCTCATTTGAAAGAGAGGGAAAAGATCTAAAACTTTCATGTTGGCAATTTTTGCAAATTCCCATCCTAGAATTAATTGTAAATTTCATAATATTCCTTTCAAGTTTTGACAACTTCGCTTTTAAATATTTATTTTATCTTGTCACCTTTTTTATGTGAAAGTTGAACCAAAAATCTTAAAACTCCTTTTCATATATTCTAATAACTTTCATGTCTTCTCTCTTGAAATTAAATTCCCCATGCAATTATGTTGTTTCTATTGGTTGCATGTTTGGTTCCAAATAGTTTTTGTGCCTAAGATAAACCTTTGCTAGATTTAATTTTATGTACCTATTTTTCTTTCCCTCTTTCATGGTACATACCACCACAAATCCTCTTTATATATATCTCTCTTACTCTCTCATTTCAGACTTGCCATATTCTCTTTCTTTACTTCCTCCCTTACTCTCCAAGTTAAACAATAAGCTCTTTTTCTCTTCTCACTTTTGATGTCCCAGCAGCAGCCACCATCGAGCCCCTCCATCAGCCACCACCTCTCTCTTTCTCCTTCTTCTTCCTACATCCAACACCACCATCTCCCTCATCTTTACCGTGACCTATCCCTTTCTCTTTAAGAGACACCAAAAACCCTGGCCCTTTTCCTTCTTTTCTAGCAAACCCGAGAACCCCCTTCTTCTTACATGTCCTGTTGTCAGCCTCCAAAACATCACAAACCCTTCATGCATGTTATTGTTCATTAATTTCATCATCTTTATAAAGTTGGAGGCCTTTCTCCTCTTCCTTTCCATGGAGATCGCGAGCACCATAAGGCTAAAGGTGGGATTCTTCCTTTCCTTTTCACTACGACAACACCATCACACCCCTCCATAGAGCCTTGGATCAACGTTTGAAGAGCTTAGAGGCAAAGCTAGGACCATCTCTTTTCTCTTCCTTTAAGACCGTCGCCAACACCTTAGGTAAAGGGGGATACATAGCCCATTAAACCTTGATCCATGATTCTGCATGTTGATTTTATGATAAATTTGGAGTGTTTATAGCTTTGCATGATGGTTTTATAAAGTCTTAACCTTTGATCTTAATGCATGTAATAATCGGTAATGATGATCGTGGAATCCTTGAATATATGCATGCTTGTTTTTAGTTGTGTAAAATTGTGTGGTGATTATGTGTTATGGCCGAAAGGCCCTAGTTGAATGGGTGGCCATTTTGGGACTTGGAAATATATGCTTGATGGATTATAACATGTCTTTGACGTTTAGAAAATTTTGTGCATGCCTTGTTTCTATGGTCGAGAGCTTCATGATGCTCCAAGAGATAAATTTGTCGTTTGAAAGTGTTAATGAGTATTTAAGTATATGGTGTATGAATATATATATATATATATATATATATATATATATATATATATAAAAGTTGTTCTTGATGTTAAAAGGATTTGTAATAGTGAGTATAAAGTTTAAAAAAGGGTTTTAAGAAGATAAAAGTAGTATTAAAAATATGGTAGTTTTAAAAACTAAAATGTTTGTGTTAAAAATAGAATTTTAAAGGTGTTAAAAATAGGGAACAACAAGTGTTAAAACCTTAAGGTATTAGGTGTTAAAAGCAGGAATCAGTAGGTGTTAAAAGATTGAAACCAGTAGGTGCTAAAAATCTAAAACAACATGTTCATAAGTTTGGAACTAGTGGTGTTAAAAGTTGAAATTTTAAAGAATTAAAATCCAAAACTAAAATAGGTGTTAGAAACCAAATTTTTAGTGGTGTTAAAAACTAAATTTTAAGAGGTGTTAAGGATAAATGCTAGGTGTTAAAAACTGGAAATTTTTGAGTGTTAAAACATAATATTAGACTTTTTAAGAAATTGATTTTCTTATGGTGACTTGAACATAAGAGAATTTTACAAATTGGCTATGAATTAAGTAAGTTAAACTAAGATCATTGAAAAGCTTTATAAAAATATTTATAAGTTGAATTTTTTCAAGGTCTTAAATAAACTTTATTTTTAAGCATTACGCTTTCAAATATTTAAAGATTTAAGGATTTAAAAGAAATTTTGATATAAGTCAAGGAGAAACTTGGTTTTGATAAAAAGATTTTTTTTACTAAGTGAAATGAAAAACTTAAGCTTTTGATAAAGAAACAAGAAATGTGTTAAAGTTAGATTCTTAGAATTTAATCAATATTAATAGAGATTTGTGATAACTTTGTGTTTAAAATTATTAATTATTGACCTTAAAACTTTTAATAAATAAGCTGATATGGAGAAAGAAGTTTTGGTAAAATCATTGAAGACTTAGTTAATTAAGAATGGTTAAGGGTTGTGTTAAGACTTTTTGGTGTAAAGAGTGTTGGTAGACAGTGTAACATCCTAAAATTTATTTAAATGATTAATTGAGAGGAATAATTAGTAAATAATTACTTATGAGTTATCAAATGTCCCAAAATTTAGAAATGATTAAATTGGGAATTTTTATGATTATTCACAATTTATTGTGGCTTAAAGAGCTGAAAATAATACCCGATTAAAATATAAGTGTCGGACCAAGTATCTCCGATTGAGGTACTGTTGGTCAGGGTTATATTATTATAGATCTGAATATATATGCGGAATAATTTTTAGATAAGTATTGAGCCCGAACAGAGATCCTGTTTGTTACAAAATGGAGAAATTATTAATAATGGGCCAAAACATAAAAATAGAAACTCTAATTTCTTTCCTTATTCACGTTGGCTTCTTCTTCCTTAAGGCAAACACTTCCTCTTTTCCTCTCATCCTCTTTATCTTCTTCCTCTCAAAACTCTAGCTTAAAGGTGTGTCCATCTTCTCCTCCATTTTTATTTCCCTTATCCTTGTAAGAAGGTGGAGCTTGTAATTAAAGCTCTCTAATTTTTATTTTCTCTCTCTCTATTAAGGTTCACTTCACTCTTGGCTTGAGGTAAGTTCCCTCACTATTTTTATTAAGCTTAATCCCTAGGTTATGGGTTATGGTGGTTGAGAGAGTATTTAATGCATGTGGATTGTTTGGGAGAACCATTAATATGGGAAACCCCAAGGTGGGGTGTGATAAATACAAGCTTTATGACGGTGTTGTATGGTACACAAAAATGGCATGGTTGATGGTAGGAGTTGATAAGAATTAATGATGATTATTGGGTTTTTGATGAAACCCTAACCCTTGAAATTAGGGGAAATATAAATTGAGTAGAAGTGTATTTATTGATGTTGGGAGAATGTTATTAATGATATGAGATGGTGACATTGATGGTGGATGGCCATTAATGAGGGTACATGGTTAATAATGATGGTTGAAAGCCATTAATATGGAAACCCATAGATGGGTATGGCTTTTAAATGCATACTAATAATTTTGGCACTTGAGGCCATGTTGTTGATCCGTAAGTCACAGGGTAACTAGTGCTACGTATGGGCGATAGCGGTTTGGTACCAGTAAAAAGGGTAATGTTATGCATGTAATTAATGAGATAAGTGTACACATTTACTGCTATAGTAGGGGTATAATAGCACACCTATGCTTGACCCACATTTTATATGATGTTGTTTTCCACAGTCAAATCCGTGATTTGATAATGATTCCTTGTGCATATGCATTAACCATAAGAGCATTTGCATATAGCCTGTGATATGCCAAGTTTGGTAGCCCCTGGTGGCGGAGAATGATTGTTAGCTTAAAAGAAAGAAAATATGGTACTAACTTTAAATGTGTGATGGTATTTGATGAGATTGCCAATGATTTGATACATATGTTATGAATGTGTTGATTGGAATATGTGCTATGTTGAAATGAATTAATACGATATATGAAAGAAGTGTATGATGCTCGTTGAGAAATATATATTGTGCACATATATATGTATCATTGTAATGTATCATTTTAATTCATTTGGTAGATGTTACTCACCTCCTAGTTGCTATTTTTAAAAGGTTGATATAGGTATGTTAGATATCTTACCCTTTTTGGAGGTTAAGCAATGGTGAAGGTAAATATGGAAGGAAAGCTTGTAAGCCTGGGCCGACAATCTTTTGTAAAGCACATGATATGTGTATATGCCTATTTTGTACATGCATATTGAATGACGTTAGGTATTCATTGAGGGTCATTTGTAAAAATTAGGCCTTATGTGTTTTGGAAGGCTAATTTTTGGTTGTGACCTTAACAATAGTTGATGTTCATTGTGATACAATGATTTTCATGTTGAATTGATGAATAAATATTAATGATGAAACTTTTATAGCCAATTGATGGAATTAATGCTTATGTTGATGGAAATCCATGGATGGATGAATTGTTCAAAGTGTGAGGTTATGTTCATAATGTTTATGCATAATTAGATAACTGATAGGGCCATATAGAGTTTTAGGAGGTTAGGATGCCTCTGAATAGTTTTGATGGTGCCTATGCATGATTTAGAACTTGTAGAAACTAGAATGGGCCAATTCCATTAAGAATTGACCATTGAGTTGCACAAAAATGCTTTAAAATGGGATGAACATGTTTCTACGCATAAGTCTCTCATTTTTGGGAATTTTTGAGTGTGGCGAGTGGCTACACGTCATAACTGGTGTATATTAGGTGGTGTCAAAATTTGGCAGTGATTGGATTTCATATGAAAGAATTTGGGTGGTTAGAAGTTAGAATTTGGTGTATTTTCTACATTCTCTAGCAATTTGCTGTCAAGAATTGATTCATGACTTGGCTTGAATCAATTCATGAGCTACTGCATTTGCATGAATCGATTCATGATTCCCTTTGAATTGATTCATGAGCTACTAGATTTGCGTGAATCGATTCATGAATTACCTTGAATCGATTCATGACCTACCAACTTCCATGTTGGTGTTTTCCAGAATTCCCTAAATCGATTCACATAAGTCCTTGAATCGATTCAGAGCTTACTGCCTCATATAAATCGATTCACACAAGGCTTGAATCGATTCATGGGCTTCTGTTTTGTTGTGTTGGATTCCCAATGACTGGCTCGAATGGATTTATAGCTTGTTATTTGTTAGTTTTCCTTAAGTTTTGATGCTCGCTTGTTCATTTGCTTCATGACACGCTTATGCAATTGAACGTACACATTTTTAATAAACTTTAGCCATCAATTTGGGTATCCTTGAATCTTTTCTTTGACCCATTCATACTCTTGAATTAATTTATACGTTCTGTAGCTCCTTTGAATGATGATTATGTAATTGATTACCTAGGGAGGACTTTTGTTTTAAACCATATACCTTCTCATATCATCATATATGGGATAGGTCTTTAAAAAGGTCTGGGGTTAATTATTAAAGTTATATTTTGTGGTGTTCTTCATCCCTTGTTCGTTTTTGAAATCATAAAAAATTTATCCTCATTTTTGATACCTAATTATTAATATCTTTAATATTATTTACCGGATTAAGGGCGCCATAATTGGTGGTATCAGAGCATTAATTGCTTATTGTTTGGTCTTTATGAATTAAATACTATTGTAGGGTAATTTTTCTTATTGAATTTGACATTACAATGTGATTGTTTATGGTTGAAGCTTTGTTGTACCTTATTAGAGCACTAGTTGCTCAATGTTGAGATGTTATTACTATGGTTAAACATTGTTGGAGCATGAATTGCTCATTATTTTACATTGTGATGATTTTTAGAACAAGAGTTGAAAATTCTTTCGATGAATTTTGGATTTTTTTGTTATTTATGAATAACGGTGATGATTATATGATTGTTATTAGGCCTGACCAGCCATTTTGTTTCCAATATTTACCTTCAAATTGTGAATACATTATGATGATATATATGTTGGTGATAATTGTTTTTGGTTGGTAAATCTTAAGGAAAGAAACACAAGACTTCTAAGTATTGTTGTGTTATGTGTCTAGATTGATCGATGGCGAATAGACGCAATGTTGATGTAGCCATTATGGCTGAAGCTTTTAACTGGTTTGCCGATATTCTTAAGTGGCAACAACCTATTGGTCAATCAAATTATGGTCTTGACCGATTCCTCAAGCGAAAACCTTCTGAATTTCATGGGGGTTATAAACCGAAAGACGCTTATGTTTGGATTCATGATTTGGAGCGAATATTTGCTAGCATGGAGTATTCTGAAACTTAAAAGGCTGAGTATGCAGTATTTATGATCCGCGAAGAAGCTAAATCTTGGGGGATTCTAACTCGTAGGCGTATGATTACGGCTCACACTCCCTTGACTTGGGAGAATTTCAAGGTGGAGTTCCTAAGGAAATACTTTCCTAATAGCTACAAAAGCAAGAAAGAGCTTGAGTTCATGGAGCTCAAACAAGTAAGCTTATCGATGGAGGATTATGCCTCAAAATTTGAAGAACCATGTGTGTTTTACCCTCCTTTTCAACAAAAAGGTACCGAAGCTTCGAAGTGTGTTAAGTTTGAGAATGGATTGTGCCAAGAGATCAAGAAGGCGATATGTCACCAAGAGATTATGAGCTTTCCTACTCTTGTGAACAAGTGTAGAATCTTCAAAGAAAATAATGTGGCTCCCAAGAGTTATTCGGGGCATAATTATAAGTTAAAGGGCCAACCTTCAAGCTTCAAGAAGAAAGGAAACTTTAAGAAGAATAGACACTTTGTGCATGGTGCCTCTTCACTTAGAGGTTGACGCGGTGGTGGAAGACATGGTGCTAATGGTGGCCGAGGTAATGGCCAAGGTCTTCGATGTTTTCGATGTGGTAGAAACCATTTGGCTTGTGAATATGATAATGAGGATACTGTGGTGTGCTATAGATGCAACCAACCAGGACACATTCGTCCTGATTGTCCTTTGAATGCCACGGATGTGGTGGTGCGTAATGATGCAAACCGTGGAGGCTATAGTCCTTTTAGAGGGTGTGGTCGTGGAAATAGTAATGGCAACCGTAATGGTGGTCGTAAAGGAAATGGGAATGGAAATGGTGGTAATGGTCATGGTAATGGTAATGGCCATGGTAATGGTAATGGTGGCCGAAATGGTCACAACAATGGTGTTAATCAACAACAAACTGTTGGAAAAGTCTTCGCCGTGACCAGTGAGGAAGCTGCACAAGCTGGTGATTTGGTTTAAAGTAAGTTCCAAATCCTTGGTAATTATGTTGATGTGTTATTTGATTCTGGTGCAACACATTCCTTCATTTCAGAAGATTGTGTAAGGCGATTGAAATTGCCAATAAGTACGATAAAAGGCTCTATAATGGTGTCTACACCGACTGGTACTTGTTTACGAACGGCCACTCGATGTGATGATGTTGATTTAATTCTTGATGATAGGAGATTCATTGTATCCCTTATTTGTTTTCCTATGAAGAACCTAGAAGTTATTTTGGGAGTGGATTGGTTATCTTCCAACAAGGTCTTGGTGGATTATCATGATCAAAATTTTATCTTTCTTTCTCCAAATACTGAGCACTTTAATGTGCAAGGTATATCTCAACTTCTTGTTATTCTATGCATGATGGATAGAGAAAATGTTATTCAATCCCTTGATATTCCCATTGAATTCGAATTTCCAGATGTATTTCCTAATGAGGTACCTAGTTTACCTCCTCCACGAGAGGTGAGATTTTCCATTGATCTTGTTCCAGGTGTGGAACCTGTTTCTTAAGCACCGTATCAGATGTCTCTTATAGAATTAACCGAGTTGAAAAGACAAGTTGAAGAATTGTTAGAACGGGAATTTATTCGCCCAAGCGTGTCTTCTTGGGGTGCACCTGTATTATTAGTGAAAAAGAAGGATGGAAGTATAAGGTTGTGCATTGATTATCGACAACTTAACAAATTGACTATTAAGAACCGATATCCCTTACCTCGTATTGATGATCTTTTGGTTCATTTGAAGGATGCTGTGGTATTCTCTAAGATTGATTTGTGTTTCGGATATCACCAAATCAAGGTGAAGACCGATGATATCTCAAAAACCGCTTTCTGAATACGATATGGTCACTACGAGTATGTGGTGATGCCATTCGGTGTGAGAAATACTCCTGCGATTTTCATGGATTACATGAATCGTATTTTCTATCATTATCTTGATCAATTTGTGGTGATGTTTATTGATGATATTCTTGCCTATTCCAAGAGCCAAGAAGAGCATGAAGAGCATCTTCACCTTGTTCTAAATATTCTTCGCTAGAAAGAGTTATATGTGAAGCTTTCCAAGTGTGAGTTTTGGTTGTCTGAGGTCTAATTTCTTGGACACGCTATCTCTAAAGATGGTGTTGCAGTTGATCCATCAAAAATTAAAGCCATGATGGCTTGGGAAAGACCAACGTCTGTGACCAAAATAAGAAGTTTTCTTGGTCTTGCCAGTTATTACCAGAGATTTATTAAAGGTTTCTCCCGTCTAGCTTTGCCATTGATAAATATGACTCGTAAGAATCAACCATTTGTGTGGAATCTCGATTGCAAGAAAAGTTTTCAAGAGTTGAAAGTAAGACTCACTTCTGCTCCAGTGTTGGCTTTGCCCGATTTACTGGATGATTTTATGATGTATTATGATGCTTCTAAGCTTGGCCTTGGTTGCGTGCTAATGCAGAATGAGCGTGTGATAGCCTATGCATCAAGACAGTTGCGACCGCATGAAGTTAACTACCTCACACATAATCTTGAATCGGCAGTTGTGTTCTCTTTAAAGTTATGATGACATTATTTGTATGGCTCGAAGTTTGTGGTCTTTAGTCATCACAAAAGCCTCAAATATCTATTTGATCAAAAGGAACTTAATATGCGCCAATGAAGATGGATAAAATTTTTGAAAGACTACGAGTTTGATTTGAGATACCATCCCGGGAAAGCAAATGTGGTTGTTGATGCTTTGAGTCAGAAATCACTACATGTTTCGGCTATGATGGTGAAGGAGATGGAGTTAATTGAACAGTTTAGGAATTTGAATGTTGGTGTGGGGATTCATACTCCGAAGAAGATTTCTCTTAAAACATTAAAATTTGCAAATGTATTCATTGAATGGGTGAAGACGCAACAACCAAATGATGAGTATTTAATGGAGATGAAAGAGTCTTAAGATAATGGGAAAATTTTATTTCTATCGGAAGGTTTCGATGGTATTTGGCATGTGAAACACCGTATTTATATCCCATTTATTAATAATATAAGAAGGACCGTGTTAGAAGAAGCTCATAAAAGTGTATTTAGTATACACCTTGGTGCTACTAAGATGTACCAAGATTTAAAGAAGAATTTTTGGTGGCCCGGTATGAAACAGAATGTGGCTAATTATGTTGCTACTTGCATTGTTTGTCAGAAGGCTAAGGTTGAACATCATAAGCCATCTGGTATGCTTAGGCCTCTTAATATCCCTGTTTGGAAATAGGATAACATAGCTATGGATTTTGTTTTTGGATTTCCCAAAACATGTACTGGAAATGATGTGATATGGGTGGTTGTTGATAGATTGACGAAGTGTGCTCACTTCTTACCCATGAACATGAAGAGCCCATTGGAGAAATTGACACAATTGTACATTAAGGAGGTTGTTAGGCTACATGATGTGCCTTCGAGTATTGTGTCAGATCGTGACCCGTGGTTCACTTCCTAATTTTGGGGAAGGTTGCATAAAGAACTAGGTTCTAAGCTCAAGCTTAGTTTTGCTTATCATCCGCAAACGGATACATAATCCGAGCGAACGATTCAAAGTCTTGAAGATTTGTTGAGGGCTTGCATGTTGGAACATGAAGGTTGTTGGGAAAGATTTTTTCCATTGATTGAATTCACATACAATAATAGTTATCACAGTACTAGTGGCATGGCTCCATATAAAGCATTGTATAGCCAGAAATATAGAACCCCATTGTGTTGGCTCGAAACAGGTGAACATTTGGCTTTAGGGATGGAGTTGATTGCGGAAACAAATGAACAAATAAAAATGATACAAGAGAAAATAAAGATTACCGAAGATCGTCAGAAGAGCCATTATGATAAGAGGCGGAAACCACTTGAGTTTCAGGTTGGTGATCATGTATTCTTAAAGGTGTCAAGAGATAAAGGTATTGGAAGAGCTTTGAAGAGCAAGAAGTTTAGTCTGAAATTTATTGGACCGTTTGAAATCCTTGAAAGGATTGGCGAGTTGGCATATAGGATTTCCCTTTTTCCACATTTGTCCAATTTACAGAATGTGTTTCATGTTTCATAATTACAGAAGTATGTGCATGATCCTAGGCATGTGGTTACTGTTAGTCCTCAAATTTATAATAAATTTCTTAATAAAATTGTGTCAAAAATAATAAAAATTAGTTTAATTTATTAGAAATTTAGGTTTTAATTATAATAAATAGAAGTTATTGGGAATTATCTGCCTTGATCAAATTTCTTTAGTTTTATAGTGAAAAATTAAAGAAATTCAAGAAAAAATAGAAGAACTGGAGAGCTGACACGTAGCATCAACTCCACGTGTAGCGTGGATGTGACGCGTAGCATCAACTCCACGCGTAGTGTGGATGTGACGCGTAGCATCAGAAGCCACTGGACTCCACTTCTAGGTGGCCAAGCACTCTGCCTAGTGGCCAAATAATGGCCAACCCACTCACACTAGATGCCAAATCACAGTGGGAGATAATTGGCCTAATGTCTGCTGATGATTTTAATTAATTAATATCAATAATGGCCTTAATCATGTGCGTTTAATAGGGGCTGAGTCAGGAACCTGACGATACACGCCAGGCCGACGCTACGCGTCAGGACCCTTCCTCAGCCCTATAAATAGGCCACTTTCAAGGCATTCAAGGCATCCAATTCAACTCTGAGTTTCAGAACTTTCTTCCTTTCTTTCGAGTTTTAAGTGTTCTTTTGTGAGTTTGTAAGTCTAGAGTGGTTTTTTGATACTTGAGAGTGTTGTGTAGTATTGTGAATTCTTGTATCGTGAAGTGTTTCCATGCCTTTGTAATGTCAACCTCTGTAAGTGTTGTTTTTACTTTTACCATGTGTAACTAAATTGTTTATGTTGGAATTTGGTGAATCAATCTATTATATGATGTTGTGATTATGACCTCTGCATGTTTATGATTCAAGTACCATGTTAGTATTTCAATCTTTTATCAGTGTGAATGTCAAACGGGAGAATGATTTTCATGCATATTGAAACTTGTTTTATTAGTGTGAATGTCAAACGGGAGAATGCTTATTCATGCCGAATTAAAATATGTTTTAATGAAAGTAAAAGTTGAAATACCCTTAATATGCTAATTACTAGGAATAGAATTGGTGATTATTGTTGCCATAAGGCTAGGACTTAATGCATGTTTTTCCTGAGAAAGCTCACGAGGGATCAAACTTTATGGTGACTACTTAGAATTTATATCACGAGGGATCGGTTATAATGATTTTAAGCTGCAATGACATGAACTTGATAATTAAATATATATGTTTGTAATCATTTCATTATATTTTAGTGTGAGGATCCTAATTCCAACATAATTTGTCAATCTGTGTTTTTACCTCAAGTATCTGAGTTATTCTAAATTACATCTTAACTTTTTAGATAGATTTTATCTTTACCATATTTTTACCTTATGAACAAATCAATCATAAAATTCTGTGAATATTGTATATATTGTTTATAAATCATTCTTTTGTTAATAAATTTTGATAAATTTACCATAGTAAATAAAAATTACTGTGAATTACTGGAACTTTCAATCTCAGTGAAACGATATCTAAATTTAAAAACTACAAACATTGGTGTGCTTGCCAATTAAAAGACCCAACAATATTTTAGGGTCTAACAAGTTTTGTGGCGCCGTCGCCGGGGATTGAATTGATTCAGTAAAGTAGTAAATTTTTAACATTATTAACATTATTACACTGACTTTCTGTATTTAGTTTGTTTATGCAAACTCGATCTTCTGTAGGGAAAATGTTTTTTGATCCTGAGATCGAGAAGTTTGTAAAGAAACTTAAAGCTTTAAAATCTAAAAAAACACAAACTACTTCTTCTTTTTCTTCAACTTCATCTTCTTTTGAAAAATCTAATATGGTTGCTGAACAAAGAAGAACATTGGGATAGTTTGCTGCTATCAATGGTCCACCCCGTGTTTCGGGGATGTACCAAGGACCTATTGCTGCTGTAGAGATTAAACCAGCCACTCTTAACATTATTCAAAATAATCAATTTGTTGGCTTAAATAATGAGGAATCTTATGAACACTTAACTATTTTTTATGAGTTATGCAACACAATTGGTTTCGAACCCAATCAAGAAGAATCAATTTACATGAGATTGTTTCCTTTTTCTTTGATTGGGAAAGCTAAAGAATGGTTTAAATCTTATCCACCTAGTAGTTTTGCAAACTGGTCCTATGTTGAAACAAACTTTTTATTCACCTTTAAAATATTTTGAAGCAATGACAGCCATACATTTTTTTCACAAAATCATGATGAATCACTTGGTGAAGCATGGGAAAGATTCAAAGCGCTTCTTAGGAAATGTCCAAACCATAATTTGGATGATGCTAGGAAGGTAAGAATCATTTATCATGGTTTATTGCCTCAGTTTAAGATGATGTTAGATGCATGTGCAGGTGGTTCTTTAATGAACAAAACTGTTGAAGTGGCA
Source organism: Clitoria ternatea (assembly GCA_037962975.1). NCBI lineage: Eukaryota > Viridiplantae > Streptophyta > Magnoliopsida > Fabales > Fabaceae > Clitoria > Clitoria ternatea. Next base: position 48,826,814 of record CM075673.1, read on the forward strand.
ATATCAATCATGGAGTCTATGTCAACCAGTGACCGTCAAGCAAAGCATGAAAGAGGTAGTACATCAAGGAAACCAGGTATGCTTGAGTTGGGAGTAAATGATACAGTTTTAGCTTAGGAAAAATTACTAACACAACAAATGGAAGCAATGAGCAAACAATTGGAAAAACTTCAAATTGCTCAAGTATCATCACTACTCCCCGCTCAATTGAAACAATGTGTGCATTGCATGGGCGCACAACCATATGGTTACTGTGCCCTTGATGGAAATGATCAAGAACAAGCCAATTTTCTGATTCATCAAAGAATACCTTTAGGTACTTTTCCTATCAATCTTGGTAATTCTTTTCCTGACAATTACCCACAGGTTTGGCAGAATCAGAACCTTGGCTAGAAACAAGATGTTGGACCTTCCAACAGACGTCCTAACAATTAATTCAAACAACAACAACCACAATCTGATCAAAAACAAAGGCTAACGAAGATAGAAGAATCTATCCAATAATTGTTACAATATATGTAAACAAATGAAGCCGCACGTAAAGCGTCCGATATGCAATTGGGGCAGTTGGCAAAAGAAGTAGCCGGCATGAAAAGCTCTAGTTTTTCTGTAAATACTCAAAATCCAAGAGAGCAATGTAAGGCTATTTTTACAAGGAGTGGTAAAGTTATAGGAAATGATTATAAAGAAAAAGAAAATGAAGAGAAAAAGAAGAATGAAAAAAGAAGAAAAGAATGGAAAGAAAGAAAAAGAGAATGAAGAAAAAATGATGGAAAAAAAATGAAAAAGATAATGAAAAGGAAAAAAAATCAAAAAAAATAAAAAACAAAAAAATTAGTATTTGGGTCAGACACCTCCAGTTAAGGATCTACCTTATCCACATGCACCATCAAGAAAAGATAAGGAAAAAGATTACAAAAGATTCCTTAAAATCTTCAAGCAATTACACAAAAACATTCCATTTTCTGAGGTATTGGAACAGATGCCAACATATGCAAAGTTTATGAAAGAATTGCTTACCAAAAAAAGGAGGTATGATAAGGAAATTATTGAACTTGAAGTAGGTTGCAGTGCTATTTTGCAATATAACATGCCAAAAAAGTCAAAAGACCCTGGAAGTTTCACCATTCTTGTCTCAATTAGAGGTGTAAATATTAGGAAGGCCTTATTAGACTTAAGGGCTACCATTAATCTAATGCCTCTAAGCATGATGAAGCGTATTGGTGATCTTGATCCACAGAGAACAAAAATGACTCTACAATTGGCTGATAGATAAATCAAAAGACCCTACGGTATTGTGAAAGATGTACTTGTAAAAGTTGACAAGTTCTACTTCCCTGTTGACTTTGTGGTTTTAGACATGGAAGAAGATGCTGAAGTCCCCCTGATCCTAGGAAGGCCATTTATGAAGACTGCTAGGGTACTTATTGATGTAGATAATGGGAAACTGGCAGTAAGAGTACATGATGAAGATGTGAACTTTGATGTTTTCAAAGCCATGAAACATCCCAACTCAAAATAAGACTGTTTTAAGGTGGATGTTCTTGACGAAGTTTGCCCTTCCATATCCAAAGGTATGTCAATTTCTGACCCTCTAAATAAGTTATTAACTAACTCTATGGAATGTTTGAGAGAAGAAGAAGAGAGACAGGTGGATAAGTATCTTCAAGACCTTGATCAAGGGAAAGAAATTTCCCCTAAATCAAGAAAAATTAAAGAAATCCAAGAAGTACCTGTTGAAGAAATCCAGAGGTATGAATTAAAAGTTCTACCTTCCAACCTAAAGTATATATTTTTGAAAGAAGGTAATCTAAAACCAATAATTATTAGTAATTTGTTAAGTGAAACAGAAGAAGAAAAACTGGTAGAAGTGTTGAAAAGAAATCAAGAAGCAATCAGATGGACACTTGAAGATCTGAAAGGTATAAGTCCATCATACTACATGCATAAGATTTTGTTGGAGGATGATTTTAAACCTGTTACTCAACCTCAAAGGCGCCTCAATCCAACCATGAAAAAGGTAACCAAAAAGGAGGTTTTGAAATTGCTAAAAGTAGGTATTATCTATCCTATTTCTGATAGTGTATGGGTAAGTCCTGTACAAGTTGTTCCAAAAAAGGGTGGTATGACAGTAATTGTTAATGATAAAAATGAATTAATCCCAACAAGAACTATCACCAGTTGGACAATGTGTATTGATTATAGAAAATTAAATCAAGCAACAAGAAAAGATCATTTTCCACTCCCTTTTATGGATCAAATACTTGAAAGATTGTCTGGACAGGCTTACTATTGTTTTCTTGATGGATACTCTAGATATAATCAAATTGCTGTTGATCCCCTTGATTAAGAAAAGACTACTTTTACATGTCCTTTTGGCATATTTGCTTATAGAAAGATGCCATTCGGATTGTGTAATGCACCTGCTACTTTTCAGAGATGCATGTTTGCTATTTTTGCAGATCTAATTAAAAAGAGCATTGAAATTTTCATGGATGATTTCTCAGTCTTTGAGAATTCATTTGAATCATGTCTAACCAACTTGGACACCGTACTGAGGCGATGTATTGAAACAAATTTGGTGCTAAATTGGGAGAAATGTCACTTCATGGTGAAACAAGGAATTGTATTTGGTCACAAAATTTCTTCTAGAGGTATTGAAGTAGACCAAGCCAAGATTGAGGTAATCTCTAAACTCCCACACCCTGTAAATGTAAAAGGTATTAGTATTAGAAGTTTCTTAGGACATGCTGGATTCTATAGAAAGTTTATTCAAGATTTTTCAAGAATTACTAAACCTTTAACAAATCTTCTAAATAAAGATGTTGAATTCAAGTTTGATGAAGCATGTCTTAAAGCTTTTAATTCCTTGAAAGAGAAATTGGTTTCTGCCCTTGTAATTGTTGCTCCTAATTGGAATTTAAACTTTGAACTTATGTGCGATGCAAGTGATTATGCTGTGGGAGCAGTTTTAGGTCAAAGATATGAAAATGTTTTTAGGGTTATACACTATGCTAGTAAAGTTTTAAATGAAAATCAAATAAATTATGAAACTACTGAAAAAGAACTACTAGCTATAGTATATGCCTTAGAAAAATTTAGATCATACTTGATTGGTTCAAAAATAATTGTTTTCACTGATCATGCGGCAATCAAGTACCTTTTGACCAAAACTGATTCTAAACCTCGGTTAATCCGATGGATTCTGCTCCTTTAGGAATATGATCTTGAAATCAAAGATAAAAAGGGTAGTGAAAATATGGTCACTAACCATCTTTCTAGATTGATGAATGATGAGGTTACTGCCAAAGAAAAAGACATCTTGGAAGAATTTCCTAATGAAAAACTTTTTGAAATAACAAAACGGCCATGGTTTGCTGATATGTCCAATTTTAAAGCAGTGGGAATTCTTCCAAATGATTTAACTTGGCAGCAAAGAAATTTTTTTTTAAAGATGCAAAATACTTTGTTTGAGATGACCCTCATCTATTCAAAATTGGTATGGATAATTTGCTACGTCGTTGTGTACCCAATTGGGAAAAGAAAGATGTGTTGTGGCATTGCCACAAATCACCTTATGGAGGACATTTTAATGGTGAAAGAACTACTGCAAAATTCTTTAATCAGGTTTGTATTGGCCCTCCATTTTTAAGGATTCTCACTCATTTGTGCAAGCTTGTGATGACTGCCAAAGAATAGGTAATGTCAATAGAAGGCAGGAAATGCCTCTCACAAACATTCAGGAGGTTGAGGTATTCGATTATTGGGGTATTGATTTCATGGGACCCTTACCTTACTCTTAATTCAATCAATATATCCTTTTGGCAGTTGATTATGTTTCAAAATGGGTAGAAGCGATCGCTTCACCTAATGCTGACACTAAAACTATAGTGAATTTCTTAAAGAAAAACACTTTCTGCAGGTTTGGAACACCAAGAACCTTGATCAGTGATGAAGGATCACACTTTTGTAACAAAGTTCTTCAGAAGGTGTTATAACATTATGGAGTGAGACATAAGGTAGCCACAGCATATCATCCACAAACCAATGGATAAAATGAATTTTGGAAAAGACTGTGTCTTCCTCCAGAAAATATTGGTCACAAAAGCTTGATGATGCACTCTGGGCATTCAGAACCACATTCAAAACTCCTATTGGCCTTTCTCCTTTCCAAATGATCTATGGAAAAGTTTGTCATCTTCTAGTAGAGATGGAACATAAAGCATATTGGGCCTTAAAATTCCTCAACTTTGATCCAAACGCAACATTTGACAAAAGAAAGTTGCAGTTACTTGAGTTAGAGGAAATGAGAAACAATGTTTATGAGTCATCTAGAAGTTACAAAAATAAGGTGAAAGCTTACCATGACAAGAAAATAAAAAATAGACACTTCACACCAGGTCAGTAAGTTTTATTGTTTAATTCAAGATTAAGACCGTTTCCTGGTAAATTAAAATCTAAGTGGTCAGATCCATTTGTAATTAAGGAAGTTAAATCTTATGGAGCAGTTGAAATTGAAGATCCAACATCCAAAAGAAGTTGGATGGTTAATGGGTAAAGATTAAAGCCATATCTGGGTGGTGAGATCAACAGACTCACTACCATTTGTTATTTAACTGATCTATGATATGTAGGGTGTCAAGCTAGAGACAGTAAATCAAGCACTCAATGGGAGGCAATCCACTATTTCTCCTTATTTTTTATGTTGTGATTAAATTTTGAAATTACAAAAAAAAAGAACCCCACGCGTAGCGTCCCACTGACGCGTAGTGTGGAGGTAAAAATTTTGCCCTGACGCGTAGCATCAAGACCTGCGTTCAGTTTTTAAAACTGAACCAGAGGGAGGCCCATATCCATTAAATTTAAAAACCTAAATCGCCTCCCTCTACAACCCACTTCTCAGAAATCCTATTTCTCATTTGTCCAAACCCCAAGCACCCTTAATCTTCCACATTTTCTTCACTAAGCAAAGAATCCAAGTAAGTTTTCTAATCCCTTTCTCTTTGATTTTCAATTTTCAATTTTAGAATTGCATGTGGTTAGGTTAGGATTAGAAGACCATTGGGACTTGCTTGCTGTTAGAATTAGGTAAAATTTTTGATTGAATAAGGTTTGGAAGGGGTTGCTGCTGCGCAACCCCATTCTACAATTTTTGATCTGTAAGCCCACATGTAGCGTCCCACTGACGAATGGCATGGGCAGAACAGGGCTGACGCGTAGTGTCCTATCCACGTGTAGCGTCAGCCCCTATTTTGAATTTGTTTTTAATTTTTATGCTTTATTTTTGTTGAATGTATATATTGTTTATCATCTATATTATTTTTAAAATAAAATAAAATATTTTTGTCCTATTTTTGTTTTGTTTTGTTTTTCTTTTAAAATTAATAAATTTGCTTAAATTGAATGTTTGTTATACTTTCTTGCTTAAAAATAAATAAATTTGTCAATATATGTGTTTTATGAATTTTAATTTTTGTAATGCATGTTGTGTGAATTTATTTTCTATTTATACTAAAAATCCAAAAATATGCATGTTAATTTTTGTTTAAATGCATGATTTACTTTGTTAAAATTTATAAAATCCAAAAAATATTGTTGTTTACATGATTGTGTGATTTATTTAAATTTTCTTTTGCAGATGGCACCTAAGAAATCAGTTCTGACCACTGGTCCCAAGAGACAGAGGAGGACCACGGATACTGATACCACCTCTAAAGATCCTGATCTTGAAGGTGAGGAGCAGTTGGGACCCCGAGATCCCACCAGATTTAGGACTGACGCAAAGTGGGCTCGCTTTCATCAGATCAAGGGCCAGAGACTCATCTGGGAGAGGGTCCTTGATTTAGGAGCTGGAGATTATCCTAGGCTACAAGATGAGATACAGAGGAGGAGATGGGGACCCCTATTTTCTTTACCTACTGAAGGGGATCCCATACTAGTCATGGAGTTTTACGCCAATGCCTTTAGGACTCGCCAGGACTCACCGAACATTAGTCAGCAGAGGATGAGTTTGGTGAGGGGTCGGCACATTACTTACGATAGGGACACTATCAGTACCCTTTTGGGTAATCCTTGGGAGCTACTCCCCAGGGTGATACTTGTTTTTGGGCTGAGAATAGAAGCAAGATCGCCACTGAGGTTGATGATCTAGGATACTTCCTGGATCATGTTACTCATTTCTTGAGCAAAGATGGAATCTTCTTTAACCTGAGTAAGGTTAATAGATCTCCATCTAACCTCTTGAAGACTTAGATGACTCCCTTAGCTCAGGCATGGATGTACCTCATGCTTCATAACACCACTGCTGTTACCCATCTTTCCTCTCTCACAGTTGATCGCTGCTGCCTTCTCTACTCTATTCTCTAGGGATATACCATTAATATTGCTGCTCTCATATCTGAGCAGATTCACCTTTATGCCCTAGGGTATAAGGTGAATCGCCCTGTTCCTTTACCTCTCATCATTTCTGCCTTACTGAGGAGGCAAGGAGTTGTTGTGCCATCACCAGAGTTTACCAGTTTTTCGGGGAGAGACCCCAAGGTTTTAGTAAACAAAGATTACTTTGTTTAGCAGTGCGAGCTTCCACCTCTGGAGCAGGAGGCTCAGCGTAGACCGAGACGCAGGAGACCAGTCCAGCCACCATCTGCTGATGCTATCACCGAGGGATTTACTAGGATGAGCATAGAGCATCAGCATATGATGCAGATGATGGCTGCCACATATGGAGCCTACATGCATCTTCATGATTCTTACTATCAGTATAGGGTTTAGGGAGAGGGGGTACCTTACATGATACCGACTGAGTTTACAGCCCATGTAGCTTGGCCTGGTGATTTTCTTACATATCCTGAGGCTGGTGGACCGTCTGGAGCACATGCTGATTTAGAGGGTGATGCTGATGAGGAGGGGATGATGAAAATGACCACATGGAGGATTGATGGTGTTATCTCATATTTTCTTGCACTTTCATACATTTTAGTTTAGTTTGATATTTACATTTGGATTATCTTTACATTTTGGATTATATATTTGGGTTTTATTTATTCTGTGTGTGGTATGATATGTGTGATTTTATAATAAATGTGTTTTTCTAAATAAAAATAAAAATGATCAAATTTTGAAAATTTTACATACTTGAAATTCTTTACAATAAACTTTTTTTTATGATCAATAATTAAATTCTCTTTGTAACTAAGGCATTCTGATAAAATTAAATACAATACTCCTATTAATAATCAAGCTAATTTCGAAAACTCGGTGAGCCAAGAGATCTTTAAACACTTGAGGGTTTCTACATAACTTCATTCAAATTGATTTTGCTTTAATCTTTGATTTGTGTTGTCGTACAGAGGATTCAAGAATATGATCAAGGCACATTTTTGGTAACCACAAAGAAACCTTGGGCCAAAAAGCTTACCATGGTAAAATCGTAATTTTCCTTTGAAAGCCAATTTTGAGCTTGAAAAATAATTTCTTTGGTACCCTTAGCCCTTAATAATTTTTTACCATTCCCGTTACTTGATTGATTAAAAGAGCAAACGATCAAAATCGAAAAATATGTTGAGTGTTCTTAAAAATTGGGAGTGAAAATTTTTGAACTTAATTTTTTTTCAAAAATTATGATGCATGTATAAAATAAAATAAAATAAAATAAAATAAAAACTATATATATATATGCATAAAAAGAAAAAGAAAAATAATGAAAAAGATTAAGTTGGGGGTATTCACCAAAAAGGGAAGTGAGATTTGGGCCAAGAAAAAGCCTAGAAATTATGAAATACTCTTTTATGATTTCAAGTGTTTGAATTCCAAGAAAAACCATAATTTCTTATAGCCAAGCCTCATTACAACCCTTGAAAAGACCTTGTGATTCTGGTTTGACTCTGTATGATTAACTATTGATTAGATGAAAATCAAAATTAAATTTGCTTAATTTTATGATCGATTGAGTGAAACAAGTTACCCTTTCGTAGAGGTAGACACTTGTGAGGTAAACCTTGAAATAAGCTTGATTTATTGATATGATATTGTGTATATTTTATCTTTAGGTCTTTCTTACATTAAAGATATTTAATCTTTGAATATTTTAATTGGTAAGTTGTAAACTATTTCTTGTGTTAAACTTTCAGAATAATTCAAATTTTGATTTCAAAATTTATTTTTAAAGTTTTTCTCTTGCTCGAGGACGAGCAATGTCTCAAGTTGGGGGTATTTATAAGTCCTCAAATTTACAATAAATTTCTTAATAAAATTGTGTCAAAAATAATAAAAATTAGTTTAATTTATTAGAAATTTAGGTTTTAATTGTAATAAATGGAAGTTATTGGGAATTATCTGCCTTGATCAAATTTCTCTAGTTTTGTAGTGAAAAATTAAAGAAATTCAAGAGAAAATAGAAGAACTGGAGAGCTGACGTGTAGCATCAACTCCACGCTTAGCGTGGGAAGTTTTAATGCTGACGCTACGAGTCACATCCACGCGTAGCGTCAAAAGCTACGTAGACTCCACTTCCAGGTGGCCAAGCACTCTACCTAGAGGCCAAATAATGGCCAACCCACTCACACTAGATGCCAAATCACAGTGGGAGATAATTGGCCCAATGTCTGCTGATGATTTTAATTAATTAATATCAATAATGGCCTTAATCATGTGCGTTTAATAGGGGCTGAGTCAGGAACCTGACGATACGCGTCAGAACCCTTCCTCAGCCCTATAAATAGGCCACTTCTAAGGCATTCAAGGCATCCAATTCAACTCTGAGTTTCAGAACTTTCTTCCTTTCTTTCGAGTTTTAAGTGTTCTTTTGTGAGTTTATAAGTCTAGAGTGGTTTTTTGATACTTGAGAGTGTTGTGTAGTATTGTGAATTCTTGTATCGTGAAGTGTTTCCTTGCCTTTCTAATGTCAACCTCTATAAGTGTTGTTTTTACTTTTATCATGTGTAACTAAATTGTTTATGTTGAAATTTGGTGAATCAATCTATTATATGATGTTGTGATTATGACCTCTGCATGTTTATGATTCAAGTACCATGTTAGTATTTCAATCTTTTATTAGTGTGAATGTCAAACGGGAGAATGATTTTCATGCATATTGAAACTTGTTTTATTAGTGTGAATGTCAAACGGGAGAATGATTATTCATGCCAAATTAAAATATGTTTTAATGAAAGTAAAAGTTGAAATACCCTTAATATACCAATTACTAGGAATAGAATTGGTGATTATTGTTGCCATAAGGCCAGGACTTAATGCAAGTTTTTACTGAGAAAGCTCACGAGGGATTGAACTTTACAGTGACTACTTAGAATTTATATCACGAGGGATCGGTTATAATGATTTTAAGCTGCAATGACATAAACTTGATAATTAAATATGTATGTTTGTAATCATTTCATTATATTTTAGCGAGAGGATCCTAATTCCAACATAATTTGTCAATCTGTGTTTTTACCTCAAGTATGAGTTATTCTAAATTACATCTCAACTTTTTAGATAGATTTTATCTTTACCATATTTTTACCTTATGAACAAATCAATCATAAAATTCTGTGAATATTGTATATATTGTTTATAAATCATTCTTTTGTTAATAAATTTTGATAAATTTGCCATAGTAAATAGAAATTACTGTGAATTACTGGAACTTTCAATCTCAGTGGAACGATATCTAAATTTGAAAACTACAAACATTGGTGCGCTTGCCAATTAAAAGACCCAACAGTATTTTAGGGTCTAACAAGTTTTGTGGCACCGTCGCCGGGGATTGAATTGATTCAGTAAAGCAGTAAATTTTTAACATTATTAACATTATTACACCGACTTTCTGTATTTAGTATGTTTATGCAAACTCGATCTTCTGCAGGGAAAATGTTTTTATATCCTTAGATCGAGAAATTTGTAAAGAAACTGAAAGCTTTAAAATCTAAAAAAACACAAACTACTTCTTCTTTTTCTTCAACTTCATCTTCTTTTGAAAAATCTAAAATGGTTGCTGAATAAAGAAGAACATTGGGACCGTTTGCTGCTATCAATGGTCCACCCCGTGTTTCTGGGATGTACCAAGGACCTATTGCTGCTGTAGAGATTAAACCAGCCACTCTTAACATTATTCAAAGTAATCAATTTACTAGCTTGAATAATGAGGAATCTTATGAACACTTAACTATTTTTTATGAGTTATGCAACATAATTGGTTTCGAACCCAATCAAGAAAAATCAATTTACATGAGATTGTTTCCTTTTTCTTTGATTGGGAAAGCTAAAGAATGGTTTAAATCTTGTCTACCTGGTAGTTTTGCAAACTGGTCTGATGTTGAAATAAACTTTTTGGAAAGATTTTATTCACCTTCAAAATATTTTGAAGCAATGACAGCCATATATTTTTTTCACAAAATCATGATGAATCACTTGGTGAAGCATGGGAAAGATTCAAAGCGTTTCTTAGGAAATGTCCAAACCATAATTTGGATGATGCTGGGAAGGTAAGAATCATTTATCATGGTTTATTGTCTCAGTTTAAGATGATGTTAGATGCATTTGCAGGTGGTTCTTTAATGAACAAAACTGTTGAAGAGGCAATATCAATCATGGAGTCTATGTCAACTAGTGACCGTCAAGCAAAGCATGAAAGAGGTAGTACATCAAGGAAACTAGGTATGCTTGAGTTGGGAGTAAATGATGCAGTTTTAGCTTAGGAAAAATTGCTAACACAACAAATGGAAGCAATGAGCAAACAATTGGGAAAACTTCAAATTGCTCAAGTATCATCACCACTCCCTGCTCAATTGAAACAATATGTGCATTGCATGGGCGAACAACCATGTGGTTACTGTGCCCTTGATGGAAATGATCAAGAACAAGCCAATTTTTTGATTCATCAAAGAATACCTTTAGGTACTTTTCCTATCAATCTTGGTAATTTTTTTCCTGACAATTACCCACAGGTTTGGCAGAATCAGAACCTTGGCTGGAAACAAGATGTTGGACCTTCCAACAGATGTCCTAACAATTAATTCAAACAACAACAACCACAATCTGATCAAACAGCAAGGCTAACCAGGATAGAAGAATCTATCCAACAATTTTTACAATATATGCAAATAAATGAAGCCGAACGTAAAGCGTCAGATATGCAATTGGGACAGTTGGTAAAAGAAGTAGCTGACATGAAAAGCTCTGGTTTTTCTGTAAATACTTAAAATCCAAGAGAGCAATATAAGGCTATTTTTACATGGAGTGGTAAAGTTGTAGAAAATGATTGTAAAGAAAAAGAAAAAGAAGACAAGAAAAAAGAATGAAAAAAAGAAGAAGAGAAAGGAAAGAAAGAAAAAGAGAATGAAGAAAAAATGATGGAAAAAAATGAAAAAGATAATGAAAAAGAAAAAATCAAAAAAATAAAAAACAAAAAAATCAGTATTTGGGTCAGACACCTCCAGTTAAGGATCTACCTTATCCACATGCACCATCAAGAAAAGATAAGGAAAAAGATTACAAAAGATTCCTTAAAATGTTTCCATGCCTTCGTAATGTTAACCTCTGTAAGTGTTGTTTTTACTTTTACCATGTGTAACTAAATTGTTTATGTTGGAATTTGGTGAATCAATCTATTATATGATGTTGTGATTATGACCTCTACATGTTTATGATTCAAGTACCATGTTAGTATTTCAATCTTTTATTAGTGTGAATGTCAAACGGGAGAATGATTTTCATTCATATTGAAACTTGTTTTATTAGTGTGAATGTCAAACGGGAGAATGATTATTCATGCCGTATTAAAATATGTTTTAATGAAAGTAAAAGTTGAAATACCCTTAATATGCCAATTACTAGGAATAGAATTGGTGATTATTGTTGCCATAAGGCCAGGACTTAATGCAAGTTTTTACTGAGAAAGCTCACGAGAGATCGGACTTTACGGTGACTACTTAGAATTTATATCACGAGGGATCGGTTATAATGATTTTAAGCTACAATGACATGAACTTGATAATTAAATATGTACGTTTGTAATCATTTCATTATATTTTAGCGCAAGGATCCTAATTCCAACATAATTTGTCAATCTGTGTTTTTACCTCAAGTATCTGAGTTATTCTAAATTACATCTCAACTTTTTAGATAGATTTTATATTTACCATATTTTTACCTTATGAACAAATCAATCATAAAATTCTGTGAATATTGTATATATTATTTATAAATCATTCTTTTGTTAATAAATTTTGATAAATTTGCCATAGTAAATAGAAATTACTGTGAATTACTGGAACTTTCAATCTCAGTGGAACGATATCTAAATTTGAAAACTATAAACGATTGGTGCGCTTCCAATTAAAAAACCCAACAATATTTTAGGGTCTAACAGTTACCCTTGATGATGTTGTAATCAGGGAAAATCTATCTATTCCTCCGGTGTTCGCTACTATTGTGCAGCGTTCTTTCAAGAAATTACGGAACAAGTTGATCCCTTTGGTGAAGGTATGTTGGAAGCATAGAGATATGGTTACTACCACTTGGGAGCATGAGGATGACATGCGGAAGCGACATCCTGAGATATTCGAATCAGGTTGGTAAATTTCGGGGACGAAATTTCTTTTAAGGTGGAGTGGATTGTAACATCCTAAAATTTATTTAAATGATTAATTGAGAGTAATAATTAGTAAATAATTACTTATGAGTTATCAAATGTCCTAAAATTTAGAAATGATTACATTAGGAATTTTTATGATTATTCATAATTTATTATGGCTTAAAGAGCTGAAAATAATACCCGATTAAAATATGAATGTCGGACCAAGTATCTCTGATTGAGGTAATATTGGTTAGGATTGTTAAGAATATTATTATGGATCCGAATATATATCCGAAATAATTTTTGGATAAGTATTGAGCCTGAACGGAGATCCTGTTTGTTACAAAATGGAGAAATTATTAATAATGAGCCAAAACATAAAAATAGAAACTCTTTTTTCCCCTTATTCACGTTGGCTTCTTCTCCCTTTAAGGTAAACACTTCCTTTTCTTCTCTCATCCTCTTCATCTCTCATTCATCTTCCTCTCAAAACTCTAGCTTAAGGGTGTGTCCATCTCGTCCTCCATTTTTGTTTTCCTCATCCTTGAAAAAAGGTGGAGCTTGTGATTGGAGCTCTCTAATTTTTGTTTTCTCTCTCTCTCTCTCTCTCTCTCTCTCTCTCTCTCTTTCTCTATTAGGGTTTACTTTACTCTTGTGTTTAGGAGAGTGTTTAATATGTTTATATGTTGAAATAGGTTTTGATAATGACAATCTAAAGAAGTTAAAGCATGTATAAGAACAAGGAATAAATGTGTTTGATGCTATATAATTTGATGAACAACCAAGGACTTGAGTCAAAGCACTTACAAAGGATTAAAACAAGTGAAGAAAGTTCATCCAAGTGCTAAAGGATCAAAGAAATTAAGCCATAAGTGATCACATATCAAAATGGGTGAAACAAAGCATAAAAGGTCATGCATCAGGTGCATGAATCGATTCATACAGCAATACATGGCCATATGAATCGATTCATATGAAACACTAGACAAGAGATTTGTGATTCAAACGCATGAATTGATTCATGCTTATGATGAATCGATTCATAGGACTGTCAGGGCCAAAAATTACGCAATAACACTATATGAATCTATTCATTTGGTCCTCGAATCTATTCATCTCAATTTTAATGCGCAAATACACTAAATGAATATATTCATATGGAAAATGAATTGATTCATTCAGTGTAAATTTAGTTCAAATTTGAATTCCAGTGAGTGAAGACAGCCTTGCATCGCACCACTATTTTTCCGCATCGTATTATAATTCAATCATGATCCACTAAGCAGATAGGCAACACTCCATTACGCAAATTATGGATCAGAAAAGGAAACGTTCCATGTTCCACTATGTCTCAAGGGAATTAATAAATTACATTACACCATGTCTTCGATTACTATAAATAGGAGAGGATTTGAAGGAGCAAAACACACCTCTAAACAACAAGCTTTGCTCTCTACTTCCTTCTTCCATTTTCTCTATTTCTTATTACTCTAATTGCTTATTCCTTTGAGAGTTATTAGAGAGTTGTGAAAGTGAATACTTAAATTTGTATATCCACTCTATTGGAGAGTTATTCTTGTAAAATCTTTTACCAAAATCTGAGAGTTTTTAGGTTGGGTTTCAACCTAGTAAAATTGTGAGATTGAGAGATTGGGTGGGATGCCCTTGTACTTGTGAGAATTAAGTTCTTGAGTGTGGGACACTAGGAAGCTGCAATTGCTCAAAGTTTGTATCTCTAATCTCCAATAGTGGAATCCTTCAAGTGGATTGCTTGGAGGCGAGACGTACACCGGTATGGTGGAACTCGTTATATCGGTTTGCAATTCTCTCTTCCTTAAACTCTTTTATACTTGTGCATTTGAATTGCTTGCTTACTTTATAGTGATTAAAATTTATTTGTTAAATTTATTTGAAACAAATTAACTTAACTTTTAATTGAATTCACTTGCTACATATTAAGTGTTTGTTAATTTAATTTGTGTATAAATTGATATTATTTTCCATTAAATTTACCATCTTTATTAAGTATATTTGTTAAGGAATCAATTTCAAAAGCATTCCAAAGAAAATTTTTAATAGTCAATTCACTCCCCTCTTGAGTAATTGAGGCCACTTGGTTAACATTTAATGCATGTGGGTTGTTTGGGAGAACTATTAATATGGGAAACCCCAAGGTGGGTGTGATAAATACAAGCTTTTATGAAGGTTTTGTATGGTACACGAAAATGGCATGGTTGATGGTAGGAGTTGATGAGCATTAATGATGATTATTGGGTTTTTGATGAAACCCTAACCCTTTATTGATGTAAAATATGAGTAGAAAATGTATTTATTGATGTTGGGAGAATGTTATCAATGATGTGAGATAGTGACATTGATGGTGGATAGCCATTAATGAGGGTAAATGGTTAATAATGATGGTTGAAAGCCATTAATATGGAAACCCATATATGGCTTTTAAATGCATAATAATGATTTTGAGCACCAAACCCATGGTGGTTATGGTGGATTAAATGAAGTAAAAGAGGTTTGAGGTTTAAAGGGGTATCAACACCAAGTAGTTAATTAAGAACATTTAAATCTTGGTGGTTTAGATAGAAAATAATTGTATGATACATTGTGTGATGTTGGAAACAACCCCATTGATGAAGCGGGACCTTCGGACCGTGGTGATTTCTACTTCTCTTGAGGTAGGAGGGGGTAACATTTCTGAATGCATGATTTTATCCATTATTGTGTGTATGTATGGATGTGTTTCTATAATTTAGCTTGAATGGATGTCTTGATGTTTATGTGAATTGGAATGCATTTAGAATGAATTGTATTGTGTGGCAAATGTTGTTGGGATGATAACTATGATGTTGAATTTGATTCATGGTAATGTGACTTATTTGTGAATGGCATTAAGACCATGATTGAAATAATTGTAATTGTGTTGGACATCCCATGACATGTAATTTGATGAATAATGATTGCCACTAACTATCTATATGAGTGAAATCCAATGATAAATGGTAATGGTTGAGAATGATAAGGATATTGAATTTCATTAAGTATTGGTGGTGAGTTGTTGATTGTGGAGTGGCATTTTAGGATGCATAGTGTGAGAAATGCATTGATTGGCATTTGTATCCATGGCATATTATACGTTGTCTATGTTGAATGTTAGGGGTTCCAATAGGCGGGCCCAGTGGGAGGGTGACCTAGTGCACGGGGTAAAAATTATTGTTGTTCCCTAGTGATTCTTGGAATCACGAAGCTGTCCATAGTTCGGTGGTGAGGCACCCTATGTGGCGAGCTTAGTGGGTGGGCAGCTCTGTGATGAGCAAATGACCTCAGTGTCCCTAGGGGGCATGGCTCTCTCGATGTGTGTGTTTGAGAGGGGCCCGTTACACTTTTGGCAAGTGAGGCCATGTTGTTGATCAACAAGTCATAAGGTGACTACTGCTACATATAGGCTATAGCAGTTTGGTACCAGTAAAAAAGGTAATGTTATGCATGCAATTAATGAGATAAGTATACACATTTACTACTGTAGTATGTTGTGCAAATATATATATATATATATATATATATGTATGTATTATCATAATGTATGATTTTAATTCATTTGGTAGATGTTACTCACCTCCTAGTTGCTATTTTTAAAAGGTTGATGTAGGTATGTTGGACATCCTACCCTTTTTGGAGGTTAAGAAACGGTGAAGGTAAATATGGAAGGAAAGCTTGTAAGCCTGGGCCGGCAATCTTTTGTAAAGCACATGATATGTGTATATGCCTATTTTGTACATGAATATTGAATGATGTTAGGTATTCATTGAGGGTCATTTATGAAAATTAGGCCTATGTGTTTTGGAAGGCTAACTTTTTGTTGTGACCTTAACAATAGTTGATGTTCATTGTGATACAATGATTTTCATGTTGCATTGATGAATGAATATTAATGATGAAATTTTTATAGCCAATTGATGGCATTGATGCTTATGTTGATGGAAATCCATGGATGGATGAATTGTTCAAAGTGTGAGGTTATGTTCATAATGTTTATGCATAATTAGAGAATTGATAGGGCCATATAGAGTTTTAAGAGGTTAGGATGCCTCTGAATAGTTTCGATGGTGCCCATGCATGATTTAGAACTTGTAGAAACTGGAATGGGCCAATTCCATTAAGAATTGACCCTTGAGTTGCATAAAAATGCTTTAAAATGGGATGAACATGTTTCTACGCATAAGTCTCTCATTTTTGGGAATTTTTAAGTGCGGCGAGTGGCTACACGTCATAAATGGTGTATATTAGGTGGTGTCAAAATTTGGCAGTGATTGGATTTCATATGAAACAATTTGGGTGGTTAGAAGTTGGAATTTGGTGTATTTTCTACATTCTCTAGCAGTTTGCTATCATGAATTGATTCATGACTTGGCTTGAATTGATTCATGAGCTACTGGATTTGTATGAATCGATTCATGATTCCTTTTGAATCAATTCATGAGCTACTGGATTTGCATGAATCGATTCATGAATTACCTTGAATCGATTCATGACCTACTAACTTCCACGGTGGTGTTTTCTAGAATTCCCTAAATCAATTCACATAACTCCTTGAATCGATTCAGAGCTTACTGCCTCACATGAATCGATTCACACAAGGCTTGAATCAATTCATGGGCTTCTGTTTTATTGTTTTGGATTCCCAATTCGCATGAATTGATTCATGACTGGCTCAAATCGATTCATGGCTTGTTATTTGTCTATTTTCCTTAAGTTTTGATGCTTGCTTGTTTATTTGCTTCATGGAACGCTTATGCAACTGAACGTACACATTTTTAATAAATTTTAACCATCAATTTAGGTATCCTTGAATCTCTTCTTTGACCCATTCATACTCTCGAATTAATTTGTACGTTCCGTAGCTCCTTGAATGATGATTATGTAATTGATTACCTAGGGAGGACTTTTGTTTTAAACCACATACCTTCTCATATCATCATATATGGGATAGGTCTTTAAAAAGGTCTGGGGTAAATTATTGAAGTTATATTTTTTGGTGTTTTGCATCCCTTGTTCATTTTTGAAATCACGAAAAATTTATCCTCACTTTTGATACCTAATTATTAATATCTTTAATATTATTTACCGGATTAAGGGCCACAGACGGGAATTCAATTCATGTAAAAGTGATGACCTAGAAGATTTAAATGTTGTGACGATCTTAAATGATAGCGTGTGGTGTGATAGGGTCATTGATTAGCGGGTTGAAGTACTTGATTGACAATATTATGACTATACTATGTTGATGGAATTGATGTGTGGCTGAATGTATGTGTGTGATGTTGTTATGTTATGAATAAATGAAATGAAGTGGGATGATGAGATTTGATTGATGTAGATTATTTGATGAGAATATGCTGGTAGCGATAATGGAATATAATTATGGAATTACCTAATGATTGTTGTGTGTTTTGATGAGCCCAATTATGTGAATGGGCATATGTGATGCTAACCTTCTGATTGAAAATAGACTGTGAATTGTATGAAATTGGATTAATGAATAAAATTGATGAGAATGAAATATGAAATGAAAAAGGAGTAAAATTTTGGTAGGGTCCAAGAGAAGGATTTGAATAAATACAATTTTTGAGTTTGTGATGAACATGCATGGTGCCTTTACCCCTGTTTGGCTTTTGATGATTTGAGGATTGTGATGATGGGTTTGATGGTACCTTGGCTGAGACGCCCCAAAAATGAGGGTAAAGTTTTCGCATTTTATAAATCATTATTTGACACAGAGTGGTGAAACTTTAATTCAACACCCTGGATCAATAAGGAACCTATCTCATATATGAAGATATGAGATGGTGGAATTTAAAATGAACCATGAGAAATTCTCAATTAAAAATAGCAGAAAGATCATTTGAATTGATGTTGTATGATTGGATTTAAAGAGAGTGGATTTCATGAGATTTAATGGTTCATAATATGTTAAATATACTTGTAAGATGATGCAAGAAGAAACCTTGATGCAAAGGAAAACCAAAATAATTGAAGCAAAAGCATTTGAAGGGATCAGGGGCATCTCGCTTAAGCGGATGCCCTACTCCCTTGAGCGAGTTCCAGTAGCCACACCTGGGCGAGCCAGCGAATACGCTTGAGTGAAGAGAGCAATGCGCATCAGGTACCCATCTTGCTTGAGCAAGATCACTCCAGTAGCTAAATGGTTCCCCTTCGCTTGGGCGAGACATCCCCGCCTAAGCGAAATTACTCCAGTATCCGTCCTCGCTTGCTTGAGCGAGCCACCATTCACTGGCCATTCGCTCGGGCGAAAATAGTCCAGTAACATTCCATCACGCGCTCGCTCGGGCGAGGCCCTGCCCGCCTGAGCGAAATGTAGCCAGTAGCCACACCTCTGATACAAGAGGATCTCGCTTGAACGAGTTATGCAGAAAACGCAGGAAACCTGGAAATTTTACACAACCTGCAAACCTCATTCACATCACCATCAATTTTTGGCCTATTTTAACATATCAAATACAGTCATTCATACATCTCATAGCCGATCATTTGATCATACATATCCAATTCAATCCTTATCCATCAATGCATGATATTTGAATCATTTTCACATAAACTTCATAAATTACTGTAAGTTGTAAAATACTTCATTCATTCATAGGATTCAATATGAACCAATCATCATAATTCATCCACATACATCATCTAGGTCATTAAGGAAAATTGGCCAAACACACCAAGGTCTAATTTTGTACATGACCCTCAAAATCATCATACTATAATCTAGGTGACAAAATAAGCATACATATACACTATATGCTATACAAAAATCTAGATTTGCCGGCCAAGGCACTTTCGATACATCTATTTACCACCTTCATCAAAATATACTTCAAAAGAGATTCACTTCCCCCATGAATGTCCTGCATCACAAATCTAAAAAGTAGACAACATGGGAGAGTGAGTCATACATTACAAAAGAATAAATATGAATACCATGTGATTATGTACATATGCATCAAAATCATGTATACTTTGCACACACATATCATTCATCATCTCATTCGTCATCATAGTACTCTCATTCATGTATCACAATCAACATTGTAGATTAAGCAAAGTATATGAGCATACACATAATCAAGTCCTTCAATAAATTGGACTATTACACACCTCATCATTTTACACAATTTATTATTTGGTATTCACATCTTTTATGTTGCCATAATACATTTTCTCATCCTCAACACAACCATCATCATATCTCATCACCTTTGGCATACTTCCTTGCTATATGCAAATGCTCTTAAGCTAATGCATATGCACAACGGAGTATTTCAACAATTGTAGATCTGACTATGGGAATATAAACACCAATTATGGGATTCAAATATGATCATCTAACCATACCCTTACTGCAGTAGTAAAATGTGTTCACTTATCATCAAATTGCATGCATTTTCGTTAATCTTTTACTGGTACCAAACCACATCGCCCATAGTGCAACACCTGGCCATTTTCACCATGACCGCAGTAAACAACATAATCAATAACATAAGGTGTTGCGGGCCAACCATGAATCATATCATGGCAGCTGTGATCCCAAGGACCACCGGGGACACCTGCTCATCAAGAGCCACCCCCACAAGGGTCAACCACATGTGGCTCCCCATAGCACAATATGGGTAGCTTTGTGACTTACACACTGAGTCACAGGGGAAATAATAAGTTGCTCATACAGAGAGTCGCCCTTCCACTGGGCCAACCGGGGGAATCCCCTAAAATTCTAACACCGGCAGCTATGCAGTATGCCATGGACGCAAATGCCAATCATATACATTTCTCACTCTATGCATCCTAATCATGCCACTCATTAATCATCATTATCATCAACACCAACATCACCACAAGGCTTTTAGTGGATTTATTATCGTTGGTTATTGCCATTGGTTTAAGTTTTTGTGTGGCATTATCAATAATTCTCATTAACATAATTCAGTTCCTTCATCAATCACAATGACATCAATCTTTTATTATCAATCAATGTATGCTATTCGTTCACACCATTCTCATTCAATCATCAATAACATTCATTCCACATTCATGGTGGATGTAAACACAACATCATATGCAAGGCTTACACTTGCCAAACAATTTAACACCACCATATAGCATACCTCTTATATTCTAAATGCACAAATGCAAGTTGCCAAACATCATCACCAACATCATACTCAACATTACAATTCATCATAACATTGCAAGCAAGGCAAACATGCATATGATCACATATGAAAATCAAATATTATTCAATTCATGCATTTAGAACATAAAGACTCCTCTCTTACCTCAAGAGAAGAATTCCGATTGGTACGACGTTCCTGCCTCGTCATTTGGAATGGATCCTACATTAACATACATGTAAAATCCCAATCAATCAACTATTCAAAACATGATTTAAGACTCTAGTCATTACTCATTACATCTACGATTTTATGACATGAATAAAACATGTCATGGGCACTATTTCCTCTATTGGTTAGGTTTCGGGAATTCCTTCCCATCAACCCACATTCTCTATATTAAAGGTTACAAGGTAACTTTTAAGCCCAAAATCCACAATACTCCATTTATCAACACCCATATTCATCAATATCATGTATTCCATCTTAAAACATATTCTTGAGTCAACATTAATCATTTTCCCTAAATTCTTATAGTTAGGGTTTCACCATAACCCAACAACATCATAAATAATTATCAATCTCCCTCATCTACCAACATGAATTTCATGTACCCATAACAACCCATCATAAATGTTATATTAACAACACCCCAACTTAGGTTTCCACATTAAATGCCTCTCCTAACAACCCATAAATACATTAAATGCTCACCCAACACCAAAAACCCAAAACCTAGGGTTTATACTCTTGAAAATGACAAGGAACTTACCTCTAGAGTGGAAAAGAGTGAGTCTTCAAGGGAGAGGGAGTTGAACACGAAAATAGAAGAGAATGAGGGAGAATCTCCAAGCTTTAAACTCTTCTATTGCCAATAGGGAAAACAAAAATGAGAAGGGGAGGATGGGTGCAACACTTTGGCTTAGGTTTAGGGAGGAAAAGAGGTGAAGAGAATAGGAGAAGAAGAAGAAGAAGGTGAATGTTTGGTGTTTTAGAAGAAGAAGCAGCATGAATTGCAAAAGGAGAAAGGGGTTTAGTGTTTTAATTTTTGACCCCCTATTAAAATTTCTTTGTTTTTCAACAAACAGGATCTCCGTTTGGGCTCAATACTTGATATAAAAATTATTCTGAATACATATTTAGACTCCCAATAATATTCCAAACAACCCTGACCAATATCATCTCAACCAGAGATACTTGGTTTGACACCCATATTTTATTCGGGTCAGTTTTTAGCTTATTCGACTCCAATAAATTATGAATAATCCCCAAGAATCTTAATTTAATTATTTCCAATATTTTGGGATATTAAATAACCCACATACAACTATTTAATATTTATTTTCTTAATTAATCCTTTATTTTAAAATTTAGGGTGTTACAGTTATCCACCCCACCAAAAAGAAAATTTTATCCTTGAAATTTAACATTTCTTGCATCATCTTACAAGTATATTTAACATATTATGAACCATTAAATCTCATGAAATCTACTCTCTTTAAATTCAATCATACAACATCAATTCAAATGATCTTTCCGATGTTTTTAATTGAGAATTTCTCATGGTTCATTTTTAAATTCCACCATCTCATATCTTCATATATGAGATAGGTTCCTTATTGATCCAGGGTGTTGAATTAAAGTTTCACCACTTTATTTCTGTGTCAAATAATGATTTATAAAACACAAAAAATTTACCCCCATTTTTGGGGCGTCTCAACCTGGTATCAGATCATTTGTTGTTCTTTGATGAGTACTTGATGAATGTTATGCAAGCAATTATTGTTTATGATCAGATTATGTGAGTTGTATTTGATTGAGTTAAGGATTTCTTTGATTGAATTGTGGTTGTTTGTCATTGAATTGAGAATGATATGCTTGTTGCTTAAGTCCGACCAAGATTCCTTACATTATTTACCTTCAATAATGAATATGTTGTGATTATGTTTTAAGATTGACATGATTATGTGATGTGATGCATAATGGATTAATGAATGTTGAAACCTTTAGATTTATAGGTTAAAAATTAATTGTTTGGTGTGGTTTACTCATGTGTGAACCATGTTTCAATGAATAAGCTTGAAATATGGCTAGTAGACCTAATCGTGAGGTTGCTGTTATGGTAAATGCCTTGAATCGCTTTGTTGATCTCTTGGAAAGACAAGGCCAATTGAATGTGGGACAAGGTGCCCAAGGTCTTGATCTATTTCTTAAGAGAAAACCTTCTAAATTTCATGGAGGTTATAAGCTTGAGGATGCCTATGCGTGGATTAATGATTTGGAGAGGATTTATGCTAGCTTCGAGTGTTCTGAAGCACAAAAGGTGGAATATGTGGTCTTTATGGTCCATGATGAAGCGGAAGCATGGTGGCATCTTACTAGGAGGTGCATGATATCTGCTGATATTCCTTGGTTTGGGAAAACTTCAAGGTTGAATTCTTGAAGAAATATTTTCCGGAGAGCTATAAAAGCAAGAAAAAGCTTGAGTTCATGGAGCTTAAGCAAGGTGATATGACCGTGGAGGAGTATGCCTCCAAGTTTGAAGAGCTTTATGCCTTTTATCCGCCTTATCAACAAGAGGGTACCGAGGCTTCAAAGTGTGTGAAGTTTGAAAATGGTTTGAGGCTCGAAATCAAGCCGGCTATTCAGCATCAAGACATAAGAAGCTTTCCGACGCTTGTGAATAAGTGTCGCATTTATGAAGAGGATGATGTGACTCCTTTGAGTTATGGAAAGCATGAGCCCAAGTTGAAGGGGGAATTCTCTAATTTCAAGAGTTATGGTCAATTCAAGAAGAAAAAATTCTTTTGTGATGGATCTTCCAATACAAGAGGACGTGGTGGACCAAGAGGTGGTTATGGAGTTGGTAACCAAGGTTGTGGCAATGTTCAAGGCCTTACT
Source organism: Clitoria ternatea (assembly GCA_037962975.1). Classification (NCBI taxonomy): domain Eukaryota; kingdom Viridiplantae; phylum Streptophyta; class Magnoliopsida; order Fabales; family Fabaceae; genus Clitoria; species Clitoria ternatea. Next base: position 48,850,484 of record CM075673.1, read on the forward strand.
TGTTTCATGTGTAGAGCTAATCACTTGGCAAGAGATTGTCCTCGAGATGATGTAGTGTGCTACCAATGCAATCAACCGGGGTATATCCGCCCTAAATTTCCATTGAATGCAAGGAATGTAAATATTGATACCCTTGCTCGTGTGAACCCTAATGGTAACCATGGAGGCCATGGCGGCTTTGGAGGTCGTAGTCGTGGAAATGGTAATGGTCATAATGGTGGCCGCAATGGTGGCCGTGGTGGAAACCATAATGGTGGAAGAAATGGAAATGGTCGAGGCAATGGCCATGGTAGAAGAAATGGCAACCATAATGGTGGTGATCAACCACAAACAGCTAGAAGAGTCTTTGCCATTACCGGTGAAGAAGCCGCACAAGCTGAAGATCTTGTTCGTGGTGAGTGTGAAACCCTTGGCACTATGGTATATATTATATTTGATTCTGGTGCTACGCATTCATTTATTTCCAAGGATTGTGTGAGGCACTTGAAGGTGTCTGTTTGCATGATGAAAGGCTTCATATTGGTGACTACATCGACCGGTGCTTGTTTGAGATGAGTGACTTGATAAGTCTTGAAAAGACTTAATTATTTTACCTTTAATTTAACTTAATCCATTAAATATTGTTTAGTTTGGCATCACTATTTAATAAATTGTCATTAATTCTGGTTTTATTTATTTATTTCAAAAGTGTTTAAATTATGCAAGAAAATGATTAAAAATAATAATTAGTTAAGGAAATTTGTTTATTTATAAATTCATTAACCCGACGTACATACGCTGGACAGCTAGCGTACAAACGCTAGGCAATTATTTGTTTGCATGTGCAGGTGCAGTTCATGCTCGAGCTTGACAAGTTCACACTTAAGCTTGACAACCATGCAAATCTACGTACAAAGAAAGGAAATCAAAACTTGCAGTATAAAACACGATCACGCCCAAGCTTCCCCACTCACGCTCAAGCGTGAAGACATAGTGCAGTGAATAAAACGATCATGCTCAAGCGCGAGTCCATCACGCTCAAGTGTGATTCTGTTGCCCAGTTTGTTATTTTTCCCTCCAAATGAAGCGCTGCACTATTGCTGTTCTTGTTTTGCTGTTGTACATTAGTAACTTAAGTATTAAGTTGTAATTATTTATTTATTTGTAATTATGTATTTAGATTAGTTAGTTTAATTATTGATTAAGTTTCCTTTCTAATTAATTTAGTTAGTTAGTTAGTTAGATGCCTATATATATATTTGTACATAAGAGAGAGAACACACAGAAGCAATATATGATTCATTTTCTCATTTCCAATCTCTCTCTAATTCTTTTCTCTCTCTAAATTCTCTCATCCATGTCTCTTCATATTCCTTCAACAGAATCCATTCCCATGGGTTTCTAAACCCCTAGGGTTGGGATTGCTGAAGCTTTCGATGGAATCTTGAAGCTGCATTGAGGAAATTATCTTCTGAAGTAAGAGGAGAACAAGCTGAGAAGTGGATCTACTCTGCTGAATTGACAAATTCAGATCCAAATGAAGAATCTCACCAGTGAGGAATCATGGTTGAGGCTTAGGTAACTTCCAGCTTCCTAACTAATTCAGGCCTAGTAATTAGGTGAATAGTTAGGGTTCAACCCCCAATTTCGCATTGGATTTCTCTGTTACTGAACACCTAAAGGATTAGGGTTTAATGCTTAGGAATTAGTGTTAGTCACCTAAGGGATTAGGGCTTAACCATCTGTGAATTGTCCTCTTGTATCTAAAGCTTAATTGAACCTCGATTGCATGTTCCTTGATGAAGTTCTACGCTGAAGTAATCCTAACCTATTTTCCATCACATTTCATCTTCTATATTGTTTCTGAAAATACAAAAACATAGAAAATATAAAACAACAAAAACAGAATGAATTGTATCTGCTAGCGTTGGTTCAGCTTTTACTAGTCTAAGATTACGGTAATTACCACAATCCTTGTGGGAATGATCAAATATATTACAAATTTAATGATTGGTGTGCTTGCCAAAAGAAAATAAATCCTCTGAGAGTCACACAATAAGTCGATAATAATTCATGATTTTCACACCAAGTTAATGGCTCCGGATTTGTTGCATCAAGTTAATGGCGCCGTTGCCGGGGATTGTTGTGTAATATCAACAATCCTTGGACCAGTACTAGACTGAACCATTTAATTTTGTTTTTGCATTTAGTAGCAGTTTAATTTTCGTTTGTAGTATAGCAGTAGTTTGTGTGTGGCAGTAGCTTTGAATTGTTTGTGTCTAACATTTGGTGTACGCAGTCAAGGAACAGAGAAGAGCAATTCTTCTTTGATCCTGATATTGATTTGTTAGAGCGTAAGCTTAGAAAGGAGAAAAAGCAAAAAGAACAGCAAGAAATGGAACAGAGGAGAGTTACACTAGGTGACTACTCTAGACCTACTAAAGAAGGATCGCAATCTAGCATCCTTAGGCCTCCAATTGCAGCTAATAACTTTGAACTCAAACCGGCTTTGTTGCAGTTGGTTAGAAATGATCAATTCGGAGGAAGTGAGGTTGAGGATCCAAATTTACATCTAGCAACCTTCCTCCAAATCTGTGATTATGTAAAAATGAATAGAGTCCCTGAAGAGGCAATAAGACTGAGATTATTTCCTTTTTCTTTAAGGGACAGGGCTAAGGCTTGGTTGTAGAGCCAACCAAGATGTAGTATCTCTACTTGGGAGAATTTACAAAGAAAATTTCTGATTAAATATTTCCCTCCTTCTAAGTATGCCAAGTTACGCACTGAAATCACTTGTTTCCAGCAGAGAGAGGGTGAATCTCTAATGGAAGCATGGGATAGGTATAAAGAGAGTTTAAGGAAATATCCTCACCATAGGATTCCTGATGTACAGCAAGTTACCATATTCTATAATGGTGTAAGACCAGCAACTAGGGTCTTGATTGATGCCTCAGCTGGAGGTTCACTGACCACTAAAACAGTTGAAGAGGCTATAGACTTGATTGATGTTATGGCTTCAAATGAATGTTTAGTTAGTGAAAGGAGCCAAATCCCTAAGAGAGGGATATTAGAATTAGAAGCACAGGATGCTTATTTGGCTCAAAGTAAGTTGATGACTCAGGCTTTGGAGAAATTAAGTGTACAGATTTTAGAACTTCAAAAGCCTAGTCAAATTTGTATGATGAGTTATGATTTTTGTGGTGGAGATCATGAAAATGGCATATGTGATCCAAATGTTCCTGCTGAGCAAGTGAATTACATGGGGCAGCAACAATTTCAAAGGAATTATTCCTTTAATTCCTTTAATCCTAACTATAGGAATTACCCCAATTTTTCATGGCAGAAAGGTCCACATTTGAATCAAAACATGGCATAAAATCAAATCACAAATAGACAACAATCTCTTCCCTCTCCCTCTAAAGAAAAATCTGAACTTGAGAATGTACTATCTTAATTCATTTAGGCCACTCAGGCCAGCTTTAAAAATCAAGAAGCATCCATTCAAAATTTAGAAAATCAGGTTGGACAGCTATCAAAACAATCAACTGAGAGACAATCAGGCAATTTTCCTGGAGAAACTGAGGTAAATCCTAGGGAACATTGCAAGGCGATAACTACTAGGAGTGGGAAAACTCTTCTCCCACCTCCAAGTCATGAAGTGAGTTTAGAAAAAGAAACAACTAAAGAAATAGAGCGGGAAAGTGAGCAAGCTGTTGATAAAACTGAAAATAAAGTATAAACAGAAATAGAAAAAGAAAATCAAGTCCATCAAAAGAAAAAGAAAAAGATTGATTTGATCTTGGAGGAAGCTGTCAAGCTAACTCCTGAGAAATTAAAGAATGCTCCATTTCCACATAGATTTAAGAAACAAATAGAGGAGCAAAAGTTTGCTAAGTTCTTAGATGTGTTTAAAAAGCTTCACATAAATATTCCCTTTGCTGAGGCATTGCAAGAGATGCCTTCATATGCTAAATTCTTGAAAGAACTTCTGTCTAATAAGAGAAAACTTAAAGGAGATGAGATGATTGCACTCACTCAAGAGTGAAGTGCAATTATTCAGAAGAAACTCCCTCAAAAGCTGGAAGATCCAGGCTCTTTTACAATACCTTCTGCAATAGGGGATGTTCATGTAGGAAGTGCCTTATGTGATCTAGGAGCTAGTATAAACTTGATGCCTTTGTCCTTAATGAGGAAGTTAGGAATTAATGACCTGCAACCAACTCGCATGTCTTTGCAGTTGGCTGATAGGTCTATCAAATATCCTCATGGGATGCTGGAAGATCTATTAGTTAAGGTAGACAAATTCATCTTCCTAGCTGATTTTGTAGTTTTGGATATGGAAGCTGATAGAAAAATTCCTTTGATTTTAGGAAGACCCTTCTTAGCTACCGGTAGAGCTTTAATTAATGTAGAGAAGGGAGAACTCATACTGAGAGTTCAAGAGGAGCAGGTAACTTTTAATGTCTTTAATGCTATAAAACATCTAGTTGAGAAAATGGATTGTTTTATGATTGAAGAAATTAAAGGTTATAAGACTCCTATGCTGTTAGAAACTGAAGAAGAGGTTTTACAAGCCTTTCTTGAGGATGATTTTGACTCTGAGACTTGTTATTCAAGTGGCCTCAATACTCAAGAGGGGGGGTGAATTGAGTTTTTAAAACTTTTAGTTGGAATGCCTTTGAGCTTGATTCTTATGTTCAAATTCACAAGATTATGCAAGTGAAATCAAGTTTAATGAAATGTGCAAGGCAAAACAAAGGTAAATATAGCTAAGACAATTTGACAAACACTTGGTGTGCAGTATTCAAAGTTTACCAAATTAAACAAGTTTAAGTATGCAAGCCACAATCAATCAACACAAGCCAATTAGACACAGTATATAAAAGTAAAAGAGTAGGGAAGAGGAGCTTGCAAACCGATTTAACGAGTTCCACCAATCCGGTGTACGTCTCGCCTCTAAGCAACCCACTTAGAGGATTTCCACTATTGTAGACTAGAGATACAACTTTCAGCAATTGCGGCTTCCTAGTGTCCCACACTCAAGAACCCAATCCTCACAAGTATAAGGGCCACCCACCCAATCTCTCAATCTCACAATATCCCAAAGGTTGAACCCCAACCTTTGTAACCACTCAACCTAGAGTGAACTTTGGTGTTTTGTGTAGTGTTTACAAACAAGTGACTCTCTCAATAGAGTGGATGTACAAGTGAAAGTTCTCTCAAATCTATAACTCTCAAGAAGAGAGAATACACAAATGAAATTCAGAATATACAAGAGTAAGGGCTTACTAAGCACAAGAGTAAGTAAAGATTGATAACTTGTTGTTGTGTGTTGTTGTGCTTGAGTTCCTCTTGCATTTATAGAGTCATTTGAGAGCTTGGTGAGTGCCTTGGTCTTCCTAGCCGTTGTACATAGTGGGTGTCTGAAGGAATGGTGGAGAAATATGCTGGTTTCCCACTAATATGCGTTTTCCCACTAACGTAATCGATTATGCTTTAAGTTGTATCGATTACACTTTGAATTTTTCTTCTATGCTCGATATGTAATCGATTAGTTTCCTTTGCCTAATCGATCAGCTTCAAGTCAGAAGCTTAGTAATCGATTAAACTTTGCCTTGTAGTCGATTAGAAGTGATACCTGATGCATTTAATTTGGCTTCGCAGCTTCGTAATCGATTATATATACATAGTAATCGATTAGCTTAATTCCAGTAACCTTCTAATCGATTGTCTGAATTCTCTTAATCGATTAGCTGTTATACCTGATACTTTTAATGCCATTTTTGGTTTTGGTAATCGATTAAACTATGCATGTAATCGATTATCTTAATTCCAGTAGCTCTGTAATCGATTATTTGAAATGTTGTAATCGATTAGCTTAATGTCCTGATGCAATTATTCCAAAGCAGAAGCTGCCTAATCGATTAAATGAGGCTTCCTAATCGATTAGCTTCGTGTCTGATTACGTATCTTTGTTTTTGCAAGGAGTTCTTCAAGAGTGCTTTGTCATTATCAAAATCCTTGAATCCTGTAATCACATTCAAAACATATTCTCCCCCTTTTTGATGATGACAACAATGTTCATCTCTTGAGGGTTGTTAGTTGAAACAACAATCTTTATCTCTAATTTTGTTTATGCAACAACATTTGAATTCTGCATAAAATCCTTATCTCTTAATCAAATTTTCAGAGTCTGCCTTATCTTTTAAATGAAATATATTTAGATTACAAGTTATCTCTTAAATGCATTATCTTTTTAAACAACTAAGGCTCCCCCTATATTTAAGAATATATGCCTTTTGGAGCTTTTGGAGATTATACCAGATAATTAAGCATTTTTAACAGTCAAAAAACTCAGATGAACACAAACATACTTATTGCTTCTCCCCCTTTGTAATCATCAAAAACAAATAAAGCATTGATAGTCATATGAAGAAAGACAAATTTTATTCATGAAGTACTGAAGGGAAATTACATTAAGGAAATGATAAAAAAACTGAAGCAGAAAAAAAACAGAAAGCACAATGATCAAAACATAAAAACGGATCTAGTTATCCGGGTTAAAAAATCTAAGTTCAGAGATTTGATGCGACAGCTCCTCATAACGCTGTTGCATCAGCTCAAAATGTTGCTGCTCAGTCATGGAGAACTCTTGAAGAGTTTTCAAGACGGTCGAAGCGGCGATCAAGGTGAGCATAGAGAGACGCAAATGGGTCAGTAGGGGCAGAAGATGAAGCTTGAGTTGCAGGAGGAGGTGGGGCTGGTTCATCAGCAGGAGCTTCAAAGGGAATGTTGGCATTAATGCCTTCCATTCATGAGTACCATGCTCCATTTAGAAAAACAATACCCATCTTGGTTAGGTGGTGAGTGCCAATGCAGGCTTTTGGAGGCACTTTTTCTGACAACTCTCCAGCCAAGTCTACCCCATAATGTTTGAAGATTTTGGTGAGTAGAATGGCGTATGGAAGCTTTTGTTGATCTTTTGCATGGCGCATGTGGAACTTGACCAGTTGAACCCAGTTTATCTCTTTGTGGTTCAGCATAGCCCACATTAAGAGGACATCATCCCTTTCCACCAAAGCATAGTTCCCACCACGGGGCACCAACATCTTGACCAGAAAAAAATGTAGGAGTCGGTTATTCATGGTCAGATGTCCCACCAGCTTTTGATTGCTCCTTGGTCGATCAGCCTTCCACAAGGATTGACGAGCAGTTAGAGCATTGAAGCCCCATTCATCTTCAGGTTCTCCTCCGTCAAAATCTGCATTGTTAAGTGGCAGCATAGAGATTTCTGCAAACTAGGCGTTAGTGAGCTTGATGGTCACATTTTTGACCTTTGATTCGACCATCCCATTGACAAGTTTGAGATTGCAGTAGAAAACTCGAATGAGTTCAGGATAATATTGCTCTTCCTTAAGGGTGAGGAAGGGAAAAAAGTTGTAGTGGTGGAGGCATTAGGAAAAGGTGAGGCTATGGTTATCAAATGTTTCAGCAATGGTGTAGTGGGGGGTCATGATATCTTTTTCAGAGAAATTATTAACGAAGTTGTGAAGGTCTCTAGGAGATGAGAAGAACCTAGAGAAGTCTAGGGGGTTGTTGGCTTGGGCCATGGAGGACCTAGCTCTCTTGACTGTGCGGGAGGAAGCCATTGTCAAGGAATGTTGAGAAAAAGGATGAAGAGAGGAGGAGAGTTCTTGAGAACTTTGAGAGATTTGAAGAGGAAGGAGGTAGTGTGAGATGAGAGGCTGAAGAGAGGGGTATTTATAGAGAAGGATTAGGTTTAGAAAGGAGGGAGATAAGTTAAAAGATGGGGGGAAGTCGAGCAGTCCTCGGGAATCCACGTTTGACTGTTGGAGTTCCGATGCTAATCGATTACGAGGATAAGGTAATCGATTAGATAACTGTTTCTGGGGAATTAGAATCGTTTTGCACAGAGGGTAATCGATTATGGCAGTTGAGTAATCGATTAGTGAAGAAACAGAAGCGTCATAATCGATTGAGATAGTCTGGTAATCGATTAATGGGAAGATGAAACATTTTGGACCTGAAATAGAGGCTTTGTAATCGATTATGGATCAAGAGGTAATCGATTATGCATAAAACAGAAACATTATAATCGATTAGATATCAATGAGTAATCGATTATCAACGAAACAGAGGCTTATTAATCGATTAAGAGGTGCTATGTAATCGATTATATGGTCCAAAAATTCATAACTTTTGCAGTTTTTACACAGGAAGGTTGTAATTTCAATGAATCATACCACAGATAGTAAACAACTCATATAAACATGCTATACAACAATGTTTTTATCAAAATACTTCATCATTCAAACACAATTGATCATGTCAAGAATTCCCAATTCTCTCCTAATGTGGATGAATTGCTCTTTCGCTAATGGTTTGGTGAATATGTCTGCTAATTGTTTGGAGGTTTCAACATGTTCAAGCACACAATCACCCTTTAAAACATGGTCTCTAATAAAATGATGTCTTATTTCAATATGTTTAGTCCTAGAATGCATAACAGGATTCTTTGAGATATTGATAGCACTAGTATTATCACACTTAAGAGGCACATGGTCTAATGCAACTCCAAAGTCTAGAAGTTGTTGTCTCATCCAAAGGATTTGAGCATAACAACTACCAGCTACAACATATTCTGCCTCAGCTGTGGATAAAGCAACACTTACTTGCTTCTTGCTATGCCAAGAAACAAGGGAACTACCAAGTAAATGACATGTGCCACTCGTACTCTTTCTATCAAGTTTACAACCAGCAAAGTCAGAATCAGAATATCCTATGAGAATACATTCAACGCCTTTGGGATACCATAAACCAACATTTTGAGTACCCACAAGATATTTCAAAATTCTTTTCACAGCAGTGAGATGTGATTCTTTAGGACATGCTTGATATCTAGCACACATGTACACAGCAAACATAATATCAGGTCTACTAGCTGTTAAGTAAAGTAAAGAGCCAATCATACCTCGGTATTTAGTTATTTCAACATCCTTACCCTTCTCATCTTTGTCTAGGTAGCAAGATGTACTCATGGGTGTAGCCATTTCATTTGCTTTGTCCATTTCAAACCTTTTGAGCAGTTCTTTTCAATATTTTGTTTGACTAATGAACGTTCCCTCATTAGTTTGTTTGATTTGTAATCCAAGGAAGAAGGTGAGTTCTCCCATCATGGACATTTCAAATTCATCTTGCATAATCTTGGCAAACTCTTGACAAAGCATTTCATTAGTAGCACCAAATATTATGTCATCAACATAAACTTGTACCAAAAGAATATCATTATTTTTGCGCTTTATAAACAGTGTAGTATCAACCTTACCTCTTTCGAAATTATTTTCTAAAAGAAATTTGCTTAGTCTTTCATACCAAGCTCTTGGAGCTTGTTTCAAGCCATATAAAGCTTTTCTCAATTTAAAAACATGGTTTGGAAATTTATGATTTTCAAAACCGGGAGGTTGATCTACATAGACTTCTTCTTGAATATAACCATTTAGAAAAGCTCTTTTGACATCCATTTGATAAAGCTTAAAATCCATACAACAAGCAAAAGCTAATAGTAATCTTATGGCTTCTAATCTAGCTACGGGAGCATATGTTTCTTCATAGTCTATCCCTTCTTCTTGATTATATCCTTTAGCAACTAATCTACATTTGTTTCTTGTTATTATGCCATTCTCATCTAGCTTATTTCTAAAAACCCATTTTGTTCCTATTATTTGGTGATCATTGGGTCTTGGCACTAATTTCCAAACTTTATTTCTTTCAAATTGATTTAACTCTTCTTGCATTGCCAATATCCAATGTTCATCAATAATAGCTTCATCAATGTTTTTGGGTTCTATTTGAGATACAAACGCTAGGGGATTACAAGTATTTCTAATAGCATTTCGAGTACTTACACCTTGAGTCATTTCTCCTATGACTTTGTCTAATGGGTGATCCTTCAATGTGATCCATTGATGTGGTTCCTCATTTTGTGTTGTTTCTTCTTTCTTGTTGATTTCCTCCTCTTCATTCAAGTGCATTTCTTGAAGTGCACCTGCAAGATCATCAACATCTTCCTTTCTCGGAGGGTTATGGCTATTTTCATCAAATTTAACATGAATAGATTCTTCAATGGTATTTGTGCATTTGTTGAAGATTCGATAAGATTTACTAGATTGAGAGTATCCTAGGAAGATTGCTTCATCATCTTTAGCATCAAACTTACCTAGATTATCTTTCCCATTATTGAGCACAAAACATTTACATCCAAATATATGAAAGTATAAAATGTTGGGTTTTCTACCCTTGTAAAGTTCATAGGGGGTTTTCTTTAAGATAGGCCTTATTAAACATCTATTCATAACATGACAAGCGGTGTTTACCGCATCGGCCCAAAAATGTTTTGCAATATTGTTTTCATTTAACATGGTTTTAGCAAGCTCCACTAATGATCTGTTTTTCCTTTCTACTACTCCATTTTGTTGTGGAGTTCTAGGAGCTGAAAAATTATGATTTATACCATGTTTTTCGCAAAACTTTTCAAAAGATTGATTTTTGAATTCTCCCCCGTGATCAGTTCTAATGGATGTAATTTTTGAATTTTGCTCATTTTGGATAATCTTAACAAGTTTCTTGAATGCATGATATGCTTCATTCTTATGAGCAAGAAACAAGGTCCATGTATATCTAGAGTAGTCATCTACAATTACTAGACTATAGTAATTACCACCAAAGCTTTTGATTTTGGAAGGTCCAAAGAGATCCATGTGCAAAAGTTGTAAAGGCTTTTGGGTGGAAACAATATTTTTTGATTGAAAGGATGCCTTTACTTGTTTTCCCTTTTGACATGCATCACAAAATTTGTTTTCAAATTTAAGCTTTGGTAAACCAATTACTAATTCTTTAGAAACAAGTTTGTTCAAGTGGTCTACATGTATATGAGCTATTCTTCTATGCCATAACCAAGTTTCATCCTCTCTAGTCATGAAGCATTGTACATCATTTAAAGACAAGCTATCCATATCAATCATATAAATATTATCAATTCTTTGGCCTACAAACTTAACTTCCTTATTAGTCTTATGCTCAATTATGCAACAATTTGATTCAAACAAAACTCTATATCCTTTGTCACATAATTGACTAATGCTAAGTAAGTTATGTTTAAGACCTTCAACATACAACACATCACTAATAGAGGTAGAAGAATTCTTACCAATGTTTCCAATGCCTAGAATCCTTCCTTTGGTGTTGTCTCCATAGGTGACACTTCCTTTTCTTTTGGGAGTGAATGATGTAAACTTGCTTATGTCTCCCGTCATATGCTTTGAACACCCACTATCCAAATACCAATGGATGTTGCTTGCCTTGAAGCATACCTACAAAACAAAATCAATTTAGAGAACTAGGTACCCATTTTATGTTGGGTCCTTTAAGGTTAGCTTGTGGTAATGTCCCTTTGGGAACCCACACCTTTCTTATAACCTTTGGCCCTAATTTTCTAACATTGCAATTTGAAGAGTTATGACCTTTGAATCCACAATGGTTGCATTTCATAAAGGGCGAGGATGATTTCATAGGAGATACAAAGAAGTTCTTGTAATGGTTTTCCTTTTTAACAGAATTGTACCTTAAACCAGTTTTGTCAAACATGCATCTTTGATTTCCAAGTAGTACATTCAGATTATCTCTACCATTTGTAAACTTCTCTGAGGTTTTGTTTAGATCTAGGACTTTGTTTTCTAGATCAACACATTTCTTAGCAAAATCACACGGTTTATTCTTGGAGCATGTTTGAGCATTTTCCAATTCTTCTTTTAAGCATTCATTCTCTTTACAAACTTCCATAAGGTGCATCTCTAGAGTGTCACTAGTTTTTCTAGACATCTTAAGTCTATTGGATACTTTTACAAATTTATCATACAATTCCTCTAGAGCATCAAGTAATTCATCCTTATCTAAGTCATGGAAGTTTACCTCATCATTTTCTTCTTGGTGGTTGGCCATGAGGCAAAGGTTTGCTTCTTCATTTTCCGAGTCATCCGAGCTGCTTATCTCATTTTCATCCCAGGCTATATATGCTCTCCTTCTTCCTCTTTTCTCTTTGCCCTTTTTCTTGAGATTTGGGCAGTCCGCTTTGAAGTGCCCCTCCTTGCCACATTCAAAACAATGGGGTGAGGAAGAATTTTCTTTAGTGATAGGTTTCTTACTTGGGTTTTTGAAGCTTCTTTGGAAGCGTTTGCCTTTCATGAATTTCCCAAAGCGTTTCACAAATAGTCCAAACTCATCTTCTTCATCGAGTTCACTTCCAGATTCTTCTTCATTTATGGACGTGGCCTTGAGAGCAAGTCCCTTTTTCTTGGAAGATTTTTCTTCCTCTTCCGCCATCTTTAATTCTTTCAGTTCTTGTTCCTGTTCCTGCAACTTACCAAATAATGTGGCAAGGGACATCTCGTTTATGTTGGGAGATTGTTTGATGGCGGTAACTAGCGGTTGCCATTCTCTGTTAAGACTTTTCAACACTTTATGAATGATCTCTTTGTTAGTGTAAGTCTTTCCAAGTGTAATAAGTTGATTAATGATGAGAGTGAACCGTTTTTGCATATCAACAATTGATTCATGAGAGTTTAATCTAAAGCACTCATATTGACTAGTTAGTGTACTAATCTTAGAGTCTTTAACATCATTTGTGCCTTCATGGGTTACTTGAAGAGTATCCCATATTTCCTTGGCGGATTTTCAATTCATTATTCTAAAAAATTCATCTGGACCTAATGCCATAGTGATGAGATTTTTAGCCTTATAGCCATATTGTACTTTCTTTTCTTCATCACTAGACCATTCCTCCATAGGTTTTTCAACACTTTTATCATTGACAATATGCATGGGTGTATAAGGACCATTTTCAATGGCATTCCAAACTTTAAGATCAATAGAAGAATAAATATTTTCATTCTTTCTTTCCAAAAGGTATAGCCTTCTCCATTGAAAGCGGGAGGTCTGTTTATAGCACCACCCTCGGGAAAGAGGTTTTGAGAACTTGAGGCCATTTGTTCTCTTGAAGCTGTTAAGCTTATTTTACCAAGAGTCAAGCTCTGATACCACTTGTTATTCAAGTGGCCTCAATACTCAAGAGGGGGGGTGAATTGAGTTTTTAAAACTTTTAGTTGGAATGCCTTTGAGCTTGATTCTTATGTTCAAATTTACAAGATTATGCAAGTGAAATCAAGTTTAATGAAATGTGCAAGGCAAAACAAAGGTAAATATAGCTAAGACAATTTGACAAACACTTGGTGTGCAGTATTCAAAGTTTACCAAATTAAACAAGTTTAAGTATGCAAGCCACAATCAATCAACACAAGCCAATTAGACACAGTATATAAAAGTAAAAGAGTAGGGAAGAGGAGCTTGCAAACCGATTTAACGAGTTCCACCAATCCGATGTACGTCTCGCCTCTAAGCAACCCACTTAGAGGATTTCCACTATTGTAGACTAGAGATACAACTTTCAGCAATTACGGCTTCCTAGTGTCCCACACTCAAGAACCCAATCCTCACAAGTATAAGGGCCACCCACCCAATCTCTCAATCTCACAATATCCCAAAGATTGAACCCCAACCTTTGTAACCACTCAACCTAGAGTGAACTTTGGTGTTTTGTGTAGTGTTTACAAACAAGTGACTCTCTCAATAGAGTGGATGTACAAGTGAAAGTTCTCTCAAATCTATAACTCTCAAGAAGAGATAATACACAAATGAAATTCAGAATATACAAGAGTAAGGGCTTACTAAGCACAAGAGTAAGTAAAGATTGATAACTTGTTATTGTGTGTTGTTGTGCTTGAGTTCCTCTTGCATTTATAGAGTCATTTGAGAGCTTGGTGAGTGCCTTGGTCTTCCTAGCCGTTGTACATAGTGGGTGTCTGAAGGAATGGTGGAGAAATGTGCTGGTTTCCCACTAATATGCGTTTTCCCACTAACGTAATCGATTATGCTTTAAGCTGTAATCGATTACACTTTGAATTTTTCTTCTCTGCTCAATATGTAATCGATTAGTTTCCTTTGCCTAATCGATCAGCTTCAAGTCAGAAGCTTGGTAATCGATTGAACTTTGCCTTGTAGTCAATTAGAAGTGATACCTGATGCATTTAATTTGGCTTTGCAGCTTCGTAATCGATTATATATACATAGTAATCGATTAGCTTAATTCCAGTAACCTTCTAATCGATTGTCTGAATTCTCTTAATCGATTAGCTGTTATACCTGATACTTTTAATGCCATTTTTGGTTTTGGTAATAGATTAAACTATGCATGTAATCAATTATCATAATTCCAGTAGCTCTGTAATCGATTATTTGAAATGTTGTAATCGATTAGCTTAATGTCCTGATGCAATTATTCCAAAGCAGAAGCTACCTAATTGATTAAATGAGGCTTCCTAATCGATTAGCTTCGTGTCTGATTGCATATCTTTGTTTTTGCAAGGAGTTCTTCAAGAGTGCTTTGTCATTATCAAAATCCTTTAATCCTGTAATCACATTCAAAACACAAGACTGAGGAGTTAAATAACTCACATAATGAGTTACTGAACCTACTTGAAGTATTTGAAGTGGGTGATTTTGAAAATGAAAAGAAAAAAAAGTTAAATAATACTGAACTTGAGAAAGGTAAGGAGGTGTTTGAAGAAAAACATGATTTGAAACGTTTGCCTTCTCATTTGAAATATGTTTTCTTAGGAGATAATGAATCACATCCTATCATTAATGCTGAATTAAAAGATGAGGATGTAGAAAAATTGATAAGGGTTTTAAGAAAACATGAGTCTGCAATTGGTTGGAACATTTCTGATTTAAAGGGAATTAGTCTATCATTTTGTATGCATAAAATTTTGATGAAAGATCTATTCCCCTGTTGTTCAGCCACAAAGAAGATTAAACCCCATAACGAAAGAAGCTGTAAGGAAAGAGGTAGTTAAACTTCTTGATGCTAGGATTATCTATCCTATCTCGGACAGCGCTTGGATTAGTCCAGTCCAAGTGGTGCCTAAGAAAGGAGGGATGACCACTGTTAAAAATAAGGAAGGTGAAGTCATTGCCACTAGACCAACTACAGGTTGGAGAATGTGCATAGATTATAGAAGGCTTAATGACTCCACTAGAAAAGACCATTTTCCTTTGTTATTTGTAGATCAAATGCTTGACAGGCTGTCAGGTCATGAGTATTATTGCTTCCTTGATGGATATTTTGGTTACAACCAAATTGTGGTTGATCCAAAAGATCAAGAAAAGACAGCCCTCACTGATGCTGAAATCCTGAGCCATTAACTTGGTGCTGAAAATCTTAGTAAAACAAAATATGACTCTCGGATTTACACTTATGGCAAGCGCACCAGTCGTTAAAATTGTAGAATATTTGATCATCCCACAGGGATTGTGGTAAGTACCTCAATCTTTGGATTAGTACAAGCTGAACCAACACGAAATACAGGTAGTTCATTCGGTTTTTATGATTTTAATGTTTTCTAGTTGTTTTTGGTATTTTCAGAAACAGAGTTAAGATGAATGTGAAAAGTGATTAAAAGAAAGCAGGTCAGGATTGCTTCGGCTCACAATTTCCTCAAGAAACATGCAATTAAAGTATAATCGAACTTCACAATCTAGAGGACAATCCGCTTGTGGTTATTCCCTAATTCCTTAGGTGAAAAACACTAATCCTTAAGCAATGAACCTTAATTCCTTAAGTGCTCGATTAACCTAAGAATCTAATGCGAAATTGGAGGTTGAACTCTAACTATTCACCTAAATTGATTAGGCCTGAACTAGTTAGAAAGCTGGAAGTTACCTAAGCTTCAACCATGATTCCTCACTAGTGAAGTTCTTCATCAGTTCTGGATTTGTCAATCCAGCGATTCTGCTCCACTCCTCAGCTTGTTCGTCTCAGGATCTAGAAGCCGATCTCCTTGCTCACAGCTTCAAGACTCCATTGCTAACCTTCGCAATCCCAACCTTAGGGATTTAGAACTCCATTGACTTCGGTTCCATCGAAGGATTGTGGAACGTCATGGAGGAGAGGATTTAGAGAGAGAAAAATGTGTAGTGAGATGTTCGAAGTGTTTAATGAATGTTCTCTGTTCTGTTATTTCGTATCTGTGTATGTGTGTGTGTCTCTTACAGAATATGTACAACCTATATATATGCTTCTACCTAACTAACTAACTTAACTGATAACTTAGAAAACTTAAGTTAACGACTAAACTAACTAATTACATAGCCTACAGAATAATTAACTAATTACAGCTCAGCTCTTAACAGGATCCAGCTCAACCTTAGCTAATTTACAGCACAGCACCAGCTAAATAACAGCTCACTACTTAAATTACTAAGGGTGCATCAGTAGAGGAGAAGGCAATGGAAGTGGAAATAGTACTGCACCGAGTATGTTGTTGGAGGAAAGGAATAGTGTTTCCTCTACGCTTCAGCAACTGGGTTCTCGCTTGAACGGGTTAAACTCTCGCTTGAGCGAGCTCGGAATTGCACTACAGTGTTGCTTTCTCGCTTAAGCGTTATGGCGAAGCTTGGGCGAATGAATGATGTTTTGAGGTCACGCTTGAGCGTAGGCTTGCTTTACTTGAGCGAACTTTGACCCTCGCCCGAGCGAATTTAACTATCGCTTAAGCGAATTATCTTTTCAATCAGCATTTTTGAAATGGACGCTCGGGTTCTTCCTTTTTATTTTCAATTGGTTCCTTGTTCTCTTTTGGAGTCGGTATCTTGGAAGTCTTTGCAGTCAGCTTTTCGTTAATTCTTTTCGGTCAACCCTTTGAAGTCTCGCCCAGTCGGTCTTGTGGACTCCTTTCAATCGGATTTACGAACTTTCACTCGGATTTATAAATTCTTGCTCGGCTTTTGGTAATTCTTCACTCAGATTTGTCCTTTTCTCTCGAGTACGTCCTGTTCCTGCACCAAAAATCAACTAATTGCCTAGCATTTGTATGCTGGCTACTTATTAAATTTATAAATAGTAATAAACTCTTAATTTATTAATGTTTTTAACCATTCTCTTCTATAAATAAAACACTTTTGCAATATTTACATAATTTATAAATTATTATCAATTAATTGAATAATAAGGCTAAACTAACCACTTACACAACGAATTAATTCTACAATTGAACAAAATAATTAAGTCTTTTCAAGACTTATCACTCACCTGTCCATATGGAATCTTTGCATATAGGCGCATGCCATTTGGTTTATGCAATGCGCCAGCAACCTTTCAAAGGTGTATGCTGGCAATTTTTGGGGACATGGTAGAGAAGTTCATTGAGGTATTTATGGATGACTTCTCTGTGTTTGGAAATAGTTTTGATGTGTGCCTCAGCAACCTGTCTAAGGTGCTAGTGAGATGTCAAGAGATTAATCTTGTCCTTAATTGGGAAAAATCTCTGCTGAGGAGGGATAGTCCTTGGCCACAAAATCTCTGCTGAGGGCATTCAAGTAGATAGAGCCAAGATAGATATCATTGAAAAACTTCCTCCTCCAATCAATGTGAAAGGGGTGAGGAGTTTCTTAGGATGTGCTTGCTTCTATAGGAGATTTATAAAAGATTTTTCAAAAATAGCTAAGCCTTTGACTGATTTAATTGTGAAAGATCATGTTTTTGTTTTTTATGAAAACTGTGTCAAGGCTTTTGAAAATCTGAAACAAAGATTAGTAACAGCTCCAATACTTGCAGCACCTGATTGGTCTTTACCATTTGAACTAATGTGTGATGCAAGTGATTTTGCTATAGCAGCTGTGCTAGGACAAAAGAAAGAAAAATTAACACATGTGATTTATTATATTAGTAAAGTGCTGAATCAGAATCAAATAAATTACACCACCACTGAAAAAGAAATGCTTGCTGTGGTGTATGCATTTGATAAATTCAGAGCTTACTTGATTGGTGCTAAGGTCATTGTGTATACAGATCATTCAGCAATCAAGTACTTGCTAGCTAAAAAAGAATCAAAGCCAAGATTGATAAGGTGGGTTCTTTTACTCTAAGAGTTTGATTTAGGAATAAGAGATAAAAAGGGAGTGGAGAACTCAGTGGCTGATCAACTCTCTCGTCTGGAGGGTGAATCTGATTCTATCTTGATGAGAAGCTGATGGCAATTATCACAGGGCCATGGTATGCTGATATGGCCAACTTTAAAAGTGCCTCTATGGTACCTGAAGGTTGGACAACCCAAATGAAGAAAAAAAAATTTCATGACAGTAAAACTTTTCTATGGGATGATCCATTTCTTTATAAGATAGGAGTAGATGGAATTATCAGGAGATGTATGCCTGAACCAGAGCAAGAAAGACTTTTATGGCACTACCATGACTCCTATTATGGAGGACACCATAGTGCCTCCAGAACAGCAGCAAAAGTCTTGCAATGTGGCTTTTATTGGCTGATGATTTTTTAGGATGCTAGAGTATATGTGTAAAGGTGTGATAAGTGTCAAAGAAGTGGAGGCCTTTCTGCTAAAGCTGGTATGCCTTTGATAAATATTTTAGTTATGGAGTTATTTGATGTTTGGGGCATCGACTTCATGGGACCTTTCCCAAAGTCATTCTCCAATGAATATATCCTTGTTGCTATGGATTATGTCTCCAAGTGGGTGGAGGCAATCCCTACCAGAACCAATGATGCACGTATGGTGCTTAGGTTTATAAAGAAGAACATTTTCTCTAGATTTGGAGTCCCTAGAGTCCTCATTAGTGATGGAGGGTCACATTTCTACAATAGAATCATGGAAAAAGCCCTGAGACACTATGAGGTACTGCATAAGGTATCCACTCCATATCATCCATAAACTTGTGGACAAGTTGAGCTGTCTAATAGAGAAATTAAAAGAATATTAGAGAAAGTGGTAGGGAAGTCTAGGAAAGATTGGTCTGTGAGATTGAATGATGCATTGTGGGCCTATAGGACAACATTTAAAACTCCAATTGGCATATCTCCTTATCAGTTAGTATATGGTAAGGTTTGCCATCTCCCTATGGAGTTAGAACATAAGGCATGGTGGGCCACAAAGCTGTTAAACATGGATTTTGATCAATCTCAAGAGGAGAGAGTTCTAAAACTCCATGAACTTGAAGAGTTCAGACTCAATGCTTATCAGAGTGCCTCAATTTATAAAGAGAAAACTAAGAGGTGACATGATAAGTGGATAAATAGAAAAGAGTTTCAAAAAGATGATAAGGTTTTGTTGTTTAATTCTAGGCTAAGACTCTTTCCAGGAAAACTAATATCTAAGTGGTCTGGACCTTTTATTGTGAATGAGGTCTTCCCTCATGGTGCAATTGAGTTGAAAGAACCAGCCACTGATAGAACTTTTAAGGTGAATGGCCAAAGACTCAAACTCTACTTCGGAGGAGAGTTTGATAGGCAGAAAACCTCCATGCTGTTGTAGGCATCTTCTTAGATGTCAGAAGGTCAAGCTAGTGACCTTAAAGAAGTGCTTGAGGGAGACAACCCTACATTTTGATTGTTGCATTTTGTGTTTGGTGTTTTAAAATAGTAAAAGAAAACTAAAATTTATTTTTGAATAAGGTTTGAGCATTCATACACTCAATTCCTAGTGTACATACTTGTAAATCCATTAGTTAGCATTAGAATCAGGTACCCTGGCGCTTGAGCGAGCTTTGATACGTTCAAGCAAGATTGTAAGCTAAGTTCCTATTCACTTCAACGTGTTATTTCACGCTTGAGCGCGACCTCCTATATGTCTTGGCTCTTGAGTAAAGCCTCTTGACGCCTGAAGTGTGACCTGGTATGAGCTTCGCGCTTGAGCGAGCTCGGGTCCACGCTTGAGCGTGACCCTCTATGCTGATCCTGACGCTTAAGCGTCATATGGCAAAGCTTAAGCAAGTGGCTCTGTTTTCTTTGCACGCTTGAGCGTAAGCATACACGATCTAAGTGTGACTTCTTGTGCCTGATGGAAAATACTACGCTCGAGCTTGGCTCATCACGCTTGAGTGTGATCGAGAAATATATGCTCCGATTTGGCTTTGCACTTGAGCAAGTAAATCTATGCTTAAGCGTGAGCGTGCCTGCTCCAAACCTCTCACTGTTTCATGCTTTGCGCTTAAGCGTAATTCATTCACACTTGAAGCGTGATTCATAGCAAACTGTTACACTTGAGCTTGGCTCATCATGCCTGAGCGTGATCGTGATGAGAAGGCCATGTTTCTCTTACACGCTTAAGTGAGAACTCGTCAAGCTTGAGCATGGTCGTGATCGTGAGCGTGAGTATGAAGTTTCCCTTTGCACTTGAGCGTGGCTTCTTGTCGCTTGAAGCACGTGTTCATCACGCCTGAGCGTGAGTTTCATTACTTGCCTAAATGTGTGCCTCGTGCTTGAGCGCCCTAACCTCACGCTTAAGCGTGATCGGGGGTGATGAAATTAAAAGCTTTTAGTTCCAAATTTTTCGCTTAAGCATGATGCTATAAGCTTAAGCGTGAGTCCCACATTGAAGCAATCTGATACCTGTTAGTTTGTCGCTTGAGCATAGTTCTTCACGCTTGAGCGTGACATTCACTTACATATCATTCGCTTGAGCGAATAATGGTTCGCTTCATGATTCATACCTGATGCTACCTGTGTATTTTTAATTTGGGCATTTATACGCTAAGATTTCAGTGTAGCTACGCGTACCTCAGGTATTGGGTTCAACAGTATAAAACCCTCTCAGTGTACAAACCCTAATGCTTTACACTGGAACCTTGGGTTTTGAAGAGGAAAAGGCACAGTCTCTAATTTCTTTGAAAGGTACCATCTGTTCAGTTCTTACTTTCACTTTATAGTTAGAATTGTTGTAGTTCACTATTCCAATTTCAAATTTCTTTCATCCATCATATCTTTTCATCTTACATTTTTATTTTGTTGTGGTTTTGCTATTTGTATATATGTATCCATTTAGGCATTATAAATACCATCGTTAACACTCACCATGATCAGAAGATCACAAAGACTTTGTAGAAAACCTAAAAAAAGTGTTGAAATAGAAAATGTGAAAGAAGCCCGAAAAGAGAAAGGAAAAGGGGTGGGTACTATCAGTATCCCTGATTCTCCATCAAATGAAAGGAGTAAAAGTCTTGAAGAAGGAAAGAAGTCTCAGACAGTTGAGGGTTTTGATGGGTATAGGTTTAAAGATTCCAAGGCCACCCAAGATTATGAGAATAAGTTCAAACATAGGGGAGTAATAAGGTATAGAGCTCTGGTCCTTGATGAAGAAAATTGTTCTGATTTTAATGTAAAAGCTGCTATGATTGAAAGGGGATTTCAGTTCTTTAATGAGAATTTAGGCAATGGTTACCAGGAACTCACTAGAGAATTCTATGCCAATCTAAGGACTCATTCTATGGAAGATAAGTTTCCTTTTTCTTCCTTCTTGAGAGGAGTCACCATTCCTCTAACTGGTCATATATTGAATAAGTTGTTGAAAGTACCTATATTGGATGAGGAAGGATGTCACTACACATGGAAAGTAGATATCTTTCATAGGGCTGAAAATGAAAATCTTAGGAAAGAAATTTTAGAGGAATGCTGTGAACAAGGAGCTGTATATATAACAAAGGTTAATGGTGTACCAAAAAGTGTCAGGAAGAATTGTTTGAATCATCTTTCCCTTTTATGGTGCCACTATGTCCTTTCATCCCTGCAACCTGTGGCTCATTCTATTGAGATTACCATTAAGAGGTTGGTGTTGATTTACTATTTAATGAGAGGCCTGTATGTTAATCTGGGTGAGTTAATACTGGAGGAGATGATGAAAAACCTTGAAAAAAATCTCCAATTGTCATATTGCTCTGTTATCACTTTGTTGGCCAAAACTAATCAGGTTAGGTTGAATTATGAAGAATTGACAAAGGTAAAGCCTGAGAGGATTATGGACAAGCGTTGGGTGATAGACCACATTGACCATTTTATGCCTCAAGAGTCAAAGCGTCCAAGACAACCTAAACCAACATCTTTTGCACCACCACCTCCAACAGGAGCAGGTACTTCTTCTGATATTTCCATGGTAATGCAGGAACTTCAGGTTATGAAGAAAATACAGCTAGGAACCTATGATCTGGTCATGAACCATGATCTCATGCTGAGAAAGATTGCCACCACATTGAATGTGGATCACACTGAAGAAATGGGAGTTCCACCTGACAGAGATTTATGGTTGGCTTCCATTGGATTCACCATTCCCCCTGATGACACACCCTTAGCAGCTGAATTTCCACCCTACCCTGAGCAAGACAATGATGAGTCTATGAATGAAGAAAATGAAGAAGAGGATGATTGATCTTTTACTTTGTTTATGTGTTATTTTGCTATTTTCAAGTTATAATGACTTTGTTTAAATATTCTCTTGAACAATGTATTTTCTTTTCAGTGTAATGGAACTTTATTTCTATGTTAAGTTGTTTGTTGTTATTTCTTTTCTGAATTGTATTGTTAAATTCATGCACACCATTCCTCACCATTCACTGCCATTCAGGTAAAAAAGGAAGTAATCTATCCTTTCGTCTTATTGATTGATAAACTATGATTAATTATGTTTAATTTAGAATCCATCTCAATAATTTAAAGTTTGCTGATTCTCAGGCTTTAATTGGATAAATTAATTGATTCGCATTGCTTGATTCATGATCCCTATCCATAACTATTTTCAATCCTGTATTATTTGTTTATTCATTGTGCTAGTTAGCAATCTGAATTTATGATCTTGCATTAAGTTTGGGGACATGATTGGTTGATTACCTGTTATATTATTAGCTTTTGAGCCTTTATTAATTTTTTTCTGAGTGTGCCTGCATTATTGTTTAGTGAGACAGAATTTGCTTCAGTATTTGCTAAATGATTATATGTTTGCCAATTGGAAATGATGAAGGCCTTCTTTGTTAAATTAGCCAGGGCCAAATTTAGCCATCCTAACTATTATTAATTATCCTTTGACATAACAATTATATTTTAAGCCTGAGACCCTTTTTATTCTACTTATGTACCTAACTTTACAAGCCAATTTATCTGCGAAAAACCAAGTGAATTATCCCTGGATGTTCCACTGATGAACTGTTGAGTCTTATCTTATTGCTAGGGACTAGCAAGTTCTAAGTTTGGGATGAAGAGTGTGCCTAACAGTATTTAAAGACACACTTTGACCTTAATTATAGATGAGTATTTTGAGAAATGAAAGGAAGAACAGTAAAAGCAAAAGAAAAGTGAAAAATCAGCAAAGCAAAGGTGTAAAGCACCACAAGAAAAAAAATGGTATTGAAAAAAAAATTGAAAAAGATGAAAAAAAAAGAAAGAAAGAAAGAAAGAGTCCAAAGGACTGAAAGAGAAGAAGGTGCAAAAAACCACAAGTAATTAAGTATCCTTCATCTGAAAATAATGAAAGCAAGAGAGCTAGTTAGTAGAGGCATTTAAGTTAAGATTGAGGCAAGGCATCAGTGGGCACATCTTTTAACCCAACATTAACTAGAAAAACAAAAATAGAGCTTGTAGCCTAACCCCATTACAAGCTTAAAAAGCCCTTACTGATCCAATTGTGCTAGCATATTTCATGATGTTTAGAATTGTTACAAGCCTATGTTGATCTAACAATTATGCAGGTGATGAGAGCATGCTATTTAACCTATACACTAAGAGAAGAGTGAAACACCAATCCATGTGAGGAAAGATTCACCAGCTTGTTCCCAAAGGAGGTGTGAGTAATTATATTTTTAGAATATGCAAAAAGAAAGCATGAATGGTATTCAATAATTATAGTATGAATTAAGTTAAGGAAATGTTGATTGTCTTGAGTAAGTGCAATTAATTTAATTAATCTGAGTATTTGCTTGAGGACAAGCAAGTTTTAAGTTTGGGGATGTGATAAGTCTTGAAAAGACTTAATTATTTTACCTTTAATTTAACTTAATACATTAAATATCGTTTAGTTTGACATCACTATTTAATAAATTGTCATTAATTTTGGTTTTATTTATTTATTTCAAAAGTTTTTAAATTATGCAAGAAAATGATTAAAAATAATAATTAGTTAAGGAAATTTGTTTATTTATAAATTCACTAACCCGACATACATACGCTGGACAGCCAGCGTACAAACGCCAGGCAATTATTTGTTTGCATGTGCAGGTGCAGTTCACGCACGAGCTTGAAAAGTTCACGCTTAAGCTTGACAACCAAGCAAATCTACATACAAAGAAAGGAAATCAAAACTTGCAGTATAAAACACGATCACGCCCAAGCTTCCCCACTCACGCTCAAGCGTGTGAGAATGTTGAGATGACTCTTGAGGGTAAAACGTTTGTTGTATCCCTCGTGTGGTTACCTATGAAGGACCTGGACATCTGCCAACAAAGTCTTGGTGGATTGCCATAACAAGATGGTGATTTTTTCGACTTCTAATGCTGAAAGCTTTGACCTACAAGGTATCTCTCAGCTTCTTGTGATGTTCTGCATGGTTGATGGAAATGGTACTTCCCAATCTTGTGAAATCCCTATTGTTTCTAAATTTCCCGATGTTTTTCTAGATGAAATTCCTGGATTACCTCCTCCATGTGAAGTGGAATTCTCTATTGATCTCATTCCTGGTGCTGAACCTATTTCTAGAGCTCCTTATAGGATGTCTCTTATGGAGTTGGCCGAATTGAAGAAACAAGTCGAGGAATTACTTGAACGGGAGTTTATCCACCCAAGTTTGTCTCCTTGGGATGCTCTTGTATTGTTGGTGAAAAAGAAGGACGAAAGCATGAGATTGTGTGTTGACTATCGCCAACTCAATAAGTTAATTATCAAGAACAAATATCCTCTTCCTCGCATCGATGATCTTTTGGATCAATTGAAGGGCGCTGTTTTGTTCTCTAAGATTGACCTACGTTCTGGATATCACCAAATTTGGGTGAAGACTGAGGATATTCCTAAAACTGCCTTTCAAACGCGATATGGTCACTATGAGTATGTAGTGATGCCACTTGGGGTGACAAACGCTCCTGCGATTTTCATGGATTACATGAATTGTATCTTCCACGAGTATCTTGACCAATTTGTCGTGGTGTTTATTGATGATATTTTAGTGTACTCTAAGATCCATGAAAAGCATGAAAGACATCTTCGCCTTGTGCTATCTACCATTGACGAAGTTGACTCGTAAGAACCAACCATTTGTGTGGACCCGTGAATATGAAGAAAGTTTTCAAGAGTTCGAAATTGAAGCTTACTACCGCACCAGTGTTAGCATTGCTTGATTTATTGGATGACTTTATGGTATATTGTGATGTTTCTATGCATAGTCTTGGTTGTGTGTTGATGCAGTGTGAACGTGTGATAGCCTATGCATCGAGACAGTTACAACCGCATGAGGTTAATTATCCTACACATGATCTTGAATTGGCGGTGGTGGTGTTTGCTTTGAAGTTGTGGCATTACTTGTATGGTTCTAAGTTTATGGTCTTTAGTGATCACAAGAGCCTTAAGTACTTATTTGATCAAAAAGAACTTAATATGCACCAACGGCGATGGATGGAGTTCCTAAAAGATTATGAGTTCGAATTGAGGTATCATCCCAGAAAGGAAAATGTGGTTGTCGATGCTTTGAGTCAGAAGTCATTGCATGTTTTCGTAATGATGGTGAAAGAGATGGAACTAATTGAGCAATTTAAAGACTTGAATGTGGGCGTGGAAACATATACTCCAAAGAAGATGTCCCTTAAGATGTTGACGGTTGCTAATGTGTTTCTTGAAACCGTAAAATTGCAACAACTGAAGGATGAATACTTGGTTGAGATGAGAAGAACTCAAGAAAAAGGGAAGAACTCATTTCTAGTGGAAGGTCATGATGGCATCTGACATGTGAAGGGCCGAATTTATGTTCCCTCGAGTGGTAATTTAAGGAAATGTGTACTTGAGGAAGCTCACAAGAGTGTATTGAGCATTCATCTTGGTTCCTCCAAGATGTATCAAGACTTGAAGAAGAATTTTTGGTGGCCCGGTATGAAGCGTGATGTGGCGAACTTTGTTGCATCTTGCCTTGTTTGTTAGAAGGCTAAGGTCGAGCATCAAAGACCATCTAGTTATTTGAGACCTTTGGAGATCCTTGTTTGGAAGTGGGATAGTATTGCTATGGACTTTGTTTCTGGACTACTTAGGACTCGTGCTGGAAATAATGCTATATGGGTGATTGTGGATCGGTTTACGAAGTGTGCTCACTTCTTGCCCATGAATATGAAGAGTTCTTTGGAGAAATTAGCCCAGTTATACATAAAAGAGATTGTTAGACTACATGGTGTGCCATCTAGTATTGTATCCGATCCTGATCCTTAGTTTACTTCTCAATTTTGGGGAAGTTTACATCATGAGTTAGGTTCTAAGTTGAAGCTTAGTTCCTCTTATCATCCTCAAACCGATGGACAATCCGAGAGGACTATTCAAAGCCTTGAAGATTTGTTAAGAGTGTGTGTTCTTGAGCATGGCGGGTGTTGGGAGAGATTTCTCCCATTGATCGAGTTCACTTATAATAACCGCTACCACAGTAATATTGGTATGGCTCCTTATGAGGCACTCTATGGCAAAAAATGTAGAATGCCTCTATGTTGGTTGGAGACTAGTGAGAATTTGGCTTTAGGGCCGGAGATTGTTCAAGAGACTACTGAGAAAATTAAAAAGATACAAGAGAATATAAAGATTGCTCAAGACAGGCAGAAGAGTTATTATGACAAGAGGCATAAACCACTTGAATTTCAAGTTGGTGGTTGTAGCACCCCGAATTCGATTTTTTAAACAGGGGTTAATTTTTCGTGATTTAAAATAATTAAAAGTAGAAGGAATTCAATATATATGTAAAATGTTGAGTAATTACCCCGGATCATTGAATAACTGATCTTATATATGAAGATATGAGAACGGTATCAGAGTGCATCTCGGACGACCGGACTTAAGGCCATCACAAGGGAAAAAGTGGAAGATGAAAATAATTTTCAAGAGTGATTAAAATATTTACCAAAAAGAGGATGAAAGATACCACATCGGTTTGTTTAACAACAGAAATATATTTTCATAAATAATAATAATGTCATCCATACATTATCAAGGTCATTAATGAAAATTAGCCATACACATCCGGTCTAATTTTCCTACATGACCTCCCAAAATCAACGTTATCAAATTAATTTCAAAATAAGCATACACACACTGTATGCCATACAAAATGAATATACATATGCCGACCAAGGTTCACACACATTTCCCTTCATATTTACCTTCTCCAATACTCGACCTCCAAAAAAGAGTAGGATTCATCACACCTACATCAACCTTAAAAAGTAACATAATCCAAATGAATCAAAGTCATACATTATGATGAGATTTATACATTTGTGCATTACATTCAAGTTCAGGATGACACCACACACATAGTTCATCATTCCAACTCAGTACAATACATGTCCAAATACATATATTCATAAGGCAAAATCGTATGTACTTATCCTTATATTTTCAATAATTATCACACATTTAATGTTAGCACTTCGACTTACTTTCTCTCTCTTCAACAATCATCCATCGCTATCTCGGCTGTCAACTAGGCATATCTTGGCTACATGCAAATGCTCTTAAAGCTAATGCATATGCACAACGGAATTACTTTCAAATGCGGATCCGACTGTGGGAAAACAACATAATCAATTGTGGGACAAGCATAGGCGTGCTACTATACCCCTACTGCAGTAGTAAAATGTGTATACTTATATCCAATTGCATGCATGTTCAACATCATATTTTACTAGTTCCAAACCGCTCTCGCCCATCTGTAGCACTAGTTACCTCGTGACTGCGGATTAACAATTTGGCCATACTTGCCAAAGTGCTACGGGCCTCCCCCGAACACACATCAAGGGAGCCACGCCCTGTCGGACACCGAGGTAACTGCTCATCACAGAGCCGCCCTTCCACCGGGCCTGCCACATAGGGTGCCTCGTCACCAAACTAAGGGCAGCTTCGTGATTCCCCGAATCACTAAGGAACAATAACAATATACCCATGCACTTGGCCGCCCTCCCACTGGGCCTGCCTATTGGAACCCCTAACATTCCATATAAGCAGCGAATGATATGCCATGGATGTAAATGCCAATCAATGCATTCTCTCACTGTGCATCCTAAATGCCACTCAATCAATCATCCATTCATGACCACCACTTAGTGGATTTTAACATTCTCGATCTTTACAATTTTTATAGGAATCCTCACACATTGGTAGTTAGTGGCTATCACATATACAACATTTGGATATTTCACATCATTGATTTTAATTTAAACATGGCCTTAAACCATCTTAGCACATTTCATAAACATTTTCAACACAATATCTGATCAGGTCTCTATACCGGTACCAAAGTACGGATATAGCTTCACCCGTTCTGTATATAATACAGACTCAACAAATACAATATCAGACATTAAAATTGGTCTTCCCTCACACTGGGATACTGGATAATTATACTGGATACATACAGTACCGGCATAAAGCCTCAGCCATCTACTAACTCTAGTAGCTGATCCCACACCGGGTCATTGACTCTGGCTCAATTCATTACAATAACACATTTATCATTCAAATACATGCCATATAACATCAATCATTCTAAATGTACTCCAATCATGAATCATCACATCATCCATACAGGTAACACATATTTTCACTTCAAGAATGGATGAAATCATGTATTTAGAAAAATTACCCCCTCCTACCTCAAGAGAAGTAGTAATCACCTGGTCAGATGGTTCTGCCTCACAACTGGGGTTATTTCCTACATCACAATACATCACACAATCAATTTTCTATTCGACCACCTCGGCTTAACGTTCATATTCATTTACTAGATGTCTTCCGACCTCATAACTATCAAGCCCCATTTATTTCACTCATTCAACCACAACCACCACGGTCTTGGAGTCTGCATTTATTTTTACGCACATTTAATGCCAAACCCATTACCGGGTTCCCATATTAATGGTTCCCAACAACCATTAAGCTTTATTAATGGCCATTCACCATTAATAACAGCATTTCACCTCACCAAAAATAGTTATTTAACACAATAAGTGCTTCTCCATTTATATCTCACATTTCCCATAAATCTTTGGGTTAGGGTTTTCATTAAAACCCAACAACATTCTTTAAATCACTCTCCTAACATAAAAACTCAAAGACCTATAGTTCATACTCTTGAGGAACAGCAAGATCTTACCTCAAGAGGAGAAATGAGAGAGTTTTCCAAGAAAGGAAAAATCCACACGAGAATGAGGAGAAGAAAAGATGAGACTTCAAGCTCCAAGCTCCTCTAAGCTTTCTTCAAGGATGGAAATGGAGAGGAAAAGCCACCACTTTTTGCTTAGGGTTTTTGGAGAGAAGAAGAGTAAATGAAGGAGAAGAGTGTAGAAGAAGGAAAAGTGAAGTACAAGTTATGGGGAAAATCCAAGGCTGATGGAAATAATAAGGGAAAAATAGGCCATTTGGCTTATTTTTAATTCCCCATTAAATATTTATCATTTTATGATAAACAGGGTCATTGTTTGGGCTTAATACCATATCTAAAAATTATTCCGAATACACCATTGGATTCCCAATATTTTTCTTAACAGCCCTGACCAATATCATCTCATTCGGAGATACTAGATACGACACCAATATTTTAATCAGGCTTAAATTCAGCTTATCCAGCTTTAATAAATCACCAACAGTCCCTAAAATCTTAATTTAATTATTTCCAATATTTTGGAACATCAATTAATCCTCATTCAAATATTTAATATTTATTTCTTTAATTAATTCTTTATTTTAAAATTTAGGGTGTTACAGTGATCATGTGTTCCTAAGGGTCTCGCGTGATAAAGAGATTGGAAGGGCATTGAAAAGTGGAAAGTTAAGCCTTAGGCTCATTGGACCTTATGAGATTTTGGAGCGGATTGGCGACGTTTCTTATCGGATTGCACTCTCTCCGCATCTCGCAAACCTACATAATGTATTCCATGTATCACAATTGAGGAAGTATGTTCATGATCCTCTACATGTGATCCCTGTTGATGATGTTGATGTGCGGGATGACCTATCTATTCCTCCTGTTTCTGTTCATATTGTTGAGCATTCCGTGAAGAGATTGCGAAACAAGTTGGTAACGTGAAGATGATATAAGAGAACGATACCCTGATCCCTCCAAATGATTTTGCTTCAATTATTTTGATTTTCCTTTGCATTAAGGTTTCTTCTTGCATCATCTTATAAGTATATTTAACATATTATGAACCATTAAATCTCATAAAATCCACTCTCTTTAAATCCAATTATACAACATCAATTCAAATGATCTTTCCGCTGTTTTTAATTGAGAATTTCTCGTGGTTCATTTTTAAATTCCACCATCTTATATCTTCATATATGAGATAGGTTCCTTATTGATCCAGAGTGTTGAATTAAAGTTTCACCACTTTATTTCTGTGTCAAATAATGATTTATAAGACACAAAAAATTTACCCCCATTTTTGGGGCGTCTCATTGGGAATGAAAATGATGAGTTGTGAGTATGTAATGGTCATTGTCCTTAATAGCAAAGCAAAATGCTTAAGAAAGAAGGAAAAATAGGTTATTGATATTTTAAATCATTCTCTATTTTTGAGTAAGTTTTTAATGGTTTCCTTATTTTATAAGCATGGAATTTTAAGAGTATAGTGATTTTGGTTTTGAGATTTCTAAATCGGAGTCTTCCAGTAAAAAGTGTCTTTGAAAATGATTTTTTTAAGGTTTTTAATTTTAAGACCATTTCAATATATTTGAGTACTTTAAGAAGGGGATATTGATTTATGAATTTAGAGAAATGTTTGTGGAAATAATAAGGAATTATGCTTTTAAGGACAATGAACCATTGGCGTAAGGACCCTACCTGATAACTATACGATGATTGATGATATTGATAATGATAAAAAGTAAAAGATAATGAGCATTCATGCATTATTGCATTGGTTTTGTGATATGTGGTTGTATCGTGGCTAGTTGCATTATAGTGTAGGGGTACACTAGAGAACGACCACGTTTCAGGTTCAGAATAAACCATGGGAGTACTTCGGGTTTAGGCATCCAGATGGCTCGGTTTAGCACCTGATGTCGGACAGTCTGTGGCCGGGCAAGGGTACTTTGACGAGAACGAATGTTTCTAGGGCCGTGTAGCGTGAGTTTTAGTTTTGTTTGGTCACGCTACGACGTGAACCTAGGATCCATATGATTATGTTGGACTATGTTCCATGTACCCTATTTGATAGTAGAGAACTCGAAAGGACTCTGGCCACACTGATATTCCACAAAGATCATTCCTTCCCAGTAGACGTATTGGTGAGATGATGTTGTTGATGATATGATGGTTATTGATGATGATGATGACGATGAGTTGATGGGCCCTATTTGCATCATGAGACTTAATAAAAGATGAGTACATAATGGACCTAACACATGCATAGCATCTTGGTTTACTAACTGCATTGATGAGTGATAACATAAATTGGTTAATAATGATGATTGTAAGTTATGTGTTGATTGTGTGATGATTTGTGTGGATTGATGATTTATGTTTATGACATGTATGGTAACTTGTGATTGTAAATGATGTGTTGGTGGTAAGTAGGTTGTGTTGGTTGGGTGTTGTTATTGAATATAATAATGATCTATGAGTGGCAAGGTAAGTGTATGCATACTAGTGTATTGATGAATATAGGCTAATTAATAATATATCAATGATTTATGCCATGATTGTTATGTTATAAGTCTATGCTATTTATGGTTTATGATGAGTAAAGCAAAACCATATGAGATATGATGAGGATAAGTGCAACTAGGTAATAGTTTTATAATGAACATAACATGCTTGATAAATGCCCTGTGTGAGTCGAATACATATGTGGTAGTGGTAGAGTATAACTTATAGTGAGTATGAAATTCGTGATAAATATGTGAACTTGTGATGATGAGTAGGGGAAATATCTCCATTGACGATGATGTCGAAGAGCATCCTGGGGGTTAGCTTCAGTGAGGGAAGGACCAATATCGCGTTGGTTTATCATGAGGATATCTCATCCCTCTTATGTCAAGGATTCTGACTTGGAGTGACATACTCTGAATTAGGATTCCTGTAAGAGATAGATTGTCACCGAGGTGAGCGGCAGTAGTAAGATCTATCCCCAGGATAGACCTTGTCTAGGTCTAGGTTGTATTTTGTATTAGGTAGTTGAGTTGTATTTTGTTTTATTATGGGAGCCTACATGCCCCTGATTTCTTTGAGTATGTAAAGCAATGTTGAATTGTGTATGAATTGATTTGATTAATGAGATGATGATCCACCATGTTTTGTGTTTCTTTTGTACAAAAAAAAACTTCCACATTTTTCTAAATTCATGACACTCTTAGTTAACTAGGGTGATTCAGTGGAAGGGATTTATCCTAGTTAACCAAGGGATGTCACATGTATAATAATAACACACTTGAATTTCTTTAACTTAGTTAAAAGCTAATATACAAAACACACAACTTACAAATAAATCACTCAAAACTCATTGTAGTTATTTTTTTTTACATTTAGTGACACTCACACGCCACTTCTTCTCTCACGCTCTGAAACTACTAGGGGTGAGCAACAGCGTGTTAACCGCCCCGAACCTGAAAAACCGTAAAATATTATCCGAAAAAAGTTGGATAGTCATGATAACCGGTTGAAAAATCTAATTTTTTTGGTTTAGTATAGATAAGTTTGGTCGGTGGTGGGTCAAAATATTAGACCCATAGATACCCACCACCGACCGAGGCTCTAACTTTAAAAAACATAAAACAGGCCCAACTGTAGTGAAAGGCCCATGTTAACCCTAACATTTTACAAGAGAAAGAGTTGCTGTAATGTGTTGTGCCGTCAGTCTCCCTTCTTTCCACAGAGCACGTTAACTCTCTCAACATCCCCTTCACGTTTTAACAGTGGCCATGTCTTCCAAAGGCTTTCATCCTTCTTTTCTTTATTTACTACCTTGCTATGTTCATTCCTACCTTCCCTCTTTAACCTTCACGAGACAGAGTACATGTTGAAGGAGGCAACAATGACGACGAGACAAAGCCGAGATGGATAGAGGCGAGACAACAATGTTATTTTTTGTGTGTTTCTAATGATTTCTTCTGTAACTGTATTGTGCACATCTATTCTTTATTTTTTTGCTTTTAGTTTTATTATTGTACAGTTCATTTTATTTTTTGTTTGCAGATCTGAGTAGTTTATTTTCTTTCCTGATCTCATAGTTCATTTTGTTTCCAGATCTGAGTTGTTCACTTTGTTTCCAGATCTGGGTGGTTTATTTTTTTTCCTTCCAAATCCGAATAGTTTATTCTTTTAGATTTGAAGAGTTCATTTTGTTTTTTCATATTTGAGGAGTTGATTTTGTTTTTTCTTTCATTTTATTTTAAAGCTTCATCTTCTTATGTATCTGGAATTTTTCATCTTCTTGTGTACATGGAATTTTTTATCTCTACTTTCAGGTATACCCACCCGCTTAATCTGCCACCCGTACCACCAACCGACCCGCCTAATCCGTCTACATAATCGGTCAAAAATGGATATATTTTTCATATGTTCAGATAATATCGGTATAAGACTTTCGGGTTAAAACCGATCCAGACCGACCGTTCATCACCCCTAGAAACTACATAAACCATATAACATGATTTCTATTTATACTATTAAAAAGGTTAGCATTTTGTTTCAACTTGGACAAGTTGAATAATAGCTAATACTTTGATTTTTCAAAACAATTATGTTGGTCTAATTTCACAGCTAGTAAACAACAATAATCTAGTACATTTCTAGTTATAATTTTGACTATTCATGTAACACCCTAATTTAATAAATAGAATGAAACCCAAAACAGGGAAAATTTTTCCCAAAAATAAACTCAGCAGAACCGGGCACAAAAGAATAAGGGAATGGAAGGCAGGAGAAAGAAAAACCGATCGGAAACAGCCCAGCGGAAGAGCAGCAACGCTCAATCGAAGCCCACAAAACAGCGTCCACTCGCTCAAGCGAGATCCAGCACGCTTGGGCGAGAGATCCCAACTCGCTCGGGCGAAGCACACCACGCTTAAGCGAACCAACTCAAAAGCCTTCCAAAGCACACACACTCGCTGGAGCGAATACCTTGTTCGCTGAGGCGAGTGATACACTCGGTAATTCCCATCACTCGGAATCCAGAGTTCCATTCACTCGGGATTGACCCATCATATCATACTTAGTCATTCATATTCTATCCTCAAGGGTCACATATACACTCCACTCGGTAAATGAGGATTACCCCACTCGGTATCCATGAACCTACCTCACTCGGAAATAATCCATTGAACACCACTCGGTATATCTCAACCTCAGTATAATCGGAATGTAATTCACATTCGCCACCTAGAATATTCCAGCCGATCTACTCGGTGTATCCTATCTTATTCACTCGGGGAAACCATTAAGTTAAGTCCCACTCGGCTTGCTCTAAGACTCACCCACTCGGGATATGAAACCTCATTCACTCGGATTATACTTATATCACCTACTTAGAATATATTCCAATCTCAACCATTACAACAACTCCTTCCTCGGAAGAGGATCACTCGGATTTCCGCTCGGGAACACCCAAACTCTTCCCCACTCGGGTTTACTCATATTTTTCACTCGGTAACAATCATTCCTAACATTACTCGGGAGATTCCCCCATTAAGTCCCACACAGTATAGGTTCATCAAAGGGGTTTCTCTCAGAATCCTTTTAAGTACTCTCCACTCGGAAAAGAAGCCCAAACACTATCGTCTCACTCAGAATCATCAACTTAACACTATTTCATCCATCAACACTTCTCAATAATTCAACAACACTTCACAACCAATACAGTGTATGTTACTAATATAACCACACACGTATATATATGCAGACATACACTCGGATATTTATTATCCTAGCATCATTCATTCACCAACACTTATTATTCAATGTAATTAGCACCATACCCATGTAAAACATTTATATATATGTTTACGTGTACTTGTCTACAATTCTGATAGGCATTGTTCATAAACAATATGTTAATTATCCTATTACATGAGAGCCGGCCAAGGCTACACTGACTAAACATAATAAATACAATATAACACTCAACAATCGGAGTGCGCCTCACTCGGACTTGAGGCCTTATCATCACTTCCGAGTCCAACCTGCACATACTGAAAATGGTGTAGGGGTGAGCTTTTATATATAAAATGACAGTTATTGACTCGGATTATACCTCAATCCTCAATTATACAATTTACATGGCTCAATCCACAATAATATATATACATTGCCAATTAATATAACAGTCACACAACATCATCCAATCGGAAGTTACACAATGACATACATTCTCAATCATAACATCACATTGCACTCGGCAACAGCATCAATACATACATATTCATTCAGTCAGAATTCACTCATACGACATCATCTAGTCAGAATTTACTCAAGCCATTCAAATCCATGCGAATCATGTTAGTCTCAATAATAATGCTCTTACACACATGCATGCGGATCCGACTTAACCAGTGATTTCAGTTGCAGATTCCTTCCCGGCCCCTCGTCCACTAGCCCTTTCCGTGTGGTACCGGTCACCCCGTGACGTCTCGAGACTTAGCTCTAGCTCCATCGGCTACCACGGGTCCTCATGGATCTAGCCCGGAATCTGTGACTGAAAATCATCTCATATGGCTCCAGATTCCTTCCCGGCCCCTCGTCCACTAGCCCTTTCCGTGTGGTACCGGTCACCTCGTGACGTCTCGAGACCCAGCTCTAGCTCCGTCGGCTACCACGGGTCCTCATGGATTTAGCCAGGAATCTGGAAGTCATCTCATATATGCAATTTCATGCAATTCCACAACAAGCATCCAAGCTTACTAAATGCGTCTCACGCAGCCATCAATAGGTCACAACCGATTCCACACAGCATTCAGATTCACTCGGAATTCCACAGTTTCATCACAGCATCACATGCGTTTATCATAGTAACTCATAACAAGTAAATCAGGGTAACAACACTACAATACAAATGGAAATCAACATATCAACTTATATCTCATGCATTCGGAAATTATAGTGATACTCATATTCACATGCATTCAGTCATCATTCTCAGAAACATCAACACGCACTCATGGACAGAATCACACAACACAAAGCAGTGCACAGATATCACAAAATCCGAGAGTTGCATGCACAAATACTCAGTCACAACACATCTACCAACACGCTTCAAACACAACATAACACATTAAAGCAAATCTCCCCGGAACCCGTCCATAAACCATACACTTGACATGCAAAGCGCCCCCTACCTGCTGTCGGGGTTCAGAGACTCCTCGAGTTACAATGCTGACCGATCGCCCTTCTGTTACTCCTCCTCCGACAGCCTTCGAACTCAGCGTCGATTCTGGGCCAGAGTTGCTCCTTCCTCCAACGGATTCGTCTCCCCCACAACTCCAAGGCACTTCCCAGCACAGCCTTCCAACTGGGACACTAACAGCTCCAAGTGGAAGAAGAAGAAGAAGAAGGGGAAGAAGGTGACGGAGAGGAAGAAGAGGACGGGGAGTGAAAATAGGGCCACGTCACTGTTCCTCCCAGAAAAGCTCTCGACTCTCTCCCTGTTCTTTCCAAGCGGACGACGCGAATGAGAGTGAAGAAGAAGAGAAATAGTGGAAAGAAGAGACTAGACACACGCACAAGAAGAGCTGTCCAGCGTGAATAATGAGGGAAAGAGAGAGCTGAAGTCATCTTATACCATTAGGGGCACATGCGTCCTTTCGCCTGTCATTATTATTATTATTATTATCATTATTTATTCAATCATTTTCTAACCAATCAGCAATTAGTTTAATTAATCATTAATCTCAATTCTGCAGTTAACCCTTAATTAATGGCTTAATCTCAATTAGTAAAATCAGGATGTTACAATTCAAAGCTTTAATTACTAAGCTAACAAATAGATAAGGATGAAAATTTTTAAGAGCTTCTTTCAAATTAAAATAACCAAGTTTAACTTCTAACAATTTGGGAATGATACTTGAACAACCGAGTAAAGAAAGTCCCAACGACATTTGATTCTTTCTTCATTGTTTTGTTTATGTTATGGAATAGGTTTTCTTAGAGCTTTGTTTTCTATTATGCAAATGGCTTGGTTAGGAATTTTTAGTTGATGTTCCTATTAGGTGTTTATATATTTTTTCCGTTGAAGATAGGAAACGGTGCTATTTAGGGTCGTGTGAAGTTGAAATTAAAAAAACGTTCTGAAATTGAAATTAGAAAGAAAAAATGAAAAATGGGAGTTTGACGCTTTTAAATGAGGGTTAATTTTATAAATTTTAGTTAAATTTAATAAGGAGGTGAGAGTAATAAATTTAAAAGGTGTTAAAAACAACCCTTTAATTTAATCCGATGCTTGCCCCAAACAGTACCCAAATTTTATTATCCGGTATATAAAATTTATATAAAAAACAGGATCAGTGCATAAAGAAAAGAAAGAGATGCAGGAAGAGGTTTCCTATATTCTATAGTAATTTACCTATGTAATGGCCCAGCCTTAGCCCAATAAATAGTTCATGGAAGCGCAACCCAACCCACAGCGGTCCCTTTTACCTCTTCCTTGTCATTTGCCATTCTACTTCCAGAAAGTATTTACGATTTACGATTTCCATTTCTTTATACTTAATCATTTTCTAATTATAATTCTTAACGAGGTTTTTCTTTCATAATATTTTTACGTAAAGCTAAACTTCATTTAGAGTATATCATTCTAAATATTGTGTTTGAAGTTTTTATTTCTTATTGCCCCTAATTGTTTTCAGTAAAAAAATATCATAAATAACTTATTAGTAAAAATGATACACAACAAAGATCCGTAAATTATTTAAAAAGTCATATTTGTTTCAGAATATCTTAAATTTTATCACCAAAAAAACTAATCCGATGTTAGATTTAGTGTGAATGTTATGCTTAACTAGATGACTGTATATTCAGATTAGACAAAATATTTCAAAGTTATAGACATTGGTGAGTGTGTGTTTTGGTATATAAATAAATAAATAAATGATAGATGCAAAGTGGAAGCAGTTCTCATTATCTAATCTGAAGTTGCTAAAGGAAAACGCAAGCCACTGCAAATAAGCTGAGAATAGCTTGCTGCCTATTTGATCTGATCAGGTGAAAAGTGAAAATTCTTTCTCCTGCACCATTTTCTGTTAATAATGGACTAATGAACCACTTGATTGTTGCTAAGAATCGTTGATTGAATTATGTTTCTTATAGGTTACTGTTTTGTTTTTGTTAATGATTCTCCTTTTTGTTGACAAATAACTGTGCTGCCCTGTTAATTTTTGCACTTCTATCAAGTTTTTCTTCTTCATTTGATGTTTCTTTCTGTTGTTATTTGCTTCATAGAGTTAGTTGGTAGTGTTGAGAATTTGAACAAATTCCTGTAAGTTTCATAGGGGATTATGGCTTAAACAATTTCAAGATGTCACATTTATGGAAAAGTTCTTCTATTATAGTGACGAGTTTCTGATAACCTTCGTTTTCGATATGTCAAATAGATAGATAGCATTGATGTGTATGTGTATGTAAATTTTAGAAGGGAGAAGAGTGAGTTGGTGGGGGGACTGGGTTATGTAATTTATGAGGCAAAATTTTTGCCTCTTCAGTGCAAGATAGTTGTCTCAGTGGAACTTTTGTAGGATGCATGCTTGCACAGATATTTTGTCTTGAAGCTTTCTGCTTAGAATACCTACCATCTTAGGGAATGCATGTGATATTGGTGTGCACACTTCAAGCTGTTTGGCGATTACTGAATATCAGTTGAACATTTATCTGATTGCAACTTGAACCTCTCTGAGCATAATCTGTACCTTCATTAGGTCCTCATTTTGAAACCTGATTAAGTCAAACAAGTGTACTCCAAAATATTTTTCTTTCCTATTCTGTTCAATTGCAGATTTTTCATCCCAGAAATAAAGAACTCCTTTGCTCCCTGTTTAATTTATGTGAATTCATCACTTTGATTCACCCTCCCTTCTTTTCTTTCTTTCTTTTGCAAACAAAATGTATATAATTAGTAACTGAAGTATTTGTCATGGACATGATAATCACCTTTCCTGATGTTCAATATCTAAACTCATTTATGTCAAGCAGAATCCATTTGTTACTGCATTTTGTATCTGAATTCTTTCTTAGGTTCGTCATATAAACTGGTTAAACTTGTCTAGTTAAACCTTGAACCAACTAGGTGACCAAGTTGGTTTTACCCTCTATTACTACCAGTTCAACATTAGATTCACTAGAACCAGTTTGATTTTAAATTCTTTCTTAGCTTCATCATAAAAACTGGTTGAACTTCTCTAGTTAAACCTTGAACCAACTAGGTGACCAGTTTGGTTTTACACTATTACTACTGGTTCAACCTTTGATTCACTTGAATTGGTACTCTCACCGGTTCAATGACCAGCCTAGTTCTAAAAACATTGTTTCTTAGTATGTTGTGCCTCCTAAGTGGATGTGATTCCTAATCGTTCCTCACTCAATTTTAATTTATGATACCAATTTTACTCTTCTTTGACCGGGTCACAGTGCATGACAAACAATAATTGACAGGCGCCTGTGAACTCCAGAGATGGATGCTGAAACAGTGGTGCATACTGGAGGTTGCCACTGCAAGAATGTAAGGTGGAAAGTGGTTGCTCCTTCCAGTGTTGTGGCATGGGAGTGCAGCTGCTCAAACTGCTGCATGAGAGCCAATACTCACTTCATTGTACCTGCTGGCAATTTTGAGCTTTTGGGAGATTCTGAGAAGTTCCTTACAACTTACACTTTTGGATCTCAAAATGCAAAGCACACATTCTGCAAAATCTGTGGTATAACATCATTCTATTATCCACGCTCAAACCCAGATGGGGTTGCAGTTACATTCAGGTGTGTTGACCCTGGAACATTGACACACATTGAAATCAGACATTTTGATGGTAAGAACTGGGACAGCTCATATAATCAGACTGGCATCTCTTCCTTTTCAATGGTGCACAAGTAAATCTAGTAACTACACGAACAAGCAACTGAACACTAGCAGTCATGCGTGAAGTTTTCATTCCCTTGACACATTTTCTGTTGCTACTGCAAATATTCTGGAAAGGATAAATCTGGCATAATACAAGAAAATGTTCCACAGTCAAATTATCTGTTTGATTACTGTATCTTGTAGTTCTAAGTATAAATCTGGCATAATACAAGAAAAACTGTTTATGCTTCTAGTTCTAAGGTTTCATTTCTACTTGTATGTCAATTGTCAAACGTATGGTCTTCATGAAACATAGAAAGAGGACTTCTCAAATTGATATTTAATGAGCATAGCACTAGATTTAGATATATTTTTTTAATTCTGATTTCACCAATATTTACGGAATTTCTATGACCATTGCTAACCCTATGCGTCGAATGCGTCCCTTCCATTCCTTCTTTGTCGTATTCCTTTACTGGTTCTATGTCTTCTCATGAACTCCCTCCCAATCCCTTAATCTATCTAATTTCCCCATTTTTTCTTAGTTGTTTTAACTAGATCTACAAAATTCTATCTTGATAATCTCCACAAAGCAACCAAATCAAATTCTTTATTCCACCTCACTTGAGAAGACGACAAAAATGGCATCAACTTAGATCCCCCACGTCGGTGCTCATGGACCTCTTGAGAGGCTGCGGGATGAAACCGCCAGTAGCGGTGGTGGGGTTAGAGTTTGAAGGTTGTGTTTTAGGTTTAGGTGTGATGGCAGTGGATGGTGAGGGTTTGATGGGAGGAAGGGTGGTTGGGTTGTTTGGTGTGGGGGAGGCCGTGGGTGGCTCATGAGGTGGTGGTTGATGGTGGTCGCGATTTTGGCGGTGATGGGTAGTGACCATGGGGTGCTGACTGATAAGCATAGAGAAATTGGAACAAAATTGAAAAGATGAAACAGAAGTTTATATAGATAATTTAATGGATTCTACAACGTAGGTTTCCAGAGTCTATCTCTCCACAGTTTAGATTTTTCTAAATTTCTCATTGTCCCTTTTCTAATCTGGTTTACTTATTTATACTACATCTAACATCCGTTCCTAATGAACATAATTATTCAGAATGGTTGTGATTGTTCCCATTTATAACTACTCTAGATCTAATACTATTTGGTTCCAAGAGTTGCACCCTTTCTCCACCAGTTGCACCATCCTGGGTTGCACTTTCAAGGGTTACACCCTTTCTTCACTAGTTGCTCAATTTCTCCACCAGTTGCACCATTTGTCCACCAATTGCACCCTCCTAGGTTGCACTTCTTGGTCTTGCACCTCTTAGGTGTTGTGCGCCCTGCTGTTGGTGGTCCATAGTTGTTGCTTCTCTCACCCGTTGTTTGCAGTTGTACACCCTGGTGATGGGTGGCTTATGCTTCTCAATGACCATGGTGGTGATTCACGGTGGCAAAGGATGGTGTATAGTGTGGTGGTATGTGGTAAGGGTAAGAGAGAGGGAAAAAAAAAGATATAAAAGAAACTTGTATTACCTAATACTAGGTCAAGTAATTTGAGCCTACCAAACACCTAAACAATAAAGTCCACCACGGTATTCCCAAACAAAATTGGGGTTGAGTAAGACATAAGAACTAGAGCAGCACGTGATTCTCTACCACAAATACAAATAGTATCTCAAGACAAGGTATTTCAGCTCATGACTCTAAATGGATTTTACTTAATAGATGAAAACCATAAATCAAACATCAAACATATAGTGACATTTCTGTGATCCGATTTGCAAGATGGAATAGTTTGAACTCTGCCGGTACCTCTATCCTAATTCCCAAATTTTCAAGTAACCTTGGAATAATGGTTTTAAAAGCTGAATTAGTCACTTTTATTATTGTGCTATATTTTTTGCCTTTCGGTATCTCTACGGTGAATAACCTTGGACTGCTTAAATTTATCACCCTTGAATACGTAAAAGCCAATAGTTAGAAAATTAGAAATTGCCCCCATATTACAAATGGAACAAATAAAGTCTAGTTTCAAATTATTGGGTTAATTCCAACATCGGATAAGCTTTCGGCAAGCTAAGTCTTGCATGGCCAGGAAACAAAAACATCAATCTTAATTTTATTTAAACCAAAAAATAAAGAATCCAGGTTTCACTTCTTCAACAGCATAGCACTGCATTGTGCCATTATCTTTGATGCCCTGGTAATGGAGTCAGTCATATAGAAATTCTCAATGGCAGTCCCGAATGGAGTTGCGTCCACCTTCTCAGTGAAGTTTGGTCTCAGTGAAGATGGTAGTGTGGCTGGCTCTCTCTCATCCATTTGCACCAGGTTCGGGGCCACAGTCTTGATTCTGGCACGAACAGCCCCAATTGTATCATAGGGCAAACGCACCCCGGCCACCTCAGACAGAGCTCGAGTTATCTTCCAATCATCTCTAGAGTCACCAACTGTTGGGACTGCAGGCAATGTTTGTTGCGTGAATCCGTCAGTATT
This sequence comes from Clitoria ternatea, assembly GCA_037962975.1. Taxonomy (NCBI): domain Eukaryota; kingdom Viridiplantae; phylum Streptophyta; class Magnoliopsida; order Fabales; family Fabaceae; genus Clitoria; species Clitoria ternatea. The sequence continues at coordinate 48,893,133 of CM075673.1, forward strand.
TTCATAGGTGCCTTCCTTCTCACTGAATGCTGCTGCTGGCAAAATGACATTTGCCCGATAAACACTCTTGTCACCGTGATGACCTTGATAAACAACAAAAGCATCGGCAGGGATCTTGTCTAAGTTTATATCATCAGCACCCATCAAATATACAAATTTGGCAGACTCAAGGCTTTTCTCAGATTGTGGAACAAGTCCAAGGTCAAGTGCAGCAGCCTGGGCAGCATGGAGAAGCAAAACATTAAGGCCATTCCAGTCAGGTCTGACCACATTTGCTTTTTTGGCAATGGTTTCAACAGCGGTAAAAATTGCATCCTGGTCCTTCCTCTCAAAAATCCCAGCACCAACAATGATAACAGGGTTTTTGGCATTTGAGAGTGTCTTGAAAAATGGGTGGCGACCCTCGGCAATTTCAAGAAGTGTTTGAGGGTCAGTACCAAGATGTTTGTGATCATAGTTGAAATCAGTAGCAGGCCCAACGTACCCAACCTTGGCTTGGTTTGATCTCACAGTCTTGCGTATTCTGGCATTAACCATAGCAGCTTCCACCCGTGGCTGCAAATTTGACAATGAATACATAAGATAATAAGATACCAAAAGCAACAAAAAGTATGCAGGCATAGAATATCCCAGCATTGTATATAATCAGTACATCAGTAAATAAGCTCAGCCAGAAACGCAAGTAATTTTCTTCCACCTAACCTCCTCTAGACCCTAAAATGATTAATGAATGGAGTGTAAATACCAAGGTATTGCTAAAAAGGAATGGCATTTCAAACTTTCAATAACACAGGAATCGTGTGATTCATCTGTAACATTAAAAAATATAGATATCACTCACTAAAATAAATCAGAGAGATATACGTACCTGTGTGCCAACCAACAGGAACACATCTGCTTTCTCAAGACCAGCAATGCTTGTATTCATAATATATCCAGATCTGAAGTCAGCATTAGTATTTACACCAATTCCTTCACCCCAAACATTATTTGACCCCAACCTATTCAAGAAATCTTTTAGTGCAATCATTGACTCAGCATCAGAAAGTTTGCCAGCTATTCCAACAATTTCTTCGGGTTTAACTTGGTGGGCAATCTCTGCAACCACAGCAAGGGCATCACGCCAGGTCACAGCCTTAAAGCGACCATCAGGACCACGAATCATAGGGTCATTTAATCTCTGCCTTTTCAAACCATCATAACAAAAGCGGGTCTTGTCTGAAATCCATTCTTCATTTATGTCCTGCAGTGGGCAAGCAGAACAAGGTTTAAAAATAACAAATTAGGCAATATAAAGATAATCCAGAAGATGATAAATTAAGCCCCTTGACCCTAAAGATCAATCCTTACAGGGGCTACTCACTAGCTGCTCATACATTGTGGATTCACTGCTCTTAAACAAGTTTTTTACAAGAAAGGTAATATAGAGATACAAAAAAGAAGTACTGTAAAATTTGTGGAGCCCTGCGCAAAAATTTTGTACAGTGCCTTATCTCTCTCCACATGACCCTCTCAAGTGAAAAATTAAAATGAGCATTACCCAATTACTGGGAAAACATATTCACATTTTATAACAACATAGCCAAGACTTACTACATGATTCATGGCCAATAGCCCAAATTATACTTAAGACGTCCTCAGTCCCCACCTCCCCTCCAAAACACTCTTCCAAAGCAATAAAAAAATTGTTAACAGAGAGGCCTTGATAAAGCAAGATGGCTATAACCATAGGCTAAAAATTATGAGTGAAATCCTAGTGTATTCTTTTGAAGGTATGGTCATTCAGTTACAAATAATCTGAAATCTCCAGAACCACTTGGAATGGTCATTTGATCCCATAAAGATCATGATAAAATTATGATTGTGCCAATCTGGTCTTACATTGAAATTTGAAGGTTTTCTTCTTTATTTTCCAAACTCCCATCAAATGAATTATTTCTATGAACAGAAATTAATAAATTGAAATTAGTATTAGTGAAAAAATAAAAAATAATCAAAACCAGCTTTTGAATGCTCCATATAGTTCCATTAAACACACATGTAATGTGTTTCAGAGCCTACCAGAAAAAAAGAGTTTGTAATTGCTTATGTCATAAAGCAGTATTGTCATAAAGCAAAGAAATAAATGAATAACTTATAGCCAAATGAATAGAACAGGGCTAACATCATGTTTTGGTAATCATCAATTCCTATTTGTAGATTAACTTTATGAACAAGATATATTTTTTCAGATGAACTGGTACAATGAAAGCGTAAGACAAGGTAAAATGGAGTTTCTTACAGAAATTAAATAATCTTAATAAAGAAAATCAAAGCCTCAACAACAGTATGACAAAATATTCCATCAGTATCTAACCTCATTTAAACGAGGAGTAATGCGCATGACTTCAGGTCCTCTGCTATCAATTCGAATATTGGATCCAACAGCATCAGTAACATCAATGCTCTCTGTACCCTTCAATTCCCAGTTCCGTGCCTTAAATGCAAAAGGTTTGGAAGTGAGTGCTCCAACAGGACAGATATCTATCACATTTCCAGAAAGCTCACTAGTCATAAGTTTTTCAACATATGTTCCAATCTCCTCTCCACTACCACGACCTAACATGCCAAGATCCTGAACCCCAGCAACCTCTGTTGCAAATCTGACACACCTGTTGGAAGAAACAAAACATTACAACTGAGCCATTTTCAGGCACTCAAATTACTTTGTTTAGTAAGACATAGAATTCAAGTGACAACAAAAAAGCATGTTTCTTTGAAGGTAAGGTTTCACAAAATTGCCAACACAACCCCTATTACTACAAAATGTCAAAAGTTAGGTCTGGTCTTTAGCTGGCACAGCAATGAGTAACAACTAACAAAAACAATCAGACTACATTAACACTTAGAATGTCACTTCCATGTACTTATATTGACCCATATTACTCTGTAACTATGACAGAGTCACAACGACTGCTTCATTTTACAGAAAATTATGCAACTCAAGGAGGTCACTTTTACAAGAATATTATAATACTATCTTCATCCCTTAATATAAGAACCTTTAATTTGTCTATAAATTATACAAGTTTTCCAAATGTACCCTTACACATTTATTGGAACTCAAAATCTTACTTTCTTTCTACTTAAGGCTTATTTCATTGATAACTACTAAGGGTATTTGGTGAAAAAATTAATGTCATTGACCTTTTGATGGGGTTCTTATATTAAGGACCAAAGAAATCTCTCAAGAGGTTCTTATATTAAGGGACAGAGGTAGTATATAGTATATACATATAAACACAACATAAATTATCAAAGTATTTGATACTTTTTTCAGAAAGAATAAGTCATAATATGACTTCCAATGTCTAGCATGCTTAAAAAAAATATGAAATTTATGATAACAAGATTTGCATTAGAAGTAAAAGCTCTGTCTAGTATTGACCTTGTACATTGAATGCACCGAGTCATTACAGTCTTTACCAAAGGTCCAAGATTTTTATCCACCACAGATCTCTTCATCTCAGTGAACCGACCACGATCAGAACCAAATGCCATTGACTGATCCTGAAGATCACATTCTCCACCTTGATCACAAATTGGGCAATCTAAAGGATGATTCATTAATAAAAATTCCATCACCCCTTCCCGAGCCTTCTTTGCTACAGGTGTGTCAGTCTTAATTTTCATACCTAAAGATGAACATCTCATTAGCTCACATCTCCAACAAGAATCATGAAATAAATGTTTAAAAACCTCATCTAAACAAAATTCCAGGACATTTATTTGGTTTTGTTGTGAACCTAAAAGAGTAATACAAAATACTAAATGGGTAAAGCCCAACATTGTATGGATCTATTCCCTGAGACAAACCCAACCTCAAATCAGTCACTGACCTTACAAAACAACCTTCAATTTAGTCCATTTTAGTATAAAACGACGGTGAAAAATAAAGTACAAAAGAACTGAAATGAATGACCTTTTGCAATGTAAGGGATATTTGAGGTTGGTTTTTAAAATCTCGGACTAAAGTGCCCAACCCATACACTTTTAAGAACTAATGTAATATCTAATTAAGAGACAGATGTCATTTGCAAAACAAAATGAACAAATGATAACTTAGTCACAAATTATCTCCATATTTTTTTAAAAAAATGTACAAAGCAATTATACATTAAAGAAAAATAACTGCAAAATTACCAATAAACCCAACAATAATCATCACTACACACATAACTGTCAGCTCAGAGACAAAATGAACGACATTAAATATCACTCCATGGAATTTCCCTAGTATCCCTATGCCAATCAAAGTTCACAACTCATCCAACGAAGTTGAAATCTGAAGTTTGATAATGTGCATCTAAAATTTGATGCTTTCATGGAAACCAGACAGAGAAAAATCAATCAAATTAACTCTCCACACGCAGAATCAGTTTAAACACTCCAAACACCGACAAGATCACAATTATCAGATAATAAAAAAATCCATCAATAATCAAAAGGAAAAGATGGAAGAATAATTCACCAGGAAGAGCAGGCATGGCACAAGAAGCAACAGGCTTGGGGGATTTCTCAACCTCAACGAGGCACATACGGCAATTGCCGGCGATGGAGAGTCTGCTGTGGTAGCAGAAACGAGGGATATCGACACCGGCGACCTCGCAGGCCTGAAGAACGGTCATTCCTTTGGGAATTTTCACGGGGTAACCGTCGACGAACACCTCGATTGCATCGTCAGGGTTGGGGAAATGGACGCGGGCGCCGGCGAGTGGAGTTCGCGGCGGGAGATCGGCCTTTAGCGGCTGCTCCGGTTGAGCGGCGGAAGCTTCTGGATTCCGAAGCTCAGGTTTGGAAACGATGGTTCGGGCTCGGAGAAGGAAGTTGTTAGGGTTCTGGGAAATGAGAAGCCTTGAGGTGGGTCTCATGGCCTTCGAAGCTAACAAACCCAACCCCATTCCTTTATTTCAAAAAAAAATTCTGATCCTCTCTCTCTTTCTCTTTCTCTTTCTCTCTCTAGATTGTGACCTTATTTCGAGAGTGAAGGGTTCGGTGCAGCAACAAAGAAGGGTAAGAGATCGTTGAAGGAACCTTCGAATTTTCAAGTTGTGATGTGAATGTGTGCGTGTGTTGTGTGGGGGTTGAAGAAGATAGAAAAGAAAATGCATTTCAGAATTCGGGTGGGTTGGTTCGAATGGGTTCTGACCCGAACCGGGCCTTTAATTAATGGCTGAAAATGAATGATAACTGCTCTCAGGCCTTTTTTGATTTTTGGTCAAGGTAAGGGCCATTTCGTTTTCAATTTTTTAAATTGGGTCAATCCTATTAACATTTTTATTATCCACCGTGAAAATATGGTCAATCCGATTTTGTTAATTTTAGTTTTTTTGATTATTTATTCTTAAAATATTTTTAATTATCTCACTTTTTTCTCCCTCCTTCCTTTCTCTTTTTTTGTGATCCTTTCTCTTTTTCTCTTTTCAATCCTCACCCTTTATGATGAGAGTTTGAGAAAGTCAATCAAACTTTAAATTCTTTATTTTTAGTAATTTTTGTATTTATTTTTAAAGTATATTTTCTAGAGTGGGTTTTTAATGTATTTTTTAGATTTTTAATGTATTTTTAGAATTATTAAGTATTATTAAGATTAATGAAATTTTTATGACTTAACTAGTGGAAAATAAGTGTTACATATATGAATGAATGATGGTAGAGTGATTAAGATTTAGTGGAGTCATTACATTTTAATAGATAATTAAAACATAATGGAGTTTATTAAGAAAGTTGGATGTATTATCGATTAACTAAGCTTATAAATATGAACCTATTATAATGAAAAGAAATTAAGTTGGGTTTGAGTTAAATCATAGCTTTCTCTGTGAGAGTTTCTCATATGTTCTTGAACGAACCACATTTTGATCTTATGAAGAATTTTCATTCTTGTGGTGATCTTAGGCTTATCAGTATTTGATTATTGTGTCTTCCTTTCATAACTTATGACTCATATTCTCATATATTTCATAAGTGTGACGTTAATATTCCTCTTTAAAAATCATTTACCTTAAAAATAGATCCATATCTCAAACTAAAAGTCAAGACGATCCCTATTTCGTTCGTACCATTTGGTATCAAAGCTTCGACTTCTTAATTTTCAGTTATAGAAAAGATTATAGTACTACCTTTCTATGGAGAAAGTGATGTCGAGGCTTATTTCAAATGAAACATGGAGGAAAAGAGAAAGAGAGAAAGAAAGTATGAGAAAGAAGTGGAATTTTTTTAAGAGGATAAAAAGTGAAATAGAAGAAATTTTTAAAGAGGTGTTGAAAAATGACATGAGAGAAAACAAAGAGTTTGAAAAAAATAAAAATGAAGAAGAAAATAAGGGAGAAGTAGTGAAAGAATAATATGAGGAGTTATATTCGTTGAGTATTGGTATTAGAGAAAATGACGAGGAAATAAAAGAAAAGGAGAATGAGAAAAATAAAGAAATAAGTGAAAATTAAAATAGGATAGAGTTGAACATTTTTAGTGAAAAAGAAAGAAAAACTAAGGTAACAAATGTTTCATCTACAATTGATTTAACAATGATGCATCCTAATAATTCTTGTTGAAGTGTTGTTACATTTTTCAATGAGGAAATTCATTAGGGATTTCAAAGAATTTTAAGAAAATTATCATTTCTCAGAAGAATGAAGTTTATCAGTGATCTCAAGGATGGTTATATTTCTCTCTCAGTAGATAAAGTATTTTTTATACGTTGATGGAGTGTGCTGAAGGAATTAAAGTTAAAAACAAGTTTGAAAGGTTATTTTTTCCTGGTATTGATTTAGCACATTTTCATGGAGGAAAATAAAGCTTGAAATTCGACGACAAATTTTCTTGAAGAATGAGAGAATGATGAGAGTTTAAGGGGCTCAACTAAACTTTAAGTTTTTTTATCTTTCTTGTAATTTTGTATTTATTTTTTGGGGTATATTTTCTAGAGTGAGTTTTTAATGTATTTTATGAATTTTTAATGTATTTTGAGAGTTACTAAGTATTATTAAGATTAATGGAGTTTTTAGGGTTTCACTGGTGGAAAATAAATGTCATAAATATGACTAAATAATGGTGGAGAGATTAAGACTTAGTGGAGTCACTTAAGTATAGTGAGGCATTATGTGTTAGTGGATAATTAAGGCATAGTTGAATTTGTAGAGAAAGTTTAATGTATTGCCAATCCAATAAGCTTATAAGTATGAACCTATTGTAATTAAAAGAAATCAAGTTGGGTTCTAAGTAGAATCATAGTTTTCTCTTGGTGAGAGTTTCTTTTGGGTTCTTAAATGAACCATTCTTTGATCTATAAAGAATTTCATTATTGTGGTGATTATAGGCTTATCAATATTTGGTTTTGGCATCTTCCTTTCATGACTTTTCACTTGCCATCTCATATGTTTATTGAGTGTGGTGTCAATATCCTTCTCTAAATCCCTTTACCAAAATAATATCCTCCCCTCAAATTAAATTTCAAGGAGACCTCTCTTCCATTCACATTACCTTAAATAAGTGATCACAAAACATAAAAAATAAGGAGAATATCATGAAAGAAAACTTGAAAATGTAAGAGCATCAGAACTAACCAACCAGCATCCAGCGTATATCATGAAAGAAGGCACACGATTCGGTTCAGTCAAGCAAAAAGCAAGGCACGTCTAACAAAAATTTTGGTGAATAGGGTTCACTACACTGAGTCCTTGTTTCTTTCATGAGATTATAGGGAGGAAAAAAACAAATGGAAACAAAACATATGAGAAATTAATTTAAACTAGTAAATAATCAAACATATATATAGGAATTGGTTATTTGTTCTATTATTGGTTCATGGATTAACACAACAAAGAAAAATGGAGAAACTGTTTCTTGTTATTTTGTGTTCACTTATTTAGAAGTTGCAAATTGGGAAGAGAAAAAGGGAAAAAAATAAGGGAGAAAGATAGAGGAATGAGGAAGAAAAAAGTGGATTAATTAGGGGTATTTTAGTAATAAACAATTCAAAAAATTAAAAAAAAGGAGTCTATTTTGAGAAAATGAGATACACATCCTAGTACAACTCTCACCCAAATCCTTAATGATAACCAACCCATTATTACTCTCGCTTAAATTGTGGAAGGTGTGATCATACCTGCTCTAATGCATCAAATCCCATCAAAACTTCATAGATAAGTGTGCTTTGGCGAGACTAGTTTTGGGATGGGTGACCTCTTAAGAAGTCCTCATCTTGCACCTCTCTTTTACTTGTTTCCCCATTTGTGCCAAATTGTTTTTTGTTTGTTTTCTTGGTCCCCTGCCCAACTCTACAACCATGGCACCTGGTTGACTTTTCCTTTCGGGCAAAGGTTGAGACCATTGGACCTAAACAGGCCCTGACTTTATGGTCGCCAAATGATCAATTTAATCCTTTTTTGCATTGATCCATCTCTAACCAAGGCTTGTCCTAACTACCACGTCCACGAGCTTAGAGAAAGCTTTACGTTTATTCATTAAGGGCCACAATACGTCTCCCAGTTCAAAAGTTATCATCGTTTAAAGTGTAAGGCGTCAGCAGGGAGATATCATTAAATAATTGATAGCCCAAATTATGGCAAGTGCCATCATACCTATCCTAATACACCAAATCCCATCATAACCCCGTAGATAAGTGTGTTTGGGCAACTAATACTGGGATGAGTGACCACCTAGGAAGTTTTTGTGTTGCACTTCTCTTTTGCTTGTTTCCCCATCCGTGCCAACCTTTTTTTGTTATTTCTTTTCTTAGTGATAAGTCTTAAAAAGACTTAATAATTTCATCTTTAATTTAATTTAATCCATTAAATATTGTTAACTTTGGCATTGTTATATAATGAATTGTCATTCTTTCTTGTTTTAATTATTTAATTCGAATGTGTTTGAATTATGCAAGAAAATAGATAAAAAGATAAGCACTTAAGGAAAGAAATATGTTTATTGAGAGATCCAGTAACCTAGTGTACATACGCTAAAAAGACAGCGTACATACGCTAGAATCCTAGCGTATATGTTTGTATTTTGCAGGATCTAGGTGTAGGAAATCCAGCGTACATACGCTAGAATCCAGCGTACATACGCGCAGGAGAATGATGACCAAAGTGCTAACCCAGTGATCCAGCGTACATACGCTGGAATCCCAACGTACGTATGCTCACAAACAGAACCTAAAAAAATGAAGAATCAATAAGTCAGTAGCCCGGCGTACATACGCTGGCCTCCCAGCATACATACGCCCAGAAACAAAATGCAAATTTCCAAGTCAGTAGCCCAGCGTACATACGCTGGCCTCCTAACGTACATACGCACAACTCCAGGGTAGAAAAGTACACAGCATGCATCAAGTCAGAACCCCAGCGTCTGTATGCTGGTATTTGGGCGTACATATGCGTAGCATAAAGGGAAACCAGAGGTTGTTATTTAAGTTAGTTAGGCAGTTTTTAATTTCTAATTAATTGTTTATAAACCCCTCTGGGGTAATTATGTGATTTAGGTTATTTAGTTAGTTAGTTAGTTTAAGGCATTGACCTATATATTTGTAATTCTTTTGTAATTAAAACACGAGCAATAACACTAATTTATTTTCTGATTTTCAATCTCTCTCTAAACATTTTCTCTCTCTAAACTCTCTCTTCCATGGCTCTCCACATTCCTTCTTCTGAATCCATTCTCATAGGTTGCTAAACCCCTAGGGTTAGGATTGCTAAGGTTTGCAATGGATTCTTGAATCTGAATTGAGGAGATCATCTTCTGAAGCAAGAGGAGAACAAGCTGAGAGGTGGATCTACACTACTGGATTGACAAATCCAGACCTAATTGAAGAATCTCACCAATGAGGAATCATGGTTAAGGCTTAGGTAACTTCTGGCTTCCTAACTAATTCAGGCCTAGTAATTAGGTGAATAGTTAGGGTTCAATCCCCAATTTCACATTAGATTTCTCTGTCATTGAACACCTAAGGGATTAGGATTTAATGCTTAGGAATTAGTGTTAATCACCTAAGGAATTAGGGATTAACCACCGGTGAAGTTGTCCTCTTGAGTCTGAAGCTTGATTGATCCTTAGTTGCATGTTTCTTAATGAAATTATGAGCTGAAGCAATCCTAACCTATCTTCCATCAATTACACTTCACCTTTTATATTGTTTCTAAAATTATAAAAACATAAAAATAATAAAAAAGCATAAACAGAATGAATTTTACCTTGTGTTGTTTTGGTTCAGCTTGTACTAGTCCTAGATTGTGGTAATTACCTCAATCCCCGTGGAACGATCAAATATATTACAAATTTAACGATTGGTGCGCTTGCCAAAAGAATATAATCCTCTGAGATTATGCATCAAGTTAATGGCGCCGTTGCCGAGGATTGTTGAGTAATATCAACAATCCTTGGATTGGTACTAGACTGAACCATTTTTTTTAGTTTTTGTAATTTTTGTTAGTTATTAGTGAATTTTGTTATAGGAGTAGATTTTGTTATGTGTTGGTATTGTGTTGAGTGTTTGCTGTTAGTGTTTTTGGCTATTTTAGTGGTAGCACTAACCATTACAGTAGCCTTGTTTGTAGTTAGTTATTGCAGTTATATTTTTTCTAGTTCCTTTGGAAAATGAAAAGTTACAAGTGATGGATCTTGATGACACCTTAGCAGAGTTTCTTCAATATTCCCAAAGCCTATGCATGAATCATGTGGATGAGATACCACCAATTGAAAAAGAGCCATCGGAGTTAGAAAGGATTTTAATTCAATTTATAAAAGTCACTCAAACCGGCCTTAAAAATTTTGATAATTCAATCATGAATATTCAGAAGCAAGTGGATTTTATTACAAAGTAATTGGCTGAAGAGCAAAGAAACACAATGGTTGTACAAAGAGTGGACCAGTATGAAGAGCCATAGGATGATGATGCTGGTCTAAATGAGGAAACCAAGTTTAGGGAAAAAGAAGACCAGCTAGAAGACATTGGAATGGATGAACCTGAACTTGAAGTTGATGTAGAAACAAAAGAAGAAAAAGAAAATGAGAAAGTTCAGGGATATTTGATGAAAGAAGAGTTGATTAAAGAATACGAAGAGGAAAGCTATAGAGATTATACTTCAGAATTGGAAGATGATAGTATATCTAGTGAAGCATTCTTTGATGATTGGAATGAAGAAGATTGGTCTAAAGAAGAACAAGAGCAAGAGTTATCATTGAATAATTTCTTTGATGATGCAAGTGTTGCAGGAGTGCAAATTGAAGAAATGACAACAGAAGCCATTGAGGAAGCTGAGAATCAATTAGATACTATTATTGAGCAAGAAGTGATAGAAGAGGAGAAGGTCTCAACTGAGATGGAAACCATATGTTGGCAACACAATCATGATACGAAAATTTGGTTGGAGCCAAGTGTGAATACAAAGAAAGAAGTAGAGATTCATGCATAAGAAAAATTCATATGTCTAGATATTAAGAATACAAAAGAAAAAGAAACCCAGCCATGTCATGAGGAGTGTTTGTTAGTGGTGACTACTGCAGCTATGGAAATCACAAGGAAACGCGAATTCTCAAGTCAAGAAGAACATTGCTTGTGGCATAAAAAGAGGGAGACTAACATAAAACAGAAAAAGAAAAACAGTGAAGGAAAGAAAAAGAAGAAAAAGCCAAAAGAGTGGAAAAAGAAGGATAGAAGGAAAGTTGTGTTGAGCATTAGCCTCAAACACAACAAGGAGTAAAAAACCAAGAATCTATGGTCATAAGCAATGGGATCCAGGGGGATGAGCTTATATTTCTTTTTCTTGTACAATAATAAAGTAGTGAGAAACTTTTCAAAAAAAATGGAGAGAAAAATAGAGTAAAAAAAAGAAGAAAAAGAAGAGAAAAAGCAAAAGAGAATTTTCAGGATTACACAGTGGACTAGTGTGCCTACGCTGTCCACTGAGCATGCCTACGAGTGAAGTAGGCACCCTTTTTAAAATACACCACAGAGGCCACGTGTAAGAACGCTAGCCCATAGCGTGCCTACGCTAGCTTGCTACTTCTTTGCATCCACCTTGGCCAGAAAATCAGCATTGTGATGCTCCCAAGAAGCGTTCTTACTCTCACCTTCATTTCTTGAATAATGAACCACCAAAGTATGCACCTCTGCACCATCTCTTTCTCTCCATGCAGGTAGTTTCTATTCATGCATCTTAATTCCTTTATTTGAAAAAAATATTTCAATTTTGTGTTTTGTAGTCATACCATTGTACAACATCCATTTTTCATTTTGTGTTTCATGTTGGTTCTTTGTTACTTTCAATTTCCTTATAAATACTAAAAACAAAAGAAAACTAAAAAGGGAGAAAGAAAAAAGATTGTAAAAGCTTGAAAAATGTGTGAATAAGGTTTAAGCATACATACGTTGGATTTCAGCGTACATACACATATCAATAAAAGAATAAAAGTTTTGGACCTGAAAGCTAGCGTACCTACGCGTAATTTTAACGTACATACGCCCAAGATCTGTTAATTCCAAAAAAGAAAGAAATAAGGGTTGGCGTATATACGCCCAGCTGGGGCGTAGCTACGCGCGAAAGGGTTAAGGAAACAGCATGAAGAAATAAGGATCAGGCCTTTGCGTGCTTGAGCGAGGAGCTTTACGCTTGAGCGTGAACCTTGGGCCTTTGAGTGTGTACAGTGCGCTTGAGCGAAGGGTCCTTTACGTGTGCCACATGCTTAAGCAAGGAGATTGCGCGCTTGCAGCATGGACCAACGTGTGCCTTCACGCTAGAGCGTGAACCTTGTAAGCTTGAGCGTTCCTTGTAGTGTGAATCAGGGAGTATCATGCGCTTGAGCGTGTGCTTGTACGCTTGTAAGCGTGACCCCTAAATATGTAGCGCGCTTGAGCAAGCACCAAGCGTGACCCTGGGCGTGCCTTTGCACTTGAGCGAGAGAACTCCATGCTTAAGCGTGAACCCTATGCGCTTGAGCATGACCCTTGTACGCTTGAGCGGAACCCATACTTTACCACCTGTTACAACCTGTTGTGCCTTAATGTAGGCGTATGTACACCCAGATCTAGCGTACCTACACGTACCCCAATGTGTGCCAGCCTGTTACCACCTACAGCAATCAGAACACTAGCATATAAACGTTGGGTTCAACAATATATATATATATATATCCCCCTCCTAGCGTACAAACCCTAACTCACACCCTTTTACATTGGAAACTTGGGTTTTGAAGAGGAAAAGGCATAATTTGAGGATTCCATTGAAAGGCTCTATAAAGACCATCCTTACCATTCACAATGTCCACAAGAACACACTGAAGAAATAGGAGTTCCAACTGACAGAGACTTATGGTTGGCTTCCATTGGGTTCACCATCCCCCCTGAGGACACACCTTTGGCAACTGAATTTCCACCCCACCCTGGGCAAGACACTGATGAACCTATGGATGAGGCTGTTGAAGAGGAAGATGAAGAAGAAGAGGACTGATATGTTAATCTGCTTTTATTTTTGCTATTTTGCTTTTGTGTTGTAATAACTTTATTTTAGTATCCTCTCTTGGACAATGTATTTCCCTTTTCAGTTGTAATGAAATTTTATGTCTATGTTAAGTTGTTTGTTGTTATTTCTTTTCTGCTTTGTATTGTTCAATTCTTGCAACCATCGCTCACCGAATCTTCGCCAGATAGGTAAAAAGGGAAGTAACCTATCCCTTAATCTCCTTAATTTACGAATGTGTGTAACTGTGCTTAATTTAGAACCCATCTTAATTATTTAAATCTTGTTGATTCTCAGGCATCAATTGGATAAATTAATTGATTTGCATTGCTTGATTCATGATCCCTGTCCATAACTGTTTTCATCCTTAATTATTTATATCGTCACCATGCTAGTTAGCAATCTGAATTTATAACCTCGCATTAAGTTTGGGGACATGATTGGCTGATTACCTGTAACTTATGAGCTTTTGAGCCTTTATTATTTCTTTTCCGAGTGTGTCTGCATTCTTGCTTAGTGAGACAGAATTTGCTTCAGTGCTTGCTAATGATTATATGTTTGCCAATTGGAAATGATGAAGGCCTTCTTTGAAAATTAGTCAGGACCAAATCTAGCCATCCTAATTACTATTAATTATCCTTTGACCCAATAATTATATTTGAGCCTGAGACCCTTTCATTCTGATTATGTATCTAACTTTACAAGCATCTTTATCTAAGAAAAACCAAGTGAATCATCCTTGGATGTACCACTGATGAACTGTTGAGTCTTATCTTATTGCTAGGGATTAGCAAGTTCTAAGTTTGAGGATGAAAAGTGTGCCTAACAACAATTAAAGGACACACTCTGACCTTAATTATAGATAAGGATTTTGAGAAATGAAAGGAAGAATAGCAGAAGTAAAAGAAAAGTGAAAAATCAGTAAAGCAATTCCTATATAGAAGAAAAATGGTATTGAAAAAAATGAAAGAGAAGAAAGAAAGAGTCCAAAGGACTGAAAGAGAAGAAGGTGCAAAGCACCACAAGTAGTTGAGTTATCCTTCATCTGAGAAAAATGAAAGCAAAAGAGCTAGTTAGTAGAGGCATTTGAGTTAAGATTGAGGCAAGGCATCAATGGGTACATCTTTTAACCTAACACTTCCTAGAAAAACAAAAATGGAACCTCTAGCCTAGCCTCATTACAAGCTTAAAAAGCCCTTACTATCCAATTATGCTAGCATATGTCATAATGTTTAGAACTGTTGCAAGCCTATGTTGATCTGACAATTATGCAGGTGAAGAGTGCATATAATTGAACCTATACACTGAGAGAAGAGTGAAACACCAATCCATATGAGGAAAACATCACCAGATTGTCCCAAAGGAAGTGTGAGTAATTATATTTTCAGAAGTTACAGAAAGAAAGCATGAATGATATTCAATAATTATTGCATGAATTAAGTTAAGGAAAAGTTGATTGTCTTGAGTAAGTGCAATTGATTTAATTAATCTGAGTCCTTGTTTGAGGACAAGCAAACTTTAAGTTTGGGGATGTGATAAGTCTTGAAGAGACTTAATAATTTCATCTTTAATTTAATTTAATCCATCAAATATTGTTAACTTTGGCATTGTTATGTAATGAATTGTCATTCTTTCTTGTTTTAATTATTTAATTCGAATGTGTTTGAATTGTGCAAGAAAATAGATAAAAAGATAAGCACTTAAGGAAAGAAATATGTTTATTGAGAGATCCAGTAACCTAGCGTACATACGCTAAAAAGCCAGTGTACATACGCTAGGCACTTATATGTTTGTATTTTGCAGGATCTAGGGTGCAGGAAATCCAGCGTACAAACGCTAAAATCCAGTGTACATACGCTAGAAATGAAAAGAAAAGATTGAATAGACTTTACCCCCAAAGGATTAGAGATAAGCCTTACTTGGTTCTGACTACATGGAGAGGATCTATGATAAGAGAATTCAAGATCCTAAGGTTTCTAAGAGAAAACTTAGAGATAAACCACTCTCAATTGGCGGGAATTCACTAATGAGTTAAAACCTTGTTACAAATGAACAAAATTACACTTATATAGTAAGTAAGCTTTTGAGAAATCAGTTATTGGCATGGTGACACTGGTTAGGGGCGTGCTCACGCCTAGAAACAGAGAGCACAATATCCTTATACGTAAGCATGCTAGTAAAAGGGCATGGTGACCCTGAGTTTTAATGCAAGACCTTCTTGACTCTGTGCATAAGTACGCCTAAGACATCCCCACATGTTTAGTTAATTTAAATTAGAGGTTTTAACCTTAATTTAGTAGATTTTACTTTAAATAATGTAGCACACATAAAAAATTCAAAGAACAACATGAAGAAGTTTTTAGAAAAATTTTCAAGATGCACTTTTCTTACACATTGTTCAATATTTTACATCTAAAAGGAGCTATAAAACTCTTATTGAGGTGAATTCAACTGGTACACCTCCACAACTTAATTATGTACAAATGTTATACAGGGGTCAAAGTCCAATTATACCCCTAAGATTGCCCAATTCATGAAAATGTAAAACTATTTTGTGTATAATTTTTAGCGTTTAAGCTACAGACCTCCGTTTAAGGTGAATCAAATTGGAAAATGTTTATAACTCAATTATCTATAAATTTTGTGAAGAATAAAAGAGCTAATTCGGCCTAAATCAAACGTAGTTTTAAAAAAAAAGCTGGTAATTGATTACCAAAATTCTTGTAATTGATTATCATCAGCACAAATGTAGTTTTTATGTAGATTTTGGCCTTTGGCCAACTTCCACGCCCCCTAACTTGCTCGTTTCATCTTTGAATGTTACAAAACTTAATGTGCACTATCTATGACTCATTTCAGACCTGATACCGTAATCCATACTCAAAAATTCCTTTGTATCGCAGAGTTATGTAGAAAAATGTAATTTGCTTATTTCCAAGCAACTTCCCTACCAAAACAAAACCAAGTACCATTCAATTGACAATATTTCTTCATGAACAAGTTCTAAATATACCTAGGATCCTATTGACACATTTTGGGGACTCTGAATCCCACTGAAATCAAAATCACCTATTCAGTTGGCTTATTTAGCTAGTTTTACCTTAAAACTCAATCCCTTAATAATTCAAGCTTATCAATCCTTTATCTCAACTCATAATTTACTATTTCTAACTCAATGCTAATAATATCTAACAACTATACCTAAGTTTATATCAACCTCACATAATACTTAATTCCACATTCAACTAAGTACTTCAATAGCAATTCACATGATATAGTATTATAATTATTCAATATCATCACATTAAGGCTCATTGCTCATAAAACACAATAAGAATAGAACCTGCCCATAAACATATACTTATCAATCAAATGGCTTAGTGTCATTTCACAACCATATATAATTTCTAGACATGGTGTATATATATATATATATATATATATATATATACATACACACATCAATTTCAATCTTAACTTCACATCATCATGCCAGGAAATTTCATTTATAGTCATTAACCATATAATCAAAAAGATGCATCAAACATCACTCCCACAGCTTAGCAGATATCAAAGCATCCATCATCATCAACCATAACTAATCACCAATATAATTTTTATATACATACAAACATACTACATACACCAAATAACATAACAAACATTAAATCCTCAAAACATAATTATATATACATTTAAATCATAATTACTCCTTGGCATTGCTCCATATGCCCATCTGGTAATGGTCTCCGCGGTATTAGAAGGGTCCCTGTCTTCAGTCACTAATCAATAATAAGGGTGAGTGACTGACAATATAAATCAATATAAACAATTCATAATTTATAGAAAAAAGCATAAAATACCTAAAATTCTCACCCAATTATTGTCCATTTCTTTCACCAAACTTAATTAATTAATTCTCAATCAATACCAATCTCATTCAAAATCATCAACTTCATTAAATCATTATGATTAACATACCATATGTTCAAAATGTCACTTAGACCATCAGATATCATAATCAATTCAAATACTTGCATAACTAACTCTCACTCAATATAATATATGAGTCTCTAGTATCCAGATACTAAATTGATCGACTGTCAACTAATGGTCTTACCCGACCAACCGTGAATGCTACTCTAACATCCTAATTTTAATTAAGAAATTTTAGAAAATTAAATCAGATACGTAATTTAGATGTAATAGCTAATAATTAATTAATTGTTTGAAAACTAATAAATCAAAATTTAAAAATGAACCATTAAATTATGGGGTTAATCTAGTTAATTTTAAGGTTTAAATCGAAGGGTGTTTAGTTTTGGTGGTTAACCAAAAGGGTTAAAGGACCGAACTACCCTTAACCAACCTAAACTAAAATCTAATAAATTAATTTCTTTTTATTCTCTTTTCTTACTTTCCCACGTGCTCCCTTTTCTTTCTCTCATTTACTCTCAATTTTCTTTCACTTTCCCATGTGCTTTCTCTTCTCCCTCACATCTACCTCTCTTCCAACACACTTCATTTTTTTTCCTCCACCAAAATCATGCTTCTTCTTCTCCTTCAAACAATCAAATTTCACTTCACTTCTCTAAGCTAAGTGTGGGTAAAGCTTGAATCTTCAAAAAACCTCACTCTTGAAGTTCTAAGGTGAGAACCCAATCTTGTGTCATGTTTCGATTCCTTTTCGATGATGGAAGTCCTAAACCCATTTCTCTATTTTTGTAGTTTAGCTTCGGGTAATTGTCGAAAAGTGTTAGGGTTTGCTTTCAGACGTTGTCGAAAGGATTTCGAAGCTCCAAGGTGATTTTGGTGCATCAATGGCCAGTTTAGTAACTTTTGATAGATAAATCCCCCTTCAAAACCCCATCGATTTAGCTTTCTAACTTCGATTATTGTGTTTTAGTGGTTTGTCGATAGAGAGAATAGTTTTAGTTAATTTTTCAAAATTATTCGAATATAGGATTTTGACATTCAAAGATGAATCAAAATCAAAGGTAGTTTTGAGAGATAGTCAGAGTTGCTATAAGGTACATGTTGATGTACGTGGGGTTTATTAGTCGAGTAGCAGATAGGAATTCATATGTCCCGTTGTAGGATTTTGCTTCAAAATCCTAAGGAGGATGGATTTTCCTCTTGTCTTCTCCTTAGATCCAAGCCATTTGAGTCTCTAATGCATGAACAAGTGCTGAATTCATGGAGATATGGTGCAGGTCAAAACATATAAGGTGAGGAAATAGAGGTTTGAAGGTTTGGAGAACCTAGATCTAAGCTAGAATTTGTAAAAGAAATGAAGGAGAATGGAGAGGCAAGGAAGGAAACTAGGTGCCGCCACTCTCTAAGGCTAGAAAGATAAGGTATAGTGATGTTCACCACCTATGGGAGGAGTCCAAAGGATAATAACTAGAGAGAAGAAGCTAATGCTCTACTTTTTCTAGAGAGAAGTGAGAGCTTATCTCACTAAAACTCACTAAAACTCAAATTATGGCAAATTACAAAGGAAGAAAGGTATATATACCTCATGTAAAATTCTGATCACTCTATAGGCGTTGGGTAATCTCCAAGGACTAATTCTAAATGCCTAAGAAATTGGCCCAATACAAGCATATAAAAGAGTTGCTAAGTAGAAGGCCCAAAAGTGGCCCCAACAATAATAACTATGCAAAGCCCAAACTAATCCTTAATTCTTAATCCTAAAAATTTCCTGAACTAATAAATTGAAACTAAAATATATACAAAAGCAAGTCAAGGTCGAAGAAGGTGGCCCAAAGAAGGTCCAAAAATAGCAAGAAGGCTCCTTACTCTAAGATAGCGTAAGTGAAATAAGTAAAGGCCTTTAAGAACTCCTTCTTGGGCTTGGGCCTATCTATGGATGTCATGAATGAAACTAAATGTCTCTAGAGTGTCTCCTTGGCCGTCTTGACCCTTGACCTAGTTAAAGGGCCACTAAAGCTCTTAAAGGCAACCTCTAAGTTCTGTGTGGGCTCTATGACTTCTATGTGGGCGATGTATGTGTCAGGCTTTCCCTCTTTAGAAGGATTTGTCCTCAAATCCAAGGTAACCTTATCCAGCTCATTTGCAGCACAAGGGGTTAAATCAGAAACATTAAAAGTAACACTGACCCCATATGCACCAGGGAGGTCAAGCACATAAGCATTATTACTAAGTTTCCTAAGGATATGAAAAAGGACTATCACCTCTAGGGTTGAGCTTGGACTTCCTAAGGTCAGGAAAGTGTTCATTCCTTAGATGAAGCCAAACCCTACCTCTAACATCCAAAATAACTTCCTTTCTTTTCTTATTCACACATCTAGCATAGTGATCATTTTTCTTTTCAATATGAAGCTTAACCTCCTTATAAAGATTACATACAAAGGAATCTTTTGCTTCACCATCCATATGAATGATATCATTAGAAATCTTAAGAGGCAAAAGATCTAAAGGAGTGAGGGGATTAAAACCATAAAAATCTCAAAAGGAATATACTTGATGGTGGAGTGAACTACCCTATTATAAGTAAATTCTACATGTGGTAGATGCTCATCCCAAGACTTAATATTTTTCTTAACTAGAACTCTAAGAAGAGTAGAAAGAGTCTTATTAATAACCTCAATTTGACCATCCGTTTGAGGATGACAAGTGGTGGAAAAGATAAGTCTAGTTTCTACCCTAGCTTATAGGGTCCTCTAAAAATGGCTAAGGAACTTGGTATCCCTATCACTAACAATAGTTCTAGGGATCCCATGCAATCTAACTATCTCTCTAAAGAATAGTCTAGCAATATGACTAGCGTCATCTACCTTGTGACAAAGGATAAAGTGAACCATCTTGCTAAATCTATCCACCACCACAAAAATAGAATCCACGCCCCTTTGGGTATTAAGCAAACCAAGCACAAAATCCATACTAATGTCAACCCAAAGGGAAACCTTAGACTTGACCTTTTTACATGTAAGGCACCTAGAGTAAAGCCTTTGCATGTCACGCTTCATATGGGTCCAATAAAAGTGCTCACTAAGGGTAGATAAAGTTTTGTCCTTCCTAAAGTGCCTGATGAGTTATCTCTCATGACTCTCAAGAAGAAGCAACTCTCTAATAGATCCTCTAGGAATACAAAACTTATTGGCTCTAAATAAGAAGCCATCTAACTTATGGAACCATTTAAAAGAGAAAGAAGGACCATAAGAATGGTAGATAGAAGAGAAATCAAGGTCATTTAGGTACAATTCCTTTATTTCATCAAGACCATGAAGTGTGACACCCAAAGAAGAAAGTAAAGTGTGTCTTCTACCACTTTGGTGCTTGATGACTGTTAGTCCTCAAATTTACAATAAAATCCTTAATAAAAAATTTGTAAAAAGAATAAAAATTTGGTTAATTTGTTAGAAATTTAGGTTTTAAATTCAATAAATGGGTGTTGTTGGAAATAATCTTCCCTTGATCAATTTTCTCTAGTTTTGTAGTGAAAAAGTAAAGAATTTAAAGAGAAAATTGAAGAACTAGATAGCTGATGCGTAGCATCAACACCACGCGTAGCATGAGAACTTCTGATGCTGACACTACGCATCACAACCATGTGTAGCGTTAGAAGCTACATGGACTCCATTTCCAAGTGGCCAAGCACTCAACCTTTGACCCATTATTGGCCTCTCCACTTTGCACAAATGGACACACCGAATTGGGGTACAAGGCACACCTGTCTAGGCATGATTAATTAAAATAATTACATAATCATGGCCACTTCAAGCTGATTAATGGAAGCTGAGTCAGGGACCTGACGTGTAGCATCAGGACCCTTTCTCAGCCCTATAAATAAGGCCATTCTCCATACTTCTAAGCATCCAATTCCACTCTTCTGAGTTCTTTTCTCTCTTTTCACTCGAGTTTGAGTGTTCCTCTTTGAGTTTGTAAGGTTGGAGTGATTTCTAGATACTTGAGAGTGTTGTGTAGTAGTGTGACCTTTTGTATTGTGAAGTGTTTTCAAGTCATCGTAATGTCAAACTCTATAAGTACTGTTCCTACTTTTATTATGTGTAACTAAATAGTTTATGTTGGAATTTGGTGAATCAATCTATTATATGATGTTGTGATTATGACCTCTACATATTTATGATTCAAGAACATGTTAGTATTTCAACTCTTTATTAATATGAACATCAAATGGAAGAATGATTTTCATGTGTATTAAAACTTGTTTTATTAGTATGGATATCAAACGGGAGAATGATTATTCATGCCGAATTAAAATCTATTTTAATGAAAGTAAAAGTTGAAATACCCTTAATATGCCAATTACTAGGAATAGAATTGGTAATTATTGTTGCCATAAGGCCAGGACTTAATGCAAGTTTTTATTGAGAAAGCTCATGAGGAATCAGACTTTACGATAAATACTTAGAATTTATATCACGAGGAATCGGTTATAATGACTTTAAGATGCAATAACATGAACTTGATGATTAAGTATGTATGTTTGTAATTATTGAATTATATTTTAGTGCAAGAATCCTAATTCCAACATAGTTTGTTTATCTGTGTTTTTACCTCAAGAATCTGAATTATTCTAAATTACATCTCAATTTTATAGTTAGATTTTATCTTTTCCATCTTTTTACTTTATGAACAAATCAACTATAAAATTCTGTGAATAGTGTATAAATTGTTTATAAATTATTCTTTTGTTAATAAACATTGATAAATTTACCATAGTAAATAAGAAATTACTATGAGTTACTGGACTTTCAATCCCAGTGGAACGATATCTAAATTTGAAAACTACAACCGATTGGTGTGCTTGCCAATTAAGAACCCAACAGTAACACGGGGGTTAACAAGTTTTCTGGAGCCATCACCAGGGATTGAATTGATTCAGTAAAACAGTAAATTTTTAATTACCATGGTAAAAATATTTTTTTACCTTAGTGAAAATTTTCCAATTTATTCATTCATTCATTCATTTTAACGTTGTTTTACTAACCTTTCTTTATTTAGTATGTTTATGCAAACTCGATCTTCTGCAGGAAAGGTGTTCTTTGATCCTGAGATCGAGAAGTTTATAAAGAAACTTAAAGCATTAAAATCTAAAAAAACAAAAACTTCTTCTTCTTCAACTTCATCTTCTTTTGAAAAATCTAAAAATTTTGAAAATTCTAATATGGCTGCTGAAAGAAGAACATTGGGATAGTTTGCTGCTATTAATGGACCACCTCGTGTTTCAGGGATGTATCAAGGATCTATTGCTGCTGTAGAAATTTAAACAGCTACTTTTAACATTATTCAAAATAATCAATTTGCTGGTTTAAATAATGAGGAACCTTATGAACACTTAACTATTTTTTATGAGTTATGCAGCACAATTGGTTTTGAACCCAATCAAGAATAATCTGTTTATATGAGATTGTTTCCTTTTTCATTGATTGGCAAAGCTAAAGAATGGTTTAAATCTTGTCCATCGGGTAGTTTTGCAAACTGGTTTGATGTTAAGAGAAAATTTTTTGGAAAGATTTTATTCTCCTTCAAAATATTTTGAAGCCATGACAGCCATACATTCTTTTTCACAAAATAATGATGAGTCATTAGGAGAAACATGGGAACGATTTAAGGAACTCTTAAGGAAGTGTCCAAACCATAACTTAAATGATGCGGAAAAGGTAAGGATCGTTTACCATGGTTTGTTACCTTAGTTTAAGATGATGTTAGATGCTTGTGCAGGGGTTCTTTAATGAACAAAACTATAGAAGAAGCAATAGAAATATTGGAATCAATGTCCATTAGTGACCGACAAGCAAAACATGAAAGAGGTAATGTACAAAGAAAGCCAGGTATACTCGAATTAGGAGTGAATGATGCAGTATTGGCTCAGCAAAAATTGCTAACTCAACAAATTGAGGCTATGAGCAAACAATTAGAGAAACTTCAAATTGCTCAAATGTCATCACCACCTCCTGCTCAATTGAAACAATGTATGCATTGTATGGGAGAACAACCATGTGGTTACTGTGCCCCTGATAGAAATGAAAAAGAGCAAGACAATTTTCTGAACCATCAAAGAATACCCTTAGGTAATTTTCCTTTCAATCTTGGTAATTCTTTTCCTAACAATTACCTGCAGGGTTGGCAGAATCAGAATATTGGCTGGAAACAAGATGTTGGACCTTCTAACCAACCTCCTAACAATCAATTCAAACAACAACCACAATCTGATCAAACAGCAAGGCTAACTAGGATAGAAGAGTCTATCCAACAGTTACTACAATACGTGCAAACAAATAAAGCTGCACACAAAGCGTCGGATATGCAATTGGGACAGTTAGCAAAAGAACTAGCTGACATGAAAAGCTTTAGTTTTTCTACAAACACTCAAAATCCAAGAGAACAATGTAATGCTATTTTTACAAGAAGTGGTAAAGTTGTAGGAAATGATTGTAAAGAAAAAGAAGAGAAAGAAAAAGAAAAAGAAAAAGAAGAAGAAAAAAATAAGAAGAAAAAGAAGAAAAGAACGAAGAAGAAGAGAAAAAAAATGAAGAAAAGAATGATGAAAAAGAAAAACAAAAAAATTAAAAAATTAAAAAACAAAAAATTAGTATTTGGGTCAGACACCTCTAGTTAAAGATTTACCTTATCCACATGCACCATCAAACAAGGATAAGGAAAAGGAATACAAGAGATTCCTTGAAATCTTTAAGCAATTACACATAAACATTCCATTTTCTGAGGCATTGGAACAGATACCAATATATGCAAAGTTTATGAAAGAATTGCTCACCAAAAAGAGGAGGGATGATGAAGAAATTGTTGAACTTGAAGTAGGTTGCAATGCTATTTTGCAACATAACATGCCAGAAAAGTTGAAAAACCCTGGAAGTTTCACCATTCCTGTCTCTATTGGAGGGATGAATATTGGAAAAGCCTTTTAGACTTAGGGGCTAGCATTAATCTAATGCCTCTAAGTATGATGAAGCGAATTGGTGACCTTGATCCTCAAAGAACAAAGATGACTTTGCAATTGGCTGATAGATCAATCAAAAGACCCTATGGTATTGTGGAAGATGTACTTGTGAAAGTTGACAAGTTCTACTTCCCTATTGACTTTGTGGTTTTAGACATGGAAGAAGATGTTAAAGTTCCCCTAATCCTGGGAAGACCATTCATGAAAACTGCTAGAGTGCTCATTGATATAGATAATGGAAAGCTGGCAGTAAGGGTTCATGATGAAGAAGTAAAGTTTGATGTTTTCAAAGCCATGAAATATCCCAATCCAAAGCAAGATTGTTTCAAGGTGGATGTTCTTGACAAAGTTTGCATCTCCATATCCACAGGTATGTCAAATTCTGACCCTTTAAATAAGTTATTAACTAACTCTGTAGAATTCTTGAATGAAGAAGAAGAAAAGCAGGTAGACAAATATCTTGAAGATCTTGATCAAGGGAAAGAAATTTCCCCTAAATTAGGAGAAATTGAAGAAATTCAAGAAGTACCTATTGAAGAAATCAAGAGGCCTGAATTGAAAGTGCTACCTTCCAACTTAAAGTATATCTTTTTAAAAGAAGGTAATTTAAAACCAGTGATTATTAGTAATTTGTTAATTAAAACAGAAGAAGAAAAACTGGTTGAAGTCTTGAAAAGGAATCAAGAAGCAATTGGATGGACACTTGAAGATCTGAAAGGTATAAGCACATCATATTGCATGCATAAGATTTTACTAGAAGATAATTTTAAACCTGTTGCTCAACCCCAAAGACGCCTCAATCCAACCATGAAAGAGGTAACTAAGAAGGAGGTTTTGAAATTGTTGAAAGCAAGTATTATTTATCCTATTTCTGATAGTGCATGGGTAAGTCCTGTACAAGTTGTTCCAAAAAAATAAGGTTTAATAGTAGTTGTTAATGATAAAAATGAATTAATCCCAATAAGAACTGTCACTAGTTGGAGAATGTGCATTGATTATAGAAAATTAAATCAAGCAACAAGAAAAGATCATTTTCCACTTCCTCTTATGGATTAAATGCTTGAAAGATTGTCTGGAAAGGCTTACTATTGCTTTCTTGATGGATATTCTGGATATAATCAAATTGTTATTGACCCTCTTGATCAGGAAAAGACTGCTTTTACATGTCCCTTTGGTATATTTGCATATAGGAAGATACCATTTAGATTGTGTAATGCATCTGTTACTTTTCAAAGATGCATGGTTGCTATTTTTGCAGATCTAATTGAAAAGAGCATTGAGATTTTCATGGATGACTTCTCAGTCTTTGGAAATTCATTTGAAATATGTCTAACCAATCTGGACACCGTACTGAAGTGGTGTATTGAAACAAATTTGGTGCTCAATTGGGAGAAATGTCACTTTATGGTAAAAGAAGGAATTGTACTTGGTCACAAAATTTCCTCTAAAGGTATTGAAGTAGACCAAGCCAAAATAGAGGTAATCTCTAAACTCCCACTGCCTGTGAATGTAAAAGGTATTAGAAGTTTTTTAGGACATACTAAATTCTATAGAAGATTTATTCAAGATTTTTAAAAAATTGCTAAACCTTTAACAAATCTTCTAAATAAAGATGTTGAATTCAAGTTTGATGAAACATGTCTTAAAGCTTTTAATTCCTTAAAAGAGAAATTGGTTTCTGCCCCTGTGATTATTGCTCTTAATTAGAATTTACCCTTTGAACTTATGTGCGATGCAAGTGATTATGCTGTAGGAGCAGTTTTAGGTCAAAGATATGAAAAAGTTTTTAGGGTTATACACTATGCTAGTAAAGTTTTAAATGAAAATCAAATAAATTATGCAACTACTGAAAAGGAATTGCTAGCTATAGTGTATGCCTTAGAAAAATTTAGATCACACTTGATTGGATAAAAAATAATTATTTTTACTGATCATGCTACAATCAAGTATCTCTTGACCAAAACTGATTCTAAACCTCGGTTAATCCGATGGATTTTACTCCTTCAAGAATATGATCTTGAAATCAAAGATAAAAAGGGCAGTGAAAATATGGTCGTTGACCATCTTTCTAGATTAATGAATGATGAGGTCACTACCAAAGAAAAAGAAATCTTGGAAGAATTTCCTGATGAAAAACTTTTTGAAATAACAAAATGGCCATGGTTTGCTGATATGGCCAATTTTAAAGCAGCGAGAATTCTTCCAAATGATTTAACTTGGCAGCAAAGAAAATTTTTTTTCAAAGATTCAAAATACTTTGTTTGGGATAACCCTCATCTATTCAAAATTGGTGTGGATAATTTGTTACGTCGTTGTGTACCCGACTGGGAAAAGAAAGATGTGTTGTGGCATTATCATAAATCCCCTTATGGAGGACATTTTAATGGAGAAAGATCTGCTATAAAAATTCTTCAATCAGGTTTGTATTGGCCCTCTATTTTTAAAGACTCTCACTCATTTGCTCAAGCTTGTGATAACTGCCAAAGAACAGGTACTGTTAAAAAAAGACAAGAAATGCCTCTCACAAACATTCAGGAGGTTGAGGTATTTGATTGTTGGGGTATTAATTTCATGGGACCCTTTCCTTACTCTCAATTTAATCAATACATTCTTTTGGCAGTTGATTATGTTTCAAAATGGGTAGAAGCAATTGCTTCACCTAATGCTGACACCAAAACTGTAGTGAATTTCTTGAAGAAAAATATTTTCTGTAGGTTCGGAACACCAAGAACTTTGATCAGTGATGGAGGATCATATTTTTGTAACAAAGTTCTTCAGAAAGTGTTACAACACTATGGAGTGAGACATAAAGTGGCCACAACATATCATCCACAAACCAATGGACAGGCTGAGATTTCAAATCAGGAATTGAAAAGGATTTTGGAAAAGACTATGTCTTCCTCCAGAAAAGATTGGTCACAAAAGCTTGATGATGCACTTTGGGCATACAGAACTGCATTTAAGACTCTAATTGGCCTTTCTCCTTTCTAAATGGTCTATGGAAAAGCTTGTCATCTTCCAGTAGAGATGGAACATAAGGCATATTGGGCTTTAAAATTTCTCAACTTTGATCCAAATGCAGCAGCTGACAAAAGAAAGTTGAAGTTATTTGAGTTAGAAGAAATGAGAAACAATGCTTATGAAACATCTAGAGGTTATAAGAATAAGGTGAAAGCTTACCATGATAAGAAAATTAAAAATAGACACTTTATACCAGGTCAGCAAGTTTTATTGTTTAATTCAAAATTAAGACTGTTTCCTGGTAAATTGAAATCTAAATGGTCAGGCCCTTTTGTAATTAAGGAAAGTAAATCTTATGGAGCAGTTGAAATTGAAGATCCAACTTCCAAGAGAAGTTGGATGGTTAATGGGCAAAGATTGAAACCATATCTAGGTGGTGAGATCAACAGACTCACTACCATTTGTTATTTGACTGATTTGTGATGTGTAGGATGTCTAGCTAGCGACATTAAATCAAGCGCTCAATGGGAGACAACCCATTATTTTCTTTTTATTTTTAAAATATTTACATTTATAAAAAAACAACAAAAACAAAAACAAAATATTTTTCACATATTAGTTAAGATTTAGATTTTTAATAAAAAGGGTTTTTGAACTGAAAGAAAAAGGTTTTTGAAAATTTTAATTTTTGAAAAAACAGAACCCCACGTGTAGCGTCCCACTGACGCGTAGCGTGGAGGTAAAAATTTCAACCTGACACGTAGCGTCCCATCCACGCGTAGCGTCAGAGCCCACGTTCAATTTTTAAAACTGAACCAGAAAGGCCCAATTTAGGTTTTAAAAGCCTAAATTTCCCTCTCTGCCTCACTTTACCTCTCAAAACCCTAATTTTCACTCTCAATCACCCACATTCCCTCATTCTTTCATCAACTTCACAAGGATTCAAAGTAAGTATCTTCTCTCTTTTCTCTTTAAGTTTGCTTTTGATTTTCGATTTTTAGAATACATGTGGTTAGGATTAGGATTAGAAAACCATTAGGATTTTTTTGTTGTTATATTTAGGGATTGTTTCGATTGAATAAAAGTTTTGGGGGGTTGTGGTTGCACAACCCCTGTTTCTGTGATTGAAACTGCACACCTCACGCGTAGCGTCCCACTGACGCGTAGCATAAGGCATGAACTGTAACCCTATGCGTAACGTCCCACTGACGCGTAGCGTGGGCAGAACAGGGCTGATGCATAGCGTCCCACCCACGCGTAGCGTCAGCCTCTGTTTTTGATTTTTGTTAATTATTTTTTGTGTTTAATGTAGGTATTAATTTCTGTTTTAATAAATCTTTCTTGTTTTTATTTGTTTTCTTTTAAATTAATAAAATTTCTTAGTTTGTATGTTTGTTATACTTTCTTGCATAAAAATAAATAAAATTTTGTAAATATATGTTTTGTGAATTTTGTGTTATATTAAAAACCCAAAACATTAATGTTTCATTTTCCAAAAATATGTTGTTTTGTGAATTTTATGTTGTACTTTTAAATAAATTCAAAAATATGCATGTTTAATTTGTTTTTATGCTCTGTAAATATTTTGTTGTGTGAATTTTACATGAATTCTTATTTTTCATAAAAAATATATAAAAAAAATATGATTATTAATTTTTTATTGTTTGATATGTTTTATTATAAAAATAAAAAAATAGTGTGATGTGAGTTTAATTTTTAATTTTTTTTTTGCAGATGGAACTAAAGAAATCTATCTCGATTATTGGTCCCAAGAGACAGAGGAGGACCACAGACACAGATACCACCTCTGAAGATCCAGATCTTCAAGGTGAGGAGCAGCTAGGACCTAGAGATCCCACTAGATTTCGTACTGATGTGAAATGGGCCCGGTTCTATCAGATAAAGGGCCAGAGACTCATCTAGGAGAGAGTCTTAGATCTAAACACTGGGGACTATCCTAAGCTGCAGGATGAGGTCCAAAGGAGGAGATGGGGATCCCTATTTTCCCTACCTACTGAGGGAGACCCTATCTTAGTGATGGAGTTTTATGCGAACGCCTACAGGACTCGCCAGGACTCTCTGAATATCGACCATCAGAGGACGAGTTGGGTTAGGGGTCGACATATTACGTATGACTGAGACACCATTAGTACCCTACTGGGTAATCCTTAGGAGCCTACTCCCGAGAGCGACACTTGTTTCTGGAAAGAAAACAGAAACAAGGTTGCGACTGAGGATAGTGATTTAGGATACTTCCTAGATCAGGTTACTCACTTCTTGAGCAAAGATGAAATCTTCTTCAACCTGAGTAAGGTTGGAAGGACTCCATCAAACCTCCTCAAGATCCAGCTGACCCCTATAGCTCAGACGTGGTCTCATCTTATGCTGCATAACATTACTCCTGTCACCTATCTCTCTTCTATCCCAGTTGATCATTGTTGTCTTCTTTACTCTATTCTTCAGGGCCATACCATTGACATTGTTGAAGTGATATCTGAGCAGATTCACCTTTATGCCCTTGGGTATAAGGTGAACCGTCCTATCCCATTCCCTCTCATCATATCTGCCTTACTGGGGAGGCAAAGAGTTGTTGTGCCATCACCAGATTTCACTAGTTATTCAGGCAGAGTCCCCAAAGTTCTAATGAACAGAGATTACTTCGTCCAGTAGTGCGAGCTTCCACCACTGGAGCAGGAGGCTCAGCCCATATAGAGGAGGAGGAGACCACCAGTTCAGCCACTATCTGCTGATGCTATCATTGATGGATTTGCTAGGATGACCCTTGAGCATCAGGATATGATGCAGATGATGGCTGCCACACATAGAGCTTATATGCATCTTCATGATGCATTCTATCAGTACAGACTTCAGGGGGAGAGAGCACCTTATGTCACACCAGCTGAGTTTGCAGCTCATGTAGCTTGGCCTGGTGATTCACCTATATACCCTGAGGCTGGTGGACCATCTGGAGCACATGCTGAGACAGAGGATGATGCAGATGAGGAGGGAGATGATGAGGATCACATGGAGGACTGATGGTGTTATTTTTCTGCACCTTTTACACATATTTCACTTTTATTTAGTTTGATATTTACATTGGTTTAGTTGATTTTGGATTATATTATAGTTTATTTTTATTATTATATGGTGATCCGGTCCCAACACCGGCCCCCAAGAGCATGGTTTTAATGCTTTGCCAGATCAGCATTTCAAACAGAAGAAGTACGTTTCAAATCCCTTATAATTACTCTTATACGGAGTACATGCCTTAAAAACGTACTCACCACTCCACCAAGAAAGCAATTTAGTTAGGCGGAATATGTCACATCTTATTGTGTAAGTATCTTTTAAACGAAGTGCATGACCAAAAGGACATTCATGTTACTCCGCCAAGGCTTGTGACTCCGCCCAGGTATGTTACTCCGCCAAAGCCTATTACTCCGCCAAGGCGGAAAGTATTAAAAACTTGTACACATGTACATAAAGTACTTCCATTGCACACTACTCCGCCAAGCCATAAGCTTAACACAGGTGGAATACTAAAATCCTCATATTGCGAGCGAGCCCATACATATAACCCCGGCACGAGATTGACTCTATCTTGAGAGGTTGAAAATGGGAAACACGCTGTCACGCATAAGAGGGAACAACAAATAAAATAATGAAGCATTAACGCTTTCCAAGTGAGTGGAAATACCCACTGCAGTGATGGTGCTTGTAAACGGCGTAGGGGCCCACTACCTTTCTTGCATTATGCCTGAAAACAAGGAATGGGTCCTACCAATAATAGAGCACCAGTAACAGGTATATAAATCTTAGCAAAAAGGTATAAGAAAGAACCCCTTAATTCAAAACCTTACACTCATACTTGCATAATTCTCTTAGATTTGCTTTCTAAGTCAAAACAGTACTTCAAAATACTGACTTGAGCATCGGAGAATAATTGCATGTACAACCACCAATTGTGTCAAGGCAAAGAAGACTATTCCAGGCGGACTACTACACCGCCACAGAGAGCATTGTACCACGTCTCTGTATGCAAAGAGTACTCCATATTTGTATCTGTACAAAGACCTTTCCGTATCAGATTTCACATTACATATACAATTTGAATTGTTTGGTAATCACCCCTTTACACCCCCAGTAAAGAACAGTTCATTGGCACGCCCAGTGGGACCTGTAAATTTGGTAATCCCACAATCCTTGATCGATTCCCATTACGTTCGTCATCAATGGAAAGACTAGGACCAGAAGTGCAGACTGAGGATTCCCCTCCACGCAATCCTAGACGTCTAAGCTTCGACAACGATATTCACAAAAAGGCAACGCATGTTGGCTCTCCAGATCCGAGAGATGACATGATCAGAATGCTGAGGGAAGAAATCGCAGAGCTTCAACGTGAAAAGGCGAATCCTATGCACGAGAAAGCAGGTCCCGCAAAACAGCCGCAACACGAACCGTATGTACAGGAGGAATCGAGTACCCCAAATTATTCTCGCATCCCTACTTACATGGAAGAACAACGAAGCCTTCCACTGGCAAATGCCCATCATCATGAGGGAAGGAGAGTCGTTTCAAATACATCCCCCTCGGGATACAAGATGAGTGTCCCATTTTCCAAAAGACTCATGAATGTGCATGTCCCCAGACATTTGCAAACTATGCAACCTATTGCCATAGGAAAATACACCGGGGAGACAGATCCTTCTAAGCATTTAGATGCTTACATCTATGAAGCTATGTTCTTAGGTGCGGAAGAAGACGTCATGTGCAGAATGTTCCCCAGGACCCTCACAGGTGAGGCTCTTAGCTGGTTCAAGAGTTTACCTTCAGGTTCCATTGATTCATGGGAGGACTTGGCCACAGCTTTTGGCAGCCACTTTGTAATCTCTAAGGATACACCTAGAACCTCCCATACCTCGGCACAGATTAAGCAAGGTGATAAAGAACCTTTAAAGGATTTCCTGAAGAGATTTTATAAAGAGGCAGCCATGGTCCCTGACTTAACAGAAGCAATCCAGCTGCATATCCTCATCGAAGCCATGCAACCGAAGTCCCCTTTTGCTTTGTCTTTGGCAAAAGGACCTTCATCCACCATGGAAGAGTTTCGCAGAAAAGCATCCAACTACGTAGGTATTGAGATGCACTTGGAAGCCATTGCAGCTTGCAATAAACCACCTATTTCAGCACCACACCATGACAAAGAAAAGGATAAATCATCTAAGAATGATAAGTTCCTTCAGAAAGATAAGGCAGGGAGCCAACCCTTCAAACAGCAAGATAAACGTGTTTTCAATTTCGCTCATTACGCGCCCCTGAACACGACACACGAACAAATCTTTCGCGAAATAGGATGGACTACACTCAACGTTTACGGGATTCAACGCCCACCTCCACTTAGACGTGGTGGGAATCCAAAGAAATATTGTGAGTTCCACGAGTCGGTCAGCCATACCACGGAAGAGTGCAAGCAACTCAAAAACACTATTGAGGTGCTTATCCGTGAAGGCAAACTAAAACACTATTTGTTTAGGAGTAAATCTCATGATGAGCCAGAGAGGTTCGATAAACGACCTCGTGATCGTTCTCCGGATCCCGATAGCACTCGGGAGCCAAAACGTACAGCGGCAATAGAAAAATAAAAGAGTATTGTTCTGGAGTCCGCCCAAAGAGAACCAAGCCCTGAACCCAAGTCGCGGGGCAAAAGGCAGGTGGTAGATATGATTGCTGGAGGCTTTGCCGGGGGCAGACCCTCAATCACCGCAAGGAAAAACCACCACCGTATGATCTTGTCAGTACAAGGCAAAAGCAAAGAATATCGTCCATTCAGGAACGGGGTACAGACTCCGCCTATAACCTTCACAGACGATGATTTTGGCCCCACTATTCCTGAAGGAGATGACGCAGTAGTGATTATTGCAGTAATCGCTAATATGGACGTAAAACGCATCCTGGTTGATCAGGGAAGTTCCTGTGACGTTATCTTTTATGACTGTTTTAAATGCATGGGATTAACTGATGCAGATTTGCAACCATATACGCAGGACCTTACAGCCTTCAACGGCGCCAAACAGCCCACCAAAGGCTATTTAGACACAAGAATTACTTTTGACGGCGAACCTGGGGCAAGGACTGTGAAATCCAGGATTCTTGTCATTGATGTGAAATCTCCATACAATGGCATCATTGGGCGGCCTACCCTGAATGCCATGGAAGCCATCGTTTCAACCCCCCACTTGTTAATCAAGTTCATTGACAAAGATAACCAAGTCTCATCTGTAAGGGGCGACCAAGAAATGGCTCGCTATTGCTATAATTTGAGTCTTAACATGGTGAAGCTTGAAACCATGTCTAAGAAAAGAAAATTGAATGAAGGGAGCAGCGCGGCGGCGTCCGTCAATTTGGTGGATCTTGACCCCAGGGCAGAGTCTTCTGTAGACCCACTGAACCCTTTGAAACCAACTCCAGATGGTGGCTCCAAGTCTATTGTTTTGGGTAACACCCCGGAACAGATTACAAACATCAATGACAAACTTGAGGCTAGCATGAAGGCAAAACTAGTTGCACTTCTCCATGAGTATAAAGAAATTTTTGCTTGGACCGCCGCAGACATCCTGGCATGGATCCCAACTTTTGTTGTCACCGCTTGGTGGTGTATCCCGAAACCAAGCCTGTAGCACAAAAGAAATGGCGTATGGGTCCGGCAAAACAAAAAGCTGCCTGTGAGCAAACAGAGGAACTCCTCAAGGCGGGGTTCATCAGGGAACTCCGTTATTCCTCCTGGTTGTCTAACGTAGTCATGGTACAGAAAGCCAATAGCAAGTGGCGTATGTGTATAGACTATGTTGATTTGAATAAATGTTGTCCCAAGGATCCATACCCTCTCCCCAACATTGATAGATTGGTTGACGATTCTTCAGGATACAAGTATCTATCTTTCATGGATGCTTACTCCGGTTACAACCAAATTCCAATGTGTGAGGATGACCAAGAGAAGACAGCGTTTGTTAATGATAAAGGAGTCTTTTGCTACAACGTCATGCCATTTGGGTTAAAAAACGCCGGGGTAACCTACCAGCTCATGATCAACAAAGTTTTTGAGGGTATGCACACAAAGCTGGTAGAAGTCTATATTGATGATATTATTGCCAAGACCCCAGAAAGAGGAGATCATGTTGAAGATCTACGCCTCATTTTTCAGCGCCTACAACGATACGACATGAGGCTCAACCCTTTGAAATGCACATTCACTGTCCCTGGTGGCAGATTTTTGGGCTTCATGTTGACACAAAGAGGTATAGAGGCTAATCCTGATAAATGCCGCGTTATCCAAGAGTTGCAGAGCACCAAAACACTAAAAGAGGTACAATCCCTCAACGGCAAAATCGCTGCTCTAGCATGATTCATGCCAAAAATAGCTCATCGCTCTCTTCCCTTGTACAAAATACTGAAAAAAGACAAGAAATTCAATTGGGGCCCAGAGCAAGAGGTGGCTTTCCAAAGCCTGAAAAATGTCTTAGCCAGCCCTCCAATCCTGGTAAAACCAAGCCCAGGTGAGCAACTCATCGTTTATTTGTCTGTTTCAGATGAGGCTTTAGCAGTAGCTCTGGTCAAGGAGACAGTTGAAGGCCAACGACCGGTGTACTTCACCGGTAAAACATTGCACGGTGCAGAATGCCGTTATCAGAAGATTGAAAAGGCAGTGCTTGCAGTTGTTTGGGCTTCACGATGCCTAAGACCATATTTTCATGCCCATCCCATCTTGATTTGCACAGACTTGCCACTTCATACTATACTGTTCAAACCAGATCTGGCTGGAAGAATGATCAAATGGGCCGTAGAACTCTCTGAATTCGACATATCCTACGAGCCAAGAACTGCTATCAAGGCACAAGTCCTAGCAGATTTCGTAGTTGAGTTAACAAGTTCTAGCCCAGATACAGATCATTCACACTGGACGGTATACGTTGATGGGTCTTCCAATAGCAAAGGATGTGGGGCAGGAATTGTTGTAGAAAGTGATGACTGGGTACATCTTGAAATTTCATTGCACTTCACCTTCACTACGTCTAACAATCAGGCGGAGTATGAAGCCTGCTTAGCCGGACTCAGAGCAGCACAAGATATTGGAGCCAAAACTGTCACCTTATGCAGTGATTCTCAATTGGTCATCTCACAAATTCTTGGCGAGTATCAGGCTAAAGAACCCTTGCTGCAACAATATCTAAACTGCGTCAATGAGTTAAAGCAACATTTCGACGAAGTCTCTTTCAAACATGTACCCCGGGAAGAAAATACACGTGCTGATATCCTCTCTAGGTTGGCTAGCACAAAGAAGGCGGGATGCACGACTACGGTTGTACAAAGTACCTTGGCGGAGCCAAGTATTTCCTTTCCTTCCTCAATTTGTATGATTAGAAGCCACTCCTTTGATGACAATTCCTGGGTAGCACCGATAGTTCGTTACCTTGTTAATGGACAATTACCCACGGATGATCTTGAATGGCGGAAACTAAAGAAAGAAGCACCTTATTATACGTTCCTAGACGGACAGCTATACCGCCGAGGAATTTCTGTTCCTTACTTACTATGCATAAACGAAAATGAGGTGCAAGCCGTTTTAGAAGAAGTCCATGAAGGGCAGTGTGGACACCATCCGGGGGTGCGTAGCCTAATGCGAAAGATACTCAGGGCTGGGTATTGGTGGCCTACCCTGAAACATGACTCCGCCTTGTATGTTCAGAAGTGCGATCAATGTCAACGATTCGCAAACCTTCATCACACTCCGGCAGAAGAAATGTCATCTTCAATAACACCTTGGCCTTTCTATCAATGAGGCATGGATATCTTAGGTCCGTTCCCAACTGCGCCGGGCGGTATCAAATACTTGATAGTTGGTGTTGATTATTTCACCAAATGGATTGAAGCAGAGGCAGTGGTGCACATTACATCAGCCAGGACTCGCAGATTCGTATATGAAAATATCATCGCATGTTTTGGAGTCCCTGGATGCATAGTTACTGATAATGGCACCCAATTCACAGATCGTAAGTTCACTGAACTCCTAGAAAATCTCAGCATTACACAAGTTTTTTCTTCTGTGGAACATCCTCAAAC
Source organism: Clitoria ternatea (assembly GCA_037962975.1). Lineage (NCBI taxonomy): Eukaryota > Viridiplantae > Streptophyta > Magnoliopsida > Fabales > Fabaceae > Clitoria > Clitoria ternatea. Next base: position 48,929,652 of record CM075673.1, read on the forward strand.
CAATGGCCAAGCTGAAGTTGCCAATAGAGAAATCTTGAAAGGCCTGAAGAAACGCCTTGGTGAAGCAAAGGGAGATTGGACAAATCAATTATGCCACGTTTTATGGGCATATCGGACAACCTCTCACTCCACCACAAATGAATCCCCATATCGGCTGACATATGGAGTTGAGGCTGTTATTCCCATTGAATTGGCAGCCCCTTCAGCTCGAGTCCTCCATTTCAATGAAGAAGCCAATCAACAGAACCTAGCCCATGAGCTCGAGGTCTTGGCGGAATTGAGAGAGGAAGCCTTTGTGCGAGATCAAGCTATCAAAGCAAAGGCCGCCAAACGGTATAACACACATGTTTCTGAACGCCGTTTCAAAGAAGGAGATTTGGTTCTGAGAAGGGCCAATATCGGCAACAAATTTGCACATCAAGGCAAATTGGCGCCAACCTGGGAAGGTCCATACCGAGTCACCGAAGCTCTGGGCAAAGGCACATACCGCCTAGAAAACTTAGATGGCACTCCGGTCAGGAATAAATGGAACATTTTAAATTTACGCATATATTACAGCTAGTTGGGTAATACGGTATGTTATCTTTCTCCTAACCTAAGGTTCTTCCCAAATGGGCTTTCCTTGAAAAGGTTTCGACGAGACATACCCCAACTCAGCTCTTTATGTAGTTCCATCATTAATAAAATTCCTTCCTACATTCAATCTTCATTCTAACTTTCAGTCAATTATCCGTGGCAGAACTTGTTCCCATGCAGATAAGACACCGGCTCTAACAATTGAAGCATAAAAGCATAGCTCTTTATTCCATAAAGACCATCCAATATGCAGCAAAGCTTCACAAACGGAGCCAAAAAACTCCTTGGGGGGAAAGGATTGGTGTCACAGCCTATGCTGCACCATACCGACCCCAAGGTCCAAAAAACTCCTTGGGGGGAAAGGATTGGTGTCACAGCCTATGCTGCACCATACCGACCCCAAGGTCCAAAAAACTCCTTGGGGGGAAAGGATTGGTGTCACAGCCTATGCTGCACCATACCGACCCCAAGGTCCAAAAAACTCCTTGGGGGGAAAGGATTGGTGTCACAGCTTATGCTGCACCATGCTGACCCCAAGGTCCAACAAACTTCTTACGGAAAGAATTGGTGTCACAGCTTATGCTGCACCATACCGCCTCCAAGGTTCAACAAACTTCTTACGAGAAGGACTGGTGTCACAGCTTATGCTGCACCATACCAACCCTGGATTTAACAACTTTCACTTGATCAGGAGATACACTCCAATTCCAAGGGATGAACGCTTCATCCAAATCCTTACTCCGCCTAACTGCTAATGTTCTGCGGAGTACATAATCAACAAGCTCAAGCATTATCAACAGGTCCAAGTAAGTGTAATACTTGCAAAAATTTGTGCTTCAGTAAATTCTTAAAAGGCTACTCCGCCTATTTACAAAATCTAACTTCATTAAATTCTTAAAAGGCTACTCCGCCTATTTACAGAATTTAACTTCATTAAATTCTTAAAAGGCTACTCCGCCTATTTACAGAATCTAACTTCATTAAATTCTTAAAAGGCTACTCCGCCTCTTTACAGAATTTTGCTTCATTAAATTCTTAAAAGGCTACTCTGCCTCTTTACAGAATTTCGCTTCATTAAATTCTTAAAAGGCTACTCCGCCTCTTTACAAAATTTCGCTTCATTAAATCCTTAAAAGGCTACCCGTCTCTTTACAGAATTTTGTTATACTAAGTCGTGTTTCATTAGTTCTCAAAGGATTACTCTGCCTTATTAATAACATTTTACAAGGCACAAATCCTACGGACTCAAACATCATTTATATGAACAAGTATAAATTTACAGAAATTGTACTTCATTAAAAATTCTTTAGGGGTCCAGAGCCTATCCTGGAACAAGGCAATATTATTAAAGTGCATAAAACCCTACAAAGAACAAAATTTGCAAAGAAACCCCGGAGCTAATCACTAAGATTCAGGTGGCACTCCTTCTTGGTGGGCAGAGCTAGGCTAAAACTCACTGGGCTTGGACAAACTCTGTGAAGGGGGCAAGTCCGCCAAGACATACTCTTCATTAGGCGCAGGAACATGACCCCCCTGAACAGGTACCATTAATTCACCATTGATAAACTCATAGTAAGGGTGAATACCTGTTGTATTAAGAACAACGCCTGGATTGCGATGACGGATCTGGCGAATAGCCATGCTAAAAGCGTCATCGATCGCTGCTTCAGCCGAATCCAAAGCCATTTGCAACTCCTGATCAAGGCGTTTATTGTTGGCATATAAAATGGCTTTCTCAGCTTGCAGCTCTTCGACCTGTTTTTCAAGGTCGCTATATGCAGTGGCTGCTTGATCCAACTCTACGGCCCAGGCGTCTTCAACGAAAGCCTTACTGGTTTCAAAAGAAACCAGTCTCTGCTGAACTTCACTCACATCCTCACCCAATTTTTGGTTCTGCTGTTTCAAATCTAGAATTTGTTTTTCCAGCAGAACATTTTCAGCCTTGACCCGGGTCAGCTCGCCCACATCCTCGCCCAGCTTCGAATTCTGCTGTTTCAAACCCGGGCCTTATCAGCTCTAACCCGGGCCAGCTCCTCTTCCAGCTTCTTCTTGTTAGAGTCGGCGGTGTCAAGATGTTTATCTTTAGCCTTGATAACCTCCGACAACTGTTCATTATCATGCTCCAGGCTTCGAATTTTTTCAACAGAATCATGGAATGATTCTTGAAACATAACAGCCTCTGCAGCCACCTCAGCAATACGGGGCACTGAAGCAAGATAACCATCAATTTTGGCGAGATGCCACCTTGCAACAGCAGTGGCATTCGCAATCTCCTCAAAATCGATCTCTGGGCGGAGTATGAACTCAGGGTCGCGCCTCTCTGACTGGCGGGTTCCCATATTTGTAAAATACAAGTAAGGGTTCAGACGAGACCCCGCCAGAGGAAGAGAAACAGACCGCCTAGATGGCTCCCCTGGAACGTTGACAAGAAAAACTGCTGTTCCTCGAGCAGTCAAGTCCAGGGCAGGAGTCTCAGATCGATGAGGTGGAGAACCTTGAACCCCCTCCATCTCCTCTTCCACAACATCTTCTTCAGGGGCGTCCTCCTGACCGCCCAATTCAGTAGTGATAGCCACAGCTGATGGCTTCGGAGTTTCTTCAACTCCTATCACAGCATCAGATGATGCTCCTTCACCCACCTTCTCTTTTCCCTTACTCTTCCTTTTCTGTAAAGGCTGGGGGTCCTCTTCCTCCACTTTGATAGTTTCCGGTTCTTGGCGTTTTTTAGATCGCCTTTCTACATCAACTATCGAAGGTCCCGTACCACCCTCCAGCATCACTACCTTGGTGGATACAGGCAAAGGGAGAGTCCTTGTTAGACCTGCAGCAAGGTTCCTTCGGGGCTGTACATTATTCTCCGCATTAACTTCCTGGCGACTCATACGGAGTTGCTTGATGCGCTCCATCCCAGGAAATTTTGCAATCTCTCCTGCAACCATAACATACACGAATGAGATTAGCAGTTGCAAGAAGAACGGAAGTAGTATGTATACAAGCAACAAGTCTTAAAACATTACTTAAATATTCTTCAGCATCACGCCCAAGCAGTCTTCGGCACAGAAACTGCTTATGGGCGGAGTTATACTCCTTCAGTATTCGGAGTACTTCCACAGAGGTAGGCGACAGAGCACTCTCCTCAACTTCATAAGCTTGTTTAGTCAGGAGGAAGTGCTCATGAGTCCACGCCACCGGGAATTTATCAATCCCCTCCGCACTCCGCCAAAAAACGGACTTATTCTTCCTGACAGAAATTTTTACAAAACTCATTCTGAAATGGAGTCCGCCTTTTTTGGCGGAGTCAGCAAATACCTTAAAATTTACAATCTTCGGCTCCGCCCGAAGAGTGACGAAACCCATTCCGCCGGACTTTGCGTTCACCCGCCTCATTATGCGGTAAAAAGCAAAAAACAACGCCACAGTAGGCGTAAACTCCAAATGCTTCGCCAACACTTCAAAGCTGCGGGCTATTCCCCATCCATTAGGGTGCAGCTGAGAGGGGGCGCAATCCAGAAACCTAAGAACACCCATCTGGAATTTGTTCAAAGGAAATCGCACCCCCAACTGAGTAAAAAGGATATCGTACATATACAAAGTACGCTCATCCTGAGGGCGATGGCAAATGCGTTCAAACGTCTTTGGCGAATGAACAATAAACCGTCTTTCAAATCTCTCATCCGCCCAGACAGGCACCGACAACTCCATTACCCCACCACTTGTCGTTGCATGACGCGAAGAAGCTTCTTTAACGTTTGCCTCAACCCAACAATAGGGATCAGTCTGAAGCATCTTTTCCCAGTCTAACCCATGCAGCACAACGTTTTGACATTCTGCCATTGTTCTTACTTGTATCTTAGGAGTACCTCCTGCTACAAACGAATGTACAGCATTACTAAAACACTCCACGCTGCTGTAAAACGTTGAATCCCTCCCAGTATAGAAGCCCCATCTTCGCTCTCAATATCCGAAAACATAGGTTGAACAGATACCCTAGGGCACGACTCTGATTCTTTTCCTCTCATCCTCGTTTCAACAAACACACATATAAAGAAGAGAAAACCAACCCAATAACAACGAAGACAGAAAACAGAGGAAGAAGAAAGTTACCTTAAATCTCTGAAGAAATGATGAACTGGCAACAAGAAACGACTTGCGAGGAAGCAGCGTTTAAAAGGCAGTTTAAACACTAAAACGCAGAATGGACGATGAAGCAAAATGTTTCCTCTCCTAAGAGTTTACCTATTTATAGGCATGGCTTGGGGGGAAACAAGCGAAGCCTCGAAAATCTCAGAAATGCACCTATGGCCATTGGATGAATCATAATGACGTTCCATTAATTCTGAGACCGTTGGATGAATCTCAAGGCAGGCATTTTTTGGGCCGTATTTTCAAAATCCAAGGCCCATGGTAATAACCTCGAAAACGTATTCTAACTGCCATCCCACGCATTTACGTCCCATCATTGGAATGGCAATCGTTACGAGGGCATACGTGACAATGAGAGATTGAAGCGGCAAAATGCAGTTTCGAGGCGCTTTGATGACAGGCGTGGCAAGTAATGACAAAAACAATAAATGCATGAAAACACTTGTCCATAAATTCGGAACAGCAAACACCGCCTAAACCCATGCCTATAAAAGCTAAACATAACAAAGTGATATAGCTTATTAAAGCGACTCCGCTAGTCACTCTAACAAGCTAGGGGGCAGATGATCCGGTCCCAACACCGGCCCCCAAGAGCATGGTTTTAATGCTTTGCCAGATCAGCATTTCAAATAGAAGAAGTACGTTTCAAATCCCTTATAATTACTCTTATACGGAGTACATGCCTTAAAAATGTACTCATCACTCCGCCAAGAAAGCAATTTAGTTAGGCGGAATATGTCACATCTTATTGTGTAAGTATCTTTTAAACGAAGTGCATGACCAAAAGGACATTCATGTTACTCTGCCAAGGCTTGTGACTCCGCCCAGGTATGTTACTCCGCCAAAGCCTATTACTCCGCCAAGGCGGAAAGTATTAAAAACTTGTACACATGTACATAAAGTACTTCCAGTGCACACTACTCCGCCAAGCCATAAGCTTAACACAGGTGGAATACTAAAATCCTCATATTGCGAGCGAGCCCATACATATAACCCCGGCGCGAGATTGACTCTTTCTTGTAAGGTTGAAAATGGGAAACACGCTGTCACGTATAAGAGGGAACAACAAATAAAATAATGAAGCATTAACGCTTTCCAAGTGAGTGGAAATACCCACTACAGTGATGGTGCTTGTAAACGGCGCAGGGGCCCACTACCTTTCTTGCATTATGTCTGAAAACAAGGAATGGATCCTACCAATAATAGAGCACCAGTAACAGGTATATAAACCTCAGCAAAAAGGTATAAGAAAGAACCCCTTAATTCAAAACCTTACACTCATACTTGCATAATTCTCTTAGATTTGCTTTCTAAGTCAAAACAATACTTCAAAATATTGACTTGAGCGTCAGAGAATAATTGCAGGTACAACCACCAATTGTGTCAAGGCAAAGGAGACTATTCCAGGCGGACTACTACACCGCCACAGAGAGCATTGTACCACGTCTCTGTATGCAAAGAGTACTCCATATTTGTATCTGTACAAAGACCTTTCCGTATCAGATTTCACATTACATATACAATTTGAATTGTTTGGTAATCACCCCTTTACACCCCCAGTAAAGAACAGTTCATATGGTGTGTTTTATTTTAGCGTATTGTCTTAAAAAAACCAAAAATAAATTTTATCTTTTTAATAAATAAATCAAATTTTTGAAAATAAGAAAATTTATACACTTAAAGTTTTTACACAATAAAACCATTTTTAATCATCAAATTATCGATTCTTTTTGTAATTAAGGAATTTTGATGAATTCAATTACAATAATTTTATTAACTATCAAGCTAATTTCAATAAACCGGTGAGCTGAGAGATCTTTTAAACACTTGAGGGTTTCGACATAACTTCATTCAAATTGATTTTGCTTTAATCTGTGATTTGTGTTGTTGTACATAGAATTCAAGAAAATGATCAAGGCATATTTTTGGTAAAAGAAACCTTGGGCCAAAAAATCTTACCATGGTAAAATTATTTATCCTTTGAAAGCCAATTTTGAGCCTGAAAAATAAATTCTTTGGTACCCCTAACCTTTATCAAATTTAACCATTCCCTATACTTGATTGATTAAAAGAGCAATTGAGCAAAATAAAAGATATTCCGATTCTTCTTACAAGAATGGGGAGTGAAAATTAAACAACTTGATTCTTTTCAAGAAAAATCAAGAAAATAGTGCATGTAAATGAAAAAATGAATATATGCAAATCAAAAATAATGAAAAGAATCAAGTTAGGGGTATTTATTTTCATCAATAAGGGAATTGAGATTTGGGCCAAGAAAAAGCCTAAAAATTATAAAATGCTCTTTTATGATTTCAGGTTTTTGAATTCCAAGAAAAACCATAATTTCTTGTAACCAAGCCTCATTACAGCCCTTGAAAAGACCTTGTGATTTTTGAATTAACTCTGTAGGATTAACCATTGACTAGATAAAAATCAAAATTAAATTCGTTTGATTTTATGATTGATTGAGTGAAACAGGTTACCCATTGCACAGAGACAAAAACTTGTGAGCTAAGCCTGAAATTATGCTTGATTTGTTAATAAAATATTATAAAGATTTTTGTCATTAAACCTCTGTTACATAAGATATCTATTTTTGATTATTTCAAAATGGTAAATTATGAAATTACTTTTTGTGATAAATTCTCAGACTAACTCAAAAATTTGATTTCAAATTTTATTTTTTTTCTCTTGCTCGAGGACGAGCAATGGGGTGGATTGTAACATCCTGAATTTTATAAAAATGATTAAATATGATAAACAAATATTAAATAATTATGAATGAGTTAATGAGTGTCCCAAAAATATTAGAATAATTAAATTGGAATTTATTATGAAAAATTATAATTTATTGAAACTAAATGAGATAACATTTCACCCAGTTAAAATATGGGAGTCGGACCAAGTATCTCCGATTGAGATGCCATTGGTCAGGGCTGTTAAGAGTATTACTGGGAATCCAAATATACCTTCGGAATAATTTTTGGATTTAGTATTGAGCCCGAACTGTGAGCCTGTTTGTCCTAAATCGATGAAATTACTAATGAGGGGGTTAAATTTTAAAAACAAAACTCTTTCTCCTCCTCTCATCTTCACGCCACTTTTCTTCTTCTCCTCCCTATTCTTTTCTCTTTATTTCCCTTCCACCCATCTCCTTCTTCCTCCTCCAAAAACCCTAAGCTCATGATGGCCCTCTCCTCCTCCATCATTTTTGTCTCTTGGGAGCTTGAAGGAAAAGCTTGTAGCTGGAACTCTCCCCCTCTTCTCCTCCAATTTCGTTTGGTCTCTCTCCTTCCCTTAGTTCCATTTTCGTTTTCAAAGTGAGGTAAGCTTTTCTCACCATCTTTGATGAAGTTAATATCATGTTTATGGGTTTTAAGGCTTGGGGGAGTAATGTAGGTGAATGGGATATTTAATGAAAGCTTTAAATATGGAACCCTAGAGTGGGTTTTCATTAATGTTAGCCTTGGTGGTAATAAATGAAGAGGATGAATGCATAGTTGGAAGGTGATGAGGAATAAATGGGTATTAATGAGTGTTGTTGGGTTTAATAGAACCCTAACTTTAATATATTGGGGGAAAATGTAAAATGAGAATGATATTGATGAGGGAGAATGGTCATTGGGAATGATTGATGAATATTGATTATGGTGTTTGGGTTCCCATGAAACCCTAGTCCAAGAATTTGGGGAAAGTGGATATGTTGTAACTTAGGAGGTTAAATTGAAAGTAAATAGATGATGTTAAGATTGAATGTTGCTTAAAATAATCTAGAACCATTGATGGTGAAACCTATAGATAGGTGTTAATATGAATATGGAATGTGAGGGAGTAGAAGAATTGATTTTAAGGATGGACATATGAAATATTCAATGTTGGGTATCATTAGGTACGATAATAGACGATGATAATGATTATGTTTGAAGAATTGAAGTTTTGGGATTACATTATGTAATGGATGAGATGATGATGATGTTGGGTTTAGTTAGTCTTTAAGATCTAGAGGATCTTGGCCTTGGGAAAGGAATTCCCGAAGCCTAACACAATTGCATAAATTGGTGTTTAGCAAGTTTAAGACTTGATGTTGAGCTTTATGATAAGCTAGCAAATGTTTAGAATTATGACGGTTATTGATTATGTGAATGCACATGTATATGGTATGTAGATTGCATTCTGGATTATGTGGCGAGCTTTTGGAGCATGCATTCGGATTTCGGCTCTTCCCTCGAGGTAGGAGAGGAGTTTACATTCAAATTGCATAAGTAGATTGATAGTGATTGATGTATGTATTTTAGTACTCATGCTTGCCTTACCATGTAGTTATTGAGATAATATGAATGGCAATTTGATGATTATTGAGAATGATGTATGGGAGGATGTGATGATTGTTATGGAAGTATGTATATGTGTGTTGGATGATGATAAGTATAATTTTATTACGGTTATTGAGTTTGGAATGAGAAATTATGAGTATGAATATGTGAGCAAGGTTTACATGTCCCGTATGATGTATATGATGTGTTGGATGTGATTAAATTGGCCTTGAATGAGATTTCATGTGTTGAGTTGTGAGAATTTTCGTTTCTGCATAAGTTCTGATAATCTCGCTTAAGCGAGATGGATTCTCGCCCAAGCGAGAATCCCCTGTACCATTATTATGGCCTCTGGCCTAATCTCGCTCAGGCGAGTGAGTTACTCGCTCAAGCGAGACGAGTATGAAGTGAGCAGAAGAAACACTGGACGAATCTCGCTCAAGCGGGCGTGGCCGCGCTTGAGCGAGCAAGAGAGGAATTTGGTTCTGTGAGTTATTCACTTAAGCGAAGGATGAGGCAAGCTGGGTCTCGCTCAAGCGAGCCAGCCTTGAAATAGGTATTGGACAATTCTCGCCCGAGCGAGTGACTAGTTGAAGGGAGCCTCGCTCAAGCGTCCGCGGGTAGAAGTGGTTACTGGAATAATTTCGCCCGAGTGAGTGACCCGTTGTAGGGAGTCTCGCTCAAGCGAGTATATGTGGAATTGGGCACTGGAGTATTTTCGCTCGAGCCAATGGCTGGCCATGGGGAGCCTCGCCCGAGCGAGCGAGTATAGGAAACCATATTAATGGGATCTCGCTCAAGTGAGACAGGCTCACTCAAGCGAGATTGATGTCTGATGCTTAAAACCTTCTCGCTCAGGAAAAACTTGGGGGCGCACAAGCGAACCACCCCCCATCTCGCTCAAGTGAAGGTGAATCTCGCTTGAGCGAGATACCCAAAACTTGGGATTCTATTTATTTCTTCAATTTAAATGTTGAGCCCCATTCCCTTATATTATGGGATATTTATAGAAATGCATAAGGGGTATTTAATGATGATATACCACGGTGGGGAAGTGAAATTAATTGATACATTTGGAAAGAATTATTCATGATGTTTTCACCCCTAAGAATGGGATATGAGAGAATGATAAAGAGAACTTGATGAAGAGGTTATAAGATACACTCTAAGGTAATTATGAAACCAATTAGAGAATTGGTAAAATAATATAGCATGTGTTGTGAATCAAATGATTGGATATGACATTAGTAGGGACTAATGATAAATGATGGTGCTGATCACTTCCTTGCACAAAGGGTGATTGTTATTATTGATTAATTGTTGAATTCTATTATGAGTGATCAAAGTATGATCTTATGAGGGTGGTTTGGAGTATGATGATAGAAATATTGTGAATACCATACTAACACATATAGGTATATACATAATATACGAGATAATGGCGATGAATAATAAGATGAAAACCCACTAAATGAATGTGTGGTAATATTGATGATCATTACCTGATGTCGTAAAGCCATTGTGGTTGAATACAAATATTGACTTGCCATATGATATGAAATATATATATGTGATGTGTTGAGATGTAAGTTCAAGAATATGATTATGTTGGACATAAGTGTAAGTGCCATATGTGGAATGATGAGTATGCCTCGAATAATTCTAAGTGTGGATTAATATGATGATGCTGCTGTGCCTTCTGATTGTTATGAAATGATGTTTATGGTCATTGTAATGCCAATTATATGAATGACATGCCTTGAGGGGCTTGTAAATGATTATATGATTATTGAAAATGCCAAATCAAATTATATCCCTATGTGAGAGGGTGAGATATCCTTGCGAGGTTGGTCGGCATATGCATTATTGCATCTTGCATTCATGGCATGGCATAGCATTGATATTATGTGGTTGCGATCACAGTATATCACCTTGCGGGGTGCCACAAAGGGTGTATCCCTAAGTGAAGATGATATCATGTGTATTGTTATTAAATATATCACCTTGCAAGGTGCCACGAAGGGTGTATCCCTGAGTGAAGATGATATCATATGAATTGTTATTGAAATGAATATATCACCTTGTGGGGTGCCATGAAGGGTGTATCCCTGAGTGAAGATGATATCATGTGTATTGTTATTGAATTGATTCACCTTGCGGGGTGCCACGAAGGGTGTATCCCTGAGTGAAGATGATATCATGATAATGGTTATTGAAATGATTAAAAATCTGATCCGTTGCATATGCATTAAACAGTTGGTATGAGCATTAGCCATAGATGCATGGCATTTGAGATGGGATGACCACGAGAGATGAGAAACCCCTTGCGAGGAGGAATTGAGTAAAGATTTAATAAATTGAAAATGATAATTTATGAAGGCCCTTGTTGATAAGTGGCGATGTGATTGTGTATGTGCTTATGCTTGCTTATGTTGTGAATTGTGATTCATGAGGCTTGTATACCTATTATATTAATGTGATGATGATTGAATGATGAATTAATGATTTTATAGGAAATCACACATGATGATTCTATGCATATACACATGATCACAATATATTTATATTCGTCATTGTATAACTCACTCTCCCATGTGGTCTCCTTTTTAGCATTGTGATGCAGGTTGCCATGGGTTGAGATGAGACTTTGAATTGAAGTTTTGGCGAAGGTAAATAGTGGTAACAGAAGTGCCTTGGCTGGCATCATTTATGAGTTCTTATGTAATGAACAAATTGTTTATGATGATATGGATGATTTAGTGATTTTGGATATGTATAAGATAATCCTATGAATTTATGAATGGTGACTATAAATGTAGTATGTAAGAGATGATTGAATGTGTACTAGAAGGACTGAAATTGAATGGTGAGCATTGATGATTGTAATAGTTGGAAGAAGATCCCCATATGTATATGTATATATATATATATATATATATATATATAATTGTGTCTTAGGCAATGCATGCGTATGTTGTGAGTGAATTAGACAGGCTTGTTTTATTAGGCTTATGTTGGGTATTTGCATGCTTTGCCGAGCCTTTTCTCATATCATCATATATGGGACTAGGCGTTGCCCAGTATACACATTCTTCTTCCACTGTAAACTCTACTATTTTTGTATACCGTTATGGGCATTTTAGTTATCGATCCAGTTTTAGTTTATTAAATTGTACGCTTTGGCTTTCTGGGATTTGGGTCTTGATGTAATCGTCAAGGTATTTAGAAACTATTTTAAAACGCGAAAAACTTACCCGCATTTTTATTAATTATTATCTTGATTACATCAGGATCTGAGTCCGAAAAACCGGGGTATTACATCTCAAGTTAGGGGTATTTGTGTACTCAAATTTACAATAAAATCCTTAATAAAAATTTTGTAAAAAGAATAAAAATTTGGTTAATTTTTTAGAAATTTAGGTTTTAAATTCAATAAATGGGTGTTGTTAGAAATAATCCGCCCTTGATCAATTTTCTCTAGTTTTGTAGTGAAAAAGTAAAGAATTTAAAGAGAAAATTGAAGAACTCGATAGCTGATGCATAGCATCAACACCACCATAGCGTTAGAACTTCTGATGCTGACACTACACATCACAGCCACGCGTAGCGTCAGAAGGTACGTGGACTCCACTTCCAGGTGGCCAAGCACTCAGCCTTTGACCCATTATTGGCCTCTCCACTTTGCACAAATGGACACACCGAATTGGGGGACAAGGCAGACCTGTCTGGGCATGATTAATTAAAATAATTACATAATCATTACCACTTCGAGCTGATTAATGGAAGCTGAGTGAGGGACCTGACGCATAGCGTCAGGATGGTGCGTAGCGTCAGGACCCTTTCTCAGCCCTATAAATAGGGCCATTCTCCACACTTCTAAGCATCCAATTCCACTCTTCTGAGTTCTTTTCTCTCTTTTCACTCGAGTTTGAGTGTTCCTCTTTGAGTTTGTAAGGTTGGAGTGATTCTAGATACTTGAGAGTGTTGTGTAGTAGTGTGAGCTTTTGTATTGTGAAGTGTTTTCAAGTCATCATAATGTCAAACTCTGTAAGTACTGTTCCTACTTTTATTATGTGTAACTAAATAGTTTATGTTGGAATTTGGTGAATCAATATATTATATAATGTTGTGATTATGACCTCTACATATTTATGATTCAAGAACATGTTAGTATTTCAACTCTTTATTAATATGAACATCAAACGGAAGAATGATTTTCATGTGTATTAAAACTTGTTTTATTAGTATGGATATCAAACGGGAGAATGATTATTCATGCCGAATTAAAATCTGTTTTAATGAAAGTAAAAGTTGAAATACCCTTAATATGCTAATTACTAGGAATAGAATTGGTAATTATTGTTTCCATAAGGCCAGGACTTAATGCAAGTTTTTATTGAGAAAGCTCACGAGGAATCGGTTATAACGACTTTAAGATGCAATAACATGAACTTGATGATTAAGTATGTATGTTTGTAATTATTGCATTATATTTTAGTACGAGAATCCTAATTCCAACATAGTTTGTTAATCTGTGTTTTTACCTCAAGAATCTGAATTATTCTAAATTACATCTCAATTTTATAGTTAGATTTTATCTTTTCCATCTTTTTACTTTATGAACAAATCAACTATAAAATTCTGTGAATATTGTATAAACTGTTTATAAATTATTCTTTTGTTAATAAACATTGATAAATTTACCATAGTAAATAAGAAATTATTGTGAGTTACTGGACTTTCAATCCTAGTGGAACGATATCTAAATTTGAAAACTACAGTCGATTGGTGCGCTTGCCAATTAATAACCCAACAGTAACACGGGGGTTAACAATGACATAGGAAAATTATTCCAAATACTCGACCCATTTAGTATGGCTTTTATTTAAGTTATGTTGGCCCTTAATGTACTTAAGTAACTTATGGTCACTATGAATGACAAACTCTTTAGAAATCAAGTAATGTTTCCATGTTTGTAGGGCCCTAATCAAAGCAAAGAACCCTTTGTCGTAGGTGGGTTAATTAAGGTATGCCCCTCTTGAAGCAAAACTACACCTATGCCAACATTAGATGGATGACATTCAAGCTATGAAGTTTTAGAAAAGTTAGGAAGAGCATGAATGAAAGCATGAGTGAGTCTATGCTAAAGGTCATTGAAAGCCTTTTCTTGCTTTGGTCCCCAATTAAAAGGTATATTTTCTTTAGCAAATCATTAAGGGGAGAAGCTAAAGTAGAAAAGTCTTTCACAAACCTTTTATAGAAGCTAGTCAAGCCATGGAAGCTTTTAATGTCATGCACACTTTTAGGCCTAAGCCAAGCACTAATAACTTTAACCTTATCTTGGTCTACTTGGATCCCCTTAGAGCTAACTATAAATCCATGAAAAAATAATGTGACCCTAGCCAAAAAAACATTTTTCAAGGTTAGCAAAAAGTTGATTTGTTCTTAAGGAAAGTAAAACATGTCTTAGATGAATAAGGTGAGAGTCCATGGTCTTAAGATATATTAAGATATCATCAAAATAGACCACTATAAAATGCCCAATAAAGTCCCTCAAAACATGATTCATGAGACGTATAAATGTACTAGGTGCATTAGTCAAGCCAAAAGGCATAACCAACCACTCATATAATCCAAGTTTGGTCTTAAAAGCAGTTTTCCATTCATCTCTTTCCTTAATCCTTATTTGGTGATAGCCACTTTTAAGGTCCATCTTAGAAAATATAGTAAAGCCATAAAGTTCATCCAACATATCGTCAAGCCTAGGTATAGGATGCCTATACTTGATGGTTATGTTGTTGATTGCTCTACAATCGATGCATAATCTCCATGAACCATTCTTTTTAGGCACTAAAAGAATGGGTACGACACAAGGGCTTAGAATTTCCTTAATCCACCCTTTGGAAAGTAGATCTCTTATTTATTTCTCAATTTCTAGACTTTCTTTAGGGTTACACCTATAGACGGGTCTATTGGGTAAACTATCCCCATGAATAAGGTTTATTTAGTGTTCTATCCCCATACGAGGTGGTAACCCTAGAAAAGGTCTTTAGGAAAGACATCCTCAAACTCATGAAGTAGATGTTGCACTCCCTTGGACATGGAAGAGGAGGAGAAGCCCATCAAAGAGAGGGAAATGCAAGGAAGGAAAGAGTTAGGATAGGAAGAAGGGTAAAACATGTAGAGAGGTTTATGAAGTAGCAAAGCTTGCTACACATCATGCTTAGAGGGGAAGAAAGAAGAGTACCTTTTGGGATCTTCATAGGTAAGGATCCCTTTACCCTAATCTTTTTGGTTTTGCTTTTTTATTTTTTTATTTTTGTGTTTTTAAAGGGGAGGTAGAAGGCCCAACCTCCCTATCCCTCTTCAACTTCATTTGAAGTTGCTCTTCCAAAAATTGTTTGGGAGACAAGGGATACAAGATAAACTTTTTATTATTATGCAAAAATGTAAAGGTATTGGTGAAACCTTCATGGGTGACTTTTTTTTTATCATATTGCCATGGTTTACCCAAGAGAACATATGTGGCTTCCATGGGTACAACATCACACCAAACTTGATCATGGTATATGCCTATGGATATAGATAAGAGAACTTGTTTGTTCACTAACATCTCATTCCTTTCATTAAGCCATTGTAATTTATAAGGTCTAGGGTGATTAATTAGAGCATAACCAAGTTTGTAAACTAGCCTTTGGCTAGCCACATGTGCACAACTATCCACAATGAGAGAACAAAATTTGTCTTTAACATAACATCTTGTATAAAACATGTTCTCTCTTTGTGTAGTGTCATCATCCCTTATATGGCTTCCAAGAAGCCTTCTAATCATAAAAAGCTCACCTTCATCTCCTATGACATGTTCACTATCATAGGAATCACTACTTGAGCTATCACTAGAGTATGAGGAGGAAGCATCCTCATAGCTTGAGTAGTGATCAATGCCCCTTAAAATCATGGTTTTCTTAGTTAGGCATTAAGAGACAATGTAACCCCTCCCTAAATATTTAAAACATTTTATTGAACTTGTCTTAGAAGAAGTAGGTTAGGATGAAGAGTTGGCATGTTTAGAAAGGGTGTGTTTAGAGGGTTTAGTAGAGGGAGGATCCCTATGTACCTTACTTTTAATCCTAGGAGATGAAGTTCCCACTTCATGCTCTTTAATCTTTCTCTAAGATCTTTTTTTTTATTAGGGGAGTCTTCTTTGTCTTTCCACTTGGGCCTAAAGGGTTTTGGGTCCCCTTTGTAATGAAAAGCTCCCTCAATGAGTTGAGCTTCTACTCGTGTGTATTGATGGGGAAGTTCCACTCTTTTCTTTATATTATGATTAAGACCATGTAAAAATCTATGCATAAGGATTTCTTCATCCTCCTCAACATTGGCCCTAATCATAGCCATTTCCAAAGCCTTATAGTAATCCTCCACACTTTTGGACCCTTGGGTGAGTCTATTGAGCTTGGCCAATAACTCACCCATATAATAGGAGGGTACATATCTTTTCCTTAATAAGGCTTTTAAATAATCCCATTTATCAATGGATGGGAAATAGTCTTTCTTTCTTTTTTTACAAAGTTAGGTCCACCAAACTAATGCATAGTTTTGAAAACCAAGGATGGAAATCCTAACTTTTTTTTTCATTTTTGGTTTGGTGGGAGTTTAAGAGTTGTTCAACTTTCATCTCTCACTTAAGATAGGCTTCTACATCGGTTTTACCATGGAAGGGTGGGACCTCTAAGCATACTTCTCTTAAACCACCATTCTCTTTAGGCTTATGATGCCTTCTATGGTGCCTATCAGCAACCTCACTAGTGTCATCATGTGGTCTATGCATATGTCTATGTCTATGCCTAGTGGGTCTCTTTCTCTCCTCCCCATTTTCTAAGTTGTCTAGCCTAGTGCTCATGTTATTCAATTTAAGAATTAGGTGCATGTAAGGAGAGTAGGATCTCTTTCTCTCTCACACTATAAGATGACATGTTATAATGCAAAAGATGTGAGAGATGAGAATGAGATACTAGTCGATCACTCAAAGTTAACTAACCTAAAAAGAAAAATAACACACAGCAAAGCGAGCAAGCAAGAAAGCAAATAAGGAAAGCAAGTAAAGAAAACTAGTAGGATGTGTAAAAATTTAAACTACACCTAGCATGCAAAAACACACTATGTTATAGTAGAAAGCAAGTAAAACAAAAGTAGTCAAAGGTGTAAGAATTTGAACTAAATCTTAAGCACACTACACCTAATCAACTAATTAAAACCAATGTCCAAAAAGTCCAATGTCCAAAGTCCTTAAAAGTCCAAATACAAGGACTAAGAAAGTACTTAAAAATAAATGTCTAAAAATACAAGGGAAAAGAAAATACAAAACACACTCAAACTACTAAACTATTCCAAAATGTGTTCTCCAATACAAAGGTCCTCCAAGTATCACCTAGTCCAAGCAATGGCCCACCAAGTTACAAAGAAATAACTTGTAAACTCAAAGAAAAGGTTAGCATAAAATATTATTTAAACACAAAAAGAAAAATAAAATGGTGTTTGCACTTTTAGCTCACAAGTGTTTACTCTCACCCACCAAGCTCTTTATACTTGTAGTTGCTTAGATCAATCTCTATGTCAAATCTCAATCCTCCAATATGATACCAAAAATGAGAACTCACTTGAATTAATCTCAAAGAATACCAAAAAGTGAAATACTCTAATGACACAACTTAGAGATCAAAGAGACAAGCAAGAAAAAGCACAATTACGAAGCTAAACCAAAATGAGTAAGATATGACAAACAAGAATATGACAAGTAAGAAAAAGCTAAAACAAAGAAAGGTATACAAGAGTGGAATAAAGATGTGACGAACCAAGAGGAAATAAAGACAAGTAAACAATTAAATGCAACAAAGAAGGAAGGCACACAAAATTAGCAAACTAGAAACTCTAGAATGCTCACAAGTCCATAATTATTTTATATGGTTTTCAAAAGTCCTTTTTCTTCAATACAGGTGCACTAAACAACACAAAGCAAACACTTATGGTACTACACAAACTTAATACAAGGTGTTGGAATTTTTTTCTTTAACTTGCAAGGGGTTACACACTTATTTTTCACTTTCTTTTGCCAAGAAAGGACCAAATAAATACACAAATAAGTGGACCTTTCAAGCTCTTTTCTTTTCAAAAAAATTTTCACATATTTTTTTGACATGTCCCCTATTTTTTAAAGAAAAATACTGCACCAAAAACAAAATTACAAATTATTACAAAAGGTGCACAAAAGGACTACAACAAGGCAAGATAACAATAGCACTATGTAAGCATCTTCTTTAAATTATTTAAGGCAATAGAAGGAAAAGTTTTATGACATGAAATAAACTAAAATGAATCAAAATATAGTATGCAAAGATTGACATAAAAGTGATGGAAAAATGAAAATCAAACTAGAATAACACTTCATAAGAAAGCTAACAACCTACAAAAATTAAGGAGCACTAATTCCACCTTAAAGTGAGATGGATTACACAAACACAAGGAGCTTGTCACGCACTTTAAGTGATGAGTTTAAAATGCTTTAGATTCTAGCAACTCAAACATGTAGTAAATGTCAAAGAAAATGCCTAGAAACACGAGGAAACAAACTCCATAACTTAAGACATTAACAAAAGAAGCTAAAAGCACATGAACAAATGATCAAACACTTAACATGTACATATATAACTACACGAAATTAATATGGTTCAGAACTAAAATTACACTTTAAAGCATGTAAATGGCACAATCAAATCACAATATGCAAGAAGGAAGCACAAGAAAGCAAGGTAACTTGTACTATAAGGCATAAAGGTCGAAGAGTTGACCTACAAATGTTTTTGCTTAATTTTTACTCAAATTTGGAGGTTATATTTTTGAATAATATGACAAAAACAAATGTGAAATGACTTTGAAAAATTCAAAGGCAAATGAAGTAGATCTAAGATTTAAGATTTTAATAAATTTTGATTTTTTTTTTGTGGATTTTCACATATGATATGTCAAATTAAAGCTATGGACAAGGAGAACGAAAATATCAAACTCAAAATTTAGTATGAGAAATCAAAAAGAATAGATTTAAAGAAAAGAAGAAAAAAAGGTTAGAGACTCTAGATACTAAATGTTGTAGGATTTTGCTTGAAAAATCTTAAAAAGGATAGATCTTCCTCTTGTCTTCTCCTTAGATCCAATGTAACACCCTCAGTTAACTAAGATAACCTCTTCCACTAGGTTATCTCGATTAACTAAGAGGCTACAAATTTTAAGAAAAATATGGAAGTTTTTTTTCTTTTTTTTTGTACATAATAACACATGGTGGAAATAAAGCATAACATATATACATAAGGTACTATATATACATCCAGCGGTCTCGTCAGATCTGTACAACTAAAGTACAAGAGGGGCACGCGGCACCCTAAGCAAAATACAGGGAAATGAATATACATATAAAGTAAACCTAAAAACTACTCATCTCTACCTATAAACTCGTCGTCTGACCATGGAGATGTAGGTGGATCAGAGGTGGCTACCAACTGTGATAAATCTGGAGGAGTGGTGCTCGTGGATGGTAAGTCGCTGACCCGATGAACCGGCTGGTGTCTACGACTGGCATAAGCCTCATAGGCCTCTACCAAGGACACTCGGCTGCTGCTGACATCTCCAGGTAATCCCCAGTCTCCCCATATATATAACCCCTGTAAACGTGATGAAGAAAACCCTAAGACTAGTCCCACTGCTGTCTCACCATATACCTCTCCATCGGGGTCATAACCAAACCCCCTGTCGTATAGGGATGTCCTCTAATCCGCCTGTCACATGAACTATAAGGAGAATGGCTAGTGGAAGCTGTAAGGGTAGGGCAGGTAGTGTAATGAGGTCTACTAGACCCATCGACATATCCTCAAGTGGAAACTCCCCTGTATCCTCCTCATCCTCCTCCTTGATAGGTAATGGGACATACTCTGATGTCGGCTCCCTTTGCGCTACTCCGACTAGACCTGGTCTGGCTGGGATCTGCCTGCTGAATAAGAGGTGGGACCATAGGTGGAACTGAAGGGATCTACCTCTAAGGCTGCCTCTGTGCCTGACAACTTCTTGAGCTCCTCTATACTTAAGGGACACAGTGGATCGCCATAACGACAGACTAAACTCTCTATGACCTATATGTCCCAATCATAGGGTCGCTCCGCCTCTGGCTGGGGTGGCGAAGGTACATCAACTGGAGCGTCCTCGGGGATCATGGACAGATGGCTGGGACCTATCTGGTCCTCCTGGCGTAGTACTTTCCTCGTACGGTAAGCGTGCCTGGTTGGAGGTCTGGAATGGATAGCTGTAAAGGTGAGTCTCTGCCTCTATAACAATCGGGGAGTGTCATTTCTGATGCTCACCCCACACAATTAAATCAATCCTTCTGACTCTCTTTGGGGTCCCTAGTATGTATTCTAAGTTATCTCACCACTCATAGTTCTAACGGACCATTTCCATTCCCCATTAGTCCCCTAGAATCACTAAGGTTCACATAATCATAATTAAGTAACAGGTAGTCATGATCTCAATATAATGATGCAATGCATGGATTTCATATATTCACTAATACATTTAACCAGTATGATGCATAAAACCCCATCATCCACAATATATCATCATTCAAGTCCCGCCTTATCCTCCTGTCTACTAGAGCGACCGAAGTTTGCCTCGTTCCATTTTCACAATAACGGGTAAGGACTCGTAGCCCTAGCAACAAAGGATCCAAAACATATTCCATCAAAACAGGCACTACACGGCCATAGAAACCCCCACCTCTCGTTGAAGTATATCAGCGTTTACCACGGGCTATCCAGCATCGGGCGTGAATCCGAGCCATTGAAGGTCTGCCCCTGATATAATCCCAAGACCGCCCTTAAGGGATCGAGATGCCTGTTGTTTCTCCAGTGTACCCATCACTGTATGCTCTAGGGAGTTACTCAAACATCCACCCTTATCCTCTAGGTATGTTGCATGACTCAACTATTTATTTATTGCTGGTTGGTTCTCAATAGGGTTCCTTTAACGGCTCCATTTCATTTCTAACATTGGGTTCTTTTCTTTTTATTAAATATCATTTAATTTCTTCCTTTCCTTAGTGAAAGTTTGCAATAACTTTTCCCGACTCTTAGAAATGAAATGAGATTCCACAACTTCAAGAAATCATAGGGTATTCCGGCGCTACGGCGCCCATCAATCATCCTTGGATCCATATTCGTGCACTTTCACAGTCAATCATATTGGAACCCCTGCCGATACCACCCTTCCATGTTTACACATTTCAATCAGGACCTCTTACAATTTGGTCATCCATGCATCACATACAATATTTATCAATAGAATACACTTATGAGATATTTCACTTAAATTCATACATTCACCAACATATCACGTCAACAAGCATCTAGTGATACCACAACATCCCAACAATCGCATCACTCTAGTCAACATTCAGGAGTGTTATGTAAGCAATATACTTATTGGTATTAAAATCAACACGCTAATTATACGCTATGTCGCCCCTAAACATTTTGAATAATACATCTGATCCGGTCATTTCGTGACGTAATTGGGTTTTTGGGTATTATTGAGTCGTTTATATCCCTAGTGATTTAATTGAGCAAAATTAACTTGTTTCAGAATTTGAATATTTTAGTGTAACGTTACGAACTCTTAGTTTATTGTTAGACGACCTCATTAGTCATTTCCTTTTTCTAACCTAGGTGCGCTTTATTATTAAATAACTCATTTTCTCGATCATTAAATAGGCCACTAATCCTTTATGTTCCCGCAACGATTTAGTGATATCTTTCTTCCACTTGAAATTACTAGGTTCTATAACTCCTTCCTTTACTCTTATTATTTATGACTACATTAATTAGTTCGTTTCTTTAACTGTATTTTTTTAACTACTAAATTTCATTTGCTTTATGGTTGTCCATTTGCTATTTAGAGATCTAGATACCACTTTAACTTAGACATCATAAACTCAGTCTAAGATTGCTTAGTTACCAAAAGTCACCAATTAATCACTAAGTCCTATTTCTTTTTATTACAAGTCTAAAATCCAGTGTTCTAAAATCCTTTCTTATTTAACTTACTAATTTTTCTAGGTACAAAAACTCCTTTAATTTCTTTCTCCTACTTTAAATGGTTGCCTAAATTTCTACCTCCTAGCATCCTTTTCTTTTATTAGAATTCCAAATTTTAGATTTATTTTATTTAGGTGTGTAACTCTTTTCCTAATTAATTTATTAGGATCATTTTCTATAATTTACTCCAAATTAGACTCTAGCTATCCATTTCTTTTTATTCTGGCCTATTTATTCTATTAAAATATGTAACCCTGAAATTTTATTTCCTAATCAAATTTTCTTTGTCAAATTTATTTCATTTACTCAAGTTCCTAAAGTTACAAATTCTTTCTACTCCAAGTGGTCACAAAAGTGGTCACTAAAATTGTCACAGAGATTCTCTTCTAATTTCTAATATTCATTACACTAGAAACTCTATTTTTTTCTTCTTTACTTATGAAACTTTATTTGGGCCTAAGTCATAAAATTTTTTGATAAAGTTCTTTTAAGTAAAACTTCCTACCTTTTTTTCAAAAAAATCAATTCATTTAGTTAACTTACTATTTTTTTGAATCTTTGTATTATAAAAAAAACAATATCACTTTTTATAACTTAGTAAAAGAAAACATTTTTAACCGTCCGATCGATAAAAATTCTTGAAGTGCGTGATATTTCAAAGAACTCCGGCGGTGCTTAAACGATCAATTAAATTCCTAATAGCAGGACTTACCGGGGAAATAAATTACAAATTACATAATAACACCATGTAATTTAAAATTAAATAATACAACCATATCAAATAAAACTGAGTCCGCCTAAACGCTAATTTTTTTTAAAATTTCCTTTTTCTTATCCGATCGCAATAAAATCCCTTTGAGTATATAAATGTCAAATTACTCTAAATAAATTTTTAAAATACTCACAAATTTAAAAACGTAATAATTTTAACTGACAGTTACGAAAATCTTCGCGGTTTAAGATCTAACCGTTGGATCGCGACAAAATTTAAAACGGAGGTCTCCAAATACGCAAACAATATTGTAGAGCAATCAAAAACACAATGGTCACTGTCCGGAGAAGGAAAATGGTGGTCTTGCTAAAAATTCTACCGAACGCTCTTAACGCCTCCCGATCGTCGCCTAAGCTTCTAGTTCGTAAAGCAACCAACAATCCACCAAGGAAGCACAAAAAGGGGTCACGGTTTTTGGTCTCCAAACAACAAGGTAAATATCATTAAATTTCAAAATAGGGGCATGATTCTTAAATCAAGAAAACAAATAACAAGATTCAAGAGAAAACACTAAAATTTCCACCTTGAATTGGCTTGGATGGCTGGCGGTTTTGGGACTCCTTGCACAAGAGGATGAGGTTAATTTTTTGGAGGCTATTACTTGCAAGAGAATATAATAGAGGGGGCTGTTTTAGGGGTGGGTTGGCCATGGCTAAAAGGGAGGAGGAGAAGGAAGTAAAAGTTTCGAATGGTTGGAAGTGATGACTGGTGGTGTGGCCGTGACTTTAGTGGGTGAGGGTGGTTGTTATGGTGGCTCACGGTGGCTTTAGTAGGAGGAATTGGTGGCTGGAAATTGAAGAAGTGGAGGGGGACAAGAGTTGTTGTTGGGCCGAGAATGGAAGTGGAAGGATGGAAGGGAATTGAGTGGAAGAATTAAGGTGATGTGATGGTAGGTTAAGGGGTAATGATGGTGGGTAATTTTGCATGAAACTTGATTGGTTAAGGAAGGAGGTGTATGGGCTGAGTGAAGGGGGAGAGCAAGGATATGACACCTGTCTAGAGAGGTGGTAAGAGGTGGTTAAAAATGGGTGGCCGGGAAATTAATTTGTCGGGCAAGAAACTAAAACGAGCAGGATTTTTATGAATCAGAAAAATAAGGACGTTAAAAACTAAATATGGGTTAATTTGTGGGATTGGAATTAGGAAAAAGTCCAAGACAAAAGTTGTAGATCTTTGTTTTCTCTTTAAATCGATATATCATTTGCGATGATCTAAGATTCGTAGCTCGAGATATACCCGATTTACTATAGAAATGCTCTAGAAGCTCCTGAATCAACTAAGGTCTCGATAATACATTCACTGTTAATTCTCCTTTTAGAATTTAGTTTTATGCCCTTCATAAGAATTATATATATTTTTGATACAGATCCATATCAAAAATAACAAAGCAATTTAAGCACCGGATGAAGGAGATATGCAAATTTTACCAAAGACTGCCAGCATGGTGATAAGAAAGCTATAGGGTTGCAAAGATTTATTAAACTGTACTGATCTATAGGGATCTGGCCTTTGATGTCTTCACAGAAAACGTAGATAATTTTGATACAGATATTTTGACACTAAGTTTGCACAAATCAAAGGTCGTATGAAGAAGTTATGAATTTTTTTTGTAAACTATATGTAGGGTAAAGCGTCCTAACAATGGAATTTTGAGGCGAACACACTTAATCTTTGATTTTGGGATTAGCAGAGTGAGAATTGGAGTTTAGGGCTAGAAATGGAGGTTGAAGATCTTTTCAAATAAAGGGATTGAGACCAAAATTGTTTCATTCCAAGGTCGTATGCAAAAGTTAGGTCCAAAACACTGAAGGTATTTGGGTTGAATTTTAAAACAATTTATAAAGAAACTGATTTATGGAAAACGAGGGTGATAGAGTCCAAACTAGGCTTTGGCCTCTTCAGGAAAAGCTCCTAAAACGTCGAAACAAGTCTCTAGAGATTGACCGTGCCACCATTGGATATCCCGAGGTAT
This sequence comes from Clitoria ternatea, assembly GCA_037962975.1. NCBI lineage: Eukaryota > Viridiplantae > Streptophyta > Magnoliopsida > Fabales > Fabaceae > Clitoria > Clitoria ternatea. The sequence continues at coordinate 48,954,564 of CM075673.1, forward strand.
ATGAACGGTCAAACGTAGGAGGCGTTAAAGGTTCTGATTGGGCCTAAGTCAGACACCCTTGATCCTTTACGAAACGATCCTAACGGGACTAGCTTCCCTACTGGATCACTAGTCTCGGGTTAAACGGTCAAAGTCCAACCTCAGGCTGGGTCCCATAGTTTAAATCCGGGGAACCGAGTGACATTTATTATTAAAATATTAATAATAACTAATTAATTATTTGACTAAACCCCATTATAAATAAACTATCATATTTTAAACTCATCATTAATAACATTAGGCATCAAAATAAATATTATCTACTTATTTCATTTTATCCTAATTAATTAAAATCATTAATAATAAAATCCATTAATCAATTAATATTAAAATAATGTATTATCCACTAATCACTTGTATCAAAGGGGCTAATTAATGTCTTATGAAATCTTGGGCTTTAATAATCATCTAATCTCAAAATTATACTTAACACTTAATTAAATCCAAATATTCTAAATCAGTTATTGCTAAAATCAGTAGATAATTGACTAGCATCATTTATAAATTACTAAATGAAACATCATTCATAGATTATTATTTCTAGCATAAATAACAAGAATATATGTATATATACACATCTCATTAACAGTCCAAATGTCAAATCGAACACAATTATCTTTTCATATAAATTACTACCAAATCAATAAATTCCTCTAAATTTTACTATTACACACAACCTCTCTTACTCACTCATTCATTTGACTGAGCTACTTCCTACTCACATCCTTTCAGTCTCTCATTTCCTTGTGCTCAGAGCAATCTAGGGTTAGACTAAAGCCTCACTTCTCCTAAAATACTTAACAAGGTACTCTCAGAGATCCTGAGAGCTTGGGTTCCTATTCTGGAAAAATTTTAAAGCTATTACATCCAAGCCATTTAAGTCTCTAATACATGAACAAGTGTTGAATTCATGGAGATATGGTGCAGGACAAAACACATAAGGTGAGGAAATAGAGGTTTGAAGGTTTGGAGAACTAGATCTAGGCTAGAATATGTAAGAGAAATAGAGGACAATGGAGAGGCAAGAAAGGAAACTAGGTGCTGCTACTCTCTAAGGCTATAGAGATAAGGTATAGTGATGTTCACCACGTTTGGAAGAAGTCCAAAGGATAATAACTAGAGAGAAAAAGCTAATTCTATACTTTTTCTAGAGAGAAGTGGGAACTTATCTCACTAAAACTCAAACTATGGAAAATTACAAAGGAATTGGCGTATATATACCTCATGTAAAATTTTGGTCACTCCATGGGTCTTGGGTAATCTCCAAGGCCCAATCCTAAATGCCTAAGGAATTGGCCCAATACAAACCCAAAGTAGAAGAGGTGCTAAGTACAAGGCCTAAAAGTGGCCCCTGTAACACCCTCAGTTAACTAGGACAATCTCTTCCACTAGATTATCCTGGTCAACTGAGAGGTTACGAGTTTTAGAAAAATGTGGAAGTTTTTTTTTGTACAAGAAAACTTGGTGGAATAGATAACATAGTCATATACAATACATGATCGTAATCAGTAACTCTACATGTTGAAAGTAAAAGGGGCACGTAGGCTCCCATAAAGAAAAGAAAATAATCTATCCTAATCATCCTCAGTCCAAGGTAAGTCTGGTTGACCCTCGATGCAAAGTCTGTGTCGATCTCCATGGTGTCAAGTGTATGGTCCCATCAGAGGTCCGTAAAAATAGTGTCAGGGTGAGTCTCTACTTCCACATTAATTGGAGAGGTGTCATCAGTGATATCCCCCTATACATTCCACACAGGTTGCAAAACTATACTTTCTCTCTCATCGGGATACCTATTTGATTCATTCTAAGTTATCTTTCCTCACTCGGTTCCATTCTATTCTTTCTAATGCATAACTCTCTACCCTCCCCCTCACCACTAGTTATTTTACATATAATTACTAATTCAATCTCAAGTAATCACAATTCATATAGATAAAATAATGCAATGCATGAATTCCATTTCGTTAATTTCAATTCTTTGGCCATCATGATGCATGTGGGCCTATCTCCTTATCAATCTCACTGAATCAATATCAACTGTGTACATCATTCCTACCCTATCCCTCTACCCACTAGAGCAATTGGAGCTCGCCTCGTCTGGTTTTCATAAAAGGGAACAATGGATCCAAACATATCTTATTAGAATGGGCACTCCACGGCCATAGTAACACTCGCTTTGAGTCGAAGTATACCGGGGTTGGCACGGGCTGTCTGGTCTTGGGCGTGACTCTGAGCCATTGGAGGTCCCCCCCGATATACTCCTGAGACCTCCCGCAGGGTCAGAACATCGTTGTTCCCTAATATACCTGTCGCGACCGTGATCGCGGCGGCGTGGCCGACCCTCGAAACGGTGCTTGAATAAACAGGGATTCGCCACCAATATTTTTTAGGATAAAATATTAGAAAAACCTTTCGTTAAAGCACTGGTTATAAAAATGAAATTCCATGGTTCGGGAGTCTGATTACAGGTGAGGAAGGTATTAGCACCTCACGTGTCCGTTATAAAAACGGTTACCTCAATTTGATAGCGCGCATTATAATTAGCCCAATAATTATTTTAACTTCTTCATGAAAAGAAAAATGTACGGAACGACAAAATAAACAAAAAAAAAACAAAAATCAACACAAAATATTTACGTGAGACCAACAGGACGTCTCGTCCAAATTAATCTCGCTCCACCTTTTTTTTAAGAGATATTTAAGAAATATGAGATTAACAGGACGTCTCGTCCAAATTAATCTCGCTCCTCCTTTTAAAGAAATACTACAAAATATGAGATTAACAAGACGTCTCGTCTAAATTAACCTCGCTCCTTCTTTTTTTTTTAAAAAAAAAGTATTTTAAAAAAATATGAGATTAACAGGACGTCTCGTCCAAATTAATCTTGCTCCATCTTTTTTTTTGATAGCAAGACAAAAAAATGGAAACTCTAAAAATTAAATAAAGAAAGATAAGCCCGACAGGAACTATTTCCCGCTCCTACGTATTCTCGAGCTTTCGAGAAATCAGGGTCACGTAGTTCTTTAAATATTTTATTTTTAGGAAAAAAGATTAAGGAAATGTTGATGGGAATCATTATGGTGAGGAACCCATACAAGACGAAGTTCTTCGCACGTGTACGAATCCTATAAAGGTGGTGTAGACGGAAGTATTTTCCGTACGACACTGACTAAGAATGATTTATTTTGATTTTTTATTTAAACTAGAAAGAAAACATAGGAAACATTTATTTCCTTTATTATATTTTTAGTACAAAGCAAAAAAAGAAAGGTAGCAGAAGCTACAAGAGAGAAAAGGAGACAGTAAGTTCGGAAAAGGGAAGAAAAGAAAAAAAAATGAGTGAAAACTGAGTGGGAGAAGAGAAAACCGAGTGCAAAAAATGGAAAAAAATGAGTGAAAAATAAGAAAACCGAGTTAAAAATAAGAAAAACCGAGTGAAAAATAAGGAAACCGAGTGAAACTATGAAAATCTGAGTGAAAACAGGGAAAGCCGAGTGAAACTGGAAAGATCCGAGTGGAAAAATGAAAATCCGAGTGAAAATAGGGAAAACCGAGTAAAAATAGTCAAATCCGAGTGGAACAATGAAAGATCCGAATAAAAAATGAGGAACACTGAGCAAAAATAGTAAAATCAGAGTGATAAGAGGAATACCGGGTGAAAATTGAGCAAAACCGAGTGATGATGGAGCAGGAAAGCTGATCCGAGAGGGAAAAGGGAATTAGAGGGAGTAGGAAAGTGCTAGGTGAGGTGCTATTGAGTGGGAGGGAGGACAGTATTGGGAGAGAGAGAGTTTGAGGGACTGTTGGTATGAGTTTAAGGAAAAGGGTGAGGGTGAGGGAGAAGTGAGAGGGACGGAGCTTAGGCAGAGTTTTTCCTCCTCAAATCGTCCCTTGGTGCTTCAACCCCTGCCTATTTATAGGCTTGTTTGAGTGGAAGGCCAGCTCAGGCTTCCACTCAGAATTTGGAGAACCAGCTCACACTTCCATTCAGAGTGAAGTGAGGGACAACGGCTGAGTGGGAATTTTTAATTCCCCTCACTTCCACCCCTGTCTGCCAGCCACCTCTAGGATTCCTGGATCCACTTGGGTGGTGGAATCCAAGTCAGCAAGGGCGAATAGGAGGAGCCTGGCAGAAATCCGAGAGAGAAAGGTGGAAATCCGAGAGCGAATGGTGAAATCCAAGAGCGAATGGTGAAATCCGAGTAAGAATGGTAGAGTTCCGAGTGAAAATGACTCGGAACCGGACTGAAATGTGTGAAGTGTGACTCGGAACGGGTGAAAAGTGGCTCGGTGATGGTTTGAAGTATGCCTCAGAAACTGCTGGAGATGGGGGCTCAGAATTGATTGGCCAAAAGGGCTCGGGAAAGATTTAATCATGGCTTGGAAATTGGTGGAAATGGGCTCGGTAATTGGCTTGAGGAGGGATGAGAGAGAATTGGTTTGAAGAGGGCTAACTTACTAAGTTGCCACTCGGTTCCGACTGATGTTGGCTCGGGTTTGAGTGGGAGTACTCACTCGGTGTTGACTGGAAATGCTTCACTTGGTTCTGACTGAAGAAACAACACTCGGAATTCTTTCAGTCGGAAGTATTCACTCGAAATTTCTTCAAAAGTGACATAGAAACTTCACTGCTTGAAGGATTTACTCGGATCCTTCCTTCTTTGCACTCGGAAATTGGAATTTTGGCCATTTGCACTCGGAATGGCCTTGACAGGGAGCCTTCCACTCGGATTCACCTTCGACAAGGAAGCATTTCACTCGGAATTGACTCATCCTGAGTCATTTCACTCAGATTCTCTTCAACATGGCATAATCCACTCGGAATGTCCTTGACAGGGAGCCTTCCACTCGGATTCACCTTCAACAGGGAAGCATTTCACTCGGAATTGACTCATTCTGAGTCATTTCACTCAGATTCTCTTCAACATGGCATAATCTACTCGGAATGGCCTTGACAGGGAGCCTTCCACTCGAATTCACCTTCAACAGGGAAGCATTTCACTTGGAATTGACTCATTCTGAGTCATTTCACTCAGATTCTCTTCAACATGGCATAATCCACTCGGAATGGCCTTGAGAGGGAGCCTTCCACTCGGATTCACCTTCAACAGGGAAGCATTTCACTCGGAATTGACTCATTCTGAGTCATTTCACTCGGATGCTCTTCAACATGGCATAATCCACTCGGAATGGCTTGACAGAGAGCCTTCCACTCGGATTCACCTTCGACAAGGAAGCATTTCACTCGGAATTGACTCATCCTGAGTCATTTCACTCGGATTCTCTTCAACATGGCATAATCCACTCGGAATGGCTTGACAGAGAGCCTTCCACTCAGATTCACCTTCGACAAGGAAGCATTTCACTCGGAATTGACTCATCCTGAGTCATTTCACTCGGATTCTCTTCAACATGGCATAATCCACTCGGAATGGCTTGACAGAGAGCCTTCCACTCCGATTCACCTTCGACAAGGAAGCATTTCACTCGGAATTGACTCATCCTGAGTCATTTCACTCGGATTCTCTTCAACATGGCATAATCCACTCGGAATGGCTTGACAGAGAGCCTTCCACTCGGATTCACCTTCGACAAGGAAGCATTTTACTCAGAATTGACTCATCCTGAGTCATTTCACTAGGATTCTCTTCAACATGGCATAATCCACTCGGAATGGCTTGACAGAGAGCCTTCCACTCAGATTCACCTTCGACAAGGAAGCATTTCACTCGGAATTGACTCATCCTAAGTCATTTCACTCGGATTTGATCATTTATGCGTCATTCCACTCGGTTTCCCCCAACAGGAGCCTATTCCACTCGGAAATGCTTCATTATGACTCGGATTTGACCATTTTTGAGTTTTTCCACTCAGATTTATCTCCAACAGGGCTATATTTCACTCGGAAATGCTTTAATCTGAGTCACCCTGCTCGGATTTGATCATTTTTGAGTTTTTCCACTCGAATTTATCTCCAATAGGGCAATATTCCACTTGGAAAAGCTTTATTCTAAGTTATTTCACTCGGTTCTAATTATTTTGGAGCCATTCTACTCGAATTTGACCACTCTGAATTGGAATTCAATATAAAAAAGATTCATTCCACTCGGACCGGGCCAAAAGAGGTGTTCACAATACCCCATCACTATATGTTTTAGGGGATCACTCAATAATCTGCCCTTATACTTCACATATGATGCATGTAAGACACAATTTCATTTTTCGCTAGTCATTGGTAGGGTCCTTTTAATGACTCAATTTCATTCCTAACATCAGGTATGTTTCGTAAAGTCATCAATTAAACATTTTCTTTATTTATTACTCTTTTCGTATTTACTCAATCACACCACATCTCGCCTGATAATTAGGAATGAAATGAGCTCTGAACATTCATAAAACCATGGGGTATACTGGCACCGCAGCGCCTATCATCACATCAAATATGATCTCAATCATTCTATTCTTTCCAAAAATCAGCCACCTCAAGATCCCTACCGAGACATATCCTCATTTTTCTTTTCTTGCTTTATTTTGACTGATCCATCATAATATAACTCATTAAATGCATCATACAAGTCTTATTCATTCATCACACTATTTGTTTCAATAATTCATGATGTTCCTTAAGTATTTTTATCACATCATATTCCACACACAATTTATCATACAACATTCATCATGTATTTTATCACATATATCCATCATATAGCTATCACATATACATCCATGTACACAATTACATATCGGTTAACACACAACGTTCATCGTACAAACATCACATAACAATCATTGTACATATTATCCTAGTAAAGAAATCACGCATTCTAATATAAGCACGTTCATGAATATGGCTTTGTGAGTGGCTAAGTATAATACTTATTTTACAAACACATCAGCTTATTTATCTTGATTACTTTCTTAACTATCCATTCCTATCGATAACAATTTTTGTATCCTTAATATACCTTTTCATTTTCATAGTTATTTCAGGATTACTAAATATTCTTATCTAACCATCAAATATACCATCCAGGCAAACTATTTAAATACACCTAAGCAATTTATCTTTTAAATACTATTGTGTAGTCATACTCATTCTAAAAGCATACCCTAAGTTTACCAATAGCTCCTGACATCGTTACTTATTTACTATCACCGAGTTAAATTATCCTAAGTTCATTTGTATACTAAGTAGGTTGACATCATTTTTACTAGACTTCACTAATTACTTCCAACATAGATATTCCTTATTTTCTCTTAATTCCTCACTCTTAACACTTTGTTTTCAATTCATTAGACTTTATTATTCTTATATTAATTAGTATGACATATGACATTATTGTTCATTTCTTCTTAAGCTCTAACGCCCTATATATATATATATATATATATATATATATATGTTCTAATCCCTTTGGTTCATGGTCATCTTAGCTAGCCCATTACAAGACTTTTCTTACAATCCCTCGAAATATCATTATTTTTCTAATATTTCACCTAAAATCTCATATGTCTTTCTTTATCAACTTTTCTTTTTAATCCTTAGTATAAAATTTTTTATCTCTAAATTTTACTTATTAATTCAAAATAATACTTTAAAATTTCTATTTCTTCAATTCTAATATATTACTTAAACCTCATTATTTCTCTTAATACTTTATTAAAACTTACTAAATCTTATTACTATTTCTTTGTAAATTTTTCTTTTTAATCTTTAATACAAAATTGCTATCTTTACCATATTCTACTTAATATATTTTTCTTAGGTAAAATGCTTTAAAGCTTCTATTCTTTTTATTACTGTAATGTTTCACTTGAAAAGTCATTACTCCTAATTTCTCCTTCGTTATTCATTCCTTTCTACCAAAAATTTCCTTTTTAGTTTATAAAAACTCATTTGAAAATTTTCTCAAAATATTGTTGGTCGTTACTCCAACTCTTTAGCAATAATGTTAATACTAAATGATAATAACAACAATAATAGTGATAGAAGAATAATAATGATAGTAATAATGACCATAATAATAATAATGATAATAATATAATAATAGTAGTGATAATAACAACTTGTACTTTAATAATTTCTTGCACAAAAGAATAAGATGACAGAGCCGACCATTATATTCAACGATATAGATAAACAAAAATTAAATAAAAGAAAAGAACGCTGAAAGCAACAGTGGAGCCTACCATTATGCTCAATAAGATAAATAAAAATTAATTAAATAAAATAATACTGAGAGCGGCGGTTGTAACATCCTGAATTTTATAAAAATGATTAAATAGGAGGAATAAATATTAAATAATTATAAATAGGTTAATAAGTGTCCTAAAATTTGGGAGATAATTAAATTAAGATTTATTATGGATATTTATAATTTATTGAGATTTAAGGAGTTAAAATTATACCCGATTAGCATATGGGAGTCGGACCAAGTATCTCCGATTGAGATACCGTTGGTCAGGGCTGTTAAGAATATTATGGGGAATCTGAATATGTCTTCAGAATAATTTTTAGATTAAGTATTGAGCCCAAACTGAGATCCTGTTTGTTATAAAATGGGAAACATTTTAATGATGGCCCAAGTTATAACTATTCCCTCTTTCTCTCCCTTATTTTTCACTCATAACCTCTCCCCCCTCTCCCTTATTTTCGTCACTTCTCTTCTCCCTCACACAAGCTCTCTCTTTTCTTTTCTTCTTCTATAAAGCTCACCATTTTTGTGAGTCTTCTTCCATACCCAACCAACCATGCCTCTTCTTCTTCATTTTGGAGGTGAGTCAAATGCTTGGAAGCTCTCTTTTTCTCCTTCCATTTTCATGTACATGTTAGGGCTTGGGATAGCTTGGAGCTTGAGGTAAAATTTCTCCATTCTTTTGATTTTTTGGCCTTAGATTTTGGTTTCTATTTGATTAGGAGGGTGCCTTATGATTGAGTTTAGGAATGAGAGCCATTTTCATGTAAAATCCAAAGGTGGGGTGTGATTTATATGTGTTTTTGAATGGGTGTAAAGGGGTATACGAAAATTTCAATGTTGGAAGTGAAAGATGGTGATTATTAATAGTGAATGTTAGATTTTAATGGAACCCTAACTCTAGGAATTAGGGGAAATAAATAGTGATGTTGTGAGAAATGATTTTAAGTGTGATGATTACTTAAATTTATGATGATGTTGTCGATTACTTAAATTAGTGATGATGCCTTATGATGGCTCATTAATTTAGTGTACATATGTGTATGTGGAATGTGTAGATGGTATCTCGGGTAATGTGGCAGAACATTTAGAACATGCAGATCATTGCGGTTCTTTTCTTGAGGTAGGAGAGGAGTTTACATTTCAATTGAATAAGTTAAACGGTTGATGGTTAATGTATATGATTATACTCATGCTTGCCTTGCCATAATTATTTTTTGAATTATGGGATGATTGATAATGTGATGAGTGATGTGCTTGGCAATTTGTTGATTTTTGGGAGTTATATATATATATATGTATGAGATAATGATGGATGTGTAGTAGCCCCTTGATGGGGATTGATGCGTTTGTAATGAATGATCCATAATGATATGAAGTATGAATGGTTTGGGTCAAATTATAGCTCACAAAGTGTATTTTATGCATAATCAAGGAAGTGGATAGGTGATATTCTCATTTAATGGACTAAACTTCATGTAGAGGTCACCTACAAGTCATAATATATGTATGAAACTTGTGTGCATGGTTAGTTGTGGCCAAAGAAGCTTACTTTGCAATTTGGCATGCTTGGTTTAGCCAAGAAAAGGCATGAACTGTCACTAGAGCATATCTTGATCTAGAAAATAAGTTGTTGGATGAGACTTTTTGGATCAACTCACATTTATATATGTAAATATGGGTCCAAAGAGAGTTTAGACCAAAACTTAGCCAATTGCATTTTGGTATGTCATGTAAAATGCCTAAAATATGTATAAAACTACCCTATAGCTTAGATTTTGATTGAGATGGAATTTGGGCTTGAACCTTTGCCACATAATTGATATTAGGGTAGGTAAGTTGTGTATAAAATTTCATGCAAATTGGAGTTGAATAGCCTAGTGAAAAGGGGTCCCTAAGTTGGCAAAAACTTGAGGGTCAAAAAGCTGCAGAATGGTGCCTACAACAGTAAGATCCATGGCCAGTGGATCGTTCTACCTCAAAACATGGAAAAAAATGACTATTTTGGGTGGTCCAAATAGTGGGTTCCATGGCCAGTGGAACTTGCCACTGTCAGAAATTTCCAACTGCTGCTTTTCCCTTGCTGTTTTTGGCCCGTTTGGGTATCTTAATGACATTTTTGGCCTCCGCCTTCTTCATGAAAGTGTAGATAATAATGTTCTGGAGGTGTGAAAATTGGTATTACATTAATTGGAGTTTTTTAACTCTCATTAGGCATAAAACACCGGTGTCGCGACCGGGGTCGCGGCGGCGCGGCCGACCCTTCAAAAAACGAATATAAAAAAAACAAAAACAGGGAGTCGCCACCAACATTTTTTTTTCATAGGAAAAATATTGGGACAAACTTGCTTTAGTAAAACACTGGTTTAAAAAAGTGAGATTCAAGTTCGGGAGTCGGTTACGAGTAGGGAAGGTATCAGTACCCTACATCGCCTGTTAAAAATAGTACCAAGATTGAAAATGCACAACATGAATCGCCTTACAAGAGATGTATTATTTCTTCCTTTTTGTTATCGCTTTTTTTATGTTTTTTTTAAGAAATGAAAGGAACAAACTGAACAAACATGGAGTGTCGGAGCGAGGTCAATAGGACGTCTCATCCAAATTAACCTCGACTTTGTTATAAAACAGGGAAAGAAAAGGATGCTAACAAGACGTCGCGTCTAAATTAGTCATCCTTTAATCGAAATACAGGGTTGGAAACGAGAAGGGGATAAACGGGACGTCTCGTCCCAAGTATTCCTTTCTTTGTGAATCATGGCGGTGGTAAATCAAAAATGGAGGAAAATCAACAAGACGTCACGTCTAAATTGACTTCCATGGAAGTGATAAGAACGGGATAGTTATAAAAAAACGTAAAAAAAATGAAAAAAGGAAAGATGGGCCCTACAGGAGTTAAGTCCCGCTCCTACGTATTCTCGAGTCATCGAGAAATCAGGGTTACGTAGTTCTTGATTAGGGTTTTTTAGGAAAAAACTAGGAGGTTGAGGGTGGATGATGTCCTTGAGAAAGATTCATACAAGGCGAAGTTCTTCGCACGTGCACGGGTTCTAGGAAAGTTGTGTAGACGGAAGTACTTCCGCATGACACTGGCTAAAGACAATTTTTATACTTTTGGATTTGAAAGAACACACAGAAAATACTTATTTCTTTTTGTTATTACTGGTTATAAAGCAAAACGAAAGAGATTTAACAGAATAAACTCAGACAAGAGAACAGATTCAACAAAAATTACAAATTTGGCAAAAAAATAAATAATGAAAAAAATTGAGAGAAATCTAAGAGACAGAACAGAACCGGTGTGGTGGGGATACTAGGAGCCGGAGTTCAGATGTGATCCGGTGTGATCCTAAGCAACAGTGACTGGAGTGAAGCGGAGACAGTAGGGTACCGGTATATAGTTTAGCACAAGGACGGTGTGAGGGTTCAAAGGGAGAGACGGTGTGATTTTAATGGGCACAGGTTCAACTTAGGGGTTCTGGACGATATCTAGGCAGCAGGGAGGAGTTCTGGAAACTGGACTGGGACCGGTGTCCTTATGACAGTTCAAGACCTTGGGGCAATTTTCTGAATTTCGAGGCACCAAGGATGGGACTAACTACTTAGGATTTTTTTGAACACCGGAGCAGGCTTTCTGGGGGTCTTGAATGTCTAAAGTGTCGACCCTTGTGCCTCTTCAGCTGAGGCATTTATAGAGGCTCAGGGTGCTGGCTGAGTGCTTGGACAGCTCAAGCCTCCACTCTCCCACATGCACAGTGGAGGCAGCCTGGCCACTAACTAATTATGGGGAGCAGCGGCTAGTGGGAAATTTTTAATTATGTCCACTTCCGTTCCCTGTCTGCCACTCCCAGGATTCGAGGGTCTGCGTGGATGTGCGATTCCAAGTCACAGCATGGGCAACTGGACTCGATGTCAAGTACATGAGAGCTAAGATATCAGATCATTGGGGACACCAGATCAACATACGGTATCTTTAATGATCAGACCGGTGTCACCAATTCCATAGTCCTGAGCCGGTGTTCCTTGGCTGGACATCGGATGATGTTCCCTTTCAAAATCTTGGACCGGTGTTCTTTTCTTAAACGACATGCCGGTGTTATTGCTTGTAGACGGGGTCAATTCGATCCAACACTGGCCGGACCGAAATAGGTGTTCACAGATGCCCCTCTTTACTTCTTTTTCACAAGAGAAACATGAAGCTTTCGTGTTTTTGAAGTGAAAAAGAAGTAAAGACGTGAACGCCGTTGTCGGGGCCAGGTGGGGCCTCTTAACCGATATGGCATCCGACGGTATAGGTAGATATTTGGCCGGTGTAACCTCAGGATGGTTCATAGTTGAAATGACCTAAGAGTCCTTACACATGTCATCACTTGATTCGTCCTTTCAAATTTCAACCTTTCGCACCCTCAGACCAGAATGCGAACAGTCAAAGCAAGTGGGCCTCTTTTCATGGGCCTGGGCCGGAATATGGAACGTTCTGGATCCTCGTCCCCTCACCTTATAAAAGCAAACATGGGGGTCGTTCATTTCCACTTGTTTTCTGATACCGAAGCTCTACCACTCCGACGTTCAAGACCTCCGGTGTTCAACATTCTAGCTCGTACTAAAAGGATAACTCGCATCGTCTCAGCAGGTAGCTTCACATCTTCTTTCTCCATTCATTCTTAGATAGGGTATGGGGGACAATGGTTCGAGCAGTGACTCCGTCGAGGTCCTATCCGGGCCTCCTTCAATCACATCCCGACGTAAGTTGGGAGGAGTCATGAGCCGGAGTCAGCGTCGCCATGGTGAAGCAACCTCTGGGGTTTCACACCGGCCCATAATTTTAGGATATCGTTTCTCCACATTGCCCTTGTGGGAAACAAGGGAGTTTGACACATCGTCTGACTCCCACACATCGTCCTCACCTTTTGACTTAGGTACTGCTAGTGAGCGGGACAACAGTGTCGATATCTATTTGTCTGATGATGTGGCTTTTTACAGCTGTGTTCCATTCCTCCGTCATACCGTCCTCATGGCTTCCTCTAGAAATTCATCTACCGGTGTTCCCGTTGTTGCCACCAACACCGTCGAGACCAACGTCATTGCACACCATATATATTGGCTCGCGGAGAAAGCCAAAGACCCATACTTTTGGGTTCATGAAGATCCCAGGAACATCGTCTCCCGCTATGCTGAGGATATGGCCGATGTTACCATAGAAGATGTCATCGTTCACTCCGATGAGGAACATGAAGATGACTTTACTATTTTCTGCCCCCTGACTTTGGATTGGATCTGCCATCAACCGGGGTCAAGATACATCTTCATGTACGAGATGTTGTTTTCCAAGATGGGCGTCCGTCTCCCACTCACGGAGTTTGAAATGGGAGTACTCTGGTTCTTGGACTGCTCTCCCAGCCAGCTTCACCCTAATGGCTGGGGTTTAGTGAGATCTTTGGAGGTACTTGGGGAGTACTTCCATTTCGTCCCCACCGTCGCCCTCTTCTTTACATATTGCAGGGTGATGCGCCGGGGTAACCAAGAGGGGGCCTCGGATTTATCAACCTCTGGTGTGATGCCAAGGTTGTAAATTTCGAGAGCTACACCGAGTCAGCCAAGACGGACGGAGTTAGCTTCAAACACTCCTACGTCAAGGTTGAGGTTAATGCAGGAAGACCGCTATTCTGGGAGAATTCAGATTTTTCCAGGAAGTTCTACACCGGCTGGACTCACGAACACTTCCTCCTGACCAGCAACGCCTACTCCGTCAGTGAGAGTGTTTTGTCGACGAAGTCCAAAAAAGTCTTGGACGCTCTGAAGGGCTACTCTTGCCTTGCCAAGATTTCTTGCAAAAACCTCCTCAGGACGGAGTCTCGCTGGGATACTTACCTAGGTAGATTTCCCCTTTTTTGTTTTTTTTAATACCGGTGTTGACAATGGTTTCTTTTCTTTTCAGGAGAAATGGCTCGGATCGACATTCTCAAGAAACTCCGGGAAGCGGCCGAAGCCAGGAATGCTGCTACAGCCAATGTGGAGAATCGGGTGACCCCGAGGTGCACAGCGGCCAATCTTGTGAGCATCCCGGCAGACAGGGTTGCGAACTTGGCATTGGGTCCAGCTGACGCGGCCCAAGATAAGGGGAGGAAGCGCAACCACTCCGGCCAAGGTTTGAGGGTCACAGAGGTCGGGGTGGAGGGACAGCGCGAGGAGGAAGAGGTTGCCGGTAATGTAAATAATGCCTTGGACCGGACTCAGCCAGCCGATGCCTCAGCACCCCACTGTAACTCTGGTGTATCAGAGTTTTTACAAAGCATCGGGGAGACACCGACTCATTTCCAAATCCCCTTCAAATTAAAGGACGATCTCCCAGCTCCTAAGGTGAAAAGTGTTGTCCAGGGAGCCCTCTTCAACTTGGTCGAGGTGGCCGGGGTCCTCAACTCCTTGGGGAAGTCTTACTACTCTGATCTTGAGGCCAAACAATGCCTAGACTGGATGAAAGAGGCCCAAGCCCAAAGAGCGGAGGCTCAGACTGCCTTGGCTAAGAGCCAGGAGGATTTGGCCGAACTCACTTCGGCGTACAACTCAGCTGCCAAGAGGGTGAATGAGGCTGAGGCTAAGCACAAGGCTTCAGAGGACGCTCTCAAGGCTCTTCATGCTAAATTGGATGAAGCCTTGGCTGGACAGGCCGAGGTGGAGAAGAAAAATAAAGAGCTGGTAGCCGAGGTTGCTACTGTGAAGGAGGCTCAAGCCCAAGAACGGCGTGAAATTGATGAGGAGATGGCTGAATTCTCATAATTAGCCGATGTCGCCTTCAGCTCTGCCGTTCGCCAGGTTGTACACCGGAATTCCGCTGTGCAGCTCAACCTGAATGGTATAGGTGTCTACTATGAGTTTCATGGTGGGCATTTATATGCTATGGACTGGGGTCAGGCAGTGGAACCTGAGGATGTTCCTTATAAACCTTTGCCTCTCCCCACGGGCCAAAGTATGGAGCTAAGGATGGTGTCAAAAGATTCCGAGAGGACAGCTACTGTCGCCGGGCTGGACTCCCCAAGCACTAGGAACTAGAATTTTTCCTTTTTGATAGCCTTGTTCCGGGATAGGCTCCGGAGTTAAAACTTTTTGTACGGCTGCAATGCCCCCTTTTTTTTTAATGAAGTAAATTTTTTATATCTGCCTCTGTTTTTTTATTCCCAAGAATGCCAATTGACTTGTGACCGATGTATAATGAATAACAACTTAACATCGTCTAAGCACCGTTCATAAAGTCCAGAAATTGGATCTTAACCACTAAAACCACACCGTCCTTTAGTTTTTCGACCGATATAGAATTGATGGTACAATTTAAACCAACATTGTCCTTTAATAGGCCAACTGAATTGAATTCTTAACATCGTCCCTTATGACCAAAGTTCAAATCGAACAAGTGCATCTGATTCTAACCGACCCAGGGGTCATGACACCGTCCTTTATGACTTTAAATTGAGTTGCAACCGGTGTAAGGAATGTGACATCGTCCCTTATGACCAAAGTTCAAATCAAACTGTGCATCTGATCCTAGCCGATGTAGGGGTCATGGCACTATTCTTGGATGTCGTCCTGTTTCTTTTCATCCTTAACCTCAGGTGTTGAGGAAATACCAATTGAAATCCTCCTCAAGTCGGTGTCAACATCGGATCTCCTTTTTTTTGGTCAGGGTAATGTCCCTATTTCGGCAAGAAGTGGTTGACTGGGTATTGCCCTTTTAGCTGACAGGAAAGAAAGGGTGAGGGTGTTGCCTCTTGGTTGATAGAAAGGTAAAATGAGGGCGTTGCCTCTCGGTTGACAGGAAAAGTAAAGTGAGGGTGTTGCCTCTCGGTTGACAGGAAAGTAAAAGTGAGGGTGTTACCTCTTGGTTGATAGGAAAAGTAAAGTGAGGGTGTTGGCTCTTGGTTGACAGGAAAAGTAAAAGTGAGGGTGTTGCCTCTCAGTTGACAGGAAAAGTAAAATGGGGGTGTTGCCTCTCGATTGACAGGAAAGTAAAAGTGAGGGTGTTGCCTCTCGGTTGACGGGAAAAGTAAAGTGAGGGTATTGCCTCTTGGTTGACAGGAAAAGTAAAGTGAGGGTGTTGCCTCTCGGTTGACAGGACAAGTAAAATAAGGGTGTTACCTCTCGGTTGACAGGAAAGTAAAAGTGAAGGTGTTGCCTCTTAGTTGACGGGAAAAGTAAAGTGAGGGTGTTGCCTCTCGGTTGATAGGAAAAGTAAAGTGAGGGTGTTGCCTCTCGGTTGACGGGAAAGTAAAAGTGAGGGTGTTGCCTCTTGGTTGACAGGAAAAGTAAAGTGAGGGTGTTGCCTCTCGGTTGACAGGAAAGTAAAAGTGAGGGTGTTAACAGGACGTCTCGTCCAAATTAACCTTGATTTAGAGCCTTAGGGTGATGCCCCAGTTCGAAAGGACTGAAAGAATCTTGGGGGACTGCCCCTTGACTGAAAGAGAAAAGGTCTGGGGTGATGCCCCAGTTTTTGGAAATACTGAAGAAGTTAGGGGTGTTGCCCCTTGATAGAGAGAAACCTGGGGTGATGCCCCAGTTTGAGTTTATCGGGAAATTTGGGGTACTGCCCCTCGACTGGGAGAGAGATCTAGGGTGATGCCCCAGTCTGAGCTGTTTGGAAATTTGGGGTATTGCCCCTTGACTGGAAGAGAAATCTGGGGAAATGCCCCAGTTTTTGGAAAGACTAAAAGTTTCAGGGGTACTGCCCCTTGAGTAAAAGAGATAAACTTGGGGTGATACCCTAGTTTGAGACGATTGAAAGAATCTTGGGTATTGCCCTTTGAGTGAAAGAGGGGAGACCTGGGGTGATGCCCCAGTCTGGCATGATTGAAAGTTTTTAAGGGTATCGCCCTTTGACTGAAAGAGACAAACCTGGGCTGATGCCCTGATTTGAGCTTTTTGGTGATTCGGGGTACTGCCCCTTGACTGGAACAAGAGAAATTTGGGGAGATGCCCCAGTTTGAGCTATTTGATGAGAAGAATATGATGGGTGCTATTTTGGTAATGATGAACTCATTGGGGAAGAGTGTAGTTCCTCTGGGGAAAAAAGATATGGCTGGCATTCGGCTATTACTGGAGGGGAGACTTCATTGGGGAAAAGTGTTATCCCTTTGGGGGAGGAAAGGCATGGCTGGCTTTTGTCCATTGTGGTTCCGTCAGAAAGGTGATTCCGTTGGGGATAACTAGGTTTTTCTAAATCTGATTAGGAAGTATTCTGATTGGGGAGAGCTGAGTCCATTTTGTGGTTTTCCTCGGGAGGAATTCTCAATCTGCGTCCCCTTGGGGATGAATGGTGGGTCTGCTGGGGATTTAGGCGAATACCCGCTTTTAGATCATGGATCCTGGCTACCCCTTAACAGGAAAGTGAGTAGTATAAAACAAATCAAGACTTACAGGTGAACCCCCTTAGTGACTGGCTTTGAAGTAACTTATGGACAAAATAACAGCGACTTCCGACTTCGATAAGCTTGCCTAGCGGAGTTGGTTGCGCTTGTCTGAGGTAAGGTCTGGCACTGGTATGCATTTTGTTCCTCATAACTCTTGTGTTTTGTCATTTTCAAAAATTTTCTTAGGCAAAAACTTGTCTATTTATGAAATTAGTCATGAACACATGTAGGAAGAAGGAAAAAAATTTATTTATGAACATCAGGTATGTACAGTGGTGATGAAAGCAATGTAAACCAAACAAATGTGACAATGGAAAAGGGAAGGATCGTGAATCCTCCAGTGATTTCCTGAGAGCAATGATAATCTTGATTCTTTCTCACGACTTCATGTTCATCTTCTGATTTTGCTTCTGAGGACGTAATTCGACAATGACCCGGATGCCCCAGTTTGATTTTTCGTTTCCTGCTTGAAGGGTTTATACCGCCGCGTTGAGACCTTGGGTTTTGGTTTGTCTAAGCCGTCCTCTTGGGTTTTCGACTCATCGAGTAGCTCTAACTTTTTGCATAGGTCACCTTTTCAGGTTTTCAACCTAGTGAGCTCTTTTTTTTAGGCAAAGTATCTTTTCACTGCGTCGGCATTGACAGGCATTGGTAGGTCGTCTCCGTCCATGTTGGTGAGTATAAGAGCTCCCCCAGAAAAATCTTTCTTTACGATATATGGTCCTTCGTAATTAGGCGACCACTTCCCTTGATCCTCCTTCTGGATTGGCAAAACCTTCTTAAGGACAAGTCCCCTTCCTGGAACTGTCGGGGTCACACTTTCTTTTCATATGCCCACTTTATACGCTTTTGATACAACTGTTCATGCCAGAGGGCGGTTAACCTTTTCCCGTCGATTAGGTTCAACTGGTCATACTTAGGTTGGATCCATTCGGCTTCCCTTAACTTGGCTTCCATGATCACCCTGAGGGATGGGATCTCTACTTCAAAAGGCAGTACTGCTTCCATTCCGTAGACCAAAGAGAACGGGGTCGCCCCAGTCGAGGTTCGCACCGAGGTTCGGTATCCGTGTAGTGCAAAGAGAAGCATTTCATTCCAGTCTTTGTAGGTCACCACCATTTTTTGCACTATCTTCTTGATTTTTTGTTAGCTGCCTCGACTGCCCCATTCATTTTAGGCTGATATGGAGAGGAGTTGTGGTGGGAGATTTTGTAACTGTTACAAAGTTCCTTCATCATCTTGTTGTTTAAATTTGTACCATTATCAGTAATGATCTGACTTGGTAGGCCATACCGGCATATTAGTTCATGCTTGATGAATTTGACCACAACACCCTTTGTTACATTAACGTATGAAGCTGCTTCCACCCACTTGGTAAAATAATCGATGGCCACTAGAATGAAACGATGACCGTTCGAGGCTTTCGGCTCAATGGGCCCAATTACATCCATACCCCACATTGAAAAGGGCCATGGTGCTGACAAGACATTTAGGGATGAAGGTGGTGCGTGAATATGATCAGAATATATCTGACATTTATGGCACCTCCATACATAAGCAAAATAGTCCGCTTCCATGGTCATCCAATAATATCTGGCTCTCAGGATTTTTCTTGTCATGGCATGCCCATTTGTGTGAGTTCCGAATGATCCTTCGTGGATATCCCTCATGATTTGGTTTGCCTCGACGGTATCAACACACCGAAGGAGAACGGAATCATAATTCCTCTTGTATAGCATGTTGCCACTCAACAGGTATCCCATAGCTAGCCTTCTCAGAGTTTGTTTGTCATTATCTGTGATGTTTTCAGGGTATTCTTGACGTTGGAGGTACCTTTTTATGTCATGATACCAAGGCTTGTCATCCGGCTCTCCTTCTATGACTTGGCAATGGGCAGGTTCTTGCCATTTCTTCACTTTGATGAGAGGCATTTCATATTCACTGCTCACCTCGAACATAGCAGCTAGGGTGGCCAAAGCATCTGCCATTTGGTTGTCATCCCGCGGGACATGATGGAAGGTAATTTCATCGAACTCTTTGATCATCTCCTTGATGTGAACATGATAGGGAACTAGTTTACTGTCTCTAGTTTCCCACTCATCCTTTAGTTGATGGATAACCAAAGTAGAATCCCCATAAACTTCCAAGGTCTTTATTCCCATGTTTAGAGCCGCTTGTATCCCTAAAGAACATGCTTCATACTCTGCAACATTGTTGGTGTAATCAAAACACAACCAGACGCAAATGGGGATGAATTCCTTGTCAGGTGAGATTAGGATGACCCCGATTCCATGTCCCAGTGCATTAGAGGCTCCGTTAAACCTCATGGTCCATCTATTCTCTTGACCATCTTTTTCTTTGAAAAGAGCCAAAATATCTTCGTCCAGGAAATCATGCTGTATTGGTTGGTAACTGTCGATGGGTTGGTGTGCCAAGTAGTCTGCTAGTGCACTTTCTTTTGTGGCCTTTTGGGTGACATATGTTATGTCATATTCAGTCAGTAGCACTTGCCAACGGGTGATTCTTCCAGTTAGAGCTGGCTTTTCAAAGATGTATTTAATGGGATCCATCTTAGACACCAGCCATGTAGTGTGATTGAGTATATATTACCGTAAGCGCTGGGAAGCCCAAGCCAATGCACAGCATGTTCTTTCGAGGGAAGAGTATCTCATCTCGCATTCGGTGAATTTCTTACCCAGGTAATAAATGGCACACTCCTTCTTCCCAGTCTCGTCATGTTGACGTAATACGCATCCCATGGATTCATTCAGCACGGTTAAATACAAGATCAGTGGTCTCCCAGGAATGGGTGGCACCAAGATTGGCGACTCTAACAAGTATTGCTTTATCTTTTCGAATGCTGTTTGGCAATCTTCATTCCATTGCCCGGGTTGGTTCTTACGAAGTAACTTAAAAATTGGCTCACTGGTTGCTGTCATTTGGGAAATGAATCAGGCAATGTAGTTTAACCTTTCTAGGAACCCTCGGACTTCCTTTTCTGTACGAGGAGGAGGCATTTCCAGAATTACCTTGACCTTGTCAGGATCAACCTCTATCCCTCTTTCGCTTACGATGAATCCTAACAACTTGCCAGATTTCACGCCAAAGGTGCACTTGGCCGGATTTAGTCTAAGCTTGAATTTTCTTAACTGTTCAAAGAGTTTCCTCAAATCAGTAATGTGCCCTTCCTCGGACTTGGATTTAGCAATTATATCATTCATATAGACTTCTATTTCTTTATGCATCATGTCATGGAAAAGAGTCACCATTGCCCTTTGATAAGTGGCTCCAGCGTTCTTTAATCCGAAGGACATTACTTTGTAGTAAAAGGTTCCCCACAGAGTGATGAACATGGTCTTTTCCATATCTTCAAGTGCCATCTTGATCTGATTATACCCCGAAAATCCATCCATGAATGAGAAGATAGATTGTTGAGCTGTATTATCGACCAGTACGTCAATCTGAGGTAAAGGAAAGTTATCCTTAGGGCTGGCCCGATTCAAGTCTCAGTAGTCCACACACATTCTTACTTTCCCGTCTTTCTTTGGAACAGGAACTAAGTTGGCTACCCATTGCGGATATTTGGCTATGGCTAGGAAACCAGCATCAAAATGCTTCTTAACTTCTTCCTTGATCTTAAGAAGTATTTCTGGTTTTATTCGTCGTAACTTCTGTTTGATCGGCGGATATTCCAGCTTTAAAGGCAACCTGTGTTCTACAATGCTATTATCCAAACCTGGTATATCTTGATATGACCATGCGAATACATCCCGAAACTCCCTGAGCAGCTTAATCAATTCATCTCGTCGCTCTTCGTTTAGGAAGGTGTCGATCTTGACCTCCTTAACCTCTCCTTCATTCCCCAGGTTAATAGCTTCAACCTTCTCTTGATGAGGTTGAATTTTCTTATCCTCTTGTTCCATCAACCTTGTCAATTTGGGCGAAGGTTCAAAGTCTTCCTCACTTTCCTCATAGGCACAATCGTTTGGATAATTAGAATCGTAAGACAAAATCAAGTTCTCGCTGCTCTCAGAGGAATCATTTTCGGATCTGTATTTGGTTGTATTATAGAGAATGAAAAAGGAAACAAGCAAGTGAAAGACTTAAAAGAATAAAGCAAAAACTAGGTATTGGAATCAAACAGTGTTCATTAAATTTAAATAAATAAATAAGTTTTGCCTTTATTACAAAAAAGGGGTCCCAAAGCTTTAGGCATAGCAGAGGGACCGACAAGTTATAAGATGATATAATTACTTCGACAAAACATTCACAATTATAGGGAACTCCATGGTCTCCCAGTTATTCAGCTCCTGATCCGGTAAACAAGCATACACAAACTCTATATTACGGCTGGGCTGATCTTCAATCATGGCTACTTGACCCGGATATATTATCCCTGCACTCCAGAAGCTCTGATAGAGGTCACAGATGGGGATTCTTGCGGTGTCGAGATCCTTACCAGCGAGACGAGCCATTCTCTTTTCTCTTTTTGCCTCCCCTACTCTCTTTCTGTCGGTGGCCGTGGGTCGGTATCCCAAACCATATTTGTCCTTGTTTTCTGGGAGGTATACGGGTTGGACTCTCCCTTCCAGTTCACGTCCTAGCCCCTTTTTGGGTTCGTATCCCTCCCGTAACATGGTTCTTGCCACTATTAGAGGTATATTTGGGAAGGATGTTCTTACAATACTTATGGCATTGGCTATTTCCAAGGCTTGGAACGAGGTCTCAAGAGCTTCCTTGGCTGCTTCAATGTATGGGGTAGTGATAGGCTTGCTGACTAAGAGGTCCTCTTCCCCAGAAACAATCACTAATTTATTATCAATGATGAATTTCAATTTCTAATGCAGTGTGGAAGGGAATACCCCAGCCGAGTGGATCCACGACCGTCCTAGCAAACAACTATAGGCGGGCGTGATATCCATGACTTGAAAGAGAATTTAAAAGGTGTACGGTCCAACCTGTATTGACAGTTCAATCTCTCCTATGACCTCTCGGCGAGTTCCGTCAAAATCCTGCACCACCATGGAACTTGGTCTCATGTAAGTCCCATCAAATGGCAACTTCGCCAATGTGGATTTTGGCATCACGTTTAGCGATGACCCATTGTCAACTAGTACCTTTGCTAGGATATGATCTTGGCATTTTACAGAGATATAAAGGGCTTTGTTGTGCCCTGTTCCTTCGACGGGTATTTCATCATCTGTAAAAGTCAAATAGTTATTGGCGACAATGTGCCCCATTATCCCTTCAAACTTATCCACGGGCAGATCATGCTTAACATGGGCTTCACTTAAAACCTTCATCAAGGTGTTCCGATGTGGTTTAGAACTCATCAGCAAGGACAACAGAGAAATTTTGGTCGGGGTATGATTCAATTGATCAAGCACTTGGTACTCACTGTGGTGGATAAACTTTAAAAACTCCTGGGCTTCTTCCTCGGTCACAGCCCTTTTTGTTTCGCCAGTAATTTCTTCTTTCTCAGCTTTTATCTCCCCAGTAGCTTTGCCATGTTTTGACTCAAGAGGTGCATATACTCTCCCACTTCGAGTCATTCCCCCAACCCCGGTGATATTGGTGACTGAAGAGGATGGTGTAGAATCAGCTGCCACAGGGTTGGTGATGGCCATATCTGTACTATACTTCTATGGCACAGCATGAGAACTCTTGAAAGGGAATGAAGTGGGTGGTTGCACCGAGATGACAGTTTTGGTCAGAGTTGGAGTTGAAATTATAGGCGTATTCTTGTTATATTATATGACTAGGGGCTTTGGAGTCTGTAGCCTGGTCTGATCCTGTACCATGTTTACCTCGCCTCCCTGGCACTTATAAATCTCCACGGTATGGCTGTCCATGAGTTTTTGAAGAGTTTTTTAGAAGCCTCGTCGCTTCGTGGACCGATGATCATTGTATTCCTCATCCCATGAGCCCTCTATTAAGCCTATCTTAAGCATGTGGGAGTGAATCATTTCCAAAGGCATTTTGATGTCATCAACATTTGAGATAAGTCCTTCATCTGCCTCAACAGCATTGACCCCTGGCCTCCCATGGTTGGGCAAAGGGTTGGTTGTTACATTTGGGCTTCCTTCTAGAAAACTTATCTAGTCAGCCCTGATCAGATCCCTCACTTTAAACTTCAAAGCCAGGAAATTCTCAGTGGAATGCCCCGGTGCACCAGCATGGTAATCATATCGTGAATTCGGATTATATCCTCTAGGGTAAGGTGGCAGAAGTGGTCTCAGAGGACAGGGTACTACCAAAGTGTTTTCGATGAGATGGGGTAAGAGCTCGGTATACGTCATGGGGATGGGATCGAACTGTATTTGGGTGCGGTCATTGTTTGGCCTCCTTGGGTTTAGATTTGGTGGCTGGTTTATGTGTGGTTGTTGGTACAGTGTTTGGGGTGTTTAGTATGGTGCTTGTGGTGGTGCTGGCGGTCACGTAACAGGTGGTCGGAAGTAGGGCGGATTTGGGTTTTGAACTGCAGCCACATAGGGGTGTGATGCGTTGGGATATATTGGTGGAAAGGTGATGGGGGTATATGGTCTTGACTGGTTTCCCTTCTGGTTATAAGAGATTGAATTGGTCTCTCCATCTCTTTTCCTGCCCTCTCCGAATGCTGGTTTCCTCACTGACCCTGTCCCAGATGGGCCTCGAACAATCTTCTCAGTTCGTAACCCATTCTCTATCCTTTCTCCGATGGTGATAATATCGGAGAAATGAGACGAAATGCTTCCAATCATCCTATCATAAAAGGGAGATTGGAGCGTGTCGATGAACATGGAGATGACTTCCTTTTCTGATAAGGGTGGGTCTACCTATGCAGCAACTTCACACCAACGCTGGGCGTATTCTTTGAACGTCTCGTTGTCTTTTTTAGTCATATTCTGCAACTGTACCCTATCCGGTGCCATGTCCAGGTTATATTTGTATTATTGCATGAAAGCGTCTGCTAGATCTTTCCAACAGCGTATGCCGAGACCGTTCGAGATGATTATACCAAGTTAGGGCGGCTCCAGCCAGGCTATCCTGGAAGCAATGAATCAGCAGAGGATCGTTAGAAGCATACGAAGCCATCTTTTGGCAATACATGGTAAGATGGTTCTTCGGATAGGTTAGCCCCTGGTACTTATCAAATTCTGGTGTTTTGAACTTGGGAGGGATGACGACATCAGGAATTAGACAGAGTTCTGCAGTGCTGCCTATCCTAAATCTATCCGTCCCCTCCATTGCTCTCAATCGCCTTTCCAGGAACTCTAGCCTTCCCTTTTGGGTAACATCGGTAGTACTTGGACCTGCAGTAACATGATGACTAGTATTCCTGAATGGCTGGTAGACGTATATCGGTTCGGTGTTTAACAGGGCGTAGGGTCTGGTAGTGGCTGGGTCATGTAGATGGGTTGGGTAGGCTGTGCTTGAGTAGCTTGGGTTTGGGTCAGAGCTGTTTGAAATTCCCGGACGGGTGGGATGTTTGGTTGAGCAGTATAAGGAATCATCTCATGGTAATTGGGCTCCTCTTGGAGTGGTGGAAAATAACTCGGTGGTAGGCCATATAACGAAAAGGGTATGACATTCCCATCTGCGTCCACAAAGGTATGTTGCTGGACGTCAACGGGGTTTGGCCTCCTTATGCAGACAGTAAGGGGATGCGCTGTCGGGTTCGGTCCTCCAGATGGACCTTGAGGGTGTCGTGGGGTAGGAGGTTGTTGTCTGGCGTCTTCGACTCCCGCAGAAGAACCCCCTTCTGTGACTTTTTTCTCAAGAAGCTTGGCCATCTCGGCCATTTGTTCCTTCAATTTACTAACCTCGGCTCTTAAGTTTTCATTCTCTTGCTCTATTTCAGCCATGAGTTTCTTCTTAAGGCTAGTCCTGTAAGGGTGCTTACCCGTAACGTCTAAAAGAATCATGGGGGCGTGTTAGCAAAAGAAAATAAATAGTTAACAGAAATGATAAAAGTAGAAAGACGTTACACGGGACGCGATTCGAGATTCGATGCGTATCCTCTGACCGTTCCTCAAAACGTCGCGTTCAAAAGTACTAGGTAAAGCAATAAAGTGGGAATTAACATGAGACATGAGACAATCTTGGAGACAAAAAATGCTTCATTATTTCATACTTCCATGGGGTACACTGTAAAAGTTTGATTATAATATTTCAGCCGTTCCTAGCCTGGGCAATCATAGCCTTCATCTTACAAATCCTTTCATGGCAATAATTCAAAAATGATGAAATTTCTCTTGGAGTAGAGAGGGGATTAACCATCCCTTTAGCTTGTTTCAGCAATAGTGGAAGATCCTCTAGAACTCCATTGGCCAAGTAGGCCAGATTAGCGAAGCGATCCATCCATGAACGAACGACTTCGTCTTGCTATGCCAATTCAGTTTCTAAGACTCGTGTGGCCTCTTGACAACGTTGCTCTATATCCATGGCATCCCGTCGCTCATCATGTATCTCCTGTTCGCATGCTCTCATTATCTCATCAAGCTGTTGCTCTAAGTTATGTAATTGGGATTGTAACAACTCCTTCTCCACCAAAGCCTTTCTTTCATTTTCCTTGGACTGTGTTAGCATATCTTTGAGAAACTGTTTTTCAGCCAGGATGGCATCACTTTGCTTGCTTTTTGTTTTTAGTTGAGAATTGGCTGCTTGGAGACACTGATCTTGCTTTACCCTGTAATCTTCTTCAATCTTCCGCTTTTTCCGTATCTCTTCCATGGCCTGCTTACTTTCTAAATTTTCTTTCCTTTGGAGGGTGCATTCTTGTTGATATTCCAGCAAGTCTTTGATGATGCATGATTTATCCTTAATTCCTTGCTTTAAATGTGTATAATTTGCCATTGCTAATTCTGTAATATTATGCATTTTAACACATTTGACATGATAATTGATAGATGATCATATATGATAAAATTATACCTTGTGAGATTTTTGAGCCTTAAAAATTTGATGGATCACTTTAAACCATCTTAATCTTTTCATGTGTGATTAATTCTTGAATGCTTACATCCTAATTTTTGTCTTGTTTCTTGATGATACTTGAAACTCATGTGAATGTATTTGAAATGACACAGGCATTTTGTTCAATTGAGCCACTAGCCATATAAGCCTGCCATGAATAAATTATCCTTTGCAAGCCACTTTGAACCTATTTAACCATTTCTTTGTTACAGCTCAAATAAGCTATGAAAAAAAAAACAAGCATTCAAATTAGTGTGGGGGTGTACAAAAAGGAGTCGCAACTCTTGTTTCAAGTGTTAACCAATCGTATAAAAAATAAATAAATTGAATAACAAGAAATATTTAATGATTGCGACCAAAAGAAATTAGAACACAAAGTGTTATATCCTCATGCTTACCTGTAAAATTATTTGCTCCTTATTCTTTTTGGTACTTGCCATAATTCCAAAATTTTACCACCCTAACCTTGGCCACATTATAACCTTGAAAAGCCCTGTTAATCTATACATGCATTTATGTTGATTGTGGAATTAAGAAACTTGCCAAATTTTTAGACTGTCTGTTTTTCAGGAAATGTTTTGAGAATATACACGAACCCCAAACACTTGAGAGTTGAGAGTATGTCTTGTGAGGTTCTGTCACTTATGATCTTCTTTTCAGTTTAAATTAATTTTCACATGCCTAAGTGTTTGAATGATTTTTATATATATCTTGATGCTCTGTATCTTGCATGTTGAATAACTCTTGTTTTTCTGTATATTCCTAAGATTTCATGCCAATTCTGTGTGTTGTTATTTTCAACTTAATGTTTTCAATAAATTGTGATACTTGTTTTTATTTTGATTTTACCCGGGAGTGCAAAAGAATAAGTGTGGGAGTATTTGATGATGCATGATTTATCCTTAATTCCTTGCTTTAAATGTGTATAATTTGCCATTGCTAATTGTGTAATATTATGCATTTTAACATATTTTCATAATTCAAGCTTTATTTAAGATTAAATGAATTAGGCGATGATCTTTAAATGGAAATAATAAATCTTACTTGATTTCCCTTATATTGTAGTGAATAATTGAGGTTGCAATTGGGAAATTATGAAATTGAGCATCAGGGCTGAAGCGTAGCGCCAGTACCACGCGTAGCATAAGACCTCAAGAGCTGACGCGTAGCGTCAAGCCTACGTGTAGCGTCAACAGTGACGAGGATCCCATTAACAGGCTGTGTGCAACTTCAGAAGTGGGGGATTTATTTATATTAAACACATATTGGCCAATCCATTACAGACATACGGCACTATCTCAGTGGGGAACATGCAGCACAAGTGTCTAAGCATTATTGAAGAATTATTGGAGAAAGTAACGTATTCTGAGTCAGAAAACCTCACGCGTAGCCTCACAACTACGCGTAGTGTGGAAGCAAATTCGCAACCCTGATGCGTAGCGTCCTGCTGACGTACAGCGTCAGTAGGAGACCTTTACCTTTGCTTTCACTATAAATAGGACCAATGCCAAAGGCTTCAAACACACCATTCCTCCAGCATATTCATTCGGAGTAACAGAGGTACAAAGCCTCTAGGAGGAAATTCTTCTCTCCTATTCCGGGTTTGATCTTTCTTGTTTTTAGTTTGTTTTAGTTATGGAGGGCTAAAACCCTTAGATTGATTTTCTTGGAGGTTAATGTAATGTTATTTTTGAGGTTTTGATTTTTAATACATTTCCTTGTTATTAATCTCTTCATAATTCTAGCTCAATTATGTAATATCTATATTGTTTAATTAAGTTGTATGCTTAATCAATTTAATTATACAGTTAGAATTGAATAAGAATTATATTAAGATAGATTAAGAAATATACATGCTTAATGAATGTTTCAAAATCAATCTTGATAGTTATGGTTTGCTTAATTCCATAACATTGAAGTTAGATTATGTATGTAGGCGATGTTCTATATATGTTCAATAATTCCTAGAATTTAAAATCTTGACTCCTTTTGCTTAATTAGGATGCTTGATTAAAATCTTCATTTTTTTATTCGAATGAAAGTAAAGGAATTATGAATTAAAAAGACGCTTAGTTGATTAATTCAAATTGAACTAAGAGATCAATAATAAGGAAAATGTATAGAATTCTTTTCAAATCCAAGGATAAAATGAATTGCAATACTCCAAGAAAATCAATCGTTTGTTAATTATTTGTTTCATATTTATTCTATATTTTAGTATTCTATATTAAATCTTTTGTGACAATCAAACAAACCCCCCCATTGTATGTTTGTTGAACTGTTATTTGTAAGAATAAATTTTGTTTGTTAGATTTTAGTTTCTTAAAATTAGTTTAAGACTTGATTTTCCTAAATTTTTGTGTTGATCCTTGAGAGAACGACCTAGGTTGACACCCTAGTACTACATTAATAAATTTTAATGTACTAATTTGACGGAATCACGACTGTAAAAATATTCACGTCAGTCTTCTTCCAGCTTTTGATTCTTGGCCGTTAACTCCTCTATCTGAGCCTTCAAAGCCTGGGTGGCCTTGTCCTCTATGATAAGTGGAGAAGCGGGAATGCTTGTAGACTGGTATGAGGGACCTCTGAAGGGTAATTTTACAATTGAAACCCTGTTTAGGACCCATTCATGGTATTCTGCTCCCACGGTGTAGCTTCGAGCCCCTAATTCTTTCCCCATCTTATGGATCTTCTTCCATGCGTTGGCTATGTCCTGGACAGTAGCCATATAGTTCCCTTTCGCATAGTACTAAATAAGAGGAGTGAGCAATCCTTCATCTGGTGGTCTGAGTAAAGGATAAGCCAACTAACGCTTTGCTATAACATGATTGTAATTGATTCATCCTTGTGTGCCAATGAGAGGAACATTTGGATATCCCTCATAGCTGTATATGATTAACTCGACCCCCAACCATTGAGGATACCATCTGACCTTCTCAGCCGTGAGCCCTATAAGGTGATTGGCCCACTCGCGCCCATTCTTTATAGCCAACTGACACAGTTTTAAATCAGAAACAGGATATTCGGCCTTGCAGACCTGATGGAAAGCATGAGACACGAGCCATACATACAGGACAGGTAAACAACAAACAATTCTTCTCCCACCTTGCGTATAGCAAAAATCCATAGTGCAGTACACGTTGGCCAACACAGCCGTGACAAGGTTCTCAAGCCTGTGTTTGCGAGCCAGGAAGATAGCGATGGCATCATAATCCACGTAGTTGTCTAGATTGGGGAATAAGACAACCCCGTAGATAGTAAGGGCCAAAGTGTCGATGAAGGTCTCCCAATCCTCTTTATCTACCAGAGTCTGCAAATGTTTCTCAAGGAACTCTCGAGTGAACCCAGGAATTTGATTTCTATTCATCTGCACTTTCCTCAATGTCTCAGGATGAATTCTCAAAACACGGGCGACTGCAGCGATGGTGGCATGATGATCAAGATGACAGTATGGAATTTTCCCATCCAAAGGCATCCTCAGTATTTGTTTAAATTCTTCTATGGATGGAGCCAACTAAAAATCCCTGAATGTAAAACATCTGAGGGGTGGGTCGTAGAACTGTGCCAAGGCTGTGATCGCCTCAATTTGTACTTCAACTTCTAAAAGCTTTAAAATCTTCCCATACTTTCTTGCAAAGGCCATCTTCTGAGTCAGATTTAACTTTCTCCCCTTTCGTGGCCTAAGTCGGGTTGCTCTGAAGGTCTTTTCTAGGCCCTATGGCTTCTCTAAAAGTGTCTCCTCACATTGGGCGGCTTGCACTAGACTTCTAAAAGGTTACTAGAGCCAAGATCCTTCTCATGATATGGTCGCAACAGTAGGGAATCTACTAGGTGCGTACATCATGAAAGGTCAAACTCTAGTTGAGGTTCTTATGATCACCGGATAGGAAGTACATCCCAAACGACACCGCTACCAACCCCTCCTAACTTAGGTTTTATTTAGGGCCCGGGTATATGGCGCCACT
Organism: Clitoria ternatea; assembly: GCA_037962975.1. Taxonomy (NCBI): domain Eukaryota; kingdom Viridiplantae; phylum Streptophyta; class Magnoliopsida; order Fabales; family Fabaceae; genus Clitoria; species Clitoria ternatea. The sequence continues at coordinate 48,985,120 of CM075673.1, forward strand.
CATAAGTGTGTGCAAAAATGTGAGTGTAGTGTGTGAAAGGGCATTCAATACCTTTTTACCTTACCTCATTCTGCACAAAGAACAAACACAGGACAAAAACACAAAGTCGTCTACCCTAGGGTTCAATAATCAAGCAAAAATATTAACAGTGCATAAATGACAAGACACAACTAAAATTAAAACAAGCATATACAGTATTAACAAAAATAAAACAAAAGAAGAAATTAAAACAAACAAAAGGCTACATAAGAAAAACATGCGCTTTCAACCTAAATGGCCCGACTCTCTAGTTTTCCCCAGTGACCAGGGTCGCGGCGGCACGGCCGACCCTTCAAAAAATGAATATAAAAAAAACAAAAACAGGGAGTCGCCACCGACGTTTTTTTTCAAAGGAAAAACATTGGGAAAAACTTGCTTTAGTAAAGCACTGGTTTAAAAAAGTGAGATTCAAGTTCGGGAGTCGGTTACGAGTAAGGAAGGTATCAGCACCCTACATCGCCTGTTAAAAACAGTACCAAGATTGAAAATACGCAACATGAATCGCCTTACAAGAGATGTATTATTTCTTCCTTTTTATTATCGCATTTTTTGTGTTTTTTTAAAAAAAACAAAAGTAACAAACTGAACAAACATGGAGTATCAGAGCGAGATCAACAAGATGTCTCATCCAAATTAACCTCGACTTCGTTATAAAACAGGGAAAGGAAAGGATGCTAACAAGATGTCGCGTCTAAATTAGTCATCCTTTAATCGAAATACAGGGTTGGAAACGAGAAGGGGATAAACGAGACGTCTCGTCCCAAGTATTCCTTTCTTTGCGAATCATGGCGGTGGTAAATCAAAAATGGAGGAAAATCAACAAGACATCACATCTAAATTGACTTCCATGGAAGTGATAAGAACGAGATAGTTACAAAAAAATGTAAAAAAATGAAAAAAGGAAAGATGGGCCCGATAGGAGTTAAGTCCTGCTCCTACGTATTCTCGAGTCATCGAGAAATCAGGGTTATGTAGTTCTTGATGAGGGTTTTTTAGGAAAAAACTAGGAGGTTGAGGGTGGATGATGTCCTTGAGAAAGATTCATACAAGGCGAAGTTCTTCGCACGTGCACGGGTTCTAGGAAAGTTGTGTAGACGGAAGTACTTCCGCACGACACTGGCTAAAGACAATTTTTATACTTTTGGATTTAAAAGAACACACAAAAAATACTTATTTCTTTTTTTTATTACTAGTTATAAAGCAAAATGAAAGAGATTTAACAGAATAAACTTAGACAAGAGAACAGACTCAACAAAAATTGTAAATTTGGCAGAAAAAATAAATAATGAAAAAAATGAGAGAAATCTAAGGGACAGAACGGAACCGGTGTGGTGGGGATACTGGGAGCCAGAGTTCAGATGTGGTCCGGTGTGATCCTAAGCAACAGCGACTGGAGTGAAGGCGGAGACAGTAGGGTACCGGTATAGAGTTTAGCTCAAGGACGGTGTGAGGGTTTAAAGGGAGAGACGGTGTGAGTTTAATGGGCACAGGTTCGATTTAGGGGTTCTGGACGATATCTAGGCAACAGGGAGGAGTTCTGGAAACTAGACTGGGACCGGTGTCCTTATGGAAGTTCAAGACCTTGGGGTAATTTTCTGAATTTCGAGGCACCAAGGATGGGACTAACTACTTAGGATTTTTTTAAACACCAGAGCAGGCTTTCTGGGGGTCTTGAATGTCTAAAGTGCCGACCCTTGTGCCTCTTTAGCTGAGGCATTTATAGAGGCTCAGGGTGCTGGCTGAGTGCTTGGACAGCTCAAGCCTCCACTCTCCTACGTGCACAGTGGAGGCAGCCTGGCCACTAACTAATTGTGGGGAGCAGCGGCTGGTGGGAAATTTTTAATTATTTCCACTTCCGTTCCTTGTCTGCCACTCCCAGGATTCGAGGGTCTGTGTGGATTTACGATTCCAAGTCACAGCATGGGCAACCAGACTCGATGTCAAGTACATGAGTGCTAAGACATCGGATCATTGGGGAACCGAATCAACATACGATATCTTTAATGATCACACCGGTGTCACCAATTCCATAGTCCTGAGCCGGTGTTCCTTGGCTGGACATCGGACGATGTTCCCTTTTAAAATCCTGGACCGGTGTTCTTTCTTGGATGACATGACGGTGTTATTGCTTGTAGACAGGGTCAGTTCGATCCAACACTGGCCGGACCGAAATAGGTGTTCACAACCGGACCCACTACATTGTAAACTTCAAATTTAAAAGGGTTTTGAACCCAACTTTTTATGGTTATCAAATTGGGACTAATAGGTGATATTTGTGACATGTCCCACTGTTTTAAGAATAAAAATGAGTTTCTCTCATGCCTTAATGTTGTAATTTGTCATGAGCTTAATAGTATCCAAAACCCCTTTATTATGTAAAAGTAAAAGATTATGTTAGGGGTATATGATAATGGTGTGTCTTGGAGTGTTTGATATTAATTGAAACATGTTATGAAAACATGAATGTTCACCACCAATGATATGATATGATGATTTATAATGAAAAGTAAATGTTATGGTTGTGTGACACACCCTTAAATGATTATGAGACTAATAAAGGGACATTTGCTTGATAGTGTGTTTGTGGTAAATCGATGAATCAGAGATGATATCGATAATGTATAATGATGGATGATGTTGTTGATCATTTCCTTGAGTAAAGGATGATTGTTATTATGAATGATTGTTGAATGCCATTGTGTGTGATACAAGTGTGATCTTGTATCTATGGTTTAAAATTATATTTGTGAATTATTGTGAATGCCACACTAATATATGAAACAATGGTAATGACCAATGAGATGAAAACGCACTAAGAAATATGTGGTGATATTGGTGAAAGATTGATGATTGTGATGCCATTGTGATTTGTTGCAAGTATTGACTTGTATGTATGGTATGAAATATATTGAAATGAAAAGCCACACTTAAAACTTGAAACAATGGCTATAACTAACAATGATAAAATCCATTAAAGATTGTATGGTGGTGTTGGTGATGATGATGTTTGACGAGTGGCATGGTAGGATGCATAGTGTGAGAATGCATTGATTGGCATTGCATTGCATCCATGGCATATCATACGCTGTCTATGTGGAATGTTAGGGGTTCTAATAGGCAGGCCCAGTCGGAGGGCGACCAGTGCACAAGTAAATTATTGATGTTCCCTAGTGATTCTGGGAATCACGAAGCTGCCCTTAGATTGGTGGCGAGGCACTCCATGTGGCAGGCCCAGTGGGAGGACGACTCTGTGATGAGCAAGCTACCTCAATGTCTGACGGGGTGATAAGTGTTTTATAACACAATAAATTAGATTTAGTTTGCTTAGGATTTTAATCATTATGCACTGTATTTCTTTAATTTTTGTGATTTTCGCTTTCTTTCCACTATATTCTACTTGGGTATTTTATTTTGCAGAAATTAATAAAATTAAGGAACAAGTACAAAGATAATCCAAGGGTCAATAACAAGAGAAAAACGACCATCAAATGATAAAGAAACAAGAAGAACAAGCCCCGGTGAAAAAAGAGCAACAAAAGCATGAAAATGGGCTCGGCACAAGTGGAAACAACTCTGAGAGGACTGAATTCCGACTCGGAATGATCATTTCCGAGTAGGATGACTCGGAATGATCATTTCCGAGTAGGGAGTCTTCGAGTGAAGCTTTGCCGAGTGGATTATCTCCGGGTAGGTTGTTTCTGAGTGGAAGATTCCTAAAGAAGGTGCCTCCAAATGAAAAATGGCTGACTCCGAGTAGAAGACTCCCAGTTGGAGGTAAATCCGAGTGGAAGATTCCCGATCAAATCCATTCAGAGTGAAAAATGGCTGACCATGAAGGAATACTTCCCGGTTGAAGGTAAATCCGAGTGGAAGCTTCCCGACTGCAGACACTCTGAGTGAAAAAGGGACTGACTTTGAATAAATACCACCCAAAGATATTCGTCCGAGTGAAGAAATACTGATTGAAGGGAGTCTGATTTGGGGACAAGTGCTTTTTCTGGGCAAAATTGTTTTCGAGTGGAGGTTTCCCGAGTGATTTGATTCTGAATGAAAAAACTCTGAACTTCGGAAGAACACTTGTCAGGCAAGGCCTTTCCGAGTGGTGTGTTTCGGAAAAGATGTCTTTTCAAGAAAAGAAAAAGTCCGACCGGGAATGAATCTCTTTCGGGCAGACTCTCTTAAGTTTCAAACTAACCTCGAGTGAGATGTCTCCGAGGAAGGCACTTTCGAGTGGTTTGGGGCCGAGAGATGTATTTCCGAGCAAAGGAAAGCTCTGACCTGGAAAGAGCTTCTATCGGCCAGATTCTCTCAAGTTCCAAATTTCTGAGTGAAAAGTAAGGCTGACTCCCGAGTGAATACAATCGAATAGGTTGATTGATGATTGAGGCCATTCTAAGTGAGAAGCAAGTCGGACTTCTGAGTGAATATGTCCAAGTGGATCATTTCAAGGAGTGAAGAAAGGGTCGTTCTCGACTGAATTACTCCCAAGTAATATATCTGAGCAAGGTTTCCCCGAGTGGTTCAATTCCAGAGACATAGCCGAGTAAAACATTTTGGAGGTGCCGATTAAATCATTTGAATGAAGACTTCCCGATCCTGAGTGGGTCACATGTGAAAGAAGAGGGTCTGAACGAGTGCTTCAAGCAGAAGCACCTCCGAGCAACTGATCTCTGAGTGAGTCACTTTTGAAACAATTCCGAATGAATGTTTCAATCAGTGAAGCAATCGTAGGTGCTTTGCTCGGAACTTGTTTCTGTTTGAAGCAATTCCGATTGAATGCTTCAAAGCAGTGACATTTCTGGACAAAGCAATACCGAGTGAAGCAATTCTGAATAAACAAAGGTCCTGATGAATGCTACTCGGAAAGAAATTTCTGAGTCAATAATCGGTGAATTCAAGCTTTCACTCGGTCTTTTATGTATGAAAAGCACCTGTTCCGCTCGGATTAATTCCCACTGAGGATGGATACTGGCTGAGGCACTAATCCGAGTGATAAGGAGAACGCGGGTTCCATATTCCCACCGATTGCCCATGCTGACTTGGATTCCCACTATCCAAGTGGATCCTTGAATTATGAGGGGGCGGCTGACAACAAAACAAAAGGGAAAATAATAAAGAATTCCTACTAGCCGCGGTTCGTTATAGTTGTCGAGGTCCAGGCTGTTTCCAAGTTGATTTGTTGATCTCATGGGGCGGTTGACAAGAAGACAAAAGAGAAGTCCCACTAGCCGTCGTTCCCCATGACTATTAACACCCAGATTTCTATAAATAGGGGGAGGTCTGAAGCCATTACAACATCACCTTTGATATCCAGTTCTCATTTTTTTACTTTGTTTCTTTCGTTTTCTTTCTCTTTCATTGTCTTTTCCTTCGTTTTCCTCTCTGTCCCGTTTCTTTCTCTTTTTATTTTCTTTTTCTTTTCTTTTCTTTTTCTTTTTCTTTTGTAAGAGTTGTGAGGGTTGTAAAATTGAGTGTTCCAATTTGTAATTGGTAGAGGAATATTGCAACAAGGAAATACAGTGGTAAAATTATTTTGAGCTTTTGGAGAAACCCGTAAGTCTTTATTTTTACCATGTCTTGTATGTTTTATTTTTCCATCATGTGTATGAATTTGAATTATTTCATGAGTAACTAAATTAATTATCTTGGGATGAAGGGGGTGTGATAATATTTTATGATAATGTTATTTTGACTTTGAATTAAATAAATTTCTGTTTTCCATTTAGTTCAAAAAATGCTCAATGCTCTTAGTGATTCCTAACAAGAACCTAAGTGATAAAACTGTATACTTGCGGGTATATTAGTAAGTTTAAGTAATTAATAGAATTGAGAGATTTATTGTTACTGGAAAGTTTTTGAACTAAGCCTAAGGTTTTGAAATACTTTTTGTGACCTTGGTAAAACCGTGAAAGTAATCAAAATCTTTTGGGGAATAAATAAGGGATTTTCACAAAATGATAATGGGCCTTTTCTAAGGATTAAGCAGCGCTTTCCATAGGTTAGGTACATTAATAGGATTCCGAGAGGAACATATTAATTAGCTTAAGGAAAATCCTCCTTGGAAAACTTAATTTGATTCTTATTTATGAAAAGTTAAAATTCATTAACATAAAATAGAGTCTTGATCTCCCGAAATCCCAAGATACCCTCAACTCTGATTTTTAAGTGTCAAGTAAATTTTATTTCTAAATTTATTTTTAATTTGTGTTTTATTTTACAAAAACATTAAAAATCAATTGTATGGATAATTAAATTTCAATATGCTGGTACTTTGAACACAGTCCCTGTGGAGACGATAATCTTTTACATTACGCGATATAACCCGTGCGCTTGCGGGCCTTGTCAAGTTTTTGGCGCAGTCTTGATCCCCCGAAATCCCAAGATACTCTCAACTCTAATTTTTAAGTGTTAAGCAAATTTTGTTTCTAAATTTATTTTTAATTTGTGTTTTATTTTACAAAAACATTAAAAATCAATTGTGTGGATAATTAAATTTCAATATGCTGGTACTTTGAACACAGTCCCTATGGAGAACGATAATCTTTTATATTACGCGACATAACCCGTGCGCTTGTGGGCACTGTCAAGTTTTTGGCGCCGTTGCCGGGGACTGTTGTCCCTCAAATATCGGCAATATTGAAATTCAATTAGATCTTACTTGTTAATATTTTTTCCATTTGTTTTATATCTAGTTATTTATTTTTATTTTCAAAGATCACACTTGATCTTTGTCTGTTATGGAATTCTTAACAGGTGCTATTGACTTTTATTGTTCGATTTGTGGTGATTCAGGACATACTGCTACAAATTACTATTTTGCAATATCCTTAAACCACCATGAACAAGAATTTCATCAGTTGGATGCTATTGGAAACTATAACCATAGCAGTGATTTTAGAAGCTTACCAGTATTCCAAAACTACCCCCCACAAAAATCCAAACTTGAAATACTGATGGAAAATTTTGTGAGCACCCAAGAAAAACAAATTGAAGAGTTCTCAAATGCCATAAAAACCTTAGCTTCAAAGGTGGACTCTCTGGCCACCCATAACAAAATTTTGGAGACTCAAATTGTCCAACAAACCTCTTTTTCTATGAGAACACCAGAAACATTTCCTGTAAAACCTGAGGTGGGACCATCTAACCACACCATGGATATCACTCTTAAGAGTGGTACTCATTATGATGATCTGGTTAGCATAGCTAAAGAAGAAGCTAAGGAAGAGAAGAAATTTGATGAGTCTCTATCTCATCTGATAATTGAAGAGAGCAGTACATTGATCCAAAAAAAGGTACTGCCCAAGCTTTAGGATCCAGGTATTCTAGAGGTTATTCCTATCAAGGTAGGAAAATTTTACATACCTGTTAACTTTGCTGTGCTTGAAATAGATTTTATTGACCAAGTGGTAGAGAAAGAGGCAATCCAAAACCTCCCTCTTGATCCACTTGAATCTGTTTTATCTTATGACTTTTCAAGCATTTCAAAAATACACTTCTGTGATTTTTTGGCTAAAAGAGAACTGATCCCTAAGGTAGAATTCAGACCACTAAAACCTGTGTTCAGGTATGAATTGTATAGCTGAAGCTGGTTCAGAAAAGTCTGGCTGAAGACTTAAAACTTAGCACTTGTGGGGAGGTAACCCCGTGTCTTTAATAAATTAAAAATAAAAAAAATAAATAAATAATAAAAAAAACAACTATGTCAAATCTTGGTTTGGGGTTACTACAGGTAAGTTTTCTTATCCTTTTATCATCCATTTTAACATTGAGGACAATGTCAAATTCTGGTTTGGGGTGGTAGATAAGAAAACTTAACTATTTTGTTTACGTTGTGTGATTGTTATATTTTTCATGCATGTGTGTTTTCCTTGTTTTGTTTGTAATCTTGTAATTTACCATGATTGCATGATAAATTTACCTTGAACACAAGACTAAAGTATCTAAGGACCCCAAAATTTTGAGTAAAATTTTCAAAATTTGATTGTTTAAATGCCAAATCAATGTCTAAATGAACTTTATGTGATTAAAATTTTCTTTGAAAAGACTTTCCATGGTTAGACTTGAGCCAAAATGGGTTATTTATCAAACAAATTTTCAAAACCTATATCTTCTTGATTGAGTGAATCTCATAGTCATTAATATTCTAGAACTTATTTTTCAACCGATTCAAAATGGTTTTTGATTATATGTCTTAGGATGATAAAGGCATAATTAAGCCTTATTCTTAAGCCTCAGAATTTTTGCATAATTTGACCCCTAGTTGCCCCTTTTGAGCCTAAAAGTGAAAATTTTTCTTTGAAGCCTTTCATTGACTGATATTCTCTTAATGGTGAAAAAGTTGGAAATTTAGTGGAGCAAAGAAATAAAAAAGGACTTAAGAAAAATATGTATAGGATGCAAAGAAAAGCAAGAAAAAAGAAAAAGAAAATCAAAAGGATGATATTGAATGATTCCAAAAAGTCCATAAAAGTTCAAAAATTTGCTCTGTGAAATTTATGATGGTAATTTGAATCATTCATGACTGTTAAAGCCCTTTTGTATTCCATTTTTCTTGAAATTCCTACGTTGACAATACAACCCAAGGCCACGTTACAACCTTTGAAAGACCTTTAGACTTTGACATATTTTCTATCTAAACTGTGGAGTTTCTGGTTTATTAACAAGCTTATGGTAATATTTTTTGACTATAATGATCTGAGTGATACACAAACCATGAAACACTTTGAGTGAAAATTGAGAGAAGAGTATCCTCTGTCTTGATAATGAAAATTGATTCACATAAGAAAATTAATATTGGCATTTGAATAAATCTTTTTCTCTATTTTGGATTCCTTAGTTTGCTGAGCTTAGTGTTTTCTATATCTTATCATGTGAATATGGTAATTGCTTGAGGACAAGCAATGTTTTGGTTTGGGGTATTTTGATAAGTGTTTTATAACACAATAAATTAGATTTAGTTTGCTTAGGATTTTAATCATTATGCACTGTATTTCCTTAATTTTTATGATTTTCGCTTTCTTTCCACTATATTCTACTTAGGTATTTTATTTTGCAGAAATTAATAAAATTAAGGAACAAGTACAAAGATAATCCAAGGGTCAATAACAAGAGAAAAACAACCATAAAATGATAAAGAAACAAGAAGAACAAGCCCCGGTGAAAAAAAGCAACAAAAGCATGAAAATAGGCTTGGCACAAGTGGAAACAACTCTGAGAGGACTGAATTCCGACTCGGAATGATCATTTCCGAGTAGGATGACTCGGAATGATCATTTCTGAGTAGGGAGTCTCCGAGTGAAGCTTTGCCGAGTGGATTATCTCCGGGTAGGTTGTTTCTGAGCGGAAGATTCCCGAAGGAGGTGCCTCCAAATGAAAAATGGCTGACTCCGAGCGGAAGACTCCCGGTTGGAGGTAAATCCGAATGGAAGATTTCCGATCAAATCCATTCCGAGTGAAAAATGGCTGACCTTGAAGGAATACTTCCCGGTTGGAGGTAAATCTGAGTGAAAGCTTCCCAACTGCAGACACTCTGAGTGAAAAAGGGACTGACTTTGAATAAATTATTTCCGAGTAGAGCTTTCCCAAGTGAGTTGATTCTGAATGAAAAAACTCTGAACTTCGGAAGAACACTTGTCAGGTAAGGCCTTTCCGAGTGGTGTGTTTCGAAAAAGATGTCTTTTCAAGAAAGGAAAAAGTCCGACCCAGAATGAATCTCTTTCGGGCAGACTCTCTCAAGTTTCAAACAAACCTCGAGTGAGATGTCTCTGAGGAAGGCATTTCCGAGTGGTTTGGGGCCGAGAGATGTATTTCCGATCAAAGGAAAGCTCTGACCTGGAAAGAGCTTCTATCATCTAGATTCTCTCAAGTTCCAAATTTCTGAGTGAAAAGCAAGGCCGACTCCCGAGTGAATACAACCGAATGGGTTGATTGATGATTAAGGCCATTCTGAGTGAGAAGCAAGTCGGACTTCCGAGTGAATATGTCCGAGTGGATCATTTCAAGGAGTGAAGAAAGGGTCGTTCTCGACTGAATTACTCCCAAGCAATATATCCGAGCAAGGTTTCCCCGAGTGGTTCAATTCCAGAGACATAGCCGAGTGAAACATTTTGGAGGTGCCGATTGAATCATTTGAATGAAGACTTCCCGATCCTGAGTGGGTCATATGTAAAAGAAGAGGGTCTGAACGAGTGCTTCAAGCAGAAGCACCTCCGAGCAAATGATCTCCGAGTGAGTCACTTTTGAAACAATTCTGAATGAATGTTTCAATCAGTGAAGCAATCGTAGGTGCTTTGCTCGGAACTTGTTTCTGTTTGAAGCAATTCCGAATGAATGCTTCAAAGCAGTGACATTTCCAGACAAAGTAACACCGAGTGAAGCAATTCCAAATGAACAAAGGTCCTGATGAATGCTACTCGGAAAGAAATTTCTGAGTCAATAATCGGTGAATTCAAGCTTTCACTCGGTCTTTTATGTATGAAAAGCACCTGTTTCGCTCGAATTAATTCCCACTGAGGATGGATACTGGGTGAGGCACTAATCCGAGTGATAAGGAGAACGCCGGTTCCATATTCCCACCGATTTCCCATGCTGACTTGGATTCCCACTATCCAAGTGGATCCTTGAATTATGAGGGGGCGGCTGACAACAAAACAAAAGGGAAAATAATAAAGAATTCCTACTAGCCGCCGTTCCCTATAGTTGTCGAGGTCTAGGCTGTTTCCAAGTTGATTTGTTGATCTCGTGGGGCGGCTGACAAGAAGACAAAAGAGAAGTCCCACTAGCCGCCATTCCCCATGACTATTGACGCCCAGATTTCTATAAATAGGGGGAGGTCTGAAGCCATTACAGCATCACCTTTGATATCCAGTTCTCATTTTTTTTTACTTTGTTTCTTTTGTTTTCTTTCTCTTTCATTTTCTTTTCCTTCGTTTTCCTCTCTGTCCCATTTTTTTCTCTTTTTATTTTCTTTTTATTTTCTTTTTCTTTTCTTTTTCTTTTTGTTTTGTAAGAGGGAAGAGGGTTGTAAAATTGAGTGTTCCAATTTGTAATTGGTGGAGGAATATTGCAACAAGGAAATACAGTAGTAAAATTATTTTGAGCTTTTGGAGAAACCCGTAAGTCTTTATTTTTACCATGTCTTGTATGTTTTATTTTTCCATCATGTGTATGAATTTGAGTTATTTCATGAGTAACTAAATTAATTATCTTGGGATGAAGGGGGTGTGATAATATTTTATGATAATGTTATTTTGACTTTGAATTAAATAAATTTCTGTTTTCCATTTAGTTCAAAAAATGCTCAATGCTCTTAGTGATTTCTAACAAGAACCTAAGTGATAAAATTGTATACTTGCGGGTATATTAGTAAGTTTAAGTAATTAATAGAATCGAGAGATTTATTGTTACTGGAAAGTTTTTGAACTAAGCCTAAGGTTTTGAAATACTTTTTGTGACCTCGGTAAAACCGTGAAAGTAATCAAAATCTTTTGCGGAATAAATAAGGGATTTTCATAAAACGATAATGGGCCTTTTCTAAGGGTTAAGCAGCGCTTTCCATAGGTTAGGTACATTAATAGGATTCCGAGAGGAACATATTAATTAGCTTAAGGAAAATCCTCCTTGGAAAACTTAATTTGATTCTTATTTATGAAAAGTTAAAATTCATTAACATAAAATAGAGTCTTGATGTCCCGAAATCCCAAGATACTCAACTCTGATTTTTAAGTGTCAAGTAAATTTTGTTTCTAAATTTATTTTTAATTTGTGTTTTATTTTACAAAAACATTAAAAATCAATTGTATGGATAATTAAATTTCAATATGCTGGTACTTTGAACACAGTCCCTGTGGAGACGATAATCTTTTATATTACGCGACATAACCCGTGCGCTTACGGGCCCTGTCACGGGGCACGGCTCTCTCAATGTGTGTTCGAGAGTTGCCCGTAGCACTTTTGGCAAGTGAGGCCATGTTGTTGATCCGCAAGTTATGGGGTGACTAGTGCTACAGATGGGCACGGTTTGGTACCAGTAAAATATGATGTTGAGCATGCATGAAATGAGATATGTGTATACATTATACTACTGCAGTAGGGGCATAGTATTACACCTATGCTTGACCCACAATTTGGTATTTATTCCCACAGTCGGATCTGCATTTGTTGTTGTTATTCCATTGTGCATATGCATTAGCCTAAAAGCATTACATATAGCATAGAGATATACCAAAATGGTGATGATGATTGAGATTGAGATGTGATGATGATAAAATGGGTAATTGAATACCTAAAAGACAACATGTAAAATATGAATACAACGAAAAGATATTGAATATGATGACGTTGTATGTGATGGCCCAATGTGATGAAGGGCTTGTTTGTCTATGGTTGATGACAATGATGTTGGCCCGTTATGGCATTGAGAAAAGATGTGTGTATGTGATTGCTTTGCTATGAGGTGATGGATGAATGCATAATATGTATATTGTTGAAATGAATAGATTATGATGATTGTTGATGATTTTAGCAAAGCATACATGATGTTAATATGCATATGCACATAATCTCAATTGTATTCATATTCGTCATTTGAAATGTATAACTCACTCTCCCATGTTGTCCATTTTTAGCATTGATGCAGGAATATCATGGGATAAGGATATTTTAAAAGTAAAGCTTTGGTGAAGGTAAATAGTGGTAATGGAATGCCTTGGCCGACAGTGGTTGTAAATTATTTCATTATGAATAACATGTATATAATGATGTGATGACTATTGATATTGGGTGATGTATTGTGAATAATGATATAAGTGGATGATGTATCGATGTTTGGGGTATTTGAATTCATACCCACTTGATGAATATAATGATGTTGGATATGTAGCCCATTTTAGGATGTATAAGTGTTGATGACATATGATTTTGAGGTTGAATCGAATGTGGTCAATTATGAAATTATGGACATTGGAGATGTATGTTACATGACCATATAAATAAATATATATATTTTAGGCAATACTGTAACGCCCCGGCCGCTTTTCAAGAATGAACGACTCTCCCCACAAACCAATACGAGACGTTCCTAGTGTGCTTTTGTCCTCACTCACACACTTCCTGAGAACTTCCCAGGAGGTCACCCATCCCAAAATTACTCCAAGTTAAGCATGTTTAACTTTGGAGTCCTTAAGTGATAGGCCAACGAAAAGGCTAATGCATTTGTTGGTATAGGTAGTACGATTTCATTCCTTTAAGCTATCTTTGACTGTATAATCCTATACCTATACAGTCTTTGGATCCCTCTCATTCTGGTATGTATTCGATTCGTTCTTGTGTCCCTCCCACTGGAAGCTTGCTAGGAGCCGCTCCTTGTCTGTGCCCATGCACCGGGGATCACTCCCCGCCCTCAACAGCGCCAGGATGTCACAGCGGTAGAGCCGACCATCTTATAGATGGGCAGAAATTAAATAAAAGAAAAGAATGCTAAGAGCGGCGGCAGAGCCGACCATTATACTCAATAATAGTAATAATAATAATAATATTATTAATAGTAATAATAATAGTAGTAATGGTAGCGTCAATGATATTTTCTTGGTTTTTATTTCCTTAAGTATCAGTGGTGTGGTATATTGACTTTATAATTGGCATGTATCGTTAGAAATATGGTATTAACATGATTGAGGGCAATATAACGACATAAGAAATAAATCACACTCCAAAATATTTATCACAAACTTTCAAACATCAATTAAATTACACAATAAAGGTCGCGTGTCCATCCATCCTTATACCCTTATTTATCATATTTTTTAAGATTTATTAATCCAAATTCATGTCGACATCTAGTATTCTTCTTGACGTGTTCACAGTCCTATACTTAAATATATGTGCTTAATTACTGGTGACAACTAAAAATAGTGTAATGTAAAATTGAACCGTCAAATCGTCGTGAAACTTAAAGGGGTTGTCCCCGAATACTAAAGCAACAATATGGAGCAATTTAGAATGAATGAAAATAAAGTGAGACCCCCATACCTCATGGTGTGGTCTCGGGTTGGGTTGGAAAAAGGAACCGAATACCGCAAAAATTTTCGATCGTGACCGAACTCGCCGTGGTAGCTCCTGATCGCTTCCGGGTCACTAAAAAATAACATGCCTAAATTTTCAAGCCATAAAGGGTCACGTCAGCCAAGGAAAATCACCAAAATAGCCATGCATTGATCAATTTTAAAAGAACTATTTACCAATAGTTCATCGTGCTACTCCGAATCCTTCACTGCTTTGTTGCTAATTATCATCGATCACTCCATGATACCTAAGAACAAGTCATGCAGCCTAAACAACCAAGGGAAGCCATGGTTTTGGGCTTCAAAAACAAAGAAGAAGATGATCAAGAACACGTGATGTAGCTGAAAAAATAAATGAAAGAAATGAAGCAAGGTCTCGAGAATAAAATTCAAAAACTCTACTTTACCTTGCCAATAAGAGTTCACAGTGGAGAGATGATGAACTAAGGAGGTACAGCTGTTGGGATCTTACTCTTTGGTGGTAGGAAAATGAAATGAGGAAAGCCTATATGGAGAGGGGTTCACAATTTCATAAGAGGGAGATATAGAAGCTTGAATTATTTTGGACAATGATGATGGGTTCTTGGATGGTGATGCCATAAGTGTGAGAAGGCAAATGGTGATGGATTGGACGCGAGGTAGGTGAAAGAATGGTAATGGCTGATTCTATTTTGGCAAGGTTGGAAAAATGGTGAAGTGTTTGAGAGAAGGAAAGTCTTTTGCATCCAAAATATAGGAAACCAACAAGTGTCTCATGGCTAGCATTAAGAGAAAATGAGTGGCTAATGCTTAGGACTTGTTTAAATGGTGATTGTGAAGTAAACAGAGGGTAGAAGAAGGAGTTAATTTAGAGCTAACATGTGTTCCTTGGTGGAGAAAGCTGATTGGGCCATTTTGCATGAGGGGGCTGTGGTGGCATAATTCTGGGATGTCAACTTGTCCCACCTTTTTGAAGAGGTTACAGTAATTATTTGGAAAACATAAAACATTAAAATTATAGATCTATGTCTCTTCTTAAAAATGAAGTATGGTACATAAAAATCTGACATTGGACAAGGGAGATATGCCCCAAATGCAAAAACTGTTCCAGGATATAATGTTTTATAGATTAGTGAACAAAATAAAATTTCTGGGACAAATGGGTAGGGAATTGGCTTTCGTGCCTTTCATTAAAGTTGTAAATGTGTCTAGAAAATTTTAGAGAAAGAATCATTCAACTTCATGGTCATACGAGGGAGAAAAGTGGAAATTACTGAACATAGGTCAAGCTGTAACAGTGAAAACCTGAATGGGCAAGAATGGGATTTTGTGGTCAACATCAAAGTTGTATAAATTTTGATACAGAAATTTTGAGATAATAACGACTCAATTTCATTAATGGGAGAGGAAGTTATGCTAAAAATACGAATAGGTGCGCAGAAAAACTCTAACGATTAGCTTAATTTTATTGAAATAAATTCTTGGGGAACCGAGTGGCTGGAATTAGGCCTTAGGCCTTCACGAAAGTCATAGAGAATTTTATTACATAAATTATAAGACCAGGTTTGTACAAATCAGAGGTTGTATGAGAAAGTTATGATTTTTCTAATGAACCAAACGCATATTAAAGGGATTAAATAATAGGTTTTCAGAGTACAAATACTTGGTTTTAAATTTTGGGGATGACAGAGTATGAATCGGGGCTTGGCGCTAGATATAGAGATTATAGATCTCTTTGTAATGAAGAAATCAGGACTAGAATCATTCGATTTTGAGGTCGTATACAAAAGTTAGGCCTTAAACATTGAAGGTGTTTAGGCCAGGTTCGGGGTTTCAAATTGAATAAATCATTTCTTTGGAAAATAGGGTCAATAAGGCCTAAATTAGGATTCGGTCCCTTTAAAAAAAGGTTCCTAAATCATCAAAACGAGTCACCAGAGATTGACTGCGCTACCATCAGATATCTCGAATGTGCGCAATTGGACGTTAGAGATACTTGAGGTTCTTGCCAGGCCTGTCGGACCAGGCCTGCCATCCTTGATTTACCATATGAGAGTCCTAACAAGACTAGGTCACTAGTCTTAGGCCGAAGTGTCGGAATTGAATCGCTCACTGGGTCCCACAGTTCAAACCCGGGAACCCGATAATATTATATTATTAGATATAGTTAATAATTAAACAATTATCAAATAAATGAGAACTTGAATCAATTAATAAAAATTTAATTAATAGATATTTACCACATAATCATTGAGTAATTAACAATTTATTGAATACTTGACTGAATAATTATCAAATAACCAACTAATTCAAAAATTCTTACTGATTAAATAATTAATTATTAAACAAAATCATAATCAATTATATACACCTCAAATTATATAAATATTAAGTGAATATTAGCATTAGTTATTAGATATTAAACCAATTTATATATGAACTATTATAAATTATTTTTACCCATAGTCAATTATTTCCATTGATAAAAGGAAATTCTACTAATTATTATCACTGAATCAAACAAGACTAAACAACTCTCTTATTATTTTCCTCATATCCTGGCTTCTCTTTAAATACTAATGCGTCTTTTATTCTTTCTTCTAGTCCTCTATACTCTGCTAAGTTAAACTTCTTACTCTCCTTTACTTAAGTTCCATATATTTACCTCAAGGGATCTGACCAAAAGTCTCAAGCTTTCCTTTGAAAGCTTAACAGAGTATCCTCGGAAGTTCTGAGGATATGGGTTCCTACTCTCAAAAAAACCAAGGCTATTACAGCCTCAACAACAACGGCTATGTAAAGCTCAAATTAATCCCTAATTTCTAATCCTAAAAATTTCCTAAACTAATAAAATGAAGCTAAAATATATACAAAAGCAAGTCAAGGCCTAAGAAGCTGGCCTAAAAGAGACCTAAAAATAGCAAGAAGGCTCCTTACTGCAAGATAATGCAAGTGAAATAAGTAAGGGTCTTCAAGGATTCCTTCTTGGGCTTGGGCTGATCTATGGATGTCAAGAATAAAGCCAAATGTCTCTGGAGTGTCTCCTTAGCTTTCTTGACCCTTGACCTAGTTAAAGGGCCACTGAAGCTCTCCAGGGTAACCTCTAAGCTCTGTATGGGCTTTGTGGCTTCTATGTGGGTCATGCTTGTGTCATGTTCAGGGTTAGGTTTTTAAAATTAAATGTTTACATTGGAGAATAATTCCTAGAAATATTGAATTTGCAAAATATATGTTTAGTTATTGTTGTTATGAAGTAATGTATGTAAATTGAAGCCTAGTGCTTAATGAGGGTTGATAGTAATGTTATGTGCATTAGATCATGAAATGCCATTAACTGTTTTACGTGGCATGTATTGTGGATGTTAGCCTATAACAGTATTGATGATGTATGATGATGTTATTATTAATTGTGATAAAGTATAGAGTGTATAGCTCCACTTATTAAGTTATGCATATGTCAATTTATGAATGAAGGATTGAGAATTTTTAGGATAGTAGAGCAAGGCTATGATGTCAAGAATGTGAAGTTGCACTTGATTCATATCCATGCATAATGCATAAATACCTTATGATGTCATATGCATTTATGTATATAGAGCTTTGATTCATTCAACACTCAAATTTCTGCATGGGGACACCAATTTATAGTACTTAGATTTGTTGTGTGGTTCCTAAGGTACCACTATTTATAGCACTCAAATTTGTTGTGTGGTTACCAGGATATCCGCCAATTCATAGCACTCATATTTGCTGTATGGATTATTTATTTTGGTACTCAGATTTGTTGTTTATTAAGTTGGATCCACATTGCATGCTTTATGCCTCTGAAAAGAATGTGATTTTGAAAAGTTCATGGCATTTGAGTATTTATATTGGGAGCATTGAAAATGTAATAGGTATTGGAAGTTTGGATGTTAATTGCTGCTTGTTGAATGTGACAATGACAAAGCATATTGGCCTACTTATGGATTGTGATGTGTTGATATATATATATATACATATATATATACATGCATGATGTGTTTTGAGGGATTGCACTTGATATATTATTCCAATTGCTATTTACTACTTTGAATCTTCATTTCAGTTAGTTTTTAGGGTGATAATGGTGCTTGGTGAGTTCGAAGATAGAGTAATGTAATGCTAAAGGAGAAAATTATATTTGACTATCTTATGGCAGTGCTTGGTGGATATGAAAATAGCGTGGTCATATAGTAACATTTTGTGATGTATGGACATTGTCATAGCCCCTTGATTGACTTAGCTGGGAAAATATGTATATGTGATTCTAAATGATGAGTTTTAACATATATGTTGATATGTGGTAATATATTTATATGACTATTAGTGAATAGGTAACTGGCACCTTACTAAAGGTTTAGATTGTGCTTTGCAACGATATTATGTTGAGATATTAATCCTCTATATGTCTAGGAATTGGGTGGATTGAAATGATTGTGAAATTGATGTATGGTTATGCTATGTAAATGATAGCATGTGTGTGAAGATGTGCATATTGATTAACATTATAGGTCATGATATGTATCCATTAGTTAAAAATGGTTTTGTTCCTTTAGAGTTAATTTGGAAACCTTTTGATGGAATTGTACATTAAAGCATATGGTTTTAATGATGCATTAAAGCTAAAATGAGGAACTGGGTAGGTCATACTTTAAT
This sequence comes from Clitoria ternatea, assembly GCA_037962975.1. NCBI lineage: Eukaryota > Viridiplantae > Streptophyta > Magnoliopsida > Fabales > Fabaceae > Clitoria > Clitoria ternatea. Next base: position 49,003,875 of record CM075673.1, read on the forward strand.
TCATAAGGTATTAGAACCTCTAGATCAGTTAGACAAAACCCATTAGGTATTTGAAACGTGTTGGGACTAAAAGAGGACCAAGTGGATAGGTTTTGGTGAGTTTAGTATGTGATATTAATCCATATATGGCCCAATTGCATTTTTTGCATAACTCCGTAATTCCTGGGAATTTTTATGCATGAATGGTGGCAATAGATCACAAATAGTATAAATAACATTGTGTTAAAAGTTGGCAGCATTTGGAGGTCAAACAAATAAGTTAAAATGTACGAAAGTTGGTCGGGGAGCAATTTCTACATGAATTCTGCATATTTGTTGTAGAATTTTTGCATAATGACCCAAATTTTGGCTTAAAGATGTATGTGATGGGAATTAGCTTTTACTCCCTTCATTAAAGTTATAGATAATTAAGCTATGAACATTTACAAATTAGATTCAGTTTAAAATGAGTTTCGCAGATCAAGTTATACACAAACTATATAGACCAATATCACTAATTACAATCAATTAGGCATATAGTCACATAATCAAGTACCAATTGTCTCAATTAGCAGTCACATAGGCAAATCATTATATCCATTACTATTTTATTCCTATCATATCATAACATGTGCTAATTCAGAATCCAATACTTAATCATACATTTTCACATATAATACTACAATCATAAATGGTTTATTCACACAGAATGCTATGCAATGATATGAGTTCAGTTATAATTTCCTATCATTAAGTTCATCATGATGCGAAGGTGGACCTTCCTATCTTTCTAGTATCTCACCATCATATCATCAACATCATCAATCAACAATGTAACACCCTCGGTTAACTTGGATAAATCCCTTCCATTGGACCATCCTACTTAACTAAGAGGTTACAAGTTGTGAAAATATGTGGAAGTTTTCTTTGTACATAAAATAATGATGGATTCAAGAAGCATTACATTGCACATCACATGGTCATAACAATAACTTACATTACTCTGAATGGCAGGGACACGCAGGCTCCCCATAAGACACAAGGAACGTAGTCCCACTAAGGGCACTACCATATTGTTGTTGTCCATCTTGCCATAACTCTTTCTTTCTCTTCCTCTCGAATTCTATTTCTGCAAAATTGTAAAGGTGAGATCTTCTATCCCGACTTACTCCTCACACAATTGGAGGTTTGTCATTTCAGACATCTCCCCAAACAATATCATCAACATAACACATAGAGAAAACTCAAGGTCGGGGAAGTATTTACCCCATATAGGCCCACATACTAAAAGATACTTATATTTACCAAGTTTATATCTATATCCATATCAACTTTTACGCAAGCAGTACCAAACTATACCTCAACCATGTTTGACATATTTTGCATCATATGACTATAATCCATAATCAAATAATCACATGAATTCATAGATGACACTATTACAACACAAGAACAATCATCGTATATGTCATAACCATAGTCATTGCATAGCCTATAACATTAATCAATCTTATAATCACCCTAGCCTACACTACCATACTCATTATCAGATATATATTCCATCCAGACACAAAGTTCATGCATAATATCATAGCATTTCCTACGTAGTTTAGTACATGCATAAACATCATATAGTTCATGCTTAACACTTATATACATACCAACCAGCTTTAACTACATGGATAAACACCACATGCTTATAGTCACAAATTCAGTTAAGCCATAAGTTATAAAGACTACCAAGCAGATTCTAGTTGCCACCATAATCATCACAGCACACAACATCACTAATCGAACCATTATCAACATATCATCAAGTAACACTATAACATGTAAGGAACCAATCATAAACACGACCATAATTATTAGCAATACATCACTAAAATTTATAACATAAACATCACATGTTGCTAGTCAATCAGATATTATGCATGAGTTAGGCAGTTTATGATTTTCTTTTTCAATTAAGTCTCATGCATGCAAATGGGGCCCATCAGTCTCATCATCATTACAATCATAATCTTATCTCTACAATACGTCTACTGGATGAACACCTATCGTGGTAACTAGTGAAGCTGGAGTCCTTTCAAGTTCCTACAACCACTAAGGGTAATTAGGCTATAACCCACACAACATAGATCCAAACCACACACCCCGGGCATGATCATACTAGGTCAGAACATGCGTTACACGGCCTTAGAAATGCTCTTTGTCGTCGAAGTACCCTTGGCTGGCCACAAACTATCCAACATTAGGTGCTATGTCGAGCCATTGGATGCCTGAAAAATCGTCGATCACTTACCAGTTTACTAAAAGGTGGCCACGACCTTGAGGAGGAGGTGGCGTGGTGGTTGAAATTGATGGTGGCAACCTTTAATGAAGCTCCAATATTTGCTATTTTGAAGAGACAAGCCATGAGTAGTGGTGAGAAAATTGGAAGAAATGGTGGTTTTAAGAGGTAGTGGTGGCTAAAAAGGGTGAGGCCGTGAGGAGGAGGAAAGAGTGGTGGAGCTAGTGGTGGGTGGTGGAAGGCTGAAGGAGAAGAGTTGTAGTTATTGGATTTTAAGAAAAGAAAACAAGAAGCAAGTGCCTTAGAGGCCGAGAGAAATAGGAAGAAGGGTGAAATGAAATATTGATGAATTTATGTAATTATAAGGGCTTGGTGTGCAAGGAAATTTGGCTTCTCTGATGGTGAAATTTTTATGCATGAATTAGAAATGAAAATGGGATAGAGCGTGACAATATATAGGCAAGTCATGGGATATGAATTTTCATGATGGCGTGTCTTGGATCATGACAAGGAAAATAACATATGATGGTTGCATTTTGGAGGACAACAACATGCATAATAATGAGATTAGCACATGATCTCATTATGTATAGGAATTGACATGGTAATATGTAACATAGCATGGGATATAGTAGAAGCAACAAAGAGTGAAATGTAAGAGGTGCACACACGACAATGAAGGCTGAATTTATAGAATTCTATTGGCAAGACAACTTGTTAGACAAGTTGTAAAACTTATGGATTAAGTTGCCAAGCTTAGAGGCCAAGTTACTAGAACTTGTTGGATAAGGAAAAATTCTACACGTTTGAGATCTATGTGGTGATACTAGATTGAGTGATACGCGGTGGTGTCATAAAATGGTGATTGGAAACGTAATTTAGGGTACCAGAAATTGGATACCCAACGAGCAACTAGTTATCTTAATCAGAACCTGATTTAAATAAATATACAATAATTCATAGGATAATAATTAGGAAAAACTCCCAATAAAAAAGTTATAGAGCTTTATTTCCTCTTCAATTTGACATATCATACACAAAAATCCAATGTCAGTAGTTTCAGTTATGCCTGAACTAAAGTAAAGTGCTCTCAGAGCTCCCAAATTATTTAAGGCTGAAAAGATAAATTTATAGAGATTAGAGCTTTAGGAATTGAGTTTTGAGCCCTTCATTACAGTTATAGGGTTTTTTTTATAAAAAACCATAGAAAAAAGAACGAATAGGTTTAAACGTCTTATGAGGGAGATACGCAATTTTTCTAAAATAGGATAGGATTTCCACGAATTTGGAATAGGTCTAGAAAGATCTTCAAAACTATACCAAATGGGAAAGATTCAGCCTTCGAGGTCTGAAAACCATCATCACAACGGTATCAAACAAAGTTAAATTGCTTAAACTATTTGTAAAAAAATATAGCGTAGCCAAGTCGTCTCACAAGAAAGTAAATTGGTTTGGGTCAATTTCAATCACACAATAGAGCAATATCAATGTCAATTAAATTGGGGGTTTTCTTTTTAAAAGAAATAGGGACAGAATTGAAACTAGAATCAAAATTCAAATTACAACTCCTAAACGCAATGAAAAATTCAATATTCTGAATTACTCTAAATCACGAATATAGGAAAGCTCAATCAAAATCCTAATCTAGCATTCAATGGAATACTAAACCTTATTATAACCACTAATCAACAATTATGGAAAATTTTGAAATTTAAGAACTAAGTTTGAGCGCTCAATCGAGCTTATGAACTGCCGTTACAAACAAGAGATGTAGGAATACAAAATTGGAAATGCAGAATGTAGAAATGCCACTTTAGAAAAAGTAGAGAATGCAGAAAGTAAAAACATAGAACAAAATATGTGTAATTTGAAATATCATAAGAAGTTGAGTAATCAGAGTAATCCTTGGAAGAGGGATTGTGTATTTGGAAGAGAGAATATCTCTTTCTATATATGATAAACTGAAGAGAGAGTATGTGTATTTGGAAGAGAGAATATCTTTTTCTATAAATGAAAACTGAAGAGAGAGTATGTGTATTTGGAAGAGAGAATATCTCTTTCTATACATAGCTTTTATTTTCTATCTTCTAAAACATGTTTATCTCTTATTATCTATCTCCTAAAATATGCTTAACTCCTATTATCTATTTTCTGAAATATGGGCTCAACATGGGCCCAATAAAGAAAATTGCTAAAAAAAGCCAAAAATTACTTCTGGTCTAAACTTCTAAAAATTACAAAAATAATTCTAGCCTCCAAAAATCATGGTCTATATATCCAAATTAAAGCCCAAGAAGTTAACATCTAATGCGATAAAAAAATCATCCTAAAAAGGATACCTGTAGAAAAAGTCATGGCCAAAATATTAGACGAGGGTCAAAATTGAAAAATAAGAAAATATGATAAAAATGTACTAAAAATAAGTAATTGCTAAAACTTCTACTTAGAAATAAAAATACAAACAAAGGCTAAATACATGAAATAAGATGAGGAAAGTGTGTTATAAGGTACAACAAGCCTAAAGATGTAGTTACAAAATATGAGTTATCACAATACCCCCACCTTAGACTTTTGCACTTCCAAGTAAAAGAAGGAAAAATAATCTAAAGCAAGATTTTCAAAGGACCTTAATAGATGAGTAATGAGCATGAAGAAAAAGAAATTCACTAATCCAAGCGTGAAAAAACCAAATAGTGCATGTGAACCAATAATGTCAAGAAGGCCTAAATCATATCAATAGTGCATGTGAACCAATAATGTCAAGAAGAGTCAAATCAAGTTCTAGAATATTAACAATCATGAGTGAATCACATAAGAAAAAATATAGGCCTAAATCTCCCTAAGGTATAGATCTAACATAAAATGATCCACAATCCAACTATCATGAAAAGCTAATTAAGCTAAACATGTAAGGAACAATCAATCATGCCATGGAACCTCTAACTAGGAATGATGAAACATAATTTGCTCACAACAATAATTTCTAAAACAAAGGTATCCAATGAAAATATGCCAAGTTAATTAGTCAAAAAAAATTAACACATTGTCCTCCACACTTAAACCATATGTTGTCCTCAATATGGAAATCATCTAAAAGTAAAACAAGAACTAACTAGAAATAGTCCAAACAATAATAAAAAATACATGTAGAAAATAAGAACACGAAACAAGAGTGTAAGAGAAAAGAGTGCTCCTTCCAAGTGTCTAAGTAGACGTGTCCTCCAACAATGTAGGCTCTATCAAAGACATATCAACTATGTTTTGAGTCTCATTCTCTAGTTTGCTATCTTGGAATGGATTTAGCTAATGTCCATTAACTTTAAAGACTCTACCAGTAGCCTTATCTGTAATTTCCACTACACCATGAGAAAACACATCAGTAATAACAAAAGGTCCATCCCATCTAGACTAAAGCTTACCAGCAATCAACTTTAAGCGGAAATTGAACAACAACACTTTTTACCCTATAAAGAACTTCTTCCTTAGTATCTGGGTGCCATAGAACCTTTTGACCTTCTCCTTATAAATTTTGGAGTTCTCATAGGCCTACAAACAAATCTCATCAAGCTCTTGAAGCTGAAGCTTTTGTTCCTTTCCAGCTTGCTCAAGTGTTATGTTACAATTCTTTACCGCCCAATATGACTTGTGGTCAATCTCTACTAGAAGATGGCATACCTTACTAAACACCACCCTAAATAGAGACATACCAAGAGGGGTCCGGTAAGCCATCCTATTGGCCCAAAGAGCGCCATATAGAATTTTACTCTAATCATTCCTATTGGGATGAACTAACTTTTGCAGCAGGTGTTTAACTTCACTATTAAACACTTCAGCCTACCCATTAGTCTGGGGATCGTAGGGTGTAGCTACCCTATGTGACACTCCATACTTTTGGGATAAAGCTGCTTTGGTCCTGTTGCAAAAGTGGCTTCCCTAGTCATTGATGACCACCTACGATGACCAAACCTACAAAATATGTTAGTTTTAAAAAAATCTACAACAACTTTAGAATCATTAGTCCTGGTGGTCTTTGCCTATACCCATATAGAGACATAATCAACAACAAGCAAAATATAAACATATCCAGTAGAAACAAGAAAAGGACCCATAAAATCTATACCCCAAACATCAAAAACTTCACAAAATATGATAGACTGCTGAGGCATCTCATTCCTCCTAGTGATGGTCCCTCCTACCTTTTGGCATATCTCACAACTATAAGTAAAAGTGATCGTATCCCTAAAAAGGGTAGGCCAATAAAATTGACTATCTAGTACTCTTCTAGTAGTTCTCTGTGGTCTAAAGTGACCTCCTACAGATGTGTTATGGCAAAAATACAAAGTATTCTGAAACTCATGGTTAGAGACACATCTATAGATAACCTGGTTATTACAAAATTTTTATAAACAGGGATCATCCCACATATAATATTTAGCATCACTCATAAGTTTATCAATTTGTGCTCTAGATGCATTAGGAGATACAACAAAAGTAACTAGATAATTCACTATATCAGCAAACCAAGGGGCAGAATCAATAGAAGAAATAGGCAATAAATAATCATCATGAAAACTATCACGAATAGGTAAGGGATTAAGGGTCCCCTCTATACGACTAAGGTGATCAGCAACCTGGTTCAACACACTACTCCGGTCTACTATATCACTATCAAATTTTTGTAAAAGAAGCATCCATCTAATCAACCTAGGTTTAGCATCAGGTTTTTTAACAAGAATTTCAATGCAGCATGATCAGTAAAGATAGTTATTTTAGAACCAAGTAGATAGGAATGGAACTTATCCAAAGCAAACATAAGAGCCAAAAGTTCCTTTTCAATGGTAGTGTAATTTATCTGGGCTATATCAAGTGTCCTAGAGGCGTAAGCTATGACATGGGAAAACTTACCTACTCTCTATAACAGAACAACTCCATGTGCATAGTCTGATGCATCACATATAAGCTCAAAGGGAAGCTCCCAATCTGGAGGCTTAATGATGGGTGAAGTTGTGAGTCTCCTTTTTAGCTCCTCGAAAGCCTCCTTACATGCATTAGTGAAGTTAAAGGTTTCATTCTTTTACAAGAGACTGGATAATGGTAATGCAATTTTGTTGAAATCTTGGATAAATCTCCTATAGAAAACCTGCATGTCCAAGAAAAAAATGCACTTTCCACACAGATGTAGGGTAAGATAAAGAGGTAATAACATATATTTTGGCCTTATCAACCTAAATTCCTCTCTTAGAAATAACATGTCCTAAGACTACACCCTTAGTTACCATGAAATGACATTTTTCATAATTCAGCATAAGGTTAGTCTCAATGCATCTATCCAAAACCCTGGTTAAACTATGCAAACAAGAATCAAATGAAGAATCATAAAGTGTAAAGTCATCTATAAACACTGATATGTGTGCATGTTATCTTGTTTTTTGAGTATTTTTATGTGTAGTTTTTGCTTTCTTTTGCCTTTGTTCCTCCTGATTCCCTTAATTTTTAATTTCATTCCACACATACTACTTGGGTGTCTCTATTTTAATAGGGTTGCTGATGTTTCAGGTTTATCTTGATGAGAAATGACAATTTGGATACATGTAGAGGCTTCTGGGACCCTTAACAATGCAATCTAGCAAAATTGGAGGACAAAGCTAGATCATTGGAGTTTAGGCAAATGGGTATGAGAGAAAAAGGTTTTTGAATACATATTCTGAAACTAGATAATCAACTAAATAAGATTCCCCTGCAAAAAAGAGATGGCTGCCAGTGGTTACACCTGGTTGTGGTTAGCACCAAAATTGATAAGAATCAGGTGGCAGTAACCACTACTGGCCATAATTGGCACTGTTTTGCAAATGGAACAAGTGGCAGTGAAAACCACTGGTCGTGGTTGTCATCAGGGCATCATATTCCTGCGTTTTTTAGCATCAGACCCCGAACCACTTGTCGTAGTTGTCCCCACGAAGCTCAGTTTCCTGATTTTTAGGATGCAGATTGGGTAGTTTTGGGGGTACCTTTGAACAGGCTTTTCTGGAGGGAAAAAAGAGAACAAAAAAGGGGAGATTTTGAGAGGGATTTAGCAAGAGAAAAAGGCAAGGATTCAAGGATCAACAACATTGAAGGATCATGATTTCTAGGGATTTTAGAGTGGGATCTATTCTCTGATTTTCTTGTATTCTTCTTTTCTATATTTCTAGGAAATCTTCTGATGATGTATATAATGATTGAAATTAATTGTATTTCAAACTTGTTTATGGGTAACTAAACTTCCAATCTTAGGATTAGGGGGAATTGTGTTCATGTATCAGAACAGAGTTTCTGATTTTCTTGATTATAAAGTTCTGTTTTCTATTCATTTACATGAGTTATTATTGCTTTTAATGATTCAGAGATGAACTAAATTGATCTTAGGCGTATCAGATAATCGAGAGATTAGCGATCATTGGAAATCATGAAAATGAACTTATGATTTTAGGTTATGAAAGTAAATAAAATTGCTTGAGAAATTGATGGGTTTTCACTGCACCTAATGAATTCGATTAACAAATTGAACGTTGTTCTTTGAAAACCATGTGTGTTAGTAAGGTTCTGAGAGGAAATTATTGATTAATTGAGGAAAATACCCCTTGGAATTAGAATTTTGTAATTGAGAAAAGATTGAATTTAGTTGAGGTACGTTACATAAGAACCGCTTAACTCCCAAGAGTCTCTCACAATCTTTGCTATCCAAAAAGAATTAAGTTTACTGTCACGTTTTTACGGCTATTTAATTTACTATGAATTCTTCATTGCCAACAGATTTTTCTAGATAATTGAATCACTACTAAAACTAGTAATTGGGCACACTCTCTATGGGAATGATATTTTTATTATTGCGATACCCCGTGCACTTACGGTTTGCTATCAAGTTTTTGGCGCCGTTGTTGGGGATTGTCCCCCAATATTGGCTAAGCGGTGCTTGATTAGACTAGATTTTAATTTTTTTGCAAAATTTTTCTTTTCTTGTTTGTTCTTAATTCTTCTGTAGATTTACACTTGGGTGTTTTGTGTGTTTGTGTTTTGCGGGATTTTTATGCAAAGAAGCACAAGCTATGAGCATATTTTTGATCTAGAGATTGAAAAGACTCTGCAAAAGATCAGGGCCCTTAGGAAACAATTAGAGCAGAGTAAGCATCAAGCTTCGAGCTCAACAAGCCAAACTCAAATGGCTAAATAGGACAACAGAGCACTCCGTGATTTTACAGCGCCAAATACGATGGGTAGAAGGCCTAGCATCATAAGGCCCACCATTGAGGTGAATAACTTCGAACTGAAACCATCCTTGCTTTCGATGGTTCAGCAAAACCAATTTGGAGGGTTGCTATCTAAGGATCCAAATCTGCGCCTCTAAATCTTCCTTGAGTATTGTGATACGCTCAAGGTTAATGGTGTGACAAGTGATGCAATCTGGTTAAGGCTTTTCCCTTTCTCATTGAGGGATAAAGCTAGAGCTTGGTTGTATTCACTCCCGGAAGGATCAATTACAATATAGAAGTAGCTTTCACATGCCTTTCTTAATAAGTACTACCCACGTAGTAAAACGGTTCAACTCCAGAAGCAAATCATCACTTTCTCCCAGAAAGATGATGAGACCTTATATGATGCCTAGGAGAGGTATAAAGAAATGCTCTGGGAAAGTCCATATCATGAGGTAGAAAAGTGGTTAATGGTCCATATTTTTTATAATTATTTAGCCCCAAATCAAAGGGTTACCTTGGATGCCGTAGTTGGCGGTGCCTTCATGAGTAAGAACATGAAGGAAGGTTACAACCTTATTGAAGAAGTGGCCCAGAACACCTATCAGTGTTCTTCAGAAAGGAGTTTACCAAAAACTCCAGGTAAGTACTTTATAAATGTTATCTCTTTACTAACTGCTAACGTAGAAGTATTATCTATGAAAATTAATAAATTTGACAAGTTAGGAGTAGGTACTACTAACGCGATTTGTGAGTTGTGTGCTATTTCAGGTCACAGTATTTCAGGATGTCAGCTTAGAGTAACTCAGACTGCCAAGCCAGAAATGCACCAGGTAGATGCTATGGGAAACTATGGTGGAAATTATGGAAATAATTTCAGACGACCACAAGGATCACCTGGTTTCCAAAACAGACCACCTCTATATCAAAGCAATCAGAGTAACTTCCGACAACCACAAGGACCTTATATTCCACAAAAATCAAAATTAGAGTCCTTGATGGAGACGTTTGTGTCTACTCAACTGAAATAAAATGATGAGTTCACCAATACCATTAAGAAATTAACTTCCAAGGTGGACTCTTTTGCTACCCATAACAAAATATTAGAGAATCAGATTGCCCAACAGGCCTCTTCTTCCACGAGAATGCCAGGAACATTTCCTGGGAAACCTGAGGCGGGACCATCCAATCACACCATGGCTATTACTCTCAGGAATGGTACTCAGTATGATGGTTAGGTTGGCATGACTAAATCAGAAGCTAAGGTGGACAAGAAATTGGATGAGTCTTTATCTCATCTAGTGATTGAGGAAGAGAAACTATGTGAGAAGAAAGGGGAGGTTAAGCCATATCAACTTTCTATTCCATTCCCTCAGTGCTTGGCCAAGGCCAAGTTGGACAAACAATTTGGTAAGTTCCTTGAGGTTTTAAAAAATTATATATTAATATTCCTTTTGTTGATTCTTTGCAACAAATGCCTACCTATGTGAAGTACCTGAAGGATTTTGTCCAATAAGAGGAAGCTAAAGAAAGATGGTACAGTAGCACTTACTAAGGAGTGCAGTGCATTGATCGAAAGGAAGCTACCACCCAAGCTTCAGGACCCAGGTAGCTTCTTTATCCCTTGTATGATTGGGGACATGGCTATTGATAGAGCATTATGTGATTTAGAAGCTAGTGTTAGCTTAATGCCATTGTCTATTTTTAAGAAATTAGGATTGGGTGAGCTAAAACCTACTAGGATGTCTTTACAACTAGCTAATAGGTCTGTTAAATATCCTATAAGCATTTTAGAGGATGTTCCTATCAAGGTAGGAAAATTTTTTATACCTACCAATTTTGTTGTGTTAGAAATGGATGAGGATTCCATGATCCCTATTATCTTAGGCAGGCCATTGTTGGCAACCACGGGCGTAGTTATAGGTGTTAAAAATCGGAAGTTGTCTCTAACTATTGGAGACCAAAAGGTTGATTTTAGTCTGAAAGATGCATTAAAAAAACCTTTTAATGAAGATGTTTATTGTAGTATGGATTTTATTGACCAAATGGTAAAGGAAGAAATTCTTCCTAATGACCCACTTGAATCTATTTTTTTATTAAGCCTGCAGGAACATCAAATTGCTCTGAAAGAGATGCCCCACTAAAACATGATACTGAAGTCATGTGTGATAAAGTGGTGAGCCCTAAAATGGAATTAAAACTATTATCGACTTCATTGAGGTATGAGTTCCTTGGTCCATGTAACATCCCAAATTTTATAAAAATGATTAAATAGGAGGAATAAATAATAAATAATTATATATGAGTTGATTTATGTCCCAAAAATATGGAAATACTAAAATTGGGATTTATTATGAAAAATTATAATTTATTAAGACTAAATGCGATAAAATTTCACCCGATTAAAATATGGGTGTCGGACCAAGTATCTCCGATTGAGATGCCGTTGGTCAGGGCTGTTAAGAATATTATTGGGAATCTGAATATATCTTCAGAATATTTTTTAGATTTAGTATTGAGCCCGAATGAAGATCCTGTTGGTTATAAAACGAAGAAGCTTTTATGAAGGGTTTAAGTTAAAACAAAATCTCCTCCTCTTTTCTTCATTTTCCCATTGGCTTCTTTCTCCCTCTCCCTTCTTCACTTCCTTTATCTTCTTCCTCCTTTCTTCTTGCCCAAACCATGCCCTCTTTCCATGGGTATTACCCACCAAAATTTCTTGGTCTCCATGGATTCATGAAGCATGAATGGAACATCAGAGCAAAGCTTGGTTCTCCTCTTCCTCTTTTTCTCTCCATTTTTGAGTTTGGCTTTGGGCTTGGAGGAGAATATGATTTTTGAACACCCATGGCTTTTGTTTATGGTTTTGAGATTATTTAAGCATAGTGATGAAAGATTGGATGTTATTTTGATGGATAATGGCATGTGGAACCAAACCCTAGGTTAAAAAGCCAATGAGGATTGTTGTTGTTGTTGATGGTTAGAATGTTATGTTGTTAGCCTATGGATGTTTGAAATAAGGCATGAATGTAGTTAGAATTGATGATAGTGAGTTCTTGATGAAAACCTTAGAAATTAGGATTTGGGGCTTAGAGAAATTTTTAAGAAAACTATGAGCAATTAACATTGGAGAGGTTTTATATATGAGAATGAGCTTTTGAATGAGAAATATTGATTGTTGATGTTGAGATATTGTTAGGAGAGGCTTGAATAATGAAGGTGATGATTATTGAATTTTAAAGAATCCTAATCCTAAGATATAAGAATGTGTATATGGGGACTAAAAGAATTTGGTTTTGAGAAATGGTTATGAGGTACCCAATGTTAGGTGTTGATTTGTATGATGATGTTTGTTGGGTGATTTTAGAGGAAAACCCTAAGTATGGAGATTGGGGTTTTTGGCTTAATTGATAGTTAAAAATGATTTAGGTTCTTAGAATGAGTTTTTGGGAAGGATGAGATTGATTATTAGTTAATGATGATGAATTTTGAACTAAGATAGTGATATTGTCCTTGTGATGGATATTGTTAGTGGAATGAATGAAATGAACATAGTGGGTTGATGAGTTATTGAGCCATGATAAATAATATATTTGTTAATTGATGATGGTTTGAAGGGAACTAAGAGGCTCACGATGAATTTGAATAGCAAACGATAGTTTAAGTGATGGTGAAAGAGATGTTATTGTTGTTTGGTATAGTTAGCCCTTTAAGATCTAGAGAATCTTGGTTTTGGGAAAGGGATTCCCGAAGCCTAACACATGTGTATGGATTAGTGTATTGGCAAGTCTAGAACTTATTACCAAGCCTTAAGGGTTGTGATTGTTTAAAAATTATGATGAAAGCCTTGTGATGGCTTATGATTGAATGAATACATATATGTGTGTTAGTAGATCGTGTTCCGGATGATGCTGCAAAATGATCAGAGCATTCAGATTGTGGTTCTTCCCTCGAGGTAGGAGAGGAGTTTACATTCAAATTGCATGAGTTATAAAATTAATGATTATTGTATGTCATGATACTCATACTTGCCTTGCCATGTTTATAGTGAAATGATGTGAATGGAAAATTATTGGCTATTGGTGATAATATATGTGTATATAAGTTTATAAATGTTATGCTTGGTAATGATGGATTCTTGAGAATGATATATATATATATATATATATATGTGTGTGTGTATATATGAATTGATGATGAATGTTTAGTGCCCTTTAATGGGAGTAATGCACCGTTGATGAATAACCTATGAGGGGTTAAAATATGCATACACCATGTGAATTTAGAATTCCATGTAATTTCGATGAATGAATATTGAAAATGAGAGGCTAAGACTAATAGATGACATTAATGTTTATATTGATAGGGAAATTGCTCAAAATGTGAAACTAGGTGTTGACATTAATGCATAATTAAGAAACTAATAGAGTCAAATAGAGTTTTATGAGGATTGAATGGCATGGGATAGTTCTAATAACTTCCATGTATAGTTTATGACTTGTAGGAAATTGAAGTGGGCATATTCTAATGAGAATAGGCCCTTGAGTTGCACAAAAGTGCCTCAAAATGGGTAAAACACATTTATGCGCATAAGTCACTCATTTTAAAGGATTTTTGAGTAAGGCCGGTGGCCACGCGTCACAAATGGTGTAATTTAGTTGGTGTCAAAATTTGGTAGCATTTGGAGTTGATATGAAAAAGTTAAAGGGGTTGGAAGTCCAAAATTATGCATTTGGACCTGATACATTATACCATCTACAGAAGCAGTGTAATCGATTAGCTCCTACCCCGTAATCGATTATCACCAGCTAAATTGATTAAATCAACTTAGGATTTGCATTTTTACTTCTTTGAGTACTTATCTTGTACTCCTTGGACCTTTAGGCCTACTTGACAATTAAATGGGGTATTTTGAAACCTTCTTCGAATTCCATGCATACTTTTGGAATAATTGTGAGTGAATTCACTAGGGGTATATGTGTGGTTTGTCTTAGTGGTGATTGGGGAATGGCTTAAGGCCTTGGCAAGGTATGTGTTTTTCTATGCTATGTTATGAAAACATGTATGTTTACCCTCTATTGATATATTATGAATCTTGATGAAAAGTAAATGATGTGATTGTGAGATACACCTTGATTGATGATGGAACTAATAAGGGGACAATTGAATGGCAATGAGTTATTATAACTCAATGAATTTTGAAAAAGTGTTAACGGCGATTATTATTATTGTTATGCCATTGTGTTTGATGCAAGAGAAATCTTGTGTATGTAACTTGGATTATATTGGCTAGTATGTGATGCTACGAACTTGAAATGTGTTTGTTATCATGCTTTGTTGAATTCCATGCATGGATTAATGTGAGAATGATATTGTGGCCATTGAGATGTCAAGTACATGAATGATATGCCTTGAGGGGTTTTGTAAATAATTGTATGCTATTGATTGAAAATGTCAAATTAAAATATATCCCTAAGTGAGAGGGTGAGATATCCTTGTGAGGTTGATGGGCATATGCATTATTACATTTTACATTCATGGCATGGCATAATATTGAAATGTGGTTGCGATCACAATGATGAAAGATCCTATAGGATTCTATGAAGGGAGTACCTCTTGCAAGACGGGAAACCAACTTGATGATGATATGATATTGAGCCGGTGGTTGCGATCACTTGGTTGTTGAAATAAAAAAGGACTTGCGAGTTCCTATGATGCCTGTGGTTGCGATCACGAGGCGGGAGTACCCCTTGCAAGGCGGGAAACCCATGTGAATGAATGATGTGGTGGTTGCGATCACCTGTTGAAATGAAATCAGATCCGTGCATATGCATTATTAAATAGTTGACATATGCATTAGCCATAGGTGAATGGCATTTAAGATGGGATGACCATGAGATGAGAAACCCCTTGCGAGGAGGAATTGAGTAAAGATTTAATGAATTGATGATGATAACTTGTGACTGCCCTTGTTGATAAGTGGCAATGTGATTGTGTATGTACTTGTGCTTGCTTATGTTGTGAACTGTGTTTCACGAGGCTTGTATGCCTATTATATCAATGTGATGATGATTGATTGATGAATTGTTGATATTATAGCAAAGCACACATGATGAATTAATGCATGTGCACTTAATCACAATATATTATATTCGTCATTTTGAATGTATAACTCATTCTCGCATGTGGTCTCCTTTTAGCATTGTGATGCAGGTTGCCATGGGATGAGTTCGGACTTTGAATTGAAGTTTTGGTGAAGGTAAATAGTGGTAGTGGAAGTGCCTTGGCCGGTATCATTTGTGAATTTTCATGTAATGAATAAATTGTATATGATGATATTGATGATTTGGTGATTTTGGTCATGTATAAGATAATCGTGAATGCATAAATAGTGAACCTATGTATTAGTACATAAGTGATGATTTGACGAGTACTTGAGGAATTGAACTTGAATAATATACATTAATGATGGGAGTGTGTGGATTAATGCCAATCGATGAATGAGTAGGTCAATTATGAGATATGGGCAGTGGTGATAGTTGGGGAGTGACCCCGGATGTATATGCATATTTATATTATATCTTAGGTAATACATGTGTCTATTGTAAGTGCATAAATGAGTTATAATAATAGGTTTATGTTAGGTGTTTGCATGCTTTGCCGAGCCTTTTCTCATATCGTCATATATGGGACTAGGCGTATGCCCGGTATACACATTCTTCTTCCGCTGTAAACTCTACTATTTTCGTATACCGTTATAGGCGAATTAGTTATCGATCCAGTTATATGTTGATAAATCTCACTCTTCGGTTTTCTGTGGTTCGGGTCTTGATGTAGTCGAGATGGTGTTTAGAAACAATTTGAACACGAAAAATTTACTCGCATTTTTATTATCTTGATTACATCGGGATCCAAGTCCAGAAATCCAGGGTGTTACAGTCCAAATTCCATATCTCCTGTGATTGTAAATACTGATTTGAATCCATGTGAAACTGAAAAACTCTTGAAACAACTTAGGTTGTATAGAAAGGTAATAGGTTATACTATGGATGACATTAAGGGGATTAGCCCTTCTTTCTACATGCAGAGGATTACAGTAGAGGATGAGAGTAGGCCCACTGCAGAACCACTTAGGAGATTAAACCCAAAAATGCAAGAAGTGGTTAAGAAAGAAATTTTAAAAATGCTTGATGCGGGAGTGATATACCCTATGCTCATAGCGAATGGGTGAGTCCAGTTCATGTAGTGCCTAAAAAGGGAGGGATAACTGTAGTTAAAAATGAAAAACAAGAACTAATTTCTACTAGGATAGTTTCTGGTTGGCGTATGCGCATTGATTATAGAAAATTAAATAGCGCCACAAAGAAAGATCATTTCCCTCTTCCTTTCATTGATTAGATGATTGAGAGGCTTGCAAAGCACTCTTATTTCTGTTATTTGGATGAGTACTCAGGTTTTCATCAAATCCCCATCCACTCATCTGATCAAGAGAAAACTACCTTCACTTGCCCTTATGGGATATATGTTGGAAATATGCACTCAGAGCCTATATAGGACGCATCATTTTGAATAAGACATTTTTTTGTTAAATAGTTTAACAACCTTTATTTATCCTTGGAGTAATAGGTCATATGAGAATTATTCCTAAAATGTCTCTAGTCAAGTATTTATATGGGGACATGTAAATACATTAAGACTAGTATGTGAGTGTACTGATGATCTGATCTCACAGATCATGGATATAGATAATATCAAGTCTTCACACGGGTACACATTAAGAGTAATGATGCACTAGACAGACCCACCATGAGAACATTGCATGGATTGTTACATGAATGTCATAAACGATTCTTAATGTGATAATGGTATATGTAGTCCTTCGACCTGAAGTCAATACGATTCCTATATAAGGAGTTTGTTATTTTAATACAATCAAACGTCTTCTGTAACAAGAGGACTATAAAGGTTGTGATTAGGCAATAAACAAATTATGCAGAGGGATGTGAGTGATGTAGATAGGATTTGTCTCTCCTAGTTGATAGGAGTGATATCTATAGGCCACTTGATGGAGTGAGACTAAGGAATGCATGGCCATGCTAGAAAGAATAAATATTGGATATTTATTCGGATAAAGTCTACTCTAGTATCAAGTAAAATAAATTGGGAGGTACAAGGATGACATGACCATGCCTTGGGCCCAATTAGGATATCGTGACAAAAGGAACAAACATATAAAATAATTATCACTTATAAGTTATGTTGATATTAAATAATATTTAGATATAATAATGCATTGCTAGATGCCTGATGATGCATGATTTATCTTTAGTTCTTCACTTTAAATGTGTATAATTTGCCATCACTTATTGTCTAATATATTGCATTTTAACACATTTTCATCATATGAGCTTTATTTAATATTTGATTTTAAAAATGAATTAAGGATTAATTTTTAATAAATATTGGTTTTCTCTTGTTTACTTGGGTATTTTATTTTGCAGAAATTAATAAAATTAAGGAACAAGTACAAAGATAATCCAAGGGTCAATAACAAGAGAAAAATGACCATCAAATGATAAAGAAACAAGAAGAACAAGCCCCGGTGAAAAGAAAGCTACAAAAGCATGAAAATTGGCTATTAGTGCGCTATCTATTAGTGCGGTTGTAACAGGAACCGCACTAATAGGGTGGGAATCGATTCCTACACCAAATCAGCCCATGGGAATCGATTCATGCACTTGGGAATCGATTCCCAGCCTACATGAATCGATTCATTTGATGTTTTTCACCTGGGAATCGATTCCCAACCTATAGGAATCGATTCATGAGCCTAGGAATCGATTCCCCTTGCTAGGAATCGATTCATGAGCTGTATTTTACGCAAAAATGAACTGGAGGAATCGATTCATCATTGAAATCATGCGCCGAATCATTGGAAACAACAAAACGCAACTTGGAAACAACTTGGAAACAGCTGGAAATCATCTGCACCGAAAGTTTCCACTTGCAACGCGTTTTCCTTAGCTGGCTTCTCCTTTCATTTGCCTATAAATAGAGAAGAACGAGAGGCTTCAGAAATCATCTTCAGACACTTCACTTCACACTTCTCTCTTAGTTCCTTTTCTTTCTTTTAAGCATTAGAGGAAGGCTTCTGGAGGAATTTTTCCATTCCGGGTTAGGTCTTTCTTATTTTTAGTTTATTTTAATTATGGAGGGCTAAAACCCCTAGATTGATTTTCTTGGAAAATATTGTAATATAATTTTGAGGTTCTTGTTTTTAATATAGTATGCTTGTATTATTGTTATTTCTTCATAATCTTACTCTGCTTATTTAATTCCATTCTGTTTAATTAAATTTGTATGCTTAATCGGTTTAATTATTCAAATAGAATAAAATAAGATTTTAAATTAAAATGGATTAAGGAAATATGCATGCTTAATGAATATTTTCATAATCACTTTTAATAATTATGGTTTGCTTAATTCCATAATTTGAGAATAGATTATGTATATAGGCGATGTTCTTATATATGCTCAATAATTCCTAGATTTTACGATCTTGACTCCTTTTGCTTAATTAGGATGCTTGATTAAAATATTCATTTTTAAATGAAAGTAAAGGAATTATGAATTGAAAAAGACGCTTAGTTGATTAATTCAAATTGAGCTAAGAAATCAACAGTAATGAAAGTATACAAATTATCTTTAGTGAACCAAGGATAAATTTATTTACAATATTCCAAGAAAATCAATCGCTTGTTATTTATTGTTTTAAATCCTATAATTACTTTGTTTTAGTTTTAATTGTCACAACAAAATCAAACAAAACCCCCCCAATTGTATGTTAGTGAACTTATGTTTGTAAAAATTTTTAGTTGTTTAGTTTTTATTTTTAATTGTTAAAAATTAGTTTAAGACTTGATTTTTCCTAAATTTTTGTGTTGATCCTTGAGAGAACGACCTAGGTTGACACCCTAGTACTACGTTAATTAATTTTAATGTACTAATTTGACGGAATCACGACTGTAAAAATATTCACGTCAAATTTTGGCGCCGCAGCCGGGGATCAACGATCTTTAGGAAAAACACTTGTTTTAAATTAATTTTTTTTAATTGAAAAAAAAATTAAAAATTTAATAATAATAAAAAAATTTTCTTTTGTTTGTTTGTTTGTTTATTTTATTTCTTTTGCATGATTTAGGATTCTTATGATTTATTGCTCATCATGATCAAATATCTTGTTGTATGCTATGTATGACTAGAAGAACTTTTGAGCATTTATATTCATTTGATCCTGAAATTGAAAAAACTTTTCATAGGTTAATTAGAGAAGCTAGATTTAATAATAATTTTGTTGATATCGATAGTGATAGTATTTTTTCTGAATCTGTTGAAAGTACTACTGCTAGTTTTTCTGATATGGCTGAACCTCGTGAAAGAACTCTTAGAGAACTAGCTGCTCCTGAATTCACTTACGAAAGTTTGTGTATTCAATATCCTGAAGAGGATATCCCTTTTATTCTTAAGACCGGACTTATACACTTATTGCCTAAGTTTCATGGTCTTGCGGGTGAAGATCCACACAAACACCTCAAAGAATTCCACATTGTGTGTTCCACAATGAAACCCCAAAACGTTCAAGAAGACCACGTCTATCTTAAAGCATTTCCTCATTCTTTAGAGGGTGTTGCTAAGGATTGGTTGTACTACCTTGCTCCAAGATCAATCACAAGTTGGAATGACTTAAAGAAAATGTTCTTGGAAAAATTCTTTCCTGCCTCTAGAACAACTGCAATCCGTAAGGATATATCTGGCATTAGGCAACTCTCTGGAGAAAGTCTTTATGAGTATTGGGAGAGATTTAAGAAACTCTGTGCAAGTTGCCCTCACCACCAAATTTCTGAACAACTTCTTCTTCAGTACTTCTATGAAGGTTTACACCACGTTGATCGCAACATGATTGATGCGGCAAGTGGAGGAGCTTTAGGAGACATGACTGCTGCTGAAGCAAGAAACTTGATTGAAAAGATGGCATCCAACTCTCAACAATTTGGTGTGAGAAATGATTCTTTCAAACCCATGTTTGATTCTAATTCTAGTTCATCTGGAATTAAATTGGAGAGCAAACTTGATGCTCTCACCACTCTGGTCACACAATTGGCAGTAAATCAAAAATCCATGACCGCTAAAGTATGTGGCATCTGCTCTTCACAAGAGCACCCCACTGATTGTTGTCCTTCTCTACAAGAAAAGGATAATAATAGTCCCCAAGCCTATGCAGCCAATATCTACCATGATAGACCTCCACCACCACAACAACAAAACCATGACCTTTCCACCAACAAATACAATCCAGGTTGGAGGAACCATCCAAATTTGAGATGGGGCAACCAACAACAAAATCCCCATCCCCAACCTCCATTTCAAAACAATGCACCAACCTTCCAAAGACCGACACCTCAACCATCCACAAGTGGCCCTTCTTTGGAGGATCTGGTGAAACAAATGACTGCACAGAACTTGGAGTATCAACAGAGGAATGATGCTACCATCCAGAGTTTAAGCAACCAAATTGGGCAATTGGCTTCATCATTAAGCCAGTTACAATCTCAAAACTCTGACAAATTACCATCTCAACCAGCCGCAAATCCAAGAAATGTGAGTGCAATTCAGTTAAGATCAGGTAAGAACCTTGAAGTACCCATACCTAAGGAACCTGAAAAACAAACAGATGTGCCCACAACAGTTGAGAATGATGTGCCCTCTTCAAGCACAAGCAAATCTGAGATGCAACCATCCCAAATTCCACCTCATATCCCTCTTCCTTTCCCACCAAAAGCAATTCCAAGCAAGAAGATGGAAGAAGTGGATAAAGAAATTTTGGATACTTTCAGGAAAGTGGAAGTGAATATACCTCTTCTTGATGCAATCAAGCAAATTCCCAAGTATGCCAAATTTCTAAAGGAGTTGTGTACTCACAAAAGGAGACTCAAGGGCAATGAAAGGATAAGCATGGGAAGAAATGTATCTGCACTGCTTGGTAAGGAAAATATCCCTGAGAAATGCAAGGATCCAGGTACGTTTTCTATACCCTGTATCATAGGCAATAACAAATTTGAAAATTGCATGTTAGATTTAGGAGCTTCAATAAATGTTATGCCTATGTCTGTTTTTAAATCTTTGTCTCTTGGAAATTTACAACCTACTGGTGTAGTAATTCAGCTAGCCAATAGGAGCACTGCTTACCCTGCTGGAGTTATAGAAGATGTTTTGGTTCAGGTAGAACAACTTGTTTTCCCTGCTGACTTTTTTGTACTTGACATGGAAGAAGGTATGCCTCAAATTCCTGTTCCTATCATTTTAGGAAGACCATTTTTGAAAACAGCTCGAACCAAAATAGATGTTCATTCTGGAACTCTCTCTATGGAATTTGGTGACACAAGAGTTCAATTCAATATTCTTGATGCCATAAAATACCCAGCAGAAAATCATTCTGTTTTCCAAATTGACATTATTGATGAACTAGTTTTTGAACATTTTTCTAATGTTGATTTGGAATGCATAGATGATTCAAACAAATGTTTTGCATGCAATGATTCTGGAAGTTGTGATATTTGTGCTGAAATTGATAAATACATAATTTCTGATTCAGAGTCTCTAGATATACCTGTTAACCATAAGGAGCTGTATTCAGGATTTCAAGAAAATTCTAACAAAATTTTTGAGGTGCAAACAGCAGAATCAAAATCTACTTTGTTAGTTCCATCTATTTTGCAGGCACCCAAGTTAGAATTGAAACCCCTACCTGAGAACCTAAAGTATGTATACTTAGGGGATAATGAACAGCTCCCGGTGATAATTTCCACTTCCCTTGATGAAAATCAAGAAGAAAAATTGTTGCAGGTATTGAAAAGACATAAGAAGGCTATAGGATGGACATTGGCAGACATTCCTGGAATTAGTCCATCCATGTGCATGCATAGAATATTTCTGGAGGAAAATACTAAGGCAGTAAGACAGCCCCAGAGGAGACTCAACCCTGTAATCCTTGATGTGGTTAAGAAGGAGATCACCAAGCTTCTACAAGCAGGAATTATTTATCCTATCTCTGATAGCCAATGGGTGAGTCCAATTCAAGTGGTTCCTAAGAAAACAGGGATCACAGTTGTGAAAAATGAAAAGGATGAATTGATCCCAACTAGAGTGCAGAATAGTTGGAGAGTCTGTATTGACTACAGGAGACTTAACCAGGCAACAAAGAAGGACCATTTCCCTTTACCCTTCATTGACCAAATGCTTGAGCGTCTCGCAGGTAAGTCTCACTACTGTTTTCTTGATGGATTCTCTGGATATTTTCAGATTCACATTGCACCTGAGGATCAAGATAAGACCACATTCACCTGTCCCTTTGGCACATTTGCTTATAGGAGAATGCCATTTGGCCTATGCAATGCTCCTGGAACTTTTCAAAGATGCATGATAAGTATTTTTCATGATTTCATTGAAAATTGCATAGAGGTGTTTATGGATGATTTTACTGTCTATGGATCTTCATTTAATGCATGCCTTGATAGTCTTGATAAAGTTTTAAACAGATGTATTGAAACTAACCTTGTCTTGAACTATGAGAAATGTCATTTTATGGTAAAACAAGGAATAGTTTTAGGGCATGTAATCTCTGAAAAAGGAATTGAGGTAGATCCTGCTAAGGTAGAAGTTATATCACATTTGCCTTACCCCTCTTGTGTTCGAGAGGTTCGTTCTTTTCTTGGCCATGCAGGTTTCTACAGAAGATTCATAAAGGATTTCAGCAAGAAGGCTAGGCCGCTATCCAGTTTGCTTCAAAAGGATGTGGCATTTGAATTCGATGAAAAGTGTAAGGAGGCTTTTAATTGCCTCAAGCAAGCATTGACCACTACCCCAATAATCCAAGCACCTGATTGGACAGCCCCATTTGAATTGATGTGTGATGCCTCTAATTATGCATTGGGAGCTGTCCTTGGTCAAAAGATTGACAAGCAACCTAGGGTCATCTACTATGCATCTAAAACTTTAGATGCTGCCCAGGTAAATTACACCACTACTGAAAAAGAACTCTTGGCCATTGTTTTTGCATTAGATAAGTTCAGATCTTACCTACTCGGTTCTCGAGTAGTTGTCTTTACTGACCATGCAGCTCTGAAGTACTTGTTGAAGAAAGGTGAGTCCAAGCCAAGATTAATTCGTTGGATGCTTTTGCTCCAAGAGTTTGACTTGGAAATTCGTGACAGAAGTGGAACACAAAACCTTGTGGCAGACCATTTAAGCAGAATTGAGAATGCTCCTGATTCAGCACCTATTCGGGATCATTTTCCCGATGAACACCTCATGAGTATTTCTAACTCTTTTGATTCACCTTGGTTTGCTAACATTGTAAATTATCTTGTTGCTTCTGTTTTTCCACCATGTGCATCCAGAAACCAAATTTCAAAATTAAAAAGTGATGCAAAGTATTATATTTGGGATGACCCGTATTTGTGGAAATTGTGTAATGATCAGGTGATTCGAAGATGCATTCCCGATCATGAAATAGAATCAGTTCTTCGATTCTGCCATGCTTCACCAGTTGGTGGACATTTTGGTCCACAAAGAACAGCAAGAAAAGTGTTGGATTCTGGTTTATATTGGCCCACAATTTTTAAGGATGCATGGAGAATTTGTAACACCTGTGATAAATGCCAAAGAGCTAGTAATGCTACCACATGGAGACAACAGATGCCTCAGCAACCAATGTTGTTTTGTGAAGTATTTGATGTTTGGGGCATTGATTTTATGGGTCCATTTCCTCCATCCTTTGGTTTTACTTACATTTTATTGGCTGTTGATTATGTTTCTAAATGGGTGGAAGCTAAAGCCACCAGAACTAATGATGCGCGAGTTGTTATGGATTTTGTTAGATCTCAAATTCTTTGTAGGTTTGGCATTCCGAGAGCAATCATTAGTGATCAAGGAACACATTTCTGCAACAGGACCATACAAGCTATGCTCAGGAAGTATGGAGTTGTTCATAGAGTCTCTACTCCATATCACCCCCAAACCAATGGACAAGCAGAAGTCTCTAACAGAGAAATCAAAAGAATCCTGGAGAAGATAGTACAGCCTAACAAAAAGGATTGGAGCAGGAAATTGGATGATGCTCTTTGGGCACATAGAACAGCTTTTAAGGCACCTATAGGAATGTCTCCCTATAGAATTGTTTTTGGTAAAGCATGTCATCTTCCAGTGGAGATTGAGCATCGTGCTTATTGGGCTGTAAAAGCTTGCAACTTAGCACTTGATCAAGCAGGTGAAGAAAGGAAATTACAACTGAATGAGCTCGATGAGATCCGTTTGGCAGCCTATGAGAATTCAAAATTCTACAAGGAGAAAACAAGGAAATTCCATGATAGCTCAATAGCTAGAAAGGATTTTACTGCTGGACAGAAAGTGCTACTGTTTAATTCCCGGTTAAAACTGATGGCCGGAAAATTGCGCTCCAAATGGGAAGGACCTTTCATTGTTACGAATGTATTTCCCCATGGAGCTGTGGAAATAAAAAGTGAAAACTCCAACAAAAGCTTCAAGGTTAATGGACAACGTTTGAAGCCATTTCATGAAAATCCTTCACTTGTGGATGTTACAATGGAGGAACATGCTTTGGGGGAACCACTTCTTGATCCCCCTTGAGGGAGTTTTTTTTCTTACCCATCTCTTTACTTTTTCATTATATTGTTTATTTTGTATGCTCTGTCTTACATTGAGGACAATGTATGATTTAAGTGTGGGGGTGGGATCATTTATGTGTTATTGTGTGTGTTTTTTGTATGATTAAATTTTGTGTGCTTTTATTAAAAAAAAAATAAATAATAAAAAAAAAGATTTTGTGTGTGTTTTTGTTTTAAAAAGGCATGTTTTATTGGAATTTTAAGATATGCATGAGTAACAAGTAAATTCTTTCATGTCTGATATGAGCTTAATGATATGTTATAATTTGAACTCAAGCAATTTTGGTATGATGAGAATGACATGATAATTGATAGATGATCATATATGATAGAATTATACCTTGTGAGATTTTTGAGCTTTTAAATTTGATGGATCACTTTAAACCATCTTAATCCTTTCATGTGTGATTAATTCCTGAAAGCTTACATCTTAATTTTTTGTCTTGTTTCTTGATGATACTTGAAACTCATGTGAATGTATTTGAAATGATACAGGCATTTTGTTCAATTGAGCCACTAAGCCATAGAAGCCTACCATGAATAAATTATCCTTTGCTAGCCACTTTGAGCCTATTTAACCATTTCTTTGTTGCAGCTCAAATAAGCCATGGATGAAAAACCAAAAATATACCTACCCGAAGGAATATATTGGAGCTTTGGAATCAAGTCAAAAACAGGCATTCAAATAATGTGGGGGTGTACAAAAAAAAAAAAAAAAAAAGAGTTCCAACTCTTGTTTCAAGTGTTATGCAATCACATAAGAAAAAGATAAAAAATATATATATATATATATATATATATATATATATTGATGAATTACCCTCACTGTTTGCCAGTTAAATTAATTGCTCCATCATTCTTTTTGGTATTTAAACTTATTTTCCAAAATTTTTTTTTTTTTTCCACCTACTTTAACCTTGGCCACATTACAACCTTGGAAAGCCCTGTTGATCTATACATGCAATTGTGTTGATTGTGGAATTGAGAAACTTGCCAAATTTTTGGACTGTCTGTTTTTCAGGAAATGTTTTGAGAGTATACACAAACCCAAAACACTTGAGAGTATGTCTTGTGAGGTTCTGTCACTTATGGTTTTCCCTTCAGTTTGATTTAATTCTCACATGTCTAATTGTTTGAATGATTTTTATACATATCTTGATGCTCTGTATCTTGCATGATGAATAACTCTTGTTTCTCTGTATATTCCTAAAGATTTCATATTGAACATGCTAGTTTTGTGTGTTTACTATTTTTTTAACTTGATGTTTTCAATAAACTGTGATACTTGTTTTTATTCTGATTTTGCCCGGGAGTGCAAAAGAATAAGTGTGGGAGTATTTGATGATGCATGATTTATCTTTAGTTCTTCACTTTAAATGTGTATAATTTGCCATCACTTATTGTCTAATATATTGCATTTTAACACATTTTCATCATATGAGCTTTATTTAATATTTGATTTTAAAAATGAATTAAGGATTAATTTTTAATAAATATTGGTTTTCTCTTGTTTACTTGGGTATTTTATTTTGCAGAAATTAATAAAATTAAGGAACAAGTACAAAGATAATCCAAGGGTCAATAACAAGAGAAAAATGACCATCAAATGATAAAGAAACAAGAAGAACAAGCCCCGGTGAAAAGAAAGCTACAAAAGCATGAAAATTGGCTATTAGTGCGCTATCTATTAGTGCGGTTGTAACAGGAACCGCACTAATAGGGTGGGAATCGATTCCTACACCAAATCAGCCCATGGGAATCGATTCATGCACTTGGGAATCGATTCCCAGCCTACATGAATCGATTCATTTGATGTTTTTCACCTGGGAATCGATTCCCAACCTATAGGAATCGATTCATGAGCCTAGGAATCGATTCCCCTTGCTAGGAATCGATTCATGAGCTGTATTTTACGCAAAAATGAACTGGAGGAATCGATTCATCATTGAAATCATGCGCCGAATCATTGGAAACAACAAAACGCAACTTGGAAACAACTTGGAAACAGCTGGAAATCATCTGCACCGAAAGTTTCCACTTGCAACGCGTTTTCCTTAGCTGGCTTCTCCTTTCATTTGCCTATAAATAGAGAAGAACGAGAGGCTTCAGAAATCATCTTCAGACACTTCACTTCACACTTCTCTCTTAGTTCCTTTTCTTTCTTTTAAGCATTAGAGGAAGGCTTCTGGAGGAATTTTTCCATTCCGGGTTAGGTCTTTCTTATTTTTAGTTTATTTTAATTATGGAGGGCTAAAACCCCTAGATTGATTTTCTTGGAAAATATTGTAATATAATTTTGAGGTTCTTGTTTTTAATATAGTATGCTTGTATTATTGTTATTTCTTCATAATCTTACTCTGCTTATTTAATTCCATTCTGTTTAATTAAATTTGTATGCTTAATCGGTTTAATTATTCAAATAGAATAAAATAAGATTTTAAATTAAAATGGATTAAGGAAATATGCATGCTTAATGAATATTTTCATAATCACTTTTAATAATTATGGTTTGCTTAATTCCATAATTTGAG
Source organism: Clitoria ternatea (assembly GCA_037962975.1). Taxonomy (NCBI): domain Eukaryota; kingdom Viridiplantae; phylum Streptophyta; class Magnoliopsida; order Fabales; family Fabaceae; genus Clitoria; species Clitoria ternatea. The sequence goes on from CM075673.1 coordinate 49,031,647, forward strand.
AATAGATTATGTATATAGGCGATGTTCTTATATATGCTCAATAATTCCTAGATTTTACGATCTTGACTCCTTTTGCTTAATTAGGATGCTTGATTAAAATATTCATTTTTAAATGAAAGTAAAGGAATTATGAATTGAAAAAGACGCTTAGTTGATTAATTCAAATTGAGCTAAGAAATCAACAGTAATGAAAGTATACAAATTATCTTTAGTGAACCAAGGATAAATTTATTTACAATATTCCAAGAAAATCAATCGCTTGTTATTTATTGTTTTAAATCCTATAATTACTTTGTTTTAGTTTTAATTGTCACAACAAAATCAAACAAAACCCCCCCAATTGTATGTTAGTGAACTTATGTTTGTAAAAATTTTTAGTTGTTTAGTTTTTATTTTTAATTGTTAAAAATTAGTTTAAGACTTGATTTTTCCTAAATTTTTGTGTTGATCCTTGAGAGAACGACCTAGGTTGACACCCTAGTACTACGTTAATTAATTTTAATGTACTAATTTGACGGAATCACGACTGTAAAAATATTCACGTCAAATTTTGGCGCCGCAGCCGGGGATCAACGATCTTTAGGAAAAACACTTGTTTTAAATTAATTTTTTTTAATTGAAAAAAAAATTAAAAATTTAATAATAATAAAAAAATTTTCTTTTGTTTGTTTGTTTGTTTATTTTATTTCTTTTGCATGATTTAGGATTCTTATGATTTATTGCTCATCATGATCAAATATCTTGTTGTATGCTATGTATGACTAGAAGAACTTTTGAGCATTTATATTCATTTGATCCTGAAATTGAAAAAACTTTTCATAGGTTAATTAGAGAAGCTAGATTTAATAATAATTTTGTTGATATCGATAGTGATAGTATTTTTTCTGAATCTGTTGAAAGTACTACTGCTAGTTTTTCTGATATGGCTGAACCTCGTGAAAGAACTCTTAGAGAACTAGCTGCTCCTGAATTCACTTACGAAAGTTTGTGTATTCAATATCCTGAAGAGGATATCCCTTTTATTCTTAAGACCGGACTTATACACTTATTGCCTAAGTTTCATGGTCTTGCGGGTGAAGATCCACACAAACACCTCAAAGAATTCCACATTGTGTGTTCCACATTGACGGAATCACGACTGTAAAAATATTCACGTCAATGCCGCTCTTATTTTATATTAATAATAAAATAGTTTATTATTAATATGACCGAGTATATTACCTATAGAGTCACACACATAGAATAAGACCATCAGAAAATAGCTTTTATTTTAGTTGGACTAAAATAAAGCTATTGGGCGTAACTCATTTAGAATGAGTAAAGAGCCCACTCTTTAGAGAGAGCAAATTAGGTCAAATCTAAGCCTATAAATAGAGCATAAAGATGCTCATAGGTAGCTCACCAAAAGAGACACAAAAGGCAAAAGTTACAAGAGTTACACGTCGTCAAACTAGCATTTGGAAGGTGTAGCGTTTCTGGTAAGAGTACTCGTGTGGACTTCTAAAGGACGAGGCTATGACTGCTTCGATTTTCTCCAAGAGTTAATCCTAAAATGCTTAAATAAAATATTTGATGTTTGTTTTATGCTTTGAAATACGAAGTTTTGCAAGTCCAATAGGAATCCTTGTATTTTCGCTGCTCATGCACTAGGGATTCCCTAACAACATATGCATATAGAAGAATGCCTTCTGCCCTTTGCAATGCACCTATAACTTTTCAAAGATATATGCAGGCCATCTTTTTTGATTTGATTGAAAATGTGATGGAAGTTTTCATGGATGATTTTTCAGTGCATGGTTTGGATTTTGATAATTAATTAACAAATTTATGCCAAGTCTTGCAGCATTGTGAAGAGACCAATTTGGTCTTAAACTAGGAGAAATGCCATTTTATGGTCAGGGGTCAGGGAAGGCGTAGTTCTTGGACACTTGGTGTCTGAGAGAGGCATAAAGGTTGATAAGGCTAAGGTGGAGGTGATTGAAAAATTTCCCCTCACTTACAAATGTGAAGGGCATCCAGAGTTTTCTTGGGCATGGTGGGTTTTACCAGTAGTTCATTAAAGATTTCTCGAAGATCATGAAGCCTCTTACAAACCTTTTAGGTAAGGATGTGCCTTTTATTTTTGACTCATCTTGTTTTAAAGCTTTTTACAGGATTAAGCAGGCTTTGATCTCCGCTCCTGTTGTACAACCCCCCGACTAGGAACTCCCATTTATGTTCATATGTGATGCTAGTGATCACGTAGTGGGGGCTGTGCTTGGGCAGTGGAAAGACAAGAAACTTCATGTGATCCACTATGCTAGCCGAACACTTGATGAAGCTTAGGTAAACTATGCTACGACTGAGAAGGAATTATTAGTTATTGTCTTTGCTTTTGATAAATTTAGGTCATACTTGGTAGGCTCGCATGTTACTGTCTATACGGATTACTCTGTCATCAAGTATCTTTTGCATAAAAAAGAAGCAAAACCTAGGCTAATTAGATGGATTCTAATTTTGCAAGAATGTGACTTAGAGATTAAGGATATAAAGGGTACTGAGAATCTTGTAGCTGACTATTTGTCTAGGTTGTCATCTGAAAAAGCAGAGATAGATGATGTTTTTCTCATCAATGAGTCTTTTCTGGATGAACAACTATTGAGTCTTAGTACCCAACAGGTTTCATGGTACGCAAATTTTGTCAATTTTCTTGTGTGTGGCATTTTACCCCCTGGCCTTGGTTTTCAGCAAAAGAAAAAGTTTTTTGCAGATGTCAGACATTATTATTGGTATGAACCCCTCCTTTTCAAACAATGTGTAGATGGTTTGATTAGGAGGTGTGTTCCAGAAAATGAAGTCCATGCCATTTTAGACCATTGTCACTCTTTGTCCTGTGGAGGCCACATGAGCACTTCCAAAACAACCTCGAAGGTATTGCAAGTTGGATTTTACTGGCCACACATTTTCAAGGATATGAGTAAGTATGTCTTGACTTGCGATTCATGCCAAAGAATAGGTAATATCAGTAAGAGGCATGAAATGCCACTAAATAGCATTTTAGAGGTTGAATTGTTTGATGTGTGGGGTGTTGATTTCATGGGACCTTTACCCCATTCCTTTGGAAATCATTTTATCTTAGTCGCAGTCGACTACGTGTCTAAATGGGTGGAAGCCATTGCTTCACCTCATTCGGATGCCAAGATTGTTATTAAGCTTTTCAAAAGATAATCTTTCCGAGGTTTGGGGTCCCTAAATGTATAATAAGTGATGGAGGGTCTCATTTTATTAAGAACGCTTTTCAAACCCTCTTGAAAAAATATAGAGTAAGGCATAAGGTTTCTGCACCTTATCACCCTCAAACTAGTGGACAAGTTGAGGTATCCAATATGGAGATCAAAAACATTCTCCAAAAAGTGGTTAATACGTCACATAAGAATTGGTCTATTAAATTAGACGATTCCTTATGGGCATATCGAACCGCATATAAAACTCCCATTGGAACCACACCTTTTAAGCTAGTGTATGGAAAGCCTTGCCATTTACCTGTAGAGCTTCAAAATGCTTAATCTTGATCATAAGGTTGTAGGTGAGCGTAGGTTATTGGAGTTGAATGAGCTTGAAGAACTCCGTTTGGATGCATACAAAAATGCCCGAATCTACAAAGAGAAGACTAAGCAATGACATGATTGTCACATCATCTGGAGGTCATTCAATCCAGGGGATATGGTTTTACTCTTCAACTCCTGCTTGAGGCTTTTCCCTGGTAAGCTGAGGTCCCGGTGGTCGGGGCCATTTAAGGTAACAAAGGTCTTTCCCTTTGAAGTTGTCGAGTTATGGAGCAAAAAGTCAGGTCCATTTAAAGTTAATGGACAAAGACTTAAGCGATACTTGACAGGTGAACTAATATAACAAGTAAATGTGTTAGACTTGTTTGATGTATCGGATTTGTGAATCCAAATAGTGTAAAGCGTCTGGCTGAAGACGTTAAACTTAGCACTGGCGGGGAGGTAACCCTATAATTGTTTATATCTCTATGTTCTTTGCATGTTTCAATAAGTAAATAAAAGAAAAAAATCAAATAAAGAGAAAAACAAATAAACAAGAACTTGATGGTTTGTTATGTTGTGGAGTAAGGCATAATTTTTTATTACCATGATGCATGTCTTGATTTTAATCAGATGAATGTGTGCTATACTTGGTGTTTTACACTTGAACTGTGACACAAAACAGTGCCAACCACAGGTTGTGGATTGCCACCACAGGCTCTGTTTTGTCCCAATAATTTTCATGAAATATATAAGTATTTTTTAGGTGTAAAACAATGCTAACCATTGGTTGTGGTTATCCACCACTAGCAGTGGTTTGGCCTAGGGATTTTCCACTACAAACATGAAATTTTTGGGCATAACATAGTGACAACCACTAGCAGTGGTCTCCACGATTGGCTACGGTTGCCATTAGGGGTCCCTATTCTCATGTGCATGCATTTAATTGGGCCAAACAAAACCAACCACGGGCCGTGGTTCGCTCCAGCATATGCTATTTCAAATTTTTAAACACTCCACGCCCATGTGACCCTTTTTATGCATTGCATTCTTGGATCCTTTCACTCTTCTCCTTCGAAAACTCTAAGCAAGGTGCTCAAATCATTTGAGAAACTCAACTCTTTCTTAAAATCCTTTCCCATCATCATCATTTTGCTACTTGAAACATCACTTCTCTAAATCAAGTAAGCTTTCCACACTTTCTTATCACATTGGGTTTCTCCTTTAGTTTTTGGGTTTCTTAAAAATTAGGGATTTTATACAAAAATATTGAAATTGATTCATTTAAGTTTTCCCTACATGCTTGTGATGCTTAGGAATATTTAGAAATCAAGTGGGTATGATTAAATTTTCTTTGAATTATGCTTGATGTTCATCCTTTGTTATGAACCCACTTGTGTTTCTTTTGCATTTAGTGCTTGTTGATTGTGATTGGAACTATGTTTGATGTTTCCTTCTTGCACTTAGATACTTGATTGAGAGGTTAGGCATAATGGGATGATCTTATTGATAGGAATGTGGCATTTAGAGTTCATTTCTTTGGTGCACACTAAGTGTTTAGTTAAATGACTAGGAGAATTAGTACATGAATTTTTGCATATTTTGGGTGTGCATTTAGTCTAGTTCATATTTTATTGTATCTATTTGTTCCTATAGATATAATATCCTCTCATTAATACCATGAATGTGTGTCACATATATCTGCTATTCTTATTTTTAAGGCAAATTTGGAGCTTTGAATTCATTTCATTCTAATCTCCTTTTTGTGGTTTGCTTAGTCCATTCCAAGCTCCATCCTAGCACCATGGCACCAAAGGTTTCCTCTAAGAAAAGGAAGACTAAAGGTAAGTCTTCTAACTACTCTGATCTTGATGATATTGAGTGTCCATTGGAGAGGCAAAAGATGAGGTTGGAATCATTGTTGAAGAGGGGAATTATTTCCTTTAGATTTTTCTACAAAGATACATTAATGGAACTAGGAATTTTTTAGGATACCTTACGCTTATGTCAAAATGTGGGGTGGGATTCTTTCATTAATTTATGTGAACCAACATATGAGCAAACATCAATAGAATTTGAGTTCAATGGAGGTTAATAGGTACCCAACTACTTCCGGATAGGAACTTTCTTTCAAACTAAATAATACCAATTTTAGGATGAATATAAATGAAGTAGCTAGCATTTTTTACTTTCCTCCAGGGGGTACTGCCAGCATCCCAAGGGAATTCAGACCAGGGTACTTTTGGTCCTTTATTTCTAGAGCAAGGGGTGACTATGATGTTTCCTCTTCCAAAGCTTCCTCCATTCATCATCCTGTTTTTTGATACCTTTAGCGGTTTATGGCCCGCTCTATTTTTGGTAGGTATAATAGCCCCAGTACCATCCGGCAAGCTGAGGTATTTTTCTTGCATTCTATGCTTCACAGTACACCTATTGATTCAGCTAAATGGTTATGTAGCCAATTCTCCCGAGTTGGCAATGCCAGTTTTGGTAAAATTGTTCTTGCAGGTTACATTTACCCTATAGCAAGGTATGAAGGCATAGATTTGGAGAAGGATAATTTTCTTCACTAACCAAAGAGGGTTGACATGAGTGAATTAATAAATATAGGAATGATTGTGAAGGAGCATAATGTCTATTGTTTAGTCATACCTGGTTTTTTTGTTCCTCACCCTCTGTCTGATCCTACTTTCACTAGTATGGCGGGCAAAACATTTTTCTTTTTTGTAGAAACAGATGACCATACTCTGTTAGCTACAGAGATGCCAATTCCCACTGGTACTTCAGAGCAAGGTGGGCCTTCTCACACCCATGAGGAGCAACCTTTCTCCATGCATTAAATGTATGCTTTACTTCAGTAAATGTCTGCTGAGCAATTACATCAAGGGGCCTAACTTGATCACATTTCTGACTGTGTGGATGCCATGTATAACTTGCATACCCAACAGGGTCATTTTCCCCTCCTTCTCCACGACAGATCTCAGTTACGCTTTTGTGTCCTACTTTACTCTAAATTAGACATTGAGGACAATGTTCGTCATTAGTTTGAGGTGGTGGGTACACAAAAGCTTAACTTTACTTTGTTCTTGTTCTTGTTTATGCTTTGTTTTTGTTTCTGTTCTTATTCATTTACATGATTAAGTTATGTTTTGTTTGTGTGTCATAGGATAACATTGATTTCCTAATTGCAATTACTGTTGTTTATATGATGAATGATTTAAATCGGCTAGATTTTGAACATAACTTATTAGAATCTTAATAAATAAATACATAAAAATAAAAATAAAATATTATTGCTAGTTCTGCCAGAATAATCCATCTTCATGATGCTATATTTTCTCTAATTTAGCTAACTACCATGGTGAGCTTTCGAGCCAAAGAAAGGTGTTCATTTTATAAAAAAAATGGGGAATTACCTGTTTCCCTTCTTTGAGTGATTCACACATCTTTAGGCACTCTAGAACTTGGCTCTTGACCATTTCAAAACGATTTGTGAATGCATGTTTGGGATGAAAAAGCACATTAGGTTTTTGTTTCTTTAAGCCTCAGAATTTGTAAAATGCATGATCCACTAGTTGCCCATTTTTGAGCCATGAAATGATATATTCATTCCTTCAAAGCCTTAAGGTGATAATTTTTGATTTATATGTAGAAGAGGCAAGTAAGGCAAACTAAATAAGGTTTAAAAAATATTTGAGAAACAAAAATCATGATAGTTTGGGGTCGATAATTCAAAGAAAAGAAAGAAAAAGGGGGTATTAATGAGTGCAAAATAAGGAGTTGATTTCAAAATAAAAAAATTAGTGAATGAAACCAATGATGAAAATAAATGAATCATACTCCTTATGGCTTCTGAATGTATAAGAGTTATTTGATTGAGGTTTGCCTTATGATATTGCTCTTTTTAGAGAATTAAGCCATTTGTATTTCCCCTTTCTTGGTTTGCATTTCCATGTTGTGAATCCCCTACAACCATTTGAAAGACCTTTATAACAATACATATTTTCTTGATAACTGTGGAGACTACAGTCAATTGCCAAGCTTATGGTAGTGTTTAGGATATTGTGATATAAGTTGATTGAAACACAAGCACATACAATGAGTGGAAAGTGAGAAAGAGTACCTGTAGTCTAATCTTAGTGAGCATGGTCTAATTGTTGGTTGGGTTCCATTCTGGTATTCTATGCAATCATTCAAAAACACAAAAACAAAATAAATAAACACAAGATTACTCAAGTTTGTTTGGGCCTGCCGCTCTTCTTTTTTTGTTTGTATGAATACAGTGATTGCTTAAGGAGAAGTAATGTTTTAGTTTGGGGTATTTTGATAAGTATACATATTATCTTGTTTTTGAATGTTTTTAGGTGTAGTTTTTGCTTCTTTTTGCCTTTGTTCCTCGTGATTCCCTTGATTTTTAATTTCGTTCCACATATACTACTTGGGTGTATCTATTTGGTTGTTGATGTTTTAGGTTTATCTTGATGAGAAATGACTATTTGGATACATGTAGAGGCTTCTAGAACCCTTAACAATGCAATCTAGCAAAATTAGAGGTAACCACGGCTAGTGGTCACTGGCTGTGGTTAGCACTGGAATTGAGAAGAATTAGGTGGCAATGACCACCATTGGCCATGGTTGGCACTGTTTTTCAAAGGGAATAAGTGGCAGTGACAATCACTGGCCATGGTTGTCATCAGGGCATCATATTCCTATGTTTTTTAGCATCAGACCCCGAACCACTGGTCGTGGTTATCCCCACGAAGCTTAGTTTCTTGATTTTTAGGATGCAGATTGAGTAGTTTTGGGGGCACCTTTGAACAGGCTTTTCTGGAGGAAAAAAAAAAGAACAAAAAAGGGGAGATTTTGAGAGGGATTTGGAAAGAGAAAAAGGCAAGGATTCAAGGATCAACAACATCAAAGGATCAAGATTTCTAGGGATTTTAGAGTGAGATCTATTCTCTAATTTTCTTGTATTCTTCTTCTCTATATTTCTAGGAAATCTTCTGATGATGTATGTGATGATTGAAATTAATTGCATTTTAAACTTATTTATGGGTAACTAAATTTCCAATCTTGGGATTGGGGGGAATTGTGTTCATCTATCAAAACTGAGTTTCTGATTTTCTTGTTTATGAAGTTCTGTTTTCTATTCATTTTCATGAGTTCTTATTGCTTTTAATGATTCAGAGATGAACTTAATTGATCTTAGGCGTATCGGATAATCGAAAGATTAGCGATCATTGGAAAGCATGTAAATGAACTTGTGATTTTAGGTTACAAAAGTAAATAAAATTGCTTGAGGAATTGATGGGTTTTCACTGTACTTAATGAATTCGCTTAACAAATTGAACGTTGTTCTTTGATAACCGGGTGTGTTAGTAAGGTTCCAAGAGGAAATTAATTGAGGAAAATACCCTTTGGAATTAGAATTTTGTAATTGAGAAAGATTGAATTTAGTTGAGGTACGTTACATAAGAACCCCTTAACTCCCAATACTCTCTCACAATCTTTGCTATCCAAAAAGAATTAAGTTTACTGTCACGTTTTTGCGGCTATTTAATTTACTACGAATTCTTCATTGTCAACGGATTTTTCTAGATAATTGAATCATTGCTAAAACTAGTAATTAGGCACAATATCTATGGGAACGATATTTTTATTACTGCAATACCCTGTGCGCTTGCGGTTGGCTATCAAACACCTCCGTGTAGTTTTCAACTAAATGAGAGAAAATACTCAACATATAATACTGAAAAGTAGCAGGTGCATTGCATAGGCCAAATGGCATCCTTTTATAGGCAAAAGTGCCAAAAGGATAGGTGAATATAGTTTTGTATTGGTCCTCAGGGGAAATATGAATTTGCATGTAACCAGAAAAACCATCTAAAAATAGTAGTGAGATTTACCTGCTAACCTCTCTATGACTTGATCAATGAAGGGGAGAGGGAAGTGGTCCTTCCTAGTAGCCTGGTTAAGTCACTTATAGTCAATACAGACTCTCCACTTGTTGGAAATTCTAGTGGAGAGCAGCTCATCCTCCTGATTCTTCATAATAGTGATCCTAAATTTCTTAGGAACCACTTGGACAGAGGAGACCCAGGTGTTATCTGAAATGGGATAGATGATTCCAGCCATCAAGAGTTTTGGTCACCTTCTTCTTCACTACATCAAGCATGGTAGGATTGAGTCTTCGTTGGGGCTGCCTCACTGGTTTAGACTCATTCTCCAACAGAATCCTATGTATACATATGGCTGGACTGATTCCAAGAATGTCAGTTAGTGTCCACCCAATTGCTTTCTTATGCTCACTCAAGACTTGCATCAATCATTTTTCTTGATCTTCAAGTGCTGGAAATGATCACTGGCCGCCTCTGCTCTGTGTCTAGGTAAGCATACTTCAGGTGGCATGGTAAAGGGTTCATCTCTAATGAAGGTGGCTGCCGAGGAGATGGTGAAAGGGGCTGCCTAGTTTAAATGGCCATGGATGTACCTGTACCTACAACTAAAGGTGAAACAGAAGATATGGCATGATTAATCTCAGCAGAATGGTATAATGCCACTGTCACAATCACAAGCAGGTAAATTATCAATATCATCAATGTCTAAATCTAAAAATTGATAAGAATCAAAGTCTAAATCAAAATCTAAATTTAAATTTGCACAGTCAACATCAAATTTTCTATTTCCTAAAAAATCAAGAAGAAAAATAGAATGCTCAGAAAGTAAGAAATGCCCCTCAGTGGGGTGTTTCATGGCCTCAAAGATGTTGAAATGAACTATGTCATCTCTAAACTCCATGGAAAGTGTTCTAGTGTGTACATCAATCTTGGTCCTTATGGTCATCAGGAATGGTCTCCTAGGAATCAATGTAGAGCTATCATCCTGCATATCACGAATATAAAAGTCAACAGAAAAAGTTGGTTAACTTTTACCAACACATCCTCAAGAACTCCTAAAGGCTGGGTTGTACTACGGTTGGCTAGCTGGATGATCACATTAGTTGGTTTCAAGTCTCCCAATTGTAGTATCTTGTACACAGTTGACGGCATCACATTTATGGAAGCACCCAAATCCAACATGGCATTGGAGAATGCAGATTCTCCAATGGTGCAAGGAATGGAAAATGTGGGTAGATCCTTATACTTCTGTGGAAGGCTAGACTGTGACAAAGATAAGACGGTCTGGATTTGCCTCTTATTCAAATTCCTCATGAAGATACACAATTCCTTTAAAACTTGGCGTACTTGGGAATCTGTTTGATGACGTCTAACAAGGGAATGTTAATCTCCACCTTCTTGTAGGTGTCAAGGAATTCTTCGTCAAACTCAACTCTCCTTGCTGCAGAAGCTCTAGAAGGAAGAGGAAGAGGAATTTGTTGTTGTTGCTACTGCATAGGCTTGTTTGGAACTCTCTTTAACTACATTAGAGTGAACTTGTGGTGCCCCGATTCCCGAGATCTGAATCTCGATGTAAACACAAATAATCAATGAAAATATGAATACATTTTTCATGATTTAGAACCTCACAACATATCATTTACATCGAGAACCAAACCATAGGAAACCGGAGGCCAAGATTTTAGGAAAATATGAAAAGTGGAGCGAAGAAGAATTGCCCCAACATGTATATGAAAATATGTATATAAACAACGAAAGAAAGAATGTGTATATAGGGTAAACACCTAATCCCACATATGAAGATATGAGAAGAGGCCTAAAACAATGAAGGAAAGGAAGAAAAACCATTTCTGATGGTCTCGCTTAAGCTAGGAAATTCTCGCTTGAGCGAGACCTCGACCATCGCTTAAGTGAGCGGGATCAAAGAATCAGACCCCCAATTTTGCTTGAGCGATACGTTTTTCACTCAAGCGAAAATCTTCTAGAATCTCACCCTATCATTTTCGCTTAAGCAAGTCACCACTCGCTTGAGTGAAATCTCACAGAATTGACACCCCAAACACTCGCTTAAGCGAGAGACACAGAACCAACGGAATCACACCCCAAACTAACGGAATCACACCCTTCCATTCTCGCTTGAGCGAGAATCACACAGAACCAACATTCTAGCTCTCGCTTGAGCGAGATTACCCTAGCTTAAGCAAAAATAGTCCAGAGAGCGCAACACTGATACCATGCCACTCCCGCTTGAGCGAGAATCCACTTGCTTGAGCAAGATTATCAGAATGCATAATTTGAATTTTAGCAAACACAACATCTATCACACAAATCATGCCCATAATTATACACTATATTCTACCTCTTATGTAACACCCTCGGTTAGATAAGACAACCCTTCTATAGGATCATCCTATTTAACTAAGAGTGTTAACAGTTTTCATAAAAAGTGAATATTTTTTTTAAAATAAAGAGATGGCAGATCAATGGAAGCAAATAGTGAATATATCACATAGTCATTCACAAACTTACAAATAATTGTACTCATAACAGAATGGGGCACGCAAGCACCCTTAAATATTATACAGTCATCCGGTGTCTTTGTCATTAACAAATATTCAACTATATAAATTCTATCTTTAATGATCATTCTCAGTGGGTTCAGCATATTGCTGTTCTTCACACTCGGGTTCTTGATTTTCTAATTCCTCTGAAAAATGGTCAACAGTAAGGGTGTGTAACATCCTAGGTTATTTTTGCATTTATTTTTATTCAAACAATTACCTCTTATGATAAATATTTCCTTTTCTTGAAAATTAAACAATATTTAGTGAAAAAGCATTTATTTTTACTGACTTATTCAAGTGACAGCAGTCACAGTTAGATTAATTAAATAAGGTCTAGAAAAGAAAAGTAAGTTAATTTAAACACAACGGATGGGAGAAAGGGAAATCAGGGTGATAAGTGCTTATTTTGTGATTAAATTCATGACTCAATTGGATCCATTTCCTGAAATACTTAACTAGATTGATAAAATTGAGCATGATTTTTATTATAAATAATAATGTGTTAAGTAAATAAGCTTGCTCTGAAAAATATTGAAGACAGGTTCCAAAAGCTTGAAAGAAATTCAAGAGGATTCAGCATCATCAGAACCCCACGCTTAAGGGTAACCTCGAGCACGCTTGAGCGCAACCTTGTTGAAGGACTAAAGAAAACAGAGAAGCTTAGGACCCTCTCACGCTCAAGCGGGAGAACGCGTCGCTTGAGCGTGAGCCCTAAAGCGCCCAAGCGAGGAGCAAGCGTGACCCTGAGCGTGGATTGAAGGACAACAAGCAGCATCAGACTTACCCACGCTTGAGCGTGAGAAGGGGACGCTCGAGCGTGAACACAAGAGCGCTTGAGCGCGGCTGAAAAGGATCAAGCGTGAGCGTGAGCGTGACTCTGCGCATGAGGCACGCTTGAGCGTGACTAAAGGAAGCTTGAGCGTGACTAGGCACATGAAGGACGCTTGAGCGTAGGCTTTACACGCTTGAGCGTGAGGAATGGATATTAAGGTCTTGCTTGAGCGTGGTTATTTCAGCTTGAGCGTGCGACCATCAGTAAGCATCAGAACCCTTCACGCTTAAGCGCGACCATCAAGCTCAAGCGTGACTCAGACAGCATGGGTTTCTTAATTCTTTATTCACCAACAATGCGATGCAAACTCATCCACTTTCTTCTGTTTCCACCAGTCTCTGAAAGATGCTGCATGGGTTCTACGCAAGTGGGCAAGAGAAGCTGAACCTAAACTCCTATAAATCAATCTCCTATCACATCATACATCATTTTCATCCTCTGTATTTTTCATTTCACACTTTCCATTTTCTGTATTCATTTCTTTGATGGTGAAAATGCAAGGCATGAGTAACTAATCTCCCTTATGGGATTGGCTGTAATCCATTCAACACTGAAGTAATGATGTCGTAAGTTTTCATTGAGTAATGAGATTTGATAAAGTTTCTGTATTTCCTTCTGCGTTTAATGCCTGAAAGTACTTGATCACTATTTTCTTGTTCTAAGTTTTCTTGAGTATGCTGGGAAGTGACTTTTGAAAGCAGACCCTGAAAGAAATGCTTGTTGTGAGTAGGTAGCCAGGGATGGCGTCTAACGCAACAAACGTCAAAACAATCGATCGATAATGCTGGAATGGTTTCCAAAGTGACTGAGGGATCAGCGGTTTGGAAATCATTCTTATGAATTTTGTAGTCGAGGGATCGATGCAAATGACTTTGATTGTGACGTAGAACTTATCTTTTCGATTTACTTATATGGAAACTTATGCAGCTTACAGAGGTGAAGATGTGATGAAGCCAATCCCTGTTTTACAAAACTGATTTTTCCAACATCATTTACTGTTATATTTTGCAAAGTGCTATCCTCTGTTATTTTGTTACTTACTGTTTTTCATTCAGCAACATTCACAACAAATCAAAACTGAAACTTTCTGCCTAATCAATTCAAACTAAGATCTTCATTCTAGCATCTCCTCAGTGGAACGACAACTATACTATATTACAACTTCTGTGTTTAAACTTGGCACATCCATTTCGTTGAGTTCATATTATACAAACTTGATTCTCTTTCAGCAAACTCAATATAATCAAAACACTTATCACAGGGTTTCTCGCTTGAGCGAGGCCCCTACTCGTCTAAGCGAGATTCCGGACTCTCACTTAAACGAGGTTCTATTCGCTTGAGCGAACACCTTTCACACATCGGATTATACAAAACATGCAACCGGACTCCCAAAATTTCACTCTAAAAATGGTTCTGTGAACCCAAAGAGTTACCATAGCTACCATGAAAGCATATGCAAATAACAGTGATATATTTTAAAATATAGGTTTACATCCGATCCGGTCTTAATTAAACACAACTAATAATTATACTAAGAAGTTCTTATACACACATATGACTCTATAGAGAGTCACTCAAAGTCACTCGGACCCTGGCACCGTTCTCCCCCTTGGCGCGACTCCATGGCTCCTTCCCCCTCCCTGTCTCTGGTTACTTAAAAAAAAAGGCAAGGGTGAGTGTTTGGCATTGTAATTAATATAGAATGGAACCTAAAAATATACATGCATATTTATACATACACATAAAGCACCACTTGTAAGTAAGCATACCGAAACATAGTGTATTACATACAGTAACTATATTAAACCAACTACACAATTCCATCACATTCATCACGATCACAACTGACTCTCATACAATCTGACTCCTAGTATCCGGATACTAAAGGATTGGCCTTCAGCTGGGGGTCCTACTTGACACCCCGTGAACCCTGCTTGGTTCACCGAGTCCTGCTTGACTCTCCACCTCGACCACTGGGTCCTACTTGACCACTGGGTAGCTCAACTGGGCACGAAAACCACGGGAGCCGGAAATGAGGGGCTATCATATACCGTCGGCCATCCCATACCACATAATCATTCAACAGTTTGCCTTTCACATAATAATATCAATTCCTCATCACTCGGGTAGCCTGCTTGCTAACCCGACGTCACATAACGCTGATCACTTAAACATTAGATATCACAAGATCATAACATGATAAACTCCACCACACCCGATCTTCCACTAATTAATGAACCCAGTCACACATGCACAAGCATAAACACACAACTACGTTTAGCAACATTTTCCTTAACCTGTTTATATTACCTCAATGACCTGAATAAGAAGCGAGTCCTATTCTAATTAATTATAACCTGAACATCCCCCTTACTTTGGTTCTACGCTTCGATGATCTGTTCTCTGTGTCGATTCCTTCCTCTGAGCACTGGTTTCGCAGTCTCAACTCCATCACTCAGTCTTCCGTTGCTTAGCCTACTACCTACGGATCATAAAGCACAGCTCGTCACTTCAACGCCCTTAGTTCATGGACTGTATTTGGGCTCACACTCACCAGAGGAGTGGAGAACAGCCACGAATATAGCCATGCATGGCTCTTAACAGCCAAAGAATAAAAGGAATAAGGGAATCACGATTGGAATGGATCAGTAGACTCACCTTGAAGCCTCAATCACAGGAATGGGAATAAATTGAAGTTTAGACACAAATGGAGTCCCTCTCCAGCGCATGCAAATCAGCGTTAAGAGAGGAGAGAAAAACGAAAGAGAAGGAACAGACCAACAGCAAAGGTAACTTGTAAATAATGAAGAGGGAAGGAAGAGAATCTCCTTATATATATGTATAGCTCATGGGCAAGATCTTCTTTTCCTTTATTTTATTTGTATTCTTACTAAATTTAATCAATTTCACTATATTAAACTATTGCATAGTTATCAAATCAATTACACGTATTTATTCCCTCAACGTTTAAGTATTCACAATCCTCTAATACTTCGCAAGAGTATAGGCCCAATATAAATATCGGCCCCCGACGTCCTAACTTAGTGTTCATACCTCGAAAATCCGAGCTACAACCTGAGAGATCGGATACCTCATCCGTGCTCACCTCTTGGTTACCTACATCCGTTGTTTTAGTCATTATGAGGTTAATCCGGGCTATGACTCCGTGTGAGGCGCTCTCCTCACTATGGTTCGGAACAAACCTCCTGGCCCTGTCCGCTCTCCTCTTACACTCCCAATCTTTAACTCCGCCTGACCGCTCTCCTGAGACCGATCTCGACACCGGCTTTCTTATCTCTGGCTAAGACAGAACAAATGTTAAATAAAACTTCTAAAACATTTACTAATCATTTCCCATTTCTTATAATTCTCATTAAGACATCAGGGATGTTACATCCACCCCCCCCAAAAGGAGATTTCGTCCCCGAAATCAGTGTTCCGGTTGGAAAAGATGAGGGTACATTCGCCTCATATCGGATTCTAACTCCCAAGTGTAGTTTATCCAATGTAAATTCTGCCACTTCACCTTCACCAGCGGGACCTCTTTGTTCCTTAACCGTTTGGTTTGATGCTCTTCAATGCCGATTGGTACCGCCTCCACCGTCAAGTTCTCCTTCACTTCAATGGAGTCACTCGGTACAATCATGGTATCACACAGAATGTAGGCTCGAAGTTGTGATACGTGGAACACGTTGTGAATGTTAGTCAACGATTGGGGAAGATCCAGTCGATAAGCGACTTCACCAATCCGTTCTAGTATTTGGTATGGTCCAATATACTTCGAATTAAGCTTTTGGCTCTTCAAAATTCGACCTACACCCTTAGTCGGTGAAATCCTTAGGAACACCCAATCACCCACTTGGAATTCAAGGGGTCTGTGCCGATTATCATAATAGCTCTTTTGCCAGTCTTGAGCAATTTTTATCTTTTCTCGGATTAAAGCGATTTGCTCATTCATCTCTTAAATCATCTCAGGCCCCAGATGAAGGGCATCGCCGTTCTCATTCCAACATAATGGAGTACGACATTTCCGACCATAAAGAGCTTCGTATGGAGCCATCCCAATGCTGCTATGGTAACTGTTATTATATGCAAACTCCACCAAGGGCAAGTATTTATCCTATGATCCGCCCTGTTCCAGTACACATGCCCTTAACATATCTTCAAGAGTCTGTATAGTCCGTTCTGATTGGCCATCGGTCTGGGGATGGTAGGCTGAGCTCAATTTGAGCTCAGTACCCAGTTGTTGTTGCAAACTCCCCCAAAACCTTGAAGTGAATCGGGGATCCCGATCGGAGATAATGCTTGAGGGCACACCATGCAGTCGTACGACCTCAGCAATGTACAACTTAGCTAATCGATCTAGCGACCACTTCATATTTATTGCCAGGAAATGTGCACTTTTGGTTAGTCGATCAACAATCACCCAAATCGCGTTGTATCCGGTTTGAGTGCGGGGTAGTCCGGACACGAAGTCCATGGTGATACCTTCCCACTTCCAGATCGGAATTTCTGGAGGTCGAAGCAAACCTGGAGGTCGTTGGTGCTCAACCTTGCACTTCTGACATATCACACAGGATTTCACATACTCTATTATTGCCTTCTTCATACTTGGCCACCAGAATTCCTTTTTTAAGTTATGATACATTTTTGTCACTCCCGGATGTATACTCAGAGAGCTCTTGTGTGCTTCTGATAGCACTGCCTGCCTGAAGCCTCCATGTGCAGGCACCACCACTCGGTTCCTGAATCTCCATATACCATCGTTACCCCTAGTTATCTCCACATTTTTGCCTTGGGTCTGAGTATCAATCAGCCTCAGTAACTCTTTATCGTCTTTCTGTGCAGCTACCATCGACTCCAGAAATTCCTTGGAGATTTTTAACATTCCGATTGTCATTCGATTTGGTGCGTCCATAACAATTCCAACATTCATATCTCTAAAGCTTTCCAGCAATTCCTGTTCTCTACCCATCAGGTAAGCCACGTGTAATACCTTCCTGCTTAGTGCATCTGCCACAACATTCGCTTTGCCCGGGTGATACTTTAAATCGAAGTCGTAATCCTTTAAATACTCCACCCATCGCCTCTGTCTCATATTTAGCTTCTTTTGGTCAAACAAGTACTTTAGGCTCTTGTGATCACTGAATACTACAAAGCGAGCCCCAAACAGATAATGACGCCAAATCTTCAGTGTGTACACCACTGCTGCAAGTTCCAGATCATGAGTTGGGTAATTCTCCTCATGTGGCCTCAATTGCCTCGAAGCATAAGCAATTGCCTGATCAGCTTGCATCAACACACACCCCAATCCAAATTTGGATGCATCACAATATACTTCAAATTCCTGTGTTACATCGGGCAGTGCAAGCACAGGGGCAGTCGTTAAACATCGCTTAAGAGTTTGGAAGCTTAATTCACACTTTTCCGACCACACGAAGGGGTTTCCTTTTCTTGTTAACCGAGTCAGAGGAAGTGCTATCCGAGAGAACCCCTCAATGAAGCGTCGATAGTATCCAACTAATCTGAGGAAACTCCTGATTTCAGTTATTGACTTCGGCCTCTCCCAAGCCATAACCGCCTCAATTTTTGTCGGATCAACTGAGATTCCCTCTTGGGAAATTATATGCCCCAAGAATTGTACACTACTCCCCCAGAAATCACACTTAGATAGTTTAGCATACAACTTCTTCTCCCGAAGTACTTGTAAAACAAGTCGAAGATGTCGAGCATGCTCCTCATCCGACCTCGAATATACCAAAATATCATCAATGAATACTACCACAAACTGGTCCAAGTACGGTTGAAAGGTCCGATTCATATAGTCCATAAAAATGGCAGGGGCGTTCGTTACTCCAAAGGGCATTACTACGTACTCGAAGTGCCCATATCGAGTCCGAAATGCTGTCTTTGGGATATCCTCTGACCTCACTCGGATCTGGTGGTATCCCGACCTCAAGTCGATCTTAGAGAACACAACGACGCCTCACAACTGGTCCAGTAAATCGTCAATCCGAGGTAGTGGATATTTATTTTTGATTGTCAGTTTGTTCAGCTGTCGGTAATCAATGCACATTCGCATACTACCGTCCTTCTTCTTTACCAATAACACCGGAGCGCCCCAGGGTAAGGCACTGGGTCGGATAAAGCCCTTTTCTAGTAATTCGTTTACTTGTTTCTTCACTTCGGTTAATTCCACCGAAGACATTCTATATGGCGCTCGGGACACAGGTTCTGCCCCGGGAATCAATTCAATAGAGAAATCAATCTCCCGACTAGGAGGTAGCTCCGGAATTTCTTCCGGAAAAACGTCAGGAAATTCACAAACAATCGGAATATCACTTAGCAGGAGGTTATGCCGACCCTCCGAAGCGAATAAAACAACATACGTGGTTAGGACATCGCTCACCCCATTCTTTATGTCAAGTTCCTGAGAGAAAACAATATTCTTCCGATAACAGTCGACCAACACATGATTAGCAGCAAGCCAATCGAGACCCAGAATAACATCTAAGTCCTTCAATGGCATACAGATAAAATTTACTTGAAAAGTACGGGCTTCGATTTGCATCGGTAGTTCTCTACACACTGTAGTTGCACGGAAAGTGGAACCAGTTGGAGTGGAAACAATAAGAGCGTTCTCCATTAAACTGATTGGCAGACCAAGCCGTTGCACACAACTTTCCGAAATAAAGGAATGGGTGGCACCTGAATCATAAATTACATCAACTAGATAACCACAGATGAGGCACTTACCCTGTACCAAATTGTCATTCCTCGTAGCTTCTGAAGCATCAAATGCAAATACACGTCCGGTCATGGCGTTCTGGGCATCGCTAGATTGGGCATCATATCTTCCCGATTGTTGGTTCCCTCTACCAGCTCCATTCCGGCCTCTCCTCGAAAAGTTGGAACCCCGGGTCCCAGAAGAGTTAGTTTGGTTATCCGTCCTGCCCTGCTGTTGCCTCTGAGGGCAATCGGGCCTGAGGTGCTCTGGTTGTCCGCACTGGAAACACACAATCTGATTGGCTTGGCAATGTTTGGCAATGTGACCTTCCTGACCACAATTGTAGCAGGTACGATTACCAGAAGGATTACCCGATCGACCAGTGGAACCCCGACCGGAAGAGGATGAGGAGGTAGCAGAAGACTTGCCACCCCGAAAGAATTGACTCATCCTCTTGAAGTTAAATCCTTTTGCCTTCAGCGGCTTTTTATCTCTTGGCTGGGACGTCCTTTGTAACTGCACCTCTTTAGTCAATCTTGCTTTGTTCACCAGGGTTGGGTAGTCCCTAATCTCCATTGGTACGATTACACTACGGAGTTCAATCCGTAGTCCAGCTTCGTATTTGGCGCATTTGCTACCTTCAGTCCCCTCTAACGAGAAAGGGTGGTAAAAATCACACAACTCGTCAAACTTGCTGGTGTACTCAGCTACAGACATCCGGTCTTGCTCCAACTTCAGGAATTCCATTTCTTTTCGGATTTTGTAGTTGTCTGGGAAGTATTTAACAAGGAACCTCCTTCGGAAATTCGCCCATACCAACGGCTCATTGGCTGCGTTCATCTGCACCTTCACTCGGGACCACCACACTCTAGCCTCTTCTTTTAGTTGGCAAGTAGCAAATAAAACCTTTTGCTCTTCAGAGCACTCAAAATATTCAAAAACCTGCTCGATATCCCTGATCCAGATGTATGCCCCATCATAGTCGTGTCCCCCTTTGTAAGTCGGAGGATTCCTTTTCAGGAATTTATCCAGAGTGGGACCGGACTCGGTCCTACTCATCAGCTGAGTAAATCTAGAGAAGAAATTATCTCTTCCCCCAGAACTAGTCTCTCCGGCCATTTAGTAATTCTACAATGAGCAAACACATCACCATTAATAACCAAGATCAGTCAGGGGATCGTAAACTTACCTTATATTCATAGAATACTACGCCAGTGGAGTGCCAAGGGAACGATGCCAGACCACACACAATCTCAATACAACAAAATACAATCAACCTTCATAAAACTATCACAATCACTAGATCGGCCCACACACCGGCTCTAGAAAGAACTGCTCTGATACCAAGTGTAACATCCTAGGTTATTTTTGCATTTATTTTTATTCAAACAATTACCTCTTACGATAAATTTTTCCTTTTCTTGAAAATTAAACGATATTTAGTGAAAAAGCATTTATTTTTACTGACTTATTCAAGTGACAGCAGTCACAGTTAGATTAATTAAATGAGGTCTAGAAAAGAAAAGTAAGTTAATTTAAACACAACGAATGGGAGAAAGGGAAATCAGGGTTTCTCGCTTGAGCGAGGCCCCTACTCGTCTAAGCGAGATTCCGGACTCTCACTTAAACGAGGTTCTATTCGCTTGAGCGAACACCTTTCACACATCGGATTATACAAAACATGCAACCGGACTCCCAAAATTTCACTCTAAAAATGGTTCTGTGAACCCAAAGAGTTACCATAGCTACCATGAAAGCATATGCAAATAACAGTGATATATTTTAAAAATATAGGTTTACATCCGATCCGGTCTTAATTAAACACAACTAATAATTATACTAAGAAGTTCTTATACACACATATGACTCTATAGAGAGTCACTCAAAGTCACTCGGACCCTGGCACCGTTCTCCCCCTTGGCGCGACTCCATGGCTCCTTCCCCCTCCCTGTCTCTGGTTACTAAAAAAAAAAGGCAAGGGTGAGTGTTTGGCATTGTAATTAATATAGAATGGAACCTAAAAATATACATGCATATTTATACATACACATAAAGCACCACTTGTAAGTAAGCATACCGAAACATAGTGTATTACATACAGTAACTATATTAAACCAACTACACAATTCCATCACATTCATCACGATCACAACTGACTCTCATACAATCTGACTCCTAGTATCCGGATACTAAAGGATTGGCCTTCAGCTGGGGGTCCTACTTGACACCCCGTGAACCCTGCTTGGTTCACCGAGTCCTGCTTGACTCTCCACCTCGACCACTGGGTCCTACTTGACCACTGGGTAGCTCAACTGGGCACGAAAACCACGGGAGCCAGAAATGAGGGGCTATCATATATCGTCGGCCATCCCATACCACATAATCATTCAATAGTTTGCCTTTCACATAATAATATCAATTCCTCATCACTCGGGTAGCCTGCTTGCTAACCCGACGTCACATAACGCTGATCACTTAAACATTAGATATCACAAGATCATAACATGATAAACTCCACCACACCCGATCTTCCACTAATTAATGAACCCAGTCACACATACACAAGCATAAACACACAACTACGTTTAGCAACATTTTCCTTAACCTGTTTATATTACCTCAATGACCTGAATAAGAAGCGAGTCTTATTCTAATTAATTATAACCCGAACACCCCCCTTACTTTGGTTCCACGCTTCGATGATCTGTTCTCTGTGTCGATTCCTTCCTCTGAGCACTGGTTTCGCAGTCTCAACTCCGTCACTCAGTCTTCCGTTGCTTAGCCTACTACCTACGGATCATAAAGCACAGCTCGTCACTTCAACGCCCTTAGTTCATGGACTGCATTTGGGCTCACACTCACCAGAGGAGTGGAGAACAGCCACGAATATAGCCATGCATGGGTCTTAACAGCCAAAGAATAAAAGGAATAAGGGAATCACGATTGGAACGGATCAGTAGACTCACCTTGAAGCCTCGATCACAGGAATGGGAATAAATTGAAGTTTAGACACAAATGGAGTCCCTCTCCAGCGCATGCAAATCAGCGTTAAGAGAGGAGGGAAAAATGAAAGAGAAAGAACAGACCAACAGTAAAGGTAACTTGTAAATAATGAAGAGGGAAGGAAGAGAATCTCCTTATATATATGTATAGCTCATGGGCAAGATTGTCTTTTCCTTTATTTTATTTGTATTCTTACTAAATTTAATCAATTTCACTATATTAAACTATTGCATAGTTATCAAATCAATTACACGTATTTATTCCCTCAACGTTTAAGTATTCACAATCCTCTAATACTTCGCAAGAGTATAGGCCCAATATAAATATCGGCCCCCGACGTCCTAACTTAGTGTTCATACCTTGGAAATCCGAGCTACAACCTAAGAGATCGGATACCTCATCCGTGCTCACCTCTTGGTTACCTACATCCGTTGTTTTAGTCATTATGAGGTTAATCCGGGCTATGACTCCGTGTGAGGCGCTCTCCTCACAACGGTTCGGAACAAACCTCCTGGCCCTGTCCGCTCTCCTCTTACACTCCCAATCTTTAACTCCGCCTGACCGCTCTCCTGAGACCGATCTCGACACCGGCTTTCTTATCTCTGGCTAAGACAGAATAAATGTTAAATAAAACTTCTAAAACATTTACTAATCATTTCCCATTTCTTATAATTCTCATTAAAACATCAGGGATGTTACATCCACCCCCCCTAAAAGGAGATTTCGTCCGCGAAATCAGTGTTCCGGTTGGAAAAGATGAAGGTACATTCGCCTCATATCAGATTCTAACTCCCAAGTGTAGTTTATCCAATGTAAATTCTGCCACTTCACCTTCATCAGCAGGACCTCTTTGTTCCTTAACCGTTTGGTTTGATGCTCTTCAATGCCGATTGGTACCGCCTCCACCGTCAAGTTCTCCTTCACTTCAATGGAGTCACTCGGTACAATCATGGTATCACACGGAATGTAGGCTCAAAGTTGTGATACGTGGAACACGTTGTGAATGTTAGTCAACGATTGGGGAAGATCCAGTCGATAAGCGACTTCACCAATCCGTTCTAGTATTTGGTATGGTCCAATATACTTCGGATTAAGCTTTTGGCTCTTCAAAATTCGACCTACACCCTTAGTCGGTGAAATCCTTAGGAACACCCAATCACCCACTTGGAATTCAAGGGGTCTGTGCCGATTGTCATAATAGCTCTTTTGCCGGTCTTGAGCAATTTTTATCTTTTCTCGGATTAAAGCGATTTGCTCATTCATCTCTTGAATCATCTCAGGCCCCAGATAAAGGGCATCGCCGTTCTCATTCCAACATAATGGAGTACGACATTTCCGACCATAAAGAGCTTCGTATGGAGCCATCCCAATGCTGCTATGGTAACTGTTATTATTTGCAAACTCCACCAAGGGCAAGTATTTATCCCATGATCCACCCTGTTCCAGTACACATACCCTTAACATATCTTCAAGAGTCTGTATAGTCCATTCTGATTGGCCATCGGTCTAGGGATGGTAGGCTGAGCTCAATTTGAGCTCAGTACCCAGTTGTTGTTGCAAACTCCCCCAAAACCTTGAAGTGAATTGGGGATCCCGATCAGAGATAATGCTTGAGGGCACACCATGCAGTCGTACGACCTCAGCAATGTACAACTTAGCTAATCGATCTAGCGACCACTTCATATTTATTGCCAGGAAATGTGCACTTTTGGTTAGTCGATCAACAATCACCCAAATCGCGTTGTATCCGGTTTGAGTGCGGGGTAGTCCGGACACGAAGTCCATGGTGATACCTTCCCACTTCCAAATCGGAATTTCTGGAGGTCGAAGCAAACCTGGAGGTCGTTGGTGCTCAACCTTGCACTTCTGACATATCACACAGGATTTCACATACTTGATTATTGCCTTCTTCATACTTGGCCACCAGAATTCCTTTTTTAAGTTATGATACATTTTTGTCACTCCCGGATGTATACTCAGAGAGCTCTTGTGTGCTTCTGATAGCACTGCCTGCCTGAAGCCTCCATGTGCAGGCACCACCACTCGGTTCCTGAATCTCCATATACCATCGTTACCCCTAGTTATCTCCACATTTTTGCCTTGGGTCTGAGTATCAATCAGCCTCAGTAACTCTTTATCGTCTTTCTGTGCAGCTACCATCGACTCCAGAAATTCGTTGGAGATTTTTAACATTCCGATTGTCATTCGATTTGGTGCGTCCATAACAATTCCAACATTCATATCTCTAAAGCTTTCCAGCAATTCCTGTTCTCTACCCATCAGGTAAGCCACGTGTAATACCTTTCTGCTTAGTGCATCTGCCACAACATTCGCTTTGCCCGGGTGATACTTTAAATCGAAGTCGTAATCCTTTAAATACTCCACCCATCGCCTCTATCTCATATTTAGCTCCTTTTGGTCAAACAAGTACTTTAGGCTCTTGTGATAACTGAATACTACAAAGCGAGCCCTATACAGATAATGACGCCAAATCTTCAGTGCATACACCACTGTTGCAAGTTCCAGATCATGAGTCGGGTAATTCTCCTCATGTGGCCTCAATTGCCTCGAAGCATAAGCAATTGCCCGATCAGCTTGCATCAACACACACCCCAATCCAAATTTGGATGTATCACAATATACTTCAAATTCCTGTGTTACATCGGGCAGTGCAAGCACAGGGGCAGTCGTTAAACATCGCTTAAGAGTTTGGAAGCTTAATTCACACTTTTCCGACCACACGAAGGGGTTTCCTTTCCTTGTTAACCGAGTCAGAGGAAGTGCTATCCGAGAGAACCCCTCAATGAAGCGTCGATAGTATCCAGCTAATCCGAGGAAACTCCTGATTTCAGTTATTGACTTCGGCCTCTCCCAAGCCATAACCGCCTCAATTTTTGTCGGATCAACTGAGATTCCCTCTTGGGAAATTATATGCCCCAAGAATTGTACACTACTCCCCCAGAAATCACACTTAGATAGTTTAGCGTACAACTTCTTCTCCCGAAGTACTTGTAAAACAAGTCGAAGATGTCGAGCATGCTCCTCATCCGACCTCGAATATACCAAAATATCATCAATGAATACTACCACAAACTGGTCCAAGTACGGTTGAAAGGTCCGATTCATATAGTCCATAAAAATGGCAGGGGCGTTCGTTACTCCAAAGGGCATTACTACGTACTCGAAGTGCCCATATCGAGTCCAAAATGTTGTCTTTGGGATATCCTCCGACCTCACTCGGATCTGGTGGTATCCCGACCTCAAGTCGATCTTAGAGAACACAACGGCGCCTCGCAACTGGTCCAGTAAATCGTCAATCCGAGGTAGTGGATATTTATTTTTGATTGTCAGTTTGTTCAGCTGTCGGTAATCAATGCACATTCGCATACTACCGTCCTTCTTCTTTACCAATAACACCGGAGCGCCCCAGGGTAAGGCACTGGGTCGGATAAAGCCCTTTTCTAGTAATTCGTTTACTTGTTTCTTCACTTCGGTTAATTCCACCGAAGACATTCTATATGGCGCTCGGGACACAGGTTCTGCCCCGGGAATCAATTCAATAGAGAAATCAATCTCCCGACTGGGAGGTAGCTCCGGAATTTCTTCTGGAAAAACGTCAGGAAATTCGTAAACAATCGGAATATCACTTAGCAGGAGGTTATGCCGACCCTCCGAAGTGAATAAAACAACATACGTGGTTAGGACATCGCTCACCCCGTTCTTCATGTCAAGTTCCTGAGAGAAAACAATATTCTTCCGATAACAGTCGACCAACACATGATTAGCAGCAAGCCAATCGAGACCCAGAATTACATCTAAGTCCTTCAATGGCATACAGATAAAATTTACTCGAAAAGTACGGGCTTCGATTTGCATCGGTAGTTCTCTACACACTGTAGTTGCACGAAAAGTGGAACCAGTTGGAGTGGAAACAATAAGAGCGTTCTCCATTAAACTGATTGGCAGACCAAGCCGTCGCACACAACTTTCCGAAATAAAGGAATGGGTGGCACCTGAATCATAAATTACATCAACCAGATAACCACAGATGAGGCACTTACCCTGTACCAAATTGTCATTCCTCGTAGCTTCTGAAGCATCAAATGCAAATACACGTCCGGTCATGGCGTTCTAGGCATCGTTAGATTGGGCATCATATCTTCCCGATTGTTGGTTCCCTCTACCAGCTCCATTCCGGCCTCTCCTTGAAAAGTTGGAACCCCGGGTCCCAGAAGAGTTAGTTCGGTTATCCGTCCTGCCCTGCTGTTGCCTCTGAGGGTAATCGGGCCTGAGGTGCCCTGGTTGTCCGCACTGGAAACACACAATCTGATTGGCTTGGCAATGTTTGGCAATGTGACCTTCTTGACCACAATTGTAGCAGGTACGATTACCAGAAGGATTACCTGATCGACCAGTGGAACCCCGACCGGAAGAGGATGAGGAGGTAGCAGAAGACTTGCCACCCCAGAAGAATTGACTCATCCTCTTGAAGTTGAATCCTTTTGCCTTCAGCGGCTTTTTATCTCTTGGCTGGGACGTCCTTTGTAACTGCACCTCTTCAGTCAATCTTGCTTTGTTCACCAGGGTTGGGTAGTCCCTAATCTCCATTGGTACGATTACACTACGGAGCTCAATCCGTAGTCCATCTTCGTATTTGGCGCATTTGCTACCTTCAGTCCCCTCTAACGAGAAAGGGTGGTAAAAATCACACAGCTCATCAAACTTGCTGGTGTACTCAGCTACAGACATCCGGTCTTGCTCCAACTTCAGGAATTCCATTTTTTTCCGGATTTTGTAGCTGTCTGGGAAGTATTTAACAAGGAACCTCCTTTGGAAATTTGCCCATACCAACGGCTCATTGGCTGCGTTCATCTGCACCTTCACTCGGGACCACTATACTCTAGCCTCTTCTTTTAGTTGGTAAGTAGCAAATAAAACCTTTTGCTCTTCAGAGCACTCAAAATATTCAAAAACCTGCTCGATATCCCTGATCCAGATGTATGCCCCGTCATAGTCGTGTCCCCCTTTGTAAGTCGGAGGATTCCTTTTCAGGAATTTATCCAGAGTGGGACCGGACTCGGTCCTACTCATCAGCTGAGTAAATCTAGAGAAGAAATCATCTCTTCCCCCAGAACTAGTCTCTCCGGCCATTTAGTAATTCTACAATGAGCAAACACATCACCATTAATAACCAAGATCAGTCAGGGGATCGTAAACTTACCTTATATTCATAGAATACTACGCCAGTGGAGTGCCAAGGGAACGATGCCAGACCACACACAATCTTAATACAACAAAATACAATCAACCTTCATAAAACTATCACAATCACTAGATCGGCCCACACACCGGCTCTAGAAAGAACCGCTCTGATACCAAGTGTAACATCCTAGGTTATTTTTGCATTTATTTTTATTCAAACAATTACCTCTTATGATAAATTTTTCCTTTTCTTGAAAATTAAACGATATTTAGTGAAAAAGCATTTATTTTTACTGACTTATTCAAGTGACAGCAGTCACAGTTAGATTAATTAAATGAGGTCTAGAAAAGAAAAGTAAGTTAATTTAAACACAACGGATGGGAGAAAGAGAAATCAGGGTTTCTCGCTTGAGCGAGGCCCCTACTCGTCTAAGCGAGATTCCGGACTCTCACTTAAACGAGGTTCTATTCGCTTGAGCGAACACCTTTCACACATCGGATTATACAAAACATGCAACCGGACTCCCAAAATTTCACTCTAAAAATGGTTCTGTGAACCCAAAGAGTTACCATAGCTACCATGAAAGCATATGCAAATAACAGTGATATATTTTAAAATATAGGTTCACATCCGATCCGGTCTTAATTAAACACAACTAATAATTATACTAAGAAGTTCTTATACACACATATGACTCTATAGAGAGTCACTCAAAGTCACTCGGACCCTGGCACCGTTCTCCCCCTTGGCGCGACTCCATGGCTCCTTCCCCCTCCCTGTCTCTGGTTACTAAAAAAAAAGGCAAGGGTGAGTGTTTGGCATTGTAATTAATATAGAATGGAACCTAAAAATATACATGCATATTTATACATACACATAAAGCACCACTTGTAAGTAAGCATACCGAAACATAGTGTATTACATACAGTAACTATATTAAACAAACTACACAATTCCATCACATTCATCACGATCACAACTGACTCTCATACAATCTGACTCCTAGTATCCGGATACTAAAGGATTGGCCTTCCGCTGGGGGTCCTACTTGACACCCCGTGAACCCTACTTGGTTCACCGAGTCCTGCTTGACTCTCCACCTCGACCACTGGGTCCTACTTGACCACTGGGTAGCTCAACTGGGCACGAAAACCACGGGAGCCGGAAATGAGGGGCTATCATATACCGTCGGCCATCCCATACCACATAATCATTCAACAGTTTGCCTTTCACATAATAATATCAATTCCTCATCACTCGGGTAGCCTGCTTGCTAACCCGACGTCACATAACGCTGATCACTTAAACATTAGATATCACAAGATCATAACATGATAAACTCCACCACACCCGATCTTCCACTAATTAATGAACCCAGTCACACATGCACAAGCATAAACACACAACTACGTTTAGCAACATTTTCCTTAACCTGTTTATATTACCTCAATGACCTGAATAAGAAGCGAGTCCCATTCTAATTAATTATAACCCAAACACCCCCCTTACTTTGGTTCCACGCTTCGATGATCTGTTCTCTGTGTCAATTCCTTCCTCTGAGCACTGGTTTCACAGTCTCAACTCCGTCACTCAGTCTTCCGTTGCTTAGCCTACTACCTACGGATCATAAAGCACAGCTCGTCACTTCAACGCCCTTAGTTCATGGACTGCATTTGGGCTCACACTCACCAGAGGAGTGGAGAACAGCCACGAATATAGCCATGCATGGCTCTTAACAGCCAAAGAATAAAAGGAATAAGGGAATCACGATTGGAACGGATCAGTAGACTCACCTTGAAGCCTCGATCACAGGAATGGGAATAAATTGAAGTTTAGACACAAATGGAGTCCCTCTCCAGCGCATGCAAATCAGCGTTAAGAGAGGAGAGAAAAACGAAAGAGAAGGAACAGACTAACAGCAAAGGTAACTTGTAAATAATGAAGAGGGAAGGAAGAGAATCTCCTTATATATATGTATAGCTCATGGGCAAGATCGTCTTTTCCTTTATTTTATTTGTATTCTTACTAAATTTAATCAATTTCACTATATTAAACTATTGCATAGTTATCAAATCAATTACACGTATTTATTCCCTCAACGTTTAAGTATTCACAATCCTCTAATACTTCGCAAGAGTATAAGCCCAATATAAATATCGGCCCCCGACGTCCTAACT
Source organism: Clitoria ternatea (assembly GCA_037962975.1). Classification (NCBI taxonomy): domain Eukaryota; kingdom Viridiplantae; phylum Streptophyta; class Magnoliopsida; order Fabales; family Fabaceae; genus Clitoria; species Clitoria ternatea. Next base: position 49,061,574 of record CM075673.1, read on the forward strand.
TAGTGTTCATACCTCAGAAATCCGAGCTACAACCTGAGAGATCGGATACCTCATCCGTGCTCACCTCTTGGTTACCTACATCTGTTGTTTTAGTCATTATGAGGTTAATCCGGGCTATGACTCCGTGTGAAGCGCTCTCCTCACAACGGTTCGGAACAAACCTCCTGGCCCTGTCCGCTCTCCTCTTACACTCCCAATCTTTAACTCCGCCTGACCGCTCTCTTGAGACCGATCTCGACACCGGCTTTCTTATCTCTGGCTAAGACAGAACAAATTTTAAATAAAACTTCTAAAACATTTACTAATCATTTCCCATTTCTTATAATTCTCATTAAAACATCAGGGATGTTACAGGGTGAGTATAACCCAAGACCCTGATGGTTAATCCGGTGCGGACATAATCCAGTTAACATACAATATCACATAAATCATACAATTAGCATATTCACAATTACAACAATTAAGCATGATGTCATGGAATGCATGAGTTGAATTTATTATGATTTATCTTTCATTAAGTCTCATGATGCATGTGGGCCCAATAAATCATTTCTTCATCTCATTCTTTGGAATATCTCCATTCCATTCTAGAGCGATCAGGGTCCGCCCAAGTTCCCATAAGGTACAAATGAAGTCATTGGTTCTCATCATTGATTTATATATTCTTGGAACTTGGATCCCTACGATCATAGTTACACTCCGTCATTTAGTCAAAGTACACTAGAATTGCATCGTCTCACCCGGCTATCAGGCGCGACTCTGATGCCATTGGGTTTCCGTTCCAGTTGTACTCCCAAGATCCTCTTGGGGATCGAACGTGAATGTCCTCCACTGTACCAAGTGTATGCTCTAGATTTTCTTCTTTAGAAAAATATTTTCATGATGCGGAATGCATTCTTTTTGTCTTTTGATTCTTTGGGTATTTATGTGTTTCCAGTCTCATCATGCATATTCATAAGCTCTTGAATCTCATCAATTATTTAGACGTGGTAAGTCATTTTATTGTTGTATTTGAGAAAGTATATCAACTATTTACGGGTTGAAATTATACTTTGTAAAGAGTAAAATAATATATTCCTTATTTGATTACTTATATCTAAAGTAATAATAACAATACTAATTAATAATAGTAAGAATAACAATAATAATAATAATAAGATTCATAATATTAGTAACAATAGTAATAATAATAGAAATAAGAACGATAATAATAAGTGTAATGTCCTAATAATTTAGAAAGAATTAAGAAAGAGTTTCTAAATAAAAATTCAAGTGAAAAGTATGAAAAACAAGGTTTTTCCGAGTAGGACAAGGGTAATTCCGAGTGGAATAAGCATGATTCCGAGTGGAATCATACTGAGAGAGGTTTTCTAAGTGAACTGGTTAAAAATCCAAGTGAAATTGTACTGGAAAACTGTTTTCCGACTGAAACAGGTCTGATTCCGAGTAAAAATAAGTTTGAATCTGAGTAAAAATGATTTTCAGAGTAAAATGGTTTAATTCCGGGTGAAATAGATACTGGAAAGGATTTTTCTAAGTGAAATACCTTACATTCTGAATGAAAATGAATTTCTGAGTGAGATAAAATATGATTCCGAGTGACATCAGTCTGAAAGGAGTTTTCTGAGTAAAAATGTTTGTGAGTCCGAGTGAAAATAAGTCTCTGAGTGAAATAAATTAGGATTCCGAGTGGAATTAGTCTGAAAGGAGCTTTCTGAGTGAAAATAAGATAAATTCTGAGTGAAACATGTTTGAGGAAGAGTTTTCCGAGTAAAATTAAACTGGGAAGATGTTGTCCGAGTGAAAACAGACTGGGAAAAGTTTTCTGATTGAAATAAGGTTGTTTTCCGAGTGAAATTTCTGAAAAGAGTTCTGAGTGAAAATAATTATGTTTTCTAATTGGAATAACTATAATTCCGAGTAAAAATGATTGAGAAGAAGTTTTTCAAGTAAGAGAGGGTTCTGTCAGAAATATATAATGGTTTACCGAATGAAATCATGTAAAAACCGATTGTATTTATATAAAACTGATTGGATTATATAAAACTGATTGGATTTATATAAAACTGGTCAGATTAACGCAAAACCGGTCGGATTAGTGTAAAACTGATCGGATTGATGTAAAACTGATCGGATTGATGTAAAACCAACAGGAGTAAAATAAAACCTAGCTTGTTATCATTTATTTCATCTCCTGTTTATAATTCTTTACTGGAATACACATAAACACACATGATACTTAATATTTTCATAGTTCAGCATCAAACATATTCACTCAATCATCAAAATTTATCATAATCAATACAGATAATCGAACGTATTCATTGAATCATGGATTATACAGCCAATTGAACATGTTTATAGTAATAAAAATGTATATAAACATACATAAAATTAAAGCATGTTATTCAGCAATTCCTGAACCTGTCCTGGAAAGGTAAGGAACAAGGTATCTTAGCCCTTTCCTTCACTCGGTTTTCCCACAGAGCACCCAAGAATATACCCCCTTACCTTAATGGAGTTCTTGGATGAGGAGAAAATGTTCCCTTCACTGTCCTGCTTCAGACCCGAGTGAGAGGGAAAAGAAAAGAGAGAAAGAACTTTGTGCGAAGAAGAAGAAATAGAGAGCGTTTTTTGCTAAGTTCTCTTGGGTCTGAAAGTTTCAGACTTGCAATGAGTTCTGCTGTTGATTTAATAATGAGAAAGGAGACAAGTGGGGGACAACTTTTTGTGAGTGGGCTGTTGGTGGACTGTTAGTGGAGATAATGGAAACTTTTGACTCATTTCACTGTCAGCTTTGCATTAATGGGATTAGTGACATATTAAAATATATAAAATGATCTGAGTGGAGTTAAAAAGTGTTCAGTGTTGGAGGATTTGAAGAGGTCGGTTATGGAGTGAGGTCGGTTTTTAGGTGAGGGACGGTGTGGAGTAAAGAAGTAGAGGACGGTATGTGAGGGATTTGATGGACACCGTCTGTGAAAGAGGTCGGTATTGTGGTGTGGAAGGAAAGGCTGTTGTGTGGCTATGAAGAGGTCGGTTTTAATGAACACCTAGCTCGGAATTCTTCTAAAACTGACTCAACACTTGCTTTCTCACTCGGTAAAATCAATCAGTGCTGACTCCTATCTTACTTGGCCTTTCACTCGGTATTATATCCCAAATCTGAGTTGTTTCTGATGGTTCTCACTCGGTTAATTCATCCTAAACCGTGTCTGCTCGTAGTTAGTCTCACTCGACAATTTCAAACCAATCCGAGTCATCTCAGCAAGTCTCACTCGGAATTGGCTTATATACTTAAGACACTCAGTAAGGTTCTCATCCACAATTAACCAATCTCCACTCGGAACTAGTCCAGTAGAGTATATCTCACTCGGGAAAGGAGTCATACCCATAGACTCACTCGGTTTCTACCATTTTCCACTCGGTTTCCTAATCATACACATACGAAACCATTCGGAATCCTTCCCAAATAATTCAACAACACATTCCAGTTGATAGGAAGCATCAAATCAACATAAACATAAGTATATATGTACTCTTTCACTCGGAATACTGCAATCAGAGAAGTTCCCTTCGGAAAAAGAAGCATTTGGCAAGGTATGACTCGGAAACGAGTCATTCTAGGGTGTTTTGACTCAGAATTTCACCCAGAAGTGGTTCTCTTGAACACACTTCACTCAGAATTGCTTCTCAGGTTAGGACTCCACTCGGTGGTAGCCCTCTCAGTCATGTTTTACTCGAAAAACATGACACTGACTCGGAATTCCATCCTTCACTCGGAATTTATAATTATTCACTCTGAATTCCTCTCTGTTACTCGGAATAGAGCCCTTTTCACTCGAAATTTGCATAATTTCATTAATGGTCTATATAAATTCCATTATTATGCACAAAAATGATATTTCTGAGATACCACAGACCATCAACAGGGTATATATTGACTTATTCTTACTTACAAACCTTCCATAATTCAAAAATTACAAGGGTAAAACTGTTTCTAAAAACAGGGATGTTACATCTTACACATAATGTGAACTTAATTGGGCCAAGAAAACATCATTTGTCAACATGTTATGGTTCAAGTCTATCAACATCACACCATCAAATGGTATTTCAATTCACATATTCATATCATACATTATTGTTTACAAAACAATTACTATAATTCAATCCTCCAAAGAATAAGGTATTGATTACAAAAGGAATTGAGCCATATGCATAATGTCATATACAAAAGCATCAATCATACATAACGTCCACAATGTCATCATGTGTTGGCCAAGGCATTCACTTACGACTATTATACCTTCTTCCAAAACACTTCAAACTTCAAAAGAACACCTCATCTCATATCTATCTTGCCTCATTATGCTTAAAAAAAGGCAACATGGGAGAGTAAGTCATCATATATGAAATAACGAAAATGAAACACTTGTGATTATATACATATGTATACAAATCATCTTATGCTTTGCAACACAAGCATCAAAAGGCATTCTAAACAATCATTCCATGATCATAGACACACATAGCCAACATATACATATATACAATCAATCTTTTCTCCGTACCACCCAATGTGGGTCATAACAATTCACCATAAGTCTTATGGTAGGGTTTTCATCATTATTATTTATTTCACCTTAAGTTTTCACTCTTCCATCAATCAACATCATTCCAATATCTCATTCTCATTCCGACATATCTCAAGGCTATATGCAAATGCTCTTAGGCTAATACATATGCACAAAGGAATATACTCAACAAATTACAACAGTGCACTACAGATTCAATTATGGGAAAATAAACACCAATGTGGGTTTAAGCATTGATATAAAATCATTTCCCTACTGTAGTAGTAAAATGTGTACACGTATATTCATAAATATCAATTTTACTGATACCAAACTGCATCGTGCATCATGCAACACCTGTCATTTTTGCCATGACAGTGGTAAACAATCATCAACAGCAAAATGATGTTGTGGGCCAACCATGAACCATGCCATGGTAGCTGTAATCCAACGGGACCACCGGGGACAACTGCTCCTCAAATAGCCATCCCCACCTATAAAGGTCAACCACATGCAATCACTCATGATTTAGCATGGGTAGCTTCGTGATTCTATCACTGAATCACTAGGGTAAACAAATTGCTCATGCATAGAGCCGCCCTCCCACTGGGCCAACCAGAGAAACACCTAACATTCCATACCAGCAGTTATGCGATATGCCATGAATGTAATGCAGATGCAATACACATGCAATCTATCATCATGCATTCTACCATGCCACTCATCAATCATCAATCATCATCATCACCACTACCACCTTCATTTAGTGGATTTTAAATTACTGAAATTGTAACATCCCAATTTTAAAGTTAAATACCGAATGAAATAAACCATTAAGACCTTGATTTCAAAGTGGGAAGATAATTGTTAATTATAATCAATTTAATTTAAGGAATAATGACAAATTAATTTAGTTGGTAAAAGATGGCTGCTTGTGATTGGTCAGTCACGTGAGTGGACTGCGATTCACGTTTTCCCCATCCCACTTCCTTCTCTTCGCATGCATATACATATACCCTGTATCACCGTGATATTCATCCTTCCTTACTGCTTCATCCTCTCTTTTCTTCTTCTTCGTCTTCGTCCTCTTTTCTTCCCCTATTTTTATTCTTCGTTTCTGGGGATCACGACGACGGTACTAGAGAAAGGTCATAGCCCCTCCGACTGGTGAAGGACGATCACTGAAGCAGAGGAAGAACAACTCCCCATCCCCGAGCCGATTACAGAGTACGACGGTGCGAAGGGGGACTAGACGAGTCAGAAAGGGCGTCAGACCAAATGTCAGAGAACAGAAGAGCTTCTTGAGTTCCTTCGGTAGGTAGGGGGCACTTGCATGTCAAATGCATGGTCCACGAACGGTACCGGATGAATGTACTGCTTTAAGTGTGTGCATGTGTCTGTAACGACTTTGTATTATGCATGATTGTTGATCTTGGACTCCATGTGTATGATAGTAGTATCTTGTTAATAGTTATACAATAATTGCATGCAATCGAGATGGTGGTAATGTAGTCTGTTGGCCTTTCTGATATAGACGAGTGTGATGCACGGTTCTATTACTGTTAATACCGTGAGACATGAATGTGTGGCTGTTAGTTGATTCGTCCGATGTTATTACTCTGAACTATTGATTGCTGTGCATGCTGGTGTGATTGACAAAGTAAATATAGGGACTATATTGAATCGGTTTCTACCTTGGTGGTTACGAAGGAGGTATCGGTTGAGTAACGATGCTTGCTGGTAAAACGCATAAGTTGCATGTGTAGGAATGGGGTGACCCGTGGAAGGTCAAGAGCCCCAAAGGAATGGCTTCCAGCTACAGACCTTGGCTAGATCCTGTGAGAGCTCGTGGTAGCCGTGGGAGCTAGAGATGAGTCTCGAGACGTCAATGGGAGGCCGGTACCACGCGGGAAGAGCTGATGGACGAGCGGCCAGTAAGGGGGAAACTGTAACTGAAAGTCATTACTTAAGTCGGATCCGCAGGCATGCATGTAGATATGATGTTGATTAGGATAGTACGCATGGTATGTGTTGGGTGTTATGAATGAATTCCGAGTGTGCGGATGCATATGTATGTGTGAATAAGGATGAACTTTATGTAGTATGTATGTGAGTGTATGTTATTGATATTATTCTAATTTGCATGGCCTTAGTTTAATCTGAATGCGACCGAGTGAACGTAACTGTGCGTACTGACACTAATACCGAGTCATTGACTGTCATTTTATATGTAAAAGCTCACCCCTACTGTGGCTACATTTTTCAGTGAATATCTCTCGGAATGAAGGATGAAGGAGGAGCTGAGTGCAGAGCGGAGCATCCGAGCGCTGTTGAATATATGTGTATATGTATATACTGTATATAAGATCTTGTTAAGCCTTGGCCGGCTCGTATTTTGGTTTTAGTCCCTTACATTAGAACTTGAACCCTCTTGGGTAGAGAGAACATGATGATGCATTTGTAATTATTTAAATACATCCTTATATATATATTGTGTGTTTATCCTACGCTATGAGTGATGTCCGAGTGATAAATATGGGTGTACGGGTATACTTTCCGAGCGTATGAGGTCGGTGTGACTATGGGTAGAAGCGGAGCTAAGTTGTTGTTGGGAAAAGCGAGATAGGGAGATATTCTGAGTGATGAGGAGTCGGATAGCACCGAGTGAGTGAGGTCATATAGCCTGGAGCGGAAATTGGTTTGAATTCTTTAAGTGATATCTGTGAGGTTTTCCCGAGTGGAGATTAATCAACGATTTCCGACTAAGAATCCGCAGAGTGAGAGTTCACTGACTAGGGAACGACACCTAAGACTCTAAGTGGGCCTATTGTAATAAATTAGTAAGTAGCTAGAGAACCCGAGCGCGCCTTGACTTATTGGGAAAATCAGAGTAGGAATATTATGGTCACCGAGTGAAAAGTGAGTGAAATGTCCCGAGTGGCATGATGGGCATGAAAGTTATTCCGAGTGAGAAGTCTTCATGGATTTTGAGTGAGCGGCTTTGGGGATCATTTTCGGGTTGCCAATATATATATATACATAATCCGATCGAGTGGAGCCACAGAGTGTGATAGGCTGTCTGGATGAAACTAGTATGTATAAGGGTCAATCCGAGTGAATTAAGAAGTGGACCTTCCCGACCGAACCATACGCATGAAATCCAAGTGGGGAAAATACCGAGTGGAGTGACAGGATGCCGAGTGTAGTTTTGCTTAAGCGCTTCCCCTTTCGCCGTGCATTTGCCCATTTCCCCTTGTCTTTTTCCCCTCCTTTTTCCTTGTTGCGCCCGGTTTTGTTATTCGAGCAGATTATGTACGGTTTATTAACTTTAGGATTTGGGAAAAATTTCCCTGTTGGTTTAATTTATTTAATTAAAAATTAGGGTGTTACACAAATATTGTCATTATTTCAAGGTTTTTATGTGGCATATACATCATCGTTATTAATTCAATTTCATCCATTTCCATAATGATATCACAACCATAAATATTAACTTCCAATAATACTCATAAATGTGTTGCAGAACATCTTATCATTATTCTTATCAATAAACAACATAATCATCATCTATGGTGAAATACAAAGTCTCATATATTAGCTTATAGGCATACACATGGCCATACATAACATAACACATACACTTTTACCACGACAACACACCACACATACATTCCAAATGCACCAAACATATTTGCCATCTAATACAATAATTAAGTCATTCATTGCATCATAATACCATAATTAAGCAAGGCAAGTATGATTCATAGCATAACACATCAACCATCAACATTTCTAATTCATGCATTTAGAATATATAACTCTTCTCTTACCTCAAGAGAAGTAATCTGAGCAATTTGATGACCTTACGTCAACGATCGGAATTGATCCTACATTAACACACATTTATATACCATAAATTTCATATTTAGAATTTCCAACATGTCCAATACATGTCATAAACATCATGTCATTCATATATTAGGTTTCGGGAATTCCTTCTCATTAACCAAGATTCTCTAAAATTTAAGGGTTACCAACACACCAACACCTCACCCATCATCCATAATTGGTGTTCAAGGATCCAAAAGAATGTCATTCAATTTCCTTCCTAGACCAATACTATCAAATAAATTCTTATTATCTTTAGCTACTCTTATCAACCAATAATCAATAACAAATCACTCTAAAACTCTATGTTAAACCAACACATTTCCTTAACCTTTTCCAAAAACCCCAAAGGTATCCAACCTAAGGTTTTCACCTAAATATCTTAAGCCACGACTTCCAACCATTTTCATGCATTATTTTAGGCCTTACATTACTCCTAAATTCGTATAGCACATTTGCACCATCAAAACTTAAGTGTCTAACTCTCATAACTTAGGATTTCATATACCTACATGCTCATTTCATCACAACAATGTCCGAACCTCTATTATTAAGCTTCAACAACCTCAAAGTCATCGATATAAGCCATTGAAGAAGATGTGTCTTACCTCTTATTCCAAGCCCTAGCTCTATAACAAAAATGAGAGGGAGAGAAGAGATGACCCAAAGCTAGCTCTAATGTTCAATACATGCCTCACAATCTAATTATTAGTGTTTGATCTTTGTAAAAATGGAAGTAAAAAGAGTATATGGTTATGGAGTAGAAGAGAAGGGAGAAAAAAAGTAAAATATAATTGAGAATGAAAAGGGGAAAAAGGCATTGAATTTGAGAAAGAGAAATAAGAAATGGTTTAATAAAATTGGGTATTACCCAATGGTCATTACAATTACTCCCATAAGCCTTTTTCTAATGATCAAGAGAAGAGAAGGAAAATGTCAAATTAATTATCCTATAATTCAGGATGTCAAATAGTTAATCATCATTGCTTAAATAATTTATTTCCAAAAATTTAGGATGTTACAGAACTGCCATGGACTATGGCTGAGATGTGTCACTGGCCACTTCTTTTCCACTCCTCAGGGTGACAACACTCACATTGCCCTTGGGATTCACAACTGGTTGGGAGGGCAGTGAGCTAAAGCCTTGTTGCTGCATATTATTAAGTGAAGTAGCAAGCTGTCCAATCTGGGTTTATAGGTCCTGAATGGTGACAAATACATTTTGTTGAAACTATAAACTCTGTGTGGCAACCTGGGTCACCAATTCCTCTAAAAATGATCCATTACTTGACTACGCAGGGGGCTACTGCGAAGCCTATTGCTGTGGTTGAGTAGGAGCTTGCTGCTATCTAAAAGGAGGAGAAAGGTACTTTTACTAATGTTGTCGTTATAGTGGTTGATGGTAAGGCTATTAATATGGATACCTCTGCTGCTGGTAATGCTGTTACTGTAGTGCAGGACGTGGGCCATACCTTAGATTAGGATGATTTCTCCACCCTGGATTATAAGTGGAGGAAAATGGGTTATACTATTGCTGAGGAGGATGTATGCCTACAATAACCTGAAATAATAAAGTATCTATTTCTTGTAACTGAGGGCAAGCATCTGTGAAGTGGCTGCCTGCACATATGGCACATGTTTAAGGAAGATGTGGTTGTTGCTGCACTACTTGACCCATAGCTAGTTGCCTTACTAAGGAAGTTAACTCAGCTTATTTTCAAGTCTCTAATTATCTGTTGCAGCAACTATGTTAGTTGTGGCTTCATCTACGGATCTAGCCATACTCCTTGAGCTAAACTGCTGGGAATTCTCTACTATGTTAGAGATCAACTGTCTTGCAGCTGTTGGTGTCTTGTACATCAAAGCTCCTCCAGTGGCTGTATCAATCATACTTCTTTCTGTAGAAAATAGTCCTTCATAAAAGTATTGAATCAATAACTGCTCAGTTATCTAGTGGTTTGGGCAGGTGGCATACATCTTGTTGAATCTCTCCCAATAGTCATATAAAGTCTCTCTTTATAACTACCTAATGCCACTGATATCTTTTTTGGTTGCAGTTGTCCTGAATGCTAGGAAAAACATCTCTAGAAACCTCCTCATCATATCATTCCAAGTGGTGATAGGAGTTGGCTGCAAGTAGAGCCAATCTTTGGCCATGTCATAAAAGGAAAATGGAAAGGCCTTCATTTTCATAAAGTCCTCTGGTACATCAATAGGAAGCATAATAGAGCAAACCACATGGAACTCCATCAAATGCTTATGCGGATCCTCTCCTAACAAGCCATGGAATTTGGGTAGTAAATGTATCAATCCAGACTTCAATTCATAGGCAACTGCTCCTTCCTCTAGTTGCAGAACTTGAATGCACAGTGGTTGGTCGCCAATATTAGAGGCTGCCAACTCCTTGAAAGTTCTCTTAAGCTGATTATTGGCCATATTACTTTTAGTGGTGTGATGTTCTCTCGATCTCTGTCTAAGCCTTCTTTGAGTCCTCTCAATCTCAGGATCTAAAGGATATATAACACCTAGATTAGACCTGGTCATATACAAACAAAAAAAAACACCAAGAACAGTGTGCACTCAAAGAATGCCACAAGGTCAGTTAACAAAGCAGGTACTATAAAAATAAGAGATATCAAGAATGTTAAGGCTTGATAAATCCTATTTTAGAATAAGAAAGCTCCATAAAAAATTTTAGATTTTTTTGGAATTTATTTGATAAGGAAAATAGAAGCCTAAAAACTAAAAAAATAAGTAAATAAATAGGCAAAAATAATTTTTTAGTTTATTCCTTTTTTAAAATTTATAAAATTAATAACTAAACTAAAGATAAGATAAGAAAAACAAAAATAAGATAAGATAAGAAAAACAAGAAATAAGATAAGGAAAACAAAAATAAAATAAGATAAGAAAAAAATAACATAAGAAAAATAAAAATAAGATAAGAAAATATAAGATAAGAAAAACAAAAATCAGATAAGAAAAAAACCAAAAAATCAGGTGAATAGTTCCAATCGCGCAAATATGCAAAATTAGAATTTCTAGCTGTCTTGGCTTTATTTTTCACTCTGTTTTGGGCAACAATCATGCAAGCATATATAGGCGCACATATTCACTAATTACATACAACTAACCACTCAAGCATTCAATCAAACAATTAACGTGTGTGATGAAAACCAATTCAAAACTAATTTGGAAGAGAGAGTGTCTCTTTCTAAATATAGCTTATATTCTCTATCTTCTAAAACATGTTTATCTCCTATTATCTATTGTTGCGACCTGGATCGCGACGGCGCGACCGACCCTCTCGAAAGGATGGAACGAACGAAAAAAAAAACAGGGAGTCGCCACCAACGTTTTTATCCATAGGAAAAACATTAGGAAAAAACTAAGTTCAATAAAGCACTGGTTTAAAAATGAGATTCAAGTTCGGGAGTCGGTTACGAGTAGGGAAGGTATTAGCACCCTACATCGCCTTTCGAAAACAGTACCATGATTGAAAATGCGCAACATAAATAGCCTTACAAAAGATGTTATGTTTCCCCCCTTTATTGTTGTACTTTGTGTAAAAAAAGGAAAGAACAAACTGAACAAACATGAAGTGTAGGTCAATAGGACGTTGCGTCCAAATTAACCTTGGCTTTGGTATAAAACAGGAAAAGGGAAGGATGCTAACAAGACGTCACATCTAAATTAGCTATCCTTTAATCAAAATACAGGATTAGAAACGGGAAGGGGATAAACAGGACGTCTCGTCCCAAGTATCCCGTTCCTTATGAATCGTGGTAATGATCTACCAAAAATAGGGGAAAATCAATAAGACGTCACGTCTAAATTGATTTTCATGGAATTTAATCAAAATGCGGGGTTAGAAACAGGAAGGGGATAAACGGGACGTCTCGTCTCAAGTATCCCGTTCCTTATGAATCGTGGTAATGGTCTACTAAAAATAGGGGAAGATCAACAAGACGTCACGTCTAAATTGATTTTCATGGAAGTGATTAAAAAAGGCAGTTACAAAGCAAACATAAAGAAAATAAAAAATAGGAATAAAATGGGAAAGGTGGGCCCGACAGGATTTAAAGTCCTGTTCCTACGTATTCTTGAGTAGAGCTGTCAAAACGGGCCAACCCGGCCCACACGGGTTGGCCCACCACAGGTTACAAAAATTTACAACCCAACCCAACCCGGCTCGCTTTCTTGGGTGAGCCAGTTTTTTCAACCCAACCCAACCCACCAACCCACCGGGTTGGCTCGCGGGTTGGCTGTAACATCCCGATTTAAGAATTAAAGTACCGAGTGAAATTAAGCCATGGAAATAATTAATTGCCGAATGAAAATAAATCATTAAAATAATAAATTCAAAAGTGGAGAAAAATTATTCATTAATTGACTTAATTAATTTAAGTTAAGGAAACAAAGGCTGATTGAAGGTAATTAATTGTCAAGAGCCGATTGGTTGAGACCGGGTGGGTGTGACGCGTGTGGGAGCTGGTGCTGTGCACGCTTTCCCACCCCACTCTTCCCTTCTTTCCGAGCATGCATATATGGGTACATTATCATTCATCCCCCTTCAAACTTCTCTTCCCCTTGTTTTCTCTTCCCTCTTTCTTCATTCTCCTCTTCTTCTTCTTCCTCCTCTGCGCTCTGTTTCCGTGAGCTCACAGCAATGGCGGCTGAGGATCGGAGTCCTCCTCCCTTACTCAACGAGCCAGTGAGGGTGAGGGTGTGCATTCCCTCTGCATTCAACCCGTCTCCTTCCTTGTTCCTTCATCCCTTCGCCGGCTTCCCTCCTTCTTCCCTCCTTGCTCGAAGCTGCCAAGTCTCAGTGGAGATCTGCGCTGCGATGAGCTTCAAGGTGGTTGGGTGTTCACAGCATCGTGATGGAGCCATTCCAGGGAGCGGGCCGAGAGCTGGGCGTCTTGGGCCTCCCCTGCTCTTGCATGTAGATGCATTGAGAGTGATTCAGTGTTCCTCTGGAACTGGGTGTCAGGTTGGCCGACTGAAAGCTTTAGTCCAGGTAGGGGGAATACCTTACATGTCAAATGCATAGGTTACGAACGGGTTTGGAAGATATTGATAATTGTGGAACTATATTCTGTTGCATGATATACTTGCATGTAGAATATCCGAGTGCATGATAAGTGAGAGTGAGTGTTGCATGTTATCATCATCCTTGAGGATGCATACGTTACCATAGAGCCCGATTGCATGTCATGTTGTGTTGATAGGAATGCTTATTGAATCTGTTCGTGTTTATAGGGATGCATGCGTTGATTAAGTTCTGACACTGTCATAAACCGATTGCATGTTGTGCTATGTTGATTGAAATGCTTGTGTGAAAGGAACGTGTTAAAGTGTTGTTGGTGATTACCGTGTGTTTTACATGACTTGTAAGTTGTTATGAGTCCTGACATTGCTTAAATGCCGATTGCATGTGTGTTGTTGAGTGCTGATAATGCCTAATGCCAATTGCATGAGATGCATGTGCTATTGAGTTCTGAGAATGTATATTACCGACTGCATGTGAAATACGTGTGATTGAATAAGAGGATGTGTGTATGAATTCAATGTTGTGTGATGAATCCGCGTGTGGCGCATGGGATGCGTTTGTGCTGAGAGCACGTAGTGTGGGACACTACCATCAGTTATTCAGCGTGGGATGCTGCAAAATCCTTGAGTGGGACTCAAGGTAGCCCTTGAGTGGGACTCGGGCTGCCTGTGAACACCTCCGTTGGCGCTGAGAGCGCTGGTGTCACCTGTGGGCAAACGGTTGGGTACCTGTAAAACGGCCGAGCAGCTGGGAGCTGATTTGATAGCTGAGAGCTATGTATAAAAAGGCTGAGAGCCTACGTTGCAACGTCTAAACCGATACACACGAATGCGGAACCAAGTGAAATAATATGTGCTTATTAACTGTTGACAATGTTTGGAATTGGTTGTGCATGCGAAGGTGTTAGTGAGATGATGTATGTTTATAACCGAGTGAAATACTCTGTGTGTATTGACTGATTGATATTGTTTAGAATTGATCATGCATGTGATAGTGTTAATGAAAGGATGAATGTGTATATCCGAGTGAAATACTCTGTATATATGTATTGCTGATGCTGACTGAAAATTGACTATGCGTGTGATGATGTTAAGGAGATGATGAATGGATATAACCGAGAGAGTATTCTGTATGTATACGCAACTGATGCTAATTGAAGTTTCTCCATGAATATATGTTAATGTCATTGAAATGTCATGCGTGTATAGCCGAGGAGAACTGTTAGATTCCGACCGGAAAGTGTTGAATACGTGCGTTCTGATTCGTTGGTAATATCATGTTATTGATTGCTGTCATACTAATGTTATTGGCTGTGTATGTGCACCTGGCCGAGTGGCGACTGACGAATTTCGATCGGTAAGTGTTCCATGTGTGTCTTGGTTGATTGATAATGCTTGACCTTACTCGTTGATATGTCTGATTGCATGGATATGTATTTTGCTGTATGATTGTGGGACAGCCTGAGTCGGTATCTATCATTTAATATCTAAGATGCTCACCCCTACACTATTTTTCAGTGTGCAGGTCGTACTCGGAAATGATGATAGGGTTTCAAGTCCGAGTGTGGTGCACTCCGACTGTTGAGCACTTGTATTGCATTATTATGTTTTGTCCGTGTAGCCTTGGCCGGATCTTATGTAAAATGACGATTAAATATATTCATTTATAAAGATTGAATAGTCATTGTGTCACTTGTATGGTATTCGTAAGTATTGGTAAATGCATAATATCAAGATATTAGGTATTCCGAGTGTGTGGTTACATGTCTATGGGTCGGTAGACTGGATTTGTTAGCAGATTTATGTTTCTGTGGTCATGTATTCATATGTATGTGCTTCGTACTGACTCTATGCGTTTTCCGACTGGGAAGTGTTGCTAAATGACTCGAGGGCCCTTGAGGAGTGAAATTACGTTAAGTTAGTGGTTCTGAGTGAAGATTTCTGGGTGGCTTTTCCGAGTGAACATGTTATATGACTCTGAGCAAAAATCATAAGTAAATCCCGAGTGAGGAAGAGTTTGTATTTCCCGAGTGAAAACCTCGAGTGATTCCCTTCTGAGAGAGGAGTTTGAATAGTGGTTTAGAGAGGATTGGATCCTAAGTGTAAGGTATTGGTAATCCGAGTGAAAGAGGTAAAGCCCGAGTGAGGATTGGTATCCCGAGTGGTTGGGTTTTGAATAAGTCCGAGTGGGACTTAACTACCTGATTTCCCGAGTGAAGTGCGAGCATGAGGATTTGCCGAGTGAACCTTTATCCATATCCGATTGAGAAATTACCTTGTACCTGTGTTCGCCCAGCGAATTAGACTTAGCTCCAGCGAGTGTGTGTTTGGAGAGGCCTTTGTGTCGGCATTGCTTAGGCGAAGTCATACCTCGCCCGAGCGACTAGGACGGTTCGCCCAAGCGTGTGGGATCGTGCTGAAGCAAGCAGATGTTAATGTGGAACTCCGCCCGAATATCTCCCTCTTCCATTCTTTCATTATCATGTCTCGCTGGGCGGTGTTGGACCCCTCCTGAGCGAATGGACGTTGTGGTTGGACTCGCCCAGGCGTTGATGTGCTTCGCTGGTCTGGGCGGAGCCAGTTCAAGTTTTATTCCTTCCACTGGCAGCTACACATGAGTGTATTCTTTTATTTTCCCTTGCCTCCCTTCCCTTATTTCCTTGTGCCCGGTTCTTCTTGGTTTGTTTCTGGGAACCGAGCGATGGGAGTACTGATTGGGTTGGTTTAAGCTGTTGTGCTCCGCTGACTACCGATTGGGTGCTTGTCCTTCCTTGCCTTCCGTCCCATTGCTATCCGGTTGTCTTACGGTCTATTTGGTTTACTTAATTTGGGAAAAATTTTTCCCTGTTTTTGGGGTTTATTTATTTATTAAAAATTAGGGTGTTACATTGGCCCACCTGTTTTAAAAAATAAAAATTGATTAAAAAAACAAGAAAATGCCCAAAAAAATATTTTCCTCACATTTCAATACCAATTGGGGCCGTGAGAAATTAGGGCCAGCACTTTGTGAGAAATGAAAGGGTCACATAAGACCCTGTTATTGAATCTGAAATATGTGTGCCAATGTACCCCGCATGGTCTTTTTTTTTTTAAATTTTTGTTCATTAACCCATGGGCCAACCCGGCTCACCACGGGTTCAAACCACCGTGAGCCGGGTTGAGTGGGCTGGGTCAGAAAAAGCTTTGCCTTAAAAATGAGCCATTTTTTTTCAACCCAACCTACCCAAAACCCACTCTGAGCCGGGTTGGCTCGTGGGTTGGAACCCATTTTGACGCCTCTATTCTTGAGTTACCAAGAAATCAGGGTTACGTAGTTCTTGATGATGTTTTTTTAGGCTAGTTCAAATGTGAAACACTCATTTTTTGTTATTATTTATTATGAATCTGAATAAAAGAAAAGAAAACCAGCAGTGAAAACTAATTTAAAATGGGGAATCAGAATCAACGAACAACAAATTCAACGGGAAAACCCCTTTTTTTAGGCTAGTTCAAATGTGAAACACTCATTTTTTATTTATTATGAATCTGGGTGAAGGAAAAAGAAAATCAGCAGCAAAAAAGACTAATTTAAAATGGGGAATCAGAATCAACAAAAAGAAGCAAATTCAACAGGGAAATGGATAACGAATAGTAAGAATAAGGAACGAGAATGGGACCGATATGGCGAGAGTGCTGATCCGGTGTTGGATTCGGACACTGGAGACTGAAATAAAGATGAATGTGACCGGTGTGGCTAATGTGCTGAGCCGGTGTTGGATTTGAACACTGGAAACCGAAGTGAGGAAGAGTGTGACCGGTGTGAAGGCTTGGTGCAGGGACGGTGTGAAGGCTTGGTGTAGGGACGGTGTAAAGGCTTGATGAAGGGACGGTGTGAAGGCTTGATGAGAACGAGATTCTGCCTTCGGACACCGGGGGAAACTTCAAGCTTTTTAGGACAAAAGGATTATGTGGAGATCGGAGCGACTTACAGGGGAGTGTGGGCAGAAAGACGTTTCAAGAGAGCCAAAATTCCAACCAAAAATTCCAACCAAAAATCCAACCAAAAATCCCACCCTTTGTGCCTCTTCAGATGGGGTATTTATAGGGGTTGCCGAGTGCTTGGACAACACAAGCTTTCACTCACAATGGAGGCAGCCTAGCCACTAACAGGTAGTGGGGGGCAGCGGCTGGTGGGGAATTTTTAATTACTCCCACTTCCACCCCCTGTCTGCCATTTCCAGAATTCATGGATTGACTTGGGTGGTGGGATTCCAAGTCATAGTATGGCAATCAGACTCCTCGATTGGTGCCACATTGGACTGATTTTCTTCTTATGGCTCAGATCTCCATCTGTCAACATCCCTTCTCGGTGGAAATTGATCCGATCGAAACAGGTGAAAAGTCCGAGTGTAAAGACCGATCCTCTGACACTCAGTGTGAAGGCTTAAATTCATTCAAGTGACACCGGATCCCTTTTTCGCCTAGGATTACTCCACTCGGAAGTGTTTTGCCCAGAAGTGTCTGCTTGAAAGACTCAATCAGCCTTCCTTCCTTCGAAAGTGACCCACTCGGCACTTTCTTACTCGGAGGTGCCTCATTCAAATACTTCACCCGAACATATCTCCTGCCGAAAGAGCTCCTTCGGAATCAGCCATTTTTGCTGATGCACTTGGGAATTCTTTACTCGAAGTTGTCTCCGTCTGAGAGGTACTCCTATGAAATCAAAGCCTTTCATCGTTTGGAAATACTTCTCTCGGAATTGAACCACTGAAATTCTGGAATTTGGGAGCATATTTCCCCAAAAGGTATTCATTCAATATCTGCCCGGAATTATACACTCAGAAATCTATATTCGAGAAATACTCATTAGAAGTCAAACCCTTTCTTCGCCCGGAAGTAATTCAATCAGAATGGCTCCAATTGGTAATTATCCACTCAGATGCATTCATTTGAAGTTAGGCACCTTTCACTCAGAATGGCTCCAATTGGTAATTATCCACTCGGATGTATTCATCCGAAGTCAAGCATTTATCGTTCAAAATAGCTTCAATCGACATTATCCACTCGGATGCATTCAAACGCCTTTCATTCAGAATGGCTCCAATCGGTAATCATCCACTCGGATGAATTTCCAACTAGAAAAAGTACTCATCCAAAGTCAGAATTTCTTCGCTCGGAAGTACTTTAGTCGGGAGCTCTTCACTCGGATGTGTTTATTTGAAGTCAGACTCGCTTTTCCATTTAGAATGGGTTCAACCAGGAATTCTTCACTCGGATGTATCCCCAACTAGAAAAAGCACTCGTCCAAAGATTCACTTTTCGCTCAGAGGTATTTCCCTCGGAAATAGCTCACTCGGAGACATTCCACTCGGAAATGATTCACTAGGAGACATTCCACTCGGAAATGATTCACTAGGAGACATTCCACTCGGAAATGATTTACTAGGAGACATTCCACTCGGAAATGACTCACTAGGAGACATTCTACTCGGAAATTATCATTCTGACCTATGGAACTTAAGAGACTCTGCCCGAAAGGCATAGTCAGAGCCTCTTTCCATTTGGAAGTAACTCCCTCGGAAGCAGCCCACTCGAAAATGACTCAATCAGAGACATTCCACTCGGCAGCGTCTCACTCGGAGACAACCTACTCGGAAATTATCATTCGGACCTTTGGAACTTGAGTCTCTGCCTGAAAGGTATTCTTTCCTAGTCAGAGCCTTTTCTTCATTCGGAAGTAACTCCCTTGAAAATGCCTCACTCGGAGACATCTCACTCAGCTGCGTCTCACTCGGAAATTATCATTCGGAAACAGACCACTCGGAAATGCCTCACTCGATTTTTTTTTAATCAAATCTTGGGTATTTGGGCCGGACCAAAAGAGGTGTTCATAGATGCCCCTCTTTACTTCTTTTTCACAAGAAAAACATGAAGTTTTCCGTGTTTTTAAAGTGAAAAGGAAGTAAAGATATGAACACCGATGTATGAGTCAGGTGGGACCTCTCGATCGTTATGGCGTCTGACGGTGTTGGCAATCACGAGTCGGTGTGACCTTTTCCTCTTTAAAGACGAGCATTTTCCACATCTGTCTTTCTCTCTTTTTTTTTGTTTTTGTTTTTGTTTTTGTTTTTGTTTTTTGTTTTTTTTTTTTTGAGTTCTGGATTGACCGGGAAAGATTGTCTTTCAGTTAACAGGAGGTGAGAAGAATTGGGGTTGACCCCCGGTAGACTGGAAATGTAAAGGTTGGGGTTGACCCTCGATTGACAGGAAATGTAAAGGTTGGGGTTGACCCTCGGTTGACAGGAAAGGTAAAGGTTGGGGTTGACCCTCGGTTGACAGGAAAGGTAAAGATTGGGGGAGCTAACAGGACGTCTCGTCCGAATTAACTCACTGTTGACAAGAAATGTAAAAGCTGGGGTTGACCCTCGGTTGACAGGAAATGTAAAGGTTGGGGTTGACCCTCGGTTGACAGGAAAGGTAAAGATTGGGGGAGCTAACAGGACGTCTCGTCCGAATTAACTCACTGTTGATAGGAAATGTAAAAGTTGGGGTTGACCCTCGGTTGACAGGAAAGGTAAAGATTGAGGGAGCTAACAGGACGTCTCGTCCGAATTAACTCACTGTTGACAGGAATTGTAAAGGCTGGGGTTGACCCTCGGTTGACAGGAAAGGTAAAGATTAGGGGAGCTAACAGGACGTCTCGTCCGAATTAACTCACTATTGACAGGAAATGTAAAAGCTGGGGTTGACCCTCGGTTGACAGGAAATGTAAAGGTTGGGGTTGACCCTCGGTTGACAGGAAAGGTAAAGATTGTGGGAGCTAACAGGACGTCTCGTCCGAATTAACTCACTGTTGACAAGAAATGTAAAAGTTGGGGTTAACCCTCGGTTGACAGGAAAGGTAAAGATTGGGGGAGCTAACAGGACGTCTCGTCCAAATTAACTCACTATTGACAGGAAATGTAAAAGTTGGGGTTGACCCTCGGTTGACAGGAAAGGTAAAGATTGGGGGAGCTAACAGGACGTCTCGTCCGAATTAACTCACTGTTGACAGGAATTGTAAAGGCTGGGGTTGACCCTCGGTTGACAGTAAAGGTAAAGATTGGGGGAGCTAACAAGACGTCTCGTCCGAATTAACTCACTCTTGACAGGAAATGTAAAAGCTGGGGTTGACCCTCGGTTGACAGGAAATGTAAAGGTTGGGGTTGACCCTCGGTTGACAGGAAAGGTAAAGATTGGGGGAGCTAACAGGACGTCTCGTCCGAATTAACTCACTGTTGACAGGAAATGTAAAAGTTGGGGTTGACCCTCGGTTGACAAGAAAGGTAAAGATTGGGGGAGCTAACAGGACGTCTCTTCCGAATTAACTCACTGTTGACAGGAATTGTAAAGGCTGGGGTTGACCCTCAGTTGACAGGAAATGTAAAGGTTGGGAGATCTGAGGATTAACAGGACGTCACATCCTGATTAACCTGGACCCAAAGGCTCGGGGTGATGCCCCGGTCTAACATGACTGACGGTTCTTGGGGAACTGCCCCTTGAATGAAAGAGAATGAACCTGGGGGATACCCCGGTTTGACATGACTGAAGGTTGTTGGGGAACTGCCCCTTGATTGAGAGAGAATAGATCTGGGGGATGCCCCGGTTTGACATGACTGAAGGTTGTTGGGGAACTGCCCCTTGACTGAAAAAGAATAGATCTGGGGTGATGCCCCAGTTTGAGATGGTTTGAAGGAATCTTGGGGAACTGCCTCTTGACTGGAAGAGAATAAACCTGGGGTGATGCCCCAGTTTGACATGATTTGTAGGAATCTTGGGGAACTGCCCCTTGACTGAAAGAGAATAGATCTGGGGTGATGCCCCAGTTTGACATGATTTAAAGGAATCTTGGGGAGCTGCCCCTTGACTGAAAGAGAATAGATCTGGGGTGATGCCCCAGTTTGATGTGTTTTGAAGGAATCTTAGGGGGACTGCTCCTTGACTGGAACAAAAGAGATCTAGGGAGATGCCCCAATTTGAGACGGTTTAGGAAGTGTAATTCTACTGGGGAAGGATTTGGTGATTCGGGGTACTATCTCTTTGGGTGAAAGATAATAAACCTAGGGTGATGCCCCAGTTTGAACTATCTGCCTCGGAACCTTGGGGGACTGACCCTTGAGTGAGAAGAAATGAACCTGGGGTGATGCCCCAGTTTGAATTGTTTGGGAAGTGTAGTTCCACTGGGGAAGGATTTGGTTAGCATCTGTCCGGTAACCTTCATGGTTCCACCGGGGGAAGTATTTGGTGATTTGGGGTACCGTCCTTTAATCGGAAAGAGAAATTTAGGGTCCACTGGGAATGTGCCATGGGTTTGCTTGGTTTGGTAATGATTGAGAAAAGTGTACTGAGGTTTATTAGGGAATGTATGGCAGGCCCGCTGGAGGAGAAAAATCTGGGGTTGTCCCAGTTTGAGACATTTAATGAGGGTAACTCCACTGAGGAAAGTGTTTTCCTATTGGGGAAGGAAGGCGTGGCTAGCCTTTGATCACTGTGGTTCTGTTGGAAAGGTGATTCCACTAAGGATAACTTAACTTTCCCAGATCTGATTAGGAAGTACTCTAGTTATAGGAGCTAAGTCCATTTTGTGGTCCTCCTAAGGAGGAACCCTCAGTCGGGATCCCCCTCGGGGATGAATGGTGAGTCTGCTGGGGAGAGTTTTGGGCGATTCGGGGTACTGCCCCTTGACTGGGAGAGAAAAGGAACTGAGGGAACTGTCCCAATTTGGGAAATTCGGCTGAAGGAGTTAGGGGTATTGCCCTTTGAACGAAAGAAGGGTCTGGGGTGATACCCCAATTTTGGAAAAATTGAAAGATTTTAAGGTACTACTCCTTGATAGAGAGAGTAGACCTGGGGCGATGCCCCAGTTAGGAGATTGAAGAAGCTAGGGGTGCTCCCCTTTGACAGAGAGAGGCCTGGGGTGATGCCCTAGTTCAAACTTTTTTGGGAGCGAGGGGTACTACCCTTGGGTTGACAAAGAAATCTGGGTGATGCCCCAGTTTGAGTTGCTTGGAAATTCAGGGTATAGCCCCTTGAATGGAAGAGAAATCTGGGGAGATGTCCCAGTTTGGAAGATCGGGAGGACTTCGGGGGATTGCCCTTTGACTGAAAAGATCTGGGGTGATGCCCCAGTTAGGGAGAGGAATGATAGACTTGGGGGTAAAATCCTAGGTTTGAAAGATTTGGGGGTTAACAGGACGTCTCGTCCAAATTAACCCGTACTTGGTGTCGCTGCCGGGGAACGGGAGACACTAGACTATTGGAATATACCAAGTTGATTTTTGGAAATGTGACCCCTAATATGCCTAATGAACGAGACAGAAACCTTGAGAAGATGTCAGCTCTGACTATGAGGTATTAATGTAAAACTCAAAGCACAATGGAAACTTAGAAAGGCATCGTGTTCGGCCACAGAAAGGTGTTCTGTCCAATGATTTGGGTGGGTTATGAGAAGAAACTCGAGGAGAACCGGCTTCAATGAGTGAGGATGAGAGTGAGTCTTGGAGACTAATGGATATTCCTTGGAAAGTGCCAGTTGGCGGTTGAGACTTGACACATCTACTTGTTGTGACATCCTGCAAGAAAGGTTAGTGGTGCAAAATAAATTAGAACTTGAAAAGACTTCCGCAAAACACAATCCTTAGAGATTCAAGGTGACTCGTGACCGAAGCAGAGCAGATGAAGCAACCTTAGCTTTGGAAATGTGTCAGGCCCAGTCTTCATAATGATTGCTTGAGGCGAGATCAAGTAACAAGAACATCTTGTCCTCACGACTTTAAATTTTCATTACCTTCTCAATTTTATATATTAAAGGAAAACATATGTCTTATCAAATTAGGGAAAATCACAATACGAACGCATATCAAAAGAGGTGAGATTGTATTTACAAGCTGAGCGGGGGTGGGAAAAGGGTGGCCAGAGAAGTAAGTGGAGTCGCATGGGAAATATTGATAATTGGGTAGAATAGGAATGATTTCACAAATCCTGCTGAGAACAAGGTGTATCTCAATCCCACATCATGACTTTGAATTCACCATTTGACTCTGCTTCTGAAAAGGTAGTCGGACTACGATCCTTATGCCTTAACTTGGAATCAGATCATTCACATAAGAATCTTTAAATTACTCTACCAAAATCTTGATCCAATTTATTGCCTGAGCTGCCTATTCAGGTTTTCAGCTTACCAGGTCGCTCTAACTTTTTCCTAGGCTGCCTTTCCAGGTTTTCAGCCTAGCGAGCTTCTTTCTCCTTATGACGTGTTTCACTTTTTTTTTGTTCTTTTCTCTCTTTTTTTTTCAAGGTTGCGTCCTTCACAACAAAGGTTTAAGCTGATTGACAATGAGCTTATTTGATCTCTCTTGATTTAGTCTTATCCTGTGAGGAAATAGATGTTATTTCAAATAGGAAAGTTTTCTCCAACACCATGTATCCAACGGAACAGGGGTGAGCCCTTTTCGGCACCAATGAGGGGGCTCATTCTGAGTCTTTATCCTTTTGTTCATTCTCTTTTTATTGTTTTCTTCTTCTTTATTTTTTCTTCTTTTTTTTGTTTTTTTTTTTGTTCTCTTTTTTTTGAATGACCCCCTTGGTACCTTCGTTATGATCTAGTCATTTTACTCATATCCTTAGCCAATGTGGCAAAGAACTATGATATTAATGGTATCGCATAGACTATTCCCTTGGTTACACTGGTATGAAAGGAATATCATATTTTTTTGTCACGTTCTTAGCTTGATAACATTTATGCCCCCATGTGGAAAAGTGATGGTTTGATCTATGAATCAGCTCGCCCCAATTGGTATATGCGTAGGGCGCCAACCTTGACTCCTTTTTTTCTTTTTCCCTTTTTTCTCTTTTTTTTAGTCCTTGGGAAAGTATTTCTTGACCATGTCTACGTTTATGGGCCCTAGCAAGCCTTTGCCATCCATATTGGTCAATACTAACACCTCCTTGAGAGGTGGATATGCCATTATTCATTATGGAGTTCGACACTATCTTTATCCACGCAAACTTTTACTTCACCAGGTTGAGCTACCATCACACTGTAACGTCTTCTAAGGCGATTTGATCGATTTTCCCAGTTGTTCGTGGACCCTCTTCACTCCTTGTGCTGACCTTGTTGAACGCTTCTGGATAAAGCTAGATACCCCTTATTTGAACATCTTGGTTAATTCGACCAAGGAACTTTTTGTCTTTGCTACCCTCTTCGTCAGCATGATCAAACAAGCGGTCAAAGTTATGAAATAGGATTATGATCTCATTGTTCTCAGAAGGATTATTTATTGATGAATGTTTTTTCTTTTTTTTTGTTTTTTTTTAGTGTATGACGGCAAAGAGAAGGAGGGAAAATAAAAGAGAGCCAATGGATAAAGGGAATGTTAAAACAAATAAGGGAAGCAAACGGAAACATTTTGAAATTTGATACGCATTCATTGAGAAAAACCTGAAATGATAAAAATATGCTTTTGCCCTTATTACATAAAATATCCCAATGCCTTAGGCATAGCGTTTGGGTTGAAAAGTCATAAAAAACAAAAGTTTAAAGTCGTAAAGAGCTAGGTGGTCTCTTGGTCATGAACCTCTTCACTTGGCGTGCAAATCACAAAGCTTCCATCCTCTCCATGCCTCCAGCCTCTCCTTATCATACTAATCCAGGATTCTCATGATTAGACCTGGGGTTTATGATTATATTGGGACTCCCTTCCTGGAAATCCAGCCACTTGGCTTTAATTAGATCCCTCACTTTGAATTTTAAGGCATAACAATCTTCAGTAGAGTGTGTTGGGGCTCCAGCATGGTAATCACATTGGGTATTAGGATTATAACCTTTGGGGTAAGGAGGAACCATCGGTTTTAACGGACAGGGTACTGCAAGGGAACTACGGATAAGGTGAGGTAAAAGTTCTATGTAGGTTATGGGAATGGGGTCGAACCGGACCGGTGTTCGACTATCAGTGGGTTTTATTGTGCTTCGGTCTGGATTAAGTGGTTGAGTTTGCCCTAGTGGGGGACAGTAAGGCTGTGGAAGAGAGGGTTTAATAGCAGGCAAATGAGAATGAGAAGGTGTTTGAGGGATATATGGACGAAAGTAGAGCTGGAATGGGAAAAGATTGGAAGCCTGGCCAGGGGTGGTGGCGGCCATGTAAGGTGTAGGGAGATTGGCAGGTTGAAAGGAAGTATCAGTCATTAGTCTGGGTTGGGCCCTTTTTTGGTTATAGGAAGTGGAATTAGCATCTCCTTTTCTTTTCCCTTTATTTCCCGATACAGACATTCTTGTGATAGGTGCCCCAGGCGACTGGGAGGATAGTGAAATATGAGGGTTCATTGTTTGTAAATCATGATCCTCTTGCTGGTTATAGAACGGGGAAGAGTATTCTGAGGGTACTGTATAGGGCAGGTTGTTGTTTGAGCCCATGAAGGCGTGTTGTGGTGCATAAGACATGCCATAGGTCGGCTGAGGGTCAATGATGGGGTCGGTTCTGTTAATAGTAATGGGAGGTGTCATGGAAGAGGGAATTTGCATTTTTGTCAATCCAGGAGGATGGAGTGGGGTGGTTGGTAAATGTTGGTCATTCTTGACACCCGCAAAGGGTTCCCCCTCTATGATTTTCTTTTCTAAAAGTCTGGTCATCTCTGCCACCTGCTCCTTTAGCTGGTTAACTTCACTCCTGAGGTTTTCAATTTCTTGCTTTCTTTCAGCCATGAGTCTCCTTTGAAAGTCTAGTAAGGGTGTCTTTCGGTGTCTTTGAAGAAAAACAAAAAGTGTCAGGTGGAAACAGAAGGAAGTAGAATGTCGTGGGAAGCAATCACAGGCCTTGACGAGTATCCTTTGACCATTCTTTAGAACTTATCGTTCAAAAGTACTAGGCGTGGTAAACCTAGAAATTAATACGGGATAGTTATGGAGACAGAAGAAATCCTTCATTCTGAGGTGAGAGCCTCAAGCTCAAACATTTTCTTCGGGCAACTACATCCCTCATTTCTTGAGTTCAATCCCATGTTAACTTCCATAGATACTCAAAGGGTATTCGTTAAGTTCTGAAAAGCCTCCCACAAAAATAAGGATAAGGAAAAGAAATTAGTTGTTACCATGTTTTGGAACCGGTACTTCCCCGTTGATTTAACATAAAGCAATTTTTCTTGGGGAAACAGCGATTACCAAGGGTCCAAGTCGCAATAGTCATAAGTTTTCTAATCGTCATCGACGCCCCTGTTGGAGCGGAAACAAAATTATTTTTTGACGATTAGGAAAATCTATGACTCGGGACTCAGAAGTACACGACCAAAAGAGGATTATCTATTCACCCGAAGAATACTGTGTTCCAAAACGAGTCATTATTTCAAAAACTAAGCAAATCTGCGGGTGGTAGATAATTCATTTTTTTTGGATAAAAGGGAAAGCAAAAATGACGTAAGGTAAAGTAAAGTTTGCCATTTGTGGCCTAGGTCGGGTTTTGTTGAAAGTCTTTTCTAGGCCCTATGGCTTGTCTAAAAGTGACTCTCCACGCCGGGTGGCTTATACTAGACATCTAGAAGGTCACCTAAGCCAAGATCCTACCCATGACAGGGACGCAAACAGTGGGAAATCCACTAGGTGCGTATATCATGAGAGGTCAAACTCTGGTCATGAACACCGGATAGGAAGTACATCCCATACGATTCCGTTACCAACCCCTCCTAACTTAAGCTTCATTTGGGGCCCGGGTATAGGGCGCCACTCATAGGTGTGTGCAAGTAATTGTGAGTGTGGTGTGTGGAAGGGCATTCAATACCTTTTACCTTACCCCATTCTGCACAAAGAACAAACACAGAACAAATATACAAAGTCGTCTACCCTAGGGTTCAATGATTACAGAAAAGTAATATGGTCCCCTACCCTAGGGTTCAATAAACATACAGACATTGACGACAGAACAAATAACAAGATACGATTGGAAATAATAACAAACATTTACAACAGCTAACAAAGAACAACATACATTTACGACAATTAACAAAAAATAACAAGGGAAGAAATCAAGGCGAACGAAGGCTATATATGAAAACATGTATTTTTTAATCAAATTGGCCTGACTCTCTTAAGTGTCCCAGTGGAGTCGCCATCTGTCGCGACCTGGATCGCGACGGCGCGGCCGACCCTCTCGAAAGGATGGAACGAACGAAAAAAAAATAGGGAGTCGCCACCAACGTTTTTATCCATAGGAAAAACATTGGAAAAAGCTAAGTTTAGTAAAGCACTGGTTTAAAAATGAGATTCAAGTTCGGGAGTCGGTTACGAGTAGGGAAGGTATTAGCACCCTACATCGCCTGTCGAAAACAGTGCCAAGATTGAAAATGTGCAACATAAATAGCCTTACAAAAGATGTTATGTTTCCCCCTTTTATTGTTGTACTTTGTGTAAAAAAACAGAAAGAACAAACTGAACAAACATGAAGTGTAGGTCAACAGGACGTCGCGTCCAAATTAACCTTGGCTTTGGTATAAAACAGGAAAAGGGAAGGATGCTAACAAGACGTCGCGTCTAAATTAGTTATACTTTAATCAAAATACAAGATTAGAAACAGGAAGGGGATAAACGGGACGTCTCGTCCCAAGTATCCCGTTCCTTATGAATCGTGGTGATGATCTACCAAAAATAGGGGAAAATCAACAAGACGTCACATCTAAATTGATTTTCATGGAATTTAATCAAAATACGGGGTTAGAAACGGGAAGGGGATAAACGGGACGTCTCGTCTCAAGTATCCCGTTCCTTATGAATCGTGGTGATGGTCTACTGAAAATAGGGTGATCTGTCCTGAACCGGGGTCTAGAGATCCGGTGTCAAGTCAATCATAAATAGTATGAAGATTCAGTGCAGAAGACCGGATGTATGAGTATCCGGTGTAAATATCCGTTGTCCTTGTATAAGGAGGGCAGATTGGGCGTTCTGGAGGTCCTTCACACCAGCCTAACGCGTTGGTGTGGGCGAAAGGTGGTGTCACCTGTAAAGATTCTCCGACGCTCAAGTCAGTGATAATATTCCAAGTGAGGAATGTTTTTTAGAGAGTAATCGTAAGTAGATTTAGTCAAAAAGATCCCTCCCCTCATTGATGAAGAGAGTTCATATACCTGATTGGCTCGAAATACGAGGACATATTAGTGGGGAACCACTAACTTCCAATAGCACTATATATTATTATTTTATTATGCACTTGCCAGCATGATTGGGTCAAGTGGCTATATTATATTGAGCGTAGAGTGTATAGACTAGAATCAGGGGACAAGTTGATCATTCCCGTGAGCAGACTTTGGCTCGTAGTGCAGGGAATTATTGATCGGTCCCTGTAGCAATGCCTTTTGTCTTCTGCATAGTGACATGTGAGTTATCCGGTGTCATGGTGTTATCCTGGACAACCGGTATAGGGAGAGCGCCTGATACGGAATTAGAGTCCGGATGTATACCGATGACACCGGTCACACACTGGCGAATTGACAAAGACGTTGAAATATGTCTTGTAGGACGGATACCGGTATTGAGACCGGATCATATGTCCCCTAGCTTGTGTGAGGGACTGAGTAGTTGTTCACATAAGCTATTCAACCTGCGAGAGGTCTGAATATCGGTATACTTATGCGCATAATAGTTTCTTCACATGTACTATCATATTGCAAAGAACCGTTCTTTAATCGAAAGATCCGACGTCTTGATGTCGTCGCAATGGATTCGGACAAAGATTTGCTGTATGAGAATTTCAAGAGTTTGTTGGAATTGAAGACTCTTGAAGTTCGCGTAACGGCTGTAAAGCGTGAATTGCATCGCATAATTAGACATTAAATGCTTTTAATCACGTGGGCGAGCAATTATTGCGTCTGAGATGGAAATCTCAATAACCGTCGTTTAGGGCTTAATAGGCCTACAATTTTTTGAGATTTCTGGGCCCAGCGAATAGGCCCTTCATCGAATTGATATTGTTTATGAATTTGGAACGACTGTGTCGTTTCACTTGTGAACCAACGCGTTTAGTCGTGGACGACACAACCTCAAGAGTTGGTAACCGAACCCTTTCGTTTCCTATTAAAGAAACACTTAGTAGATTCTGGGTTCCACTCATTTCTAATTTCTTAGCAAAACTCTGCAAAAATTTTGCAAGGACGTTTGTCGCTTGTTCTACGAAGCTTTTCTCAGTTTTCATCCTCCTCATCATCTGAGGTAACTACTTTTCTTTCCCCTGTTACTTTCGTCTTGTTTTGCTCTGCTGTTTTTGCTCGAAAAGAATGTACTTTATTTAGGGGGAGATTAACTTCTCGCAACCCTAATTGTCATGGGGGAAGAATCCTTGTGATTCTTCCGAGGGCTGAGTCATGTCGCTCAGAAAGGGGATCTTACTCACTATGGAAAGTGACTTTTCCCTTCTCAGAGTCGTCCTCTGATTGTAGTCGCTCTGAAAAGTGAAATGAGTAATGATTGTCACCCTTCTGACGATGTGACTTTTTATCGTAGATTAGAGATTTTGGTCTAGGCGACTCAAATGGCGACTGGAGAAGGAACCTCCGGAGATCACACCATTCTGAAGACAGCAGAAGGTCTCTACAACGTTGCTATCTCTAGGCTGAACTGGGAAGAACTTTAGGCTAAGTGGCCTTTCTGTTGGGTAGCTGGTGAGTTTAAAAACTTGGCTTCCCATCATGCAAATGAGGATGGTTCTCGAACTCAACCAAGGTTCACACTTCATGGAGAGGAAGAAATGAAAAAGTGGTTCAGGGTGTTTGCACCACTCCCTACAGAACGGATATGCCACGTCGTGCCGAATGACCGTTCCGTATACATGCATGATTTCGTATTTCATTACCTCGGAGTTTGTTTTCCCCTATCCGAGCTTCAGATGGGTGTGTTAAAGTTCTTAAATTGCGCACCCTCTCAACTTCATCCTAACGGTTGGGGCCTCATCCGTGCTTTGGAAGTTCTGGGCGATTATTTCAACTTTACACCCACTGTAGCGATGCTATTCTATTACACTCAAGTAGTTCGGAGGGCTAACAAGCAGGGCGGTGTTGGTCTAGTAACACTCCGGACCCTATGTTCCTTTGTGAACTTCGAATCCTACACCGATTCGGCTAAAGTTGATGGAAAATCATTCAAATCCTTCTTTACCCGGATATCTGTTAAGAAGAAGAAACCCGTCTTTTGGAGGGATGAAGAGGGTCTTAATAAATTTCCTCTGAGTTGGACTCATAAGCATTTTCTTTTAAACTCCCAAGCATATTATGCTGATCAATCCGAGCTATCCCCTGAATCGTCGAAAGTGTTGTTCACACTTGAAGCACACACTACACGTTCTAAAGTATTTTCGTGTAGGCGTCTTTTAAGTAGTTCAAGCGGAGTCCGGGATGAATATCTACGTAATTCTCGTTTTATTTCTCTTTTTCTCCTTTGTCAAATGTGTCAAGTATTTCGTAGTTGCTAATATCTTGTGTTTGTGCATGCAGGTGAAATAGAGCAGGCATCTCCGGAGATGAATAAGTTGAAGGGGTTTAAAGCGGCAGGTAAATCCGTAGCTCGTGAGAATGAAATTCAGGCTAAGACTTCTGTAAAGGATCGTCCTGAATTGATTATTCTGACCTCGGATGTAGAAGGGGAGATTCCACTGGTCGAGGGCGGCTCGACTGGTGTTGGCGCAACTACGAGTCAGCCCCAAATAACCGAGAGGAGGAGAAAGATCAAGAATGATTCTTCCGGAGGACCGTCGAAGAAACATAAACCTTTGAGGAGTCCAAAAAAGGGAAGGGCTTCAGAAGGTAAGGCTGTAGAGACCTCGGATGCAGCTGATGTTTCTTCCGGACTCCATAAGGGCATTCCTGCCAGGGTTTCTGGATCTAGTCTGATCTCCTACCCAACAACTTCATTCCTTACCCCCTTCCTCTCATATCGGGGAACAACTCCAGCGATTCTTCCTCAGCCGCTGTATGAACTTCGGCCCACGCTTAAAACTAAAGAAATCAAGGAGGCGTGTGAGGCCAGAAAATGGCAGTTAGCAGAACTGACTGGGATGCTTCACTCATTCAGTTTGTTAGCCGACGATGTTGACAAGGTTGATGAGCTGAGTGACAAAATAGAACAGCTCAACCTCTCATCGGGGAAGGACAAAGCCACTCTAAAATTAATGGAAGACCGCCTTGCCAAGTCTAAAGAGTTC
Source organism: Clitoria ternatea (assembly GCA_037962975.1). Taxonomy (NCBI): domain Eukaryota; kingdom Viridiplantae; phylum Streptophyta; class Magnoliopsida; order Fabales; family Fabaceae; genus Clitoria; species Clitoria ternatea. Next base: position 49,093,282 of record CM075673.1, read on the forward strand.
GGGGATATTATGAATAAGGAGAACCTTAAGCTTAAAGGCATGCTCAAAGACTTGGAGGATAAACTGGCGGAGAGGGAGGAAATGCTTGATAAATCAAAGGAAGAACTCCGTAGCAGCCAGGCTAAGCAAGTTGAGCTCGAAGATAAAAGCAAAGCTGCTGCGGAGGATTACTTTAAACAAGCCGAGGAGTGGTCCCAAAAGGAGAAGAAGTTCCTCTTTGAGATCGAGGGACTGAAGGCTGGGAGCACGGAATCTGAAGGATCGAGTGGGGAACTATCGAGGTTGCGGGAGGAATTGGCTGTAGCAAAAGCTGAGAAGCAGGAAGCTATTGACATATGCACTCAGGCGGTTGAAGAATCCTTCGGCCTGGCTATATGCCAAGTTTTCTACCGTAACCCCACTGCGAAACTTAGCCTCTATGGTATGGATCCGTTCTATGAATTCCATGGAGGAAGGTTAGTCACAGTGATTGATGGTCGACATGAAGATCCTCCGAAGTCCTTGTACGGTTTGCCTCCCCTTCCTGAGGGCCAAAGTATGGGACCGGATTTCGTCTTTCCTACGTCTGAGGTTGCCTCATCTACAGAAGGTACTGAGGCTCCCGAGGGGAAGATTCTTGAGGAAATCCCAAAGGAAGGGACACAAGAGCTTGGAGCAGGGGAAGCACAGAAAGATACTGAAGAGCAAATTCCCCCTCCGTAGTCTTGATTTTGTTTATATATAAAGTTGTGTACCGGGATCAACTCCGATTTTGAACAGTTACATGTAATTTTGCTTTTTCTTTTCCTTCTCTGTGAATGAATAAAATTCTATTCAGATATTTGTCTTGGATGTATATATTGTCTCAGTACCTGATAGTCCGTTCTGTATGACTAACCATTGAGGTCGAATCGAAATAATTACCTCAGAAAATTAGGTAATTTTAGAATAGAAAGACATATACATGAATACTGTCCCCAAGTATAGGCATGTTAAGGAATAGGTACCTGTTGTAGGGCGTCATCCTTAATTCTTTTGGGGAGAAAAGGAGTCGATCCGTTGTTCTCAGAAGCGATGTCACAAGACGGATGACTAATATTAATTTCTGTTATTCTCACAGGACGATTCACAGAGTAAACCCGTTGTTCAATGTGAGAGTATTGTTCTGAGCTCAAGGAACTGAACAGATACACAAAGATGATGGTTGATTGATGGGAATTTGTTCACGCCAGAAGTTACATCATCAAATCACGGATTAGGTGATTGAGATCATCCGTCCTGGGAACATATGTTACACCAAGAGTTACATCATCGAATCACAGAATAGGTGATTGAGATCATCCGTCCTGGGGGAATGCTTCTCAATCGTAGGAGTACGGATTGGGAGGAATCCGAATCCGGTATCGAAATAAGATTATCACTCTACTAGCCCCCTAGCTTGTGTGAGGGATTAGTAGATTTGCTCATATAAGCTGTATCGATTATGATATGTCTGGATACCGGTTCGTCTGTTAGAGGAGTATTTATCTAACACGTGGTAGATTTCGAAATTGTGCTATCGTGTAAATGTCCGTTCTTGGAAAAAGATTCCGTTGTGATGGAATTCTTTAGGAAGGATTATGGACAGATTCTCTGCGAGAATCCCAAAAGTGTTTGAAACTCGCAACCTTTGGTATTCGAGCAACAGTTGTAATATCTCCCATGATTGGACATTTAATGCCCTTAATCACGTGGGTGAGCCATTATTGCGTTAAATGCGCATGTCTTTATAACCGTCACACGGAAGCTTGGTGGGCCTAAAATTTGAATTTAATAGGCCCATTTAGAAGGCCCTGTAACGAATCGATGGCATTTTCGCGCCTATGGATTCAAAACGACTATTTTGATCCACCAAAAGGGAGAGTCATTTGAGAGTAAACGACAGGTTGTTTGAGTCGGTATTTGAGACTCTCCGTGCCCTGAAAAAGACGTATTTGGTAATTTCGGAAATCACTTCATCTTGCTTCCCTGACGAACCTCTGCGAAAATTTCGAAACGACATTCCTGTTTGCCCCTGTGAATTTTGATTCACTATCCTCCTTCATTCCTAGGTAACCCTTCTCCTTCGTTTTTTCGTGTTTTCTTTTAGTATCTCTGAATGTCTAGGAGAGGTTTTAGCTCGGGCCGTGTTAACCCTAGGGGAAGAGGAGGAAGGGCCTTAACTCGAAACCCCTCAAATCGTGGTGGGAGGATCCCTGTGATCTTCCAATCAAAGCCACCTTATTCAGAGAGGGAGGCGTCGTTGTATCCAAGGCGAAGGGTGATAATACCCTCCTCAGAGTCCTCCTTTAGTGAGAGTGCTGAGAGTGCTGATTTATACCTCTCTGATGATGTGGATTTTTACCGCAGCGTAAAAGCTTTTAAGATGGCAGTAAAGAAGACGACTAGAGGAAGAACTTCTAGTGGTGAAACACCCTCTCAACGGTACATCATGAAGACAGCTTCCGGATTGTGCAATGTAGTTGCACACCGGATTGATTGGGTGAAGTTCCAATGGAAGCGTCCCTTTAGCTGGGTGGCTGAGGAATTTTATGATACACCGTCCATCCATGCTCTGGAGGACGGAGCAGAGTTGGAACCACGCTTTACTGTTTTCAAGAAGGAAAAGCATAGGGGGCGTTTTATGGTGCTGGCTCCACTTCCAACAGAACGGATATGTCATACACCGGACGAAAGGTCCATATATATGTATGACTTCCTATTTCTGAATCTAGGTGTGCGCCTCCATTTCACAAAGTTTCAGATGGGGGTCCTGAGGTTTTTGGACTGCGCCCCTTCACAGCTTCATCCCAACGGATGGGGGTTGATCCATTCTCTTGAAGTGCTTGGGGAGCACTTCAATTTCACATCGACGGTGGCTATGCTTTTTTATTTCTCACAAGTGGTCCGTCGTGCAAATAAAGAGAAGGGAGGAGTAAGTTTGATAACCCTCCGGACTCTCTCCAAGATCATCAACTTCGAGTCCTACACTGACTCCGCCAAAGTTGATGGTCGTTCCTTCAAATCTTATTTCACCAAGATTAGCGTTAGGCCGGAAGATCCAATTTTTTGGCTAAATGAAGATGGGATTCAAGAATTTCCTGTGGCCTGGACGCATGAGCATTTTTTGTTAACGTCTCAGGCCTATTATACCGATGAAGATGAATTAAGCCCAACTTCGGTCTCCGTTCTTTCTGCTCTTCAATCATACACCGCCTCACACAAATTTTTCTCCTGCAGGTGTTTGCTAGGGTCAAAGTCCGCCCGCGAGGAATATTTGCGTAATTCTTCTATCATTTTTCATGTTTTCTCTTATTATGCCTTGAAATCTTCGATCTCTAACTATGTTATTTGATTTTGCAGTTGAAATCGAGTCTAAGTCATCAGAGATGAACAAGTTGAAAGGGCTCAAGGCTGGAGAGAACTCCGTTGCGGTTGAGAATGACGTTCAGGCAAAACGGAATTCTAAGAAGGCTACTGCTGAGAACATAACACTCACTTCGTCTGCTGGTGATGATATTCCCTTGCTGGAGGGCGGATCTGATAAACTGACTTCTGATGTTGTGGTTAAGAAGGTCAGAGAGAAAAGGAAAAGGGTAAAAAATGATTCCTCCAGGACCTCGGAGCCTCAACCTTCTCCTAAAAAACCAAAAGTTTCCAAAGGGGCAGCTGATCCAGAGGCTTCTAAGGGAAAGAAAGTAGAAGGGCTCACTCCGGATGCCCCAGGCAGTGTGATTGCCTTTGGTGCGAAACCAATAACTTCCTACTTTGTGCCCAAAGTTCCTTGCCCCTCAGATGACAATCCTGGTCTCGCCCAATACCTTATGTATGAGGGTCCTGTGCCTAAATGCATTCCTGAGTCTCCATACAAGCTAAAGACTCCATTAGAAAGTGAAGCAGTAACCAAAGCTTGCGATGCCGGACAGAGGCACTTGGCAGAATTGTCCGGTCTTCTGAGGTCGGTTCGCAAGCTTTCAGAAGATAATGAAAGGCTTAGTAAATTAGTTGGCAAGGTTAATGACCTTAACGTTGCTGCAGCTAGGGATAAGGCAAGCATCCTCCGACTGGAGAATAAATTAGAGGCTTCCAAAGAGGAAGGGTATAAAAAGGACGAGGAAATTACCAGTCTGAAATATCTTGTTAAGGAGCTGGAGGTCCAGATACTTGATCAGAAGAAAACCAATTCCGACCTCCATGCCAGCCTTTGTACAGAGAAGGAGCATTCGACCAAATTAACGGAAGAATTGAAGGACACCAAGGTCGTTTACTCCCAAGGAGCAGAAGACTGGTCACGCAAGGAAAAGGAGTTGCTTTTAAAGTTGGCAGGTTTGACTGACGAAGTCAAAACTTTGAAAGCGGATTTGGCATAGGCTGTAGATATCTGTGACCAAGCAGTCAAGGAATCTTTCGGGCTGGCTGTTTGTCAAGTTCAATACCGAAATCCCAAAGTGGAACTTAATCTGAACGGTATTGATCCGTTCTATGAGTTTCACCAAGGGAAACTGGTGGCCGTTGTTAACAATCGTCAGGAGGATCCGCCTAACACCCCGTACAAGTTTGCTCCTCTACCTGAAGGTCAATCAATGGGACCTTCTCTCCTGAAGCCTAGAAGCGAAGGGACAAGCTCTGGTGCTAATGTAAGTAAGGCTACTGGTGATGAGGGAGGCAAAGCCGGAGGTAAAGGCAAAGGGAAGGAAGGAGAGACAAGTTAAAAGAAATAGTGTCCTCCTTGTCTTAGTTTTTATTGATTCAAATCTGCTGTGTTCCGGGATCAGCTCCGGATTACTGAATGAATTCCTTCGTGTAATTTAGCATTTGATCAATAAAAGAACAATTTGCCTTTATATGTTTGTCAGTTGAGAACAGCTTTGATAGAAGGGTTGCATGTGTAATGAATCATTCCGGATTTAAGTATGTAGAGTGAAGAACGGATATTAACATATAACTTTCACTCCGGATTTGAACATACAGGATGAAGAACGGATAGAGACATATAACTATCATTCTCATGTATGGGCACTTTGATAGCTAAAGGCTTGGTTTGACAGAAAAGATAGAGTATCTTTTGTCAAGTATGGATAATTTGGTGTGATGAAGTCGTTTTCTAGGATCACACGTTTGGTATACAAGCCTGGTAAAAAGTGTGCCTTGCTCCTTGAAGATTAGGCCTTTTGGTTGTAAGTACCATAGTGGGGATCGCCGTTGTGAGGGAACATGCTATTGTCATGAGAACGACTTGCAATGTTAATCACCCCTCAAAATAGTCGTTAGGCTGTCGATATTGTCCCCCAGTATTGTTGGGTGATCAGTTCTGAGTGAATATTTGATTGAACAAATTTCGAGTGAAACTTCCGAGTGGAAGTTCTTCTGAGTGAGAATTTCTGAGTGGAAATTTTGCTGAGTGAAGATTTCTGAGTGGAAATTCTGCTGAATGAGAATTTCTGAGTGGAAATTTTGCTGAGTGAAGATTTCCGAGTGGAAGGTTCTGAGTGATTCTTCAGTCGCATTTGGTTTTATTGTACTCATTACACTCGGAGTTTAATTCTGCCATGGAAGACGTCCGATTTCCACGTGATGTATCACCGAGTGGATAATCCCCGGATGGGAAATCACCGAGTGAATTATTTTCTGACTCGGGGAACGGATGAGAAAAATTCCAAATGAAATATCTCCGATTCCCGCTTAATGTTGAGCCGGGTGGAAGTTTTCCGAACAGGAGATCACCGAATGAGGGATTTCCGAACGGGAAGTCAGGGAGTGACTTATCTCCGACTTTTGCGTTGCACGCATCGAGTGGAGAATTTCCGAATGAAATGCTTCGAATGAAAATGTCTGAGAGGCATACCTGAGTGTGTTATTCTTGAGTCGGAATTCATGAGTCGGGCTTTGAATAAGTAATGCCGACTGGAGAATTGATGACCCGTACTTTGAAATCATGAAGTTCTCAAATAAGGGACTTCAAAAGAGAATGTTAATCCGGAGTTCAGAATAACTTACTTGTTGTGTTTGGAGTTCGGTTCGATCCTACAATCCAAAATTCTGATCGGGGTTCGGTTTTGATCCTACAGCCCATGTCGTATTTGGCGTTCGGTTTGATCCTACTAATCGTTCTTTAGTCGGTCTTTGGTTTTACCCATTGACGATTCTTCACCGACGTTCGGCCAGACCTACTAGTCGTACTCGGGGTTCGGTTTAATCCTACAATCCGAGCCTTCAACACGGGGTTCAGGTCAGGGCTAATCCTGAACCTGCTGCGCCCGTTACTCGGGGTTTAGCGTGGTTTTGGACAAGAACCAGCTTACTGCGCCCAAGCCTTCTCCGGTGTTCGGCCATACCTACTAACCGTACTTGGAGTTCGGTTTGATCCTACAATCCAAGCCTTCGACGGTGTTCAGCCAAACTTACTAACCGTACCCAGAATTCGGTTTAATCCTACAATCTGGGCCTTCAAAAGGGGTTCGGTACAGCCTTGTGAAAAAGGTCTGATCCTACTGCGCCCTTTTCCTGGGATTCGGTATGATCCTTGCAAGAGGATCAATCCTACTATGCCCAGGTCTTCAGTTGTTCATGCACATTCGAGGAGTTACATCGTCAACTACAGAATAGGTAGTTGAGATCATCCGTCCTGAATATGTTTGTACACGCCGGATAGACTGAAAATGACAGCATAAGAAAAACTCAAAAGAGTTAAGTTGATATATAAGATTCTTATTGAGCAAAAATAAGAATTACAATAAAAGCGTAGCTGGGATAATAATATTGGTTTCTCTGTCGAACACTCTCAAGTGAGGAGAAAAGAGTGCATGTTGCTTCAGCAGCTAGCTGTAATAAATGCGCAAGTTCTGGGTATTCCATTTGTTTCGGATCGGTGTGCCATCAAGGTTTTCAAGGCGGTAAGAGCCTTTACCAGCGACCTCGGATACCCTATAAGGGCCCTCCCAATTCAGGGCTAATTTTCCTTGATGAGCAAATTTGTTTCCCATACTTGCTTTCCTCAAAACCAAATCCACGATGTTGAAAGTCCTTGATTGGACTCGTTTGTTATATCGAAGGGCAGCTTTGGCTTTGATGGCTTGATCTCTAATGAATGCAACCTCTCTGAGCTCTTGTATGACATCCATTTCTGATGCCAAGTTAGCGTTGTTGCTTTCTTCAGAGAAATACTTGACCCTAGTAGAAGCAATTTGCAGTTCTACAGGTATCATTGCCTCCACCCCGTAGGTCAGGCGATACGGGGATTCATTGGTGGAAGAATGAGGCGTTGTTCGATATGCCCAGAGGACGTGGCACAACTGATCCGTCCATCCGCCCTTGGCCTCGCCTAGACGTTTCTTTAGTCCTTTCAGCACCTCCCTGTTGGCCACTTCAGCTTGGCCATTGGTTTGGGGATGTTCAACAGAGGAAAATATCTGGGCTATTCCTAACCCTTCGAGTAAATCTGTGAATTTCCTGTCCGTGAATTGAGTGTCGTTGTCTGTGATAACCCGTGCTGGGACTCCGAATCGTGTTATAATATTTTCATACATAAAACGACGAGTTCGGGCTGAAGTTATGTGCACCACTGGCTCTGCTTCAATCCACTTAGTGAAATAATCAACCCCTACAATGAGGTATTTGATGCCTCCATGGGAAGTTGGGAAAGGGCCCAAAATATCCAAACCCCATTGGTAGAACGGCCATGGAACAGCGGATGTGAAGAGTTCTTGTGCCGGTGTGTGGTGGAGATTAGAGAATTTTTGGCAGGCGTCGCATTTCTTGACAAAGTCAATGGAATCCTGCTTTATCATGGGCCACCAGTACCCCGCCCTGAGGATTTTTCTCATCAGACTTCTTCCTCCGGCGTGGTGCCCACATTGTCCTTCGTGCACTTCTTCCATCACTCCTTGTACCTCATCCTCTTTTAGACAGATTAAGTAAGGTACTGAAAGTGCCCTTCTGTAAAGGTTGCCATCAATTATAGTAAAGTATGGCAATTCTCTTCTTATTCTTTTCTTTTCCTTCTCATCAGTGGGCAACTGCCCATCGGCCAAATAACGGATGTAGGGGGCCATCCATGTGTCACCGTAAAGGGAATTGGTCATTATGGCATTTAGAGAAGGGAAAAGAGGAATGTTGGGCGATGTCAGAGTGCTTTGGACCAATGTTGTGGTGCTACCAGGTCGTTTGGTGCTTGCCAGCCTGGAGAGTATATCCGCTCTTATATTCTCTTCGCGTGGAACGTGCTTAAATTCCATCTTTGAGAATTTTTCTCTCAACTCGTTGACGCAGTTTAAGTATAATTGGAGTTGAGGCTCACGGGCTTGATAATCTCCCAAGATCTATGAAATCACAAGCTGTGAGTCACTGCAGAGCGTTGCCTCAGAGGCTCCGATGTCGATCGCAGCTCGTAGTCCGGCCAAGCAAGCTTCGTATTCAGCTTGGTTGTTGGAAGTTTTGAAATTAAAACGAAGGGAGATCTCCAAGTGTACTCCATCGTCACTTTCAAGAACTACCCCTGCACCAGAGCCCTTCTGATTTGATGAACCATCAACGTAGATGGTCCAGTGAATGCGAGGTGTAGCTGGATCTATCCCTGTCATTTTCACAATAAAATCTGCCAGAATCTGAGCTTTAATAGCGCCTCGAGGTTCATAGGATACATCAAATTCTGAGAGTTCAATGGACCACTTGATCATCCTACCAGCGAGGTTAGGTTTGGTTAACACAGAGCGGAGTGGAAGGTCCGTTCTTACCAAGATTGGATGTGCGTGAAAGTACGGTCGTAACCGTCGAGAGGCCCAAACAACAGCGAGGGCGGCCTTTTCAATTTTTTGATACCGGATCTCAGCACCTTGTAAGGTTTTGCTGGTGAAATAGACCGGTCTCTGTCCATCAGGAGTTTCCTTTACTAAGGCTACGCCCAAAGCTTCATCTGAAATAGCTAAGTATAGGATGAGCGTGTCTTCAGGGTCAGGCTTTGCTAGAATAGGAGGTTTGGACAACACTTCTTTAAGCTCTTGAAATGCTTGTTCTTGTTCCTGTCCCCACTCGAATTTCTTGGACTTTTTCAGCACTTTGTATAGAGGAAGTGACCTGTGAGCCATCTTTGGCATGAACCGTGCCAAGGCTGCTACTTTGCCATTCAGGGATTGGACTTCCCTCAGATTTTTAGGGCTCTGCATGTTAAGAATTGTTTGGCATTTCCCTAGATTGGCTTTAATACCGTGTTGAGTCAACATGAAACCCAAAAACTTCCCAGCTGGGACAGTGAAGGTGTATTTCAATGGGTTTAACCTCATGTTAAATTCTCTCAAGCGGTTAAACACTTGGCGTAGGTCGTTAATATGATCACCTCCAACTGGTGTTTTGGCTATGATGTCGTTGATGTACACTTCAACAAGCTTGGTGTGCATGCCCTCAAACACCTTGTTGATCATGCGCTGGTATGTGGCCCCAGCATTTTTCAGGCCAAAGGGCATAACTGTGTAGCAAAAGACACCGCGATCATTGATAAAAGTTGTCTTCTCCTGATCCTCTTCGCACATCGGAATTTGGTTGTAACCTGAGTAGGCATCCATGAAGCTCAGGTATTGATAACCAGAGGAATCGTCTACCATCCGATCTATATTGGGAAGAGGATAAGGATCCTTCGGACAGCAACGGTTAAGGTCCACATAGTCAATGCACATTCTCCATTTGCCATTGGCTTTCTGGACCATTACTACATTAGAGAGCCAAGAGGAATAACGGATTTCCCTGATAAATCCGGCCTTTAGTAATTCCTCAGTTTGTTGGCAAGCTGCTTTCTGCTTCTCTGGTCCCAATCTTCTCTTCTTTTGGGCAACTGGTCTCGTCTCTAGGTAGACGGACAATTTATGACAACAGAAAGCAGGGTCAATACCAGGCATATCGGCTGCGGTCCAAGCAAAGAGGTCTTTGAACTCCTGTAGGAGCATCAATAGTCACTGCTCTATTTCTGTATCTAGCTTGTCATTAATATGGGTGACCTTTTCTGGAGAATCTCCCAAAACGATGTCCCTGGAACTTCCATCCGGTGTAGGCTTTGATGGGTTGGATGGATCAATGTGCAAATCCGCCCTAGGGTCCAAGTCGACAAGGCTCATAGAACCAGCAGCTGCTCCAGAATCATTGAGTTTCCTCTTTTTGTTGGATGCTTCCAACTTTGTCATATTTAGGCTCAGGTTGTAGCAATACCTGGCCATCTCCTGGTCACCTCGGATGGATGAGACAGCATTGTCTTTATCAATAAACTTGATAAGGAGGTGTGGAGTTGAAACGACTGCCTCCATAGCATTCAGGGTGGGGCGTCCTATGATGTCGTTAAATGGTGACTCGACATCGATTATTAATACTCGGAATTTAACCGTTCTGGCTCCTGGCTCGCCTTCAAAAGAGATAAGGGTGTCAAGGTATCCCTTTGTTGGTTGCTTTGCACCATTGAAAGCTGTTAGTTCCTATGTGTAAGGCTGTAAGTCTGAGTCATTAAAACCCATCTTTTTAAAGCAGTTATAAAAAATAACATCACAAGAACTTCCCTGGTCAACAAGGATTCTTCGGACATCCTTGTTGGCTATGACTGCAACGATGACTACAGCATCATCTCCACCAAGAATGGTAGGGCCAAAATCCTCATCAGAGAATGAAATTATTGGAGCTTCAACCCCTCGTCTGTAAGGACGATTGTCTTTAACATTTCCTTGTACAGACAGAATCATTCTATGATGATTCTTCCGGGCAGTAATTGAAACTCCTCCCCCAGCGAACCCTCCAGTGATATATCAATGACTTCACGCTGGCCTTGACGCTGTTGCTGAGGTATATTATCTCTATGTGCTGTTTCATCAGTCATTACACCTTTTTGTTTCTCTATAGCAGAGAATTTTCTAACCGGATTACGGTTATCGTTATCCCCGTCGTCTGGATCTCTTTCTCTTTTCTCATTCCGATCTGCCCTGTCATAGGATTTTTCTTTGAACAGGTATTGCTTTAATTTGCCTTCTCTAATTAGCGTTTCAACTGCGTTCTTTAGAGCTTGGCATTCATCAGTGGAATGACCATTCTGTTCATGAAAATCACAATACTTACGGGGGTTCCCTGGTCTCTTCATAGGGGCTGGCCTTCTAATGCCATAGATGCTGAAAGCTGGCCATCCGACCTCTCTCAAAATCTGAGATGGCTTGGCTGATAGAGGTGCATAATGGCTGAAGGAATTAACACGCCTTTCTCGAGGTCAAGGAGAGGGGTTATTAGCTTTGTGATTAGTGAATGGCCTCTCCATGCGTTCTGACCTCGTTTTCTCCTTACCCTTCTGGGGTTGGGAAGGTGGTGTTGGTGGCTTTTTCTTTGCAGCCATAGCTTCTAGGTGCATCTCTATACTCACGTACTTTGAGGCCTTTTTCCTGAACTCCTCAAATGTTACTGGTGGGCTCTTTGCTAATAAGAGAGCAAAAGCTGATCCTGGCTGCAACGCCTCGATAACGATATACAGCTTAATGGACTCTGTGAGGTTAGGAACCAGGGATGCTTCCTTGTAGAACCTCTTCAGGAAATCTTTTAAGCCTTCATTTTCTCCTTGCTTAATTTGAGCCAAAGTATGAGATGTCCTGGGCACATCTCTAGAGATGACAAAGTGAGTTTCAAAAGTAGCTGCCATTTCAGCCCAAGATTCTATAGATCCAGAAGGTAGACCTTTAAACCAACCGAGGGCCTCTTCTGATAATGTCCGTGGGAACATTTGACACATCACATCTTCATCAGCCCCTAAGTACATGGCTTCAAATACGTAAGCATCAAGATGCTTAGTAGGATCAGTTTCACCATTATACTTTCCAATGGAGAGTGGCTGAGTGGTTTGAAGATGTTTGGGGATGTGGATGCTCATAAGCCTCCTTGAAAAAGGAACTTTGAGTTTGTAAGTTAGCGGGGGTGCTGTAGTTAGCTCCCTCTTCCCTCGAGTAGCTTCATCATCAGAAACGTGGGTCTGTCCTCTTCCCTCAAACGTGGGGATGTTTGAGTATTGGAGAGTTATGGATTTTTCCCCGTCGGTTGTATGGTGTGTCCCGCCAGTTTGGGATGTTGATTTCTCTCCCAAGTTCTGTCTTTCACGTTTTAATTCTACTAACTCCTCCATTAATTTCTGTATCATCTCATCTCTTGGATCGGGTGCAGATACTTGCACCATTCTTCTTGAACTTTCGACAGGTGACTCAAAAACCAAGCGTCTGTTCGTTGGTTGTTCTTGGGCCGTCACATCTTCTACATGCCCATCAGATATGTTTCTTCCATTGCCTTCCATGACGCAAGGTCAGACTTTGTAAACGAGAGGTGGAATAACTTTATCATGTCCCACTGGGCGTGCCAATGATCTGCTCTGAACCGTGGTCTAGAGATCCGGTGTCAAGTCAATCATAAATAGTATAAAGATTCAGTGCAGAAGACCGGATGTATGAGTATCCGATGTAAATATCCGTTGTCCTTGTATAAGGAGGGCGGATTGGGCGTTCTGGAGGTCCTTCACACCGGCCTAACGCGTTGGTGTGGGCGAAAGGTGGTGTCACCTGCAAAGATTCTCCGACGCTCAAGTCAGTGATAATATTCCAAGTGAGGAATGTTTTTTAGAGAGTAATCGTAAGTAGATTTAGTCAAAAAGATCCCTCCCCTCATTGATGAAGAGAGTTTATATACCTGATTGGCTCGAAATACGAGGACATATTAGTGGGGAACCACTAACTTCCAATAGCACTATATATTATTATTTTATTGTGCACTTGCCAGCATGATTGGGTCAAGTGGCTATATTATATTGAGCGTAGAGTGTATAGACTAGAATCAGGGGACAAGTTGATCATTCCCGTGAGCAGACTTTGGCTCGTAGTGCAGGGAATTATTGATCGGTCCCTGTAGCAATGCCTTTTGTCTTCTGCATAGTGACGTGTGAGTTATCTGGTGTCATGGTGTTATCCTAGACAACCGGTATAGGGAGAGCGCCTGATACAGAATTAGAGTCCGGATGTATACCGATGACACTGGTCACACACTGGCGAATTGACAAAGACGTTGAAATATGTCTTGTAGGACGGATACCGGTATTGAGACCGGATCATAGGGGAAGATCAACAAGACGTCACGTCTAAATTGATTTTCATGGAAGTGATAAAAAAAAGGTAGTTACAAAGGCAACATAAAGAAAATAAAAAATAGGAATAAAATAGGAAAGGTGGGCCCGACAGGATTTAAAGTCCTGCTCCTACGTATTCTTGAGTTACCAAGAAATCAGGGTTACGTAGTTCTTGATGATGTTTTTTTTAGGCTAGTTCAAATATGAAACACTCATTTTTTGTTATTATTTATTATGAATCTGAATAAAAGAAAAGAAAACCAGCAGTGAAAACTAATTTAAAATGGGGAATCAGAATCAACGAACAGCAAATTCAACAGGAAAACCCTTTTTTTAGGCTAGTTCAAATGTGAAACACTCATTTTTTATTTATTATGAATCTGGATGAAGGAAAAAGAAAATCAGCAGCAAAAAAGACTAATTTAAAATGGGGAATCAGAATCAACAAAAAGAAGCAAATTCAACAGGGAAATGGATAACGAATAGTAAGAATAAGGTACGAGAATGGGACCGATGTGGTGAGAGTGCTGAGCCGGTGTTGGATTCGGACACTGGAGACTGAAATGAAGATGAATGTGACCGGTGTGGCTAATGTGCTGAGCCGGTGTTGGATTTGAACACTGGAAACCGAAGTGAGGAAGAGTGTGACCGGTGTGAAGGCTTGGTGCAGGGACGGTGTGAAGGCTTGATGTAGGGGACGGTGTGAAGGCTTGGTGTAGGGACGGTGTGAAGGCTTGATGAAGGGATGGTGTGAAGGCTTGATGAGAATGAGATTCTGCCTTCAGACACCGGGGGAAACTTCAAGCTTTTTAGGACAAAAGAATTCTATGGAGATCGGAGCGACTTACAGAGGAGTGTGGGCAGAAAGACGTTTCAAGAGAGCCAAAAATCCAACCAAAAATCCCACCCTTTGTGCCTCTTCAGATGGGGTATTTATAGGGGTTGCCGAGTGCTTGGATAGCACAAGCTTCCACTCACAGTGGAGGCAGCCTAGCCACTAACAGGTAGTGAGGGGCAGCAGCTGGTGGGGAATTTTTAATTACTCCCACTTCTGCCCCCTGTCTGCCATTTCCAGAATTCATGGATTGACTTGGGTGGTGGGATTCCAAGTTATAGTATGGCAATCAGACTCCTCGATCGGTGCCACATGGGACCGGTTTTCTTCTTATGGCTCGGATCTCTGTCTGTCAGCATCCCTTCTTGGTGGAAATTGATCTGATCGAAACAGGTGAAAAGTCCGAGTGTAAAGACCGATCCTCCGACACTCGGTGTGAAGGCTTGAATTCATTCAAGTGACACCGGATCCCTTTTTCGCCCAGGATTACTCCACTCGGAAGTGTTTTGCCTGGAAGTGTCTGCTTGAAAGACTCAGTCAGCCTTCCTTCCTCCGAAAGTGACCCACTCGGCACTTTCTTACTCGGAGGTGCCTCATTCAAATACTTCATCCGAACATATCTCCTGCCGAAAAAGCTCCTTCGGAATCATCCCGTTTTGTTGATGCACTCGGCAATTCTTTACTCGAAGTTGTCTCCGTCCGAGAGGTACTCCTATGAAATCAAAGCCTTTCATCGTTTGGAAATACTTCTCTCGGAATTGAACCACTGAAATTCTGGAATTTGGGAGCGTATTTCCCCAAAAGGTATTCATTCAATATCCACCCGGAATTATACACTCAGAAATCTCTATATTCGAGAAATACTCATTAGAAGTCAAACCCTTTCTTCGCCCGGAAGTAATTCAATCAGAATGGCTCCAATCGGCAATTATCCACTCGGATGCATTCATCTGAAGTTAGGCACCTTTCACTCAGAATGGCTCCAATTGGTAATTATCCACTCGGATGTATTCATCCGAAGTTAAGCGCTTATCATTTAAAATAGCTTCAATCGGCATTATCCACTCGGATGCATTCAAACGCCTTTCATTCAGATGGCTCCAATCGGCAATCATCCACTCGGATGAATTTCCAACTAGAAAAAGTACTCATCCAAAGTCAGAATTTCTTCGCCCGGAAGTACTTTAGTCGGGAGCTCTTCACTCGGATGTGTTCATCTGAAGTCAGACTCGCTTTTCCATTCAGAATGGGTTCAACCGGGAATCCTTCACTCGGATGTATCCCTAACTAGAAAAAGCACTCGTCCAAAGATTCACTTTTCGCTCGGAGGTATTTCCCTCGGAAATAGCTCACTCGGAGACATTCCAATCGGAAATGATTCACTAGGAGACATTCCACTTGGAAATGATTCACTAGGAGACATTCCACTCGGAAATGATTCACTAAGAGACATTCCACTTGGAAATGACTCACTAGGAGACATTCCACTCAGAAATTATCATTCTGACCTATGGAACTTAAGAGACTCTGCCCGAAAGGCATAGTCAGAGCCTCTTTCCGCTCAGAAGTACTCCCTCAGAAGCAGCCCACTCGGAAATGACTCAATCGGAGACATTCCACTCGGCAGCGTCTCACTCAGAGACAACCTACTCGAAAATTATCATTCGGACCTTTGGAACTTGAGTCTCTGCCCGAAAGGTATTCTTTCCTAGTTAGAGCCTTTTCTTCGTTCGGAAGTAACTCCCTCGGAAATGCCTCACTCAGAGACATCTCACTCGGCAGCGTCTCACTCAGAAATTATCATTCAGAAACAGACCACTCGAAAATGCCTCACTCGGTTTGTTTTTAATCAAATCTTGGGCATATGGGCCAGACCAAAAGAGGTGTTCAAATCTATCTTTTTAAATATGTTTATCTCCTATTATCTATTTTATAAAATATGGGCTCAACATGGGCTTAATAAAGAAAGTTTCTAAAATGAGCCAAAAATTACTTTTGGTCTAAACTTCTAAAAATTACAAAAATAATTCCATCCTTCAAAAATCATGGTCCATGTATCCAAATTGAAGCCCAAGAACTCAAGCATCCAATATGACAAAAAATCATCCCAAAAAGGATACCTATAGAAAAAGTCATGGCCAAAATATTAGACGAGGGTCAAAGTTGGAAAATAAGAAAATATGATAAAAAGTACTAAAAACAAGTAATTGCTACAACTTCTACTTAGAAATAAAAATGTAAACACAAGCTAAGTGCATGAAATAAGATGAGGAAACTATGTTAGAAGGTACAACAAGCCTAAAGATGTGGTTACAAAATGTGAGTTATCAAGGTCTTCATGGAAATCGTAGAGAATTTCGTTACAGAAATTATGAGACCACAATCACGTGAATCAGACATTATATGAGGAAGATATGATTTTTCGAATGCAGATTAAAGGAATTAAATAACGGGGTTTCTGAGTACAAATGCTTGGTTCTCAATTTAGGGGATGGCGAGTATGAATCGAAGTTTGAGGTTAGAAATAAAAGTTATAGAATTTCTCATAACGAAGAAACCAGGACCGAAATCACTTGATTCCAGCTTCGTATAAGAAAGTTCGGCCCAAAACACTAAAGGTGTTTAGGCTGGATTGAGAGGTTCCGACTGAATTAATTGTTTTCTTGAAAAAACGAGGTCGTTAGAGCCCGAATTAGGATTGGGTCCCTCCAGGAGAAGTTTCTAAAACATTGAAACAGTTCATTAGGAACTGACGATGCTGCGATCGAATATCCCGAAGTGTGTGCACGATCAAATATAGAGGGTACTTGAGGTACAGGTCAAGCCTACTGGACTGAACCTGTCTTCCCTGATTTACTGTAAGAGGTTCCTATCAAGACTAGTTTCCCTTTGGATCACTAGTCTTGGGCCGAATTGTCAAAATCGTCTACCGGGTCCTACAATTAAAACTGAGAACCCGCCAATATTTTATAATTAAATATAATTATTAACTAAATAAATAATTATTAATCAAATAAAATTCTATTATATAAATATAATATTGAAATAAATAAATAGATAATTATTAATTAAATATTAATATTATTAAATTAAGTAATAAATATTATTAATTATTACTATATATAAATTCAAAATTTATAAAATAAATAAATTTTTGATTAAATATTTAAATTAAATAATTAAATATTATTAATAACTATTATTATTATTATTTTATATATATATTTTTGAAATAAATAAATAAATAAATATTGATTAAAATTAAATATTAAAATCAAGTATTATACATTAAATATTATTAAATATATATATATATTCGAATTAAATAAATAAATAAATAATTATCAATTAAGTATTAAAATCAAATATTTAATAATAATTATTAAATTAAATATTATTAATTAATATTATAATTAAATATTATTAACAAAGAGATATTATAAAACAATTACCATCCTATACTAATTTATATTACTAAGAGGATATTGCTAATTAGAGAGCACTAATGATTATTATTATCACTTACTAGCACTATATTACTTATTTCTTACTTAATTTCTTTTATCTCAATTCTTTCGAAACTAGCTTCTCATTAGTGATATCTCACACTCACATCTTATTTGGGTTCTCTTCTCACTATTTCTCTTACTAAAACAGTTCAAGGAGCAGGCTGAAGCCTTAAGCTTTCTATAGGAAGCTTAACAGGACACCCTCAGGAGTCCTTGAGAGTCTGGGCTCTTATCCTAAAAATCAAGGTTGTTACACTCTCCCCACCTTTTAGGAATTTCGTCCCCAAAATTCTCCGCATTCTCTACTGGCATCAAGGTAACCTTGGTCATTAATCCTTGGTATCCTTATCTGATGCTTCAACTACTTGAGTTTAATCACGTAGTTTCTATCACACAAGTCTTATTGACTAACAACAAGCAGACCTTCAGAGTACAGCGGGGTATAGCAATCTATATCCCAAGCTTGTTGAATCGACCATGCTTTGATACCACGAATGTAACACCCTCGGTTAACTAGGACAATCTCTTCCACTAGATTATCCTATTTAACTAAGAGGTTATGAGTTTTAGAAAAATATGGAAGTTTTTTTTTGTACAAGAAAATTTGTTGGAACAGATACATTATATACAACACTGTTATATAAAATACATGGTCATAAACAACAAACTATACATCCTTAAGATCAGGGGCACGCAGACTCCCATACAAAACATGAAAAGTAAAACATATATCCTAACAACATCAATCCAAGGAGAGTTTGGTTAATCCTCAATGCATGACATATTCCGGCTCCTACACGTATGAGAACACGGTCTGATGGGAGGTTTGGAAAAACATTGTAAGAGTAAGCCTCTTCTTCCACAACAATCAAAGAGTTGTCATTTCTGACATCTCTTCTACACAGTACAAGACTATATTACTTTCTATTTCTATCTTTCATAATTGGGGTTTCTGATTAATTCATACTAAGTTATCTGTCCTAACTCAACCTTACTAAATCGTCCCTGAATACATAACTTTCTGTTCTCCCCCTCACCTGTAACTATCACATAAGTATTAATTCTCATCAGCAATTCCAAATCACAATCAAATACAATTTAATTCAGATGATGTAATATAATTTCAACCGGTTTTCAATACCAGTTTTGATCGATTTTGATATGCTTGATTTTTTCTCTTATTCAAACCGGTTCCCAGTTGAACTGGCCAGTCCAGTCTGGTTTTCAAACTATGATATATATATATATATATATATATATATATATATATAACTCAAGTTCATTAAATGGGAAAGTATCCCTCAAATACTCTTAAATAATACTCACTTTAATTTTCAATGGAGAAAGAATACACCTCCTTAACAAGTTCAAATGATAGATATTAAAGTAATATATATTAGATGAATTCAATGGCATAAAATAAAGGTAAACTACTTTTCCTAAGAGATATGATATAGTTATTTTATTGTTTTTAATTCAAGTACGAAGTTTGTAACATCCCGAATTTTATAAAAATGATTAAATATGAGAAATAAATATTAAATAATTATAAATGGGTTAATAAATGTCCTAAAAATATTAAAATGATTAAATTGAGATTTATAAGAATTATTTATGATTTATTGGGACTTTAAGAGTTAAAATTATACCCGGTTAGAATATGGGTGTCGGACCAAGTATCTTCGATTGAGATACCGTTGGTCAGGGCTACTAAGAATATTATTGGGAGTCCGAATATATATTCGGAATAATATTTAGATAATGTATTGAGCCCGAACTGAGAGCCTTTTTATTATAAAACGGTGAAATTTTAATGTGAAGCCAAATATTAAAACATAAACTCTCCTTTCCTCCCTTCACTTTCACGTTAGCTTCTACTCTCCTTGGGCAAACACTCTCTTCTTCTACCTTCCTCATTCACCTTCTTCTTTTTCCTTTCAAAACCTACGAAAGAAAAATGGTGTGTATTCCTTCTCCCCCATTTTTATTGTGCACCAATCTTGGAGGAGATGGCAATAGTGGTATGGAGCTCTTCCTCTCCCTTCCATTTTCGTGCTCCTTCTTCCTCATTCTTGGAGATCTTTTCTTTTGGCTTGAGGTAAGGATCTCCCTTCTTTCTTCTTGAGCATTATGCCCTAGGTTTTGGGTAATGGTTGTTGGGAGAAAGTTTAATGCATTGGGGTTATGAGTGGAAGCATTTATGATGGAAACCTTAAGGTGGGGTGGTTTTAAATGCAAGTTTTATGAGCCTTTAATGGGGTACACGAAATTAATACTTGGATGGGTGGAAAATTTATGAGCATTTATGATGGTGATGAGTTTTTAGTGAAACCCTAACTCTAATAACTTGGGGAAAGTGTAAAATATGAGTTGAAAGTATGTTTAATGAAGTTAAAGAATGATATTAATGATAAGAGATAGCCATTGATGATGGTTGATGAATATTGGTAATAATTGTTGGGTTTTGATGAAAACCCTACCCCTAAGAATTTGGGGAAAATGAATATATTGTAATTTTGGAGGTTAGTTGAATGTGGATAGGTGATATTTAAGATTGAAGGTTACTTGGAATGGTAGAGGACCATTTATGGTGAAATCTATAGATAAGTGTTGTTATGAATGTGGAATGTGAGGGATTGGTATGATAAGATTGTGACTTGATGAGGTTCTAGATCATTTATGGTGTGCCATTTAAATTTGATTAATTAATTATGGTTATTGAAGGATATGAGAGCTAAGTTGAATATTGAGTGATAATGATGATGTTTGAAGGATTGAGGTGATTTGAGATTACATTATGTAATGGATGAGATAATGATGTTGTTGGGTTTAGTTGGTCTTTAAGATCTAGAGAATCTTGGCTTTGGGAAAGGAATTCCCGAAGCCTAACACAATTGTATAAGTTGATGTTTAGCAAGTTTAGGACTTGATGTTGAGCTTTATGATAAGCTAGTAAATGTTTAGAATTATGATGGTTATTGATTATGTGAATGCACATGTGTATGGTGTGTAGATTGCATTCCGGATTGTATGGCGGAGCTTTCGGAGCGTGCATTCTCGAGGTAGGAGAGGAGTTTACATTCAAATTGCATGAGTAGATTGATAGTGATTGTTGTATGTGTTTCATACTCATGCTTGCCTTGCCATGTATATATATTGAAATAATGAGAATGGCAATTTGTTGATTATGAGGATGGTATATGAGAATAGGTGATGATTGTTATGGAAATGTATACCTATATGTGTGATGATGATAAGTTTAATTTTACTATGGTAAATGACTTAGAATGGAGATTGTTGTGTATGAACATTTGAAACAAGTTTTAAATGTCTATTATAAGGTATATGAAGTATGGAATTTGGTCAATTTGGCCTTGAATAGATTTTGGTATGTGGAGTTGTGAATTCTTATGTTTTCTACACATGATCTGATAATCTCGCTCAAGTGAGAATCCCCCTGTACCAGTATTATGGCCTCTGGCCTAATCTCGCTCAGGAGAGTGAGCGTCTCGCTTAAGCGAGACGTGTGTGATGCGAGCAGGGGTGATACTGGACGAATTCCGCTCAAGCGGGCGTGGCCACTCTTGAGCAAGCGAGAGAGGACTTGGTTCTGGAGATTTTTCGCTTAGGCGAATACCGAGGGAAACTGGACCTCGCTCAAGCGAGCGTTGGTGGGGATTAGTACTAGACAATTCTCGCTCGAGCAATGGCTAGTTGAAGGGAGCCTCGCTCGAGCAAATGCATGTGGAAATGGTTACTGGATGATTCTCGCTCGAGCGAGTAACCGAGTGTAAGGGTGCTTCGCCCGAGCGAGCGAGCGTGGAAAGGACACTGGCGTGTTTACGCCCGAGCAAGCCGAGGCGCCCAAGCGAGAAGGAATGGTCTCGCTCAAGCGAGTGGGGGTCTCGCTTGAGCGAGTGACCCCTGATGGAAATTTTATTTTCTTTTCTTAATTTGATGGTGTTGAGCCCTTCCCTTTGTATTGTAAGATGATTGAGGGGATGTATAGGGATATATATAACTATGACATAATATAGTGGTGTTGGATAATGATTAAAATATTGGGATAACTTGTTAATGCCCATAACACATAATAAGAAACATAATTGTTGACTACTAAGATGGAGTACAAAAGAATGACAAATAGGGTTTGATGATGGGGTTATGAGACATACCCTAGATTGATTATGAGATTAAAAAGAGAATGATTAAATAACATAGTACTAGTTCTAAACCGATGAATCAGAGTCGATATTGGCATCACGTGGTAATAAATGATGTTGTGACCATTTCTCAAATAAAAAGGAAAAATGTTATTGATGATGAAGTGGTGAGTTGCCACTGTAGTGTATACAAGTATGATCTTGTACGTATGGTCTAAAATTGTAATAGTGGATTGTTGTATTGCCATACTAGATATGAGGCAACAGTGATGAATAATGAGTTGAAAACCACTAAATGAATGCGTGGTAATATTGATGAATAATACCTGATGTGTAAAACCATGGTGGTTGAATACAAGTATTGACTAGCCATATGATATGAAATATGTATATATGTGATGTGCTGAGATGTAAAGTCAAGTACATGAGCATAAGTGTAAGTGCCATATGTGGAATGATGAATATGCCTCGAATAATTCTAAGTGTGGATTAATATGATGATGCTTGTTGTGCCTTCTGATTGTTATGAAATGATGTTTGTGGCCATAGAAATGCCAATTATATGAATGATGTGCCTTGAGGGGCTTTGTAAATGATTATATGATTATTGAAAATGCCAAATCAAATTATACCCCTATGTGAGAGGGTGAGATATCCTTGCGAGGTTGTTGATCACATGCATTGTTGCATTGTTGCACTCATGGCATAACATGGCACTGATATAAATTGTTATTGAATTGAATCACCTTGTGGGGTGCCACGAAGGGTGTATCCCTGAGTGAAGATGATATCATGTGAATTGTTATTGAATTGAATCACCTTGCGGGGTGCCACGAAGGGTGTATCCCTGAGTGAAGGTAATATCATGTGAATTGTTATTGAATTGAATCACCTTGCGGGGTGCCACGAAGGGTGTATCCCTGAGTGAAGATGATATCATGTGAATTGTTATTAAATTGAATCACCTTGCAGGGTGAAACAACCCGACTTAATAAACCCAAAACCGAGACCAGGGAAATTTTTCCAAAATTTAGAACGTTCAAAACATTCATAATCAGCCCAGCGGAATAAGATCCCAAAATAAAACGAATGGGAGGCAAGGGAAAATAAAACCATTCACAAGAAAGCCCAGCGGGAGAACAAAGCTTAAGCGAGCCCATTACAGTGTTCACTCGCTCAAGCGAGACCGAATTCGCTTGGGCGAGACAACCCATCCCGCTTGGGTGAAGCACCCATTCGCTTAAGCGAAACTAACTAGAAACCTTCCTTCCATTCATACTCGCTGGAGTGAACCCTTATTCGCTGAAGCAGACCCATCCACTCGGATATTCCATCACTCGGAATTAGGCTTAGGTTCACTCAAAAATTGACCCCATAGGGTCATACTTCACTCGGAAATTCATGCTTAGCCAAATACTTAGTTTATTCAAGGAACCCACACACATGCTTCATTCGGAAGCGTCATAATCTCCACTCGGGAAATGATTCCCTCGGATACTCCACTCGGAGTCCATAAGCTTTCCCTCACACAGATTATTTCCCCAGTCCAATTCACACAGTATATTTCAACCTCAATTCACTCGGAATACAACATCCATTTTGCACTCGGCATAATTTGATCTCCCGCACTTGGGATCACATAACCTCTCGGCTATAAATCACTCGGTCACATCTTAACCATTCATCATTCGGGTAATACATTAACCCATTCCCACTAGGAGGAATTCACCAAGTTAAGTCACCCAACTTATTTAAAACTTATCCACTCGGAATGTATATATATCCTCATTCACTCGGAAGAGGACTCTTAGAATACACCTCAATCAAACCATCACAGCAACTCTTCCCTCGGAAGAGGTTCACTCGGGATTTCCACTCGGGAATATTCAAACCCTTTCCCCACTCGGGGTTTACTCATATTTTTCACTCAGTATCATATGAACTAGTCTCCCCTCGGAAATAGCCCACTCGGGTACATCTTACCCGAAACCATTTTAAGTCTTCATCACTCGGAAAAGGCCACACAAACTAAACCTCACTCGACAATGGCTCTCCCATCAATATTCCAATCGGAATTCATTGACTTAGCATTATTTTCTCAACACCACAAAATGAACAATTTCGGGTAACTTCATAATAATGTAAAATATATATATATATATATATATATATATATATATATATATATATATATACAATGTATACTTGTTCACAATCCCGATAGACAACCCATATAATTAAATCCGTTCAGATTACAAGAGAGCCGGCCAAGGCTTTAACATGTCTATTACAATATATATACTATTTGTGCACTTCAACATTCTGAGTGCCCATCACTCGGACTTGAGGCCATCTTCTCATTCCCAGTCCGACCAGCACATACTGAAAAATATTGTAGGGGTGAGCTTTTACATATTAAATGACAGTTATTGACTCGGATTAATCTTCGAATCCTCAACCATACGATAACATATCTCAATCAACAATAACTCAGTCATTCAATATGAATAGTCGCACAACATCCGATCGAAATTCATTCAATTCAATCAGGGCTACATAATTCCTTTCATTCACCCCAACATATATCTTAGCCATATTATCATTTTGCACTCGGCAATAGCATCAACATACATATATTCCAATCAGGATTAATCAATTCGTACATGGCTATATAACTCAGATTATTCACCACAGCATGTATCACAACCATAACATCATATTGCACTCGGCAAACATATCAGTATACATGCATTAATCCAATCAGATTCACCCAAATTAATTCATATCTACATATTCAACAATTCATATGGAGCTCAATGACATTTATAAGTGTGCACACATCAATTCACCCGGATCCGGTTATTCTTTAATTTTTATTGTTGCAACATAGGCTCCAAGCCTTTTCTCAGCTCCAAGTTGATTCGGCCGTTTTACTGGTACTAAACCGTTTGCCCTCACATGTAACACAGTCACTCCAAGCGACAATGGAAGTGTTACGGGCAGCCCCGAGTCCAACCCGGTAGGCTTGCCTTGAGTCCAACCCAAGGTCTTTAAGCGTCCAACGCTTAGTGCACTCGGCACTGCCTCGAGTCCAACCCGAGGTCTTTTATCATATTTAACACGTATTCATCTGATTGCCGATCGGTATTAAGCGTCCAACGCTATATGCTCCAAGCATTTTTCCAGTGGCGAATCAGATGCATACGGTCTTATTCATCAGGCGTCTAACGCCAATGCACTCGGCATTGCCTTCAGTCCAACCCAAGGTCTTTCAAGATGTTTTCCACACATATGCACTCAGCATTCAAACATCAATAACATGCATCCAATGCATTTTATCATTATTATTCATAAACAGGGGTCGGCATGGCAATAACACAATACATGCACTCGGCAATCACATGCACTTGGCAAATCACATGCTTTTTAATATAAAATCCTAAACGGGAGTTAACACAACCGACCCACATCTCATGCACTCGGCAATCATAATGCCATCCACTCAGAATTATCATTTACAACAAGCATTCACATGCTATCTCATGAGATCCACTCGGCATTAACATTTGCAACAAGCAACACATGCTGTTCATATAAAACCCACTCGGCATTAACAGCCACAACATATTATACATTTACATAGAATCATAACCAGAACCAGCACAGCGTTCACACACCACATGCGTTTAATATTCACACTGGTTCACAGCACATGCATTCACTCGACATTTCATGTATATCATCATACATCTCATGGACGGAATCATAACGACATCACACAGACCACAATGATCACAAATCTGGGTGTTTCATGCACCAATACTCAACTACAACATATCAATTAATATATTTCAAACATGACACAACTCATTAAAGCAAAACCACCCGGAATCTGTCCATAAACCATACATTTGAGATGTAAATTAGCCCCCCTACCTGGAATGAAGATCCCAGAAGCTCTCAGAGCTTGCAACACTGATTGAACGTTCTTCAGTCACCCGTTCTCAACAGAATGACCCAGCTTCCAGCTGTTCATACAGCACTCTGCTCTCAGCTTTGGAAGGACCAACGCTGCTTCCACACAAGCAGATCTACCACCAAGACTCCATGCCAAGCCTCCAGGGCACAACAAAGTCCTCACACTCAGTCTAATGGAGGATTCCATGGCTGTTTCCCCCACTCGAACAGCTCAATCCTTCCAACAATGAAGGACCCCAAGGTTTCCAGGCACCCAACGCTGTTAGGCAAAACAGGGAAGGATCTCTGCCTCCAACACACAGCACCATGCTATTTTCTCAACCACCACACAGATCTCTCTCCCAACCACGTAGTTCCTCTTTGTGTTCCACTTCCCACTCGGGTTCTACTCAGTGTTGAGTGGAAGAAGAAGATGAAGAAGAAGAAGAACAGCCACGAAGAAGAAGCAGAGGCTCCAAGAAGTTTTAGAGAGAATGGAGAGTGGTTCTCCTTGAACCCCAAGAGAGAATGAGCAAAGAATGAGTGTAAAACATGAAGCTAAAGCCCTTCATCATGGCTCTGCCCAGCGTCATTCTCCCTTTCAATCAACATTCCATCCATATTTAATGAAATTCCCATCAGCCATCACATCACCATTAAAGCCACTCCCATCAGCGTGCCAAAGAGAGAGAGAAGACCGAAACTCCTCTTAAACCACCAAGGGCACATGGGACATTTCATAGCATTATTATCATTATTATTAAATCAATAAATATTAATTCTGTAATTAACCTTAATCGGTAATTAAATTTTAACCAGGATGTTACACAGGGTGCCACGAAGGGTGTATCCCTGAGTAAAGATGATATTATGTGATTTGTTATTGAATTGAATCACCTTACGGGGTGCCACGAAGGGTATATCCCGGAGTGATGATGATAATTTAAGTTATTGTGATCATTATTGGATTAAAAATCGGATCCGTGCATATGCATTCTAAACACTAGCATGTGCATTAGCCATAAGAGCATGACATTTAAGATGGGATGACCACGAGAGATGAGAAACCCCTTGCGAGGAGGAAGTGAATAAAGATTTAATAAAATGAGAATGATGATGGTGAATGCCTTTGATGATAAGTGGCAATGTGATTGTGTATATGCTTGTGCTTGCTTACGTTGTGAATTGAGATTTACGATGTTTGTATGCCTATTATAATAATGAGATGATGATTGAATGATGATTTAATGGTTTTATAGCAAAGCATACATGATGATTATACGCATATACACATGATCACAATATATATTATATTCGTCATTTTGAATGTATAACTCACTCTCTCATGTGGTCTCCTTTTTAGCATTGTGATGCAGGGTTGCCATGAGATGAGATGGGATTTTCGTAATGAAGCTTTTGGCAAAGGTAAATAGTGATAGTGGAAGTGCCTTGGCCGGCATCAATTGTGTACTTAAATGTATTGAATAAATTGTATATGATGATATTGAGGATTTAGTGAATTTGGATGTGTATAAGATAATCCTTTGAATTCGTGAATGGTGAATATAAGTTTGGTATGTAAGTGATGATTAGATTGATACCATCTGGTGATGGATGTCTCATGTATAGGCTTCTTATATGCGATGATATATAATTATGATTCAGGTGCATAGTCGATTGTATCCTAATAGTCTTATATTAGGAATTGTATGATTGCTTGGGCCTTTTCTCATATCTTCATATATGGGACTAGGCATATACCCCGTATACACATTCTTCTTCCGCTGTAAACTCTATTATTTTTGTATACCGTTATGGGCAATTTAGCTATCGATCCAGCTATAGGTTGATAAATCTCACTCTTCGGTTTTCTGTGATTCGGGTTTTGGTGTGACATCAGACTTACCGTGAAACGTGAAAAATTTACCCACATTTTATTAACTATTATCTTGATCACATCGGGATCTGAGTCTGGAAAACCGGGGGTGTTACAAAGTTAATAAGTAAAATGAACTTGTGAGGTGAGGTAAACATAAAGAAAGTTGAATACATGAGAAGGGGATTGGGGTAGTGTTGAAAAAATCAGACTAAACCAGCCGATAGAATTGAAAAACCGATGAATCGACTTGGTAATCAATCTAGGTGGTTGTTCAAATCGGATATGTAAGTGAATCGGTACGAACAAGTGTGAACTTACCGGCTAAGGGTAAAAAACGATGACCTGACCGAGTTGGATTGAATCGACTGAGTCATGCATGTACTTTTTTTTTTTTAAATCTTAAAAAAATGTCGTTTTGATGGAAGCACTTTCTTATTCCGTAAATCAATAACTGAGATCACTTTGTTAATGATTTTGGATTATCATGATTTTAATATTACTTATAATTTAACATTGTCATTTTGGATCATCATTACGGATTTGCTCAAAATCAAAATGTCTTGTCACTGTACATGACTATGTGCTGCATTCTTCAATCGAAGTGCGTCACCTATAGTTGTGAGTGAATCTTATTCATACATATATTTGGTGTTCATTCGTCTATCTCATTTTACAATAAAATTTATATTTTGTTTTATTTTTAATTTATGAAATAAAGTAGTATTCTTTCATAGAATTCATCATTCATATATTTATGGTGTTTGCATCAAGTGAACTAGTTTTTTTGTTTTAACTTCAATAATATATCACTAATTTAATCCATGTTTTGTTTTTTATTTTATTTTTGATTTTGTGTTTTAATTAGTTTTTCAAATATTATTCATACTTCCATTTTATTAACAAAATAATTTTTGTATGACAATTTAATTTGAAAAAATTATAAGATTATACATATATAATAATTTATTAATATTTTAATTTAAATTGAGTAAAGAAAGTTGATCAATAATCTACAATTCCATCAATAATCCAATAAGTTGATATATTAATTAAGAGAGTATTTGGTTTGACCAACCCAAAAAATATCTTAAGATCGAATAAAATTTTAACTGTTTTAAAATATCAATAATAACCTTATAACTCTATTTCCGCAAATATATTCTAACCTATCATATTTTAATAAGATTGTATGGGAGAGTTTAATAAGATTGTATGGGAGAGTTGGAGCAGAGTGAGAAATAACGAGACTCAATCACAAAGGGAAGAGAAGCACATCCCAGGTTTCTCTTAACTCTCAGATCTTTTTCACAAATTCATTTTCACTTCTTTCGAATTTTAGGTATCAAATTTCTACTTCTACTTTCTCCGACTTTCTTCTGCACACACTATCCCTCTATTTTATCCTCTCATTCATTCAATTTTTGTTGGCATGAACTCTGAAAATGCATCTTTTCGTATCTATTTGCTTCATTGCTTCAATGGGTTACGGTTTTTGGCATAAAGCTTAGTGCTTTTCAATAGGTTTCTAGAATGTGCTATGAATTTGTCAAACCAAGGGAATGGGCTAGTCTAGTGCCATAATTTTTTAAAATTTTCAATTTGGGTGTATTATTTGATCATTCTGAATAACATTGTGGTGATGAGTTTTTTCTTCGTTTGATACCTTATGCTTAATCTCGTGTGAAATTAATTGGTCAGTGGAAGACAACTCATTTTTATGGCTATTTCTCTGAAGTCAACTTGCTTCTTGCAATTGAAGAAACCTGAGGCCAGTTTCCAGGTTTGTTTTTTCTCCAAGAAATCTGTAGTCTCAGTAAAAAGATACACTCCAGTGGCTGCTATCAGGACCATGGAAACAGTGGGACTCAATGAAACATTCACCAGATTGAAAAAACAAGGAAAAGTGCGCACTTTTTATTCAGCTTTATGGTTTCCGTGCATGCCATGTTTTCCATTCTGTGTGACATTTCATCTTGAACATTATACTGTGTTGCCTATTTGTAATATAACTTTCTGATTCCATTTTTCTATGCTTTTTTGAATCAATGAGTTTTCTCTGGCTGGTTATGATGGTTTCGTAATTAACTTGATATGTTGGTTGGTTATTTTTCGTGCCATATCAATTTTATTGCATAGAGATAGACTCAGAGTACTATTCTTGACTGCCAAAGGATTACTTTCTAAGAAGTATGTCTGTGTCAACTTTCAAGGTGGCTTTCATCCCATATATCACAGCCGGTGATCCTGACCTTTCAACCACAGCTGAAGCGTTGAAAGTGCTTGATTCTTGTGGGTCTGACATAATTGAGCTAGGTGTTCCCTACTCTGATCCTTTGGCAGATGGTCCTGTTATCCAGGTTTGATGCTAATGCTTTTATCTGTCATCTTTAGTATCACCTGGTTCTCATACTGATGTGTCTTTCTATCCAGGCTGCTGCTACAAGATCTTTAGCAAAGGGGACCAATCTTAATGCAATTACTTCTATGTTGAAGGAGGTAAGTCTATGCAACTCCTTGCCATTTATTAATTAGTAAGTACTAAGATAATGAGTAATGAGCCCTGCTGCTGTAATTAAGTTGTGTTAAGAAGTTAGCTATGCAAATATTCAAAGTTGCTAGCAGTGTTGTTAAATAGCAGTTATAGCAGCACTATAGCGCGCTATAGTATTGCAGGTTTGGAAGAATCTGCTATTCCGTAAAATAATCTGCCGCAGTGGTTGCAGGCATGGCAGATGTTGTAAGCACTGCAGATGACAGATTAGTTGAGGTTTTCTTAGGAAAGAAATGAACATTCACAAAGGAATGGGTGCACAACTGCACATGACTGTTTTCATCACCCTTTGTTCATGTGACGCACTCCTCTAGATATATAACAAGTTTATTTCAACTGTTATGTGACTTGTGCTATTTGCTTGCAACATTGTCTTCCATAGCAAGGATATGACAGATGTTTGGCTTTCTGCATGGTTGAGTTTCCATAGATGTGTAAACTCAAGATTCTAGGTAAAATCGTAAGAGTCTACCTATTATTAAAATACTATTAAAAAAATTGTAAATACTAGATAGACAAAACAAATATCGTTAGTTTAACATTCTAACTCCAAACAATTCTAAGTTCAATACAACAAATCCACAAGTTAACTAAAAACTTTCAAAACAAGGTTTAGCAATTATGCACAGAAAATTAGCCAAGATGTTAATAGATGTTGTCAGACAAAGCTTGAGTCATCAGATGAGACGTAGCTTGACGAAGCCAGATTGTATGCGAGTCACAGATGCTAAGAACAGCAAAATGCAGATTCAAAGTGCAAGTGTGCCCAGATGTGTCAACCATAGCTCAATGGAGATTTAGAACATATATCGGTAAATGAGAAGAGAACAACAAAACTCATTCAGTCACGTGGAGAGGTTTTTAAGGAACACACAAGACCTAGGTCAAATATTAACTAATTTTGAACTCCCCAAAAAAACAAAGTGGTGTGGTTTTATTAAAAATGTGATCTGAAAAAGGTTATAGACTAAGTAGACTCTTTGAAATTGAGATTCTAACTGATTTTATTGAGTATAGAGTGGAGTTTACCTATTCTACCTGAAAAAAGTCATCTGAGTTAACTCGAAAATAAGTGATAGAGCCTACCTAAGAGTTAAATCTATATTTTAACAACCTATTGATAAAACTGGTTGTTAGTTCATTGTGAAATTTGAACCAGTGATGCCTATCCACCCTATCCCCTGTTTAGTTCGTATTTGTAACCAGAACCAAAGAATACAATATCTGTATAGATTCAGTTGACTCAAAGCAATGCTCTATTACATCAATACATGGATACAGGAGATAACAGAATTTATGACGAATTAAGAACTTTGGGATAACCACAACACAAAAGCTAGCCTTCATGCATACAAGACCTGGCTGTGCACAAGCCCTTTGGTTGGTCTCGGGGAAACACTGGAATCCCTGCATTATCACCCATGCTGCTTGTTTGCAGCTAAGAGACATGGTGAAAGACTATATAGTAATTGGTAAGAATGTTGGGAGAATCACACCACAAGAGCTAGCCATTGCAATCGAAGAACCCAAGGCTTTATGAAACCCACGAATCTCATGCATCTAGTGTAAGACTCAAAGATTGTTTGGTTTTAGAAAACGTTTTCTGTTTTTATTCGTTGTTTTCATTTTTAATTACAGAATTGACACATTGTTTTCTGTTTTCTAAAGTTTGTACAGGAAACAATGAAAACAAAAAAAAAAGTGAAAATAAGGAAGAAAAACAGAAAACGTTGGAAACCAAACGGCCCTTGCCTTGCAATTAGATTTTAACAAAATATTCCTAAATCTCAGATATGATATAGAAATGTAATTTCTTGCAGCAAAATTTCCTCAGTTTAAACTCCTATTTTCCTTATTGCATCCCTTCATTGTATTTAAATTTAAACATGTGAAAGCATGATGTGTTCCATCTTCTTAACCTTGGGAGGGACAGCTTGTCTGTCCATTCTTACCTAGTTAAAACTTGAAACAATTATTCTGATTTATAAAGAAGGGACGTTCAGAAACCATCTCTTCTCTCACTGCTTTGTCAACTGTCTCTTCTCTCAGATCCATGTATTGATGATCCCTTGCAATGGTTGATTTGGCAGGTTGTTCCGCAATTGTCATGTCCAATTGCACTGTTTACATATTATAATCCAATACTGAAGCGTGGTACTGACAAATTTATGTCTACCATAAAAGAGACTGGTGTACATGGTAAGACTCAACACAAGTAATGATTTGCCAAATAGCTTAGTATTGCATTGTGCCATACTGCTATTGGGTCAATTTTCTATACTAGTTCTACTATGAAAAGATGTTGTAAAATGCATGGACAAGACAAGGAGGCAGTTCCAACTTCCAAATACTTAAATTGCCGTGTGCTATATTTAAAGTTAGATGTTTGGGTTTTTCTAATTTAAACATCTGTCATTATAAAAAAAAAAAAGCATCTCTTCACTGTCCTGTCAAGTCCTATTTAAGGTTTATGTATCAACTTTGTCCGCATGGGAATTGCTTATGATATAAAATATCGTTAATGAGAATAATATCCGTTTCTTTCCCCATATGTATGCAGGGCTTGTGGTCCCAGATGTCCCTCTGGAGGAGACAGTATCTTTAAGGACAGAAGCTAAGAAGCATGGAATTGAACTGGTTTGCATACCTTTGAAATGTTGTCTTGCTTTATTTCTGGATTTCAAATGAATATCCTTATACCATTGCTCAATGATAGAGAAGTAGTGTAATCTTTTTTTTTAAATGTGGATTAAAATAAGTGAACCACAAGTTAAGCGCAGCAAAGGAAGCATGGACCATGGTAATGATTGTGGAGCAAGCATCACTTTATTGTTCTATTGCATTATACATTTATACTTTTTGGCTACATTATCTAAATTTCTTGGTATATACTGTTTGAAATTTTCGTGTATGTTTTCTTTTTAATTTAGTTTGGATAAAGTAATCTGTGTACATGTATATATCTAGTTGATTTGGTTATTATCTTCTTTGATATCATTAAGGTACTCCTCACAACACCAACCACTCCAACAAACAGAATGAAAGCCATTGTTGATGCTGCAGAAGGATTTGTGTATCTTGTAAGAGCTTCTTTCAACCTTGATAACTTCCTTTTTCGGGGCTCCTCTTTGTTTTCATATGATTCCTTTTACTTTCTATTATTTAATCTGCTAAGGTCTTGATTTTAGATCATTTTTTCTATATATTTTCTTTCTTACTATTATTTCCAACAATATTAATCTAATTCAGTATCTGTTTGATTTCCATTTTTTCCAACCATATCTTTGTACGTAGAAGATGGTATCTTCACCAACTGTCCGCTTTCCTGATAATAGAAAACATGTAGTCTTGCTTTTCAGCTGATGAAAGCATAATAGGTTTTATCTTTTTCCTTTTGTCATTCTCTAGCAATAGACATGCTCTGAGAACTCTGGACATTTATCGTTGCCTCATCTCTAAATATACCGGCATTGGAGCCAAAATGCCAATGCCTTTTAGTTTTGCATCTTTATTGTATTAACTTTCTCTTAAACATTCACTCCACTCCAATGAGACAAAGGTATTGTTGTTCTGAATTAATAGCTTCCTATGATGTTTGTTTCTGTTCTATTTGTGTGCATCCATAATTTTACATTTTTCTCAAAATCAAGATGAGTTGCTAAAGCTAAAGATCTAAAGGTGAAGCCCAGAAAAATCTTGTAGGATGTTGTCTCTTTCCTTGAAAAGTGAAGGTTGCTTTGTGGAGTATTCACTTAAGCTGGATTAGGGCAATTTTTGGAGTAGCCAGTCATAGAAATTGACAAAAGCTTTTACCGTATTCTGCCAAATGGTGTTGGTTTGGTATTTACCTAATTATTTTAGTCTCTTTTATAATTCTTTTAATTTGTTTAAGTTTGGTCATATCAGTGCATGTTATAATTTCGATATATTTTGAGACTAGAGCTTGGAAAAGGGATGATTTTTCAAAAAGTCCATGAACTGTGTTTGAAAGTTGTCAGTGATGACAAGTTACATTTGTCCCAATATTTTTTGAAATAGGACATACAAATATACAATGATAGGCAAAACAGAAAATGTCTTGCATAACTATCTCATGTTAGCATCTGCTGGCAAATGCCACTAAGAATTTGTTAATTTAAATTATAGGTGAGCTCAGTGGGAGTCACTGGAGCCCGAGCATCGGTTAGTGGTACTGTTCAGTCTCTTCTGAAGGAAATTAAAGAGGTTGGTCCCAACTCTAGTTGTATGATAAGATTCTCTCCTGATCACTTGTGAAAAGTCAATTCTCTTTCCATTCTTTTCTCACCCTTCCTACTTCTCTTTGGTCTACCATACAACTTGGTTAATCTTAATATGTTGAGTACCCTTTTTTTTTGTCATTCAGTCAACAACTAAGCCTGTGGCAGTTGGTTTTGGAATATCAACACCGGAGCATGTGAAACAGGTTAGTTCTCTGTCCACATATTTGTATTGTGTGCTTCTACTACTCAATATGGTTAAATGTAATGATCAATCATACACATTGTTACAGGTAGCGGGATGGGGAGCTGATGGTGTAATTGTTGGCAGTGCTATGGTGAAGTTGCTTGGGGAGGCCAAATCTCCTCAAGAGGGATTGAAAGAACTTGAAAATTTCACCCTCTCCTTAAAGGCAGCACTACTTTGAAAATTAACTTTAAGAAGTAGAACTTCTATAGAAACTATCGTCTTCATAGATATTGGATTGAATAAAGGTACAATTTTATGTGAATGATGTATTGTTACCAAAATTTTGTTCCTTTTCAATTGTTGTTAGAGCTCTTTGTTACTGAAGAAAGTGTCCCCTATGAGTTTGCTGGGAGGAAACCGTACACAAGTATTGCTTGGCCTCAACAGGTATGCATTGAGACAACAAACTCCATCGCCCATTCATTCTTTGTTTGAAAGTCATATGATCATCAACAAAGTCATTGGTTTGGGAATTAACAATACCATTGTCTTACGATTTTCTTGACTGTTTTCTCACATTTGTGGACTCTAACCTTGCACATCAACTTTCTTCCTGCGATAATAACACTACGTTACCAATCTTCTTGTGGTCACAGCTGAAATTTTAATTCCCCTCTTGGGTCATCTTGCCTTCTAAACTACCTCCTTAGTAACCCACTTACGGAAACAAAATTACGGAAGACACATTTTCAATAGTCAAGTGTTGATTTACACACTACTCAAGATACTGTTCAACTTCGTTTGATAAAAAATAAAAAATTTACTTTTAGTCAAATCCAATTGGAAACCAAACAAACACTTAACATTCTTTACATCCAACTACAATATTAATGTGCGATCTTCATCATCAATATTCTTCACATTCCAAAACTCTTGAAATTGGCATTCTTATTTCGCCAAAAACTTTTATATACCAAAAATCATTTCTACAGCATTTTGATTAGAAGCCTTTTTAAAAGGATAAACTAAAATTAATTCATGATTATAGAAATGACTGAAATGAACACAGCAAATTCAAAATTATACTGGCCAAGACAGAAGCACATAATGCAAACTAGTAATGCTTCAATTAGGAATGATCCTAATGTAAAAATTAAAATAGGTCACCATCTAGATCATATCACAATTTATTCAAATGATCACCATAAAACCAACATTTAAGTTACCTTCAAACTCACAAGATTACAGACTGAAGTCTTAATCTATAATAATACAATAAACAAGGATGATGCACATTTTAGAAAAAAATCAAATCAAGCTAAAAACATAAGCTCAGCGTCTATCAGAAGCCACAGATTCAGCAGAGAAGAGGTACTTGATAGCCTACCGCAAGCGCACGGGGTATCGTAGTAATAAAAATATCGTCCCACAGGGATTGTTCCCAATTACCGGTTTATAGCACCTTGATTATCTAGACAAATCATTTGTTGATTTAGAAATTTATAACGCAGAACTAAATAACATAAACAGAAAACACTAAGCAATGACAATGAAAAATTTACTTGGAAACAACGGAGATTAACTTCTTGGGAGATAAAGGTTCACATGAATGTGGGTGCCAATATTTAATACAATTCAATTTCTAAATTATTAAATCCCGTTTCTTAAGGCGAGTTTTCCTAAATTGATTAGTGACTTTCTCTCGAAACCTCACTAACGTACCTAATTATTGAAGAACCGCGTTCAATTCACTAATTAAATCCTTTACGCTTTATGAAAACTCGAATATCCCTCAAAGAGTCTCGTTTACTTTCGTAACCTGAATCCCTAGGTTCGATTTTGCGTAATTCAAACTATATGTCAATCTTTCGATTACCCATACCGTTTACAATCATTCACACTTATCTCTAAGCTTAATGGAAGCATTAAGAACTCACAAAACCGAATAAGAACACACAATTCAATAATCAAGAACGAAGAACATTTAATATGGTTCATATAAATGCTACACCTTAATTCCCAAGATTAATGTTTAATGTGACATGGAAACAACAATCACAATGCCACAATACAAAGAAATTAAACCAAACATAGAAGAAAATTCAAAGATGAAGCTAGGGATTCAGAAAATACAAGATAAGTTCTCACTAAATCTCCCAAAATCTTCCTCCCCAAATCTACAAAATTGATGTCCTTCCATGTTTTTGGCCTTGATCCCCTTCGAAAATCTTTTGCAAAGCTCTCTCTTTTTTCTCCAAAAAGTCTCTCCAATGTCTTTGTATATTTTGCCTCTCAAAAACTACCCTTTTTATTCAGAAACTGCTCCAAAAATTAAAGCAAGTGCAGAATGTGTAAAAACCCATTGGCAGTGGGTTTTTCCAGGGGTCCAAAAAATCAGTTTTTTCACCTTCAGGCAGAGAGATCCACAGCCAGTGGGAAAAACCTACTGGCAGTGGGTTTCCAACAACAACACACACGGCCAATGGGAAAAACCCACTGACAGTGGGTTTTTTATGGCTCAATTCTCCCACTCCAGAGAGGCCCACGGCCAGTGGGAAAAACCCACTGGTAGTGGGTTTTTCTGGACTTTATTTTTTTGTGCTTTTCTCACTGTTTTGAGGCCCTGGAATGTCCATCTTGGTAGATCCTTTCTCTATCATGCTTTTGAAGGTGGACAAGGCTTTACTTTTGAGCTCTTAGTGACTTGACTCCTTTCCAATGCTTCTTGTTTTTGAATTTATGCACCTGTAACCAAGCTATTCCTGCAAAACTTGAAACACCCGAGTAACAAATGCGGAATGAAGGAAAACACTTGGAATTAAGGAAAAAAACAACAAAAATAACTTAGAAAACCTAAACAAAACACCACTAAAACAATGCAAATTAAACAACTATCAGTACTTCACTCGTGAAAGAACCGATTCATGTGCAGGATCATAAGGATGGTCTTTGGAGGGAATCTCCAATATTGCAGGAACAAGCTTGTTGTAACTATCAACTAAAAACCTAATCATATTTGCAACCTGAATAATGAAACACAGCATTTGATTTTCAATTCAAATGTCAGATTTGAAGTTCATGGGTGGAGCAAGGAAAATTTCTTGTCATAAGGAATCACAAGGTTAGATTGTATGCAACTGTTCTGGTACAATTTTGTACTGATTTTGGTCTAGTTTCCTTAATGAATATGATAAGTATGCAGACATGTGTATGCAATAATAATGCAATGTAAGACCTTTGGCAATATGATAATCATTTTTCTTCAGCTATAAGGAGTAGTTCTGATTAGAATGGACATG
Source organism: Clitoria ternatea (assembly GCA_037962975.1). Taxonomy (NCBI): domain Eukaryota; kingdom Viridiplantae; phylum Streptophyta; class Magnoliopsida; order Fabales; family Fabaceae; genus Clitoria; species Clitoria ternatea. Next base: position 49,131,017 of record CM075673.1, read on the forward strand.
CATATGCACAACAGCTAGAGGCATTGCTAGTTTTGTACAAATTATGAATCAATCTATTGATACGAAAATAAACGTACATATTGGCTTATCAACACTATTGCAATATCTTCCCTTGTTGTGAACTCTTTGAATGCATCTTCAATTTGTTTTCTGAAAATGACAATCCAAGAGGGGAGAAAACATCAAACTATAATACTAACATTATTGATTTTGAAATTTTACATAAACAGAAAATTTTTCGAAAATACTGAAATAAGACATCTCTCAGAATAAGCAATCCCAACTGGGCTAATACTGGCAATGTGGAAATTACCATAAGATATATAAAATAAATGGAAATCTATTCAACACTTTGAAGCAGGCAATCACTGTTTCTCTGAACACTTGCCATGCAATTACAATTTAAAATTAGTTAAGCATAATCAAGTTTAAGTGAATGGAAGAACAATGACATACTCGAGTCTACAATAAGATAATTTGTCTTCCTTCGCAAGTCAACATTACCTACCCCAGCCAGCAAAAATCCAACTACAGTGTCCTGTATCAAATTCAACACCACAGTTATTAACTTTTTAGGCGTCCGTATGTTGAAAATCAGAACACTATATCAGGAAAAATAGGACGTGATGGGGAATGTAGTATACATGACATATCAGGAAAATAGGGCGTGATACAGATGCCAGACGATTATTAAAATTCCAATAACAACTAAAAGGCATAAATAATCATACATCATACCAATATACCAATCATGAAGCAAATTACTATGGTTAATGCAAATATAAAAGAAAGGACAACCTAGCCCACAAGACCCCATCCAGTGACCACCGATTGTGTAAATCACTTAGCAAGAGACTATATTCTAAGCTTAACCAGTGGTCTAATGTTCGAGTCCCTGTATCATGTGCCTTCCCCAACTAAACCCTAAATAAAGTATATCAAACCAAGAAAGACTACCATCAAGTGGGATTCGGGGAGGATAAATTGAGACTGTCTAATCAATACACACACTTCTAGAAATTGAGTCTGTCTAGTTAAAGTTCATGTTGGTTTCATCTGTTCCAATGGTATTTTTTCACACAGCATATGACATTCGTCAACCTAACAAATTTGTCCTAGAAACAGGCTCTTCTGAAAAATTTAACATTGAAAGTTTATTTTTTCCTCTTTCCTTAAAATATGTACTTTGTCCTTTGGTATAATAGAAAAGAGTCAAAAGACAACCTAAATCCAGGATTGTTAACCAAAGCCAAACCAACCAAATATGATAAGCAATATGGCTGACTTAAAAGTAAACAGCAGTGAGAGAGAATTGCCACAGAAACCATTTAAAAACATTATTAATCCACAGATATGTATTTCTTACCTCATCTGCGATCATAGCAATGAGTGCAGAGTTGTTTGTGGGAATTTGAATTCTACTGGCCATTAAGTAAGAATGATCGAGCTAAACAAGATCAAGATGGAAAAAAAACAAAAGGTAAGATAATATGTTAAATAGTCATCAGTATCAGAATACAGAAAATATCTATCTACAGTATAAAATGTAAATATTCCAAAAACATGGAAATTTGAAGAAAAGTTCAGATTCATTTAAAGAAATTGTTAGCTCACTTCTGAACTTATTCCAAAGAGAACTAAACTAATTTTTTAAAAAATCTTGGGTACATTAATCTTATTCATTCCTGTTAGAGAATATTGACATTGTATTGATTACTGTAATGACATGAATGTATTTTTCTTGTATTCCCTTCTGTTTAAGGGGAAGATGTTAGAGAATGTTATGTTTACAGTTATTACAGGAATAACTGTTTTATTCTTAGCTTCCTAAGCAAGCTTCATGCTCCTCTATAAATAGAGAGAGCCTTCCACACTTATAACTAACCTTTCAGAATATACAAATTCTGTTTTCAGCGTCTCTCTCTTCTTCACTTTTCTCTCTATGCTTTTCTTTCTTAACAATTCCTAACTAAGCTAACTATTTCTAATTATAATTCAACTATGGTAATAACCCCCCACAACAAGCTGGACTAACTTCTCCAGCTGACATGAAAAATTCAAACTTGTACACTATCCAGTGAGTAACAAGTGGTGAAGTGTAATTAGAGAGGCTAACAAATATCCTGAAAGTGAGTGAGAATTGGCAACCACCAAGGTGCTTTGGTCTTAGAGGTCTTCAACCTTTAGGACTTTTTGATATTCTTCCGGTATCTCCATGACCTCCTTTACCTGCCATCAAATTTAGTTAAACTGATATTCCCATTTATACATGTTCTCTCAATATTTCCCCGCGGGAGTGACGGAGCTTGCAATGCCATGTTTCTCAGCATGAACCACTGTTCAAATTGCAGTTCTGGTGACATCGAAAACCTTAATATGTTAGATTTTCTTATTAATATATTATAATATTAATTTAATAGTTTAGCATCATTAAATTATTATATCTATATTGTGTTGATTAATTATATAATATGTAAATATTATGTATATAGATAGATTTAGCTATTCGGTTTTTGTTTAGATGGACAGTGATGGGTTGACCCATTCTATGTGCCCAGTGAGAGGTTCCTGCTCTCATCTGTGGTTACCTATATAATCACTATCCCATTAGGTGATTATCACACAGAGTCAGTAACACATAAGGCACTCAGATTGAGAGTAGTACACGCTCACTATTGGGATTCATGGATCACTTATCTTCAGGTACGCCTTCAATCAAACTTTGTTGTCATGATGTGTGTTAAAATTGTGTCATGAATTGTATGTTCATAATAAGAATTTTTCTGCAATTGGTATCAGAGCCTGGTTTAACACGTATCATGAATGTTAAATATTAATTGTAGAATTTTGTTTCCCCATTACGTTTAAGTTTCAATAATTATTTTTCTGCAATAGTGTTGTGTGTTTTTTTTTTCTTGCTCAATAAAGAATTTAACATTTGCTGCATAGGAAGTTTCTTTTTCCGCAAAATATGTTAGTAACTTCAACGTGCTTTATCCCTTTAAAATATGTTAGTAACATCCGCAATGGTGTTGTAGATATGGTTTGTTTTTAAATTTTTTTGGCACAATTAGAAATTGCATATATATATATATATATTATGTCCATGTTGTCATATCGTTTTGCGTGCCATTATATTATATAATACATTGTAACAACACTAGACGGTTACTATTGCCATTATATTATATTATATATTTGATTGCATTTTAAAAATTGTAACTGATGCCGTTTCGCATGCCAAGATTATACATTTAGTTTCATGTCAAATTTCATACATGTTTCTGTTTCGTTTTACGTGCTACTATATGTATCAGTTAATATTATCTTTCATGTGAATTAATATAATATATAATATTTGTTAAACATTATCTATCTGTTAACATTAATATAATATATAATATGCGTTAACATTATCTATTACGTACATGTTGATTAACGCTTGTTATATATATATATATATTATTTGCGTTAGCTATATATTATATATTATATGTTATTAATTCTATGTGTTACTTATATATTATATTAATTAATATCATATAAACATGTTAGCACTTATCTTCAGTATACAATTTTAAATTGTATGATTTTAATTCTATGTGACAAAATATTAATATGTATAAAATTTTAAATTATTTTGTACAAATGTCATTTCACCTATCGTGAGACCATTTATACAAGACTTGGGAAAATAAAATAAAATGAATACTATATTACATTAATAATAATTATGTCCTATCGATGTGATGTTGTTAGTATAATTTGTCGAATATTATGCACTTGTGTTTTATCTATGTCAATTTTATACTGATACCCTATCGGTGTTAGGATTTGGTGACATGGATTTTTTTATGCATTGTATTCTTTCGTGAATATTTTTTTTATTTATTATAATCTAGGACCCTTAGGCTAGATTATAATTAATAAGAAATTTTGTGATGGGCACACTATTTATTGCATGATTTAATTATGCATATTGATTAATTTCTCATATATCAGTATCAATGCCCACTTCAGTTAAAACGTTGAACGGGATGAATTATGAGGACTAGAAGGAGTCTTTGGATTTGTATTTGGCTATGGCCAATATTGACTTAGCTTTACGGGAAGAAGAGCCAAGTTCTTACTGCTGAGTCAACTAATGATCAAAAGGCTTATCGTGCAAAATGGGATCACTCGAATCGAGTGTGTCTGATGGTGATAAAGTTCACCATGGAGAAGTCAATCAGACAGAGCATTGTTGAAAACGAAAATGTTGCAACCATTCTAAAATCCATTGGAGATAAATTTAAGACCTTTGACAAAGCTAGGAAGAGTCATTATTCCTCACTCTTTGATAGAGCTAGGTATGATGGTCTTAGTGGAGTTCGTGAGCACATGCTGAAAATGGTGCACTATCGTAACAAACTAAGGGGGATGAAGCTTGAGATTGACGATAGTTACTTGATTTAGAAAATTCTAGAATCACTCCCTTCCCAATTTGATGTTTTGAGTACTTCTTATAATACTCAAAACCATGAGTGGACTGTTGATCAGACTATTGCCATTGTCACTCAGGAGGAGGAAGCTATGAAAAAGGAAAAGCCTGGAGTTGTTCAGTTTGCTGACAAACCTCACAAGAATAAGTTTGCTGATTCCACTTCAAGGTCTAAATCTGTTCACAAAAATCACAATGACAAGAAAACAAAGAAGATGGTTCCTAACCTCGGTCCCAACAGAAAACTTTTCAAAGGAGAATGCAAGTATTGCAAGAAGTTTGGACATATGCTGAAGGATTACTATATCCTAAAGAAGAAGAATCAGAGGGAAGGTACACCTCTTGCTCTAGTTTGTTTTGAATCCAATGTTGTTGATGTTCCTCCTAATACTTGGTGGTTCGATTCGGGCGCAACTATTCATGTGGTGAATTCTTTGCAGGGGTTCACAAGCCTGAGGAAACCAAGTGATTCTGAATCAAAGATCATAGTAGGAGATGAAGCTAGAGTTCCTGTTGAAGATATAGGGGTTGTTTCTTTGTGTTTTCCCTCTGGTCATGTTTTGCTTCTGAAAGACGCTGTTTATGTTCCTTCTATTCGTAGAAACCTGATTTCTGTTTCTGCTCTGGACAAGTGTGGTTATTCTTTTATGTTTGGCAATGGAAAATTGGACATTTTTTTTGCATCTTCTGTTGTTGGTCATGGGGTTCTTTGTGATAATCTTTATATGTTGACTTTTTTCGATATGAGCGTTAATTCTGTTGTTGGGCATAAGCATGGCAGGGTCGATGAGAACTTTTCCATGTTATGGCATAGACGCTTGGGGCATATTTCAAGGCCTCGTATTGAGAAACTCATTAAGCATGAGATTTTGTCCAATTTGGATTTCTCTGATTTTGACGCTTGTGTGGCTTGCATTAAAGGTAAGCTTACTGCTAAACCCAGGAACAAGTCTGGGAGTCGTCGTGATGCCATGTTAGAGTTGATTCACATTGACATGTGTGGGCCTATTACACCCACTGCTATGGGTGGATATAGGTATTTCATTATATTCATAGTGTGTTTGAATATGATTTCAGGATCAAGGATTTTGATAATGACAAAGGAACTCTTGAAGAAACTCTTGGAAAACAAAGAAACAGCATCAGACTGCAAAAACCACGAAGCTAATCGATTACACAAGGAAGTCTAATCGATTATGAAGCCTTTGTTTGTCAAGATAATCGATTACACCACACAGACAATTGATTACGAAGTCTCTATTTTACAAGATAATCGATTATGAACCCAGGACTAATCGATTAGACAGCCACTATCTTGTTAACTAATCGATTGTAACATCAAGTAATCGATTACCAAATGTAAAATTGAATGAAGAGAATCAGGTGTTCAAGATAATCGATTATGGGACATGAAATAATCGATTACCAAGCCACTGGAATTTGGATAATCGATTACCAGGAAGCAGTAATCGATTACACAGCTGCGTGACCAAATTAAATGCATCAGGTATCATCCCTAATTGATTACAGGCCAAGAAATAATCGATTAGAATCCCTCTGACTTGAATCTAATCGATTACATATAAAGGACTAATCGATTACGTAGCTGCGAAGCAAATTAAAATGCATCAGGTATCATCACTAATCGATTACAGGAAAAATATAATCGATTAGTTTCGCTCTGACTTGATGATAATCGATTACCATGGATTAGCTAATCGATTACCACACGCTTTGGAATGAAAAATTCAAGTTGTAATCGATTACACCCAAAGGGATAATCGATTACCATAGTGGAAAAACATATATTAGTAGGAAACCAGCACATGTCTCCACCATTTTTTAGATCCCCACTATGTGCAACGGCTAGGAAGAAGAAAGGCACTCCTCAAGCTCTCAAATGGCTCTATAAATTCAAGAGGAACTCAAGCACAAAACACACAACAAGAAGCTACATTTCTCTACTTACTCTTGTGCTTTGTAAGCCCTCATTCTTGTATATTTTGAGATTTCATTTGCATATCCTCTCTTCTTGAGAGTTATAGATTTAAGAGAACCTTCACTTGTACATCTAATCTATTAAGAGAGTCATTTCCTTGTAAACACTTCAAACACAAAGGTTTTTCACTCTAGGATTGAGTGGTCACAAAGGTTGGGGTTCAACCTTTGGGTATTGAGAGTTTGAGAGATTGGGTGGGTTACCCTTTGCTAGTGAGGATTGAGTTCTTGAGTGTGGGACACTAGGAAGCTGCAATTGCTCATAGCTTGTATCTCTAAACTTCAATAGTGAAAATCCTCTAAGTGGGTTGCTTAGAGGCGAGACGTACACCGGTGTTGGTGGAACTCGTTATATTGGTTTGCAAGCTCCTCTCCTTTACTCTTTTACTTTCATATACTGCAATTGGTTGATTTGTGTTGATTGATTGTGAATTGCATACTCAAGCTTGTCAAATTTGATACATTTCAAATACTGCCCACCAAGTGTTTGCTAAATTGCTTCAGCTATATTTATCTTTGTGGTGCATTGTATACTATCTTTAACTTTATTTCACTTGCATATTCCTGTAAACTTGGATATAAAAATCAAGTTCAAAGGCATTCCAACCAAAGTTTTTAAAACTCAATTCACCCCGCCTCTTGAGTATTGAGGCCACTTGAACAACAAGTGGTATCAGAGCTTGACTCTTGGTAGATCAAGCTTAACAGCTTCAAGAGACTAGATGGCCTCAAGTTCTCATAACCTTTTTCCCGAGGGTGGTGCTATAAACAGACCTCCCGCTTTCAATGGGGAAGGCTATGTGTTTTGGAAAGAAAGAATGAAAATCTTCATTCAATCTATTGATTTGAGAGTTTGGAATGCCATTGAAAATGGTCCTTATATACCAATGCATACCATTGATAATAAAAATGTTGAAAAACTAATAGATGAATGGACTAGTGATGATGAAAAGAAAGTGCAATATGGTTATAAGGCTAAAAATCTTATCACTATGACATTAGGTCCAGATGAATTCTTTAGAATAATGACTTGCCAATCCGCTAAGGAAATGTGGGATACTTTACAAGTTACTCACAAAGGTACTAATGATGTAAAGGATTCCAAGATTAGTACCTTGACAAGCCAATATGAATGTTTTAGAATAAACTCAGGGGAAACTATAGTAGAAATGCAAAAGAGGTTCACTCTTATTATAAATCATCTCATTACTCTTGGTAAAGTTTACACTAACAAAGAACTTGTGCATAAAGTCTTGAAAAGTCTTAGCAGGGAATGGCAACCACTTGTCACAGCCATAAAACAATCTCCAAGCATCAATGAGATGTCTCTTGCAACACTCTTTGGAAAATTACAAGAGCAAGAGCAAGAACTAAAAGTCTTGAAGCAAGCGGAGGAAGAAGAAAAATCCTCCAAGAAGAAAGGCTTAGCTCTCAAAGCCACCTCTATACATGAAGAAGAATCATGCAGTGACACGGATGAAGAAGAGGAATTTGGGCTTTTTGTAAAACGATTTGGAAGATTCATGAAGAACAAAAGATTCCAAAAGAACTTCAAGCCCCAAGGTAAAAAGCCAACTTCAAATGAAATTTCTTCTTCACCTAGTTGTTTCGAATGTCGCAAGGAAGGGCACTTCAAGGCGGATTGCCCAAATCTTAAAAAGAAGGGCAAGGATAAACGAGGAAGAAGAAGAGCTTACATCGCTTGGGATGAGAATGATGTAAGTAGTTCCGACGATTCGGACAATGAGGAAGCAAATCTTTGCTTAATGGCCAATCACCAAGAAGAAGATAATGAGGTATGCTTCAAGGCAAGCAACACCCATTGGTATTTGGATAGTGGGTGTTCAAAGCATATGACGGGAGACATAAGCAAGTTCACATCATTCACTCCTAAAAGGAAAGGAAGTGTCACTTATGGAGACAATACCAAGGGTAAAATACTTGGTATCGGAAATATCGGTAAAATTCCTCTACCTCCATTAGTGATGTGTTGTATGTTGAAGGACTCAAACATAACTTGCTTAGCATAAGTCAATTATGTGACAAACGATATAGAGTTTTATTTGAATCCAATTGTTTTATAATTGAGAATAAGCTAAACAAAGAGGTCAAATTTGTTGGAAAAAGGATTGATAACATTTACATGATTGATGTGAATAGTTTGTCTACAAATGATGAACAATGCTTCATTACAAAAGAGGATGAAACTTGGCTATGGCATAGGAGAATAGCTCATATACATGTAGACCACTTAAACAAACTTGTTTCCAAAGAATTAGTAATTGGTTTACCAAAGCTTAAGTTTGAAAATAGATTTTGTGATGCATGTCAAAAGGGAAAACAAGCAAAGGCATCTTTTCAATCCAAAAATATTGTTTCCACACAAAGGCCTTTACAACTTTTGCACATGGACTTATTTGGACCATCCAAAATCAAAAGCTTTGGAGGCAATTACTATGGTCTAGTTATTGTAGATGACTATTCTAGATATACATGGACATTGTTTCTTGCTCATAAAAATGAAGCATATCATGCATTCAAGAAACTTGCTAAGATTATCTAAAATGAGCAAAATTCTAAAATTACATCCATTAGAACCGATCATGGGGGAGAATTTGAAAATCAATCTTTTGAAAAGTTTTGCGAAAAATATGGTATTAATCATAATTTTTCAGCTCCTAGAACTCCACAACAAAATGGAGTAGTTGAAAGAAAAAATAGATCCTTGGTGGAGCTTGCAAGAACCATGTTGAATGAAAACCATATTGCAAAACATTTTTGGGCCGATGCGGTAAACACCGCTTGTTATGTTATGAATAGATGTTTAATAAGGCCTATTCTAAAGAAAACCCCCTATGAACTTTACAAGGGTAGAAAACCCAACATTGTACACTTTCATATTTTTGGATGTAAATGTTTTGCACTCAATAATGGAAAAGATAATCTAGGGAAGTTTGATGCTAAAGCTGATGAGGCAATCTTCCTAGGGTACTCTCAATCTAGTAAATCTTATCGAATCTTCAACAAACAAACGAACACCATTGAAGAGTCCATTCATGTAAAGTTTGATGAAAGTAGCCATAACCCTCCGAGAAAGGAAGATGTTGATGATCTTGTAGGTACTCTTCAAGAATTGACCTTAGATGACAAGGAAGGAGAAATCAAAGACACAAATGAAGCCAAACATGAGGAACCACAACAATGGATCACTTTGAAGAATCATCCCATGGACAACATCATAGGTGATATATCAAAAGGTGTAAGTACTCATAATGCAATTAGAAATACATGCAATCATTTAGCCTTTGTATCACAAATAGAACCCAAATACATAAATGAAGCTATTATTGATGAACATTGGATGTTGGCCATGCAAGAAGAGCTAAATCAATTTGAAAGAAATGAAGTTTGGGAGCTTGTGCCAAGACCCAATGATCACCAAATAATAGGAACCAAATGGGTATTTAGGAATAAACTGGATGAAAATGGTATTATTACTAGGAACAAAGCTAGGCTAGTAGCTAAAGGCTATAATCAAGAAGAAGGCATTAATTATGAAGAGACGTATGCACCCGTAGCTAGATTAGAAGCAATTAGATTACTATTAGCCTTCGCTTGCTGTAGGGATTTCAAATTGTACCAAATGGATGTTAAAAGTGCTTTCTTGAATGGATACATTCAAGAGGAAGTATATGTTGATCAACCTCCAGGTTTTGAAAACTATCAATTTCCAAATCATGTTTTCAAATTAAAGAAAGCCCTGTATGGTTTGAAACAAGCTCCAAGAGCTTGGTATGAAAGGTTGAGTAAATTTCTTTTAGAAAATCATTTTGAAAGAGGAAAGGTTGATACAACTTTATTCATAAAGCACAAAAAGAATAACATACTATTGGTACAAGTTTATGTTGATGATATAATATTTGGTGCCACTAATGAGTCAATGTGCAAAGAGTTTGCTAAGTTAATGCAGGAAGAATTTGAAATGTCCATGATGGGAGAACTCACTTTCTTCCTTGGACTTCAAATCAAGCAAACCAATGAAGGCACATTCATTAATCAATCCAAGTACTGCAAAGAACTACTTAGAAAATTCAACATGGACAAAGCAAATGATATTGCCACACCCATGGGCACTTCATGCTATTTGGACAAGGATGAGAAAGGTAAGGATGTTGAACTCACAAAATATAGAGGTATGATAGGATCCGTACTTTACTTAACCGCTAGTAGACCGGATATCATGTTTGCTGTGTGTATGTGTGCTAGATACCAGGCTTGTCCTAAAGAATCACATCTCACTGCAGTAAAAAGGATAATGAAATATTTAGTTGGGACTCAAAATGTTGGTTTATGGTACCCCAAAGGGGCTGAATGCACTTTAATTGGTTATTCTGATTCAGACTTTGCAGGATGTAAACTTGACAGAAAAAGCACTAGCGGAACATGTCACTTGCTTGGTAGTTCCCTTGTTTCTTGGCATAGCAAGAAACAAGTGTTGCACTATCAACAGCTGAGGCAGAATATGTTGCAGCTGGTAGTTGTTGTGCTCAAATCCTTTGGATGAGACAACAACTTCTAGACTTTGGAGTTGTATTGGACCATGTGCCTCTTAAATGTGATAATACTAGTGCTATCAATATCTCAAAGAATCCTGTAATGCATTCTAGAACCAAACATATTGAGATTAGACATCATTTCATTAGAGACCATGTATTAAAGGGTGATTGTATACTTGAGCATGTTGAAACTTCTAGGCAACTAGCAGATATTTTCACCAAACCCTTAGCTAGAGAACAATTCATTCACATTAGAAGAGAATTAGGAATCCTTGACATGAACAATTGTGTTTGAATGATTAGTATTTTGATAAACTCTTATTTTATAGCATGTCTTGAATAAGTTTATGTTCTGTTGTGATATGATCCATTAAAACTCCAACACCCTTGTGGAAAATCTGCAAAACTGGGCATTTTTACAGCATATAATCGATTACACAGAGTATCATAATCGATTACTAAGCTCCTGTCTCGAAAGTAATCGATTACACAGCATCACCTAATCGATTACTTAGCTTCTGTCTAATGGACAATCGATTAGAAACTTTCAATAATCGATTACGTAACTCCTGTTTCGAAAGTAATCGATTACACAACATCACTTAATCGATTACTAAGCTTCTGGTTCATGTCTAATCATTTCAACTTCTTCCTAATCGATTACAAACACATCCTAATCGATTATAAACATTCTGTTTTGAAATCTAATCGATTACTTGTTGAACGTAATCGATTACTCATGCGCGAAACGTTCCAAATTCCTCAGAATCAGTAATCTAATCGATTACCTATGCCTCGTAATCGATTAGCCTTGGTATTATGCAGTCAAAATACAGAGTTCCGAGGCACACCAGCGGCCCAATCTCCTTTTCCCTCATTTACTCTCTTCTCTTCACCCAACATTCACCTTTTCCCTATAAATAAACCCCTCACTATCACTCTCACCTCACACCACTTCCTTCTCTTCCTAAATCTCTCAAAGCTTCAAGAAGCTCACTCTTCTTCTCATTCTCCTCTTTGCCTTTCCATCACCATGTCTTCCTCCCGCTCTGTCAAGAGGACAAGATCCTCCATACCCCAAGCCAACAACCCCCTAGACTTCTCTAGGTTCTTCACCTCACCAAGAGACCTCCAAAACTTCATAAAGAAGTTTTCAAAAAAAGACATCATCACCCCCCATTTTATTGATGCTCCAACCTTTGAGAACCCCTGTTTTACCTACACTCAACTCCTCCAACATTACAACCTTCTTCCATTCCTAACTCTCAAGGAAGAGTTTTATTACCCTGAACTCATGAGGGTATTTTTCTGCAATATGAAACTAGTTGATGGCACATTGGAAGCTAGAGTCAAAAATGTGACTCTCAAAATCACCAACCAGCACCTCTCTGAAATCACACAAATTCCCCTATCCACTGCTGAATTTGCCGGGGGTCATCCGGAAGATGAATGGGACTTTAATCCTATCCCTGCTCGTCAATCTCTTTGGAAGGCCAACCGTCCTCTCAGCAATCACAAATTGGTAGGCCACTTAACTCTTAACAACCGTCTCCTCCACTTCTTTATGGTCAAAATGCTTATTCCTCGAGGCAGAAATTATGCCTTGGTTGAGGAAGATGATGTTCTACTCATGTGGGCAATCATCAATCTCAAAGACATCAACTGGATTCAACTCCTCAAGCTCCACATTCTGAAATCCAAGGAGCAACACAAACTGCCTTATGGCATCTTGCTCACAAAAATCTTTAAGGCTAATAGAGTAGACTTGGCTGGGGAACTTGCTGAAAAAGTGCCCTCTCAAGCTTGCATTGGCACTCACCATCTCAACAAAATGGGTATGGTATGTGTAGCTGGAAGGTGGATCCTCAAGAGTGACAGAATTCATGGCAGCAGCCCATTTGAGGAAGATCATCCCCCTGTTACTCCTACTCCTGCACCTCAAGCCTCTTTATCTGCCCCTGCTGACCCATTTGCATCGCTCTATGCTCATCTTGACCGCCGCTTCGATCGCCTAGAAAACTCCCTTCAAGAGTTTTCAATGACCGAGCAACAACATTTTGAGATGATGCAACAACGCTATGAGGAGCTCTCTCACCAAATTTCTGAACTCTGTTTCTTTAATCCGGATAATTAGATCCATTTTCATGCTTTGGTTTACGTTGCTCTATGTTTTTTAATTATGCAAATTTCCCTTCATGTAATTTCCTGCTTTTTGCAACTTAATAAAATTTTCATTATGTGATATCTATCCCCTTACTTGCATTTATTATTTTTGATGATTCCAAAGGGGGAGAAAAAGGGAGAAAAGATAGAAAAATGTTCATCTGTTAAAAATTGACTGGTTAATAACAAATGGATTAGTTATCTCTAAAGGCTAAGCATGCATTCTTTTTGATAGGGGGAGATTTGTTAATGCTAAGAGATAAGAGATAATGATATTGTTAAGAGATAAAGATGCTGAATATTTTTGAAAAATTGGTTAAAGAAATTCTGCTATTTGAAACTGTGATTAAGAGATAATGCAACAGATATGTTTTCGCAAGAGATAAAATTAGAGATAAGTCTTTTGTTTAAAACTAACAACCCTCAAGAGATGAACATGGTTGTCATCATCAAAAAGGGGGAGAATGTGTTTGAATATGATTTCAGGATCAAGGATTTTGATAATGACAAAGGAACTCTTGAAGAAACTCTTGGAAAACAAAGAAACAGCATCAGACTGCAAAAACCACGAAGCTAATCGATTACACAAGGAAGTCTAATCGATTATGAAGCCTCTGTTTGTCAAAATAATCGATTACACCACACAGATAATCGATTACGAAGTCTCTGTTTTACAAGATAATCGATTATGAACCCAGGACTAATCGATTAGACAGCCACTGTCTTGTTAACTAATCGATTGTAACATCAAGTAATCGATTACCAAATGTAAAATTGAATGAAGAGAATCAGGTGTTCAAGATAATCGATTATGGGACATGAAATAATCGATTACCAAGCCACTAGAATTTGGATAATCGATTACCAGGAAGCAGTAATCGATTACACAGCTGCGTGACCAAATTAAATGCATCAGGTATCATCCCTAATCGATTACAGGCCAAGAAATAATCGATTAGAATCCCTCTGACTTGAATCTAATCGATTACATATAAAGGACTAATCGATTACGTAGCTGCGAAGCAAATTAAAATGCATCAGGTATCATCACTAATCGATTACAGGAAAAATATAATTGATTAGTTTCGCTCTGACTTGATGATAATCGATTACCATGGATTGGCTAATCGATTGCCGCACGCTCTGGAATGAAAAATTCAAGTTGTAATCGATTACACCCAAAGGGATAATTGATTACCATAGTGGAAAAACATATATTAGTGGGAAACCAGCACATGTCTCTACCATTTTTTAGATCCCCACTATGTGCAACGGCTAGGAAGAAGAAAGGCACTCCTCAAGCTCTCAAATGGCTCTATAAATTCAAGAGGAACTCAAGCACAAAACACACAACAAGAAGCTACATTTCTCTACTTACTCTTGTGCTTTGTAAGCCCTCATTCTTGTATATTTTGAGATTTCATTTGCATATCCTCTCTTCTTGAGAGTTATAGATTTAAGAGAACCTTCAGTTGTACATCTACTCTATTAAGAGAGTCATTTCCTTGTAAACACTTCAAACACAAAGGTTTTTCACTCTAGGATTGAGTGGTCACAAAGGTTGGGGTTCAACCTTTGGGTATTGAGAGTTTGAGAGATTGGGTGGGTTACCCTTTACTAGTGAGGATTGAGTTCTTGAGTGTGGGACACTAGGAAGCTGCAATTGCTCATAGCTTGTATCTCTAAACTTCAATAGTGAAAATCCTCTAAGTGGGTTGCTTAGAGGCGAGACGTACACCGGTGTTGGTGGAACTCGTTATATTGGTTTGCAAGCTCCTCTTCTTTACTCTTTTACTTTCATATACTGCAATTGGTTGATTTGTGTTGATTGATTGTGAATTGCATACTCAAGCTTGTCAAATTTGATACATTTCAAATACTGCCCACCAAGTGTTTGTTAAATTGCTTCAGCTATATTTATCTTTGTGGTGCATTGCATACTATCTTTAACTTGATTTCACTTGCATATTCCTGTAAACTTGGATATAAAAATCAAGTTCAAAGGCATTCCAACCAAAGTTTTTAAAACTCAATTCACCCCGCCTCTTGAGTATTGAGGCCACTTGAACAACACATAGATGATTACTCTTATTTTGGCTGGATGGATCTTCTTCAAGAGAAATCATGTTCCTTGGATGCTTTTAAATCGTTCAAGGCTGCTACTGAATTAAAAACTGGCAAGAAGATAAAGTGTGTACGGTCTGATAGAGGAGGAGAATATTATGGCAGATATGATGAAACTGGAAGGAATCCAGGACCTTTTGCTAGATACCTCCAAGAATGCGGCATCGAAGCTCAATACACGATACCAGGTACACCTGAACAAAATAGAGTGGCAGAAAGGAGAAATCGCACGCTTATGGAGATGGTGAGATCTATGATGGGTCTATCTTCCTTACCTGATTTTCTTTGGGGAGATGCCTTGAGAACCGCTGCGTACGTTCTTAATCAAGTTCCTAGCAAGTATGTACCAAAAACTTCTTATGAATTAATGACTGGAAAGAAACCAAGTTTGAAACACTTGCGTGTTTGGGGATGTAAGGCAAAAGTCAGACCCTATAACCCTGCAATGAAGAAGCTTGATCTGAAGACTGTTAGTGGCTTCTTCATTGATTATTGTGTGGGTTTAAGAGGTAGCAGATTCTATTGTCCTTCTCACTCTACATGAGTAATAGAGTCTGATCGTGCAGTATTCTTTGAGGATGATTTGGGTAGTGGGAGCATTGCCTCACGACCAGTTGTCTTTGAAGAAGATAGAGTTGAAGTCCCTGTACCTCAATTTCCTGTTTCAAAAATTGATCCAACTCCTTTCATACCTAATAATGAACATGTTCCTATCGTTGATGAGACTGTGGCAGCACCTGTGGCAACTTATCAAGATCCTGACGTTGCCATTGACCATACCCCTTTAAATGATGAAATTGTACCTGCACCTGTTACTGTTGAGGCTGTCATGAGAAGATCTCAAAAAACACATAAGTTGTCCATACCAGATGATTATATTGTGTATCTTCAGGAACATGAGTTTGATGTCTATGATGATGATGACCCTATTAGTTTTGAGCAAACTATCTCTAGCTCTTATGCTTCTAAATGGGTGATGCCATGCATGATGAGTTAGCTTCTATGACTCACAATAATGTTTGGGAGCTTGTTTCTTTGCCGCCTAGTTGTAAACTAGCTGGCTGCAAATGGGTTTTCAAAACCAAGCGTACACCATCTGGCGAAATTGAAAGATACAAAGCTAGATTGGTGATGAAAGGGTATAGTCAGAGAGAAGGCATTGATTTTAAAGAAACTTTCTCGTCGATCTCCACAAAGGATTCTTTTCGAGTTGTTATGGCTATGGTGGCTCATTTTATCTGGAATTGCACCAGATGGATGTCAAAATAGCTTTTCTAAATGGTGATCTTGTTGAAGATGTCTACATGGTTCAACCTGATGGCTTTGCTGAAAAGGGCAAAGAAAATTTAGTTTGCAGGTTGAAGAAATCCCTTTATGGTTTGAAATAGGCTTCTAGACAATGGTACTTGAAATTTGACCAAGTGGTCACTTCTTTTATCTTCAAGGAAAATGCCTCAAATCAGTGCATTTACCTGAAGATGAGTGGGAGCAATTTTATCATCCTTGTTTTATATGTTGATGATATTCTTCTTGCTAGCAGTTGCATTGATGTTTTGAATGAGACAAAGAAAATGTTGAGTAGCCATTTTGATATGAAAGACCTTGGTGATGCTTCTGTTGTCTTGGGCATCCAGATATGTCGTGATAGGTCTCGTGGTACTCTTGGATTGTCTCAGAAAGGGTACATTGATAGAATCCTCAAGAGGTTTAATATGTACTCTTGCTCCCTGTGTGCCGCACCTGTTCAAAGGGGTGAGAAACTCTCTAGTTCTCAATGTCCTCAATACAACAAAGAGTTGTTTGAAATGGAGAAAATTCCATACGCTTCAGCTGTTGGGAGCTTCATGTATGCTTAAGTCTGCACTCGTCTCGATATTGCTTTCGCTGTTAATGCTTTGGGTAGATACTTGAGCAACCCAGGTTTGGGTCATTGGAAAGCCGTGAAGAAGGTCTTGAGATATTTATAGGGAACCAAGGATTATATGTTGACCTATGCAAAGTTTGATCAACTTGAAGTCATAGGTTATTCAGATTCTGATTTTGCAGGTTGCCTTGATGACCGTAAGTCTACTTCAGGCTTCATTTTTATGATGGCAGGAGAAGCTGTATCCTGGAAGAGTGTTAAACAGACAATCACGGCTACTTCTACTATGGAGGCATAGTATGTTGCTTGTTATGAGGCTACCCGCCAAGCTATGTGGCTAAAGAATTTGATTTCTGGCTTCCGTATTGTTGAAAGTATTTCTAGGCCACTTGTAATTTATGCGATAATACTGCTGCCGTACTTCTCTCTCAAAATAATAAGAGCTCTACTCGTTCGAAACACTTTGATGTGAAGTACTTGTTTATTAGAGAGAAAGTACTTGAGTTTCAGACTCGAATTGAGCACATTGCTACTTAGAGCATGTTGGCAGATCTACTAACCAAAGGCTTGACCGTTGGAGTTTTTCAGAATCATGTAACCCATATGGGTTTAGTCAAGTCTTTTAATATTTTGGATTAGTGGGAGTTTTATTTTGTAATTTGTTTATTGAAACTAGTTTTCTATTTTGGATATGTTATTGTTGACGTCATTTCATTGACATATTTTTTGTTGCATTTTGGATGCTTGGAACATGTAGAAATGAAATTCATATTTCCTTATCTATACTGTGACTGAAATATAAACTATTATAGTGTATAATGTATATCCCTATCGGATATGATTGTATGCTATTGTGAAATTATTATATTTCTTGGTGATAATTAATAACTTGTCATAATAATATAGATTTTGTACTTAATAATTTAATAATGCTATCCAAGTGGGAGAAATGTTAGATTTTCTTATTAATATATTATTTTATTAATTTGATGGATTAGCATCATTAAATTATTATATCTATATTATGTTCATTAATTATATAATATATAAATATTATGTATATAGATAGATTTAGCTATTGGGCTTTTGTTTAGATGGACCGTGATGGGGTGGCCCATTCTATATGCCCAGTGAGAGGTTCCTACTCTCATCTGTGGTTACCTATATAATCACTATCCCATTAGGTGATTATCACACAGAGTCAGTAACACGCTGAATATAAGGCACTCAGATTGAGAGTAGTACACACTCACTATTGGGATTCATGGATCGCTTGTCTTCAGGTACGCCTTCAATCAAACTTTTTTTTTCATGATGTGTGTTAAAGTTGTGTCATGAATTGTATGTTTATAATAAGAGTTTTTCTGCATAATATTGTAGCTAATTAAGGAGGAGTGAAGGAATGAGGTTGATACGACGACAATAGTGGTCGCAAAGAAGTTGCGAAGAGTTAAAAAAATCTTGATATCGCGTCCTTCCTTGCGAACCGCATTTTAGAACACTCTACTGACTAACTAGTTGAAAAGGGCTTATGGTAAAGTTTGTTAACTCAAAAGGCTAGTCAACCAACCAGAATCTAATCAAGTGTTAAGAATGGTGTTATAGACACATGATGTCTGTAACATCCTAAAAATTTAAGTTAAATTGATTAATCGGAGTAAATAAATAGATTAATAATAGAAAATAATTATTTGATGCCCCATACATGTAGAAAATTAATTATGGACCCCTTGAGCTAATACGGCGATTACTGCCGTCGTTTAATTGATGAACGACGTATGAGCAGACTACCGAGACGGGCCTAACAGGCCGAGAAACATTAGATAAATATTGGGAATGAATATTTATGTTCCAAAGATGAGCTAAAATTAATTTGAGTGTTCCTAAAATTTATTGTGAATTATTCGGGATTTATCGGCGTCGTTTAACATCAGAAAATGACCGATTTGGGCAACGGGCCTCAATTGGGCCTCAAAAATTCACTAACTTAAAAATAATTATTGAGTATTAAAAAACACTCAAATAAATATTTTAAACCCAAAAATAAACTCGAAAAAATTTATAGGTAATTAATTAGACGTATGGGGGGCCCCGGGTGGCCAAAATGCTTTGTTTTTTAGCCAAATACGCAACGATTTTTCCCGCACACCTTGGGCTGCACATTCTAAGCATCATGGGCTGTTCTAAGTGAGGGGTACCATGGTAATTTTGCACAATTAGACAAATGTGATTGCTCCCTCTTTCCCTTTGTATTTTCACGAGCTTGCTGCTGCTCCAGCCAAGGGAAAACAGAATAGCCCCTTTTCTTTTTTCTTCTCTTGTGAGTCACACTCTTGCTATCTCCCATGGAAGCTTTTGTGTGAAATCTCTAGAATGAAGACCTAGGTAGGTGCCATGGTACCTTGTTCCTCTTCTATCTCTTTCCGTTTCTTTTATTTCATCACTTTCTCTTGAACCCCATCACCATAACCGAATTCCATCTTCTTCCCCCTTTAGGTAATTTTGAAAATTTCAAGGCAAAGAGGACTCTATTGGTGTTCTTTGAAGCATTGGTGAGCTAGAGCCTCATTTTCCCCAATTTTGCCCATTCTTGAAATTCTAGGGTTTCCTCCATAATTGGGGTAAACTCTTGGACCCATTCTAAATCTTGAATTGATGCTAGATTATTGTTAGAAATGATGTTGTTAGTGTTGGAATTGTTGAATTTTTGCATGTGGAACGAAAACCTAGGTTAGGAGACCATTTAGAATTTGTTGTTGTTGATGTTGGATAATTATTTTTATGACATGAATTTGATGTGGATTAGTTGTTGAAATGAGACTAATTATTGTTGGAATGAATAAATTGATTTTGGATGGTATTAGGTGCAAAACTAGAAATTAGTAACTTACTTGATTGATGCATAAATTACAAATTAGAGTCTAAAATTATTTTGGATGGTTCATAATGATTATGAAGTCTAAATTAGTGCATTGAAATGAATTGAAGATATTGGATTGAAGAATAGGAAAATTGGTTAAGTTAGGAGCCATTATGGATAAAATGGAAATGTCAAAGGGCTTGTATGTGAATTTAAGTGTCTTGGCTTGTTTGAGTACTAATGGAACAATATGAAAAATAGATTAAGAATTAAAATTGATGTTAGATGATTTAAGTAGGAAAAAGTGTAGTATTGAAGAGAAATTAAATTAGGAACTTGATCACTAAAGTGAGATTGATGTATTGTAGTTTATGGAGTTTCATTGGAGTGCTTTAGGCATAAAAGGATGCTAAATGAACTTAAAAAGTGTGGATGTGTATGATTGGAAATCTTGGCATAATGGTGAATTAAAAAGAGCTTAGGTCATAGTTAGGACATAAAAGTGATTATGGCCTTAGAAATACTAAATGTGACTAAAAGTGAGTTAGTGGAGGTGTTATGGAATTTATTAGTGGTTGGAAACAAATAGGATTGAAAGAATGTGAGTTTGGTCTTTAATAGGAGAAGGAAGCATGAAGTGGTAGATTATGGACAATTGAGACAAATGTAGGGATTAGACTTGTAATAAAACTATATGCATGAAATCTAATTGGTAGACTAGTAGGGAAAAAGTGACTAGTTTGTAGGAAGAAGCTTGACATATAGTGATAATGGACATGGCATAGGTTTTAGGTGAATGATAGGTGAAAAATCTACTTAACGTGGTTTGTTTTAGCATAGAAACCATTACTAATACAATTAGGCAATTTAAGAAGTAAAAGTATCAATTAGATAAATTGTTAGTAATGATAGAATTGTCACTTTTTAGGGATTTAGAACACCATAAATAATTAAGGTGGACTAGAAAGCTAAGTAGAAGCTTTGTGAAGCTTAATAAATAAACATTGGACCTTGGATTAATTATAACTATAATTATGGATCTTTGAGACCTTGGAAAGTGTAGAATTGATGACTTTAATTCTAAACTTCAAAGAGAAAGTGACTTGAACTTAATGTAGCTTTGTACATGCCTAAATATAAGTTTATGGAAAAAAAATATGGTGATTTACACCAACTTAATTGTAGAATGGTGCTTGATATAGCTTTATGCTTAATTATGTAGGCTTTGAAAACACTAACGAAGCGGGATCATCAAACCCATCAGAATACTTCTCTTGAGGTAAGGAAGAAGTTTATTTTCTAAATGTATGATCAATGTTGTTGATAATGTATACATGTGTGGGTGTATGCTTGCATGTTGACCTTGGTTGTTATTGTTACTTATG
This sequence comes from Clitoria ternatea, assembly GCA_037962975.1. Taxonomy (NCBI): domain Eukaryota; kingdom Viridiplantae; phylum Streptophyta; class Magnoliopsida; order Fabales; family Fabaceae; genus Clitoria; species Clitoria ternatea. The sequence goes on from CM075673.1 coordinate 49,152,447, forward strand.
TGAAATGGATATGAGTGGTATGACATTATTGGTGAATAAATAAGTGCGATGGTGCTATGCTATTGATATGCCTCTTAAATGTATTATGGAATGATGAAGTGGTATTCTTGTGGGAATTATAATGAGCATATGCATTATTTGCATTGCATGGCATACATAGCATCCTTCATCATAAGATAATAGATCTTACAGGATCTTGAAAATGAAACCTTGCGCGGGTTTATTAAATGAGCAACTATGCGTGGTTGCAATGCTTGACATATGACATAACTAAGGGTCTTGCGGGATCTTGAAAATGAAACCTTGCGTGGGTTTATTAAATGAGCAACTATGCATAGTTGTACTCTTGAAATAATGATACACATGTAAGAGTATTTGACAATTGGAGATGGACACATTGCATATGTATTATGATAAGAGGCATATGCATTAGTTATGAGGGCATGACAAATGAATTGAGATTTCTAAAGTGGATGCCTTGTGAGTGATTGAAATTGAGAAATAAGGTTGAAGTAGTCCCCATTATGTACACGTGTGATAACGGTGTATGTTTGGTGAATTAAGATTGATTCTTGAAGTTCATGTGTTGAAACTATGGTTGGCATGACACATTTATAAGTTTGGGTGCTTAATGGAAAATGTGCAAAATTACCTTGTTATGTGTGTATATTATCCAATTGATTATGATTGTTCATCATTGAGAAAATATACTCACTCTCTATGTTGTACATTTTAGCCTTGCGATGTAGGTCAATGCATGGAGCTTAATCTTTTTGGGATGGCGGCAAATGTGAAGAGAGTATGGTGGTTGCCTTGGCCGACAATTTTTGGGATGATGAATTATGTTACTTTTTTTGTAAATTGTTGTGTATATGACATTAATTTTGTATAGCTTGACTATTTGTATAAATGCCATAGTTTAAGATTGATGGATTATAGTCATTTAAATTTTCTGGAAGCATTGGGATATTGAAATTGCCATATGATTCTTAGTTGGATAAAGGATATTGAAATTTTGAAATATTATGAGGATAATTGTGTCAAGGCAATGGATTGATAAGGATTTGTTTACATGAGTATGATGCTGAATTTTTACTCTAAAATTAGTGTATGGCATGTAGGATAAGATGATGTGATGTTTTACCCTTCGTTAGGAGTGCATAATGTAACATCCCAAATTTTAAAATAATAGATTAATTAAGGAAATGATTATTAAATAATTGTATGTGAATTATTTAATGTCCCAAAATATTGGAATTAATTAAATTAAGATTTTTGGGGACTGTTAGTAATTTATTGGGACCGAATAAGTTGAAAACTGACCCGATTAAAATATGGGTCTCGGACCAAGTATCTCCGATTGGGATGATATTGGTTAGGGCTATTGAGAATATTATTGGGAGTCTGAATATGAATTCGGAATAATTTTTAGATAAAGTATTAAGCCCAAACATAGATCTTGTTTGTCATAAAACGATGAATCTTTTAATGAGAGGATTAAAAATAAAGGCAAAAGCCTAATTTCCCCACTCATTTTCGTTGGCTTGCTGGAACCATTTGGCAGATACTTTGCTTCTTCTTCTTCTTCTTCTTCTCTATTCTCCTTCTCCATTTTTCCTCTCCTTCTTCTCCTAAAACCCTAGCCAAGGTGGTGAACCTTCTTCCTCTTTTATTTTCGTTGAAGAAACTTGGAGGAGCTTGGAGCTTGAAGTTTCCTCTTCCTCTCTTCTCCATTTTCGTAGCCCCTCTCCCCCTCTTGGAACCCATTTTCGTTTTTGGGTGACGTAAGCTTCTCTCACCATTTTTGGATGGGTTAATGCATTGGTTATGAGTTATTATAGCTTGGGGGAGTAATGTAGGTGAAAAAGATGTTTAATGGAAGCAATTAATGCATAAACCCTAGAGTGGGTTGTCATACATACAAGATTTAAATGAAATAAATGTGATAGATGAACTTATGGTTGGAAGGAGATAAGAGTTATGATGCATTAAATGAATGTAGTTGGGTTTTGGTGGAAACCCTAACTTTTAAGATTTGGGGAAAATGGCAAATGTGAGGTGGATAATGCATTTTTAGAGGAAATGTATAATTTTGAGAATATGAATATTGGTAAATGGACTAATTTTAGGAATGTTGGGCTATGGTTGTTTGTGGCCTTAGATATAATAAATGTGGCTTGATGGGAAGGAATTCCCGAAGCCTAACAAATGATGGAATGATGTCTATACCATGTCTTGCACATGTTATGAAATTGTAGATATAATTATGGTTAATTAGAGTTGAATTGTGTCTTGAATGGTTGATTGATTAGGATTTTACACGTATGTTAATGTAGGATCCATTCCGAATGATGAGATGGGTACGTCGTATCAATCAGAATTCTTCTCTTGAGGTAGGATAGGAATCTTTATATTTTAATTGTATGAATTGAATAGTATTTGATTGTCATATGTGACAACTTGCATGTTTGCCTTGCTTTTTATGTTATGGAAATTTGTATTGTGTATATGATGTTGGTGACAATGTTTGGCAACATGCTTTGTTCAATTAGAATAGATATGGTGTGCTATATGGTGGTGTGAATTATTTGGCAAGTGTAAGCCTTGAATATGATGATTGTGTTATATCAACCATGAATGTGAATGAGTTTAATTGATGTGTGATTGAGATTGGGTGTGAATGACTAACATACCATGATTAATAATGAAAAGTTGATCATTGAGATTAATGAGGAATGCCATTGAATTTGGCGAATGAATTGTTAAAATGCCACATACAAAACTTGAAAATAAAGATTAAATCCAACAATATTAAACCCACTAAAAATGGTGAAGTGGTGTTGGTGATGATGATGATGATGTTGATAATGTTTGATGAGTGGCATGAATAGGATGCATAGAGTGAGAAATGCATATGATTGGCATTTGTATCCATGGTATACTACATAACTGCCGATGTTGGAATTTTAAGGGATTTCCTCGGTTGTCCCAGTGGGAGGGCGGCTCTGTGCACGAGGAATTTGTTGTATCCCCTGTGACTCGGTGTGTAAGTCACGAAACTGCCCATGCTGTGCTACGGGGAGCCGCATGTGGTTGACCCTTGTGGGGGTGGCTCTTGATGAGCAGGTGTCCCCGGTGGTCCTTAGGATCACAGCTGCCATGAAATGAGTCATGGTTGGCCCACAACACCATATGTTGATTATGTTGTTACCGCAGTCATGGTGAAAATGACTAGGTGTTGCAAAATGGGCGATGCGGTTTGGTACCAGTAAAAGATTGGTGAAATGCATGCAATTTAATGATAAGTGAACACATTTTACTACTGTAGTAGGGGTATGGTTAGATGATCATACTTGAATCCCACAATTGGTGTTTATATTCCCACAGACAGATCTGCAATTGTTGAAATAATCCGTTATGCATATGCATTAGCTTAAGAGCATTTGCATATAGCAAGGAACTATGCCAAAGGTTATAAGATATGATGATGGATGTGTTGTGGGTGAGAGAATATATTAAGACAACATAAAAGATTTGAATACCAAATAACAATGTGAGTAAGATGATGAAATGTGTAATAGTCTAATTGTTGAAGGACTAGATCATGTGTGTGATTTTATACTTGCTTGATTTACAAAGATGATTGTATTTTATGATGATAGTCGATAATGAGTTGTATGTGAATGCAAGTATACATGTTGTGATACATATGCACATGATCACATGGTATTCATAATTATTCTTTTGGAATGAATGACTCACTCCCCCATGTTATCCACTTTTTAGACTTGTGATGTAGGGCACTCACGGGTGGAGTGAATTTTTTGAAGTACATTTTGTGGAAGGAGGTAAATAGGTGTATAGGAAGCGCCTTGGCCGGAAAATCTAGATTTTTGTATAGCATATAGTGTTTATATGTTCTGGTTTTGTTATCTAGGTCTTAGTGTGATGATTTTGATGGTCATGTATGAAAATTGGATCTAGGATGTATGGCCAATTTTCCTCTATGACCCATATGATGTATGGAGTTGAATGTATGATGCTAAACAATGGTGAATTTTATGAATGAATGAAGGTTTATATAAAAAATTATGTTTTATCGAATATATAAGATGATGAGCTTGATTTTAATATGATTCTTGAGCTAGGATGGGATTCAAAGGATATTAATACTTGAGGCAAGTTGTAAATGTGTAATATGATGTGTATATTATGTTGAATTTGATTAATTTGGGATGAGATGAAATTTGGTATGTAAGGTTGTATGATTTTCATGATTCTACGCATGTTCTGCAGAACTCGTTCGAGCGAGTGCCAATCTCGCTCAAACAAGGTTCCCTTGAAACAGGGGTGTGGCCACTGGCCTAAATTCGCCCAAGCGAATGATATTTTCGCCCAAGCGAAATCTCCTGGAATCAGAGGTTTGATTACTGGAGTTATTTAGCTCAGGCGGGTAAGGTCTTGCCCGAGCAAGCGTTGGATGAATAGCTACTGGACCATTTTTGCTTGAGCGTAATGGCCACTGTATGGAGGCTCACTCAAGCGAGCGAGGGGAAAATCGATTCTGGACGGTTTTCGCTCAGGCAGGCCTAGTCTCGCTTAAACGAAATGTGGACAGTGAGGTTCTGTCCCATTTTCGCCGAAGCGGTCGTGCCTCGCCCAAGCGAAATCTATACCTGGAGCTTCTGGAGTAATTTCGCTCAAGCGAAGCTGAGCTCGCTCAAGCGAGATTGACACCTGATTCTCTTCCCTTCTCGCTCAAACACATTTCGTATCTCGCCCAAGCATGACCACGCGGCCTCGCTCAAGCGAGTGTGGTACTCGCTTGAGCGAGTGGCATCTGTTTTCCTTAAAATGTGTTGTGACAATCACTTTGATTATCCTTTGCATTAATATTTCTTCTTGCATCATAATAAAAATACTTTGGGTATATTATGAACTAATAAATCTCATGAAATTCATTCTCTCTAAATCCAATCATACAACATCATTTTTAAATGATTCTTTCCACTGTGTTTAACTGAAAACTTCTCAATAATTATTTTTAACTCGCCTGTCATATCTCCATATATGAGATAGGTTTTTCATAGATCCAGGGTATTGAATTAAAACTTTACCACTTTATTTCTTTGTCTAATAATGATTTATAAAACGTGAAAAATTTACCCCCATTTTCGGGGCGTCTCAACCTGGTATCAGAGCATTGGTTGCTCTTGATACAAACATAATTGATGTTGTTCAAGTAGTTATTGCTTATGATTGAATCATGTGAGATATAAACACCTGAGTTGTGAATTATTTGATTGAATTGTGCTTTATGCTATTGAGTTGAAGTCAATGCATTGTTGTTGAGTCCGACCAAGAGTTGTTACACTATTTACCTTCGATAATGAATATGTTATGATTATGTATTGAAATTGATATGATTATATGATGTGGTGCATAAGAGATTGATGAATATTGAAATCTTTGAGTTTATGGGTTGAGAATTTATTGTTCGGTCTAGTACACTCATACGTGAGACATGTTTTAATGTATAGGCTTAAGATATGGCGGGTAGACCCAATCGTGAGGCTGCTGCTATGGCAAATGCCTTGAATCGATTTGCTGATCTCTTGGAAAGACAAGGCCAACTAAATATGGGACAAGGCTCCTAAGGTCTTGATCTATTTCTCAAGAGGAAACCTTCAGAGTTTCATGGGGGTTATAAGCCCGAGGATGCTTATGCTTGGATCAACAATTTGGAAAGATTTTATGCAAGTTTCAAGTGTTCTAAAGCATAAAAAGTGGAGTATGTTGTTTTTATGATCCGCGATGAAGCCGAAGCTTGGTGGCGTCTTACTAGGGGACACATGATATCTGCTGATATTCCCTTGGTTTAGGAAAACTTCAAGGTTGACTTCTTGAAGAAGTATTTTTCGGATAGCTACAGAAGCAGGAAAGAGCTTGAGTTCATGGAGCTTATGCAGGGTAATATGACTGTGGAGGAGTATGCCTCCAAGTTTGATGAACTTTATGCATTCTATCCTCCCTATCAACAAGAGGGTACCGAGGCTTCAAAGTGTGTGAAGTTTGAAAATGGGTTGAGGCCTGAAATCAACCGGGCTATTCGACATCAAGAGATAAGAAGCTTTTCGACGCTTGTGAATAAGTGTCGAATTTATGAAGAAGATGATGTGGCTCATTTGAGTCATGGTAAACATGAGCCTAAGTTGAATGGCCAATTCTCTAGTTTTAAGAAGCAAGGTCACTTCAAGAAGAACAAGTTCTTTCGTGGTGGATCCTCAAATACAAGAAGACGTGGTACTTTTAGAGGAGGTTATGGTGGTGGTAACCAAGGTTGTGGAAATGTCTAAGGCCTTACTTATTTTAAGTGTAGTGCTAACCACTTGGTGAGAGATTATCCTTAAGATGAGGTGGTGTGCTACCAATGTAATCAACCGAGGCATACTCGCCCTAATTGCCCATTGAATGCAAGGAACACTAATGTTGATACTCTTGCTCGTGTGAACCCTAATGGAAACCGTGGGAGGCATGGTGGCTATGGAGGTTGTGGTCGTGGAAACGATATTGGTGGCTGCAATAGTGGCCGTGGTGGGAATCACAATGATGGACGAAATGGTAATGGTCGAGATAATGGCCATGGTGGAAGAAATGGTAACCGTAATGGTGGTGATCAACCACAAGTTGCTGGTAGAGTATTTGCCGTCACTGGTGAAGAAGCTGCTCAAGCTGAAGATCTTGTCCGTGGTGAGTGTGAAATCTTTGGCAATTTTGTATGTGTTATATTTGATTCAGGCGTAACGCATTCATTTATTTCTGAGGATTGTGTGAGGCGCTTGAGAGTGCCTGTTTGCATGATGAGAGGTTCTATAGTGGTGACTACACCGACCGGTACTTGTTTGAGATCGGTGACTCGATGTGAGGATGTCGGGATGACTGTTGAGGGTCGAAAATTTGTTGTATCCCTCGTGTGCCTACCCATGAAAGACCTGGACATTATTCTAGGCATAGATTAGTTGTCTGCCAACAAAGTCTTGGTGGATTGTCATAACAAGACGGTGATTTTTTCGACCTCTAACACTGAAGACTATGATCTACAAGGTATCTCTTAGCTTCTTGTAATGTTCTGCATGGTTGATGGGAGTGCTACTTCCCAATCTGGTGAAATCCCTGTTGTTTCTGAATTTCCTAATGTTTTTCCAGATGAGATTCCTAGTTTACCTTCTCCACATGAAGTGGAATTCTCTGTTAATCTTAATCCTGGTGCTGAACCTATTTCTAGAGCTCCTTATAGGATGTCTCCTATGGAGTTGACCGAACTCAAGAAGCAAGTTGAGGAATTGCTTGAATGAGAGTTTATTCGCCCAAGTGTGTCTCCTTGGGGTGCTCCTGTATTGTTGGTGAAGAAGAAGGACGGAAGCATGAGATTGTGCGTCGACTATCGCTAACTCAATAAGTTGACTATCAAAAACAAGTATCCTCTTCCTCGCATTGATGATTTATTGGATCAATTGAAAGGCACCGTTGTATTTTCTAAGATAGACTTTCATTCCAGATATCACCAAATTCGGGTGAAGACTGAGGATATTCCTAAAATTGCCTTCCGAACTCAATATGGACACTATAAGTATGTAGTGATGCCATTCAGAGTGACAAATGCACCTGCGATTTTCATGGATTACATGAATCGCATCTTCCATGAATATCTTGATCAATTTGTTAGTGTCTTTATTGATGATATTTTGGTGTACTCTAAGAGCCATGAAGAGCATGAAAGACATCTTCGTCTTATATTGTCTATTCTTTGAGAGAAAGAATTATATGCTAAGCTCTCTAATATGAATTCTAGATGAATGGGATCTCTTTTCTTGGTCATGTGATTTCCGGTGATGGAGTTGCCGTTGATAGATCAAAAGTTAAAGCTGTTATGGCTTGGGAAAGACCGACGTCCGTGATGGAAATAAGAAGTTTTCTTGGTCTTGTGGGGTATTGTCGGAGGTTTATCGCAGGATTTTCCCGCTTAGCCTTTCCATTGAAGTTGACTCGTAAGAATCAAGCGTTTGTGTGGACTCGTGAATGTGAAGAAAGTTTCCAAGAGTTGAAGTTGAGGCTTACTACTGCACCAGTATTAGCATTTCCTGATTTGTTGGATGACTTTGTTGTATATTGTGATGCTTCTATGAATGGTCTGGGTTGTGTGTTGATGTAGTGTGAACGTGTGATAGCCTATGCGTCGCGATAGTTATGACCGCATGAGATTAATTATCCGACACATGATCTTGAATTGGCGGTGGTGGTGTTTGCTTTGAAGTTATGGCGACATTACTTATATGGTTCTAAGTTTGTGGTCTTTAGTGATCACAAGAGCCTTAAGTACTTGTTTGACCAAAAAGAACTTAATATGCGCCAATGGCGATGGGTGGAATTTCTAAAGGATTATGAGTTCGAGTTGAGGTATCATCCCAGAAAGGAAAATGTGGTTGCCGATGCTTTAAGCTGGAAGTCATTGCATGTTTCTGCAATGATGGTGAAAGAGATGGAATTGATTGAACAATTTAGAAAATTGAATGTGGGTGTGGAAACCTATACTCCAGAGAAGATGTCCCTGGAGATGTTGACGGTTGCTAATGTATTTCTTGAAACTATGAAATTGCAACAACCGAAAGATGAATACTTGATTGAAATGAGAAGAACTCAAGAAAAAGGAAGAACTTATTTCTAGTGGAAGGTCAATATGGCATTTGGCGTGTGAAGGGCCGAATTTATGTTCCATTGAGTGGTGATTTGAGGAAATGTGTACTTGAGGAAGCTCACAAGAGTATATTGAGCATTCATCCTGGTTCCACCAAGTGTATCAAGATTTGAAGAAGAAGTTTTGGTGGCCTGGTGTGAAGCATGATGTGGCGAACTTTGTAGCATCTTGCCTTGTTTGTCAAAAGGCTAAGGTCGAACATCAAAGACCATCTGGTTATTTGAGACCTTTGGAAATCCCTGTTTGGAAATGGGATAGCATAGCTATGGATTTTGTTTCTGGACTACCCATAACTCATGCTGGAAATGATGCTATATGGGTGATTATAGATCGGTTGACGAAGTGTGCTCACTTCTTGCCCATGAATATAAAGAGTTCATTGGAGAAATTAACCCAGTTGTACATAAAGGAGATTGTTAGACTGCATGGTGTGCCATCTAGTATCATATCTGACCGTGATCCTCAATTTACTTCTCAATTTTGGGGAAGTTTGTATAACGAGTTGGGTTCTAAGTTGAAGCTTAGTTCCGTTTATCATCCGCAGGCCGACGGGCAATCTAAGAGGACTATCCAAAGCCTTGAAGATTTGTTGAGGGCTTGTGTTCTTAAGCATGGTGGATGTTGGGAGAGATTCTTGCCATTGATTGAGTTTACGTACAACAACAACTATCATAGTTTTATTTGTATGGCTCCTTATGAGGCACTTTATGGCAGAAAATGTAGAACGCCTCTATGTTGGTTGGAGATCGGTGAGAATTTGGCTTTAGGGCCGGAGATCGTTCAGGAGACTAACGAACAAATTAAGAAAATAAAGAGAATATGAAGATTGCTCAAGACCGACAGAAGAGTTATTATGATAAGAGACATAAACCACTTGAATTTCAAGTTGGTGATCACGTATTCTTGAGAGTCTCGTGTGATAAAGGAATTGGAAGGGCGTTGAAGAGTGGAAAGTTAAGCCCTAGGTTCATCGGACCTTATGAGGTTTTGGAGCGGATTGGCGACATCGCATATCGAATTGCACTCCCTCCACATCTCGCTAATCTACATAATGTGTTCCACATGTCACAGTTGAGGAAGTATGTCCATGATCCTCTACATGTAATTCCTATGGACGATATTGATGTACGAGATAATTTGTCCATTCCTCATGTTTCTGTTCGCATTGTCGAGCATTCCGTGAAGAGATTACGGAACATGTTGGTACCTTTGGTGAAGGTTGCTTGGAAGCATGAAAATGTAGAGACGTTCACATAGGAACATGAGGATGATGCCAGAGAACGATACCCCGATGCATTTGAATCCGGTACGTTAAATTTCGAGGACGAAATTTTCTTTTTGGTGGGGTGGATTGTAACATCCCAAATTTTAAAATAATAGATTAATTAAGGAAATGATTATTAAATAATTGTATGTAAATTATTTAATGTCCTAAAATATTAGAATTAATTAAATTAAGATTTTTGGAGACTGTTAGTAATTTATTGAGACCGAATAAGCTGAAAATTGACCCGATTAAAATATGGGTGTCGGACCAAGTATCTCCGATTGGGATGATATTGGTCAGGGCTGTTGAGAATATTATTGAGAGTCTGAACATGTATTCGGAATAATTTTTAGATAAAGTATTGAGCCCAAACATAGATCCTGTTTGTCATAAAATGATGAATCTTTTAATGAGAGGATTAAAAATAAAGTCAAAAGCCCAATTTCCCTACTCATTTTCGTTGGCTTGCTGGAACCATTTGGCAAATACTTTGCTTCTTCTTCTTCTTCTTCTTCTATATTCTCCTTCTCCATTTTCCCTCTCCTTCTTCTCTTAAAACCCTAGCCAAGGTGGTGAACTTTCTTCCTCTTTCATTTTCGTTGAAGAAGCTTGGAGAAGCTTGGAGCTTGAAGTTTCCTCTTCCTCTCTTCTCCATTTTTGTAGCCCCTCTCCCCCTTTTGGAACCCATTTTCGTTTTTGGGTGACAGCTTCTCTCACCATTTTTGGATGGGTTAATGCATTGGTTATGAGTTATTATAGCTTGGGGGAGTAATGTAGGTGAAAAAGATGTTTAATGGAAGCAATTAATGCATAAACCCTAGAGTGGGTTGTCATACATGCAAGATTTAAATGAAATAAATGTGATAGATGAACTTATGGTTGGAAGGAGATAAGAGTTATGATGCATTATATGGATGTGGTTGGGTTTTGGTGGAAACCCTAACTTTTAAGATTTAGGGAAAATGGAAAATGTGAGGTGGATAATGCATTTTGAGAGGAAATGTATAATTTTAAGAATATGAATATTGGTAAATGACTAATTTTAGGAATGTTGGGTTATGGTTGTTTGTGGCCTTAGATATAATAAATGTGGCTTGATGGGAAGGAATTCCTGAAGCCTAACAAATGATGGAATGATGTCTATAACATGTCTTGTACATGTTATGAAATTGTAGATATAATTATGGTTAATTAGAGTTGAATTGTGTCTTGAATGGTTGATTGATTTAGATTTTACATGTATGTTAATGTAGGATCCATTCCGAATGACGAGGCGGGTACGTCGTATCAATCAGAATTCTTTTCTTGAGGTAAAAGAGGAGTCTTTATATTCTAATTGTATGAATTGAATAGTATTTGATTGTCATATGTGACAACTTACATGTTTTCCTTGCTTTTGATGTTATGGAAATTCGTATTGTGTATATGATGTTGGTGACAATGTTTAGTAACATGCTTTGTACAATTAGAATAGATATGGTGTGCTATATGGTGGTGTGAATTATTTGGCAAGTGTAAGCCTTGAATATGATGATTGTGTTATATCCACCATGAATGTTAATAAGTGTAATTGATGTGTGGTTGAGATTGGGTGTGAATGAATAGCATACCATGATTAATAATGAAAAGTTGATCATTGAGATTAATGAGGAATGCTATTGAATTTGGTGAATGAATTGTTGAAATGCCACATACAAAACTTGAAAATAAAGATTAAATCCAACAATATTAAACCTACTAAAAATGGTGAGGTGGTGTTGGTGATGATGATGATGATGTTGATAATGTTTGATGAGTGGCATGAATAGGATGCATAGAGTGAGAAATGCATATGATTGGCATTTGCATCCATGGTATACTACATAGCTACCGGTGTTGGAATTTTAAAGGATTCCCCCGGTTGGCCCAGTGGGAGGGCGGCTCTGTGCATGAGCAATTTGTTGTATCCCCTGTGACTCAGTATGTAAGTTACGAAGCTGCCCATGTTGATTATGTTGTTACCATAGTCATGGTGAAAATGACTAGGTGTTGCAAATTGGGCGATGCGGTTTGGTACCAGTAAAAGATTGGTGAAATACATGCAATTTAATGATAAGTGTACACATTTTACTATTGCAATAGGGGTATGGTTAGATGATCATACTTGAATCCCATAATTGGTGTTTATATTCCCACAGACAGATCTGCAATTGTTGAAATAATTTGTTATGCATATGCATTAGCTTAAGAGCATTTGCATATAGCAAGGAACTTGTTAGCCCAGGTGGCCTCTAGGAAACTCAAGAGGGGGAGGGTGAATTGAGTAAGTTAAGAACTTTCTCACTAATAAATTTCTCCTCTAACAACTCAATATGCAATGATATGTGATTTGAATAATAATGCTTAAGACATAAAGAGTTTAAGGGTTAGAGAAGTGCAAACAGAGATTTATACTAGTTCGGCCAACCACTGCCTACGTCCAGTCTTCTCAAGACACCCTTGAGGAAATTCACTATAATCAAATCCCTTGATTACACCACAATAGGGACTCACACCCCGATCACAAATGCCTTGGATACTACACCACACCCAAGCACATCACCCTTGGATGCTTCACCACATCCAAGAACATCACCCTTGGATGCTACACCACATCCAAGAAGAGCACCCTCAGAGATACACCACTCTGAATATCAATCTCACTTTAGAGATAAAGAACTCTACAAGAAAACTCTCTTAAAGAGTATGATGAACAAATTGAGGAACAAGAAAGAGTAATAACTCTATTAAGAGAATATGGCCATTATTGCTCTTAAAAAAAGATTGGAAGTATTTTTGTGTGTCTTTTTGCAAATGATGGGCATCCCTATTTATAGGAGTAGAAATGCCTTCAAGAGGTGTGAAATTATTGATTAAAATAATTGGAAAGGTACCTCTTGGAGAAAATAATATTTTGTGGAAAGTTATAATGTTTCAACATGATTTTTCATGAAAGGATGCAATGTTTCATGCTTTCTGGTCACGTTGTAATCGATTACATAAAAGAGGTAATCGATTACTTCTTTTTAAAATCTGTTTTAAAACATAACGTTCATATTGTAATCGATTATGTAATAAGGGTAATCGATTACTTAAACATGGTAATTGATTACATTGCTGAGGTAATCGATTGCAATTTAAAATTTATTTAATTGTAATCGGTTACACTAATGAGGTAATCGATTATATTCCATCAGAATGTATGAAATTTTAAAACATTTTAATATTAATGGCCGTACTTTCTTTTTATAGAGTCTTACTTTAATTATGCCTTGGTCTTGGATCTTCATTCTTGATCTCTGGCGTTGGCCTTGTCATTATCAAAATCCTTCATGGTCTTCATTCTCCCCCTTTTTGATGATGATAATATTTCATTGATTTCATGACTCTTTTTGTGCTTGACATGGTATACTGAATCTTCAAGTCTTGCGTCCATGTTGTTAATCATGTCTTGCATATATGTTGTTGATATCAAAACTTTAGTTCTTCATTCTCCCCCTTTTTGATATTGACAACATTTCCTGAGAAGAAAAATAAACAGCATGCAAGATACAAGATTTTCTCCCCCTTAATTTTGGTTTAGTTTTTGATTTTTCTCTTATTTTGCTTCTCATATATTACTCCCCCTTTGTCAATGGCAAAAAGAATATAAGAGCATAAATTTTTAGCAGAGAGTGATGCACCTTGTTGTTTGATGTCACTCGTTATTTTGATATTGCTCTTTGTTACTTGTTGATTGATAGATGCTTCAAGAAATGTGTTGACTTTTCTTGTGGGTAAGAGTTAATCCTTAAGTGCCTCCCATCAATGATAATTCCTGCACCATTATAAACATTTGATCTTGGTACCCGAATTTTCTTGGGTCCTTGTGGGTTAGACGTGGATAATACATTCTTAGGAACCCAAATCATTTTTGTCTCAGTATAACTTTTGTTCCTTATATGACATGTTGATGCACTGTGACCTTTTCTCACATAATGAGAGAATTTAACAAATGGGCTAGTTGAGGTCTTTTGTGAAATAAAGAACTTTTTCTGCAACTTTTTCTTTTTGGAAGGATCAGATCCTAGTTCTGCTTTAAAATGACATTTTTGTTTTCCAAGGAGTATATCTAGGTTGTCTCTTCCCATAGTAAATTTAGCTAATTTATTTTTTAAGTCATTTATCTCTAGAATATGCTTTTGACATGTTGAGCATGTATGACTATTAGTAGTTTCAGTCTTATACTTAGTTTCTAAGTTTTCCTTTTCTATTTTAACCTGTCCTAGTTCTTGATTGAGTTTTGATAAGTTTTCTTTCAAGCTCAGGTTAGTGCTTTTGATGTTAAAATTTTTTTTAGCTAACTTTTGATACTCATTATGAAGATCTTCAAATGCATCTTGCAATTCATCAAAAGTAGGGTTTGAATCTATTACCTCTTCAGTATTTGCCATCAGGCAGAGATTCATTTCTTCATGGTCTGATTCCTCAGACGAGCTTAGATCATTTTCATCCCAGGCAATATATGCTCTTCTTTTATTTTCGGGATACTTTTTCTCTTGCTTGTCAGACTTCTTATTTAGTGTCGGATACTCCATTTTTATATGTCCATATTTTCCGCATTCAAAGCATTTTGGACCTTGGTTAGATTCATCATTTTTGAAGGAATTCTTGAAGTTTGGCTTCCTTTGCCCTTCCTTTTTCTTTAGAAACCTGTTAAATTGTTTAAAAAATAATTTAAGGTCATTATAATCATTTATACCTTCTTCATCATCTTCTTCATCACTTTCTTCAATGGTTGATGATGATGCTTTTAGAGCAATACTTTTCTTCTTTTTGTTGCTTTCCTCATGTTGATTCAATCTATCAAGCTCGAGTTCATGCTCTTGTAATTTTCCAAAGAGTGTTGCAAGGGACATGCTTGACAAATCTTTTGATTCTGATATAGCAGTTACTTTTGGTTTCCATTCCCTGTTCAAACATCTTAATACTTTATCAATCAAATCTTTATTTGAAAAGGTTTTTCCAAAGCATGCAAGATGATTGATTATATGAGTGAATCTCTTTTGCATGTCTTGTATGCTTTCATTGTTGTTCATTCTAAACAACTCATACTCCCTAGTCAGGGTGTTTATTGTAACATCCCTGTTTTTAGTAGCAGTCTTATTTAGTAAAAATTGAAGTTTAGAAGGTCTGTAAGTGGTAATAAGTGAATATACACCCCGTTGATAGTCTATGGTATCTCAGAAATGTCATTTTTGTACATAATAATGGAATTTATATGGACTATTAGTAAAATTATACAAATTCCGAGTGAAATAGGCTCTGATCCGAGTGACAGAGTGAAATTCCGAGTGAAGGATTAGAGATTCCGAGTGAAGGATGAAATTCCGAGTGTAAGGTTATGTTATCCGAGTAATATATGACCAAGAAGGTTACTACCGAGTGGATCCTTGATCACAGAGACAGCTGGAGTGAAGTGGGTTCAAGGGAACCACTTATGGATGAATATTCCGAGTGAAAACACCCTTGAGAGACTCATTTCCGAGTCAGACCTTTCCAATTGTTTCTTTTCAAGAGACAATCGTTATAATTACAGTATACCGAGTGAATAGACTCAATTAGAATTATAACCAAGTGCAATCCGAGTGAGTTGTCCAACTCAGATCTTCCTAGAGAAGAAGGGAATAGCATTCCGGGTAGAAAGATCTTCGAGTGTAGTGTTTTAGGTAGTAGAGTTCCGAGTAAGGGCATATTTGAATCCAGTATAACCTGTTCTAAGAAGCATGACTCCAAATATGCAATTCCGAGTGAAATATAGGATAATGGAAGCTCATTCCGAGTGGAATATATAGGGCAGAGGTATTTCTATGTGAGGCTTATATTCTGTTTCTCAATTTCTGAGTGAAAATAGATCTGAAAGGATTATGAATGAAATGTATTGTGAGGAAGAATTCTGTGTTGTTAAGAGATGAAAAACCGAGTAAACCTGAATGTAAAGGACTTAATTGTTAAGTGCTAAATACTGATTGATTAAGAAGTAACTAGTCCGAGTGAAAAAGGCAAGACTTTATTAGGTCTGAATGAGAACCCCGAATAAATAATGTGAAGTTCCGAGTGAATGAATACCTGTAAGTATTTTATACCGACTGGAATGTGTTGTTGAAAATTATTTAGGAAAAAATTGTTGGATGAAATAGTGATTGTTAAGGATTCCGAGTGGTTATATATATATATATATATTGTATGGTTAAAGCATTACTTGGCTTGAATATGAGTGGTAATGAATGAATAATGCTAATTTAGTAAATACCGAGCGGAAAATGGTATTTGAGAACCCATTCCGAGTGAATTGTAGTAGGTAGGGCCATTTCCGAGTAAGTCTATGAGTATGACTCCTCTTCCGAGTGAGATATACTCTATTGGACCAATTCCGAGTGAGACTTGTATGTGTAAGTCTTTTCCGAGAAGTGAGGGCCTTAATATGTTCTGATTGGAATTGTAGTTGAAGAATTTGGTTAAAACCGAGAGAGAAATATGAGTAAACCGAGTGAGTAAAGTTTGAGTATTTCTGAGTGGTAAACCCGATTGATTCCTTTCTAAGATATAAATTGTTATTAAGTGATTTGAGTTTGAATAAATTCCGAGTGATTGACTAATTAGGAGAGAGAGTCGGATTCTAGAAGAAACACTTCCGAGTGAGAATTGTAAGTCTATGCCGAATGATGAATGTGAAGTACATTTCCGATTGTCTTGAAGTTAAAAACACCGAGTGGTATGGAAAGTAGCATACCGAGTAAGTGGATGACTTTTACCGAGTGGAACAGTGTATACGAGGCAGTCGGTTTTGAAGGAACCGAGTAAATAAAGGACTAGGCTTGGAATGATTTAACCGAGTAAGAATCATTAGAAATGACCCGGATTTGGGATATAATACCGAGTGAAAGGCCAAGCAAATTAGGAGTCAGTGTGGGGGTGAATTACCGAGTGAATGATGGGAAAGATGAGTCGGTTTCATGGGAATGCCGAGTGAGGATTGGCTGATTCGCTCAAGCGAGCAAGCCACGCTCAAGCGAGCATTGTAATTGTTGACTCGGAAGTGGGAATTCCAGTCGAAATTCACTGACAGAAGTGTTAACCGAGTGTAATTTCACTCGGTATTCACTGACAGAAGTGCGTTTTGACTTCAATTTTGTCTTTTAATGATATTTAAATCCAATCGTGCGCATTATGGATGGTGGACGACCAGAAATGGACACTGACTCAGCATATATATTTGTTTAATCCCTAGTGACCCTTCCATTATCACTAACTCAGCATACCACTCAGAAATGGGCACTGACTCAGCATACCACTCAGAAAAGCTGTCTCCCACTTGTCTTCCCACTCACTTCCTCCCTATTTAAACAAGCTCAACGTCCTCAGAACTCACACCACACACACGACACAACATCCTTCATCATTTTCCTTCCCAACAAGTCTCTTTCTCTCTTTTCTCTTCCATTTCACTTGGATTCGAAGCAGGACAGTGAAGGGAGCCTCTTTCTTCTCCTCCAGGAACTTCATTGAGGTAAGGGGGTATATTCTTGGGTGCTCTGTGGGAAAACCGAGTGGAGGACAGATTCAGTGTTATGTGAATTAAATGCTTTAAATTGATATCTGTATATGCATATATATATATATATATATATATATATATCTGTTATGAAATGTGATGAAATGTGAAATGATTGCACTTATTGGACTGAAAATACTAAGAATTATGGGTACCGAGTAACTTCCAGTGAAAATTATGAATAGAAGATGGATTTAATGATAACAGGTTCTGTTTTATGATATTCCGACCGGTTTTACACCTATAACAACTCGGTTTTGCTTAGTTTCAATCGGAAAACACTCTATTTTACTCGGTTAGCATCTCCCAAGTCTTATTTCACTCGGAAAACAACATATTTTACTCGGACAGTAGCTTCCCAACCTTATTTCACTCGGCAAAACAATTTATTTCACTCAGCAAATAGTTATTTTCACTAAAAGAACTCCTTTCAACTTGATGTAACTCAGTATATAAAGTCAACTCACCAGAAGACCTTTCCCAACCTGATTCCACTCGGAATCAGGATTATCTTACTCGGATTTGCTTTATTCACATGTGTCTTATTCAGACAGAACCCTTTTTAATTAATTTCACTCGGTAAACTCATGTTTCACTCGGAACTTATCTTATTTTTACTCAGGAACCATTTTCATGCTGATTCCACCCGGAATCAGATTTTATTTCACTTGGAGACACGTTTTCACTCGGATTCACAAACATTTTTACTCAGAAAATTCCTTTTAGACTAATTCCACTCGGAATCCTATTTTATTTCACTCAGAATTATATTAATTTCACCCAGAAAACTGTTTCTTCATTATGTTTCACTCGGAAGGCATTTTAACTTCACTAAGGAAACTCTTTCAGATTGATTTCACTCGGATTTAGAACTATTTTACTTTGAAGACCCTCTCAGCTTGATTTTATTTGAAATCGTGATTATTACACTCGAAATCTTAATTATTTCACTCGGTATTACACCTATTTTACTCAGAAAGCTTGGATATCAACATTTTCACTCTGATATAACTTGTTTTAATCGGAAGAATTATTTCCACACGGAATCAGATCTGTTTCAGTCGGAAAACAGCCTTTCCAGTACAATTTCACTCGGATTTTTAACCAGAACGTTTGGAGAACCCTTCTCAGTATGATTCCACTCGGAATCATACATATTTCACTCGGATTTGACCCTGTTTCACTCGAAAAACTCTATTTTTAATGGTTTTCGCTTGGATTTTCATTTAGAAACTACTTTTTAATACTTTTTAAATTAATGAGAAAATATGATTATTATTATTATCCTTATTCTATTATTATCCTAATTATTATTAATCTTAATATTATTATTAGCAGTTTTCTTGTTATAAACCTTGTTAACATTTTAATTATGCGTAATTATATAAAGAATAAATTATTTTACTCCTTATGGAAAATACTATATAATAGATATACTTACAATGTTTAAATAATTGATAGAATCCAAAGAACTTGGAAATGATATGATGAGACTGGAAATACATAATATACCCAAAGGATCAATTGATAAGATAAATGCATTTCGCATCATGAAAATATTTTGAAGAAGAAAAGCCTCTAGAGCATACACTTGGTACAGTGAAGGACACTCACGTTCGATCTCAGTAGAAGAATCTTGGGAGTACAACTGGAACGGCAACCCAATGGCATCAGAGTCGCGCCCTGATAGCCGGGTGAGACGAGTAATTCTGGTGTACTTTGACTAAATGACGGAGTGTGACCATGATCGTAGGGATCCAAGTCTCAAATATATATATAAATCAATGATGAGAACCAATGAGTTCATTTGTACCAGAGCTTGGGCGAACCCTGATCGCTCTAGAGAATTGGAATGGTGATATTCCAGAGAAGAAGAAATAATTTCTTGGGCCCACATGTATCATGAGACTTAATCAAAGATAAATCATAATGGATCCGAACTCATGCATTCATTACATCATATTTGATTGTTATGATTGTGAATATGTTATATGTATGATTTATTTCATAGTAATATGCTTGATTGTTATAATTGTGAACATGCTAAATATACGATTATGGAATGACAACATGCTTGATTGTTATAAATATGCTAAAAGTATGATCTATGTGACATTGTATGTTAACTGGATTATGTCCGCACCGGATGAACCAATCAGGGTCTTGGGTTATACTCACCCTTACTGTTGAACATTTTTCAGAGGAATTAGAAACTCAAGAACCCGAGTGTGAAGATCAGCAATACGCTGAACCCATTGAGAATAACTATTAAGGATAGAATATTTATAATTAGACACCGGATGTCTGTATAATATTTAAGGGTGCCTGCGTGCCCCATTCTGTTAAGAGTACAATTACTTACAGTTTGTGAATGACTATGTGATATATACAATATTACTTCCGCTGATCTGCCACGTATTTATTTAAAAAAAAAAATATTCACTTTTTCTGAAAACTGTTAACACTCTCAGTTAAATTGGATGAACCTACAGAAGGATTTGTCTTATCTAACCGAGGGTGTTACATTTATTCTAGACCTTTTCACTTCACTCGTTCCTTCATGAGTTACTTCTAGAGTATCCCACATTTCTTTTGCTGTTTTGCATGTGGATATTCTAAAGTACTCGTCAATTCCTAAGGCAGAAGTTATTATATTTTTGGCCTTTAGGTTATATTGGACTTTTGTTTTATCCGCATCAGTCCATTCACTTCTTGGTCTAATCATGGTTACTTCTTCAACTACTTTGGTTGGTATGAATGGACCATTTTCAATGGAGTCCCATATGTCTATATCAGTAGCTTCTATGAATATTTGCATACAGGTTTTCCAATATTGATATCCTACTCTGTTAAATATAGGAGGTCTATGTATGGAGTTTCCCTCAGGAAAGATGGGATTGAAAGAGGCCATGGATCTTCTTGAGGTTGTTAAACCTTTTCCAAGATACTTGCTCTGATACCACTTGTTAGCCCAGGTGGCCTCTAGGAAACTCAAGAGGGGGAGGGTGAATTGAGTAAGTTAAGAACTTTCTCACTAATAAATTTCTCCTCTAAAAACTCAATATGCAATGATATGTGATTTGAATAATAATGCTTAAGACATAAAGAGTTTAAGGGTTAGAGAAGTGCAAACAGAGATTTATACTGGTTCGGCCAACCACTGCCTACGTCCAGTCTTCTCAAGACACCCTTGAGGAAATTCACTATAATCAAATCCCTTGATTACACCACAATAGGGACTCACACCCCGATCACAAATGCCTTGGATACTACACCACACCCAAGCACATCACCCTTGGATGCTTCACCACATCCAAGAACATCACCCTTGGATGCTACACCACATCCAAGAAGAGCACCCTTAGAGATACACTACTCTGAATATCAATCTCACTTTAGAGATAAAGAACTCTACAAGAAAACTCTCTTAAAGAGTATGATGAACAAATTGAGGAACAAGAAAGAGTAATAACTCTATTAAGAGAATATGGCCATTATTGCTCTTAAGAAAAGATTGGAAGTATTTTTGTGTGTCTTTTTGCAAATGATGGGCATCCCTATTTATAGGAGTAGAAATACCTTCAAGAGGTGTGAAATTATTGATTAAAATAATTGGAAAGGTACCTCTTGGATAAAATAATATTTTGTGGAAAGTTATAATGTTTCAACATGATTTTTCATGAAAGGATGCAATGTTTCATGCTTTCTGGTCACGTTGTAATCGATTACATAAAAGAGGTAATCGATTACTTCCTTTTAAAATCTGTTTTAAAACATAACGTTCATATTGTAATCGATTATGTAATGAGGGTAATCGATTACTTAAACATGGTAATCGATTACATTGCTGAGGTAATCGATTGTAATTTAAAATTCATTTAATTGTAATCGATTACACTAATGAGGTAATCAATTATATTCCATCAGAATGTATGAAATTTTAAAACCTTTTTATATTAATGGCAATACTTTCTTTTTATAGAGTCTTACTTTAATTATGCCTTGGTCTTGGATCTTCATTCTTGATCTCTGGCATTGGCCTTGTCATTATCAAAATCCTTCATGGTCTTCAGAACTATGCCAAAGGTGATAAGATGTGATGATGGATGTGTTGTGGGTGAGAGAATATATTAAGACAACATAAAAGATGTGAATACCAAATAAAAATGTGAGTAAGATGATGAAATGTGTAATAGTCCAATTGTTGAAGGACTAGATCATGTGTGTGATTTTATACTTGCTTAATTTACAAAGATGATTGTATTTTATGATGATAGTCGATAATGAGTTGTATGTGAATGCAAGTATACATGTTGTGATACATATGCACATGATCACATGGTATTCCTAATCATTCTTTTAGAATGTATGACGCAGGGCACTCATGGGTGGAGTGAATTTTTTGAAGTACATTTTGTGGAAGGAGGTAAATAGGTGTATAGGAAGCGCCTTGGCCGGCAAATCTAGATTTTTGTATAGCATATAGTGTTTATATGTTCTGGTTTTGTTATCTAGGTCTTAGTGTGATGATTTTGATGGTCATGCATGAAAATTGGATCTAGGATGTATGGCCAATTTTCCTCTATGACCCATATGATGTATGGAGTTGAATATATGATGCTAAACAATGGTGAATTTTATGAATGAATGAAGGTTTATATAAAAAATTATGTTTTATCGAATATATGAGATGATGAGCTTGATTTTAATATGATTCTTAAGCTAGGATGGGATTCAAAGGATATTAATACTTGAGGCAAGTTGTAAATGTGTAATATGATGTGTATATTATGTTAAATTTGATTAATTTGGGATGAGATGAAATTTGGTATGTAAGGTTGTATGATTTTCATGATTCTATGCATGTTCTGCAGAACTCGCTCGAGCGAGTGCCAATCTCGCTCAAGCGAGGTTCCCTTGAAACAGGGGTGTGGCCATTGGCCCAAATTCGCCCAAGCGAATGACATTTTCGCCCAAGCGAAATCTCCTGGAATCAGAGGTTTGATTACTGGAGTTATTTCGCTCAGGCGGGTAAGGCCTTGCCCGGGCAAGCATTGGATGAATAGCTACTGGACCATTTTTGCTTAAGCGTAATGGCCACTGTATGGAGGCTCGCTCAAGCGAGCGAGGGGAAAATCGATTCTGGACGGTTTTCGCTCAGGCAGGCCTAGTCTCGCTAAAACAAAATGTGGGCAGTGAGGTTCTGTCCCATTTTCGCCAAGTGGTCGTGCCTCGCCCAAGCGAAATTTATACCTGGAGCTTTTGGAGTAATTTTGCTCAAGCGAAGCTGAGCTCGCTCAAGCGAGATTGACACCTGATTCTCTTCCCTTCTCGCTCAAACACATTTCGTATCTCGCCCAAGCGTGACCACGCGCACTCGCTCAAGCGAGTGTGGTACTCGCTTGAGCGAGTGGCACCTGTTTTCCTTAAAATGTGTTGTGACAATCACTTTGATTATCCTTTGCATTAATATTTCTTCTTGCATCATAATAAAAATACTTTGGGTATATTATGAACTAATAAATCTCATGAAATTCATTCTTTCTAAATCCAATCATACAACATCATTTTTAAATGATTCTTTCCACTGTGTTTAACTAAAAACTTCTCAATAATTATTTTTAACTCGCCTTTCATATCTCCATATATGAGATAGGTTTTTCATAGATCCAGGGTATTGAATTAAAACTTCACCACTTTATTTCTTTGTCTAATAATGATTTATAAAACGTGAAAAATTTACCCCCATTTTCGGGGCGTCTCAACCTGGTATCAGAGCATTGGTTGCTCTTGATACAAACATAATTGATGTTGTTCAAGTAGTTATTGCTTATGATTGAATTATATGAGCTATAAACACCTGAGTTGTGAATTATTTGATTGAATTGTGCTTTATGCTATTGAATTGAAGTCAATGCATTGTTGTTGAGTCCGACCAAGAGTCGTTACACTATTTACCTTCGATAATGAATATGTTGTGATTATGTATTGAAATTGATATGATTATATGATGTGGTGCATAAGAGATTGATGAATATTGAAATCTTTGAGTTTATGGGTTGAGAATTTATTGTTCGGTCTAGTACACTCATGTGTGAGACATGTTTTAATCGATAGGCTTAAGATATGGCGGGTAGACCCAATCGTGAGGCTGCTGCTATGGCAAATGCCTTGAATCGATTTGCTGATCTCTTGGAAAGACAAGGCCAACTGAATATGGGACAAGGCTCCTAAGGTCTTGATCTATTTCTCAATAGGAAACCTTCAGAGTTTCATGGGGGTTATAAGCCCGAGGATGCTTATGCTTGGATCAACAATTTGGAAAGAATTTATGCAAGTTTCAAGTGTTCTAAAGCATAAAAAGTAGAGTATGTTGTTTTTATGATCCGCGATGAAGCCAAAGCTTGGTGGCGTCTTACTAGGGGATACATGATATCTGCTGATATTCCCTTGGTTTAGGAAAACTTCAAGGTTGACTTCTTGAAGAAGTATTTTCTGGATAGCTACAGAAGCAGGAAAGAGCTTGAGTTCATGGAGCTTAAGCAGGGTAATATGACTGTGGAGGAGTATGCCTCCAAGTTTGATGAACTTTATGCATTCTATCCTCCCTATCAACAAGAGGGTACCGAGGCTTCAAAGTGTGTGAAGTTTGAAAATGGGTTAAGGCCTGAAATTAACCGGGCTATTCGACATCAAGAGATAAGAAGCTTTCCGACGCTTGTGAATAACTGTCGAATTTATGAAGAAGATGATGTGGCTCATTTGAGTCATGGTAAACATGAGCCTAAGTTGAATGGCCAATTCTCTAGTTTTAAGAAGCAAGGTCACTTCAAGAAGAACAAGTTCTTTTGTGGTGGATCCTCAAATGCAAGAAGACGTGGTGCTTTTAGAGGAGGTTATGGTGGTGGTAACCAAGATTGTGGAAATGTCTAAGGCCTTACTTGTTTTAAGTGTAGTGCTAACCACTTGGTGAGAGATTGTCCTTAAGATGAGGTGGTGTGCTACCAATGTAATCAACCAGGGCATATTCACCCTAATTGCCCATTGAATGCAAGGAACGCTAATGTTGATACTCTTGCTCATGTGAACCCTAATAGAAACCGTGGGAGGCCATGGTGGTTATGGAGGTTGTGGTCATGGAAACGGTGTTGGTGGCCGCAATAGTGGCCGTGGTGGGAATAACAATGGTGGATGAAATGGTAATGGTCGAGGTAATGACCATGGTGGAAGAAATGGTAACCGTAATGGTGGTGATCAACCACAAGTTGCTGGTAGAGTATTTGCCGTCACTGGTGAAGAAGCTGCTCAAGCTGAAGATCTTGTCCGTGGTGAGTGTGAAATCTTTGGCAATTCTGTATGTGTTATATTTGATTCAGGCGCAATGCATTCATTTATTTCTGAGGATTGTGTGAGGCGCTTGAGAGTGCCTGTTTGCATGATGAGAGGTTCTATAGTGGTGACTACACCGACCGGTACTTGTTTGAGATCGGTGACTCGATGTGAGGATGTCGGGATGACTCTTGAGGGTCAAAAATTTGTTGTATCCCTCGTGTGCCTACCCATGAAAGACCTGGACATTATTCTAGGCATGGATTGGTTGTCTGCCAACAAAGTCTTGGTGGATTGTCATAACAAGACGGTGATTTTTTCGACCTCTAACGCTGAAGACTATAATCCGTTGTGCATATGCATTAGCTTAAGAGCATTTGTATATAGCAAGGAACTATGCCAAAGGTGATAAGATGTGATGATGGATGTGTTATGGGTGAGAGAATATATTAATACAACATAAAAGATTTGAATACCAAATAACAATGTGAGTAAGATGATGAAATGTGTAATAGTCTAATTGTTGAAGGACTAGATCATGTGTGTGATTTTATACTTGCTTGATTTACAAAGATGATTGTATTTTATGATGATAGTCGATAATGAGTTGTATGTGAATGCAAGTATACATGTTGTGATACATATGCACATGATCACATGGTATTCATAATTATTCTTTTGGAATGAATGACTCACTCCCCCATGTTATCCACTTTTTAGACTTGTGATGTAGGGCACTCACGGGTGGAGTGAATTTTTTGAAGTACATTTTGTGGAAGGAGGTAAATAGGTGTATAGGAAGCGCCTTGGCCGGAAAATCTAGATTTTTGTATAGCATATAGTGTTTATATGTTCTGGTTTTGTTATCTAGGTCTTAGTGTGATGATTTTGATGGTCATGTATAAAAATTTGATCTAGGATGTATGGCCAATTTTCCTCTATGATCCATATGATGTATGGAGTTGAATGTATGATGCTAAACAATGGTGAATTTTATGAATGAATGAAGGTTTATATAAAAAATTATGTTTTATCGAATATATAAGATGATGAGCTTGATTTTAATATGATTCTTGAGCTAGGATGGGATTCAAAGGATATTAATACTTGAGGCAAGTTGTAAATGTGTAATATGATATGTATATTATGTTGAATTTGATTAGTTTGGGATGAGATGAAATTTGGTATGTAAGGTTGTATGATTTTCATGATTCTACGCATGTTCTACAGAACTCGCTCGAGCGAGTGCCAATCTCGCTCAAGCGAGGTTCCCTTGAAACAGGGGTGTGGCCACTGGCCCAAATTCGCCCAAGCGAATGATATTTTCGCCCAAGCGAAATCTCCTGGAATCAGAGGTTTGATTACTGGAGTTATTTCGCTCAGGCAGGTAAGGCCTCGCCTGAGTGAGCGTTGGATGAATAGCTACTGGACCATTTTTGCTTAAGCGTAATGGCCAGTGTATGGAGGCTCGCTCAAGCGAGCGAGGGGAAAATCCATTTTGGACCGTTTTCGCTCAGGCAGGCCTAGTCTCGCTCAAACGAAATGTGGACAATGAGGTTCTGTCCCATTTTCGCCCAAGCGGTCGTGCCTCGCCCAAGCGAAATCTATACCTGGAGCTTCTGGAGTAATTTCGCTCAAGCGAAGCTGAGCTCGCTCAAGCGAGATTGACACCTGATGCTCTTCCCTGCTCGCTCAAACACATTTCGTATCTTACCCAAGCGAGACCACACGGACTCGCTCAAGCGAGTGTGGTACTCGCTTGAGCGAGTGGCACCTGTTTTCCTTAAAATATGTTGTGACAATCACTTTGATTATCCTTTGCATTAATATTTCTTCTTGCATCATAATAAAAATACTTTGGGTATATTATGAACTAATAAATCTCATGAAATTCATTCTCTCTAAATCCAATCATACAACATCATTTTAAATGATTCTTTCCGCTGTGTTTAACTGAAAACTTCTGAATAATTATTTTTAACTCGCCTTCTCATATCTCCATATATGAGATAGGTTTTCATAGATCCAGGGTATTGAATTAAAAGTTCACCACTTTATTTCTTTGTCTAATAATGATTTGTAAAACGTGAGGTGCGTCTCACATAAAGGGGACTAGTGGCAAATAAGGACTACTTTGTACACATGAATGGTTTAAACTCACAATTGGTAGCTTGAATGATTTTATTAAGGTTTCTTATACTTGTAGAATTATTAGTCTATAAGTAAGGTCATTGGAAATGTATTCTTGAAATTGGATAATCAAAGCTCAAGCGAGTAGTATAGGACTTCTTGCATGAAGTTATAGTTAGGCAATCTTAAATCATTCCGTAAAGTTTAAATAGTACTTCTAAATGTTTGTCGCGACCAAGATCGCGGCGACGGTGGAAGAGGTCGAAACGGAGCAGGGAGTCGCCACCAACATTTGTATCCATAGGAAAAAAATGTTGGAAAAAAAACTTTCACAAAACACTGGCAAAAAAAAAATGAGATTCGAGTTCGAGAGTCGGTTACGAGTGGGGAAGGTATTAGCACCCCACATGCCTGTTAAAAAATAGTACCAAAGTTGAAAATGCGCATCATGGATAGCCTTAAAATTGTGTTTATTTCTTCTTTCTAAAAAATTCTAAGGAGACAGACAAAATGAGTGAAAAAGCTCAGAGTAAGATCAACAGGACGTCTCGTCTGAATTAATCCTGGCTTTGATGGGTGAAAAACACGGAAAAGAGGAAAGGAAGCTAACATGACATCTTGTTTAAATTAGTCATCCTTTCGTCAAGATGCCAAATCGGGAAAAGGAGGGATTAACAAGACGTCGCGTCCAAATTAATCCCGGCTTTTAACAGAGAAATGTACGAAAAAGAGAGAATGCTAACAGGACGTCTCATCCAAATTAGTCATTTTTTATCAAGGTATAAAGTTGACCGGTGAAAGGAGTTAACAGGACGTCACGTCCAAATTAACTCGATTTTTGTGAAGAGTGATGACGACCAGGGAAAAGGGAGAAAATCAACAAGACGTCGCGTCTAAATTGATTTCTTTTTTTTGAAATATTATTATTTAATAAATAACAACCGATTGAAAATTTAAAAAGAGTAACAAGACGTCTCGTCTAAATCAACCTCTCTTTGATAAAATAATTTTTTTAAAATCAAATAGTAAAAATTTATCAAAAACTAGACAAAGAACACACAGACTTACTAAAGTGAAAAATGGGTAATGTTGAGTTGTTAAAAGTTTAATTAGACACAATTTTGAAATAACAAAAAAAAACAAAAACTAAAAAAAAAGGCACGAACAATCACTTTTTGTAAAGCTTTGTACAACCCGATTCTTTCAAAGACGAGCGAGTGCCTTAAAAGAAAATTACACCCTAACTATACGGTGAATGAACTATCCAGAAAAAGAAACAGTATACAGACGGCTGATTCCTTGTAATAGGATTAATATTCTAGGCAATAAAATTAAGATCACAACTACCCTTGAAAAATTAAATTCGTACAGAGCTAAAATATATACCAACAATTTGAGCAATAATATTGAGCAGCAAACAAACGGGAATAGTAACATGAACAGAAACAGTAGTAGAGATTGAGTAGAGATTCAAGCATACATCATAATATCCTACTGTAAAACCAAATCGTAATAACGACAAGAGACAGCAGAGAAAAGAGAATCCAATACAACAATACTAATCTGATCCTTATACAAAAATTCAACCTTTTGGAAAATAAACACTGTTTTCACAAAATATATAAAAAAATGTTCTTGCTCACTGATTGAGTTCTTGCTCACTGTTGCTGCTGTTGCTGTTGCTGTTACTGTTGTTGCTGTTGCTATTGCTGCTGCTGTTGTTACTGCTATTGCTGTTTTTGCTGTTGTTGCTGTTGCTGTGAATTTTTACTGTAAAAAATCCAGAAGTGCCTTCCAAAACTCAAGAATGTTGAGATAATCTCCTCTCTAGAATATCTTTTCCAACCCTCTCTAGAAGAAAATCTCTGAACCCCTCTTCTTCTGTACAGAGGGGTAATTATAGCCTCTATTCCTTGCCCCTCTTGTTATATAAAAATCAAAAGTGGAAGCTCCACTTACTGCTTTAATGGAGGATGAAGAGGATACCACTATTCTGAGTGGTTCTTCTAGTTGGACTTCCACTCTTGTAGCTCTATAGTTCCTCTATTGAAGCTTTCCACCTTCTCTGTTTTTCTAACTCTTTCTTCCCTTTCTCTTTTTCTTTAAACCGTAGCCTCCTCCCTACTTCTCTTCAAGGCCCCTTTTGATTCTTTATCCCTCCCTTCACTCATCTCCACTAACTCTTCCTTACCCACATTTTTTTTTAAAAAAATTTCCTTATCTCTTTTTCTTTAAAATCATGGCAAAAAACCCCTTGGAATGCAATGGGATTTTTTTAAAAATACCTCACCCACTTTCAAGATGCCATTATCTTGCTTTTCACGTGAAGAACCAAAGAGCATGGGCTCTATTTGCAATCCCCCTTGTCTCCTTGCTAATTGATATTCTTTTATCATTTTCATGATAAGATGGAATGGTCCTTCCTTAGTGCTAATAGTGGGAAACAAGGTTTAGTGGAATTTTCTATCTACATTAGTTTAACATCACCTTTTGCCTAATGTAAACATTCCCTCTCCATAATCCTATAAGCCTACGTGAAGTATAACATTAAAGAGTGGCAACATGGTCAAAACCGTGAGGATAATAGGCTTGCACTTGCTTAAAATAATCTCTCCTCCTAACCAATGAACTACCATTAATGAATTTGCATCATGGGTTATGTATTAGTCAAATTGTTTATGACCAGATCATGGGCATGTGGGGTTATCTTAATGTATTTTATTGAGCACTTGCATTTTTGTTCCTAGGCAAAACCGTGTGCATCTTTATAACATCCATGCTTTTATTGAATAATGAAATAAACTCCCTTGTATCAAGCTTTCTTAATTTACGTTAAAACATAAAATAAGGGGCTGATTTTGCTTTTGAAAACAAATGGCCTAGAAGCTTTGACTTAGTCCAAATAAAGTTTTCTATTGCAAGTTTGGTCCATTTCCTTGTGTGCACTCATGTAAAAGAGAAGGGGGCTGCACTTTAATTACTTGCTTTTGGCTTAATTTTGACTTGGTCAAAATTGATGGCTTTGGATGAAAATTTGTTGCCAATTGGAGTGTTATTGTCGTGACCCTGGTGAAGCCTTCTTGGTTTAATTTTGATTTAGTCAAAATTGGTAGGCTCCATTATCATACATGCCCTTATTGCAAAATTAACCAAATTTCCTTGCCCATGCTTCTTAATTCACGTCAAATACAAAAAGGAGGGGGGGCTGCACTTGATTTTGTATTTAACAAACCTTGCTCATATATTTGAGGGCTGATGCGTGCCAAATTTGAAAAAGAGTCCAACATGAAAATTGTAGATCTTTCTCTTAGCTTTAATTTGATATATGGGCACAAAAATTGTCATCAGGAAAGGAGGGAGATATGGCCCAGCTACTAAAACTGCTCCAGAGTGTGATGGGAATACATTTGCAAGCAAAATAAATTCACTGGGAAAAGTGGATGGAGAATTAGCTTTCATGCCCTTCATGAAGTTTGTAGATATCCTTGATGTGGATCAATAGCAAAAAGAACAGAGTCATTTTAGTACCATATGAGGGAGATATGAATTTTTTCCTAAAGGTGTGTAGAGCAGTCACGAAACTGGAACAGGTCTAGGAAGATTATTAAAACTGTACCAATTGGTAAGGATATAGCTTTCGAGGTCTTCATAAAAGTCATAGACAATTTCGTTACGGAAATTTTGAGACTGGGTTTGCGCAAATCGAAGGTCATATGAAGGAGTTATGAAGTTTTAAGCAAATCATGCGCAGAATAGAGTGCCCAAATGATGGAACTATACCAATTGGCCGGACAAAAAAAGGTGTTCACAGATACCCCTTTTTAATTCTTTTCTGTGAGAAAAACACGAAGTCTCTTCATGTTTTTGAAGTGGAAATAAAGTAAAGACGTGAACACTATTGTCACAATCATTCCAATTTTAGTAACCAGGAGAGCAAGTATTGTTCCATTGAAGAAAACCAACAGTAGTGCCAATTTTTGTGACTTGAAGAATGAAGCAAGGTGTCAACTTTGATGACTTGGGAAATACAGCAAGAGTGCCAGCAATCTGAAGTTTTGGAAAAGAGTAAATGACATAGGGAGTTATCCTGATGTGTTTGATTGGGGACACCGCCTAGGAATGAGTACCTAAAGCTTTGAAGAAAACAATCGACTGAGGGGATGCCCTTGGATCAAATTAAGAAATAGAGCAACCTAGGCATGGGTCTATGAGGCTTTGATAGAAAATAAATGACTTAGGGGTATGCCCCTGGTTTAAAGGAGATAACAGACTTGGGGGTGATGCCCCAGGTTGACGGGAATTGAAAGGATTGGGGGTTATGCCCTAGGTTGACAGGAATTTAACGGGATTGGGAGTGTTGACCCTCGGTTGACTGGATGTGAAAGGTTTGGGGTTGACCCTTGGTTGACTGGAAATAAAAGGATTGGGGATGACCCTCGGCTAGCTGGAAATAAGAGGATTGGGGTTGACCCTCGGTTAACTGGAAATGAAAGGTTGGGGTTGACCCTCGGTTGACTGGAAATAAAAGAATTGGGGTTGACCCTCGGTTAGCTGGAAATAAGAGGATTGGGGTTGATCCTCGGTTAATTGGAAATGAAAGGATTGGGGTTGACCCTCGGTTAACTGAAAATGAAAGGATTAGGGTTGACCCTCGGTTGACTGGAAATAAAAGGATTGGGGTTGAATCTCGGTTGACTGGAAATAAAAGGATTAGGGATGACCTTCGGTTAACTGGAAGTAAAAGGATTAGGATTGACCCTCAGATGGCAGAGAGAGAGACCTAGGGTGATGCCCTAGTTTTGAAAAGGGGTATACAAGGTTTGGGGTACTGCCCCTCGGTTGAAAGAGAAAGAGAGACTTGGGGTGATGCCCCAGTCTCGAAAATGAATATACAGAATTTGAGGTGCTCCCTTCGGTTGAAAGAGAAAGAGAGACCTGGGGTGATGCCCCAGTTTTGAAAAAGGGATATACAAAGTTTGGGGTGCTGCCCCTTGGTTGAAAGAGAAAGAGAGACCTAGGGTGATGCCCTAGTTTTGAAAAAGGGATATACAAAGTTTGGGGTGCTGCCCCAGATTTAAGAAGGAAGAGAGACTTGGGGTAATGCCCCAAGTTTGAAAAGGGATATACAAAGTTTGGGGTGCTTCCCCAGATTTGAGAAGGAAAAGAGACTTGGGGTAATGCCCCAAGTTTGGAAAAGAAATATAGAGAGTTTGGGATGCTATCTCAAGTTTGAGAAGGAAGAGGGGGGCTTGGGGTGATGCCCCAGGTTTGGACTTGGGGTACTGCCCTAGGTTTGAGGGAGGAGGGAGTGTGAGGTGCTGCCCCAAGTTTGAAAAAGAGGGAGACTTGGGGTAATAACCCAAGTGTGAAAGACTTGGGGTAATGCCCCAGGTTTGAGGGAGGAGAGAGTGTGGGGTGCTGCCCAAAGTTTGGACTATTCGCTGGTGGGGAGAATTCAGTGAAAATGTGAGTGCCAGTAGAGGATTTTGTGATTGGCGCCACCTCTGTGGTAATTGTAATCTTACCAGGGAAGGGAAGCTAACTGGAGTCTATTTCTGGAGTGTTGTTCCACTGGGGAAGAAAGGTTTGGTTGGCCCTTATTTAGTGGTAACTGTGGTTTTGCTAGGAAGAGAGGCCTACCTGGGGCTGTGATAAGTGTTGATTAAGCATTGATTTCATGACTCATTCGAATTAATTTTGTAAAGAACTTGAGCTAAATTGATGAATTATTGAAGGAAGTGAGCATGAATCTTTTAAGTAGTGATGGATAGGTGTATAAAAGAAATATTGTGTTAAAACTCTTGGAAAGT
Source organism: Clitoria ternatea (assembly GCA_037962975.1). Taxonomy (NCBI): domain Eukaryota; kingdom Viridiplantae; phylum Streptophyta; class Magnoliopsida; order Fabales; family Fabaceae; genus Clitoria; species Clitoria ternatea. The sequence continues at coordinate 49,185,350 of CM075673.1, forward strand.
TGCAGGAAAGCAGGGCAAGCTTTAAGCTTGAGCAAGCAAGCTTAAGCGTGAAAAATCAAGCTTAAGCTTGGAGCAAGCAAGCTTAAGCGTGAAAAATCAAGCTTAAGCTTGAAGCAGGCAAGCTTAAGCGTGAAAGCATCAAGCTTAAGCGTGAAAGCATCAAGCTCAAGCGTGAAAGCATCAAGCTCAAGCGTGAAAGCATCAAGCTCAAGCGTGAAAGCATCAAGCTCAAGCGTGAAAGCATCAAGCTCAAGCGTGAAAGCATCAAGCTCAAGCGTGAAAGAGCAAGCTCAAGCGTGATCGGGAGCATTTGAAGACAGCAAGCTCAAGCTTGAACAACCAAGCTTAAGCTTGAGCAAGCAAGCTTAAGCTTGAACAAGTTGGAAAGCATCAGGACCCCTCACGCTTGAGCGTGAACACTAGGAGCTTAAGCGTGGAATGATAAAAATGGAAGCCTAAGCATGGATTAAGCATGGCCAGCATGAATTAAAGGAAACAGAGGCATCAGGACCCCTCTCACGCTCAAGCGTGGGAATGAGCCGCTTGAGCGTGAGGAATGGATATTAAGGCCTCGCCTGAGCGTAACTGAGCGAGGCTAAGCGAGGAGCAAGCGTGAGAAGGCAAGGAAGCCACGCTTGAGCGTGAATTACTTCAGCTTGAGAGTGAGATCATCAATAAGCATCAGAACTCTTCACGCTTGAGCGTGACCATCAAGCTCAAGCGTGAATCACACAGCATGGGTTTCTTAATTCTTTATTCACCAACAATGCGATGCAAACTCATCCACTTTCTTCTGTTTCCACCAGTCTCTGAAAGATGCTGCATGGGTTCTACGCAAGTGGGCAAGAGAAGCTGAACCTAAACTCCTATAAATCAAGCTGCAAACAACATCATCATCATCAATCTCCTATCACATCATACATCATTTCATCCTCTGTATTTTTCATTTCACACTTTCCATTTTCTGTATTCATTTCTTTGATGGTGAAAATGCAAGGCATGAGTAACTAATCTCCCTTATGGGATTGGCTGTAATCCATTCAACACTGAAGTAATGCTGTCGTAAGTTTTCATTGAGTAATGAGATTTGATAAAGTTTCTGTATTTCCTTCTGCGTTTAATGCCTGAAAGTACTTGATCACTATTTTCTTGTTCTAAGTTTTCTTGAGTATGCTGGGAAGTGACTTTTGAAAGCAGACCCTGAAAGAAATGCTTGTTGTGAGTAGGTAGCCAGGGATGGCGTCTAACGCAACAAACGTCAAAACAATCGATCGATAATGCTGGAATGGTTTCCAAAGTGACTGAGGGATCAGCGGTTTGGAAATCATTCTTATGAATTTTGTAGTCGAGGGATCGATGCAAATGACTTTGATTGTGACGTAGAACTTATCTTTTCGATTTACTTATATGGAAACTTATGCAGCTTACAGAGGTGAAGATGTGATGAAGCCAATCCCTGTTTTACAAAACTGATTTTTCCAACATCATTTACTGTTATATTTTGCAAAGTGCTATCCTCTGTTATTTTGTTACTTACTGTTTTTCATTCAGCAACATTCACAACAAATCAAAACTGAAACTTTCTGCCTAATCAATTCAAACTAAGATCTTCATTCTAGCACCTCCTCAGTGGAACGACAACTATACTATATTACAACTTCTGTGTTTAAACTTGGCACATCCATTTCATTGAGTTCATATTATACAAACTTGATTCTCTTTCAGCAAACTCAATATAATCAAACACTTACCAAGTTTTGGCGCCGTTGCCGGGGAGGTGATTTAAGTTTGAATATTTTAGCATTGAATTGACAAGACAGTGTAAATAAACTTATTTGTAATTTGTTTTTTATTTTTTTTAACCTTGCTACTGTGAGTTCTTGATTTATGATCTTGAGAGGACAAGGCACAAAAGAACAATTTGCGTTTGATCCTGAGATAGACAGGTTCCTCAAGAAAATCAAGAAAGCAAAGCAGAACTTTCAAGAAGGACAAACTTCCTCTGGTACAATGGATGACAACAGCAATAATCAAAACCCACCAAGGAGAACACTTGGAGACTATGCTTTACAGCAAGGGCCAAGACATTTCTCAAGCATTGCAATTCCAAACACTGTCAGAGCACTAGAAATGAAACCAGCATTTTTGAGTTTGATTAGTTCACATCAATTCCATGGAATGTCCAGTGAAGATCCGTACACTCACTTGGCCACATTCTATGAATTGGTTGGAACCATGGGATTTGACCAAGATATTATTGATGCTGCATATTTAAGACTATTTCCTTTCTCTTTAGCAGGAAAAGCAAAGGAGTGGTTACAATCTCATCCAAATCAAAGTTTAAATAGCTGGAACATAGTTGAAGAAAAATTTCTACAAAGGTTCTTTCCTCCATCTAGATTCATCAAGGCCAAATCAGATATTACAACATTTAGACAAGGCCAAGATGAACCTTTTTGTGAGGCATGGGAACGCTTTAAATCACTGCTCAGAAAATGCCCAAACCATGGACTTGAAGATATTGCACAACTTAATATTTTTTACAGTGGTTTAAGGGCTGACACTAAAATGATTTTAGATGCAGCAGCAGGAGGAACAATGATGACAGTGGATGCTGACCAAGCCACAAGGATAATAGAAGCTTTATCCTCAACAGACTACCAAGCTCAACATGATCGTCAGCAAGTTCAAAGGAAAGGAGTTCTTGACTTAAACACCACAGATGCCATCTTAGCACAGAACAAAATTCTGACCCAACAATTAGAAGCATTGACCAAAAAGATAGCCAATCTTCCACAACAATTACATGCAGTACAATCATCACAACCAGGGCAACAACAAATGCCTACAAAATGTAACTTTTGTGGAGGAGATCATCTCAATGAGAACTGTGGCTCACAAGAAGCAACTGTATACTTCATGAACAACCAAGGAAGGTCTGGTAATTTCAATTCAAATTTTTCTAACCAACCGTTTCAGGGATGGAGAAGTAACCAAAACCAAGGATGGAAGCAAGAGCCCAGCTCTTCAAATAAACCATATCAAAATAATGGTCCTACTTTGGTGGAGAGAACTTCTAGATTAGAGGACACCTTGGAAAAATTTATGCAAACTTCTTTAGCAAGTCAAAAGAACAATGAGGCATCACTTAGGAACTTGGAAACACAATTGGGACAACTAGCCCAACAACTTGTTGAGAAACAGAAGCCTCAGTATGGAGCAAACACTGAAACAAACCCAATAGAGCATTGCAAGGCTGTAACCACACTGACTGAGGAAATAACTGAGGAAGAAGATGGACATAATGCTATCACATCTGAAGCAGTACCTTATAACACCAAAGATCCAGGGAGTTTTTTTATTCCTGTCACTATTGGAAATCTTTCAAAAAGTAAAGCTTTATTAGATCTTGGTGCTAGTGTAAATTTGATGCCACTATCCACACTTAAAAGTATAGGGGATTTTTCAGTCAAGCCAACAAACATGTCTTTAAAAATGGCAGATCAATCAATAAAAACCCCTTATGGTATTGCTGAAAATGTTGAGGTCAAAGTTGATCAATTTGAATTTCATGAGAATTTTGTTGTCATAGATATGGAGGAAGATCCTGAAGTTCCTCTAATACTGGGGAGACCATTCTTGAAAGCAGCCAAAGTCATCATAGATGTGGATGACAGAAAAGTAAAAATTCGAGTGCAAAAAGAACAAGCTGATTTTGCTATTGAAGGTGCACTTGAAAAACAGAAAGGAAGAAAGCCAAGGCCTGACTTAGGCAAGGAAGTGGAAAAACTCAACACTCTCATTCACCAGCTCCATGACCCAACTTGAAAAAAAAAAAATCAGGCGTCAAGCTAATGACGTTAAACAAGCGCTTATTGGGAGGCAACCCAATCTTTTATTTTTCTTTTCTGTTGATTTTACTTTAAGTAAATTTTATCCTAAGATTGAATTTTTCTTTTACTTTTCAGGCAGCTCATCAAATTCATCCCACTCATTATCTGAAAGCAAGTTTACAACCCACATTGTTTAGCCTGGGGACAGGCCTTCTTTCTTAGGAGGGGTGAGACTTCATAGACTAAACCAGGACCACCCTCACAAGGGCCTCCAGCAAGGAAACATGAGATAGGGGATGACTCTTCTAAGGATGAGTGATGAGTTTACTGCTTTAGTTTTTATTGCTTTAGTTTATTTTCAGTTAGTTTTGTCTAACATTACTACAGCATGCTTTGAAAATTTTTAAAATTTTGATGCTTTTGGTTTGATTGTTTGGATATACCATTACATGCTTGCAGTTGTACCAATTTTGAAAACCCCAACCAAAGATTTTACTTTTTGAACAAGAAAAGTTTCTAAGCAACAGAATGTTTTTAGGCAATAACACTGATTCTTTTTTTTGGCAAAATGACTTAATTAAGAACCAAGGAACTGGAATGCATGTATTGTTGCTTGATTACATGACGTGAACCCTTTTCTGTTAGAATAAGGAAGTAAGCCTGATATCTTGATGAGAAGTGAGAAAATCTAAACACTTGAGAGCCTCATTTGAATTTGTTAAATTGGCATTGACTGATTTTCTAATTAAACCTTTTTCTTAAGAAACAAGCAAGGAAATGATAAGGCAATTTTGAAAACATAGTTAGCCAAGAGCCAAAAAGCTACCTCGATAAAAAGATCCGATTTTTTCGCAGCCCATCTTTGAGCCATAAAAGCATGAAAATTTTTCGCTGCCCTGAGCTAAGCATAAAAGCAAAAATTCTATCTTACCTGTATGTTCATCTTGAAAAAGAGCATAAAATATTTTTCTCAAAAGGAGATGAAACAAATGGAGGCAGTAGAAGAAAATGCAAAAAGAATAGTAAGCTCTCCAAAAATGTATAAAAGAGCTGGAGGAAAACAAAAGAAAATTCTGAAGTTTCAATGCAAAGAAGGAGCCTTCTAATTTGTTAAATAAATTAACCAAAAACACTTATGCTCTTCTTTAAACATGCGTTTTGAAACCAAGAAAAACCAAAGATTCTTGTTAGCCCAGCCTCATTACATCCTTAAAAGACCTTTTGATCCTTGCTATTCATTTGAATTTTGGTTTTACTAGAAATGACGGCCAATGTTAACGGAGCAGTTCTAATGATGGATGAGTGAAACAGACACATGGTAAGAAATAATGAGAGTTCTATATTCTTACAGCAATGGGTTACATGCTTTATGAACAAGGTAATGGTGCATTACATTTCAAGGAATTGGTATTAAGAAAATCATTTGCCTAGACATCAACTCAGATTATTGTCTTTTAAACTTTTTGTTTGCAACAGAAACTTAGATTTTTGAACGCTTGATTCCCTTTCCTAAACTTCTTTTTACTTGAGGACAAGCAAAAATCTAGGTTGGGGAGAGTTTGATAAGTGTTGATTAAGCATTGATTTCATGACTCATTCGAATTAATTTTGTAAAGAACTTGAGCTAAATTGATGAATTATTGAAGGAAGTGAGCATGAATCTTTTAAGTAGTGATGGATAGGTGTATAAAAGAAATATTGTGTTAAAACTCTTGGAAAGTTGCAGGAAAGCAGGGCAAGCTTTAAGCTTGAGCAAGCAAGCTTAAGCGTGAAAAATCAAGCTTAAGCTTGGAGCAAGCAAGCTTAAGCGTGAAAAATCAAGCTTAAGCTTGAAGCAGGCAAGCTTAAGCGTGAAAGCATCAAGCTTAAGCGTGAAAGCATCAAGCTCAAGCGTGAAAGCATCAAGCTCAAGCGTGAAAGCATCAAGCTCAAGCGTGAAAGCATCAAGCTCAAGCGTGAAAGAGCAAGCTCAAGCGTGATCGGGAGCATTTGAAGACAGCAAGCTCAAGCTTGAACAACCAAGCTTAAGCTTGAGCAAGCAAGCTTAAGCTTGAACAAGTTGGAAAGCATCAGGACCCCTCACGCTTGAGCGTGAACACTAGGAGCTTAAGCGTGGAATGATAAAAATGGAAGCCTAAGCATGGATTAAGCATGGCCAGCATGAATTAAAGGAAACAGAGGCATTAGGACCCCTCTCACGCTCAAGCGTGGGAATGAGCCGCTTGAGCGTGAGGAATGGATATTAAGGCCTCGCCTGAGCGTAACTGAGCGAGGCTAAGCGAGGAGCAAGCGTGAGAAGGCAAGGAAGCCACGCTTGAGCGTGAATTACTTCAGCTTGAGCGTGAGATCATCAATAAGCATCAGAACTCTTCACGCTTGAGCGTGACCATCAAGCTCAAGCGTGAATCACACAGCATGGGTTTCTTAATTCTTTATTCACCAACAATGCGATGCAAACTCATCCACTTTCTTCTGTTTCCACCAGTCTCTGAAAGATGCTGCATGGGTTCTACGCAAGTGGGCAAGAGAAGCTGAACCTAAACTCCTATAAATCAAGCTGCAAACAACATCATCATCATCAATCTCCTATCACATCATACATCATTTCATCCTCTGTATTTTTCATTTCACACTTTCCATTTTCTGTATTCATTTCTTTGATGGTGAAAATGCAAGGCATGAGTAACTAATCTCCCTTATGGGATTGGCTGTAATCCATTCAACACTGAAGTAATGCTGTCGTAAGTTTTCATTGAGTAATGAGATTTGATAAAGTTTCTGTATTTCCTTCTGCGTTTAATGCCTGAAAGTACTTGATCACTATTTTCTTGTTCTAAGTTTTCTTGAGTATGCTGGGAAGTGACTTTTGAAAGCAGACCCTGAAAGAAATGCTTGTTGTGAGTAGGTAGCCAGGGATGGCGTCTAACGCAACAAACGTCAAAACAATCGATCGATAATGCTGGAATGGTTTCCAAAGTGACTGAGGGATCAGCGGTTTGGAAATCATTCTTATGAATTTTGTAGTCGAGGGATCGATGCAAATGACTTTGATTGTGACGTAGAACTTATCTTTTCGATTTACTTATATGGAAACTTATGCAGCTTACAGAGGTGAAGATGTGATGAAGCCAATCCCTGTTTTACAAAACTGATTTTTCCAACATCATTTACTGTTATATTTTGCAAAGTGCTATCCTCTGTTATTTTGTTACTTACTGTTTTTCATTCAGCAACATTCACAACAAATCAAAACTGAAACTTTCTGCCTAATCAATTCAAACTAAGATCTTCATTCTAGCACCTCCTCAGTGGAACGACAACTATACTATATTACAACTTCTGTGTTTAAACTTGGCACATCCATTTCATTGAGTTCATATTATACAAACTTGATTCTCTTTCAGCAAACTCAATATAATCAAACACTTACCAAGTTTTGGCGCCGTTGCCGGGGAGGTGATTTAAGTTTGAATATTTTAGCATTGAATTGACAAGACAGTGTAAATAAACTTGTTTGTAATTTGTTTTTTATTTTTTTTAACCTTGCTACTGTGAGTTCTTGATTTATGATCTTGAGAGGACAAGGCACAAAAGAACAATTTGCGTTTGATCCTGAGATAGACAGGTTCCTCAAGAAAATCAAGAAAGCAAAGCAGAACTTTCAAGAAGGACAAACTTCCTCTGGTACAATGGATGACAACAGCAATAATCAAAACCCACCAAGGAGAACACTTGGAGACTATGCTTTACAGCAAGGGCCAAGACATTTCTCAAGCATTGCAATTCCAAACACTGTCAGAGCACTAGAAATGAAACCAGCATTTTTGAGTTTGATTAGTTCACATCAATTCCATGGAATGTCCAGTGAAGATCCGTACACTCACTTGGCCACATTCTATGAATTGGTTGGAACCATGGGATTTGACCAAGATATTATTGATGCTGCATATTTAAGACTATTTCCTTTCTCTTTAGCAGGAAAAGCAAAGGAGTGGTTACAATCTCATCCAAATCAAAGTTTAAATAGCTGGAACATAGTTGAAGAAAAATTTCTACAAAGGTTCTTTCCTCCATCTAGATTCATCAAGGCCAAATCAGATATTACAACATTTAGACAAGGCCAAGATGAACCTTTTTGTGAGGCATGGGAACGCTTTAAATCACTGCTCAGAAAATGCCCAAACCATGGACTTGAAGATATTGCACAACTTAATATTTTTTACAGTGGTTTAAGGGCTGACACTAAAATGATTTTAGATGCAGCAGCAGGAGGAACAATGATGACAGTGGATGCTGACCAAGCCACAAGGATAATAGAAGCTTTATCCTCAACAGACTACCAAGCTCAACATGATCGTCAGCAAGTTCAAAGGAAAGGAGTTCTTGACTTAAACACCACAGATGCCATCTTAGCACAGAACAAAATTCTGACCCAACAATTAGAAGCATTGACCAAAAAGATAGCCAATCTTCCACAACAATTACATGCAGTACAATCATCACAACCAGGGCAACAACAAATGCCTACAAAATGTAACTTTTGTGGAGGAGATCATCTCAATGAGAACTGTGGCTCACAAGAAGCAACTGTATACTTCATGAACAACCAAGGAAGGTCTGGTAATTTCAATTCAAATTTTTCTAACCAACCGTTTCAGGGATGGAGAAGTAACCAAAACCAAGGATGGAAGCAAGAGCCCAGCTCTTCAAATAAACCATATCAAAATAATGGTCCTACTTTGGTGGAGAGAACTTCTAGATTAGAGGACACCTTGGAAAAATTTATGCAAACTTCTTTAGCAAGTCAAAAGAACAATGAGGCATCACTCAGGAACTTGGAAACACAATTGGGACAACTAGCCCAACAACTTGTTGAGAAACAGAAGCCTCAGTATGGAGCAAACACTGAAACAAACCCAATAGAGCATTGCAAGGCTGTAACCACACTGACTGAGGAAATAACTGAGGAAGAAGATGGACATAATGCTATCACATCTGAAGCAGTACCTTATAACACCAAAGATCCAGGGAGTTTTTTTATTCCTGTCACTATTGGAAATCTTTCAAAAAGTAAAGCTTTATTAGATCTTGGTGCTAGTGTAAATTTGATGCCACTATCCACACTTAAAAGTATAGGGGATTTTTCAGTCAAGCCAACAAACATGTCTTTAAAAATGGCAGATCAATCAATAAAAACCCCTTATGGTATTGCTGAAAATGTTGAGGTCAAAGTTGATCAATTTGAATTTCATGAGAATTTTGTTGTCATAGATATGGAGGAAGATCCTGAAGTTCCTCTAATACTGGGGAGACCATTCTTGAAAGCAGCCAAAGTCATCATAGATGTGGATGACAGAAAAGTAAAAATTCGAGTGCAAAAAGAACAAGCTGATTTTGCTATTGAAGGTGCACTTGAAAAACAGAAAGGAAGAAAGCCAAGGCCTGACTTAGGCAAGGAAGTGGAAAAACTCAACACTCTCATTCACCAGCTCCATGACCCAACTTGAAAAAAAAAAAATCAGGCGTCAAGCTAATGACGTTAAACAAGCGCTTATTGGGAGGCAACCCAATCTTTTATTTTTCTTTTCTGTTGATTTTACTTTAAGTAAATTTTATCCTAAGATTGAATTTTTCTTTTACTTTTCAGGCAGCTCATCAAATTCATCCCACTCATTATCTGAAAGCAAGTTTACAACCCACATTGTTTAGCCTGGGGACAGGCCTTCTTTCTTAGGAGGGGTGAGACTTCATAGACTAAACCAGGACCACCCTCACAAGGGCCTCCAGCAAGGAAACATGAGATAGGGGATGACTCTTCTAAGGATGAGTGATGAGTTTACTGCTTTAGTTTTTATTGCTTTAGTTTATTTTCAGTTAGTTTTGTCTAACATTACTACAGCATGCTTTGAAAATTTTTAAAATTTTGATGCTTTTGGTTTGATTGTTTGGATATACCATTACATGCTTGCAGTTGTACCAATTTTGAAAACCCCAACCAAAGATTTTACTTTTTGAACAAGAAAAGTTTCTAAGCAACAGAATGTTTTTAGGCAATAACACTGATTCTTTTTTTTGGCAAAATGACTTAATTAAGAACCAAGGAACTGGAATGCATGTATTGTTGCTTGATTACATGACGTGAACCCTTTTCTGTTAGAATAAGGAAGTAAGCCTGATATCTTGATGAGAAGTGAGAAAATCTAAACACTTGAGAGCCTCATTTGAATTTGTTAAATTGGCATTGACTGATTTTCTAATTAAACCTTTTTCTTAAGAAACAAGCAAGGAAATGATAAGGCAATTTTGAAAACATAGTTAGCCAAGAGCCAAAAAGCTACCTCGATAAAAAGATCCGATTTTTTCGCAGCCCATCTTTGAGCCATAAAAGCATGAAAATTTTTCGCTGCCCTGAGCTAAGCATAAAAGCAAAAATTCTATCTTACCTGTATGTTCATCTTGAAAAAGAGCATAAAATATTTTTCTCAAAAGGAGATGAAACAAATGGAGGCAGTAGAAGAAAATGCAAAAAGAATAGTAAGCTCTCCAAAAATGTATAAAAGAGCTGGAGGAAAACAAAAGAAAATTCTGAAGTTTCAATGCAAAGAAGGAGCCTTCTAATTTGTTAAATAAATTAACCAAAAACACTTATGCTCTTCTTTAAACATGCGTTTTGAAACCAAGAAAAACCAAAGATTCTTGTTAGCCCAGCCTCATTACATCCTTAAAAGACCTTTTGATCCTTGCTATTCATTTGAATTTTGGTTTTACTAGAAATGACGGCCAATGTTAACGGAGCAGTTCTAATGATGGATGAGTGAAACAGACACATGGTAAGAAATAATGAGAGTTCTATATTCTTACAGCAATGGGTTACATGCTTTATGAACAAGGTAATGGTGCATTACATTTCAAGGAATTGGTATTAAGAAAATCATTTGCCTAGACATCAACTCAGATTATTGTCTTTTAAACTTTTTGTTTGCAACAGAAACTTAGATTTTTGAACGCTTGATTCCCTTTCCTAAACTTCTTTTTACTTGAGGACAAGCAAAAATCTAGGTTGGGGAGAGTTTGATAAGTGTTGATTAAGCATTGATTTCATGACTCATTCGAATTAATTTTGTAAAGAACTTGAGCTAAATTGATGAATTATTGAAGGAAGTGAGCATGAATCTTTTAAGTAGTGATGGATAGGTGTATAAAAGAAATATTGTGTTAAAACTCTTGGAAAGTTGCAGGAAAGCAGGGCAAGCTTTAAGCTTGAGCAAGCAAGCTTAAGCGTGAAAAATCAAGCTTAAGCTTGGAGCAAGCAAGCTTAAGCGTGAAAAATCAAGCTTAAGCTTGAAGCAGGCAAGCTTAAGCGTGAAAGCATCAAGCTTAAGCGTGAAAGCATCAAGCTCAAGCGTGAAAGCATCAAGCTCAAGCGTGAAAGCATCAAGCTCAAGCGTGAAAGCATCAAGCTCAAGCGTGAAAGAGCAAGCTCAAGCGTGATCGGGAGCATTTGAAGACAGCAAGCTCAAGCTTGAACAACCAAGCTTAAGCTTGAGCAAGCAAGCTTAAGCTTGAACAAGTTGGAAAGCATCAGGACCCCTCACGCTTGAGCGTGAACACTAGGAGCTTAAGCGTGGAATGATAAAAATGGAAGCCTAAGCATGGATTAAGCATGGCCAGCATGAATTAAAGGAAACAGAGGCATCAGGACCCCTCTCACGCTCAAGCGTGGGAATGAGCCGCTTGAGCGTGAGGAATGGATATTAAGGCCTCGCCTGAGCGTAACTGAGCGAGGCTAAGCGAGGAGCAAGCGTGAGAAGGCAAGGAAGCCACGCTTGAGCGTGAATTACTTCAGCTTGAGCGTGAGATCATCAATAAGCATCAGAACTCTTCACGCTTGAGCGTGACCATCAAGCTCAAGCGTGAATCACACAGCATGGGTTTCTTAATTCTTTATTCACCAACAATGCGATGCAAACTCATCCACTTTCTTCTGTTTCCACCAGTCTCTGAAAGATGCTGCATGGGTTCTACGCAAGTGGGCAAGAGAAGCTGAACCTAAACTCCTATAAATCAAGCTGCAAACAACATCATCATCATCAATCTCCTATCACATCATACATCATTTCATCCTCTGTATTTTTCATTTCACACTTTCCATTTTCTGTATTCATTTCTTTGATGGTGAAAATGCAAGGCATGAGTAACTAATCTCCCTTATGGGATTGGCTGTAATCCATTCAACACTGAAGTAATGCTGTCGTAAGTTTTCATTGAGTAATGAGATTTGATAAAGTTTCTGTATTTCCTTCTGCGTTTAATGCCTGAAAGTACTTGATCACTATTTTCTTGTTCTAAGTTTTCTTGAGTATGCTGGGAAGTGACTTTTGAAAGCAGACCCTGAAAGAAATGCTTGTTGTGAGTAGGTAGCCAGGGATGGCGTCTAACGCAACAAACGTCAAAACAATCGATCGATAATGCTGGAATGGTTTCCAAAGTGACTGAGGGATCAGCGGTTTGGAAATCATTCTTATGAATTTTGTAGTCGAGGGATCGATGCAAATGACTTTGATTGTGACGTAGAACTTATCTTTTCGATTTACTTATATGGAAACTTATGCAGCTTACAGAGGTGAAGATGTGATGAAGCCAATCCCTGTTTTACAAAACTGATTTTTCCAACATCATTTACTGTTATATTTTGCAAAGTGCTATCCTCTGTTATTTTGTTACTTACTGTTTTTCATTCAGCAACATTCACAACAAATCAAAACTGAAACTTTCTGCCTAATCAATTCAAACTAAGATCTTCATTCTAGCACCTCCTCAGTGGAACGACAACTATACTATATTACAACTTCTGTGTTTAAACTTGGCACATCCATTTCATTGAGTTCATATTATACAAACTTGATTCTCTTTCAGCAAACTCAATATAATCAAACACTTACCAAGTTTTGGCGCCGTTGCCGGGGAGGTGATTTAAGTTTGAATATTTTAGCATTGAATTGACAAGACAGTGTAAATAAACTTGTTTGTAATTTGTTTTTTATTTTTTTTAACCTTGCTACTGTGAGTTCTTGATTTATGATCTTGAGAGGACAAGGCACAAAAGAACAATTTGCGTTTGATCCTGAGATAGACAGGTTCCTCAAGAAAATCAAGAAAGCAAAGCAGAACTTTCAAGAAGGACAAACTTCCTCTGGTACAATGGATGACAACAGCAATAATCAAAACCCACCAAGGAGAACACTTGGAGACTATGCTTTACAGCAAGGGCCAAGACATTTCTCAAGCATTGCAATTCCAAACACTGTCAGAGCACTAGAAATGAAACCAGCATTTTTGAGTTTGATTAGTTCACATCAATTCCATGGAATGTCCAGTGAAGATCCGTACACTCACTTGGCCACATTCTATGAATTGGTTGGAACCATGGGATTTGACCAAGATATTATTGATGCTGCATATTTAAGACTATTTCCTTTCTCTTTAGCAGGAAAAGCAAAGGAGTGGTTACAATCTCATCCAAATCAAAGTTTAAATAGCTGGAACATAGTTGAAGAAAAATTTCTACAAAGGTTCTTTCCTCCATCTAGATTCATCAAGGCCAAATCAGATATTACAACATTTAGACAAGGCCAAGATGAACCTTTTTGTGAGGCATGGGAACGCTTTAAATCACTGCTCAGAAAATGCCCAAACCATGGACTTGAAGATATTGCACAACTTAATATTTTTTACAGTGGTTTAAGGGCTGACACTAAAATGATTTTAGATGCAGCAGCAGGAGGAACAATGATGACAGTGGATGCTGACCAAGCCACAAGGATAATAGAAGCTTTATCCTCAACAGACTACCAAGCTCAACATGATCGTCAGCAAGTTCAAAGGAAAGGAGTTCTTGACTTAAACACCACAGATGCCATCTTAGCACAGAACAAAATTCTGACCCAACAATTAGAAGCATTGACCAAAAAGATAGCCAATCTTCCACAACAATTACATGCAGTACAATCATCACAACCAGGGCAACAACAAATGCCTACAAAATGTAACTTTTGTGGAGGAGATCATCTCAATGAGAACTGTGGCTCACAAGAAGCAACTGTATACTTCATGAACAACCAAGGAAGGTCTGGTAATTTCAATTCAAATTTTTCTAACCAACCGTTTCAGGGATGGAGAAGTAACCAAAACCAAGGATGGAAGCAAGAGCCCAGCTCTTCAAATAAACCATATCAAAATAATGGTCCTACTTTGGTGGAGAGAACTTCTAGATTAGAGGACACCTTGGAAAAATTTATGCAAACTTCTTTAGCAAGTCAAAAGAACAATGAGGCATCACTCAGGAACTTGGAAACACAATTGGGACAACTAGCCCAACAACTTGTTGAGAAACAGAAGCCTCAGTATGGAGCAAACACTGAAACAAACCCAATAGAGCATTGCAAGGCTGTAACCACACTGACTGAGGAAATAACTGAGGAAGAAGATGGACATAATGCTATCACACCTGAAGCAGTACCTTATAACACCAAAGATCCAGGGAGTTTTTTTATTCCTGTCACTATTGGAAATCTTTCAAAAAGTAAAGCTTTATTAGATCTTGGTGCTAGTGTAAATTTGATGCCACTATCCACACTTAAAAGTATAGGGGATTTTTCAGTCAAGCCAACAAACATGTCTTTAAAAATGGCAGATCAATCAATAAAAACCCCTTATGGTATTGCTGAAAATGTTGAGGTCAAAGTTGATCAATTTGAATTTCATGAGAATTTTGTTGTCATAGATATGGAGGAAGATCCTGAAGTTCCTCTAATACTGGGGAGACCATTCTTGAAAGCAGCCAAAGTCATCATAGATGTGGATGACAGAAAAGTAAAAATTCGAGTGCAAAAAGAACAAGCTGATTTTGCTATTGAAGGTGCACTTGAAAAACAGAAAGGAAGAAAGCCAAGGCCTGACTTAGGCAAGGAAGTGGAAAAACTCAACACTCTCATTCACCAGCTCCATGACCCAACTTGAAAAAAAAAAAATCAGGCGTCAAGCTAATGACGTTAAACAAGCGCTTATTGGGAGGCAACCCAATCTTTTATTTTTCTTTTCTGTTGATTTTACTTTAAGTAAATTTTATCCTAAGATTGAATTTTTCTTTTACTTTTCAGGCAGCTCATCAAATTCATCCCACTCATTATCTGAAAGCAAGTTTACAACCCACATTGTTTAGCCTGGGGACAGGCCTTCTTTCTTAGGAGGGGTGAGACTTCATAGACTAAACCAGGACCACCCTCACAAGGGCCTCCAGCAAGGAAACATGAGACAGGGGATGACTCTTCTAAGGATGAGTGATGAGTTTACTGCTTTAGTTTTTATTGCTTTAGTTTATTTTCAGTTAGTTTTGTCTAACATTACTACAGCATGCTTTGAAAATTTTTAAAATTTTGATGCTTTTGGTTGATTGTTTGGATATACCATTACATGCTTGCAGTTGTACCAATTTTGAAAACCCCAACCAAAGATTTTACTTTTTGAACAAGAAAAGTTTCTAAGCAACAGAATGTTTTTAGGCAATAACACTGATTCTTTTTTTTGGCAAAATGACTTAATTAAGAACCAAGGAACTGGAATGCATGTATTGTTGCTTGATTACATGACGTGAACCCTTTTCTGTTAGAATAAGGAAGTAAGCCTGATATCTTGATGAGAAGTGAGAAAATCTAAACACTTGAGAGCCTCATTTGAATTTGTTAAATTGGCATTGACTGATTTTCTAATTAAACCTTTTTCTTAAGAAACAAGCAAGGAAATGATAAGGCAATTTTGAAAACATAGTTAGCCAAGAGCCAAAAAGCTACCTCGATAAAAAGATCCGAGTTTTTCGCAGCCCATCTTTGAGCCATAAAAGCATGAAAATTTTTCGCTGCCCTGAGCTAAGCATAAAAGCAAAAATTCTATCTTACCTGCATGTTCATCTTGAAAAAGAGCATAAAATATTTTTCTCAAAAGGAGATGAAACAAATGGAGGCAGTAGAAGAAAATGCAAAAAGAATAGTAAGCTCTCCAAAAATGTATAAAAGAGCTGGAGGAAAACAAAAGAAAATTCTGAAGTTTCAATGCAAAGAATGAGCCTTCTAATTTGTTAAATAAATTAACCAAAAACACTTATGCTCTTCTTTAAACATGCGTTTTGAAACCAAGAAAAACCAAAGATTCTTGTTAGCCCAGCCTCATTACATCCTTAAAAGACCTTTTGATCCTTGCTATTCATTTGAATTTTGGTTTTACTAGAAATGACGGCCAATGTTAACGGAGCAGTTCTAATGATGGATGAGTGAAACAGACACATGGTAAGAAATAATGAGAGTTCTATATTCTTACAGCAATGGGTTACATGCTTTATGAACAAGGTAATGGTGCATTACATTTCAAGGAATTGGTATTAAGAAAATCATTTGCCTAGACATCAACTCAGATTATTGTCTTTTAAACTTTTTGTTTGCAACAGAAACTTAGATTTTTGAACGCTTGATTCCCTTTCCTAAACTTCTTTTTACTTGAGGACAAGCAAAAATCTAGGTTGGGGAGAGTTTGATAAGTGTTGATTAAGCATTGATTTCATGACTCATTCGAATTAATTTTGTAAAGAACTTGAGCTAAATTGATGAATTATTGAAGGAAGTGAGCATGAATCTTTTAAGTAGTGATGGATAGGTGTATAAAAGAAATATTGTGTTAAAACTCTTGGAAAGTTGCAGGAAAGCAGGGCAAGCTTTAAGCTTGAGCAAGCAAGCTTAAGCGTGAAAAATCAAGCTTAAGCTTGGAGCAAGCAAGCTTAAGCGTGAAAAATCAAGCTTAAGCTTGAAGCAGGCAAGCTTAAGCGTGAAAGCATCAAGCTTAAGCGTGAAAGCATCAAGCTCAAGCGTGAAAGCATCAAGCTCAAGCGTGAAAGCATCAAGCTCAAGCGTGAAAGCATCAAGCTCAAGCGTGAAAGCATCAAGCTCAAGCGTGAAAGCATCAAGCTCAAGCGTGAAAGAGCAAGCTCAAGCGTGATCGGGAGCATTTGAAGACAGCAAGCTCAAGCTTGAACAACCAAGCTTAAGCTTGAGCAAGCAAGCTTAAGCTTGAACAAGTTGGAAAGCATCAGGACCCCTCACGCTTGAGCGTGAACACTAGGAGCTTAAGCGTGGAATGATAAAAATGGAAGCCTAAGCATGGATTAAGCATGGCCAGCATGAATTAAAGAAAATAGAGGCATCAGGACCCCTCTCACGCTCAAGCGTGGGAATGAGCCGCTTGAGCGTGAGGAATGGATATTAAGGCCTCGCCTGAGCGTAACTGAGCGAGGCTAAGCGAGGAGCAAGCGTGAGAAGGCAAGGAAGCCACGCTTGAGCGTGAATTACTTCAGCTTGAGCGTGAGATCATCAATAAGCATCAGAACTCTTCACGCTTGAGCGTGACCATCAAGCTCAAGCGTGAATCACACAGCATGGGTTTCTTAATTCTTTATTCACCAACAATGCGATGCAAACTCATCCACTTTCTTCTGTTTCCACCAGTCTCTGAAAGATGCTGCATGGGTTCTACGCAAGTGGGCAAGAGAAGCTGAACCTAAACTCCTATAAATCAAGCTGCAAACAACATCATCATCATCAATCTCCTATCACATCATACATCATTTCATCCTCTGTATTTTTCATTTCACACTTTCCATTTTCTGTATTCATTTCTTTGATGGTGAAAATGCAAGGCATGAGTAACTAATCTCCCTTATGGGATTGGCTGTAATCCATTCAACACTGAAGTAATGCTGTCGTAAGTTTTCATTGAGTAATGAGATTTGATAAAGTTTCTGTATTTCCTTCTGCGTTTAATGCCTGAAAGTACTTGATCACTATTTTTTTGTTCTAAGTTTTCTTGAGTATGCTGGGAAGTGACTTTTGAAAGCAGACCCTGAAAGAAATGCTTGTTGTGAGTAGGTAGCCAGGGATGGCGTCTAACGCAACAAACGTCAAAACAATCGATCGATAATGCTGGAATGGTTTCCAAAGTGACTGAGGGATCAGCGGTTTGGAAATCATTCTTATGAATTTTGTAGTCGAGGGATCGATGCAAATGACTTTGATTGTGACGTAGAACTTATCTTTTCGATTTACTTATATGGAAACTTATGCAGCTTACAGAGGTGAAGATGTGATGAAGCCAATCCCTGTTTTACAAAACTGATTTTTCCAACATCATTTACTGTTATATTTTGCAAAGTGCTATCCTCTGTTATTTTGTTACTTACTGTTTTTCATTCAGCAACATTCACAACAAATCAAAACTGAAACTTTCTGCCTAATCAATTCAAACTAAGATCTTCATTCTAGCACCTCCTCAGTGGAACGACAACTATACTATATTACAACTTCTATGTTTAAACTTGGCACATCCATTTCATTGAGTTCATATTATACAAACTTGATTCTCTTTCAGCAAACTCAATATAATCAAACACTTACCAGGCTGATTTCTGGACCATGTTTTGTTGGGGATAGGGATATGCTCGGTTGCTGAATCCTATTTTCACTGAGGAGGAAGGGTCTGATTGATTTTGTCATATGGCAGGGTGGTTTCACCTGAGGAGAGAATTTTGATCAAGTTTTCTTTTCTATGTTTAGACCCAGTTAAGAAGGAGGGGTCCAATTAAAGACTTCTCAAGGGTTGTAGTTTCACTGGGAGAATGGACTCATCCTAAGCTTGATTAAGGAGGTGACTGCGCTGGGGAAATGGGCTTATCCTAAGTCTGGTTGGGGCTGTGACCGCGATGGGGAAAGAGATCTGACCCAGATTGTATGTTCACTTAATTTGTTCCATTTTTATGATGAACTATGGTTTCGCTGAGGAGATAGCTTGGCGAACATTTGCTTCTGGATCGAGGATCTTGGCCAACCTTTAAAAAGAAGGTGAGTAGTACAAAAATAAACAAATTGACACTTTCAGGTGAGCTTTCTTGGAGACGGGCCCTTAGATAACTCATGGATGAAATAGAAGCAACTTCTAACTTCCCTAAGCACGCCTAGCAGGGTTGGTTATGCTTGCCTGAAGCAAGGTCAGGTGCTGGGAGCATTTTGTTCCTCACGACTCTATGTTTTACCATTTCCATTTTCAAACATTTTAGGAAAATCCGTTTGTTTATAAGACTTGGTCATGAACACATACAAAAAGAAGGGTAAATTTATTTATGGATATCAAGCATGTACAACAATAAGGAAAGCAATGTAAAACAGATGAAACGAATGGAATAAAATGTAACAGATCGAAGGCAAGTGGAAAAGGGGAGGCTCATGGATCCTCCAGCGATTTTCTGAGAGCAATGAGAATCTTGACCCTCTATCACGATTTCATGTTCACCTTTTGACTATGCCTCTGAGAATGTAATTTAATGATGATCCATATGCCCCAGTTAGGTCTCACATTTTATACTTGGGAAGTCTAAGTCCTAGTGCCAGGATTTTAGACTATGACTTTGCCTGAGCCGCCATTTCAGGTTTTCGACTAGCCGAGTTGCTCTAATTTTTGCCTAGGCTACCCTTTCAGGTTTTCAGCCTAGCCGAGTTGCTCTAATTTTTTCCTAGGCCGCCCTTTCGGGTTTTTAGGCTAACGAGCACCCTTTTTTTAGGCATAGTACTTTTTCACTGCGTCTGCGTTTACAGGCATTGATAGATCCTCTCCATCCATGTTGGTGAGGGTTAAAGCTCTTCCGGAGTAGGCTTTTTTCACAACATATGGTCCCTCATAACTAGGTGTCCATTTGCCTCGATCGTCTCTTTGGATTGGAAAAATCTTCTTGAGGACCAAGTCTCCTTCTCTGAATTATCGGGATCGCATTTTCTTTTCATATGCCCGCTTCATGCGTTTTTGATACAACTGTCCATGGTAGAGGGCAGTTAACCTCTTTCCGTCAATTAAGTTCAATTAGTCGTACTTGGCTTGGACCCATTTAGCTTCTTCCAATTTTGTCTCCATTATTATCCGGAGGGATGGAATCTCCACTTCAAAAGGTAATACTGCTTCCATTCCGTAGACCAAGGAGAACGGGAATGCCCCAGTCGAGGTTCGAACTGAGGTCCGGTATCCGTGCAAAGCAAAGGGAAGCACTTCATTCCAATCTTTGTATGTCACCACCATCTTTTGCACTATCTTCTTGATGTTCTTGTTAGCCGCTTTGACTGCTCCATTCATTTTTGGCCGATACAGGGAGGAATTATGGTGAGAGATTTTGAAGCTTCCACAGAGTTCCTTCATCATCTTGTTATTCAAATTTGTACCATTGTCAGTAATGATCTGGTTTGGTAAGCCGTATCGGCATATCAGTTCCCGATTGATGAACTTGACCACAACGTTCCTGGTCATATTGGCATATGAAGCTGCTTCCACCTATTTGGTGAAATAATCGATGGCGACCAAGATGAAACAATGACCGTTTGAGGCTTTTGGCTCAATGGGCCCAATAACATCCATACCCCATATTGAAAAGGGCCATGGTGCTGACAAAACGTTTAGGGATGAAGGGGGCGCATGAATGTGATCAGTATATATCTGAAATTTATGACACCTCCGTACATAAGCAAAATAGTCTACTTCCATGGTCATCCAATAATATCCGGCCCTTAAGATCTTTCTTGACATGGCGTGTCCATTTATGTGAGTTCTGAAAGATCCTTCATGGATATCTCTCATGATTTGATTTGCCTCAACGGTGTCAACACACCGGAGGAGGACAGAGTCATAGTTTCGCTTGTACAGTACGTTGCCATTCAAGAGATAACCTATAACAAGCCTTCTCAAGGTTCATTTGTCATTATCTGTGACATCCTTAGGATATTCCTATTATTGAAGGTATCTTTTGATGTCATGATACCAAGGTTTACCATCAGGCTCTCCTTCTATGACCTGGCAATGTGCAGGTTCTTGTCGTTTCTTCACTTTTATGAAAAGGACCTCATACTCACTACTGACCTTGAACATCGAAGCTAGAGTGGCCAAGGCATCAGCCATTTGGTTGTCATCCCGAAGAATGTGATGGAAGGTAATTTCATCGAATTCTTTGATCATCTCTTTGATATGAGCGTGATAGGGAATTATTTTATTGTCTCTAGTTTCCCACTCACCTCTCAATTAATGGATAACAAAAGCGGAGTCTCCATAAACTTCTAGGGATTTTATTCCTTCATTCAAAGCCGCTTGTATCCCTAAAGAGCATGCCTCATACTCAACAACATTGTTGGTACAATCAAAACATAGCCGAGCGCAAAGGGAATGAACTACTTGTCAGGTAAGATTAAGATGACCCCAATTCCATGCCCCAGTGCATTAGAAGCTCCATCAAATCTTATAGTCCACTTATTTTTATGACCATCTTATTCTTTGAAAAGGGCTAAAATATCTTCATCTGGGAAGTCATGCTGCATCGGTTGGTAACTGTTAATGAGTTGATGTGCCAAGTAGTCCACTAGCGCACTCCCTTTTATGGCCTTTTAGGTGACATATGTTATGTCATATTCTGTTAGTAGTACTTGCCAATGAGCGATCCTTCCGGTCAAAGTGGGCTTTTCAAAGATGTATTTGATGGGGTCCATTTTGGACACTAACCATGTAGTGTGACTGAGTATATATTGTCGTAAACGTCGGGCAGCCCAAGCTAATGCAGAGCCTGTTCTTTCGAGGGAGGAATATCTCATCTCACACTTGGTGAATTTCTTGCTCAAGTAATAAATGGCACGCTCCTTCTTTCCAGTTTCATCATGTTGACCTAATACGCATCCTATGGATTCGTTTAACACAGTAAAATATAGGATCAGTGGTCTCCAAGGAATTAGTGGCACCAAGATTGGCGGCTCTAACAAATACTGCTTTATTTTTTTGAATGCTATTTGGAAGTCCTCATCCCATTGCCCGGGTTGGTTTTTGCGAAGAAACTTGAAAATAGGCTCACAGGTTACTGTCATTTGGGAAATGAATCGAGCGATATAGTTCAACCTTCCTAGGAACCCTCGGACTTCCTTTTCCGTATGAGGAGGAGGCATTTCCAGGACCGCCTTGACCTTGTCAGGATCCACCTCTATCCCTTTTTCGCTTACAATGAATCCTAACAGTTTGCCAGATTTTGCACCAAATGTGCACTTGGCTGGATTCAATCTAAGCTTGAATTTCCTTAGCCGTTTGAAGAGCTTTCTCAGATCAGAAATGTGTCCTTCTTCTGACCTGGACTTAGCGATGATATCATCCACGTAGACTTCTATCTCTTTGTGCATTATGTCATGGAAGAGAGTCACTATTGCCCTTTGATAGGTTGCTCCAGCATTTTTCAATCCGAAGACATTACTTTGTAGCAAAAGGTGCCCCACAGAGTGATAAATGTGGTCTTCTCCATATCTTCAGGTGCCATTTTAATCTGATTATATCCCGAGAATCCATCCATGAATGAGAAGATAGAGTGTTGAGCCGTATTGTCGATCAATACGTCAATCTGTGGTAGAGGAAAGTCATCCTTAGGGCTAGCCCGATTCAAGTCTTGGTAGTCCACACACATCCTCACTTTCCCATCTTTCTTCAAAACGGGAACTATATTTGCTACCCACTGAGGATATTTAGCTACAGCTAGGAAACCAACATCAAATTGCTTCTTAACTTTGTCTTTAATCTTAAGGAGCATTTCAAGTTTCATTCATCGCAGCTTCTGTTTGATCGGCGGACATTCTGGCTTTAAGGGCAACCTGTGTTCCATAATGCTGTTATCCAACCCTGGCATATCTTGGTACGACCATGCAAAAATATCCCGAAACTCCCTGAGCAGCTTCATCAATTCTTATCTCCGCTCTTTGCTTAGGAGTGTGCCAATCTTGACCTCCTTAACCTCTCCTTCGTCCTCTAGGTTAATGGTTTCAACCTTTTCCTGATGGGGTTGAATTTCCTTATCCTCCTGCTCCAATAACCTTGTCAATTCAGGCGAAGGTTTAAAGTCTTCCTTACTTTCTTCATCGGCATAATCGTTCGGATAATCAGAATCGTGAAACAAAATCGAGTTCTTGTTACTCTCAGAGGAATCACTTTCGGATCTGCATTTTATTGTATTATAGCGAATGAAAAAGAAAACAAGCAAGTAAAAGGCCCAAGTAAAAGGATACCAAGCAAAATGAGATATTAGAATCCGACAGTGTTCATTAACCAAACAAACAAACAAGTTTTTGCCTTTATTACAAAAAGAGGTCCTAAAGCCTTAGGCATAGCAGAGGGACCAATAAGTCATAAAAAATATTATTACTTTTATAAAACGTTTAGAGTCGTGGGGAACTCCATGATCTCCCAGTTACTCAGCTCCTTATTCGATGGGCAAGCATACACAAATCTAGCATTACTGTTAAGATTATCTTCGATCAGGGCCACTTGATTGGGAGGTATTATCCCTGCGCTCTGGAAGCTCTGGTAAAGGTCACAAATGGGGATTCCCGCAGTGTTGAGTTCTTGACCAGTAAGATGAGCAATCCTTCTTTTTCTTCTCGCTTCCCCTACCATCTTTCTGTCAGTGGTCGTGGGTCGGTATCCCAGGCCATATCCGTCCTTGTTTTCTGGGAGGCACACAGGTTGGACTCTCCCTTCAAAATTATCGCCTCAGTCCTTTCCCTGGCTCGTATCCTTCCCGTAACATTGCTCTCGCCATCGCTAGAGGCACATTTGGGAAGGATGTCCTTGCGAAGCTTTTCCTTATGTGAGTTGCATTGGCTATCTCCAAAGCCTGGAATGAGGTCTCAAGAGCTTCCTCAACTGCTTCGATGTATGGGGTAGTGACAGGCTTGCTGACCAAAAGGTCTTCTTCCCCAGAAACAATCACTAATTTGTTATCGATGACAAATTTCAGTTTCTGATGTAGCGTGGAAGGGATAACCCCAGCCGAATGGATCCACGGCCGTCCTAGCAAACAACTGTAGGCGGGTGTAATATCCATGACTTGAAAGAGAACTTGAAAGGTGCATGGTCCAACCTGTATTGGCAGTTCAATCTCCCCTATGACCTCCCGGCGAGTTCCATCAAAAGCCCGCACCACCATGGAACTTGGTCTCATGTGTGTCCCATTAAAAGGCAATTTTGCCAATGTAGACTTCGGCATCACGTTGAGGGACGACCCATTGTCGATAAGTACCTTTGCCAGGATATGGTCGTGGGACTTTACGGAAATATGAAGGGCTTTGTTGTGCCCTCTCCCTTCCACGGGTACCTCGTCATCTGTAAAGGTTAAATAATTATTAGCGACTATGTCCTACTATGCCTTCGAATTTATCAACGGGCAAGTCATGCTTGACGTGCGCCTCACTTAACACTTTCATTAATGTGTTCCGGTGTGGTTCGGAACTCATCAACAAGGACAACAAAGAAATTTTGGCCGGGGTATAGTTTAATTGATCCAACACCTAATACTCACTATGATGAATGAATTTCAAAAACTCTTGGGCTTCTTCCTCAGTTACAACCCTCTTTGTCTCACCAGTGGTTCCTTCCTTCCCTGTTTTGATCTCCCCAGTAGTTTTGTCAAGTTTCGCCTCCGGGGGAGCATATACCCTTCCACTCCGAGTCATACCTCCAACCCCGGCAATGTTTGTAAGAGAGGATGATGACATAGAATCAACTGCCTCAGAGCTGGTAACGATTACTTCTGTACCGTATTTCCATGGTACAACTCGAGAATCCTTGAAATGGAATAGGGTTGGTGCTTGCACTATAACGACAGTTTTGGCAGGAGCTGGAGCTACCGGCGCATTTTTGTTGTAGAATATGACCAGAGGCTTTGGAGCCTGTACCCTGGTCTGTTCTTGTATCATGTTTATTCTGCCTCTACGGCGCCTGCAAATCTCTATAGTATGACTGTCCATAAGTTCTTGAAGGGTTTTTCGGAAGCCTTGTCTCTTCACAGATTGGTCATCATTGCACTCCTCATCCCATGAGCCTTCTATCAACCCCTTCTCAAGTGGGTGGGAGTGAATTATTTCCAAAGGCATTTTTATGTCACAAACTTCCAAAATACATTCTTCATCTTTCTCAATAGCATTAACTCCTGGCCCTCTGTGGTTGGGCAAAGGGTTGGTTGATACATTCGGGCTCCCCTCACAAAAACTTATCCAGTCGGCCCTGATTAGATCCCTCACTTTAAACTTTAGAGCCAAGCAATTCTCTGTGGAATGCCCCGGTGCACCAGCATGGTAATCACACCACGCATTCAGATCATATCCTCTAGGGTAAGGTGGCTGAATTGGTCTCAGAGGACAGGGCACTACCAAAGTATTTTTGATGAGGTGAGGTAGGAGCTCGGTATAGGTCATAGGGATGGGATCGAACTGTATCTAGGTACGGTCGTTGTTCGGTCTTCTTGAGTTTGGATTTAGTGGTTGGTTTACTTGTGGCGGTTGTATGGTGCTTGCGGTGGTGTTGGTGGTCGGATAACAGGTGGTCGGAAGTGAGGTGTATTTGGATTTTGAACTGCAGCTACGCATGGGTATGCTGTGTGAGGGTGGGCCGATGGAAATGTGACAGGGGTAAACAGCCTCATTTGGTTTCTTCTTTGGTCGTAAGAGACGACATTGGTTTCTCCATCTTTTCTTCTGCTTTCCCCTATCGTTAGTCTCTTTATAGTGCCTACCCCGGACGGGCCTCGAATAATCTTTTCGGTTCTTATTCCATTCTCTATTCTTTCTCCGATAGTGACGATATCAGAGAAATGAGATGAAACGCTCCCAATCATCCTATCATAGAAGGGAGATTGGAGCGTGTCGATGAACATGGAAACTACTTCTTTTTCCGATAAGGTAGGGTCGACCTGTGCGACCACTTCGTGCCAACATTGCATGTATTCTTTGAATGTCTCGGCCTCCTTTTTTGTCATGTTTTGTAATTGCACTCTGTCTGGTGCCATGTCCAAGTTGTATTTGTATTGCTTCATGAAAGCATTAGCCAAGTCTTTCCAGCAGTGTATACGAGACCGTTCGAGGTGAGTGTACCATGTAAGGGCAGCCCCGGCCAGACTGTCTTGGAAATAGTGGATTAACAGAGGGTCATTGGAAGCGTGCGATGCCATCTTCTGACAATACACAGTAAGGTGATTCTTTGGGCAAGTTAACCCTTAGTATTTGTCAAATTCTGGCACCTTGAATTTGGGAGGGATGATGACATCTGGGATTAAGCAAAGTTTCGTGGCACTTCCCAACCTGAAACCCTCTGATCCTTCCATTACCCTTAATCTCCTTTGAAGGACCTCTATCCTTCCTTCTTGGATGGCTGCAGCGCCACTAGGACCAGCGGCGACACAAAGATCCATGTACTCATAAGGTTGTTGTACATGCGTAGCTATATAAGAAGGGTTTACTAGATCTATAAAGACCTGTGGTCGGGTGGTGGTTTGGGTTGCATAGGCAGGCTGTGTAACGTGGGCTTGGATGGGTTGTGTTTGGCCTTGGGTCGTACAGAATTCACGACAGGGTGGAATGTTTGGTTGAACATGGTGAGGGTCTTAGTGGTTCGGGTCTGTTTGTGGGTTGGTGTAGAGAGGAGGAAAATACCCTGGAGGTAGGCCATATAATGGGAAGGGGATAGCATTGCCATCCGCATCTATGAAGGTATGCTATTGGGTATCAGCGGGGTTTGGCCTTCTAATATGGACAGTGAGGGGAGGTGCCATAGGATTAGGGCCCTGTTCCCCAGCTGGACCAGGAGAGTGTCGTGGAGTAGGCGGTTGCTGTCTGGCGTCTTCAACACCGGCGGATGAACCCCCTTCCGTGACCCTCTTTTCCAGAAGCTTGGCCATCTCAGCCATTTGTTCCTTTAGTTGACTGAGCTCGGCTTTCAAACTTTCATTTTCTTGTTCTATTTCTACCATGAGTTTCTTTCTGAACCTGGTCTCGTAAGGATGTTTACCCGTAATGTCTAAAGGAACATGGAGATTTATTAGCAAAAAGAAGATAAACGGTTAATAGAAACGATAAAAGAAAGAAAGTTGTTATGCGGGACGTGATTCGAGATTCAGTGCGTGCCCTCCGACCATTCCTCAGAACATCACGTTCAAAAGTACTAGGTAAAGCAGTAAAACGGAAATTAGCATGAGACAATTATGGAGGCAAAATACTTCATCATTTCATACTTCCATAAAGATACAATGTCACCATAGAGGTTTGAATTACATCATTTCAGCCGTTCCTGGCTTGGGTGATCATAGCCCTCATTTTACAAATTCTTTCATGACAATAATTCAAAAATGTTGAAATCTCCTTCGGAGTCGTGAGAGGATTAGCCATCCCTTCGACTTGTTTCAGGAATAGTGGAAGATCCTCCAGAACTCCATTAGCCAAGTAGGCCAGATTAGTGAAGTGATCCATCCATGAACGAATGATCTCATCATTCAGCTTCTAAAAGACATGTGGCCTCTTCACAATGTTGCTTTATATTTATGGCATTTCTTCGCTCATCATTTATCTCCTGCTCGCAGGATCTCATTACCTCATCAAGCTGTTGCTCCAACCTGTGGACTTGAGATTGTAGTAACTCCTTCTCCACCAAAGCCTCCCTTTCATTTTCCTTGGATTGCATCAGCAAATCTTTTAGAAAATGCTTCTTAGCCAGGATGGCGTTGCTTTGCTTGCTTTTCATTTCAGTTGAGAATTGGCTTCCTGGAGACACTGATCTTGCTTCACCCTATAGTCTTCTTCAATCTTCCATTTTTTCCGAATCTCATCCATGGCCTGCTTATTCTCCAAGTTTTCCCTCTTTTGGAGTGTGCATTCTTGTTAATATTTCAGCAGGTCTTCTTTCAGCCTTTGATTCTTAGCTGTCAATTCTTCTATCTTGGCCTTCAAAGCCTAGGTTGCTTTGTCTTCCATAATAAATGGTGGAGTGGGAGTGCTTGCAGATTGATACGAGGGACTCCTGAAGGGTAATTTGACAATGGAGACCCTATTCAGGACCCATTCTTGATATTTTTCTCCCACAACATGGCTTCATGCTCCTAATTCTTTACCCACCTTGGAAACTCTTTTCCATGCGTTTGCTATATCCCGAACAGTAGACATATAGTTCCCCTTCGCATAGTATAAAACGAGAGGAGTGAGCAACTCTTCATCCGGTGGCCCAAGCAAAGGATAAGCCAATTGACGTTTGGCTATAACAGGATTGTAGTTGATACACCCTTGTGTGCCAATGAGAGGAACATTTGGATAACTTCCACAACGATAGATGATCGACTCGACTTCTAACCATTGGGGATACCATCTGACCCTCTCGGCAGTAAGCCTTATAAGATGATTGGCCCACTCATGCCCATTCTTTATTGCCAATTGACACAGTTTTAGATCAGGAACAGGATATTCGACCTTGCAAATTTGATGAAAAGCATGAGACACGAGCCATACATACAGAACAGGTAGACAACAAATAATCCTTTTCCCACCTTGCGTATGGCATAAATCCATGGTGCAGTACACATTGGCCAATATGGCTGTGACGGGACTCTCAAGCCTGTGTTTGCGAGCTAGGAAGACGGCGATGGCATCATAATCCACATAGTTGTCCAGATTAGGGAACAAGACAACCCCGTAGATAGTAAGGGATAAAGTGTCCATGAAGGCCTCCCATTCTTCTTTATCCACCAGGATCTGCATGTGTTTCTCAAGAAATTCTTGAGTGAACCCAGGAATTTGATTTCTATTCATCTGCACATTCCTCAATGTCTCAGGACAAATTCTCAAAACACGGGTGACTGAAGCGATGGTTACATGATGATCAAGATGGCGGTAAGGAATCTGCCCCTCCAAAGGCATCTCCAGTATCTGTTCAAATTCTTCTATGGACGGGGCCAACTGAAAGTCCCTGAATGTAAAACATCTGAGGGGTGGGTCGTACAACTGTGCCAAGGCTGTGATTGCCTCAGTTTGTACTTCAACTTCTAAGAGCTTTAAAATCTTCCCCTACTTTCTTGTAAAGGCCATCTTTTGAGTCAGATTTAATTTCTTCCCCATTGCCTGTAGACTACCAGTATCAATCTTCTTGGCCTTAACATATAGTATTTTCCTTAATTCTGTCACATCTGTACCATAATTGTTATGTCCCATGTTAATTTCCATACTTGCTCAGAGGTATGCGCTAAATCCCGAATAGCTTCCTGTGAAAACAAAGAAAAAAAATCAGTTACAGCCATGTTTTGGCAAACCGCGACTTCCTTACTAATTTACTAAAGAACGTTTTCGATTTGGGAAGCAGTGGTTGACAAAACCCATGCCAAACTAAGGTCACTTAGGTCCTAGATCTTCTAATCGTCATTATTGCCCTATTTGAAAGGAAACAGAACCATATTTCATTTTTTTCATTTTTTTGTTTTTTCTTTTTTTTTACGATTGGGAAAATCTAAGACTCAGAGGTGCACGAGGAAGAAGGAACTACCTATCCATTAAGAGATTACCAATCCTTTCCAAAAAAGTGAGTTATTTTGAAATAGAGTAATCCTTTAACGGGTAGGTCATTCATCACTTTGGATTTAAAGAAGAAAAGAAGGAAAGCAGGAATGGCGTAAGGTAAAGTAAAGTGTGCCCTTTCGTGACCTAAACCAGGTTTTTCTAAGAGTCTTTTCTGGGCCCTAGGGCTTGTCTAAAAGTGACTCCTCATATTGGGTGGCTTGCACTAGACTTCTAAAAGGTTACTAAAGCCAAGATCCTAACCATGATGTGATCACAACAGTACGGAATCTACTAGGTGCGTACATCATGAAAGGTCAAACTCTAGTTAGGGTTCTTACGATCGCCGGATGGGAAGTACATCCCAAACGACACCGCTACCAACCCCTCCTAACTTAAGTTTCATTTGGGCCATGGGTATAGGGCGCCACTCATAAGTGTGTGCAAAAATGTGAGTGTAGTGTGTGACAGGGCATTCAATACCTGTACCTTACCCCATCCTACACAGTGAACAAACACAAGACAACAACAATGAAATCGTTTACCCTAAGGTTCAACAATTATACAAAAAAAATAACATAGACTCATCTACCCTAGGGTTCAATAATCACGCACAAATATTAACAGTACATAAATGACAAAACTCAACTGGAATTAAAGAAAACATATACAGTATTAGCAAAAATAAAACAAAAAAAGAAATTAAAATAAACAAAAGGCTATATAAGAAAAACATGCACTTTCAACCTAAATGGCCTGACTCTCAAGTGTCCCCAGCGAAGTCGCCATCTATCGCGACCGGGATCACGGTGACAACGGAAGAGGTCGAAACGGAGCAGGGAGTCGCCACCAACATTTTTATCGATAAGAAAAAAACGTTGGAAAAAAAACTTACACAAAGCACTGGCAAAAAAAAATGAGATTCGAGTTCGAGAGTCGGTTACGAGTGGGAAAGGTATTAGCACCCCACATCGCCTGTTAAAAAACAGTACCAAAGTTGAAAATGCGCATCATGGATAGCCTTAAAATTGTGTTTATTTCTTCTTTCTAAAAAATTCAAAGGA
This sequence comes from Clitoria ternatea, assembly GCA_037962975.1. NCBI lineage: Eukaryota > Viridiplantae > Streptophyta > Magnoliopsida > Fabales > Fabaceae > Clitoria > Clitoria ternatea. The sequence continues at coordinate 49,215,710 of CM075673.1, forward strand.
GACAGACGAAATGAGTGAAAAAGCTCAGAGTAAGATCAACAGGACGTCTCGTCCGAATTAATCTTGGCTTTGATGGGTGGAAAGCATGGAAAAGAGGAAAGGAAGCTAACAAGACATCTTGTTTAAATTAGTCATCCATTCGTCAAGATGCCAAATCGGGAAAAGGAGGGATTAACAGGACGTCGCGTCCAAATTAATCCCGGCTTTTAACGGGGGAATGTACGAAAGAGAGAGAATGCTAACAGGACGTATCGTCCAAATTAAACATTTTCCATCAAGGTATAAAGTTAACCGGTGAAAGGAGTTAACAGGACGTCACGTCCAAATTAACTCGATTTTTGTGAAGAGTGATGACGATCAGGGAAAAGGGAGAAAATCAACAAGACGTTGTGTCTAAATTGATTTCTTTTTTTGAAATATTATTATTTAATAAATAACAACCGATTGAAAATTTAAAAAGAGTAACAAGACATCTCGTCTAAATCAACCTCTTTTTGATAAAACAATTTTTTTAAAATCAAATAGTAAAAATTTATCGAAAACAAGACAAAGAACACACAGACTTACTAAAGTGAAAAATGGGTAATGTTTTTTAGTTGAAGATAATGTTGAGTTGTTAAAATTTTAATTAGACATAATTTTGAAATAACGAAAAAAAAACAAAATAAATAAAAAAGACACGAACAATCATATTTTGTTAAGCTTTGTACAACCTGATTCTTTCAAAGATGGGAGAGTGCCTTAAAAGAAAATTACACCCTAACTATACGGTGAATGAACTATCTGGAAAAAGAAACAGTATACAGACGGCTGATTCCTTGTAATAGGATTAATATTCTGGGCAATAAAATTAAGATCGTAACTACCCTTGAAAAATTAAATTTGTACAGAGCTAAAATATATACTAACAATTTGAGCAATAATATTGAGCAGCAAATAAATGGGAATAGTAACATGAACAGAAACAGTAGTAGAGATTGAGTAGAGATTCAAGCATACATCACAATATCCTACTCTAAAACCAAATCGTAATAACGACAAGAGACAGCAGAGAAAAGAGAGTCCAATACAACAATACTAATCTGATCCTTATACAAAAATTCAACCTTTTGGAAAATAAGCACTGTTTTCACAAAATATATAAAAAAATGTTCTTGCTCACTGATTGAGTTCTTGCTCATTGTTGCTGCTGTTGCTGTTGCTGCTGCTACTACTGTTGCTGTTGCTGTTGCTGTTGATATTATTGCTGTTGTTGCTGTTGATGTTGCTGCGAATTTCTACTGCAAAAAATCCAGAAGTGCCTTCCAAAACTCAAGAATGTTAAGATAATCTCCTCTCTAGAATATCTTTTCTAACCCTCTCTAGAAGAAAATCTCTGAACCCCTCTTCTTCTGTACAGAGAGGTATTTATAGCCTCTGTTCCTTGCCCCTCTTGTTGTATAAAAATCAAAAGTGGAAGTTCCACTTACTGCTTTAAGAGGATGAAGAGGGTACCACTATTCTGAGTGGTTCTTCTAGCTGGACTTCCACTCTTGTAGCTCTATAGTGCCTCAAGCCTTCCACCTTCTCTGTTTTTCTAACTCTTTCTTCCCTTTCTCTTTTTCTTTAAATCGTAGCCTCCTCCCTACTTCTCTTCAAGGCCCCTTTTGATTCTTTATCCCTCCCTTCACTCATCTCCACTAACTCTTCCTTACCCAATTTTTTTTTTAAAAAATTTCCTTATCTCCTTTTCCTTAAAACCGTGGCAAAAAACCCCTTGGAATGCAGTGGGATTTTTTAAAAAATACCTCACCCACTTTCAAGATGCCATTATCTTGCTTTTCAAGTGAAGAAACAAGGAGCATGGGCTCTATTTGCAATCCCCCTTGTCTCCTTGCTAATTGATATTCTTTTATCATTTTCATGACAAGGTGGAATGGTCCTTCCTCAGTGCTAATCATGGGAAACAAGGTTTAGTGGAATTTTCTATCTACATTAGTTTAACATCACCTTTTTCCTAATGTAAGCATTCCCTCTCCATTATCCTATAAGCACACATGAAGTATAACATTAAAGAATAGCAACATGGTCAAAACCGTGAGGATAATAGGCTTGCACTTACTTAAAATAATCTTTCCTCCTAACCAATGAACTGCCATGAATGAATTTGCATCATGGGTTATGTATTAGTCAAATTGTTTATGACCAGATCATGGGCATGTAGGGTTGTCTTAATGTATTTTATTAAGCACTTGCATTTTTGTTCCTAGGCAAAACCGTGTGCATCTTTATAACATCCATGCTTTTATTGAAGAATGAAATAAACTCCCTTGTATCAAGCTTCCTTAATTTATGTTAAAACATAAAATAAGGGGCTGATTTTGCTTTTGAAAACAAATGGCCTAGAAGCTTTGACTTAGTCCAAATAAAGTTTTCTATTGCAAGTTTGGTCCATTTCCTTGTGTGCACTCACGTAAAAAAGAAGGGGGCTGCACTTTAATTACTTGCTTTTGGCTTAATTTTGACTTGGTCAAAATTGATGGCTTTGGATGAAAATTTGTTGCCAATTGGAGTGTTATTGTCGTGACCCTGGTGAAGCCTTCTTGGTTTAATTTTGATTTAGTAAAAATTGGTAGGCTCCATTATCATACATGCCCTTATTGTAAAATTAACCAAATTTGCTTGCCCATGCTTCTTAATTCACGTCAAATACAAAAAGGAGGGGGGGGCTGCACTTGATTTTGTATTTTACAAACCTTACTCACATATTTGAGGGCTGATGCGTGCCAAATTTGAAAAAGAGTCCAACATGAAAATTGTAGATCTTTCTCTTAGCTTTAATTTGATATATGGCACAAAAAGTTTCATTAAGAAACAAGGGAGGTATGGCCCATCTACAAAAACTACTCCAGAGTGTGACGAGAATTCATTTACAAGCAAAATAAATTTACTGGGAAAAATGGATGGAGAATTAGCTTTCATGGCCTTCATGAAGTTTGTAGATCTCTTTGATTTGGATCCATAGCAAAAAGAACGGAGTCATGTCAGTACCATATGAGGGAGATATGAATTTTTTCCTAAAGGTGTGTAGAGCAGTCACGAAACTGGAACAGGTCTAGGAAGATTATTAAAACTGTACCAATTGGTAAGGATATATGTATTTGCATGTTGTAAACAGATTTTGATAATGACAAATGCACATGAACTAGAAAGACTTCACAATATCAAAAACAAGTGCAAAGAAACAACAAGAACTCACAAAGAAAATATAGAATCCAATGACAAGATCAAGAAACTATGAAGGATATGCTTCCAAATGATCAAACACTCATAAGACCAATGCATGAAGATAAAGGAAAGGAACCATGAAGCTAAATGAATCAAGGAAGCATAAAAAAAATGAAAAATCAACAACAGCAACGCATGAATTGATTCATGAAAAGCATGAATCAATTCATAGGCCTGGAAGTCCCAAAAACACAAAACAGCAAAGCATGAATCGATTCACACCCAGCATGAATCGATTCACATGAGTTTAAAATTCAAAATGCCCAAAACAGAATGTTATGAATCAATTCGTAAATGCATGAATCGATTCACATAGTGAGAAACATCACTAAAAAGACAGATTTAAGTGGGAAACAAGCACCCAAAACCCATTATACGCAGAGACAAGCTGGAACCATGATTTACAACGGCTAGGAGGATGTTGGGACAGCTTCAAGGCTCTATAAATTTCTCTCCAACTCAAGCAAACACAATACGAAAGGCAATCATCCCTTACCTTCATTTGTCTTAGTGAGTCCATTCTTTTGTATACTCTGAAATTTTGAGCTTAGAACTTGTATATCCTCTCATCTTGAGAGTTAGAATTTGTGTGAGCTTTCACTTGTACATCTACTCTATTGAGAGATTTATTTGCTTGTAAACACTACACCAAACACAAAGGTTTTCACTCTAGGTTGAGTGGTCACAAAGGTTGGGGTTCAACCTTTGGGTATTGAGAGTTTGAGAGATTGGGTGGGTTACCCTTGTGCTAGTGAGGATTGAGTTCTTGAGTGTGGGACACTAGGAAGCTGCAATTGCTCATAGCTTGTATCTCTAAACTTCAATAGTGGAAATCCTTCAAGTGAGTTACTTGAAGGCAAGACGTACACCGGGGTGGTGGAACTCGTTAAATCGGTTTGCAAGCTCTTCTTCCTTACTCTTTTACATTCATTCATTGCATCTGGCTGGGTTATTATTATTGATTGTGATTTCCCCTTTTAAACTTGCTTGAACTAATAGCTTTAAAGTGCTGCACGCCAAGTGTTTGACAAATTGCTTCAGCAACATTTATCCCTTGTTTTGCAATATTTCTTGCACTAAACTTACTTTGTCTTGCATAAACTATTAATTTGTGAGAAAGGAACTTAGTTCAAAAGCATTTCAACGAAAAGGTTTAAAACTCAATTCACCCCCCTCTTGAGTATTGAGGCCACTTGAATAACAAGTGGTATCAGAGCTTGACTCTTGTAGATCAAGCTTAACAGCTTCAAGAGAACAATGGCCTCAAATTCTCTAAATCTTTTTCCAGAGGGTGGTGCCACAAATAGACCTCTCGCTTTCAATGGGGAAGGATATGCGTTTTGGAAGGAAAGAATGAAAATTTTTGTTCAATCAATTGACTTAAGAATCTAGAATGCCATTGAAAATGGTCCTTTCATACCCATGCATATTGTTAATGGTAAAAATGTTGAGAAACCCATGGAAGATTAGACAAGTGATGAAGAGAAGAAAGTACAGTACAATTATAAGGCTAAAAATCTCATTACTCTTGCATTAGGTCCCAATGAATTTTTTAGAGTAATGACTTGTCAATCCGCCAAAGAAATGTGGGATACCTTACAAGTAACCCATGAAGGTACTAGTGATGTTAAAGACTCTAAGATTAGTACCTTGACTAGTCAATATGAGAGCTTTAGGATAAATCCCGGGGAAACCATTGTAGAGATGCAAAAGAGATTTAGCCTTATAATTAATCATCTTATTACTCTTGGAAAAGTTTATACTAACAAAGAACTTGTGCATAAAGTGTTGAAAAGTCTTAGCAGGGAATGGAAACCTCTTGTCACTGCCATTAAACAATTCCCAAGCATCAACGAAATGTCTCTTGCTACACTATTTGGAAAGCTACAAGAGCAAGAACAAGAACTAAGGGATTTAAAGCTAGCGGAGGAAGAAGAAAAATCCTCCAAGAAGAAAGGCCTAGCTCTTAAGGCCACTTCTATACATGAAGAAGAATCATGTAGTGAGATTGATGAAGAAGAAGAGTTTGGATTGTTTGTGAAGCGGTTTGGAAAATTTATGAGAAACAAACGCTTCCAAAAGAGCTTCAAAACTCAAGGTAAGAAACCTATCCCTAAAGAAAACTCTTCCTCACCCAATTGTTTTGAATGTGGCAAGGAAGGGCACTTCAAAGTAGATTACCCAAACCTCAAGAAGAAAAGCAAAGAGAAAGGTGGAAGGAGAAGAGCTTACATCGCTTGGGATGAAAACGATGTAAGTAGTTCTGATGACTCGGACAACGAAGAAGCAAATCTTTTCTTAATGGCTAACCACCTTGAAGAAAATGAGGTAAGTCATTATGAACTTGACAAAGATGAATTGTATGATGCATTTGAAGAATTATATGTTAAATATTTAAAACTATCTAATAAATACAAATTGTCAAGAAAAACCATAGATACTCTTGAAATGCATCTTGTAGAACTTGGCAAAGAAAATGAATGCCTAAAAGAAAAATTAGCAAATGTTCAAGCATGTTCTAAGAATAAACCTTGTGATTTTGCAAAGAAATGTGACATCTTAGAAACCAAGGTCTTAGACTTAAATAGAACATTAGAAAAGTTTACAAATGGTAGAGACAATTTGAATGTATTACTTCGAAATCAAAGATGTATGTTTGATAAAACTGGTTTAGGATATAACTCTACCAAAAAGGAAAAACATTACAAAAACTTCTTTGTACCACCTAGAAGATCATCATCACCTTTCATGAAGTGTAATCATTGTGGCTTTAAAGGACATAACTCTTCAAATTGTAATGTTAGAAAACTAGGGCCAAAGGTTGTAAGAAAGGTGTGGGTTCCAAAAGGGACATTACCACAAGCTAACCAAAAAGGACCCAACATAAAATGGGTACCAAGTTCTCTAAACTAATTTTGTTTTGTAGGTATGCTTCAAGACAAGCAAAACCTATTGGTATTTGGATAGTGGGTGTTCAAAACACATGACGGGAGACATGAGAAAATTCACATCATTCACTCCTAAAAAGAAAGGTAGTGTCACTTATGGAGATAGCACCAAAGGAAAAATACTTGGTATCGAAAATATCGGTAAAAACTCTTCTACCTCCATTAGTGATGTATTATATGTTGAAGGACTCAAACATAACTTGCTTAGCATATGCCAATTATGTGATAAAGGATATAGAGTTTTATTTAAATCCAATTGTTGTATAATTGAGAATAAGCTAAACGAAGAGGTTAAGTTTGTTGGTCAAAGAATTGACAATATTTACATGATTGATATTGATAGTTTGTCCTCAAATGATGTGCAATGCTTCATGACTAGAGAGGATGAATCATGGCTATGGCATAGAAGGATAGCTCATATACACATAGACCATTTAAACAAACTTGTTTCTAAAGAACTAGTGATTGGTTTACCAAAGCTCAAATTTAAAAATAAATCTTGTGATGCATGTTAAAAGGGAAAACAAGTAAAGGCATCCTTTCAAGCTAAAAACATTATTTCTACTCAAAGGCCTTTACAACTTTTGCACATGGACTTATTTGGACCCTCTAAAATCAAAAGCTTTGGTGGTAATTACTATGGTCTAGTAATAGTAGATGACTATTCAAGATATACATGGACCTTGTTTCTAACTTATAAAAATGAAGCATATCATGCATTCAAGAAACTAGCCAAGGTTATCCAAAGTGAATAAAACTCAAAGATTGCATCCATAAGAATCGATCATGGGGGAGAATTTGAAAACAAATCTTTTAAAAAGTTTTGCGAAAAACATGGTATTAGTCACAATTTTTCAGCTCCTAGAACTCCACAACAAAATGGAGTGGTTGAAAGGAAAAATAGATCTTTGGTGGAGCTTGCAAGAACCACGTTAAATGAAAATAACATTGCGAAACATTTTTGGGCCGATGCAGTAAATACCGCTTGTCATGTTATAAATAGATGTTTGATAAGGCCTATTCTAAAGAAAACCCCCTATGAGCTTTACAAAGGAAGAAAACCCAACATTTCTTATTTTCACATATTTGGATACAAATGCTTTGTGCTTAACAATGGAAAGGATAATCTAGGAAAGTTTGATGCAAAAGCTAATGAGGCAATCTTTCTTGGATATTCTTCATCTAGTAAATCTTATCGAGTTTTTAACAAACAAACAAATACTATTGAGGAGTCTATTCATGTGAAATTTGATGAAAATAGCCATAACTCCCCGAGAAAGGAAGATGTTGATGATCTTGTAGGTACACTCCAAGAAATGAGCTTGGATGATAAAGAAGAAGTCAACAATGAAGGAGGTACAACACAACATGAGAAACCACAACAAGAATGGATCACTTTGAAGGACCATCCCTTGGATAAAGTCAAAGGTGAAATGACAAAAGGTGTAAGTACTCGAAACGCTATTAGAAATGCATGTAATCACTTAGCGTTTGTATCACAAATAGAACCCAAGAATATTAATGAGGCTATTATTGATAAACATTGGATGTTGGCCATGCAAGAGTAATTGAACCAATTTGAGAGAAATAAAGTTTGGGAACTAGTGCCAAGACCCAATGATCACCAAATAATAGGAACAAAATGGGTTTTTAGGAATAAATTAGATGAGAATGGCATAATAACTAGAAACAAGGCTAGGCTAGTAGCCAAAGGATATAATCAAGAAGAAGGTATTGATTATGAAGAAACGTATGCTCTCGTAGCTAGATTAGAAGCCATTAGACTATTGTTAGCTTTTGCTTGTTGCATGGATTTCTAACTTTATCAAATGGATGTCAAAAGCGCTTTTCTAAATGGTTATATTCAAGAAGAAGTTTATGTAGATCAACCTCCTGGTTTTGAAAATCATAAATTTCCAAATCATGTTTTTAAATTGAGAAAAGCCTTATATGGTTTGAAACATGCTCCAAGAGCTTGGTATGAAAGACTTAGTAAATTTCTCCTAGAAAACAATTTTGAAAGAGGAAAGGTTGATACTACTTTGTTTATAAAATGCAAAAACAATGACATTCTTTTGATACAAGTTTATGTTGATGACATAATATTTAGTGCTACTAACGAGATTCTTTGTCAAGAGTTTGCCAAAATCATGAAAAATGAATTTGAAATGTCCATGATGGGAGAACTCAATTTCTTCCTTGGATTACAAATCAAACAAACAAATGAAGGGACTTTCATTAGTCAAACAAAATATTGCAAAGAACTACTCAAGATTTGAAATGGACAAGGCAAATGAGATGGCTACACCCATGAGTACATCCTGCTACTTAGACAAAGATTAGAAAGGCAACGCTGTTGAAATAACTAAATATCGAGGTATGATCGGATCATTACTTTACTTAACAGCTAGTAGACCCGATATTATGTTTGCTGTGTGTATGTGTGATAGATATCAAGCATGTCCTAAACAATCACATCTCACAACCGTTAAAAGAATTTTGAAATATCTTATGGGGACTCAAAATGTTGGTCTATGGTACCCCAAAGACGTTGAATGTATTCTCATAGGATATTCTGATTCTGACTTTGCTAGTTGCAAACTTGATAGGAAAAGTACTAGTGTCACATGTCATTTGCTTGGTAGCTCTCTTGTTTCTTGGCATAGCAAGAAACAAGTAAGTGCTACTTTATCTACAGCTGAGGCAGAATATGTAGCAGCTGGTAGTTGTTGTGCTCAAATCCTTTGGATGAGACAAGAACTTCTTGACTTTGGTGTTGTTTTAAACAAAGTGCCCATTAAATGTGATAACACTAGTGCCATAAATATCTCTAAAAATCCTATCATGCATTCAATAACTAAGTATATAGAAATAAGGCATCACTTTATAAAAGATCATGTATTAAAAGGTGATTGTATGCTTGAACATGTTGAAACTTCTAAGCAACTAGCTGATATCTTCACCAAACCACTTGCAAAGCAACAATTCATACACATTAGAAGAGAATTAGGAATCTTAGACATTTCCAATTGTGTTTGAATGTTGTATGATCTTGATAATCTCTTAATTTACATTGTGTTTATTGAGCAAATGATTGAGTGATGAATGATATATTCTTGATGAATGCATTATGTAGTTTATGAATCTTAAGCATGAAAAATTAATTATATTATATTAGTCTTAATTTGATCAAATAGTTGGATTAAATGATGTTTATAAGTGTTTGGTTGAAAAAGAAGGCAAATGGAGTCTCAAAATTGAAGATTTCAATGAACACAAACGTTGTCTAATATAAATGAATCGATTCATGCCCCTAGAACCCATATCTTTTCAAGACAGCAAGTCTTAAATCGATTCACACGAATTGGTGAATCAATTCATGCTCCTGGAACTCAATTTTTTACAAACAGCAAGTTGTGAATCGATTCATGCGTATCCATGAATCAATTCATGCGAGAAAAATTCCTTAAATATGACAGTTTCAGGGTCAGTTTTCAAAATCACTCAAAACCTCTCAACTTCTTTTCTCCTCCTTCTCTCTAAAAATTGTCCTCTCTCTCTAGAATTCATCATCTATCTCATGGATTCTTCATCCCATCCTAGGAAGAAACAAAGGGCCAACATTGCAGGGTCCTCTGTGAAACATCCTTAATTATAATTTGAGAATTAAACCGAGACCAGGAAAATTTTTCCAAAAATCAAAGGGGATACAAGGGCAAAATAAGCAGTTGAGGGTTAAGGAGAGTAGAATCAGGACAAGAAGGAAGGGAAAGGAATGCAAACCATCCACAAGGCAACAGCAGAAGATGCAGGATATGAGCGAACCCAACAGCGCCTACTCGCTCAGGCGAGATTCAATATCGCTCGAGCGAGACAACCCAACACGCTTGGGCGAAGTACGCATAGCTTAAGCGGAACCCATCAGAGACCTTCCTTTCGCTCACACTCGCTGGAGCGAACACTTAATCGCTGAGGCGAGTATCTTCACTCGGTATTCCCTCACTCGGATTTCAGAGTCTAAGTCCGCTCGAAAAAGCCTTTACTCTCGATTTATTTGAATTAACCTCACACGTACAAGCTTCTTTCAGAAGTTTACATCACACTCCTCAACATCATTCTTTCAGGATACAAACGTTAACCACTTGGGAAATGATTCCCATGGTCATTCCACTCGGGTTCTAAGAGTACTCTCACTCGGAATATCTTTCACGGTCCTTTACCATTCAGGGTATTTCACTCGTTTTTCACTCGGCATATCTAGTCTTTCTCACTCAAGTTATCTTACTAAGTCAAGCCTCGCTTAAGGATCTTCTTAGCTTCTAATAAGTTTACTATAATGGAGTTCACTTAGGGCCTTAGGTATCATTCCTCTATCGGGAAACATTCACTCGGCAAGTTCTCACTCGGAAATATTTAATTATTCTCTACTCGAGGAAATCCTAACGGGTTATCACTCTGAAGATGTTCAGATCCATTCCCACTCGGGATTATACGACCTCATTCACTCAGAAACATCTAAACCTACCCTTACTCGGGATAAGGTCACTATCTAACTTCCCACAACAATAACTTAGCTCCATTTTTACTTATAGTCATACCAACCTCACACGCTCGGAAAAGTATGTATATATATCACTCGGACATCACACACAACATAGAATAAACATACAGTATGATTTATATAGGATATATATATAAATATTTACAGGCACATTGTCATACTCTCAACCCAAGAAAGTTCAAATTCTGATATAAAGAGACTAAGACCAAAATACGAGCCGGCCAAGGCTTAACAAAACCTTATACACAGTATATACATATACACATATATTCCATAGTGCACAAGCACTTCACTCGGCATTCAGCTCCTCCTTCATTCATCATTCCGAGAGACATTCACTATAAAATATAGCCACAGTAGAGGGGTGAGTATCTTAGATATTAAATGATAGATACTGACTCGGATTATTCCTCAGTTAAGCAACAATATAAATATACACGGCAACCATCAAACATACACAATACCAATTAATCAGAACACACATAAAATATTTTCTGATCAGAATCTATTCAGTTATTATTCGGCTATATACACATATCATGCCCAATAACCTTACACATGTGCATGCAATCAGGTCACAATCAACATCAACTGTACAAGTACACGGAATTCAATCACTCAGTTTCGCATTCATGTGTAATCAGTTTTTATTCGTTGCAACGTAGGCTCCCAGCCTTTTATTCAGCTCCCAGCTGACTTGGCCATTTTACAGGTACCAAACCGTTTCCCCACACATGTGACACCAACGCTCTCAGCGCCAACGGCGGTGTTTATGGGCAGCCTGAGTCCCACTCAAAGGCTTACCTTGAGTCCCACTCAAAAGGATTTCACATCGTCTCACGCTTTTAATAACCGATGGTAGTGTCCCACACTACATGCTCCCAACATTAACGCATCCCATGCGCCACACGCGGATCTATCACACAACACAAGTTTCATACACAACTTTCATTCAACAATACATTCATCACATGTAATCGGTGTAACACATCATCAGACTCACTAAGTCTATATTTTCTCACATGCAGTCAGTATTTCAAACTCATAATAACCAGCATGCCACATAGGTCACACGGTAATCATCAACAACACTTCAACATATTCGTTTCATGCAACCATTCAATACTCTCGAGGCTATCAACATGCATTTCATGGACGGAACTAAACATGCAACACTCGATTCCTAATCATCATGCATCCGGGTATCATATACTCTTCATGCAAATAAAACATAGAATCAGACACAGAATCAGCAAACCATTAACACCCGGAACCCGTCCATAACCCATGCATTTAAGATATAAGATACCCCCTACCAACTAAGAGACTCTGAGAGGCTCCTCTATTTTGACGTTGATCCTCTGCCTTGTTGCTTCGTCCAGTACTCCCACTCGTCTAGCCCCCTCGAACGCCGTTGTATTCTGCAATCGGCTCGGGAATAGGGAACTGTTCTTCTTCCGCTTCGATGATCGTCCTTCAGCAACAGAAGAAAACTCTGAATCTTCTACAGCACCATCGTCGTGGGTTTCCAGAAACAGAGAACAAAGAACAGGGGAGAAGAAGAAGAGCGAAGAAGAAGAAGAGAAGAGAGAACAAAGAGAAGAGAAGGAGAACGAAGAAGAAGTCTTGGGGAATTCAAAGGAGTGATCAGTAGTGGGCTCAGTAACACATATATATACATGCACGAAGAAAAGAAGAGTGGGGTGGGAAAGTGTGAATTGGCAGTCCACTCATGTCACACACCAATCACAAGCAGCCAGCTATTAACAATTAATCACAATTAATCAGCCATTATTTTCTTAAGTTAAATTAATTAAGTTAATTATAATTAACAAGTAATTTTCCACTTTGCAATTTGATCTGTCCTGAACCGGGGTCAAGAGATCCGGTGTCGGGTCAGTCACAAATAGTAAGATGATTACGTCTTTGAAGACCGGTTATATGAGTATCCAGTTTACGTATCCGATGTCTCTGTATAATGAGAGCGGATTGGGCGTCCTGGTGGTCCTTTACACCGTCCTTACGCGTTGATATGGGTGAAAGGTGGTGTCACCTGCAAAGATTCTCCGACGCTCAAGTCAGTGGTGATATTCCAAGTGAGGAATGTATTCAGAGAGTAATCGTAAGTTGATAGAAAAAAAGATCCCTCCCTTCATTGATGAAGAGAGTTCATATACCTGATTGGCTCGATATTCGAGGATTTGTTAGTGGGGAACCACTAACCTCCAATAACACTTTAAATTATTATTTTATTGCACACTTACCAGTATGATTGGGTCAAGTGGCCATTTTATATTGAGCGTAGAGAGTATAGGCTAGAATTAAGGGACAAATTGACCATTCCTGTGAGTAGATTTTGGCTCATAGTGCAGGGAGTTATTGATCGGTCCCTGTAGTAATGCCTTTTATCTTCTGCATAGTGACGTGTATGTTATCCAGTGTCATGGTGTTATCCTGGACAACCGGTATAGGGAGAGCGCCTGATACGGAATTAGAGTCCGGATGTATACCGATGACACCGGTTGCACTTTGGCGAATTGACAAAGACGTTGAAATATGTCTTGTAGATTGGATACCGGTATCAAGACCGGATCATATGTCCCCTAGCTTGTGTGAGGGACTGTGTAGTTGTTCATATGAGCTACTCAACCTGCGAAAGGTCTAGATGCCGGTATAGATATGTAGGAAATGTTTTTATGCATGTGTGTTGTTCAGCATTATTATATCATGAGGAACCGTCCTAGGGATGAACGTTCCGTTGTCATGATGTTGTTATAACGGTTTCAGACAAAGATTCGTAGCAGGAGAATGCCAAAAGTTTTTTTGAAAACTGAGGACTCTTGAAATTCGAGTAACGTCTGTAAAGCATAGATTGCGTCGCATGATTAGACATTAAATGCCTTTATTCACGTGTGCGAGCAGTTATTACGTCTGAGACGTAAACCTCAGTAACCGTCGTTTAGGGCTTAATGGGCCTACAATTTTTAAAACTTCTGGGCCCAGCGGAGAGGCCCTTTGACGAATTGATATTGTTTTAGCGCCCATGAATTCAGAACGACTGTGTCGTTTGACTTGTAAATCGACGCGTTTAGTCGTGAATGACACAACCTCAAGAGTTGGTAACCGAACCCTTTCGTTTCCTATAAAAGAAACACTTAGTGGATTCTGGGTACCACTCACTTCTGATTTCTTAGCAAAACTCTGCAAAAATTTTGTAAGGACGCTTACCGCTTGTTCTGCGAAGTTTTTCTCAGTCTTCATCTTCCTTATCATCTGAGGTAACCATTTTCTTTCCCCTGTTATTTCCGTTTTCTTTTGCTCTACTGTTTTTACTTGAAAAGAATGTATCTTACGAGGGGGAGATTAACTTCTCGCAACCCTAATTATCGTGGGGGAAGAATCCTTGTGATTCTTCCGAGGGCTGAGTCATGTCGCTCAGAAAGGGGATCTTACTCACAGTGGAGAGTGACTTTTCCCTTCTCAGAGTCGTCCTTTGATTGTAGTCGCTCTTTGAAAAGTGAGATGAGTAATGATTGTTACCCTTTTGACGATGTGACTTTTTATCATAGAGCAGAGATTTTTGTTCACGCTACTCAAACGATGACTGGAGAAGGAACCTCTAGAGATCAAACTGTTCTGAAAACAACAGAAGGTCTGTACAGCGTAGTCGCCTCTCAGCTAAACTGGGAAGAACTCCAGGCTAAGTGGCCCTTCTGCTAGATAGCTGACGAGCTTAAAAACTTAGCTTCCCATCATGCGAATGAGGACGAAGCTCGGATTCAGCCAAGGTTTATGCGCCGAGGAGGAAATGAAAAAATGGTTCAGGGTATTTGCACCGCTCCCTACAGAACGGATATACCATGTTGTCCCAGATGAGCGTTCAGTATATATGCATGATTTTGTATTTCATCATCTCGGAGTTCGTTTCCCCTTATCCGAGTTTCAAATGGGTGTATTAAGGTTCTTAAATTATGCACCTTCTCAACTTCATCCGAACGGTTGGGGACTCGTCCGTGCTCTAGAAGTATTGGGTGACTACTTCAACTTTACGCCCACTGTAGCGATGATGTTCTACTACACTCAGGTAGTTCGGAGGGCTAACAAGCAAGGCGGTGTAGGTCTAATCACACTCCGGACTCTATGTTCCTTTGTGAACTTCGAATCCTACACCAATTCGGCTAAAGTTGACGGGAAGTCATTTAAGTCTTTCTTCACCCGGATATCAATTAAAAAGAATAAGCCCATCTTCTGGAAGAACGAAGAGGGTCTTAATAAATTTCCTCTGAGCTGGACTCATGAGCACTTTCTTCTGAACTCTTCAACATACTACACTCATCAGTCCGAGCTGTCTACTAAAACGGTGACGGTGTTATTCGCCCTTGAAGCATATTCTACACGCTTTAAAGCATTTTTGTGTAGACGTCTTTTAAGTAGTTCAAGTGCAATCCGGGACGAATATTTACGTAATTCCTTTTTTATTCCTTTTTTCCTCCTTTGTTGATTGTATTGAGCATTTCTTTGTTGCTAATACGTTTTATTTATGCATGTAGGTGAAATAGAGCAAAAATCTCCAGACATGGACAAGCTGAAATCCTTGAAAGCAGGAGGTAAGTCCGTAGCTGGTGAGAATGAGATTCAACCTAAGAAGGATTCTGTGAAGGGTTATTTTGAGTTGATCATTCAGACCTCGGATGTCGAAGGGGAAATTCCGCTGGTGGAGGGTGATTCAACTGGTGTTGGACTGCGAGTCAACCCAATATAACAGAGAGGAGGAGGAAGATCAAGAATGACCCTTCAGGAAGATCAACGAAGAAACATAAACCTTCAAGGAGTCCGAAAAGGGCAAGGGCTTCAAAAGGTAAAGTTGTAGAGACCTCGGATGCAGCTGAAGTTTCTTCCGGACTCTATAAGGGTATTCTTTCTGGGGTCTCTGGATCTAGTCTGATCTCTTACCCAACTGCTTCATTCCTTACTCCCTTCCTCTCATACCGGGGGACAACTCCAGCGATTCTTCCTCAGCCGCTATACGAACTCCGGCCCACGCTTAAACCTAAAGAAATCAAAGAGGCGTGTGAGGCCAGAAAATGGCAGTTAGCAGAACTTACTGGGATGCTTCACTCGCTCAGTTTGTTAGCTGATGATGCTGATAAGGTTGATAAGCTGAGTGATAAAGTAGAACAGCTCAACCTCTTGGCGGGGAAGGATAAAGCTGCCCTAAGATTAGTGGAAGATCGCCTCGCCAAGTCTAAAGAGTTCAGAGATATTATGAACAAGGAAAATCTCAAGCTCAAAACCATGCTTAAAGACTTGGAGGGTAAACTGGTAGAGAAGGAGGAGATGCTTGGTAAATCTCAAGAAGAACTCCGTAGCAGTCAAGCTAAATAAGCTGATCTTGAAGATAAAAGCAAAGCTGCTTTAGAGGATTATTTTAAACAAGCAGAGGAATGGTCCCAGAAGGAGAAGAATTTCCTCCTTAAGATCGAGAGACTGAAGGCTAGGAGCACGGAATCTCAAGGATCGGATGGAGATCTTTCGAGGTTGCGGGAAGAATTGGCTGTAGCAAAAGCCGAGGCGCAGGAAGCTATTGACATATACACTCAAGCAGTTGAAGAATCCTTTGGCTTAGCTATACGCCAAGTTTTCTATTGTAACCCCACTGTGTCGCTTAACCTCTATGGTATGGATCCGTTCTATGAATTCCATGGAGGGAGGTTAGTTGCAGTGGTTGATGGTCGACATGAAGATCCTCCGGAGTCCTTGTATGGTTTGGCCCCTCTTCCCAAGGGTCAAAGTATGGGCCCGGATTTCATTTTTCCTATACCTGAGGTCGCCTCATCTGTAGGAGGTGCTAAAGCTCCAGAAGAGAAGACTCCAGAGGAAATCCCAAAGGAAGGGATACAAGAACCTGGAGAAGGGGAAGGATAGAAAGAGACTGAAGAGCAAGTTCCCCCTCCGTAGTCTTGCTATTTTTAATATGTAAAGTTATGTTCCGGGATCAACTCCGGTATTACATGTAATCCTGCTCTTCACGAATGAATAAAATTCCCTTTTAGAATTTTGTCTTCAATACTTCATGAAGAATAATATGACTTAGATGTATATATCGTTTCAGTAATTGATAATCCACTCTGTAGGGCTAACGTTGAGGTTGGATTGAAATAATCACCTCAGAAAATCATATAATTTTAGAACGGAAAGATATATAAATGAATACTGTCCCCAAGTGCAGGTATGTTAAGGAATAGGTACCTGTCATAGGGCATCATCCTTAATTCCTTTAGGGAGAAAAGGAGTCGATCCGTTGTTCACAGTAGCGGTGTCACAGGACGGATGACTAGTATTAGTTCGTATTATTCTCATTGGAGATGAAAACGTTGTCCAATGTGAGAGTATTGTTCCGGGCTTGGGGAACTACAAAGATACATAAAGATGATAGTTGGATCTTCCATCATAAAGATGATGATGGGAATTTGTTCACGCCAGGAGTTACATCATTAAATCACAGATTAGGTGATTGAGATAATCCGTCCTGGGTAAATATATCTCAATCGTAAGAGTATGGATTGAGCCTTCAAAATCATAGGAGTTGCATCATCAAACCACAGGATAGGTGATTGAGATCATCCATCCTGGGGAAACACTTTTCAATCGTCAGGATACAGATTGAGACTTCAGAAGATTCCATCATAAGGATGATGATGGGAATTGTCCATGCCAGGAGTTACATTATCAAATCACAGGATAAGTGATTGAGATCGTCCGTCCTGGGGAGTACACCACGCCAGGAGTTACATCGTCAAATCACAGAATAGGTGATTGAGATCATCCGTCCTGGGCAAGTACGTTTCAATCGTCAGGGTACGGATTGAGTTTTCAATTTTGTTATCAAGTCCGGTTTTTCAATTTCGTTATCAAGTCTGGTATCGAGACGAGATCATCATTCTACTTGTCCCCTAGCTTGTGTGAGGGACTAGTAAACTGGCTCATATAAGCTATGTCGTTTTAGAAGAAGTGGATGTCGGATGATACACGTTGTCACGTAGACATCCGTTCTTGGAATGAAGGTTCCGTCGTCATGGCACTCATGAGGACGGATATGGACAAAGATTCTTTGTGTGAGAATCCCAAAAGTTTTTGAAACTTGCAACCCTTGGTATTCGAGTAACAGTTGCAACGTTTCTCATGATTGGACATTTAATGCCTTTAATCACGTGGGCGAGCCATTATTGCCTTAAATGCGCACGACTTTATAACCGTCACTAGGGAGCTTCATGGGCCTGAAATTTAAATTTTGAGGCCCATTTGAGAGGCCCTTTTGACGAATTGACGTTGATTTCACACCTTAAGGTTTGAAACGACAGCCTTGGATTTACCAAAATGGCGTCGTTTAGTGGCAAACGACATAACCTTCGACCCGTAATTGAGTCTGTTGACCCCTTATAAAAAGAATACTTAGTGAATTTAGAAATCACTCAGTCTTGCTTTCCTGACGAAACTCTGCAAAAATTTCGAGAAGACATTGTTTGCTTGTGTGATACTTGATACTTGATTCACCACCCTTCTTCATCCTTAGGTAACCTTTCCTTCGTCTTCTCGTATTTTCTTCTAGTTTTTCTAAATGTCTGGGAGAGGTTTCGCTGGCTCGAGCCGCGTTGGCCCTAGGGGAAGAGGAGGAAGAGCGTTGTCTCGAATTTCCTCTAGTCGTGGTGGGAGGATCCCTGTGATCTTCCATTCAAACCCACTTCATTCAAAGAGGGAGGCGTCGCCTTATTCAAGGCGAAGGGTGATAATACCCTCTTCAGAATCTTCTTCTAGCGAGAGTGAGGAGAGCACTAATTTATACCTCTCTGATGATATGAGTTTCTATGGCAGCGTGAAGGTGTTTAAACTAGCTATAAAGGAGATGACTGGAGAATGTGCCTCTGGCAGTGGAGCACCATCTCAGCAGTATATCTTGAACACAGCTTCTGGGCTGTGCAATGTAGTTGCACACTGGATTGATTGGGTTAAGCTCCAAAAGGAGTGTCCTTATTGCTGGGTTGCGGGTGAATTTCTCTCAACACCGTCTATCCATGCTCGGGAGGACGGAGCAAGGTTGGAGCCCCGCTTCATAGTTTTCAAAAAGGAGAAATTCAAGAAGTGTTTTATGGTGTTGGCTCCTCTTCTCTCAGAACGGGTTTGTCATACACCGGATGAGAGGTCAATATTCATGTATGACTTCGTATTTTTGAATTTAGGTGTACGCCTTCCCTTCACAAAATTTCAGATGGGGTGTTGAGGTTTTTGGATTGCGCCCCCTCTCAGCTTCACCCCAATGGATGGGGGTTAATCCGTTCTCTTGAAGTGCTTGGGGATCACTTCAATTTCACACCCACGGTGGCCATGCTTTTTTATTTTACAAAAGTGGTCCGTCGTACGGATAAGGAGAAGGGAGGAGTAAGTTTGATAACCCTCCGGACTAACTCCAAAGTCATCAACTTTGAGTCATACACTGACTCCGCCAAAGTAGATGGGCGTTCATTCAAATCTTATTTCACCAGGATTCGTGTGAAGCTCAATGACCCAATTTTTTGGCTGAATAAAGATGGGATTCAAGAATTTCCCGTGGCCTGGACTCATGAACACTTTTTGTTGACGTCCCAGGCTTATTACACCGATGAGGATGAGTTAACCCCAACATCGGTCTCCGTTCTTTCTGCTCTTCAATCATACACCGCCTCGCACAAGTTTTTCTCTTGCAGGCGTTTGCTAGGGTCGAAAACTACCCGTGAAGAATACTTGCGTAATTTTTTGTGATTTTTTTTATTTTCCTTCTTTTTATGTCTTGATATCTTCTGTTACTGATGGTCTTTCTATCTGATTATGCAGTTGAAATTAAAGCTGAGTCATCAGAGATGGAGAAGTTGAAGGGCCTCAAAGCTGGAGGGAAATCTGTCACGGCTGAAAACAATATTCAGGCAAAGCGGAATTCTAAGAAGGCTACCGTTGAGACCATCATACTCACTTTGTCCGTTGGTGACGATATTCCTTTATTGGAGGGCAGATCTGACATACCGACCTTTAATGTTGAGGGAAAAAGGGCCGGAAAGAAGAGGACGAAAGCAGAACATGACTCTTCTAAGAAAATGGAGTCTCAGCCCTCCCCCAAAAAACCAAAAACTTCTAAAGGAGCAGTCGATCTTGGGGCCTCTAAAGGAAAGGGAGTAGAAGGGACGACAACGGCTGCCCCCAGCAATGTGGTTACTTTTGGCGCCAGACCAATAAGTTCCTACTTTGTGCCCAAGGTTTCCTGTCCCCCTCCAGGCAACTCCAATCTTGCCCCATACTTAGTGTATGAGGGTCCAGTTCCTGAATGTATCCCCGATTCTCCGTATAAGCTGAAGACTTTAGAGCCTGGAGAAGTAACTCGAGCTTGTGACGCTGGACAATGGCAACTGGCTGAACTGTCCGGTCTTTTGAGATCGGTTCGCAGGCTGTCAGAAGATAATGAAAAACTTGGCCAGTTAACGGGAAAGGTTAACGATCTGAACGTTGCCGCAGCTAAGGACAGAGCGAACATTCTTCGCTTGGAAAGTCGGTTGGAGGCTTCCAAGGAAGAAGGGTACCAGAAAGACGAAGAAATCTCCAGGCTGAAATATCTTGTTAAAGAGCTGGAGGCTCAAGTGCTTGATCAGAAGAAAATCAATTCCAACCTCCATACCAACCTCTGTATGGAGAAGGAGCATTCGGCCAAGTTGGGAGAGGAACTGAAAGAAGCCAAGGTCATTTACTCCCAAGGAGTTAAAGACTGGGCTCGTAAGGAGAAGGAGTTGTTACTAAAGTTGGCGAGTTCGAATGACGAGGTCAAAGTTCTGAAAGCGGATTTGACTGCTGCGAATACCCGAGCAGAAGATGCTGTGGCTATTTGTGTCCAAGCAGTCGAGGAATCTTTCGGGTTAGCTGTTCATCAAATTCAATACTGGAATCCTAAAGTGGAACTCAATTTGAATGGTATTGATCCGTTCTGTGAGTTTTAAGGAGGGAAACCCGTAGCTTTGGTTGACGATCGTCAGGAGGAACCGCCAAACACAAAGTATAAGCTGGCTCCTCTCCCCAAAGGCCAGTCAATGGGACCTTCTCTCCTGACTCCCATCACCAAGCAGGCTAGAAGTGAAGGAACAAGTGCTAATGTAGGTAAAGCTGCTGGCGATGGGGGAGGCGAGGCCGGAGATAAAGGCAAAGGAAAGGGCGGAGAGACAAGCCAACAGAAATAGTGCCTTCCTTGTCTTTAGTCTTTATTGATTCAAATTTGCTGTGTTCCGGGATCAGCTCCGGATCAGTTAATCAATTCTTATGTAATTCAAGATCTGATCAATAAAAAGACAACTTGCTTTATACGTTTGTCCGTTGAAAATAATATCAATAGAATCATTGTACGTATAATGAACCATTCCGGATTTAAATGTGTAGAATGAAGAACGGGTATTAATAAACAATCTCCAATCCGGATTTAGACATGTAGGATGAAGGACGGATAACGACATACAATTATTTTCCTCACGTATGGGTACCTTAATGACTAAAGGCTTGGTTTGATAAAAAAGATAGAATATCTTTTGTCAAGTATGGATATTTTAGTGTGATGAAATCGTTTACTTAAATCACACATTTGGCATACACAAACCTAGTATAAGTAATGGGGAATGCCGTCGTGAGGAAAAACATTGTTATCATGAGAATGGCTTGTAGTGTTAGCCTTGAGGGGAAGTAATCGTGAGGATGTTTTACTAAGTGTTCATCCTTTGGAATACTCGTTAGTCATTGGATACTGTCCCCAAGCATTATTGGGTGATCAGTTCCAAGTGAGCAACTGACTCTGAATGAGTGACTTCGAGTGAGGCTGGTTCTGGCCATGTCACCTGGGAAATTCCATTACCCCTCGAGTTGCTCAGTAAAAGCATGTACTTTTTAGCTGAGTCTCATTTTTCGTCAAGGATAATTTTGTGTGATACTTTCGAGTTGAAGTTATTCCGATTGAGAACTCCGAGTGGGAGTTCTTTTGAGTGAGATTTCTGAGCGGAAACTCTTCTGGGTGAGAGCTCCGAGTGGAAGCTTTCGAAATAACTCTTTCTGAGTATAAAGAGTTCTGACTAAACTTTCCTGAGAGGAAGGTTCTAAATGATTCTTCAGCCGGACTCGAATTGATTGTACTTATTACACTCGGAGTTCAGTTTTAGCCTTACAATCCGAGTTTTCATTCGGGCTCGAGTTTTCTGAGTGCGAATTCTCCCGAGTGGAGAATTTCTGAGTGCAACACTACTAATTGGGATTGCACCGAGTGAGACATTTTCGACTCTTCGTAGTATAGCGCCGAGCGAAAAATTTCCGTGTGGGCTATTTTAGTGGAAATACCTTTGGTCAGAGAAAGGTTCTGAGTTTGCATATATACGTTTCAGATGGAGGTATTCCGAGTGAATAATTGCTGATTGGAACTCCGAAGTGAAATATTTTCGACTTAAAGAATTCATGAGTCGGGCACTAAATTTGAAGTGTTTCCGAGTAAGGAATTCTAAGGAAAAGTATTTCCGAGTAAAGTTAATGAGAGTGATGATTGATTCTTCGTGAGTCAGATTTTGATGAAATATTACCGACTGAAGAATTTAAATAGTATAGTATCGAACTTGAAGCATTTCCGAGTAAGGAATTCCAAGGGAAAGTATTTCCGAGTGGGGAATTCCTAAAGAAAGTACTTTTCAACGATTTTGAATAATCCCAAGTATGGCACTTTAGCGTGGGATTTCACTGAGTGAAGCATTTTCGAATATCATAGCTCCGAGTGAAGCATTTCTGAGTAGGAAAAAGACCGAGCGAAATACTTCCAATTCCCACGTGGCATAGCACCGAATGGAATATCTCTAATTCCTACATGGCACGGTAAAGAATGGAGAATTTCTGAACGAAATGCTTCGGGTGAATACGCCTCAGATAGAGACATGCTCGAGTGAATTATTCCTGAGTCGGAAATAATGAGTCGGGCTTCGATAAAATTTGACCCGAGCCTTTGAAGTTAAAACGTTCTCGAATAAGGAATTTCAACAGAAAGTATTACGGATTGAAGAATTTCCAGGAGAAGTGCTTCTGGGAAATTTAGAGTTCGGTGTCACTTACTTGTTGTATCTGGAGTTCGGTTCAATCCTACAGTCCAAGCCTTTCACTGGGGTTCGGTTTTGATCCTGCAACCCATGTCTTTCTTGGCGTTCGGTTTAATCCTACTAACCGTTCTTCAGTCGGTGTTAGGATTTATTCATTCATCATTCTTCACCGACGTTCGGCCAAACCTACTAGTCGTACTCGGAGTTTAGTTCAATCCTACAATCCGAGTCTTCAACACGGGGTTCAGATCAGGGCTAATCCTGAACCTACTACACCCGTTACTCGGGGTTCAGCGTGGTCTTGAAGGAGAACCAGCTTACTGCGCCCAAGCCTTCTCCGGTGTTCGGTCATACCTACTAACCGTACTTGGAGTTCGGTTTGGTCCTACAATCCAAGCCTTCAACAGTGTTCAGCCAAACTTACTAACCGTACCCAGAGTTTGGTTTAATCCTACAATCTGGGCCTTCGAATGGGGTTCGATACAGCCTTATATAAAGGTCTGATC
This sequence comes from Clitoria ternatea, assembly GCA_037962975.1. Lineage (NCBI taxonomy): Eukaryota > Viridiplantae > Streptophyta > Magnoliopsida > Fabales > Fabaceae > Clitoria > Clitoria ternatea. The sequence continues at coordinate 49,239,123 of CM075673.1, forward strand.
CTACTGCGCCCAGGTCTTCCTTTATTTGCACACATTCGAGGAGTTACATCGTCAACTACAGAATGGGTAGTTGAGATCTTCCGTCCTGAATATGTTTGTGAGGCCGGATAGACTGAAAATCACAGCATAAGAAAAACTTGAAAGAGTTAAGTTGATGTATGAGATTCTTATTGAGCAAAAATAAGAATTACAATAAAAGCATAGCTGGGATTATGATATAATGATTTCTCCATTGAACAATCTCAAGTGAGGAGAAAAGAGTGCATGTTGCTCCAGCAGCTAGCTATAATAAATGCGCAAGTTCTGGGTATTCCACTTGTTTCGGATTGGAGTGCCATCAAGGTTTTCAAGGCGGTAAGAGCCTTTGCCAGCAATCTCGGATACCCTGTATGGGCCTTCCCAGTTTGGGGCTAGTTTGCCTTGATGAGCGAATTTGTTTCCCACACTTGCTTTCCTCAAAACCAAATCTCCGACATTGAAAGTCTTTGATTGGACTCGTTTGTTGTATCGAAGGGCGACTTTGGCTTTGATGGCCTGATCTCTAATGAATGCTTCTTCTCTAAGTTCTTGTACGACATCCATTTCTGATGCCAAGTTAACGTTATTGCTTTCTTCAGAGAAGTACTTGACCATAGTAGAAGCAATTTGCAGTTCCATAGGTATCATTGCCTCCACCCCATAGGTCAGGCGATATGGGGATTCATTGGTGGAAGAATGAGGCGTTGTGTGATATGCCCAAAGGACGTGACACAACTGGTCTGTCCATCCGCCCTTGGCTTCACCAAGACATTTCTTCAGTCCTTTCAGCACCTCCCTGTTGGCCACCTCAGCCTGGCCGTTAGTTTGGGGATGTTCGATGGAGGAAAATATCTGGGTTATTCCTAACCCTTCAAGTAAATTTGTAAATTTCCTGTCCGTGAATTGGGTGCCATTGTCTGTGACAACCCGTTCTGGGACTCCGAATCGTGTTATAATATTTTCATACATAAAACGACGAGTTCGGGCTGAAGTAATATGCACCACCGGCTCTGCTTCAATCCACTTAGTGAAATAATCGACCCCTACAATGAGATATTTGATGCCCCCAGGAGCAGTTGGGAAAGGGCCCAAAATATCCAATCCCCATTGGTAGAACGGCCATGGAAGTTAATGGAGTCCTGCTTCATTGTGGGCCACCAATATCCCGCTCTGAGGATTTTTCTCATCAGACTTCTTCCTCTGGCGTGGTGTCAACATTGTCCTTCGTGCACTTCCTCCATTACTTCATGTACTTTATTCTCTCTCAGACAGATTAAGTAAGGTACTGAGAGTGCCCTTCTATAGAGGTTACCATCTATCATAGTGAAGTATGGCAGTTCTCTCCTTATTCTCTTCTTTTCCTTCTCATTAGTAGGCAACTACCCATCGGCCAAATAACGGATGTAGGGGGTCATCCATGTGTCACCATAAAGAGAATTGGTCATTATGGCATTTAGAGAAGGGAAAAGAGGAATGCTAGGTGATGTCAAAGTGCCCTGGACAAACGTTGTGGTGCTGCCTGGCTTTTTGGTGCTTGCCAATATGGAGAGTATATCCGCTCTTGTATTCTCTTCGCGTGGAACATGTTTGAATTCCATTTTTAAGAATTTTTCTCTCAACTCCTTGACACAGTTTAAGTATAATTGGAGTTGAGGCTCACGAGCTTGATAATCTCGCAAAATCTATGAAATCACGAGTTGTGAATCACTGCAGAGCGTTGCCTCAGAAGCTCCGATGTCAATCGTAGCTCGTAGTCCAGCCAAACAAGCTTCGTACTCAGCTTGGTTGTTGGAAGTTTTGAAATTAAAACGAAGGGAGATCTCCAAGTGTACTCCATCATCACTTTCAAGAACTACACCTACTCCAGAGCCCTTTTGATTCGATGAACCATCAACATAGATGGTCCAATGAGCACGAGGTGTATCTGGATCTATCCCTGTCATTTCCACAATGAAATCGGCCAGGACTTGAGCTTTAATAGCGCCTTGAGGTTCATAGGATATATCAAACTCTGAGAGTTCAATGGACCATTTGATCATCCTACCAGCGAGGTCGGGCTTGATTAACACAGAGCGGAGTGGCAGATCCGTTCTTACCAAGGTTGGGTGTGCGTGAAAATAGGGACGTAGCCATCGAGAGGCCCAAACAACAGCGAGGGCGGCCTTTTCAATTTTTTGATACCGGATCTCAGCACCTTGTAATGTTTTGCTGGTGAAGTAGACCGGCCTCTGTCCATCAGGAGTTTCCTTTACTAAGGCTACGCCCAAAGCTTCATCTGAAATAGCCAAGTATAGGATGAGCGTGTCCTCGGGGTCAGGCTTCGTAAGAATAGGAGGTATGGACAACACCTCCTTAAGCTCTTGGAATACTTGTTCTTGTTCCTGTCCCCACTCGAATTTCTTGGACTTTTTCAGCACTTTATACAGAGGAAGTGACCTGTGAGCCATCTTTGGCATGAACCGTGCCAAGGCTGCTACTTTGCCATTTAGGGATTGGACTTCTCTCAGATTCTTTGGACTCTACATGTTGAGAATCGTTTGGCATTTCCCAGGATTGGCTTCGATACCGCGTTGAGTTAACATGAAACCCAAAAACTTCCCAGCTGGGACCACGAAAGTGCATTTCAATGGGTTTAGCCTCATGTTAAATTCTCTCAAGCGGATAAACACTTGGCGTAGGTCTTCAATATGGTCACCCCCAACCGATGTCTTGGCTATGATGTCGTCAATGTACACCTCAACAAGTTTGGTGTGCATGCCCTCAAACAACTTATTGATCATGCGCTGGTATATGGCTCTAGCATTCTTCAGGCCGAAGGGCAAAACGGTGTAGCAAAAGACACCACGATCATTGATGAAAGCTGTTTTCTCCTGATCCTCCTCGCACATCAGAATTTGGTTGTAACCTGAGTACGCATCCATGAAGCTCAGGTATTGATAACCAGAGGAATTATCCACCATCCGATCTATGTTAGGAAGAGGATAAGGATCCTTTAGACAGCAACGGTTAAGGTCCACATAGTCAATGCACATTCTCCATTTGCCATTGGCTTTCCGGACCATTACTACATTTGAAAGCCAAGAGGAATAACGGATTTCCTTGATAAATCCGGCCTTCAGCAATTCCTCGGTTTGTTGGCAAGCTGCTTTCTATTTCTCTGGTCCCAATATTCTCTTCTTTTGGGCAACCGGTCTCGTCTCCGGGTAGACGGATAATTTATGACAACAGAAAGTAAGATCTATGCTAGGCATATCGGCTGCAGTCCATGCAAAGAGGTCTTTGAACTCCTGTAGGAGCATTAAGAGTCGCTGCTCCATTTCTGTATCTAGCTTGTCATTAATATGGGTGACCTTTTCTGGAGAATCTCCCAATACGATGTCCCTAGAACTTCCATCCGGTGTGGGCTTTGATGGGTTGGACGGATCAATGTGCAAATCCGCCCTAGGGTCCAGGTCGACAAGGCTCACAGAACCAGCAGCTATCCCACAATCATTGAGTTTCCTCTTTTTATTGGAGGCTTCTAACTTTGTCATATTTAGGCTCAGGTTGTAACAGTACCTGGCCATCTCTTGGTCACCTCAGATGGATGAAACAGCATTGTCCTTATCGATAAACTTGATAAGGAGGTGTGGAGTTGACACGACTGCCTCTATAGCATTCAGGGTGGGGCGTCCTATGATGCCGTTGAATGGTGACTCGACATCAATTACCAGCACTCGGGATTTAACCGTTCTGGCTCCTGGCTCACCTTCAAAGGAGATAAGGGTGTCAAGGTATCCCTTTGTTGGTTGCTTTGCACCATTGAAAGCTGTCAGTTCCTGTGTGTAAGGTTGTAAGTCTGAGTCATTAAAACCCATTCTTTTAAAGCAATTATAAAAAATAACATCACAGGAACTTCCCTGGTCAACAAGGATTCTTCGGACGTCCTTGTTGGCTATCACTGCAATGATGACTACAGCATCGTCTCCACCAGGAATGGTAGGACCAAAATCCTCATCAGAGAATGAAATTATTGGAGCTTCAACCCCTCCTCTGTAAGGACGATTGTCTTTAACTTTTCCTTGTACAGATAGAATCATTCTATGATGATTCTTACGGGCTGTAATTGAAGCTCCTCCCCCAGCGAACCCTCCAGCGATCATATCAATGACTTCATGCCGGCCTTGACGCTGTTGCTGAGGCATGTCATCTCTGTGTGCTATATCATCAGTCATTGCACGTTTCTGTTTCTCCGCAGCAGAGAATTTTCTAACCGGATTACGGTTATTGTCATCCCCATCATCTGGATCTCTTTCTCTTTTCTCATTCTGATCTACCCTGTCAAAGGATTTTTCTTTGAACAGGTACTGCTTTAATTTGCCTTCTCTAATTAACATTTCGACTGTGTTCTTTAGAGCTTGGCATTCATCAGTGGAATGACCTGTTTGTTCATAAAAGTCATAGTACTTACGGGGATTCCCTGGTCTCTTCACAGGGGCTGGCCTCCTGATGCCATAGATGCTGAAGGCTGGCCATCCTACTTCTCTCAAAATTTGAGATGGCCTGGCTGACAGAGGTGCATAATGGCTAAAGGAATTAACACGCCTTTCTCGAGGTCGAGGAGTGGAGTTATTAACCTTGGGGTTGATGAATGGCCTCTCCATGCGTTCTGACCTCATTTTCTCCTTATCTCTCCGCGGCTGTGAAGGTGGTGTTAGTGGCTTTTTCTTCACAGCCATAGCCTCTAGGTGCATCTCTATACCCACATACTTTGAGGCTTTTTTTCTGAACTCCTCAAACGTTGTTGGCGGGCTTTTTGCTAGTGAGAGAGCAAAGGTTGATCCTGGCTGCAGTGCCTCGATAACGATTTGCAGCTTAATGGATTTTGTGAGGTTAGGAACCAAGGATGCTTCCTTGTAGAACCTCTTCAGGAAATCTTTTAAGGTTTCATTTTCGCCCTGCTTAATTTGGGCCAAAGTATGAGATGTCCTGGGAACATCTCTAGAGATGACAAAGTAAGTTTCAAAAGTAGCTGCCATTTCAGCCTAGGAATCTATGGATCCAGAAGGTAAACCTTTGAACCAGCCGAGGGCCTCTTCTGACAATGTTCGTGGGAACATCTGACACATTACGTTTTCATCAGCCCCCAAGTACATGGCTTCAAATACGTAAGCATCAAGATGCTTAGTAGGATCAGTTTCGCCATTATACTTTCCAATGGAAAGAGGCTGAGTGGTTTCCAGATGTTTGGGGATATGGACACTCATAAGTCTCCTTGAAAAAGGAACTTTGAGTTTGTAAGTTACCGGGGGTGCTGTAATTAGCTCCCTCCTTCCCCGAGTGGCTCCATCATCAGAATCGTGGGTCTGTTCTCTCCCCTTAAATGTAGGGATGTTTGAGTATTGGAGAGTTATGGATTTTTCTCCATCGGTTGTATGGGGAGTGTCTCTTGTGCGAGATGACTCCTTGTCTTCACTCTGCCTTCTCTCTCTTCATAATTCTACGAGTTCTCTCTGGAGTTGACTGATCAACTCATCACGAGGATCAGGGCTAGACACTAGTACTACCTTCTTTGAGCTGCCCCCATGAGAATCGAAGTTAAGCTTCCTGAAGGCGTTGGGGTTGGTCCTGCCTTCAGGTTGATTCTCCACGAAATCATGTGCTTCGCCTTCCATTGATGATTACTTGTTCTTTCAAAGGATATGGGAATAACTTTATCGCATCCCACGGGGCGTGCCAATGTTCTGTCCTGAACCGGGGTCAAGAGATCCGGTGTCGGGTCAGTCACAAATAGTAAGATGATTATGTCTTTGAAGACCGGTTATATGAGTATCCGGTTTACGTATCTGATGTCTCTGTATAATGAAAGCGGATTGGGCGTCCTGGAGGTCCTTCACACCGTCCTTACGCGTTGATATGGGCGAAAGGTGGTGTCACCTGTAAAGATTCTCCAACGCTCAAGTCAGTGGTGATATTCCAAGTGAGGAATGTATTCAGAGAGTAATCGTAAGTTGATAGAAAAAAAGATCCCTCCCTTCATTGATGAAGAGAGTTCATATACCTGATTGGCTTGATATTCGAGGATTTGTTAGTGGGGAACCACTAACCTCCAATAACACTTTAAATTATTATTTTATTGCACACTTACCAGTATGATTGGGTCAAGTGGCCATTTTATATTGAGCGTAGGGAGTATAGGCTAGAATTAAGGGACAAATTGACCATTCCCGTGAGCAAATTTTGGCTCGTAGTGCAGGGAATTATTGATCGGTCCCTGTAGCAATGCCTTTTGTCTTCTGCATAGTGACGTGTGTGTTATCCGGTGTCATGGTGTTATCCTGGACAACCGGTATAGGGAGAGCGCCTGATACGGAATTAGAGTCCGGATGTATACCGATGACACCGGTTGCACATTGGCGAATTGACAAAGACGTTGAAATATGTCTTGTAGATCGGATACCGGTATCAAGACCGGATCACAATTATTATTTTAATGGCTTAATTTCACTCAGTAATTAATTTTTAAATCAGGATGTTACAATTCTCCCCCTCTCAAGGAATTTCGTCCCCAAAATTCAAACGGTAACTCACCTTAGTAAACAACTCGGGGTACTGTTGCCTCATGGCATCCTTGCATTCCCAGGTATAAGAGGTATACCCGTCTTGCTGTCACTCTACTTCAACCAGTTGTACATCCTTGCTCCTCAAACGCTTTATTGACCGGTCCACGATTCTAGTCGGTACAGTCACTGTGGTCAAATCCTCCTTGATCTCCACTTCATCATCCGGCATTGTGTGAGTAGAATCAGGTAGATATTTCCTTAGTTGAGATACGTGAAACACGTTATGCAATCGGGATAGGTGAGTCGGTAATGCTATTCGGTATGCCATGGAACCGACTCGATCCAATATCTCATAAGGCCCAATGTATCGGGGGTTCAACTTCCCGCTTTTCAAGGCTCGCCCGACTCCTTTACTCGGTGAAATCTTTAGAAACACCCTATCCCCGACTGAAAACTCCAGTGGTTTAGTTCGTTTATCATAGTAGCTTTTCTGTCTGTCCTGAGACGCCTTCATCTTTTCCCTTATTACTTGGATTTGTTCAGAGGTTTGTTTCATAATTTCCGGCCCCAATAGTAAACTTTCACCCGTTTCCGACCAACAGAGTGGGGTTCGGCATTTTCGACAGTGCTTCGTAGGGTGCCATACTAATACTGCTGTGGTGGCTATTCTTGTATGTAAATTCGATCAGGGGAAGGTATTGCTCCCAACACCCACCATTCTCCAACACACACGCCCTCAGTAAGTCTTCTAAACTTTGTATCATTCGCTCGGATTGTCCATCCGACTAAGGATGGTAGGCGGAACTTAGCCAAAGTTTCGTGCCCAATTCCTGGTGCAGGCTGGTCCAAAACCGAGACGTGAATCTAGGATCTCTATCTGATACGATAGAAGTCGGCACACCATGCAGTCGGACAATTTCGCGAATATAAATTTGAGCTAACTTATATAACGGGTATCTCATGTTTACAGGTAAGAAGTATGCAGTCTTAGTCAATCGGTCAATAATGACCCAAATAGCATCGTGCCCCACTCGAGTTTTAGGCAATCCCATGACAAAGTCCATGGCAATTGAGTCTCATTTCTATACGGGGATCTCAAGGGGTTGCAACGCACCATACAGTCTCTGGTGCTCGACTTTCGATTTCTGACAGGTAATACGCCGAGCCACATATTCCGCTACATTTCTCTTTAATCCGGGCCACCAGAATTGTAGTCTTAGATCATGGTACATCTTCGTGGTACCCGGGTGAATACTTAGCAGGCTCTTGTGGGCTTCATCAAGCACCATCCTCCTTAATTCACCTTCACCCGGCACATATATCCTATTCTTCACTCGGAAAATTCCATCTGGTCCCTCAGTCAGAGACAAGTCCTTACCCTTGGTCTGAGTCGCCTTCATCTCAGCCAAGTAGGGATCTGACTTCTGCTGCTCGAACACCAATTTTAGGAACTCATTGGCAATCTTCAATGTACCGAGCGTTATCTTCCGAGACGAAGGAACGTCAACATGCAAATTCATGTCTCGGAATTGCTCCAATAACTCCGCCTTCTTCACCATCATCACTGCCATATGGAGGGATTTCCGACTCAAGGCATCAGCAATAACGTTCGCCTTACCCGAATGATACTTCAGCTCGAAGTCATAATCTTTTAAAAACTCCATCCATCTTCTTTGCCTCATTGTGAACACCTCTTTTGGTCCGGTCCAAGTGGAACAAATCTTTTTATATACTGAATTCTGACTCAGAATGGTCAAATCCGAGTAGAATGGCTCAAAAATAATCAGATCCGAGCAGGATGACTCAGATTGAAGCATTTTTGAGTAAAATATAGCCCTGTTGGAGATGAATCCGAGTAGAATGGTTTAAAAATGATCAAATCCGAACAGGATGACTCAGATTGAAGCATTTTCGAGTGAAATATTGCCCTTTTGGGATAAATCCGAGTGAAATGACTTAAGGAATGATCAAATCCGAGTGAAATGACTCAGAATGGATCGAATCCGAGTAGGATATGCTCCTGTTGGAGTGAATCAGAGTGGAATGACTCAAAAAGGATCAAATCTGAGTAGAATTACTCAGAATGAGTCAGTTCGGAGTGGAATGCTTCACTGATGAAGGTGAATAGGAGTGGAATGACTCCCTGTCAGAGCCATTCCGAGTGATGAATAGCTGACTCTGTTGGAGGATGAATGCTGAGAAGGATTGCTTTCTGATTGCATCTAATCCGAGTAAAGAAGTGCTGATTGAAGTGAATCTGATTGGGGAATGTTTTTCTGGGCGAAGGCTGAGTCCGAGTGAAATGATCCCAACATCCAAGTAAGCACATCCGAAGGAGAAATGTTGATTGAAACCTTCTGATTGAAGTGTGAAGTCCGACTCTCAGTGAATCTGGGTGGTCAGATTCCGATTGGAACAGAAGTCCGATTGTGAGTATATCTGGGTAGTCAGATTTTGATGGGAAGAAAACCGATTCCGAGTGAAAATGTAAAAGTTTCCAAGCCCTGATTGCAAAGAAGGTCAACTCCGAGTGACAAATCCGAGTGACAACTCCGAATGAATATTTGCCGACTGAGCCATTCTTCAATCAATTTCGTTGTCAATCTTCAATCGGTTTCTGAGTGACAACGACTGAATGAAAGGATTTTTGAATAAATGTGTCCGATTGGACTGAAGAAAGGAAAATCCGTGTGAAATCCTTCTGAAGATGACTCCCAAGTGAGTGCACCGAGCAGCTGATTGCCGAGTGAAAGCCATTCCTGATTGGAAAATAAGGGCGAGTGAGTGCACTGAACAATTGATGACTGAATGAAAATTCTGAGTGAGGAGAAGGCTCTTTCCGAGTGAAAATGTCCAAGAGTCCAATTTTTGTGTAAGAAGAAAGGCTCTTTCCGAGTGAAAATTACCAAGATCCCAAATTCTGATTGAGAAGGCTCTTTCCGGGTGAAGAATCTCCAAGGTCAGCACCGAGTGAAGAATCTTCAGTCGGTTCCGAGTCATTCCTTTCTCACCCACTCCCGAGTGAGTACTCTCACTCAAATCTAAGCTATCCTTTCACCCATTCCCGAGCCAATTTTCAGTCAGAACCGAGTGACACTTCAGTCAGTCAGCCCTCTTCAAACCAATTTCGTGTCATCCCTCCTCAAACCAATTCCGAGCCCCTATTTTCACCAATTCTGAGACACTTTTCACCAATTCCGAGTGACACTTTTCAATCAGCACCGAGTCCTCTTCAATCGGTTCTGAGTCAATTTTCACTCGGTCTGATTGATTGTTCCAATCAGAATTGCCTTGTTTGTCCCCTCAATCTAATTGCACACTTTTTCACTCGGATTCTCCTCACAACGACCCAATACCGAGCAAAACTTCTACTCGGCCTTCCATAGGAGAGCTCCTCCCAGAAGAATTCTCACTCGGAAAGGACTATTTTCACTCAATTTTCTATTGGAAAACCTTCATTCCACTCGGAATTGACTCCAACTATGGATGAATACTGACTGAGAGGCTAATCCGAGTCATTTTCACTCGGAATTCTACTATGCTCTCTCAGATTTCCATCATTTTCTCTCGGATTTCAACCATGCTGACTTGGATTTCCACTATCCAAGTGGATCCTTGAATTAAGGGAGGCGGCTCACTACCAGACGAAGGAAGAAAATGCTAAAGAATTCCCACCAGCCTCCTTTGTTAAGATCCAGGCTGTTTCCAACACACCATTCAAGTGGATGCTTGAATTTCAAAGGGCGGTTGGCAACAAGACAAAGGAAGAAATAATAAAATTTTCCCACCAGCCTCCATTCGGTTTTCAAAGAGCCAGGCTGTCCAAGCAATCATGCACACTTGGGGACTCCTATAAATACCCCAACCAAAAAGAAGAAAGGGGTCCAGACGCTTTCACTTGAGAGAAAAAAAGCACAGAGAAGCATAAAAGAGAAGAGAACTCAGAAGCTTTCACCTCTCTCCAAAAACACGGTCGTTCCCTCTCCACCTCACCGTACAACACTGTCCCTCTTCCTCCCTCCACTGTCCCTCACTCCTCACAGCCCCCTAAAACACCGTCTCCTTCTCCTCCACACCGTCCTCACCATACAGCCCCTCCCTCAACACTGTCCCTCTTCCTCTCTCAACCGTCCCAACTTCCTCCAAATACTCCCAACCGTCCTTCTCCTTTATACCCATACCAACCATACAGCCCCTCTCCACACCGTCCTCATTCTCCCTCTCACCACTCCGTCCTCTCAACACCCCCTAACTCCATACTATCCTTTCTCTTCACCATACAGCCCCCACCTTCCAACCGTACAGCCCCTCTCTCTTCTCCACACCGTCCCTCAAACCTCTCAAACACCGTCCCAGCACCCTTCCCATCCGTTCTCTTCCAAAACCGACCTGCTCCCCAACACCGTCCTTCTCCTCCCCAAAACCGACCTGCTCCTCAACTTTCCAGCACCGACCCTTCCTAAACCACAACGCTGTCCAGCTCCTCCTTAAATCCCCAACACCGTCCAGCCCCCTTAAATCCACACCACACCGTTCAGTTCTCTTTCTCTTGTCACACTGTCCAGTTCCTCTCGTTATACTGGTCCCTATCTGACCCTCATTTTTTATGCTTGTATTATTTGTTTCTTTTCTTGTTAAAATTAATTGTTGTTCGATGGAATTGTTTCCTTTTCAATAAGTAATTAATTTTCGTTGATCGGATTATTCCCTTATCAAAAATCTGTTCCTTCATTATTAGTGCTTGTTATTATTTATTTTTCCGCCAAAATTAATTAACTGTTAATTGATGAATCCATTTCCTTTTAATTGTTAATTAATTTTTGAATTAATCCCCACCGAGACTCACGTTAAATATTAACAAGAATGAGTGCTTCATACATTTTATTTGTTTTCTTAAAAAGGTGGAGCGAGTTTAATTTGGACGAGACGTCCTCTTAATCTCATTTTTTGGAAAGGTGGAGCGAGTTTAGTTTGGACGAGACGTCCTGTTAATCTCATGTAAATATTCCGTGTTTTTTTGTATATTCTGTCATCTCGTATACTTTCTTTTCATGAAGAAGTTAAAATAATTACTGGGCTAATTATAATGCGCGCTATCATATTGAGGTAACCGTTTTTATAACGGACAGTTGTGAGGTGCTAATACCTTCCTCACCTGTAATCAGACTCCCGAATCATGGAATTTCATTTTTTATAACCAGTGCTTTAACGAAAGGTTTTTCCAGTATTTTATCCTAAAAATATTGGTGGCGACTCCCTGTTTTTCTTTTCGAAAAAGATCGTTTTGAGGGTCGGCCGTGCCGCCGCGATCCCGGTCTCGACACTCATGTTCAGCTCTTTCTGGTCGAATAAATATTTGAGGCTCTTGTGGTCGCTGTACACTTCAAATTTGGATCCGTACAAGTAATGGCTCCATATCTTTAATGCGAAGACCACAGCTGCTAATTCCAAGTCGTGGGTCGGATAATGTTGTTCGTGAGGCCTCAATTGCCGAGAGGCATAAGCTATCACTCGGTCCTTCTGCATCAGTACGCACCCCAGGCCGAGTCTTGACGCATCACAATAAACCACGAAGCTCTCTTGCAAGTTTGGCAATGAAAACACTGGAGCGGTTGTCAACTTGTGTTTTAACTCTCGAAAACTGCTCTCGCACTCGGAACTCCACACGAAAGGGACATTTTTCCGAGTCAATTTAGTCAGTGGCAAAGCAAGCTTAGAAAAACCTTCAATAAACCTCCTATAATAGCCAGCTAGGCCCATAAAGCTTCTTATCTCCGAGACTGACTTGGGTCTCTCCCATGCCATTATAGTTGCCACCTTTGAAGGATCTACCGAGACACCTTCCATGGAAATTACATGTCCGAGAAAATGGATCTTATCCATCTAGAAATCGCACTTCGAAAGTTTTGCAAACAACTGCTTCTCCTTCAATACTTGAAGTACCGCTCGGAGGTGTTCCTCATGCTTCTCAGGGGTCTTAGAATAGACTAAGATATCATCAATAAAAACTACTACGAATCGGTCTAGATATGGGTGGAATATGCTGTTCATGTAATTCATGAATACAGCAGGGGCGTTTGTCACACCAAAAGGCAGTCTTTGGAATATCCGAGTCCTTCACCCGGATTTGGTGGTATCCCGATCGCAAATCGATCTTCGAGAAAATTGAAGCACCACGCAGTTGGTCAATCAAATCGTCGATTCTGGGCAATGGGTATCGGTTCTTAATCGTGAGCTTGTTTAGCTGTCGGTAATCTATGCATAATCTCATGCTGCCATCCTTCTTTTTAACAAGTAACACAGGTGCACCCCATGGCGATACACTCGGTCGAATGAACTGCTTTCTGAGTAACTCATCCACTTGCTTTTTCAATTCAGCCAATTCTGTTAGGGACATTCTATAAGGTGCACTGGAGACTGGCTCGGCTCCAGGGATCAAGTCTATAGAGAATTAAACTTCTCTATTCGGAGGGACACCCAACACATCCTCTGGAAACACCTCGGGGAATTCATAAACAGTCGGAATATCATTCACTCAGGCTCTACTCTCTCCCTTAGTTAAACAAAGCATCATAAATAGCTGAGCTATACCTTGTACCGTGTAGTCATCATTGATTTGCCTCGGAAAAATTACCCTTCGGTTCCGACAGTCCACCAATACTTTGTTGGCTGAAAGCCAATCCATGCCCAGTACAATGTCAAGATCTTTCAGAGGCACACATACTAAATCGAAGGTGAAACTCCGATCCTCCAACACAAAGGTTACATCCTTACATATCATTGATGTCAACACTTTAGCGCTGGTCGGATTAGCTACTTCCAAAGTCCGATTCATATACACAGTCGGTAATTTCAAACGTCTCACGTAATCGTCAGCTATAAAAGAGTGAGTTGCTCCAGAATCAAAAACTACATTAAGTGTATATCTACCGAGCGAGCACTTACTTTGCACTAAGTCATTCGCCTGTGCATCTTCCTCGGTGTTGATGGCGTAAACTCTCCCAGTAGCTGGTTGGTCGGCATTTCTTCTCCGATTGTTTGGGGCAGACATCATGTTTCCTCGGGCTCCATTGTCTCTGCCCCCAGTCCCACGACCTCTCCCTCGGAAGCCTCCCTGGCGAACATTAGCGTTTGTTTGTAGTTGAGGGCAGTCAGGGCGAATGTGCCCTCTCTCATTGCAATGGTAGCATACCATTCCACCATGGTTGCTACAATCGTGAGCGTAATGATCTCCTCCACACCTAAAACACTTGCTATCCCCCATACTATGAGCTGGACGTCCTCCTTGCTGACTCCGACCCCCAAACCTGGAGGAGGGTCTGTTCCTACCAGTGTTACTCGGTCTCTTGAAGCGAGATTGGTGGGGCTTCAAGGAAGGTTCTGCCTTGCTGCTCTGGCCCGAGTGGGCCTTGTCATCTTCTTCAAAGATTCTGCATTTATTCACTAATACAGGAAAGCTTCTAATTTCTTGGTGCCTGAATGCTCTTTTGATATCCGACCTCAGCCCGCTCTCGAATTTAATACATTTGGAACTCTCAGTTCCAGGTTGTTGGAAGGGCGGATAAAACAAACATAGTTCCTCATACTTTGCAGCATATTCTTCCACAGACATGGAACCTTGCTTCAGCTCCATAAATTCCAGTTCCTTCTGACTCCTCACCGTGTCGGGGAAATACTTTTCCAGAAAGCACGCTCTGAAATTCTCCCAGACCAGTTGGATGCTCGCGTCAGTCAGTCGGTTTTTGGTGATTTTCCACCAATTTTCCGCTTCGTCTCGCAGCATGTACACTGCGCACTCAACTTTCTGGGCCTCAGTATAGTGAAGGCCCCCAAAAACTCTCTCCAAGTCTTGAATCCACTTGTATGCTGCCTCGGGATTAAATCCCCCTTGAAACTCAGTCGGCTTCCTCTTCAGGAAACGATCCAACACTTGGCCATCTTCAGCTCGAGGCTGGCCCTGCCTCTCAAACACGTCAGCAAAACATTGGAATACCGCGGCTATGGCTTCCATACTTTGACGATTCGCCATGACTTATCCTGAAACCAACACCCCCTCATGGATAAGTTTACAGAGTTACTCACTGCCGATCGGATCTCAACCCAGCATTCAACAACTATAACATATTATACAATCTTCATATACATATATCATATAATTAATCAGACCAGGATAGGAACAATCTTCTACCCTCAAAACAACACTTCACAAGCACATAAGCACGCAAATTGTGCCTAAACATGGACCAAGTCCATTAGACACAGCCATTAATTACGACACTCGGTCACAGTGTACACAACCACTTACTCAAAGTAAGCATACCTTGGCCTTGGACCTTTTGGGTCTGCTCTGATACCAAAATGAAACATCCTTAATTATAATTTGAGAATTAAACCGAGACCAGGAAAATTTTTCCAAAAATCAAAGGGGATACAAGGGCAAAATAAGCAGTTGAGGGTTAAGGAGAGTAGAATCAGGACAAGAAGGAAGGGAAAGGAATGCAAACCATCCACAAGGCAACAGCGGAAGATGCAGGACATGAGCGAACCCAACAGCGCCTACTCGCTCAGGCCAGATTCAATATCGCTCGAGCGAGACAACCCAACACACTTGGGCGAAGTACGCATAGCTTAAGCGGAACCCATCAGAGACCTTCCTTTCGCTCACACTCGCTGGAGCGAACACTTAATCGCTAAGGCGAGTATCTCCACTCGGTATTCCCTCACTCGGATTTCAGAGTCTAAGTCCGCTCGAAAAAGCCTTTACTCTCGATTCATTCGGATTAACCTCACACGTACAAGCTTCTTTCGGAAGTTTACATCACACTCCTCAACATCATTCTTTCAGGATACAAACGTTAACCACTTGGGAAATGATTCCCACGGTCATTCCACTCGGGTTCTAAGAGTACTCTCACTCGGAATATCTTTCACGGTCCTTTACCATTCAGGGTATTTCACTTGTTTTTCACTCGGCATATCTAGTCTTTCTCACTCAAGTTATCTTACTAAGTCAAGCCTCGCTTAAGGATCTTCTTAGCTTCTAATAAGTTTACTATAATGGAGTTCACTTAGGGCCTTAGGTATCATTCCTCTATCGGGAAACATTCACTCGGCAAGTTCTCACTTGGAAATATTTAATTAATCTCCACTCGAGGAAATCCTAACGGGTTATCACTCTGAAGATGTTTAGATCCATTCCCACTCGGGATTATACGATCTTATTCACTCGGAAACATCTAAACCTACCCTTACTCGGGATAAGGTCACTATCTCGCTTCCCACAACAATAACTTAGCTCCATTTTTACTTATAGTCATACTAACCTCACACGCTCGGAAAAGTACGTATATATATCACTCGGACATCACACACAACATAGAATAAACATACAATATGATTTATATAGGAATATATATATAAATATTTACAGGCACATTGTCATACTCTCAACCCAAGAAAGTTCAAATTCTGATATAAAGAGACTAAGACCAAAATACGAGCCGGCCAAGGCTTAACAAAACCTTATACACAGTATATACATATACACATATATTCCATAGTGCACAAGCACTTCACTCGACATTCAGCTCCTCCTTCATTCATCATTCTGAGAGACATTCACTGTAAAATATAGCCACAGTAGGGGGGTGAGTATCTTAGATATTAAATGATAGATACTGACTCAGATTATTCCTTAGTTAAGCAACAATATAAATGTACACGGCAACCATCAAACATACACAATACCAATTAATCAGAACACACATAAAATATTTTCTGATCAGAATCTATTCAGGTATCATTCAGCTATATACACATATCATGCCCAATAACCTTACACATGTGCATGCAATCAGGTCACAATCAACATCAATTGTACAAGTACATGGAATTTAATGACTCAGATCCGCATTCGTGTGTAATCGGTTTTTATTCGTTACAACGTAGGCTCCCAGCCTTTTATTCAGCTCCCAGCTGACTTGACCATTTTACAGGTACCAAACCGTTTCCCCACACATGTGACACCAACGCTCTCAGCGCCAACGGCGGTGTTCACGGGCAGCCTGAGTCCCACTCAAAGGCTTACCTTGAGTCCCACTCAAAAGGATTTCACAGTGTCTCACGCTTTTAATAACCGATGGTAGTGTCCCACACTACATGCTCCCAGCATTAACGCATCCCATGCGCCACACGCGGATCCATCACACAACACAAGTTTCATACACAACTTTCATTCAACAATACATGCATCATATGCCATCGGTGTAACACATCATCAGACTCACTAAGTCTACATTTTCTCACATGCAGTCAGCATTTCAAACTCATAATAACCAGCATGCCACATAGGTCACACGGTAATCATCAACAACACTTCAACACATTCGTTTCATGCAACCATTCAATACTCTCGAGGCTATCAACATGCATTTCATGGACGGAACTAAACATGAAACACTCGATTCCTAATCATCATGCATCCGGGTATCATATACTCTTCATGCAAATAAGACATAGAATCAGACACAGAATCAGCAAACCATTAACACCCGGAACCCGTCCATAACCCATGCATTTAAGATATAAGATACCCCCCAACCAACTAAGAGACTCCGAGAGGCTCCTCTGTTTTGACGTTGATCCTCTGCCTTGTTGCTTCGTCCAGTACTCCCACTCGTCCAGCCCCCTTGAACGCCGTTGTATTCTACAATCGGCTCGGGAACAAGGAACTGTTCTTCTTCCGCTTCGATGATCATCCTTCAGCAACAGAAGGAAACTCTGAATCTTCTGCAGCACCGTCGTCGTGGGTTTCCAGAAATAGAGAACAGAGAACAGGGGAGAAGAAGAAGAGCAAAGAAGAAGAAGAGAAGAGAGAACGAAGAGAAGAGAAGGAGAACGAAGAAGAAGTCTTGGGGAATTCGAAGAAGTGATCAGCAGTGGGCTCAGTAGCACATATATATACATGCACGAAGAAAAGATGAGTGGGGTGGGAAAGCGTGAATCGGCAATCCACTCACGTCACACACCAATCACAAGCAGCCAGCTATTAACAATTAATCACAATTAATCAGCCATTATTTTCTTAAGTTAAATTAATTAAGTTAATTATAATTAACAAGTAATTTTCCACTTTGCAATTATTATTTTAATGGCTTAATTTCACTCAGTAATTAATTTTTAAATCGGGATGTTACACTCTGCGCCTCAACATTCAGATCTTATCCGACTTTTCTCCACCTAAAAGGAATTGGAAACTTACTTGGAGACTTTTTCTGAAAAACTCCTCATTCCCTCACATTGCTTAGATCTTCCTTACTTTGAATCTTCTAACCTTCCTTTGCTTGATACTCTCAATCACCAACAACTAATCGGGTTTCTCACACTTGGGTCCACCTATATCTATCCTGAATTAATCCGAGCTTTCTATTCAACTTTGCGCCTACAAGATGGTCGATACTATGCCAAAGTGAAAGGTGTCACCATGGTTCTTGATAATGAAGTCATGAATCAAGTTGGCAAGCTTCCCATTAACAATGTATAATTCTCTAGCAAAGAGCCATCTCCAACATGGAACTTCAATCTTCTTGAAGCAAGAACATTCTTCAATCTTCCCGCTTCCACCGTAAGCACCGTTGGCACTCTCTGAGTTGATCATCGCCTGCTCCACTACTTCATTGTAAAGATCCTTCTACCATTACGAAGTAACAATGCAAGAGTGAGTGATACTTAAATTCTTCTCATGTGGGCAATAATAAACAATAAGGAAATCAACTGGATAAGTATAATAAGGCATCAGATGCTTGAAGCAAGAAATCTCACTCGCCTCCCATATGCCATTTTCGTGACCAAACTTCTTCGTCACTTCAAGGTACATCTCACCAATGAAGTCAAAGAATCTGTTGGAAGCAAAGGACTACTCGGCAAAACCTATCTCAACAAAATGGGAATCATTGAAAGGTTTGGAATACGGGAAATTCTTTGCCGCCCACACCTAGCTGCTCATGAAGAAGATGCTGATGCTCCTCCTCCTCCTGCACCTGCTGCACCCTCTAATGATCGGTTTGCACGACTCACTGCTCACTTGGATCGTCGCCTTGATGCAATGGAAGCACATATCACCGCTCGACTCGATACGCTTAAAACTAACATGAAGAAATGATACACCGAACTAGCTACGTAAATCTCTAGCCTAAAATTCCCTCAGCCTTAGTTGGCCTTATTTTCTGCATTCTGCTTGACTTTGACATGGTTTACTATTATCTTGATTATGACTTTGTTGCCCCTCTGTGGAATTCTCTTTGTTTTGCTTGGATTTTATTGTTCAAACTTGATGGTTATTAATCCTTAATTATGCAATGATTTATTCCTTTTCTTTCCTGTAGCTAATATTGTTTTTTATAATGAGAAAGAGGGAGAGAAAAAGGGAAATATAAAGGGAAATATAAATACTTGTTTATAATTGTTAAATCACAAACAGGGAAAGAAATAA
This sequence comes from Clitoria ternatea, assembly GCA_037962975.1. Taxonomy (NCBI): domain Eukaryota; kingdom Viridiplantae; phylum Streptophyta; class Magnoliopsida; order Fabales; family Fabaceae; genus Clitoria; species Clitoria ternatea. The sequence goes on from CM075673.1 coordinate 49,258,173, forward strand.
GTATGATAAGAATAGTGTATGATTAGATGAATATTTATGCATATAACTTATCCTACTAAAAAACAAAGGGGGAGACTCACTCTATTCTACAATTTACAATTATAACAAGCGGTCTTCTCTCATTTACTCCATGATCATTATTTATTGATACTAACACCCCAAGAGATGTCCATTAGTTGTCATCATCAAAAAGGGGGAGAATGTATTTGCATGTTGTTAACAGATTTTGATAATGACAAATGCACATGAACTAGAAAGGCATCACAATATCAAAAACAAGTGCAAAGAAACAACAAGAACTCATAAAGAAAATATAGAATCCAATGACAAGATCAAGAAACTATGAAGGATATGCTTCCAAATGATCAAACACTCATAAGACCAATGCATGAAGATAAAGGAAAGGAACGATGAAGCTAAATGAATCAAGGAAGCATAAAAAAACATGAAAAATAGCAACAGCAATGCATGAATCGATTCATGAAAAGCATGAATCAATTTATAGGCCTGGAAGTCCCAAAAACACAAAACAGCAAAGCATGAATCGATTCACACGAGTTTAAAATTCAAAATTCCCAAAACAGAATGTTATAAATCAATTCGTAAACACATGAATCGATTCACATAGTGGGAAACATCACTAAAAAGACAGATTTAAGTGGGAAACAAGCACCCAAAACCCACTATACGTAGAGATAAGCTGGAACCATGATTTACAACGGCTAGGAGGATTTTGGGACAGCTTCAAGGCTCTATAAATTGCTCTCCAACTCAAGCACAAACACAATATGAGAGGCAATCATCCCTTACCTTCATTTATGCTTAGTGAGTCCATTCTTTTGTATACTCTGAAATTTTGAGCTTAGAACTTGTATATCCTCTCGTCTTGAGAGTTAGAATTTGTGTGAGCTTTCACTTGTACATCTACTCTATTGAGAGATTTATTTTCTTGTAAACACTACACCAAACACAAAGGTTTTCACTCTAGGTTGAGTGGTCACAAAGGATGGGATTCAACCTTTGGGTATTGAGAATTTGAGAGATTGGGTGGGTTACCCTTGTGCTAGTGAGGATTGAGTTCTTGAGTGTGGGACACTAGGAAGCTGCAATTGCTCATAGCTTGTATCTCTAAACTTCAATAGTGGAAATCCTTCAAGTGAGTTGCTTGAAGGCAAGACGTACATCGGGGTGGTGGAACTCATTAAATCGGTTTACAAGCTCTTCTCCCTTACTCGTTTACATTCATTCATTGCATCTGGTTGGTTATTGTTATTGATTGTGATTTCCCCTTTTAAACTTGCTTGAACTAATAGCTTTAAAGTGCTGCACACCAAGTGTTTGACAAATTGCTTTAGCAACATTTATTCCTTGTTTTGCATTGTTTCTTGCACTAAACTTACTTTGTCTTGCATAAACTATTAATTTGTGAGAAAGGAACTTAGTTCAAAAGCATTTCAATGAAAAGGTTTAAAACTCAATTCACCCCCCCATCTTGAGTATTGAGGCCACTTGAATAACAATATAGCTTTCGAGGTCTTCATAAAAGTCATAGACAATTTCATTACAGAAATTTTGAGACCGGGTTTGCATAAATCGAAGGTCATATGAAGGAGTTATGAATTTTTAAGCGAACCATGCATAGAATAGAGTGCCCAAATGATGGAATTATACCAATTGGCCGGACAAAAAAAGGTGTTCACAATGTTATTGGAAGTAGATAGGCAATAAAGTAAGTCCTTCACCTTCTCATATCTTCATATATGGGAGGGATCTTTGATTAGATCTAGGGTGATGGTTGTTAATTTTAGTTTATGGTGTGCCTTATCCAATGATTGATGTAAACGCAAAAAATTTATCCTATTTTCTAGTATTTAGATATCAATATCACTATTAGTATTTATTGGATTTAGGGCGCCACAATGTCCATTAAATAAGCAATTATTTGAATCAAATTAAAAAGGCTAATGTGATCTCTCTAATAAACCAAACAAAATATTTATAGTTTTTAAACTGATATCAACAAACTAAATAATATTTTATTTGAGTAAAATGCATAAAAAATATGAAAAATAAAACCCTTTGCAATCTTGGTGTATTTCTATTGTATTATATCATACATACTCAATCTGAAGCAAAACCCCATGAGATGGTAACATATTCAAACGCGTAACAATGAAGAAAGAGTTGAAATATTGTGAATTAAAGAGATGAACTGATTGGCGCGATCCATTTAACCTGATTGGCTTATGCTATTGATTAGTTCATCAGAAACACAAAATCTGTGGTTGAAATTTCAAACATCAAATGGTTGGAAATGAATAACGACTGAAACTTACTAAATGATTGTTCTTTGAGAGTGTCAGCACCAAAATCAGTGCAATTAACTTGATCGCATTGGGTTAGTTGATTCTTGTAGAGGGTGTTTGGTTTGCAGTTGGGAAAACGGAGTTGAGTTGAAGTAAAAAATTTAAAGGTTAACTTTACACCGTTAGAGACAATCAAAACTCCGTTGACCGATAGGATCAAAAAGTTCCCACCAATCAACAGAGATTTCTCTGTTCACTTTCTCCTACCAAACATGCTCGTAATTTAGACACCAAGTTTCATTGAATAGAACGTGCATTCATACTCACACTGATCTTTCCTATAACACCCTCTCAATTTTATATACAAGGTCTATTTTATTTTTAAATCTTGATATGAAGAGAATTTGAAAAAATTATTTAGAATGGTACATTTAAAAATTTAATAAATTTAATGTATTTACTTAAATTAATTAAACTGAAATCATATAATAAAATCTTATAAAAAAATTCAAGGAGTATCTAATAAAATTTTTTATTCAAACATGTTATTTCATTTATTTCTATTTAAGTACCCACTTAAAGTCTTAGCTTTTATTAATTGTTTACTTAAAATTTTAAAAGTATATTAATTTTCAATTTTAAAATTTTGATTATTAATTATTGTTATTCCAACAATATATTTATTGATATTATTTGAAGAGAATAATAAAAGAGAGAGAAAGATAAAATAGAAAATAATCAATTATTTCTAAAAATTAACAATATTAATTACATTTCTTATTATGTGTTTTCCTCTTCTCTTAATAGTTAAATAGAATATACCTCCCACTCCATTCCAAAGTAATCAATCATATATATTAACAATGTTGGTCAGAAATAGTTATTTGTATTAATATTATCAAATATTTAATTTAGTTTTTTAAAATATGTTTAATATTATTTATTACTAAAAAATTTATTTAATTTAAAAATATATGTACAAGAAAGATATGTTTAATATACAACTCAAAGATAATATTTACTTTTTGTGTAACATTTACCTACAAAGCAACTTTTTCTATATATTTACTTTTTGGAAACTTGTTTTTTGCTTCTTTAATTATTGTTTATATAATAAGTAAATATTAATTTGTGCATTTTTAGAATTTTTATTTGAATTATTCTTATCTACTTAAGTGAGAATGAACACGTGTAAATTAACAAATTTTGTCTTGGAACTTACAACGACCATTTATTATTAGTTAAGATTTAAATTGATATTAAAATATTAGATTATTGTCATTGTTTTTATATTTTTGTGTTAATCATATGTATTATTTTTTAGAAGCAATTATGTTCAAGGTTTGGTTACAACCAATATCCATCGTCCTTCTCATTAAATATGTTTAATAGGGGATCAAACCTAAGGTTTTTTTTCACAATATCAATATGATAGGTGAAAACCAAATGATTTATCATCAATTTTATATTTATATTTATTGTCATCATAATAATAACAACAATATACCAATTTATCAGTGTTATCAAACTCATACCATATCGGGTACGGTCAGGAAGTGGACTCTTAAAAATTTGAGTGAAAAATCAATGATCCGATCGAGTGCAAACGAACTGGACAAATTGCTCAAAATTCTAGAAAAAGAATGTTTTTGCTACAAAAAGGACCCAAATCCACACTGGCAAGGTAATTTGCATCCAAGAGTTAAAGTTAAGACTTTTCTTTTCCAAAAAAAAATAAGTTAAAGTTAAGAATACACCAACCTGTTATGAAATAAGTTAAATATTATAAGAGTATGGGAGAAAAAGATTAGAAGAGGAAAAGTTTAGAGCAAGGGAGATTAAGAGTGAAAGAAGTGTCATAGCTTGCCTTGCCTTGAAGTCTTTTTATAGGCAATTGTGAAGTACAATGGACATCCACCATTATATAAACTATTCATAATACTCCTCCTTGGATGTCCATATTTTAGAATATGTCTCGTTAAAACCTTACTAGAAAAAACCTAGTGAGATAAAAACCTATTGAAGGAAAAATAGTACAACATTCTTTACAAAGTAAATAAATAATTAAATGTACAAGTATTTAATTCTCCCTCTCATCAGAACATTTATGTAAGCGTCGAAGACCAATCTTCTGTACTAGTTACTCGAAGACTTTGGTTGGTAATGATGTTGTAAAGATATCTGCCAGATTTTCACATGATCGAACTTGCTAGACATTTATTTCACCATTCTTTATAAGATCATGAGTAAAGAAAAATTTTGGTAAAATATGCTTTGTCTTATCTCCTTTAATATAACTCTCCTTTAGCTGAGAAATACAAGCTGTATTATCTTCACATAAGATTGTTGGTGGTAATTTTCCAACATGCAAGCCTTAAGTTTCTTGAATATGTTGAATCATAGACCTCAACCAAACACATTTTCGGCTTGATTCATGTAATACTAGAATTTCAGCATGATTAGATAATGTTGTTGTGATCGTTTATTTTATGGATCTCCATGAAATTGTTGTACCACCACATATGAACAAATATCCTATTTGTGATCGACCATTATGAGGATCAGACAAATACCTCACATCAGCATAACCAATTAGGTTTGCCTTAGATACATATGGGAAAAATAAACCCATGTCCATTGTACCTCTAAAGTAACAAAATATGTACTTAATCCCATTCCAATGCCTTTTGTGGGTAAAGAACTATGTCTTGCTAACAAATTGATAGCAAATGATATATCAGGTCGTGTATGACTAGCAAGATACATTAGTGCACCAATTGCACTAAGATATGGTACTTCAGGACCAAGTAGTTCTTCATTTTTGTCTTTAGGTCGAAGAGAATCTTTGCTCACTTCAAGTGACCTTACAACCATTGCTCACTTCAAGTGATCTTACAACCATTAGACTACTCAATGGCTGTGATTTGTCCATATAGAACCACTTTAGCACCTTTTTTGTATAAGTCTTTTGGTGCATTAAAATTCCTTCCTTTAAATATTTTGGTCCAAGACAAAACTTTGTTTTTCCCAAGTCCTTCATTTCAAATTCGCTTTTCAAGCAATTTATAGCCTTTGAAAGTTCTTCAAGGGTTCCGATGATGTTTAAATCATCTACATAGATAGCAATTATAATGAACTCTTTCCTGAATCTTTTCATAAAAACGCATGGACAAATAGCGCCAATTTTATACCCTTCTTTCAACAAATATTCGCTGAGACAATTGTACCACATACGTCTAGATTTTTTTAGTCTATAAGAGATTTATTCAATTTGATTAAATAACTTTCTCGAGAATTTTTTTCTTGTATGCTTTAGGCAAACTAAATCTTTCAGGGAGTTTCATATAGATGTCACTTTCAAGTGAGCCATATAAATATGCTGCAACAATATCTATTAAGGCGTAAATTAAGTTTTTCACTAATCACTAAACTAATCAAGTATCAAAAAGTACTTGCATCCATCACTGGTGAATATGTTTCCTTGAAATCAATACCAGGTCTTTGTGAGAAACCTTGTGCAACAACTCTTGCTTTTTTTCACACAATTTCACCATTTTAATTTCTTTTTCTCGTAAAGAGCCATTTGTATCCAACTGGTTTTACACCTTCAGGTGTTTGGACTACAGGCCCAAAAACTTTCTGTTTTGCAAGTGAGTTTAACTCTTCTTGTATTACATCTTTTCACTTTGGCCAATCATTTCTTTGTGCACATTCCTTAACAGATTTTGGCTCATGATTCTTATCATCATTTATAATACAAGAGCTACTTTGAATGCAAAAATTTCATCAACATCGACTTCATGTCGATTCCATTGTATTCCATCCATGACATAATTTATAGAGATCTCTTTATTCTTATCAATTTCAGGTACCTTGGTATCTTCTAGATTTGAAACCTTGATTATGTCAGGAGTCTTTTTTGGAGTCGTAATATCCTCGATTCGACCATCTTCTTTATTTAATTTTTTTTTTGAGGATTTTTATCTTTAGAACCAACAGGTCTACCATGTTTTATTTTGGCTTCACACTCATTTGTAATTTTAGATTGTCCTGCAGGGATATCAATCTTTATTGAGGTATAAACAGCTGGTATATATGACTTAGTCACTCTTTTTAGATCAGCAAACACAATTGGCAATTGGTTTGCTAAATTTTACAAACTAATTATTTTTTGAACTTCTAGTTTAAATTGCTTTGTTTGAGGATCAAGATGAGATAGAGATATCTAATTCCAATTAATCCTTTTATCCAACTGTTTATTATCTCCCCCTAATGGTGGAAAAAAATATTCATCAAAACGATAATCAACAAAATGAGCTATAAATAAATCACCTGTTAAGGGTTCAAGATATTATTATGGATGGACTTTCATATGCAACATATATTCCTAACCTTCTTTGAGGTCCCATCTTATTGCGTTGTGGAAGGGAGATAGGAACATATACCCCCCCATCCAAAGATTCTTAGATGGGAATATTTGATTTTTTACCATGAACCAATTATAAAGGGGAATACTCATGATAATTTGTAGGCCTGATACGAATAAGTGCTGCTGCATGCAAGATTGCATATCCCCAAGTTGAAATTGGAAGTTTTGATCTCATTAACAATGGTCTTGCTATCAATTTCAAACGTTTAATCAATGATTCAGCAAGTCTATTTTGTGTATGAACATGTGTTATAGGATGTTTAACATCAATTCCAATGGACATACAATAATCATTAAAAGATTGAGATGTAAATTCACCAGCGTTATCAAGGCGTATTTTCTTAATTGGATAATCAAGAAAATGAGCTCTTAAACAAATTAATTGAGCTAGTAATCTCACAACATGTGACCATCTAGTTGATGTATCAATCAAAACCATAAAATATCTAAATGGTCCACATGAAGGGTGTATTGGTCCACAACTATCACCTTGTATACGCTCTAAAAATGTGAGTGATTCACTCCCAATTTTCATTGGTGATGGCCGCATAATTAATTTTCTTTGAGAACAAGCAACACATGAGAAATTTTTAGTTTGGAGAATTTGTCTACTGGACAAGCAATGACCATTTGAATTCTCAACTATTTTTCGCATCATTATTGTTCCAGGATGGCCTAACCGTTCATGCCAAATAACAAAGTTATTCATATTTGTAAACTTTTGGTTTACAATAACATTTGTTTCAACTGTACTAATATAGGTGTAGTACAAACTGGATAAAAATGAAGGCAATTTTTCCAATATAGGTTCCTGAAGAACTTATTCATAAACATCCCCGTAGGATGTATAAAATTAATAGTCAAATAACTCAGAGTTCTTAAGGAATTCTTAAAAATATTTATTGATAAATAAATAAATAAGTTTATACGGCACTAATTTTGTACCTGTGCTAATTGTTGGATTGTTTCATGTTATACTTCACCTAACGCACTTCACGTGTACCTACTTCATATTTTAATTACACTATTGCACTAAGTGTTTCACGTGTACATCCTATCAATTTGAATATTATAATATGTGAAGCCTGATTGTTTTTTTTAATTAATTGCACTAATTTTTCATAATTGGATTCTAATTCTGCTTCACGTTGGCACTAGACCACTAGATCACTAATATTTAAATGACATCTTATGAAAATTTTAAATTTTCATTATCAGATTATGTGAAATTTTATAAGTTACTCTATTTTTTATAAATATTACTCCTATAATTAAATAGAATAAAATATATAAATATTTATAATTAATGACTTATTATGACCATTGTTATTACCATCATTATTAGACAATTATAGTTAATATATTTATTGAAGTATTATCTAACTTATTATTTGTAATTTCTTACATAGAAATAACTATGTCAAATATTACCAACCTTGAGTTCATGACTCTTGACATATCTGGAAAAAATTATCTATCATGGACACTAGATGCTGAGATCCATTTAGATGCAAAAGGTCTTAGAGACACGACTAAAAATGGAAATAATGCATCTAGTCAAAACAAAGCTAAAGCCATGATATTTTTATGTCACCATATTCATAAGGGGTTAAAGAATGAGTATTTAACAGTTAAAGACCTCCTTATTTTATGGAATAATTTAAAAGAGAGATACAACCATCAAAAGGATATAATTCTTTCAAAAGCTCATTATGACTGGATGCATTTACACTTTTAAGATTTTAAATCAGTAAATGAATATAATTCTACGCTATTTAGAATTACTTCAAGATTGAAGTTATGTGGAGAAAACATCACTGAAAGTGATATGTTAGAGAAGACATTCTCCACTTTTCATGCACTTAATATGCTCCTGCAGTAGCAATATCGCCAAAAGAGTTTAACAAAATATTCTGAATTGATTACTTGTCTCATTGTGGCTGAACAAAATAATGAATTGCTCATGCAAAATCATGAGTCTTGTCCAACTGGAAATGCTCCATTCCCAGAAGTGAATGTAGCGACACATGATCATTATACTCATTCACGCTTCTGTACTAATTGAATTTATATATTATATAATTGTATATTGTTTTCCTCTAGATTTAGCTTACCTGCTTCATGCTTAGCTTAGCATTGGATTATTTTATATGTACCCACTACCTGTAGCTTCACGTTAATGCATATTATGCTTTCCTCCTTTATTTTATATTCATGTACCTGTTGGATTATTATAAATTAATATAATATATTTTATTATATAAAAGAGTTAATAAATGAATATATAACAATGAATTAATATTTGTTGATAGTTCCTGAAGAACCATAACAATCTAAGATATTAAATAAAAATAAAATCATACATTTTATATTATATATGATTTTCATGGACCTATACCCGTGCTAGTACGAATTTATAATTGATATAATATATTTATTATATAAAGAAGCTAATAAATAAAATACACATCAATAAGGAATCGAACCCAGGTTTATAACATGATAAGTTATCATTCTACCACTAGGCCACTAGTATTTGAATGATATTTTATGAAAATTTTTTAAATTTTCATTACCAGATTATTTATGTGAAATTTTATTTATACTTGTCGCTGAAAAAAATAATGAATTACTTATGCAAAATCATGAGTCTCATCCCACTAGTATTGCTCTATTCCTAGACGTAAATGTAGCAACATATGCTCATTATACTCATGGTCGTGGTTGTGGTCAAAATGATAACAAACTATCATTTCTATGGAAAAAATAAAAAACGCATGGAAAAAGGAAAAGATGTTCAAAGTAGCAAACAAACTGAAAATATTTGCTATCATTATGGTAGCCAAGGCCACTGGTCTCGAATTGGTCGTACACTAAAACATCTGATTGATCTATACCAAAAATCCCTTAAAAATAAAGGGAAAATAATAGAAACAAATTTACTAGTGTAGATGATGTTTTTACTCACTGTGATATTGATGATTTCTTTACTCTTCCTGAAGAAGACATTGACAACTCGGTTGGAGAGGAGAGTGCCCCTAAATAAATTATTTTATGTTTCATGTAATTTGTTTTGTTATGAATTTATGTTAAATATTTATTGCTGTTAAATATATTTTGATTCATGATTTATTATCTATTATTATTTAATGAAGAATGCATGCTCATGTGAATGATGAAAATATATGTCTCACACAACTTATACTATTCTCAAGAATGAGAAATATTTCTACCATATAGTAAAATAAAAAGCCAATGTTAATACTATATTTGATAGTATAAATATAATTGAAGGCTTCGGTAGAGCCAGTATTTTGTTACATGGAGGAACAAAATTACACACTGATAGTGCATTATATTCTACCAAGTCTCAAAGAAATTTGTTGAGTTTTAAGGATATATACAGAAATGGATACTATATTAAGACCACAAATAAAGGAAAGGATGAATATCTTTACATCACAAAGTTAATTTCTGATAAGAAATGTATATTGGAAAAATTACCTTCATTTTCCTTTGGTTTGTACCACACCTATATTAGTACAGTTGAAACAAATGTTATTGTAAACCAGAAGTTTACAAATAAGAATAACTTTGTTATTTGGCATGAACGGTTAGGCCATCCTGGAACAATAATGATGCCAAAAATAGTTGAGAATTCAAATGGTCATTGCTTGTCCAGTAGACAAATTTTGCAAACTAAGAATTTCTCATGTACTGTTTATTCTCAAGGAAAATTGATCATCTGACCATCACCAATGAAAATTGGGAGTGAATTGCTCACATTTTTAGAGCGTATACAAAGTCATATTTGTGTAACAATCCACCCTTCATATGGACCATTTAGACATTTTATAGTTTTAATTTATGCATCAACTAGATGGTCACATGTTTGCTTATTGTCAACTCACAACCAGGCGTTTGCGAGATTACTAGCTCAATTAATTCGTTTAAGAGCTCATTTTCCCGATTATCCAATTAAGAAAATACGCCTTGATAACGCTGGTGAATTCATATCTCAATCTTTTAATGATTACTGTATGTCCATTGGAATTGATGTTGAACATCCTGTAGCACATGTTCATACACAAAATGGACTTGCTGAATCATTAATTAAACGCTTGAAATTAATAGCAAGACCATTGTTAATAAGATCAAAACTCCCAATTTCAACTTAGGGACATGCAATCTTGCATGCAACAACACTTATTCGCATCAGGCCTATAAATTATTATGAGTATTCCCATTTATAATTGGTTCATGGTAAAGAACCAAATATTTCCCATCTAAGAATCTTTACAAGTGTGGTATATCTTCATATCTCCCTTCCACAATGCACTAAGATGGGACCTCAACGAAGATTAGGAATACATGTTGGATATGAAAGTCCATTCATAATAAAATATCTTGAACCCTTATCAGGTGATTTATTTACAGCTCGTTTCACTAATTATCATTTTGATGAATCTGTTTGTGATCAACCATTATGAGGATCAGACAAATACCCTACATCAGCATAACCAATTAAATTTTCCTTAGATACATAATGGAAAAATAAACCCATGTCCATTGTACCTCTAAGGTAGCGAAATATGTGCTTAATCTCATTCCAATGCCTTTTGTGGGAAAAGAACTATGTCTTGCTAACAAATTGACAACAAATGATATATCAGGTCGTGTATGACTAGCAAGATACATTAATGCACCAATTGCATTGAGATATGGTACTTCAGGACCAAGTAGTTCTTTATTTTTCTCTTGAGTCGAAAAAGATCTTTTCCTCTACCTTCTTTATTATTCTTCATTCTTAAAGGATGTATAAAATTAATGCTCTACAAGAACTTAAAAGAATTCTGGAAAAATTCTCCAAAATTATGATACAAATATATATATATAATATTATATATTTACCCATTTTAGCTTCACGTGTAAAGTTTGAGATTTGTTTTTGCTTTGCAATTATTGGTACCTAATATTTTAACTTTGCAATTTCATGCTTAATTTCCTTGTTGCCCTGTAGCTTCACGTGAAATGTTGCACTAACTTTACTACCTGCACTAATCCATTCACTTTATGCTCAATTACTACACTAAACTAATCTACTTCACTACTTGCTACTATTTTGTCTTATATGCAAGGCATGATTATTTTATTCCATTTCCATTCTAGCGTACACATTATTACCATTATTTTATTCAATTTCATGTCCTATTACTAATGCTTAAATTTAGGAGATATAGTCATGTAACTCCACCATATTATATTGTTACTATGCCTTCACGCGGAATGCTACTTGATTGTTGATCCGGTCTCAATACTGGTACCGAAGCAGGGATGTAATTTTGTTCGCCTTCATCATGATACTGGTGTGGCAGGTATACCACCGGGCTATGAACCCTATAGAGGGGCCCCTACACCAGCATGATCCAGTAGTTATCTCACACACCAGGAAGCTCCACGTCACCCGACAGGAAGTACAAGGTACAGCCGCAAGGGGAATTCATGGAAGACACGGCTCTCCCCACATCGCGCGTCAGAATCGTACATTGAGCAATGTACTATTTGTCCTCCTGGCCCCACCTGCTCATAACGATTCATTCTCCAAGCTCATCTATAAATAGTCGATTCTCACACTCATAAAAGGTTACATCTTACTCTGGATATACTGTTTCATTGCTTAAGTTCCTTTAGCCTGAATTCTCATTTTGGTGACTGACTTAAGCGTCGAAGAATCTTTGTAGGTGACACCACCTTTCACCCCCTTTAGCGCGGAAGCTTGGTGTACAGGATCTCCAAGATAACAAGACTGGATTCTCCCACTAAGAGTTCGTATTATAATACCGAATACCCACTGTACTGGTGTACAAACACTTCAATCCTTGACTTTTGAGGCTGCTCCCCACTCCAGATCTTTGACCCCGGATTAGACCAGTTCATTGGCATGCCCAGTAGGACCCGTTAAAGTTATTCCCACTTTCTGTAAAGGTTCAGTAGTTATCTATGGAGGGTAATGGACGCAAGTTTGTTGACGGTCGCGTGGAGGATTTGACTAACCAACACGTTAATAGGAGACTTCTCTTTGAGTCTCCTGGAGGCAACTTGAGGAGGGTGATACCTGTAGTAGTTTCAGACCTTCGTGATAAGGTCATAAAGCAGCTCAGGGAAGAGCTCGCAGAGTTAAGAAGGGAAAGAAGACATGCGGAAGAGAAGGTGGTGTCTCAGGCTAAGGAGACTCATTACACCACTGGAAGAGAGAAATCTGTGACTCTTCAGTATTCGAAGATCCCTAATATGAGGAGAGGGAGGAGACCCAAGACTCAAGTGATGTAGTTAGTGAAAGGAAGAAAGAGTCAATGGTAGCGACTCTTGGAGCGTATCGGCTCAACGTCCCCTTTTCTAGGAAACTCATGAGCATGCATATTCCCAGGCATTTACAGACAACTCAACCACTCTCCATTGGGAAATATAATGGAGAAACTGACCTGACTAAACACCTTGATGCTTACGTGTATGAGGCTATGTACTTGGGAGCTGATGAAGATATGATGTGCGGGATGTTCCCATGTACCTCAGTGGAGGAGGCCTTTAGCTGGTTCAAGGGTCTACCCTCAGGATCAATAAACTCCTGGGAGGAGATTGCAGTAGCTTTTGAGAATCACTTTGTCATTTCCAGTGATGTCCCTAGGACGTCTCACACCTTGGCCTAGATCAAGCAAGGGGAGAGCGAAACTCTTAAGGAGTTTCTAAAGAGGTTTTACAAGGAGGCAGCTATGGTGCCTAATCTCACAGAACCTACTCAGTTGCATATCGTCATTGAGGCCCTTCATCCCGGATCAGCCTTTGCCCTGTCTTTGGCAAAGATTCCTCCAACGACATTCGAAGAATTTCGGAGGAAGGCTTCAAAGTATGTGGGCATAGAGATGCATCTGGAGGCCATAGTGGCTCGGGTTAAACCACCAATTCCCTCACCCCAACCACGGAAGGATAAGGAGAGGGTGAGGCCGGATAGGCACTTCCATAGGGATGATTTCAGGGGCCCTCGACCCCAACAGTAGGAAAGGCGATGGCTTCTTTCAGCAACTACGCACCACTGAACGCTAAGCACTCCCAGATCTTAAGGGAGGTCGGATGGCCTACACTTACCGTGTATGGGATTAGGAGACCAACTCTATTGAAGAGGCCTGGGAATCCGCATAAGTATTGCGGTTTCCATGAGCAAGTTGGCCATTCCACTAACGAATGCAAGGCGTTGAAGAATACTGTGGAGACCCTTATTCGAGAGGGAAAGTTGATGCAATACCTCTTTAAGGAGAAGTCCTTAGATGAGCCAGAACGGATGGAGAAGCGAGGTCGTGACCATGATGATGAAGGCGATAATAGTCATGCTCTAGTCAAGCGATACACTGCTCTTGAGAAGCAGAAATGAGTTGTTATCAGCGAGGCTGCTTAGAAGGAGAGCCCCAACAGCAGAGGCAGGGCTGGCATGAGGTGATTGATATGATCACTGAAGGCTTTGCTGGGGACGAAGCTTCAATCACAGCCCAAAAAATCATCATCAAATGATTCTATCTGTCCAAGGGAAACCCAGGGATAACCGCCCTTTTAGAGACGGTGAGGTGGCACCGGTGGTGTCATTCTCAGTTGAAGATTTTGGCCCAACCATCCCTGGGGGCGATGGCGCTGTGGTCATAGTCGCTGTGATTACAAACAAGGACGTCAAGAGGATCCTTGTCGATCAGGGAAGTTCCTGTAATGTTATTTTCTATAACTATTTTAAAAGAATGGGTTTCAATGACTTAGATTTAAAACCTTATATGTAGGAGCTTATAGCTTTCAATAGAGCAAAACAACCCATCAAGAGATATCTTGACACCCTCGTGTCTTTCGAGGGCGAGCTCGGAGCAAGGACGATGAAGTCCAGAGTGCTAGTGATTGACGTAGAGTCACCTTACAATGGTATCATTGGCCGCGCTACGTTGAATGCTATGGAAGCAATTGTATCCACGCCACACCTTCTTATCAAGTTCATTGATAAGGACAACCAGGTGTCTTATCTCCGGGGTGATCAGGAAATGGCCAGGTATTGTTACAACCTGAGCTTAAATACCGTAAAGTTATAAGCGTTCAATAAAAAGAGGAAGTTGAACGATGGAGGAACGGTGTAACATCCCAAATTTTAAAATAGAGGATTAATTAAGGAAAATAAATACTGGCAAGTTGAATCTGAATTGTTTAATGTCCCAATAAATTGAAATTAATTAAATTAAGATTTTTGGGAATTGTTGATAATTTATGGAGATCGATTAAGCTGAATATGAGCCGGTTGAAATATGGGTGTCGGACCAAGTGTCTCTAGATGAGATGATATTTGTCAGGGTTGTAGAGAATAATATTAGGAATCCAAATATATATTCGGAATTATTTTAGGAGAAGTATTGAGCCCGAACTAAGAGCCTGTTGGTTATCAAACGAGAAAGTTTTAACGAATAGGATTAAAAATAAATAGAAACCCCAATTTTTCCCTTCCTATTCACGTGTGTTTGCTGAAGTAGATGGGCATATGCACTTCATCCTCCTCCTCTTCATCATCTTCTTCGTTTCCTCTTCTTCTTTCTAAGCCCTACCGTTGGGTGGTGAACTTTCCCTCTTATTTTCGTTTTCAAGGAACTAGGAAGGAGACCATTGAAGCTGAATCCTTCTTTCTCTTTTCCTCCATTTTCGTGTGGCCTACCTCTACTTTGTAACCCAATTCATTTTCGGTGTGAGGTAAGCTTCTCCCACCATTTTTGGATGGGTTTATGTTGATATTATGGGTATTATGATTTTGGGAGAAGATGTATGTGCATGGGTGTTTATTAGAGCATTTAATGCTCATGCCCTAGAATGGGTTATCTTAAATGCAAGTGTTTATGAGAGGATAATGGTTGTTGGAGCATTAATGATGATGGGAAGTGAAGGTTTATGATGTATTAATAAAGGTGGATGGGTTTTGGAGGAAACCCTAACCTAAGAGTTTGGGGAAAATAGTTAAAGTTAGTTTAAGAATGTGTTTTATGGAGAAATGTATGATATTAAAAGATATGAATGATGGTGGAAGGAGTTTGGTGAAGCTCGGGGGATAGGATTGTCTTGTAATCCTTGAATTTAATGATGGTGGCTTAATGGGAAGGAATTCCTGAATCCTAATAGAGAATAAAATGATATCCACAACATGTTTAACACATGTTGTGACATTATAAATATGATTGTGACTAAATAGAATTGAATTGATGATTTGAGTAGTTGATTGATTAAGGTTTTACATGAATGTGAATGTAGGACCTATTCCGAACGACGAGGCGGGACCATCTTATCAATCGGAATTCTTCTCTTGAGGTAGGAGAGGAGTCTAAATTCTAAATGCATGAATTTGAATGTTATTTGATTGTGGTATGTAGTATTATGCATGTTAGCCTTGCTTAAATGATGTGAGAAATGGTGATTTGTGGTGTGATGTAGTTAATATGTTTGGCAACATGCTTTTGTGCATTTAGAATATTCATGGTGTGTTATGTTAAGTTGTATTACCATGAATGTGATATGATTGTTGATGTTGTTTGTTGAGATTGAGAATAAAAAGAATGCCATCTAAAGATTGAAACTATTGTGAATAATCAATGTTAATAAAAGCTTGTGGTGATGTTGATAATGGTGTGATGATGTTGGATGATGAGTGGCATGTGTAGGATGCATAGAGTGAGAAATGCATATGATCTGCATTTGCATCCATGGCATACTGCATAGCCACCGTTGTGGAACATTAGGGGAGTTCCCTCGGCCGACCCAGTGGGAGGGTGGCTCGGTACACGAGCAAGTTGTATTTTTCCCCTGTGACTTAGCGTAAAGTCATGAAGCCGCCCATGTAGTGCTTCGGGCAGCTACATGTGGCCGACCCTTGTGGGGGTGGCTCTTGATGAGCAGGTGACCCCGGTGGTCTTTATGATCACAGCCGCCATGATTTGATATTTGGCCGGCCCGCAACACCATATGTTGATGTGTTGTGTACCGCGGTCATGGTGAAAATGGCCAGGTGTTGCAAGATGGGCGATGCGGTTTGGTACCAGTAAAACAATTGGTGAATGCATGCAATTTAAAGAATAAGTGTACACATTTTACTACTGCAGTAGGGGTGTGGTTAATAGACCTTACTTGAATCCCACAGTTGATGTTGAATTTCCCACAGTCAGATCTGCAATTGTTGAAACATTCCTTGTGCATATGCATTAGTTAAGAGCATTTGCATATAGAAGGAAGTATGCTAAAGTGGTGAGATATGATGATGATTGTGTGTGGTGGTAAAAGTATATTTAAGACAACATAAAAGATATGAATACCAGTTAGAGGTTGTGTGATAATTCAATGGTTGAATAATGTGATTATGTATATGCTTGTGTGCTTTGTGTGAAATTGTGTTGGTATATGGCATGATGAATATTATTGATGTGCAAAGCATACATGTGTGAAAGCCTAGATGCATAATCACTTGGTATTCATATTCATTCCTTTGGAATGTGGACTCACTCTCCCATGTTGTCAATTTTAGACTTGTGATGTAGGGCATTTATGGGAAGAGTAAGCATTTTGTAGTATACTTATGGCTGTGGAGGTAATTAGTGTATAGGGAGCGCTTTGGCTGGCGATATATGTAAACATATCTGTTTTGTGTAGCAGGAGATGTAATGAATGTGTATTTTGGAAGTTTACATGATAGATGATTTTGGAGGGTCATGGAGGAAAATGAGAAATTGTATGTGTATCTCATTTTCATTTGTGACCCAAGTATGTATGAAGGATTTGTTTATATTGGAATGTTTCTATATGCTGATGAATGAATGAAGAATTATATTTGACTGTCGATTTTATTAAGTTGAGAAGATGGAGAATTGAATCTTATGTGTTTGGAAAGTTGAATGGAATTTAAGAATATGATGGTGTATAATTAGTTGTAAATGATCCGAATGATGACTGATATGTAATGCATACTATTAGAATGGGTGAAGTTTAATTTTAGTGGGCTGTGTTGTATGAAATTCGAGTCCTGCATAATGTCTGATAATTTCGCTCAGGCGAGGTGGATTCTCGCCCGTGCGAGAGTCTCACCTGATTGGAAATTAGCTTCTGGGCAATTTTCGCTCAGGCGAAGGTGAATTTAGCTCAGGCGAAAATGTCCAGTATCAGTGTTTAGACACTGGAGGAAATTCACTCAAGCGAATGGAGTCTCGCCCGAGCGAGAGCGAAGGAATTAGCTACTGGTCTGATTTTGCTCAGGCGAATGGCCAGTTCGCCCAAGCGAGAGTGTTAGGAGAATCAGAGGATGGCTAATGGATGAAGTCTGCCCGCGCGAAGAGTCTAAGGAATGGCATTCGCCCAGGCGAGACCATTAGATGGAGAATGGGTGAGTTCATGAACGAATCCTACCTAAGTGAGGATTTTTGAAAATAAGCTAAGAGGTGGTGGAATTTTTGAGTGAATTCCGGGTGACTTAAGTCCGAGCAATGGTTTTCTGAGTGAGAAAGTGTACTTAACCCGAGTGAGAAGGCTCTTGAGTGTGATAATCTGGGCAGTGGAGTCCCAAAGGGGAATTTCTGAGTCCAGTGTACTTGTTCTGAGTTGTGTGTCCCGGTTTTGTATTCTCCGAGTGGGAGAACACCGATTGGTGTTACTCGGTGTGAGTTTGCCCAGGAATTCCCTAGAATAATTCCACTCGAGTAAGAAAGAGAGGAAGTCGGATTTGTAACAAAATACCGAGCGAAAGCTGAGCAGACAATGAGTCGGTCTTGGAATGAAATTCTGAGTGAATGACTAAACAGGGGTGAGTCGGTTTCTGAGAAGTTTTCCGACTAAAACACCGAGTGGGTGAAGTCTCGGACTTGGAGTGAATTTACCGAGTGGATGTTGTGTGAGGGAGGACTCGGTTTAGTCTGATCTTACCGAGTGAAGGGCTAAGTGAATCTGGGGTCGGTCAGCATGACTTGCTGAGGGGAAATCTATGTGCTTTGAGCTGGTCTCGAGAAGATTTTGCTGAGTGTGAACCCGTGTGCCTCGAGTCGGTCCTGGTGGAATTGTGCCGGGTGAAAACTAGTGAGAAGAGAGTCGGGTTTGGAGAGACTTTGCCGAGAGAAAATCTAAGTGTGGTGTAATCCTGATTGTATGAGTGAATATAGGCTTGACCCTGAGAGCTGTTTGTTAAGCGAGTAAGTCTCGCCCAGGCGAGTTCATACTAAATTAGAATCTGGAGGATTTTTGCCTAATGTTCGCTGGATCCGCCCAAGCGAGGCTTGGGGGTCTCGCTCAAGCGAGTCGGAGTCCGCTTGAGCGAGAGAGACTCTGATGGTCCTATTCACGTTATTCATTCAATTTCTCCTTCTCCTCCACATTGTGACCCTATTCCACGATACTGATGCGTACTTGGAGTATATGTTTGGGTTTATTATTCTCCCAGTGGTCGGTTTCTTAAAATAAAATCACATTCATTCATGTATTTAATTTTCCTTCCGCTGATTTAATTGAGGAACTTTTCTTAAAGTTAATCCTTTTAAATTTACCCTCTCATATCTTCATATATGAGGGTGGCTTACTATAGATCTAGGTATTTTCTAAAATGCGAAAAATTTACCCAGATTTTTAGGGTGTCACAACCTGGTATCAGAGCAGTTGCTGCTCTTGATACAGCTATGATTAAAGATGTACATGTGATTATTGACTGTGCAAGACTAATTTATGAATTACTTGACTGAATTATGATGGTTGACATTGAATTGAGATTGTTGTATGGAGTTGTTAAGTCCGGCCAAGAGTCCTTACACTATTTACCTCTATTTATGAACATGCTGTGATCATGTATTGAAAATGATGTGGTTATGTGATATGATACATGATAGACTTTTGATTGCTGAAATTCCTGAAATTATAAGTCGAAAAACTAATGTTTGGCCTAGTGTACTTATGTGTGAGCCATGTTTTGATGTATAGGCATAAGATATGGCTGGTAGACAAAATCGTGAGGCTGCTGCCATGGCAAACGCCTTGAACCGATTCACTGACTTCTTGGGAAGGCAAGGCCAGCTGAATGTGGGACAAGGTTCCCAAGGTCTTGACTTATTTCTTAAGAGGAATCCTTCAGAGTTTCATGGAGGATTTAAACCCGAAGATGCGTATGCATGGATAAATGACTTGGAAAGGATATATGCAAGCTTCGAATGTTCAGAAGCGTAAAAGGTGGAGTATGCGGTCTTTATGCTCTGCGATGAGGCTGAAGTGTGGTGGCGTCTTACTAGAGGATGCATGATGTTCCCTTGATTTGGGAAAATTTTAGGTTGGAATTTTTGAAGAAATATTTTTCGGACAGCTATAGGAGCAAAAAAGAGCTTGAGTTCATGGAGCTTAGGCAAGGAAGTATGACGGTGGAGGAGTATGCCTCTAAATTTGAAGCATTATGTGCATTTTATCCACCCTATCAACAGGAGGGCACTGAAGCTTCAAAATGTGTTAAATTTGAAAATGGACTGCGCCAAGAAATCAAGAAGGCGATTTGTCATCAAGAGATTAGGAGTTTTCCTACTCTTGTGGACAAGTGTAGAATTTTTGAAGAAAATGATGTTGCTCCAAGGAGTTACTCGGGGCATGATTACAAGCTGAAGGGCCAATCTTCTAGCTTCAAGAAGAAAGGCAATTTTAAAAATAATAGACAATTTGTACGTGGTTCTTCTTCTTTCTGAAGGGGACAAGGTGCTCCTAGAGGCGGTTATGGTGGTGGTAACCAAGGTCGCGGAAATGTCCAAGGCATAACTTGTTTGAAATATGGTGCCAACCATTTGGCACGTGATTGCCCTTATGATGACATTGTGTGCTTCCAATGCAACCAACCTGGGCATATTCGCCCAAATTGTCCAATGAATGCAAGAGGTACTAATGTTGATGCTCCTAACCGCATGAACTATGGTGCTAACTGTGGAGGTTTTGGTGGCCGTGGATGTGGAAATGGTGGTGGCCAAAATGATGGCCGAATGGTGGCCGTGGTGGCAATCACAACGGTGGAAGAAATGGTCGAGGTATCGGCCGTGGTGGAAGAAATGGAAACCAAAATGGTGGTGGTCAAGTACAAGCTGCGGGAAGAGTATTTGCAGTTACTGGTGAAGAAGTGGCTCAGGCTGAAGATCTTATCCGTGGTGAGTGTGAAATTCTTGGCACTCTGGTGCATATTATTTATGATTCTGGTGCTACGCACTCGTTTATTTCTGAAGATTGTGTGAGGCGCTTGCGAGTGCCTGTGTGCATGATGAAAGGTTCTATATTGGTGACTACACCGACCGGTGCTTGCTTAAGATCGGTAACCCGATGTGAGGACGTCGAGATGAACCTTGAGGGTAGGAAATTTGTTGTATCCCTCGTATGCTTGCCTATGAAGGATTTGGATATTATTCTAGGCATGGATTGGTTATCCGCTAACAAAGTCCTAGTGGATTGTCATAGCAAGACGGTGATCTTCCCGACTTTGAATGCTGAAAGTTTTGATGTACAAGGTATTTCCCAGCTTCTTATGATATTCTGCTTGGTTGATGGGAATGGTGTTTCCCAATCTGGTGGAATTCCTATTGTTTCGGAGTTTCCCGATGTGTTTCCGAAAGAAATTCCCGAATTACCTCCTCCACGAGAAGTGGAATTTTCTATTGATCTTATTCCGGGTGCGGAACCTGTTTTCCGAGCTCCTTATAGGATGTCTCCTATGGAGTTAGTTGAGTTGAAAAAGCAAGTGGAAGAATTACTTGAACGGGAATTTATTCGCCCAAGTGTGTCTCCTTGGGGTGCTCCTATGCTGTTAGTGAAGAAGAAAGATGGGAGTATGAGATTGTGCGTTGATTATCGCCAGCTCAACAAACTAACCATTAAAAATAAATATCCTCTTCCACGCATTGATGATCTATTGGATCAATTGAAGGGGGCAGTTGTGTTTTCAAAGATTGATTTGCGCTCCGGATATCACCAAATTCGGGTGAAGGCCAAAGATATTCCGAAAACTGCTTTCCGAACGCGGTATGGACATTATGAGTACGTGGCGATGCCATTTGGGGTGAGGAATGCCCCTGTGATTTTCATGAGCTACATGAATCGCATCTTCCATGAATATCTTGACCAATTCGTCGTAGTGTTTATTGATGATATTTTGGTGTATTCCAAGAGTCATGAAGAGCATGAAAGACATCTTCGTCTTGTGTTGACTATTCTACGAGAAAAGAAGTTGTATGCGAAGCTCTCTAAGTGTGAATTTTGGCTGTCTGAGGTCCAATTTCTTGGACATGTTATTTCGAATGATGGATTTCGAATGATGGAGTTGTTGTGGATAGATCTAAAGTTGAAGCTGTGATGGCTTGGGAAAGACCAACGTCGGTGACGGAGATAAGAAGTTTTCTTGGTCTTGCCGGTTACTACCGGAGGTTCATTGAAGGGTTTTCCCGATTGGCTTTACCACTAACGAAGTTGACTCGGAAGAATCACTCTTTTGTGTGGACCCGTGAATGTAAAGAGAGTTTCCAAGAGTTGAAGTTAAGGCTTACTACCGCACCGGTGTTAGCATTGCCCGATTTGACGGATGAATTTGTGGTATATTATGATGCGTCTAAGCTTGGTCTTGGATGTGTGTTAATGCAAGAGGAACGTGTGATAGCCTATGTGTCGAGGCAGTTGCGACCGCATGAGGTTAATTATCCCACACATGATCTTGAACTGGCGGCAGTGGTGTTTGCATTGAAGTTGTGGCGACACTACTTGTATGGCTCCAAGTTTGTGGTCTTTAGTGATCATAAGAGCCTTAAGTACTTGTTTGACCAGAAGGAATTAAATATGCGCCAAAGACGGTGGATGGAGTTCCTAAAAGACTATGAGATTGAAGTATCACCCCGGTAAGGCGAATGTAGTTGCTGATGCATTGAGCCGAAAGTCATTGCATGTTTCCATGATGATGGCAAAGGAGATGGAGTTGATTGAATAATTTAGAGATTTGAATGTGGGCGTGGAGACTTACACTTCCAAGAAAATGGTGTTGGAAATGTTGAAAGTTGCAAATGAATTTCTTGAATATGTGAAGGCGCAACAACCCAATGATGAGTATTTGATTGAGATGAAGAAAACCTAAGAGAAAGGGAAGAATTTGTTCATAGAAGAAGGTCAAGATGGCATTTGGCGTGTGAAGGGCCGAATTTATGTTCCCTTAAGTGATGATGTGAGGAAACGTATACTTGAGGAAGCCCATAAAAGCATATTGAGTATTCACCCTGGTTCCACCAAGATGTATCAAGATTTGAAGAAGAATTTCTGGTGGCCCGGTATGAAGCGTGATGTGGCAAATTTTGTAGCATTTTGCCTTGTTTATCAAAAGGCGAAGGTTGAGCATCAGAGACCAGCAGGATATTTGAGACCATTGGAGATTCCAGTTTGGAAATGGGATAGCATAGCTATGGATTTTGTTTCTGGACTACCCAGAACTCGTGCTGGAAACGATGCTATATGGGTGATTGTTGACCGGTTGACAAAATGTGCTCACTTTTTGCCCATTAATATGAAGAGTTCCTTGGAGAAATTGGCACAAATATATATCAAGGAGATTGTTAGGCTGCATGGTGTGCCATCCAACATCATATCCGACCATGATCCTCGGTTTACTTCTCAGTTTTGGGGACGTTTGCATGATGAGTTAGGTTCTAAGTTGAAGCTTAGTTCCGCTTATCACCCTCAAACCGATGGGCAATCAGAGAGAACTATACAAAGCCTGGAGGATTTGTTGAGAGCTTGTGTCCTTGAACACGGTGGATGTTGGGAGAGATTCCTACCATTGATCGAATTTACATACAATAACAGCTTCCATTCCAGTATTGGCATGGCACCTTATGAGGCATTGTATGGAAGGAAGTGTAGAACTCCCTTGTGTTGGCTTGAAGTTGGTGAAAATTTGGCCTTAGGGCCGGAGATTATTCAAGAAACTACGGAGAAAATTAAGAAGATACAAGAGAATATGAAGATTGCTCAGGATAGACAGAAGAGCTATTATGACAAGAGGCATAAACCACTTGAGTTCCAAGTGGGTGATCATGTATTCCTGAAGGTCTCGCGTGATAAGGGAATTGGAAGGGCGCTGAAGAATGGGAAGTTGAGCCCTAGGTTTGTTGGACCTTACGAGGTGTTGGAGAGGATTGGTGAGGTTGCTTATCGGATAGCACTCCCTCCGCATCTTGCTAATCTACACAACGTGTTCCATGTGTCGCAGTTGAGAAAATATGTTTATTATCCTCTACACGTGATTCCTGTGGATGAGATTCAGGTGCGTAAGGATCTATCTATTCCTCCTGTTTCCATTCGCATTGTCGGACATTCCGTGAAGAAATTACGGAACAAGTTGGTACCTTTGGTGGAGGTCGCTTGGAAACATGGAAATACTGAAACGTTCACATGGGAACGCCAAGACGACATCAGAGAACGGTATCCCGATGCGTTTGAATCGGTAAGTTAAATTTCGAGGACGAAATTTTCTTTTTGGAGGGGTGGATTGTAACATCCCGAATTTTAAAATAGAGGATTAATTAAGGAAACTAAATACTGGCAAGTTGACTCCGAATTGTTTAATGTCCCAATAAATTGAAATTAATTAAATTAAGATTTTTGGGAATTGTTGATAATTTATGGAGATCGATTAAGCTGAATATGAGCCGGTTGAAATATGGGTGTCGAACCAAATGTCTCGGAATAAGATGATATTGGTCAGGGCTGTAGAGAATAATATTGGGAATCCGAATATATATTCGGAATCATTTTAGGTGAAGTATTGAGCCCGAACTAAGAGCCTGTTGGTTATAAAACGAGGAAGTTTTAATGAATGGAATTAAAAATAAATAAAAACCCCAATTTCCCTTCCTATTCACGTGTGTTTGCTGAAGTAGATGGGCATATGCACTTCATCCTCCTCCTCTTCATCATCTTCTTCGTTTCCTCTTCTTCTTTCTAAGCCCTAGCGTTGGGTGGTGAACTTTCCCTCTCATTTTCGTTTTCAAGGAACTAGGAAGGAGACCATTGAAGCTGAATCCTTCTTTCTCTTTTCCTCCATTTTCGTGTGGCCTACCTCTACTTTGTAACCCAATTCGTTTTGGGTGTGAGGTAAGCTTCTCCCACCATTTTTGGATGGGTTTATGTTGATATTATGGGTATTATGATTTTTGGAGAAGATGTATGTGCATGGGTGTTTATTAGAGCATTTAATGCTCATGCCCTAGAATGGGTTATCTTAAATACAAGTGTTTATGAGAGGATAATGGTTGTTGGAGCATTAATGATGATGGGAAGTGAAGGTTTATGATGTATTAATGAAGGTGGATGGGTTTTGGAGGAAACCCTAACCTAAGAGTTTAACACATGTTGTGACATTATAAATATGATTATGACTAAATAGAATTGAATTGATGATTTGAGTAGTTGATTGATTAAGGTTTTACATGAATGTGAATGTAGGACCTATTCCGAACGACGAGGCGGGACCATCTTATCAATCGGAATTCTTCTCTTGAGGTAGGAGAGGAGTCTAAATTCTAAATGCATGAATTTGAATGTTATTTGATTGTGGTATGTAGTATTATGCATGTTAGCCTTGCTTAAATGATGTGAGAAATGGTGATTTATGGTGTGATGTAGTTAATATGTTTGGCAACATGCTTTTGTGCATTTAGAATATTCATGGTGTGTTATGTTAAGTTGTATTACCATGAATGTGATATGATTGTTGATGTTGTTTGTTGAGATTGAGAATAAAAAGAATGCCACCTAAAGATTGAAACTATTGTGAATAATCAATGTTAATAAAAGCTTGTGGTGATGTTGATAATGGTGTGATGATGTTGGATGATGAGTGGCATGTGTAGGATGCATAGAGTGAGAAATGCATATGATCTGCATTTGCATCCATGGCATACTGCATAGCCACCGTTGTGGAACATTAGGGGAGTTCCCTCGGCCGACCCAGTGGGAGGGTGGCTCGGTACACGAGCAAGTTGTATTTTTCCCCTGTGACTTAGCGTAAAGTCACGAAGCCGCCCATGTAGTGCTTCGGGGAGCTGCATGTGGCCGACCCTTGTGGGGGTGGCTCTTGATGAGCAGGTGACCCCGGTGGTATTTATGATCACAGCCGCCATGATTTGATATCTGGCTAGCCCGCAACACCATATGTTGATGTGTTGTGTACCGCGGTCATGGTGACAATGGCCAGGTGTTGCAAGATGGGCGATGCGGTTTGGTACCAGTAAAACAATTGGTGAATGCATGCAATTTAAAGAATAAGTGTACACATTTTACTACTGCAGTAGGGGTGTGGTTAATAGACCTTACTTGAATCCCACAGTTGATGTTGAATTTCCCACAGTCAGATCTGCAATTGTTGAAACATTCCTTGTGCATATGCATTAGTTAAGAGCATTTGCATATAGAAGGAAGTATGCCAAAGTGGTGAGATGTGATGATGATTGTGTGTGGTGGTAAAAGTATATTTAAGACAACATAAAAGATATGAATACCAGTTAAAGGTTGTGTGATAATTCAATGGTTGAATAATGTGATTATGTATATGCTTGTGTGCTTTGTGTGAAATTGTGTTGGTATATGGCATGATGAATATTATTGATGTGCAAAGTATACATGTGTGAAAGCCTAGATGCATAATCACTTGGTATTCATATTCATTCCTTTGGAATGTGGACTCACTCTCCCATGTTGTCAATTTTAGACTTGTGATGTAGGGCATTCATGGGAAGAGTAAGCATTTTGCAGTATACTTATGGCTGTGGAGGTAATTAGTGTATAGGGAGCGCTTTGGCTGGCGATATATGTAAACATATCTGTTTTGTGTAGCAGGAGATGTAATGAATGTGTATTTTGGAAGTTTACATGATAGATGATTTTGGAGGGTCATGGAGGAAAATGAGAAATTGTATGTGTATCTCATTTTCATTTGTGACCCAAGTATGTATGAAGGATTTGTTTATATTGGAATGTTTCTATATGCTGATGAATGAATGAAGAATTATATTTGACTGTCGATTTTATTAAGTTGAGAAGATGGAGAATTGAATCTTATGTGTTTGGAAAGTTGAATGGAATTTAAGAATATGATGGTGTATAATTAGTTGTAAATGATCCGAATGATGGCTGATATGTAATGCATACTCTTAGAATGGGTGAAGTTTAATTTTAGTGGGCTGTGTTGTATGAAATTCTAGTCCTGCATGATGTCTGATAATTTCTCTCAGGCGAGGTGGATTCTCGCCCGAGCGACAGTCTCACCTGATTGGAAATTAGCTTCTGGGCAATTTTCGCTCAGGCGAAGGTGAATTTCGCTCAGGTGAAAATGTCCAGTATCAGTGTTTAGACACTGGAGGAAATTCGCTCAGGCGAATGGCCAGTTCGCCCAAGTGAGAGTGTTAGGAGAATCAGAGGATGGCTACTGGATGAAGTCCACCCGCGCGAAGAGTCTAAGGAATGGCATTCGCCCAGGCGAGACCATTAGATGGAGAATGGGTGAGTTCATGAACGAATCCTGCCTAAGTGAGGATTTTTGAAAATAAGCTAAGAGGTGGTGGAATTTCCGAGTGAATTCCGAGTGACTTAAGTCCGAGCCATGGTTTTCCGAGTGAGAAAGTGTACTTAACCCGAGTGAGAAGGCTCTTGAGTGTGATAATCTGGGCAGTGGAGTCTCGAAGGGGAATTTCTGAGTCCAGTGTACTTGTTCTGAGTGGTGTGTCCCGGTTTTGTATTCTCCGAGTGGGAGAACACCGATTGGTGTTACTCGGTGTAAGTTTGCCCAGGAATTCCCTAGAATAATTCCACTCGAGTGAGAAAGAGAGGAAGTTGGATTTGTAACAAAATACCGAGTGAAAGCCGAGCAGACAATGAGTCGGTCTTGGAATAAAATTCTGAGTGAATGACTAAACAGGGGTGAGTCGGTTTCTGAGAAGTTTTCCGAATGAAACACCGAGTGGGTGAAGTCTCGGACTTGGAGTGAATTTACCGAGTGGATGTTGTGTGAGGGAGGACTCGGTTTAGTCTGATCTTACCGAGTGAAGGGCTAAGTGAATCTGGGGTCGGTCAGCATGACTTGCTGAGGGGAAATCTATGTGCTTTGAGCTGGTCTCGAGAAGATTTTGCTAAGTGTGAACCCGTGTGCCTCGAGTCGGTCCTGGTGGAATTGTGCCGGGTGAAAACTAGTGAGAAGAGAGTCGGGTTTGGAGAGACTTTGCCGAGAGAAAATCTAAGTGTGATGTAATCCTGATTGTATGAGTGAATATAGGCTTGACCCTGAGAGCTGTTCGCTTAAGCGAGTAAGTCTCGCCCAGGCGAGTTCTTACTAAATTAGAATCTGGAGGATTTTCGCTGGATCCGCCCAAGCGAGGCTTGGGGGTCTCGCTCAAGCGAGTCGGAGTCCGCTTGAGCGAGAGAGACTCTGATGGTCCTATTCGCGTTATTCATTCAATTTCTCCTTCTTCTCCACATTGTGACCCTATTCCACGATATTGATGCGTACTTGGAGTATATGTTTGGGTTTATTATTCTCCCAGTGGTCGGTTTCTTAAAATAAAATCACATTCATTCATGTATTTAATTTTCCTTCCGCTGATTTAATTGAGGAACTTTTCTTAAAGTTAATCCTTTTAAATTTACCCTCTCATATCTTCATATATGAGGGTGGCTTACTATAGATCCAGGTATTTTCTAAAACGCAAAAAATTTACCCAGATTTTTGGGGTGTCACAAACGGCGGCGGGATCGGTTAGCCTGATTGACCTTGATCCCAGGGCGGAGTTGAAGATTGATCCTTATAACTCTTCCAAGCCCACACCAGAAGGAGGTTCCAGAGACGTTATGTTAGGAGATTCCCCAAAAAAGATCACGTATATCAACGACAAGTTAGAAACTGTGATGGAATAGCATCTACTTACGCTTTTTCATGAGTTTTAGGATTTGTTCACATGGACTGCTGCGGATATACCAGGGATGGACCCCAATTTCTGTTTTCATAAGTTATCTGTCTATCCTGAGATGAGACCAGTGGCTCAAAAGAAGAGAAGGCTGGGCCTCGAAAAATAGAGAGCAGATTGTGAGCAAACAGAAGAATTCTTGAACTCCGGATTCATTAGGGAAGTCAGATACTCCTCTTGGCTCTCTAATGTGGTGATGGTACAAAAGGCCAACGGTAAATGGAGAATGTGCATAGATTATGTAGATTTGAACCGTTGTTGCCCCAAGGATCCTTATCCCCTCCCCAACATTGATCGAATGGTGGATGATTCTTCTGGTTACCAGTACCTGTTCTTCATGGACGCTTATTCGGGGTACAACCAGATTCTGATGTGGGAGGAAGATCAAAAGAAGATGGCATTCGTCAATGATCGTGGTGTTTTTTGCTACATCATTATGCCTTTCGGTTTGAAGAACGCCGGTGCCACTTACCAGCGTATGATCAATAAGGTGTTCGAGGGCATGCACACAAAATTAGTGGAAGCGTACATTGATGATATTATTGCCAAGACCCCGGCTGGGGGTGATCATGTGGAAGATTTGTGCCAGGTGTTTACGCGCTTGAGGCAATACAATATGAGGCTGAACCCATTGAAGTGCACCTTCGCTGTGCCTGCACGAAAATTTCTAGGTTTCATGCTAACTCAGCGCGGTATCAAGGTGAATCTGGGCAAGTGTCAGGCAATTCTGGACATGCAGAGTCCAAAGAACTTAAGGGAGGTCCAATCACTGAATGGAAAGGTAGCTGCCTTGGCATGATTTATGCCTAAGATGGCGCATAGGTCTCTTCCTCTTTACAAGATCCTGAAGAAGTCCAAGAAGTTTAAATGGGGACAGGAGCAGGAGCAAGCTTTCCAGGAGCTTAAGGAGGTGTTGTCTAGTCCTCCTATTTTGGTAAAACCTGACCCCGGAGAGATGCTTATCCTTTACCTAGCCATATCGGATGAAGCCCTAGAAGTGGCGTTGGTCAAGGAGACCCTGAAAGGATAGAGACCTATGTATTTCACCAGTAAGACACTGCAGTGAGCAGAGGGCTGGTACTAGAAGATTGAAAAAGCCGCCCTCACTATTGTTTGGGCCTCCCGTCACCTCAGGCCATACTTTCATGCATACCCCATGATGGTGAGAACGGATCTCCCGCTCCGCTTTGTTCTAAGCAAGCCAGACCTCGCTGGGAGAATGATCAAGTGGTCCATCGAACAGTCAGAGTTTGATGTTTTGTACGAGCCTCGGGGTGCCATCAAAGCCCAGGTGTTAGCTGATTTTGTGGTGGAAATGACTGGGTAAACCCCACTGTACCACGAAACCATTGGACGGTTTACGTGGATGGTTCTTCTAATAGCAAGGGACGTGGCGCCGGTGTCGTGGTGGAAAGTGATGTGTGCACTTGGAAATATCACTGCATTTCAATTTCATGACATCTAATAATCAGGCTGAATATAAAGCTTGCCTTGCCGGACTCAGAGCAGCAATTGATATCGGATTTTTCGAAGTAACCCTCTACAGTGATTCGCAGTTGGTGATCGTACAGATTTAGGGTGCGAATCAAGTCTGCGAGCCCCAGCTTCAACTATATTTAAACTGCGTGAATGAATTGAAGGGAAGATTCTCTATGTTGGAATTTAAACATGTACCTAGAGAGGAAAACACTAGGGCGGACATTCTATCGAGACTTGCAAGCACAAAGCAGCCTGGG
Source organism: Clitoria ternatea (assembly GCA_037962975.1). Taxonomy (NCBI): domain Eukaryota; kingdom Viridiplantae; phylum Streptophyta; class Magnoliopsida; order Fabales; family Fabaceae; genus Clitoria; species Clitoria ternatea. The sequence goes on from CM075673.1 coordinate 49,288,690, forward strand.
AACACAACATCCGTGGTACAGAGTTCATTAGCATGCCCAGTATCCTGATGATCCTGTCGCTGAACGCAATCTTATATTATGCCTTTGATGAGAATTCAGGGGTAGTTCCTTACATACGATATTTTGTAGATGGGCAGCTGCCCACTGATGAGATTTGTTTTGGCTTTGCAATTATTGGTACCTAATATTTTAACTTTGCAATTTCATGCTTAATTTCCTTGCTGCCTTGTCGCTTCATGTGGAATGCTCCACTAACTTTACTACCTGCACTAATCCATTCACTTTATGCTCAATTGCTGCACTAAACTAATCTACTTCATAACTTGCTATTATTTTGTCTTATATGCAAGGCATGATTATTTTATTCCATTTCCATTCTAGCGTACACATTATTACCATTATTTTATTCAATTTTATGTCCTATTACTAATGCTTAAATTTAGGAGATATAATCATGTAACTCCACCATATTATATTGCTACTGTGCCTTTACGCGGAATGCTACTTGATTGTTGATCCGGTCTCAATACCGGTACCGAAGCAGGGATGTAATTTTGTGCCTTCATCATGATACCGGTGTGGCAAGTATACCACCGGGCTATGAACCCCATAGAGGGGGCCCTACACCAGCATGACCCAGTAGTTATCTCACACACCAGGAAGCTCCACGTCACCCGACAAGAAGTACAAGGTACAACTGGAAGGGGAATTCACGGAAGACGGGGCTCTCCTTGCGTCGCGTGAGACACCCTAAAAATAGGGGTAAATTTTTCACGATTTTAGTGTAATAAATTCATGATAGTTACAATTGGTGAGGCTGTTTATTTATTTATTTATTTATTCATTTCCCCGGACCTATCAGAGATCTGTCTCATATGTGAAGATATGAGAAGGTAAGTCAAGAGGAGCAACCAGGAATAAATGCTCCAATTAAAAACAGCGGAAGAATTTCAGAAAAAGTTACTGCTATGTGATTAAAATTAAAGAGGTCGATCATTACAAAAATTAGTAAGTCAGATTTTATAACCAAAGCATTCGTGAAGTAATTTAAAATCGGGGTTTAATGAAAAGAAAAGAGAAAACAATTCGATCACAGTATTTGGGGAAACAGGGGTCCCCCTCGCTCAAGCGAAATCCTTACTCGCTTGAGCGAGTGCCACACAATGCACATGGGCGAAGCAGAAGAGAGCTGAGCGAAAAGAGGAAAGAAGCATCAGGGGAGCTGCGCTCAAGCGAAATCCGACTCGCTTGAGCGAGACAGACAAGCGAAAATGAGCCATACATAAAAGCTCTCATTCATTCATCAGAGTGTAAGGAAGGTTTCATTTTAAATTCATATCATATACGTTCATAGGGTCATAAGCGAAAATGAGCCATACACAAAAGCTCTCATTTTTCTTCATGACCCTTAAAATTTCCATTACCTATATGCAAATGTTCATCATTCATACAATTGTCTTGACAATTCAAGTCTAATCAGCATAGACAAAATATCAACACCTTATAACTATTAACACAACTACAAAATCATGTATTGCTGGCCAAGGCATTCTTTACCAAAAAGAGGCTTCCTTCACACTTCTCCTCCATAAAACAGCTCCAAGGCAAGTCCTACAACACAGGAGCTAAAAAGATATACCACAGGGAGAGTGAGTATACTTTCTCAATGATGAAAATCCAACATTTAAGGCAATATATGCATGAATGCAATACAAACGTCTCCTCCTCAAGAGGAGTTCATCCAATATTAAATCATTCAACCATCAATTTTTATTCAAGTACAATTATCCATTAAATTTCTCAGAATCAAATCAACCAAGTTCACAATCATAGTTATTAATTTTAAACCAAAACGAAAATGGAAGTCAAGAGGGAGGATGAGGATAACGAAAATAAAGAGGAGAAAGGGAGAAGCTTCAAGCCACAATGTCCTCCTTCAACTTGGAGAAAACGAAAATGGGAGAGATGAATAATAAGAAGAAGAAGAAGAAGAAGAAGAAGAAGAAGAAGAAGAAGAAGAAGAAGAAGAAGAAGAAGAAGAAGAAGAAGAAGAAGAAGAAGAAGAAGAAGAAGAAGAAGAAGAAGAAGAAGAAGAAGAAGAAGAAGAAGAAGAAGAAGAAGAAGAAAGTTACAGGAAAAATGAGAGGGAAGAGTGAGGTTTATGTTTTATTTTTCATTCCCATTATTTTAACTCTTCCATTTTTCATTAAATAGGCTCTCAGTTCGGGCTCGATACATATTCTAAAAATTATTCCGAATACATATTCGGATTCCCAATAACATTATCTACAACCCTGACCAACGGCATCTCAATCGGAGATACTTGGTCTGACACCCATATTTTATCCGGGTCAGTTTTTAACTTATCCGGTCATAATATCTCACCACAGTCTCAGAGAATCTTAATTAAATTATTTTTAGTATTTTGGAACATAATTTAGTCCACATTTAATTATTCAATATTTATTTTCTTAATTTAACTTCCTACTTTAAAAATTCAGGGTGTTACATCGCGCATCAGAATCGTACACTGAGTAGTGTACTATTTTTCCCCCTGGCCCTACCTGTTTGTAACGATTCATTCTCTAAGCTCATCTATAAATAGTCAATTCTCACACTCATAAAAGGTTACGTTGTTCTTTCTTTGGATATACTGTTTCATTGCTTAAGTTCCCTTAGTCTGAATTCTCATTCTGGTGATTGGCTTGAGCATTGGAGAATCTTCACAGGCGACACCACCTTTCACCCCCCTTTAGCGCGGAAGCTTGGTGTGCAAGATCTCCAGGACAACAAGACCGGATTCTCCCACTGAGAGTTCAAATTATAATACCGGACACCCACTGTACCGGTGTACAAACACTTCAATCCTTGACTTTTGAGGCTGGTCCCCACTCCGGATCTTTGACCCCAGATTAGACCAGTTCATTGGCACGCCCAGTGGGACCCATTAAAGTTATTCCCACTTTCTGCAGAGGTTCAGTAGTCATCTATAGAGGGTAATGGACACGAGTTTGTTGAGGGTTGCGTGGAGGATTTGACTAACTAACACGTTAATAGGAGACTTCTCTTTGAGTCTCCTGGAGGCAACTCGAGGAGGGTGATACCTGCAGTAGTTTCAGACCCTCGTGATGAGGTCATAAAGCAGCTCAGGGAAGAGCTCGCAAAGTTAAGAAGGGAAAGGAGACAGGCGGAAGAGATGGTGGTGTCTCAGGCTGAGGAGACTTATCACACCAGTGGAAGAGAGAAATTTGTGACTCTCCAGTATTCGAAGATCCCTACATATGAAGAGAGGGAGCAAACCGAAGACTCAGGTGATGGAGTTAGTGGAAGGAAGAAGGAGTCAATGGTAGCGACTCCCGGAGCGTATCGGCTCAACGTCCCCTTTTCAAGGAGACTCATGAGTGTGCCTATTCCCAAGCATTTGCAGACAACTCAACCACTCTCTATTGGGAAATATAATGGAGAAACTGACCCCACTCTTCATTCTAGCGTACACATTATTACCATTATTTTATTCAATTTCATGTCCTATTACTAATGCTTAAATTTAGGAGATATAATCATGTAACTTCACCATATTATATTGCTACTGTGCCTTCACGTGGAATGCTACTTGATTGCAATTTATTATTATTAAATGATTAAGTTTATAATGGTATTTATAATTAATATATTTTATTATATAAAGAAATTAATAAATAAGATCTACCACTAGATCACTAGTACTTAATAATATTTTATGAAAAATTTTAAATTTTCACCATTAGATCATTTATGTGATATTTTATTTTAATTTATAACCAATATTATTCTTATAATTAAATAAAAATATATATACATATAATTATTTATAATCATTATTAACTTGTTACTAATGATAATTATAGTTAATATATTTATTGAACTATAATCTGACTTATTTATAATTTCTTATATAGAGATACATATGGAAAATATTACCAACCTTGAGTTTGTGGCCCTTAATATTACTGGCAAGAACTATCTATCGTGGACATTGGATGCTGAAATCTATTTAGATGCAAAAGGTCTCGGAGACACCATTAAAGATGGAGATAATACATCTAGTCAAAACAAGGCTAAAGTCATGATCTTTTTACGCCACCATATCCATGAAGGATAATAAAATGAATACTTAACAGTTAAAGACCCTCTTGTTCTGTGGAATAATTTAAAAGAGAGATACGACCATCAAAAGGATGTAATTCTTCCAAAAGCCTGATATGAATGGATGCATTTGCGCTTTCAAGATTTTAAATCCGTAAATGAATATAATTCTACGCTATTTAGAATTACTTCAAGATTGAAGTTATGTGGAGAGAACGTCACTGAAAGTGACATGCTAGAAAAAACATTCTCCACTTTTCATGCATCCAATATGCTCCTGCAGTAGCAATATCGCCAAAAGGGTTTTACAAAATATTCTGAATTGATTACTTATCTCCTTATGGTTGAACAAAATAATGAATTGCTCATGCAAAATCATGAGTCTCGTCCAACTGGAACTGCTCCATTCCCAGAAGTGAATGTAGTGACACATGATCATTATACTCATGGTCGTGGTCGTGTCCGTAGTCATGGTCGTGGACGAGGTAATGCTCGGGGACATGGCATTGGTCGTAGTCGTGGATATGGTTATGGTTATGGTCGTGGTCATGGTTGAAATGATAACAAATCATCATTTGTATGGAAAAATAAAGATCGTATGGAAAAGGAAAAAGATGTTCAGAGTAGCGAACAAACTAAAAATATTTGCTATCGTTGTGGTAGCCAAGGTCACTGGTCTCAGGTTTGTCGCACACCAAAACATTTGATTGATCTATACCAAAAATCCCTTAAGAATAAAGGGAAAACAATAGAAACAAACTATACTGGTATGGATGATGTTTATACTTCCTTTGATGTTGATGATTTTCTCATTCTTCCTGAAGAAGACATTGACCACTCGGTTGGAGAGGGGAGTTCCCCTAAATAAATTATTTTGTATTTCATATAATTTGTTTTGTTATGAATTTAGTCTTTATCAACGAAATTTTATGTTACATATTTATTATTGTTAATTATATTTTTCACTCATGATTTTTTTATTTAATGAAGAATGAATGCTCATGTGAATGACGAAGATATATGTCTCGCAGGCAGTACTATTCTTAAGAATGAGAAATATTTCTACCATATAGTAAAATAAGAAGCCAATGTTAATACTATATCTGGTAGTATAAATATAATTGAAGGCTCCGGTAGAGCCAGTATTTTGTTACCAGGAGGAACAAAATTGCACATTGAAAGTGCATTATATTCTATGAAGTCTTAAAGAAATTTATTGAGTTGTAAGGATATCCGTAGAAATGGATACCATATTGAGACTACAAATGAAAGAAAGGATGAATATTTTTACATCACAAAGTTAATTTCTGATAAGAAATGTATATTAGAAAAATTACCTTCATTTTCCTTCGGTTTGTACTATACTTATATTAGTACAGTTGAAACAAATGTTATTGTAAACTAGAAGTTTACAAATAAGAATGACTTTGTTATTTGGCATGAACGACTAGGCCATCCTGAAACAATAATGATGAGAAAAATAGTTGAGAATTTAAATGGTCATTGCTTGTCCAGCAGACAAATTCTCCAAACTAATAATTTCTCATGTGCTGCTTGTTCTCAAGGGAAATTAATTACTCGGCCATCACCAATGAAAATTGGGAGTGAATCACTCACATTTTTAAAGCGTATACAAGGTGATATTTGTGGACCAATACACCCTTCATGTGGACCATTTAGATATTTTATGGTTTTAATTGATGCATCAACTAGATGGTCATATGTTTGCTTATTGTCAACTCGTAACCAGGCGTTTGTGAGATTACTAGCTCAATTAATTTATTTAAGAGATCAATTCCCTGATTATCCAATTAAGAAAATACGCTTTGATAACGCTGGTGAATTCACATCTCAATCTTTTAATGATTATTGTATGTCCGTTGGAATTGATGTTGAACATATTGTAGCACATGTTCATACATAAAATGGACTTGCTAAATCATTGATTAAAGGTTTAAAATTGATAGTAGGACCTTTGTTAATGAGAGCAAAACTCCCAATTTCAACTTGGGGACATGCAATCTTGCATGCAACAGCACTTATTCACATTAGGCCTACAAGTTATCATGAGTATTCCCCTTTACAATTGGTTAATGGTAAAGAACCAAATACTTCCCATCTAAGAATCTTTGGAAGTGCGGTATATGTTCCTATTTCTCCTCCACAACGCATTAAGATGGGACCTCAAAGAAGGTTGGGAATATATGTTGGATATAAAAGTCCATCTATAATAAAATATCTTGAACCTTTAACAGGTGATTTATTTACAGCTCCCACCATTAAGGGGAGAAAATAAACAGTTGGATAAAAGGATAAGTTGGAATGAGGTATCTCTATCACATCTTGATTCTCGAATAAAGCAATTTGAACTAGAAGTTTAGAAAATAATTAGTTTGTAAAATTTAGCAAACAAATTGCCGAATGCATTTACTGATCCAAAAAGAGTGACTAAGTCACATATACCAGCTGTTAATACCCCAATAAAGATTGATATCCCTGCAGGACAATCTAAAATTGCAAATGAGTCTGAAGCCAAAATAAAACGTGGCAGACCTGTTGGTTCTAAAGATAAAAATCCTCGAAAAAAAAGTAAATAAAGAAGATGGTTGAATCGAGGATACAAAGACTCCAGTAGAGTCTCTTGACATAATCAAGGTTTCAAATTCAGAAGAAACCAAGGTACCTGAAATTGATAATGAACTGGTTTGAACCGGGGTCTACGATTCGGTGTGGGAACCAGCCACAAAAATGTTTGTTTTATAATATTTATACACCGGTACAGTGGGTATCCGATATTATAATCCGACCTCTCAGTGGGAGAAGCCGGTCTTGTTGTCCTGGAGATCCTTCACACCAGAGTTTCACGTTGATAAGGGGGGGAAAAGTGGTGTCACCTGTGAAGATTCTCCGGCGCTTAAGTTAGAAGGATATACTGGAACTCAATGAACACTTAAGCAATGCAATAGTAAAACTGGGAGTAAGAACAACGTAACCTTGCATGTGTTGGGGAATATGCTATTTATAGTTGAGCGTGGAAAATGAATCGTTGGGCGTAAATGGGCCCATCAGTTCTGATGTCATGTGCAAAGTATCAATCAGAATGGCTCAGTATTCAGAGCGTGATAGTAGGTAGGTCAATGATCAATGTACGATCCTGACACAGAGATGAGGATAATTCGCCTTTTTCGTATATTACGCCTGTAATCGTACTTACTCCTTTCAGTGAATGATATAGATACATTCCGCTGTGTAGGGTATCTATACTGATAAGTTGTAACTCCTCTTATCTTATCATGGCACTTAGGCAAATGGTTATACGTAATGGAGAAACGAGAGCGGATGAAGTATCCGGTGTCTTTGACGCAACTTTGGATCGCCGGTGTAGGAAGGATTCTAATGTCATACCTTTACATTACGGATATTACCCTGTGATACCGGTTAACCCTCTAGAATGGTCAAGATGACGTCACAACTTAAGGGCCAGTATCTAGTCCGGATCATTTGTCCCCTAGCTTGTGTGAGGGACTGTTAAGTCGCTCATATAAACTACACAGTCTTTGAGAAGTCTAGATGCTGGAAAGGTACACGTGTCTGCTATATGCTGGTGCACTACAGGTAAAGTATCCGCTCTCATAATGCCCTCATAACGGATTTGGACAAAGATTTGCAACGAGGGAAATCCCAAGAGTTTTTGGAAATCGCAACTCTTGGTATTTGAGTGGTTGCAGGGGTGCATTTAATGCGTCTAAATCATTTGGACAATAAATGCTTTTTAACACGTGAATCATCATTGCCCCAAATGGATAACCGTCGCTATGACTATTTTGGGCCAGAAATTTGAATTTATTCTGGACCATTTCATCGAGTCTTTTCATGAATCGTCGCCGTTTCGCGCCTTTGTGGTTCGAAACGACAGTGTCGTTTCACCTGATAACATCGTGTTTTACTTCAAACGACGCGTCTTATGCCCGAAGGTTGGGCCTCTTCGTTACCTATAAAAGGACAACTTAGCGATTTCGAAAAGTCACATTCGCCTTCAACCTTAGTGAAACTCTGCTAAAATTTTGGAATAGATTGTTGCTGGTATTTTGTGAAGTTCTCCCCTCTTCCATCCTTAACTTCCTTCTCGTGTTGGTTATTGGGGATTCGAAAACGAGTATCCTACCAGCCTGCTGATGGGTCACATCCTCCACGTGACCATCAACAAAATTACATCCATCTCCTTCCATGTTGAACTACTAAACTTCTGTGAAAAGCGGGAATAACTCTATCGAGTCCCACTGAGCGTGCCAATGAACGGGTCTGAACCGGGGTCTACGATCCGGTGTGGGAACCAGCCACAAAAATGTATGTTTTATAATATTTATACACCGGTACAGTGGGTATCCGATATTATAATCTGACCTCTCAGTGGGAGAAGCCGGTCTTGTTATCCTGGAGATCCTTCACACCAGAGTTTCACGTTGATAAGGGGGGGAAAAGTGGTGTCACCTGTGAAGATTCTCCGACGCTCAAGTTAGAAGGATATACTGGAACTCAATGAACACTTAAGTAATGCAATAGTAAAAATGGGAGTAAGAACAACGTAACCTTGCATGTGTTGGAGATATGCTATTTATTGTTAAACGTAGAAAATGAATCGTTGGGCGCAAGTGGGCCCATCAGTTCTGATGTCGTGTGCAAAGTATCAATCAGAATGGCTTAGTATTCAAAGCGTGACAGTGGGTAGGTCAATGATCAATGTACGATCCTGACACAGAGATGGGGATAATTCACCTTTTCTGTATATTACGCCTGTAATCGTAGTTACTCCTTTGAATGAATGATATAGATACATTCCGCTGTGTAGGGTATCTATACTGATAAGTTGTAACTCCTCTTATCTTATCGTGGCACTGAGGCAAACGGTTATACATAACGGAGAAACGAAAGCGGATGAAGTATCCGGTGTCTTTGACGTAACTTCGGATCGCCGGTGTAGGAAGGATTCTAATGTCATAGCTTTACAGTACGGATATTACCTTGTGATACCGGTTAACCCTCTAGAATGGTCAAGATGACGTCACAACTTAAGGGCCGGTATCCAGTCCAGATCAGATAAGAATAAAGAGATCTCTATAAATTATGTCATGGATGGAATACAATGGAATCGACATGAAGTCGATGTTGATGAAATTTTTGCATTCAAAGTAGTTCAGGATATTATAAATGATGATAAGAATCATGAGCCAAAATCTGTTAAGGAATGTGCACAAAGAAATGATTGATCATAATGGAAAGATGCAATGCAAGAAGAGTTAAACTCACTTGCAAAACGGAAAGTTTTTAGGCCTGTAGTCCAAACACTTGAAGGTGTAAAACCAGTTGGATACAAATGGGTCTTTACGAGAAAACGAAATGAAAATGGTGAAATTATACGATATAAAGCAAGACTTGTTGGACAAGGTTTCTCACAAAGACCTGATATTGATTTTGAAGAAACATATTCACCAGTGATGGATGCAACTACTTTTCGATATTTGATTAGTTTGGCAATCCGAGAAAAACTTGATTTACGCCTTATGGATATTGTTTCGGCATATTTATATGTCTCACTTGAAAATGACATCTATATGAAACTCCCTGAAGGATTTAATTTGCCTGAAGTATACAAGACAAATTCTCAAGAAAATTATTCAATTAAATTGAATAAATCTCTTTACGAACTAAAGCAATCTGGACGCATGTGGTACAACTTTCTTAATGAATATTTGTTGAAAGAAGGATATAAAAATGACCCGATTTGTCCATGTGTTTTTATGAAAAGATTCGGGAAAGAGTTTGTTATAATTGCTATATATGTAGATGATTTAAACATCATCGGAACTCCTGAAGAGCTATCAATGGCTGTAAATTGCATGAAAAGGGAATTTAAGATTAAAGACTTGGGAAAAACAAAGTTTTGTCTTGCATTACAATTAGAATATTTAAAGGGAGGAATTTTAATGCACCAAAAGACTTATACAGAAAAGGTGCTAAAGCGGTTTTATATGGACAAGTCATACCCATTGAGCAGTCCAATGGTTGTAAGGTCACTTGAAGTGAGCAAAGATCTTTTTCGACCTCAAGAGAAAAATGAAGAACTACTTGGTCCTGAAGTACCATATCTGAGTGCAATTGGTGCACTAATGTATCTTGCTATTCATACACGACCTGATATATCATTTGCGAAGATTAGAAGAGGAAAAGTTTAGAGCAAGGGAGATTAAGAGTGAAAGAGGTATCATAGCTTGCCTTGCCTTAGAGTCTTTTTATAGGCAATTATGAAGTACAATGGACATCCACCATTATATAAAATATTCATAATACAACCAACTTTGTTTGATGATATAATTGTACAGCTTTGTTTATTCCATACAATTTTTTGCTTAAATTTCACTTTTTAAGTTACAGCTATAAATAAGAATTTTTAAAACAAATGAGAAGTTATTTGATATTTTTTAAGAAATTAATAAAAAATACTTTAAAATTAAAGGTTGTTTAGTTAAAAAAGTAGAAGTTTCAATTTATTTAAAAATTAACTTAAGAATTAATTCTATTAATTATTTTATAATCTAAGAAGAATTTCACAGTTGTGATGAAAAAAATATTACTCTTTGTGAATTTGATCAAAGAGTACAAAATAATAACTAAAGACAAACTTTTAATTTTTTTTAAAAGATCAAATTCTCAATAAAATCTTCTTTATACTAATAAACATAATAATTACAATAAAAGTATGATATAATTAGCTGAGCATAATAATTATCGTGATTATCATTAATTTTCATCATTGATGATTCTTAATTCATTGTCTTGTACTTTTTTACTCTTTGTAATCTTATGTTCATCACTGTGAGGAAGATATTTGAAATTTGTAATTGATTATTTGTCTAATACTTATTATCAAAGACATTTAAGAGTAATAATTTGTTCTTGATTATAATTAGGAAATTTTTCATAGATTAAGAGATAAATACAAATTTAATCCATGTTCAAAATAAATCACCATTTTATTCCTCATTAGTTTTATATTTTTTAGACTTTTAATCTTATTTTTATACTGGTTTATTCATTTGAGATGTTTGAGAAAGGGAGTGTGAAAAATGATATTTCAGTGCTAACAAATAAAAAAACAAAGCATGTGGGAAAATAAAAAGAAAATATGTGTCAAAAGAAATTATATAAAAAAAGAAGGTAGAAGGTAAAATACCATTATCTTAGATTAAAAAACTCCTTACTAAAAAATAAACTTTTTTAATAAATACTTTATGGTTTGGCATTTTCTTAAAAGGAGTATAGTAGCTAATTCTAAATAGATTTTATTTTCCATTTGAATGATTTAAAATAGTTATAAAACATGGGTCAACTTGTCCATCTGATTAAGAATCGATGATTTCATGGGTCAAGTATATTATCAGACTAATTATGCATACAAATATTTAAAAAATTACCCATGACCATGATGGATACTAAGTTGTAGGACTGATTACCAGTATGAATACTACAATCTCCACCTACAAAAATTATCAAGATAGCGTATGAACGGATTCTGAATTGTTACGGAAATTCACGCACAAAAAATTACAGGACTTGGTGCGGTTATGAATACTATAATATCCACCAAATCTTGTCCTACACCCTTTTGTTTTACTTTATATATTTTTTTATAAATTAAGTAATTTATTATCTACGTTGATAAGTCTAATTTATTTTATTTATCATTTGTTATTTTGTTAAATAATTTACTTATGCATTATAATAATGATACGAAATAGTAAATTTATTTATCTAAAACACAGGTAATGTGTCCAAGTAATGATACTCCTAAAGAACATGAGAATTATCCATATTAAAATTGCTACTTGCACGAATGAGTTTGGTACAGGTAAGTTTTGAATATGTATTATAATACTCTAACAAACTGACACGTGTAAAATCTGTTAATAAACTAATTTGTCAAATATCCGTATGCAATACTAAAATAAAGAGTAAAATATACACTGTTACGTTTATTTAAAGTCATGGTTCCATATGGGTGACGTGACATTATTGAGTGACACGTGTCGTAATTTGATTGGTGACATGTGTCATAAACTAATAGGCCGAATGATTAACTTGAAAATTAAAAACATTTTGACCTCCATAAGAGGTAAACTTAACACCTTTAAATGACAAAGGAAGATGTTTTAGGCCAAAGTATACTATTGTAACAAGATGATGATTATTTATTTATAAAACATACACTTAACTTAATTATATGTTAAAAAATGTATTATTAAATATATTATTGATGATCCGGTTTAGACACCAGCCCCTGGATGTAAAGGTAATTTGACTAAATCTTACATCTGGAACCGATATATCGTGGTGACTGGTGTGAGTTATTCTCTCAACGCCGGCATCTCACGTAACGGGGCGGTTTAACACTAGTATCCATGGTCTTATGAAAGGTCCTTAAGACTGACCCCGTTGCAAGTTACTCACTAAACACCGGAGGTTCAAAGTTGACCTGTGACCTAGCGTATTGAACAAGTTGCCTGCAAAATGACTAATGGGTAGGTAGAGCCGCTACGAAATGTCACCATCACAAGTCAGCTTTACTATAGAATAGTAGAGTAAGTACTGACACTGTAGCATCCCAAAATTTATATAAATGATTAATTAAGAGGAATAATTAGTAAATAATTACATACGAGTTACCTAATGTCCTAAAATTTAGAAATAATTAAATTGAGAATTATTATGATTATTCATAATTTATTGTGGCTTAAAGTGCTGAAAATAATACCCCAATTAAAATATGGGTGTCAGGGGATGTTAAGAATGTTAATGTGAATTAGAATATACCTTCATAAAAATTTTAAATAAGTATTGAGCTCAAGCGGAGATCCTGTTGGTTGTAAAATGGAGAAATTATAATGAGGGGCCAAAACATAAAAACTAAAATCCTTTCTCTTCTCTTATTTCACGTTTACTTCTTTCCCCTTGGCAATTTTTGTCACTTTCTTTCTCCCTCACACAAACCTCTTCATTTCACTTCTTCTCCATCGAACACCTCAAATTTGTGAACCTCATTGCATACCCATCCATTTTCGCACCTCTCCTCTACTCTAGAAGGTGTTTTTGGTTCTTGGAAGCTCTCCTCTTCTTCATTTTCGTGGGAGCATTTAGGACTTTTATTTCTTAGAGCTTGAGGTAAGTTCCTTCATTCTTTTGATGTTATGAGCCCTAGGTTATGATTTTATTTTATGGGAGAGTGTTAAATGCAAGTGGGTTATTGATGGAAGTCATTAATGATGTAAAACCCTAAGGTGGGGTGCATTTAATGCAAGTTTTATGAGGATGTTAAGGGATACATGAAAATGGCATTGAATGTGATGGGTGATGATGGATATAAATGATGGTTGTTGGGTTTTGATGAAATCCTAACCCTATGATTTAGGGGGGAAATGTGAAATATGAGTGGAAGAGTATTTATTAATGTAGAGAGATGTTATTTATGATGAGTGATAGCCATTGATGATGGTAGATGGTTAATAATGATGATTGATGGCCATTAATGAGGGAACCCGTTAGTGGGTATAGCTTTAAAATGCATAATAATAAATATGAGAACCAAACCTAAAACATCCAGAATTAATAAAAACAAGCCCGGAAACCCAAGAAATTTTTTCACGATTCAATCCAGAATTGGAACAAGAGTTTAAAGATACTTAAATTGATTACCAAAATGTGGTAGATACGCTTATACATTGATACATAATCATGCAATGGCTATATGGGACCCAACACATAGCAAAACATATAAATTTTTAAAGAATCAGGGGCATGAATCGATTCAAGGCTGGCATGAATCGATTCATGTGTGGAAATTGTCAAAAACAGGTGCAACAGGGTGGATGAATCGATTCACCCTCCCCTGGGAATCGATTCACGCGTTAAATTTTTCATAAATCAGGCCCTTGAATCGATTCATCCACATGGTGAATCGATTCATGCATGAAAATTTTATGGAACAGTTGGAAAACAGCACAATGAATCGATTCATGAAACAGAGGAATCGATTCACAGAGCACAATGAATTGATTCAAGAAATAGGGGAATCGATTCACACCTGCTGTATATCAGTTTATTGACAGCAACTCAGGAAATGTCAAATTTTTCAACTTCTAGCTACCTTATCTTTTTCATATCAAATCCAATGACTACCAAACTTTGACACTAGCTAAAATACATTATTTGTGACACATAGCCACTGGCCGCACTCAAAAGTTCTTAAAAACGAGAGACTTATGCGTATAATTGCGCTTGACTCATTTTGAGGCATTTGATGCAACTTAGGGGTCATTTCTCAATGGAATTGGCCCATTCCAATTTCTACAAGTCATAAATCATGCATAGATGCTATTAAAACTGTCCTATGCCATTCATACCTCATAAATTTCTATTTGACCATCTCAATTGCCCAATTATGCATGAAAACCATATAACAATCATTCATTCATTGTTCTAACACATAACTACTGTCATTCTTCATACATTTCCTGGGCATTTTGTACACCAACATTGTGTCATATACATGTCCAAAATTCCTGGCTATATTGAACCTCATATGTATATGGTGGGACCATCCATGGTCTCCACACTCAAGCATCATCAACAAAACATCATTATTCATCTCAACATCAAGTGTATGCTCAAAATGGATCTAGGCTTCTAGTTGAAGCCGTCAGTTACCTGTCCACTAAGCATTTATATATATATATATATATATATATATATATATATATATATACAATCATCAAAATAGGTATACACAGGAGCCGGCCAAGGCTACTACAAAACTACTATATGCAATATATACAAGGTATATACAATGCTCCACACTTGATCTGAATGACCTTTCACCGATTACCGTCACGTCCTAAGTCCACTGTAATATATCCACAAATAGGGGTGAGCATTATACATGTTAAATGAAAGTTATTGAACTAAATCAAATATCCAATTCTCTATCATACAATGAGATATCACAATCAAACAATAACATATACTGCCATTCAACATTGTTCACTCGTATCACATATTCTTATCATGATTCACATAGTTTTCATAATTAAGTTATTTACATTATTACATCATAATGATATATCATCATATTATTCTCAATGACATACATATGTACATATACAATTCTCATTCAATTGGATCTAATTATTTATTATTAAATTTTATGTTGCAACACTGGCTTTCAGCCATATATTCAGCTTTCAGCTAATTTGGCCATTTTACTGGTACCAAATCGTTTGCCCTCTCACGTAACATAATCACTCTCAGCGACAACGGCAGTGTTTCGGGCAGCCCCGAGTCCCACTCAATAGGCTTGCCCTGAGTCCCACTCGAGGTCTTTTATGGAATCCTCGAAACCATATAACATAGAAATCTCATTTCATGTTAAATCATCACACAATGCATCTCATGCTATAGGTGACATTAGACAATTCATTCAAGTGCATCTCATGCAATATTTCTATATCCTCAACAAGTATCTCATGCAATGTTTCACATCATCAATTCAAGTATCCTACTACATCTCATGCATAGGTACTATCCAATCAAACCATTACATCTCATGTAATATATATCATAAAACAATACTAATTATAATTTGCATCTCATGCATTCTATCTTAATTTTATGGACAGTAAACAACATAATCATCATAGTTCACAGAACACATCATTCACAACTCCACATATTAATATACCTTGAACCCATCCATAAACCATACATTTAAAATGTAAAAGCCCCCTACCTGGTATAGAGAATTCCAGAAGCTCCTCAAGCTATCAAACACTCACTAAACGCTAATCGTAAGCTCCGATCTCAATTTCTCAAAATCAAACAACTTCCTAAAATTCACAATAATTGATTTTAATACCACAATCAATATAAACATTGCTTGCCAAGTTAGGAATCATTAAATTATGACCATTTCGGTAAGATATAACTCACCAAACCAAGTCGTCGACTTTAGAACTCGCCTCCGATCAAGCTTCAAGCTCCGAATCACTCCGAAACTCTTTGAAACTACCTTATTCCATTGAAACAGCAATTATTAAGCTTTAATCTTATGGAAATAGTAATCTAGAAGCCATAGTTTTCAATTTTTAACTTACCTATACTTAGAGGATTTGAACCCTAAGGATTCTCAAGTTGCTCCACTTCAAACCAACTTCATAATTGCTCTAAAATTCAAGAATTGCAAGAATTAGAAGATGGGGTTTAGGAATTTCACAAGCTAAGAGTTGGGTTCCATTGATTGCCTCAAATTTTCAACCAATTGAGACTTTTCCCCTTGCTCCAAAGCTGTCACGTGAGATGAGAAGAAAAGAGAGGTGAAGAAAGTAAACCCTTGCTTTTAATTTAAAGAAATTAAGAAAAGATTGAAGGAGAAGAAGGATGGTGGTGTCGAATGGAAAAGAAGAAGAAAAATATGTGAATCCTCCCTCTGTTGCATGCGTAAAACATAAAGGAAAAAGAGAAGGTAAATTGTCAATTTAAGTAACTAAGGGCATATAGGTAATTTTGCATTTGTTTTAATTAATCAGCCATTTTAATTTAATTTCCCTTTAATCTTACTTTGCCAAATAAATCCTAATTTTGGATGTTACAATTCTCCCCACCATCAAAGAATTTCAACCCCGAAATTCAAACATATTCATACCTCAATGAAATAACTGGGGATATTGTTGCCTCATAGCATCCTCACGCTCCCAAGTATATGTAGTGCATCGATTCTGTTGCCATGCCACCTTGACCAACTATACATCCTTACTTCTCAAGCATTTCACAGATCTATCCATAATACCAGTGGGCTCAGCTATAATGGTCAGGTTCTCCCTGATCTCAACAGCATTGTTAGGCATCTCATGTGTAGAATCTGGTAAATACTTTCTCAACTGAGAAACGTGAAACACACTATGCAGATTTGACAAATGAGGAGGCAATGCTATCTGATAGGCCACAAGACCAACCCTCTTCAACACTTCATAGGGTCCAATATACCTCAGGTTTAATTTTCAGCTTTTCAATGCTCGTCCAATACCCTTATTAGGAGAAGCTTTCAGGAACACTCTATCACCAACCTGAAATTCTAGTGGTTTCGTCCGCTTATCATGATAACTTTTCTAACGATCTTGGGATGCCTTCATTTTCTCTCTGATCATCTGTATCTGCTCAAAAGTTTGTTACACAATCTTAGGCCCCAACATCAAACTCTCACTGGTCTCTAACCAAGAAAGAGGTGTTTGACATTTCCTTCCATATAAAGCCTCATATGGAGTCATACCGGTGTTGTTGTGGTAGCTATTATTATAAGTAAATTCAATCAATGGGAGATACTACTCCCAGCCACCACCATGCTCTAGCATATAGGACCTCAACAAATCCTCTAAACTCTGAATGGTACGCTCAAACTGTCCATCTGTCTAGGGATGATAGGCCAAACTCAATCGGAGCTTCGAACCTAACTCCTAGTGCAAGCTCCCCCAAAATCAGGAAGTGAACCTCGGATCTCTATCTGACACAATCGAAGATGGAACACCATGCAGTCGAACGATCTCACTGATATACAACTGTGCTACTCTTTGCAAGGGATATCTTATACTAATAGGCAAGAAATATGCAGACTATGTCAATCTATCCACGATAACCCAGATAGCGTCATGACCACTGCGAGTCCTGGGTAATCCCATCACAAAATCCATGGCAATAGCATCCCATTTCTATACAGGAACCTCAAGAGGCTGTAAACCACCAGATGGTTTTTGATGTTCAATCTTTGCCTTTTGGCAAATAATACAATGAGATACATAATCAACCACATCTCTTTTCAATCCAGGCCACTAGAAATGCAATTTCAGGGCATGGTACATCTTTGAAGTACCCAGATGGATACTCATCATACTTTTGTGAGCTTCATTAAGTACCATCTTTCTCAAATCACCAGAATCAGGAACATAAACTTGGCCTTTCACTCATTAAATACCATCAGAACCTTTTGTTAAGAACAGGTCCTTACCACCAGCCTGAGTCTCTTTCAACTCAGCTAAATAGTCATCAGTCAACTGTTAAGTATACACTAGCTTTAAAAACTCATTGGCTATCTTTAGAGTGTCAAGAACCACCTCTTCAGGCGAAGAAACATCCATGTTCAGACTCATGTCTCTGAATTGCTTGAGTAACTCCATGTCTTTAACCACCATAACTACCATAACTACTATATGAATGGATTTACGGCTTAAAGCATCAGCTACCACATTCGCCTTTCCTAGATGGTATTTCAAATCAAAATCATAATCTTTTAGAAACTCAATCCACCTCTTTTGCCTCATATTCAGTTCCTTCTGATCAAATAGATACTTTAGATTTTATGATCACTATACACCTCAAATTTGGAACCATAAAGGTAATGTCTCCAAATTTTCAGTGCAAAGACCACAACTGCAAGTTCTAGATCATGCATAGGATAGTTCTGTTCATGTGGTCATAACTGTCGCGAGACATAAGATATTACCTTGCCATTTTGCATCAATACACACCCAAGGCCTAGCCTGGATGCATCACAGTATACCACAAAGCTTTCCTGCAAATTAGGCAATGCCAATACAGGAGTAGAAGTCAATCTAGCCTTTAGTTCTTGAAAACTCTTCTCACACTTAGGAGACCGTACAAAGGAACATTCTTTCGAGTTAGCTTAGTCATAGGCAACGCGATTTTAGAGAATCCTTCTATGAATCTTTGATAACATCCAGCTAAACCCATAAAACTCCTGACTTCACTAGCTGACTTAGGTCTCTCCCAAGCCATAACAACTTTCACTTTGGAAGGAACAACAGAAACACCTTCACTAGAAATAACATGTCCCAGAAATTGGATCTTATCCATCCAGAAGTCACACTTGGACAATTTAGCAAACAATTGTTTTCCTTTTAGTACTTAGAGTACCAAAGAAAGATGTTCTTCATGCTCCTCGTGAGACTTAGAATAAATTAAGATATTATCGATAAAGACAACCACAAATCGGTCTAAGTATGGATGAAAGATGTTGTTCATATAATTTATGAACCCAGCAGGGGCATTGGTCACACCAAACGGTATTACCACATATTCATAGTGACCATACCGGGTCTTGATCGCCATTTTGGGAATATCAGAAGCCTTAACTCGGATCTGGTGGTATCTAGATCGCAAATCAATCTTTGAGACAACTGAAGCACCCCGCAACTGATCAATCAAATCATCAATCCTTGGCAACGAATACTTATCCTTTATTGTAAGCTTATTCAACTAGTGGTAATCAACACATAACCGCATACTGCCATCTTTCTTTTTAACTAGTAACACCGGAACACCCCACAGTGATATACTAGATTGGATAAACTGTTTCTCTGCTTTAATTATGCTAACTCGATAGGGGACATCCTATAGGGAGCACTGTAGACTGGTTCAGCTCCAGGAACAAGACCAATAGAGAATTCAATCTCCCTTTCAGGAGGAACACCCGGCACATCCTCTAGAAATACCTCAAGAAAATCACAGACAATCAGAATATCACACACTCCGAATCCACTTTTTCCAACAGTTAAATAGAATAACATAAGCAACTGGGATATACCTTGGACTATTTAGTCTTTGACATTCTGATTTGGAAAGACCACCCGTCGGTTCAGACAATCAACCATTACTTTATTGGCTGATGATAAGTCTTGAAAAGACTTAATTAATTCTGCTTTTTATTTGAATTAATTCATTGTTTAGTGATTAGTTTAGCCTTATTATTTAATTAATTGCTAATAATTTATAATTTATTTAATTATTCCAAAAGTGCTTAATTTATGTAAAGAAACTGATTAAAAACATTAATTAGTTAAGAAATTAAGTTTTCATTAACCCAGCATACAAATACTGGATGATTAGCAAACAAATGCTGGGCAAATTAGTTGTTTATTGATGCAGCAAAAAGCCGAGCGAGATTTGGAAAAACCGAGTGAGACTTCACAAATCCAACTAAAAAGAGTCCAAAAGATACCGACTCCAAAATAGAACAGGGAACCGATTGAAATAAAAAGAAGAACCCGAGTGTCAATTTCAGAGTGCTGATTGAATAATCAATTCGCTCAAGCGAGAGTTAAATTCGCTCAAGCGCGGGTAAAAATTCATTCAAGTAAGCAAGTTCGCTCAAGCGTGACCCCAAAATATCACTCTCGCCCAAGCTTCTTCATCACGCTTAAGCGAGAAAGCAACACTGCAGTACATATCTCAAGTTCGCCCAAGCGAGAACACAGTTCGCTCAAGCGAAAAGGATGATATTTAAAACAGTGATTGTTCCCTCTAGAATCCACTCGACACCAGTGTTGTTTCCTGCTGCCTTCTCTCCTACTTCTGCACCTTAGTAATTTAAGTAGTGAGCTGTTAATTAGTTAGTGTTGAGCTATAAATTAGCTAATGATGAACTGGAATCTGTTAAGAGCTGAGCTGTAATTAGTTAGTTTAGTCGTTAACTTAAGTTTTCTAAGTTATTAGTTGAGTTAGTTAGTTAGGTAGATGCCTATATATATGTTTGTACATATTCTGTAAAGGGAGAGACAGATTCACACAGAATACATAAAACACAATTCATTCAAACTTTGAACATCTCACTACTCATTTTCTCTCTCTAAATCCTCTCCTCCATGACGTTCCATAATCCTTTGATGGAACCGAAGTCAATGGAGTTCTAAATCCCTAAGGTTGGGATTGCGAAGGTTAGCAATGGAGTCTTGAAGCTGTGAGCAAGGAAACCAACTTCTAGATCCTGAGGCGAACAAGCTGAGGAGTGGATCTGAATTGCTGGATTGACAAATCCAGAACTGATGAAGAACTTCGCTAGTGAGGAATCATGGTTGAAGCTTAGGTAACTTCCAGCTTTCTAACTAGTTCAGGCCTAATCAATTTAGGTGAATAGTTAGAGTTCAACCTCCAATTTCGCATTAGATTCTTAGGTTAATTGAGCACTTAAGGAATTAAGGTTCGATGCTTAAGGATTAGTGTTTTTCACCTAAGGAATTAGGGAATAACCACAAGCGGATTGTCCTCTGGATTATTAAGTTTGATTATACTTTAATTGCATGTTTCTTGATGAATTTGTGAACCGAAGCAATCCTGACCTGTTTTCTATTAATCAACTTTCACATTTCATCTTAACTCTGTTTCTGGAAATACAAAAACAACTATAAAACATTAAAACAACCAAAAACCGAATGAACTTTCTGTGCTTGTGTTGGTTCAGCTTGTACTAGTCTGAGATTGAGGTACTTACCACAATCCCTGAGGGACGATCAAATATACTACAATTTTAACGACTGGTGCACTTGCCAAAGCATAAATCTTCTGAGAAATATACATCAAAATAATGACTCGGAGATTCCACGTCAAGTTAATGGCGCCGTTGCCGGGGTTTGTTGAGTAATATCAACAATCCTTGGACCGGTACTAGACTGAACCGTTTACTTTTGTTTGCATTTAATACGTAGTTTCAATTTCGTTTTTAGTAGTAGTAGTTTGTTGTTTTCGTGTAGCTGTAGTCGTAGTTATGAATCGTTCTTTTGTTTAACAATTGTTGTATGCAGTCAAGGAGCAGAGGAGAGCCTTTCTTCTTTGATCTTGACATCGACTTGTTAGAATGTAAACTGAGAAAAGAGAAAAAGAAAAAAGAACAAAAAGAAATAGAACAGAGGAGAGTTACATTAGGTGACTACTCCAGGCCGACTGAAGAAGGATCGTAATCTAGCATCCTTAGGCCACCAATTTCAGCAAATAATTTTGAACTTAAACCAGCTTTACTGCAGTTGGTAAGAAATGAACAGTTCGGAGGAAGTGAGGTTGAGGATCCAAATTTGCATCTAGCAACCTTCCTCCAAATTTGTGATACAGTAAAAATGAACGGAGTCCCTGACGAGGCAATCCGACTGAGATTGTTTTCATTTTCTCTAAGGGACCGAGCAAAAGCCTGGTTGCAGAGTCAACCGAGAGGCAGTATTTCCACTTGGGAGGACTTGCAAAGAAAATTTTTGATTAAATACTTTCCTCCTTCTAAATATGCAAAGTTGCATAATGAAATCACGTGTTTCCAACAAAGAGAAGGTGAATCTTTGATGGAAGCATGGGATCGGTATAAAGAGAGATTGAGGAGATGTCCTCATCATCAGATTTCTGATGTGCAACAGGTGACTATTTTCTATAATGGTGTCAGACCAACTACCAGGGTCCTGATTGATGCCTCAGCTGGAGGCTCATTAACAACTAAAACTGTAGAAGAAGCCATAGAGCTGATTGACGTTATGGCTTCTAATGAATGTCTGATTAGTGAGAGGAGCCAAATCCCTAAGAGAAGGATATTAGAACTAGAAGCACAAGATGCTTATCTGGCTCAGAGTAAGCTGATGACTCAGGCTTTGGAGAAACTAAGTATACAGATTTCAGAACTCCAAAAGCCAAGTCAAGTTTCTATGATAAATTGTGACTTTTGTGGTGGAGACCATGAGAATGGAATGTGTGATCCAAATGTGCCTTCTGAGCAAGTGAACTATATGGGGCAGCAAAAATATCAAAGGAATCATCCTTCTAATTCCTTTAATCCTAATTACAGGAATCACCCTAATTTCTCCTGGTAGAAAGGTCCACATTTGAATCAGAACATCCCACAAAATCAACCCACAAATAGACCATAACAACCTTCTCACCCTCCTGTTAAAGAAAAGTCAGAACTTGAGAATGCACTTTCTCAGTTCATCCAGGCCACTCAGGCCAGTTTCAAAAATCAGGAAGCATCTATAAGAAATCTAGAAAATCAAGTTAGACAGCTTTCAAAGCAATTAGCTGAGAGGCAAACAGGCAATTTCCCTGGAGATACTGAGGTAAATCCAAGGGAACATTGTAAGGCTATAATCACTAGGAGTGGAAAAATTATTTCTCCATCTCCTAGTCAGGAAATAGGCTCAGAAAAAGAAAAAGAAAAAGAAATAGTGCAAGAAACTGAGCAGGTCAATAATGAAGCTGAAAATGAAAATGAAACAGAAAAAGAAAAAGAAAATAAAGTCCACCAAAAGAAAAAGAAAAGGGTTGATCTGATTCTAGAGGAAGCTTCTAAGCTGACTCCTGAAAAACTAAGGAATGCTCCATTTCCACACAGGTTTAAAAAGCAAATAGAAGAGCAGAAGTTTGCTAGGTTCTTAGATGTATTTAAGAAACTTCACATAAATATCCCTTTTACCGAGGCATTGCAGGAGATGCCTTCCTATGCAAAATTTTTGAAAGAACTATTGTCTAAGAAGAGGAAGCTTAAGGGGGATGAAATGATTGCTCTCACTCAAGAGTGCAGTGCAATCATTCAAAAGAAACTTCCTCAAAACCTAGAAGATCCTGGATCTTTTACAATACCCTGTGCCATTGGGGATATTCATGTAGGAAGTGCTCTTTGTGACCTAGGAGCCAGTATAAATCTAATGCCTCTATCTTTGATGAAAAACCTGGGAATTAATGACTTGCAACCGACTCGCATGTCTTTGCAGTTGGCTGACAGGTCCATTAAATATCCCCAAGGGATGCTGAAGACCTGTTAGTTAAAGTAGACAAATTTATCTTCCCAGCAGATTTTATAGTGTTGGATATGGAGGCTGATCGAGAGATTCCGTTGATCTTAGGTAGACCCTTCCTAGCCACAGGTAGAGCATTGATTGATGTAGAAAAGGGTGAACTCATGCTGAGAGTTCAGGAGGAGCAGGTAACCTTTAATGTCTTCAATTCCATGAAACATCCGACTGAAAGGATGGATTGTTTAATGATTGAAGAAATTAAAAGTTACCAGACTCCAATGCTTTTGAAAACTGAGGAAGAGGCTTTACGAACCTTTTTAGAGGATGACTTTGACTCTAAGACTGAGGAGTTAAATGACTCTCACTCGGAAATGCTGAACCTACTAGAAGTATTGGAAGTAGGTGATTTTGAAAAAGAAAAGAAAAATGATTTGAAAATTACTGAAGTTGAGAAAGGAAAGGAAGTTTCTGAAGAAAAATGTGATTTAAAACCTTTACCTTCTCATCTAAAATATGTTTTCCTGAGAGAGGACGAAACACATCCTGTCATTATTAATGCTGACTTAAAAGAAGAGGATGTTGACAAATTAATAGGGGTTTTAAAGACACATGAATCTGCGATTGGCTGGAATATTTCTGACTTGAAGGGAATCAGTCCATCATTTTGTATGCACAAAATTCTAATGGAGGATGATTATTCCCCTGTAGTTCAGCCACAACGCAGATTGAACCCCATAATGAAAGAGGCTGTCAGGAAAGAGGTGGTCAAGCTTCTTGATGCAGGAATCATTTATCCTATCTCGGATAGCGCTTGGATCAGTCCGGTCCAAGTGGTGCCCAAGAAAGGAGGGATGACAACTGTTAAAAATGAAAAAGGTGAAGTCATAGCTACTAGACCGACCACAGGATGGAGAATGTGTATAGACTATAGAAGGTTGAATGACTTCACTCGGAAAGACCATTTTCCTTTGTCGTTTGTTGACCAGATGCTTGAGAGACTATCGGGTCATGAATACTACTGCTTCCTTGATGGTTACTCGGGTTATAACCAAATTGTGGTTGACCCAAAAGATCAAGAGAAGACAACATTCACCTGTCCATATGGAATTTTTGCCTATAGGCGCATGCCATTCGGTTTGTGCAACGCTCCAGCAACCTTTCAAAGGTGTATGCTGGCAATCTTTAGGGACATGGTGGAGAAATTCATTGAAGTATTCATGGACGATTTCTCTGTCTTTGGTAGTAATTTTGATACATGCCTCAGCAACCTATCTAAGGTGCTGGTGAGATGCCAGGAGACTAACCTCGTTCTTAACTGGGAAAATGCCATTTTATGGTTAAGGAAGGGATAGTCCTTGGCCACAAAATCTCTGCTGAGGGCATTCAAGTGGATAGAGCCAAAATAGAAATCATTGAAAAGCTTCCTCCTCCGATCAATGTGAAAGGAGTGAGGAGTTTCCTAGGATGTGCTGGCTTC
Organism: Clitoria ternatea; assembly: GCA_037962975.1. Classification (NCBI taxonomy): domain Eukaryota; kingdom Viridiplantae; phylum Streptophyta; class Magnoliopsida; order Fabales; family Fabaceae; genus Clitoria; species Clitoria ternatea. The sequence continues at coordinate 49,313,950 of CM075673.1, forward strand.
TACAGAAGGTTCATAAAAGATTTTTCAAAAATAGATAAGCCTTTGACCGACTTGCTTGTAAAAGATCATGTGTTTGTGTTTAATGAAAACTGTGTCAAGGCTTTTGAAAAATTGAAACAAAGTTTGACTTCGGCTCCGATCCTTGCAGCACCCGATTGGTCTTTACTGTTTGAATTAATGTGTGATGCAAGTGACTTTGCAGTCGGAGCTGTACTGGGTCAGAAAATAGGAAATTTAACTCATGTAATTTATTATGCTAGTAAAGTGTTGAACGAAAATCAAATACATTACACCACTACTGAAAAAGAAATGCTTGCTATGGTGTATGCATTTGATAAATTTCATGCTTACTTGATTGGGGCCAAGGTCATTGTATATACAGATCACTTGGCAATCAAGTACTTACTAGCTAAGAAAGAATCCAAGCCGAGACTGATCAGGTGGGTTCTGTTACTCCAGGAGTTTGACTTAGAAATACGAGACAAAAAAGAAGTAGAGAACTCAGTTGTCGATCAACTGTCTCGTCTGGAAGGTGAATCAGATTCTGTTTTAATAAAAGAAGAATTTCCAGACGAGAGGTTGATGGCAATTATCACCGGGCCATGGTATGCTGATATGGCCAACTTCAAAAGTGCCTCGGTGGTACTTGATGGCTGGACAGCCCAAATGAAGAAAAAATTCTTTCATGATAGTAAAAACTTTCTTTGGGATGATCCATTTCTGTATAAAATAGGAGTAGATGGAGTGATCAGGCGTTGTGTGGCTGAATCCGAGCAAGAAAGGCTCTTGTGGCATTGCCACGACTCCTATTATGGAGGTCATCATGGTGCCTCCCGTACAGCAGCAAAGGTTTTACAGAGTGGCTTTTATTGGCCAACTATCTTTCAAGATGCTAAAGTGTATGTCAAAAGATGTGATAAATGTCAAAGGAGCGGAGGTCTCTCTGCTAAGGCTGGCATGCCTTTGACAAACATTTTGATTGTGGAATTATTTGACGTCTGGGGTATCGACTTTATGGGACCATTTCCAAAGTCATTCTCCAACGAATATATACTTGTTGCTGTAGATTATGTCTCCAAATGGGTGGAGGCAATCCCGACCAGAACCAATGATGCACATGTGGTGCTTAGGTTCATTAAGAAGAATATTTTCTCTAGGTTTGGAGTTTCGAGAGTACTTATTAGTGATGGGGGTTCACATTTTTGTAATAAAATAATGGAAAAAGCCCTGCGTCACTATGAGGTTTTACATAAGATATCCACTCCTTACCATCCACAAACTTGTGGACAAGTTGAGCTGTCAAATAGAGAAATAAAGAGAATTTTAGAGAAAGTGGTCGGGAAATCTAGGAAAGATTGGTCGGTAAAATTAGATGATGCATTGTGGGCCTACAGAACAGCCTTCAAAACTCCGATTGGCATGTCCCCGTATCAATTAGTTTACGGTAAGGCTTGTCATCTCCCTGTGGAGTTGGAACACAAGGCGTGGTGGGCTACAAAGCTATTAAACATGGATTGTGACCAATCCCAGTAGGAAAGAGTTTTGAAACTCCATGAACTAGAGGAGTTCCAACTCAACGCTTATCAAAGTGCCTCCATTTATAAGGAGAAAACAAAGAAGTGGCACGATAAGTGGATCAATAAGAAGGAGTTTCAAAAGGGTGATCAAGTTTTGTTATTCAATTCCCGACTGAGACTCTTCCCTGAAAAACTTAGATCTAAGTGGTCGGGGCCTTTTACTGTAAATGAGGTTTTTCCTCATGGTGCAGTTGAGCTGAAAGACCCGACCACCGATTGGATTTTTAAGGTAAATGGCCAGCGACACAAACTCTACTTTGGAGGAGAGTTTGATAGGCAAAAAACCTCCTTGTTACTGCAGGCATCCTCTTAGATGCTACAAGGTCAAGCTAGTGACCTTAAAGAAGCGCTCTAGGGAGGCAGCCCTACGTTCCGAGTGTTTTATTTTGTGCTTTGTGTCGGAATTGATAAAAAGAAAACTAAAAATTTAGTGAATAAAGTTTGAAAAAAAAATTGTGAAGTTTTGAAGAAGGGAGTCTGAGCCTAATTCTTTCATTTTGCTCAAGCGAAGCACTTGTAGCTTAGGCGAGAAGCTGCTGCTGTTGTTTCGCGCTTAAGCGAAAGTTTACTGAGCTTGAGCGAGAGTAGTACACTCGGATAACTGTTACTCATTCTTAACCCTTTTTCCAACTGAACTTCACTCGCCATTCTTCAATAAATCCCAAATTTTGATGTGAATAAAAAGGGGGACCTTAATAAATGATTTCTGATCGTTGATTTAATAAACGGGTCAGATGATGAAGGGTGATTTATTTCAGTCAGCCTTTTATCACTCGGATTCATCACTCATCACAGTCAGTTTTGTATCCATGAGTCTCCTATTCACTCAGTATATTTTCTTGTCAGTCTTGTGTTCACTCGGTGTTCCGTTTTTCTCATTCATCCACTCGGCTTTCTCACTCAGTCTCTCATTCCCTCGCCCGATCTCTTTCACTCGTTCTCCATTCACTCGGTCACTCTTCCATTCTTCCACTCGTCACTTATTCACCCGATCTATTTCACTTATTATTTCATGAATGCTTCGTCTTCCATTTTTTTTTCATCCACTCAGTATTTTCATTCACTCAGTTTCTCCTGTAGTTGTTCGTTATCCATTCAGTTTATCTCTTTCTTCTTCTGTCTTTCACTCATGTTTATTCACCTGGTCAGTCAGTCATGCTTTCATGTTCTTTCACTCGTTTTTCCACTTTCTGACCACTCGTTGTTCATTCATTCGTTTTTCATTTTTACCCGGTATAATCCACTCGGTATTCATTTACTCATTGTTTCGTTCCACCTAAATTCTTTCGTGGTTTTCTCACAACCCTCTCTGTATTATTCTTTTTCATCCACCCTCAATCTACTCGTCTTTCTTCCACTCGGTCACTCTTTCTTTTTCGTTCCTCACCTATCATTTAGTCTTTCATTACCGCACTCTATCTTTTATCCATTCGTTCTTCCACTTGTTGTTTCATTCACTCAGCTTTGCTCTTATTTTTCCGTTCGTCTTTTATTCATCGGTTTTTCTATTTACTCATTCCTTCTCTACACTCGATGTTTTGTTTACTCTTCCACTCGTCCTTTATCACTCGGTATCTTTCTTTCTTTCACTCGGTTTCTTCCTCTACAGTCTTCCATTCACCGTCTCCCATTAGATCACTCGGTTTTTCATTCATTTGTTCACTCTAATTCACTTGTCCTTTATTCACTCTGTCAGTCTCTCATTCATTCATTCTTCCACTCGCTTTTCTGTTCACTCTCATCTTAATGCAGTTGTGCACTCGTATCTCATCCATTCTTTCACTCGTTCTTGTATCCATTCAGTTTTCATTCACTCGGGATCCTGTATTCATTCACGTGTCGTTCTTCATTTGTTCTTCCACTCACTCTTTCATTTACTTATCGTTTCATTCGCTCGTTCTTTTTCATCGTTTGTTCATTCATTCGTCTTCTTCATCACTGTCACTCAACTTTCGTGAATCCACTCGGCATCTCTTCCCACTCTCACTTATACCGAGTAAGAGTGTCTAAAAAAAATAAAATATATATATATAATAATAATAAAGTAATAAATAAAGCTGGAACATACTTACACGTTCTTGGATAGTGACTTCAACAGTATAAAAACCTTTCAGCTTCCAAACCCTAAGTACCTACGCTGAAACTTAGGTTGAAGACGAAAAGGCACTTTCTGATTCCTAAGAAAGGTACCATCTTTCCACTTATTTCACTTCTTTCGTTCCCTTCTAAGTACATGCTTAGTATTTTCCTATTTCTTTGTTAATATTCTTCCATTGTTCATAGCCATGCATCTCACATTTTTGGTTTGTTGTGTTTCTTTTGGATTTCTGTTTTTTATTTTCATTTAGGATTGTTTATCAGCATTTTTTATCATTAACCATGAAAAGAAGATCACAGATACTCCTGCAAAAACCTAGACCAAATTTTGCAGAAGGAAGTGTGAGAAAAAAGCAAATAGATAACGAAAAGGAAGTGGCAACCATAAGTATATCTGATTCTTCTGAACATGCATCCCCTGCACTTGAGAAGAACGAATCGACAGAAGTTAAAAGTGTTAAGGCTGCTGAAGAATATGTTATAGAGTTTAAAACCAGAGAGCCCAAACGTCCCCGGTAATCTGCAGGAGCCGGTTTTTCTTCTTCTGACATTTCTATGGTGTTGCAGGAATTACAGGTCATGAAGAAGATGCAACTTGGAATTTATGACCGGGTCTTGAACCACATCTCATGCTCAGGAAGATTGCCACCAAATTGAGGGTAGAGCACACAGCAGGAATGGGAGCCCCACCTGACAGAGATGCATGGTTGGCTTCCATTGGATTCACTATTCTCTCTGAGGACGTATCCCGAGCAGCTGATCCCTCACCATCTTCCGAGCAGGACAAAGAGAATGAGGATCAGGATGATTGAGTTGTTGATCTGTATTTTGATTGTTTTTATGTAATGACTTGACATTATTTTTAGTGTTTCCTGAACAATGAATTCTCTTTTATTTTAGTTATAATGAAATTTTATTTCCTTGTTAAAATTGCATGTCATTATTCTGTTTTTTTTCAAATGTATCGGTAAATTCATGCATCCCAATCTGACCACGTGTTTCCCATTCACAGCCACTCAGGTAAAAGGGGAAGTATTTTTCCGACTCCTTAATTGATATTCTGACTTATTAATTGCTAAAATATGCTTATTGTTTAATTTCAAAACCATCTTAATAAGTTAAAGTTTGTTGATTCTTAGGCTTTAGTCGGATAAATTAATTGATCGGCTTTGTGTAACTCATGATCTCTAACCATAACTTTTTCATCATTAATTAATTGTTTACTCGGTATGCTAGTTAGCAATCTGAATGTATGACCTTACATTAAGTTTGGGGACATGACTGGCTGATTAACTATTATATTTGTAGCTTTTGAGCCTGTTTTATTCTTTTCCGAGTGAACTTGCATGCTAGTTAGTGAGACAGAATTTGCTTCAGTACTTGCTAATTGATTGTATGCCAGCCAATCGGAAATGATGAAGGCCTTCTTTGTTAATTTAGCCAGGGCCAAAAAGTAGCCTTCCTAATATATTTAATTATCCTTTGACCCAAAAATTATATTTGAGCCTGAAACCCTTTTATTTTGTTTATTCACCTAACGTTACAAGCCTATTTATCTCAAAAAAAGACTGATTTACCCCTGGATGTTCCACTGATGAATTGCTCAGTCTTACTTATTGCTAGGGACTAACAAGTTCTAAGTTTGGGGATGAAGAGTGTGCCTAGCATCAATTAAGGACACACTCCGACCTTGGTTATAGATGAATAAATGGAGAAATAGAAAAGCTGAGAAGAAAAATGAAAAAAAAATGTGATCGGAAAAAGATGGAAAAGAAGAAAGAAAAGGAAAAGTCTGAAGGACTGAAAGAAAAAGAAGGTGCAAAGCACCGTAAGTTATTAAGTTAGCATTCACTCGGAAAATAATGGAGCTTGCTAAGTAAAGGCAGTTAAGTTAAAAATTGAGTCAAGGCATCAGTGGATACATCTTGTAACCTGACACTCACTCGGAAAACAATAATTGAGCTTGTAGCCCAGCCCCATTATAAGCTTAAAAAGCCCTTACTGATCTGATTGTGTTGGCATATGGCATGACGTGCAGAACTGTTGCAAGCCTATGTTTATCTAACAAGTATGCAGGTGATGAGTGCATTTTTACCCTATATATCGAGAGAAGAGTGAAACACCGACCCAGTAAGGAAAGCATCAGCAGCTTGTTTCCCAAAGGAGGTGTAAGTTATTATACTTTTAGAAATTACGAAAAGAAAGTATGGTTGGTATTCAATAATTATAGCATGAACTAAGTTAAGGAAAGGTTGATTGTGTTGAATAACAGCTTGTTAGTTAATTAATCTGAATATTTACTTGAGGACAAGCAAGTTTTAAGTTTGGGGATGTGATAAGTCTTGAAAAGACTTAATTAATTCTGCTTTTTATTTGAATTAATTCATTGTTTAGTGATTAGTTTAGCCTTATTATTTAATTAATTGCTAATAATTTATAATTTATTTAATTATTCCAAAAGTGCTTAATTTATGTAAAGAAACTGATTAAAAACATTAATTAGTTAAGAAATTAAGTTTTCATTAACCCAGCATGCAAATACTGGACGATCAGTAAACAAATGCTGGGCAAATTAGTTGTTTATTGATGCAGGAAAAGGATCGCTCAAGCCGAAAGGAAAAAGCCGAGCGAGATTTGGAAAAATCGAGTGAGACTTCACAAATCCGACTGAAAAGAGTCCAAAAGATACCGACTCCAAAATAGAACAGGGAACCGATTGAAATAAAAAGAAGAACCTAAGTGTCAATTTCAGAGTGCTGATTGAATAATCAATTCACTCAAGCGAGAGTTAAATTCGCTCAAGCGAGGGTAAAAATTTGTTCAAGTAAGCAAGTTCACTCAAGCGTGACCCCAAAATATCACTCTCGCCCAAGCTTCTTCATCACGCTTAAGCGAGAAAGCAACACTGCAGTACATATCTCAAGTTCGCCCAAGCGAGAACACAGTTCGCTCAAGCGAAAAGGCTGATATTTAAAACAGTGATTGTTCCCTCCAGAATCCACTCGGCACCAGTGTTGTTTCCTGCTGCCTTCTCTCCTACTTCTGCACCTTAGTAATTTAAGTAGTGAGCTGTTAATTAGTTAGTGTTGAGCTATAAATTAGCTAATGATGAACTGGAATCTGTTAAGAGCTGAGCTGTAATTAGTTAGTTTAGTCGTTAACTTAAGTTTTCTAAGTTATTAGTTGAGTTAGTTAGTTAGGTAGATGCCTATATATATGTTTGTACATATTCTATAAAGGGAGAGACAGATTCATACAGAATACATAAAACACAATTCATTCAAACTTTGAACATCTCACTACTCATTTTCTCTCTCTAAATCCTCTCCTCCATGACGTTCCACAATCCTTCAATGGAACCGAAGTCAATGGAGTTCTAAATCCCTAAGGTTGGGATTACGAAGGTTAGCAATAGAGTCTTGAAGCTGTGAGCAAGGAAACCAACTTCTAGATCCTGAGGCGAACAAGCTGAGGAGTGGATCTGAATTGCTGGATTGACAAATCCAGAACTGATGAAGAACTTCGCTAGTGAGGAATCATGGTTGAAGCTTAGGTAACTTCCAGCTTTCTAACTAGTTCAGGCCTAATCAATTTAGGTGAATAGTTAGAGTTCAACCTCCAATTTCGCATTAGATTCTTAGGTTAATTGAGCACTTAAGGAATTAAGGTTCGATGCTTAAGGATTAGTGTTTTTCACCTAAGGAATTAGGGAATAACCACAAGCGGATTGTCCTCTGGATTATTAAGTTTGATTATACTTTAATTGCATGTTTCTTGATGAATTTGTGAACCGAAGCAATCCTGACCTGTTTTCTATTAATCACCTTTCACATTTCATCTTAACTCTGTTTCTGGAAATACAAAAACAACTATAAAACATTAAAATAACCAAAAACCGAATGAACTTTCTGTGCTTGTGTTGGTTCAGCTTGTACTAGTCTGAGATTGAGGTACTTACCACAATCCCTGAGGGACGATCAAATATACTACAATTTTAACGACTGGTGCGCTTGCCAAAGCGTAAATCTTCTGAGAAATATACATCAAAATAATGACTCGGAGATTCCACGTCAGCTGATAGCCAATCTATGCCAAGTACATTGGAGGAGAAGATTGAGGAAAAGAAGGATGGTGATGCCGAATGGAAGAGAAGAAAAAAAAAGATGTGAATCCTCCCTCTGTTGCATGCGTAAAACATAAAGGAAAAAGAGAAGGGAAATTGTCAATTTAAGTAACTGAGGGCATATGGGTAATTTTGCATTTATTTTAATTAATCAGCCATTTTAATTTAATTTCCCTTTAATCTTACTTTACCAAATAAATCCTAATTTAGGATGTTACAAAACCCATAATGGTTGTGGTGGATTAAATGAAATAAAGGTGGTTTAAGATTTAAAATGGTATAAACACCAAGCGGTTAATTAAGAACATTTAAATCTTGGTGATTTAGATAGAAAATAATTGAATGGTACATTGTGTGATGTAGGAGACGAGCCCATTGATAGAGCGGGACCTTCGGACCACGGTGATTTCTACTTCTCTTGAGGTAGAAAAAGATAACATTCCTAAATGCATGATTTCATCCATTATTGATATGTATGTATGGATGTGTTTCCATAATTTGGCATAGATGAATATCTTGATGTTTACGTGATTTGGAATGCATTTTGAATGACTTATGTTATGTAGTGAATGTTATTGGGATGATGATTATGATATTGAGTTTGATTCATGGAAACGTGACTTGTTTGTGAATGGCATTGAGACCATGATTGAATTAATTGCAATTATATTGGATATCCCATGACATGTAATTTGATGGATGATGTTTGTCACTAACTATTGATGTAAATGAAATCCAATGATAATTGGTAATGGTTAAGAATAATGAGGATATTGAAATCCACTAAGTGATGGTGGTGAGTTGTTGATTATGGAGTGGCATTTTAGGATGCACAGTGTGAGAAATGCATTGATTGATATTTGCATACCTGGCATATCATACCCTATCTATGTGGAATGCTAGGGGTTCCAATAGGCGGGCCCAGTGGAAGGGTAGCCGTGTTCATGGGCAAACTATTTGTTATTCCCTAATGATTCGGTGGAATCACGAAGCTGTCCATAGTTTGGTGACGAGGCACCCTATGTGGCGGGCCCAGTGGGTGGACGGCTCTGTAATAAGCAAATGACCTCGGTGTCCCTATAGGGCACGACTCTCTTGATATGTGTTTGGGAGGGGCCTGTAGTATTTTGGCAAGTGAGGCCATGATGTTGATCTGCAAGTCACAGGGTGACTAGTGCTACATATAGGCGATAGCGGTTTGGTACCAGTAAAATATGGTGTTATGCATGCAAGATTTAAAATATAAGTGTACACATTTACTATTACAATAGGGGCATAGTAGCATGTCTATGCTTGACCCACATACTATATGAGGTTGTTTCCCATAGTCAGATCCACGATTTGATAATGATTCCTTGTGCATATGCATTAGCCATAAAAGCATTTGCATATAGCCGGAGATATGCCGAGTTTAATAGCCTGTGGTGGCGATGAATGACTGATAAGTAAAGAGAAAGAAATTGTGGTATTAACCTTAATTATGTGGTTATACTTGATGAGATTGCCAATGATTTGATATATAATGTAAATGTGTTGATTGAAACATGTGTTATGTTGAAGTGATTGATGATGAAGTTATATGAGAAAAGATATGATGTGTGATTGAACCATATGATTCTAATGAGGAACATATTTTGTACACATGTATATATGTATTATCATAATGTATGATATTGATTCATTTGGTATATGTTACCCACCTCTTAGTTGTCATTTTTAAAAGTTGATATAGGATTTCTTGGAAACCTATGCTTTTGGAGGTGAAGCTTTTTGCGAATAAGGTAAATATGGAAATGGAAGCCCTTGTGCCTTGGCCAGCAAGCCTTTTTGTGAAACATGATACATATATTTTTTGTATATGATGATTGGATAGTGATTATTATTATTAGTTCTTGAAGGTCATGTGTTAAAATTAGACCCAAAGTGTTTTGAAGGCTAATTTTTGTATATGACCTTATACTTGGTGATTTTGAACCATAATATGTGTAATGAATGATATTTGGATTCATGCTTGATGAAATTATGATTATTATGATAATTGGAGATTATATATATGAGATGCATAGTTGAATGAAATCATGGACTTACATGTATATTGAGGAAGTGGATGGGTCATATTTTGATCCAAGAGGTTCTAGGACATGGGACTAGGGTGCATAAACTTTATTACATATTCGAAACTTGTTGGCATTGGTTTGAAACATAGTTGATGTGGTTTGAATGGTTTTAGTCATGCTATTGCTCACAAAATGCATTTTTATGCATAATCATGCAAGCGACGAGGTCATTTTGAGTTTTATGAGGTTTAGATGCCATGGAATGGTTCTAATAGGTCATATTTATGATTTAGAGCTTGTGTGAATTGGAACGGACCAATTCCATTGAAAAAGAGGCTTATGTTGCATATTATCATTTAGAAATGGTCAAAATGAAATTTCATGCATAACTTAGTCATATGTTAGAATTTTGGCAAACGGACTGCGCCAACAACTCTGAAATAGGGAAAACATAGTGCCCATGAAGTTTCATAGCAATCGGAGTTGAAACGGGCAAACTAGGTAGGTTAAAAGTTGATTTATAGGTTAGGAGCTGATATTTTCGCTCAAGCAAGCCAAATCTCGCTTGAGCGAGCCTTTATATGAGTTTAGGAGTGCATTCTCTCAAAATCTCACTCAAGCGAGAACATTCTCGCTCAAGCGAGAATATTCTCGCTCAAGCGAGTTCCAAAGGGGTGGTTTCTGCCAAAATTTCACTTAAGCAAAAGTATTTTCGCATAAGCAAGCTTATCAGGGCCTGATTCTGTTGAATTCTCGCTCAAGCAAGAGCTTGAGTGAAAATCTCGCTTAATCGAGCAAATTTTTGCTCAACCGAGCTGATTCATCTTTTGCTTCCTGTACAAAATTTGTAAAGAATTTTGTCGCCGTTGTTTTGACACCTAATTTGTGTCGATCAGAGATCGATAGCCCGAGTTATGCCTAAAATACTAAAGAGTGTTTAGACTGAAAATTTCAGCAAAGTTGGTTCTACAAATTTATGAATTAGGCAGTCTTCGGTGCATAATTGGCCATCAACCTCTTCATAAAATTGTAGATAAATGTGTTAGAATGGTGTAGAATGTGGTTTCATCTCAATTGGAGTTTCCTAACTCTCATTAGACGTAAAATACCGGACCTACTGCAGTGAAAAACTCAAATTTAAGAGGGGTTTGAACCTAACTTCTTATGATTTTTGATTTGGAACTAATAGGTGATATTTATGACACGTCCCACTATTTCTAGGACTAAAAATGAACTTTTCTCATATCGCTTCTCATATCTTCATATATGGGGAGTGTGACTAATCAAAGATCTGGGGCGCGATGTTAAATGAGTTTCTTTTAATTCGTGGTCTCTTAGAAACTTTAAAACGCGAAAAATTTATCCTCATAATTATTATGCCATATCTATTATATTTGTCTATGTAACGCTGAGGGGCGCCACAGACACCATGTACGGAAGACTTGGTGAGCAAGAAGGCTCTTCCACTCCCCCCAGGTATAAATACCCATGCACCAACGTAACATCTAAGCACCTTCTCTCTAACCTTACGCTTGAGTTCTGAAATTTCTTAGAACTTTCATTGACTTGAGCGTCGGAGTGTCCTTGCAGATGACACCTCATTTTTCCCCTACAACGTGTAAAGGCTGGTGATTTAGTACGAGGAATCTCTCCAAGATCTTTATTCTCCACTGGAGTTGAGGATATAATACCCGATCCCCACTAGACCAGTGTAATATCAAAGAGCAAACGGGAAAGTTAAGGATTGTCGCGAGGCCAGACCCCACTCCCTAACCTAGACCATTTTAATCGATAATATACTTATGAAACTATAAAATTCTAATTTAATTTTTTATAATATGTTTTTAATAAAATATATTTAAAATATTTACTAATTATTATTATTAACATATTACTAAATATACTTTTAAATAAATGATATAGTATTTATTATTATTTATTATTAATATATGTTAGAATCAAGTCTGAATTCATGATTAAGAAGTGTGAACCCCATGTGATTTGTTAATAATACACATCAAGACTCTTAGCTAAAATGAAGTCTATACGCTTGTTTGTCTAACTAGTCTGTTCAAGTGTCAGGAAGTCCGTAGAACTTCATTTGTAAAGAATATAGGGAGTCTGTAAAATTCAAATCGCTCTTAAAGTAAGGAAGTTTGTACTTACTCAAGGCTTCGTTAAATCAAGCTAGTCTGAAGCTACAGACCATGAGAAGCTTTCTCTCATTCTTCAAGTATTTGAAAAAGGATCTTTCTTTTCCAAATAAGAAGCTGCATGTACTTTCTCTTATCATCTCTAAAGCTATCATCAAGAAGGAAATCAACGGAAAAGTTAAAAGGCACGCTCGCATATATCAAGAAAACGGCCACACGTATCTCAAGATGTCAGGAAAAGCTGAATCTGCTCAGACCAGATAGCCCAAGGTCAACTACCATAAAACGTACTTGCTTTCTCAATATGCATACACAAAAGGGATCTTTTGTTAAAGACTTTCAAAGAAATCCTTTTAAGGAAACTTCTTTGAAGCATGTCTCTACACTTGTTGACAGCACAATCCACGAAGAGACCAACATCCTTTAAGTTGAACCAACGATTATCTCAAGAAGAACTATAAATACAAGAAACTTTAAAATCAAAAAGGATGACTCTCTCCAAGACTTTTGCCTCATTGCTCAATTCTCTCTGATTACTCTCAAAAACCAAAGTATGAAAGACTTTTCTCTAAGTTTCTAAGTTCTTATATTTTCACTACTTAAGTCTTCTTTGTAGTTCTGCTTCTAGCAGACCTTGACTTATAGTAGTCTGTAGCTCAGTGTATCTATGTAATCATTTCATATATTTGTACGCAGAGTTGTCTATTGTAACACCAAAAACTCTTTATCACTACTTTATGTAAGATCTGGTGTGTTGCCAGAGTCTATTAGTGTTGGGTAACACTTGTGGCCTAAAGAGGTTTTTGAAAGAATACTTGGGTGTGTAGCCAGCAGTGGCTCTTTGAAACAATACTTGGGTTTTAAGCCAGAAGTGGTTGAAGTTATAACACCCCGGATTTTCTGTACTCGAATCCCGATGTGATCGTCATAATTAATGAAAATGCGAATAAATTTTTCACGTTTGAAAATATTTCCAAGACTTCACCATGACCACATCAAGACCCAAATCACAGAAAACCCAAGAGTGAGATTAAATAACCCTAAGCTGGATCGATATCTAAATTGCCCATAACGGTATACAAAAATATTAGAGTTTACAGCGGAAGAATGTGTATACCGGGCATACGCCTAGTCCCATATATGACGATATGAGAAAAGGCTCGGCAAAGCACGCAATGGCATATCATAAGCCTAATAGACAACCATCATCATTTTACATAATTATATAAGCATGCAATGCCTAAGATATAACTAATTTTATATACGTTCGGGAATGTACTCCCGACTATCTCAATCATCAATGAACATCATTCACTTTCAATCCTTGTAATACACATCAAATCATCTCTTATATTCTACATATATATATATTCATTACATAAGAATCCATAAATGATGCCGGCCAAGGCACTTCCTCTACCACTATATACCTTCATCCAAGCTTTAATTAAAATCCGAACTCATCCCATGGTAACCTGCATCATAATGCTAAAAAGGAGACCACATGGGAGAGTGAGTTATACATTCAAAATGACGATATGAATACAATTGAAATTATGTGCATATGCATATCAACATCATGTATGCTTTGCTATACTCAACAACAATCATCATAGATTATTAATTCAACAATATATATATTCATTTCATGCTTATTCATCAAATCATAGCAAAGCAAGCATATACACTGTGAACACCTCTTTTTGTCCGGCCAATTGGTATAGTTCCATCCTTTGGGCACTCTCTGCTGCGCATGGTTCACTTAGAAATTCATAACTCCTTCATACGACCTTCGATTTGCGCAAACCCGGTCTCAAAATTTCCGTAACAAAATTGTCTACGACTTTTGTGAAGACCTTGAAGGCTATATCCTTACCAATTGGTACAGTTTTAATAATCTTCCTAGACTTGTCCCGGTTTCATGACTGCTCTGTACATCTTTAGGAAAAAATTCATATCTCCCTCATATGATACTGAAATGACCCCGTTCTTTTTTCTGTGGCTCCACATCAAAGATATCTACAAACTTCATGAAGGTCGCAAAAGCTAATTCTCCACCCATTTTGCCCAGTGAATTTATTTTGCTTGCAAATGTATTTCCGTCACACTCTGGAGCAGTTTTTGTAGATGGGCCATATCTCCCTCGTTTCTTGATGAAAATTTTTGTGCCATATATCAAATTAAAGCTAAGAGAAAGATCTACAAACTTCATGAAGGGCACAAAAGCTAATTCTCTACCCATTTTGCCCAGTGAATTTATTTTACATGCAAAGGTATTTTCGTCACAGTCTGGAGCAGTTTTCGTAGATGAGCCATATCTCCCTCGTTTCTTGATGAAAATTTTTGTGCCATATATCAAATTAAAGCTAAGAGAAAGATCTACAATTTTCATGTTGGACTTTTTTTCAAATTTGGCACGCATCTTTCCTTGAATATGCAAGAAAGTTTCGTGATGAAGAGAATGGAACCCATCACCAAAATTACTATGGTTTCCAATGCCCACCAATTTTGACCAAGTCTAAGTCTCTAAGCCAATCAATTGTCAATGCAAGAACAGCCCCCTCCTTCATTGTTAACGTGAATTCATGGGCCAAGGGGAAAGGATTTGTCATATTAAACAATTGAAGAAAAGGCTCCACTATGCCAACATGGAATAGCAACAAGTATATTTTTAAAATGCATTCTTGGCCTCATGGAAGCATTTCACGGTTTTGCTCCTCCAAAGAACCACATGCATGAGTTCATTTATTCAAGTCAAGGACCCACCACTAAGACATCATTTCAAAGTGCAACAAATTTTCAAATCAAGCCACCAATTTTGACCAAGTCAAAATTGATTCAATTATTCAAGAAGGCTTCACCATTGTAACGTTTTTGGGCAAAAGAAAAGTTCAAGCTCTCATAAACTACATAAAGTGGGCTCCACCTAATGTTTGGTTGGAATTTAAAATGCATTTGGGTATTATGAAGCATACCACGGTCAAGGAAGGTTTCTTTGCAAAGTTCACTATATGCAAAGCATTATTTTAAGGCCATGGACCCATGATTTTGGCAAAATAAATTCAGCCCCATGCACCTAGTAATTCACGTGAACTATGGAGAATGCAAGAGAAGTATTTTGTTTGGCATAAACATCATGGAACCCACCATAAGGAGGCATCACGGTTTTTAACAAAGAGAATGGTCCAAATTCTTATTAAATGCAAGGTAGTGGGAATTTGAAACTTTGAAAGGTATATGCACAAAATAAACACTCACGGTCACATTCCCATGAATTTGTAATGTAAATAAGAAACTTTGGCAATGGGTAAAATGTGCCAATTATTTTATTCCAACCATGACTCCACCAAGACTTGATTTCCACTGCCAACAACAAGACAAGAAAACCACTCCATTTCATCATTTAAATAATAAGTCCATGCTCTTTGGTTTGTCACGTGAAGAGCAAGACCATGGCATTTAAAATCTTGATGATATATTTTAATGAGCCATTTCACTTTGTGTCATGAGAGATTCCCACGGCAGTAGAGAAAGAAGAGGGTGGAAAGGATTAAACAAACTCTAGTGCACATGATTAGTGGGAGAAGGATAAAAAAAAACATGGTCATGAAGAGGAAAGAGAGGGAAAGGTTACGGCTACAAAGAAAAGAAAAGAGAGTTAGTAGGGGAAAAGAAGAAAAAACAAATGAGAAGAGAAAGAGGACCACGGTCACACAAGAAAAAGCCAACGTAAGGAGAAGAAGGTTGAAGGAAATAAGAAACAGAGAGGGTTTCTATCGTTGGAAAGAAAGAGAACAAGAAGCAGAAAACATGGAAGGTTTGGTAGAGGCACTATAGAGCTACAAGAGTGGAGGTACAGCTAGAAGAACCACTCAACTAGTGGTGCCATCCTCTTCATCCTCCATTAAAGCAGTAAGTGGAACTTCCACTTTGGCATTTTTTATACAGAAGGGGGTATGAAACATGCTCTATAAATACCCCTCTGTACAGGAGAAGGGGGGTTCGAAAATTTTTTCTCTAAGAGGTTTGGAAAAGATTTCATAGGGAGGAGATTATTTCAACATTCTTGAGCTTTGAAAGGTACTTCCGGATTTTTGACAGTAGAAATTCGCAGCAACAGCAACAGCAACAGCAACAGCAACAGCAACAGCAACAACAGCAACAGTAACAGCAACAACAGCAACAGCAACAGCAACAGCAACAGCCAAAACAGCAACAGTGAGCAAGAACTCAATCAGTGAGCAAGAACATTATATATTTTGTGAAAACAGTGTTTATTTTTCAAAATATTAAATTTTTGTATAAGGATCAGATTAGCATTGTTGTATTGGACTCTCTATTCTGTTGCCTATTGTTGTTATTATTTGGTTTTTACAGTAGCATATTGTGATGTATGTTTGAATCTTCACTCTATCTCTGTTACTATTTCTGCTCATGTTACTTTTTTTGTTTATCTATTGCCCAACGTTATTGTGCAAGTTGTTAGTGTATGTTTTTGTTTCTGTACGAATTTAAATTGTATGAGGGATAGTTGCGATCATAATTTTATTGCCCAGAATATTAATCCTATCGCAAGGAATCAGTCCTCCTCTGTATACTGTTCCTTTTTCCCGATAATTCATTTACCGTATAGTTAAAGTGTAATTTTTTTTTAGACACCCGAACAAAGCTTGACAAAATGTGATTTTTTTTATCTTTTTAGTTTCTGTTTTTTCTTTCTGTTATTTTCAAAATTTTGTCTAATTGAAATTTTAACAACTCAACATTATCTTCAACCAAAAAAACATTACCCTTTTTTTTTTTTTTACCTTAGTAAGTCCACGTATTCTTCGTCTAGTTTTTTTTTTTTTTTTTTTTTTTGATAAATTTTTACTACTTTTTTTTTACCTTTTTTAAAAAAAATAAAAAAATAAAAAAAAGAATCATTTTATCCAAAAGAGATCAATTTAGACGAGACGTCTTGTTGATTTTCCCTTATTTCAGTAAACCATCACCATAATTCATAAGGAACGGGATACTTGAGACGAGACGTCCCGCTTATCCCCTTCCCATATTTTGATTAAATTCCATGAAAATCAATTTAGACGTGACGTCTTGTTGATTTTTTCCTATCATTGGTAGGCCATCACCACAAGGAACGGGATACTTGGGACAAGACGTCCCGTTTACCCCCTTCCCGTTTCTAACCTCGTATCTTGTTTAAATTCCATAAAAATCAATTTAGACGTGACGTCTTGCTGATTTTGCCCCATTTCCAGTAGACCATCACCATGAGGAACGGGATACTTGGGACCAGACGTCTCGCTTATCCCCTTCCTATATTTTGATTAAATTCCATGAAAATCAATTTAGACGTGACGTCTTGTTGATTTTCTCCTATCTTTGGTAGGCCATCACCACAAGGAACAGGGTACTTGGGACTAGACGTCCTATTTATCCCCTTCCCGTTTCTAACCCCGTATTTTGATTCGAGGATGACTAATTTAGATGTGACGTCTTGTTAGTATCCTTCTTTTTTCCTGTTTTATACCAAAGCCAGGGTTAATTTGGACGCAACGTCCTGTTAACCTACACTCCATGTCTGTTCGATTTGTTCCTTCTGTTTTTACACAAAGTACAACAACAAAAGGGGAGAAATATAACATCTTTTGTAAGGCTATTCAGGTTGCGCATTTTTCAATCTTGGTACTGTTTTTGACAGGCGATGTAGGGTGCTAATACCTTCCCTACTCGTAACCGACTCCCGAACTTGAATCTCAATTTTTAACCAGTGCTTTACTGAACTTAGTAGTTTTTTTTCCAATATTTTTCCTATGGATAAAAACGTTGGTGGCGACTCCCTGTTTCATTCCACTCTATTCTCTCTTGTTCGCCGCGCCGTCGCGACCCAGGTTGCGACAGATGGCGACTCCACTGGGGACACTCAAGAGAGTCAGGCCAGTTTGATTGAAAGCGCATGTTCTTTTTTATATAACCTTTGTTAGCTTGGATTTCTTCCCATTGTCTTATTTTCTATTGATTGTTGTGAATGTTTGTTCTTGTTTTAATCGTCTTGTTATTTGTTTCGTTGTCTATATTTTGCATGTTTATTGAACCCTAGGGTAGGAGACCATGTTACTTTTCCGCAAACATTGAACCCTAGGGTAGACGACTTTGTATATTTGCTCTGTGTTTGTTCTTTGTGCAGAATGGGTAAGGTATAAGGTATGGACTGCCCTTCCACACACTACACTCACAATTATTTGCACACACTTATGAGTGGCGCCCTATACCCGGGCCCCAAATGAAGCTTAAGTTAGGAGGGGTTGGTAACGGAATCGTATGGGATGTACTTCCTATCCGGTATTCGTGAGAACCTCAACCAGAGTTCGACCTCTCATGATATACGCACTTAGTGAATTCCTCACTGTTTGCGTCCCTGTCATGATTAGGATCTTGGCTCTGGTGACCTTCTAGATGTCTAGCGGAAGCCACCCAATGTGAGAAATCCACTGTTAGATAAGCTATAGGTCCCAGAAAAGACTTTCAGAAAAAAACCTGGCTTAAGGCACAAAAGGGCGGATTTTACTATACCTTATCTCATTCTCGCTTTCCCTTTAAATCCAAAATTGATGAACTGCTTACGTGTTCAAAGGGTTACTTTATTCCAAACAAAGGGTGAATCATTTTTCTTTTTAAAAAATAGTAATCCTTTAACAAATAAGCAGTTCCCTCACTTTTTGTGTACTTATGAGTCCTGGGTTATAGATCTTCCCAATCGTCAAAATGGAAACAAAATTCTATTCAAGCAGATATTGATGACGTTGGGAAGATCCATAACCCGTGCGACTTTAGTTTCACATGAGTCTTGCCGACCGCTACTTCTCAAACTGAAAGTGTTTTCTAATAAATTAATGAAGAAGTAGTGGTTCACAAAACATAGCAGTAACTGATTTCTTTTTCTCTCTCTTTGCTCTTGCAGGAAGCTGTTTGGAATTTAGCGGGTACCTTTGAGCAATATGGAAATTAACATGAGATCTGATAGTTGTGACACAAATGTGACCGAATTAAGGAAAGTATTGCACCTTAAGGCCAAGAAGATTGACATGGGTAGTCTGCAAACAATGGGGAGAAAATTAAGCCTGACACAGAAAATGGCTTTTACAAGAAAGTATGGAAGGATTCTGAAGTTGTTAGAAGTGGAAGTGCAAATTGAGGCGATCACTGCCTTAGCACAATTCTATGACCCACCTCTCAGGTGTTTCACATTTAGAGACTTTCAGTTGGCCCCATCCATTGAAGAATTTGAACAAATCTTGGGGATGCCTTTGGAAGGACAGATACCTTATCGTCATCTTGACCATCACGCAACTATTGCTTCCATCGCCCGTGTCCTGAAGATCCGTCCCGACACCTTAAGGGATGAACAACTAAACAGAAATCAGATCCCCGGATTCACTCGAGAATTTCTCGAGAAACATATGCAGGTCCTGGCAGAAAGAGAAGATTGGGAGGCCTTTATGGATGCTTTAGCTATTACCATCTATGGTGTTGTTTTGTTCCCCAACATTGATAACTATGTGGATTATGATGCTATTGCCGTATTCCTAGCTCGCAAGCACAGGCTTGAGAATCCTGTCACGGCTGTGTTGGCAAATGTCTACTACACCATGGATTTCTGTCACACACAAGGTGGAAAAAGGGTTGTTTGTTGTCTACCTGTTTTGTATGTATGGCTCACATCACACATTTTCCACCAAGTTTGTAGGGCCGAATGTCCGGTTTCTGATCTGAAGCTATGTCAGTTAACAGTGAAAAGTGGGCGCGAGTGGGCCAATCACCTCATAGGGCTCACAGCTGAGAAAGTTAGGTGGTATCCCCAATGGTTGGAAGTTGAATCAATTGTTCATCACTGTGGAAATTACCCAAATGTTCCCCTTATTGGTACGCAAGGATGTATCAACTATAATCCCATTATAGCCAAGCGTCAGCTAGCTTATCCTTTGCTTGGACCACCTGATGAAGAGTCTCTCATTCCTTTCGTCTCATATTACTCGAAAGGAAGCTGTGTCCTTGTCATTCGGGATATAGCGAATGCATGGAAGAAAGTCCACCGAAAGGGAAGAGAGCTGGGGGCCCGAAGCCATGATGTCAGAGGAGAATATTATGAGTGGATCTTGAATAGGGTCTCTATTGTTAAATTACCCTTCAGGAGTCCCCCTCGTCTCCAGGAAAATCCTCCTGCTCCATCACTTGTTACGGAGGATGAAGCAACCAAGGCGCTAAAGACCAAAATAGAAGAGTTAGCTGCCAGGAACAAGAAGCTAGAGGAAGACTTATTGAGATGTCAGCAAGAATACACCCTTCAGAAACGGGAGAACCTGGAGAACAAGCAAGCTGTTGAAGAGATCAGGAAGAAACGAAAGATTGATGAGAGCTACATGATAAAACAAGACCAATGTCTTCAAGCGGCCAATTCTCAACTAAAAATGAAGAACAAGCAAAGTGATACCATCCTGGCTGAGAAACGTCTTCTGAAGGATATGCTGGCACAATCGAAAGAAAATGAGCAGAATATCATGGTACAAAAAGAGCTCCTACAGACACAAGTCCACAAATTGGAACAACAGCTCAATGAAATGAAAAAGGCTTGCGAACAAGAGATAAGTAGGGAACGACAACGCGCCATAAACATTGAGCAAGATTGTCAAGAGACCATACGCCTCTTAGAAGCTGAACAAAATGAAACTATTCACTTATGGATGGATCGCTTTGCTAAGCTGGCGTACCTGGCCAACGGAACTCTAGAAGATCTCCCGTTTTTACTCAAACAAGCGGAAGGAATTGCTAACCCTGTCAACACTCCTAGGGAAATTGCAACGTTCTTAGAATACTGCAGAGGACGAATTTGTAAAATGAGGGAAATGATTGCCCGAGCTAGAGATGGCTGATTTATTTTCCCACTTTGTAACTCGGCACTTTATGGCAATAATGTACTCTTTTCAAGATAATGGATTCCTTTATCTTCACAACTATCTCATGTTAATTTCCATTCAATGCTTTACTTAGTACTCTTGAACGTGACGTTCTGAGGAACAGTCGAAGGATCCGTCAAGTTCCAACATTGCTTCTCGCGTAATCTCGTTTCACTTTTTTTTTTTTTTTTTCTTCTTTAATTCGCTTATCTTTTCTAAATTTTCTTTTGTGTTTCTTTCTAAAGACATTACGGGTAAACATTCTTACGGGACCAGGCTCAGGAAGAAACTCATGGCTGACATAGAACAAGAAAATGAGAATTTGAAGGCTGAGCTCGCCCAGGTCAAGGAGCAGATGGCCGAGATGGCCAAGCTCCTGGAAAGGAGAGTCACAGAAGGGGGATCTTCTGCAGGGGTTGAAGACGCCCGGCAACAACCACCCACCTCTCATCACGGTCAAGATCCGGCTACAGGATCTGACCCCAGGACCACCGCACCTCCCCTCGTTGTTCGTATAAGGAGACCAAATCCTGCAAACACACAACAACATACCTTTGTGGATGAGGAAGGCAATGTTATTCCCTTTCCCCCGTATGGTTTACCGCACGGATATTTCCCACCACTCCAGGAAGAACCTTGCCACCAAGACCAAGTTCCCATCACTGCCCAGCCTAACACTAATCAACCAAACGACCCACTTACCCAAGCACAAGCCACCCAGATGCCACCCACTCATACTCAAGCCACCCAAACACAAGCCGCCCAAGCGCAGCCTGCTCATACCATTCATATACCCCGAACCACTGCCAAACCAGATACCTTCATACCAAACACTGACCTGTTTCATTCCTACCAGCAATATGGGAAGTTTGGTCAACACACTGCTGCCGGTCCGAGTGCTGTGGCTACCACCCAGGAAGAGAGGTTGGAATTCTTGGAAAGGCGTTTAAGGGAGATGGAAGGAACAAGTAAATTTGGAACAGGCACTGCTGCTGAACTTTGCCTAATACCTGATGTCGTCATACCTCCTAAATTCAAGACGCCCGATTTTGACAAATACAGAGGGTTGACATGCCCAAAGAATCATCTAACCATGTACTGCCGTAAGATGGCTTCGCATGCGTCAAATGACCCTCTGCTGATTCATTGTTTTCAGGACAGCCTGGTTGGGGCTCCCCTGACATGGTACAATCATCTAGAGCGCTCTCGTATACGCTGTTGGAAAGACCTAGCAGACTCGTTCATGCAACAATACAAATATAACCTGGACATGGCCCCGGATAGGGGACAATTGCAGAACATGACTAGGAAAGATAACGAGACGTTCAAGGAGTACGCCCAAAGGTGGCGCGAAGTGGCGGCACAGGTTGACCCACCTCTATCTGAAAAGGAGGTGATTACTATGTTCATAGATACACTTCAAACTCCTTTCTATGAGAAGATGATTGGAAGTGTCTCGTCCCATTTCTCTGATATTGTCACTATTGGAGAAAGGATAGAAAATGGGCTAAGGACCGGCAGGATAGTCCGAAGTCCATCTGGGATGGGAGCTGCAAGGAGACCTACACTTGGCGAAAACAGGAGAAGAGAAGGGGAGACCAACTTGGTCTCTCACAACCAGAGAAGGAACCTGGCAGGGCCACCTACCCCAGTTAGCCTTTCACCAGTATATCCCGGCGTGTCGCACCCGTATGTGGCAGCCATTCCAAACCATAATCCACCACAATTCAGACCAACCATTGTACGGCCACCTGCGCCACCACAGATACCACACCAAGCACCACAAGCCAACCCACCGCCAAATATCCAAAGAAGGAACAATGACCGTGCTCCACCCCAGTTCGATCCCATCCCAATGTCCTATACCGAACTCTTGCCTCACCTCATTGAAAAAACTCTAGTAGTACCCTGTCCCTTGAGGCCACTACAGCCACCTTATCCTAGGGGGTATGACCCTAATGCCCGGTGCGATTATCATGCGGGTGCACCAGGCCATTCTACTGAAAATTGTCTGGCTTTGAAATATAAAGTAAGGGACCTGATTCAGGCAGATTGGATAAGCTTCCGAGAAGGAAGTCCAAATGTAACAACAAACCCTCTGCCTAATCATGAAGGGCCCGGGGTCAATGCTATCGGGGAAGATGTGGAGTATACGTCCAATGTTGAGGACATTCAGATGCCTCTAAAAGAAATTCACTCCCTTATGTTTGAGGTAGGGTTAGTAAAGGACAAATGGGATGAAGACTTCGATGATGCCCAATCGACAAAGCAGCAAGAGTTTCGAAAAACTCTCCAAAGGTTTATGGACAGTCACACTATACGAGTCTGCAAGCGCCATGGCGATGAGGTAAATATGATACAGGGACAGACTGGACTTCGGGCCCCAAAACCCCTGGTCATATTTTATAGTAAAAATGCGCCACTAACGCAGACCCCTGCCAAAACTACTATTACGGCACGGCCACCTGCTCCATTCCCGTATGACAACTCCCACGCCGTGCCTTGGAAGTATAACACGGACATAGTTGTTTCCAACCCCGTAATAGTTGATCCGGCGCCTGCTTTGTTGGTTACCAACATCGCCGGTGTAGGCGGAATGACCCGAAGTGGGAGAGTGTATGCGCCTTCAGAGCCAAAGCAAGACAAGACTGCCGCGGAAGGCAAAACCGGGAAGGTTGGGATCGCTGGCGAAGCAAAGAAGGTTGTGCCAGAAGAAGAGACTGGGGAGTTCTTAAAATTTATCCGCCACAGCGATTACCAGGTATTGGATCAGTTGAACTATACCCCCGCCAAGATCTCTTTATTATCTCTGCTGACAAGTTCTGAATCACATCGGAACGCGCTGATGAAGGTGCTAAGTGAGGCGCACGTGAAACATGACTTGCCTGTTGATAAGTTCCAAGGTATTGTTGGACATATAGTGGCCAGTAACTATCTGACTTTCACGGATGACGAGGTGCCGGTGGAAGGGAAAAGACACAACAAAGCTCTCCACATCTCTGTGAAGTGTCAAGACCATATTATGGCAAAAGTGCTCGTCGATAATGGATCATCCTTGAATGTGATGCCCAAGTCTACATTAGCTAAACTACCCATAGATGGGGCATGCATGAGACCGAGCTCCATGATAGTAAGAGCTTTTGATGGGACCCGACGGGAGGTCATAGGCGAAGTTGAGCTACCCATACAAGTTGGACCCCATATCTTTCAAGTTCTCTTCCAAGTAATGGATATCATGCCCGCCTATAGTTGCTTGTTAGGGAGGCCATGGATCCATTCAGCAGGGGTAGTTCCTTCCACTTTACACCAGAAACTAAAGTTCATCATTGATAACAGACTGGTAATCGTTTCTGGAGAGGAGGATCTTCTGGTCAGTAAGCCAGTTACTACCCCCTATGTAGAGGCAGCCGAGGAAGCCCTCGAGACATCATTCCAGGCTTTGGAGATAGCCAACGCCACAAGTATGCCTTTCCCAAAGGTACCGCTAGCAGTAGCGAAGACCATGCTACGAGGAGGATATAAGCCGGGAAAAGGACTCGGAAGAGAACTGGAAGGAAGAATTCAACCTGTCTGTCTCCCTGAGAACAAAAATAGGTACGGCCTGGGATACCAACCTACCACTGAAGACCAAAAAGGGGTAGAAAAAGAGAGGAGGGGGAAGAGGATTACTCGTCATATCGGGCATGCACTCAACACTGCGAAAATCCCCATCTGTGACCTCTACCAGAGCTTCAGGAGCGCCGGAGTAATGTTTCCAGATCAAGTGGCCGTGATCCAAAGTGATCTTGATGAAGGCCCTGGATTTGTGTATGCTGGCTCACCTGGTCAGGAACTGAACAACTGGGAGGTCATAGAATTCCCCACGATTTGTACCATTTCATCAAAGTAATCATGTTTTCTGTTCGATCCTTTAGCTATGCTTCGGGATCTCATTTTGTAACAATAAAAACTTGTTCGTTTGTTTGAATAATAAATGCCGTCAGTTTCCAAATAGCTTGATCTGTTTAGTAACCTATTATTTAAACCTTTCTCTTGCTTGTTTTCCTTTTCATTTGCTATGATACACTGAAAATGCAGATCCGAAAGCGATTCATCTGAGAATAGTGAGAATTCGGTCTTATTTCACGATTTTGACTGTCTAACTGATTGCGCCAATGAGGAATATGATGAAGACTGCGATCCCTCGCCTGAGTTAACCCGGTTATTGGAACAAGAGGATAGGGAAATTCTGCCCTACTTAGAGATAGCCGAGGTTATCGATTTGGGAATTGGAGGAGTTAAAAAGGAAGTCAAAATTGGTACCTCGTTAAGTAAAGAACAGAGGCAGGAACTGATTGGGTTGTTGAGAGAGTTCAGCGATGTTTTCGCCTGGTCTTACCAAGATATGCCGGGACTGGACAATAGCATTGTCGAACATAGGTTACCATTAAAACCCGAATGTCTGCCAGTAAAGCAGAAGCTGCGACGTATGAAACCTGAGATGCTTTTGAAAATCAAGGAAGAAGTCAAGAAGCAATTTGATGCCGGGTTCTTAGCCGTGGCAAAATACCCACAGTGGGTGGCAAATATCGTCCCGGTCCCGAAAAAGGATGGCAAAGTACGAATGTGCGTGGACTATCGCGATTTGAACAGGGCTAGCCCCAAGGATGATTTTCCCCTGCCTCAGATTGATGTTCTGGTCGACAATACCGCGCAACATACGATCTTTTCATTCATGGATGGTTTCTCCGGATACAATCAAATTAAGATGGCGCCCGAGGATATGGAAAAAACCACATTTGTCACCTTGTGGGGAACCTTCTGTTATAAGGTGATGTCTTTTGGTCTAAAGAATGCCGGAGCAACTTACCAGAGGGCCATGGTAACCCTTTTCCATGACATGATGCACAAGGAGGTGGAGGTTTACGTCGATGATATTATTGCCAAGTCTAAAACGGATGAAGGGCATATGGAAGACCTAAGGAAACTCTTCGAAAGGCTGAGGAAATTCAAGCTTAGGCTAAACCCAGCCAAGTGCACCTTCGGCGCAAGATCCGGGAAATTGCTGGGATTCATAGTAAGCAAGAGAGGCATAGAGGTCGACCCTGACAAAGTTAAAGCCATTCTTGAAATGCCTCCTCCCCATACAGAAAAGGAAGTTAGAGGTTTCCTAGGGAGATTAAATTACATCGCTCGCTTCATCTCACAGTTGACGGCAACATGCGAGCCAATTTTCAAATTGCTCCGTAAAAACCAACCAGTTCAATGGAACGAGGATTGTCAAAAGGCTTTTGAAAAGATAAAGCAGTACTTGCAGAACCCGCCAGTTTTGATCCCACCTACCCCGGGAAGACCACTCATTTTATACCTTACAGTGTTAGATGAATCCATGGGTTGTGTGTTGGGGCAACATGATAAGACTGGGAAGAAAGAGCATGCCATTTATTATCTAAGCAAGAAGTTCACTGACTGCGAGATGAGGTATTCTGCTCTGGAAAGGACCTGTTGTGCGTTAGCATGGGCAGCCCGACGTTTGAGACAATACATGATAAACCACACTACTTGGCTAGTTTCCAAAATGGACCCTGTCAAATATATCTTTGAAAAACCTGCCTTAACCGGAAGGATTGCTCGATGGCAGGTCCTGCTAACTGAGTACGATATAGTCTATGTCACTCAGAAGGCTATAAAAGGAAGTGTTCTGGCTGACTACCTAGCTCATCAACCCATAAGAGATTATCAGCCCATGCAGTTTGACTTCCCGGACGAAGATATCATGGCCCTGATTGATGAAGAAGGAGCCCAAAAGGATAAATGGACCCTAAGGTTTGATGGTGCTTCTAACGCATTAGGACACGGAATCGGAGCAATCCTCATTTCACCTGACAGAGAACTTATCCCCATTTGTGCTCGATTATGTTTTGATTGTACCAATAACATCGCTGAGTACGAGGCGTGTTCTCTGGGAATCCAAGCAGCATTGGATGCCAAAGTGAAGAAATTGGAAGTATACAGGGATTCTGCCCTGGTCATTCACCAACTAAAAGGAGAGTGGGAGACTAGAGACAGCAAATTAATTCCCTATCAAACTCGCATCAAGGAGTTGATTAAGGAATTTGATGATGTTTCTTTTCACCATGTTCCCCGAGAGGACAACCAAATGGCTGATGCTTTGGCTACCCTAGCATCTATGTTCAAGGTGAGCAATGATTACGACATGCCTCTCATTGAAATAGTGCGGCACCACGAACCCGCATATTGCCAGATGATTGAAAGGGAGTCAGATGGGAAGCCTTGGTATTACGATATCAAGAGGTATGTCCGAAATCAAGAATATCCCGAAGGTGCTACAGAGAATGATAAGAGAACCCTGCGACGGCTCGCCATGGGTTTCTTCTTAAACGGTGATGTGCTTTATAAGAGAAACTATGACTCTGTCCTTCTTCGTTGCATCGACACCGACGAGGCAAGTAAAATCATGAGGGATGTCCACGAGGGATGTTTTGGAACTCACACCAACGGGCACGCCATGTCGAGAAAGATCTTGAGGGCTGGTTACTACTGGATGACCATGGAGTCAGACTGTTTTGCCTATGTTCGTAAGTGTCACAAATGTCAGATATACGCGGACCATATTCACGCTTCACCGTCTTCCCTAAATGTCTTGTCAGCTCCCTGGCCCTTTTCAATGTGGGGTATGGACGTCATTGGGCCCATCGAGCCAAAAGCCTCTAACGGTCATCGTTTCATTTTAGTCGCTATCGACTATTTCACAAAATGGGTAGAAGCTGCTTCGTACGCCAATGTGACAAGGAGTGTTGTGGTTAAATTTGTCAAGCGTGAACTGATATGCCGGTACGGTCTGCCGAGTCAGATCATCACTGATAATGGCATGAATTTGAATAACAAAATGATGAAGGAACTTTGTGAAGACTTCAAAATCCACCATCATAATTCCTCCCCGTATCGCCCTAAAATGAATGGGGCAGTCGAGGCAGCCAATAAAAACATCAAGAAGATCGTACAGAAAATGGTTGTGACCTACAGAGATTGGAGCGAAATGCTCCCCTTTGCTTTACATGGGTATCGTACCTCGGTCCGAACTTCAACTGGGGCAACTCCATTCTCCCTGGTTTATGGTATGGAGGCAGTCCTGCCTTTCGAAGTAGAGATCCCTTCTCTTCGAGTGATAATGGAGGCGGAATTAAAGGAAGCTGAGTGGGTCCAAGCTCGACATGACCAGTTAAATCTGATTGATGGAAAGAGATTAACCGCCCTTTGTCATGGTCAGCTGTATCAGAAGCGTATGAAACGAGCGTTTGAAAAGAAGGTACGACCTCGACAATTCCAAGAAGGAGACCTAGTCCTCAAGAAGATCTTGCCAATCCAAAAGGACATCCGAGGGAAATGGACACCTAATTACGAAGGACCATACGTCGTGAAGAAGGCTTTCTCTGGAGGAGCTCTGATCCTCACCAACATGGATGGAGAGGATCTACCAATGCCTGTGAACGCCGACGCGGTGAAGAAATATTTTGCCTAAAAAAAAAAAGAAAAAAAAAGGGTGCTCGCTAGGCTGAAAACCCATGGGGCAGCCTAGGCAAAAATTAGAGCTGCTTGATGAGTCGAAAACCCGGAAGGGCGGCTCAGGTAGAATAAAAGCCACAAGTTCAGGCGTAAGGACGTGAACTCTTCAGAGAAGGAAAACTGGTCAGGCACGCGCATCTTTGTCAAAATCATTTCCCAGAAGTAAAATCAGAGGATGGTCTCGAAGTCGTGAGGAAAGATCTAGATTCTTATCACTCGCGGGGAGTCGCTGGAGGGTTCAAAAGGCCTTCTTTCTCTCCCACCTTTTAATTGTTTATACATATGTTTTTGTTACCTTTACCTTCATTACCAATGTACATACTTATATTCAATAATAAAATAAGCTTTCCCTTTCCTTCCCCTGAGTCTGCGGCTGAATCTTATAAACGAACAAGTTTTTCTTAAGAGGAAATTTTTGAAATGAAAAAATGATGAAATGAAAAGTCGTGGTGAAACGAAATGTATCCTGGCGTCAGACCCGGCCCATGAGAAAGCATAACCAATTCTGTTAATTATGTTCCTGGAAGACAGAATTTGTCTCTATCTCATCCATGAGTTATCTTGAAAGCCTATCTCTTAGGAAAGGTCGCTCGAAATGTCAATTCTTTTGATTACTCGTGCTTCTAACCATCTGTTTTGAAGGGTGATGGAACTACGTCACACAGAAATGAAGAACCTGACACCAAGGATCCGGACCAGAAGTTTTCCCCAAGAGAAATTAGTAGATTGGCATCCCCAGTGAAATCACAATCGCCAAAGCTAGCACTTCCCAAGTTCTCATTCCCCAGCGGAACCATAATCACCAAAAAACTACACTTCCCAAATCCTTCCCCAGTGGGACTACACTTCCCGGTCAACCCAAACTGGGGCATCTCCCTGGGTTTGTTCTTTCATTCAAGGGGCAGTTCCCCAAGATTTCATCCAATCATGTCAAACTGGGGCATCTCCCCGGGTTTATTCTCTTAGTCAAGGGGCAGTTCCCCAAGATTTCATCCAATCATGTCAAACTGGGGCATCCCCCCGGGTTTTTCCTATCAGTCAAGGGGCAATCCCCCACCTTTACCTTTCTGCAAACCAAGGGCCACACCCCACATTTATTTTCCTGTCACTCAAGGGGCAATCCCCACCTTTACTCTTCTGCAAACCAAGGGCCACACCCCACATTTATTTACCTGTCAGTCAAGGGGCAATCCCCCACCTTTACCTTTCTGCAAACCAAGGGCCACACCCCACATTTATTTTCCTGTCAGTCAAGGGGCAACCCCCACCTTTACTCTTCTACAAACCAAGGGCCACACCCCACATTTATTTACCTGTCAGTCAAGGGGCAATCCCCCACCTTTACCTTTCTGCAAACCAAGGGCCACACCCCACATTTATTTTCCTGTCAGTCAAGGGGCAACCCCCACCTTTACTCTTCTGCAAACCAAGGGCCACACCCCACATTCATTTACCTGTCAGTCAAGGGGCAATCCCCCACCTTTATCTCTTTGCAAACCAAGGGCCACACCCCACATTTATTTACCTGTCAGTCAAGGGGCAATCCCCCACCTTTACCTTTCTGCAAACCAAGGGCCATACCCCACATTTATTTTCCTGTCAGTCAAGGGGCAACCCCCACCTTTACTCTTCTGCAAACCAAGGGCCACACCCCACATTCATTTACCTGTCAGTCAAGGGGCAATCCCCCACCTTTATCTCTTTGCAAACCAAGGGCCACACCCCACATTTATTTACCTGTCAGTCAAGGGGCAATCCCCCACCTTTACCTTTCTGCAAACCAAGGGCCACACCCCACATTTATTTTCCTGTCAGTCAAGGGGCAACCCCCACCTTTACTCTTCTGCAAACCAAGGGCCACACCCCACATTCATTTACCTGTCAGTCAAGGGGCAATCCCCCACCTTTATCTCTTTGCAAACCAAGGGCCACACCCCACATTTATTTACCTGTCAGTCAAGGGGCAATCCCCCACCTTTACCTTTCTGCAAACCAAGGGCCACACCCCATATTTATTTTCATGTCAATCTAGGGGCAATCCCCTACCTTTTACCTTTCTGCAAACCAAGGGCCACACCCCACATTTATTTTTCCTGTCAGCCAAGGGGCAATCCCCCACCTTTTACCTTTCTGCAAACCAAGGGCCACACCCCACATTTATTTTTCATGTCAATCGAGGGGCAATCCCCCACCTTTTACCTTTCTGCAAACCAAGGGCCACACCCCACATTTATTTTTCATGTCAATCAAGGGGCAATCCCCCCACCTTTTACCTTTCTGCAAACCAAGGGCCACACCCCACATTTATTTTTCATGTCAATCTAGGGGCAATCCCCCACCTTTTACCTGTCTAACAAACCGAGGGTCAACCCCACCTTTACATTTCCTGCCAACAGTGAGTTAATTTGGACGAGACGTCCTGTTAGCTCCCCCAATCTTTACCTTTCCTGTCAACCGAGGGTCAACCCCAACCTTTACATTTCGTGCCAACAGTGAGTTACTTCGGACGAGACGTCCTGTTAGCTCCCCCAATATTCACCTTTCCTGTCAACCGAGGGTCAACCCTAACCTTTACACTTTCTGTCAACCGAGGGTCAACCCCAACCTTTACATTTCCTACCAACAGTGAGTTAATTCAGACGAGACGTCCTGTTAGCTCCCCTAATCTTTACATTTCCTGTCAACTGAGGGTCAACCCCAACCTTTACATTTCAGGTCTACCGGGGGGCAACCCTAATCCTCTCACCTCCTACTAACTGGAAGACAATCCTTTCCGGCCGATTCAAAAAGAAAAACATAAAAAAAGAATCCCAAAAAAAAAAAGAAAAAAAAAAGAAGAAAAAAAAAACAAAAAGAAAAAAAAAACAAACAAAAAAACAAAAACAAAAACAAAAAAAAGAAGAAGAAGGGAAATAGAGAGAGACGGATCTGGAAAATGCTCATCTTTAAAGAAGAAAAGGTCACACCAGCTCGTTGACTGCCAACACTGTCAGACACCATACCGATTAAGAGGTCCCACCTAGTCCCTACATCGGTGTTCATATCTTTACTTCTTTTTTCACTTCAGAAACACAGAAGCTTTGTGTTTCTCTTGTGAAAAAGAAGTAAAGAGGGGCATCTGTGAACACCTCTTTTTGTCCGGCCAATTGGTATAGTTCCATCCTTTGGGCACTCTCTGCTGCGCATGGTTCACTTAGAAATTCATAACTCCTTCATACGACCTTCGATTTGCGCAAACCCGGTCTCAAAATTTCCGTAACAAAATTGTCTACGACTTTTGTGAAGACCTTGAAGGCTATATCCTTACCAATTGGTACAGTTTTAATAATCTTCCTAGACTTGTCCCGGTTTCATGACTGCTCTGTACATCTTTAGGAAAAAATTCATATCTCCCTCATATGATACTGAAATAACCCCGTTCTTTTTTCTGTGGCTCCACATCAAAGATATCTACAAACTTCATGAAGGTCGCAAAAGCTAATTCTCCACCCATTTTGCCCAGTGAATTTATTTTGCTTGCAAATGTATTTCCGTCACACTCTGGAGCAGTTTTCGTAGATGGGCCATATCTCCCTCGTTTCTTGATGAAAATTTTTGTGCCATATATCAAATTAAAGCTAAGAGAAAGATCTACAAACTTCATGAAGGGCACAAAAGCTAATTCTCTACCCATTTTGCCCAGTGAATTTATTTTACATGCAAAGGTATTTTCGTCACAGTCTGGAGCAGTTTTCGTAGATGAGCCATATCTCCCTCGTTTCTTGATGAAAATTTTTGTGCCATATATCAAATTAAAGCTAAGAGAAAGATCTACAATTTTCATGTTGGACTTTTTTTCAAATTTGGCACGCATCTTTCCTTGAATATGCAAGAAAGTTTCGTGATGAAGAGAATGGAACCCATCACCAAAATTACTATGGTTTCCAATGCCCACCAATTTTGACCAAGTCTAAGTCTCTAAGCCAATCAATTGTCAATGCAAGAACAGCCCCCTCCTTCATTGTTAACGTGAATTCATGGGCCAAGGGGAAAGGATTTGTCATATTAAACAATTGAAGAAAAGGCTCCACTATGCCAACATGGAATAGCAACAAGTATATTTTTAAAATGCATTCTTGGCCTCATGGAAGCATTTCACGGTTTTGCTCCTCCAAAGAACCACATGCATGAGTTCATTTATTCAAGTCAAGGACCCACCACTAAGACATCATTTCAAAGTGCAACAAATTTTCAAATCAAGCCACCAATTTTGACCAAGTCAAAATTGATTCAATTATTCAAGAAGGCTTCACCATTGTAACGTTTTTGGGCAAAAGAAAAGTTCAAGCTCTCATAAACTACATAAAGTGGGCTCCACCTAATGTTTGGTTGGAATTTAAAATGCATTTGGGTATTATGAAGCATACCACGGTCAAGGAAGGTTTCTTTGCAAAGTTCACTATATGCAAAGCATTATTTTAAGGCCATGGACCCATGATTTTGGCAAAATAAATTCAGCCCCATGCACCTAGTAATTCACGTGAACTATGGAGAATGCAAGAGAAGTATTTTGTTTGGCATAAACATCATGGAACCCACCATAAGGAGGCATCACGGTTTTTAACAAAGAGAATGGTCCAAATTCTTATTAAATGCAAGGTAGTGGGAATTTGAAACTTTGAAAGGTATATGCACAAAATAAACACTCACGGTCACATTCCCATGAATTTGTAATGTAAATAAGAAACTTTGGCAATGGGTAAAATGTGCCAATTATTTTATTCCAACCATGACTCCACCAAGACTTGATTTCCACTGCCAACAACAAGACAAGAAAACCACTCCATTTCATCATTTAAATAATAAGTCCATGCTCTTTGGTTTGTCACGTGAAGAGCAAGACCATGGCATTTAAAATCTTGATGATATATTTTAATGAGCCATTTCACTTTGTGTCATGAGAGATTCCCACGGCAGTAGAGAAAGAAGAGGGTGGAAAGGATTAAACAAACTCTAGTGCACATGATTAGTGGGAGAAGGATAAAAAAAAACATGGTCATGAAGAGGAAAGAGAGGGAAAGGTTACGGCTACAAAGAAAAGAAAAGAGAGTTAGTAGGGGAAAAGAAGAAAAAACAAATGAGAAGAGAAAGAGGACCACGGTCACACAAGAAAAAGCCAACGTAAGGAGAAGAAGGTTGAAGGAAATAAGAAACAGAGAGGGTTTCTATCGTTGGAAAGAAAGAGAACAAGAAGCAGAAAACATGGAAGGTTTGGTAGAGGCACTATAGAGCTACAAGAGTGGAGGTACAGCTAGAAGAACCACTCAACTAGTGGTGCCATCCTCTTCATCCTCCATTAAAGCAGTAAGTGGAACTTCCACTTTGGCATTTTTTATACAGAAGGGGGTATGAAACATGCTCTATAAATACCCCTCTGTACAGGAGAAGGGGGGTTCGAAAATTTTTTCTCTAAGAGGTTTGGAAAAGATTTCATAGGGAGGAGATTATTTCAACATTCTTGAGCTTTGAAAGGTACTTCCGGATTTTTGACAGTAGAAATTCGCAGCAACAGCAACAGCAACAGCAACAGCAACAGCAACAGCAACAACAGCAACAGTAACAGCAACAACAGCAACAGCAACAGCAACAGCAACAGCCAAAACAGCAACAGTGAGCAAGAACTCAATCAGTGAGCAAGAACATTATATATTTTGTGAAAACAGTGTTTATTTTTCAAAATATTAAATTTTTGTATAAGGATCAGATTAGCATTGTTGTATTGGACTCTCTATTCTGTTGCCTATTGTTGTTATTATTTGGTTTTTACAGTAGCATATTGTGATGTATGTTTGAATCTTCACTCTATCTCTGTTACTATTTCTGCTCATGTTACTTTTTTTGTTTATCTATTGCCCAACGTTATTGTGCAAGTTGTTAGTGTATGTTTTTGTTTCTGTACGAATTTAAATTGTATGAGGGATAGTTGCGATCATAATTTTATTGCCCAGAATATTAATCCTATCGCAAGGAATCAGTCCTCCTCTGTATACTGTTCCTTTTTCCCGATAATTCATTTACCGTATAGTTAAAGTGTAATTTTTTTTTAGACACCCGAACAAAGCTTGACAAAATGTGATTTTTTTTATCTTTTTAGTTTCTGTTTTTTCTTTCTGTTATTTTCAAAATTTTGTCTAATTGAAATTTTAACAACTCAACATTATCTTCAACCAAAAAAACATTACCCTTTTTTTTTTTTTTACCTTAGTAAGTCCACGTATTCTTCGTCTAGTTTTTTTTTTTTTTTTTTGATAAATTTTTACTACTTTTTTTTTACCTTTTTTAAAAAAAATAAAAAAATAAAAAAAAGAATCATTTTATCCAAAAGAGATCAATTTAGACGAGACGTCTTGTTGATTTTCCCTTATTTCAGTAAACCATCACCATAATTCATAAGGAACGGGATACTTGAGACGAGACGTCCCGCTTATCCCCTTCCCATATTTTGATTAAATTCCATGAAAATCAATTTAGACGTGACGTCTTGTTGATTTTTTCCTATCATTGGTAGGCCATCACCACAAGGAACGGGATACTTGGGACAAGACGTCCCGTTTACCCCCTTCCCGTTTCTAACCTCGTATCTTGTTTAAATTCCATAAAAATCAATTTAGACGTGACGTCTTGCTGATTTTGCCCCATTTCCAGTAGACCATCACCATGAGGAACGGGATACTTGGGACCAGACGTCTCGCTTATCCCCTTCCTATATTTTGATTAAATTCCATGAAAATCAATTTAGACGTGACGTCTTGTTGATTTTCTCCTATCTTTGGTAGGCCATCACCACAAGGAACAGGGTACTTGGGACTAGACGTCCTATTTATCCCCTTCCCGTTTCTAACCCCGTATTTTGATTCGAGGATGACTAATTTAGATGTGACGTCTTGTTAGTATCCTTCTTTTTTCCTGTTTTATACCAAAGCCAGGGTTAATTTGGACGCAACGTCCTGTTAACCTACACTCCATGTCTGTTCGATTTGTTCCTTCTGTTTTTACACAAAGTACAACAACAAAAGGGGAGAAATATAACATCTTTTGTAAGGCTATTCAGGTTGCGCATTTTTCAATCTTGGTACTGTTTTTGACAGGCGATGTAGGGTGCTAATACCTTCCCTACTCGTAACCGACTCCCGAACTTGAATCTCAATTTTTAACCAGTGCTTTACTGAACTTAGTAGTTTTTTTTCCAATATTTTTCCTATGGATAAAAACGTTGGTGGCGACTCCCTGTTTCATTCCACTCTATTCTCTCTTGTTCGCCGCGCCGTCGCGACCCAGGTTGCGACATACACATTTATAACACCGCCACAATGGGCCAACACGTATCTATCACATCGCCACAATGGGCCAACATCATTAACATAGACCATTCTGGTCTTCCATCAAACCACCATGGGCTAACATCATCATTTCAAATCATAAACAAATACGCCCTTCATTACATTGGGCCATATCATACATATCGTCATATTCAACATCATTTCATATATTCATATCATTCATTGCTTTTATGTGGTCTTTCATTATATTAACTTCTCATCTCATCAACACCAATACCATCATCTCAATCATCATCAATCATCATCATATTCTGGCATATCTCCATGCTATATGCAAATGCTTTTATGGCTAATGCATATGCACAATGGAATAATCAACAACAAATGCGGATCCGACTGTGGGAATAAACACCAAGTTGTGGGTCAAGCATAGGTGTGCTACTATGCCCCTACTGCAGTAGTAAAATGTGTACACATATCTCAAAGCATGCATGCTTACATTTTCATAATTTTACTGGTACCAAACCGCTATCGCCCATCTGTAGCACTAGTCACCCCGTGACTTGCGGATCAACAACATGGCCTCACCTGCCAAAAGTGCTACGGGCCCCTCCCGAACACACATCGAGAGAGCCGTGCCCCGTCGGACACCGAGGTAACCATAGAGCCGCCCGCCCACTGGGCCCGCCACATAGGGTGCCTCGTCACCAAACTATGGACAGCTACGTGACTCACACACCGAGTCACAGGGGAATTAACAAGAATGCTCGTGCACTGAGCCGCCCTCCCACTGGGCCCGCCTAGTGGAACCCCCTAGTATTCCACACAGACAGCGATCGATATGCCATGGATGCAATGCAATGCAAATCAAATGCATTTCTCACACTGTGCATCCTAAATGCCACTCATCAACCATCATCATCATAATCACCAACACCACCATATACATCTTAGTGGATTTTATCACAGTTGGTTTTAGCCATTATTTTCAAGTTTTAATTGTGGCATTTTCATCTCAATATATTTTACATATTTTTCATATCATCCATGCAAGTCAATACTTGCGATCAACCACAATGGCATCACATCATTACATATCATTCATAAATATTACCACACATTCATTTAATGGATTTTCATCTCATTATTCATAACCATTGTCTTACATATTAGTGTGGTATTCACAATAATTCATAAATACAATTCAAACCACACATATAAGATCACATTTGTATCAACACAATAGTATTCAACAAATCATCAATATTAGCAACCATGCTCTATTCATGGAACGATTAACAATCTCGCCCATCATCATTCATTATCAATATCATCTCCGATTCATCGAATGGTAATGAATATATTGTCGTACAATCATCCCTCATTAGTTTCATCAATATACCAGGTGTGTTATAGATCAACCATCATTTAATATCATTAGTGGTGAATATTCATACTCTCATAATGTGTGTCAATCAACATCATTATCACCTAGACTCACCATCATCATATACCTCTACCATAATCTCTTACTTTTACACAATAAAGGGGGGTTTAGGTAATAACAAGCTCATGTTAACTTTCAATACTAAGACATAAGAAAAGCTCACTTTTAGTCTTAATAATAGTGGGATATACCACAATTATCACCTATTAGTCCCAATTTGACCACCATAAAAAGTTGGGTTCAAAACCCTCTTAAACTTGAATTTTTGAACGCAATAGGTTCGGTATTTTTCGCCTAATAAGAGTTAGAAAACTCCAATTAAAGTGAGACCAATTCTCACACCTCCGTAACATAATTATCTACAACTTTTGTGAAGAACTCGGAGGCCAAAAATGTCATTAAGATGCCCAAACGGGCCAAAAACAGCAAAGAAAACAGACCAGTTGGAAAAACAGCACAACAGTGGCCATAACAGGGCTCTGAATCGACTCAGACTCGTGTGAATCGATTCAGGCGTCCTAAAATCTCAAAATTTGACAGACAGAGGGCCTTGAATCGATTCATAAGAGAAGTCAAGAATACTTGTTCACTGGGTTGGTGTTGTATTGTAAATGTGTTTTACAATAATGAAAATCCTTCAGTCTGAAGAGACTCGACGTAGCTTCTACGTTGGAAGTGAACCAGGATAATTCCGTTGTGTGATTCTTTGTTCTTTTCTATAGTCTGTTAAACTGTTTATTGCTTAAGCAATCTGTACATTTTTTAAAAGGAGTTTAAGACTTATTCAACCTCATTCTAAGTCTAACTCTATACCATCAATATATATTATTGTTAATATAATTTTTTGTTGAAGAAAAGTCTGAAAATGTCGAATCATTTTAATCATAACTCATGAGATTTGTTGATAACTAACATTTAGAATTCTAACTTAAATGAAAATGTTTGTTATCACTTGATGTGGGTATTTAAGTGTTTTAGGAAAAGGCCTAAGCTACAAAAGAAAGTGGGAGCCTACGCATAGAAAGCTTACGCATCAAAAGTCTGGAAGACTTAGTCGTAACTTGAACTCTTCAATCCAAGACAAAAGAAGAATCTAAAAGTTTTGGCATTACGCTTCAAAAAATATTCTCTCATCCGAGTAACTTACCAGACCCAGACTCAAATAGTATCATCTTAAGCTTCAGAAAATACAAAAGCATTGGACTCTGTCTCCTCATCTTGAATCATCTTAGAAATGGTCTGGTACATAAAGCATCAACGGTCACAAGTCATCTCCATCAAAAGCTTATTGAAAAAAATCACAAAAAGGAAGATTGACTAAACAAGGTGGATTTTAATTTAGTCTGAAAAGCAACTAAGTTTCACCTTTATCTCATGCATTTAGAGATTCTCTGAATCAAAGCTTTCCTTCTTGGTGAAACTAGTGCTACATCTATTTCATCTATGACTGCACACTCCTCAAAGCTCGCATATCGATGTTATGTGTATAAAACGTCTCTCTCTTACAACAAAGTTCTTACCCTTTGTGTAACTCCATCAAGAAAGACTTTTGTCTCTTATACAACAACTCTCTCAACGGCTATATAATTAACAAGCCTCTTCCTGAGCTTTACAAGATGAGTCTATATATATAAAATTAACCTCTTCTCCAATGTAGCTCTCTAGAAGAACAAAAGAAATATTAGAAGAGAGAAAAACATTTATGAAGAGCGGGAGCATATCGATGAACACAAGAGAGTAAGAAGGATAGCTCACATTATGAGAAAGGAGAAAAATACAAGACACAATAATAAGAGCTTGTATGAACAATTGTGAGCATCATATGACTCAGAAGAAAAGAAAAGAAATTACAAAAGAAGAATGGAAAGTCATATAAAAAGAGAAGAGAAAGAGAGAGAGCTTGTGAGGTAAATGGGCTTATCACACAAAGATAGTGTGATGAAAAGAAAAGAAGACTCACAAGCTCCAGTCGTTTATAAGCCGTTAAAAGAAGAAGGCTTATCTTGTTTTTAATTCTTTCTATCTTTTGTAAATACAGGTCTGGTAGACCTGTTGGGAAACACCCTAGCCTGGAAAGGCTTTTGAAAGAATACTCGCGGTTCGAGCCAGGAGTGGCTCATGAAAGAATACTTAGGTCTGAGTGTGTGCAAAAGAATACTCAGAAGCACGGGGTGTGCTTAGGCCAGGAGTGGCCGGAGTCAAGAATACTTGAGGCCAGAAGTGGCCGGTGTCAAGAATACTTGAAGCACGAGTTGTGCTTAAGTCAGGAGTGGCTGGAGTCAATAATACTCGTAGGCTCGGTCTGGGCTGTTTGTGTAAAATATTTTTACATAGTGGAAATCCTTCAAATTTGAAGGTACTGGATGTAGTCTTTGAGTTGAAGGTAAACCAATATAAATCGCTTGTGTATTATCTCTTTCTCTCTTACTTTTTACTATCAAAAGTCTGATGCATTATTATTGTTAAAATCAATAGTAAAAGTCTGGCAAATATACGCTCAGTCAATCAAAGTATCACGCTCTCTGCCTCTCGAAAGTCTAGTCCGCTGCTCATAACATAATAATGATGTTTAAATATCACTTTTTGGTTTGAAAAAGTGAACAGACTTATTCAACCTCTCTTCTAAATCTGTTCTCTGAACCATCATTTTTAATGATATATTAAAATATATTTTTAAATAATACTTATTATTATTAAATAATTTTAAAATGTATTATTAAATACATTTAATTTAATAATATTAAATATATTACTTTATAACTTCAAATATTAACTATATTATTAAAATATAATTTTTATGATATTTTATTAAAATAATTTTAAAATATATTATAAACTAATATATTTAAATATTATTAAATATTATGTTAATAATAATATATATTAATATTATATATAGTATAATTTATTTAATAATACATTTTTAACAATAAATATTATTAAATATTTTAAAACTTATTGCCAAAATGTTAGATAAATATTTAATAATTTTTATGAGAAGGATTTTATTAATAATATATTTAATAAATTTATTTATTATAACCAATAATATTATAAATATAATTAACTTGAGTGTATGTTTTATAAATAAGTAATAATCATCTTACTACAATGGTATACTTTGGCTTAGTGGTAAAACATCTTTCTTTGTTATTTAAAGGTGTCAAATTCAAGTCCCATGGAAACCAAAATGTTTTTAATTATGACACATGTCACTCAACAATTCATCTACGAAATAAACATTTTTATCTTTTTTCATTTAGTATAAAAATTAAAATTAAAATTAATGAACGAAAAAAGGTGGAAATATTTATTTTGCAAATAAATTATATTAATGGATATACATTCTATGAATATAATATGACAATATATAGTTATATTACATCTCTTAAATATAACCTAGTGGTGAGGCTCCCCTTCTAT
Source organism: Clitoria ternatea (assembly GCA_037962975.1). NCBI lineage: Eukaryota > Viridiplantae > Streptophyta > Magnoliopsida > Fabales > Fabaceae > Clitoria > Clitoria ternatea. The sequence continues at coordinate 49,354,666 of CM075673.1, forward strand.
CTCTTACTCAAATTGAATGTTTTGGATGCTATCTTAGAATCCAAACAAAAATAATGACTTGGAAAAATATGTGACATAGATTGAGTTGACACTGACTAGAGATTAACACATGTGGCATAAATTCAGTTGACACATGACTAGGAGACCAAGGGCATTAGAGCCCTTAATTTACCGAGCTTAGCAATTGGTCAAACTAGTCACTCGTAAATAGTCAACATTTTTAAAATATTTATATTTCAAAATTTAAGTGTAACAAGGTTTGATCCCCTAACGTACAGGAGATGGAAGAGGAGTCTCAACAAATTGAGGGCATGTATCATATGAGTTTTTCTAGGAATAGATGCCCTCAACCACATGTGTGATTTAAGCAACTAGAATGGATGCTCCTAGCCACGTGTCAACTAAATTTATACCACATGTATTAATCTTTAGCTACATGTCAACTTAATCTATACCACATATTTTTTCAAGTCATCATTTTTGTTTAGATTCTAAGATGGCATATGAAGCGTTCAATTTGAGCAGAAAATGGAAGAAGAGTCTCACCACTAAGTTACATTTAAAATATGTACTATAACCGTATATTATTATATTATATTCGTAAAATGTATATCCATTAATATAATTTATTTACAAAATAAATATTCCCGTCATTTTTCATTCATTAATTTTAATTTATATACTAAATGAAAAAAGACAAAAATGTTTATTTTGTAGATAGATTTTATTAACAGATATACATTTTACAGATATATAACTATATATAATTGTATCATATTTTTTTAAATGTGTCAAGTAGTTTAGTAGTGAGACTCTTTTTCTCTCTAATGTGTTACAAGATAAGTCTTGTCACATTCAAATCTTAACATATAAAATGTTTTAATGTGTTGTTAGACATGATCATGTCCATTCATTCTAGTTGCTTAAATCACACATGACTTTGACACATGGCATGACACGTGGTTAAGGACATCAATTCTAGTTATTTAAATCACACACATTTTTAACACATGACATGACACATAGCTAAGGGTATTAAAACCCTTAATTTAAAAAAGGTATGCAAGTAAAACCTTGGGACCAGACTATGACTTTAAATAAACATAAAGGACCATGTGAGACCAGACCATGACTTTAAATATACTTAAAAGACCATATGTATATTTTACCCTAAAATAAAATATCAAGGTTTAGATTTAAATTTCAGTTATCCCTCTTCATGATATATTTATCCTCCTCTCTTTTACCACTTTTAGTAAACATCCCACATACTATAACGTTCAGATGGTTGATAAAAATATACCCTTTTATTGAAAAACAAATTCGAGTAAAGAAAAATGAGGGAGGGAAAGTAGAGTCACCATATTATTAATTAACAATTAACAAGCAGCCATCACCTAGCTTTATCCCACTGGTGCATGATATGAATCACCTGAGCGTTTGGAAACTACCAGGGAACAGGGATGACACTTGACACATTGGCATGTAGCCACCTAATATCACAACAAAAATTGTATAAAGTAACAACTATCAAGAATCAATAAATTAGTTGGGACATAATAAAATATGGGAAAAAATTAATAAAATAGAGATATGTAACAGCATCCTCCCTACAAGTACAACAGATGTCTATTGAAGAGTGGACCCTACTGGATTTTGGTTCCTGCCTGGAGGCCCGCTTGGACTTTACTTTGAAAGTGGGCTTCTAACCTGCATACAAAAATATAGGGATGTAAGAAACATCACTGGTATTGGCCGAAAAAGAATGAAACATCAGGATGAAGCACAATACCTTGTGGCACATTTGTAATAAATGGTTTCTGGAGAATTATAGGTTCGTGCATTTGCAAACATTCTTCTGACATCGGCAACAAACATCTCAAATGTCACATAATATTGCTCTGACTCCACCCTCTTACTCATTGTCTTCAAATCTGCCCTCATATTATGAAAATGTAGATTAGGGCATTAGACAACAGTTCTCATAGCTATGTGTTCATTAACATCTAGGCAAGTGGAATTCAGCTGTCAGTCATCTATCCATTTGAGATAAAATTATTTATTTGTTTACTTAAAATTTCAAGACTATTAATTTTTTCTTTTTTCAATTTCACCCTTATGCTAATTCCAAGTAATAGTAATAAATGTTCCACTACCTTCCATGCTTATAGTAAAAATGAGGATAAAGAAAATTCAAAGAATCTTTTTATGACAACAAGTACAATGATTACATTTCTTACTATTATTTTCATCTTTAACAGATAAAACCTAAGCTAAAAAAAGTAGTTTGTATACCCTAAACCCTAAATATATATATATATATATATATATATATATATAAATATATATATATATATATATATATATATATATATATATAACCAAGACGGTGAACCACACTATAAGAAAAAAGGTGTAAAGGGTAAAACTAGTTCCAACATGAAATGTCAAAAATAGATACTACTTCCATCCCTTAATACAAGAATCTCTTGAGATTTACTTGTTCTTTAATATAAGAATTTCATCAAAAAATCAACAACATTAATTAATTTTTCACCAAAATGCCCTTAACAATTATTGGAATAAGCATTAATTAACAAGGAGAGTAAGATTTGAGTCTCAATTAGGGATAGCAAAATCTATCCCAACAAGTACCCGCAAATTCTCTGAACAAGCGGGTAACAAGTATTATACTACCCACCCTGTGGATACCAACATAAGTATTTATATTTGTTTTATATTAAATATATTCAAATATAAATATATTTTATTATTTTATAATAAGATTAAAAAGTTAATATTGCTCAATGATCATATTTTTTAATACCTAAGATTATAACTATATTATACAATAATTTATATCATATTATAAAAAAATAATATTATATTTAATATATGTCCTTTATTTTTTTTGTTTTTTTGAGATATTAATTATATATAAATGCTTACAGATATGGGTATAGGTATCATACTATCCACATCTGCCCCGTTGACATTCCTGGTCCCAATAAATATATAAAGGTACTTTTGAAAAACTATTACAACCTATAGATATATTAAATGCCTTTAATTATATTAACCAATTTTTCTTATATTAAGAGACAGAAATAACAAGAGAGTAATTGAGAATCATAAGAACGAATGTGATGTACTCATAACATGAAGTACTCAGATCCTTCTTACCCATTGGATCTTTGATGATGTCATAATAATCAGGAACATCACGTGCTTCAACTGGGTCCTTGAATGGCCAAGCATCCGCATGTTCGTGCATCGACTGCTTAAATGACAAATCTGATTATAAGAATAAGTTTCTCAACAATGTAATTAATTTGTTCTCATGCATGTTTTTACTTGCGATGAACAAGGATCTACTCATCAAACACTCTTGTGGAATTTGAAGTATTTTTAATGGAAATTATACTGAAACAAATGGAAATTTAGACGTCACAGTAACATCGAAGTAACTTACCTTTAAAAGTGAACGCATAAACACAGTCAAATGTTTTTGATTTGTAGCACTGTCAGTAGAACCACTTAAAGTTCTGAACCGTGAATGACCCCACTGATCAGGGGTCCATCCAGCTTCTCCTGTTATTGCATTCAGGCATTCCACAAGTAATCAATCAGGAAATTCAGGAAATAACTAAAGAAAAAATAAATCATCCCACTCATAAGAACATTATGGATCAATTTTTTCAATGTAAGCAAATCTATTAAACAATATGACGTGTTCAAACAGCTATGGAGGGATGTAAGGAGGGCGCACAGGGAGAGGAAAAGTAACCTAATTCTTGTTTGGAAAATTTTAAGGAAATGGAAGTAAGGGGATGTGTTCTCCCCATCCTCACCCATGGAATTTCAGGGTTAGAAGGTGGTGTGATTTATTTAAATTGAATAAAGGAAAATAACCTCACTATACCAATATTTTAACTCCCAAACAAGGGAAGATTGTTTACCCCCTTCACTAGTCACTTACAAATTAGAAAAATTAACTCTACCTCCCTCCATCTCTGCTGAAGAACATTGGAATGTAGCACTGGCTAACTACATCATAGATCACAATCCAGATATGAAAATTCATAACAACAATAACGCTGAAACTATAATAATTAATAAACATGAGAAAATAAAAGGTTTAAATAGTGAGATGCCTAAGCATTAAGAAGCAAAGCAAGAAGCTTAGGCATCATAAATGACTTGGATGGAGATGGACATCTCATCATATAGTTAAATGTTGACAAACCTAAAATGGACACAAAGCATGCTACCTTCAAAGACAGGTAATGCATAATGTTTCTACTTTCTAACAGGCACCAAACAAAAAATATTGCTAAATACTCTCTTAGTTCCTTTTTATCTGTTCAATTTGGTGTTTCCATACAAATTAAAGAATGCATTAAATGTAATCATTTTCTGTTACTTTTTACTAAAATGTCATTTCTCTTTATATGGTTAATGATTAATTAATGCTCTCATGTTTCAATAAAGCAAATAAAACAATTAAACACTATAGGGGTATAATTGAAACAATAATCATTAAAGCTAACCCATAGGTTATCCTCCACCTTATATACTTTTGATTGGGCATATCTCTAGTTAATGTGGGACTTTCAACACACCCTATCCCACTCAGGAATGGAACGTGGATGAATACAAGTAGCCCATAGGACTTATTAACACATCTCTTCACATTCAGGAATGGAGGGCGGATGAATATGGGTGGCCCTGGGACTTATTAACATACCCCTCCACACTTAGGAATGGAGCGTGGATGAATACGGGTGGCCCATGGGACACCCCCACATTGTGGAATGGAGCGTGGACAATATGGGTGGCCCAACAACGAATCTAGGATAGGTTCTAATACCATCTTAAATTTGAATATTGGGTCTAACTCAATCCCAAAAGCTAGCTCATAAGATGAGGATGACCCTCCACCTTATATTCTTTTGATTGGCTATATCTCTAGTCAATGTGGGACTTTCAACACACCATAGTAGTCGATCACGAGAATCGCGGCCGTGATCGCGTCGTTCCACACGACGAAGGTTTTGCGGCCCGCGTTGCACAGGGGTTCCAAATCGCGGGCGTCGCGCGGCGATCTCGGCGTCGCGGAGTGCAGTCTGTCGCGGGGTGACACTGCCGCAATTTTGATGGCGTCTAAAACTACGTCGTTTTGGTAAGTCAGCTTCCCTCCATATTTATTTAGGGCTTTTTCTGACTTCCCACTCTTCACACTTTCTTTTTCTACTCTCTACTACTTCTACTTTCTTCACATCTTTTGCTCACCCACCCTCCAATAACAACACTCACTGCCCCTTTACTGTCCGGCGACCACCACCGACCACCGGTGACCGCTGTCCGACCTCCGGCGACCCCTGTTTGAACTCCAATGACCACCTCTGACCTCCGGCAACGCTGTTCAGACCTCCAAACAACCCCCAAACTGCTGCTGCCACCTCCCACAGCCTTTAACCACCTACTGCCACTCCAAACAGCCCCCAACCAGCTGCTGCCCCTTCCAAACCACCACTTGCCACCAAAAAACAGCCTCCAACAACCTGCTTCATTCTACATCAATGGCAACTGGTGGAGATTCTAGTGGCACCCCAACCCCTCAATCATCTACGCAGCTCTTTAAACCCACTGGAAACAACATTGATCCGGGTTGGGAATGGAATTCCTTAAAGGACCCCAACAACAAGAAGCACGTCACATGTGACTATTGCAGCAAGACCACCACCGGTAGTATTACTAGAGCAAAAGAGCATCAAATGGGTGCAAGGGGGAATGTGGGGAAATGCTTGAAGACCCTCGAAGAGGTGAGACTAAAGTTGATAGAACTTGCAGCCAGGAAGGTTGCGGATAAAGTCTTATATATGAATGAAGATGAAGAGGATGAAGAGATTCAAGAAATCCGGTCTTTGAAACAAGGAAAGCGGGTTCCATCGTCTTCAAGTCATGGTTCAACATCTATGTTGTTGAAGAAATCAAAGAACGTAAAAGGGCCAATCGATTTGCTCTTGATGAAGGATCCGGAAGTGAGTAAAAGGTTGGAGAAGAATACAAAACAATCAAACATTAAGGATCATTGCACCAAAGAAGCAAGAGCAAAAATGGTGCAATATATAGAGCGGTTCCTAATTAGAAATGGGATCGCTTTTAATGTTGTGCGTACAAAGAGCTTTAAAGACATGATCCAAGCTATTGGAGAATATGGTCGGAATTTAAAGCCCCCAACCTATCATGAATGCAGGGTTTCTCTTCTTAAGAAAGAGTTGGAACACACCAACGACCTCATGAAGAAACATGTGGTTTGGAGAGAAAACACCGGATACTCTATCATGTCAGATGGTTGGACTGATAGAAAGGGTAGGACACTGATTAACTTCTTGGTTAATACTCCTATCGGGTTAATGTTCATCAAAAGCATTAATGCTTCTTCATTCATGAAGACGGGGGACAAGGTGTTTGAGCTGTCGGACAACTTTGTAGAGGAGATTGGAGAGGACAAAGTTGTTCAAGTAGTCACGGACAACGGGAGCAACTATGTTGCAACTGGTAATAGTTGCTATTATTCATTTTTATTTGAGTTAATCATGTTTGATTTAATTACTTAGATTTAATTCTATTAGTTACTTAAATTCTTGTCAATTTAGGTAAGATGTTGATGGAGAAGAGAAAGCATTTGTTTTGGACTCCATGCGCTGCCCATTGTTTGGATTTGATGTTGGAGGACATCGGAAAGCTTACAAAAATTAAAAGGGCTTGTCTAAAGGGAACAAAGTTGGTTGGTTACATCTACAACCATTCATTTGCATTAAATTTGTTGAGAAAATTCACTGGTGAAACCGAGCTAGTAAGACATGGAGTGATAAGGTTTGCCACAACCTTTTTGACCTTGCAAAGGTTGCAAAGCCAAAAGAACAACCTTCCCAAGATGTTTGTATCAGAAGATTGGTCAAAGAGCAAGGGTGCAAGAAATGCTAAGGGAAAGAGAGCAACGGACACTGTTTTAATGGCTTCACTTTGGGCAGATGTGGTTTTTAGCTCAAAGGCTATGGGGCCTATTGTCCAAGTTTTACGTTTGGTGGATAATGCAAAGAAACCCGCAATGGGTTACATCTATGAGGCTATGAATAGAGCCAAAGAAAATATTCAAATAGCTTTCAAAGGAGATGAAAGGAAATACGCCATTTTTGGTAAGCGATGGGATTCTCAAATGCACCATCCATTACATGCTATAGGGTATTATCTTAATCCTGCATTTTTCTTTACGGACCTTGAAGGCATTGAGAACGATCCAAAGGTGAAAACTGGCCTCTTGGAGACCATTATTCGACTCTCCCCCACTATTGAATTTGAAGATAGGGCTTCTGAAGAGTTGGTGTCTTATAAAAATGCTGAAGGGATCTTTGGTGGGGCTGAGGCTGTAAGACAAAGGACCTCTATGGCCCCTGGTAAGAGTTTCCTTCATTTAATTGTTCCTTTGTTTTATATTTGGCGAAGTGAGGTTACAATTAATTTAATTAATTACAGCAGAATGGTGGAAGCAATATAGGACATTTACCCCACATTTGATGAAGATTGTTGTTAAAGTCTTATCCTTGACTTGCAGCACTTCTAGTTGTGAGCAAAACTTGAGCACTTTTGAGCATGTAAGCTCTTTATCTCTTTTTTTAACATTATTAATTTGTTACTAATTGGATTGGTGGTGGGTGGTGGCTAACATTTTTTTTTTAAATCAAATAGATTCATTCCAAGAAGAGAAATCGTCTTAAGCATCAAAGGTTGTGTGACTTGGTTTTCATCAAGTACAATCAAACCTTAAATGAGAGGTTTAATGTAATGACCATTAAAGATCCATTCTATTGAAGGAAGTTGATGATACCGCAACTAACAAGTGGTTGCTAGGAGAATTAGACGGTGATGAAGATGGAGAGGAAGAGGAATTTGTGTTTGGTGAGGAAGATGGGTTGACATGGCAGCAAGTTTCACATACTACCAGTGTTGGACAACCATTGCATTACACTAGGAGGAAGCATAAGCAAACTGCCACTTCTAGGCCTTCCTCAAGCAATAGGAAAAAAGGGAAAGGGAAATATGTTTTGCAAGAGGAAGAAGAGGAGGAAGAGCTTGATGTGAAGAAGAGACTTCCGAAGAGGAAGAAATTTATAGAAGTGATCAAGATGAAAGCTCAAGTGGAGGGGAAGAAGAGTTGCAACTCGGAGATGAAGATGATGAATATAATTTGTGATTTATAGATTTTCATTCTAGTTCACTCTACTTCATTTAGACAATGTTTCATTTGGATAATGTTGCTTTTTCTTGTTATGTTTAATGTTTTGGATCGTTTTTAATGTTTCATATTGGATAATGTTGCTTTTAACTATGAATTTGGAGTGTTTTTAGTAATATTTCTGTATTTTTTAAGTGATTCTGCATATATACATGTTTATGTGTGTTCCCCCGCGATAAATCAAATAGCGTCCGTGATTTGCTCCGCGACGCCACGATCCCAGTTTAGGGGTCGGCCGCAACGCGACGCAATCCGGGATTGACTACTAAGTAACAAACCTCCTCACGCTCAGGAATGGAGCGTGGATGAATAAAGGTAGCCCACGTGACTTATTAACAACCCCTTCACACCCAGGAATGGAGTACGGATGAATATGGGTGGCCAGTGGAACTTATTAACAACTAAAATGTCCTTTCTCTTTATATAGTTAATGATTAATTAATGCTCTCATGTTTCAATAAAGCAAATAAAACAATTAAACACTATAGGGGTATAATTGAAAAAATAATCATTAAATGTTACCTTAGGTTTGTAACTGGACAAATATTTAGAAACAAATACAAAATGCAAACTGGATAGATAAAAAAGAACGGAGGGAATACTTACTCAAGCCAGGGATATCATGAACAATTTTTTTTGGAACTCCAGCTTCTTTCTGCATGTTTTGTTCATCAGGAAGGAAAAAGGTTAATATTCCATATGCTCTGATCTTACAAATATATGTAACAAGAAGCTCAAAGTAATTTTATTTTATTTTTTGGTTGAAAGCTAAATTTAATCTAATTTTGGCCAAAATAATATATATGATCTCTCTCCTATACATGAGTGATAAAATAATAATATTTTGGCCAAAATAATAAAATGTTATACATGGAGGATGGAAACATGCAAAAATTTAGAATGCTTATACCTTCTGAAAATCAATTCCAGTATAAACAATGTGACAGTTTGACAGCTCTCTGATCTTTTCATCAATTGCCTACAAATTATCACCAATAATGACTAAACAAATCATGAATTGAGAAAAATGTTTAAAATGATGACAAATAAAAACAAATTAATGAGGAGGACAGGAGCTTCACACAACAAATAGAAACAAAGATAATTCATACAAAACAAATAAGGTTCCATTTCCTATTTCTCAGCTGCAATGTTTTCTACAAACCCCTACATAAGTGGTTGAGACAAAAGCCTGTAGGAAACAGGAAAATTGAGGTTTATTTTACCGGAAAGAAAACCAATTTAGAAAGGAGTTCTTTTGAAAGTGAATCTATAGATTGTTTTTTTCAGTCATTCATTGAATGATGAATCACTACAAGTGATGTAGATATGTAATTTAAATAACAGAAAATCCAATATTTTAGAATTGTATCTAAAATGACCGGAAAAGTGGAAACAAAAAATAGGTTAAAGCTTCTTTAATTTAAATGAAAGAAATACATTATAAGTTTTAATAAGAATGCTCATTTGTATATCTTATCATGTACTAATCTGGGGGAATTCTGTAAAATACAACAAAAATTAACAAATAGTAATTACCTGTCTTTGCCGACGTATCATAGTTGATAAATCTGTGTAAGGAAGCTTTGGATCTATCTTGCATTCCATGAGAATTCCTCCATCATAATCCTTTATATAACTGAAGTGACAATTCTTATAATGAATTCACATAAATAGTATAAAACAATGTTACAGAACAAGTGAATGATGAAATTATTATACAATGGGGTACAAAAATAGAATCTACATAAAAAATCCTCGAATCATTGTAACTTGTACTTTGCAGCTCCACACCCCCTAACAATGAACTACAGAAAAGTAAAAAACAGAGTACAGAGCTTTTCCCTTTCTCTTCACAGAAACAGCATTCCCCCCATCCCTCCGAAAAAATCCTAAATTGAATAGTCAAAAGTCCTGCTCATAGATCTCAGAAGGAATATAAAGTATAACCATACCCTTGCCATCGTTCTTTCTCCAAGTGAATCTCTTTCGTGAATCCCTGAAAACAGAATCAAACATCATTGTAATATCCAAAACAGTATACAGTTACTTAGTTCAACAGAGACATTTTTACAACCTTCCCCCTCCAAATGTTCAAAAATACTTTCAAGAGTATCAAAAGAACAGATATGAATTCCTGTATCACTCACAGCTATTGTACACTAGGAATATGGTTCCATACCAATGGGATTCCAAACAAAATTAACCAGGAAATTGACAGACATTTGTGGAAGTTTCTTGCAGGAGAAACAGAATTGATGACCTCATCAGGAAAAGAAAGTCATTGCAAAGATGACAAGAAGATTACTTTCTAGACTTGGGAAAGACCGCTTCAAAATAGGTTTTTGGCCTAAAGGTAAATATTCCAGACTTCAGTAAGTGATGGTTGACCTTTATACTAAGGAACTTACAGCATGCTTTATGATGCCAGTTGGCAAGTCCAGATGAATATTACTGAGCCAACAAGGACTACGAAGAAAATATCCCTAGTAAGACAGTAAATGGTTTTTAAACCAAATCAGACATTTGATTTAAATTAATAAAAATACCAAAATGATACATTTCCCAAAATACTGCTCTTTAAGCCATGACACCCTTTTTTTCTCTAATATGCATGGCTTTACCATACCTACTGACACAATCCAAGTGATGTGCCAGTACACAGGTGGCACAATCAACATGCACGATACAATACTTTTTTCTGCCTCATGAACTGGCACACAGTCCATGCAGCAAAAAGACCTAAAAATGTATTACTTCTGTAATAAATTAAGAGAAATTGCACTTAAAACGTAGACCTGAAACCTAGTATTCAAACCCACTAAATTTGTTTTCGTGCCAAATGACCGCTCTGGCTTATCATATAAAAGAAGCAAAACAATAACTTTCCAGATGATAAAGATCTTACATATTAATAAGCAAACCTGTTTGATAAAATAGCCAACAGCATTATTGTCAGCATATGTGAGAAAATGTGTCAGCCCATCTACATCACGAGCATGCTGTTTTAAGTGATTCATCAATCTGGTACCATAACCTCTTACTTGCTCATCGTTCGTAATTGCACAAAAGGCTATCTCACCAAACTTCTGGCTACCAATCATAGTTCACAACAGTGTCAGTGTTTGATAACCATAGATTAGCCTGGCTATTAAAGCTTTGTTTTTGCGATGGGTAACAAGATATGGAGTATAAGTAGCAGCAACAAGCAAGAGAAAAAATAGAGCAAAATAAGGAAATATCATACTTATTTATGATTAAGGTACTACTACAAAAATATTTATCAGGTTGATTCGCAGTTCCCAGATTATTCACATATATGGACCTTTAAAAGCATTTTTTATGCAAATCAAAGCACAACTTCACATTAGAGTTTGATAACATAACAACAGTAAGAAAACACAACAGTTAGAGTTCCCTTTTTTTTTATTAGTTAACCTTTGATAATAACTATGGTAAACCTTCACTTCTTGGATATTAACACAGGAACAATAACATAATACTGACATGATATATAAAACTTGGGAGACAAGAATCTGAAGAAAAAGAAGATATGACAAAAAAAATATTACCTAGAATATGGACGATATGTAATGCCTCCCAGAACATGATTATTCCGGATAACTATCACAGACTTGTGGCTCCTACAAATTTAACATAAAAAGGATTTATGACTATGGAGAAAAAAGAGAGAAAAACAAAGGATATCAAGGTTAACCTGTTTAAAAGAGTTTATTTAGGAACAAAAAATCTAAATACAGTTTAAAAGTCTTATTTGATGAATTACCTAGTTGCAAAACTGGCCATGCTTGCAAACAAGAATTTACATAAGAAATAACTCAATATACCAAAACAATAGATTGTAACATTACCTATCCATAACAAGTCGGACAATGTACTCCTTGGGCATATTGGGAAGCTGTCTACCAAATATATTCTTCAATCCTATCAACCTAAAGAACATACAACAAAAGCAAGAATTAAGTTATTATCATTACTGATCATTTTTCCAATTATAAAATTTGCTAAATCTTTCAACCAGAAAGAAAATTGTCAGCTGATTCTCACTGAGCCACTTCCTATGGGTAATGCATACACAAATGCAGGGAAGGATGCACCCTTGTCAGGGATGGGGTAGGGAGGAATGGTGGATGTTGAACAGCTGCCCTGGCATAGCATGTTTTCAAATTTTTATGTTCAATGTGTACTTGTGTAGTCTCTTGCACCAATTTGCAATTGCCCCCAACCATACTTAAAGACTAAAGTAATCATTAGGTTATAAGAATGTATGTTAAAGTTTATTTGGTCTTCTGAATTGGTAAACAATTATTTTTTTTGAAAGAAACACACAAGTTAAGAGTATTATTCCAACTTGGACAAATGTATCATACACTTGTTACCGAAAATTTAATTTAATATTTAAGTTTTTAAGTAAACAATCATTTTTCTTTTCAATCCTTTAAATATATGTTTGGCTTGGCATCGTGTCTGTCTTCTATCTATTAGCACCACCTCAGTCCTCGAAATTCAAGTAAATTGATCTCTCAAAGGATTAAAGTCTAATATAATGATATGAATTACCATCTACTATCAAGAAACCAATTTGATACCCCGTATCAAAAGAGATCAAATGTAATGTCAATTACATTTTTAAAACACTTAAACATATGTTCACTCTAACTTGTTAATTTGTGGATCCATCCCCGCGAATATGTAGTGTAATATATCATGTGATTTGCTGAAATGCTAACAAGAAAATAACCGATGCAGGCAAGGTAATAACAAATGTTAAAGGAAAATGCATACCAAATCATATGCTCATCAACACCATCATTTGAAACGCATACGAATTTGAGATTTCCCATTTCCTCCTGAAAAAACAATTCAATAAGCATATCATCACAACCATAAACAACACTAATGCAAAATACCAATGCCAATGCCAATTTATTCGTTTATAAAGTTAAACCAAGGGAAAAACCAATCGCAAAACTATCATAGTACATCGAACCAAATAATCATAGTCATTGACAAGCAAGTAAGTACCCCTCCATATTACACTAGTTAACTAATTTTTGAGTTTCAAAACAATTCTAAAACATAACAAACAACTATTCTTATTTTTCATGAGTTCAAGTTCCAAACCTCTTTCTTGTGTGATTCTTCCCTGGCAATGTAAGCCCCACTTGTCTGCAAATTATCAGTAAATATTTTAGTCGCGTCCTCCTTAACCACAATCCCAGCAACAGAACCCACGGTGGTGGCAGCACCGGTGCCACCGGCGTTTCCACTATCTTTGGTGACATCGGAGTTCTCAATTTTGACAGTGACATTTTCGGTCTTGATCTTGGTGTTGCGAGGAGCAGAAGGAGGGTTGTTGAGTCTGGAAGCAGTGAAATTGCGCATAGAAGAGTCGTTGTCGTTGTCGTAATCATCCTCGTCGTCATCAACGACAGCATCCTCGGAGTCATCCTCGGAATCGGAGTCGGCGCCACGGGCGGAGATACTCTCGAGGTCGTCATTCGAAGTGAGTGCGCCGTCGCGTGTGTCGGCGGAGAAGGAAGAGGGAGGGAAGGGAGGCGCGTGGTCCTCAGACGCGAGTTTGCGCTTGTGGATGGAAGAGGTGGCGGAGGCGGAGGCGGAGTGAGAGGGAGAAGGGGATTGGGAACTTCGGGAACGAAGGGGTCCTCCTCCACCGTGGGGCTCCATTTAGGGTTTTGAATAGGAATTGGATTGCACGTGAAGTGATGGACTTTGGTTTTGCTTGCAAATTGCGTTCGTAAGGTACTAAGGTTGTGTGTCTTTGGTGACGATAGAAAATTTACATGTTTGGAGGGCTTCGTTTTTCACAAGACAAGATTCTTCTTCCGTTTCGGAATGATCAAGCGGTTGAACTTGGATATGATTTATTTTTTTTACAATGTATATTCAAATTAATTTCAATTAGCTTACCAAAAAAAGATTACGCATTAAAAAAAAGTTTACCAAAATAGGATTAGCTGGGAGAGTATTGTTATTATTTACCTCATCTGGTCCCGGTAATGATAAGATAAAATAGGATAAGTTTCTAAGAAATAGGATAAACTTTTATCAAATTCTTCTTCTTTTTATTATTATGGAATGGGCATAACGCCCAACTTTTATTTTATTCAAAGATTTTTTGGTAATAACTTTTTATTATTTTAAATAGGATAAACTTTTATCTTATTCAAAGTTTTTTGGTAATAACTTTTTATTTTTTTAGAGTTTAGACTAATACACATAAAAAAATTTATCTTATTCCAAGTTTGATGGATATTAGTCTAAATTCTAATGATAAAATCCTACCGAAATAAAAATTAAATTCAAAACATAAGATTTAACATTAAAATTTATAATAATATAAAAATAATATAAACATTAAAGTAATAAACAATAATAACAATAAATTATAATATCAATAATAAAATAATTATAATAATAACTATAAAGAATAAATTGATAATCACAACAAAATAAATAAAAACAATAATTAATCATTTTAAAGTTTATTAAAAAAATTTAATAAGATAACTCATCATTAGGTGTTGGGCCAGCTTCCAAAAACGGATTAGATGGTGAGTAAAGATAAGTTTTTTATCTTGTCAAATCATTTTAGGTTGACCCATTTAGACCTACCATAATTAAGTTGAATGGCAAGTTGGGGTGAACACGTCTATCAAACCCTTTCTATAAATAAAAATAAATAAATAATGATTTAGTAATAAATTTAATTTTTTATGATTTTTTAAAAAATCATTGTTTCTTATGGGCTATAATGGAAAATGGGTGACTATAAAAAATACTTAAAGATTTATTTTTCATTAAAATATTTTTTAATAATAAAAACTTTTTTTAATAAGAACGGGCTTAATTTCTGAATTTTTTTTTATTCTAACCCTACTTAATTTATGAGAATGTCCAAAAGAGGTATAAAAATACACTTAACTAAAAAATCACCTAATTTTGGAGAGGGCAAAAGATTTGCCAATAAATCAACACACATTTTAGATCCAATAAATTCATGTTTAATAATCTATTGAAATATTAAGAATAAAGTTTTTCTCATATTATAAGATTTTTTTAAATGTCACGGGTGTGAATGAGTTGAAGGAGCTTATTGTGGAGGGCTCAATACTAATGTAGCTACCATACGCATTTCAAAAAGCTAATTACAGTCACCTTTTGTGTCAGGAAGTTACAGAAGGTCAACAACAATATGCTCTACGCGTTAATTAGCAGAAGAAAACCAACAAATGATCTTTATGCTCTGAAGATCTTAAAGAACTCATTTTTCATGCAAGCTTTAAAGTTCCTTCATACCAGACCTTTGGCATCTCATCATCTTCTCAAGGTCTGGTATTTATAAACAAGCAAAAACTCCTTCGAAGGATTTTCAACGGCTATATCTCCTTTCCAACTTATCAAACGGATATCTTGAGTGACCTACATATTTGAAGAGATTCAAAGTTGAAGATATACAAGAAAGAACCTATGTGATCTTGAAGAAAAGTTCCTACAATCAACACATTCTCTTCTTTGCTCTATTTTCTTAGACAAAGGCCTTCTTTGTTGTTCTGCATCCAGCAGACCTTGGTCCTTTTGTCTATGTTACTTAATGTATTAACTCATTCTTTGTATCCTTTTATACACTAAGTTCTCAAATACCTTACACAGTCTATCTTTTCAAACTTGTTGTTGTGTAAAAGTCTGGTGTGTTGCTAACCCTTGGTTTTTGTGGGAAATAGTTTGGGGCCTGAAGAGGCTTTTGAAAGAATACTTGGGTTTGAGCTAGGAGTGACTTGTTGAAAAAATAATTGGGTTTAAGCTAGGAGTGGCTGGAGTCAAGAATACTTATGGCACAAGTCTAGTGCTAAAATTGTAAAGAAGATTTTACATTAGTGGAAATCCTTCAAGTTAGAAGGGACTAGACGTAGCTTCTGCGTTGGAAGTGAACCAATATAAATTCCTTGTGTTCATTCTTCTCTTTCCATGCTCTTAACAAGTCCGCTTCATGAGTCTGATTGCTTGCGCTTTAAAAGTTCAAATTCCGCAAAAGAGTCTAAGACTTATTCAACCCCCCTCTAAGTCTAACTCTAAACCATCAATTAGTATCAAAGCTTGTCCTTTAGGTTGATCACTCCAATGAGTGAAAAGGAACAAGATCTATGGTAACTTCTCAAAGTAATCAGCTTATAGCAGAAGGTTCTTCTCTCAACAGACCACAAGTCTTCTTTGGTGAAGATTAAACATATTGGAAGGACAGAATGGAGATGTTTATCAAATCCACTCAGTATAGCCTTTAGGCAATCATCACCAATAGTGATTATACTGCTCCTGTTGATAAAAATGGAAAGCCCAAATCAGAAGATGAATGGACAACGCTTAAAATAAGGAAAATGGACATCAATGCCAAAGCCAAATTCCTCCTTACTTGTGCTCTAAGCAAATCAGAGTATAATAAGGTATTTAACTATAAATCAGCTAAAGAAGTCTAGGATGCTCTTCAATGCAATTATGAAGGAACCTCCAATGTAAAAAGATCCAAAAAGATACTGCTGACAAAGTAGTATAATACCTTCCAGATGGAGGATCATGAAATAGTGGACCAGATGTTTGGAAGATTCCAAACGTTGTTGAATGAGCTTCAAGCTCTTGGAACAACACCTTCCATATAAGATATCGATGTTAAGCTTCTTATAAGTCTACCTGAAAGATTTGATGCCAAGTGCTCAGCTCTTGAGGAAGCTAAGGACCTCAGCACCCTCACGCTTGATGAACTCCTTAGGGTTCTCAAAGTACATAAAGGGTTCGTTTGTTTAAACTTATTTTAAGAGATAAGTATTTTTTTAATTAAAAAAATCACTTATTTTAAATTTTAACATGTTTGTTTAAAGTTTCAAAAATAAGCAGAAGCTGAAAATAGGCTGATTTTAGCTTATTTTAAGAAGCAACTCTGATCTACTTATTAAAAAAGTGATTATAAAAGAAGTGCTTTTTTATAATCACTTTTTTAATAAGCTTAAACAAACAGGCCCAAAATGAAGCTGAAGTAGAAGGAAGTCACTAAACCTTCCTCTTCTAAAAGCATTGCCTTGAAATCTGAAGAATCAGGTAAGAAATCTAAAGCTCTTAAGGTTAAGGAACCCACGAGCTCGGAACTAGACTCTGATGAGTCAGGTGAAGATACAGATGAAGAGCTGGCCCTTGTGACAAAAAGATTTCATAGGTTGTTGAAGAAAAAAAGTTTAGACATGAGAAATTCTAGAGGAAAGATCACAAAGGTAAAACTCAATTTAAGTTTAAAACTAACAAATCTGCTCTAGAATGTTTCAACTGTAGAAAACTAGGACATGAAAGTAGAATGTTTTCTCTTAAACAAAGACAAGAAGAATAGAAAAGAAAAGAAAAGATTCCTAAAGAAACAAAAAGGATTGATCACTTGGGATGGGATGATGAAGAATCATCTAGCTCTACAGAGTCTGATAAAGAGACAGAGTTTGCAAGATTTGTCTCATGGCTGATGAGGAACCAAACTCTGAAGTCAGTTTAAGTGATTCAGAATCTGAAGAAGTAAGCTATTCTGAACTCAAACAAAATTATGATTTGTTTTTTAATGATTTTTCCAAATTGTTGAAAAATTTTAAGAAATTGAAAATAAAGCATGTTAATATAACCATTGAGTATGAAAACCAAATTTCTAAATTAAAAGAAGAAGGTTTTGATAAAATATTACGAAAAATGGAAGAGAACGAAAAAATACATCTTGAGGAGTTGCACAAACTCAGATAAGAGAATCTTGTTTTGAAAACCAAAGTTTGTTGTAATTCTCAAGCTGATGAAATTATTAAATTGTAGAAGCAAGTAAGTTCACTTACTTTAGACCTGAGTAAGTTTGTTAATGGCATTAAGAATTTGAATAAGCTTTTGGGAAAATCTCATGGTGACCATAACAGACCAGGTCTAGGCTATATAAAGAAAAATAATTATAAGCAATCTTCATCTCCTTCATTTGTTTCAAAGAAACATAAGCATGTTAATTGTAATTATTGCAAAAGGCATGGTCATGTAATAGATGATTGTAGGAAAAGAAAGAAAAGAAATGAAAAGGTTGTTAACCATGTAGGACCCAGGAAGATTTGGGTACCAAAATCATTGATCATTCCTATTGCATATGTGCTTAAAGACAAGGACAAAGTCTATGCATTGGTATCTGGACATTGGATGCTCACATTACATGATAGGAAGAAGGTCTATGTTCCAAGACCTAGAGCAGTTTAAAGGTGAAACAGTCACCTTTGGAGGAAACCAGACTGGAAATACTATAGGGTCTGGTAAAGTTGGTAAAATTCTTTCATCTGTCATTAAAAAAGTTTATTTGGTTGAAGGTTTGAGACATAACCTATCAAGCATTAGTTAATTTTATGATAGTGAGTACAAGGTATCTTTTGACAAAGAAATGTGTATTGTCATCAACCATGATGGATCCACACTCTTCTTTGCAAACAGACATCTTAACCTGTACAAGTTTGACTTGAATGAACTAAATGATCAAAATGTAACATGTTTATTTTCAAACTTTGGGGAGAGATGGATCTAGCATTAAAAGCTAGGGCATATAAGTTTAAAACACATTTCAAATTTTCACAAAAAAGGTCTTGTCAAGGAACTCCAAAAGATTTCTTTCAATAATTCCCTGCCTTGTGACGCGTGCCAAAGAGGGAAACAACATAAAACCTCTTTTGAAAATAAAAATGTTGTTTCCATTGCCAAACTTTTAGAACTGTTACATTTAGATTTATTTGGTCAATCCCAAGTCAGAGTATGGCAAGAAAGAAGTATGGATTTGTCATTATTGATGATTACACAAGAATGACATGGGTATACTTCCTAACACACAAGGATGAGTTTGTGAAAATATTCAAGATTTTTTGTAAGAAAATTCAAAATGAGAAAGGATTATGCATTGGTACAATAAGAAGTGATTATGACAGAGAATTTGAAAATGAAGTTTTTGAAAAATTTTACAATGAGTCTGGCATAACTTATAGTTTTTCTTCTCTAAGAACACCTCAACAGAATGATGTTGTGGAAAGGAAAAATAAATCTCTACAAGAAATGGCCTGAACAATGCTTTGTGAAAATAATCTTCCAAAATCTTTTTGGGTAAAGATTGTGAGCACCTCCTATTATATTCAAAATAGAACCCTTTAGATCTATACTGAACAAGACTCTTTATGATTTGTGGAAGGGAAAAAGACCCAATATATTATATTTTCACCCTTTTGGATGCACTTGCTATATCCTTCACACAAAGGATCATCTTGGAAAATTTAACTCTAAGTGTGATAAAGGATTATTCATAGGGTACTCAACCACATCAAAATCTTAGAGTTTTTAATACAAGAACTCAGACCATTGAGGAATCAATGCATGTAAGATTTGATGATCTTCAAGAAACTGACACGAAACTAATAGATCTAGAACTTGATGATGCAAATGTGCAACAGCAGGAATCTAAGGAAAATTAACAAGAACCTGATCCTGCTCAATCTAAACTAGTAGAAGAAGGAAATGGAAAATCTCAACAACAGCCATCAGTATCTAAACCAGAGAAGCCTATGTTAGGGAATCCCTAGTGCATGAGCAGCGAAAATACAAGGATTCCCATAGGATTTGCAAAGCGCCGTGTTTCAAAGCATAAGATAAACACAAAAAAATATTGCGTTTTAGGATTACCTCTTAAAGAAAATTGAATCAAAGCAGTCATAGCCTCATCCTTTAGGAGTCCACACGAATACTCCCACCAGAAATGCTACACCTTCCAAATGCTAGTTTAACGGCGTGTAGCTTTTACAACTTTTACGTATTTTGTGTCTCTTTTGGTTAGCCGCCTATAAGCATCTTATGCTCTATTTATAGGCTTAGGTTTGACCTAATTTGCTCTCTAAAGAGTGGGCTCCTTACTCATTTTAAATGAGTTAGGCCCAATAGTTTTATTTTAGTCCAACTAAAATAAAAAGCTATTTTCTGATGGGTTTACTCTATATGTGTGACCCTATAGGTAAAATACTCGGTTATATTAATAATAAACTATTTTATTATTAATATAAAATAAGAGCGGCATCTAGCAATGCATCATTATGTCTGAATATTATTTATTATCAACATAACCTATAAGTGATAATTATTTTATATGTTTGTTCCTTTTGTCACGATATCCTAATTAGGCCCAAGGCATGGTCGCGTCATCCTTGTACGGTCTAATTTATTTTACTTAATATCGGAGTAGACTTTATTCGAATAAATATCCAATATTTATTCTTTCTAGCATGGCCCTGCATTTCCTTAGTCTCACTCCATCAAGTGGCCTATAGATATCACTCCTGTCACATAGGAGAGACAAATCAAATCTACATCACTCGCATCCCTCTGCATAATTTGTTCATTGCCTAACTACAACCTTTATAGTCCTCTTGTTACAGAAGACGTTTGATTGTATTAAAACAACAAACTCCTTATGTAGGAATCGTAGTGACTTCAGGTCAAAGGACTACATATGACATTATCACATTGAGAATCATTTATGACATTCATGTAACGATCCATGCAACGTTCTCATGGTGGGTCTGTCCAGTACATCATTAATCTTAATGTGTACCCGTATGAAGACTTGATACCATTTATATCCATGATCTGTGAGATCAGATCATCAGTACATTCACACACTAGTCTTAATGTATTTACATGTCCCCACGTAAATACTTGACTAGGGACATTTTAGGAATAACTCTCATATGACTTATTATTCCAAGGATAAATAAAGGTTATTAAACTATTTAACAAAAAATGACTTATTCAAAATGATGCGTCCTATATAGGCTTTTAGTGCATATTTCCAACAATCTCCCACTTGCACTTAGAGCTGATAAGGTTAATGCCCAATGACGTCTACAGTGCCCTCATGCTTTTACTACGTAAGCGATTTTACTAGTGGATTCCCAACAATTTTGTTGGTATGCACATTGCATATTTTCACATCTTCTAAAGATGGAACTATTTAAGTATATGCTTGGATTAATCCACTTCCTTATATTGTTCTTTGGTTCCATTGTCATTACAGTGGAAACTCATAGGGTACAAAACATTTGGAATGATTAAATGTAAATTGACTTCTTTTGTAATTTAACATAGCAAAATACTTAGATTTGTTAGTAGAACCAACGATTGTTTCTTGCTTTGAACCTTTCAAGCATATATCATAACCATCTTAACAACACATATATTTTTATTGCAATCTTAAGTCTTTCAAATTAATCAAAAGATTGGCATCGATGTAACCTTTACAACGAGCTCATCTTCCATTTATCAAGATCAAATCCTTAGTCCTTCTTAAGTGTTTAAGGATACTCTTGACTATAGAATGAGAATATTATTAGTTCTAGAAGAAGCATGTCTTCTACATGTAATACTAGAACTATAATTGTGCAGTTACTAACCTTTTTATAGTCACAAGATTTATCTTCATTCTTTAATGAAGATTCTAGCTTCTAAAAGCTTGCTTTAGTTCATAAATAGAACATTTGCAGTTCACATACCTTCCTAGATGTTTCAGGCAAAAAAGGCCTTTAGGTTGTGTCACATACACATCCTCAAGATGATTTCCATCTTGACATCTATCTACCATATCTCATAATAGTGGTATACTGCTACAACAAGCAGGATCTAAATGGTTTTTAAGCTAATTGAATTTTGTCAATCTGGCTTTTAAAGGTACTTTTATTATCATCCATGTTTAGTTTTCCTTTTGAAAACTCACTTGCATCCTATAGGTTTTACCCTTTAGGTGCGTCAACCAAGGTTCGTACCTTGTTAATATACATGGAGCCCATTTCAAATCCCATGGTCTTATGCCATGTCTTAGAATCTAAACTTACATTGGCCTCTTCATAAGAAACTTAATCAATTAGCAATATGCCTCCTTCCTGATTTATAAGATATCCATATCTTTCAGATTTGGTTGCATATCCTATTTGATCTTACGCAAGTCTCGTGCTACCGGAGCTAACGATGTCACAACATTTTGTGATTTCTGCTCCAAGTCCATCCTTGACTTTTGAATGCTTTGTGATACTTGAATTTCTTCAAGTTCTACTATCCTCCCACTGATTCTTTAAGAAATGTACTCTTATTCAAGAATACAACATTCTAAGTAATAAGCCTTTTGTTCTCAGATGGATTGTAAAAATGATAACCCTTAGCTTTCTTTGGGTATCTCACAAAAGACATTTATCCAATTTGGATCTAACCTTGTAAGAGTTGGATGCTCTATAGAAGCATCATAGTTCTAAATTATTAGTAAAGACATACTAGGTTTCTTCCTAGTCCATATCATATATGGTTTCTTTAAGAAAGTCTAAGATGAAACATGGTTAAGTGTGGAAATTTTGTAAATAAAGGAACGTTGAAGAAGTTAGAGATGTTTGATAATAATCAATAATTAAACTATGTCCAACAAGGTTTGACTTTCCCCGTAGAGATGCTATTATGGCATTCCATGAGGAATGAGTTAAGAGGTAATCTCTCACTCTATTAGATAGTTATCAAACTTATAGCTCAAATTATTTGCTATCTTAATCTAATCAAGAGCTTTAATTGTCTTGCCAATTTGGTTTTTTCACTTCATTATGAATTCTTTAAACTTTTCAAAGACTTTCTAACTTATGTTACATAAATCCATACTCATTGATTTTTCAATTAGTATGTTGAAGTATTGAAAAACATATCTAGTTATTATTCCAATAGGCCCACATACATCGTCATGTATTAGATAATAGATTACTCATCTTTTCAATGAATGAGGTCTCAATTATCTCTCCAATAAATAATATTTACATGTCTCAATTGATTCCAAAATCAAAAAAGTCCATATAACCACATTAACGGTATTTAGAAATGTGTTTCTTATTCATTTGCCTTAGGAGACAATACCATGTAAGTAAGGTTCAAAATCACTTATTTTAACCTACTTTGACAGTTGTTATAGATAGGTGTTTTAAGATTTAGGATGTGGAATCCATTACTCAATTGTGCATCAATATCCTTTTGAAGAAATAAAGTTATTTTATAATAAAAAAACATTTCTTGTCCAACAAGAAACAATATGCACAATGTCTAGTTCACTAACTAGCCCAATAGGTAAAGATCTTATCTTTATTGTAGTAATTTTTGCTCAATTTTACACAGATTTCTCCACCTTTAATAAGTGATCTACTTCCTTGATCTTTCAAAATTTGAGATCTACTACTAGTATCTGATACTAATGTTAGTGAAGTAAAATAACTTGACTTCTATAACATGACCTGTAGTGGAAGTCTTACTTCCCTTTCTTTTGAACTCCTTCAAGTTCTTTAGACAAATTATTTCAATGTTTTATTTGGCTAAAACTGGAAATGATTTCCTTTCTTGATCACCTTTTAGACTTCCAGACCAACTTGGCCTTAATAAAGTCTGTATACGATCATATCATATATCTCCCATATATTCATATTGCCTTTTACAGCTCATAGTTTATGCAGACTCCATAGGGTATTCAAGACCCAACCATAGATGATATATAAGCCAAACATGACACAGTGCCGCTTCATCTTTAATGAAGATAATTCTTAAGTCTCAATACCTATCTAGGCATTTTTCTAGATAAAGTGTCCTTCCAAAGGACAGATTGCAACAAAATAATATTTGGTTTGTCATGGTTATTCTAAAGCAAATTACATGCAAATCTATCACTTCTATTTAAAATATATTTAAATTTTGGTCATTAAATAAATATGTTGTCTCCCACTATTTTGATTAAAAATAAATACCCTCACTGAATCATAAAAAATCCCATTGGAAGATTTTTATAGTGGGCCAAGATCCATATTTGGCCTAGTGTTGAGTGAGCTTTGGCTGATCGCCCAACCCTTGGTTATTTAGGTAGGAAACACATTTCCAATTGCATCTCATACAACTCTTAGATGATTGAGTGGGTAACTCTTTACCCTTATTCCTCTTATGAATTTAAGCTCAATCCTTACGCCTCTAAGTTATTTTCAATCCAATTGAAAAACTTAGTTAAGTTTAGGCCTAATAAAAACAATTTGGATATTACAATTATCCCATCGTGCCTTACTAATATAAATGATAGCACCCTGCTTTGGCAGGCCCACTATTTATTGACATTAGTCTCGACGAGTGTTACTTATTAGAAGGCGTTTAAACTTAATATTAACGCTTCTAGGTTCTTCAATCCGATTAAAGTTACCTAGATAAGCCCAATAACAAATGGTTGGATAATCCAATTATCCATCATCCTTTACTAATATCAATAAAAGCACCCTGCTTTGGCAGAACCTACGCTTTATTGAAACTAGCATTGATGACTGTTGTTTATTAGAATGCGTTTTAGACTGTTCATACCTTTAGGCTTTTCCAATCCAATTGAAAAATGTCTATTTGAATAAAACTTAATAAGTTATACTTGGATAATCCAATTATCTAATCATGTCCTTCTAAACATAAATAAAGGCACCCAATTATGACATGACCCGCACTTTATCTATATCAAGTTAGACGTTATTACTTATTGGAAGGTATGATTATGGGGCTTGAGGGATTTCAATTTTCTTATTGTTCATTACCGACTTTCATTAAACACTTTAACGTAAAATAAAACCCCAAAACATGCAATCAAAATTGTGAGATAGTTATGGTCTTCCTAGAAAATAAAATAAAATAAAATAAACCTAAAGGAACTATGGTGTCTTGACTTCGTGTCCTACTTCTTGAAACCATCATCCTCCTGGAGTCACCACTCCTTTGTTCCTTTCAAGGTCATATCCACCAAGAGTCACCACCCTAGGTTTCTTCTAGGTCTTCACCTTGTTGGCTTTTCCAAGATTACAATGTAATAAAGAAAACTCGTTTTACATACGAGTGAAGGGTTGAGAGAAGAAATTTAAGAATAGAGAAAGGCACAACACGCAGGCTGTATTTAAAATTAAATAAAAAAAATCTAAGACCATAACCATTCATCGCTAGACGTGTTAATTAATCAATTAATAGAGTAATCAATTATATTTAAAATAAAATAAATATTAAAACACATAATTAAACATGCGGGGTCATAAAAGTAAAACTACGCAAAGAAGTTTGGCGGCTCCGTTGACTGTTCAATAGACAGGGTCAAGGGATGTTCCAACCCGAAAATTTAGTACTGTAATCAGGTTAGTTCCCAAGAAAGAGAGGTGGGTTCGGAGTGACCGCTTAAGTACCAAGCCTTTCCTAGCTAGAATGTCCCACTGACCATTAATAGCTTAAAATATTCGGTTATGATTTCAAACAATTTGAAATCTTAAATTTTGAAACGGCCAAGGATTAACTTTTAAACCATATCTTTGACCCTTACAATTATCCTAAAATAGGAATAGTCAAGGTTTAACTTTTAAACTTTATCTCTAGAGTCTCAACAATCATCCTATTTTTTAGGAACGATCAAGGTTTAAATTTTAGACCTTATCTCTAGAGTTCAAGATATTTTATTTTGAATCCTATTAAATTTGATAAAGATCTTATCTTTAATTTGTAACTTTTACAAATCCTATCAAATTTATTAAGGATTAAATATTTGATTTTAAAATTATTAAATTTAATAAAGATCTTATCTTCTATTTGTAACAGTTACAAATCATATTAAATTTAGTAAATATGAATCAATTTGTAACTTCTACAAATCATATTAATTTTAAAAAGATCACATATGATGCAAATCCTATTAAAATTAATAAGAATAAATTATTTAAATTTGTAATTCTTATAAATCATATTAATTTTAAAAAGATCACCAACGGTGCAAATCCTATTAAATTAATAAAAATAAATTATTTAAATTTGTGACTCTTACAAACTTTAAATTTAACAAACAAATAGCATTTGATTTGTAAGTTTTACAAATCGAATTTAAAATATAATACTAAAATCAAATATTTTATTTGTAACATTTACAAATAAATAAAATACCATTATGGCTAGGTTTCAACTTTTGAATCCTAGTTTTCATTACCGCTAGGGTTTAAATCTTAAACTTTCTAAACACAATCTCACATGAACAATTTATATTAGAAAAGAGAAAGCATATAGACGTATATTGCATACAACCCTTGATTTCAATTTAATTAAATAAATATAAAACATGCCTTATAATTAGAACACATATAAAACAATCACCATTGTAATATACAACATGTTCATATAATAAAGCACATCCCAAAAACATGTTCTTTAATTAAAATGTTGAGAAAAGCAATCAATATACATAAAATAAAAATAAATTGATATTAGCTTTCAAAAGGTGCAACCTTTGCAACATATCTCATAAAAATGCAACCTTTACATAATATCTCATTAAAGATGCAACCTTTGCAACATATCTAATAAAAGATGCAACCTTTACAAAAGGATTCAACCTTTACAATTCTTTTCGTAAAATAAATTTTATTTTACTTTTACATGTTCTTTAAACAAACGTTTGCCCAAAACACGGTTTTACAACTAGGCTCTAATACCACTGTTAGGGAATCCCTAGTGCATGAGCAGCGAAAATACAAGGATTCCCATAGGATTTGCAAAGCGTTGTGTTTCAAAGCATAAGACAAACATAAAAAAAATATTGCATTTTAGGATTACCTCTTGAAGAAAATCGAATCGAAGCAGTCATAGCCTCGTTCTTTAGGAGTCCACATGAGTACTCCCACCAGAAATGCTACACCTTCCAAATGCTCGTTTGACGGCGTGTAGCTTTTGCAACTTTTATGTATTTTGTGTCTCTTTTGGTTAGCAACCTATGAGCATTTTATGCTCTATTTATAGGCTTAGTTTTAACCTAATTTTCTCTCAAAAGAGTGGGCTCCTTACTCATTCTAAATGAGTTTGGCCCAATAGTTTTATTTTAGTCCAACTAAGATAAAAAGCTATTTTCTGATGGGCTTACTCTATGTGTGTGACCCTATAGGTAAAATACTCAGTTATATTAATAATAAACTATTTTATTATTAATATAAAATAAGAGCGACATCTAGCAATGCATCATTATGTCTGAATATTATTTATTATCAACATAACCTATAAGTGATAATTATTTTATATGTTTGTTCCTTTTGTCACGATATCCTAATTGGGCCCAAGGCATGGTCGCGTCATCCTTATATGGTCCAATTTATTTTACTTGATACCGGAGTAGACTTTATCTGAATAAATATCCAATATTTATTCTTTCTAGCATGGCTATGCATTTCCTTAGTCTCACTCCATCAAGTGGCCCATAGATATCACTCCTGTCATATAGGAGAGATAAATCTCATTTACATCACTCACATCCCTTTGTATAATTTGTTCGTTGCCTAACCACAACCTTTATAGTCCTCTTGTTACAGAAGACGTTTGATTGTATTAAAACAACAAACTCCTTATGTAGGAATCGTAGTGACTTTAGGTTAAAGGACTACATATACCATTATCACATTGAGAATCATTTATGACATTCATGTAACGATCCATGCAACGTTCTCATGGTGGGTCTGTCCAGTACATCATTACTCTTAATGTGTACCCGTGTAAAGACTTGATATTATTTATATCCATGATCTGTGAGATCAAATCATCAATATACTCACACACTAGTCTAAATGTATTAACATGTCCCCACGTAAATACTTGACTAGGGACATTTTAGGAATAACTCTCATATGACCTATTACTCCAAGGATAAATAAAGGTTGTTAAACTATTTAACAAAAAATGACTTATTCAAAATGATTTGTCCTATATAGGCTTTTAGTGCATATTTTCAACAGCCTAGGGATTGGAAGTTCAAGGCTTATCATTCTTTAGACCTCATCGTTGGAGATTAAGTTACTGGAGTCAAGACCATATCCAAACTTCTCAACCAATCCACCATAGCTCTTATTTTAGAACTTAAACCCACATCTGTTGATATTGACTGGGTCATTGCCATGCAAGAGGAATTGAAACAGTTTAAAAGAAATAAGGTCTGAACCCTTATCCCAAGACGCAAAAACAAAGACATTATTAGAACCAAGTGGATCTATAGAAATAAGCTTGATACAGATGGAAAGATTGTCAGAAACAAAGCCAGACTTGTAGCACAAGGCTACAACCAAAAAGAAGGTATTGATTTCACTGAAACTTTTGCTCCTGTAGCCAGACTTGAAGCCATAAGGATACTTATTACATTTGCTACTTTTAAAGGAATTACATTATATCATATGGATGTTAAGAGTGCTTTCCTGAATGGGTTTATTGAAGAAGAAGTTTATGTGAAACAACCTCCTAGTTTTAAAGATATTTCTTTTCCAAACTATGCCTTCAAACTTAGTAAAGCACTATATGGTATGAAACAAGCTCCTAGAGGTTAGTATTACAGACTCAGTAACTTTTTGATTTCAAAAGGCTTTACTAGAGGGAAAGTAGATACAACCTTGTTTAGGAAAAGCTCTCATAAGAACTTTATAATTGTGTAAATTTATATGGATGACATTGTTTTTGGTGCTACTAATATAAGTCTACGTAAATAATTTTTTGAAATGATGCAAGCTAAGTTTGAAATGAGTATGATAAGAGAACTCAAATGCTTCCTAGGCTTGTATATCAAACAGACTGGTGATGATAGTTTTATCTATCAGTAGAAGTACACCAAGAAGCTGCTTAAAAATTTTAAAATGGTTGATGCTAAGTCAATGAACACTCCTTTGTATCCAAATCGCTTAATTAATAAAGATGAGTCTGGTACACCAGAGGATCAGACCTTATATAGAAGAATGATTGGTTCTCTTATGTATCTCACATCTAACAGACCAAATATAATGTTTAGCATTTACATGTGTGCAAGATATCAATTAGACCCCAAGGAATCACACTTGTCTATAGTGAAGAGGATTTTGAGGTATCTTGTAGGTACCACTAACCTTGGGTTATTCTACAAAAGAATAGACTCTTTCTCTTTATCAGGATATTATGATGTAGATTTTGTAGGAGATAGAGTTGAAAGGAAAAGCACAAGTGGTGGATGCCACATTCTTGGAAAAAGTCTGATATCTTGGGGAAGCAAGAAATAAAACTCAATTGCTCTTTCAACAGAAGAGGTTAAGTACAAGTCTGCAACAAGTTATCGTTCTTAGCTTTTTTGGATGAAGTATCAGCTTGAGGATTACTCAATCAAGGAAGAAGAGATTCCTATGTTCTGTGACAACACAAGTGCAATAAATCTCTCCAAGAATCTTATTCAGCACTTTAAAGCCAAACACATAGAGGTGAAGTGTCACTTCATTAGAGACTATGTACAAAAGGGATTCCGGACATAAAATTTATAGACACAAACCATCAATGGGCAGACATCTTTATAAAGCCTTTGGATGAGGCTAGGTTTGCTTTTATCAAGTACAATTTAAATTTAAGAACTCTTACTTGAATATGTCTGCTTTGTATGTGAACTTGGTTTATTTAAAAAGTCTGAATGTTTGCATGAAAGGTTTGGGTCTGATAATGTATGATTATTTGCTTGATATGTTTGAACCCATAAATGTTTGCTTCTATTTAAAGCTAATAGGAAAATGTTAAAAATCCTTTTGGATCTATTTTAACTAAAAGGTTTCACGTTTTATTGTCATTAACTTTAACATGTACCATGTGGCAGAAGTTAATATCTTTTTGTGTAACTATCACCTGAATCGTTTTCACTCTTTCCTCAAGTAAAATTTTTTTGCCGTTTTGAATAAAGCGCCTTCTTACTTCTTTTTCGTCCTTGCATATCCTCTTAAGTTTTCTTTCTCTCAATGTTTTCTCTTTCTCAGAAGTGCTAAAACCCTTCACATTTCTAAAACCCTAAACCCTTCATCTTCTTCACCTTTATTGAACTCTACCATGGCACCAAAGTTCTCAGTGTAAGACATTATGGAATCCTCATTCTTTCATCCCTAACAACACAAGCTTAGTGGAAGGGACATGACTGCTGAAATTGAAGGAATCACATGGATTCGTTTCTGAGTGGATAGGAGCCTTTCTCCTCTTCGCTTATTCTAGAGTTCTGGAACAACATCTTTATTGATAAGTCCAAGTTCATCATTCTTCGTAATCTCAAAGGAAAGGCCATTAAGATTTCTAAAAACATCATCGCAATAGTGTGTGGTTGCCCTGCTATTGGAAACAAGTTTATAGGTGACTTTGAGTTTGAAGTTGTTTCTTCTCTGGAAATAAACAAGTTGTTGTATGGTAAGTTTCACCCTGCCAAGTTGGTGTCTGGGAGTCTTATTCCTAATGTGAAAATGCTTTATCTCCTTATGAAGCAAGTTTTTTGCCCTAGAAAAAACGCAAAGGACAGTTACAAAGTTGGGCAGATTTTGCATGTACCACACACTTGTGAAGGAGAAGGTCAGCTAGCCCAATGTCATTATGACATATTTGATTTCCTCAGTGGGAAAGAAGCAAAACAAAATACCTTGTTATGTTGATGAAGGTTTTTTGCATTGAAGAATGTATTAGACTGTTAGTGACATGATTAAGTACTTTTCTTTAATGAACAAGCTTCCCACCTTCTCACCCTTATTGGACCAGACCTTAGAAAGGTCTACCCCTACTTCAGCCCTCAAGAAAAAGTCTGCCCCTGCAGACATAAAGTAGAAGAAGAAAGTTGCTCCAACCCCTGCTTAAGTCTAAACTACCCCTAAGAGAAAATCTAGTAAAGGTTCTAGATTTAAGGTTTCTGAAGTTAAGAAGGCTAGAACAACAAAGTTTATAGTGGAAGAGTCTGATTAGTTTGATAGGTCTAACTCACCCATTAAGGCTAAATCAAAAAATGTAATTCTCCCTTCTTCTCTAAACAAGAAGGAAGTGCTTGTTACTAAAGGCATAGAAGTAACTGCTGAGTCATCAAATTCTGATGATGGCATTACCCTCAGCCAACTGTAAAGCAAGGCTATGGCCTAACAACTGAAGAATTCTCCCCTTCTTCCTTCTCAATAGAAAAGATCGTCTACCCTCACCCCAAAATAATATAAGTAATTTGTTCGTGTTTTTATTGCTTTACACCCTTTTATTTCTGTACAAGGATGAATAGCTAAGGTCTGGCAAGAGAAGTATTAGGAGATGAGATCTTCCTACTTCAAGGACATGAAGACTCAAAAGGAAGAACTACAAAAGTCTGGTGGCTATTCTGGCTACACAGAGTTTATTAATGTTAAGAACAAGTCTAGTTGAAAAAGAAATAGTTAACATTTGGACCAGACCTCAATATATGTCATTACAACTAGACCCCAGGATTTGTCAATAACACACATCTATATATTTTAATTTAATAAAGTCTACTTATGTGTAATCTAACATGTCTAACTAGTGTTTCAAGAACTATAAAACTAAGTGCACAGGTTACAAGACAAATGATTAGTTTATAAGATCAAAAGTCTAATCCATCAAAAGTTAAAGGTTGAACTTTAACCAAAAAGTCTGATTCAAGATTGCTTAGTCTTATGATTCAACAAAATTAGACCTCAGACTTTTAAGCATCTTGGATTAACAATAAGAACGTTACTTCAGAAGTACAAAACTCAATGTTCTGAAAACTAAATTGATGATGCATTGGAAGTCAAGCTCTTATTAAGAAAAAGTTTTTATCACCAAAGAGGATAAAAGACAAGCAAGCACAACAGCCAAATGTAGTTTTTTGAAGTCCTCAACTTAACAACTCTACGCAAGTCAGAGAAAGTTAAACCAAGTCAGCCTTTGTGTTAGTTGCATTCAGAAGGATTTCAGTATAGATCCCTGCGTGTTTACTAGAAGAAATAAAGCTATCAATTAGCTTTATTCTCTAAAGATATCAAGAAGTCCTTTATTTATTCAAATATGAAAGCTCTTTATTATTAGACCTTTGGATATCCTTTTAGTTCATCAAAGGTTTGGTATCCCTGCTCAATGCAAAATACCTTCAAAGGATTTTCAACGTTTACATCTCATTTCAAGAATAGAAACGGTCATCTCAAGTGACCTATTTATACCTGAAGAGGTTCACCCTTGAAAAGTATAGAGAAGCTCATTAAGAATTATTATTCACTATGATCGAAAATTCTCTTAATCTCTTCCTACTACTTAAAGACAAAGACCTTCTTTGCTGTTCTGTTTTAACAAACCTTGGCTTTCTTGTCTTTCCTTAAACTTAGTTTATCTGTTCATATTCTTGTAATCCTTACGTACACCAAGTTCTGCTAAACACTTTTGTTCTACATTCTTACAAATCAGTTAATGTGAAAAGTCTGGTATGTTACCAGCCTTTTAGTTTTATTGGGAAACAACTATGGCCTAAAGAGGCTTTCGAAAGAATACTTGGGTTGTTGAGTCAGAAGTGACTTGTTGAAAGAATACTTAGGTTTAAGCCAGAAGTGACTAGAGTTAAGAATACTTGTGGCACTGGTCTGATGTTGTTGTTGTAAAGGAGATTTTACAATAGTAGAAATCCTTCAAGCCAAAAGGGACTAGACGTAGCTTCTATATTGAAAGTGAACTAGTATAAACTTTTGGTGTTCTTTCTTCTTCTTACCTTGCTCTTTCCAAATTTGTTTTATCAAGCCTGATTACTTGTGCATTAAAGGTTCAAAATTTCGTAAAAGAGTCTAAGACTTATTCAACCCCTCTTCTAAGTGTAACTTTGAACCATCAATTAGTATTAGAGCTTGTTCTTTGGGTTGATCACTCCTTCAAGTGAAAAGGTTAAAGATTTATGGTAGCTTCTCAAATTAATCAGTTGATTATAGAAGGCTCATCTATCAATAGTCCTCCAACTTTCTTTAGAGAAGACTACCCATACTAGAAAGATAGAATGGAAATGTCTATAAAATCTACCAGTATATTCTATGGACAGTCATCATAAATGGTGATTATGCAACACCTATTGATAAAGGTGGAAAGCTAAAGTCTTAAGTAGAATGAAGTATTATCGAAATAAGGAAAATAGAGATAAATGCCAAGGCCAGATTCTTGCTTACTTGTACTCTGAGCAAATCAGAGTACAATAAGGTGTTCAACTATAAATCAGCTAAAGAAGTCTGGGATGCTCTCCAACACAATTATGAAGACACCTCCAATGTAAAGGGATCCAAAAAGATATTATTGACAAAATAATATGATACATTCAATATGGAGGACCATCAAATAGTGGACTAGATGTTTGGAAGATTTCAAACCCTACTGAATGACCTCAAGGCTCTTAGAATAACTCTTTCGACAGAAGATATCAATGTAAAGCTTGTTGGAAGTCTACTAGAAAGATTTGATGCCAAATGTTCATCTCTCGAGGAAGCTAAGGACCTGAGTACATTCTCCTTGGATGAATTGCTTGGAATACTCAGAGTGCATGAACTAAAGCTGAAGCAAAAAGAAGTCAGTAAGCTTTCTTCCTCTAAAAACATTACCTTAAAGTCTGATGAATCAGGTAGGAAGTCAAAGGCATTGAAAGCTGAAGAGTCCACAAGCTCAGATCTTGACTCTGAAGTTAGAAGCAGATACAAATAAAGATTTGGCTATTGTAACCAAGATATTTCATAAGCTGTTGAAAAAGAAGAAGTTCAAACCTGAGAAATTTCAGAAGAAAGACCACAAATGTAAAAATCAATTTAAGTTTAAGATTGACAAATTAGTTCCAGAATGCTTTAACTACAGGAAACTAGGTCACATAGTAGAATGTCTTCTCTTAAACAAAGACAAAAAGGACAGAAAAGAAAAGAAAAAATTCCCTAAAAGACAAAAAGGGTTGATTACATGGGATGATGAAGGATCATTTAGCTCTGAAGAGTCTGATGAAGAAACAAAATCTGCTCAAATCTATCTCATAGAAAAGGAGGAACCAGACTCTAAAGCAAGCTTAAGTGACTCAAAATCTGAGGATGTAAGCTATTCTGAACTCAAACAAAACTATGATTTATTGTTTGATGATTTCTCTAAACTGTTGAAGAATTTCAAAAATTTGAAAGTGAAACATGTTGACATGGTTACTAACTTTGCAAATCAAATTTCAAAATTGAAAGAAGGAAGTTTTGATAAAAAAATATTCAGAAAGAAATAGAAGAAAATGAAAAGATGTACCTGGTAGAGTTAAGCAAACTTAGAAAGGAAAATGTTGTTTTAAAAACAAATTTAGAAAACTTTATAGTTTGTTGTAACTCTCAGGCTGATAAAATCATTAAGTTACAAAAGTAAGTTTACTTACTTCAAACCTAAGAAAGTTTCTCAATGACACTAAAAATATGAACAAACTTTTGGGAAAATCTCATGGTGACCATAGCAAACCAGGTCTGGGCTATGTAGAGAAAAATGATTTTAAGCAATCTTCATCTTCTTTATTTGTTTCAAAGAAACAAAAGCATGTCAAATGTAATTGTTGTTAAAAAACATGGTCATATAATAAATGATTATAGAAAAATAAAAAGAAGAAATGAAAACGTTGCTAACAATACAGGACCCAAAAAGATATGGGTACCAAAGTTATTAATTATTCCAATTGCAGATGTGCTTAAGGACAAAGACAAAGCCTCTGCACTGGTATCTGGAAGTGGATGCTCACATCACATGATAGAAAAATGGTCTATGTTCCCAGACCTAGAACAGTTTAAAGGTAGAACAGTCACCTTTGGAGGAAACTAGAATGGTAGGATCATAGGGTCTGGTAGAGTTGGTAAAATTCCTTCACCTATTATTGAAAATATATTTCTAATTGAAGGTTTGAGACATAACCTACTAAGCATTAGTCAATTTTGTGATAATGGGTACAAGGTCTCTTTCGATAAAGAAAAGTGTACTGTCATTAACCATGATGGATCCACACTCTTCAATGCAAATAGACATCACAACCTGTACAAGGTTGACTTGAATAAACTAAATAATCAGAATGTAACATGTTTATTTCAAACTTTGCAGAGGGACATATCTGGCATAAAAAGCTTGGGCATGTGAGTTTAAAGCATATTTCTAAACTTCATAGAAAAGTTCTTGTTAAGGGACTGCCAAAAATTTCCTTCAATAGTTCCTTGCCTTGTGAAGCACGCCAAAGAGGGGAAACAACATAAAACTTCTTTTGAAAATAAAAATGTTGTATCCATTACCCAACCTTTGGAATTGTTCCATTTAGATTTATTTGGCCCATCTCAGGTATAGAGTCTGGCAGGGAAGAAGTATGAATTTATTATTGTTGATGGTTACACAAGAATGACATGGGTATATTTCCTAACACACAAGGATGAATCTGTAAAAGTATTCAAGATAAACTCAATTAGAAAGGACTCTATATTGGTACAATAAGAAGTAATCATGGCAGAGAGTTTAAAAATGAAGTTTTTGAAAAATTCTATAGTGAGACTGGTATCACATATGGTTTTTCTTCTTCAAGAACGTCCCAACAGAATGGTGTTGTGGAAAGGAAAAACATGCCTCTGTAGGAAATGGCTAGAACAATACTTTGTGAAAATAATCTTCCAAAATATTTTTAGGCAGAGGCTATGAGCACTTCCTGTTATATACAAAATAGAATTCTTATCAGACCAATACTGAATAAAACTCCTTATAAATTGTGGAAAGGAAGAAGACCCAATATTTCATACTTTCACCCTTTTGGTTGTACCTATTATATTCTTAACATAAAGGATCATCTTGGAAAATTTGATTCTAAGTTTGATAAAGGAATAGTCATGGGATATTCAACTACATCAAAATCTTACAGAGCTTACAATACAAGAACTTAGACTATTAAGGAATTAATGCATGTGAGATTTGATGATTTTTAAAAGATTGACAAGAGATTGACAAATCTAGATCTTGATGATGCAAGTGTGCAACAATAGAAAGCTGAGGAAGAATAACAAAGAACAGATCCTATTCAACAAGAACCAACTAAACATAGAGATAAAGGATCTGAACAGTATCAGATGGTGACTAAATTAGAAAGACCAAGAGACTAGAAGTTTAAGGCTTATCACCCTTCAGACCTCATAATGGAAGATTAAGCAGCTGGAGTTAGGACAAGATCTAGACTCCTTAACTAATCCACTTTTGCTCTAGTTTCAGAAATATAACCAAAATCTATTGCTGAAGCATTAGAGGACACTAATTGGATCATTGCTATACAAGAGAAGCTGAATTAATTTGAGAGAAATAAGGTTTGGAATCTCTTTCCAAAACCCAAAAATAAAAGCATCATCGAAACTAAATGGGTTTTCAGAAATAAGCTTGATGATGATGAAAAAGTTATTAGAAATAAAGTCAAACTTGTAGCTCAAGGCTACAATCAGCAAGAAGGTATAAATTTCACTAAAATATTTGCCCTTGCCTGACTTGAGGCTATCATGATACTTCTCACTTTTACAGCATTTAAGGGTATCATATTATATCAGACAGATGTTAAGAGTGCTTTTCTGAATGGGTTTATTGAAGAAGAAGTCTATGTAAAACAACCCCATAGTTTTGAAGATATATCTCTTCCAAATCATGTTTTCAAACTCAGTAAAGCACTGTATGGTCTAAAATAGCCCCTAGAGCTTGGTATGACAGACTTAGTACCTTTTTAAGTTCAAAAGGCTTTACTAGAGGAAAAGTAGATATAACTCTGTTGATAAGGGTTGATTAAGCATTGATTTCATGACTCATTTGAACTAATTTTGTAAAGACTTTGAGCTAAATTAATGAATTATTGAAGGAAGTGAGCATGAATCTTTTAATTAGTGATGGATAAATGTATAAAAGAAATATTGTGTTAAAGCTCTTGGAAAGTTGCAGGAAATTCAACAGGAAGGCAAGACAAGGTAAGCAAGCTTGAGCATGAACAAGTTGGAGAGCATAAGCACCTCTCACGCTTGAGCGTGAACACTAGACGCTTAAGCGTGGATTAAGCATGGGCAGGCATGAATTAAAGGAGACAAAGAGGCATCAGGACCCCTCTCACGCTCAAGCGTGGGAATGAGCCGCTTGAGCGTGAGCTCGAGAGCGCCCAAGCGAGGAGTAAGCGTGAGCGTGACCCCAGGCACGAATGGCGCTTGAGCGTAATTATATGGAGCTCAAGCGTGACCATGCACATGAAGAACGCTTGAGCGTAGGCATTACACGCTTGAGCGTGACTAATGGATAACAAAGCATAAGCCGAGCGCGCCTGAGCGAGGAACCAGCATGGATTAAGCGTGGAACAAACATACTGAACAAAAGAAAACCACGCTTAAGCGTGATTAAGATGGTTTGAGCGTGGAACATTTAATGAGTATCAGGACCCTTCACGCTTGAGCGTGACCATCAAGCTCAAGCGTGACTCATGCAGTATGGGATTTTTCAATTTAATATTCACCAATGGTGCGATGCCAACTCACCTATTTTCTTGTGTTTCTACAAGTCTTTGAAAGATGCTGCATGGGTTCTACGCAAGTGGGCAAAGGGAGCTGAACCAGAACCCCTATAAATCAGGCTGCAAACAACATCAGGAATCATAATATATCCATCATCCCTGTAATCCCCTGTATTTCCCTCACAATCCAACCTTTTCCATTATCTTTTGTATTTATATTTTGAGGGTGAAAATGCAAAGCATGAGTAACTAAACTCCCTTATGGGATTGGTTGTAATCCATTCAACTCTGAAGTAATGCTGTTATAAGTTTTTATTTAGTAATGAGATTTGATAAGTTTCTGTATTTCCTTTTGCGTTTAATGCCTGAAAGTACTTGATCACTATTTTCTTGTTTTAAGTTTTCTCAAGTATGCTGGGAAGTGACTTTTGAAAGCAGATCTGAAAGAAATACTTATTGTGAGTAGATAGCCAGGGATGGCGTCTAACGCAATAAACGTCAAAATAATCGATCGATAATGCTGGGATGATTTTAAAGTGACTGAGGGATCAGCGGTTTGAAATCATTCTTATGAATTTTGTAGTCGAGGGATCGATACAAATGACTTTGATTGTGACGTAGAAATTATCTTTTCGATTTACTTATATAAAAACTTATGCAGCTTACAGAAGGTGAAGATGTGATGAAGCCAATCCCTGTTTTACAAAACTGATTTTTCCAACACCATTTACTGTTATCCTTTGCAAGTTTTATTCTCTGTTATTTACTGTCTTCTCATTCAACAGCATTCACAACAAAACGAAAACCAAAACATTCTACTAAATCAATTCAAAACTAAGATCTTCATTCTGACACCTCCTCAGTGGAACGACAACTATACTATATTACAACTGTGTTTAAACTTGGCACAAGCATGACATTGAGTTCATATTATACAAACTTGATTCTCTTTCAATGAACTCTTCATTCTAATATATCAAAACACATCATCAAGTTTTGGCGCTGCAGCCGGGGAGGTGATTTAAGTTCGAATATTTTAGCATTGAATTGACAAGACAGTGTAAATAAATTTTTTTTCAATTTGTTTTTATTTTTTTTAGTAACCTTGCTACTTTGAGTACTTGATTTATGATCTTGAGAGGACAGGGTACAAAAGAACAACTTGCATTTGATCCAGAGATAGATAGGTTCCTCAAGAAAATCAAGAAAGCCAAGCAGAACTTCCACGTAGGACAAACTTCCTCTGATACAATGGATGTCAACAGCAACAATCAAAACCCACCAAGGAGAACACTTGGAGACTATGCTTTACAACAAGGGCCAAGACATTTCTCAAGCATTGTAGTTCCAAACACTGTCAAAGCACTAGAAATGAAACCAGCATTTCTTAGTTTGATTAGTTCACACCAATTTACTGGAATGTCAAGTGAAGATCCATATACTCACTTAGCCACATTCTATGAATTGGTTGGAACCATGGGATTTAACCAAGATGTTATTGATGCTGCATATTTAAGACTATTTCCTTTCTCTTTAACAGGAAAAGCAAAGGAGTGGTTACAATCTCATCCAAATCAAAGCTTGAATAGCTGGAATATAGTTGAAGAAAAATTTCTACAAAGGTTCTTTCCTCCATCTAGATTCATCAAGGCCAAATCAGATATTACAACATTTAGACAAGGCCAAGATGAACCTTTTTGTGAGGCATGGGAACACTTTAAATCACTGCTCAGAAAATGCCCAAACCATAGACTTGAAGATATTGCACAACTTAATATTTTTTATAGTGGTTTAAGGGCTGACACTAAAATGATTTTAGATGCAGCAGCAGGAGGAACAATGATGACAGTGGATGCTGACCAAGCCACAAGGATAATAGAAGCTTTATCCTCAACAGACTACCAAGCTCAACACGATCGTCAGCAAGTTCAAAGGAAAGGAGTCCTTGACTTAAACACCACAGATGCCATTTTAGCACAGAACAAAATTCTGACCCAACAATTAGAAGCATTGACCAAAAAGATATCCAATCTTCCTCAACAGTTACATGCAGTACAATCATCACAACCAGGGCAACAACAAATGCCTGTAATATGTAACTTTTGTGGAGGAGATCATCTCAATGAGAACTGTGGCTCACAAGAAGCAACTGTATACTTCATGAACAACCAAGGAAGGTCTGGTAATTTCAATTCAAATTTTTCTAACCAACCATTTCAGGGATGGAGAAGTAACCAAAACCAAGGCCAAGGATGGAAGTAAGAGCCCAGCTCTTCAAATAAATCATATCAAAATAATGGTCCTTCTTTGGTGGAGAGAACTTCTAGATTAGAGGACACCTTGGAAAAATTTATACAAACTTCTTTAGCAAGTCAAAAGAACAATGAAGCATCGCTTAGGAACTTGGAAACACAATTGGGACAACTAGCCCGACAACTTGCTGAGAAATAGAAGCCTCAGTATGGAGCAAACACTGAAACAAACCCAATAGAGCATTGCAAGGCTGTGACCACACTGACTGAGGAAATAACTGAGGAAGAAGATGGACATGATACTATCATCTCTGAAGCAGTACCTTATAACACCAAAGATCCAGGGAGTTTTTCTATTCCTGTTACTATTGGAAATCTTTGAAAAAGTAAAGCTTTATTAGATCTTGGTGCTAGTGTAAATTTGATGCCATTATCCACACTTAAAAGTATAGGGGATTTTTCAGTAAAGCCAACAAACATGACTTTAAAAATGGCAGATCAATCAATAAAAACCCCTTATGGTATTGCTGAAAATATTGAGGTCAAAGTTGATAAATTTGAATTTCATGAGAACTTTGTTGTCATAGATATGGAGGAAGATTCTAAAGTCCCTCTAATACTGGGGAGACCATTCTTGAAAGCAGCCAAAGTCATCGTAGATGTGGATGACAGAAGAGTAAAAATTCGAGTGCAGAAAGAAGAAGCCAACTTTGTTATTGATGAAACAAATAAATACTCAGAAGGTGCACTTGAAAATCCGAATGGAAAAAAGTCAAGGCCTGACTTAGGAAAGGAGGTGGAAAAACTCAATACTCTTATCCACCAACTCCATGACCCAACTTGAGAAAATCAGGCGTCAAGTTAAAGACGATAAACAAGCGCTCATTGGGAGGCAACCCAATTTTTTATGTTTTCTTTCCATAAAAATTTTATTTCTTTTAATATTAGTAAAGTTTTTGTTTATTTTGAAGGTCACTCATCAAGAGAAGTCCAAATAAAAGTTTCAAACAAAGACAAACAAAATTGGAGCTGAAAATTGAATTAGGAGAGCAACAAGGAAAGATTCGTCTCGCCCAAGCGTGAAGACCCCCGCTTAAGCGAGGCAAAGAAAGTCATGTCTAATATGATTCACGCTCAAGCGCTGGATATACTCGCCCAAGCGAGCCAAGGTGAGTCATATACTATCCACATCAAGCTTAAGCGAAGGAATCAAGCCTTGAGCGTGGCACCACTGCAAAAGAAATTTTCAAAATAAACCCGATCACGCTTAAGCGTGATCTTTTGCGCTTAAGCGAGAGGACATGGAAAATCAAACAGAGGCTGCCACGCTTAAAGCAAGAATCCTCCTCACTCAAGTGAGAAGTTGATTAAAGCATCAGGTATCAAAATTTGTGTATCACGCTCAAGCATGACAGATACACGCTTAGGCGAGCAGCAATTGAATTGCCTCTGATTGAGATTCGCTTGGGCGAATGATGATGCGTTTAAGCGCTTACGTTTTATTCACTCACGCTTAAGCGTGATTTATCCCAGCACCAAGCGACAGTTTCATTTCCAAAAGGGAAACTCCACAAATCAACCACGCCCAAGCGACATCTCCCCACGCTTGAGCGAGAAAATTTAAAATTGCCCTGATGCTAATAAATAGAATATTTTGAAACTACCCACTAAGTCTCTCACTCAAATAACCGTCCATTAATCCTCTGAATCTCCAAGTTTTATAACCGCCCAATTCTTCTCAAATATTTGTTCTCTACACTCTCATCTTATAAGTCACACTTTCCTGCATTTCATTGAAAGTCATTATCCTCTCTTCTCTCTATCACTCTCGGATCCTTCCAGGTAACTACTAGACTATCCTCTTTTGAATTACAGCATATGGTTACTGTGTTAGGGAGAATTGATACCTTTCCTTTTCCATGCATTGAAGTCTTTAACCACCTTCTTCCTGTTTCTAATGAATACCATGATCTATGCTTGGTTGTTTTCTGGGTTGTTTAGAAAAAAGGGGTCAATGCTCTGCTCTTATGTTTCATTTTTTTTTGTAATGCATGTCACCTTTATGTTTCACATTCTGTGTAATGCATGCTAAGGGTTTGAAAAAAATCCTGGAAAATAGATCTTTTGTTAATATGAAAAAGCTTTCCTTCATGATTACCATAGAATCAAATTGTCCTAGTGAGAAGAAAGAAAACATGTTTTACTTCACTCTGCTTTGCATTGTATGGTATTCCTTGATGAATTTCTCACTAAAGTTGGCTCTTAACCTTGTATGTAATTCAGTCTTAATGCCAACTGACGAATAAAAAAAATACAGGTCACATATGCCAAAGGATTCTTTTATGCCCACATCACTGATAACTGCTTTAATAAACATAGCTTGCCTGGCCAAATTAAAGAGATTATTGAAATTGCTAACAATTTCCTTTACCAGTTTATATGATGACCACTGAATGACTTGCAGATGGCCAGAACAAAGCAAACTGCACCAAACCCCCTGTCACTACTTCACCAGCAAGAAGTTCCAAAAGAAATAAAGGCAAAAGACCACGCACCAATGACGAAGATAATGCTCCAAGATTCAGGAATAAAGATAAGAGCAAGCGGTATGAGGACATCTCCAACTGGACATTTATACCTGAACGAAAAGTAGACTTGGCCTTGGGAGATTGTGATGCCTTCCTGCAAATCATAAGGAGGAGAAATTGGTTAAAGATATGTTACCCAAGAGAGAAGTATGACCCCGAAGTTGTCAGAGAATTCTATGCGAATGCTTGGACAAGAGATGGAGGAGGAGAAAGAAAAACTTATGTGAGGAGAACCTGGCTCTCCTATGACAGAGACACAATCAATTTCTACTTGGGGAACATTATGACCCTAGGAGAAGGGGAGATATGCGAATATGCTGCCATGGTTGCAAGGAACCAATTCATCACCACCAGTGACCTTGAAGCAGCCATATATGTTCCAGGACACCACTTTCAAATGGGGCAAGGAGAGAACCCACTGAGAATTTTAAGAAAAGACATGACTTCTATCTCTCAAGTTTGGACTTCCTTTTTGTTAGCTAACATAGCACCTAACGCTCATGTCTCTGATTTAATTTTTAGTAGGTGTTATTTACTATACTCTATCCTAAGAGAGGACATTTCCATTGATCTAGCCCAAATACTCTCTGATGAAATCCACAAATTTGTGATTACTGACCAGAAGTATTCCCAGGCAGGTCAGAAGGTAAAAGGGAGTCTCGGTTTTCCTGCCTTTATCACTGATTTTTATGCAGCTCATGGTGTTGAGGTACAAGACCTCAAACCAATTCGGCCTTCCATAGACAAACGCTTCATTGAGCATTACTGCAGTAATCCAGCACCTACTGCATCTGATGTACCCCTTCCACCCGCCTCTCAAGCAGCACAACAAGCATCCAACTCAGCACCTGCCCATGCTCCTCTCAGCACAGAAGCCACCATGATTTTACAAGGCATTCACCTCGTGAAAATTCAAAATAGCCACATCCTGGCACAGTAAAACGC
The DNA here is from genome assembly GCA_037962975.1 of Clitoria ternatea. Classification (NCBI taxonomy): domain Eukaryota; kingdom Viridiplantae; phylum Streptophyta; class Magnoliopsida; order Fabales; family Fabaceae; genus Clitoria; species Clitoria ternatea. The sequence continues at coordinate 49,398,193 of CM075673.1, forward strand.
TAATCATAGAGGTTTGTTGCATATTCACAGTGGCCTTTATCACAGCATTCCTGCAGGTCAACACAATCCTTGGATGCACCCTGCCCAGTTTGAGGCTCTAATTGCTTGGCCTGGGGACAGACCTCCTTTTGTGGGAGGAGGTGAGACTACACAGGATAGGCCAGGAACTTCAACACAGGGACCTCCAGAAAGAGACCAGGGAACAGAAGAGGATTTATCTGAGGATGAGTGACAAATTTTAATGCTTTTATTTTTATCTTGAGTTTAAATTGCTACTTTAAGTTTTATTTCAAATTGACAATTTATAGCTTTACTTTATTTTTAGTGCAGCATACTTTAGAATTGCTTGTGATTATTCTTGTTTTGATTAAAGCTGGGAACATTTTTGAAAAACCCAACCAAAGATTTTACTTTTTGAACAAGAAGAGTTTCTAAGCAGCAAAATACTTTTAGACAATAACACTGATTGTTAAAAGGGTAAAATGGCTGAATTAAGAACCAAGGAATTGGAATGAATGTACTTTTTATTGTTTACATGCTTGAACCCTTTTCTGTTAGAATAAGGAAGTAAGCCTTATATCCTGGTGAGAAGTGAGAAATCTAAACACTAAGAGTCTCATGAGAATTCGTCAAATAAGCATTGCCTGATTTTTTGATTAACATATTCTTTTAGAGATTAAGCAAGGAAATGATAAAGGCAAATTTTGAAAAATAAAACAACTCAGAGCCAAAAAGCTACCCTTAAGAATATGACCTAATTTTTGTAGCCCATTTTTGAGCCAAAAATTTTATTCAAACAGCCTAAACCAAGCATGAGAAATAAAATCTTACCTTACCAGCATGCTTAAAAAAAAATAAAATAAAATTTTAGAGCATAAAACACTTCTCCAAAAAGGGTGATAAGAGAAACTGAGGCTGAAAAAGAAATAAAGTTCTCCAACATTTAACAAAAATAGAGAACTAGAAAAAGAAAAATGAAGAATTCAGTAGCATAAAAGAAGAAGCCTCATAAAAGTTTGAAAAATTTCAGAACATATGCTCTTCTTATTCATGCATGCACTTTGAACTCAAGAAAAACCAAGAATTCTTGATAGCCCAGCCTCATTACAACCTTGAAAAGACCTTTTGATCCTTATTTATCTTATGAATTGATTTTGATTAGAAATGACCGACAATGTTAATTAGGCAGTTCTCATGATGAATGTGCAACACACCCACCTAGGTGAGAAATAATGAGAGTTCCTTATTCTTACAGCAATTGCTTACATGCTTTATGAACAAGGTAATGGTGCATACAATTTAAGGAATTGGTATTAAGGAGATCATTTGCCCAAACATCAACTCAGATTATTGTCTTTTAAAATTTTGGCTGTAACAGAAGCTAATTTTGTTGAAATGCTTGATTCCCTTTCCAAACTTCTTTTTACTTGAGGACAAGCAAAAATCTAGGTTGGGGAGAGTTTGATAAGGGTTGATTAAGCATTGATTTCATGACTCATTTGAACTAATTTTGTAAAGACTTTGAGCTAAATTAATGAATTATTGAAGGAAGTGAGCATGAATCTTTTAATTAGTGATGGATAAATGCATAAAAGAAATATTGTGTTAAAGCTCTTGGAAAGTTGCAGGAAATTCAACAGGAAGGCAAGACAAGGTAAGCAAGCTTGAGCTTGAACAAGTTGGAGAGCATAAGCACCTCTCACGCTTAAGCGTGAACACTAGACGCTTAAGTGTGGATTAAGCATGGGCAGGCATGAATTAAAGGAGACAAAGAGGCATCAGGACCCCTCTCACGCTCAAGCGTGGGAATGAGCCGCTTGAGCGTGAGCTCGAGAGCGCCCAAGCGAGGAGTAAGCGTGAGCATGACCCCAGGCACGAATGGCGCTTGAGCGTAACTATATAGAGCTCAAGTGTGACCCTGCACATGAAGAACGCTTGAGCGTAGGCATTACACGCTTGAGCGTGACTAATGGATAACAAAGCATAAGCCGAGCGCGCCTGAGCGAGGAACCAGCATGGATTAAGTGTGGAACAAACATACTGAACAAAAGAAAACCACGCTTAAGCGTGATTAAGATGGTTTGAGCGTGGAACATTTAATGAGTATCAGGACCCTTCACGCTTGAGCGTGACCATCAAGCTCAAGCGTGACTCATGCAGTATGGGATTTTTCAATTTAATATTCACCAATGGTGCGATGCCAACTCACCCATTTTCTTGTGTTTCTACAAGTCTTTGAAAGATACTGCATGGGTTCTACGCAAGTGGGCAAAGGGAGCTGAACCAGAACCCCTATAAATCAGGCTGCAAACAACATCAGGAATCATAATATATCCATCATCCCTGTAATCCCCTGTATTTCCCTCACAATCCAACCTTTTCCATTATCTTTTGTATTTATATTTTGAGGGTGAAAATGCAAAGCATGAGTAACTAAACTCCCTTATGGGATTGGTTGTAATCCATTCAACTCTGAAGTAATGCTGTTATAAGTTTTTATTTAGTAATGAGATTTGATAAGTTTCTGTATTTCCTTTTGCGTTTAATGCCTGAAAGTACTTGATCACTATTTTCTTGTTTTAAGTTTTCTCAAGTATGCTGGGAAGTGACTTTTGAAAGCAGATCTGAAAGAAATACTTATTGTGAGTAGATAGCCAGGGATGGCGTCTAACGCAATAAACGTCAAAACAATCGATCGATAATGCTGGGATGATTTTAAAGTGACTGAGGGATCAGCGGTTTGAAATCATTCTTATGAATTTTGTAGTCGAGGGATCGATACAAATGACTTTGATTGTGACGTAGAAATTATCTTTTCGATTTACTTATATAAAAACTTATGCAGCTTACAGAAGGTGAAGATGTGATGAAGCCAATCCCTGTTTTACAAAACTGATTTTTCCAACACCATTTACTGTTATCCTTTGCAAGTTTTATTCTCTGTTATTTACTGTCTTCTCATTCAACAGCATTCACAACAAAATGAAAACCAAAACATTCTGCTAAATCAATTCAAAACTAAGATCTTCATTCTGACACCTCCTCAGTGGAACGACAACTATACTATATTACAACTATGTTTAAACTTGGCACAAGCATGACATTGAGTTCATATTATACAAACTTGATTCTCTTTCAATGAACTCTTCATTCTAATATATCAAAACACATCATCATCTGTTCAGAAAAGCTCATAGAAAAACTTTATTATTGTCAGATTTATGTGGATGATATTGCTTTTGGTCCTACTAATGTGAGTTTGTGCAAAGAATTTTCTGAAATGATGCAAGGAGAATTTGAAATGAGTATGATAGGAGAACTTAAATTTTTCCTAGGCTTGCAAATCAAACAGGCTGGTGATGGTATTTACATCCATCAATAGAAGTACACCAAGAAGTTGCTTAAAAAGTTTAAAATGGTTGATGTTAAGCCCATGAGCACTCCAATGTATCCAAACTACATAATTAATAAAGATGATTTTGGTACATCAGTGGATTAGACCTAGTATAAAGGAATGACAGGTTCACTTCTGTACCTCACATCTAGCAGAATAGATATAATGTTTAGTATTTGTATGTGTGCAAGTTATCAATCAGACCCCAAGAAAATTACATTTGTCTATAGTGAAGAGAATTTTGAATTATCTTGTTGGCACAACTAACCTTGGGTTGTTCTACAAGAGAATGAACTCTTTCTCTCTATCTGGTACTGTGATGTAAATTTTACAGGTGATAAAGTGGACAAAAAAAGCAAGGGTGGTGGATGTCATTTCCTAGGAAAAAGTCTGATATCATAGGGAAGAAAAAAGCAGAATTCAATTATACTTTCAACAACATAAGTTGAGTATATATCTGCAGCAGGCTATTGCTCACAACTTCTTTCGATAAAATATCAACTTGAAGACTATTCAATCAAAGAAGAAGAGATTCCTGTGTTCTATGATAACATTAGTGCAATAAATCTTTCCAAGAACCCCATTCAGCACTCCAAAGTAGAGCATATAGAAGTGAAGTATCATTTCATCAGGGATTATGTACAAAAGGGATTTTGGACATGAAGTTTTTAGATACAGACCATCAGTGGGTAGATATTTTTACAAAGGTTTTGGCTGAGGCTAGGTTTGCTTTTATCAAGCATAACCTAAATCTGAGAAATATTACTTGAATTTATCTGTTGTAGATATTGCTTTAAGAATCCGAATGCATGATGAGTCTGAGTCTGATGATACTTATTTGTTGCTTCATAAGTCTAGACCAACACTTATATGCTTCTAATATTTCTGAGAGGAAAAAAGTTAAGTCTTTTGGGATTCGTGTTAATTGTCAAACGTTTCATGTTTTGTTGCTTTTTACTCTAAACGTACAACGTGGCAGCAGTTAATACCTTTTTGTATAACTGCCACCTGAGATATGTCTTCTCTCTCCTCACTAGTGGATAGTTATTGTCTTTTAAATATGTACCTTTTCATTGCATTTTATTTCCCACCTTTGCTTAAACCCTTCAACTTTCTCTCTTTTGAAAAGCTATCTTTGAAAACTCTTCACCTCCTAAAACCCTAAACCTCTTATTCTTCTTCGTCGAGCAACAGTAATGGCTTTCAAGGTCTCTGACGTTATGGAATCATCATACTTCCACCCTGGGCAATATAAGATAGATAGGAGAGATATCTCTGCTGAAATTGATGGCATAGGTTGGACAAAGTTTTGCTTGGATAGGGAGCCCTATTCTCCATCTTTGGTATTAGATTTCTGGAGGACTGTCTTTGTGGACAAGTCTAAATTCATCATTTTAAGTAAGTTGAAAGGAAAAGTTATTGAAATTTCTGAAGATGTATTGGCTACTGTCATTAGGTGTTCAACTGTTGAAGAAGTATTTGCTAAAGACTTCGAATACAAAGTGGTTTCTTGTCTAGAGATCAACAAGCTGCTATTTGGAGAGACTCACCCTGTTAAAGTGGTTTCTGGGAACCTTCTTCCCAAAGTGAAAAGGCTTCACCTTATCATGAAACAAGTCTTCACCTTTGTAGACACCAAAAAGTTTTAGGCTGATCCATCTAAGCCAGCCCCTAAGAGAAAAGTGGCAGAGTGAAGTATCTTGCCAAGAAATCCAAGAAGATGATACTGGATATGTCTGATGAATTTGACAGCTAAGATTCAGCACTGGATGTGAAACCTACATTGGTTGCTCATCCTGTAGCATCCTTGGTAATTTGGTATTTGGAAAAGTAAAATAAATATCTTAATTAAGTCAGAATTATGGGAAATAAGAATTTTGAGGTGAATACATGATTTAAAATGAGTTTTAAAGAAAATGGAAGATCAGAGCCTGACGCGTGGCGTCAGGGCAACTTTAGTGACCTGACGCGTAGCGCCATTGTAATGCGTAACGTTAGTGTCGTGGGTCAGAATTAAAAGACTGGAAAACAGAAATAGAACGTATGCGAGGTTGGACCCCTCTCTTTCTCCTCTTTCTCTCTTAAGCTCTAGGAGCATAATTGGAGGTGATTGTTGGTGGATTCTTCAAAGTAATTTTGTAATTGGTCTTGGAGAAGCAAGGTAAGCATGTTGGAACCCTTGATTTTATGATTTCCTTCTCCTTACTCTACCTTCCTCTTTAGTTCGTGACTTTTAATTGTGCTTGGGGGCTTGATTCTTAAATTTAATGGCTAATTGGAGCTTAAATATGAACTTAGGAATAGTGGGTATTTGGAATGTGCCATCTCTGTTACTTTCCCCTTCATAACCGAATTTTAAATTAGATTTAGAAGAGTGGGGCTCAGTTTAATTACCAATTTGAAGCTTGGACGACGTTCTTAACATATTATGGATAATTATGAGCTAATGGGTTTTGCGTTTCAGAAACCATAGGTGTCGAAGTGAACATTGAGGAATTGATTGATGTGGGTAACGAATCCAAAAGCAGAGCAGCAAACCATGTGTGCAAGGGATGCAACCGTCATCGAGAGCAAATAGAAGAAGCTCAGAATTAAGGTAAGGGGGTGTGTTGGGTTATGATCAATGTAGAAATGTATGGCGCCTTTGGTATATAGGAAAAAGGTAATGTTAGGATCGCCTATAATTATTTTAAGTTGATTTAAATAAGTTATGATAAATTGTAAAATATGTGAACTGGAAGTAAATGAGATTATCAAAATAAAAAAGGTAGGATCACTAATAATTAGATAAATGATTGAAAGATATACCAGTGTATGATACCAAGAGAATGAAAATGTATAAGTGAAAATGTCCAACGTAGAGAATGAGAGGTAGGAGAGTATGGAACCCATAATGAGAAATAAGATTATTGGGAATTGATAATATGTATGTGAATGGCATTAATATGATAGAGAGATTATATGGGAGAATGTAATATTATAAACTATAAAGAAGTGCTTTGGTAAGGAATTAATGAGGAAAGAGTTGCTAATAAAACAGTGTGATTGTAGAGTATGAATAAAGATCACAAGCTAATGTAAAGACAAAATGATAGTGGATTTTGAGTTAATAAGTTAAGGAGCTAAAATAAGCGAATGGTATATTGCTAAAGATGATGGTAATGTGTATACTCACGTGTATATAGGTAACATGAATATTGTCCTTGATAATGATGATTTCTATAGATGATTAATGATGAATTGTTAATATATACATATATTAATCTAATAAAATTAGAGTTGCGTGCATAGCAATAGTAATGAACAATGTGAGTTACTACGATGAATTAATGATTTGAAATGATATAGTGAGGATGATGATGTTGATATGTACAAGTATAGTGTGATCATATTTTTATGAAATTTTGTGATGAATGGCGTTGTTTATATGGAATGTGATGACGAAAATGTGTGATTATGATTGAGTATTGCGAGCATGATTGGATGTCTGGGGGCTTGGCAAGTCGGCCGCCCCAGTGATGACTTTTAATTATTGTTGTTGTGCCACGGGATGAGTATGAGATGATTGATTATGTGATTTATGTGGTGGAGGACGACCGATGGTATATGTTACCCTCGTTTTCTGGTTCCTGTGATTTTTGTGCCCAGTTGAGCTACCCAGTGGTCAAGTAGGAACCAATGGTTAAGGGGGAGCAAAGTCGGGCTCGATGAACCAAGTCGGGTTCACAGGGTGTCAAGTAGGACCCCCAGCTGAAGGTCGATCCTTTTAGTATCCGGATACTAAGGTGTCATATATGCTATGTGAGAGTCAGTTATGCTATGCATGTCTTGACCTGTGATGATATATATATATATATATATATATATATATATGGTTGATTACTATATATATGTGCCTATGTTGAATTCATGTAATGAACTGAGTAATGTTATACTGGTATACATGATGTATTTAGTAATTTTGGATTAAGCTTAGTAAGTGAAAATGGAATGTGAGTACTTTGATAGAGATGTGAATGATGTAACATCCCAAAATTTATGAAAAAAATAATTGATGAGGAATAAATATTAAATAATTATAAATGAACTAATAAGTGTCCCAAAAATATTAAAATAATTAAATTGAGATTTATGAGGATAAATTATAACTTATTAAGGCTTCAAGAACTAAAATTATACTCGATTAAAATACGGGTGTCAGACCAAGTATCTCTGATTGAGATGCCATTGGTCAGGGCTGTTAAGAATATTATGGGGATTCTGAATATCTATTCAGAATAATTTTTAGATAAAGTATTGATCCTGAACCGAGATCCTGTTTATTATAAAACAGAGAAATTTTAATGAGGAGATAAAAATTTTAAACCAAAACCCTATTTCCCTTTCTCCATTTCATGTTGGGTTCTCTAAGGCAAACATATTTGCCTTCTTCACTTCTCATTCACTCTTCTTCTTCTTCTTCTTCTTTTTCTTCTTCTTCTTCTTCTTCTTCTTCTTCTTCTCCTCCTCCCCCTCCTCTAAAAACCATGAATGGTGGTGTGCCTTTCTTCCCCCTATTTCATTTTCCTCATTGGACATGAAGGAAACGTTGATGATTGAAGCTCACCTTTTTTTATCCTTCTCTTATTTTCATGTCCACCTTGGTGCTCTAGAAGGAGGTATGATTTTTGAACACCCATGGCTTTCCTTGATGGTTTTGAGTTTATTTAAGTATTATAATGGGAGATTGGATGTTATTTTGATGGATAATGGCTTTTGAAACCAAACCCTAGGTGGGATAACCATTGGGGATTGTTATTGATGTTGATAATGAATGGGATACATTGTTGCTAGCCTAAGAATGTTTGAAATGAGGCATAAATGTAGTTAGAATTGATGATAATGAGTTCTTGGTGAACCCTAGAAATTAGGATTTTAGGGCTTTGAGAGAATTTTGAGGAAATTATGAGTAATTGACATTAGAGAGGTTTTATATATGAGAATAAGTTTTTAAATAGGTAATATTGATTATTAATGTTGAGGGTAGATTAAAATGGTAGAGGACCATGGATGATGAAATCTAATAAATGAGTATTGTCCTAAGTGTGAAATAATGAGTGTGAGCACTAAACCATAATAGTGGTGATGGATGAATGAATTGAAATTATTGATTGATGATGGCTTTGAAGAGGCTATGTTGGATCATGTTGAACCTTATGTGGTAAAGATGACAATTGGATGGGTTGAGTGATATTGGATGTCTTTTTGATGAAGGATATGATATTGTTGATGATGGGGTATGGTTAACCCTTTTAGATTTAGAGAATCTTGGTTTTGGGAAAGGAATTCCCGAAGCCTAACATAATGGTATAAATTTGTGTTTTAACAAGTTTAGGACTTGGTATTGAACATTAAGAAATATTGTCAATTACTTAGGATAGTGATAAATGCCTTGTCATGGCTTGATGATTGTATGTATATAGATGTATGTATATTGGTGTAGATGATGTTTCGGGCAAGGAGGCAGAATGGTCGGAGCATGCGAAACGTCGTTGTTCTTCCCTCGAGGTAGGAGAGGAATTTTACATTCCAAATGCATGAGTAGAATAATTGATGATTAATGTATGTGTTGTTACTCATGCTTGCCTTGCCATAGTTGTATTAGTTATGTGATGAATGACATACTTGGCAATATTTTGGCTTTGAGAATCATGTGTATGATTGATGACAATGAAATTTTTCAAGTCCCTAGATGGGCATGATTTATTTATGGTAAAAATCCATAGATGGATGAATTGTTAAAATTTATGGGATTATGTTCATGAGGTTTATGCATAATCAAGGAACTAATAAGGATATATTGAGTTTTAGCATGTTTGGATGCCATGGAATAGTTCCAATAGCCCATTAATATAGTTTATGACTTGTAGGAATTGGAATGGGCAAATTCTATTGAGAATAGGCCCTTGAGTTGCACAAAAGTGCCTCAAAATGGGTAAAACGCATTTATGCACATAAGTCCCTCATTTTTGACAATTTTTAAGTACGGCCAGTGGCCACATGTCACAAATAATATCTATAAGTTGGTGGTAAAATTTTGTGGGCATTGGAATTCATATGAAAAAGTTAGAGGGATTAGAAGTTGAAAAATTAAATGTTTTTTGCATAATTACTTATGTGAATCGATTCACAACAATGTGTGAATTGATTCAATCCTCACTGTTTTAAATGTGCCTAATTCCAGTAGCGTGTGAATCGATTCACACGAGGGGATGAATCGATTCAAATGACTCTGTTTGCACTGTTCATGGCATGATTTCACGCGTGAATCGTTTCACACTTGGGCTTGAATCGATTCACACTTCTCTGTTTCACTGTTTTTGGGCATTGGCATGTATGAATCGATTCATGAGGGGAGTGAATCGATTCACACCCCCCTGTTTGTTAATTTTAGGGCTTTTAGGACACATGAATCGATTCATGCAAGGGCTGAATCGATTCATGGCTCTATTCTAACTGCTGTAATCCCTTTGCTATTTTTGGCTTGTTTGGGCATATTAATGACATTTTTGGCCTCCAACTTCTTTATGAAAGTTGTAGATAATTATGTTATGGAGGTGTAAAAATTGGTCTTACCTTAATTGGAGTTTTCTAACTCTTATGAGGCGTAAAATACCGAATCCACTGCATTGTAAAACTCAAGTTTAAGAGGATTTTGGACCTAACTTTTTATGATTTCCAAATTGGGACTAATAGGTGATATTTGTGACATGTCCCTCTATTTTTGAGACTAGGAATGAACCCTTCTCATGTCCCAATGTTGAAATTTATCATGGGCTCATTATTGCCCAAACCCCTTTTTATTATGTAAAAACAAGTGATTTCATTAGGGGTACATGTGTGGTGTGTCTTAATGGTGATTGGGGAATGGCTTAAGGCCTTGGCAAGGTATGTGTATACCTATTCTATGTTATAAATACATGTATGCTTCACCACTATTGAGACATTATAAATCATGATGAAAAGTAAATGATGTGATTGTGTGACGCACCTTAATTGACGATGAAACTAATGAGGGGACAATTGAATGGCAATGAGTTATTATAACTCAATAAATTTTGAAAAGTATCAATGGTCATTAAAAATGGATGATGCCATACATATTGAATAATGATTAATGATGTTGAATGAAAAGGGATATTGTTGTTGAACATACCTTGATAAAACGGTGAGTATTATTATTGCTATGCCATTGTGTTTGATGCAAGTGAAATCTTGTATGTGTAACTTGAATTTTATTGGCTAGCATGTGATGCTATGAACTTGAAATGTGTTTGTTAACATACCTTGTTGATTTCCATGCGTGGATTAATGTGATAATGATGTTGTGGCTATTAAGTTGTCAAGTATATGAATGATATGCCTTGAGGGGCTTTGTAAATGATTATATGTTATTGATTGAAAATGTCAAATTAAAATATATCCCTATGTGAGAGGGTGAGATATCCTTGCAAGGTTGATTGGCATATGCATTATTGCATCTATGGCATGGCATAACATTGATTAAGTGGTTGCGATCACTTGGTACTTGAGATGAAAAAGGGCTTGCGAGTTTCTATGATATTCCGTGGTTACGATCATGAGGAGGGAGTACCCCTTACGAGGTGGGAACCATTATGAAATGATTGATTAAGTGGTTGTGATCACTCGGTAGTGAGATAAAAAAGGGCTTGCGAGTTCCTATGATATTTCGTGGTTGCGATCATGAGGAGGGAGTACCCTTTGCAAGGCGGGAAACCATTATGAAATGATTGATATGTGGTTGCGATCACAATGAAACATTCTACGGGATTGTATGATGATAAGCCAATGGTTGCGATCACTTGGTACTTGAAATGAAAAGGGCTTGCGAGTTCCTATGATATCTCGTGGCTGCGATCACGAGGAGGGAGTACCCCTTACGAGATGGGAAACCAAAATATTAAGCATTGATATACGTGGTTACGATCACGAGAAAAGCACCTTGCAAGGCTGCTAGAAGGGAGTACCCTATGCATGGCGGGAAACTAATATGATGATGATTATAAGTGGTTGCGATCACTTGAGATACCATATGCGCATGGGTGATTGAAATGGATCCATTGCATATGTATTAAACAGTTGACATATGCATTAGCCATAGGTAAATGGCATTTGAGATGGAGATGACCAAATAGAGATGAGAACCTCTTGAGAGAGTGTTAATTGATTTAAGATTTAAATGACTTAATGATGATAATTATGAATCCCCATAATGATGTAGGGCTACGTGATTGTGTATATGCTTGTGCTTGTGCTTGTGCTTGACATGAATTGTGAATGATGAGGCTTGTATGCCTAAGATAATATCTTGATGATGGTTTAATAATGAATTGATGATTTATAGCAAAGCACACATATTGGTTGAATGCATGTACACATAATCACAATGTATTTATATTCGTCATTTTGAATGTATAACTCACTCTCCCATGCTGTCTCCTTTTTAACATTGCGGTGCAGGTTTGCCATGGGATGAGTTTGGGTTTTTGAATTAAAACTCTTGAAAAAGGTAAATAGTGGTAATGGAAATGCCTTGGCCGGAAACGACTATTAATTTTGTTTTGATGAATGAATTGTATAAGATGATAGTTGTTAACCATCGATTTGATGATATTGTGTGGATGACAATGTATATGGATGATGAATTGATATTACATAAGCTGAGGTTGTATTTCATGATAGGCAATGAATGATATTTGGATGCTTGCTTGGTTGTGACCTAATAGGCTCATATTATGAAATTGCATGAGTGCTTGAGCCTTTTTCCATATCTTCATATATAGAACTAGGCGGGTGCCCTGTATGCACATTCTTCTTCCGCTGTAAACTTTAATATTTGGTATAACTTTATTAAACCTCACTCTTCGGATTTCTGCGGTTCGGGTCTTGATGTAATCGTTGTGGTGTTTTGAAATTATTTTAAACGTGAAAAATTTACTCGCATTTTTATTAATCATTTATCTTGATTACATCGGGATTCGAGTCCAGAAAATTGGGGTATGACAAATTATACTTGAGGGCAATTAAGTGATGAGGATGCTATGCTAATAATTGGATAATAGAATGAACGTGTGTCTATTAATGTTGAAATTAATGTAAGGTGGATTAGACTTTTAACACTTAAATTGATCGAAATAATGTTGTTAACTAGTAGGGTAGCTAGATTATGCTTTTCCTATTGTATGTTTGTCTCTTTTTATATTGATTCATAATCCCAGTCACTCACCCCCTATTATTGTGGTTTTAGTGACTGTTGGCAGGTTATGGGTGCACACCGTGGAGGCAAGCACTAAATGAGGCTAGTCAATGAGGAAGTTAATGTAATAATGGTTATATATATATATGTGTTTATATACATTATTTATTGATTTTTGGTAATGTAAACTTATGTTACTCGGTGATTCTGGTGCGATTCAAATTAATGTTTTATAGAGGTGATGGTATCAAGTAGCACAAAGCTGCTTAAGTATTTAATTGGTTCTGATGTGTATGCATGATTAGATGTAAGGCATAAAGCCATTGCATGATTGCATGAAATTGGCAGGTACTGCAGTGTGTGAATGGTATATTAAGGGACTGTAATTGTCTTGAATGGTGAAATGATTAGTCAGTGATATTTCGAGTGGTTATGCCATTGAATTTTGTAGAATATATGTTTATTGGAACGGAGCCAAGACTATGCGTTTGATGAATAGTATGTACAGGTTGTGATGTGCTAGTTTAGGTTATGAATCATGAGTAATGTGAATTGTATGAATTACTTGGTGCATTGGCAATTATATTGCATTAATGCATATGTTGTAAATAGGTGGTTTATATGAAGGTAAGGAACTAAATAGGTGGTTTTAAGATCCGGTGGGTTTTGGGACCCCCAGAAGGGGTCAGTAGGTTCCTTAGGTCATTTAGAAGTTGTACATATAGACCATAGACCATTTGGAGTCCATTGAGGTAGTTTGGTGCAAGGGTCTTGCATACAATTAAGTAAAAGTGCATTATGCACATAAGTTGAGCATACAATGGAATTTTGGTGAATGGACAGCGCCAACAGTTCTGGAACGGGGAAAACGTGTGGCCCATGAAGTTTCGTGGCAATCGGACCTGAAACGGGCCAATGGGGTAGGTTGGAAGTTGGCTGATTGGCTTTCTTGTGTAACAGCAACAAGTGTTGTTACTGTCATGCTGACATTGGGCTCCAGCTTGACGCATAGCGTCAGGGCTGCGTTTCTAGTCTCACACGTAGCATGGGCTTGGTGCATAGTGTCAGGCCCCTGTTTCAATCTTTGTGCTTCTTTGGTTTTAATGGCTTTTAGGGTTTTTAAATCATGATATGTTTATATTTTGGCCTTTTTTACTAGCAAAAACTATTGTGATCAATAAGGGATTATTCATTTATTTATTTTCAAAAAATTAATTGTAAATTTTAATTAACCGCATAAAAATAAATGTAAAATGACTTAGGACGTTACACATCCTCAACCATCGCCTGCTAAGAAGTCTATGCTTAAAGGCACCAAGATGTTGGCAACTCACTCTGATGATGGCATTCCTTTAAGCTAACTTTAGAGGAAGAAATCAGCTAAGCAGGAGCATGCCTCTCAGCAGCAATAACAACCAGAACAACAACAACCTCAACCTCAACAAATACAGCAGCAGCAGACCCCCTCCTCACTTATTGTAGAAGCATATCAGCAGTTCATTAATGTATATACTGCTCTTCATCCTTCTGTATCTATGCATTGATGGACTGGTATAAAGTGGCAAGCTAAATACAATGAGCTAAGGTCTGACTATTTGAAAGTCATTAGGGAAAACAAGGCAGAACTAATGAAGTGTGGTGGATATCCAAGTTTTGCCAAGTATATGAAGTTTATATCAAGACACCTCAAAAGCTTTCCTGATTATGATGTTCTAAAGTGGAATCACATTGACTGGATAAATATTCTATGAAGTGGTTGGAGAATTTCAGAGTGATGAAACTAGCTTCCAAGCCACTTTTACAGGAAAAAGAAAAAGCAGCCTCTAGCGTCTGATTCCAGTATAAAGAAAGCTAAGTCTGATTCTATGAGTAGCCTCTCTCAACCTTAGGCAGACCTTCTCTCCATACTCCTCTTTGAACCATCTCAACCTGACTCATCTACTCAGTCAAACCCACTTGTCTTGATCCCTTAGCCACATCAAGATAACCAGACTCTACCTGACAATAGACTTACCCTTGTTCTTCTTCTAGACCGTCCCACTGTATCTCTACCAACATTTCCTCCTTTTCATTTTATTATATCTGGTGTCCCTCTGTTTAGATATTTTAAACCTACCCTTGATGTGAGTGATAAAGGTTATAACAGCCCTCACAATCTAGCCATTGTCTCTAACCCTGACTTTGATAAAAAAAAAGAGTCTGTATCCTTTTTACTGCCCCTAGTTATGTACCACTCATGACCTTGATGAAACTCCTACTTCTCCCCCACTTACTCTCACTAGAAGATATTGCTATCTATCATGCACTAAAGGCTGAAGAAACCAGTGTCATGAGAGATATGAAGTTTGGTATGCAATTTCACAAGTTCTACATAGTGATAACCCCTGGCAAGAAGATATTAATTGCCTCAGATCGATCATAGAATCTAGTAATATGGATCAATTTAGGAAGACTGAAGTAGCCCATGCCTCCCAAGCGCAAACCACACTACAAAGGTCCCTTCAGACCTCGTCAGCTCCCTCCAGATTCTTTGAAAAGCATTTTGTATGCTTCCAAGCCCACAGAAGAGCATGTTGATGCCTTTTGGTGTCATTATCTTTGGTAAATCAGAGAAAAAGGCTCTTTCTCCTCTTATTTTTTTCCTGAACAACCTATTTTTCTTTACCAACCCTCTGTTATTTACTTCAATTATGATCTTCATTTTACAAACTCGTTACCTTATCATTGTTTTCTCTACAGCTTCCCTTCTTCTTATTTTTACCCTAGCTCATGGTTTAATCTTTTAATCCTCAATGATGTCTCTCCTTTTTGTTGATAACAAAAGAGGGAGAACATAGAAGTAGAAGTTTTTTATTGTGAGAGAATCTTAATAGTTATTTTGTGTTTTGATATGATTAGTTTGCTTTATGTTGACTTCACTTAATTATACTGATCCTTTATTTTGGTATTAATGAAATTTATCTTCTGGTATATTGATTATTTTAATCCTATGATTATCTGATATGAACTTTGCATGTTTGTTCCAACATTTAGTTTTCTAAATAATTGCTCTGAACAAACTTATATCAGAATGACCTTTAAAAAGCTCCGGCCCCTTGAAAATCATAATCAAATGCTTTGACAATGTAAGTCAAATTTATCCCCTTTTCTTTCAAAAATCTATCCTGGACTTCATTTACGAAAAAGACTTAATGTTTGTTATCAACAAATATGGGGAGATTGTTGAGAACAAGTCTAGTTGAAAAAGAAGTTGTTAACATTTGGACCATACCTCAATATATGTCATTACAATCAGACCACAGGATTTGTCAATAACACATCAATGTATTTTAATTTAATGAAGTCTACTTAGGTGTAATCTAACCTATCTAACTAAGTGTTTTAGGAACTATAAACTAAGTGCACAGGTTATAAGACAAATAGGGAGTTCATAAGATCAAAAGTCAGATCTATAAAAGTTAAAGGTTGAACTTTAACCAAAAAGTCTGATTCAAGATCGCTTAGTCTTATGATTCAACAGAATCAGACCTCAGACTTTTAGGCATCTTGGATTAACAATAAGAACGTTACTTCAGAAGTACAAAACTTAACATTCTAAAAACTAAATTGATAAAGTCAAGCTCTTATCAAGAAAAATCTGCTTATCACCAAATAGGATAAAAGACAAGCAAGCACAACAGCCAAATGTAGTTTTTTGAAGTCCTCAACTTAATAACTCTACACAGTCAGAGAAAGCTGAACCAAGTCAGCCTTTGTATCAATTGTATTCAGAAGGATTTCAGCATAGATCCTTATGTGTTTACTAGAAGAAATAAAGTCATCAATTAGCTTTATTCTCTGTAGATATCAAGAAGTCCCTTATTTATGCAAGTATGGAAGCACCTTCTTATAAGACCTTTGGACATCTTTTTAGTCCATCAAAGGTTTGGTATCCTCACTCAATGCAAAATACCTTCAAAGGATTTCTAACATTCATATCTTCTTTCAAGAATAACAACGGTCATCTCAAGTGACCTATTTATACATGAAGAGATTCACCCTTAAAAATTAGAGAGAAGCTCATTAAGAATTATTATTCACTGTGATCGAAAATTCTCTTAATCTCTTCCTACTTCTTAAAGACAAAGGCCTTCTTTGTTGTTTTGTTTTAATAGACCTTGGTTTTCTTGTCTTTCCTTAAACTTAGTGTATTTTTTCATATTCTTGTAATCCTTACATACATTAAGTTCTGCTAAACACTTCTGTGTTACCCTAAGTGGCCTCTAGGAAACTCAAGAGAGGGGTGAATTGGGTTTCTAAAAACTTTTACACTCACAAAATTTCCTTTCTAATAATAAGTTCACTCTTTAAGATTTAGTAAGCAAGAAACAAATACTTTGTATATCAATGCATGAAACTAATATGCGAACAACTAATGCACTAAATAATAACGTTTGAAACATAAAGAGTTTAAAGGAAAAGAGATTGTAAACTGGAACTTTATAATGGTTTGGCCAATCTTGCCTACTTCCAGTCCTCAAGCAACCCTTGAGATTTTCACTAGGTTTTCAAAACCTCTTTATAAGAGACAAGGCACTTCCACCTTGGGAATCCTCCCCCTGATGCAAAGCCTTCTTACAACACAAGAGAGATCCTTCTCTTGCAACACTTTCACCCTTAGGTAATCCCACCCAAGTTAAGATTACAAAAGAACTTGAAAACAACTTAAGAATTTACTCTCTCTTAGAGTATATGAAAGAAATTGAAGCACTTCTAGAACTTAATAAGAGAATATGGCCTTTAAAGTAATATTCAAGAAAGGATGGAATGAATTAGTGTGATTTTGCAAATGAAATTCATCTCCATTTATGGTGGAGAAAAATTATTGAAAGGATACCATTGGATGGTCATGAATCAGGAAAAGATACCTTTTCATTTGAAGCATAATGATTCATAAAAGGCCATGGCTTTTGGAATTCGAAATAGGAAGAGATACAATGGTTCATGTGTTCTAGGAACGTGGTAATCAATTACACTAATAATCTAATCGATTACATTATTCAAAATTTCAATTGTTTACCCAATGTTCACTTGTCCAACTATTTTTTGTTAAATGATAATCGATTACAACAATGAGGTAATCAATTACAATCAATTAAGATGTATAATTTTGTAAGGTTTAAAATGTTTTTGAGGCCATATACACTTAATTAAGCGTTACATTGAGTCCTATGATTTTGTCTTGATCCTTCATGAGTTGGACGTTAATTGTTTGTTATTATCAAAATACTTTTAGTCTTCATTCTCCCTCTTTTTGATGATGACAATTTAATTCCTGAAAGACGATACTAGTACCTATTTCCAAAGATTTATTTTGTAGGAGTACTCCCCATCATTTTTGTAATTTAATATTTAATATTTGAAAGTCAACTATTTGAAAGTCAATTATAGTCAACTTCCTCTTTGGATTATTCCTATTGTATTTTACTCATTTGGTATTCATTCTTATTCTCCCCCTTTGGCATTATCAAAAAGAAAAGTTAAAGTAATTAAAACCTAAAAAGACAATTATATTGATAAGCATGCGGATAAGAGTGCATAGGTACATTCAAGAAAAGGAAATTAAAAAAGACATGAAATTTAAACAACCTAGGAACAAAATAGAAAATATTCTTAAATAGCATAAGGAGACATGAACTAGTCAAGCAGAGTCGGTGGAGGGAGACGGCTTAAGATGGTTTACATGATGGTGTCAACATGATCAAAATGGTGATGGACATAGGAGCGAAGAGACTAAATTTCAGTGGCAAGATCAGTCATAGAGAGGGAGCCAGGAACAGGGTCAGGATCGGCAGGTGGATTGGTGACTTTTGGAACCCAATTGTCATCTTCATCTTACTTATATCTAAAGGAGGAGAGAGTTCTTTTCCCAATGACATGGGAGCGTTGAGGCTTGATGCACAAGTATTTAACAATGGGGATGTTGAAGTGGCGGATGAAGCGTGTAATAAGACTTGCATAGGGAAGAGGAGCATTATCCTTGAGTGCTTTCTTCATGCGATAACGAACCAAAGGTTCCCAATTAAGTGGGTGCATAGTCATGAGAGCCCACATAAGTATGAGATCGGCTTCGGTTACGTGGGCTAAGTTTATGGTGCAAGGCATGATGATTCACATAATAATGTAGTGCATTACGCGACATTCAAAGGAGAATGACCCAGCAAGGAGACGACCTCTGAGATCAGCATTGTCATGACACACAAGCTGTCGTGCATCAAGACTATTGTACTCGTTAATCCAAGCTTCAGAGATTTTTCCTTCAAAGAGTTCATCGAAGGAGTCTAATTATGAGAGTTTAACAAAGAGATCCTCATCAATATAGATAAGAATTTTCTTGAGTTGTGAGATAAGGCACCCATTGTTAAACTTAAGGTTTGAGTAGAAGAGCCTCACAAGATCAGGAAAATGGTCTTCTTTCATAGTGAGGAATGGAAGAAGGTCTTGATATTGGAAGAATTGGTAGCAGTCTAGGTGTTGAAGGCATTGGTCACTAATGTATTTGGGATCAATAATGTCATATGAATGAAATAGAGAATAGTAGCGTTCTTGTTGGTCTGAAGTGGAGAAGAATTTGGCGTAGGTGTGAAGAGAGAGGTTGAAAAGAATGGAATCAAGGGAGAAAGTAGAGGGACCTCTTACTCGTTTTTTGGTGGCACGAGGAGAAGGAGAGGAGGGAGGAGATGGAGAGGCCATGCAGAAATTGATTTTCGCAGAATGAGGTAAGGGAAAAGGAAAAAGGTAAGTGAGAAGTGGAACTCGTGAATTTAAAGGCAATAAAGGTTATGGTAATCGATTACTGAAAGTGAGTAATCGATTACTAAAGTCAGTTGGTAGAGGTACAGATGCATTGTCAGGTGTACAGACGTGAGAGGATGTGTGATCAGTTACTGCGCTAGAATAAGGGGCGTGGGAAAGTGGAGTGATATGCTTTTGAGGAGAAAAATTATATTTTAGTAAAAGGATTTAACGAGGAGATATAATGAGAATATATGGAAGATTAAATGATAGAGTTTGAATCATTTAATTGTTGATTTAATGGAAAACCAAATTTGATACTAGAATAATTTAAGAAAATTTTAAAACAAAATAAATTAAAAAGATTTTAAAAGGTTTGGGTTGTTTAAAATAAGATTTGAAAAAAAAATTTAAAATTGAAAGATATTTACTTTTAAGAGGAAAATATAATTTACGATTTTAAAATTATTTTATGAAAAATTCAAAATGATTTTAAGTTTAGATTGTTTCCACAATTAATTTAAGAAGGTGGATAGATGTTAATTGGAATCAAAAGGTTAATTTGAGTTTTGAAATTTGAAATTTGAAATTTAAAATTTAAAAAGGTGGTTGAGAAGACAAGAGGAAATAAATGTGCAGCAATTGACACATGGCAGGAGAGAGAAAAAGAGAGGATGTGACCATTGACTAATTCTACCAACGTCCAAGACTCATGTTAATAGATTACGTACATGCTGTAATCGATTACATGCTGAATAAAAATAACTTTTAGCATGCTTTTATGTAACATAGACATTTTAATTAGGGTTTATGATACCTAATTCAGTTCTAATATGGAAGAATTGGTCCTTTGGTAGGGGTTTTGTAAAGATGTTGGTTTGAAGAACAAACTTAGAAGGGGGTTAAATAAGTCTGTTCACTTTTTCAAACTAAAAAGTGATAATTAAACATTATTACGTTATGTGCAGTAGACCAAACTTTCAAGAGGTAGATAGCGTGATACTTTGATCAAGCGAGAGTAATTTTGCCAGACTTTTACTATCATAGATTATGAATTTAAGTGCATCATACTTTTGATAGTAAAGAGTAAAAGAGAAAGAGACAATACACAAGTGATTTATACTGGTTCACCTCCAACTCGGAGACTACATCTAGTACCTTCAAATCTGAAGGATTTCCACTATGTAAAAACTTTTACATGAATAGTCCAGACCGAGGTTACAAGTATTATTGACTCTAGCCACTCCTGGCTTAAGCATAACTCGTGCTTTAAGTATTCTTGACACTGGCCACTCCTGGCCCCAAGTATTCTTGACTCCGGCCACTCTTGGCCTAAACACAGCTCGTGCTGAGTATTCTTGACTCCAGCCACTCCAGGCCTGAGCACAGTGCATGCTCTGAGTATTCTTGACTCCGGCCACTCCTGGCTTAAGCACAACCCGTGCTTTAATATACCGGACCCCTCTGGATTCCTATGAGTATTATTTTACAGCACCTACTCCTGGGGCAGACCCAAGTATTCTTTCATGAGCTACTCCTGGCTCGAACCCCAAGTATTCTTTCAAAAGCCTGTCCAGGCCAATAGTGTTTCCCACACTAACATAGTCTAGAAACACACTAGACCTATACTACCAGAGGATGGAAAGAATTAGCTCAAATAAAATAAGCCCCTTGACTTAGCAAATCTAAGTGATAAACCATAAAAATGATTTTGTAAAGAAGGAGAGGGCTTAATTTTCCCATAGGGCTCAGTACATTTAAAAGTGAAAGATGATTAGAAAATGTATTGAGCCAGAAAGCATGACTTGGGATAATGTGCATTTAAGTGCATGAAGGCATATCCCAAGTTACTATGGCATCTAAGTAGAAAGGTAAGTGCACATAGCAAGCTTTCTTTGTCTTCATGGCAGATCTTCCAGGTAGGGTTACTCGTTGTTGAGTAAGCTGGCGTTTCTTCATTTCACATGAGCTTGAGTGCATGAACATCTGATGGTCGTTCATGATTTTTCTTCTTCTTCCATTACACTTTTATGGTGTATTCTAGCTCATCCTTTTCTTTTTAGATGTTTTCTCTCTTTTTCATTTTTCTCTATAGTATTTCTTTTCACCCTCAATTCTCGATAAATGATTTTTCTCTTCTCATAATTTTTTTTTTATTTTTCAAGAGGCTCACACTTTGAAGAGAAGATCGATTCTATTTATATAGAATCAGTCTGTTGAGTTTAGGTAGAGGCTGTCAATTATATAGTCGTTGAGAGAGTTGTTGTACAAGGGACAAAAACCTTTCTCAATGGAATTATACAAGGGATAAAAGCTTTTGTCGTCAGAGAGAGAGAGAGAGACGTTCTACACAAGTAATGTAGATGTAGGAGCTTTCAGGATTTATACAGTCATAGGTGGAGTAGATGTAGCATAGGTTTCACTAAGAAGGAAAGCTTAGATTCAAAGAATCGCTAAATGCGTAAGATAGAGGTGAAACTTTGTTTCTTTTCAGACTAGATTAAACACCACCTTGTTTAGTCAATCTTTCTTCTTGTGAATCTTTTCAATAAGCTTTGATGGAGATGACTTGTGACTGTTGATGCTTCATGTATCATACCACTTCTAAAGGTTTGAAGGGAGATGACAAAGTCTGATGCTTTTATGTTTTCTGAAGCTTAAAGTGATGTTGTTCGAGTCTGGGTCTGGTAAGTTATTCTGATACAAGAGAGTTTCTTCTGAAGTGAGTTACCAGACTTTTGATTCTTCCTTTTGTCTTGGATTGAGAAGTTCATGTTATGATTAAGTCTTCCAGACTTTTGGTGCGTAAGTTTTCTATGCATAGGCTCCCCCTTTCTTTTGTAGCTTAGGCCTTTTCCTGAAATACTTAAAACACCCACATCAAGTGATACCAAACGTCTTCATTGAAGTTAGAATTCCTAATGTTAGTTATAAATAAATCTCATGTTTCCAGACTTTTCTTCAAAAGATGTCAGCAAATTGTTTTGAAGTTTCAACAAACTCTAGGATGCAATCCCCTTTCTGAACATGATCTCTAAGAAAATTATGTCTTATTTTAATGTGCTTTGTCCTAGAGTGTTGTATAGGATTTTTAGAAAGGTTAATGGTGCTTGTATTGTCACACTTAATAGGGATATTATCTAGGGTTATGCCATAATCAAGAAGTTGTTGCTTCATCCATAAGATTTATGCACAACAACTACCAATAACAATATATTCTGCTTCGGCAGTGGACAAGGAAACATTGTTTTGCTTTTTATTGTTCCAAGATACTAAGGCATAATCTATTAAATGACATGTATAGCTTGTACTTTTCATATCAATTTTGCATCCAAACAAAATCTGAGTCTGAATATCCTATTAGGCTACACGAAGAGCCTCTAGGATACCATAATCCTAAGTTTATAGTTCCTAAAAGATATCTCATAATTCTTTTTACAGCCTTAAGGTGAGATTCTTTAAGGTTAACTTTAAATCTAGCACATAAGCAAACAGAGAACATTATATATGGTCTACTTATAGAAAGATGAAGAAGGGATCCGATCATATCTATATATTGCTTGACATCCATGGATTTTCCAATTTCATCTTTATCTAAGTAGCAAGTTGTGCTCATTGGTGTTGTCGTTGGATTTGCATTAATCATTCCAAACTTTGTTAGAAGATCTTTGTAGTATTTAGATTGATTGATGAAGATTCCTTCACTTGTTTGCTTTATTTAGAGTCCAAGGAAGAGTTTAATGCTCCCATCATTGACATTTCAAACTCATTTTTCATGATGTTAGAGAATTCGCTACACAGAGATTCGTTAATGGAACTAAATATTATGTCATCAACATATATTTGTACTAGAAGAATGTCATGCTTTTTCTTTTTAATGAACAAAGTAGTATTAACCTTTCCTCTTGTGAATTTATTTTCCAAAAGGTATGTATTTAATCATTCATACCATGCCCTTGGAGCTTGTTTTAAACCATACAAGGCCTTTTTCAACTTGTAAACATGAGTGGGTAAGTTTGAGTTTTCAAATCTAAGAAGTTTATCTACATAAACTTCTTCTTGGATTTATCCATTTAAGAAGGCACTTTTAACATCCATTTGATAAAGCTTGAAGTTCATTATGGAAGTAAAAGCAAGTAGCATTCTAATGGCTTCTATTTTGGCTACTGGGGCATAGGTTTCTTCATAATCTATTCCTTCTTCTTGGTTATACCCTTTAGCCACTAATCTAGCTTTATTTCTTACCACTATGCCATTTTCATCCAATTTATTTCTAAATGCCCATTTAGTACCAATTATTGGATGATCTTTAGGTCTAGCCACTAATTCCCAAACTTCATTTCTCTCAAATTGATTTAATTCTTCTTACATGGCCATTATCCAATGTTCATCAATGATAGCTTCATTTACATTCTTAGGTTCTATTAAAGAAACAAAGGCCATACTATTGCATACATCTCTAAGAAAGCTTCGAGTAGTTACCCCTTTTGAGATATCTTCAATGATGTTGTCGATGGGGTGATTCTTTACGAATCTCCATTCCTTAGGAAGTTCATTAGAGGGTGTATCCTTCTTGGAGTCATCTTCTTTGATTTTTTTCATCTTGAATATTGGTTTTCTCCATCAAGTCTATAATATCATCGATAGCTTTTTCTCTAGACTTAAAATGGTTAGATTCATCAAAAGCACATGTATTGACTCTTCTATAGTCATTGTTCTCTTATTGTATATTCTGAATGCTTTGCTATTCAATGAGTAACCTAGAAATATTCCTTCATTACATTTAGCATCAAACTTTCCTAGGTTGTCCTTACCATTGTTTAATATAAAACATTTAAAACCAAATATATGAAGGTGAGAGATATTGGGCTTTCTTCCTTTGTATAACTCATAAGGTGTTTTCTTTAGAATAGGTCTAACAGGGCTCTATTCATTACATAGCAAGTAATATTTACAACATCAACCTAAAAATACTTAGGAACATTTAGATCATTTAACATAGTTCTAGCTAATTCTGTGAGAGATCTATTTTTCCTTTCTACAACCCCATTTTGTTATAGAGTTCTAGGTGTAGAAAAATTATGACTTATACCATGTTTTTCATAGTATTTGCTAAATGAAACATTTTCAAATTCACCACCATGGTCACTTCTAATAGAAATAATATTTTTATTTTTCTCATTTTGAATGATTTTAGCAAGTTTCTTAAAAGCATGAAATGCATTATTTTTGTGAGTAATAAATAATGTCTAAGTAAATCTTGAATAATCATCAACAATAACTAAAGCATAGTAATTTCCTCCAAAACTCATTGTCCTAGATGGACCAAAAAGATCCATGTGTAACATTTGTAAGGGTCTAGAGGATGATATAAACTTTTTAGCTTTAAAGGAGACTTTTACTTGTTTACCATTTTGACATGCATCACATAGTTTGTCTTTTTCAAATTTGAGAATTAGGTAAGCCTATTACTAGATCTTTAGACATCAACTTCTTAAGATGATCCATGTGTATATGTGCTACTCTTCTATGCCAAAGCCATAAGTCATCTTCTTTGCTAAGAAGACAATGTGGGTTTGTTGATTTTTCAAATGTAATTATGAACACATTGTTGACTCTATGACCAATTAGTTTTATCTGCCTATTATTTTTATTTTCTATCATGCAATGATGTAAGTCAAAAGTAACTATATATCCTTTATCACATAATTGACTATCACTTAAAAGGCTATGCTTAAGACCATTAACAATAAAACAATATCAATTGAGGTATAGGGTTCAGTATCGATTTTTTTGATTCCAGGAATTTTTCCTTTGGTGTTGTCTCCATATGTAACGTGTCCACTTTTCTTGGGAGTGATTTGTGTAAACTTGGAAGTGCCTCCCGTCATATGTTTTAAGCAACCACTATCTATGTACCATCCTTTTATTAGGAGGTCCTGTAACAAAATTAAAATTTACTTTTAGGTACCTAAATTTGCTTGGGTCCTTGTGTGTTAGATGTGGGTTTGATACCTTTAACAACCTATATCATTTTGTATTAATATAACCATTTTTCCTTATATGGCATATTGATGCACTATGTCCTTTTCTTCCACAGTGAAAACATGTCAAGAAAGGTGAACTAGTTTTTAATGAATAGGAAAAGAAATTTTTGTGTAACTTTTGTTGTTTAATTGAATTATAGCCTATTCCTGCTTTGTCAAAAACACACCTTTGTTTTCCTAATAGAATGTCTAAATTGTTCTTTGCAAGAGTAAATTTTGATATATCATTTCTTAAAATCTTTTACTCTTTCAAGATTTTGAAATGAAAGACACTTAGAGTTTAAATTATTTTCTAGTGAAAACTTTTCTACTCTAGTTGTTTCTAATTCTTGTTTCAACATTGAATTTTCTTTTTCTAAATCAATGATAGTCTTCTTAGAAGATTTTACTATTGATCCGGTCTCGATAACGAGATATGGACATGAGGGTAATTTCATCTGTTCTCACACTCATTACTGGTGTCACAGGTAAACCTCCAGACTGTAAACCTGTATCAGACATCCTTCTATACCGGTATGTCCAGGTCAGCGCCTAGCACACTGGAAAACTTCCATGTCACCCGATAAAAAGTACAAGGTACAGGTATGGGGCAACGTTCGCAAGAGACGCGGAAAGGCCCGCGTCGTGTGTCAAAATCGTACACTGCACAGTGTACTATTGGTCCCCTAATCTTAAGGACTCTTCATTCTCCGCATGCGCCTATATAAATACCAACATTCTCATTACTCTGGTACGTTAGACTCATTCTTAAACTTACATTTCAGAAACCTTGAATTCCATTTCTGGTTACTGACTTGAGCGTCGGAGAATCTTCACAAGTGACACCATCTTTCGCCCCTCATCAACGCGAAAGCTTGGTGTGAAGGATCTCCAGGACTACAAGACCTTTATTCTCCCACTAAGATAAAGGGCACAATACCGGATACCCACTGTACCGGTGTATAAATTACTCTCAACAGTTGACATTTATGGTTGGTCCCATACCAGATCGTTGACCCTGGTTCAGACCAGTTCAACTATCTTTGCTAATTTAATATACTCTCTATGTAATTCATGGAAAGCATCTTGCAACTCCTCAAATGTAGGTTCATAGTTTGTTATTTACCTCATTGTCGCTTTTGCTTTCCTTGGCTATGAGACATAGATTGACTTCTTCTCCTTCGGAATCACTTAACGAATCTGTGTCATTGTCTTCCCATGTGATGTATGCCTTCTTTTGCTTCTTGTCCTTGAAGTCTTTTCTTCCTAATTTCTCTAATTTCTTTTTGTATACTAGGCAATCCATCTTCATATGTCTAGGCTGATTACATTCAAAACATCTAGGAATGTTAGGGTTTTCATCATTCCTCTTAAAGTTCCTCTTTGGAATGAGGTTTGTCTTTCTTCCTCTTTTCTTGAGAAACCTGTTGAACTTTTTGACAAACAATCCAAGTTCATCATCATTGAAAGTTTCTTTATCACTTTCCTCGGTGTCACTTTCATCATTGGGTGAGGATACGACCTTTAGAGTAATTCCCTTTTTCTTTTTTTCATTTTCTTTGTGTTGATTTAGCCTTGATAATTCCATCTCATGCTCTTACAATTTTCCGAATAGAGTGGCTAATGTTATACTTGATAAATCCTTTGATTCAGCTATACTCTTGGGTTAAAGTATTTATTCTAGATCTCTTAACCTCATTTGTTCCTTCATGAGTGACTTCTAATGTATCCCACATTTCCTTTGCAGTTTGACAATTAGAGATCCTAAAATATTCATCTATACCTAAGGGAGAAGTAATAATATTTTTATCCTTTAGGTTATGTTGAACCTTTCTCTTTTCTTCATCACTTCACTCATTTCTAGGTTTGGCTATAATTTTACTCTCACTCATCTTAGTGGGAATAAAGGGACCATTTTCTATAGCATCCCATATATCAAGATCAATGGCTTCTATAAATATCTTCATACGAGTTTTCCAATATTGATATCCTACACCATTGAATACAGGTAGCCTATTAATGGAGTTTCCTTTTAGGAATATGGAATTTAGAGAGGCCATAGGATCTTCTTGAAGTTTCTAAACTTTAAACAAGAATCTAGCTTTGATACCACTTGTTACCTTAAGTGGCCTCTAGGAAACTCAAGAGGGGGGTGAATTGAGTTTCTAAAAACTTTTACACTCACAAAATTTCCTTTCTAATAATAAGTTCACTCTTTAAGATTTAGTAAGCAAGAAACAAATACGTTTTATATCAATGCATGAAACTAATATGTGAACAACTAATGCACTAAATAATAATGTTTAAAACGTAAAGAGTTTAAAGGAAAAGAGATTGTAAACTAGAATTTTATAATGGTTTGGCCAATCCTGCCTACATCCAGTCCTCAAGCAACCCTTGAGATTTTCACTAGGTTTTCAACACCTCTTTATAAGAGACAAAGTACTTCCACCTTGGGAATCCTCCCCCTTATGCGAAGCCTTCTTACAACACAAGAAAGATCCTTCTCTTGTAACACTTTCACCCTTGGGTAATCCCACCCAAGTTAAGATTACAAAGGAACTTGAAAATAACTTAAGAATTTACTCTCTCTTAGAGTATATGAAACAAATTGAAGCACTTCTAGAACTTAATAAGAGAATATGGCCTTTAAAGTAATATTAAAGAAAGGATGGAATGAATTGGTGTGATTTTGCAAATGAAATTCATCTCTATTTATAGTGGAGAAAAATTCTTAAAAGGATACCATTGGGTGGTCATGAATTATGAAAAGATACCTTTTCATTTGAAGCATAATGATTCATAAAGGCCCATGGCTTTTGGAATTCAAAATAGGAAGAGAAAAATTCATGCATTCTGGGCACGTGGTAATCGATTACACTAATAATGTAATCGATACATTCTTCAAAATTTCAATTGTTTGCCCAACGTTCACTTGTCCAACTATTTTTTGTTAAATGGTAATTGATTACAGCAATGGGGTAACCGATTACAACTAATCAAGATGTATAATTTTGTGAGGTTTAAAATGTTTTTGAGGCCATATACACTTAATTAAGCGTTACATTGAGTCCTGTGATTTTGTCTTGATCCTTCATGAGTTGGACGTTAATTGTTTGTCATTATCAAAACACTTTTGGTCTTCATTCTGTTCTACATTCTTACAAATAAGTTAGTATGAAAAGTTTGGTGTGTTACCAGTCTTTTAGTTTCATTGGGAGATAGTTGTGGCCTAAAGAGGCTTTCAAAAAAATACTTAGGTTGTTAATCTAGGAGTGGCTTGTTGAAAGAACACTTGGGTTTAAGCTAGAAGTGGATGGAGTTAAGAATACTTATGACACTGATCTTGTGCTATTGTTGTAAAGGAGATTTTTCAATAGTAGAAATCTTTCAAGTTAGAAGGGACTGGACGTAGCTTCTGTGTTAAAAGTGAACTAGTATAAACTGTTGGTGTTCTCTCTTCTTCTTACCTTGCTCTTTCCAAATCTGTTTTATCAAGTCTTATTACTTGTGTATTAAAGGTTCATAATTCCGTAAAAGAGTCTAAGACTTATTCAACCTCTATTCCAAGTCTAACTCTGAACCATCAATTAAGTTCCTTGAGTTGTATCTCAAACGTTTTCCTGAGACTAGCACTCTAGGCTGGAACAACATTAATTGGATCAACAGGCTCCATCAAGTCATGGTTAAATTTCACAATGATGAAGTTAGTTTCAGAAGGAAGATGGTAGAAAAGAGAAAAGGAAGTGAAATGTAAGAGGAGCCTAATAAGAAAAGGGTAAGGTTTGATGTTGCTAGCACCCCTTCTCCTCAACCAGAGTTCACCTTTCTATCCCAACCTGCCCAGACCTCCCAACCTGACCAAACCTCTCAACCAGACCAACCATCCTCACAAGAGATTGTACTTTCAACCTCAACTTCAACACCTCCACCTCCTAGATACCTTCACATCTTTCCTGCTCGTCCTCATTCCCATAAACTAACCAACCCCTACCCATTAACCTTAGTTACCCTTGACCTCCTTCTTTTTAAAATCACCAAACTTATCCTAGACATAGATGACCCAGACTACCATCACCCCAACAACCTCTTCATTATTAGATCTCTTAGTTTTAACCCTAAGAAAGTTAAAATCTTTGACTCTGCACCTCATTTTCCACCAGCATTACCCTTTGAACAGCTCCTGTTTAACACTAACCTCACCTTAGCATCAGACTCTGCTATGTTTCATGCTTTAAAATTAGAACAATCCAGAGTTCATTTGACATTCTCCAAGGTAGACAATTTCACAAGCTTCACTGTGCTGTCACTTCACAGAAAAAGCTCATGATTGCACCAGACCATCTTAATCCCAAAGCAGTGGTTATTCAAAGAGGAAAGATGAAGAAGCCTCTTCCCCCAAAAGAAGTGTACTACAAGGCTTCTTGGGATGATCCCAGACCCTGGGAGCTTTCTAAAGATTCTTTGAAAAGCATTCTTTCTGCACCTCATCCCATTGAGGATCATGTTTGTGCTTTATAGAACCACTACTTGTAGCAACTGGGACAACAAGGCTCTGTCTCTAGCCTCCCTCCCAGGAATGAAGAACTTTTCCATGCTCAGATCTATTAGGAAAGATATGGTATAGTTTTCAAGAGAAGTGTTTGCTCTATCAACCAACCAATCTTTCTTTACCAACCATCTGTCATCTTTATTTACTTTTTAGATATTTTTGTTATCCAAACCCGTTACTTGCTCCTTGTCTCAACTGCTGCCTCTA
Source organism: Clitoria ternatea (assembly GCA_037962975.1). Classification (NCBI taxonomy): domain Eukaryota; kingdom Viridiplantae; phylum Streptophyta; class Magnoliopsida; order Fabales; family Fabaceae; genus Clitoria; species Clitoria ternatea. The sequence goes on from CM075673.1 coordinate 49,428,402, forward strand.
TCCTTATCATAACTCGCTCAACCCATGGTTTAACTGTGCCCCTCTATAATGTCCCTCCTTTCTCTTTGTTGATAACAAAAGGGGGATAAAATCAGGAGTAAAAGTCTTTTATGGGTTTAGTCTTAGAAGGAATATAAATCTTTTGGAGTATTAGTCTTTGTAATGGTTTGGACTGTCTCTTTTGATAATCAATGAAGTTTGTTTTTGTTCTAATAATGATGTTGCTCTGATATTCTGTTAAATAAATATGCTCTAAATTTCTTTAACTAAGAAGAAAATCATGCTCTGATACACTTGCTTTAAGCAGAAAAACATGCTTTGTTTGCTCTGATATATGACTTAATCAGAGTTGTGCTAATTATTGAAAATTCTATTTTGCAAATCCTTTAAGCTCTGATCTTCTTAAAAGCATAAGCTCTGATCTTTTCTAAGTGCTTTGAAACTTAAATGCTTAGATACATGATTTCCTTTGATACATGATCTCTTCTATATGAATGATCTGATATATGATATCTCTTAAATATATGCTCTGATGCTATATGATATTTTGGTAATGTTGCTCTGATGCCATACCCTCTAGTTAATTTTCTCTGATTATCTTGGACTTCATTTAAATAAAAGACTTGATGTTTGCTATCAACAAATAGGGGGAGATTGTTGAAACCAAGTCTGGTTTGAAAAACGAATTTGGTAATAACCATTGACCAGACCCCAAGATTTGTTAATAACACACATCAAGGCATTTAAATTAAATGAAGTCTGCCATGTGTGTTTTAAACTATTCAAATTAATTATTTCAGGAAACAAATTCTAAGTACACAGGTTACAAAAGAAATGAGGAGCCTATCAGGACAAAACCTTTGGACCACCAACCAGACCTCAGACTTTTGAAGCAACAAGAACTTTACCTCAAGAACTCATCATGCAACATTCTATACCTTTTTTATGATGCTTCGAGTCAAGATCCTATCAAGGATAACTGTGTTTATCATTAAAGAAGATAAGAGACAAAACAGTGAAGCAATCAAAGCTCACCTGCAAAGAAACCAATGTAGCTACCCTCATATTTCAGAAAAGTTGACTAGAGTAAGCTTTCATGTCAGGAAGTTACAGAAGGTCAACAACAATATGCTATGTGCGTTAATTAGAAGAAGAAAGCCAACAAACAATCTTTATGCTCTGAAGATCTCAAGGAACTCTTTTTTCATGCAAGCTTCAAAGTTCCTTCATACCAAACCTTTGGCATCTCATCATCTTCTCAAGGTCTGGTATTTATAAACAAGCAAAAACTCCTTCAAAGGATTTCCAATGACTATATCTCATCTCCAGCTTATCAAACGGTCATCTTGAGTGGCCTATATATTTGAAGAGATTCAAAGTTGAAGATATACAAGAGAGAACCTTTGTGATCCTGAAGCAAAGTTCCTACAATCAACACATTCTCTTTTTTACTCTCTTTTCTAAGTCAAAGGCCTTCTTTGTTGTTCTGCATCCAGCAAACCTTGGTTCTTTTATCTATCTTACTTAATGTATCAGCTTATTCTGTGTATTCTTTCATACACTAAGTTCTCAGAAACACCTTACACAATCTATCTTTTCAAACTTGCTATTTTGTAAATGTCTAGTGTGTTGCCACTCCTTAGTTTCTATAGGAAACAATTTATGGCCTGAATAGGCTTTTGAAAGAATACTTGGGTTCGAGCCAGGAGTGGTTTGTTAAAAGAATACTTGGGTTTAAACTAGGAGTGACTGGAGTTAAGAATACTAGTGGCACAAGTCTGGTGCTGAAATTGTAAAAGAGATTTTACAATAATGAAAATCCTTCAAGTTGGAAGGAACTAGACGTAGCTTCTGCGTAGGAAGTGAACCAATATAAATTCCTTGTGTTCATTCTTCTCTTTCCTTGCTCTTAATAAGACTGCTTAATGAGTCTGATTGCTTGCGCTTTAAAAGTTCAAATTCTGAAAAAGAGTCTAAGACTTATTTAACCCTCCTTTTAAGTCTGACTCTGAACCATCAAAGGCTACCAAATAAATAGATTTTAAGCAAGGTTAAGCAGAAATGGTGGTGGACTTCTTCGATAGTAAATTGTTGGCATTATGCTCAAGGACCTCTTCATCGTTCTCATGGTTAATATGGGTTTCTTCATCATCTGCTCCAGACTCCTACTTAAGAAACACCACCTTGGGCACCATTAATTGATCTGTGAAAAGAGGAAAGAGTTGGTAAGGCTCATCAACAAGCTTTAAGTATTGACCTTGATACACCTCATATAAATGCCCACCATGAAAATCATGGTACACGCGTATGCCACAGGTATTTAGTTCAACACTAGGGTTCTGATGTTGGATTTGCCTTACACGACTATTGAAGGCCACATCAACAACTGAATTATAGACCTTTAGTTGTTTGTTCCATTCCTCCTCTTTCTTGCCCTGCCTCTTCATTGTGTATTCAAACATATGGAATTCATCCAATGCCTCTTAATTTTCTCCTTCTCAACTAGTATCTAGAGCCTAACAAGAGGCAAACTTCATTTGTGTTTACCTAGTAGGTCCACTGCTCACCGATGAATTTTTTTTCAAAACCTGCATTTTTTCTCCAGGTTTTTTGATCTATTCTCTATTTTTTGGTTATGTTTCTATCTCTGACCACCTTTTTTTATTATTCTCCTTCATTTTTTTGATGTCCGCTCCGTTTCTGCTAGTTGTTGTCATCGTTTTCCATCGACTTTCCAATCAACCACCCTCCAAATCAAGAGTACCTCCACCAGACGAATCTATCCTTGAAATATAACCCCCAACAACCTTGGCACGCGCTCCCATGTGCCACAACTCTGATCTGTATTTTGTCTCTCCTGGCTGCACTGCCACCGGCTTGTGCTGGCTCCGATTTGACCTTGATTGTGGTGATACTTTCTCCCTAATGATAAAGATGGCGTCTTAACATATTTTTATAAGAAGAAAAGTGTTGTAGCTCAGTCAAATGTAGAAATGGAGTACTGAGCCATGGCTTTAGCTACATGTGAGCTCATATAGCTCAAACAGTTGCTTGAAGAATTAAAATTTTGGGAAACAACAACAATGACACTTATTTGTGATAACCAAAAAGCATTGCACATTTCTTCTAATCTGGTGTTTTATGAGAGGACCAAACACATTGAAGTAGACTGTAACTTCATCAGAGAGAAGATTGTATCATGGAACATTGTTACAAAATTTATAAATTCCAATGATTAATTGGTAGATGTTCTCACGAAATCTCTTAGGGGTCTTCGTATTAAATACATATATGACAAGCTTGGTGCATATGATTTATGATCCAACTTGAGGATAAGTGTTAGAATATTTTAAATATAGTAATATGTAATTAGAATTGATTAGGATTGATTGCATATGATTGTATTATGATCTTGTATTAATTACATCATTATTATAAATATGCTACTCTATTGAGTATTCAAACACACGAAATTCATCCAATGCCTCTCAATTTCCTCCCTCTCAACACTTAGCTTCTAAGGTAGAGGTGTAAGATCTAGCTAGTGATTGGAGCATTCAACCATATTCCATAAGGCCGCTTGAGCAGCATCCTGCACCTGCTCATTAGATAAGTCCCTTATTAACCAGAATGAAAGGTTAAATTGAGGCCTCTTTCATCAACGCTTCATATAGATAGACATGCCTGAGTGGGTGAATCCCTCTTCCTCTTCTTTAGTAGTAGGGCTAGCACGTCTCCCTAGTAACTCAAGCATTGATTCAACAATAGGAGTACCCACGTTGGCTACAGTGAGCTGAGTTTTTTATTTCTTCACCTCTTGATGTGCAGGCTCCTTCTCGATTAGATACATGAACAAATTATAAGTGTTGTTTTGAATATATAAATAAAGTTTTTTAAAATTTAATATAAATCCTAATTAAAATATTGAAAAATATTTAATATATTTGTATCATCAATTGATAGGCAATGTTAAATAAAATTGAGTATGAATAACAAAATTACAAATTCTAAAATTTCAAAAAAAATTAAAATAATTATTACACTAATTCCTAATTCGCTTAGCTTTTTTTTTACCATAATGAGTAACATGGTAACTTATAATTAGGATATGCATTACAACTAAAGACTCAATGGTACACGATTAATTAAGTTGTTCAAATATTTGTAGGAAGCTACAATAATATTGTTTAACATAAGAAAAAAAAGTAGTTATGATAAACACGTGCTAAGAGATGCACACATGATTTATACACAAGATTTGAGTAAAAAAATTACACTTGAACATGCATGACGATTGTTGAAAAATAAACCCTATTGGCCAATGCATCATTAGAATAAGGTTGCAAAAGAACAAAGAAACATCATGTTGAAGGAAACATCTCGGATGAATGAAGTACAACTAAAACATCATCAAATATTGTGCCCAGTGATTTAAGAAAAATATGGTTGAAAATAAGTTATATACTTTTTAAATAGATATTCCATTGGTTAATTGTTGTATTGTTTAATTAGATGGAAGTTAATTAAATATAAAGTTGTTATTGCTTAATAAAATTATGTATAATTCAATCTACTCATTGCAAAACTAACTACTATAAAAGTCGTCGTTATTTTTAAAATTTTAAAAATCATAAAAGTTACGTCTATTCTGTATGGGGGACAAACTTCTGTTATGGCTACTGAACACTTTAATTCTTATATTTTACATCGGTCTAGTGAGGATCCGGTGTTATATCCTTAAGTCTAGTGGGGGTCTTAAGGTATTGGTGTGATATTGTCCAACGGCCACCAATATCTTATGTTGCGAGGTGAAATAAGTGTTATCTGTAAAGACACTCCAACTTAAGTCAGTAACAAATAATTAACATCGAATCTCGAGTAATGGGTTGGTGAACGTACCTCATACTGTAGTAAATGATAGATATTTACAAAGTTAGGTGATAGTTGTGTCCAACATGGCCAGTGTAAGTTTCTTTCCATAAAGTGCGAGGAACGCTGACATAGGTATGACCATTCCTAACACCCCTACAAGTATGGTAGATGGATCATATTATGTTGACACTTTAGTATCCTTAGCATGATCTTTTAGCACTTATTCTATGATTAATTCATTGATTATGCTAGTTTTTTGGTTTGGGCCTTAATTAGTTGTTCTAGTTAATTGTTGTATTTTAGAGCTTTTGACCTTTGTTCACTAATATGGTCATAACTTTTTTTGCAAATGGATTTTTTAGTGATTCTTGTGGCGTTGGAAAGCTAACTCAAAGAGTTTTAACTGCACACCTCATTTGTAGAATTTGGAGTCATAAGTTGAAAGTTACAAGCATTTAAAGTTGACCACCTAGTGTTGTTATGGGAATTACAAGAATAAGTGTCCATTAGTAATTTTCAATTAGGATTTGGACTTAATTGTGTTTTGTAGCCTATTAAACTTTCAAAACTTATTAGTTAGGTTAAGAATTAAGTTTAACGTTCTTACCTCCATATAAATACTTGGAAATAAAGGAATTTCACACACTTTCCTTTACATGATAATTTATTGTTTAATTTGATTTTTTTTTTTATCTCTTCAGGCTTCTCCCTTACACTTTGGTTCTTCATCTTGATTGAATCAAAAAACCGTGTTGTGTTTTCAAATGTTATGAAAGTGTAAATCCCTTGATTGATCCATGGTTTGGATCTTGCAAAGCAATGAGATAAATGTTTCTTCATTTCAATCCAATTCAACCTTTAATTGCTTAACTTCTCAATTTTGTGAACATCTTTAATTCGTACTAGAATCGCTTTGATAAGATTCTAAATAATTCAGTTTGTCGAATTCATCACTCATGCGATCTCAAAAGTACGTTCGCTTAGTTTGAACTTTTGAAATTGGATTAAGGAGAACCTTATTAAATTGATCAAAGATGCTTGTTTAATGGTTATTCAAGGAATTTAGATTAAAGATACTAGTTCTTTAATCTGAATTCAAGAATTGGGTTATGATTAAATTCATTTTTCAAAATTGTTTTGCATAGTAGAAATTATGGGTTGATCATTTTTTTATTAATTAAATCCATTATCTATTTAATTTTGCTTATGTTTTGCTTAATCTTAAACAATTTCTCCTCATTTTTGTGTTCTATTTTGAGTCTAGCAATTAAGGTCCTCGAAAGAACGACCTAGGTTTTCTTCCTAGTATAATTATAGTTTTATTACTTTTTATTTAACCGATTACGATGTAAATCAAATTGGCGCCGTTGTTGGAGATAAGATTGGATCTACAACTTAATTCGGATCATAATTTGTTATTAAGATTAGTTAAAATAAAAACAAATTAATAAAACCAAAATTAGGAATAGTTATCTGATTTTCTTTAGGATAGGAAAAGATGAGATAAGATAGGATGGAGTAGATAGATTTGATTCTGTTTTTTGTTCTTTTAAAATTAAAAAAATTTATTTTATTTTGTTCCTTCTTCATTGCTAACTTGTTTGGTCAAGAAATTCAAGTTTCCTCATTGTTTCATAGGTTCAATATTTTTCGAGTACGTTACCACACTCACAATGCCACAATTTGCACTCTGGTGGTATTTTGGCAATCCAAGAGCTCACCTTGAAGGCTTCTCCATTTTGAGTAACATTGATTATGTTAGTCCCAATGAAATTTCCCCAAATTCTATCATTTTTATATTTTTCCCCCAATTTCTTAGTATTGTTTCTATTCTACCATCTTGGATCTTATAGGTAAGGGTTGAATTTTTGGTGAAACTTTTATGTCCACACTTCTTTCAATTTATAATGAATTGTCATGGTCACCCTTTCCCTTCCCCTCCTATTTTGCTCTAGTTGGCATCACCTAAGGTCAATAATCTAAATTAGGAAATTTTGAACAAGTATAACTTTTGTTACGGTTATCAGAATCCTTAATATTGCAGCAACTTTTGAGGTAGAAAAAAATTTCCAATCCAGCAAGGCTCGCTAACGTCTAGCCATATTTTCTAGAATTTTTTAAATCCCAAAATTGAAAATTTTTCTATTTTTAGTGATTTATTGAGGGAATTTTCAAATTTTACCTATTGTAGTTGGAAGCCCTAAGGTTGGAATTTAGTTCTAAAAAGTTTTGTGATTCAATCTCATATTTTTAGGGAACTTTTGGCATCATTGTTACATTCATTGCATTCTATTTGATGGTACATGCTTTGTAAATATACATTCTGTTGTATTACTATTTGCATGAATTGTGTGTATGCCTAGGACTGACCCTAGGCCTTTACATCCTTTTGCTTCTGAGATTTATAGGACATACTATAGAAACCTAGAGCGTCACTGCACTTAGGTGGTTCCTCAATTGTAACTAGTGATAATTCCTTTGTTTCTTGATTTCACTTTTAATGCTTTACATTTTGATTCTATTGACTCTGAAATCATTGTTGATATTGATTTTATAAGGGTAAATACAACACTACGAGAACTTGCGACACTTGATGTTGCACATCAACCATTATGCATTCTATACTTGGATGCAGCAAAGCTTGTAGTGCTCAAAATTGGAGCAATCCATTTGTTGCCTAAGTTTCATGGTCTTGCAGTTAAGGACCCTCATAAGCATCTTAAGGCTTTCCAAGTTGTTTGCTCTACCATGAGGCAGTCTAGTGATTCTAAAGTGCACACCAAATTTAAGGTGTTCCCTTTTCTCCCTAACTAGTGTAGCCGAGGACTAGTTGTACTACCTGTAACTTGGGTCTATTTCTAGTTAGGATGATCTAAAGAGAGCATTTTCAGAGAATTTTCCCCCAGCCTCACGTACGTCCATTATAAGAAAAGAGATCTATGGTATAAGATAGCTAGACATGGAGACACTACGAGTATTGGGAAAGATTCAAAAGACTTTGCTTAAGTTTCCCTCATTACCAAATCACTAACCAGTTTCCCATCTAGTATTTCTACAAGACACTCAGCCCATGGATAGAAACATGATCGATGCAATAAGTGAAGGAGCATTGAGAGATAAGACACCATAAGTTGCAATAAAATTGATTGAGAACATAACTGCCAATACCCAACAATTTGTAACAAGAAAAATTACATTAATGTTGCCTAAAGGTGTGAATGAGATGGAGGTTTCCTATCCTACAAACCACAATAAGCCTAAGTTAAAAAATGATGATCTTGCAACCATAGTGAAGTGAATAGCTCTCAACCAACAACCTCCATAACCTATGAAGTTGTGTGGCATTTGTTCTCTGCCTGACCATTCTACAGATGGTTGTCCTACTTTACAGAAAGAAGTCCCTGATTTTGGCCATGCATAAGCCTATGTTGCGAATATCTACAACAATAAACCTGCACAAATGCCACAAAATAATTAGGATCTTTCTTTAAACAGATACAACCTAGGTTGGAGGAATCATCCTAGCCTGAAATAGAGTGACAACACACAGTAGCAGCAGTGACCCTAACCTTTCATTTTTAATAATATCAGTCTCCTCATGTGTAGTTGAAATAGTAATAGGTTGCACCTCCCAAAACTAACCAAACCAATATTGAGGAGATGTTGAAAATTATGCGGCAACAACATGCATTGATGCAGGAACAACAAGCGTCGATTGACACCTTACAAAATAGAGTTGGTTAGGTGGCCAATTCAGTAAATCAGTTACAGCAATCCAAAAATTCTGACAAGCTACCTACACAAACAATGATGAATCTCAAAAATATTAGTGCCATCTCACTAAGGTCTAGAAAGACTATATAGATTCCTATGCCTGAGAGTACTACTCTAGTAGAAAATCTGGTTTTGGATGCACCATGCAGTGGCAGTATAAATACGCCATCAATTTATACTAACACCCTTTTGTTCCAGATGTTGCAAGTTCTATTGCAACTTTTGAATAACTAGTTTTCCCTATTTTAATCCCACAGGAACCGAGTTGTGCAAAGAAAAAAGTCAGATGATGCAGATAAGGAGATCTTAGATACATTAAAGAGGGTAGAAGCAAATATACCACTATTGGAAGTCATCTGTAACACCCTCAGTTAACTAAGATAATCTCCTCCACTAGATTAACTCAGTCAACTGAGAGGTTACTAGTTTTTATAAAAATATGGATTTTTTTGTACAAGATAACACATGGTGGAATAAAAGCATAATATACATACATGACTGCATCAAATGTACATAAAGTGGTCTTATCAAATCTGTACAATTGAAATATGAAAGGGGTACATAGGCACCCTATACAAAACATCACTACAAACATCAAAATAACATAAATTAACCCTAATCACTAGTCTCGGTCTCCTGTGAAGTCCTCGTCCAACTAAAGGGACTCTGGCTGAGCTGAAGTGGATGCGATCTGAGTCGAGTCGGACTAGTGAGATGGTCCCATAGAATCTAGGTTGGGCAATTATTGATTGATGGGTGGTTAGATCTACTCGTACTGGCGACTGGTGTAAACCTCATAGGCCTCGAGTAGGAGACTCTGAGCCTCTGCTGACATATGTTCATAGACCTCCATCTCTCCATAATTGAAGCTCTTGGATATATGGCGAAGAAATCCTCTAGAATGATCCCATCGACGTCGGGCTAGATAATGCTCCATCAGGGACATGGTGAAGACTTCGGGTCGTACCTCCAATAGACCTTGTGGTACGTCAGGTGTTGAAGGTTGAGAAGGGAAGAACTGCTGAAGTGTAACTGGAGGGATAGCTGGGTTTGATGGATTTACAGGTAACGGCTGCATCGACATGTCAGAGGGAATCTCCTCTGGGTTATCATAACCTGCCTGGTCCTCCTAATGAATTACACTCCTGATACGGTACCCGTGCCTGGCCAAAAGTCTAGGAAAATGGTTGTAAAGGTGAGTCTTTGCCTCCAAAACAATCGGGGAGGTCATCACTGACGCTTTCTCCATACAATTTAATCAATTACAATCAACCCTTCTGACTCTCTCTAGGGGTCCCTAGTATGTACTCTAAGTTATCTCACCACTCTTATTTTTCTAACCATTTTAGTTCCCCATTCTCCTCTCAGGGTTACTAGTATCTATACAATCAATATACAATCACAATCTCAGTATGATGATGCAATGCATAAGTCTATTTCAATATTCAATTCTCTTCATTAGTCATAATGATGCATGTGGGCCCATCTTTCACTCATCAATCTCATACGAACGTCCATGTGCATAACAATCCCGCCTTATCCTTCCTGCCTAACTAGAGCAACCAGAGCTCTCCTTGTTTTGGTTTTCACAAATGGCTAAGGACCCGCAGTCCAATCATCACAATAGCCAATCACACATCTCATCAAAACGGGCACTCAACGGCCATAGAAACCCCTATCTCTCGTCGAAGGATGTTAGATTTTGCCACGGTCGTCCGACATCGGGCTCTAGGGGATCATTTTGACATCCCTTCTTATCCTTCATATATAATGCATGATTCAACCATTCATTTTTCATTCATTGGTCCTCGGTAGGATCCCCTAAATAACTCCTTTCTACTCCTAATGTTGAGTTCTTTTCTTTATCTAGTACAATCAAATTTTCTCTTTTTCTTTAATTTAGTAATCTTACCCGACATTTAGGAATGAAATGAGATTTCATAATTTCTCGAAGATTAGGGTACTTTGGTGCTACAACGCCCACAATTTATCTCAGATCCAAGTCTCACACACTTTCATAGTTTAATCATTTCAGGACCTTACCGATACCATTTTCCATATCTCTTATTCACATTTTTTCTCATCTAGTTATCTATGCATCACACAACATCCATCAGAGTAATATGTTTATGAAATATTTCACTCAATCAACACATTCATAATCATACATCAACAACCTTTTAATAGTATTACATCATCCAAGACAAAATATATTTCTAATGCTTACCCATGTAACGTGTACAAGCAACATACTCATGAGAAATTTTACTTAAACATTCATCAACACATCACATCAATAATTATATAGTAATACCATGACATATACAACAACGCGTGCCTCGAATTTTACTATTTATGGGTGTGATGTGAACGGTATATTTATCGATATTAAATTTGATGTGTTAGCCTTTACGTCGAATTATTACTAGACGTTTTAAGTTATACATTGGGTTAGGCTGCTTTTCGAGATATTTGGATTCTCTTAAACCATTTATGTTCCTATTAATTTAATCGGGTAGGATTGGTTTATTTCGTAATTTAATTCCCTAATGTCCAAATATGAATCCTTAGGTCAACTGTAAGTGAACTCATTGTCTATTTTCTTTCACCAATCTAGTTAGGCTTTATTTATTGAATAACTTATTTTCTTGGTCACTAAACGGGTCACTAAACCTTTAGGTTCTCAGCGCTTTAGCGATGTTTTTCTTCAACTTATGATTACCAAATTTTGTAACTCTTACTTCATTTCCATTATTCTTAACTACATTAACTAAATTATTCCCTTAGCTGCATTCTTTTGATTAACTAAATTTATTTCCTCTATGAGTGTCCATTACCTGTTTAGAAATCTAGGTACTACCTTGACCTTGATATCACGGACTTAGTCTGCCATTACTAAAAGTCATCATTCAATTAATGGGTCCTATTTCTTTTTATTATAACTCTAAGATCTAAGTCTTAAAATCCTTTCTTATTTAATTAATTAATATTTCTAGATATAAAAACTCCTTTAATTCTTTTCTTCTACTTTTAATGGTTGCCTAAATTTCTAACTCCTAACTTTATTTTCTTTTATTAGGATCCCAAATCCTAGATCTATTTTATTTAGATGAATAACTTTTTCCCCTAATTTATTAAAGATCCTTCTCTTTACCTTACTTCAAATTAATATCTAACTATCCAATTCTTTTTTGTTCTTGCCTTTTTTAGTCTATTAAAATATTTAACTCCAAACTTTATTTTCTAGTTAAGTTTCTTTAGTTCATTTTATTGCACTTACCTAAGTTCCTAAAGTTATTATTCCTTTCTACTTCAAGTGGTCACAAAAGTGGTTGCTAAAATTGTCAGCAAAGATTTTCTTATATCTTCTAATATTCACTACTCTAATCTCCACTTATTTTTATCTCCTTACTTATTTTATAAAACCTTATTGGGCCTAAAAAAAATATTTTAATAAAGTTCTTTTGAGTAAACTTTCTAACAAAGAATGAATTTATTTAGTTAACTTATTTATTATATTTCTCTTTGAAAGATAATATCGCTTTTATAACTTAGTAAAAGAAATCATTTTTAACCGTCTGATCGACAATTCTTCTCTATATGCGTGATGTTTCTAAAACAACTTCGGTGACGTATAAACAATCAATTAAATTCTTAATAGCGGGGCTTACCAGGAATAATTTACAAATTACATAATAACATCATGAAATTAAAATTATTTAGTACAACCATATTGAATAAAACCGAGCCCACCCAAACACTAAATTTTCTAAATTTCCTTTTACTTATTCGATTGCGATAAAATCCTCCGAGCACGTGAACGTCAGATTACGCCAAATCAATTTCTAAAATACTTACTAAATTAAAAACGTAGTAATTTTAACGGTCAGTTACAAAAATCTTCATGGTTTGAGATCTAACCGTTGGATCGCAATGAAATTTTAACCGGAGATCCCCAAATACACAAACAACATTATAGGACAACTAAAAACACAATCGAATGAGGAAGAGACCCCATTTACCTTGCCAGACAGTCACTGCCCGGAGGAAGAAAAATGTTGCACTCGCCAAAAGTTCTGCCGAACGCCCCTAACGCCTCCCAATTGCTCTCGGATCTGCTAAAATCAGCATGCATGAAATTTTCAAGTCATTAAAGGTCATGGACGACAATGGAGAGTCACAAAACAGCCATGAAACCATTCAAAATTAAAAGATTGTTTACCAAAAATTCATCATTTACTCTGTATTTTCCACCGTTTGTCGTCGATCGCCGCCGATCGTCCCTAATCCTAAGGAAACCATACATGCAAGCAAGAGGAACAAAGACTCAGGATTTTAACTTTTCAAAATAGAAAGGAAGTAATTTACAATACATGCATGAGGATGGATAAACTTGAAGAAAATGGTATTAAAATTTTTAGGAGTAGGAAAATCAAAATCTCACCTTGCCTTGCTTGAGATGCTCACGGTTTTGGAGACCAAGACAAGGAAAGTCAAGTTGAGTTTTTTGGAGATCCAAAGCTTAAAATAGAGTGGAAGAAGGTGGTTGTATGGTGAAGAATGGTCACAGTTGGGAGGAGACAAAAGGAGGAGAAGTGATCTTGTAGTGGTGGATAGTGGTTGTCCTTGGTGTGGTCGTGACTTTGGTAGGTTAGGGTGGTTGTTGTGGTGGCTGGATTGGTGTCTAGAAGAAGATGAAAATGGAGGGGAGAAGTGATGGGGTTGCTTCCGTGAGAGTGGAGTGAGTTTAGGGAAATGATGATGATTTTTGTTGCATGAAATATTATTGGCTAAGGAGGGAGGTGGGTAGGCTAAGTTGGAGAGGGAAAACCTGGTGGTAAAACCTCTCTAATGAGGTGGCGTGAGGTGGTGAGGGCAGGTGTCACACTATGGCAGTGCCAGAAAATTAATTTGTTACACGAAGAATTAAAGCGTGCATAATTTTTATGAACCAGAAAATAAAGATGTTAAAAATAAATATGGGTTAATTCGTGGGATGAGAATCCTGAAAAATGATCAACACAAAGTTTGTAGATCTTTTTTTCTCTTTAAATCGATATATCATACGTGATGATCAGAGATCAGTAGCCCGAGATATACCTGATTTACGACATGATGCTCCAGAAGCTCCCAAATCAGCTATGGCTTCGGAAATAAATTCACCATTAATTCTACTTTGAGAATTTGATTTCGTGCCCTTCATAACAATTATAAATTTCTTTGATATGGATTCATAGCAAAAAGAACGAAGTAATTTAAGTACCGGACAAGGGAGATATGTGAATTTTTCTACTTACAGCCAGCATTAAAATGAAACAACCAAAGGGTCACAAAGATTCATTAAAATGTACCGGTATGGATGGATTTAGCCTTTAATGTCTTCACAAAAATGTAGATAATTTTGTTACAGAGATTTTGACACCAAGTTTGCAAATTTAAGGTCATACGAGAGAGTTATGAATTTTTTTCTGAACCATGTGCAGGAAAAACGTCCCAACAATGGAATTTTGAGGCGAACACACTTAATCTTTGATAGTTAGACACCCTTGATCCTTTACGAAACGATCCTAACAGGACTAGCTTTCCCACTGGATTACTAGTCTCGGGTCGAACGGTCAGAGTCCGACCTCAAGCTGGGTCCCATAGTTTAAATCCAGGGAACCGGGTGATATTTATTATTAAAATATTAATAGTAACTAATTAATTTCTTAACTCAACCTCATTATAAATATACTTTCATATTTTAAACTTATTTATTAATAATATTAGGCATCAAAATAAATATTATCTACTCACTTCATTTTACTAAAATCATTAATAATAAAATCCATTAACCAGTTAATATCAAAATAATGTATTATCTACTAATCACTCTTATTAGAGAGTTTAATTAATATCTTATGAGATCTTGGGCTCTAATAATCATCTAACCTTAAAATCTAACTTGATACTTAAATAAGTTTAAATATTCTCAATCGGTTACGGCTACTATTAACAGATAATTATCTAACATTATCTATAAATTACCAAGATTAAACATCATTCATAAATCGTTATTTCTAGCATCCCTAAAAAGAATATACATATATATACACATCTTACTAATAGTTCTAATGTTAAATCGAACACAATTGTCTCTTCACATAAATCACTACCAAGTCAATAAATTCCTCTAAATGTCACCATTACATATAGTCCTCTCTGATTTATTTCATTTGACTGAGCTATTCCCTTTTCACATTCTCTCGGGGTCTCTCTTCCTTGTGCTCAGAAGAACCTAGGGGCTAGGCCAAAGCCTCAACTCTCCTAAAAGACTGAGTAAGGCACTCTCGGAGGTCCCGAGAGCTTGGGCTCCTATTCTAGAAAATCAGGGCTGTTACACTATCAAGCAAATCCCTCGTTATTCTAAATTCCTCAAGGACTTGTGCACTCACAAGAGATGACTTAAAGGAAATGAGAGGATCAGTATGGGTAGAAATGTGTTTGTTCTCATCGAGAGACCATTACCTCACATGCCTAAGAAGTGCAAGGACCTTGGGACATTTACTATACTCCATGCTTTATAGGAAATGGTATATTTGAGAATGTCATGCTAGATTAGATGCATCTATTAATTGTATGCCTATGACTATTTACACTTCACTTTTCTTTGGTCCTTTATAAGGTACAAGTGTGGTTATTCAGTTGGAAAATAGGAGTACTATACTACACTCCCTACAAGTGTTATTAAGGATGTACTTATGAGAGTAAATGACTTGATTTTTCCTATAGATTTCTATGTTCTAAGCATGGAAAGGGAGTCTTTTATTTCTAAGGCTCCCATCATTATAGGAAAGCCCTTCTTAAAGACGGCCTAGACAAAAATTGATGTGCATGCTAGCACAGAGTGGAAACAAGAGCTTGCACAATAAGGACAAAGCAAGGTGAGCGTCGTAGTTCGAAGGGGAGTGATCCTCAAATCTTCTTCATTTCCTATTTAGGGTGATGAGTCACACGAAGATTCACATTTTGGATTGATGAATTGATTATTTTTCTTTTTGGTGAGAAAGGTGAGGGTCGCATGAAGATTCGAAATTTAGAGTGATAAATGGACTTTTTGTTCTCTAATTTAAAGGGGTGCTTTAAGGTGAAGAAAGGTTATGGTTTGGAAATGTGTGACAGTGGCTTATGAAATGATGGATGGTCTTTGTTTTGGTTAAGGTGTGAGTAACAAAGACTAATGGACGAGGGAGGCGATTGAAAATGGTGATAATGGTGGTGGTAATAGTATGGATAGAATTTTCTAAATGAGAAAGAAAGAAGAACAATGAGAGAGCTAAAGAGTGTAAAGGTGGATGACATAAATTTTAATTAATTCTATTAGTTAGCCCATCAAATATTTAAAATCATGTTATTACATCATGTCAATGTAAACTTTCAAAACCTACATAGTTTTAGTCTATCTTAACACCAATCTAACATGATATCTATCAATAAACATGCCATATAGATAGAAGTTCATGTCTCTATCAAAGGGTTAACAATCATATCTAGAAACCTAATAACCCAACAAAATACATAATTCAAAAATGATGGGTTAACTTTTAAGGTTTGATAAACCTAATGTCACAATGTTAACAAAGTGAGACTAGCAAATCTGCTTACTCTTGAAGAAATGTTCATTTATTCACATCAATTTTCTCGAGGAAAAAACTTTATTAAAAAGGGACCATTATTACCTTAGAAATAATATTAAAAACCCAAACATTACTAGCAAGCACATCTCAAAAAATGCGATGACACCTAAAAATTACAACCATAAATTGATTGTTCTACTATATAAAAAGTGGAAGTAGCGTTGTGAATACATCATTTTTGCTTTCGATCCCACAAGGCAAGAAATCCAAGAATGTTATAAGTTGTTTAATCATGGATAGCATGCAGGCCATTCATTCGTTTTCCACTTCAATTCAAGCTCACCAACTGAAAACAAAAGAATAAAGAATCATCCTCTATTTCCTTCCTGGTTTTACATTACCCTGGTTACATGTGACATGTCAATACACGTGGTGGCTTAGCATACGTATCTAAATCCACTTCACTCGAAAATCTAACATAAATAACAGCCATTTGTAAAATGAATATGTTGTGGCAGCAAAATAAGATATTTGAATGCCCTTGAAGTTACTGAAGCTGCCAGAGAGGTTAATGAGCCTCTGGTGACCTTTCTTACTCTTTGCAAAAGAAAGGCCGGCGGGCTCCATGTACAAAGCTCTTGAAGCATGGATTTGGCTGCAACTGTATCTTAGTCTGTTCTCGGCCGATTTGGACCATTCTTATTGCTGTTGTATAAAGGTAATAACCACCGTGATCCATGTTTCCTTTTCCCATAACACCGCCAATAAAGAATGAAAAAACACAGGATTGCACCAAGGGGTATAGCCCATCTGTTTCAATGACCAAAATAATCAATCATATATCAATGTTGTAACAAATTATGTAATTAGAGTTAATAATACGAATAGGGTAGATACGAGTTGTTTAGTTTGAAGAAATATTTTTTGTTTTTATTTTTAATTACAACATAGTCACATCATTTTTTGTTTTAAATCATTACACAGAAAACATGAAAAACAACTTTTTTCTGATTATATTATTTCCTATACAAACTTTTAAAAACAGAAAACATGGTAATTTTATAATTAAAAATGGAAACAAAAAACATTTTCTCAAAACCACATAAATACACTTACTTAGCGATAACATGGATCTCAAGCATTTCAAGAAAGGTTTAAACTTGGATACCATAATTTGGTTCAATGTATAAAATGAAATGGTTTGAGTTACCTGTCAAGATCCAGGACTGGGCTGTAAACAAGAGTTTCCCAAGCCGCAACTATAAAATGCCAAACTGGGTTATAGTAAAGTGACTCTGCTGACCAAAACATCCTTGTGTAGGTCTCCAGAAATATAAAAAGTAACCATGCTCCCATTTCAATAAGAATGAACTTTATAATAAATCGACCAATCACAACCATGACCAGGGAGAATGCCACCAACCAATTGAAAAGCTTGTGGTTGTACTCCTTTATAAATAGAGACCTAGATTTCTCCAACATCTGCATATTTGTTACATCAAGGTATGTTAATCATACAAAACACTAGCAAATCAGGAAAAGCTATTAGCTAGAATAATTAGTTTGCTTTAAAGTGAGTTGGCAGAATTTCACGTTTTCATGACAAATGGGTCGACTATGTACCAATTAAAAGGTCAATTCAGTATATATTTCCTTTTTCAAAATTAAGACCCGGGAATTCCAACATTCAAGTGAAATACAAATATGAAAAGGAAATAACCAAGTGTATGCCTCCCGCGTAGTAGAGTAAAAAGGACAGAACACTGGTATTATATCAGACCTTTGTCATGCGTTGCTCATAGTTTACTTTCGAAGGTCCAACACACTCAAGCTCAAAACTACGATTGCAATTCAGGAGACCTGCATTGAATTTTGCCATGGAAGGAAGTCTGAGAACTTGAAGCTGATCCATCATGTCCTCACATCTGGTGTACAGTGCCTCACATAGCTTTGAAGATTTAAATTCATTCTGCAAGATGACATTCTTATATACCTGCATGACTTTCCTTAGTCAAGACATAATTTTAACTTAATTACAAAAGCTAGTAACAAACACATTGATGCTTTCAAGCTTTGTAAGTTCAGGTACATAAATCCCCCATAGCGCATATTTCTCATTTTGCTAACAAACTCAATGTGTCTCTCAAAGCAAGACACTAGCACCCACCATGGGACTGTTGCTATCTATTAACTTAATCATTTACTTTTGCAAAGAATTTGAAACAGTTTAAAACAGCACCATAAAGGCAATGATAAGACAGATAAACATTCTATTTATTTTTGCTAATATCATTTAATCAGCTAATTAAATACCCAATAGGCCAAGTTTATTGCAAGTTTCCGCTATAAATATTCAAGTAATACCTTTTGTATTTCTTCGTCTAGTTGCATGACTGATTTCTTAGCATGGTGACGGCCAAAATGCTGTTGATCGAAGGCTTGCATGGCTTCATCCCTAGACCTTCCATGGGACCCTTCCAGAGATTCCTCTGAAAGAGGAAGACTCAGTCTTGCCATCCTTTCACTGTATAACTTCAAACATCTTTCAAGAATATCCTTGTTGAAAATCTCTACAAGAGAACCAGTTGATGGAATCTCGCCTTTGTTCAAGGCATCAAGTATCTACATTTGAAAAATCAAACTTAAAACATTTTAATGAGATATGTAGAATCATTTCACACAATTCTAAAGGCATTCTCCAATTCTCTAGTGCACTGTCT
Organism: Clitoria ternatea; assembly: GCA_037962975.1. Taxonomy (NCBI): domain Eukaryota; kingdom Viridiplantae; phylum Streptophyta; class Magnoliopsida; order Fabales; family Fabaceae; genus Clitoria; species Clitoria ternatea. Next base: position 49,447,384 of record CM075673.1, read on the forward strand.
TATTTTAGCTACAGAATTACTCTTGCATCCGAAAATATTTAAGCAAGGGACTAAGATATGGAGAAAAATTATTTCAGAGAAAAAAAAGTACTGTATGAATAAAGGAAGATTTTTGAACAAAAATTTACTGAATTGCTAAAGTAATTTTATTGAATGGGATTTAGAACAATTTATAGATGCAAGCTAAACAACTAAAAGTTGAAAACTAAATACATATATCTAAATTGTGACCCAGAGTCCCAGACATTGATTGTCCTGCTGCTGCTAGGTGATTTTTTGCTATGTCCTGTTACAAAAATGAATACCATACCACATTTCCCTCAGTAGAAAGGAACAAATAAATATTTATAATTGATTATTGGTAATCCTTAAAAAGTCTATGAATGCTGCTTAGAAAATTATTAATTTTGAAAAATAGTCAAATAATGTCCACCTTACTAATTACAAAAGGTTAAAGTATAACTAAGAAATGGAATCATAGCATTTCTTCAATGCATCCACTTTCCTTTGTATTTGTTTTCTATTCACCATTACATTCTTCTTCCTCACAATAACTTGAACACAAGGACAAAACATTTTCAATACTTCTGCAAATGTTTTAACCTCTCAAGAAAACAGGGCATTGAGAATAAGGACATCATGATATTCATTAAGATACTCTGAAAAGAGGGCATTCTCAATGAGGACATCATGATATTCATTAAGATAGTAGCACAATCATGGATCATTATGTGAAATACAGAAAGTGATAGTGATATCTGATTCTATTCTAAAATGATTATCAGATACAGGACATACAGAATCCTCAATAGAGGTCCTTCACATGCTATTCTTTTAAGAAACAACAGATATCACTAATACAAATAACTATTTAGAAGCTTTATTCATTTTAAAGTACAATTACTTGTATTCCTTTCTCTGAAAAGAACATGTATGTAAAACAAAGTACCTGCTCCAAGAAGGCAACATACTCCTTTCCATTAAGAGTTTTCCCCTGTACAATCTTGGGACGGATTATGCTAGCAACAAGCTCTTTTAGTTTCTCTCTCTTTTTCACATACGATGGATCAAGTTCCCCATCCTTCATGTCACAAAGCTTTGTCCGCTGGAGATGTGGCTGTTTCAAGTCCAATTTCAACAATCATTTAGCCAACCAATGCAATTGTTTTAAACTTACAATAAGAATCAAAGATTACATTTTGTCTTATGGACCCTTGAGGGGAAGCCTCAGCAGAAGAGTAGGGGGCATGTGAAGGGGAATGGGAAAAGGATATTCCATTAGGTGTTGAACCCTTTATCATAAACTTGCTAGCAACTGTCTCGATCAAGTGAACTAGGCTCACGGGACATTCCACTAAATTAAACAATATGCTCGAAGAAACAAAAATATGAACAGATGGGTAGATTCAGGATTCAAATAACCTATAGATAGATATTATGTCACTTGAAATAACACTTTATTAGGATATTACATGTGATTTATGTATCTCACCCTCACAGCACATTAGTGGGTAATGTGTATAGGGAGTTGCACCCGTTACTAGCCTAAGAATTAGTCTCAAATTAGTTAATTAAGAGTCTACATATATGAACGTTATGCATGATGTAAGTACTGAGTGTTTGTTTAGACTGGATTATTTTTACAGATTATTGTTATGATCAAGTATATGAAATAGGCTTAATGCTTGCTTGTATTAGATGAAAAGAGGTTTTAAAATAACCTATTTCATTTGGATGATCATCTAAAATAATAATAAATTTTGTAGTAAAATTACAAAAAACATTTATGGAGTATAAACTTATTTGTAGTAGTTGGTTGTTATTTAAATTAATCAATTGTTGAGAATAAAATGGCAAAACGATAGTTAGAAAATAATCGATTAACTTTATAATCTCCAAAATCTAGCTAATTTGAAATAATTTGTTTCATTCATATACTAATATAATATGAATTTTATGAATGGTACTATAGGTTATACTACACTTACAGTATTATACTTACAGTAGTATTATACTACTATAGTACCAAACAAAACTGAATAACATTATAATCTGAAAACGGAATATAATCTAGCACAAACACACTCAAAGAAAGGTGTCTCATTCTCTAAATTAAAGATACATTGCTCTTTTTCCGTGCCATATACATTACTTTGCTACCTTGAATGAGTTAAAACCAGTGCACTCTTCTGTAGAAATCAATAGATAAGTTCCATTTTCATATTATTTCAAGTGCAAAAAACAACTGGACTTACATACAACCATAGCTCAACAAATGGAATTAAGGGATACAAGAAACTAAGAATTCCATGCAAGCAAAGGTTGAAATGGTGAGGAATGAAAAAGAACTTTTAAAGATACGAGGATGACACATACTTGTGGTAAGCTAAAGGCAGTACTGTTGTCACCCATTATAGCCAGTGAATCTCGGATCTGATTGACCTGATGATGTAAAATTTTAATATAAACATTAAATTCCAGACAACCAATATATCTACAGATAATTGGGAAGTGGATTCAAGAAAAGAAAATACCATATCAATATTTTTGTCCCCTGCAATTAATAACAAAAAACTTGTCAATCATCAGAAAATTTGTTTCAGAAAATGCAGAACATTATATTGTGGATAAAGTTAAATTCAATCATAGCTGCAAGCAATGGTACTAACTATCAGTATTGGGGACTTGACGAAGAGCTTCATCCACCATTTCTTGCACCGATTTCCCTTCTGTGAGCCAGTAAGGAAAATATTAGTATTCAATGGAGAGCACATGTTGGACAAGGGCAGCAGCGCATATGCCGTGCCGAGAATAAATCAGAGACTCGTAATTTTACTGGAATTGTATGTATGTAAAAGACTCAATACAGAAAAGTAGAGAATAGAAAAGGTTGGTAGACAGCTTGCCAATATATGTGCACAACACAATGAAGGGAAGTCTTTAACTTACGCAGAAAATCACGTTGGATAAGCCACAAGAGCTTAGCAGGTTCAAATGCAACATCTTGGCCCTATAAAATCCAACAATTTAAACAAAATAAAATTAACAACAAAAAGCACAGGGGAAAATGAGGACAATGATAAGCCTTTTCAACTACCTTCACTCTGTTCCAGCACAGAAGTTGCAAATTATAGTGTATTGAATTCGCAAACCAAACAAACAAGTTAGTAAACACAATTTACCCAAAAAAGGCCACAAAGAAATATTAAACAGGAAAGGGAGAGAGAAATCAATCAGTTTAATAATCAAAAAACAAAAAGAAAAAAGCATCAAGATGCAAACCTCCCATAAAATTCTTCAGCAAGCTCAACCGCAAAAGAGAGCCTAGAGATGTCAGCTTCACGTATCTAAATACACAAAAATGAAAACACTTTAGCATGGAGTAAAAAATTTAAACATAAGACATATGCTGATTGTAGGCCTCGAGATTATTCAATGTATAATTGGTAATTGAGAGTTCATGCCAGCAAGCATGTACATGCAGTCAATTGAGCTTCGTAAGGAGGAAGGAAAGTACTTTGTGCATAGTGGTTCAAAGCTAATAGGTAATCCAATATTTGTTTCAAATCTAGTATTTTAATTATAACTATATTTATATAACAACTTAAGGTATGGTTTTCCTCTCTCCAATCTCCATAGATGATCACAAATCCACTAAACCTACAACTCCAACAATAGTGAATGCTGCAGAACCAAGGATTAGTATTATATTAGTCCTAGTCATCAAATTATTCTAATCAGAACACTATACTTTGTCTACTCCTGATTATAAAATATCATTAGAAAATGAATTAAGGAACAAACACACTTAGATGTACTAACACTGAACTTTTTAAAATTAGACACTAGCAAATTAGCACCTGGCACCTGCTCTAACTATGTGCTTTTGTGACCTAAGGTATACTAATAAGCACTAGGATCCAGTATTATATTCAATAGAGGAAAAAGAATTTGTTTTCCCAAAATGCTAATCCTCAAAATAAAGGACTTTTTCATCTGCCCATCTAGCAATAGCATTACAACAATATAAACAAGAGCACAAATTTCAGAGGGGAATAAGATAACCAACTGTCTCAGGTAGATTGTAGATAAGCACAGAACTCAAGACAGTTGCCAAAGCAAATATCCTGCAAAACGAAGACACGACTTTATAAAAGACATGACTATCACTACAGAAAGTATACAAAAACATGATCAGTCAGCAATTACCGATCATCATATACATTTGACTTCCCAATACTTTCAAACCCTTCTGTATCAAGGTAAAAGACGGATGTTTTTACCCCATTGATATCCATGTCTATAGGGGTTCCCCAAATCCATATTCCTGTATGACATGAACCAAACTAGAATAAACATAGATTGAAAATAACTCCAATCAAGTATAACCATGAGAAAAATGTTAACCTCCATTCACCTTTTGTCTTGGTGTCACGCATGTGCCCAACACCAAACCCTAACAAAAAAAAAGTTTACATTAAATTCCCAGGAGCAATCAAATTTTGACAGCAAAATTTTCCTGAAAATGTAAGATGGGGTAAAATTCTAATAGCTATAAAAGATGCACCTTCATAACAAGAAAGAGAGAGTAGTTGATTAAGCAAAAAAGATTTTCCAGAGCGATATGGTCCAATTACCTGATAAAAACAGCCATAACAATCACCTGGTAAAGACAGCCATAGAGTGATAAAAGTAGAACTCATGAATGGATACACAGAATTAAAAGCAGTTATTCAATTCTCACAAGCTTACTTCAATATGAATCACTGGTCAAAGTTATCAAAGTAATATGCAAGAGGATTGACCAACAATAAAAAAACATATCCATTAACAAGCATAAAATAAATGGTAAAGCATTTAATTTTAATTCACTTGGGACTTTGCTCCTGAACTGATAGTAAAACAGTTATCTCCAACATTTCAACTAGTCAGAAATGCTTGAAAAGAAAAGAAAAATGTAAAGTGACACAATTTGAGAAAGCAAACACCAAGAGGCAAGTTGCTACATGATGAGAAAATATGAGAATCATCAACTTTGCATGTGTTTTCTAGCTAGCCTTCCATGGATTTTAATTCCTCACTCTTATGAAGTTTTTCTGTCTCACCTTTACAAGAAGAAAATAGTACTCTGCATTTGTAAGAATTTGCGACTCTTGTTTTGACTTTCAAGTTTCAACAACACTTCCATGTTGTAATATTTTACAGAAATGCCAATTTGTATAAAATATATATTATCAAGATTCGTCCAACAGGGCTAAATGCCATTTGCTCTAAACTATATTCATGTTTCACTTAGAGTCAACTACCAAGTGCCAATTCTCATGTATACAAGAAGAAAGAAGAGCAAGTAATCAGCAACAAACTCAAGGAAAGATGACTTGCCAATATGAATGATGTTAATCAACAAGATATTACCTAATCACAATACCGTAAAACCATTCCATTTAGTGTAATTCAAATCCCCATTAAATATATCATGTAAAAATCCAAAATTTCAAACAATAGCTGCATTTAAGTTGCTGTCAAACTTACTGCCACAGATGCAATGGGGTTTGTTATTCTTTCAATAGCCTCCAAGCCTTCTCGTGATAGGCGAAGTTTTGTATGACCAGGATCAGGTTCCACAATGGGAAAGCTGTGCACACAAAATTGGACAAGAATAAGGGTAACTTACAACAGCTTGAAACTACGAGGGATACATACTCCATAACAAACAGAAGAAACTCGGTCTTACAATACCCAAGAGGAGGTGACCGAAACAAGACAATGTGTATAGCAGAAGCACCACAAGAAGTCAGTCACTATTAACACAAGTCAATAATGATACTATGCTAACAATTGAAACAATCTCAGTCCCAAAATACTGAAATGATCACATAAGCTAAAGCGCTAAACCACACAAAGAGGTAGTAAAAGCCATCTGTTTTCCTTTTCCTAGGCAACACTTAATTTAAAGGCTGTTCCCTAATACATCTACACTTCACTGCCTGAGCTAAAGTATTCACTATTATACTTTGTATTACTTTTTTATTAACATAGTGAAGGGTGCATTATCCATATTATTGTGCCACCAACTTTAATTCTGAACAAGCCAATGTAAATTATTGTGTGAAACACCCTTCTAGCGTATTAAAAGCACAAAAAACTTTTGTATTCTTACTACCAAAATGACACTCCCCGGAATTGACAGTAAAACATTAATCCAAAATCCAAAAAGCAGAAAATGTAAGAGTTGAAAATCTCAACAACACAAACTGTGGAATCAATAATCCAGCAGGAATAGCAGCTACAAAAATTTCTAGGAATGGTTGAAGTAATCTTACTTATTGGAAGAAGGTCTTGATGACACCAATACAAACACAAGTTACACTCAAACCCCAAATCCATAAAGCGCAGATTGACACTAGATATTAGCAGCAAATCCGGTAGGTCCAAATTGGGTCAAAAAGTTAGTCACTAATGTACATATCTAACCATAAAATGAAAAAAACAAAACAATTTTCAACCAGAAGAAAACTTCTAGCTTATATCAACAGAGGAGGCAAGGGAGGGTTAACTTTCCATTTCGTATCAACATCCACCTTATTAGAGAACAGAAAGAAGGGACAAAATGAGACATCATAATGCAGACTTTAAATTTATCCCTTTTATTCAATTTTACAAATTTAATAACTCTCTTAATTTAGAAAGAAAAAAAAATTAACCTTCCCTATCCTTTTCCCTTCAAACCCCATCACCCAACCACTTCCTGAACAAGTAAATCAACAACCATCCATTTTTATCGAAAATTGGAACGTTTCATTGGTTCAACCCAAAAGCCATACAAACAGGGAAACCAAACCCCACGTCAGCAAGTGACGAAATCAGAAAAACAAAACGCATTGGCGAGATCCCAAATGCCAAAAGTTTCAACCTTTGGAAGCGGGAAACCTAAAAAACAAAGCTTGGGAGGTATCCACAGAAGGGAGTTACCAGATCTCTGAAGAAAAGAGAGACTTACGATTGGTGAAAATCGAGAATGGTGGAGGAAGCAGTTGCGAAGAGGATAGAGAAGAGGAGAAGAAGGGAGAGAGGAGTGGCCATGGCAATGAGAAATGTGGTTGAAGAATGAAAGAAATTCATGTGATTGGGAAGAAGAGAGAGCGTTGAAACTTGGAAAAAGTAAGAGATCTGAAAGAAGAAATGAGGATTTGGGTCATTCTCCGATTCAAGTCCGTGCAGTGAAGGAAACCTGTCTGTTTAATGTTAGAAAAAGAAAACACACTCAATCGTCTTACGTTATCGCAGTTTTTCCCCAGTTCAACTCTTCTTTTTTTTTATCAATTTTTTCTAAGGACAAAATTCACTTGTAAAATGTAATATCACCAAATGCATAGATGTCTAGTTCCTAGTCACTGGTTCGACCTAGGGTCATTCAAAAAGCAAGCTTTTATTGATCGTTAATCTTAATTAGAAGATATTTTGAACAACCTTTGAAATTAATATTAATTATTTGATATTACTATTACATGAATTTTATTTTCATATTTGAGTTATTAAACAAACATTATAAAATAAAAAATTCATAAAGTCTCACATAATTATTACATCATTTATCAAAATGATTTTATTCAAACTAAAAGCATTCATATCATTATAGAACTAACCTAAAATCTTATTTAAAAATAATTAAACGTGTATTACTTTAGCCAATTATTTGTTGCTATCATTCTATCTTAAATTAAAATATGGAATATCAATCCAACATTTTTGTTGTAATTACTTTTGTTTTTTGTGGTATTATTCCATCAAAATAAAAAAATTTCATATGTAGTTTATAGAATAAAACTTGACTTTAATAAGTTAAATTATCAAAATAAAACTTTGATGCTAATTTAATTTTAATGAAAAACGTCACTAAAAGGCAAGTGTCTATTTATGTGACTGTGAGTTTTTTATTTTTGTTTTGAAATATAAATTTGAAAACAAAACTTGTTCAATTAAAATGATGTTAAATTGAATTTTAACTCATTTTTAAAATAGTCATATTTTAAAACAAAAAAATTACCCTAAACCTAAACCCACCACCATTATGGTACCGCCGCCACGACTTTCATCACCACCACCACACCTACCTCATCTTCATCATCACGACCATTGCCAACACCATCACGACCACAACCTTCACCTCTACAACTATTGTCATCATTGTCACCACCGCCACTGTATTGCCACCATCATCTCTACCGCCACCGTCACCGCCAACACCATAGCAACCATTGCATCACTATAACCCCAGACTTGAAACAACCATTGCCACTATCATCACCTCCACAACCGCCATTATTACCATGGTCTCCATGACCATCACTACGGTCGCCGCTACCGTAACCATTACCATTGTCTCTTTATCGTCATCACTACCACCATCGTAGTCGCCATGGTCACCACCAACACCGCTAGTACTACCACCGCCACCATGACAACCATCGCTACTACCATCACCATAATCATTGTCGTCGCCACCATAACAAGCACTATTGCCACTATAACTCTGAACCCTAAACCACCACCACCTTCGCCACCATCATAGTCGTCATGGCCACTATTATTATCATCACCACCGCCACCCTCCCCATGTCAAACCATCGCCACTGTCATCATTATAATCACTATCACTGCCACGATAATCCTAACCCTAAACCACCATCATTGCCCCTCATCACCACCGCCTCCCCCCACTAACCTAAATCCTAAGCCACTGCCCTGCCGCCACCACTGCCACATTGCACTACCATCATTGCACATCCATTATTGTCATTGTCAACACCATGATTATATTATTATTATTGTTATTTATGTTGATGTAGTTTAGATTAAATGAAAATTTTATAACAACTTTTGGTTTTTTAAAATTTTAGAACTAAAAACCACTCCTAACATGACCTAAACTACTAAATGATGCACTTAGTTACCCTGTTTATTTAAAAAAATAGAAATTTATTCGTGGAATACATAATAGAAAACATGTTCAATGACCCAATTTTTCAATGAAAAATAGTTGAAAAATGGAAAATTGGTTATTCTAGAAAATACCTATTATTTAGAAAAATATCTAAACTTGTATTCCAAAACTTTATGTTATAGTGAGTATCGAGTTTTCCAAAATTTTCTAAAATATTTTTCCATGAAAATACGATTTTCTCCTTATTTTTAGTTATTTTTTACGGTTTCTGTTAGAACCAAGAATAAATTTGAAGCACTCTTAGATTTGTTGATAACCAACATAAAGCATCTTAATTAATTAAGTTATAGGTTATTAAACGATTGATAAAGATCATTCGAGTGTTTCAAGATATATAGCACAGGTTATAAATCAAAAGGGGAGCTTGCATTCAATAAGTCTGGCAAAACAAAACTATGAATACTATGCTTCAAAGAAAACACTTAAAGTCTGGGAACGTCTTTTAAAAGAAAAAGCATTCATATTGAACATATACCAGACCCAGACTAAACTTATATCAGACTCATTCGTCAAGATATATAGCAAGCATCAGGAACATGGAAGAGTCATCTCCTCGACGCGACCTACTTTAATCAAACTCCATCCTCATAATCTGTCAAGATAAAAGCTGCTTCAGACCCTCTTCAGAATTGCAAAAGAAGAATTGGAATATCTCTTGAAGTTTTGAGACTCATCATTAACACATTACGATTCACCAGATCTCAATCTTGAACGAATTAAGTCTAAACCTATATATGATGACTCAACAAAATATCTTTCCTTCTCAGCAAAAAAAATCTATCACAACAAGAAAAGTACCCAAACAAGACAAATCTTGAGCTGATCTCAGAGCATCCATCTTTCACCAACTTTCTAAGATGTCAGAATTCCTTTATTCAAGGAATATCTTGTTTGGTGAAAAATGTATAATCCATGTTTGTCTTTATCATGAAAGCTCTTCATTCTATACAAAATGTGCAGAACGTCTCTCTGACCAATCATAAGAAAAATTACTTTCTCACGAGATAGAATAAATTTCAAACGGTCATCCAACGGATCTATCTCCATGAAACAAGTATTTATATGTTGCATAACTTCTAAGCAAAAATGCGAGAAAATACATACAATGCAAGAATGAGAGTGATACATAAGGCTATATGTGTGAGTAATAGATATAGATGTCTCTCATGAAAAGAAAAGAGATTACAAAAGAAGAATATAGAGACATAAAGAAAAATATAGAAGAAGAAAAGAAAAAGAGAGAGCTTACGAGACTAAATCAAAAAGGAAAGATGGGCAGGTCTCATAAAATCTAAAGAACACACATGGCCAAATGTTCATGTTTCAATATTTTCAATCTTTAGAAAACACCAGTTTGAGTGAGCTATTGGGAAACACTTTGGCCTCAAGAGGCTTTGGAAAGAATACTTGGGTTCGAGCTCAGAATGGCTCATGAAAGAATACTTGGGTCTGCCCCAGGAGTGGGTGCTTGCAAAAGAATACTCGGAAGCATGGGGTGTGCTTAAGCCAGGAGTGGCTGGATTCAAGAATACTTAAAGCACTGGGTTGTGCTTAAGCCAGGAGTGGCTGGAGTCAATAATACTCTGATGTAAAATGCTTTTACATAGTGGAAATCCTTCAGAATTAAAGGTACTGGATGTAGTCTCCAAGTTGGAGGTGAACCAATATAAATTGCTTGTGTATTGTCTCTTTCTCTCTTACTCTTTACTATAAAAAGTCTGGTACATTATCATTATTATTCTTGAGTAAAGTCTAGCAAAAACATGCTCGCTCAATCAAAGTATCACGCTCTTTGTCTCACGAAAGTTTGTCCGTTGTGCGTAACGCAATAATGTTTAAATATCACTTTTGGTTTGAAAAAGTGAACATACTTATTCAACCCCTCTTCTAAGTCTATTCTTCGAACCATCAGTTTCTTTTCACCTTAGAAACATGGTTTCGTTTTTTTAATCATTAGGCCAAATTAGATAACACGTTTAAAATATATTTTTAAAATAGGAATTGGCATATAAATATTTTAGAGGAATAAAATTTAAAAGTTGAAGGGCTAAAAGGTCATTGTCTATTTTACTTAAAAACTTAATTTTAATAATATTTAAAGTATAAATATTTTTAAATATTTATAATATATTTTTAAAATAGGAATTATTATATATATATTTACAAAATTAAATTTTAAAAGTTGATAAGGCAATGCCCCTTTGCCACAATGTGACTTTGCCCATGACACACTAATAAAAATATAGCTAAAATTTTTTTATTTTGTGTACTTGATTGAGTCACTTTGATACCACTAAATTATGACGCCTAAATCCAAATAATAAATACTAAACAAAGTCCCTAAATTTTTAGAACTCATTTTTTCACTTGTGTTCTTGTATACGGGTTTTTCAAGCATAACTTAAGCTACAAAACTCTGATTATGGCGAATCTAATTTGTACACCTTCATAGCTCAAATACCTACAACTTTGATGAAGGGATGAAAGGTCAATTCAACCTAGACTAGGCCTAATATTGCATTAAACAGAACTATCCTATTAAGGTTTTCCAACAGAGACAGGCTGTAGTTCTCTGCGCATAAGCTGAGCTACAAAACTTTGATTGATGTGAATCCAATTCATAAACCTTTGTAGCTTGGATAACTAGAACTTTCATAAAGGAAGGAAAGACTAATTTAGCACACAGAACCCCTAGCGTATCAAAATGTAAACCTGCGCTACTAATTTACCGACAATGGCAAAAAATGCATATTTTCTTTTAAAAGGCCAAGTTACTTATGTGCTCAAACTACTCAAACCTCACCCGAATGAACCAAATTTTACCACAAGCTTATTGGCACTAATTATGACATGTGGCCGTCAACCATAGCTAAAAATTACCAAAATCGAGGGAGATATGCCAAAAAACACATTTAGGCCATTTAGAGCAACTAGACCAACCAAAACCCATCCAAAAGCTCCCATTCTGATCCTAACACATTTCAAATATGTCCTAGGTGCCATTAAACCCCTTTGGGAGTAACAAATCCTTCCATATCAAAATATGACTCATCTAGTTCCTAATCCAGGCTTAATTTCCAACTAAAATGACATCTAAATAATGTTAATACACAATACATCTATGAATTACTCATTAATCTCTCTCCATATTCATAATATCATCCATATAACCTGCCCATATTATATAAATAAAATAGCATAATGATGCAACACAATTCTGTGTTTTGAATATGCATTTTCGGTTGAATAATTTTGATAATGACAAAAGAAATTGAAGACTCAAAGCAAAAGGCTCAAACTACCATGAAAACAGAGAAAACAACATCAGACCTGCAAAAACACGCAAGCAAAGACCAGAGCTAATCGACTATGGAGCTTCTGTCTGTTACATAATCGATTACAAGATCTCTCCTAATCGATTAGAGAGCTTCTGTTTGTCACCTAATCGATTGCACCAAGGAACCAATCAATTACCAAGCTGAGAAAATGAATTAAAAGCATTAAGTGCATCTGCTAATCGACTACAAGGCTGCCATAATCAATTACCAGTGTTCTGTAATGTCACTAATCGATTACAACTTAAGAACTAATCGATTACAGAGTTTCTGTTTGATACCCAATCGATTACACATAAGCTACAAATCGATTACCATGCTGCGTAACCAAATTAAATGCATCAAGTACCACACATAATGGACTACAAGGTAAAGAACAATCGATTAGTAAGGTTTTGTCTCTTAGCTAATCGATTACATAGGAAAAGCTAATCAATTACAAGTCCAATTACAGTGAAGAATTCAAAGTGTAATCGATTACAGCTCGAGGCCTAATCGATTACACTAGTGCCAGAATTTGGGGAAAGTGTTTTTAAGTGGGAAACTAGCTAACTTCTCCATTGTTACTCCAATGCCCATGCTGTGCAACGGCTCTAAAGACTTTAGGGCACCTCTCCAAGGCCTATAAATGCAAGACTCCTTCAAGCTACTCAATGCAATCAAATCCATCAAAGGGAAATCAAATCTTGAGTCTTGTGATTTCTATTTCTTTGTTTAGTTTCATTCTCTGAAACTTAGAGCTTATATTTGTAAATCCTCTCTTATGAGAGTTAGAAATTGTGTGAGCCTTCATTTGTTCATCTACTCTATTGAGAGAGTTTATTGATTGTAAAACCAAACATCAAAACACCAAGTTTATTCACTCTAGGTTGAGTAGTCACAAAGGTTGGGGTTCAACCTTTGGGTATTGAGAGTTTGAGAGATTGGGTGGGTTGCCCTTGTGCTAGTGAGGATTAAGTTCTTAAGTGTGGGACACTAGGAAGCTACAATTGCTCATAGCTTGTATCTCTAAACTTCAATAGTGGAAATCCTTCAAGTGGGTTGCCTGAAGGCGAGACGTACATCGGGGTGGTGGAACTCGTTAAATTAGTTTGCAAGCTTTTCTTCCCTACTCTCTTGCATTTACTTATTGTACTTAATTGGTATGTTGATTTGATTATGATATTATTGCTTGAACTTGAGTAACTAGGCTAAGTTAAAGTGTTGCACACCAAGTGTTTGATAAATTGCCTTAGCAACATTTGCACATTTTCTCATATTGATTCTTGCTTTGCACTTGCTATTTCTTACATACAAATATACTTAGTGAAAAAGGAATCAATTTCAAAGGCATTCCAACTAAAAGTTTTAAAACTCAATTCACCCCCTCTTGAGTATTGAGGCCACTTGAACAACAAGTGGTATCAGAGCTTGACTCTTGGTAGATCAAGCTTAACAGCTTCAAGAGAACAATGGCCTCTAATTCTCTAAATCTTTTTCCTGAGGGTGGTGCCACAAATAGACCTCCTTCCTTCAATAGGGAAGGCTATGCTTTTTGGAAAGAAAGGATGAAAATTTTTGTACAATCTATTGATCTTAAAGTTTGGAATGCAATTAAAAATGGTCCTTTCATACCCATATATATACTGTAGATGGTAAGCAAGTAGAAAAATTGATGGATGATTGGACTAACGAAGAAGAAAAGAAAGTCCAATATGACTATAAAGCCAAAAATCTAATCACTTTAGCTTTAGGCCCTGATGAATTCTTTAGAGTAGTTACATGTAAATCCGCCAAGGATATGTGGGATACCTTACAAATAACCCATGAAGGTACAAGTGATGTCAAAGACTCTAAGATTAGTACCTTAACTAGTCAGTATGAAAGCTTTAGATTAAATTCTGGAGAAACAATTATTGATATGCAAAAGAGGTTCACACTTATTATAAATCATCTCATTACTCTCGGCAACACTTACACTAACAAAGAACTTATTCACAAAGTGTTAAAAAGTCTCACCAGGGAATGGCAACCTCTAGTCACCACAATCAAACAATCTCCTAGCATCAATGAAGCTACACTATTCGTTAAGTTACAAGAACAGGAACAAGAGTTGAAAGAATTAAGGATGGCAGAAGAAGAAGAAAAATCTTCCAAGAAGAAAGGTCTAGCTTTCAAGGCCACTTCTATCAATGAAGAAGAATCCGCTAGTGAGCTTGATGAAGAATAAGAGTTTGGACTGTTTGTGAAGCGCTTCGGAAAGTTTATGAGAAACAAACGCTTCCAAAAGAGCTTCAAACCTCAAGGTAAGAAACCAATTTCAAATGAAAATTCTTCCTTACCAAATTGCTTTGAATATGGTAAGGAAGGACACTTCAAGGTGGATTGTCCAAATCTCAAGAAGAAAAACAAAGAAAAAAAGGAAGAAGAAGAGCTTACATTGCTTGGGATGAAAATGAGATAAGTAGCTCGGACGAATCCAAAAACGAGGAAGCCAATCTATGCCTCATGACTAATCATCAAGATGAAGATGATGAGGTAAGTCTCCTTGACTTAGATAGAAATGAATTGCTAGATGCATTTGAGGAATTGTATGACAAGTTTGTTAAAATCTCAAACAAATACAAGTTATCTAGGAAAACTATTGATACTCTTGAAATGTATCTTGTAGAACTTGGCAAAGAAAATGAATGTTTGAAAGAGGAATTAGCAAATGTTCAAGCATGCTCCAAGAATAAACCTTGTGATTTTGTAAAGAAATGTGACATCCTAGAAACTAAGGTTTTAGACTTAAATAAAACCTTAGAAAAGTTTACAAATGGTAAAAGATAATTTGAATATATTACTTGGAAATCAAAGATGCATGTTTGATAAAACTGGTTTAGGATATAACTCCACTAAAAAGGAAAAGCATTACAAAAACTTCTTTGTACCACCTAGAAAATCTTCATCACCATTCACTAAATGCAATCATTATGGTGCTAAAGGACATAATGCCTTAAATTGCCATATTAGAAAGCTTGGACCAAAAGTTGTAAGAAAGGTGTGGGTTCCCAAAGGGACATTACCACAAGCTAACCAAAAAGGACCCAACATAAAATGGGTACCAAGTTTTCTAAACTAATTTTGTTTTGTAGGTATGCTTCAAGGAAAGCAACACCCATTGGTACTTAGACAGTGGGTGTTCAAAGCACATAACGGGAGATATGAACAAATTCACAACTTTCACTCCTAAAAGAAAAGGAAGCGTCACTTATGGGGATAATACCAAAGGAAGAATACTTGGTATTGGAAACATTGGTAAAAATTCTTCTACCTCAATTAGTGATGTATTATATGTTGAAGGACTCAAACATAACTTGCTTAGCATAAGTCAATTATGTGATAAAGGATATAGAGTATTGTTTGAATCTAATTGTTGCATAATTGAAAATAAGCTAAACAAGGAAGTTAAGTTTGTTGGTAAAAGAATTGATAATATTTACATGATTAATGTTGATAGTTTGTCTTCAAATGATGTGCAATTCTTTATGACTAGAGAGGTTAAATCATGGTTATGGCATAGAAGAATAGCACATATACATATAGACCATTTGAACAAACTTGTTTCTAAAGAATTGGTAATTGGTTTGCCAAAACTTAAATTTGAAAATAAATTTTGTGATGCATGTCAAAAGGAAAAACAAGTAAAGTCATCTTTTCAAGCTAAAAACGTTGTTTCTACTCAAAGGCCTTTACAACTTTTGTACATGGATTTGTTTGGACCTTCTAAAATCAAAAGCTTTAGTCGTAACTATTATGGTCTAGTAATTGTAGATGACTATTCAAGATATACATGGACCTTGTTTCTTGCTCATAAAAATGAAACATATCATGCATTCAAGAAACTAGCCAAGATTATCCAAAATGAGCAAAATTCAAAGATTGCATCCATAAGAACTGATCATGGGGGAGAATTTAAAAATCAACTATTTGAGAAATTTTGTGAAAAACATGGTCATAATTTTTCAGCTCCTAGAACTCCACAACAAAATGGAGTAGCTGAAAGGAAAATAGATCTTTGGTGGAGCTTGCAAGAACCATGTTAAACGAAAATAACATTGCAAAACATTTTTGGGCTGATGCAGTAAATACCGCTTGTCATGTTATGAATAGATGTTTGATTAGGCCTATTCTAAAGAAAACCACTTATGAACTTTACAAAGGAAGAAAACCCAATATCTCTTATTTTCATATATTTGGATGCAAATGCTTTGTGCTTAACAATGGAAAGGATAATTTAGGAAAGTTTGATGCAAAAGCTGATGAGGCAATCTTTCTTGGATATTCATCATCAAGTAAATCTTATCGAGTATTTAACAAACAAACAAATACTATTGAGGAATCAATTCGTGTGAAATTTGATGAAAATAGCCATTACCCTCCGAGAAAGGAAGATGTTGATGATCTTGTAGGTACTCTTCAAGAATTGAACTAGGATGACAAAGAAGAAGATAACAAGGGAAAAGACACAACACAAAGAATGGGAACTCAACAAAAGGAATGGATCACCTCAAAAGACCATCCATTGGACAACATTATAGGTGATATCACAAAAGGTGTAAGTACCCAGCATTCTTTTAATACTTGTAATCATTTAGCATTTGTCTCTTAAATTGAACCTAAAACCATTGATGAAGCTATTATTGATGAACATTGGACATTGGCCATGCAAGAGGAACTAAATCAATTTGAAAGAAATAAAGTTTGAGAATTCGTGCCAAGACCTAATGATCACCAAATAATAGGTACTAAATGGGTATTTAGGAACAAGCTAGATGAAAATGGAATAATCACTAGAAACAAAGCTAGGTTAGTAGCTAAGGGTTACAATCAAGAAGAGGGCATAGATTATGAAGAAACGTATGCACCCGTAGCTAGGCTAGAAGCTATTAGATTATTATTAGCCTTTTCATGTTGTAAAGATTTTAAATTGTACCAAATGGATGTCAAGAATGCTTTCTTAAATGGATACATTCAAGAAGAAGTATATGTTGATCAACCTCCTGGTTTTGAAAATCATCAATTTCTAAATCATGTTTTCAAATTAAGAAAAGCATTATATGGTTTAAAACAAGCTCCAAGAGCTTGGTATGAAAGATTAAGCAAATTTCTTTTGAAAAACAATTTTGAAAGAGGAAAAGTTGATACAACATTATTCATCAAGCACAAAAAGAATGACATACTATTGGTTCAAGCATACGTGGATGATATTATTTTTGGTGCTACTAATGAATTATTTTGCAAGGAGTTTGCTAAGTTAATGCAGGATGAATTTAAGATGTCCTTGATGGGAGAACTTACACTACAAGAAAAAGGGAAATTAGCCACGGGAATATAGTGGCGGTTCTATAGTAACCGCCGCCGTTAAGACACCTCCAGCAGTTCTAGCGGTGGTTTTATTTAACCGCCGTTAATAGCTTTATGGTAAGGGCGGTTGGGCCCGCGCATCTCTTAAACCGCCGTTAAGTCCATTAAAGATCCACATGCCTTGCACGTGACTTGGAGTTTCCCTCTTTTGCAAAATCCCTAAACCTGGAATCCTTTCACTTCCCCCTTTCTCCTTGTCTCTTCACGTTTCATTCCCTCCCTAACCGTCTAGTGAGTATCCATTCCTTCCTTCCTTCCTTCCATATCTTGATGTAGGTCTCGGTGTTGGGGATTTTTTCGTTTCTTCCTTGCTTCCTTCCGTTCTATTCACTCGTTCACACTCCAAGGTTTCTTCATAGCTGCCACCTTTGAACAAAAAATACCCTATCTTCTTTTCTGTAAGTTTTCTCATACCTTGAACAAAAGGCATTTTTTTTCTATAAATTGTCATGGATTTGTCTTTTACTTAATACTATATACTTAATTCCCTGAACCAATTGATCCTCTATTTTGGAGTGTGTCTTTTGATAATAATAATAAGGGTAAAATATATACATGGTCCCCTACGTTTATCCAAAGTCTCAGTTTGGTCCTATATGTTTTTTTTGTCCCAGTTTGGTCCTATACGTTTATAAAACGCACCAAACTTTTCCCCTCTGTTAACACCGTTAGAAATTTGGACGGAAATGTGATGTGGCACTTTGAGTGACACGTGTCACGATTTGGTTGGTGACACGTGTCATAATCTGATGGGCTGAGTGGTTTAGGTTGAAAATTAAAAACATTTTGCCTTCCATGGGACTTGAACTTGGCACCTTTAAGTGACAAAAAGGTTACTTTACCACTAGGCCAAGGTGTACCTTTGTATTAGGATGATGGTTTTTTATTTATAAAACAGACACTTAAGTTAATTATATGTATAATATTATTAGTTATAATAAATAAATTTATTAAATATATTATTAATAAAATCCTTTTCAAAAAATTATTAAATATTAATCTAACATTTTAAAAATAAATTTTTAAATATTTAATAATATTTATTATTAAAAATGTATTATTAAATAAATTATACTATAAATAGTATTAATATAAATTATTATTAACATAATATTTAATAATATTTAAATATATTATTTTATAATACATTTTAAAATTATTTAATAATAATAAGTATTATTTAAAATGTATATTTTAATATATCATTAAAAATTATATTTACTATTATTAATATAAATTATTATTAACATAATATTTAATAATATTTAAATATATTATTTTATAATACATTTTAAAATTATTTAATAATAATAAGTATTATTTAAAATATATATTTTAAAGTATCATTAAAAAATATATTTACAATAATTTATATTAATAATAAATAATATTAATATATTATATCATTTACTTAAAAATATATTAGTAATACATTAATAGTTATTGATAAATATTTTAGATATATTTTTTAAAAATATATTTTAAAAAATTAAATTAAATTAAATTAGAATTTTATAATTTTATAAGTATATTATCAATAATATATTTAATAATATATTTTTAACATATAATTAACTTAAGTGTATGTTTTATAAATAAAAAATCATCATCTTATTACAAAGGTATACCTTGGCCTAGTGGTAAAACAACTTCTTTTGTCACTTAAAGGTGCCAAATTCAAGTCCCATGGAAGGCAAAATGTTTTTAATTTTCAACCTAAACCACTCAGCCCATCAGATTGTGACACGTGTCATCAACCAAATCGTGACACGTGTCACTCAAAGTGCCACGTCACATTTCCGTTCAAATTTCTAACGGTGTTAACAGAGGGGAAAAGTTTGATGCCTTTTATAAACGTATAGGACCAAACTGGGACAAAGAAAACATATAGGACCAAACTGAGACTTCGGATAAACGTAGGGGACCATGTGTATATTTTACCCTAATAATAATATGTTCACAAAATTGCTTCAGAGTTTCCAATATGCCCCCTTTTTGCATCTTGTTCACAAAATTTCACTGAGAATTCGAGATTGTTCATATTAGAGAGATGGTTTTTATTCCATTAGAAACAACGATTTTGATTTTTTTTGAATGTTATTATAGGAAAATTGTATTAACTTGGCTGCTTTATATTTTGATTATAGCGACAGAGCTTCGGTGCACTCCTCTATCTCTCTCGATCGCATTTTTTGGCATCTCCTCAGGTTCTCCCCGTCCCTCTCTCTTTCGCCTTTCATGTTTCTATTTGTTTATTTAACGTTATTTTGTCTTGTTTTGTCTTTACTGTGTTAACATTGTTTGATTATTACTCATTATTCTATTTTTATCATTTAGGCTGTCTTAGCTACTCTTAGCCAATAGGTGTCATTACCTATGCTGTTAGATTGAATATTCTTTAATATTAGTGTAAAAACAATGAATCATTTATAATGGTTTTGTAACTAAATATGTTTATCAAACTAAAAAAGATGAGTAAGTATTTTGATTTTTTTTTGCTTAAGCTTGACGATAATGACAGAGATCACTTATGCATTGCTCTGCCTTTTTTCTTTAAAAAAATTATTCATATTTGATTATTACAAATGCAAGTGGAGACTTTTGAACCTCACACTAGGCAATTGAAAATATGGAAACATTGTCTGCTTCTGCATATTTTTTTATACATATGGTAGGGAAGAAACCATCTGCATACTGAACTTTGTTAGTGAATAGCAACTTTTTGTTGGGGTTTGGAGAAATCTAAGCTGACAGTGTTTGTTACTTGAATATGCACGTGGGATTTATTCAATTAATTTGTGGTGTTAGTTAGTTGAAGTCTAAAATATCATGCCAGAAAAATTATTTATCAAAATTACTTCATTTAAAACCTATTTGTTAACAAAATTTCACAAGCATAACAGAGTAAGAATGTGTTTCATTAATGTTAAACTGAGATAGGAATGATGAATAATGAAAAATAACAAATTGTTAACTTTAAAAGAATACTTTATTTTGTTAGTGTAAGTAAATTTATAATCTGTTGACATGTTTTTATTTCTATGGTGAGTTTGAATCCTCCTAATGCCACTCAAGTCCTATGGTAGGCAACATTTTTCTACCAACACAAGAGGTACTGTAAAATTGTTAAGGAATCCTTTGGATGACTTAAAATTGGTCCAATTTAAAATTCTAAGGGTTATATAGCTTTAAAAGACAACTATATATTAATGATTGAATTAATTTATCAACATCTAAAAAATTATTGTTGACTTAAATGACCATCTCCTGCTGATTGTAGAGGTAACTAATTTTAAAGGTTAAAGTAGAAAAACCTAAGATGGTGCAGAAATGTTAGTTTGACACTGAACTTAAGATGTCCATTTTTAATGATTTAAAGTTGCAGTTGGTGGAAATTATTTAATTGAAAGATCTAATTCATTAATTGAGCAAGGGTATCGTGCTAAAAGTTAATGTTGGGTAGAATGATGCTAAGTTATAGAAAAATGGCATATATATATATACTGTAAAGGGGAGGAATTAACAACAAAAAAAGGTGACTCTAGATTTCCATTTGTTTCCCATCACCACACCTCACGTGCTAATGCATCATCATATTTCTCTTTTTACTTCTTTTCTATTCCTGGTACTGTGTTAAGTTTGTGCATTATTTTTTTCTTCAATTTTAATTATTTGAAATAATTACTCAGACTTTTAGTGTTACAAATAATCGATGTACAATTATTGGGAATTAAGTGACCCTATGGATTCTAGTTCATTTTGTTATTCATCTAAAGAGAAGACATGTTATTTTATAAGCAAGAGTTCATTATCTTAGCCTTTTGAAGCATAAATGCCATTTAATCTACTAACAGTAAAAGACTTTCTAATTTTCAATGCATAAAGAAGTTGACATGACAAAAATATTTAATCTACGATGTGATTGCTTTACCAATCCTCAGCGTTGCTTAAATATATGTACAAACTTGTTTAATGGTTCATAGTGAGATGTTTAGATAGGACAATTTATATAGGAATATTGGAAGGGAATGTTGACTTAGTAGAATTTTCTACTAGGAAGCCTGTAGCTCATGAAACCTCAATCTTTGGAAAAAATAATTTAAATATTTTTGATAGAAAAGTTCCACAACAGATCAAAGTTGCTGAAAACTAAAATAAAAAATTAATTGGCTCAAAAATCTGCATAGTAGGAGTTTTTGGCAGTTAGCAATAATTTGTAGGTTCAAACAATGACGCATTCAACTTTTAAAATGAAAAAAGGAATTTAAGAATATTATTTCTTCTTTTTAAAAAAACGAATGTTATTTCTTATTTGGTAGGCCCTTATACATCAAATTTAAACTCAAAATATATCTATTCTTCTAATATGTTAAACTAGTCTTGAAAATTATAGACAATCTATATTAACCATATTTTTCAATAAAAAGTTTTCATGCTTTTGATTTCTTAAGTTGTACATTTATAATACATTGAAAAGTATGTTAACCAATAAAATTCTTTTACACTGATATTTAAATTATGAATAATAACAATGATAACACAAAGTTATTAACTTAAAAATCATATTTTATATAATTTTTTAACTAATTGACATTACAACATACAATTAACTCTTGTCACCAATAATGATTGATTCAGGTGGTATTCTTTTAAGTAAGATTTCAAGTTCAAGTTCAAACATTAAAAATAAAAAAAAATCTCATTAAAAATTAATCCCATTAAGATGTAGATGAATGTT
Source organism: Clitoria ternatea (assembly GCA_037962975.1). NCBI lineage: Eukaryota > Viridiplantae > Streptophyta > Magnoliopsida > Fabales > Fabaceae > Clitoria > Clitoria ternatea. The sequence continues at coordinate 49,469,849 of CM075673.1, forward strand.
CATAACTTAAATAAAATTATCTCTCATGAAATATATGGGATATATTCGGTGAAACTAAAAAAAACAAAATCTTGTAATAAAAGGCAAATTAGTCTATTTTCATCTTTTCTTCGTTCCATTTTACTTATATATTTATCTCCTTTAAATCTTTATTTTTGAACTGGTCTGGACCGGGGTCTAGGATCCGGTGTGGGACCAGCCACAAGGATGCAGGTGTTTTTAGGGTTTGCACACCGGAACTGTGTATATCCGATGTATTAATCCGGTCTCTCAGTGGGAGAGGCCGATCTTGTTGTCCTGGAGATCCTTTACACCAACGATTCGCGTTGTAGGGGGGCGAAAGGTGGTGCCACCTGCGAAGATTCTCCGACGCTCAAGTTAGAAGAGTGTATGAACTGAATGAATACTCAAGCGTAGTAACAGTAAAGTGTGAAATAGAATAACGATACCATGCATGTGTGTTGATATGGCTTCTTATAGTTGAACGTAAGAGAAAAAATGAGACGTTGGATGCAGGTGGGTCCCTTATCTCTGATTGCGTGTATATTGTGTCAATCAAAGTGGCTCGACTTTCAGAATGTGTCAGGAGGGTAGGTCAATTATCAGAGTACAATCCTCTAGAGAAAGGAGAGGATAATCACCTTTTCCGCATAATCTGCTGACACGCCCACTTACTTTCTGAAGCCATTGATGTGACGTATTTTGCTACAAACAGTGTCTTCGTTGATAAGTTATCAAAAGGCTCTTCTCTTGCTATGAGGGAAAAGCTAACAATTATATAAATATCCTGTATCAATGAACACAGAACCGTTACAGCGAAAATGAATGATGCTGTCATGGAGTGAGGGCAGATGACCAGACAACGGATATCCGGTGTGGTAACGTTGAACCTAGACACCGGTTTTCCTTATATGAGATCAGTCTGACGTCACAAGTATGGGGGCCGGTATCTAGACCGGATCATCTGTCCCCTAGCTTGTATGAGGGACTGTTAAGTTGCTCATATGAGCTACACAACTCTTGAGAGAAGTCTAGATGCCGGTAGTACATTCTTGTAAGTCTCTGGGAGCTCGGTGGCGTCCGCTCTAGTAAACGAGTGACCACCCTTCTCGCGTTGCGTATAACGGATTTAGACAGCATAAAAATAAGCAGCGGAAATCCCAAGAGTTTTTGAAAATCGAAACTCTTGGTATTCGAAAAGTGGTTGGTAGGCATTAAATGCGCACAGCATGATTAGACAATAAATGCGTTTTTTATGCAAGAGCCATCATTGCCCAAGAGTGTAACCGTCGATTGAGCTTATTGGGCCTGGATTCAAACTGAGTGGGGGCCCATTAAGCGAAAATGTTTGTTGAAACGTTACTGTTTTCGCGCCCGTTTGTGGTGAAACGACGGAGTCGTTTCAATTTGAAAGGGTTGCGTTTTGAGGCAAGCCTTGTGACCTTCGATGAAACACTGTGTTTCTTCGTTACCTATAAAAGGAACTCTTAGCAGATTTAGGAATCCATCCTTACTCTCAAACTTAGTGAAACTCTGCTCAAATTTCCTTGGAATTTCCTTGTCGTCTTCAACTTCTCAAAGATCCTCTTTCTTTAGGTAACCTTCCTTCCCTTCAACTCCTTGCAATTTTAATCATTCTATTTCCATCATGCGCCCTAGAGCTGGACACGCTGGTCCTTCAAATAGAGGGAGGTTTGGCTCTCGTGCCCCCCTTAGCCACCGTGGTGGGAGGATTCCAGCGAATCCTCCTGTGGCTGGGCGCCATCGCTCAGAGAGAGCCGAAGCTTCTTCCTCACGAGCGTCTTCTTCATCTCGTCGCTCTGAGGTTCCCCTTGGTTCGAGGGCTACCAGCCGCTCTGATGAGGGGTCAAGTGCTGAGGGTTATCTCTCTGACGATGTTGCTTTTTATCACAGCACCTACGCATTCCACCGCGCCTGCACAACCATGGATCTTCCAGGACGTGGAAAAACGCCGTTTCTCCGCTCTGCTGAAGGGTGTGTCAATGTTGTGGCACACCGGCTTGATTGGGAGAAACTTAACAGGGAAAAACCTTACTGCTGGGTGGAAGAGGAGTTCTTAGAGATCCCTTCGCACCATGCAAGCGAGGAGGAGCGCACGGTTTCTTTCCGCTGTAAGATATACTCGGATAAGAAGTACAAAGCACGATACGCTGTGATGGCTCCGCATCCTTCTGAAAGAATATGCCACAACGTCCCTGACGCGCGGTCGGTCTACATGTACGACTTCGTTTTCTTAAAGCTGGGGGTGCGCTTTCCACTGACGGATTTCCAGATGGCCGTCCTGCGTTTCTTAGACTGTGCCCCCTCACAATTATATCCCAACGGTTGGAGTCTTGTCCGGGCTCTGGAAGTCTTGGGGGAGCATTTTGGCTTCTCCGCCACTGTGGCCAAGCTATTTTACTATTGCCAAGTGGTCCGCCGAGCTAATAAGAAGGGCGGCCTTGGGTTCATTACACTCCGTAGTGACTCAAGGGTTGTAAATTTCAAGTCTTATACGGAATCCGCAAAGGTAGATGGGCGCTCCTTCAAGCACTACTACACGCGGGTCCGGATTCAACCAAATAAGCCGGTCTTCTGGCGAAATAAAGAGGGGTTTACCAAGTTTCCCCTTAGCTGGACGCACGAGCATTTTCTCCTTATGAGCCGTGCTTATTATACAGATGAGAGTGAACTTTCCCCTCATTCTGTTGAGGTCTTGAGCGCCCTGCAGACGGCCTCAAAGACCCTCAAAGGGTTTTCCAGCCGTCTTCTCTTGGCCGAGGAAGACATCAAAAACACCTACCTCCGTAATATTCGCTCTTATTCTCCTTGTGTTGTATGGTTATACCGTTCTAGTTATTTTCCTTCTTGTATGCTTATTCAACTCTTTTTGTTTTGCAGAACAAATTGAAAAGGCCTGCCAGAAATGTTGTCGCTAAGGTCCATGATGGCTGACGATGACTCCTCTTCTGAAGAAAATGAAATCCAGGCGAAGAGGAACGCCACCAAAACTCCCCTCATTCCTCTGACTTCTGCAGTAGGAGATGAGGTTCCTCTCTTCGAGGAGGAGGAGACCGAAGAAGCATCTGAGGCCGCTGGAGCGGGTGGCGAAGAGGCCGTCCCAGAGAAAAAGAGGAAGAAGAGGCATCTTGTAAAGAAGGCCAATCAAGAGAAGCCCTCCTCTAATGACCCTGCGAAGAAGCGTCAGAGGACAGCCGAAGACGCTGAATTGAAGAAGGACAAGGGAAAGAAACCCGTTCCTGAGTCTTCTGCCCCTTCTTCTCATAATGCTTTGGAACCGGACTCTGGGAATGGTCCTCCTCCAGCATTCGATCCTCCACGTGACTCCTTCCTTTCTCCTTACTTGTGGTTTCAAGGATCCATGCCTCCTACTCTCCCAAAAGCACGGTATTGCCTCCGCCCTTCCCTCGACGCTGCTGGAGTCCGAGGTGCTTGTAAGGCTGGCCGTTGGCAACTTGATGAACTGTCTGGCCTGCTTGAGTCCCTGAGCGAGAAAGCTGACTATATGGATCAGGTTGAAAAACTTGAGACCGAACTCGCAGTGAAGGAGAAATGGGCAGCCAAGCAAGCTGAAGTTCGCAGGGGAGTGGAATCGGAATTGGAAAAAACTAAAGAAACACTCCAGAGGAAAACTGAAGAGGCAAGCAAAGTTCATTTTGCGAATAAGGCCCTAGAACGGGAAGTTGCCGACCTCCAAAATAAGAACAAATCCATACCCCTCCTTGAAGAAGAATTACAACTGGAGAAGAAGAGATCGGCTAAGCTTGCTGACGATCTCAAAGTTATGGAGGATGGTCGCAACAAGGACCTTGGGGAGTGGGAGTCTATTCGGAAGGAGATGCAAGCCCAAATTGATGAACTCAAAAAGGGTGGTGCGAGTGCTGGGCCTTCAGAAGAGGATTACGCCAAGGTTCAAAGAAGGCTAGCTGCTGCAAAGGCCAAGGCTGCCAAAGCCTTGGATATATGCAAAAATGTGGCGTATGAATCTTTCGGCCTGGCCCTTCGTCAAGTCTACTATCGTAACCCTGGAATAAAGCTGAATTTGTACGGATTAGATCCGTTCTTTGAGTTCCATGGGGGAAGACTTGTAGAAGTTCACAAGGACGGATCGCACCATGAACCCAATGCATCTCTATACGAACTGCCTCCCCTCCCAGAAGGTCAAAGTATGGAGCCTACATCGTCCACCGCTGCCTCTGGAGCTAAAGCACAAGAAGGTGCCCAAACTGGGGCGGAGGACCAAACGGAGAAGGCGGGAGTATCCACTGTGGAGGATCAAGCACCGGCCTCTTAATTTTATGCTTTCACTCATAGCCGTGTTCTGGGATCGGCTCCAGCTTTAAAACATTTTGTAACCTGCATATTTCCTTATTTTTGAAAATAAGATTCATTATTACTTTTCCTCAACTGTTTGCATCGAATGTGTGAGTGCTGAATAACTTGGTGTTATACAAAACACTTTATTATTTCCAATGCTTTGCGAATCCGTTCTGCGTGGTTACTTAGTTACTTAAAGCGTGCTCATCACACTGGATTAAGATAACAAATTGTAATGAATAAATAACAATTAAGTTAAAGCACGCCCTGTCCCCAAGTGTAAGTTCATTGGGAAGGGAGAGTTTATCTCAAAGATTACCTTTTAAATTCTCAAAAGATAGAAATGCTTATCTGTCCTCGAAGATGTAGAGCGGGTACATTAGCTTTCAACCGCTCTGGGATGGATATTCCACAATTGAGGACGGATATTGCCTTTGAATTTTGTATAGCTTTGGCAAGGGTAAGCTTTATGCCTTTCTCTTGAGGTTCGGTTTGGTCCTACACCTCAAGTCTTCACACGGTGTTCGGTTCGATCCTACTAACCGTACTTGGAGTTCGGTGCAATCCTACAATCCAAGCCTTCAACACGGGGTTCGGATCAGGGCTAATCCTGAACCTACTGCGCCCGTTACTCGGGGTTCAGCGCGGTTTTCTCTGTGAACCGGCCTACTGCGCCCAAGCCTTCGCATGGGGTTCGGTTTGTGGCCTTGAGAAAGGACCAGCCCTACAACCCATGTTGTCTTCGAATGGGGTTCGGTTTGTGGCCTTGAGAAAAGACCAGCCCTACAACCCATGTAGTCTTCGAATGGGGTTCGGTTTGTGGCCTTGAGAAAGGACCAGCCCTACAACCCATGTAGTCTTTGAATGGGGTTCGGTTTGTGGCCTTGAGAAAGGACCAGCCCTACAACCCTGTTTGTGGCCTTGAGAAAGGACCAGCCCTACAACCCATGTAGTCTTCGAATGGGGTTCGGTTTGTGGCCTTGAGAAAGGACCAGCCCTACAACCCATTCCACCTCAAGGAATTACATCGTCTGACTTGGGGGGTCTCCCTCCGTTCTTCGAGGAATTATCACATCAACTACAAAATAGGTAGTTGCGTTCATCCGTCCTGAGGTGTATGCGTATTAAACCACGGCTTTAAATCATAACACATAAGAAAAGTGAGAATGATAGGGCGGTGAAAGTGTATTCTTATTAAAACTGAATATAGATTACACAAAGAGCATCGTTGGGGCTATGCCTCGTTAAAACCTTCTTGAGAAAACCCAGTGGGAAAAAACTCAAGTAAGGAAAAAGAGTACACACCGTCTTACCAACTAGCTGTAATACACTCGTAAATTCTGAGTGTTCCATTTGTTGCGGATTGGGGTTCCATCAAGTTCTTCCAATCGGTATGATCCCTTTCCAGTCACCTCCGAAACTCTATAAGGTCCTTCCCACGTTGGTGCTAGCTTTCCTTGGTGAGCGAACTTATTCCCCACACTGGCCTTTCTCAGAACAAGGTCTCCGGTGTTAAAAGCTCTGTACTGGACACGTTTATTGTACCGGAGTGCAGCCTTTGCTTTTATTGCCTGATCTCTGACGAAAGCCTTTTCCCTCAACTCTTGGAGGACGTCCAGCTCTGATGCTAAGTTGGCGTTGTTATCTTCTGCTGAAAAATACTCAACACGAGCCGATCTTGTTTGTAACTCAACTGGGATCATCGCCTCAACCCCGTACACCAACCGGTATGGGGATTCGTTAGTTGAAGAATGAGGCGTAGTGCGGTATGCCCATAGAACATGACATAACTGGTCAGTCCATCCTCCCTTCGCTTCTCCCAGACGCTTCTTTAACCCCTTTAGCACCTCTCGATTAGCTACCTCTGCTTGCCCATTGGTCTGGGGGTGTTCAACAGATGAAAATATCTGGACTATCCCCAGTCCTTCAAGTAAATCCGTGAACTTTTTGTCTGTAAACTGTGTGCCGTTGTCAGTCACAATCCGCCCTGGCACCCCGAACCGAGCAATGATATTTTCGTACATGAAACGTCTTGTACGTGCAGAAGTGATATGCACTACTGGTTCTGCCTCGATCCATTTGGTGAAGTAGTCTACCCCCACAATCAAGTATTTGATACCTCCTGGCGCAGTGGGAAACGGACCCAGAATATCAAGGCCCCATTGGTAGAACGGCCAAGGCACAGCAGATGAAGATAACTCTTGGGCCGGTGTATGGTGGAGATTGGAGAATTTTTGGCAAGCGTCGCACTTCCTCACGAAGTCTGCGGAATCCTGCTTCACAGTGGGCCACCAGTATCCAGCCCTGAGGACTTTTCTCATTAGGCTTCGGCCTCCAGCGTGGTGCCCACATTGCCCCTCGTGTACCTCAGTTAAGACCGCTTGAACTTCGTCCTCTCTTAAACATGAAAGATACGGGACAGAGAATCCCCTTCTGTAGAGAACACCATCGACCATAGTAAAATATGGCAACTCCTTCTTTACTCGTCTCCTTTCCTTCTCGTCAGTGGGAAGTTGACCATCAGCCAGATAACGAATATAGGGGATGACCCAAGAATCCTCATATGGATAGCTCACCATGACAGCATTCAGAGAAGGATACAGAGGTATACTGGGTGATGTCAAAGTGCTTTGAACCACCGTTGTTGTGCTACCAGGCTGCTTTGTACTTGCCAATCTTGACAAGATGTCCGCTCTGGTATTTTCTTCCCTGGGCACATGCTTGAACTCTAAAACTTTAAATCTACCCTTCAACTCATTAACACAATTCAAGTACAATTGAAGTTGTGGTTCCTTCGCCTGGTACTCCCCCTGGATTTGCGAAATCACCAGCTGGGAATCACTGCAGAGTGTAACTGCTGATGCTCCGATGTCAATCGCCGCACGGAGGCCTGCCAAACATGCTTCGTATTCAGCTTGATTGTTGGAGGTCTTGAAATTGAATCGGAGGGAAATTTCTAAGTGTACGCCGTCATCACTTTCTACCACCACACCTGCTCCACAACCTTTGCTATTCGACGAACCGTCGACGTAGATGGTCCAATGCGCTCGAGGGGTGGCCGGGTCTGCCCCAGTCATTTCCACTACAAAATCAGCCAACACTTGCGCCTTGATGGCTCCTCGAGGCTCATATGAAATTTCAAATTCAGATAGCTCAATAGACCATTTTATCATCCTTCCAGCGAGGTCCGGTTTGCTGAGCACTGAACGGAGTGGCAAATCCGTTCTCACCAATACTGGGTGCGCATGGAAATAAGGCCTCAGCCGTCGTGACGCCCACACAACTGCCAGGGCGGCTTTCTCAATCTTCTGATACCTTCCTTCCGCCCCCTGAAACGTTTTACTAGTAAAGTACACCGGTCTCTGCCCTTCAGGGGTTTCTTTCACCAGGGCTACACCTAGAGCTTCGTCGGATATTGCCAAGTATAAGATTAACGTTTCGCCTGGATCAGGCTTAACAAGAATTGGTGGACTCGAGAGAACGGACTTGAGCTGCTGGAAGGCTTGCTCTTGTTCCTCTCCCCATTCAAAACTCTTGTGTTTCTTCAACGCTTTATACAAGGGAAGGGACCTGTGTGCCATCTTAGGCATGAAACGAGCTAAAGCGGCCACTTTCCCATTCAATGACTGGACCTCCCTCAAACATTTAGGACTCTGCATGTCCAGTATTGCTTGACATTTCCCGGGGTTAGCCTCAATGCCTCGTTGAGTCAACATGAATCCCAAGAATTTTCCTGCTGGAACGGCGAAGGTGCACTTTAAAGGATTTAACCTCATGTTGTATTGCCAAAGCCTAGTGAAAACTTGGCGTAGATCTTCAATGTGGTCTCCTCCAGCGGGCGTTTTGGCTATGATATCATCAATATAAACTTCAACCAGCCTTGTATACATCCCTTCAAAGACTTTGTTAATCATGCGCTGGTAGGTAGCGCCGGCGTTCTTTAGTCCAAAAGGCATGACGGTGTAACAGAAAACACCGCGGTCATTAATAAAGGCAGTTTTCTCCTGGTCTCCCTCCCACATCGGAATCTGGTTGTACCCCGAATAGGCGTCCATGAAACTGAGATATTGGTAACCAGATGAATCATCCACCATGCGATCGATGTTGGGCAGGGGATATGGATCTTTAGGGCAGCAACGGTTAAGATCCACATAATCTGTACACATCCTCCATTTGCCGTTAGCCTTCTGCACCATGACTACATTAGAAAGCCAAGATGAATAACGTATCTCCCTTATAAAACCTGCTTTCAACAACTCCTCTGTTTGCTCACAAGCTGCCCTCTGCTTCTCCGGTCCCAACCTCCTCTTCTTCTGAGCCACCGGTCTGGTTTCAGGATACACTGCAAGTTTGTGACAACAGAAATCAGGATCCATCCCCGGCATGTCTGCTGCTGTCCATGCGAAAAGGTCTTTGAATTCCTGCAAAAGGGTTAATAAGCGTTGCTCCATAGCAGACTCCAACTTATCGTTGATGTGCGTGACCTTCTCTGGGGAATCTCCCAATACGACATCCCTGGAACCACCATCTGGTGTGGGCTTAGATGGATTGAGTGGATCAATCTTCAATTCCACTCTGGGGTCTAGGTCAATAAGACTGACAGACCCTGCCGCTGTTCCTCCGTCGTTCAACTTCCTCTTCTTGTTGAATACATCCAACTTAACCATGTTGAGGCTCAGATTATAACAATATCGAGCCATCTCCTGATCTCCGCGGAGTGAGGACACAGCGTTGTCCTTGTCGATAAATTTGATCAAGAGATGAGGGGTGGATACAATTGCTTCCATAGCGTTCAATGTTGGACGGCCTATGATACCGTTGTACGGGGATTCCACATCAATCACCAGAATTCTTGACTTGACTGTTCTTGCACCGGGCTCCCCTTCAAAAGAAATCAAAGTGTCGAGGTATCCCTTGGTGGGTTGCTTGGCTCCGTTAAACGCTGTGAGTTCTTGTGTGTATGGTTGTAAATCTGCATCACTGAAACCCATTCGTTTGAAACAATTATAAAAGATAACATCACAAGAACTTCCCTGATCGATGAGGATCCTCTTGACGTCCTTATTGGCTATGACGGCCACAATCACTACTGCATCATCACCTCCTGGAATTGTTGGGCCGAAGTCATCATCTGTAAACGACACCGTCGGGGCTGTCACTCCATCCCTGAAAGGGCGGTTATCCCTCGGTTTACCCTGGACTGACAGAATCATCCTATGGTGGTTCTTTCGTGCTGTGATTGATGTTCCTCCTCCCGCAAATCCTCCAGCTATCATCTCAATCACCTCTCGTCTGCCCTGTCTCTGCTGCTGGGGCATATTACTTTGTTGGGCACCTTCAGCAATCACTACCCCTTTCTGCTTCTCAGCCGCAGTGAACTTCCTTACTGGGTTGCGTGTATTATCATCTTCATCATCAGGATCTCTATTCCTTTTCTCCATCCTGTGAGGCTCATCCATAGATTTCTCCTTAAACAAATACTGCTTCAGCTTTCCTTCCCGAATGAGAGTTTCCACCGTATTCTTTAACGTCTTACACTCATCAGTGTTGTGCCCTGTATGCTCATGGAAAGTGCAGTATTTACGCGGGTTACCACCCCTCTTGGCTGGGGCTGGCTTCCTTATACCAAAGACGTTCAGAGTTGGCCAACCAACCTCTCTCATGATTTGTGAGTGCCTGGTGTTCAACGGAGCATAGTGATCGAACGATGATACGCGCCTATCTCGTGGATGCTGACGAGCATTCACAAAGTCTTCTCTAAAGGCATGCTTCTCGGGCCTCGCTCTCTCCTTTTCTCTCCGTGGCTGCTGAGCGGGTACAGAAGGCTTTACTCTTGCTGCAGTTGCCTCTAGATGCATCTCTATGCCCACATATTTGGAAGCTTTCCTTCGAAACTCCTCGAAGGTTGTAGGTGGGCTCTTTGCCAAAGATAGGGCAAAGGCTGAACCTGGCTGAAGAGCTTCCACTACAATATGGAGTTGTATGGCCTCCGTGAGGTTAGGGACCAACGCAGCCTCCTTGTAAAACCTTTTCAGGAACTCCTTAAGAGTCTCAGTTTCTCCCTGTCTTATCTGGGCCAGGGTGTGAGAAGTTCTTGGGATATCCCTGGAGATGACGAAATGGCTTTCGAATGCAGCAGCCATTTCCTCCCAAGAGTCTATAGATCCTGAAGGCAAACTTTTAAACCAGCTGAGAGCTTCCTCCGTCAACGTCCTTGGGAACATTCTGCACATGACATCTTCGTCTGCTCCCAGATACATAGCTTCATAAACATAAGCATCCAAATGCTTAGTGGGGTCGGTCTCTCCATTATACTTCCCAATCGACAATGGCTGAGTTGTTTGCAAATGTTTTGGAATGACAATACTCATCAACCTTCTTGAGAAAGGGACACTAAGCTTGTATGTCCCTGAAGTTACCACCGCCTGCTCCCTTCTCCTGATACTAACTCTATCACCAGAGTCCTGCGTCTGCTCCCTCTCTTCATATGTGGGGATCTTCGAATACTGGAGGGTGGTAGATCTATCCCTCGCTGATGCATGGTGAGCCTCCTCTGCATGAGACACTACTCTGTCCCCAGCTCCTCCTCTCTCTCGCCTCAGCTCCATCAGCTCCTCCTTCAGTTGCCTGATAACCTCATCGCGAGGGTCAGGCGTCTGCACTTGCACCATCCTCCGGGTTTGAGTTGCAGGGGATTCGAAGACGAGTCTCCTCCCAGCCTGTTGATGGGTCATATCCTCCACGTGACCTTCCACGAAATCTCTCCCATCACCTTCCATTGTGACAACCTAACTTCTGTGAAAATGGGAATAACTCTATCGGGTCCTACTGGGCGTGCCAATGAACTGGTCTGGACCGGGGTCTAGGATCCGGTGTGGGACCAGCCACAAGGATGCAGGTGTTTTTAGGGTTTGCACACCGGAACTGTGTATATCCGATGTATTAATCCGGTCTCTCAGTGGGAGAGGCCGATCTTGTTGTCCTGGAGATCCTTTACACCAACGATTCGCGTTGTAGGGGGGCGAAAGGTGGTGCCACCTGCGAAGATTCTCCGACGCTCAAGTTAGAAGAGTGTATGAACTAAATGAATACTCAAGCGTAGTAACAGTAAAGTGTGAGATAGAATAACGATACCATGCATGTGTGTTGATATGGCTTCTTATAGTTGAACGTAAGAGAAAAAATGAGACGTTGGATGCAGGTGGGTCCCTTATCTCTGATTGCGTGTATATTGTGTCAATCAAAGTGGCTCGACTTTCAGAATGTGTCAGGAGGGTAGGTCAATTATCAGAGTACAATCCTCTAGAGAAAGGAGAGGATAATCACCTTTTCCGCATAATCTGCTGACACGCCCACTTACTTTCTGAAGCCATTGATGTGACGTATTTTGCTACAAACAGTGTCTTCGTTGATAAGTTATCAAAAGGCTCTTCTCTTGCTATGAGGGAAAAGCTAACAATTATATAAATATCCTGTATCAATGAACACAGAACCGTTACAGCGAAAATGAATGATGCTGTCATGGAGTGAGGGCGGATGACCAGACAACGGATATCCGGTGTGGTAACGTTGAACCTAGACACCGGTTTTCCTTATATGAGATCAGTCTGACGTCACAAGTATGGGGGCCGGTATCTAGACCGGATCAATTTTGTATTTGCATAGTTGGATGTGATTTTGTTTTGCTCGAACAATAGATTTAATATCTTTTTTCTGTTTTATTTAGATAGACAAGTATAAGGAAATGGATAAGTCGTGGATCAAGATGCCACAGAATTCACCTGTTTTTGAGCAGGGAGTCCGAGGATTTATTGATTTTGCTTTTGAGCATAAATCCATTGATAACAAAGTATTATGCCCTGCTCCGTGTGTGGTTTTAGAAGGTGGAGGACTAGAGATGAGGTCTATGACCACTTAATATGTAAGCCATTCCCGAAAGGATACACCTTTTGGTACTACCACGGGGAGTCTGAAATAGGGGGACCTAGTAATGTTGCGACTAGGAGTGAATCAAATTTGAATTTAGAACTGAACACCGCAGATGAAGAAGATCAAATTCGTAACATGATCAATGAAGCTTTCGGAGTTGATGGCCACCATGTAAATGATGAAGTACCCACCAAACCAAATGAGGTCATTGGCCAGGATGAACATATGAGGCCTAATGTAACTCTAAATGAGCGTGAAGCCAGAGTGTTTGATCAATTAGCCAAAGATGGAGAACAACCATTGTACGAAGGGTGTACTAATTTTTCAAAACTCTTTTTCTTGGTGAAGTTATACCATATTAAATGTTTATGTGGGATCACTGACAAGGCAATGACAATGATATTGGAACTGTTGCAAGATGCATTTCAACATGCAAAGATTCCAAGCTCTTTTCATGAGATGAAGAAGACCATAACGAAGCTTGGCTTGGATTATGAAAAGATACATGCGTGTCCCAATCATTGCATATTGTATTGGGGTGCGGAAGATGAAAACCGACAAACATGTAAAGTATGCAATTGCTCCAGATGAAAAAAAGTTCGAAAGATAGTGAGGCGGGGACATCTAATGATGATAACATTAAGAAAAAGGTGCCTGCAAAAATCCTTCGTTATTTTCCATTAAAATCACGCTTACAAAGATTGTTCATGTCTTCAAAGACTGCGGAGAATATGAAATGACATAGTATGAATCAAAGCAACGATGGCATGATGAGGCATCCTAGAGATTCAGAAGCATGGAAAATGTTTGATTCAATGAATCCCTTATTTGCATCAGATCCATGAAATGTGTGTCTTGCATTAGCCACTGATGGTTTCAATCCCTACGGAAGTCTGAATGCAAGTTATAGCATATGGCCAGTCATTCTCATTCCATATAACACCCCTCCATGGGTGTGCATGAAGCCATCATCTTTCATCCTTTCAATGATTATTCCTGGAAAAAAAATGCCAGGAAATGATATAGATATTTACTTGCAGCCTTTAATGAAGGAGTTGAAGGAGTTATGACATGAAGGTGTGGACACATATGATGCTTCCACGAAAGAGGTGTTCAAATTACATGCAGCTCTGATATGGACGATCAATGACTTTCCTGGGTTAGGAAATCTTTCTGGGTGGAACACCTATATTGGAACAACTTGTCCGTCTTGCAATGATGACTTTATGGTTCAACGTCTCATAAAGAGCAAGAAATATTGTTTTATGGGTCATCGTCGCTTTCTTGATCGAAGACATCGATTCCGATTGAATAGAAATCGATTTGATAGACATCAAGACTTGCGTGATCCACTAAAGAAACTATCTGGGGTTGAAATTTTTGAGCAAGTTAGGAACATTACTTTCACATTAGGAAAAAGGAAAAGAGGACGTGGCACTGAAAATCCCACACAAGAAAAGGCTCAATTATGGAAAAAGAAAAGTATTTTTTTTGAGTTGCCATATTGGAAATATAATTTAATACGTCACAACCTTGACATGATGCACATAGAGAAGAATGTGTGTGACAATATCATCTACACCTTGTTAAATGATGGTGCAAAGTCAAAAGATCACCTTAATGCTCGAAAGGACCTTCAGGTATTGGGTGTTAGACAAGAGTTATGGCCTAATGAGAATGGAAAATACCTTGCAGTAATTTATACACTAACCAATCAAGGCAAGAAGGCATTCCTAACAACTTTGAGGAACATCACAGTGCCTGACGGTTATTCAAGCAATATTTCTAGGTGCATTGATGTGGATAATAATCGATTGAATGGGATGCTAAAGAGTCATGATAGCCATGTTTTGATGCAACAATTCCTTCCAATTGCCATGCGAACAGTTTTGCCCACTGAGGTTTCAACAACATTGATTAAATTGTGCACATTTTTTAGACAGTTGTGCCATAAAGTGTTGTCTCCAACAGATTTAGACAAGCTCCAAAAACAAGTTATGCTCACTTTATGCCATATGGAGATGATTTTTCCCCATCATTCTTTACTGTGATGGTTCACTTGGTTGTTCATCTGGCTGAAGAAGCTAAGCTTGGAGGTCCTGTCCATTACAGGTGGATGTATCCTATAGAGAGGTAATGTTTAAGTGATACATTTTCTTATAACTTATTAAGCTACATTTTAAGGTTATTATTAATTTTGTTTGCTATGGATTCATAGATATTTGGGGTTACTGAAATCGTATGTGACTAACAAGGCTAGGCCTGAAGGATCTATAGCAGAAGGTTATCTAATGCAAGAGATTTTAACATTCTGCTCAAGGTATCTAGACAACATTGAAACAAGCTAGAATCGACCTGCTCGTGTCGATGATGGGCATGACGACGATACACAACCTACTTCACGAGCCATTGAATTATTTCCCCGCATAGGAAAACCAGTTGGTGGTTCTTCATATTTTACTCTAACATCCGTTGAAAAATTACAGGCTCATAGACATGTACTTACCAATTGCCCCGCAGTTGATTGCTATCTCCAGTGAGTATTTCCAAAGTTGAATAAACTATATATATATATATATTTATATATATATATATATATTCTATTCTACAATGTTTAATTCAAGAACCTTATATGTATAGGGAATTTAGAGATGTCGTGTGGAGGCAACTAAGGCGTCGTGCTAGGAATGCTACTGATGTTGACAAGAAGGTTCATAGGGAATTTGTCAGTTGGTTTACAAGACGTGTGAGTAAAACCCAAATAAAATTTAATTATTTTATTCAATTTTTAAGTGTGAATTATACTAGTGTTACTTATTATGTTTTAGATATTCCAAGATGTCAACATTATTAGTGAATCAGATAAGAATGTCCTCTTATGTCTCGCCCAAGGTCCGATGAACCAAGCTACAAGATATATAGCATATAATGTCAACGGATACAAGTTTCAAACCATGGCAAGAGATAGAGGACTTAATACTCAAAACTGTGGTGTCTTTGGGTCATATTCGACTAGAAGTTACTCAAGTGTTGTTGATGTCCAAATGGTATGTGGAGAAGTGCCTTATTATGGGAAACTTATAGACATTATTGAGCTTAACTACAATGGGATGTTCAAGGTACCTCTGTTCAAATGTGAATGGGCTAATACCACTAATCCTAGAGGCATAAGGAAAGACAATTTAGGTTTCACTTCAATCAATTTTTTAAGATTAATCCTGATCTGGTCTGGATACCGGCCCTAAGACTAAGAGATAATTATCTTACCCGGCCCAGATTTCAGTCGGTATCACTGGACAATAATCCAGTCGGTATACCACTGGACAACGATCCAGTCGGTAAAAATGTTAACCGGCCTCAATCGGTATCACAAGATACTGACTCAGTCTGCAACTATACCGGTTATCCGAAGTAGTGACCAAGATATCGGATACCTCATCCATTTCCCTTTTACCCGGTGTTGAGAAGCTGATCCGGACCGATCAACCGGTTTCTATCATAACACATGCAACCGGTGTCATCGGTATACATCCGGACTGTAATCTCAAGTCAGGCGTTCTCCCTGCACCGGTTAGTTCGGATAACACCATACATACCGGATAACATATTCGTCACCCAACAGAAGACGACGGGCATTGCTACAGGGACCGATCAATAATTCCCCACACTACGAGCCAAACTTTACTCCAGGGAATGATCAACTTGCCCCCTAAGTCTAGCCCATACTCCCTACGCTCAATATAAAATAACCACTTGCCTCAATCATGCTGGTGAGTGCGCATTAAACAATAATATACTTGCATAATGAAGGTTGGTGGTTCCCCACTAACACGTCCTCGAAAACCGAGCCAATCAGGTATAAGAATTGACTTCAGTTTACTGGAGAGGGGTTCCCAGTTCTGGTTCTGGTTCATCATTCTTTCTCTCTTATGCATTCATCTTATCCCTATGATCATTTATATTCCATACTTGGAATATATCACTGACTTGAGCGTCGGAGAATCTTCGTAGGTGACACCACCTTTCGCCCACACCAACGCGCGAGGTCGGTGTGAAGGACCTCCAGGACGCCAAGACCGGATACACACATCGGATACTCACAGAACCGGCCTTCAGACATACACTTCTCTCATTATTTATGACCGGCCCGACACCGGATCTCTTGACCCCCGGTTCTGGATGGATCAAATCCATACTGGTGAATATGAGGATGATGAGCCGTACATAAAAGCTTGTGAAGCTCAATTGGTTTTTTATGTAGAAGATGAGAAAGAAAGGGGTTGGAGTATACATATTCATGTAAAGCCAAGAGACTTATATGACATTGGTGATTTGGATGGTGAAATGGTGGTATCTGATCAATCTTTTCCATCTAACAATTTGGAATAAGTTTTTTCGGCTGATGCAATACCTATACAATTAGCCAGAGATAACGATGGTGACCCTTCAAACCTAGTCGTTATTGAAGATAATGATGGCGATAATGGTGACATGGTTCTATGATAGGTATCAATAAATACATTTGTTAGGTTTGACGTGTAATGTAGCATTTAAAACTAGTTTCATTATTCACCCTTTCTCTAATTATGAATTTTGGATTTAATATAATGTCTAGTTTGCTAACAATTTATTATTATAGGAATTCCTAGAAGGAAGAGGACTGCTTCTAAGACTGCTTCCCACATATCGGCAAGCAGTAGTCAATATGCTAGCCAAGAGCACATATCTACTCTCGCCAACTTCCAAACCATACCTGTAGTTCCACCCACACCACTTGTTCCACCCATACCTGTAGTTCCACCCATACCACTTATTCCACCCACACCTGTAGTTCCACCCACATCTTTTGTT
The DNA here is from genome assembly GCA_037962975.1 of Clitoria ternatea. Lineage (NCBI taxonomy): Eukaryota > Viridiplantae > Streptophyta > Magnoliopsida > Fabales > Fabaceae > Clitoria > Clitoria ternatea. The sequence goes on from CM075673.1 coordinate 49,486,967, forward strand.
CCACCCACACCCGTAGTTCCACCCACACCTCTTGTTCCACCCGTGGTTCCACCCACACCTCTTGTTCCACCTATTGGCCAAAACATACCTTCCAATCCATCCTCTAGCCAAAACACTGATTCAAGATCCTCTTCTAAGAGAAAGTCCCTAAAATTTTGGACGGTGAATGTGATTGGTAAGTGATAAATTTTGAATGAATATGTAATAGATTTAACTTGTTTAAAGTAATTTAATATTTTTGCTTCACTTGTAGATGTGGCTGGAGTGGTTAAAGAAGAACGCTTGAGGGTAGAAGATGCCTTCAATCTCGAACCAGGGAAGCGGGTCGTCCTAGAATTTAATGAGGTTGGCCAATGGGTTGGAGAGTCAGGTGGCCTGTTTGGGGGATTTTTGGGAGTTGTTGCTTCTAATTGCAACGCGTTCCCAATTTCTTATGATAATTGGCGTCAAGTCTCCAAAATTCATAAGGACCATGCGTTTGACACAACAATATCTGTATGTTTAAATTTCTCATGATTATATTTATCTATAATTGGTTTTGAATATTACTAACTTGTTTAGTTTCCATATTGAAGGGTAAATTTACAGTGAATGAAGGTCACAAGCACAATATTATGAAAAAACTTGGAAGGATTTGGAAGGACAATCGTTGTGATATGTATAACCAATGCTATGATGAGACACGAACATTGGAAGAAAATCTAGAAATGTGTCCTGATGGTGTTCCGGTAGAACAATGGGCGACTTTCTTAGCATACAGGAACAAACCAGAGACTAAGGTAATGAAGTCACAAATCTCTATTTTTTCTCTAAATTTTAGTATTTATAGGGATAAAAATGAAGTAATTAAGGCTTACTTATTGATTACAAGCATGCTTAGCTACCTGGATTAGTGGACTATATATGATTATCTTATTTTCATGAAAAGTAATTAAGGTAGCAGTATCTCAAGAAAAAGACAGTGTGGAAAGGTCTAAGTAAGAAAACTTACGCCTAAGACCATATTGAACATATTATTTGATTTGATTGCTCTCCCCTTTCAATTTAATAAAATAGATTTAAGAAAATGTACAAATTAGTAGTCGTACTTTTGGATGTTCTAGTGAGTTGATTTTTCAATATTGGAAAAAAAGAAATCAGTAATAATAAAAAATAGGTTAATTTCTCATTGGTAGGTATTAAATTTTGTTAATTAAATAATCAAAATTGAAAATGGCTTATATCGTAGTTTAATACAATTAACAGTTTAACTTTGAAATCATTGATAAATTTAATTTAACTCTACTGACTAGTCATCATTATAAGCAGCAGCTGCAGGCATTGTCCCTATAAAATGACTTAGGATATGATTTAATTCTTATATGTAATTAGTATTATGCTTGAGTTTCTATATATAATTAACGTTATGTTTTCGTCATCACAATGTCCCTGTAAAACATATTATGCTTTAGTACCTATGAAAAAACTGATTATTCCTAAACACTTTTAAAGAAAGTTAACTAATTCTTGTAAATCATGTTTTATCAGCTTATAAATCCATTATTATTCAACTCCTGCAAAATCAAATAAAAAGCTGTCAAAATGGTTTTAGTTTTTACGGGAACCTAAGCTACATTAATTGAAACAATCATTACTAATGCATGTGCACCCCAAATAAGATAATTGAAACTGAACCCGTGCCTTTAAGCTAATAGTTTATTATTAAATTAGTTTGAGTTGCAATCCTAATCAATCTTTTTGGTTGTTCTTGTTTAGCTTTATTAACACCTCTGTTTCTCTACATTGTTTGCTTCTGTCTCAATATTTAAATAATATTATAAACTTATAATGACTCTTAGTTAATTATGTGTTAGTGAGTGTACTTGTTATCTTACTGTTATAATAGAATACTATAAAACGTAGTGTTATGTTTAACATGAAGACCAGAAAATGAAAATTAGTTTAAGTATGAAGTGCTAAGTTTAAATTTGCTTATGCATATTACACATGTAGATGAATTAGAATTTGTTATAGTTATCTTAGTTTAAGTATGAAGTGCCCATTCAAGTTTAAATTTGCTTCTACATATATGCAAATGAATTAGAATTTGTTATAGTTATCTGTCACTCCAAAGTCATCATATAATTTATTATAGGGTATTCATTCAACGATTTTGAATTACTTAAATGATCAAATGTACCATTTTTTAAAAGCACGGAATTTGGATTCATGGGCATATTCTGTTTGACACTTAATAAGGTTTATTTTATATTCAATTATGTGAGTCATTTGGTTTACACATATTTCTTCTGATAGCTAACATGATGTATCATATAAAGCTTGATATACTTGTATTGTATCCCCTATTATTTTCTTTGGTTAACATTATAGCTTATTCTGTTAAATAATTTTGTAGATTATTTGTTCAAAAAATACCGCTAACCGAGAAAAGCAAGTTATTCATCATACGCTCGGGTCAATGTCACTTGCTAGAAAGAGACATTTGCTGGTAAAATAATTTGATACATTGCTATTTGTAAACTAATTAATATATATATATATGTATGATTGCTATATGGATAAATAATTTGGATCTCTTGTAAATGTAGGAAACCCAAGGAGGACGATCTTATAGTAGGGGGAAATGTTTTCTATTACTCACAAGAGGAAAGACGGATCATTTGTGAGCTTGGAGGCTAGAGATATGAGCGTAAGCAAAACATCTAATTTCTTATGTGCTTGTTTTTAATTTGAATAGCTTTTTCTTATAAATTATTTAAGTAGATTATGAGGCATAGTTGATTATTAATTACGCTCTATTTTTTGGTTCCCAGAACAAATTAGATGTGGAATGTGAAAAGACCTCAAATGATGAGGAGGCATACTTGAATGTCTTTGGACCAGAGCACCCGGGACGGGTTCGGGGCATGGGATTTGGAGTTTGCCCTTCTCAAGTCTTGCAAACAACAAGTAACCTATCCGGGGATAGTACAAGCTCTTTCCCATCGAATGGAAGAGTAAAGGAGTTGGAAGATAAGGTGAAACATTTAGAAGCCCAATTAGAAGCAAGGAACGACAGGATGAAGTATGTTGAAGAAAGGATGAAGTTTTTTGAAGACCAAATGGCCTACGTGGTTAATAAATTTGGAGGACATACTGATTTCCCATTTCAACATAATAATCATGTATAATTTAAAGCTTCTTGCGTGTTTATATATGACATGTCACTTAATAGGTTCCATTTGCTATATTAACTTTCTACATTTTTAATGCATGTCAATAACTTATGTTTTATTTATTTTAATTTCAGGATGAAGGATCACCTGCACAAGCCAGACCCTCTTCCTCAGCTAGTCATCAACCTTAGTTACTTTATGTTTTACTTGACTATATGTATTAGAGTTTGTAGATTGTTTAACTTTTATTACATTAATGGCGTGTAACTGAGTTAAGACCTATTGACTTTATTATTAATATAATTGTTATTGACTATATATTGATCTTATAATTATATTTTTAGAAATTTAGTTTATTTTATTTATATATTGATAATCAAATCAATTTGTATATTAAAATTTATTTTTAAAATATAAATGTCTAAGACATTAATACATAAAATATAATATATGATTGTCACATTAATGGATATAAAAAAGTTAAAATTAAAGAAAAAATTGACTTTTAAAAATCAATGGATATAAAAAATAATCTATTATAATTCAAGAAAATTTAATTTTTTTAAAAAAGTTGAAACTTTTAGCGGCGGTTTAAGTGGCATTTAAATGCTTTTCCTGTTTGCGGCGGTTGCAACTGCAGAAAACACCATTCTGGCGGTTTTCCCCTTAGTGGCCGTTGTACCAGCGGTTAAAAAAACCGCCGCTAAATGCCTAGCGCGGTGCATTTAGCGGCGGTTCTAGAACCGCCGCAGATGTCATTTAGTGACCGTTTAAACCGCCCCTAATTGCCAAAATAACCGCCGCTAAAATCCCTTTTTTGTTGTAGTGTTACATTCTTCCTTGGGCTACAAATTAAGCAAACCAAAGAAGGGACATTCATTAGTCAATCCAAATACTGCAAGGAGTTGCTTAGGAAATTCAACATGGGCAAGGCAAATGAAATTGCCACTCCCATGAGCACATCTTGCTACTTGGACAAAGATGAGAAAGGTAAAGATGTTGAAATTACCAAATATCGAGGTATGATTGGATCTTTACTCTATCTTACTGCAAGTAGACCAGACATAATGTTTGTCGTTTGCATGTGTGCTAGATATCAAGCATGTCCAAAAGAATTATACCTCACTACTGTAAAACGAATAATGAAATACCTTGTTGGCACTCTAAATATAGGTCTTTGGTATCCTAAAAGTGTTGAATGTACTCTAATAGGATATTCTGATGCTGATTTTGCTGGATGTAAGCTTAATAGAAAAAGCACTAGTGGTACATGTCATTTGCTTGGTAGCTCTCTTGTTTCTTGGCATAGCAAGAAACAAGTAAGTGTTGCTTTATCAACAGCTGAGGCAGAATATGTTGCAGCTGGAAGTTGCTGTGCTCAAATCCTTTGGATGAGGCAACAACTTCTTGACTTTGGTGTTATATTAGACCATATGCCTCTTAAATGTGACAATACTAGCGCCATTAACATTTCAAAGAATCCTGTCATGCATTCAAGGACCAAGCATATAGAGATAAGACATCATTTCATTAGAGATCATGTGTTAAAGGGTGATTGCATGCTTGAACATGTTGAAACTTCTAAACAACTAGCTGATATCTTCACCAAACCTCTTGCAAAGGAACAATTTATATATATTAGAAGAGAATTAGGAATCCTAGATATTTCAAATTGTGTTTGAATATTGAATGATTTTGATAATTCCTTGTTTTCACCTAATCCTAATCCATTCTCCAAACCCTAATCCATCTCCCCTAACCCTATAAATACCGCTTCCCACACCACTTCCATCTCACACCATCACATTACCTATTCTTCAATATCTCAAACCTCTTAAAGCTCTTCCACTCTTTCTTCTTCATCTTCAATCATGTCTTCCTCTAGAACTGTGAAGAGAGCTAGGTCCTCTGTGGCCCAAACCAACAACCCCCTTGACTTCTCAAGGTTCTTCTCCACACCAAGAGACCTTCAAAATTTCATCAAGAACTTCTCTGAAAAGGACATAATCTCCCCTCATTTCATTAATGCTGAAGTATTTGACCACCCTAGCTTTACCTTCACCCAATCCCTTCATCACTATAATCTTTTTCCTTTCCTTACTCTTAAGGAAGAATTTTACTACCCCGAACTCATGAGAGTTTTCTTCTGCAACTTAAGGATCATTGATGGGTTGCTTAAGGCAAGAGTCAAAAATGTGACTCTTAGGATTACAAATGAGCAACTGGCTGAGATAACCCAACTTCTGATCTCTGATGCTGATTTTATTGGTGGTAATCTGGAAGATGAGTGGGAATTCAATGCCATTATTACCCGTCAATCTCTTTGGAAGGCTGACCGCCCCCGAAGCAATCACAAACTGGTAGGCCATCTCACTCTTAACAATCGTCTTCTCCACTTCTTTTTGGTTAAGCTTCTTGTTCCTCGTGGTGGCAACTATACCTTGGTTGAGGAAGATGATGTCCTTCTAATGTGGGCTATGCACAATGAGAAGGAGATCAACTGGATTCAACTCCTTAAACTGCACATGCTCAAAGCCAAGGACCAACAAAAACTTCCCTATGCTATCCTCCTTACCAAAATCTTCAAAGCATTTGGTGTTGATCTTGCCGAGGAATTTTCTGAGAAGGTACCCCCAAAATCATGCATTGGCACCTATCATCTCACAAAGATGGGAATAATTTTTATCAATGGGGCTTGGATATCCAAGATGGAAGGTATTCATGCTAACATCCCTTTTGAGGCTCCAGCAAATGATCATGTTCCTCCTCCTCTTGCCACACAAGCACCTCAAAGCTAACCCTCTACTCCCACTGATCCCTTCACTTCACTTTATGCACATCTAGATCGGTGTTTTGATAGACTTGAGAACACTCTTCAAGAGTTTCAAATGACCGAGCAACAACACTATGAACTCATGCAACAACGTTATGAAGAGCTGTCTCACCAAATTTCTGAATTTCACTTCTTTAATCTAGATAATTAGATCCTAGTTTATCATGTTTTGTTAGGATATCTTTGATTATGTTTTTCCTTTCTGCAAATTTCCTTCATGTACCTTTCCTTTAAATGAATGTAATTTCCTTTCAATTATGTCTCTATTGTCTCATTTATTTTTGATGATTACAAAGGGGGAGAATAATTGAAGTTCATCTAAAGTAATTGAATCTGTTAAAATCTGAATTTGCTAAAAACAACAAGTGGTTAAAACAACAAATGATTATCTTCATTTTTTTAATGGCATAAACTCCTTTAGACAGGGGGAGCTAATTTTTGAGATAACTCTAAAGACAATGATTAAGAGATAACCTTAGAGATACATTTAGAGATAATCATTGGTGATAATTTTATTTGAACTAACACCCTCATGAGATAAACATTGTTTGTCATCATCAAAAAGGGGGAGAATGTGTTTTGAATATTCATTTCAGGTTGAATAATCTTGATAATGAAAAAAGAAATTAAAGACTCAAAGCAAAAGGCTTAAACTACCATGAAAATAGAGAAAACAGCATCAGACCTGCAAAAACATACAAGCTAATCGGTTACAAGACCAGAGGTAATCGACTACGAAGCTTCTGTCTGTTATATAATCGATTACAAGATCTCTCCTAATCGATTAGAGAGCTTCTGTTTGTCACCTAATCGATTGTACCAAGGAAGCCAATCGATTACTAAGCTGAGAAAATGAATTAAAAGCATCAGATGCATCTGCTAATCGACTACAAGGCTGCCACAATCAATTACTAGTGTTCTGTAACGTCACTAATCGATTACAACTTAAGAACTAATCGATTACAGAGTTTCTGTTTGATACCCAATCGATTACACATAAGCTACAATCGATTACCATGCTGCGTAACCAAATTAAATGCACAGGTGCCACACATAATCGACTACAAGGTAAAGAACAATCAATTAGCAAGGTTCTGTCTCTTAGCTAATCGATTACATAGGAAAGGCTAATCGATTACGAGTCCAATTACACTGAGGAATTCAAAGTGTAATCGATTACAGCTCGAGGCCTAATCGATTACACTAGTGCCAGAATTTGGGGAAAAGTGTTTTTAGGTGGGAAACCAGCTTACTTCTCCATTGTTACTCCAATGTCCATGCTGTGCAACGGCTCTGAAGACTTTAGGGCACCTCTCCAAGGTCTATAAATGCAAGACTCCTTCAAGCTACTCAATGCAATCAAATCCATCAAAGGGAAATCAAATCTTGAGTCTTATGAGTTCTAATTCTTTGTTTAGTTTCATTTTCTGAAACTTAGAGCTTATATTTGTAAATCCTCTCTTGTGAGAGTTAGAAATTGTGTGAGCCTTCATTTGTTCATCTACTCTATTGAGAGAGTTTATTGATTGTAAAACCAAACATCAAAACACCAAGTTTATTCACTCTAGGTTGAGTGGTCACAAAGGTTGGGGTTCAACCTTTAGGTATTGAGAGTTTGAGAGATTGGGTAGGTTGCCCTTGTGCTAGTGAGGATTGAGTTCTTAAGTGTGGGATACTAGGAAGCTGCAATTGCTCATAGCTTGTATCTCTAAACTTCAATAGTGGAAATCCTTCAAGTGGGTTGCTTGAAGGCGAGACATACATCGGGGTGGTGGAACTCAATAAATTGGTTTGCAAGCTTTTCTTCCCTACTCTCTTGCATTTACTTATTGTACTTAATTGGTATATTGATTTAATTGTGATATTATTGTTTGAACTTGAGTAACTAGGCTAAGTTAAAGTGTTGCACACCAAGTGTTTGATAAATTACCTTAGCAACATTTGCACACTTTCTCATATTGATTCTTGCTCTGCACTTGCTATTTCTTACATACAAATATACTTAGTGAAAAAAGAATCAATTTCAAAGGCATTCCAACTAAAAGTTTTAAAACTCAATTCACCCCCCTCTTGAGTATTGAGGCCACTTGAACAACAAATTCCTAGGCACATAAACCTAAAATCATTATCAACTTTCATAATGCATATTAAATCATAATTGAAACATAATCTAACCTGTAACATCCTAGGTATTTTAATAATTAGAAAAATAAATAAACAGGTATTTAGACTTCAAATAATACTAATTAAGGAGTATGAAGATAATAATTGAATTTAAAGTAAATTTAATTAAGCAATAGTAGATTTGGCCTGACGCGTAGCGTGGTGTGGGCGTGTAGCGTCAGGTGCAATTAGTGACCTGACGCGTAGCGCCATTGTGACACATAGCGTCAGTATTACGACCTGTTTTAAAATGCTAAAGCAACAGAATAGAGGACGCATGCAAGAAACATCTTCTTCTTCTTCTTCCTCTTGTTGTCCCAAACCCTATGAGCTTAATCTAAGTCAATTGTGGGTAGATTCTTCAGAATAATTACATACTTGGCTTCGGAAAAGTGAGGTAAGCTCTTGGGAACTCTCAATTTCATAGTTTCTTTCTCCTCATTCTCACTTTCTCTCTTTACCCAGATCTAGCATGCATAATGAGGGTTTGATTCTTGAATTAAATAGGTGTTGGAACTTGAATGAGGGGCTTTGAGGCAATGGGTATTTGAAATATGCAATTTCCTTCACTTTCTCTTCTTGACTGAACCCTCATGGTGACTTATGTTGGATGATTTTTTGTTTCGATCCTACCTTGGGGATTAAATTGAGTTCTTGAAGTGTTAGGGATGATGAGGAACTAATCGGTTTGCATTTTGGTAATTTTAGGCGCCGAAACAAGTGTCGGGAGATAGATTAGCAAAATAGGTGCTAGATTCGAAAGCCCTGAAATGAATCAATCAAGTGTGAGATGCAACCGACACCAAGAGTGTAACATCCCTGTTTTTAGAAACAGTTTTACCCTTGTAATTTTTGAATTATGGAAGGTTTGTAAGTAAGAATAAGTCAATATATACCCTGTTGATGGTCTGTGGTATCTCAGAAATGTCATTTTTGTGCATAATAATGGAATTTATATAGACCATTAATGAAATTATGCAAATTCCGAGTGAAAAGGGCTCTGTTCCGAGTAACAGAGAGGAATTCCGAGTGACTAATTATAATTTCCGAGTGAAGGATGGAATTCCGAGTCAGTGTCATGTTTTCCGAGTAAAACATGACTGAGAGGGCTACCACCGAGTGGAGTCCTGACCTGAGAAGCAATTCTGAGTGAAGTGTGTTCAAGAGAACCACTTCTGGGTGAAATTCCGAGTCAAAACACCCTAGAATGACTTGTTTCCGAGTCATACCTTGCCAAATGCTTCTTTTTCCGAAGGGAACTTCTTTGATTGCAGTATTCCGAGTGAAAGAGTACATATATACTTATGTTTATGTTGATTTGATGCTTCCTACCGACTGGAATGTGTTGTTGAATTATTTGGGAAGGATTCCGAATGGTTTCGTATGTGTATGATTAGGAAACCGAGTGGAAAATGGTAGAAACCGAGTGAGTCTATGGGTATGACTCCTCTCCCGAGTGAGATATACTCTACTGGACTAGTTCCGAGTGGAGATTGGTTAATTGTGGATGAGAACCTTACTGAGTGTCTTAAGTATATAAGCCAATTCTGAGTGAGACTTGCTGAGATGACTCGGATTGGTTTGAAATTATAGAGTGAGACTAACTACGAGCAGACACGGTTTTAGGATGAATTAACCGAGTGAGAACCATCAGAAACAACTCGGATTTGGGATATAATACCGAGTGAAAGGCCAAGTAAGATAGGAGTCAGCACTGATTGATTTTACCGAGTGAGAAAGCAAGTGTTGAGTCAGTTTTAGAAGAATTCCGAGCTAGGTGTTCATTAAAACCGACCTCTTCGTAGCCACACAATAGCCTTTCCTTCCACACCACAATACCGACCTCTTTCACAGACGGTGTCCATCAAATCCCTCACATACCGTCCTCTACTTCTTTACTCCACACCGTCCCTCACCTAAAAACCGACCTCACTCCATAATCGACCTCTTCAAATCCTCCAACACCGAACACCTTTTAACTCCACTCAGATCATTTTATATATTTTAATATGTCACTAATCCCATTAATGCAAAGCTGATAGTGAAATGAGTTAAAAGTTTCCATTATCTCCACTAACAGTCCACCAACAGCCCACTTACAAAAAGTTGTCCCCCACTTGTCTCCTTTCTCATTATTAAATCAACAGCAGAACTTATTGCAAGTCTGAAACTTTCAGACCCAAGAGAACTTAGCAAAAAACGCTCTCTATTTCTTCTTCTTCGCACAAAGTTCTTTCTCTCTTTTCTTTTCCCTCTCACTCAGATCTGAAGCAGGACAGTGAAGGGAACATTTTCTCCTCATCCAAGAACTCCATTAAGGTAAGGGGGTATATTCTTGGGTGCTCTGTGGGAAAACCGAGTGAAGGAAAGGGCTAAGGAACCTTGTTCCTTACCTTTCCAGGACAGGTTCAGGAATTGCTGAATAACATGCTTTAATTTTATGTATGTTTATATACATTTTTATTACTATAAACATGTTTAATTGGCTGTATAATCCATGATTCAATGAATACGTTTGATTATCTGTATTGATTATGATAAATTTTGATGATTGAGTGAATATGTTTGATGCTGAACTATGAAAATATTAAGTATCATGTGTGTTTATGTGTATTCCAGTAAAGAATTGTAAACAGGAGATGAAATAAATGATAACAAGCTCGATTTTATTTCACTCCAGTTGGTTTTACATCAATCCGATCAGTTTTACACTAATCCGACCGGTTTTGCGTTAATCCGACCAGTTTTATATAAATCCAATCAGTTTTATATAATCCAATCAGTTTTATATAAATACAATCGGTTTTTACATGATTTCATTCGGTAAACCATTATATATTTCTGACAGAACCCTCTCTTACTTGAAAAACTTCTTCTCAATCATTTTTACTCGGAATTATAGTTATTCCAATCAGAAAACATAATTATTTTCACTCAGAACTCTTTTCAGAAATTTCACTCGGAAAACAACCTTATTTCAATCAGAAAACTTTTCCCAGTCTGTTTTCACTCGGACAACATCTTCCCAGTTTAATTTTACTCGGAAAACTCTTCCTCAAACATGTTTCACTCGGAATTTATCTTATTTTCACTCAGAAAGCTCCTTTCAGACTAATTCCACTCGGAATCCTAATTTATTTCACTCAGAGACTTATTTTCACTCGGACTCACAAACATTTTTACTCAGAAAACTCCTTTCAGACTGATGTCACTCGAAATCATATTTTATCTCACTCAGAAATTCATTTTCATTCAGAATTTAAGGTATTTCACTTAGAAAAATCCTTTCCAGTATCTATTTCACCCGAAATTAAACCATTTTACTATGGAAATCATTTTTTCTCAGATTCAAACTCATTTTTACTCGGAATCAGACCTGTTTCAGTCGGAAAACAGTTTTCCAGTATAATTTCACTCGGATTTTTAACCAGTTCACTTAGAAAACCTCTCTCAGTATGATTCCACTCGGAATCATGCTTATTCCACTCGGAATTACCCTTGTCCTACTCGGAAAAACCTTGTTTTTCATACTTTTCACTTGAATTTTTATTTAGAAACTCTTTCTTAATTCTTTCTAAATTATTAGGACGTTACACTTATTATTATCGTTCTTATTTCTATCATTATTACTATTGTTACTAATATTATGAATCTTATTATTATTATTGTTATTCTTACTATTATTAATTAGTATTATTATTATTACTTTAGATATAAGTAATCAAATAAGGAATATATTATTTTACTCTTTACAAAGTATAATTTCAACCCGTAAATAGTTGATATACTTTCTCAAATACAACAATAAAATGACTTACCACGTCTAAATAATTGATGAGATTCAAGAGCTTATGAATATGCATGATGAGACTGGAAACACATAAATACCCAAAGAATCAAAAGACAAAAAGAATGCATTCTGCATCATGAAAATATTTTTCTAAAGAAGAAAATCTAGAGCATACACTTGGTACAGTGGAGGACATTCACGTTCGATCCCCAAGAGGATCTTGGGAGTACAACTGGAACGGAAACCCAATGGCATCAGAGTCGCGCCTGATAGCCGGGTGAGACGATGCAATTCTAGTGTACTTTGACTAAATGACGGAGTGTAACTATGATCGTAGGGATCCAAGTTCCAAGAATATATAAATCAATGATGAGAACCAATGAGTTCATTTGTACCTTATGGGAACTTGGGCGGACCCTGATCGCTCTAGAATGGAATGGAGATATTCCAAAGAATGAGATGAAGAAATGATTTATTGGGCCCACATGCATCATGAGACTTAATGAAAGATAAATCATAATAAATTCAACTCATGCATTCCATGACATCATGCTTGATTGTTGTAATTGTGAATATGCTAATTGTATGATTTATGTGATATTGTATGTTAACTGGATTATGTCCGCACCGGATTAACCATCAGGATCTTGGGTTATACTCACCCTTACTATTGACCATTTTTCAGAGGAATTAAAAAATCAAGAACCCGAGTGTGAAGAACAGCAATATGCTGAACCCACTGAGAACGATCATTAAAGATAGAATTTATATAGTTGAATATTTATTAATGACAAAGACACCGGATGACTGTATAATATTTAAGGGTGCCTGCGTGCCCCATTCTGTTATGAGTACAATTATTTGTAAGTTTGTGAATGACTATGTGATATATTCACTATTTGCTTCCACTGATCTGCCATCTCTTTATTTTAAAAAAAAATATTCACTTTTTATGAAAACTGTTAACACTCTTAGTTAAATAGGATGATCCTATAGAAGGGTTGTCTTATCTAACCGAGGGTGTTACATTGGTGGTATCAGAGCATAGTCGATTCATTAAACTTGGGAAGTGAACCATTAGGTTTCCACGTACTCTGATAGAAAGATTGAACAGTCCATAACACTCCTAAGACTAAAATTCCTATGTGGAATACTCCACATAACATACATCTTGAATATTTTTGTTGATATTCTTTCAGCAAAATTCCAATGGCATGCCGAAATAACGATCATGTGATGAAGGATCTTTTTACCAGAATTGTAGAGGTAATAGAACGCCAAGAGTTACCTCATTCTTTTACTAGGCAAGGCCAAGGATTAGCTGACTTCCAGAGGAATAATCCTACTCAATTCAAAGGAGGCTTTGATCCAGAAGGAGCACAATTATGGATTGAACATCTTGAAAAGATTTTTGCTGCTATGCGATGCCCTGATGAGGATAGAATAACTTTTGTTGTCTTCATGATGGTTGGAGAAGCAGAGCATTGGTGGACTCATGCTAGAATTAGATTAGCAATTAAAGGACATGTCATTACTTGGGGAAGATTCAAGACAGAGTTTCTCGCTAAATATTTCCCTGAAGATATAAGGAGGCAGAAAGAGCAGGAGTTCTTTAATCTGAAACAAGGCAATATGACTGTTGGGGAGTACGCTGCTAAGTTTGATGAGTTGGCAAAATGTTGTCCCTACTATACCCACATGGGAGAAGCGTCAAGATGTGCAAAGTTTGAAGCAGGACTACGGCAAGAAATTCGCCAAGTTATATGTTGTCAACAAATTACACAATTCACTACTTTGGTTGACAGATGCCGTATTTTTAAGAATACCTCTAATCTTCGATGACCTGGAACGTCTAATCATGGACCAGAACGACGTATGCCAGACAGACAACAGAGGAGAGATTTTCGAGTAGATTGACCCTACTCTCGACCACCTTATTCAGCCAACCGAAATTCTTCAAGGGATCAGGGGAACCAAAGAGGTAAAGTCTACACAATTTGTGGACGGATTGGACATCGTGATGCTGACTGTTGGTACAGAAATAATAACAACCAACAACAAGTGACTCAAAGGCAGGCAGTACGACCAACAGGTCAAGGAAGTGGAGGATCTGCTACAAACACCTCTACAAACAATGCCCCAAAGATGCAGAATGTTCACTGCGGCAACAACTTCAATCAGAACAATAATCCTAGAAGGCCTAGGAATGGCTCGACAGGAAGACAGGGAGGAAATGCCAGAGTTTTTACTATGAATGGTATGGAAATATCACAAGGGAATGACCTTGTGCAAGGTACATGTTTTATAGGAAGCACTCTATTGAATGTATTATATGATTCTGGAGCCACTCACTCTTTCATATCTGAGAATTGTGTAAAACATTTAAAGCTTCCTACAACCTCTTTGCCCAATCAGATGATTGTCACAACTGCTGCCAATAAGCTCATTTACCCCTCCTACATGTGTTTGAAATGCCCACTCAACATCGAAGGGAAAGATTATCAAGTAGATCTGATATGTTTGCCTTTGATTGATCTAGATATTGTTCTAGGAATGAATTGGCTTGCTGCCAACCATATTCTTATTGACTGTCATAATAGATCTATCTCTCTCAGGTCTGCTACATCACACTGTGATCAAGACATTGATTCTTGCCCTGTTAACTCAGAAAAGGTAATTCCAACAAAGGAAGTCCAACTATACATGATCCTTACTGAAACTGAAAGTAAGGCCACTCCTCAAATTGATCAAATTCCTGTTGTTCAAGAATTCCCAGAAGTTTTTCCTGATGATATACGTGAGCTACCTCCAGAACGAGAAATTGAGTTCAGTATTGACATTATACCAGGCGCGGGACCAATCTCTACTGCTCCTTACCGAATGTCACCTAAGGAACTCAGTGAACTTAAAGAGCAAATAGAAGAACTTTTAGAGAAAGGAATGATTAGACCCAGTGTCTCACCTTGGGGAGCACCAGTTTTCCTAGTCAAAAAGAAGGATGACAGTATGCGGTTATGTGTTGATTATCGTCAGTTGAATAAAGCTACGATCAAGAACCGATACCCTCTTCCAAGGATTGATGATTTGATGGACCAATTACGAGGAGCCACTATCTTCTCGAAGATTGATCTACGGTCAGGCTATCATCAAATCAGGGTGAAGAAAGATGATGTACCCAAGACAACATTCAGGACACGATATGGGCACTATGAGTATCTTGTTATGCCCTTTGGAGTTACCAATGCACCTACAGTCTTTATGGGATACATGAATCGAATCTTCCATGAGTACTTGGATAAATTCGTAGTGGTATTCATTGACGACATTCTCGTCTATTCCAGGAGCCATGAGGAACACGAGGAGCATCTCCGAATTGTTCTAAATACTTTGCGTGCGAGACAATTGTACGCCAAGTTTTCAAAATGTGAATTCTGGTTGACAGAAGTGAAATTTTTGGGACATGTCATCTCTAAAGAGGGAATTGTTGTGGATCCTACAAAGTTAGAAGCCGTACTAAATTGGGAACAACCCAAGAATGTGACAGAAATTCGCAGTTTCCTTGGACTTGCAGGATACTATCGTCGATTCATCGAGAATTTCTCTCGAATTGCAGCACCTTTAACTAGGCTGACTCGTAAAGATCAACCATTTGTATGGACCGATAAATGTGAAAGTAGTTTTACGGAGTTACGCCAACGACTCACTAGTGCACCTGTCTTGATTTTGCCAGATCCTGCGAAGCCCTATGAAGTGTATTGTGATGCGTCAAGACAAGGACTAGGATGTGTCCTAATGCAAGAAAGAAAGGTTGTTGCTTATGCTTCACGACAGCTAAGACAACATGAAGTCAATTATCCTACACATGACTTGGAATTAGCTGCAGTTGTGTTTGCCTTGAAAATCTGGAGACACTACTTGTATGGTACATGCTTTGAAGTCTTCAGTGATCATAAAAGCTTGAAGTATCTATTCGACCAAAAAGAGTTGAATATGGGACAACGTAGGTGGATGGAATTCATCAAAGATTATGATTTCAAACTCCGATATCACCCTGGAAAGGCAAATGTTGTGGCTGATGCACTCAGCAGAAAGGCTTTACGCCTATCATATATGATGACAAAGGAGTTAGAATTGATTGAACAGTTTTGCGATTTGAACCTGGCAGTAACACCAAAAAGGGGAAGTCTTATGGTTGGAATGCTAAGAGTTTCAAATGATTTTCTGGAACAAGTCAAAGAAGCTCAAGTCAATGATCAGGAATTACAAGATCTAGCAGAAAAGACAAAAGAAGGAGTCTCCGAATTTAGCAAGGATGAATATGGGGTGATCAGGTATCAACAGAGGCTCTGTATTCCAGTTAACACAGATCTTAAAAGATCCATCCTTGATGAAGCCCACAAAAGTAAATATAGTATCCACCCAGGATCGACCAAGATGTATCAGGACTTGAAGAAATTATTCTGGTGGCAAGGAATGAAAAAGGATATCGCTGAGTATGTGACAGCTTGTCTGATGTGTCAGAAGGTAAAGGCGGAACAACAACGACCAAGTGGGACCCTTCGACCTCTGGAGATTCCAGAATGGAAATGGGATGAGATTGCTATGGACTTCGTGATGGGACTTCCCAGAACATCAGCTGGATATGATGCTATTTGGGTAATCGTGGATCGATTAACAAAGACCGCTCACTTCATTCCTATCAATATGAAGTACTCTCTAGAGAAACTCACCCAGATCTATATCAAGGAAATCGTACGATTACATGGAACACCCACTTCAATTGTGTCTGACCGAGATCCTCGTTTCACATCACAATTTTGGAAGAGCCTGCAACAAGCTCTAGGAACTCGTCTAAAGTTAAGTTCCGTATATCACCCACAGACAGACAGACAATCAGAAAGGACAATCAAAACTCTTGAAGATCTGTTACGTCTTTGTGTCTTAGAACATGGGGGAAGTTGGCAAGAATACCTTCCACTTGTTGAGTTCACTTACAACAATAGCTACCATGCTAGCATCGGAATGGCCCCCTATGAAGCTTTGTATGGAAGGAAATGTCGTACACCTTTATGTTGGTATGAGACTGGTGAAAAGATGATAATTGGACCAGAGATTGTTCAGAAGACTACAGAACAAGTCCAAAGGATTCAAATGGCAATGAAGACTTCGCAAGATAGACAAAAGAGTTACTACGACAAACGTCGGAAGCCATTGGAGTTTGAGGAAGGAGATCATGTTTTTCTCAAAGTTACCCCTACCACTGGAGTAGGAAGAGCCTTGAAGGCCAAGAAGTTAAGCCCCAGATACGTAGGACCCTATCAGATTTTGCAAAAGATAGGAACTCATGCGTACCGTATTGCTCTGCCACCCGAGCTAACAAATCTTCACAATGTCTTTCATGTTTCCCAACTCCGCAAATATGTACCAAGCCCTGATCATGTTCTGAGTCCTGATCAATTTGTTCTGAAGGAAAACCTTACCTTTGAAGCATCACCGGTTAAGATTGTTGATCGACGTCTCAAACAGCTAAGAGGCAAGGAAATCTCTTTGGTCAAGGTAGTTTGGAGTCAGACAGATGATGGGGATGCTACTTGGGAAATTGAGGAGAAAATGAGAGAATTGTACCCTTAATTGTTTTAACTTTGAATTTCGGGACGAAATTCCTAAAAGGGGAGGAGAATGTAACATCCCTGTTTTTAGAAACAGTTTTACCCTTGTAATTTTTGAATTATGGAAGGTTTGTAAGTAAGAATAAGTCAATATATACCCTGTTGATGGTCTGTGGTATCTCAGAAATGTCATTTTTGTGCATAATAATGGAATTTATATAGACCATTAATGAAATTATGCAAATTCCGAGTAAAAAGGGCTCTGTTCCGAGTAACAGAGAGGAATTCCGAGTGAATAATTATAAATTCCGAGTGAAGGATGGAATTCCGAGTCAGTGTCATGTTTTCCGAGTAAAACATGACTGAGAGGGCTACCACCGAGTGGAGTCCTGACCCAAGAAGCAATTCTGAGTGAAGTGTGTTCAAGAGAACCACTTCTGGGTGAAATTCCGAGTCAAAACACCCTAGAATGACTCATTTCCGAGTCATACCTTGCCAAATGCTTCTTTTTCCGAAGGGAACTTCTCTGATTGCAGTATTCTGAGTGAAAGAGTACATATATACTTATGTTTATGTTGATTTGATGCTTTCTACCGACTGGAATGTGTTGTTGAATTATTTGGGAAGGATTCCGAATGGTTTCGTATGTGTATGATTAGGAAACCGAGTGGAAAATGGTAGAAACCGAGTGAGTCTATGGGTATGACTCCTCTCCCGAGTGAGATATACTCTACTGGACTAGTTCCGAGTGGAGATTGGTTAATTGTGGATGAGAACCTTACTGAGTGTCTTAAGTATATAAGCCAATTCCGAGTGAGACTTGCTGAGATGACTCGGATTGGTTTGAAATTGTAGAGTGAGACTAACTACGAGCAGACACGGTTTTAGGATGAATTAACTGAGTGAGAACCATCAGAAACAACTCGGATTTGGGATATAATATCGAGTGAAAGGCCAAGTAAGATAGGAGTCAGCACTGATTGATTTTACCGAGTGAGAAAGCAAGTGTTGAGTCGGTTTTAGAAGAATTCCGAGCTAGGTGTTCATTAAAACCGACCTCTTCGTAGCCACACAACAGCCTTTTCCTTCCACACCACAATACCGACCTCTTTCACAGACGGTGTCCATCAAATCCCTCACATACCGTCCTCTACTTCTTTACTCCACACCGTCCCTCACCTAAAAACCGACCTCACTCCATAACCGACCTCTTCAAATCCTCCAACACCGAACACCTTTTAACTCCACTCAGATCATTTTATATATTTTAATATGTCACTAATCCCATTAATGCAAAGCTGATAGTGAAATGAGTTAAAAGTTTCCATTATCTCCACTAACAGTCCACCAACAGCCCACTTACAAAAAGTTGTCCCCCACTTGTCTCCTTTCTCATTATTAAATCAACAGCAGAACTCATTGCAAGTCTGAAACTTTCAGACCCAAGAGAACTTAGCAAAAAACACTCTCTATTTCTTCTTCTTCGCACAAAGTTCTTTCTCTCTTTTCTTTTCCCTCTCACTCAGATCTGAAGCAGGACAGTGAAGGGAACATTTTCTCCTCATCCAAGAACTCCATTAAGGTAAGGGGGTATATTCTTGGGTGCTCTGTGGGAAAACCGAGTGAAGGAAAGGGCTAAGGAACCTTGTTCCTTACCTTTCCAGGACAGGTTCAGGAATTGCTGAATAACATGCTTTAATTTTATGTATGTTTATATACATTTTTATTACTATAAACATGTTTAATTGGCTGTATAATCCATGATTCAATAAATACGTTCGATTATCTGTATTGATTATGATAAATTTTGATGATTGAGTGAATATGTTTGATGCTGAACTATGAAAATATTAAGTATCATGTGTGTTTATGTGTATTCCAGTAAAGAATTGTAAACAGGAGATGAAATAAATGATAACAAGCTCGGTTTTATTTCACTCCAGTTGGTTTTACATCAATCCGATCAGTTTTACACTAATCCGACCGGTTTTGCGTTAATCCGACCAGTTTTATATAAATCCAATCAGTTTTATATAATCCAATCAGTTTTATATAAATACAATCGGTTTTTACATGATTTCATTCGGTAAACCATTATATATTTCTGACAGAACCCTCTCTTACTTGAAAAACTTCTTCTCAATCATTTTTACTCGGAATTATAGTTATTCCAATCAGAAAACATAATTATTTTCACTCAGAACTCTTTTCAGAAATTTCACTCGGAAAACAACCTTATTTCAATCAGAAAACTTTTCCCAGTCTGTTTTCACTCGGACAACATCTTCCCAGTTTAATTTTACTCGGAAAACTCTTCCTCAAACATGTTTCACTCGGAATTTATCTTATTTTCACTCAGAAAGCTCCTTTCACACTAATTCCACTCGGAATCCTAATTTATTTCACTCAGAGACTTATTTTCACTCAGACTCACAAACATTTTTACTCAGAAAACTCCTTTCAGACTGATGTCACTCGGAATCATATTTTATCTCACTCAGAAATTCATTTTCATTCAGAATTTAAGGTATTTCACTTAGAAAAATCCTTTCCAGTATCTATTTCACCCGAAATTAAACCATTTTACTATGAAAATCATTTTTACTCAGATTCAAACTCATTTTTACTCGGAATCAGACCTGTTTCAGTCGGAAAACAGTTTTCCAGTACAATTTCACTCGGATTTTTAACCAGTTCACTTAGAAAACCTCTCTCAGTATGATTCCACTCGGAATCATGCTTATTCCACTCGGAATTACCCTTGTCCTACTCGGAAAAACCTTGTTTTTCATACTTTTCACTTGAATTTTTATTTAGAAACTCTTTCTTAATTCTTTCTAAATTATTAGGACGTTACACTTATTATTATCGTTCTTATTTCTATTATTATTACTATTGTTACTAATATTATGAATCTTATTATTATTATTGTTATTCTTACTATTATTAATTAGTATTATTATTATTACTTTAGATATAAGTAATCAAATAAGGAATATATTATTTTACTCTTTACAAAGTATAATTTCAACCCGTAAATAGTTGATATACTTTCTCAAATACAACAATAAAATGACTTACCACGTCTAAATAATTGATGAGATTCAAGAGCTTATGAATATGCATGATGAGACTGGAAACACATAAATACCCAAAGAATCAAAAGACAAAAAGAATGCATTCCGCATCATGAAAATATTTTTCTAAAGAAGAAAATCTAGAGCATACACTTGGTACAGTGGAGGACATTCACGTTCGATCCCCAAGAGGATCTTGGGAGTACAACTGGAACGGAAACCCAATGGCATCAGAGTCACGCCTGATAGCCGGGTGAGACGATGCAATTCTAGTGTACTTTGACTAAATGACGGAGTGTAACTATGATCGTAGGGATCCAAGTTCCAAGAATATATAAATCAATGATGAGAACCAATGAGTTCATTTGTACCTTATGGGAACTTGGGCGGACCCTGATCGCTCTAGAATGGAATGGAGATATTCCAAAGAATGAGATGAAGAAATGATTTATTGGGCCCACATGCATCATGAGACTTAATGAAAGATAAATTATAATAAATTCAACTCATGCATTCCATGACATCATGCTTGATTGTTGTAATTGTGAATATGCTAATTGTATGATTTATGTGATATTGTATGTTAACTGGATTATGTCCGCACCGGATTAACCATCAGGGTCTTGGGTTATACTCACCCTTATTGTTGACCATTTTTCAGAGGAATTAGAAAATCAAGAACCCGAGTGTGAAAAACAGCAATATGCTGAACCCACTGAGAACGATCATTAAAGATAGAATTTATATAGTTGAATATTTATTAATGACAAAGACACCGGATGACTGTATAATATTTAAGGGTGCCTGCGTGCCCCATTCTGTTATGAGTACAATTATTTGTAAGTTTGTGAATGACTATGTGATATATTCACTATTTGCTTCCACTGATCTGCCATCTCTTTATTTTAAAAAAAAATATTCATTTTTTATGAAAACTGTTAACACTCTTAGTTAAATAGGATGATCCTATAGAAGGGTTGTCTTATCTAACTGAGGGTGTTACAAAGAGCAACTGAGAAAAGCTTGAAATTGAGGTAAGGGGGTGTGTTGGGTGAAGGTTAATGTAGAAACTTACTTGCGTCGTTGGCAACTAGGGAAAGGGTATATTATAGCCACTATTAGATGCTTTAATTGAGTTTATAAATTTACTTACATAAAAGATTAGAGAATGAGAAAGTAAGGATGAATTATAAACCTGGGAAATAAGGAATAAATAATGGGTGAGCATGTTGTAGAATATGTTGATATGTAATGATTAAAGGAGTATAAAATATGAATAGCTTATATGGAATAAGTAAGTTTGTGAAATAAAGTGATATGATGTAAAATAGATATATGATAATTTATAAAATAAAAGTGAACCTAAGTGGATGGTGCATGATATACATGTATATATGTATATAAATACACGAGGTAGGTGAGGGAGAACCAAATAATGGGAAATATGACAATTTGTAATTGATAATGCATAAAAGATACTAATGAGGTAATAAGATTATGTAAGTGAAAGAGAGAATACAAATTATAATGAATAATCCTGATAGGAAGATAATATGGATAAAGTTAGAATGATGGGGTTTTAAGTTAATAAGTTAAAATAAGGTAAATGAGATGATACTAATAACGGTGAGGGCACACATGCTCATATGTATATAGATAACATGAATATTGTTCTAGTTAGTGATGATTCTTAGTAGAATGTGTCGGTGAATTAAAGATAATGATGGTTCATATGATGATTAATGATGAATTGATGATATATACATATATATATATATATATAATGATCTAATATAATTGGAATTGTGTAAATATTATTGGTAATGAACAATATGATTAGTTATGGAAAATTAATGATTGTAATGGTATAATGTTAGTGATGATGTTGATATGTACATGTATGACGTGATGATATAAATGGAGATTATGTTTCATGAAATTGTATAATACATGGCGTATTGTGATGTTGTGTGTAACACACATATTTTTATTTTAATTTATTACAAAAAATTTTATAGTAAAATCCTTATGGAATTTGACCATAGACCTTTAGAAGTTTTTGATCAGTATATTTTTCAGAATTTATTTTAAAAAAATTAAAAAAATAATTATTAAAAAAACAAAAAATTACTATTTGCACCACTTAAATTACTATTTACACCACCCCTAAATTACTATTTGCACCTCCTAAATTACTATTTGCACCCCTTCATAATTCATCATATTCCTTCACGTGAAAATCACTGTGCGTTTCTGAAATTTTCAAATTTTGTATAGTAACCTATATGAAAATTTCAAGTTTTGCACAGTACTTTTATAATAAAATATTTAAACGTACAGTAAGTTTTTTCCTATAAATAGAAGGGCGAGGAACCAAAGAATCCATCAAAAATTGAAAAGTTAGTAGTGTTGGGAGGAGAGTGCTAAGTGAAGAGAGGAAGATATTTTCCAAAGGAAAGAGGTTCTGTCAAAATAATAAGGTAAGAATACCTTTCTTTTATATTTTTTAGGGTTATTTTCATATCGTTTTTAGAAATCTATTATTATACTGGAAATAATATTATTTTAAGTTACTATTCTGAATAGTAAAATACTATTTCAATAGTAAATTACTATTTAAATAGTAAATTATTATTTACTGTTACTATTTACCATTACTATTCATATTTTACTATTTACTGTTACTATTCATAATTTACTATTTACCGTTACTATTCATGATTTACTATTTACTATCACTATTCATGATTCACTATTCACTATTTACTATTCAAAATTTACCATTTCTGTTTTAAGTATATATCTTAATTTTCATCTTATAATTATATTAAAATGAAATTGGTGTGTTTTAGAACTTGGAGACGAGACGCGTACGGATCTTCAATAACGAATCAGGATACAAGAGGTAAGGGGGAGTGAGATAAGAATATAATATGAAAAGACATAAGAATAATAGGAGGAGTCCCCTACTCCTTTTAAATTTAATAATATTATTATTTTAAAATATTAACTTCTTAACTTAAAATTTATAATAAATTTTAAATTAAATATTTGATGTAACTAACTCTGACATACCTATGCAAGGACCTGGACTAACCTATACGACTTGGACTGAACCTATGCAAGGACTTAGACTAATTTGACCTATATGGACTGAACTATACCTATGTAAGGACTAGATTATATGGACTTACATAGACCTATGCAAAGAATGGGCTATAAGGACTCAAAATCAATTTTGATAATTTAAATAACCATTAAAATTTGAATTATATTTAATTAATTTGATTATAATTATTAGTATGTGATTATTATTGATGATATTTAATTTGATTGATATTATTTGATTGTGATTGACATTTTTTGGTTGTGATTGATGATATTGTGATTGATAATATTTGATTATGATTGATGATCTTGTGATATGAAGTTGAGCATATAGCAAGCATGACGAAAAGCTAAAACTCAGTAAGAATTTTCTTACCTTACTCTTTAAATTTTTATTATTTTAAATCTTTTATTTCTTCTTAGAAATTATTTTTATTAACTTTACTTTTAATATTTAGAATAAAAAAATTAGTATTTATTTTAGAAAGAAGACATTTTATGAAAATTAATTTATAACAAGTTGAGATAATTAAATCTTGAGCTAAAGAAAAATTTTATAATTTTAAGTATTTTTGGTTAATGATTTAAAGATTATTCTCTTTTAATTAAATAAAATTTTCAAAAGAAAAGTATTTTATTTTTCCAACTTAATAACTAAAGATATTTGGAAATAATTGAGATTTTTTTAATTCGGTCTTGTTAAGATTCAATTTGAGAAAAATTATGTAAAGTTTTATATGAGAAAGTTTTGAGATATTTAAGGCTTAGAAACTCAATTTCAGTGAGATTCAAAAACTGTACCAAATTTATTTCTGTGGGACAGAAATTCAGAGAATTGAGAAAATGTACAATTTATTGAAATGATGTTGTAAACCTTTAAGGTATTTAATAATTGAGTTTCTAAAAGCCTTAACCAACTAAATACGTGAGTAGTTCATGCATCATAAATCATTAAAGTGAAACAAAATGATATTGTCTGGGGACGGATTATAGAAACCGAGGATACATTAGAGGAGGCTTAATTACGAGCCTTGGGATGAGAAGGTGTGAAAGGGTGCTTCAGGGGACCTGGGGTAGCTCCCTAGTGTCGGGTACTTTCACAATAAAAACTTTCTCAATCTGACTAGTCTCTAAGTGTTTCTATGCCAGTTGAGCTGTTCATATTATTATTATCCGGACTTATGAAATAGTGTAAACTCCTGGTTGGCCCAGTGCAAATTAAAATTTAAGGGCCCACATATATAGGTAAGTTATGATGAGGATATTGCATAACATTCATGCATTCATAATTGATTGTGTATGTGATTGTGATTGATATTATTATATATTAGTTTGTGAAAACCCTTTTTTACTTATGCCCCATTTAGGAATATTATATTCTGTTTCTCACTCCTTCCTCCGTGTTTTTGTTTCATATGTTTTAAATTGATGGTTCAGAGGGAAGGATTGAAGAATCTCGGTAGTGAATATAGCACGTTCTAGAAAGGGAGCTCGGTATGAATACCGTGGTCCAATGGATAAATAAAGTTATTTAAGTAACTGCTTATGGGCCATGGCGTTTCCTCTCTTTCTTATAATGTTTAATATTTATTTTTTTCGGATGAATGTAAAATTACTTTATAAAGTTTTAATAATATTTATGAGGTATTTCAGAAATGATGTATGTAATTTATTCCGATAGTTTCTTTTTAACAATCATATCTTTAGTAAAAAAAATTACGAATTTTTCTAGTATTTATTAAGGTGTAACTGAGGGCGTTACATTGTGGATAAGGATGGTTAAGCTTATGACCATAATTGATTATTGGTGAGATGAAGCTTCGTGATAGTATGGCATTATGTCTATGGGCCTGGCCTGTGTGGCCGCCCTGGTGGTGTTTTATGGGACGGGTCTGTGTGGCCGCCCTAGATGATTGAGATATGAGGTTTAGGTCCATTTGAGCAGAGAAAATAAGGTAAGTGATTGATTGTATGATTATGTGGTGAAGGACGACCAACGGTATATGTTACCCTCGTTTCTGGCTCCCATGGTTTTTAGGCCCAGTTGAGCTACCCAGTGGTCAAGTAGGACCCAGTGATTGAGGGGGAGTCAAGTAGGACTCAGTGAACTAAGCAGGGTTCATAGGGTGTCAAGTAAGATCCTCAGCTAGAGGTCGATCTTTTTAGTATTCGGATACTAGGGTGTCATATTATCTATTTGAGAGTCAATTATGTTTTACCTTCCTTGGCTTATTTGCATGTTATGACGATGCTTGTATTATGTGATGTATGATGTTGAGTTAACTTCATAGTGATGAATTTGGTGGCTGTAAGGCTAATTAATGTGTTGAGTTTGTGTGTGATAGAATTGGATAATGAACTAGAGAATAGATGGCTGAGCATGTATGTTTAAATTTAATTGATCATAGTATGTTAATGATGGTGTTAATACTGGTAATTAATGGGATCATAAAGATATGATAACGGCAACGGTGAGTAAGGGATAACATGAAAGGTAAATAATAATTGGTATTTATAATTAAGAAGGTAGCTATATTATATTTTTCCTAATCTTGTTTATTTCTGTATTAATGCTTAATTCCAGTCACTCTCCCCATTTTTATTTTGGTTTTAGTGGCTGGTAACAGGTGGTTGATGGACACTGTGGAGGCACGCGCTAAATGAGGCCAGGGTGAAGCAGAAAACATCAAGTTATGATTATCTATATATGTGTGTGTTTAGTAATTATAGGAAGTAGAATTATGTTAATTGTGATATTGTGCTTGTAACTTAAATAGGTATTTACCTGCTTGGATAGTGATTGGATTATACGTGTGTGAATGGAATGATGCGTGATGATTAATTATGCGTACGTGATGCCTAGGTATTAAATTGTGATGTATAATGATGTGAAATGGTAGTGTGTTATGCATGAGTAAATATATGGCACAGAGCCATTGCGTGATTATATGAAATTGGTAGGTATGGTGGTGGGTGAATGATATGCTTAATAAGTATGATTGAGTATTGATTGGTTAGTTAAGGTTGTGATGATTTGTGGCATAATATGCATATAATGAGAATAGGAGATTTAAGTGAAGATAAGGAACTGATAGGTGATTCTGTGATCCAGCGGGTTTTGGGACCCCTGAAAGGAACCAATAGGTTCCCTAGGTCATTTAGGAACTGTACATATAGGCCTTGGACCATTTGGGGTCAATTTAGGTAGTTTGGTGTAAAGGTTTTACACATAATTAAGTTAAAATGCATTTTGCGGATAACTCGTGCATATGATGGAATTTTGGTGAGCGGACAGCGTCGACAGTTCTGGAATAGGGAAAACATGTGGCTTGTGAAGTTTCGTGGCAATCAGACCTAAAATGGGCCAATTGGGTAGGTCAGAAGTTGGCCAAATAGCCTAAATGCATAACAACACTTGATGCTATTTCTAGTATGCTGACGCTGCTATGCACCAGGGCTGCGTAGAGAGCCCCACTATTTAGGATTATGCATTTTAAATGGCATTTTTGGGTTCTCAAACACCATATAAATTTTATTTTTGATCATTTTGTAGAAAATAACTATTTTTCTAATCATTGAATTATTTAATTATTTATTTTATGAAAATTTATTGTAAATTTTGAAGTAAATGTTTAAAAATAATGTAAAATACACTAAGGACGTCACATAACCTATAGTGAGGTATCAGTTACCTATCCATTAACAGTTATATATATCTATGAAAATGAGTCGATCAAGGCTTTATAACTCAAAACTATACAAATACATAATATCCACAATCCTTCCATAGGATTCTCAAAACAATAATTATCAATGGCACTTCACCATTTATCTCCACGTGCCAAGTTCACTGTCAAGTCAAAAATAGTAAAAGGGTGGGCAATTATATGTTACATGACAAATATTAAATTGGAATCAACCTCAATCATATATATATATATATATATATATATATAAACATCTAGTTCACACTATATTACATAATCATATCCAATCACATTCAGTTCATCAATTATCACAATTTACCATTTATTCCATTTCTATTTAACACACACATACATAGATCAATTCAAAGGTATCAATCATAACAACAATCATCATTAGCTGCTCAACAATACTTTAAACCCAATATCATGATGCTAATGCATATGCATGTGGATCAAACTCAATTGATGGAAATATAATACAATATTTAATTTCAACACATATACTCATCATTTTTTTACTAATACTGAACCGCTTGTTTATTTTCAACACCGTCACTCCAAGTGACTGTGGTAACTCAACTTAGGTGTTTCGGGCCAGCCTTAGAGTCCAACTCTAAAGTGGTTGTGGATCCCAAAGGAAACCACCACAGGGTCTATGCCTTACCATCAAACGCCCTTTCATCGGAGCCGCCATCGTAAGCCTCCTACAGTCTTGTGAGTGTCGTTATGTAAATGTTATGCCAAGCAACCATAATCATTAATAAATCCCCTAATTACTGTGACACCCTCAATTAACTAGGACAAATACCCACACTTGAAAGTCCTACTTAATTAAGGAGTCACTAAAAATAGGAGTTTTTTTATGGTGATCATTAGTACATGATTTCAAATAAGTTTAATACATAGATCGATTCTTTAAAACATAGATGTACATAAAAGAGTACGTGGCTCACAGGCTCCCAACCGCTACTGCAAAATAACAACAGAAATAAAACATTGAGTCTACAACGATCTCGACACAAACAGAAAATACACACAGTTGCCGTTTCCAATCTGACGTCCTTCATTGCAGATATTCCAAGTCCTGCCCACGTTTGCCTTGTCCTTCAACTGATGAACATAGGAAAGGAAAAACAATGCACAACAACAGAAGGGGTGAGTACAAAGCTCTCAACCCATAACGTATACATACAAGGGTGGCTTAAATATTTTAAACTACAGAAAAGATTATACACAACATACCTTAGAATAGACAGACAAGACTACATAAGATCAATGACAATCAGAGGGTTAGTCATACAATAATGGCATGCTATGCATGTGGTAGGTTCAGTTATTGAAAGTCATAATTTATTATCAGTATGCAATGGGGCTCAACTTCCACTGATCAATCTCATATACCAATAATCATGTGCACGACCAGCCACCTTTATCTCCACTGCCCAACTAGAGCGATCGGAGCTCTCCTCATTCTGGTTTTCACAAATGGGTAAGGACTCGTAGTCCAATCATTATAATGGCCAATCACACATCTTAACAGAATGAGTACTCCACGGCCATAGAAAATCCCACCTCTTATCGAAGTATACCAGAGTTTGCCACGGGTTATCCGACGACGGGCGCGAATCTGATGCTACTTGGAATTCCCACATCTGATATACTCCCTAGACTGCCTTCGAGTATCGAGGCGCGACAGATTCTTCAGTGTACCCATCACTGTATGCTCTAGGGGATTATCCTAACATCCCTTCTCAACTTCGAATGCAAAATGCCATGTACTTGTCTTATTACTAGGGTGCCCAAGTTCTAGACGGAACCTTTACTCATTTAGCGTATTTGTCCTTAAAGTGTGTAAAGTATGTAAGCTATAAATCTTTTTATGTCGTAGGTACTATCAAGGTCTAAATACCACCCAACTCATTTCACTAGAAATATCAAGGTTATTCCCTAAAAATTTTTTTTAAGGAAATAAAAAAATTCTATTTATTTATAAGTTTATAATAGATATCTAAGTAAAAAGGAGTAACATAATTTCAATGATGTTTCTTGAAATATAAACTTGAGAAAATCTAAGCGTTTCTTTTAAGAGGAAATTAAGGACAAGGTATAATTTTTTCCTTGATTTTTCAATTACTAAGGTCTTGTCGTCGTATTTACTTATGATGAACAAATTAAATTGATTTTACTTTCTCAAATTTTTCATAAATCTTTTGATAAAATATTTTATTATTATAAGGTACTTCTTCTAAATCTATATTGAACACAAAAAATCCTCTTTTTATAAAGTAAAGATACAAAGTAGTAAATTGTCATTTCTTTTGTCAAAACGTAGATTTTGTAGTATTTTATCTAGAAAATTCTGATTTGGGTGATTCCAAAGCCAAAAGTGTTTAACTTTGAAAATAATAATTAAATATAGTAAAGTTAAAAATGAATTTTTTCCAGAAACAGCCCCTACATGAAAAGTTGCTTAATGCCAAAGTTTGTCGTTCCAACGTTCGTAAAAATACGTTTTAAGGATAAATCGCACGTCAAAAATTCTCCCAATCAATTTTTCTTATTTGGGTATTTTTATTATGCTCAAAATTCATCTCTTATGCCACAAAATACTCCTCCAAAACAGTATTACCAATTTCTTCCATTTACCCACAAAAATGCGTTTTATATTGTTTCTAACGTTCCGTTCGCGCCTAAACTCGGGTCCCTTTTTAATTTTTTTTAATCATTATATTCATAATAATTTTATGACCATAAATAATACACAATTATATTAAAATACAACAGCATCAATGATCACAAATATTTTTGCCAAGAATACATTCCAAAAGTCATTGTAAATCTTTTCTTAATGTCGTAAACGTATCACGTAATTTCTACAATTAAAATCACTTATTCCCCTTTTAACAAAAAACTCCAGAATTTAATAAATACTTAAAAATTCATTTTAACACATGAATTAAGAAATCAAGCCATGAAATCAAATCTCCTTCACTAATCTCATTTTACGCTAGTTTATACGTTAGAATCTAAAATTATTAAGTTGTTTAACTAACCATTAAAAAATTTTCAGCAGCAACAAGAATCCATTATTAGATATGAAAACTCATTTTAAGGTATTTTAGATTCTTAAAAATATTACTCACACCATAAGCCATTAAATTAAACCAATAACACACAATATTTAACAATTATATCACATGCATGTATTTATAACAAGATTTCTGCAGCAATCAAAAATTGAAAGTTAGTAACTTTATCATCAAATTTTCAGAATTTAAGGAATTAAATAAAATTGTGGTGCATCCATGATATCTCTTAAAAATATAAATTTTTCACAAGGATTTTTCAAGATCTAAACCATACAAACAAAGATCTTTAAGGAGATATCAAAGTATAAGTGTTAAGGAACACTTATACTTCACCATGCATGCTTCATATTATGGATTTAAAACAAGCCAAGTACTCCCCCCTTACCACCAAATTTTTGTCTTCCAAGAGAAAGCCAAGAACTCTAAAACTTTCTTCTAGATCATCACCATTTGTTTCATCAATGAGAAAGAAAATGGATGCTTGGAGGATGGTGGTTTCAACGTGAATATGGTAGTGGGAGAGGAAGGAAAATGTTGCTGTTTGGTGGAAAAAGAAGAAGAAGGTTTGATCTTGGGAGGTGGTAACTTGTATTTTTGAGGTTATGAAAGGGGATGTGGTGATTTAGGATGGATGATGATGAGTGGATGATAATTTTTAGATGAAAGAAGACATGAGAAAATAGAGGAATTGGTGCTGGAATTTTTCCTAAGTTAGAGAGAATAGAGAAGGCAAGAGAGCAAGTGGTGTTTTGGTGAAAGAGAAAATTTTGCATGGATTCTTCCTGGTGGCCAAGGGTTCCATGACCAAGAGAGTGGAATGAGAGGTGTCACAATTGCTTCATGCAAGTGCTAGGTGTCACATGCTGCTAATGGTGAGGTGGTGGAAGGCTTTGCATGGTCTAAACAAGTGGCAAGGTGATGGTGTGATTTAATTAGTTAACTTCCATGCAAAGGCTGATGTGTCAAGTACAAAGGCAGTAGATTGCTCGTGGATTTAAGGGACCTTCTGGGCTGAATTTGAAAATGGCCCAACCACAAAAATTGTATAACTTTTGTTATCTTTAATTTGATATATAGCACAAAAAATTACATTAATAAATGAGAGAGTTATGGCGCAAATACAAAAGGGGTGCAGGGCTGTGACAGGATTTTTGTTCCTTGCAAAGATTATTTTTTGGGCTAAACTGGTAGGGATTTTGGCTTTGTGTTCTTCATAAAGGTTGTAAATAATTGAGTTATGAAAATTATGGTGAAAGAATTGTCTAATTTCATGGTCATATAAGAGAGATATGTAAACAATACTAAACCTAGTGCAAGTTGTTGCTGGAAAAACATGAATTAATGTAGTATTTTAAATTCTGAGATTTATAGGATGAGAATTGGCTCTCATGGTCAACATCAAAGTTATAGATAAATCTGATACAAAGATTTTGGGATAATAATGACTTGAATCCAATAACGGGAGAGGAATTTACACCTAAAATACGTACAAATGCACATTTCGGCTTACCCGGGTAACTTAAAATTAACGTTTTTGGACTTGGGTGGTTGGAAATAGGCATTAGGCTCTTTGTAAAAATTGTTAGGGATAATATAAGGAACGTCTTAGGATAAAAATGATCGACTCAAGTCCCTCAGACAATTTCTTGGTCAAGACCGGGGGAGTTACACAATTAATAACTTAGTCAAAACACTTTGAATATTTCTATTAGGTTGTTATAAGTATCATTAAACATATTATTGTTATTATCCTAATTATCTCTATTACTCACATAATTAAAACCAGAACCTTCACCTCATACCCATAAAATCTTTTTAAAACATAACACACAAGCAAGTCGGTTCGTAGCCCAGTCATCAACATACATAAAATTATCACGAAATAAAAACCATTGGCCTCAGGGACCTATCACACAAAACGAGGGCTGTTACAATTACCACCACCAAGAATTTGGTTACCATCACCAAGATTTTTACAACCAATTTTCTAATCAAGGCATAACATGTAAATGCAATCAAACATAATGTCACAACATTGTAATCATTCACTTTCATCATTAATCACGCTATTTCCATTTCCTTGATATCCAACAATAATTATTCATAAATTCATTTTCAATATCAATCAAGGAAATACCATTCATCAATAATTCATATCATCATCATTATCATTTTTCCATTATCATAATAATCAATCAAATTATAATCAACAACCATTAATTCTTATGAATGATCTAAATTAGATTCTCGATAGTAATTAACAAGGGGATATATATAACTGTTCCAATCACATAATCATTAATATTATTAAATTCATAATGAACATCAATTAAAGTTATCATATTTAAATATAAACATATCATCTATCCATTCGTAACTCATACATTTAAAATATTACTCCCCACCTATCTGGAATTGAGGATTCCAACTCAAATTTTCATTTCAGTCTCATTCTGGAAATAAACCTATAAGCAAAAACATATCAGCCTCCACTGATTAGTTGACCATACCTCAAATTCATCAATCCTACCTTAATTCTAACTACTCGGAAACACAAAACCTTACAATTATAATCGATTTCACAAAATGGCAAGAGTTCATAGGTTTTGACTTAATGAACATTCATCAACAGGGTTCCGAAGGTCACTTCTAAGTTTTGACGCAACCCACGAGCTTAGGATGGTCCCAAAGCCACCTAGAGCCATGAAATTGAAGGGATTAAAGATGAAAACCAAGAAATTTAGCCAATTTCACAAGTGGGTTTTTCTTTGGAGCTTACTTAACAATGGTGGAATTAAAGAAATTCCACACTCCAAGCTTTGCTTGTGGAAGAGGAGATGGAGAATGGGACCTTGAATCTTGTTCTTACTTGAATGGATATGAAGAAAATGAGGGAAAAGATGAAGTGATGATGCCATGGAGGAGAAAGAGAAGAAAAAGCTTTTCTTTCTTCTTTTCTTGCATGCACAAGAGAGACAAAAAGGAAATGATGGAAAAAGAGAAATTGAATTTAGTTTAAGGCATTGATGGCAAAATAATCCTTTTGTCCATCTCGTTAATTTCTGAAACTAATTTGAAAATTTTAAGTTACCTAAAACTTAACCAAATTAACCCTAAAAATTAACATACCTCTTTTTAATTAAATTAACATTCTCAATTAATTATTCAATTAATAAAATTTAACTAATAATTAAAATTAGGATGTTATATTGCCCATGATATAGGAAAATTTATAATTAGCTTGAATAATAAAATGTGAGAAAAAAATTTAAAAAATAAAAAAATAGTTACATTTAAATATGTATTCCAATTTTTCAATTTGAAAAGTCGGTGTAATAACTAAATACATTTTCATAATTTTCCATGTTTTCTAAAAATAAAAATTTTTAAAAACTAAAAAATATTTCCAACTAAACTCCCCTTAAATATTTGTTGTTTAACTTTTGTGCCTTTTATAATCAATTTTCGAAAGTAATGACAATTTTCTTCGGTAAATTTATTTTATTGAATCTACTTTTTATATTATATTTAAGTATTGGTTTTTTAAAATGTCTTAGTACTAAAATTCGAGTCAGTTCAAGCTATTTTGATTTTTGTGCTGGTCTTTACGTTTTATTTTTATTTTTTTATAGTTTTTATTTTTTAGATTGTGGTGCCTATAGCAGGTAAATGTTGGCTTTGATTGGTTTTTTTTTTTTTTATATAGATATATAGATAAAAGTAAGCAGTAGTTTTTAAGAACAAAAGCGTTTATCATTTAGAGGATTACGTCAAATCCTTCAAAATTATGTAGTGACAAATTACTTGTGGCATAAAAGAAAACCAAAAGGTTCTATGTTTAAAATTAAACCTCTCAGGTGTAAAAACTAAAAGTAATTTATTATAAACCAGACTAAAATTAAAAATGGTAATAACTAATAAGTTATGAGAAAAATATCTATTTCAACATAAAACTATCAACCTTATGAGCTCGATTCTAAGTCTTCTTTGTGTAATTCCTCACCTTATAAAATAAACAGTATTCTTTCTTATTGGTTGAATGACCAAATTGATTTTTAAAACATATCTTGGCCAAATCAATCACGATTCTACTAGTAAATAAAATACAGAAACATGTACTGAGTCAATGTTATTTATTTCATACAAGCTTGAACTTTAGATGATTTTTTTCTTTTTTGAATAAAAGGGGCTCAAAGCCCAACAAAAACAATTAACTCAAAGCCCCACGTGGGATTTATCTAAAAGAAAGCAATTATTAATTTTTCTTGATTTTATGCCTGGTCGACCACTGTAAGTAATGTAAAGGAAATATTTATTTTTTCCTAAATTTTATTAGTAGAGTATTTTTTACAATTAAGAAATAGATTAAAAAAAAGAAAAATCGGCAAAAGAAAAATAAAGCAATAAAGAGAAATATATAATGTAAAAAGTAAATCTTAAATATGTTTTTAGTCCGTAGGAATATGACCTCTTTTTATTTTAGTTCCTAAAAAAAATCTCTTGTAATCCAAATTTTATTTAATATTATAGAATAGGTCCTTGTACATAAGTTTTTAGTCTATTTACATATGCTTTTAGTCTTTATTAAAAAAAATAAAATTTCCTCTTTCATCTCTTTCTATTTGTCTTTCAACCCTACCTTCTCCCCCTGAACCACCATCGCCCATCATAAGCCTTCATTACCTACCACCACCTACCTTCCACTTTCCATCACTTACTCTAACATAACCCAACCCCTCCACCTTATCCACTATAACTCACCCCCCATCATTGCACCCCAACCTTAAGCCGTTAACAAATCAACACCCATTTTTACCCATAACCCACCCCAACTGCAAATCCAACACTTAAATCATTCCAAAATTAATTATGATAAAGGAGACTTCTAAATCATTCCAAAAATTTCATCATTATTATTACATTTCAAATCAATGATGCTAATAGAGAGAGATATGATTAATTCGTCATGGCGCCACAGTTGAAAGAAGGCTCACATAGTAATTCTACTTCACAGTCATGACATGATGATTTATTGTAATGGTAGTCATTGGTTGCGGTGGAGGTTAACAATGATGGTAGTTTAGTAGGTCATGGTCATAGGAGACACTGAGGGTGGTGCTTTGATGTAACGACAGGATGGCCATGGAGATAGATATGTTGTTTTAAAGACTTTTTTTTTATCTATTTATGGTTCTTGGTGGTTGATCTCTATTTTGGTTTGGTTTTGGTGTTGTAAGGAAGATCATCTAGGTGTAGGTATGTACGTTAGGCTTGCTTGGTTTTATTTGGCTCTTTGTATTTTTTTTCTTGTTTTTTGGAAATTTCATTTTGGTTTGGTATTTAAGTGGTAATTGATTTGTTAAGGGCTCTGTCTCTAGGGTTGTTAATGGTGGCTATGTCTGGATGGTAATGTAATAGTGACGTGAAGAGGAAGGAAAGCATAGGGAGACGAAGAAAGGTGGTCAATGATGTTTGTAATGTTGGGAAAAGGGTGGCAAGTGGTGAATAGAGGGAAGCAACATGTGAACATAAAGAAGTAGTATTGAAGGTGGGTAGGGAATAAAGGAAATAGATGAGGGAGAGGCGATGGTTCAATAGGAGGGGTGAGGTTAAAGGGGAAGAGAAAGAGATGATGATGAAATAGAGGAGAGAGAGGAAAAAAATAATGTTCAATTACTAAAAACATATACATAGGGACATATTCTATAATATTAAATAAAAATTACATTAAAAGATAAAAATTAGATTAAAAGAAAAAAATTATAGGAACGTAAATCAATAGAGATCATATTTACGGAAACTAAAATGTATTTAAGTGAAAAATAAATTTGTCAAATATCTGTTATGAAATTATTTTACTTTTTGCTAACCATGTTTTTTATTTTTTATTTCCATACTAGCATGATGGTGCTATACTATTAGGGGAAAATGGAATAGTTTGGCCCTTAAAGAATGAAGGCATTATTTCTTTTTTGGCTTTACCAACTCTGGTAAATAGTTTGACTAGTAATTTAACCCTATTAATTAATATTTCTTTAATTCTTTCTATAATGGAACTTTCTTTCAATCAAGCAACAATTTTAATTCATCCTTTATCTTTTAGTAGTAAGTCATGAGAATTTTATAATGCAACTTGTTAGTTGCCAGTAACCGTACAATGTCATTCTTAAGACTTTGGAGTTCTTGGATCACTCTGCACTTGTTTAGGTTGGCCTTAATGCCTCTCTAAGTCACTATGAATCCAGAAATCTTCCACTAAGGATTGCAAAAGTGTAGTTTAATAGGTTGAGCCGCATATTATAGTGCTAAAGGCATTGAAAAATCTTGCAAAGATTTTCAATGTGATCTCCTCAAGAAAGGGTCTTTGCGATGATATCATCAATGTACACCTCCACCAACTTAGTGTGCATGTCTTTGAATTTTTGTTAATCATTCGTTGGTATGTGACTCCAGTGTTCTTCAAACCGAATGACATAACGGTGTAGCAGAAAACACCTTTATCATTTACAAACACCCTATTCTCCTGATCCCCTTCCCACATCGGAATCTGGTTATAACCAAAATAAGCATCCATGAAGGATAAATACTAGTAGCCAGAAGAATCATCGACCATCCTATTGATGTTGGGTAAGGGGTAAGGGTCTTTGGGGGCAACACTTATTCAAATCAACATAGTCTGTACACATATACCATTTCCCATTTGACTTTTGAACCATGACAACATTTGCGAGCCATGAGGAATAATAGATTTCCCTAATGAATCCGACTTTAAGGAGTTTTTCTGTCTGCTTGCATATGACCTTCTGCTTTTCTAGACCCAAGCGTCTTTTTTTTAGGCCACTGGTCTGGTCTTTGGATACACAGACAACCTGTGGCAACAAAAATCTAGGTCCATGCCTGGCATGTCAACGACTGTCCAGGTAAACAAATCCTTATATTCCTTAAGCAACGCCAGCAACCACTGCTCCATCTCAGACTCAAGCTTCTTATTAATATGAGTTACTTTCTCTGGGGTATCTCCTAAGATAATTACTTTGGACCCCTCATCCGGGGTCGATTTGGATGGGTTGAGAGGGTCAATCTTCAACTCAGCCCTCAGGTATAGATGGGTGAGGTTAACTAAATCACCAGCAACTCCTCCATCATTTAGCTTGCGCTTCTTGTTGATGGCTTCTAACTTTACCATGTTCAGGCTGAGGTTGTAGCAATACCTCGCCATCTCTTGGTCACCCCGAACTAAAGACACCGTATTGTCCTTATCAATAAACTTGATGATGAGGTGTGATGTCGAGACAATGGCTTCCATGGCATTCAAAGTGGGGTGACCTATGATGTCGTTGTACAGAGACTGAACATCAATGACCAAGATTCTCAACTTAACCGTCTTTTCCCCAGACTCACCATCAAACTGATACAAGTGTCAAGATAACCCTTCTTGGGTTGCTTGGCCTTATTAAAGACTATAAAGTCCTGTGTATATGGCTGTAAATCTGTATCAGTGAGAGTCATCCTCTTGAAACAATCAAAGAAGAGGACATCGCAGGAACTTCCTTGATCCACCAGAATCTTCTTGATATCTATATTGATAATAATTACTGTTCTATCCATTATGCGGGGGCAAAGTTCTCCTCTCGCAACCGGTGTCAAAACCTTACAGTCTCTCAAATTCTTACACCGGCTCGTGAGAGTCTGGTATTATAAAACACAAGTCTAATAGGGATCACTATGCCCTTTAAATTTTGCCTGTCTTTGCTTGATCTGAACTGAGCTAGGAACACTAGGGTTGTACCTATAAAAGGGCCTTAGATGCTTAAGTCAGTAATGGGTATAATGGAGCAATAGTGAAGTTTTGAGAGCAATTAATAAGTGCAATCAATGAACCGTGCATGTGTTAATGAATGATTTTTATTTATAGCACTGCTTATGGTGCAACTTACGATTTAACCCTTATCAGTGTTGCAGGTTTTGATCAGAGGCAAGTTATCCACTTTCGTCTGATTCTGACTCTGTGTCAGCTTTTGTACCAGGGTTAACCTTAGAAATTTGGTCTGGGGTATGACGTGGACTTCGGTTTCTGGGCGGTTCGACCCTTATTTTCCTTAAGTTATTTATTTTTACATAGCCCGATATCACTTACTCATAGGGGCCAGTATGCACACCGGATCATTTTCCCCCTAGCTAATTATTGGGACAATGTCATGGTAATGAGCTATTTTTTAGTCTTAGATACTTAGTCTTTAGCGTTGCAAACCTTTTGGGTCATAAGGTAAAATTTTGCCTGATGTCTCATGTTCTTAATCAGGATTTTTATTATTTAATTAAGGTTAATTAAGCATTGTTTAGGACTTCATTTATAGTGTCGCTTGACATTCTTCTAAAATCTAACATGGTATGCTATTATTGGTACGTTCATCTGACGCGCCATCTTGTCAGAATGGTCTAACTATTTTGGAGTTGAAGTGACGCTTGCCTCATGGGTTGTGTTGTTTCATATTCCACTTCGTCCATGGGCTGCGATGGTTGGCCTTCAGCACATAGCGCCTTCGAAGCCTATAAAAGGAGAAGTGATAGTAGCTGCTTCTTCATTTATCATTTCCTCCCTAAAACTCTGCTGCTCTGTTGTCCTACTTGCTTGACACTCCGTCCTAGCCTGAATCAAAAAAACCACAAGACTTGTATACCCAGGTAGCCTTTTTTCCACCTCGGCTTTTTCTTTTTCTTTTTGCTCTTTATTCAATGTTAAACTTAACTGCTGAGAGTAGCCAAGTGAGGGATGATTCCATAGAGGTTTATTCTAACCCGCCATCATGGCCACTTGAGGAACCCCGGTCAAGACCACAGGTTCGTCAAGTGGATATTCGTAGGTGGGTTAGAACAGGGTTTTGGGGTGGACCATTTAGAGATCCTAACTTGAACAATGACATTGAAAACTTACCCCCCACCCTGGAATCATCTTCCTTATTTATTCTAACCATACCCCAGTTACCATTTCTGACTTTATCTCCCAACCAAGATGCTAACTCCAGTGTAGTTTATTACTACATTGAAGATACTGATTTTTACATGATTGTTCCATTTTTAGAACATACTGTTATGATGGATGTCGGTAATTCCGCTATGAGGAGTAATTTGAAGACACTACCTTAGTGGCAGATGAACTTGACTGGATGACCCTCAAGGCCCAAGACCCCTACTTTTGGGTTCACAATGAAATTTTGGAAATCCCCAGCTGCCACTCTAAAGTCCAAGACAATGTAGAGCTTAAGGTCGACTGCTTTTGGCAATCTGAAAAATACAAGGATGATTTCGTCTTGGTAGTACCGCAGTTCAGTGACTAGGTTTGCCATATTCCTTGGGATCACTTCTTCTTCATCCATGAAATCCTTCTGACCAAAGTGGGAGTCTGACTCTCTTTTACCAAGTTCGAGATGAGGGTGATCAAGTTTTTAGATATTGCCTCTAGCCAACTCTATCCCAATGGATGAGGCCTCATTCTTTCCCTGGAGGTGCTCGCCAAACACCTTGGCTTCACTCCAACTATATCCATTTTCTTCTGCTATGCCTATGTGATACGATGCGAAAACTTCAATGACAGTATGGGATTCATCAACTTATGATGTCAGAGAGTAGCATCAGTTTCAAGGCGTATGTGGAGTCCATAAAGATGGCAGGTACCTCATTCAAACATTCCTTTTTCAAAGTTTTCACTAAAGGGACTAATCCCCCTTCTAGAAGGATGAGAAAGGCCGATTTTTAATTCACACCGGCTGGATGTACTAACACTTCCTCATGGCAAGCTTGACGTATGCTGTGGAAGAACACCAACTAAGTGAGGGCTCCAAAGCAGTTATGGACGTTCTTCACCAAATTTTCAGGGTGCTCCCCAAATGCCACTCTTTCTTGGGTACTCATGAGACTAGGAAGGAATACCTTGCTTATTTGGGTATCCTCTATTTCTAAATACTTTCTTACACTGGTTTTAATAGTACTTGATCTAACCTTTAACTTGTATATTTTATAGGAAGCATGGTTGGGAATGCACTTGATCAACTCCAAAACGTCTTGGTCGGTATGAACACCAATGCTTCCAGGAAGAACAAGGTCACCCTTAACTCCGGAAGGCCATAAATATTTCCCTCCCCTAAGGGACGACCTTAACTCCTCTTGACCCAAACAACAAAAAGAAGAAACACACTGAGAGTGAAAGAAAGAGACAAAGACTTACTGAGGAGCAAGAGAAGGACTCCGGTAAGGGGAAAAGGCCTGTCATCGAGGGTTCCAAGCCACAGGACACCCTGGTCCATGACCCGGGTCCTGAAGGCTTTGATGACTTAGTTGAGAGGGTTTACCCCCCATCAACTGGTTTTGTTCTCCCTTACCGACTTCGGGAGAGGTTGAACTCAAATGACCTGACCCATGCGTTGGACTCGGCGGTGTGGTCCCATCTAAAGAGCCTTTCCGTTCTCCATTCTGTCACCTCCCAAGGCATGCTTAGAGAGATTGAGCGTCTAAAAAAGAAAAACGCCCATCTGCTTGATAACCAAGGCTGGGTCCACTAACGTCTTCAAACTCTTAACAAGAGCAACCAAGCCTTACAAAGAGCAGAGGGTGAGCTAAAAAAGGAAAATGACAAGCTTCGTAAGAGGTGGCCGACCTAAAGAAACAGGTTTTTGGACTCTAGAACAAGAATGAAAGCCTTTCCACTATGGTTAAGGATGAGCAAGCTAAATATCAACATGATATACAACTATTTTCCCATGCTGCTTTGGATGCTTTTAGCCATGCTATCCAGTAGGTTGTCTACCGTAACTGTGGTACCGCTCTGAACTTAAATGGAATTGGAATTTGTAACAAATTCCAGGCTGGAGAGTTGGTTACCTTAGTTGATGGCGAAGCTTATGAACCATCCGATGTGCCCTTTGAATACACCCCTCTCACTAAAGATGAAGATGACACCCCCATGACACCGAAGATGAGATTAATAATGATGATGGTGATGATGAAAATAGGAATGGCGACGACAACAACGGAGATGAAGATGTCGTGGATCCTTAGTTCATTCTTTTCTTGCTCTGTAGACAGGATGAACTCCGTCAAATTTAATGATATTTGGCTCTTGTGCCCCTATGTTTTTTTTGTAATCCGAGACGTGGCCCAAAACACTTATATTCTATGAATGACACTATTTTTTTAATTGACATCGTATTATACCCTACATTGATTTTTGCACAAAAAATTGGTTTAGTAACTCTGGATTTTTAATTACATTTATTTATACCATAGTTGATTTTTTTTTCCCGAATCTTCATGGTAACTTAGCGTATAATTGCGAAACTTTATTTCGTTTGTTGACGATGTTCATTTTAGCCACTCCAGGGTATTAAACCACTCTAGGGTTAAAAATATAACTTTTGTAAAGTTTTAATAAATTTTTCTGGGTTCATGCCTTAACCTTTTTTAGGTTTGTTCAACCACTCCGGGGTCAGATCATCCAAACCTTTCTGGGGTTTATTTAACCGCTTCGGGGTTCATACCTTTTTTTGCTTTTTAACCATTCTTGGGGCTTTCTAGCCACTTTGGGGTTTGATAACTTAGATTTACTAAAGTCCTTGGACCGTTATTAAAAATAAAAATGACAAATTTGTGAAAACTGGATTCATTTCTCCATAAAGCACCCCGGCTACATGCCTCATTAAAAACCTCCTTGGCAAAACCCTGTGGAAAAAACCTAGGTAGGGAAAAAGAATGCATGGCTTATGTTACCGGTTTAGTTATAGTATATTCACAAATTCTTAACATACCACTTGTTTTTAAACACTTCTCCTTGCAAAGTCTCCAGTAAATAAGCTCCTCTTATTGTCACATTATGGACCCAGTATGGCCCTTCCCAATTTGGTCCTAGCTTTCCTTGGTGAGCAAAATAGTTCCCAACTGAAGCCCTTCTCAGGACTATGTCTCCAACGTTGAATCTTTGCTTATGCACTGTAATATTATAACGCATGGCGGCCTTGGCCTTGATAGCCTGATCTTTGACAAACGTTGCTTCCCCAAGTTCATGAAGCGTGTCCAACTCATTCTTCAATCTTGAGTCATTGTCCACTTTGGAAAATTGTTGTACCCTTAGGGAAATCTGATAAATTTTAATTGGTATCACTGATTCTACTCTATACGCAAGCCAAAATGGGGTTTCGCTAGTTGATGAATGCAATGTTGTCTAGTATGCCCATAAGACATGGCATAATTGGTTCGTCTATTCTCCCTTGGCGTCCCTAAGATGTTTCTTCAATCCTTTTAAAATTTCCTTGTTTGTAACCTCGGCTTGCCCATTTGTTTGGGGATGCTCCACCAATAAGAAAACTTGTTAGACCTGAAGTCCTTTAAGCAAACTCACAAACTTAGCGTCCGTGAACTGCGTGCTATTATCAATGACTACTCGCTCAGTATGCCAAAGTGTGTAATGATATTTTCATACAAGAAATGATGGGTTCAAGCCGAAGTGATATGAGCTACAACCTCTGCTTCAATCCATTTTGTAAAGTAATCCACGTCTATAATCAAATACTTAACCCTGCATGGAGCTTTTAGGAACGACCCCAATATGTCCATTCCCCACTGATGAAAAGGCCAAGGTACCGTCGGTGTGAATAGTTCTTCCGCTGGGACGTGGTGCTCATTACTGTTCTTTTGGCATGCATCACATTTTTTCACATATTCAACTGTGTCCTTGGTCATAGTGGGCCACCAATATCCTGCTTGCAAAATTTTCCTAGCCAAACTTTTTCCACCGTAATGGTGGCCACAATCTCCGTCATGAACTTTGACTATTAGTTCCTATACTTCAGCTTCATTAAGGCATTTTAAATATGAGGCTGATATCCCTCTTCGAAATAGGTTTCCATCCACTAAAACAAAGTTAGGAAGCTCTTTCTTTAGCTTTTTCTTTTCCATTGGATCAGTTGGGAGCTGTCCATTTACAATATACTTGATTATAGGGATGACCCACAAATTGCCCAGGTAAGCCTGGGATCGGATGACACATATACTAATTAGTTTCGTTATACTAGGAGCCGTAAGAGTACTTTGAATAATCGTGGTTATGGATCCAGCCTTCTTAGTGCTTGCTAATCTAGATAGAACATCGACCCTTATATTCTCTTCTCATGGGACATGTTTGTATTCAATTTCTTTAAACTTTCCTTCCAATTCTTTTACCTTGGCTAAGTATTGTTGCAACATCGATTCATTGGCTTGGTAATTCCCATTTATTTGTAATATAACCAACTGCGAGTCACTACAAAGGACAATGGTTATTGCTCCAACATCTAGGGCCGCTCTTAACCCCGCCAAACATGCTTTATACTCCGCCTGATTATTTGACCTTTTAAAATCAAATCTAAGTAATATCTCGACGCACACCCCATTCTTACTTTTAACGACTACTTTGGTGCCGCACCCTTTAGAATTTGACGAACCACCAACATAAATGACCTAGTGTCCTCATTGAGGTAAGGGTACTTCTCCTATCAACTCCGTGACAAAGTCTGCTAGTACCTGGGCTTTTATTGCTATTCTTGGTTCGTACGAAATATCAAACTCTGACTATTCTATGACCTATTTAATCACTCTTCCTGCTAAGTCAAATTTGTGAAAAACTGTACGTAATAGGAGGTTCATCCGTACTACAATAGGGTGAGTGTAAAAATATTGCCTCAATTGTTATGAGGTCCAAATTAAAGCCAAAGCGGCTTTTTCCAACTTCTGATACCAGCTCTCTGCTCCTTGAAAGACTTTTCTAAAAAAGTACACGGACCGTTGTTCTTCTAGGGTTTCTTTAACAAGAGCTGCCTCCAATGCTTCATCTGAAAATGATAAATAAAGAAAAAGTTACTCCCTTGGGTATGGTTTTGTCAACACTAGTGGGTTTGCCAACACTTTCTTCAGGCTTTAGAAAGTCTTTTCCTACTCTTCTCCCCATTCAAACTTCTTGTTTTTCTTCAGCATTTTGTATAACAGGAGTAACCGGTGTGCCACTTTAGGCAAGAACCGGGATAGCGAGCTACCTTCCCATTTAAGGACTGAACCTCTTTAACATTGGCGAGACTCTGGAGCTCTTGAATTACCCGGCACTTGTTCAAATTGGCCTCTATTCCTCTTTGGGTTAACATAAACCCTAAAAACCATCTTGCTAAAATGATAAAAGTACATTTCAGAGGATTCTGCC
This sequence comes from Clitoria ternatea, assembly GCA_037962975.1. Lineage (NCBI taxonomy): Eukaryota > Viridiplantae > Streptophyta > Magnoliopsida > Fabales > Fabaceae > Clitoria > Clitoria ternatea. Next base: position 49,531,719 of record CM075673.1, read on the forward strand.
TCATGTTGTACATCTGGATTCTTTGAAAAATCTTCCTTAAATCCTCCACATGATCTACCCTAGCTAAAGTTTTAGCTATGATATCATCTACATACACCTCGACCATCTTAGGATGTATTCCCTCGAAGACTTTGTTCATCATTCTTTGGTATGTTGCTTCAGCGTTCTTTAGGCCAAAAGGCATCACAGTGAAACAAAAAACTCCTTTATTATTGACAAATAATGTCTTCTCTTTGTCATCCCTCCACATCAGAATTTGATTATAGCTAGAGTAAGCATCCATGAAAGACAGAAATTAATACCCTGACCAATAATCCACCATTTGGTCTATATTAGGCAACAGGTATGGGTCCTTTAGGAAACATTTGTTCAAATTGATGAAATCCGTACACATCCTCTATTTTCCATTTGCCTTTTTGACCATTACCACATTTGAGACCTATGATGAATACTAGACCTCTCGAATGAATTCGACTTTTAACAACTCCTTAGTTTACTCACAAGTAGTTTGCTGCTTTTTAGGTGTTAATCTTCTTTTCTTCTAGGCCACCAGTCTTGATTCCAAATACACAACAAATTTGTGACAGTAAAAATTAGGGTCAATTTTGGCCATATCTACCGCTATCCAAGCGAAAGACGCTTGAATTCTCTAAGTAATTTTACTAACCGCTCTTTCATGCTTGGCTCTAACTGGTAATTAATCTCTGTTGTTTTGGCAGGGTCATCATCTAAAGATATTGCCTTTGTTCTTCCTTCTAATGTTAGCCTAACTTGATTCAATGGGTCTGTAGTTGATTCCTCTTTAGGGTCTAAATCAATCATGTTTACTGACCTTGGAACCGTTCCGCCATCATTTAATCTTATTTTCTTAATAGTTTCTTCAAGTTTTGTCATTTGCACACTCAAGTTTTGCCCTTTTACTAAAGAAACTTGATTATCTTTATCAATGAATTTTATCAGCAAGTGCGGGGTGGACACTACTGCTTCTAAAACATTCAAGGATGGTCTTCCGTGGATTTTGTTAAATGGTGACTTGATATTTATCACCAAAACTCTAGTTCGAACCGTTCTCAACCCCGGCTCTCCTTCAAACGTTAACCTTGTGCCCAGGTAGCCTTTGGTTGGCTGTTTCTCCCCATCCAAAGTAGTCAAATCCTGAGTGTAGGGATGCAAATCTGAGTCAGATGCGCTTATTTTCTTAAAACATTCATAGAAAAATACATCACACGAACCTCCTTGATCAACTAAAATCCTTCGAATTGTTTTATTGGTGATTACAACTTCAATTACAACTGCATCATCCCCTCCTAGAATGGTAGGCCCATAGTCATCATCTAAAAAAACTATAGGCGGGGTCTGGATCTCACCCCGGTATGACCTGTTATCTGTCTTAGCCTACACAAACATAATCATTCGTAGATAATTCTTTCAAGCTGAATTAGACACCGCCTCTAGCAAATCCTCTAGCTATCATGTCAATAACTTCCTTTCTCCCTGAAGGTGGGGCATCATCATTTAATCATCTACCTCAGCTATATTATTAACTACAACTTTTCCTTTTTCCAAGACCGATTTCTTGGAACTTCTTTCTTCTTTCGCTTCCGAAGTATGCTCTTGTCTTTGAGGTTGAACTTTCTCTAAGTCGTCAAAATCCGCTATTTAAATAGGTATTGCTTTAACTTCCCTTCATGAATTAAAACTTCAATCGTATCCTTTAGCTGTTTGCATTCATCGGTAGTGTGGCCGGTTTGTTTATGGAATTCACAATACTTACTGGTGTTTCCTGGGCGCTTCATAGGTGCTGGTTTTTTTAACTCTATATACCATCAATCCAAGTATTCTAATTTCCCTAAGTATCTGCCCGAGCCGGATTGCTAAAGGCGTATAGTATGACATCCTAGCACTGTTAAAGGTGGGGAGTGATCGCCAGTGCATGGGCACGGACAAGGAACGGCTCCTGGCAGGCTTCTAGTGGGAGGGACACATGAATGAATCGAATACATATCAGAATGAGAGGGATCCAAAGACTATATAGGTATGGAACTATATAGTCGAGGATAGCTTAAAGGAATGAATTCGTACTACCTATACCAACAAATGCATTAGCCTTTTCTGTGGCTTATCACTTAAGGATTCTAAAGTTAAGCGTGCTTAACTTGGAGTAATTCTGGGATGGGTGACCTCCTGGGAAGTTCTTAGGAAGTGTGTGATTGAGGACAAAGCACATTGGAAAACTCTCGTGTTGGTTTGTGGGGAGAGTCATTCATTCTTGAAAAATGGCCGGGGCGTTACACATAGTGTATGAAATTAACACTCTTTCACTCCTTCTGGCATGGTGTTGAATCTCTGTTGTGACTTCTAGAATCATACTTTAAGCCTCTTCTTTCTTGTACTGAGGCCTTTTCTTCTATAACCATTGTCTTACCTTTGGCAGCGATGACGTGCATCTCTCTTCCTACATACTTCGTAGCTTTTCTTTGGAATTCTTCAAAGGTTTTTAGGGGAAAGTATTTGGGTGCAGATGGCATGATGTAAAATTTACGAGGATTAAAGTTTGGATTTTGAACAATGAAGAGGTTTGAAGGTTCCTATAGCCTAGGTCAGCGGGTCAGTAACAGGTTTATAGAAGGTGTAGATAGGCAAGGCTGGGTGAGGAACAAACAAACGGGTTACCTGAGACTTATGTTTGACAGTAGATATGGCAGGGTGGGGAACAATGGCTAGGGAGGATGAGGTCTGGGTCTAAGGTGGAGGCTCAATAGTGATAGGAACAGGTTTAGGGGATTGAAGAGAGGCGAAAGAGACAGATAGGTTGGAGGATATAGGGTCAGACCTTGCTCTCTTTGTACTTCCACTAGAGGAAGAGTCAGATATCTTCCTTTTCAAGGAGGCTCTGAAGACTTGCTCATCACTCTGGTAGGTGCCAATAGTTTCATAAAATGGATTTAACCACTCAAGGTGTCCCCACTTGCTTACATTAGGATCTGAGGTGTGCTTCAAATAATCACGAATAAATCTTAGATAAGAGACGAAGCCAGGACACCCACACACTTTATTAGAGCATCATGATTGTCCTTCATGAACTTCTGATAATCATCATGCATCTCTATAAACTTGCCACTTCATTTCAGTGTAGGCCATCCTAAGACAAACTTCTGGATGTAAGGAGGTGTACACAAAGATGAACATCTGGAAGACTTTATCACCAATTAGCTTCTTTTACTGAGATTGTTAGGGTTAGGATAAAGGTTGAGACTGCAGAGGTTTCTAGAATGTCTGTTGTGTTTTAGAGGGCATAACTTTTTCTCTTTTGACACCTAGACTACTACATATCAGATCTGCGTTGCAACTGACCAATGTGAACGTTGTCATCAGAGTTAGAAGACTCTTTAGCAATTGCAGTTGCATAAGGCTCATCAGGGTCTATAGCTTAAGTTGAGGGGGATGAAGGGATCATTTGGAAAGGCTCCACCTTCAAGGGAGAGTCTGACTCGTCAAAGTTATCAGATGATTCATCAAATATATCAAGAACTATTTTTTGGACTTTTCTTACAGAGCACTTCCTTCTGCTACTTGATTTCTTTGAAGTTGGTTCAACATTCTTCTTTGATGGAGCAGACCTTTTCTTCTTAGGTGGAGACAAAGGAGTATCCATATTCTGGTCCAAGAGAGGAGTGAAGGGTGGTAGCTTGCTAACCAAGGAGGAGAGAGTCACCAAATCACTGACAGTAGTTATTTGCACATTCTTTAGTGCAAAGACCTTCATGAGCACTGCATGATAGGGGACCTTGTTCTACTTCTTTCCAATGGAAGAGATTAAGTAAGTCATAATGACATTGGGCAAACTTACTTTGTCTTTTGTGAACATGTGATACATACAAAAGCGATCCAACTTGCTAACAGTGTCTTTTGCTCATTTCCTAGGGTAAAAGACTTGCTTCATGACCAAGTGTAGCATCTTGAACTTCGGGAACAAGTAGCCAGAGACAGACTTGGCATGGCATTCAGAGCCATAAAGCAACTAGTTGATTTCTAGAGAAGACACAACTTCATACTCGAAGTCATCAGCATAGACTTTGCTTACAGCAGGACACCTAGTAATAATAGCAATAGCATCTTCAGAAATCTTAATAGTCTTCCCCTTGAGCTTGCCTAAAATGATAAACTTGGACTCATCAATGGGTGTAGTCCTCTAGAATTCCAGAACAAGAGCTGGAGTGTAGGGCTCCTGATCATGGCAAAATCTAGTCCAGCCAATCCCGTTTATTTCCTTAGATATATCTCTCCTATCTAGCTTGTGCTACTTTATGTTGAACACAGAGGACTCAACAATGTCCGAAACCTTGAATGCCATTACTCAGAAGAAGAAGAAGAAATTTTAGGGTTTAAGAAAATGAAGAGAGTTTTTGAAAAAAAAAGAGAGATGAAAGGGTTTTAGCAAGAAGGTGGGAAATGCAAATGAAGAGACAAAAATATAAAGAGTGAAAAGTGACCACTAAAGTGGAGAGAGAAAACAGATTCATATGACAGTTACGCAAAAAAGTGATAATTGTTGCCACGTTGAACCAAAAAAATTATTATTTTCTTAAAAAATATCTCTCAAATATTTAGAAGAGAGTGTGAGGTCAGACAAGTCAAACATCAACTATAGCAAGCAACAAACTTTTCATGCACCAGACTCTTCATGTAATAATTCTTAAATTTAAATTGTGCTTAATAAAAGCAAACCTGGCCTTAGCCAGAGGCTTTGTGAAGATGTCTACCCGTTGATGGTCTGTGTCTACAAACTTCATGTCCAGAATTCCTTTTTGCACATAGTCTCTGATAAGGTGCTTTGCCTTTGAATATTGAATGGGGTTTTTGGATAGGTTTATTGCACTTGTATTATCATAGAATACAAAAGTCTCTCATTCTTTGATTGAATAGTCTTCAAGTTGATATTTAATCCAAAAAGTTTAGAACAACATCCAGTTGTAGACATGTACTCTAATTTAGCTATGGAAAGTGAAATTGAATTTTGCTTTTTGCTTCCCCATGATATGAGACTTCTTCCCAAGAAGTGGCATCCACCACTTATACTTTTTCTGTCAACTCTATCTTTCATAAAATCTACATCACAGAATCCAGATAAGGAAAAAGAGTTTGTTCTCTTATAGAACAGCCTAAGATCAGCTGTGCCCATGAGATATCTCAAAATCTTCTTCACTATAGACAGATATGATTCCTTGGGATCTGATTGATATCTTGCACACATACAAACACTGAATATTATGTCAAGTCTGCTGGATGTGAGTTACAAAAGTGAATCTATCATTCTTCTATACAAGGTCTGGTCCACTGATGTACTAGATTCATCTTTATTTATTATGCAGTTTGGATGCATAGGAGTGCTTATGGCCTTAACATCTTCCATTTAGAACTTTTTAAGCAACTCCTTGGTGTACTTCTGTCGATGGATGAAAATACCATCATTAGTCTATTTAATTTGCAAGCCTAAGAAGAACTTGAGTTCTCCATCATACTCATTTCAAATTCTGCTTACATCATTTTAGAAAAATCTTTACACAGACTATCATTGGTAGCACCAAACACAATATCATCCACATAAATCTGCACAATAATAAAATGTTCTCGAGAGCTTTTTTTGAACAAAGTTGTGTCAAATTTTCCTCTAGTAAAGCCTTTTGAAATTAGAAAAGAGCTAAGTCTATCATACTAAGTACTTGGAGCCTATTTTAGACCATACAACACTGACTTAATTTGAAAACATGGTTAGGAAGAGACACATCTTCAAAACTAGGAGGTTGTTTTACATACACTTCTTCTTCAATGAACCCATTCAGAAAATAACTCTTTACATCCATCTGATATAATGTTATACCTTTAAATGCAGCAAATGCAAGAAGTATTCTGATAGCCTCAAGTCTGGCTACAGGTGCAAAAGTTTCAATAACACCTTTTTGCTGGTTGTAGCCTTGAGCTACAAGTCTGGCTTTGTTCCTGATGACTTTTCCATCTTCATTGAGCTTGTTTCTAAATACCCATTTTGTTCCAATAATGATTTTATCTTTGGGTCTAGGAACAAGTGTCCATACTTTGTTTCTTTCGAATTGATTTAATTCCTCTTGCATAACAATAATCCAATTATATCTTCCAAAGCTTCTGTAATGTTCTTTGGTTCCACTTCTGAAACTAGAGCAATTGATGATTGATTGTGAAGACTTGATCTGGTCTTAAATCCAGCTGCTTGATCTCCAATAATGAGGTCTGAAGGATGATATGCCTTGAACTTCCAGTCTCTTTGCTTTTTTGATTCATCCGATGATTGATTTTGCTCAGGCTCTTTTTCATTTTTAGCTAATTTTGATTAACCTGGGTCTGTTTCCATCATTTCAAGCTCAGGTTCTTGTTGTAGAGTTCCTGTATCATCAAAATCTAGATCTACCAGTCTTTTGTCAATCTTTTGAAGATCATCAAGTCTTACATGCATAGATTCCTCAATGGTTTGAGTTCGAGTATTGAATACTCTGTAAGATTTTGATATGGTTAAATACCCCATAAATATTCCTTTGTCATACTCAGAATCAAAATTTCCAAGATAATCCTTAGTGTTTAGAAAATAGCAAGTGCATCTAAAAGGGTGAAAATATGAGATATTGGGTTTCCTTCCTTTCCACAATTCATAAGGAGTCTTATTCGGTGCTGGTCTGATAAGAATTGTGTTTTGAATATAACAAGAAGTACTCACATCTTCTGTCCAGAAATATTTTGGAAGGTTGTTTTCACAAAGTATAGTTCTGGTCGTTTCCTGTAGAGATCTCTTTTTCCTTTCCAAAACACCATTTTGTTGAGGTGTTATTGGAGAAGAAAAACTATGAGTTATACCAGACTTATTACAGAATTTTTCAAAAGCTTCATTTTCAAATTCTCTGCGATTATCATTTCTTGTTGTACCAATACAGATTCCTTTCTCATTTTGGATTTTCTTATAGAAAATCTTAAATACTTTTATAGACTCATCCTTGTGGGTTAGAAAATATACCCATGTCATTCTTGTGTAATCATTAACAATGAGAAAACCATACTTTTTTTCCTTCCAGACTTTGTACTTGAGATGGACCGAATAAATCTAAATGTAACAATTGCAGAGGTCTAGTGGTAGAAACAACATCCTTGTTTTTAAAAGATGATTTATGTTGTTTCCTTTTCTGGCATGCTTCATAAGATAAAGATCTATCAAAAGAAGTTTTTGGTAATCCTTTAACAAGACCCTTTCTGTGAAGTTCTTAATATGTTTTAGACTTACATGTCTAAGATTTTTATGCCAAATCCACCTTTTCTCAGAATTTGAGAACAAACAAGTTACATTCTGATCATTTAGTTCATTCAAGTCAACCTTGTAAAGATTGTGATGTTTGTTTGCATTAAAAAGTGTGATTCCATCATGATTGATGATAGTACACTTACTTTTGTCAAAGGAGACCTTGTACCCACTATCACAAAATTGGCTAATGCTCAGTAGGTTATGTTTCAGACCTTCAACAAGAAAAATATTTTCAATAACAGGTGAGGGAATTTTACCCACTCTACTAGACCCAATGATTCTTCCAGTCTGGTTTCCTCCAAAAGTGGTAGTTCCACCTTTAAACTATTCCAGGTCTAGAAACATAGACCTTCTTCCTTTCATATGATGCTAGCATCCACTATCCAGATACCAGTGTTGAGGCTTTATCTTTGTCCTTAAGCATATGTACAGATGGAATAATTAATGATTTTGGTACACATATTATCTTGGGTCCAACATTGTTAGCAATCTTTTCATTTCTTCTTTTCCTTTTCTTGTAGTCATTGATTTAGTGACCATGCCTCTTACAATAATTACATTTGAAATGTTTTTAAACCTTTGAATTAAATGAAGAAGATGAAGTTTGCTTGAAATCATGTTCTTCTACATATCCCAGACCTGGCCTTTTTCGACTGCCATGAGATTTTCCCAATAGTATGTTCAAATTTTTAGTATTGTTTACAAATTTGCTTAGGTCTGAGGTAAGAGAACTGACTTGCTTTTGTAATTTAATGATTTTTTCATTTTGAGAGTTGCAACAGACTTTGGATTTTTCAAAATCAATTTTGAAAATAGTATTTTCTTTTCTTAGTCTACTTAGCTCTTTTAAATGTATCCTTTCATTTTCTTCTATTTATTTTAAAGCATTTTTGTCAAGGTTTTCTTCTTTTAGTTTCAATTTTTGATTTTTAAAATTAGTAACAGTGTCAATATGTTTCGTTTTCAATTTTCTGAAATTCTTCAAAAGCTTTGAGAAATCATTAAACAATAAATCATAGTTTTTGTTTCAGTTTAGAATAACTCACATCTTCAATGTCTGAGTCACTAGAGCTTGCTTCAGAGTCTGATTCCTCATTTGCCATGAGACAAATTTGTGCAAATTTTGTCTTTTCTTCAAACTCTCACTAAAAAAATAAGTAAATAATGAAGGTTTTTTAGAAAAGGTTTCAAAAACCTCCGCTAATAAAATTATATTGGGGTGTTTTTTTAAACCTCCTTAAATTAAATTTATAATAGAGGTTTTTAATTTATTTAGTGGAGGTCATTTTTTTTATATCGTTAATAAAAAATATAAAAAAAGTTATTTATGTTATATACAGAAATTATAGAAAACCTCATCAATTTGTAAATATGTTTTATCATAAATTTCCTTTGATTCACAAGACTTTCCCTCCAAATCTCAACTTATTCATCTAACCTTTTTTTCCCAATTTCATCCTAGCCATTTTCCCTAATTCCATCCTAAAATTTTATAAAATAAAAAATATATTCTAGAGTTTTCAACTATTCCCTCCCATTCAAAAAGAAAATAAAACTATTCCTCCCCTTTCTTCCTCTCGTTGAGGTTCCTTTTCTCCTTCTCCCCCGGTTGCCGCGTGACCCTGCTGTCAGGACCTTAAGGTTTACTTCTCACCACCATAAGGGATCTCAATGCAAAATTGCAAATGCATGCTAATGTTGTGTTGTTCAAATCAGAAATTTACTCTCACTTTATCAATTGAATAAACCAAGTCCCCTATCAATTTCTTGATTAAAGGATAAACCCTAGAAATCACAAATGGTGAAGAAGGAGAAGAAACAAGTTCCCGATTGGCTCATCAGTTCCCCATGGTCTTCTCCCTCCAACCTTTCCCGTCGCCTCTTCCCTCTCCGATGTCTCCTCCGTCTCCTCTCCCCTACCAGAGAAGATCCCCAAGAATAATAGATTCGTGAAATAATCATAATCAGAATAAGAATGGCGTCGTTACTGAATCTTCTTCTTCCTCCTTCGTAAATGAAATCCTACTGCAAAGCCATGCTGAGTTGTTGATCGAGGTTAGCTTTCACTTCACTATCCTCACTGTTTCTGTTTCTACATTTAATTGTTTCATACTATTTTTCTGTTTGCATATTTTAACTTCTAAACATTCCGTGACATCACTAGTAATTTTTGTAGGAAGACAATGCAAAAATAGGGAAGGTTACCTCTGCTGGAACGTATTTTCTTGGGTTTCTTGTTTATAGGTTGGATCAAATAATGAACTCTGTGAGTAGCTGGTGTTAAAGGATAGTATTCAATTTTAATTTTGTCTATCTTTTTAAATTTTAAAAATTGATTCATGAATTATTTCTCTGTAGATTGTTGCTGCTAAGGATCTAGATACATCATTTTTCAGAAAGATGGATAGGTTCCAGCCTTGTGAATTAACAGAATTGAAGGCTTTTACGGTAAATGCTTACTTTTATGACTATTGGACCAATGTCAAATTTCTTCTAGGTAATAAGTTTTTCAAAAGTGCAAACTATACAATAGAAGTTCTATGTGTTGCTCCTTTCAGTGAAGAAAAAGACAATTTAAGAAATATAAAAGCTCAAATTTTATCAAAAAAGGCAGAAATATCAAAGTTTGAGATAGAATATAAAGAGGTGCACACCCTTCAATACAAGCATCATTGTGTGATCACATTAGTTTTTGTCAAATCTCATCAAATTTCATGTTGTTTTTTTGTAGGTTCTGGCTCAATCCACTGAAATGATGAGTAGATATACAGATGATATACAAGCAGTGAGTTTTTCTACCATAAGAGTTTCCATGCAACATCTTGTCCCACCCCCTGATTGGGTAAAAAAATCATCAAATGGAAGCCACTAAACTTGTGCTATTTATTCTTGTGTAGATTGATGAGCTACTAAAGCAAAGAAATGAAATTTACGCATTAGACATTAATGCTCCTTTAAAACGGAATACAAGTAAGAATAGAAGTAAAAGTTCTTCCAAGGAGGCAAAAGAAGATGGCTAAGCAAAGGAGGACAGGAGTACAAGAGACTAGCCAAAGAAGAAGAAATGGTATAACCTCCACTTAAGAGTTGATAAAGAAAGGCTTGCTAAGGTGAGAACCAGATAATTAAGAAGTTCTTGTGTCACTAATGTATTGATAAGTAATATTATTTTATCACTTGGTTGTCAACTCTTAATGCCACGGTAAAACTATTTTCAGTTAATGTAAAGTTAAGAGCAAGACTTTGCAAAGCAATAACCAAATGTCGTTGGAAGGTTTCATTTGTTTGTCACTCAAGCATGTCAAGGATGACAACAATGCATTATTTTTGTGTAATCCCTTCCCCCACTTATAATTTGTCTTAGTAGCTTGGAATTTGTACTTGTAAATTGTTTGATTTGATTTATTGATGAAGCATGATCGAACTCTCTACGATGGTTGTAATTTTGTTTAAAAGTGATGGAAAAGCATTGGAGAATAGGGCCAGGTAATTTCTTGCTTAACGTTTATTTCCAAATTTCTAAAAGCTAGAATTGGGCCATTTAACCATCTTTTATTCCTGCAGCACACCTTATAACCAGTAACCCTGTTGTACCTTTCATATCTAGCTTTTTTATGATTTTTCATTTGTTTTATCCCTGCCTTTTCCAATTTGCATAATGATATATCTCGCATATTAAATAAAGACATTCGATTCTTTCTTAGAAGTTGGACTTTTTTCTTCTTCTTTTTCGCTGTAAATTATGATCACCAGTGCAATGATAATGATTAGTTGGTGAGGCCTGTCTGCATTATTTGATTTTTTTTCTTTGACGTTTAACTTTGTGGAAGGGTGCCAAGCTGGGGCGTTGGTTATTTGTTATCATTTCGGGACGAGAGAATACTTAAATTGGTCTTCTAAATAAGGTTTTTTTAACTAGGTTCCTTAAATAATTGCATCCAAATAAGTTTTTTAAATATTGATTTGGTTTTATATTGGTCCTTAAATTCTTTTAAAGTAGTTAAAACAACTATTTTCTTAAATGATTGGTTAATGTATGTTTTGTTATGAAGCTATGTAAATACAAAAGATAACATGCCCCACAATGTTAAGGAATCAAAATTAATAATTTGGAAATACATTTATTGGCATGTGATGTCTTAATATATAATACTTTCATTGAAATTAAAAATGCCTTCACGGTTTGGTTAGCAATGAAGATATGAGAGATGCTTTGTAGTTGTTTATAACAAACAACTTTTATGTGTATATATTTTTCCTATTGAATTAATGTTGTTTATTGAGTGATAATAAACATATGAGGCTATAAATGATCATTTAAATACTGGAACTTTTCCGTCAATGATTCTTGATCATCAGGAAAGGTATGATATTGCAGATCTTGATATTGTGCATAACATAGCTCAAATTGCACACTGTATTACGCAGGGGAAAGTAGGCAGTGGGTTTGGTGTTAGTTCAACTATGTATGGCAGTCAACAACATGTGCGGTTTTCACCAGATGTGATTTCCTCCTCTCAGGTGCTCCCCCTTCAATCTCATATGATTCTTGAGTATTTTGGGATTTTTTTTGGTGGTTATCATGTACCAATGTAGTTTTGGAATTAATGGCAATGTTCCAGAAACATCAATGGGTTGTCTTTATTTTATTGACATTGTAGGTTGCAGCTAAATCAGTGCCTTTACCAGAAGTTATCATTGAAATTATAAATGGAAAATAGGTCCATGACAAGGCTGAGTTCACTTTACCACCTCTGATGATTCTTGTAAGAAACTTAAAAGTTTTCATATTTTAGACTTGTATGTGTTCACATGTCTTGAAAATATGTATATGACTGTTGGACTCTTGTTCCTTGCTCCAATTCCTCCCTCTATTATCTTTGTTTTTTGGTTGAACGGGTGGAAGTGGTGGGATGTACCTAAGCCCTAAATCTATATTTATATGTCAAGTTTCTATTAAAAACCTTTGGTCAATAGAGGAAAAAAAAAGGTCTTTGTTAGTGTCTTCTCCTTTTAGCATTCCTCTAAGTTTTTTTAGAATTTCAAATTTTTTATTCCATGAATAACTTTTTGTCTCTACAATCCACATTTTGCAATACTGGTTACCAAATGTGTCTTATGATGTCTAAGTTCAATTCTTACCTTTATTCGTTCAAATTTTGACTTTTTATATGAGTACTTGGATTGAACTAGTGCATTATCAGCTACTTATGTTTTTGTGATATTTAGTAATGATTAGTTAGAGTAGAGTTTGATCATGACAATCACTTAGGTAACTTTGGAAATAATGATACTTCCTTTGTCCTTTTTTTAAGAGACAAATTGAACCTATTTCTTGGTCTTTTCAATATTAACCATTAGATTTTTTCATTTTCCCAACTCCGTTTCTATAACTTGTTACCAAACGAGCAGTAAATATCCCCCTCAAAATGCTACTTGCATTTTCATGATTTTGTTTATTGTCCTTTTTCCTTTTGCATTTGTTATCTATTGATACTCTTTTAAATTAGTTCTATGGCTTCTGTAGCTTAATAAGAAAATAGAGAGATCGACAAGGGAATTAACAAAGTTAAATACTCTATGGACACCTACTAAGCAGGATACTAACCTTGAAATAATGTCAGATGAAGAAAGAGAATATTTGCGAAAGATAGGATTGAAGATGCAAAGCTGCTTAGTTTTAGGTAAAGAGATCTAACCTCTCAAATTTTAGTTAGATTTATGAATCCTCTATTTATGTGTTTGGTACCTTCCCTTTGACTTTGTTTTTTAGCTCTAATCAAATTATTTGTTGTTTAGTAATCCAATTGTTAAGATGCTAAGTTCTTGCATTAGCTTTATTATGAAATAAGAAAAATATAAGCTAAGTTCTTTCATTGACTTTATATTTTTCATGAACAATGTTATCATAAAGATGTTGAGAGAATACACCCTTAAGATTGATGTTTTACTAATAACATGATATGATGATTTTGAAGATTTAGTATATTTATTTCAAGTTATTACTACTTACTGGTACTTTGTAAATACCAAAGTTGGGATTTGCTTTAGACATGAGAGATAAATAGACCACTTTGTTTATTTTTAAATTAGTAACAGATTTGTTGCCTTATATCATCCTTATATTTTGGGCATCTTTTATTGATGTATACTTGTGAATGAACATTGGTGTATTTTTGATGCCACCTTTAATTTGGGCTTGCTACTACATAAATAGATAACCCAAAGGATGGCATACCATTGACACTACATGTAAGAGATGCCATTGCGACTGTACTTGGAGCTCCTGCTGCTTGAGCAAAGTTGTTGGCGGACCAAGAAGATAGAGAGATAGAACATTTAGTAGCAACTATAATTGAAGCACAGGTTCCTAGTTAATTTTTTCCTTCTACATCATAACCTGACCCTATTCAATTTTCTCTTGTTCAGGTAGCTATTTTAGGGATTAACTTTTATTTTTTTGGTGACTTGTTAACTAGATTGAAAGATTGCAACACAAGGCTTTTCCTGATTGCAGCAGCATTAACAATTGTATCCTAGAGGCAATAATTTAAAGTGCATCTTGTTTTAAGATTATACAAGAATCTTCAAGGTGGTGGATGGTCCATAATTTTGTTATCAAGAGAGCATGGAACACGCCAAAATGTTACAATCAATCATAAATTTGCTAGATTTAGAGGATGGTCTTCCTTGATGATGAGGTATTGTGATTAGTTTCTTTTCATATATCATGGATAATAATGATCCCATGAAGATCTCAAATTCTGTTTGTGTAGATATTTATGGTTTGTAACACCCTCGGTTAACTAGGATAATCCCTTCCACTAGATCATCCTGTTTAATTGAGAGGTTACGAGTTTTAGAAAAATATGGAAGTTTTTTTTTTTGTACAATGAAACTTGGTGGAATAGATACACCTTATGTAACATCCCGGATATTTATGGAAAAATTTTTTGTAGTGGAAAATATTAAAAATTGTTTTAAGGATTTATTTGATATTTTTATGAATTATTGGTTAATTATAAAAGGTGTGATTAGAAGAAGAGAAGTTCAATTAAAACTTTTAATGAAATTATAAAGGAAATGGAGAAGTGACCGGTTGGAGAGGTAACCGGTTGTCATGAGTTTTAAATAAAGGTTTCTTTCTCTTTCCTCAATCATTTACGCAATCATTCACTCTTTCACGTGAATCTTCCTCTTCTTCATCTGTTACTTTTCTTCTTCTTTCTCCATTGTTGCGAGCTGTAAGCTTTGAAGGGAGGTCCATTTTGCATCAAAACCTTGAAATAATTACATTTCTGTGACAGTGGTTTCAAGGTGAGTTCATTGAACCGTTTAAATTTGTTACCTCATCTCTTTTGTTTCCTTTTGTCTCTCGGCTGTGTGAGCCTGAAATGGTCCTTTAACCGTGTGGGTGGTGGTGTGACGTTAACGTGTTTCATGTTCCAAACCCGTAGGTAGTAGAACGAACACTAGTGGAACGATTAAGGAAGCTGGTGCTGGATCCGGAGGTGGAACTGTGAACCCAACGATTGTTGAAGCTTGGAACAGAGGTAAGGGGGGTGTTCGGGTTATAATTAATTAGAATAGGACAAGTCCGAGTCGTTGGACTGATTGTGAAACAGGGTAATAAATAATGCTGGATGAAAGTAGTATGTGAATGTGTGTGAATGTACGTATGAATGTGGACACCGATCGGTTAAGGATCGGGTGTGTGTGTGCGACTTAAGAAATATTTGATGTTGTGATAATAGAGATGATGCTGGATGAAAGTTGTGAATGTATATGCATGTATGTATGTGGACACCGATCGGTTGAGGATCGTGTGTGTGTGTGGTTTAAGCCGATTGAATTTGAAATATTTAATGCTGTGACAATCGGTGTATAGTGGCAATGTGATGCCGGGCTTGACAAGCAGGTCGCCCGAGTAATAAGTATATGATGTTGTTAATGGCCACTTATTTGATGAGAAATGTGAATTTTATAAGTATGGTAAGTGTTTGCCGTGTGAGAACATTATATTGATGGGCTTGACAAGTCGGTCGCCCTACGTTGTGAGCACAAGTCAGTTTCTGACAGTTGCAATAATGATCGTAATGAAATGACTGTTTATATAATGGAATATATGATTATGTGGTGGAGGATGACCGACGGTATATGTTACCCTCGTTTTTGGCTTCCGTGGTCAAGTCGGACCCAGTTGAGCTACCCAGAGGTCTATGACCCAGTGGTTGAGGGGGAGCCAAGTCGGGCTCGTTGAACCAAGTCGGGCTCGTTGAACCAAGTCGGGTTCACGGGGTGTCAAGTAGGACCCCCAGCTGAAGGTCGATCCTTAGTATTGTGATGTATGTAATTTACTATATTTACTGAGTGCAATTTGTTATATTTACCGAGTGGTGAATTGTTATACTTGCCGAATGAGTTACTTGCTGAGTGTGAATGACTATATTTGTTGAGTGATTTGCTAAAATTGCCGAATAAGAATTGTTATATTTGCTGAGTAAGATTGGTTATATTGCCGAGTGTTAATTGCTATAATTGCTGAGTGTGAGTTAATTGCCGAGTGTAATGTGCAATTTGAGGATAAAGCAATCGGACGGAGTTTATACTCGTATTTTGTTATTTAAATTCCGTTCTAGATTAATTATGATGCTAAACACTCACCCTTGTTGTGGTTTTCAATTTTAGTAACCAGTGACAGGGAAGAGGTCGGAGCCATGGAGGTGCGCCAAGCGGAGGATTGATGCCAAGGCACCGAGTGACTTTGAATGAATTGTGTAATATATGTATATAATGAGTTTTCCGAGTGTGTGATGCTACATGATGCCTGTATGTTGAATTAAATTTGAATCGGTATGCTGATTGACGTGAGTATAAATTCTTGATGTTATGTGATCGGTGTTTATTTTATGAGTGAATTTGCATTGCTGTAGCATAGTCGATTACCGGGCGAATCTCGCCGAGTGGATTCATTCTTGTCCAAGCGAGGGCCGATTGATTTGACGTCTGTTTCGCTCAAGTGAGTATTCCTCGTTTCTTTCTGAGTGAAGAGTAACCAAGAGACCCACTTCCGAGTGGAAGGTTAGGGTGTCTCCGAGTGAGCTATGGCTGAGAGAATCACTTCTGAGTGAAGAAAGATAAGAATGCTTCTGAGTGAAGATCAAAGTGTTTCCGAGTGAAGTATATCCGAGTGAACCTTTTCTGAGTGAAGTAAGGTTAAGCTGTTCCCGAGTGAGAGATGACCGAGTGGACACATTTCCGAGTGAAACCCGACTTGTTGACTTTCCTTGTAAGTTTTGTCCGCTCAGGTTTAAAGAGTAGCATTTACTCAAGCGAGTCGGATCTCGCCTAAGCAAATCAGGGTCTCGCTCAGGCGAATGACCCCTGACTGTTTTCCTTCTTCTGCTGTTTCTAAACTCTATTTTATTAATGGATTTATTTCCAATCGGTTATTGATATTTTAAGTATAATTTTATTATTTTGAATGTATTTAAGAAAAGTAAATATTATTTTATATTAATACCGAGGTGATTTTTATTAAACGCGAGAAATTATTATGAAAAATGATTAAACAATTGTTATTAAAGGGAAAATTGACGCAGGTCGTCACAGTTGGTATCAGAGCGGTTCTTTCTAGAGCTGGGTGTATGGGTGAACCCAGTGATTGTGTGAGTTCTGTACTGGACTGTTTTTGCATTCTATTGCATTGTGCTTATGATTGTTTGTGTAGCTTGGCATCATTCCCTTGGCACTCCAGCGGTGTTGTATATGTGTATGAGGTAAATATCCGACTCCCTGGTAGAACATTGGTTATTAATGGTGATGTGTTTGTTCATTGTAGAATTACATTATGGCTGAAGGGACTAGTTCTGGTGGAGGAGATGACTTCATCTCAAAGTTTTCTCAATTGATGAGTAGGACCGAGTCTGGTCCCACTCTTGATAAATTCCTAAAAAGGAATCCCCCTGCCTACAAAGGAGGGCATGATTACGATGGGGCGTATATTTGGATCAGAGAAGTCCAACAAGCGTTTGAGTATTTCGAGTGCTCGGAGGAGCAGAAGGTTCAGTTCGCAACCTATCAATTGAAGGACGAGGCTAGGATATGGTGGTCTCGGACTAAGGTACAGATGAAGGCGGCGAGTGAACTGGTAGTATGGGCGAATTTTCGAAAGAGGTTCCTTGTCAAATACTTCCCGGATAATTATAAAATCCGAAAAGAAGTGGAATTTCTGAGGCTGGAACAGGGCCGAATGTCAGTGGCCGAGTACACTGCTAAGTTTGACGAGCTGTGTGACTTCTATCATCCTTTCTCATTGGAAAGAACCGAGGGCAGTAAGTGTGCCAAGTATGAGGCCGGATTACGGATTGAACTCCGTAGTGTAATTGTGCCGATGGAGATTCGGGATTATCCGACTCTGGTAAACAAGGCTAGGCTGACGGAGGAAGTGCAACTACAGAGAGCATTTCAGTCGAAAGATAAGAGACAGCTGAAGGCAAGAGGGTTCAGCTTCAAGAAGACGGGTCAGTCTTTTCGTGGCAGTAAGTTTTCCGCTACGTCTTCTTCTTTGTCTAGTCGAAGTTCTACTGGCCGATCTGGTAGCCAGTCGGGTAGCCGTGCAAGCTACAATTGTGGCCAGGAGGGCCATATTTCAAAACACTGTCCGGCCAGTCAGATTGTTTGTTTCCAGTGTGGACAACCGGGACACATTAGACCCGATTGCCCACAGCATGGCAGCCGAGCCAACACTTCTGGGACTCGGGGTGCTAATGTTCCGAGAGGAGGTAGACATGGTACTAGTCGTGGAGGCCAACACTCGGGGAGAGCAGATGCTCAATCCAGTGGCGCCCAGAATGTCATGACCGGGCAGGTATTTGCCTTTGATGCCTCGGAAGTTGCAAGGACTGACAACTTGGTGTAGGGTAAGTGCCTTATCCATGGCTGTCTAGTAGATGTAATTTATGATTCAGGTGCAACCCATTCGTTTATCTCTGAGAGCTGTGTACGACGACTTGGTTTGCCGATTGTGTTAATGGAGAACGCTCTTAGTGTCTCCACTCCTACTGGCTCCACTTTCCGGGCAACCACTATGTGTGGGGAGTTGCCGATGCAAGTAGAAGATCGTACTTTCCTGATGAATATGATTTGTATGCCATTGAAGAACCTAGATGTTATCCTAGGTCTTGACTGGTTAGCTGCTAACCATGTGATGGTGGACTGCTATCGGAAGACTATAGTTTTCTCCCAGGAATTCGACACAAAGAATGTGGTGAGTGATGTCTCCGCCACCTATGTTATTTTATTTACTACGGAGGGTCGGTATAATCTTATGCCGAGTGATATTCTGATAGTATGTGAATTCCCTGATGTATTCCCGGAAGAAATTCCGGAGTTGCCTCCCAGTCGGGAGATTGATTTTTCCATTGACTTGATTCCCGGGGCCGAGCCTGTGTCCCGTGCGCCTTATAGGATGTCTTCGGTAGAATTGACCGAAGTGAAGAAACAAGTGAATGAAATGCTTGAAAAGGGCTTTATCCGACCGAGTGCTTCACCGTGGGACGCTCCTGTACTGTTGGTGAAAAAGAAGGACGGTAGTATGAGGATGTGCATCGATTACCGACAGCTGAATAAGTTGACGGTAAAGAATAAATATCTGTTGCCATGGATTGACGACTTGTTGGATCAGTTACGAGGCGCTGTTGTATTTTCTAAGATCGACTTGAGGTCGGGATATCACCAAATACGAGTGAAGTCAGAGGATATTCCGAAGACGGCTTTCCGGACTCGGTATGGGCACTTCGAGTATGTTGTAATGCCCTTTGGAGTGACGAATGCTCCTGCTATCTTCATGGATTACATGAATCAGATTTTTCAACCATACTTGGATCGGTTTGTGGTAGTATTTATTGATGACATATTAGTGTACTCGAAGTCGGTTGAGGAGCATGCTCAACACCTTCAAGTTGTCCTGTAGATATTGCGTGAGAAGAAGTTGTACGCTAAGTTGTCCAAATGTAATTTTTGGGAAGAAAGTGTACAATTCCTGGGGCACGTGATTTCCCGAGAGGGTGTATCGGTCGATCCGATTAAGATTGAGGCCGTTACGGCTTGGGAAAGGCCTAAGTCGGTAACTGAGATTAGGAGTTTCCTCGGATTAGCTGGGTACTATCGGCGTTTCATTGAAGGATTTTCTTGGATAGCGCTTCCTTTGACTCGGTTGACGAGACATGAGAGTCCATTTGTATGGTCGGAAGAGTGTGAATTGAGTTTCCAGACTCTTAAGCGGTGTTTGACGACTGCCCCTGTGCTTGCACTGCCTGATGTGACAAAGGAATTTGTAGTGTACTACGATGCATCCAAGTTTGGTTTGGGATGTGTGCTGATGCAGGTCGACCGGGTGATTGCCTATGCTTCAAGGCAATTGAGACCACATGAACAGAATTATCCGACTCATGACCTTGAGTTGGCAGCAGTGGTATATGCGTTGAAGATTTGGCGCCATTATCTATATGGGTCTCGTTTTGTGGTGTTTAGTGACCACAATAGCTTGAAGTACTTATTCGACCAGAAGGAACTCAACATGAGGCAAAGGAGATGGGTGGAGTACCTAAAGGATTATGATTTTGACTTGAGGTACCACCCGGGCAAAGCAAACGTGGTTGCCGATGCACTGAGTAGAAAAGTATTGCACACGGCTTTCTTGATGGGCAAAGAGCAAGAACTATTGGAGAGCTTTCGGGATATGAACATTGGAGTTATTATGAACGCTCCAAACCGGATGACAGTCGGAATGCTGAAGATTTCCAACGAATTTCTGGAATCTTTAGCTGTGGCCCAAAATGACGATGAGGAGTTGCTGGAACTGCTTGACACTCAAGCAAGAGGCAAGAATATAGAATTAACTCAAGGAAAGGATGGAATTTGGAGATTCCGAGACCGAGTGGTGGTGCCTGCAAACGGTGATTTCAGGCAAGCCGTGCTGACTGAAGCACACAGGAGTTCTTTGAGTATTCATCCCGGTGTTACAAAAATGTACCACGATTTGAAGAAGGAATTCTGGTGGCCGGGAATAAAGAAAGCAATAACCGAGTATGTGAAGTCGTGTGTGATATGCTAGAAATGCAAGGTTGAACATCAGAGACCCCCAGGTTTACTTCAACCTCTAGAGATTCCGATTTGGAAGTGGGAGAGTATTACCATGGATTTCGTATCCGGGTTACCTCGTACCCAATCCGGGTGTAATGCAATCTGGGTGATTGTAGACCGATTGACCAAGAGTGCTCACTTCTTGGCCATGAACATGAAATGGTCATTGGACCGACTGGCTAGGTTGTATGTTACTCAGATTGTACGATTGCACGGTGTACCTTCGAGTATTATTTCTGATCGGAATCCCCGATTCACTTCGAGATTTTGGGGAAGTTTGCAACAGGAATTGGGTACTGAGCTAAGGTTGAGCTCAGCTTATCATCCTCAGACTGATGGTCAGTCGGAACGGACTATACAGACCTTAGAGGACATGCTGAGAGCCTGCGTATTGGAGCAGGGTGGCTCATGGGAAAAATACTTGCCATTGGTGGAGTTTGCATACAACAACAGCTATCATAGTAGCATTGGAATTGCTCCGTATGAAGCTCTATATGGTCGGAGGTGTCGAACACCATTGTGTTGGAATGAAAATGGCGATGCCATTCATTTGGGGCCGAGTTAATCCAGGAAATGAATGAACAGGTTGCTCTAATCCGAGAGAAAATAAAGATTGCTCAAGACCGACAGAAGAGTTACTATGACAATCGGCATAGACCACTTGAGTTTCAGGTGGGTGACTGGGTATTCCTGAAGGTTTCACCGACCAAAGGTGTAGGTCGGATATTGAAGAGTCACAAGCTTAATCCGAGATGCATTGGACCGTATCAAATTTTGGAGAGGATCGGTAATGTTGCTTACTGACTAGATCTTCCCCAATCGTTAACTAACATCCATAATGTGTTTCACGTGTCACAACTCCGAGCGTACATTCCGTGTGACTCTATGATTGTACCGAGTGACTCTATCAAATTGAAGGAGGACCTGACGGTGGAAGTTACACCGATCGGTATTGAGGACTATCAGACCAAACGACTAAGGAATAAGGAGGTGCCATTGGTAAAGGTGAAGTGGCAGAATTTGAATGGGGTAACCTATACGTGGGAATTGGAATCGAACATGAGAAGGATGTACCCCAATCTTTTTCAATAAGAGCGTTGATTTCGGGGACGAAATCCCTTTTTAGGGGGGTGAATGTAACATCCCGGATATTTATGGAAAAATTTTGTGTAGTGGAAAATATTAAAAATTGTTTTAAGGATTTATTTGATATTTTTATGAATTATTGGTTAATTATAAAAGGTGTGATTAGAAGAAGAGAAGTTTAATTAAAGCTTTTAATGAAATTGTCAAGGAAATGGAGAAGTGACCGGTTGAGGAAGTAACCGGTTGGAAGTGACCGGTTGGAGAGGTAACCGGTTGCCATGAGTTTTAAATAAAGGTTTCTTTCTCTTTCCTCAATCATTTACGCAATCATTCACTCTTTCACGTGAATCTTCCTTTTCTTCATCTGTTACTTTTCTTCTTCTTCTTCCTCCATTGTTGTGAGCTGTAAGCTTTGAAGGGAGGTCCATTTTGCATCAAAACCTTGAAATAATTACATTTCTGTGACAGTGGTTTCAAGGTGAGTCCATTGAACCGTTTAAATTTGTTACCTCATCTCTTTCGTTTCCTTTTCTGGACCGAATGGTCATATATGGTGGGGTACTGTTCCGATCTCCACTCCTCTTGGCTGTGTGAGCCTGAAAATGGTCCTTTAACCGTGTGGGTGGTGGTGTGACGTTAACGTGTTTCACGTTCCAAACCCGTAGGTAGTAGAACGAACACTGGTGGAATGATTAAGGAAGCTGGTGCTGGATCCGGAGGTGGAACTGTGAACCCAACGATTGTTGAAGCTTGGAACAGAGGTAAGGGGGGTGTTCGGGTTATAATTAATTAGAATAGGACAAGTCCGAGTCGTTAGACTGATTGTGAAACATGGTAATAAATAATGCTGGATGAAAGTAGTATGTGAATGTGTGTGAATGTACGTATGAATGTGGACACCGATCGGTTAAGGATCGGGTGTGTGTGTGCGACTTAAGAAATATTTGATGTTGTGATAATAGAGATGATGCTGGATGAAAGTTGTGAATGTATATGCATGTATGTATGTGGACACCGATCGGTTGAGGATCGTGTGTGTGTGTGGTTTAAGCCGATTGAATTTGAAATATTTAATGCTGTGACAATCGGTGTATAGTGGCAATGTGATGCCGGGCTTGACAAGCAGGTCGCCCGAGTAATGAGTAAGTGATGTTGTTAATGGCCACTTATTTGATGAGAAATGTGAATTTTATAAGTATGGTAAGTGTTTGCCGTGTGAGAACATTATATTGATGGGCTTGACAAGTCGGTCGCCCTACGTTGTGAGCACAAGTCAGTTTCTGACAGTTGCAATAATGATCGTAATGAAATGGCTGTTTATATAATGGAATATATGATTATGTGGTGGAGGACGACCGACGGTATATGTGACCCTCGTTTTTGGCTTCCGTGGTCAAGTCGGACCCAGTTGAGCTACCCAGAGGTCTATGACCCAGTGGTTGAGGGGGAGCCAAGTCGGGCTCGTTGAACCAAGTCGGGTTCACGGGGTGTCAAGCCGGACCCCCAGCTGAAGGTCGATCCTTAGTATTGTGATGTATGTAATTTACTATATTTGCCGAGTGCAATTTGTTATATTTACCGAGTGGTGAATTGTTATACTTGCCGAATGAGTTACTTGTATAACATCCTTAATTTTTGAAATAAAATTTCAATAAATCAAAGAATTTCGTAAATAATTCAAATTTCTAAAACATAATTTGAATTAAATAATTTACAATAGTCATTTTACAAAGCCGACCGGCTCTTTAAAAATATACAAATACATAATTTCACTCGGTATTCTCATGAGCCGGCCAAGACTTTCACTAAAATAAACTCCGAGCTGCTGAGTGTCTTCACATATCATGGTTGAGCCCTTCATTCACTGAAAAGTAAATGTAGAGGGTGAGCATAACATATCAAATAACAGTTATTGAATTGGAATAAAAATCCAATTAATAACTATAAAACCAATACTGATTACACTCAGCAAAAATTAGCACTCGGCAATTCTAAATCACACTCGGTAAATATTTAAATTTCCACTCGGTAAATAAAAAACATCACTCGGTAAGCATAGCAACTACACTCGGCATATGACAAGTTCACTCGGCAATAACAAATTATTCATTCTCAAAACTGAGACATATTCATATACTCATCATAACAGCATGTTCTCATAATAACACATAAAACAGTGTATGCACATGCTCAGCCAAATGGATCCATTAAGTCACATACTTAATCAATGACCAACCAAAACGGGATCATGATTAAGTCTATCAAATTGTGTTGCAACACTGGCTTCCCGAGCCATAATTCAGCTCCTCGCTGATTCGGTCGTTTTACAGGTACCAAACTACTCTGCGCCCATACTGTAACACTGAGTACTACTCCCAGAGTGATAGCGGTCCTCTACCCAGTGCTACGGGCCGGCCTTGAGTCACACTCAAAGGCGTCCGTGGTATATAGGAACCACACCATCACATTTCATATTCAAATATCACACATGCATCTCATGCATACAAATATCATGTAAAGTTCATGAATCATCATCCATAACATTATCAACTCATATCATTCAATTCGGCATAATAACTAACATACATATAACAAATCAATACCCCAACTCCATTCATAAACTATGTATTTGAGATGTACGCTCCCCCTACCTGGAAATAAAATCTTCCAGCAGCTTTAAAAGCTATAATCCAGTCACTGCTCCAGAATTCCGACTGGAATTACAGTGTTGTTCCACTCCAAGCTTTCCTTCGTAAAGAGAAGAGAAAGGAGATTTGATTCCTTCATTTACTAGTTTCAGTGAAGATTAGAAGTATAAGAATGATTTCACTTCCAACAACTTCTCTATTAATCCAATAGCAGAAGTATTTATATACCTTCCATATGAAAGAGACGTGAATATCTTGAAATACTCTGCCACACGTTTCTTTAGTAATTAATAAAGGGGTAAGATATTTAATGAAATGAGTACAACACATCAAAATGGGTCCCAAATTAGAAAATATCTAAGAAAGGATTCTGCTGGAAGGTAGAAGAACATAATGACGTGGAAAGCATCCATCAGACTTGATTCCTCGCTTGAGCGAACCACTCTCGCTTGAGCAAGAATCACCCAGTAACTAATTTCCATACTTTCGCTCGAGCGAGACTCCCTCCTACTAGCTACTCGTTCGAGCGAGAATTGTCCAGTAACGAATTCTACTGGCATTCGCTTGAGCGAGGCACCTTCTCACTTAGGCGAAATCCAACCAGAGGTTGTCCTTTGATTCTGCACCCGGGTTTCATTCGGCCGTTCAATAAAAACCGACTCATCTTGCTCGGAATCACTTACTCAGAAGACTTAATCAATCATAGTTGAAGTCTTTGTCCAGAAGCACTCTTTCTGGAAAGACTTACTCGGAATATTTTACTCAGAAGTATCTCTGTGACACTTCACCCGGAAAATCACTTCACTTGGCAACTTAATCGGAAACGTTCCTCTCGGAATCGTTTCACTCGGATTTGAATGTGTCTCAATTAGACACAGCGTCACTTCTCTCGGAAATAGTTCTCTTAATGATGTTTCACTCGGAAATATCTTATCTTCATTTAGAATTAATCTTCTATCTTATTTCACTCGGAGTCTAATCCTTTTCACTCGAAAAACCTTACCTCATTCATTTTCCACTCGGAATTTTATTCAAAAATTCTTCTTTAATCATTTTTAAGTTATTTTTATAAAAATTATAAAATTCAGGATGTTACAACTTGCTGAGTGTGAATGGCTATATTTGCTGAGTGATTTACTAAAATTGCCGAATAAGAATTGTTATATTTGCTGAGTAAGATTGGTTATGTTGCCGAGTGTTAATTGCTATAATTGCCGAGTGTGAGTTAATTGCCGAGTGTAATGTGCAATTTGAGGATAAAGCAATCGGATGAAGTTTATACTCGTATTTTGTTATTTAAATTCCATTCTAGATTAATTATGATGCTAAACACTCACCCTTGATGTGGTTTTCAATTTTAGTAACCAGTGACAGGGAAGAGGTCGGAGCCATGGAGGTGCGCCAAGCGGAGGATTGATGCCAAGGCACCGAGTGACTTTGAATGAATTGTGTAATATATGTATATAATGAGTTTTTCGAGTGTGTGATGCTACATAATGCCTGTATGTTGAATTAAATTTGAATCGGTATGCTGATTGACGTGAGTATAAATTCTTGATGTTATGTGATCGATGTTTATTTTATGAGTGAATTTGCATTGCTGTAGCATAGTCGATTACCGGGCGAATCTCGCTGAGTGGATTCATTCTTGTCCAAGTGAGGGCCGATTAATTTGACGTCTGTTTCGCTCAAGTGAGTATTCCTCGTTTCTTTCCGAGTGAAGAGTAACTGAGAGACCCACTTCCGAGTGGAAGGTTAGGGTGTCTTCGAGTGAGCTATGGCTGAGAGAATCACTTCTGAGTGAAGAAAGATAAGAATGCTTCTGAGTGAAGATCAGAGTGTTTCCGAGTGAAGTATATCCGAGTGAACCTTTTCTGAGTGAAGTAAGGTTAAGCTATTCCCGAGTGAGAGATGACCGAGTGGACACATTTCCGAGTGAAACCCGACTTGTTGACTTTCCTTGTAAGTTTTGTCCGCTCAGGTTTAAAGAGTATCATTTACTCAAGCGAGTCGGATCTCGCCTAAGCAAATCAGGGTCTCGCTCAGGCGAATGACCCCTGACTGTTTTCCTTCTTCCGCTGTTTCTAAACTCTATTTTATTAATGGATTTATTTCCAATCGGTTATTGATATTTTAAGTATAATTTTATTATTTTGAATGTATTTAAGAAAAGTAAATATTATTTTATATTAATACCGAGGTGATTTTTATTAAACGCGAGAAATTATTATGAAAAATGATTAAACAATTATTATTAAAGGGAAAATTGACGCAGGTCGTCACACCTTATATATAACATAATCATATATAATACATGGTCGTAATAGTAACTATACATGCTGAAAGAAAAAGGGGCACATAGGCTCCCATAAATGAAAACAAAATTAACCTATTCTATTCGTCTTCGGTTTGAGAAAAGTCTGACTAATCCTCGATGCGGAGTCAGTGTCCATCCCCACGATGTCTGAAAATTAGTGTAAGGGTGAGTCTCCACCTCCACAATAATCGGGAAGGTATCTCATCGACACCTGCCCCACACACAACACAAATAATCCAGAATCGAGTCCCTCCCACTCTCATTGAGGTTCCTATGATGCATTCTAAGTTATCTCACCACTCTTGATCTCAGCTAACCATTCTTTTTTTCCCACTTACCTTTCAAGATTACTAACATCCATACAATCATACTCGAACAACGAGCAATCACCATCATAATGATGCAATGTATAGGTTCATTTCATTATTTACAATCTTTTATTAGTCATCATGATGCATGTGAGCCCATCTCCTCCTCAACAATTTCATATACAATATCCATATGCACAACAATGCCACCTTTATCTCCCCTGCCCCACTAGAGCGACCAAAGCTCTCCTCGTTCTGGTTTTCACAAATGGGTAAGGACTTACAGTCCCAACATCAAAATGGCCAATCACACATATTACACATCACCACAGAACGGGCACTCCACGGTCATAGAAAATCCCGTCTCTTGTCGAAGTACATCAGAGTTTGCTATGGGCTGTCCGGCGACGGGCGCGAATCCGATGCCACTTGGAATTCCTGCATTCGGTTATACTCCCTAGACTGCCCTCAAGTATCGAGGCGCGACAGATTCTTCAATGTACCTATCACTGTATGCTCTAGGGGATTTTTTTTCCAACATCCCTCCTTAACTTCCATATATAATGCATATAATACAAAATTTTCTTTTCACTAGTCGTCGGTAGGGTTCTTTTGATGGCTCCCGTTCATTTCTAACGTCGGACTTCTTCTTTTCATGAAATTTCAATTTATTATTTTCCTTGTTTTCTCAAAATTCCTTAATTCATAACAGTCTAATCCGACGCTTAGAAATGAAACGAGATCTCATATTTTCCAAAAATCATGGGTACATTGGCGTTACAATGCTCATCATCACATCGGATCCGATCTAATGTTATCACTTTATTTTCATAATTTATTCATCTCAAGATCCCTACCGAGACATTTCTTCATTCATTCTTTTCTTATTTATTTCAACATATTCATTTGATGCATCATAGAAGTACAACATCACAGTCCATACATATGTCATCATACCACACTCATCCTACATATCCCACATACTCTTCACGTATAATTAACACATATTCATACAGACATACTCATGGATATCTCCTTATAAGTGTGTAATCTTGGTTGCTTACTCGTATCTTATCAGACTGTTTATCTCAATTTATTTAATTATGTACGATTACTCCCTTTCCACCCTTATATTTTCTAATGTCCATTTATGAATTCTTTAATCATTATCAAGCGGCTTCTATTGTCGACTTTCTTTAATTAATCCAATTTAAATTTATTAGTCGGGTACCTATTTCCTTGGTTATTAAACGGGTCATTAATTCCTTATAATTGGTTGAATTAATGATATGCTTTCCAGATCTCTAGTCACTAATTTTTGTACCTTTTTCTTTTCTCCTACCATTTCTAATGATATTCATTTCCTTAATTTATTTTGTTATTAAAGGTATACTATCACTTGTTTTAATTCTTTATATACATTCGATTATTTGTTCGTTAAGCATTCTTCACTAAATTAGGTAGAATTATCTCTTTTACTCAATTTAATTTTCTGATGTCTAATTATGAACTCTTAGTCATCGTTAAGCAGTCTTACTATTCATTTCCCTTTACTGGTCCAATTAAGCTTTTATTAGTTGAACAACTTGCTTCCTTAGTCACTAGAGGGTTATTAATTCTTTATGTATCATTATCAATTTAGTGACGTTCTTTTTAAATTTCTAATTACTAATAATTTTTTTTGTACCTTTTTCTTTACCATTTCTAATTATAACGACTAATTTATGACTTTAGTTATATTCTTTAATCACTAGAGTTTATGACAGTAAGCTATTGTTTAGAGATCTAGAATCCATACCAATATTATGAACTTAGTCGAATATTATTTAGCCACTAGTTAATCTATAAGTCATTTTTCTTCTTTTTATTACTAGTTCAAAGTTTAAATTCTAAAAATCCTTTCTATAAATTTTATCTTTTTTTAGCGACTAATGTTCTAAAGCCTAACCATTTGTTCATTGTGTCTTAAAATCATTCTTGCTTAGTTAATTATAAGCGTCATGTATCATATAAATGTTTCCTAAGTCCTAAGATTTTTTTTTAACTTTTAACATCTATTTCTTAACCTTTGGTTTCTAATAATTTCATTTATTATATTTAAGCACCTTTCACTTCTTTTAATTATTAAATTCCAAATTGAACCTAAAAATTTCCTTTTCTTTTTCTACTAGGCTAACTTAGTTCATTAAAATATTTAAATCAAGCCTTATTCCCTAATTAAATTCCTAAAATCCCTTTTTATATTTTTCCTCAATTGGTCACTAAGTTGGTCACTAAAATGGTTGCTACTAATTTAGTCACTAACAACTTCTTATTACTCCTAACATTCATTATACTAAGACTTCACTTGTTTTATTTTCTTTACTTAACTCATAAAATGTCATTTGTGCATAAGTTATAGAAATCCTTAATAAAGTTCTTTTAACTAAAATTTTCTATCTAAAAGGAATTTCCAATTTGTTTATTTAACTACTATTATATGGTTACACATATTTTTCTTCGGAATTATTATCTTACTAAAATTTTTTATACTTCTTATTATAATTTAGTAAAAGAAAATATTTTAATTGCCCGAACGGTAAATTTTCTTGAAAGTACGTAATATTCCTAAAACGACTTCATTAACGTATAAACGGTAAATTAAATTTCTAGCGGAGGGGCTTACCGGAAAAATTAAATTACAAATTACATAAGTACTTCACAAATTAAAAATAATCAATACAACCATATCGAATCATCCAATCGTGCCCACGTCCTTTTCTACCGCTTACTAAAACGTGTAAAATTTTTATTTGGTAATCTTTTCCTTTTTAGCTAACCGGTATATATATATATATATATTCGTAGGATATCAAATTAGAAAAATATATATATATATATATATATATATATATATATATATTTAAACGTCCAAAACGCAGCGGCAAGAAAAAGCTCGGATCTTTTGATTCAACTGTCAGATCGTAACGAAAATCAAGATAACAGTTTCTAACTATATGAGAAATATTATAGCGGAATCAGAATCAATTTAAAATGAGATGGAACCCCCCATACCTTTCCGGACAGCCACTGCCTGGAGGAAGAAAATAGCAAACTCGTCAAAAATTTATCGATGACTAGAAACTCCTCGCCGATCGTTGCCTATCGTCCTCTGGTACCTAAAAACTCAACATGCAATGACTCAAAGGGGGTAGAGCATATCATGGCCCGCAAGAAAAACAAGGAAAAACTGCCATGGAAAATCTAGAAATTTAAAAGCACATAAGGAGACGATCGCTAAAATTTACCGATTGTTCGAAACGTTCCACCGATTGCTCCCGATCCTAAAAGTAACCAACATGCATACCAAAATGGGGTGAGAAGGGTCACGATTTCAAGACAAGACAGCAATGGAATCAACATACAAAACGCTGGAATTTTGAAAGAAACCCAAAGAAATAAGAATCAAGGATCAAGAGTTAAAATTTTACTTAGATGATCAAAATGATGGTCACGTCTTTGGAGGAGGTGACAAAACTTGGTGGATGAAGTTTGAATAATGAATTTGAGAGGTGATTAGAAGCAAGGATGGTGGCTGTTTTGGTGGGGGTAGTCACAGGTTTAAGAGAAGAAGGGAAGAGGAGAAGAGAAATTATAGTGGTTGGTGGTGATGATGAATGACTGATTTTATTTTATTATATTTCTTTTTTTTTTGAGTGGTGAAGGGGAAGAGAAATTAGAGAATAAGAATTGAGAGGGTGTGTAGGGATGAGAGGTTGCTGCCGTGAGGGAGAATGAAGTGGGATGAATCGTGATGAGTTAAGGTAACATGATACTGATTGGTGTTTGCATGAAATCTTATTAGAGGATTAGGGAGGTGGCATGGTGTAAGATCATAGTGGCATGGTTATGTCATGATAACTTGACATCCTTAGGAATCAAGTAGGCTGATCTTGCTGAAGAAGGAGTAAAGGAGAGGAAGGCATGTGTCCCATGAGTGGTAGAAGGTGATTTGCCATAGTTGCATGAAGGAGTGATGTGTCAAGTGTTGGGGCGTCAAATTGCTCATGGTTTTAAGGGCCTTTTTGGGCTGAATTTTAAAATGGGACAAACACAAAACTTCTACATCTTTTTTTATCTTTAATTTGATATGTGGTACAAAACATTTCATTTAGAATTGAGAGAGTTATGGCCAAAATAAAAAAGGGGTGCAAGGCTATGACGACATTTTTGTTACCTGTATAGATTATTTTTCTAGGACAAATGGGTAGGGATTTGGGCTTTGTGTTATTCATCAAAGTTATGTAGAATTGAGTTAAAAAAAACTTTTGTAAAGGCCTCATTCCATTTCATGGTCATATGAGAGAGATATGTAGAAAATACTGCATCTGGTGCAAGCTGTAGCTGGAGAAATGTGAATAGATGTAGTATTTAAAATTCTGGGATTTATGGGGTAAGAATGGGCTTTAAATCCCTGAATTATGTTTGTATAGCTTTCCTTCCTCTTTAATTTTATATATCATTTGCAACTATCCAAGTTTTGTAGCCCGAGATATACCCGATTTACTACAAGGCACTACAGAAGCTTCCCGGATCAGGTAGGGTCTTAGAAATAAGTTCACCATTAATTCTCCCTTAGGAATTTGATTTCGCACCCTTTATGAAAATTTTAGAGCTCTACGATAAGGATCTATAGTAAAAAGAACAGAGTGATTCAAGCACTGGACGAAGGCGATACACGAATTTTATTGAAGGCTGCCAGCATTGAAATGAAATAGCCAAAAGGTCACAAAGATTTATTAAACTGTATTAATCTAGAAGGATTTAACCTTTGATGTCTCTATGGAAAATATAGATAATTTCGTTACAAAGATGTTGACACCAAGTTTGCGCAAATCAAAGGTTGTATGAGAAAGTTATGAATTTTTTTGAACTATGCGCATAGAAAAACATCCAAACGTTGGAATTTTGAGATGAATATACTTAATCTTTGATTTCGGGGTTGACAGAGTAAGAATCGGAGTTCAAGGCTAGAAACGGAGATTGAATATCTTTTTAAAATGAAGAGATTGAGACTAAAATCGTTTGATTCTAAGATCGTATGAAAAATCTGGGTCCAAAACACCAAAGGTATTTGGGTCGAGTTTTAAAGCGATTTCTGAGGAAATCAACTTATTGAAAAACATGGATGATAGAGTCCGAATCAAGCTTCGGTCCCTTCAGGAAAAATTTCTAAAACGTCGAAATGAGTCACCAGAGGCTGACCGTGCCACCATCGGATATCTCGAGGTATATGAACGGTCAAACGTAGAAGACATTACGGTTTCTGATTGGGCCTGTTAGGCTAAGTCAGACACCCTTAATCTTTTAGGGAATGATACTAACAGGACTAGTTTCCCTACTGGATCACTAGTCTCAAGTTGAACGGTCAGAGTATGACCTCAGACTGGGTCCTACAGTTCAAATCTAAGGAACCGAGAGATATTTTATTATTAAATATAATTATCAAATAAATGAACAATTTAATATATATATATATAATTTCAAAATAAATTATTATAATTATTTATCTATTAAATATTGTTAACAGAAAGTAATCATCGAATAAATATAATTATAAATTAATTTATACCCAAAATAATCATCGCTACGTATTATTTTTAATTAAACAGCGTTGTCGAATGTTATTTATTATTTTCTTATTTCTGTTTTTCTCACTTATTACATTCTCTCCGCATTCTTATCTCTCAGGTTAAGCTCTGCTTCTCTCTATTTTCTCATTCTAAACTGTTCGGGGAACAGGTCGAAGCCTTGAGCTTCTTACCAAAAGCTCAACAGAGTGCCCTCATGAGTCCTGAGGGTCTGATTTCCTATTCTCAAAAATCAAGGTTGTTACACGGTTGATATCCAATCCTCACTTTGAAAGAATCTAGCCTTGTGGATTCTCATTTCTCAAACTGATTTCAGTGCTTAACTTTTTTTTTCTTACATTAATATGATTATGGATTATTATTTTGAGCCTAAGTCCAAAATATTGTATGATTTTTATAATTTTTTTAACTCAACCTTAGTCATGGATGTTTTGTAGTCAAATGTTATTGCTACTATTGTTTAGCCTTATGCACTACACAAAGAGCTTAGTATGTAAGAGGTTAGTATGTATATGTGTGTGTCTATATATATTTATTTATATTTTATATGGTATTAATTATTATTGATATATTCAATTTTTCTATGGACACCAATTCGTAGCAAGGGAATGATTAATAATAATATATACAATAATATATATATATATATATATATATATATTTTGTAGTATTAATTTTTTTTATTCAAGTCAATAGATTAGCGGTGGTTTTAAAACTGTCGGTAATTATATTAGTGGCGGTTAAACCACCGCTAATGCACGTTAAAAACCTCCACCAACTTGAGTTTTTCTTGTAGTGAAAGGAGGTTCCAAATCTCCTATAAAAAACCTCCACAAATAGTGGATGTTCTGTCTACGGTAACGGAGGTCTCAAAAACCGGCGTAAATTTCGTTTGGTGATGCTAACTGTGGCGGTTTTTAAAAACGCCGCAACTTATTTGAGGAGGTTGAAAACCGCCACAAATTTCCAAAAAAAACCTCCGCAAATTACCTACTTTCTTGTAGTGTCTTCAGAGTTTCATGATTCATCATTATCCCGGGTTATCAATCTTTTTTGTCTCTTGAAAAACTTCTTCTTCTCCTTTTTCTTGTTTTTATTCAAGAGAGGATATTCTACTTTCATACGACCTGGTTTCCTACAGTTGAAACGTTCAAGAGCAGACTTGTCAGTTTTAATTTCAATTGACTTTTACCTTTGTAGTCTTTCTTTTGGAATTTGTTAAGTCTAAACTTCTTCTTTTTCAACAGTCTATGGAATCTCTTGGTTACAAGAGCTAATTCCTCATCAATGTTAGCACTTGATACATCAAAATCTTCATCAGAACTTGAAGACTCCTCAGCTTTCAAAGCTTTGCCTTTTCTGCTTAACTCATCATACTTCAAGGTAATGTTCTTGGTGAACGAAGGTTTATTGACCTCCTTCTACTTTAGCTTTAGCTCATGCACTCTAAGAACTCCAAGCAACTCATCCAAAGAAAAAATGCTTACATCTTTAGCTTCTTCTAGTGCAAAACATTTGGCATCGAACCTTTAGGCAAGCTTCCAAGAAGCTTTATATTGATGCCTTCTATAGAGGAGTAGTACCAAGAGCTTTGTGTTAATCTAGCAAAGTTTGGAATCTTCCAAACATTTGATCTACTGACTCATGTTCCTCCATCTTGAATATGTCATACTATTTGGTTAACAGTATCTTCTTAGATCTTTTGACATTGGATGTGCCTTCGTAATTACGTTGAAGAGCATCCTAGACTTCTTTAGCTATTTTATAGCTAACTACTTTATTGTACTCAGATTTGCTGAGAGCATAAGTAAGCAGAAACATGCTTTGGCATTTATCTCCATCTTTTTGATCTCACCGGTTGACCATTCATCTTCTAATTTAGGCTTCCCTTCTTCATCAGTAGGAACATCATAGTCACCATTAGTAATTACCGCCCATAGACAATACTAGGTGGATTTTATGAACATTTCTATCTATTCTTCCAGTATAGATAATCTTTTCTAAAGAAGGCTGGAGGCCTGTTGATTGAGGATCCTTTTGTGATCAGCTGATTACTTTGAAGAGCCGTCATGGATCTTTAACCTTTTCACTTGGAAGAGTGATCAAAATAAAAAGACAAGCTATGATACCAATTGATGGTTCAGAGTCTGACTTAAAAGGGGGCTTGAATAAGTCATAGACTGTTTTTATGGAAATTCAAACTAAGTAAAAATTTGTAATCAGATAATGTAAAAGAGAAGTGAGGAAATATTAACACAGAGTTTATACTGGTTCACTTCTAACACTGAAGTTACATCCAGTCCCTTCTAACTTGAAGAATTTCCATTATTGTAAAATCTCTTTTACAATAATTGCACCAGACTAGTGCCACAAGTATTCTTGACTCTAGTCATTTCTGTCTTAAACCCAAGTATTGTTTCAAAAGTCTCTTTAGGCCAACAATGTTTCCCATACTAACAGATTTTAGCAATACACTAGACTTTACAGATTGTTTATGAAAAGAAGAGTAACTCTTAGAACTTAGTGTATGATAAATATACAAAGGGAATTATACACTAAGTTATGACACAAGACCAAGGTCTGCTAGAGGCAGAACAAGTAAATAAGGTCTCTCTTACAATAGAAGAATGAACACAAAGAGAATTTGACACAAGAGAGAATGATTTTAGAATAGCTCATAAGTTCTTTGTCTATCTCTTGAAGTTCAATCTTTCTTGGTATATATAGAAGTTGGGGAAATGACCGTTGTAGCTTCTTAAAAGGAGATATAGTCATTGGAAATCCTTTGAAGGAGTTTGCTTTAAGCTTTAAGGTACCAGACCTTGGTGTTAGAACAGGTTTAGCGGTCTGGTAGTAGGCTTCTTCAGTTCTTTCCTGGAAATGGTTTCTCATGCATCTCTAATGCATAAAGCCATTCTTATTTTTTATCTAGATTGAGCAAAAGATTAGCAGTCAGCGCTAAAAGTCTTTCTAGATATGCTAACAATTTTTCTGAATATACACAGGTAGGTACGCTGACATTTGTTGTTAAGCTTGATTTTGTTCCTTACGTTCTTTGATGATAAGCACGTATATATGATAAGTGCATAAATCCCAATGCATCACTTAAATAGAATTAAGAACGTTGAGAAGGGATCTATTATCTTTTGAGTAAAATGTTCCAACTTCAGCAGGATGCTTCTACCACACTTTTGGTTATCCTACCAGACTTTTAGAATGTTGGTACCCCCATTTTGTTTCATAGCCTAAGACTTATATCCTAAGATACTTAAGCATACAAATTAGTCATAAGATGTACAGACTTCACTTATTAACAAAAATTCTTAATGTATGATATTAACAAATATGAGGGTGCAAGGTACTAAGGTCTGGTCCAAAATAACTTAATGAAATTTCTTTCATCCAGACTTTTCTTCAACAAAAATCTTGGACCCAGTGACACCTTTATAAATAAGTTTATTAGCATACATCAGGTTTTTATAAAATCTTTGAGACTGAGGGTTGAGTTTTTCTTACTCATTCTCCATATAATCATAACACACATCATCAATGACATATTCATCGTCATTGTCACAACCCGTAAACACATCATGTATCATCTTACTCATGTTGTCAAAATTATTATTATTCACCCTTGAATCGGAAGCTCTAGTGTTACACTATGACAAACCAATATATGTTGAATATTGAAACACCTTACCATGTAAAACCCAAAAAAAGTAATTTGAGTGGAAACCCATGTTGTACAAATGAACTTTATCATCATCTTCACTAATTGTTTTCAAACAATGACACTTAGCATAAAGGCATCTGTTCAAACAAAGAGTATTAGGCATAAAAACCCTAGAGAAATCCCCTAGGAATTAGGTTTTATTAATCTCTATAATGTGTCACTTAGTCCACAATGTGAATGTACAAGCAATATTTATATGAGGGCTGACCCTGGGACAACTGGCCCAGACCCACTAAGTTATGACTAGTATACACATGATTATTCCCCTAATTTGTAAAGGATCTAGTGGGGCATTGTGGGGTCCCCCTCTTGATCCTCGGGGGGAACAAGAGCCCCCTAGCCATGAGCTCTGGTCGTAAGGTTGAGTGAAGTGGTTAAGTATGGATATTGACTCGTTTTCCTGAGTGGAATTTTTATAATTTTGGTTGGGTGGAGTGTTATTGATTATGGAAGATGTTCCGAGTGAGAAAGATTCTGAGTGAAAGAGTAATGGTTCGGAGAACAGACTTAGAAGGGGGGTTGAATAAGTTTGTTCACTTTTTCAAACCAAAAACTGATATTTAAGCGTTAGAGCATCAAGCACAGCGGACTAGACTTTCGTGAGATGGAGACCGTGATTATTTGATTGAAAAACGCTATTTTACCAAACTTTTACTATCATAAAATATTAACATGAGTGCACCAGACTTTTGATAGTAAAGAGTAAAGAGAGAGTAACAGCACATAAGCAATTTATACTGGTTCACCTCCAATGAGAAGACTACATCCACTACCTTCAACTTGAAAGATTTTCCACTACATAAAATTCCATTTACATGTGATGTTTAGAGTATTATTGAATCCAGCCACTCCTGGCATAGGTACTTGTGTTTATATGTTGAAACAGGTTTTGATAATGACAAACAAAGACTCAAAGATCAAAAAATTCAATTATGTTTGATACAAGATTTAATTATGTTTGATGATATAATGAACAACAAAGGATTAGAGTCAAAGCATCAATAAAGGATTAAAACAAGCGAAAAATGTTCATCCAAGTGTCACATGATCAAAGGAACCAAGCCGTATGCAATCAAATATCAAAATGGATGAAACAAAGCACAAAAAGTCATGCATCAGGTGCATGAATCGATTCATACAGCATCACATGGCTATATGAATCGATTCCTACGTGTGACAGGCCAAATATATGCAAAATTCAATACAGGAATCGATTCACACTATTGGGAAATCGATTCACACGTTTTGGGGCAGCATTCCTCATAATTTAAAGGCATGAATTGATTTATATACATTGGGAATCGATTCATATACATTGGGAATCGATTTATACGCTTGTTAAGGGTCAAAATAACGCAATGAATCTATTCATGGAGCAATTCATTTAGTTGAAATGCGTTCTGGAACTTAAATTTTGAATTTCAGAAAGTGGACAGCCTTGCATCGCACCACGGATTTTCCGTATCGCATTATGAATTCAATCATGGTGCACTAAGAAGACAGATAGGAAACGCTCCATAACTCTACTACGTCAAATTGCAAGCTTGGAAAGGATTTTTTAATTGCAAACACCATGCCTTGCATTTGCTATAAATAGAAGAGGAAGTTAAAGGCTGAAAACACACAGCAAGGAAACAATTCTTGCTTTCTTCTTTGGTTTCCTATTTTCTCTAAGTTAATAACTCTCTGTTCTTTTATTTTAAAATCAATTTTGAGAGTTAATTTGTTAGCAAAATTATTTTTGAGTGCTAAAATTTACATATCCTTTCTTTGAGAGTTATCATTTTATGAAAGCTTTAATTTGTATATCCAATCTATTGGAGAGTTACCCTTGTAATCTAAACACCAAAAATTCCTAGAGTTTGGGTTGGGGTTCAACCTTGTAAAATTGTGAGATTGAGAGATTGGGTGGGTTGCCCTTGTACTTGTGAGAATTGAGTTCTTGAGTATGGGGCACTAGGAAGCTGCAATTGCTCAAAGTTTGTATCTCTAATCTCCAATAGTGGAAATCCTTCAAGTGGGTTGCTTGAAGGCGAGACGTACATCGGTGTGGTGGAACTCGTATATATCATTTGCAAATCTCTCTCTTCCCTAAACTCTTTTAAATTTATGCATTTAAATTGTTTGCTTAATTTGTTGTGTTTATAACTTGGTTATTAAATTTATTTGAAACAAATTACTTTATTCCTTAAGTGAATTTACTTGGTATAAATTAAGTATTTGTTGACTTGCTTTGTGTATAAGTTGTTATTACTTATGATTTAATTTACCATCTTCATCAAGAATATTTGTTAAAGAATCAATTTCAAAAGCATTCCAAAAAATTTTTAATACTCAATTCACCCCCCCTCTTGAGTAATTGAGGCCACATGGTTAACAAGTGGTATCAGAGCTTGACTCTTGGTAGATCAAGCTTAACAGCTTCAAGAGAACAAGATGGCCTCTACTTCTTTTAACCTTTTTCCTGAGGGTGGTGCCATAAATAGACCTCCCGCTTTTAATGGTAAGGGTTACGCTTTTTAGAAAGAAAGGATGAAAATTTTTGTTCAATCAATTGATTTGAAAATATGGAATGCTATTAAAAATGGTCCTTTCATACCTATGCATACTGTTGATGGTAGACAAGTTAAAAAACCCATAGATGATTGGACGAATGATGAGGAAAAGAAAGTTCAATACAATTACAAAGCTAAAAATCTCATCACCCTAGCTTTAGGTCCTAATGAATTTTTTAGAGTTGTAACTTGTAAAACCGCAAAAGATATATGGGATACTCTTTAAATCACCCATGAGGGAACTAGTGATGTAAAGGATTCAAAGATTAGCACACTTACTAATCAATACGAAAGTTTTAGAATGAATTCTGGTGAAACTATTTTAGAACTTCAAAAGAGATTTACTTTGATTATTAATCATCTTATTACTCTTGGTAAATCTTATACTAACAAGGAGATCATCCATAAAGTTCTAAAAAGTCTTACTAGGGAATGGCAACCTCTTGTTACTTCCATCAAGCAATCTCCAAACATAAATAACATGTCTCTTGCTACACTATTTGGTAAGCTTCAAGAACAAGAGCAAGAACTAAAAGATTTGAAGATTACGAAGGAAGAAGAAAGATCCTCTAAGAAAAAGGAGCTAGCTCTTAAAGCCACTTCAATCGAGGAGGATGAATCCGAAAGTGATCTAGATGATGATGATGATGAGTTAGGCCTATTTGTGAAGCGTTTTGGAAAATTTATGAGAAATAAATGATTCCAAAAGAACTTTACTTCCAAAGGTAAGAAATCTACTCCTAAAGATAATAATTCTTCATCTACTTGTTTTGAATGTGGTAAGGAAGGATACTTCAAGGTGGATTGTCCAAATCTTAAAAAGAAAAACAAAAATTGGAAAGAAAAGAGAAAAGCATACATAACATGGGATGAAAATGATGTAAGTAGCTCAGACGAATTAGATAACGAAGAAGCCAACCTATGCCTTATGGATAACCATCAAGAAGAAGAAGATGAGGTAAGCTTCCATGACTTAGATAAAGATGAATTACTTGATGCCTTTGAAGAATTATATGACAAATTTGCTAAAATTTCAAATAAGTATAAGTTTTCATGAAAAACAATTAACACTCTTGAAATGCATCTTGTAGAACTCGGTAAAGAAAATGAAATTGTGAAAAAAGAAGTTGTTAATATTCAAGCATGCTCTAAAGATAAACCTTGTGAATTCTTCAAGAAATATGATGTATTGGAAAAGAAAGTTTTTGGCTTAAAAAAATCTTGAAAAATTCACCAATGGTAGAGATAATTTAAATGCTTTACTTGGAAAAACAATGTTGCATGTTTGATAAAACTGGATTAGGATTCAACTCAGGATCTAATATTTACAAGAAAGAGAAACGTTACAAGAATTTCTTTGTACCACATAGTAAATCATCTTCACCTTTTATGAAATGCAATCATTGTGGTCTAATAGGACATAATGCCTCTAATTGTTATGTTAGAAAATTAGGGTCAGAGGTTGTGAAACAAGTATGGGTTCCTAAGGGAACATTACCGCAAACTAACCTACACGGACCCAACATAAAATGGGTACCAAGATCTCTAACTTGATTTGTTTTGTAGGTATGTTTTAAGGCAAGCAACACCCATTGGTACTTGGATAGTGGGTGTTCTAAGCACATGACGGGAGACAAAAGTAAGTTTATATCAATCACTCCCCGAAATAAAGGATTTGTTATATATGGAGACAATACCAAGGGAAGAATTCTTGGAATTGGAAATATTGATAAAAATTCTTCCAATTCTATTAATGATGTGTTATATGTTGAAGGACTCAAGCACAACTTGCTTAGCATTAGTCAATTATGTGATAAAGGTTATAGAGTTTTGTTTGAATCAAATAATTGCATAATTGAAAATAAGCTAAACAAGGTAGTAAAGTTCATTGGTCAAAGAATCGATAATATTTACATGATTAATCTAGATTGTCTTGCTTCAAATGATGTGCAATGCTTCATAACTAAAGAGGATGAATCATGGCTATGGCATAGAAGAATTGCTCACAATCATATAGACCATTTGAATAAACTTGTTTCAAAAGATTTAGTAATTGGTTTACCAAAATTAAAATTTGAAAATAAATTTTATGATGCATGTCAAAAGGGAAAACAAGTAAAGTTTCTTTTCAAGCTAAAAATGTTGTTTTAACAAATAGACCTTTACAACTTTTGCACATGGATTTATTTGGACCTTCAAAGGTTAAAAGTATTGGTGGAAACTATTATGGTCTTGTGATTATGGATGATTATTCAAGGTATATATGGACATTATTTCTTACTCATAAAAATGAGG
Organism: Clitoria ternatea; assembly: GCA_037962975.1. Lineage (NCBI taxonomy): Eukaryota > Viridiplantae > Streptophyta > Magnoliopsida > Fabales > Fabaceae > Clitoria > Clitoria ternatea. Next base: position 49,572,761 of record CM075673.1, read on the forward strand.
CATATCAAGCATTTAAGAAACTTGCTAAGATTATCCAAAACGAAATTGCATCCAATAGAACCGATCATGAGGGAGAATTTGAAAATCAACCTTTCGAAAAGTTTTGTGAAAAATTTGGCATTGAACATAATTTTTTGGCTCCTAGAACCCCACAATAAAATGGAGTAGTTGAAAGGAAAAATCGATCTTTAGTGGAGCTCACAAGAACTATGTTAAATGACAACAATATTGCGAAACGTTTTTGGGCCGATGCGGTAAATACCGCTTGTCATGTTATAAATAGATGTCTAATAAGGCCTATATTAAAGAAAACCCCCTTATAAGCTTTATAAAGGAAGAAAACCAAATATTTCTTATTTTCATGTGTTTGGATGCAAATGTTTTGTATTGAATAATGGAAAGGATAATCTAGGGAAGTTTGATGCAAAATCTGATGAGGCAATATTTCTGGGTTATTCATCAACTAGTAAAGCTTATCGACTCTTTAATAAACGAACTTATACTATTGAAGAGTCTATTCACGTCAAATTTGATGAAGTTAACCAAAAGTATTCGAGAAATGAAGATGTTGATGATCTTGTAGGTACCTTCCAAGAGATGACATTGGACAACAAAGAAAAAGAAGAAGTCAACAACAAAGGAGAAGCAACCCCAAATGAGGAACCACAACAAAAGGAGTGGATCACCTCAAAAGATCATCCTTTAGACAATATTATAGGTGAAATAACAAAGGGTGTAAGTACTCGTAATGCTATTAGAAGTACTTGTAATCATTTAGCCTTTGTTTCTCAAATTAAACCTAAAACCATTAATGAGGCTATTATTGATGAACATTGGATGTTGGCTATGCAAGAAGAGATAAATCAATTTGAAAGAAACCAAGTTTGGGAACTTGTGCCAAGACCCAATGATCACTAAGTAATAGGCACTAAATGGGTTTTTAAGAACAAACTTGACGAGAATGGTATTATAACTAGAAATAAAGCTAGGTTAGTTGCTAAGGGATATAACCAAGAAGAAGGTATAGACTATGAAGAAACGTATGCTCTAATAGCTAGACTAGAAGCCATTAGATTATTGTTAGCCTTTGCATGTTGTATGGACTTTAAACTTTACCAAATGGATGTCAAAAGCGCTTTTCTAAATAGATACATTCAAGAAGAAGTGTATGTAGATCAACCTCCTGATTTTGAAAACTTCAAATTTCCAAATTACATTTTCAAACTTAGAAAAGCTTTATACAGTTTAAAGCAAGCTCCAAGAGCTTGGTATGAAAGGTTAAGCAAATTTCTTTTAGAAAATGATTTTGAGAGAGGAAAGGTTGATACTACTCTATTTATAAAGCACAAAAAGGGAGACATACTTTTTGTTTAAGTTTATGTCGATGATATTATATTTGGTGCCACTAATTAACTTCTCTGCAAAGAGTTTGCCTAGATTATGCAGGATGAATTTGAAATGTCTATGATGGCAGAACTTACCTTCTTCCTTGGACTGCAAATCAAGCAAACTAAAGAAGGGACTTTCATTTGTCAATCTAGATACTGCAAAGAACTATTTAAAAGGTTTGAAATAGACAAAGAAAATGAAGTAGCCATACCCATGAGTACATCATGTTATTTGGACAAAGATGAAAAGGGTAAGGATGTAGAAATTACAAAATACCGAGGTATGATCAGATCCTTACTTTACTTAACTGCTAGTAGACCAGATATCATGTTTGTTGTATGTATGTATGCTAGATATCAAGCATGTCCTAAAGAATCACATTTTACTACTGTAAAATTTTTTTTGAAATATCTTGTGGGTACTTAAAATGTTGGTCTATGGTATCCTAAAGGCGCTGAATGTATTCTTGTAGGATATTCTGATTCTGATTTTGCTGGTTGTAAACTTGATAGAAAAAGTACCAGTGGTACTTGTCACTTGCTTGGTAATTCTCTTGTTTCTTGGCATAGCAAGAAACAAGTAAGTGTTGCATTATCGATAGCTGAGGCAGAATATGTTGCAGCCGGTAGTTGTTATGCTCAAATTCTTTGGATGAGGCAACAACTTCTAGACTTTGGTGTTATTTTAAATCATGTGCCTCTTAAATGCGATAATACTAGTGTGATTAATATTTTCAAAAATCCTGTTATGCATTCATGAACAAAGCATATTGAGATTCGACATCATTTTATACGAGATCATGTTTTAAAAGGCAATTACATTCTTGAGCATGTCGATACTTCTAATCAATTAGCTGATATTTTTACTAAACCTCTTGCAAAAGAGAAGTTCATTAATATTAGAAGGGAATTAGGAATTTTGGAAATCTCTAATTGTGTTTATTTCCATACTTTTTCTTGAAATATTTATATGTGGTATATCTTTTTGAACATGTGATAAGTTTGATAATGATTGAGTATGAGGTATATGATTGTCTGAAAATATGTGTTTAATATGATGCCAAAGGGGAAGAATATATAATGTCATATATGCTTTGATAATATTATTATTTTGTTTTTGATGATGACAAAGAGGGAGAGATCATTAGAGGGAGAGATTACTATTGTTTATATTGCCACTATGCTCTGATGCTCTGAAAATTAGATGAATTATTCTATGGTATCTTATCTCCTTTCAACAAGTGGTATCAAGTAGTATCTAAATGTTTTTGTTTAAATTTGCCTTAATGAGTTGTATATAAATGATTGATTCTTTTAAAGTGGTATCTATTGTATGATTAAGGGGGAGAAGTCTGTGTAATAATATTAATAATAAGTAGTATCAATCGAATTAGTAAAGGGGAGATTTATTTGTCAAAACCTTTGATTATAACTGTTATGAAACTAACACCCCAAGAGATGAACATTTGTTGTCATCATCAAAAAGGGGGAGAATGTGTTTATATGTTAAAACAAGTTTTGATAATGACAAACAAAGACTCAAAGATCAAACAATTCAATTATGTTTGGTACAAGATTTAATTATGTTTGATGATATGATGAACAACAAAGGATTGGAGTCAAAGCATCAACAAAGGATTAAAACAAGCGAAAAATGTTCATCCAAGTGCCAAACGATCAAAGCAACCAAGTTGTATGTAATCAAATATCAAAATAGGTGAAACAAAGCACAAAAAGTCATGCATCATGTGCATGAATCGATTCATACAACATCACATGGCTATATGAATCGATTCCTAGTGTGACAGGCCAAATATATTTAAAATTCAATGCAGAATCGATTCACACTATTGGGGAATCGATTACACATTTTCTGGGCAGCATTCCTCATAATTTAAAGGCATGAATCGATTCATATACATTGGGAATTGATTCATACGCTTGTCAAGGGCCAAAATAGCGCAATGAATCTATTCATGGAGCGATTCATTTAATTGAAATTCGTTCTGGAACTTAAATTTTGAATTTTAGAAAGTGGACAGCCTTGCATCGCACCACGGATTTTTCGCATCGCATTATGAATTCAATCATGGTGCACTAAGCAGACAGATAGGAAACTCTCCATAACTCCACTACGTCAAATTGCAAGCTCAGAAAGGATTTTTTAATTGCAAACACCATGCCTTGCATTTTCTATAAATAGAAGAGGAAATTGAAGACTGAAAACACACAGCAAGGAAACAATTCTTGCTTTCTTCTTTGGTCTTCTATTTTCTCTAAGTTAATAGCTCTCCGTTCTTTTATTTTGAAATCAATTTTGAGAGTTAATTTGAGAGCAAAATTATTTTTGAGTGCTAAAATTTACATATCCTCTCTTTGAGAGTTATCATTTTGTGAAAACTTTAATTTGTATATCCACTCTATTGGAGAGTTACCCTTGTAATCTAAACACCAAAAATTCCTAGAGTTTGGGTTGGGGTTTAACCTTGTAAAATTATGAGATTGAGAGATTGGGTGGGTTGCCCTTGTACTTGTAAGAATTGAGTTCTTGAGTGTGGGACACTAGGAAGCTGCAATTTCTCAAAGTTTGTATCTCTAATCTCCAATAGTGGAAATCCTTCAAGTGGGTTGCTTGAAGGCGAGACGTACACCGGTGTGGTGGAACTCATATATATCGGTTTGTAAATCTCTCTTCCCTAAACTCTTATAAATTTATGCATTTAAATTGTTTGCTTAATTTGTTGTGTTTATAACTTGGTTGTTAAATTTATTTGAAACAAATTACTTTATTACTTAAGTGAATTTACTTGGCATAAATTAAGTGTTTGTTGACTTGCTTTGTGTATAAGCTATTATTACTTGTGATTTAATTTACCATTTTCATTAAGAATATTTGTTAAAGAATAAATTTCAAAAGCATTCCAAATAAAATTTTTAATAGTCAATTCACCCCCTTCTTGAGTAATTGAGGCCACTTGGTTAAAAGTACTTCCTATACCTTTAAGTATTCTTGACACTGGCCACTCTTGGCCTAGAGTATTCTTGAATCCGGCCACTCCTAGCCCAGAGTATTCTTGACACTGGCCACTCGTGGCCCAAAGTATTCTTACTCCTAGCCTAGAGTATTCTTTTGCTAGCACCCACTCCTGGGGAAATCTTAAGTATTCTTTCATGAGTCACTCATGGCTCAAACCCAGAGTATTATTTCTAAAGTCTTTCCAGGCCAACAGTTTTTCCCAACCGGTCTACCAGACTTGTACTTACAATAAATTGGAAGAATTTGAACATCACAAATGAGAAGCCTCTTGACTTAGCTGAGCTAAGTGATAAGTCTGATTAACAGACTTTTACAAATGAAGTGAGACTTGTATATTTATAAAAACTTAGTACATAGAAAATATGGAGTGAAGTGAATACTAAGTTTTTAATGCTAAGTCAGAGACAATGATTTTGTATTGGAGATGAATCGATTTCATGTCTCTGACTTAGTTGCTATGATTTCTGAACATATGAAATATATAACCTCACAACAAGCTTTTCTTTCTCTATAATGGCATTTTCTGATTTCTTCTTGTAACATATGCCATTTTTCTTTTCTCTCTTGCTTTTTCTGATCTTTCTTTCTTTTCACTCTTTCTTTCTTTCCTCTCATGCTTTTTCTGATCTCTCTATTTTTTCTTAATTCTTTTCTTCATTTTTCTTTTGCTCATTTTTATTTTCACTCTTTCTCTGTATATTTTTGAAGAGAAGATTTGCAGCATATAAATACTTGTTCAGCTTAGGAGAGATAGATTCGTTGGATGACCATTTAAAGATTGCTTCATCTATAGGACAAGTGATTTTTCTTCAATGGATATGAGCCTACTTGGTCAGAAAGATGTTCTGCACATTTTATATGAGATAGAGAGCTTTTGAGATTTGTGTGGATACAGGTAGAGAGGGGTGGTACATTTTCACCAAAAAGGGAAATTCCTTTATTAGAGGAATTCTGACCATTTTAAGAGTTGGTGAAAAATGGATGTTTTTTTACCATTGAAGTTCTTTGGACCAGACTCATATAGGAAATACCTTTTAGAGGATTCTGTCTCTGGTGATCCATAAGGTGTTGATGATGAGATAAATTAAGGCATAAATATTTAGATGCTTTTGCAAGGTCTGGAAGCTTGAAGCACATGTGAGAATAGGATCTGATGTTTTCACAGACTCTAAGATATAAGATATAAGACTTTTTTGGTTAAGGTCTGGTAAAACATTTAGATGTAGAGATCTCTTTCCTTGAGGAAAAATTCCAGACTTCAAGACTTCTTTTGTCTTCGATCGTAGGATTTATGTTGACCAGACTTTATGAAAGTCCTTCCAGGCTTTTGATACACAGGCTCCCCCTTTCTTTTATAACAAAAACCTTATGTTTCCTGAAACACTTAAACACACATATCAAATAATAACATGATATAACTTGATTTAAATTAGAATACCCAATGTTAGTTATCAACAAATCTTAAGATTATTCTGAGTCTTCTTGACTCTAACAGAGAGGTTCCAAGCAAAAGAGGTTCCAAGTGAGGTTCCGAGTGAGAGAGGTTTCGAGCAAGAGAGGTTCTGAGCGAAAGAGGTTCCGAGTGAGGGAGGTTTTGAGTGAGAGGGGTCCAGACCACGTCACGTGGAGGGCCTTATTACGTGGAGCTCTCTCATGCCATTTGGCCAAAAATGGCCAACCTTCATTTGTGTTTTCAATGAACATACTCGTGTACTTAATGATTATGACATCGTTGTGCTTTCCCATGCCATTAATGATATGTTTTTGGGATATGGGGCGCACCTTGTCTTAATGGAGTTCTTGGTGCGATTGCTGTTTTAATGATGGAACCAGATGGACCCTCAACTGTTGGATCTTCCTGACTCTCCACATGACCCTTAATCATAACCCTACGATTATAGTCGTAATGGGTGGAACGCTAACCGTTAGATCCTCTTGGCTCTTCGTATGACTCTTTATTGTGGCCCTTTGATTATAGTCACAACAAGTGGATCCCCAACCATTGGATCCCTTCATCTACAAACGCCTTATTGAGGCCCCTTTTCACAAAGTATAAATACCTCAACTTCGAATTCCATCTGGTTTTTGATAGTCACTGCTATCTTTTCCTTGCTTCTTCTTTGTTTTTTTTCTTCGTTGCTTCAAACCACTCTGTTTCCCTTAGGACCCTCTTCAGTTTTCTTGCTAAACAGGTTAGTGTCTCCTTTCTTCCTTGTTGTTACTTTCGAGTTAGGGTGCCATAGCCTCCGTTACTGAAACTTCCTATAGTTAGGTGAGGGATGAAATTTTATCTATTCCCTTTACTATACAAAACAAGGAATCCATAATGAAATTATGGGAAAGGGAGAGTTTTAGTCATTCCGAGTTTGCTTATAGCGTGGAATGTGTGAGCTGCTCTTTGTTTGACTAGGTTTGCCACTGCCACACTAACCCGAGTGAGGTGGATTTCAACTTCATGTATGAGACGTTATTTTCTCGCTTTCATCTGTCCTTTCTTTTTTTATTTCGAAATTAGCGTCTTAAACGCCCTCAACATTTCTCTGACCCAGTTGTACCCTAACGGGTGGGCCTTCATAAAGACTTTCAAAATTATCTGTGATTACTTTGGTTGGGATGCTTCCGTCTCTCTTTTCTTTTACTTCTTCCAAGCCAAAGTTCCAAAAGCTAGGGTTGTATTGGGTTGGATTTCCCTGAGCGGGATGACTCATCGAAACTTGATTCGAGCCTTTAACTAGTCGTATAAGAATTTCAAGACTGGGTTATTCAAATGCCGTGTGGGCTTGGATTTGCCTGGGGAGGAGTTCCTGCACAGCGCTGACTTTCAACCTCTGTTTCCCCTATACTGGACCCAGAACCCGGTTCAGTTCCAAGTGTCGTGGGATGACCTCACTGTGTCTGAGCAATCAGACATGAGGTTTTTAACTAAAGATATGGGTATTTACTTCAGGTCGCAGGCATTGATTGCCCTAGCTCTTTATCCAGATACCGTGGCGTTGTGGATTCGTAAGTAGCGTGTTTATGCTGTCTTTCGGTTATTTGCTTTTGCTTTGTACTGACCCATTATTTCTTTTCCTTTTTTGACAAACGACATGGCTCCTCACACTTTGTCAGTGAAAGATTTAAGGAAGCGTTATCAAGAGGTGGATCCCAAAGGTGCTGAGAAGAAGGGCGAGGTGAAGAAAGCTAGTACATCTTTTGTCGTGGTTCCCACTTCTTCCCAGGCGACCATCCCCACTGCTGTTACCCCCTTACTATTGTTCCAGCTTACTCACAGCTGGAAAGGGAGGCAATCCGTGTCACCAAAAGGTCTCTCCAGGATGGGTTGATAGTATAAATCGCAAGATCTCCCCTTCTCGCCCTCCTCCCCATCGACTCAAACTGAAGGATCTGTGAGGTAGGCCATTGGCGTCATCCACGTTTATGAGAGTGATGATACAGAGGAGGAGGTTCCCCTGTAACTCGCGAGGAGTCTTCTTGAAGAGTCGATGAGGCGCCCGTGAGATTCGAAAGTGCCATCTCTGCTGAGGAAATTGTTGGCTCTGTGCCCAATGTCACGAAGACATCCGAGCACCTCTGGGAGGCTTTTGTGACTGGGTCGATGAGCACTGATCAAAACCCTGCTCATTCCTGATAGCCAACCATAAACGCACAAGGTATCGTGTAATAAAAAGTTATCGTTCTCACAGCGATTGTGCCCAATTACCAGTTTACCATGTTTTGATTATCTAGACTAATGATTTGACAATTAAGTATTTAATGACATAAAATAAAAGAACAGTAAGAAACACTAAGAAAATAGCAATGAAAATGACATAAAATAAAAGAACAGTAAGAAACACTAAGAAAATAGCAATGAGAATGAGAAAATTTAGTTGAAAATAATGGAGATTAATCTCTTGGGAATTAAAGGTTCATATGTTGTGACAAAAACCAAATGCAATTCAATTTCTAAATTATTAAATCTCATTTCCTAAGGCAAGTTTTCCTAATTTGATTAGCGACTTTCTTTCAAAACCTTACTAACGTACCTAATTATTGAAGAACCGCGTTCAATTCACTAATTAGATCCCTTACGCTTTATAAAAACTTGATTATCCCTCAAAGAGTCTCATTTACTTTTGTAACCTGAATCCCTAGGTTTAGTTTTATGTGATTCAAACCATACGTCAATCCTTCAATTACCCATACTGTTTAAGATCATCTACACTTATCTCTAAGCGAAGTAGAAGCATTAAAAACGCATAAAACTGAATAAGAAACACGATTTAATAATTAAGAATGAAGAACAATTTGGTTTGGTTCATATACATGCTACATCCTAATTCCCAAGAGTGGAATTTAGTTTGACATAATGGAAAAGATTAAAACACCATAATGGAATTCAACCTCAAACATAAGAGAAATCAAAATTACAAAACAAGGGTTTAGAAGAAAACTAGAGTTCTCACTTTTGCTCTTATCTAATGCCCAAAGTTCTGTAAATTCAATGTTCTTTGCGTTGATCCTTGAATTCCTCTCCAAAGTCTTCCAATTCCTTTTGCTATGTCTTAGTTCACCCAAAAATGTCTTAGTATCTCTGTATGTGTGTCTTCCCACGTTTTGGCCTTTTTTGTTCCTTTAAAATTTGGCAAAAACTGAAGGTAACTACTGCAACATGTAAAATCCACTAGCAGTGGGAAAATCCATTGGCAGCGGATCGTACTATATGACACCCAAACACATTGAAAATTGAAAACTGGGCAGAAACCACTGGCAGTGGGAAAATCCATGACTAGTGGGTATTTTGGCAGGGAGTTCCATGGGCAGTGGGATTTTCCACTGGCGGTGTGTTTTTCTGCTTCAATTTCCCATTCATCCAGTGTGGTTTTTAGGTTCCAAAATGCTTTCTTTGGTACATCCTTCTTTAATTGTTGGAGTGGCCTCAATCTTGAGTCTTCTATAAGCTTGAACTCTTCCCATTTTCACCATTTCATTCAAAGTCTTCCAATTCCTTTTGCTAATAGACTTATCTCATAAACATTCCTGCAAAATATAACTACGTGCGGAAATAGAAGAATAACCATGGAAATTAGAGAAAAATAAGATGAAATAAACTAAAACAAAGACTACATAGACCCTAAAACTAATGCAACCTAAACACTTATCAATTTTCTATGGGATGCGTGTTTCCTGGTGCCCCAGTTTGTAGATCAGGCGGTCCTTTTTAAAGAAGACGAAGAGAAGTATACCTCTTCAACCCCCGTCACCATGTGCCGTGCAGTGGAAATGTTTGGTCTCTAGGTGACGTCGATGACCCACTCCCTGGAGAAGCAGCTGACTACCCAGGGGAGAGCTTTTGCCTTGCTGACCAGGGAGAATGAGGCTCTTAAGAAAAATAATGAGCTATGAAAGAGAGGAAGAAAGCGGAAGAGGCCTGGGCGGAGGATGCAACAAAGCTGGCGGCGAAGCTAAAGGATGACCTTGAGCGACCGGAGAGAGATCTGGAGGTCGCTCAGGCTGGAGGAACTTTAGCAAAGTCCAAATTGTCAATGGCTATGGAGAGATGTTCTTTTTGGGACAGGAGGGTCAAAGAAGTTGAGAAAACCTATAACACCCTGTCCCTTAAGAAATAAGAATTACAGAAAGATCTCCAGAAGGCCCGGGAAGATTTAGAGGCTCTGAGGGAGGAGTCTAAGGCGGATCTAGAGGCGGTGGAGCGGGACATTGCTATGAAGTACATGGACGCTTTTAAACTCTGCCCGAAGTAAATCGCTGTTCTGAACCTCTCCACCATGCTGGACTTTGAAGGGCTCAATCCTTTCAAGATCATTGTGGATGGATAGATTGTCCCCTACCCAGATTCAGATGATGAGCAGGAAAGAGTTGATACAGGAGAGGAGGGCGTCATCCCCGAGGCTAGAACTGTTGATGGTATACTGACTCCGGAGCCCCTCAATGTTGAGTCTTCTGAGGCCGCCCCTTAGGAATATGCTTTTATGAAGTTTACTCTTTGTTCTTGTTAATTGATGTATGGACCAAACAAATATAATATACCTTTGTTTTGTTTTCTTCCTTACTTGGTTTCTTGTACTTGTTTAAATTGTTTGACTCGTGCTGCCGAGGGGTAGCGCTCGGACTTTTCGTAACTTTAATGGATCTTGACGCAACCTTTCAACATGTGAAACCGAGGGGCGTACTTAAACGTATCGCCGAGGGGCGTTCTTCCCTCAGACTTTATCGTACTTAAACGAAATTTTAAGTTTCATAAACATATTGCTGAGAGGATCGATTCCTCACCTGGGATTGCATACTTAAACGCACTTTAAGTTTCATAAACGTATTGCAAAGAGGATCGATTCCTCGCTCGGGCTTTCGTACTTAAATGTACTTTGAGTTTCGTAAACGTATTACCGAGAGGATTGATTCCTCGCTTGAGCTTTTGTACTTAAACACAATTTAAGTTTCATAAATGTATTGCCGAGAGGATCAATTCCTTGCTTGGGCTTTCGTACTTAAACGCACTTTAAGTTTCATAAATGTATTACCAAGAGGATCGATTCCTCGCTTGGGCTTTTGTACTTAAACGCACTTTAAGTTTGATAAACATATTACTGAGAGGATCGATTCCTCGCTCAAGCTTTCGTACTTAAATGCACTTTAAGTGTCATAAACGTATTGTCGAGAGGATCGATTCCTCGCTCAGGCTTTCGTACTTAAACTCACTTTAAATTTCATAAACGTATTGCCGAGAGGATCAATTCCTCGCTTGGGCTTTCATACTTAAACGGACTGGCTTTCTTGACTGAATGTTTGAAACTTTTATTGGAGAGATGGGGGCCTCATTAAAGCCTCCCGAGAGAAAAACCCTGTGGGAAAAACCTCTCGGGTAGGAAAAAGAGTGCCCTTGTGTACATTGATCAACTGTAGTAAAACTTTAAGTGAGTGGCATTCCACGTCCTTTCCTTTCCTGATAGCTCTTCCTCCCACCTTTCTTTGGCTTGTCCGAGCCGCTTTTTGAGCTCTTGGAGAATTACCTTGTTGGCTGTCTCGGCTTGGCCATTGGTTTGTGGGTGCTCTTCAAAAGAGAATTTTCCCTTGATGCCCAAGCTCACAGAATTTGACGAAACCTTTATCTGTAAATTGTCGGCCATTATCTAAGATGATTGTGTGAGGGAGTTTGTGCCTACAGATTATGTGCTTCCAAGTGAAGGTCTGGACCATAGCTACGGTGATGGTTGAAAGGGGCTCAACCTCGATCCATTTTGTGAAGAAGTCAATGGCTACAAGGAGGAACTAGACTTGGCCTTTTCCGGGGGGGAATGGCCCCAGGATATCCATCCCTAAGTGTTGAAAGGCCAGGGGCCAGGATTCCGTGTAGAGGCTTAGGGTGGCTATGAATCTGATTCGCGTTCTACTGACATGTGTCACACTTCTTAAGAAAAGTGGAGCAATCGACTCGTAGTGTTGGCTAGAAATACCCTGCTCGGAGGACTCGAGCAACCAGAGGGCGGACTCCCCCGTGAAGGCCACAGATCCTCGAGTGGAGCTCTCGTATCACATAGTCTGCCTGGTCTTTGTTTAGGCATTTCAAGAGTGGCATGGTGAAGCCTCTCTTGTATAGCTGACTGTCCAAAATAGTATAATTGGCTGCTTGCACCTGCAGTTTTTTGGCTTGCTGTTGGTCTTCCAAAGGATCCTTTGTTGGAGAAAATCAGTGATTGGGGTCATCCATGTGCTTCCAAATGGTGTTTCACTTATTTGGTGTGTATATTGAACCTCCTGTATCATGGGTTCTTCTAAGATGATTTGGACAATTGTCTTGAGATTCCTTGCTTTGACTGCGTTGGCCAATTTGGAGAGCAGGTCAGCACGCTCATTCATCGCCCGTGGAACATGGACTATTCAAAAATGCTTAAGTTCCTCTATCAGCTCATTTACCCATGCCAAGTACTTTGCCAAAGTTGAATCCTTCGCTTGGTATAATCTTTCCACCTACTTGAAAACCAACTGTGAGTCGGTCTTAGCCTGTACGCATCATGCCCCTAAATCTAGGGCTATTCGTAGTCCGGCAATGAGAGCTTCGTATTCTGCCTGGTTGTTGCTAGTGTTGAACATGAATCTGAGTGACTCTTCAACCACCAACCCCGTGGGAGACTCTAGTATAACTCCTGCTCCACTACCTTTCATATTAGAAGACCCATCTACAGAGAGGGTCCATAAGCTGTGTACGGTATTGTAACCATCTTTATCCTCTCCGAGCTCCACCAAAAAATCCGTTAGCATCTAGGATTTGATAGGACCTCTAGCCTTGTATCGGATGCCGTACTTGGATAATTCGACTGCCCAAGCGACCATCCTTCCTACGAGTTCGGGCTTCTGGAGGGTCTTACCGAGCGGCTGGTCTGTTCTCACCATAACTTGGTGGCTGTAAAAGTAAGGTTGTAGTAGGCACGCAGCCACGACAAGGCTGTATGCAAACTTCTCGACTTTCCAGTACCGTGTCTCCTCCCCCTACAATGTTTTACTGGTAAAGTATATTGGCCTCTAGATCGGGTCATCCTCATGGACCAAGACTGAACTGACTGCATTGGCCCCGACGTAAAAATAGAGAACCAATTCCGACCCTGTGTTTGGTCGTGTAAGTATCAGGGGAGATGATAGATAGGCTTTCAACTCTTGGAACACCTTTTCACATTCTGAACTCCATGCAGACAAGTCCGTTTTCATCAACACCTTATAGAAAGGCATGGAATTTTCTATAAACTTTGAGAGGAAACGGGAGAGGGCTCTAATATGGCCCGATATTGATTTGGGTTGGCCTCGATACCCCGGTGAGTGAGCATATACCCAAGAAACTTCCTGCCTTGGACCCCAAAAGAGCACTTCTCAGGGTTAAGGCGCATATTATGTTTACGTAGCTCGTCGAATGTCTCTGCAAGGTCCTGGACATGCAACCCCATACGGATTTGGTTGTACCCCAAGTATCCATCCATGAAGCTCAAAATCCTGTAACCTAAAGTACCATCTACCAAATGATCAATACTAGGTAAAGGATAGGGATCCTTAGGGCATACCTTATTTAGGTCGGTGAAGTCGACACATATCTGCCACTTGCCGCTTGACTTTTTTACCATGACAATGTTGGACATCCAGGTTGGATACTTGACTTCTCTGATGAAGTTTGCAAACACGAGTTTGTCTGTTTCTTCCTTGACTGCACTCTTCCGATCGGGACCCATCTTCTGGGGCTTCTAGGAATAGGCTTAGCACCTGACTCGATATTGAGTGAGTGGCAGATTACAGAAGGATCAATATCAGGCATGTCAGCGGGGCTCAAAGCAAATAAATCTATATTTGCTCTCAATAAGAAAGTTTCCTCGAGATTTGGGTCAAGTATCACACTAATTCATATGAATTGGCTTGGGCTGAGGCTGACTTAGCCAAGCTTGAGGGATTCCACTGGCTGGGTCTGCCCTGACGACTCTGATTCTCCCGTCACCAAGTGGGAACTTCATGGTAAAATGCATAGTAGAGACAACTACGCCCAGGGTATGGAGGGATAGTCGCCCCAGTAATGCATTGTAGGAGCTGGGGAAATCGACAACCAGGAACTTAACCATGATGGTTCGGCTATCTCTTTCGGTCCCAAGGTAGTTCTCAAGTCAATGAACCCAAAAACCTACAGAGTCACCAAAAAAATGAGTAAAGTCTTATCATACCTTTTTAACTAACAAGGGGAAAACTTATTTTCTGGTATGCTTTCCAGTGTAAAATGTCTGTAGAGCTTCCCAGGTCCACAATTACTCATTCCACAACAAAGTCTGCAATCCCTATAGTGACCACCATCGGTTTGTCTCTATTGGGACCGCCTTCTGGGAAGTCCGACCTATAAAAAGTGATGACCGTTGAATCCAAGCCTTCCTACAATAGGTTTACCTGTCCCGCTCGGTGTGACTGGCATGTTCGAGCGCCTTGGAATCCCCCTAAAATTGTGTGAATGACTCTCCTTCTATCTTTTTTACCGCTCTCTGGCCTCAGGGACTGAGAACGGGGGGCTCGTGAACGGTCTCGAGTCTGGAGCTCGACCTGATCGGGGTGCTCTTTTTCTCTCTTTTGGTTTCCCTCCTTGGGTCTGGCGTCCCTCTGGGCGACGAACCTTGCTTAGTGTCCCTAGAGAATTAAATGTTCTATCTAGTTTTGGAGGGAGCGACATTCCTCAATTTCATGCCCGTGCGCTCGATCGAACTCGTAAAACTTGGATTTATCCGACCCCTTCGGCCCCTCTCCCAGGGGAGGAAGCGTGAGGAGCCCAGTGCTGTAGAATTCGTGCATAATCTGATCGTGGTAGTCATTCAATGGCATAAAGTTAGTGTACCTGGGAGCATTATAAGCATCAGCACGCTTGTCTCAACTCTATTTAGGACTTCTTTTTCTTTGATCTGATTAATGATTGGCTCAATCCAGGAGGCTCACTCAGTCCACCCTGTCTACCTCTTGCTCCTCTACGCTAATGTACCATGAGGCTCTTGTACGAAAGTCGTCAATATCTAGAGGCGGTTTTTTAGCCAGTGAAAATCGAAAAATTTACTCAGAGGGAGACCGATTTATACGGCGTACAACACTACCTCAGAGCTAAGGTGTCGGATCTGGATGGCCTGCTTGAAAAATCGAGCCATGTACTACTTTAGCGTCTCATTTGAGAGTTGGCACAAGTTCACCAAGCTGTGTGGTGATGTTTCTCTAGGGGAGATGAGAGAACCAGCAAAGCGCGGATTTAGTCAGTGTGGTAGGGAAAGTTCTATAGAAGAGGGAGTCTGATACCCTGATGATCAGCATGGTAGTTGTGAACATGATAAGGTGCTCTTCCGGATCTTCTCTGCCATCATACTTGTCCATAGAGGGAGGCTTGTAGTTCAGTGGGGCCGGCGCATCCATAATTTGTTCAACAAATGAAAGTGTGGCGAAAGGGATCTCGGGCTCGTATCTCGTTGTTTCCTGTGCCTGATGGGAAATGTGGCCTTTAGTCTTGTGCTGGGTAGATCGGGTGTCGTTATGGCTGGAGGCCTCTCGCTACATACCCAGTCTGTAACACCTTTGGTTAAATAGGACAAACCCTTTTACAGGATCATCCTACTTAACTAAGAGGTTACAAGTTTTTAGAAAAAATGAGAAAATTTCTTTTTTTACAAGTAAAATAATGGTAGATCAGTGGAAGCAAAATAATAGGTAATTCACATAGTCATTCATAGATTATAAGCAATTGTACTCTTGATAGAATGGGGCACGTAGGCACCCTTAAATATATACAGTCATCCATTGTCTTGTTATTTAATTATATATATTTAACTACATGTGTCCTACTTTTATTGAGTGCTCCCAGTTGGTCCAACGTATTGTTGTTCCTCATACTCCGGTTCTTGGTTTCCTAGCTCGTCTGTTATTATTAAACAGAAAGGGGTGAGTATATACTCCAGACCCTGAAGGTTCCCGGTGCGAGCATACCCAGTCAACAAATAATATAACATAAATAATCTAGTTAGCATATTTACAACTATAGTAATCAATAATACTGTCATGGAATGCATGAGTTAGGTTCATTATGAATCATGATGTATGCGGGCCCAATCAACCAATCCATTATCATCATCTTATTCTCTGGAAGTCGTCCTGCTCAGGCCGCCCCTGGCACAATGTTTCCACACTAGAGCGATCGGAGCCCACCAAGTCCCCCAACCATTATTTCATCATTATAAGGTATGAATGGACTCACAAGTTCTAATCATCCATAATTATATTATCATGGAACTTGGCTCTACACGATCATAGTTACATTCCATCATTTAGTCAAAGTACACCAGACTTGCATCGTCTGACCTGGCTTCAGGCGCGACTCTGATGCCATTGGGTTTCTGTCCCAATTGTACTCTCAAGATTCTCCTCAGAGATCATACGTGAATGTCCTCCAGCATACCTAGTGTATGCTCTAGTTTTAATCCTTCAATAATATCTTCATGATGCAAAAATGCATTATTGTAGTTTTATCGTTACTTTGACCCCTAGGTATCTATGTGTTTCCTGCCTCGTAATATTTGTCCTCACGTTGTTAGGTCCCATCTGTTTTTCAGACGTTGTAGGTTATTTATTTTATTTTATTTTATTTTATTTATTATTATTATTATTATTTAGAAAGTATATCGGCTATATCTTGGCTAAAATAATGTTTAGTTTAAAAAGTAAGTAATGTGTTTCTTATTTCATTATTCATAACTAAAACAACAATAATAATAGTAACAAGAATAATAATAATAATAATAATAATAATAATAATAATAATAATAATAATAATAATAATAATAATAATAATAATAATAATAATAAGGCGGCAGAGCCGTCTGTTATAATATAGATAAGAAAAAATGAAATAAAAGAAAAAATTAATGCAGAGAATAAGGCGGTAGAGCGGACCATTATATTTGATAAAATAAATGACAAATTAAATAAAACAAAATGTTAAGAATAAGGGGCAGAGCCGTCCGTTATAATATAGATAAGTAGAAATGAAATAAAAGAAAAGATAAATGCATTGAGATAAGAGATAAGAGATATTGTTTCTAGTCTATTTCTTTCTATTTCTATATATATATATATAGAAAGTTGAAAAATCACTATATAATAATCCAAAAATTGCAATAGAAAAGAAAAAAGAGAGGTTTGTGATGATTTTTCAATCTTTTAGAGAATAAGGCGGCAGAGCCGCCATTATATTCAGTAAAATAAATGGCAAAAATTAAATTAAATAAGAAAAATTGATAGAAGTGGTGGCGGAGCCAGCCATTAAGCTCGATAGTAAATAATAATAATAATAATAATATATAATAATCATAATAATAATAGTAGCAGTGATATAAATGGTGACCGTCCATCCTTATATCCGTGTTTATCTCATCTTTCAAAACTTACCCGCTGGAATCCACATAGACACCCATAGTTCTTAATATTTTCATAATTCAATACCTAACATATCCACTTAATCATCATGGTTAGTAATAATCAACACAGCCAATTAATCATATACATAACGATAAAATATAAAAATTAAAGTATCTTAATTTAACAGCAGTTCCCGACCTGCCCTCGAAAAGGTAAGGACCAAAAGTACATTAGTCTTTCCAAACACACAGTCCACCCCAGGATACCCATGAATATACCCCCTTACTTGAGGTGTCGTATTTTCGTGAAAAGGGAGAAAATTTAACTTTCAAACCATAGCTCCGATCAACGATCTGTCTCCGTAGTTAGACTCTACGTGATGATTATAGCTTGGATTTGCCAATATACAAACGATTGGGCAAAAAGAAAGAGTGGCAGAAGTGGTAGAGGAAGAAGGAGAATAGAGAAGGTTTGGGAGGTAGGGGTTGGTGTCAATAGAGGAGAGGGAGAGAGAGAGAGGCTGCATGAGGAGGGAGAGAAAGAGTGGTGTAGATTTTGAAGAGGGGTGATGTCCTGTTTATAGGAAAATCTGGCCACTCGGTCTAGATTTAATCGGTACCGATTTTTAATACTTAATTTTAAGAGAAAACAAAAAGTTACTTATAGTTACAGTCAACATCTGAAAAATTTTCCAACATGAAAGTTTTAGATCTCATTTTTCTCTTCAAAACAATAAATGGTATGTAAAAATCTGACTCCCAGAGCAAGAGTTATGCCAGAAACAAGGAAAAACAATGTTTCTGGGGTTCCCAAAATAGTTTTTCTTAAAAAGACAGGTCTGCCGCGCTAAATCCTTTGAGAATCAGCTTTTGGTCTCTTCACAAAAGTTGTAGGGTTTTTTGATGAAACCAAGAAAAAAAGAATGAAGTCATTTCGACATCGTATGAGGGAGATATTTGCGTTTTCTACAGGGGTACTATTGAGTGACGAAAATCACTTTTTCTCTAAAAAGTTTCGCTTTTTGGGGATGATCGAGCAGGAACTAGCTTTTAAATTCTTCATAAAGAATTGTAGAGGGGTTCAATACGAGAACAAAGAAATTATAGCGAACTGATTCTGAGCTCGTTTGAGAAAGTTATAATTTTTCTAAAAATTTAACGAGATTAAATAACGAGTTTTCAGAGTACAAATTCTTGGTTCTTCAAGTTAGTGATGATGGGTCACGAATTAGAGTTCGAGGCTAGAAATAGAGGTTGTTAGGTTTTTCATAACGAAGGAACCAGGATGAAAATTTATTGATTTTGACCTCATATGAAAAAGTTAGGCTCAAAATAGGAAAAGTATTTGAGCCGAACTCAGGGGTTCCTATTTAACTGGGTAATTTTTCCAAGAAACGAAGTTGATGAGGTCCAAATTAAAGTTTGGGCTCTTCAGGAGAAGTATTTGATTTGTCAAAATAGTTCATTAGGGACTGTCTGTGCTGGAATTATATGTAACATCCCATTTTTCACTCAAATAGAAAACAGATATTAATATCTCTTTAATTGAAAAAAAACACTTATTATTAGTTAGTTGATTATTAACTAATTAATATTTTTCTAAAATCTTGGTACTTATATTTAATTATTTTGTTAAAATAATAATAATAAAATAATAAATATATATGTATTTTGAATGAAGATTTTAAAATGACTTAATTAGTATTCATTGATTAAGGAAATTATATTAAAAATTTTGAATATCTTTATTATTCACAACTTTTAATTTATGTTTTTATATTTATGTTTTTACATATTTATGATTTAACTCTTATTAGAATCTTAAAATAAAATTTTAAAGGAATTAGATTATGGCTCTTTAGAACTTTTTAATCTACGTATTATTTATGATTTTCTGATTTTTTTTTAAATTTTGGAAATATTTTAATAAAATAATATATTTTAAATAATTTTAAATTCATATAAAGTTACTTAAAATGAAAAATATTTACAAGAAAGTAAAGTTAAATTATAAGAAAATTTTCTAAAATCCATTTCAAATAAACTTATCTAAAAAAGATCGGTTTGAGTAAAATCTTTATTTTTTTTACCAATTATAAGGAGACCGGAAAGGTACTAACAAATTTTTATTAACAGAAAATTTTAGATTTTTAAAATTTAAACTTTATACTACTTATTATAAAATTAGTGAGGTTTGCTATAATATCGCTAAATTTTGAAAAGGGCTGATTTTGAATATTTAAAATATACTGAGTAAATGGTTACTATTTGGCTTAATAATTCAGCTGACATTTACTATGCAAAACACTGTGCATGAACGAAAATTTCAAATGTTGCACAGTAACCAAGAACAAAATTTTCAAAATTGCATAGTACTTTTATAATAAAATAATGAAATACAGAGTACAAATTTTACTTATAAATAGAGGGGAGCACCGAAGGGAAAAACTCACATTTTCAGATAAAATTTTTTTAATATAGCAGTGTTAGAGAGATTGTGGTGGGAGTAAGAGAGGGAAATAACTTTTATGGAAGGAGGTTCTGCCAAAATTATAAGGTAAGAATAACCCTCTTTTATATTTTTTATGTTTATTTTCATATCATTTTTAAAATCTATTATTATACTGGATATAATATTATTTTAAGCTACTATTCTAAATAGTAAATTACTATTTAATATTACTATTTACCATTACTATTCATGATTTACTATTTACTGTTACTATTCATGATTTACTATTTACTGTTACTATTCACAATTTACTATTTACCGTTACTATTTATAATTTACTATTTATTGTTACTATTCACGGTAACTATTTAAAATTTACTATTTACTGTTACTATACATAATTACCATTTATCATTTCTGTTTCAAATAGTAATTTTAATTTTTATCTTATGCCTATACTGAAATAAATTGGTATTAATATTTTTAGAACTCGAAGGCATAGAGCAAACTTGCATTTGGTAGCAAATCAAGGTAAGGTGGAGTGGGATAAGAATATAATATGAAAAGACATAAGAATAATGGGAGGAGTCCCTTACTCCTTTTAACTATGAATAATTATTATATTTTAAAGCAATACTTATTATCATCTTAAGTAAATAAATAAATAAAATTTATTCAAAAGTTTAAAATATTTGGATGAATCATATTGATTAACCTAACATAAAGTTTAAAATATTTAGATGACTCATTAACCTAACATACCGTATCATTGAGATTTGGACTGTTATGGACTTATGTGGACTGTTATGGACTGATATGGACTGAATTATACCTTTGCGTTGATTGGACTATGAAGGACCCATATGACCATTGGACTATTTTGGACTTGATATGGACCAACTAACATTAAGACTGGACTATTACGACTTAAAATGAACTTTAATAATTAAGACACCTTGAAATAAATTGTGTAGATTTTGTATAGTAATTGTGTTATTTTTATTTGATTTGATTATGATCGATAATTGATTGTGAGTGATGATATTTAATTATGATTGACAATATTTGATTGTGATTGATGAATGATTAATGATCTTGTGATGTGGAGTTTGAGCATATAGCAAGCATGACGGAAAGCTAAAACTCAATAAGAATTTACTTATCTCTTAAAAGTATTAATTTAAAAGAAATTATTTCTCAATGTTTATTCAGATTATTGTTAAGAAATTTTTCTTAACTTTCAATAAAAGTATATAATTTTTATAACTCACTTTTATCTTTCAAAATAAATTATTTAATTAAATTAAATTTTAGTTATTTTATAAAAAATATTTTATAAAAATAAAATATTTATATATGTATATGTATATGTATGAATATGAAAATATATTTGATTCTCAAATGGAAATGAGATACTTCATTAATATTTTATTTTAAACTTTTAAAAATAAGAGTTTTAATTTCAGAAGTGTTTAGAAATATTATACATTTTTTTAGTATTATAATTAAAGATGGAAAAAGATTAATAATTCAAACTTGAGTCTAAAGTAAATTAATTTCCTATAAATGCTCTAAAGAAGGTTTGGAATATATGTTAAGGCTTTGAAACTTAAATCATTTGTGAATGATAAAGAAAAATTGTACTGAAATTCTTCTACGTGTGGCAGAAATTATTTAAGAGTTTGGAAATGTGCAGTTCATCTGGGTGGCTATGTTGTGATTTGTAGGCCTCGAAGATAAAGTTTATACTTAAGTTTCTAAAAGTCTTAACTAACTCAATACGCGAGTAGTTCATGCATCATGAATCATTAAAGAGAAATAAGATGTGATATTGCCTGGGGACGGATTATAGAAACCGAGGATACATTAGAAGAGGCTTAATTGTGAGTCTTGGGATGGGAGGTGTGAAAGGGTACTTCAAGGGACCTGGGGTCGCTCCCTAGTGTTGGGTACTTTCACAATAAAAACCTTCTTAGTCTGACTAGTCTCTAAGTGTTTCCATGCCCATTGAGCTGTTCATATGTCATGAAGGCATTTATGTTATTATTATCTGGAATTATGGAATAGTGTAAACTCCTGGTTGACCCAGTGCAAATTAAAACTTTAAGGGCCCATATGCATAAACTGAATAAGATAGTAGCATTAAAAGCATTACATAACATTCATGTGATTGTAACATTCAATGTGGGTGGTTGTGAATGAAAATATAATTGTTATGTTTATGGAAACCCTGTATTCATAATTGATTGTGTATGAGATTATGACTGATATTATTATGTTAGTTTGTGAAAACCCTTATGCTTATGTCTTATCTGTAAGATATTATATTCTGTTTCTCACTCCTTCTTGTTTGAATTTCTGTGTCTAAAATATATGCTATGTTGATATATAGCTAGCAGTCCAAGATGAAAGGATGTAATTACAAGAGGGTAAAGTGGTCTCATCCTCAAACACATAGGTGAAGAGACATGGCAAGAGTAGGATTCCAAAACCCTATGGTTCAAGGATTAGGAAATGATGGGTCGCGATCGTAGTAGAGGTATAATTTAGTTTTAGTTTAACTTATTACAATATCAAGTTAGATAATTGTAACAAGGTAAAGGTTAAACTTTGATAAACCTTATCATTCAGATATAATACTGTAATCTTTTATCACTTATGATTTCTATAAATTTATAGTCATTATGGACAAATGTGGAAAGACAACATTTTTTTTACTTTCAATATTCAAAGGAAATCAGGAATATATACGTTCTTGTATACGCGAGATAAGGAATGATAAATAAAATTTTGTATCTTCCTAAAGTTTTTGTTTTTAAAAGCAATAAGAATATATATATATATATATATATATATATATATATATATATATATATCTCGTGTATATAAGGGGGTGTTACATTAGACATCCCAAAGTGTAGAAACAAACAACTGTAGGCCTCCTTTCGATATGAATCAGGTGTGCAAGAACTGACCCGATGAACGATGGTACTAGTCTAACTAGTTTATTATATCGGTGCTAGATATGGGATCGGATAGTCAATTCTTGACAATTTGTGGGGCCTTTTATCATATTATTATTATACACTTTTCTTATCTCTTTTATCGAGTTTTCTCAACCCAATTACATTATTCTTCTTGTAAAAAAAATGTTTCTGCCCTGATTATCACTTACAAAACTTCCATACTTGAAAATTTATAAGGTTAAGGCTGGTTACTACAAACAAGGATGTTACATTGTCGCTCTTAGAGTTCCACATTCTCCTTTTGCGAATTTACCACCGTGTGCTGTATCTAATCGTCGTTGTTGGGCTCCTGTCGCTGTCCAGTGTCTTCTTCCCTGTGGGTGTTGTGCGTGTTCACCATTGCTACTGTGTTTTTTTAGGATTTGGGTTTGAAAGTAAGGTGTAGGATCCATTTTATTGGCCCCACGGTGGGCGCCAAAATGTTCACACAAAGAGTATTAGGCACAAAACCCCTAGGAATTAAGTTTTATTAATCTCTATAATGTGTCATTTAGTCCATAGTGTGAACGTACAAGCAGTATTTATATGAGGGATGACCCTGGAACAACCGCCCCAGACCCACTAAGCTATGACTAGTATACACGTGATTATTCCCCTAATTTGCAAAGGATCTAGTGGGGTCCCCCTCTTGATCCTCAGGGGGAACAACATCTAATAACACTTTCAGATATGACAAATGTTTGTGGTATAGCTTTATTGGTAAATTCATTAACCTTACTAATAAATCAATTCTTCAAACTCTTATCCACACCAATTTTGTCATACATCTAAGTATAATATATTTATCTACATTAATATATTTAAAATATTGAATTTAATTTGAACTCTAATCATTCTAAATTTTTTTTTCAAAAATTAGAACAACATAACCTCTATAATATAAAAATTCAAAAAAATAAAAATTAACATTAACAAATAACCATTAACAATTCAAAGAGACAAATAATTTTTCTAAATTACTAGCTAGACATGCAATAGTCATCTACCCTAATATTTTAACCAATTTCAAAGTTTATATTGTCCAATTTTAGTCCTACATTCTTAATCAACACTGTTAAAAAGAAGTCTGGAAAATGTCGAACCATTTTAACCTTAACTCATGAGATTTATTGATAGCTAACATTAAGAATTCTAACTTAAATGAAGATGTTTGTTATCACTTGATGTGTGTATTTAAGTGTTTCAGGAAAAGGTCTAAGCTACAAAAGAAATGGGGAGCCTATACTTAGAAAGATCACGCATTAAAAGTCTAGAAGGCTTAATCGTAACATGAACTTCTCAATCCAATACAAAAGGAAGAATCAAAAGTCTGGTAACTCGCTTCAGAAGAAACTCTCTTGTATAAGAATAACTTACCTGACCCAGACTCGAACAACATCACTTCAAGCTTCAGAAAACATGAAAGCATCATACTCTGTCATCTCCCTTCAAACCTTTAGAAGTGGTCTGATACATGAAGCATCAACGGTCACAAGTCATCTCTATCAAGCTTATTGAAAAGATTCACAAAATCAAAGCTTTCCTTCTTGGTGAAACTAGTGCTATATCTACCTCATCTACGACTGCACACTTCTCAAAACTCGTATATCTATGTTGCGTGTATAGAACGTCTCTCTCTGACAACAAAAGTTTTTACCCTTTGTGTAACCTCATCAAGAAAGACTTTTGTCTCTTATACAACAACTCTCTCAACAGCTATATAATTAACAAGCCTCTTCGTGAGCTCAAATAGACGAGTCTATAAAAACAGAATCAACCTCTTCTCTAATAGAGCTCTCTAGAAGAACAGAGAAATATTAGAAGAGAGAAAAACATTTGTGAAGAGCGGGAGCATATCGATGAACACAAGAGAATAAGAAGGATCTCACGTCATGAGAAAGGAGAAAAATACAAGACACGGTAATGAGAGCTTGTATAAACAATTATGAGCATCATATGACTTAGAAGAAAAGAAAAGAAATTATAAAAGAAGAATGGAAAGTCATATGAAAAGAAAAGAGAAAGAGAGAGAGAGCGTGTGAGATAAATGAGCTTATCACACAAAGATAGTTTGATGAAAAGAAAAGAAGACTCACAAGCTCCAGTCGTTCATAAGCCATGAAAAGAATAAGGCTTATCTTGTTTTAATTATTTCTATCTTTTGTAAATACAGGTCTGGTAGACCTGTCGGGAAACACCCTGCCTTGGAGAGGCTTTTGAAAGAATACTCGGGGTTTGAGCCAGGAGTGGGTCGTAAAATAATACTTGGGTCTACCCCAAGAGTGGGTGCGTGCAAAAGAATACTCGGAAGCACGGGTTGTGTTTAGGCCAAAAGTGGCCGAAGTCAAGAATACTCGTGGCCAAAGTGACCGGTGTCAACAATACTTGAAACACGAGTTGTGCTTAAGCTAGGAGTGGCTGGAGTCAATAATACTCATAGGCTCGGTCTAGGCTATTTATGTAAAATATTTTTTTACATAGTGGAAATCCTTCAGATTTGAAGGTACTGGACGTAGTCTCTGAGTTAGAAATGAACCAGTATAAATCTTGTGTGTATTGTCTCTTTCTCTCTTACTCTTTACTATCAAAAGTCTGGTGCATTATTATTAAAATCGATAGTAAAAGTCTGGCTAAAATATGCTCACTCAATCAAAGTATCACGCTCTCTGCCTCTCGAAAGTCTTGGTCGTTGTGCATAACATAATAATGTTTAAATATCACTTTTTGGTTTGAAAAAGTGAACAAACTTATTCAACCTCATTCTAAGTTTGTTCTCCAAACCATCAAACACAATATACATAAATTTAAGAGGAGTCAAAATATAACTAACTTTTTATCAAAATGCAAAATTAATTAATTAAAAATGTTCTATTTTTTTTTGTCACAAACACAATTGTATATTGGTCTTTTAAAATAGAGCACTAAATGAGGTGAGTGAGAAGATAAATGCTCTATATTTTTTGTTACAAACACAATGATATTTTGGTCTCTTCGCTATGATTTTTTCCACTAGAGTTTATCATATCATACCTCCTATTATGACAAAATTAAGAGATTTAAATATTATAAAAATATGATTAATCTGTAATTTAAATATTCAATAATCTTTTGTATTACCCAGGAGAACTTAATACATTCAGATTGTTGATAAACATTCATTAGGAGTATTCCTCAAGGGATGCTGAACACTTGTAAATTGTGTGGTATGGATAAGAATTGAATTAAAATGCTAGTATTAATTAATCGTAAAAATATAACAATGTTACATAAGCTACATAAGTTACAACGTCGGATACTAAATTATGCATATAAGAAAAGAAATTAAATTAATTTTCTTACGTACGAGATACGTAAGGACTAGAATTATACTTAGGTTAAGGAGTTTTAAGAAAATATAAATTAAAAATGTTAGTAGACTTTATCGTTTAAAATATAACCCTCACTTTAGAATACCCAGATCCATATTTTAACTCATAAAAAAACTCACAGGAAATATGCTGATATGCAGCGTCGAGAAAGAAAAAATCTCTTATAAGTGCTTTGGATAGGCAGTACCGCACTAGAAATTAGAAAATCCATCCTCTGAATTTGAAATTTAAAATCCACATATTACGTCATGTTAGTATACCACCGTATATACATAAAAAAAAAAAGTTACACCAGAGTGCAATTCCCAATACACTATGTGGATCCTCAGATTCAGTGAAAATGACTCAGGAGTTAAGCAAAGATGGTTAAAAATGCCTGAAAACGACAAAATGGTTTGCATCAGCAAGTAGTTTTGTTTAAACTTGAAGAAACTGATCAGGAAACAAAAAGAAAAAGGGACGCGAATCCTACTAGTTTCCAGACACCGACACAGTTTTCCGCGCAACCAAGCAACGCTACAGTGTGATTCCCGGGAAGAAAAATGTTCACCATTTTCTTGACGCAGAAAATGCTTTCTTTGAATTGTTTCTTGTGTTCAGTATGTCTGTCTGTCCACATGAAAAAATGAAACCAGATCGGCTGACTTGGAGGAGGGTAACCAGGCCAAGTTAAGTAATTTTTTATATAATTATTTTAATAATTCATATAAAAATATTTTTTAAATAGATTGAGATATAATATTTTTAAAATGTTTGAATTCGGTATAAAAAAAGAAAGGAACAATTGGTGTTAATGTAAGAAATATAACTTTGGGAGTCAATTCCACTGGAGTATTCGGACTCAAAAAAATGATCATGTTGTAGATTTTGCAGATGATGATGAATAGTGAGAACGGGGAACGAAGGTTGATGGACGAGAAAGAAACGACTCATGGCATATATTTAATTCAAACAAGTAACAACTAGTTCTAAGATTGCATTACAAAACACTCTTTCTTTCTTATTTTCAGTGTGTTTGAAGGTTTCTCTATAGAATTACCAGCTCACACGCAGGCTCGTTTGTCAACGTCCCTTGCTTCTTTTCAAAGGAAAGAATAAGAACAAATCTTCAAACAAACATAAGAGTAATCTACACCCAATAGACTGAATCAAATTCAAACACCATGTCAGGACACAGAAGAAGGTAAAACAAGATAATTAAACTCAAGCAAACAACATCTTACAAATAACTAATTAACAACATATTTCATCTTTATTTTATTCTATTCATATCAGTAAAACCCATCCCTTACATCAAAAAGCAGAAGGGGATAGGGCTATAGCTATTACAGCAGCAGCTACTACTACTAATTACATAAGCCTTCAAATTCGAATCCTCCATCTGAAGAGGATTAAAATTAAAATTTTTATATAAACTTAAAAAGAAAAAAGCCAAAAATTTCAAAAATTTCACGGGTTTTCACAGAAGACAGCTGCCAAAGCAGACTTGGGTTTGATCTCGGGTGGCCTCTGAACAATCAGCTCAGACTTTTCATCACTTTGACTAGACCCAGTTAACACCACGGGGTCACACTCGTCGTCGCCACCATTACCCATCATCAAAACCTGGTTTCTTTCTTGGGTTTCCTCTTTCACTTCGCGCGAGGATGAGGTGTAAGGGGAGAACCATTTCGCTCTCACGTATTCAACTTTCCTCCACGGTGGAACGTGCATGCCCCTTTTCTTCAGACTCTGCTTGGCCGCCTCTGAAACAACCGCCACGATGCTCTGTAAACGATCGCTCTTGCCCACGAACACGTAAGGAAGGGTTTGGAGGATCGATTTGTATGCCTTGGTGGGTCGAGCAATCTCGAATTCTGATCTGAAGTCAACGTCAATCACCACTCTCTCATTTCCCACTATAACATCAATGTATTCATATTCCCCTGCAGAGAAATCATTTCATGATTAATTAAGGTATTAAAGCATACGAATAAAGACCTAAATCTATGAAAATTTCTGAACAGATTCTTATCCAAATTTTCCATATATATATAGACAGGGGGAAGATAGTACCTACCTGCGGGACAGAAAGGGGATTTTTCCCAACGAGATTTGCAGATGGAAGCATCGTATCCGAGTGATAATAATCCATCAGTAACAATCTTTCTGCAGCAATTATCTTTGCGCTTGCACGTTGTCTTGTTCTTCTCAATGATCTTAGTAGTGTCTGCTAGCAAATTCCTTTCATACACATTTGCACATGCCACCAAACCCTAACCATTATCGAGAGAAGACGTGTTATTATCCTGTGGCGAAAAAGAGAAAAACAGATGCAGAAGAAAATTTGTGAATCAAAACGCGGTGTAAACATATATACCTTGAGGATTTCGTAGGCTTCAGCAGAGGAAGAATAATTAGAGTCGACGATTTCAGCGTCGGAGCCATCGTCGAAGCAGTTAAAGCGGTTACGCGCGCACTTGATGGAAACGGAGTGTTTCTCGTGATTCTCCTCCATAAAATTCTGCACCATTTTCGCCAGACAAGCCGAGCTCGGCTCGAAATCAACGCAGCCACCGTCCTTCCCTGAATGCGCGTCCTCGCTGCCGATCTTCTCCGCCGCCGAGTTCTTGAGAACGCCAGAGAACGGCCGCTCAAAGAGCCGCTTCAACCGCGACTTCACCACCGGCGGCTTAACCAGCTCAAGCCTAGTCTCTTCCTCATCCACCTGAGTATCAATCGGCTGAATCTTCATCGTGAAAGGCATGACGATGACGTTGGTGGCTTCAGAACAGAATCAGAGCCTGTGAGGTTTCAATTCTCGGTCTCGTTCATTTCCGAAGCACTAGCACTACTTAAATTTCTGAAATTCTCTCTCGATTTTTCAAAATTCAAGCACGAATAACTTTGCAGTAGTTGACTAGTAACCGAGAATTTCAGCGAAATGAAAAAAAAATAAAAAAATACAGTTAATGCTTTTCTGCCAAACGAGTCTTCTTCTTCTTTTTTCTTTTTTCTTTTTTCTTTTTGGAATAACTTGAAAACTCTGTCAAGTAAAGTGGCTTTTGCTAGGGTTTCTACCAGATACGATTGTTACTCCCAAACGACATCGTGTTGTTTCCGATGGCCGGCGCATCCATAATCTCCGGTAAGACTTGGAATTTTCCGGCGACGAGGTAGATTATATTGAAGTTTGAAGAGAAAGAGAGTGAGAGTGGGGTTGCTGTAAGCGCGTGAAGCGGTGGGTGAGGGAAAGGATAAGAAGCAGATATCGGAAGTCGTGGGATTATTTAAAGGCGAGGATGAGAGAGAGTTAACACTTGCCACGTGTGAGTCCTACGTGGCATGTTGTACAGTTGAAATACGAAAATATCCTCCGAGTTTGGGAACGTGGATTGGAGATCACGTTGGTGGCGTGGGATGAGACAGGAGCAGGAGATGAAAATGCTCACTCTTTTTGGGCTTTTTCGTGTGAGCCCGGAGTGTAGCGCGTGACTCTTCTGTGACAATAATGCCCTTCGTGTATTGTAGAAGGAAAAGTTGATTTCATTGGGAATGAGGTCCAGGAGGGAAATACCCGAAAGGGTAGTTTTGTCATATGGATCATCACTCTTCCAACCCTCCTTAAGGGATTGGAACGGTGGTTAGAGTTTGCGGATTCACTAAATTGCCCCTCTGTCAGCGAGGTTTCGTTTCGGTTGTTCCAATGTCAATTTCGTGTTTATGAAGCCTTTGTACAGATGTATATACGACATAAAATATTAAGCCAATTTTTAATTATGATAATTTATATCCACCCGTACGAATTCAGTTTTGGAAAAAGCTTAGCGATAAATCCGACAACGATATAAAAGTTTTCATAAAGGGTAGATTAAAATAAACCAGAAACATGTAGATAATAAGCTGTGTAAACGACTACATTATTTGCGAGGAGACGAAGAAAAGAAAATATATTCAATAAAAGAGTTTCTCTGACCTATATAATTTTATATAAAAATAAAAAATCACAGATAAAATTATTTATTAAAATTTATATAAAAATTGTTTAAAAATTAGTATGAGTGAGTATTAATATTTTTAAAATAATTTTTTATTTTTATCTCTAGTATAATTTTATACATATTAGATAAACTCTAAATAAAAAAGTAGAATAATGTTTATAGACTAAATAAATAATTATTCTTCCTTCCTAAATACATTTCCCACGTTTTACAATTTATGATATTTAATTTTTACTGGATTTAATCGGTTACAGAATTAGATCAATTTTCTATATAGAATTTTCCTTCAAATATAAAAGAAAAAATAAAAAGAATATAATCAACACATAAAACTATTATGTAAAAAATTTTAAATTAGATTAAAAACTCTAATTATTGTCAAACCATTAATAACATTAAGTGAAAATTTTTACATCATATACTTTGTTATGCTCTCCTTTAATTGGAAGTCTTCCATACAAGAATCCCAATCTAGACCCATCATCAACTATGCTTCAATTGTCAATGTAACATTCTATTTTCTGCTCAAACAATAGATAAGTTATAATGAATATTTAATGTGACATGTTTATCTATCATAAATAAGATGGAATTTGTACAGTCGTCAATACTCTGGAAATCGGTTTATCTTGTGAGGCGGATAATTTATATTTTACAACTCTTTTATGATTCAAATATTTTTTCTTTTCTTTAATCACTATAGTGACCACCAATGTAATCATATTTGTGAAATGTTTACTATTAAATAATTTATCATTAACTAATTAATTATTTTAATTATGAGATTTTGGTACCTAAATTTATTTCATCTAATACTAACAAAATATTATTTTTTTTCTATGATTATATAATTTATTAATGTCACAATTTCATTATTACTCACCTATTAGTCATATAAAGAAATTTTTGTAATTTAGTAAAATACAAATATATTTATATTTTGGTCATCAGGAAATAAAGTGATATATTTTAAAAGTATTTATAATATTTTTGAGAAATTTAATTAGAATGAAAATTTAAAATAAATGAAGTAGTTTTTAAAGTTTAAGAAACTACTTTAAATATTAAAGGTTAATATTTTTATTTTTCACTATTTTCATATGTCTACTTCTACGTATTTAGAATTAAATTACTACTTGTAACATCTTAGATAATTAAATTAATTAATTATATTATATATTATTAAATTATAAATTATTGACAAATAAACAAAAATTAAATTAAATAATTGTGGGGGTAAATAATTACTTACTAGAGGTCCAAGTAAAGTTAAATAATTAAAGAAATAAAAGAAAAGGTAAATAGAATAAGAAAAAGAAAGAAAATAGAAAATGAAATAAAAAGGGACAATTACCCTTTTGCCGTTGAATTAAAACAATTCATTTCAATTTCTCATTCCCATTGTCTCCTTCGCGTAAGAAAGAAAGAAATAAAGAACATTCGAGAAAGACAAAAACACTATTCCCGTGAGCTTGGGGTCCAAATTAGAGGCTGAATTGTTATCGAAGTTTCAAATTGGAAGTGTTTCCGAAAACCCGGGAACGAGACTTACATATAAGTACCTTCAATTTTATATTTTGTTATTATTCCTTGTAACATTCCTGGTATTTTAATCATTGGAAAAATAAATGGATGGATATTTAGACTTAAAATAATACTAATTAAGTGATATGTAGTGAAAATATGATTTAAATATAAATTTTAAAGGAAATGGCATCACGGACCTGACGCGTAGCGTGGCTATGGCGCGTAGCGTCAGTGTGACGCATAGCTAGGCATGGCAACGGGGCAGGGCGGGTACGGATAATGTTTACTTGTAACATCCCGGATATTTATAGAAAATTTTGTGAAGTGGAAAATGTTAAAAATTGTTTTTAGGAATTTAATTGATATTTTTATGAATTATTGGTTAATTATAAAAGATGTGATTAGAAGAAGAGAGATTTAATTAAAATCATTAAGGAAATTATAAAGGGAATGGAGAAGTGACTGGTTGAGCAGGTAATAGGTTGCCATGAGTCAAATAAAGGTTTCTCTCTCTCAATCATTCACTTTCTGCGAGAACCTTCTTCTTCTTCTTTACCTGTTCCTTTTCTCCTTCTCCTTCCTCCATCGTCGAAGAGCTGTAAGCTTTGAAGGAAGGTCCCTTTTTCATCAAAGCTTGAAATAGTTGCATAGCCGAGACAGTGATTTCAAGGTGAGTTCTTTGGACCGTTAAGTTTCTCGTCTTGCCCCTTTTGTTTCTTTTCTGGACCAAATGGTCATGCATGTGGGGGTACTGTTCCGATCTCCACTCCGTTTGGCTGTGAGCCTTAGAGTGGCCCTTAACCATGTGAGTGGTGGTGCGATGTGACATGTTTCAGGTTCCAGACCCGTGGGTGGTGGAACAACACGGGTTGGACGCTTAAGGGAACTGGTGCTGGAACGACCATCAGTGGGACGATTAAAGGAGTTGCTGTTGGAACGGAGGTGGAACGGTGCACCCAGCAACTGTTGAAGCTTGGAACAGAGGTAGGGGGTGTTCGGGTTATAATTAATTAGAATTGGACACTGTCCGAGTTGTTAGAAAGACTAAACCGGGTAAGAGATTGTGCTGAGTGAAAATTATGTGAATATGTGTATGAATGTACGTATGAATGTACACACCGATCGGTTTAGGATCGCGTGTGTGTGTGTGACTTTGCTGAATGAAATTTAAGAATGTATGCATGTGTGTGAGCACCGATCAGTTTCTGATCGTGTGAATGTGATGAGGAGTATTTGATGTTGTGATCAT
This sequence comes from Clitoria ternatea, assembly GCA_037962975.1. Taxonomy (NCBI): domain Eukaryota; kingdom Viridiplantae; phylum Streptophyta; class Magnoliopsida; order Fabales; family Fabaceae; genus Clitoria; species Clitoria ternatea. The sequence goes on from CM075673.1 coordinate 49,605,675, forward strand.
TGTGATGATGCCGAATGAATTGTATATGAATGTGAATGAATGCATATATATGTATGGACACCGATCGATTTCTGATCATGTGTGTGGTATATTCCGATTGAAAGTGAATTATTTGATGCTGTGATGAGATGATGCTGGGTGAAAGTTAATGTATATGCATGTATGTATTTGGACACCGATCAGTTGAGGATCGTGTGTGTATGTGTAAATCCGATTGAAATCGAAACGATGCTGTGATAATCGGTGTTTTTTGGCAATGTGGAGTCGGGTTTGACAAGTAGGTCACCCGAGTCATGTTGATAATGAGTCGGGTTTGACAAGCAGGTCGCCCGAGTGATAATGCAATTGATGGGCTTGACAAGTCGGTCGCCCTGTGATGAGAGCACATGCCAGTTTCTGGTAGTTGCATTTGTTGATTGATGATGATATGAAATGTGATTATGTGGTATGGGATAGCCGACGGTATATGTTACCCTCGTTTTTGGCTTCAGTGGTCAAGTCGGACCCAGTTGAGCTACCCAGAGGTCTTTAACCCAGTGGTTTAGGGGGAGCCAAGTCGGGCTCGGTGAACCAAGTCGGGTTCACGGGATGTCAAGTTGGACTCCCAGCTGAAGGCCAATCCTTTAGTATCTGGATACTAGGCGTCGATTTTATGAGAGTCAGTTGTGATATTTGATGATTTGATAACTTTGCCGAGTGCAGTGTTTGCCGAGTGTTCAGTATTATAATTGATGAATATGATGTGTACATTTGCCGAGTGCAATTTAATATGTTTGATGAGTATGGAATTTTGTAATTGCTGAGTAAGATGTCATATTATCCGAGTTAAAACTGATGAGTATGATGTTGCATTTGACGAGTATAAATTATTATACCTGCCGAATGAGGCTGAATATAATTGCCGAATATGAAGTATTATAATTGCTGAGTTGTTATATTTTCCGAGTGGAAAATTGCTATATTGCCGAGTGAAAGTTACTTGTTGTGTGAATGGCTGTTTGGTGTTAATTATTATGATTGCCGAGTGCACTTTCATATATTTACCGAGTGATTGTTATAATGACTGAGTGGTAAGGTGTTATACTTGACGCATGTTACTTGCTAAAATTCCCGAATGAGAGTTGCCATAAAGCTGAGTGTTGATGGATATATTGCTGAGTTACTTATGAGTGATTGGCTAAAATAGCTGAGTGTTAATTGCTAAGATTGCCGAGTGAGTGTATTACCGAGTGAGAGTAAATGCCGAGTGAAATGTGCAGTTGAGAATAAAGGAATCGGACGGAGTTTATACTTGTATTTTATTTAAATTCCGTTCTAGATTAATTATGATGCTAAACACTCACCCTTGCTGTTGTTTACAATTTTTAGTAACAGGGAGAAGGTCGGAGCCATGGAGGTGCGCCAAACGGAGGATTGATGCCAAGGCACCGATTGAAATTGAATGAATTATGTAATATATGTATATTTTGAGTTTTCCGAGTGTTGGTGTTACAGTATTGCCGTATGATGAAATCAACTCTTGACGTTAAATGATTGGTGTTTATTTTATGAATAAATTTTACATTGCTGTAGCAGAGCCCAATACCGGGTGGAGTTAGCCGAGTGGATTCCTTTTTATCCGAGCAAGGGCCGATTGAATTGGTGCCATTTATGCTCAAGTGAGTATTGTTCGTTTCTTTGAGTAACGAATAACTCCGGGTGAAAGGGTTAGAGCGACTCAGAGTGAACCAAGATACAAGTAGAAGGCTCCCGAGTGAAGAAAGAGTGGAACATTCCGAGCGAAGAAGAGTATATCACTCCCAAGTCAAAGTGAGAATGTTACCGAGTGCGTTATGGTTGGGAGAAACCTTACCGCGTGAAGGAGGCTAGAGTATCCCCGAGTGAGCTGAGACTGAGTGAACTATTCTTGAGCAAAGGTTGGGAATGAGTCAAGAGGGGTATGTCCGAGTGAATGAAAGCTAAGAGTTTTCCGAGTGATGAAATTGTAAGCTGTTACCGAGTGACACATAAGAGATACCCGAGTGCACCTACTTCCGAGTGAAATCCGACTCGTTGGCCTTACTCGTATGTCTTGTGCGCTCAAGTTTAAGAGTAGCACTCGCTCAAGCGAGTCGTCACTCGCTTAAGCGAAGCAGGGGCTCGCTTAGGCGATTGACCCCTGACTCTGTTTTCCTTCTTTCGGTTTTTCTAAATAACTGTTTCATTAATGGATGTATTTCCGATCGGTTTCAGTCGGAATTTCACTATTTTAAGTATTATTTTACTATTCGAAATATATTTAAGAAAAGTAAGCATTATTTTATGGAGACCGGGTAGATTTTTATATTGAAACGTGAAAAATTATTTTGGAAAATGAGCAAATCGACGAGGGATGTCACATTTGGTATCAGAGCGGTTCTTTCTAGAGCCGAGTGGATGGGCGAATCGAGTGGTTGTGTTTTGCACTTTATTGCATTATATTTCTGGTTGTTTGTGCAGCTTGGCATCACTCCCTTGGCATTCCAGTGGCGTTGTGTTTTATGTGAGGTAATTATCCGACTCCCTGGTAGAGTATTGGTTAATGGTGAAGTGTTTATTCATTATATAATTATTCTATGGTCGGGAAACTAGTTCTGATAGAGGGGATAGTTTCCTCTCGGAAATTTTTTCTAAATTGACGTTTAGGACCGAATCAGGTCCCACTCTTGGTAAACTCCTGAAAAGGAATCCCCTAGCGTGGTGAGCTCGAATTTAAGTGATCGGTTGTGCCATTTGCAAAGGATGAGCCTTATATCTTTTGGCACGAGAACCCTATATGATATGTGATATAAGTGATTTGTTACAGTTCCCTAAGTCGGGAATTGGAGTATGTAATAAGTGAATAATTGTGGAGTCGAATACATGTTGGATTGGGGTAGAGTCTCGGTCTTTGGTGTGTGAAGACCGAGTGAATGATTGATTAAATGTTAGGCCACCAAGTGTGGTGACCCAGTTGAATGGGCAGGATTATATATGATCGGATCTTGTGAATGGTCTAGGCTCGGTGATATTTGGTTGTTGTGGGAGTGCCCACGATGGATACTAGGTGACCCCTGGAATTTCTGAGTCTGATAATCTGATTAACCTTATGGATTGCTGAGCCCGAGTAAAGTAATTGTGTAATAAATCGCTGAGACTTGAATCGTCCTGAGAAGAAATGCAAATAATAAATGTGATACCTGATAAATGGTGAGTGGTAAGCATGAATTCAAGGTACGCTTTGATATTGAGTATGGTGATGATGGAAACAATATGATGATGATTGCATGCCCGATTGGTGAAATGTACTTGTGATTAGTAAAAAGACTCACCGATGCAGAAACCTGTTATGTGATTGAAAAATCTTATTGTAACCTTGAGTTGTATACCTAGGTGAGTTTAGTGAACCATCTAGGCTTAAATTGATTGATGGCCGGTGATGAATGATGAAATGGGGGATTATTAGACTGTTGGGCCATGGTTTTGTGATGAATAAAGTCTAAAGGAGAGGTATTTACTCGGTGAGGGCTGGAAGCCAATTGTTGATTATACCTTTTTATGGTGATGGTGACTGATATTCGATGATTATCATCATGTGATTTGCATTAGATTACGTATAACGACGAAGCATATACCCTGTGAGGGTCAGAAGTCTATTGCTATTATACCATTTTACAGTAGTGGTAGCTAATATTTAATGATTGTTATTACGTGATGTACCCTAGATGATGCATACTGACGGTGTTGTTGTAAATATGTTGATTTTAGACTTGAGAGGATTGCCACTAATTCTCGTGTGGATTAGTGTTAGTTGAGTGAGTATGGTCGATGTGAGCAAGAAGAGTGTAAGGTATGCTATTCTGGTATGACTCTACACACCATAGGTACTGTGGCGGCGTACACTTTTGGAGCGACTCTATGTAATTGTTGTAACCCTATGGGAATGAGACGTCATCCCATATGTCGGATGCAGCAATTCATAAGTCGGGCAGGTGAGACTGTAGCTACTTATGGTGATGGTTTGAGTCTATCGGGCTGTTCTGAATAAAGATGGGAGTTGTGTTGAATGAGTAGTAGATGGTAGCGTATTGAATAAGAGTAAAAGGTTTATTTTAATCCTAGTGTGCTTACCTCCGAGAGAGTCAGAGGTTATTCTGGTATAAACTAGCTATTAAGTGATGTTAGATTATTGGAATAGAAGGGCAATCCTTCCGACAAGGGTGCCCGATGTTACTAGTAGAGAAGAGTGATGGTGGTATATGGTTATGCATTGGTTGCCACCGATTGGATAAGCTAACCATAGGGAATAATACCCAATACCGAGGAGTGATGATCTGGTTGATCAATTATGGTGTGACTCAGTCTTTCCAGGATCAATTTGCAGTCAGGATACTATTAAATTGAATCAAGGTTCTGATACCCCTAAAACGGCGTTCAGGACTGGTTATAGCCACTTTGGAAATGTGGTAATGCCGTTGGTATGACGAGTGTTCAGGCGGTGTTCATGAATTATATGAACAATATCTTTCAGCATTACTTGGGTTGGTTCATGAAGGCGTTCATTGATGGTGTTCCGATTTATTCCGAGGTCATACCTGGAGCATGAAGAACATGGGACAAGTAATTAGAAAGAGGCTGAGCGGGCAAATAATAGGAATGAAGAGGAGTTTTACCAAGTCGTTTGGACTTTGCACGGATATTAAGGTTACCTGGGAATCATAATGGCTGGCCACCGTGGGTTCCTTTTAACATTAATTCTTTGTGAAGTTGCCAATAGGCATAGGTAAATGGATAATGATGCAAGCAGTTGCATGTTGATCGGTGATATGGATAGTTGGACTGTATACCTGACTTTCACTCAGATTAACCACGAAGTATTGAACCTTTGAGACTGATCACCTCAGGGAGTTGCACTAGTGGTTGAGGTCGTGTCAAGTCGGGGAGACAGAGATGTGTTAGCCAATCTGAGTGATCGGATTTAAAGGAAAGAGGCGTAGGATTCGTATTTTTGAAGTCGGTAAAAGGTTAGAGATGAAGGACAAATAGAGCTGAGATTTGGTAACTGACAAATGGTGAGTATAAAAAAGTAAATATTGTGACGTGGTAGTCAGTATGAATTATTGCTAGATTTCAGGGAGAAGAGATGACCTAAGGTACACTGAGTAGAGAATTTCTGAGTGAATCATGTTGGAAACAAGACCTTCCGGGAGAAGAAGAACTCTGTCCGAATGAGACGCTTAAGTAAGACATTTTTGAACAAGTGACCGACTGGAGTATCTCCGAGTTGTATCTTTCCGAGTGAGGCGTCTCTAAGTGTGGTACTTCCGAGTGGTCTAACACCGATTGGTGCATACCAAGTGGGTGTTTCCAGAGAAAGGGTACTTCGGGACAGAGAAAGAGGAACTTCGAATGAGTATACTCCCGAGTGAATCATTCCCGAGGCGAGTAAATATCCGAGTGATATTCTCGAGGTAAAGATAAGAGATTGACCAAAGGTACCAATGGAATTCGGAGACTCTGAGAACGAGTAGCGGTGCATGCAAAAGGGTTCCTCGAGTATTTATTCTGGTGTTACTGGATAAGAAAGAACTCCAGAAGTCAGAAATGAGGGAGGCAATAACTTGTATGTATGATTGAGCACTAGAAACCTCCTGGATTGCCCTAACTATCAGAGATTCCAATCCGGGTGTAATGCAATCAGAATGATTGTAGATCGACTGACCGAGAGTGTTTACCTCCTGGCTACGAATAGGCTACCTTGACCCGAGAGAAAATGAAGATGGTCCAAAACTGATAGATAAGTTTCTATGACAATCAGCATAAACCCCTAGAGTTTCAGACGGGTGATTTTGGGTTCCTAAAGGTTCCACCGACTAAAGGTGTCGATCAGAAATTGGTGAGAATGAAGTGGAGAAATTTGAAAGGAGTAACCTACACTAGGGAAATTGGAATCGGAAAATTGAATCGGTTATGAGGCGGGGTATCTCAATCGTTTTCAGTAGGTGTGTTGATTTCGAGGACGAAATCCCTTTTTAGGGGGGTGGATGTAACATCCCGGATATTTATAGAAAATTTTGTGAAGTGGAAAATGTTAAAAATTATTTTTAGGAATTTAATTGATATTTTTATGAATTATTGGTTAATTATAAAAGATGTGATTAGAAGAAGAGAGGTTTAATTAAAATCATTAAGGAAATTATAAAGGGAATAGAGAAGTAACCGGTTGAGCAGGTAATAGGTTGCCATGAGTCAAATAAAGGTTTCTCTCTCTCAATCATTCACTTTCTGCGAGAACCTTCTTCTTCTTCTTCACCTGTTCCTTTTCTCCTCCTTCCTCCATCGTCGAAGAGCTGTAAGCTTTGAAGGAAGGTCCCTTTTTCATCAAAGCTTGAAATAGTTGCATAGCCGAGACAGTGATTTCAAAATGAGTTCTTTGGACCGTTAAGTTTCTCGTCTTGCCCCTTTTGTTTCTTTTCTGGACCAAATGGTCATGCATGTGGGGGTACTGTTCCGATCTCCACTCCGTTTGGCTGTGAGCCTTAGAGTGGCCCTTAACCGTGTGAGTGATGGTGCGATGTGACGTGTTTCAGGTTCCAGACCCGTGGGTGGTGGAACAACACGGGTTGGACGCTTAAGGGAACTGGTGCTGGAACGACCATTAGTGGGACGATTAAAGGAGTTGCTGCTGGAACGGAGGTGGAACGGTGCACCCAGCAACTGTTGAAGCTCGGAACAAAGGTAAGGGGGGTGTTCCGGGTTATAATTAATTAGAATTGGACACTGTCCGAGTTGTTGGAAAGACTAAACGGGGTAAGAGATTGTGCTGAGTGAAAATTATGTGAATATGTGTATGAATGTACGTATGAATGTACACACCGATCGGTTTAGGATCGCGTGTGTGTGTGTGACTTTGCTGAATGAAATTTAAGAATGTATGCATGTGTGTGAGCACCGATCAGTTTCTGATCGTGTGAATGTGATGAGGAGTATTTGATGTTGTGATCATTGTGATGATGCCGAATGAATTGTATATGAATGTAAATGAATACATATATATGTATGGACACCGATCGGTTTCTGATCGTGTGTGTGGTATATTCCGATTGAAAGTGAATTATTTGATGCTGTGATGAGATGATGCTGGGTGAAAGTTAATGTATATGCATGTATGTATTTGGACACCGATCAGTTGAGGATCATGTGTGTATGTGTAAATCCGATTGAAATCGAAATGATGCTATAACAATCGGTGTTTTGTGGCAATGTGGAGTCGGGTTTGACAAGCAGGTCACCCGAGTGATGTTTATAATGAGTCGGGTTTGACAAGAAGGTCGCCCGAGTGATAATGTAATGGATGGGCTTGAGAAGTCGGTTGCCCTGTGATGAGAGCACATGCCAGTTTCTGGTAGTTGCATTTGTTGATTGATGATGATATGAAATGTGATTATGTGGTATGGGATGGCCGACAGTATATGTTACCCTCGTTTTTGGCTTCAGTGGTCAAGTCGGACCCAGTTGAGCTACCCAAAGGTCTTTGACCCAGTGGTTGAGGGGGAGCCAAGTCGGGCTCGGTGAACCAAGTCGGGTTCACGGGATGTCAAGTCGGACTCTCAGCTGAAGGCCAATCCTTTAGTATCCAGATACTAGGCGTCAATTTTATGAGAGTCAGTTGTGATATTTGATGATTTGATAATTTTGCCGAGTGCAGTGTTTGCTGAGTGTGTAGTATTATAATTGATGAATATGATGTGTACATTTTCCAAGTGTAATTTGATATGTTTGATGAGTATGAAATTTTGTAATTGCTGAGTAAGATGTCATATTATCAGAGTGAAAACTGATGAGTATGATGTTGTATTTGACGAGTATAAATTGTTATACCTGCCGAATGAGGCTGAATATAATTGCCGAATATGAAGTATTATAATTGCTGAGTTGTTATATTTTCCGAGTGGAAAATTGCTATATTGCCGAGTGAAAGTTACTTGTTGTGTGAATGGCTGTTTGGTGTTAATTATTATGATTGTCGAGTGCACTTTCATATATTTGCCGAGTGATTGTTATAATGACTGAGTGGTAAGGTGTTATACTTGACGCATGTTACTTGCTAAAATTCCCGAATGAGAGTTGCCATAAAGCTGAGTGTTGATGGATATATTGCTGAGTTACTTATGAGTGATTGGCTAAAATAGCTGAGTGTTAATTGCTAAGATTGCCGAGTGAGTGTATTACCGAGTGAGAGTAAATGCCGAGTGAAATGTGCAGTTGAGAATAAAGGAATCGGACAGAGTTTATACTTGTATTTTATTTAAATTCCGTTGTAGATTAATTATGATGCTAAACACTCACCCTTGCTGTTGTTTACAATTTTTAGTAACAGGGAGAAGGTCAGAGCCATGGAGGTGCGCCAAGCGGAGGATTGATGCCAAGGCACCGATTGAAATTGAATGAATTATGTAATATATGTATATTTTGAGTTTTCCGAGTGTTGGTGTTACAGTATTGCCGTATGATGAAATCAACTCTTGACGTTAAATGATTGGTGTTTATTTTATGAATAAATTTTACATTGCTGTAGCAGAGCCCAATACCGGGTGGAGTTAGCCGAGTGGATTCCTTTTTATCCGAGCAAGGGCCGATTGAATTGGTGCCATTTATGCTCAAGTGAGTATTGTTCGTTTCTTTGAGTAACGAATAACTCCGGGTGAAAGGGTTAGAGCGACTCAGAGTGAACCAAGATACAAGTAGAAGGCTCCCGAGTGAAGAAAGAGTGGAACATTCCGAGCGAAGAAGAGTATATCACTCCCAAGTCAAAGTGAGAATGTTACCGAGTGCGTTATGGTTGGGAGAAACCTTACCGCGTGAAGGAGGCTAGAGTATCCCCGAGTGAGCTGAGACTGAGTGAACTATTCTTGAGCAAAGGTTGGGAATGAGTCAAGAGGGGTATGTCCGAGTGAATGAAAGCTAAGAGTTTTCCGAGTGATGAAATTGTAAGCTGTTACCGAGTGACACATAAGAGATACCCGAGTGCACCTACTTCCGAGTGAAATCCGACTCGTTGGCCTTACTCGTATGTCTTGTGCGCTCAAGTTTAAGAGTAGCACTCGCTCAAGCGAGTCGTCACTCGCTTAAGCGAAAAGGGGCTCGCTTAGGCGATTGACCCCTGACTCCGTTTTCCTTCTTTCGTTGTTTCTAAATAACTGTTTCATTAATGGATGTATTTTCGATCGGTTTCAGTCAGAATTTCACTATTTTAAGTATTATTTTACTATTTGAAATATATTTAAGAAAAGTAAACATTATTTTATGGAGACCGGGTAGATTTTTATATTGAAACGCGAAAAATTATTTATGAGAAAATCGACAAGGGATGTCACATTACTCGCTACCCACCCCGTGATGGGCAATCCATACCCGTGCCCCGCCCCGCTACCCATCGGGTACCCGCGTAAACGGATTTAAGCGGGTTTGACGGGTACCCACGGATTTATGGGTATCCATAATTAAATATTATTCAATTAAATCTCATGAAAAGTATAACTTTAAAAAGAAAAAAAACACAGTTAAAATCATAATCATGATATAAAATATTTTATGCATTGTCAAGTGTCTAAATCTTAATATGCAAATTGTCAAATGTCACATAATAATAAAATCTTAATTGTAAAGTGTTAGACAAAAGGCAATATAAGAACAATCCATTAACATAATACATGCCAAATCATATGTAGGTCGCATAATTCATATCCTTCACATCTAACGGGTACCCGCGGGTACAGGTACCCCTATATCGCTACCCGCCCCGTTTATTAACGGGTTTTAAAATACCTGTTTAATCTACATGCGGGTACCCATTTGGCTATCCATATCTGCCCCATCACAGGTAATATCCATGGATATCCATGGGTACAGGTTTTTTTGTCATTCCTACGTATAGCGTCAGCGTCGCGGATCAGAATTAAAACCTTGGAACAGAACAGAGCCGAGGCATGCAAACATTCTTATTCTCATTCCTCTTTCGCTTGTGAACCCTAGGAGCTCAATCCAAGGGGATTGTTGGTGGATTTTCAAAGTTAATCGCGTAGGTGGCTTCGGGGAAGTGAGATTCGGATTTGCGGATTGGAAGGCCGTTTAATGCGGTGAGTCTTGGAAACGGAGGTCGAAAATGGAAAAGGGTTTTGATGGACTTCAGTGGAACCCGACAATTGATTGAAAGCTTCGGAAAGCTCAGAATCAAGGTAAGAGGGTGTGTTGGGTTAAGGTTAATATAGAAATGTAATTACGCAATTGGCGTATGGGAAAAGGAGTATATTATAGTCGCTTTTAATTACTTTAACTTAATTCAAATGGTTTAGTATGTGAAACAGAAGTACACGAAGCTATTAAAGTAAAGAAAATAGAATAATTAGTAAATTGATAGATGATTAAGTGGTATGATAGCATTATGATAATGTGAGGTTTGAAAATAAAGAGGTGGGGGTGAATTAGAAATCTCAAAGATGATAAATATGAAAAAAAGGAGCAAGTAAGCAGGTAATCAGACATGTGGCTATATGATGATTATAAAATTATAGAATAGCTTATATGGAATAAGTAGAATTGATAAAATAACATGATATAGGATGAAGTATGTATATGGTAAGTTATAAAGTAAAATGCAAGGTTAAATGACTTAGGTGAATTTATAAAACTATACATAAATGTGAGGTGGATGAGTATAAAACCCTTAATGATAAAAAGCATGAGTTGTAATCGATATTATACATAAATGACCTTAGCGTGGTGGTGTGATTAGGTGGGACAACGAAGGATTATGAATTAAAATGAATAGTCTTGGTAAGGAGTTAATGTAGATAGAGTTCTAATTTAATGGGACAATTATAAATTTTGAATGAATGTCACGAGTCGATGTAAAATTTAGAATAATGATGGGTTTCAGGTAATAAGCAAAGATGAGGTGCACAGTAAGTTGATGGTGATGTTATACATATGTGTCTATGCATGGATATCACGAGCATGTTTGATTAATGATAACTTTTGTTAGAATATGTTGGTGAATTAAATATGATGATGATATATGTTGATGATTAAGGAGTTAGTGATGATATTGATCTGTACATGTATGTATGGTATGATCGTATTTTGTGAAGTTGTATAATAAATAGTGTCGTTCATGTTGAACTGATGTGGACAAGTGGAAATGCTTATGTGGTATATTTGATAATTGAGATTGATAACTCTAGTTGAATATTGTTGAGATAATGTCTGCTAGCGTATGTGATTTTAATTATGCATAACTTGATGAAATGATGATTACAGAAGTATCATAACATGGCGTAGAAGGGCCGGGTCTATGTGGCAGCCCTGTGAGATGATTATATGTCAGTTTCTGACATTTATATGTAAGAACGGTGATGTTATGCCATGTTGGATGTGATTGATATGCGATTATATGGTGGAGGGCGACTGACAGTATGTGTTACCCTCATTTTCTAGCTCCTATAGTTTTTGTGCCCAGTTGAGCTACCTAGTGGTCAAGTAGGACCTAGTGGTTAAGAGGGAGTCAAGTAGGACTCGGTGAACCAAGTAGAGTTCACGGGGTGTCAAGTAGGACCCCTAGCTGAAGGTCGATCCTTTTAGTATCCGGATACTAGAGCCTCATATTATTTAAGAGTCAGACGTGTTTATATGCTTGGATATGTAATGATATGTATATGGGTGATGATGTGGTACCCTGGACACTATTGAGGGCGGGGAGTGATCGCCGGTGCATTGACACAGTCAAGGAGCGGCTCTTGACAGGCTTCCAGTGAACATAGGACAATGTTTATAGTTATTTACCTGGTGTGTTATAAGAAATGAGATAAATGAATTGTATTGGCTTGAGTTAACATTTTTTATAGGGTCAATGTGATTCAGCTTGATGGTGATGAATTGGTAATAATAACTGAACGGTAATAATGAATACTGCTACAAAAATAGAAATGTAGATAGGTTACACTTTTCCTAGCAATTGTATGTTTATTTTTATATTAATTCTAATTCCAGTCACTCACCCCCTATTGTTGTGGTTTTAGTGACTGTTGTTAGGTTGCGATGCACACCGCGGAGGCAAACACTAAATGAGACCAGGGCGAAGAGGAAGTTAATGTAAAAAGGATTGTGTGTATGGATATTTAGTTAAAAATGATATTGAATTATGATGCATGATGATGTGGAATGGTAATATGTTATGCATGATTAGATGTATGGCACGAAGCCATTGTGTGACTGTATGAAATTGGCAGGTACTGCAGTGTGTGAGTGATGTGCTCGATGAGTGCGATTGCATATTGAATTGTTGATGATAATGATGATGTTGTTGATTGACCAGTTGAGAAAATATGTGATCATTGGTATAGAGCCATGAATTAACGCATGAGTAATTGTTATTAGCAGGTGTTGTTTGTATGCATGATTGTTGTGTGATGCGATTAGAAAGTTGATAACCAATTGATGAATTTGATGGTTGTTGCATATAGTGAAAATAGGTGTTTCATGTGAAAATTAGGAACCGGATGAGTGATTTTATGATCTAACGGGTTTTGGGACCCCCAGAAGGGACCAATAGGTTCCCTAAGTTATTTAGAAACTGTGCATATAGGCCTTAGGCCATTTGGAGCCCATTTAGGTTGTTTGGTGCAGGGGTTTTGCATATAATTGGGTTAAATTGTATTTTGCGCATAACTCGCGTATATGATGGAATTTTGGTAAACCAACAGCGCCAACAGTTCCGGAAGGTGGAAAACATGTGGCCCGTGAAGTTTTATGGCAAACAAACTTAAAACAGGCCAATTGGGTAGGTTGGAAGTTGGCCAAATGGCTTAAATGCATAATAGCACTTAATGTTGTTTATGGTATGCTGACGTTGGGCGTCAGCCTGGTGCGTAGCGCCAAGGCTACGAATGAGTCTCACGCATAACGTGGCCTGACTTTTTGGTTTTTCTCATTCTAAATGGCTTTTTATGTGTTCTAAGGGTTGTATATTGCATATTTTAGAACTTTTTCTGAAGTTAACCATTTTTCTAAATACTAGGTTATTTAATTAATTAATGTGAAAAATTTATTGTAAAATTTAATTAAACGCATAAAAATAAATGAAAAATGACGTAGGACGTCATAGTCCTCTTCCTCCAATTCTAGGCCAAACGTGGAGTTTTCCATTTTCATGATTTTGTGACATTCAGAGTTTGAAAACGATTCTCTATGATTTGAGTATTCTGAAATGGCTAATGATCGATGGTTTCAGTATGTTAGGTTTCAAATCGAGCTTCGGAGGAACTGTAGGTGAAGCAGAGCGTAGGAACGAGGTTCGAAGGTGAAAAAGGTAAAGGTTCAAAAACTTGAATTGAGATTTAACTCGTGTTGGTGAAATGAGTTGTGATCTTGGAAGTCAGAATGTTAATTGCTTTATGTAAAAATGCTTAAATGTAGATACCTTGCGAATTTAGGGAGGACGGTGGTTCATTTAAAGCTTCGGAGGTGTGGAGTTGAGGTAAGGAGGGGTATATTATAACACCCCAGTTTTCCAGACTCGAATCCCGATGTAAACAAGATAATAATTAATAAAAATACGAGTAAATTTTTCGCGTTCGAAATAGTTTCTAAACACCCCAACGATTACATCAAGACCCGAACCACAGAAACCGAAGAGTGAGATTTACTAAAATATAACTGGATCGACATCTAAAAATCGCCCATAACGGTATACAAAAAGTAGAGTTTACAGTGGAAGAAGAATGTGTATACCGGGCATACGCCTAGTCCTATATATGAAGATATGAGAAAAGGCTCGGCAAAAGAATGCAAATACTTATCATAAATCAATTAAGTCAATACCAACCCTTCATTTACAACATACACATGCATTGACTAAAGTATATGTATATGCACGTAGCCGAGGTTATGCCACCACTATCACTACTTTCTATATTTCATAATTAATGGATCTATTCACCTAGTGGCATTTATACAACATCACCCTCACCGGTGTATATCGTTCAACTCAATTTCTCAAGTACTCATGAGATCATCACTTACATACTAAACATATATCCATCATTCATATATATAAAGGATTATCTTATACATATCCAAAATCACTAAATCATCAATACCATCATATACAATTTATTGAATACATTAAAGTTCACAAATGATGTCGGCCAAGGCACTTCCACTACCACTATTTACCTTCGCCAAAACTTCAATTCAAATCTCATCTCATCCCATGACAACCCTGCATCACAATGCTAAAAAGGAGACCACATGGGAGAGTGAGTTATACATTCAAAATGACGAATATAATATATTGTGATTAAGTGTACATGCATTCATTCATCATGTGTGCTTTGCTATAAAATCATTAATTCATCATTCATTCATCATCACATTGTTATAATAGGCATACAAGCCTCATGAGTCATAATTCACAACAAAAACAAGCACAAGCACATACACAATCACATTGCCACTTATCATCAAGGGCATTCACAAATCATCATCATCAATTTATTAAATCTTTACTCAATTCCTCCTCGCAAGGGGTTTTTCATCTCTCGTGGTCATCCCATCTCAAATACCATGCACCTATGGCTAATGCATATGTCAACTGTTTAATGCATATGCAATGGATCCATTTCAATCACCCATGCACACATGGTATCTCAAGTGATCGCAACCATTTATAATCATCATCATATTGGTTTCTCGCCTTGCAAGGGGTACTCCCTCCTCGTGATCGCAACCACGGAATATCATAAGAACTCACAAGCCCTTTTCATTTCAAGTACCAAGTGATCGCAACCACTGGCTTATCATCATACAATCCCGCAGGATGTTTCATTGTGATCGCAACCATATTTCAATCATTTCATAATGGTTTCCCACCTCGCAAGGGGTACTCCTTCCTCGTGATCGCAACCACATGTATTCATCCACAATGGTCCCCGCAGGGCCTTTCATTTCAACAACCAGGTGGTCGCAACCATCGGCTCAATATCATATCATCATCACATTGGTTTTCCATCTTGCAAGGGGTACTCCCTTCATAGAGTCCCGCAGGATCTTTCATCATTGTGATCGCAACCACATATTCAATGTTATGCCATGCCATGAATGCAAAGTGTAATGATGCATATGCCAATCGACCTCGCAAGGATATCTCACCCTCTCACGTGGGGATATATTTTAATTTGACATTTTCAATCAATAACAAACAATCATTTACAAAGCCCCCTCAAGGCATTTTATTCACTTACTTGGCATTACATCTCAACATATCTCATGTATATATTTCATATCATACATGCTAGTCTATACTTGCAATCGACTACAATATCATTACAACATTACATAATATTCATCACCATTGTCTCATATATACATATATATATATACATACGTTGGTGTGGCGTTCACAACATTTCTATTATCATATTTTAAACCACACTCACAAGGTCATACTTGTATCACTCACAATTGCATTTCAACACTTAATCAATAAGAACGATCACCCTTTACGCAAGGAAGTGATCAACATCGTCATTTATCATTATTCTAAACTAATGTCATTTCCAATTATTCGATCCATAACACATCCTATATCATTTTACCAATTCTCTCTTAGGTTTCATAATTACCTTAGGGTGTATCTCATAACCTCATCATCAAACCCTCATTATCATTCTTTCATATCCCACTTTTGGTGGTGAATATATAAATAATTCATCCCCAAATGTATTAATCAATTCCAATTCTCACCATGTTATGCCATCATTAAATACCCCTTATACATTTCCTTAAATATCCCCTAATATAAAGGAATGGGGCTTAGCATCAAAAATTTAGGAAACAAACGAAATTTCAAGTTTTGGGCAACTCGCTCAAGCGAGATTCACCTTCGCTTGAGCGAGATGAGGATGGTTCGCTTGGGCGTCCCCAAATTTCCCTTGAGCGAGAATGTTTTAAGTATCAGACCCCAATCTCGCTTGGGCGAGCCATTCTCGCTTGAGCGAGATTCCCACAGTGCCAAATTTCAAGCTCGCCCGCTCAAGCTCGGCTTCCCAAGGCCAGCCATTCGCTCAAGTGAAAATACTCTAGTAACAATTTCATGCTTGCATTGCTTAGGCGAGACACACCAACATCAGCCACTTGCTTGAGCGAGTAGGGTTTTAGCATCAGAACCCTCGTGCTTGCTCAAGCGACTCACGCTCGCCTGAGCGAAAAACGTCCAGTACCTCATCAAGGCTGACTCGCTCAAGCGAGGTCCAACTTGCCACACTATTCGCTTAAGTGAATTTCACCCAGAATCCTTTCCTCTCTCACTCGCTCAAGCGCGGCCACACACACTTGAGCGAGATTCATCCAATATCTCTCCCACTCATCCCACACACGTCTCGCTTGAGCGAGACACTCACTCACTTGAGCGACATTGGGCCAGACACCCCAACGCTGATCTAAGGGATTCTCGCTCAAGCGAGAATCCATCTCGCTTGAGTGAGATTGCCAGTACATGCACAGAAAGCAAGGAGTTCCACAACCTTACTTACTAAAACCTATACAAAGCCAAATTTGCTAAATTCAACACTTTAAATACTTCTTATTAAACATTTAAAACTTGTCTCGAACATTTATACTCAACAATTTTCCATTCCAATGCATTAATCACATTAAAATTAAACTTATCATCATCACACATACATACATATTTCCATAACAATCATCACATACTCTCATACACCATTCTCAATAAACAACAATTTTCCATTCACATTATTTCAATATTTACATGGCAAGGCAAGCATGAGTACTAATCACATACAATAATCACTATCTTTCTACTCATGCAATTTGAATGTAAACTCCTCTCCTACCTTGAGGGAAGAGCCAAAATCCAAATGCTCCGATCATCCCGCACCATCATCTGGAACATAATCTACACAATGCACATATATGTATTCATTCAATCATAAGCCATCAAAAGGCTTTCATCATAATTCTTAAACAATCATAAACATCCTTTAAGGCTTGGTAATGAGTTGAAGACTTGCCAACACACTAATCCATACATATGTGTTAGGCTTCGGGAATTCCTTTCTCAAAACCAAGATTTTCTAAATCTTAAAAGGGCTAACCAACCCAACAACAACACTGTCATATCCCTCATCAAAAGACATCTGATTTGTCATCTTTGCCACTCAAGGTTCAATATGACCCAACATAGCCTCTTCAAAGCCATCACCAAATCAACAATTTCAATTTATTCATCCATGGTCTAAGACCTCATCAAGTCACTATCTCATTTCACTTCCTTAATCTATCATTATTGGTCATTTACCATTATCATCATTACCATGAGCAACAATAATCAAAATCAATTCTCTTAGTCACAATGTACACATTCCTAAATCTTAAGATTAAGATTCTTTTAAAAAAATTAATAGCTATCATTCTTATGATTCAAGCCTTTCTTAGCCATATCTTTACCTTTAGCACACTAAACAACTTGGGGTCATTACTCTAATTTTCTTGATTCCACAATTCCTCAACATCAATCATCAATATTACTCATTCAAAACTCTTTCTCATATATAAAATCACTTTCATATCAATAACTCACAATTTCTTAAGGATTCCCCAAAGCCCCAAAGCCTCAATGCCTAGGGTTTCCACCAAAAATCCTCAATCATCAATTTCAACCATTTATAAGCTTCATTTCAAGCACCCATAAGCTAACAACATAGCATTCTAACCATCAACCACAACAACAACAATTCCCCAATGGTTTTATCACCTAGGTTTTGGTTCCATATATCATTATCCATCAAAATAACATCCAATCTTCCATTACTATACTTAAATAAGCTTAAAACCATAAGCAAAAGCCATGGGTGATCAAAATCATACCTCTTTCTCTAAGCTCAAGCCCCAAAACAAAAATGAGAGGGAGAGAAGAGGAGATGAGCCAAGCTTTGCTCCAAAGCCCCATTCTTGCTTCATGAATCCATGATATCCAATTGATTTTGAGTGGGTGAGGAAGTGGAGGAGGTGGTCACGATTTGGTAGAGGAGAAGGGAAAGGAGAAGAAAATAAAGGATGGTGGAGGGAGAATGAACCAAAGTGAAAATAAGAGAAAGGGGAAGGGGTTTTGTTTTAAATTTCATTCCCCTTATTAAAAATCTTTCCGTTTTACAACATACAAGATCTCTGTTCAGGCTCAATACTTAATTCGAAAATTATTCCAAATATAGATTTGGATTCCTAATAATATTCTTAGCAGTTCTGACCAACGGCATCTTAATCGGAGATACTTGGTCTGATACCCATATTTTAACTGGGTAAAATTTTAGCTCCTAAAATCTCAATAAATTATAAATAATCCCCATAAATCTCAATTTAATTATTTCAATATTTTTGGGACACTCATTAATCCATTTATAAGTATTTACTATTTATTCCTTCTATTTAATTATTTTTATAAAATTCGGGATGTTACATATATCAGAGGTATATATTAATCGTAATAATTATTGAAGTCGTTCCAGCAATTGCGGGAAAGGGTAGAATAGTTAAATGATAACTATCTATATAGAAATATATGAATAATTTTGTTAGTGTGTGATTTGAGAAAAATGTAAGCAAATAGTGATGTGTATATATAATATTAATATAAATTATGATTAACATAATATTTAATAATATTTAAATATATTAGTTTATAATACACTTTAAAATTATTTAATAATAATAAGTATTATTTAAAATATATATATTTTAATATATCATTAAAAATTAAATTAACAATAATAAATATTAATAATAAATAATATTAATATATTATATCATTTATTCAAAAATATATTTAGTAATACATCAATAATAATTTATTAATAAATATTTTAAATATATTTTATTAAAACATATTAAAAAAATTAAATTAAATTAAATTAGAATTTTATAATTTGATAAGTATATTATCAATAATATTTTTAATAATAAATTTTTAACATATAATTAAGGTGAGTGTATGTTTTATAAATAAATAATCATCATCTTACTATAATGGTATACTTTGGCCTATTGGTAAAGCATCTTCCTTTGTCATTTAAAAGTTCAAGTCCCATGGAAGGCAAAATGTTTTTAATTTTCAAGCTAACTACTCAACCTATCAGTTTGTTAGGGACTATGTGTATATTTTACCCAAATATAAATAATGTTCTTGATGAGTTGATGGCCTGAGTGGCTTATATGATTGTCTCAAGGTGTGCCCCACAGGGTGTTAGGTAGGATCCCCAGCTGTTGGTCGATCATTTTAGTATCCGGATACTAGAGAGTCATACTATTATTATGATGAATTGAGAGTCACTTGTGTTTTTATGCAAATTGATGCTGAAATTAATATTTTATGATATGATGTTGAAATTAATACATTTGAATTGATGATGAAATGGATGTTGACATTAGTGTTATCTATATTGATGATGTGAATAAATGAATTAGTGACATGAAGTGATATTGATGATTGGTTGAAAGTGGATGAATTAATGACATGATGTGATGATGATGATGATGGGAATGAATATAAATAGAATAGAGAAATTGATAAGAGATGTAGAAATGATGCATAGACTTATAATTTGTATTAATTTGTATTAATACTATTCTAGGCTTTTCCCAATGCATAAGTAAATGTTGTTGATTATTTGTATTAATTTATATAGTCAGTCACTCATCCTACAACTATTTTTAGTGACTGAAGACAGGGATCCCCCAGATATCGTAGAGACTAGTGCTCAAAGGTGAAGCAATGCCAAGGAGGGATATTTGATTTGTTGATATATATACTTGTAAATATATATGGTATGTTTTGAGAAGTGGTAACAAGGTAGTCATTATGTAATTATGGTATATATGCTTATGTTGCTTGATGGATGCGATCATATAACAGTATGTTAATGACTTATGTTAGGTGTTGGCATAATGGTTATTGTGTTGATGAATGGATGTGATGATGTCCAGGTTATGCTTACTGTGATTAGGTATTAAGCCTTTGATGATGAATATATGCTATATGGGCAGGTTCTCTGATTTATCTGGCACTGAGTCATTTGTTGGTGTGTGTTGTATGCATATTGATAGGTATTGTGATCTACCTGTGTTATACAAATGCATAATGTTTGTTGTGATTCAATGACATGTAGTTGTTATAGTTGACATATGAAATAAGATAAAAATTGTGACGTCCTAAGTCAATTTACATGTATTTTTAACTGCTTAATTAAATTTTACAATAAATTTTTCACAATTAAAATATTTAATTATTCCAAAATCATAAAAATATTTATTTTTTAGTAAAAGGTTGAAATTATAAAATATATTATAAATTAAAACCCCCAAAGACCATTAAACCAAGGAGAACATAAAATCCTGAAACAGGGGCCTGACGCTACGCGTGAGCTTCAAATCGCAACCCTGGCGCTACGCACCAGGCGAACGCTACGCGTGAGCATATCAATGACAGCACCTGATGCTGTCACATATTTTAGGCCTTTCGGCCAACTTCTATCTTACCCAATAGGGCCGCTTTAGGTCCAATTGCCACAAGATTTCACGGGCCATTAGTTTTCCCTATTCTGGAGCTGCTAGCGCAGTCCATCTTACAAAATTATAGTCCAGTGACGAGTTATGTATAAGAAAGCATCTAGGTCAACTTAAGGTCATTCTACCATATCAATTTACCTCAAAGTTATTTAAACACCAAACAAACACATGAACCAATTCTAAATGTCTAAATGGACCTATTGGACATTTCTAAGGATACTAAATCCCACCGGATCCCTATTTCACCTGTCTAGTTCCTCAATATCACTTTAATTCCATTAATTCTAACATCCAAACTTCTTAATTCATTCTCATTATTATTCAAACACAGTCATACAACATTCAAACAATATAATTCCTGCCAACAATGCATGATTTTAAATACCACAAGGCTCTGTGCCATATCCATATCTATATAAACAATCCCTAACCATTATGCATGAATAGCTAGCTAATGCCTCAATGTCATACCACAAGCAAACCACATATATAAATGCTAATGACTCAGTGCCATTAGCTAACAAACTACAATCTACACATATAATCATACCATTAACAACATATACAAACACCACATCAAAACTCATAGTACAACCATACTCATATATAAATATATACATATAACACTATAATATATATATATATATATATTACATTATCATAAATATCCTGGCATTGCTCCGCTGCTCACTTGTACCATCTCCGTGGCATCCGCAATATCCCTTCCTCATTCTCTGAAAGAAAATAATTGTAAGGGTGAGTAATAGCATTATAACATAATACAGCTGAATGGGGCAGAAACAATATCACCTGGAGGAGCTTACACACCTCCTTCATTTATCAACCCATTATTTGTTTTTAAACCAATTTCCAATAAGCTTGCAACTCATCAAAATCATTACCTATAATTATCCTAACATTTCCTTAATATTTCATTTAATGCCATCATCATATATCAATCACAATCTTATAAATCAGTTAACATCATCATAGGCAATCGTGATATCACAAATTAATCATCATCATCATAATTCAATTATGATATCATAAATCAGACATCATTACTATAAATCGAATCTCAATACTCATAATCATCATTGCCACAATCAAGTTTCATTAACATAAATTAATCATAACTGATTCTCATAGTACAGTCACATAAAATGACACCTAGTATCCAGATACTAACGGAGCAGCCATCAGCTAGTAGTCACACCAACATCCCGTGAACTTTACCTGGTCCACCGAGCCACACACCGGCTCCCTACCTCAACCACTGGGTCTCTACCTGGACCACTGGGTAGCTCAACTGGATCTCTACATGGACCACTGGAGCCAAAGCGAGGGGTAATACATACCGAATGGTTGTCCATATCACATAACATGCATATACAACACATAACATCAATATAATCATCTCAAACTCATACAACTCCGTCCCGACATAAAAGTCATCTCCTGGGACATAATCAGCCAAACCCAAGCATATACATATCCATTGATCATTTACTTAAAACATTATAACATGTTCTTCATTCCTCATAGTCACACATTCAATAACAATATTTTCATATCGCTATTTATCATCATAATCATATATCCCATACTCACAACTCATCACTTTGTCAATGAAATCATTATTATTACCTCAATCATATTTATCAAACTCATTATACAATTGTTAATATATAATAACAATATAATCATCAATCTTCTTAATAGCACATAATCTTTGGCATAAAGGCCATCCCTTTTAATTATCATAATGAATCCATCATCAAGCACAATTTCATGTCATCCCTATCATATATATTTTAATATTTCATTACCATCTATCGTACACCATTCTAGGCATAATTTATACTTTAATTCTTATCCTACTCATCATTCTTATCACACTTATTATCATTCCACCAATCATAATCGCCAAATATATCATATAGCCATAAATATATCCTAAACCATATACTCATATATATATATATATATATCATTCATATAATTACACAAATTCATTTCATAATATAAAAACTCATATAACCTTAATCAAATACACACTACAATACTCTCCTTACCTCATTTCCAATGCTCCTTAATTTAATCGCAAGCACCGATGCACCCAAAACACTAAAATCGCAAGAATCACAAAGAGGTTTAGAGATTTAACCATTGATTCTTTAATTTAATTCAAGAAAGCACTTAAAAATCAATTCATAAAAGCTTTATAAGCTTACCACAATCGAAACTAGCAATTACTTTAAGAAACCCCTTTCTCCTATAAACTTCCAGCACCCTGTTCATAACCTACGCAAAGAGGAACCTAAATCTTTCAATTAATCTTTCACTCGAAAGCCATAAGGGACTCTTTAACCGGTTTAGAATCTTGAATTTTAAGCCTGCTTTGCTTCCCCAAGAAAATAGGCAAAAGATAAGAAACTTCCATAAAAATTATAATTGAAAGGTTTCTCACTTTTACCTTGAGTTTCCCACTTCTAATCTGTGATTGATTTTGAATTCCAACCAAAAATTGGCATGAATTAAAGCCTTAGACCTCAAGAGAAGAAGGGAGGGAAAGAGAGACCCAAAACTCTGTTTCTATTTCTATTTTATGTTGCTGCCACTGTGGGGTTTTAATTCTGATCACGAAGCTGATGCTACGCGTCCCTCTGACGCTACACGTCAAGTTTAAAATTTTACCCTGATACTACGTGTCAACCGGGCGCTACACGTAAGGTAAAATCTCAAATCTTCCTCCTAAATTCATTCTTAAATCATAAAATAGCCTTACATCCTCAAATCATAATAATTTAAATATGAAAACATACGGGATGTTACAAAAATGGTGCGGAATTAGGTGTTTCATTGCCAACTAAATAAGCGATTTGGAGATTTAGTGGGTGTAAGAACCCTCAGAAGGCATCGGTAGATCCATTGAGTTATTTAGAAGTTGTTTGTATTGGCAAATGGCAAATTGAATGGCGTTTAAGGTGGATTAAGCTTAGTAGTTAATAGAAATTGTGTGAATTGAGATTTTGTGCATAAGTTAGTCATATGAAGGAATTTTGGCAAACAGACTATGCCAACAGGTTCAAAATAGGGGAATAATGGCAATCAGAGTTAACACAAGCAAAGTAGATAGACCAGAAGTTAGTCCAAATACAAAATTCTGTAATTTGTTTCATTCTGTGCTGATGGTAATCGATTACAACATGTAATCGATTACCAGAGAGCAAAATCAGTTTTCCTACATAGGTTGGTCTTTGGTAATCGATAACCAAGCCTAGTGTAATCGATTACCAGGCCTTGTGTAATTGATTACAGGTTTCCTGTAATCGATTAATAGAGTTAAAAAGTAAGGTTTTGGGCTATTTTGAGTAACGTAACTCTTAGGTTCCTATTATTTGTTGCCGGGAAAGCTGGAAAGTTAAAATTTACCCTATTTTAATCAAACCCCGGGATAAATTTTAGGAATCGCTTAGGGGACATTTTAGGTGGTATTAGAGCTGTTCCGATCAGGATCGAATGTATGTGAAACTAAGTGATAAATGTTGTATGCAATGTTGTGATGTATCAGAGATTATGTGTGATATATTGTATGTTATATTGGAACTAAATTGTGCAGGAACCATGGCATTGTGGTTACTGATACTCTAGCAGCTCTAGCAACCCTGTATTGAGGTATATTTTCGACTTTATTCAGTTAAATTTAAGTAGGAACGTTGCGTTAATTTCTTGTAGTATGAAGGGTGGCTCTAGTTCACAGCCAGTTTATGGGACGGACAGAGTCTAGCCCAACATTAGACAAGTTTCTGAAGCGTTCACCCCCAGTATACAAAGGTGGGCATGATCATGATGACACCTATATATGGATTAGAGACATGGAGCAAATTTTTGAGTATTTTGAATGCTTTAAGGAGCAAAAGGCATTGTTTTCCATATCCCAATTGAAGGAGGAAGCTAAGGTTTTATGGACTCGAACCCAAACCCAGATGGTGGCAGCAGCTGAAGCCCTAACTTGGGTAAACTTTAAAAAGAGATTTCTAGCCAAATATTTCCATGATAACTATAAGATCAGAAAACAGATGAAACTCCTGAAACTTGAGCAGGGGAAGATGTCTGTGGCTGGGCATATAACTAAATTTGACTTGCTATGTGATTTCAATTACCCTTTCTCACTGGAGGGTACAGAAGGCAATAAATATACTAAATATGAATTTGGCCTGAGTGGAGCTTCGTAATGTGATTGTCCCCTTGGAGATTAGGAATTATGCCATGTTGGTGAACAAAGCCTAGTTGATTGAGGAGGTATACTTACAACGGGTAGCTGTAAGAAAAGATAAAAAGCAGTTGAAGGCTAAAGGGCCTAATTTCAATAAATAAGAGCAGTCTAGCCGTAGTGTATCATCTACCACATCTTCATCTTCATCTTCATCTTCATCCCAAGGCCGAAGTGGTGGTCGTTTTAGTGGCGGAGCTTGATTTAATTATGGGAAAAAGAGGCATCTAGCCAAGGATTGCTATTCTGATCAGCCTACTTGCTTTCAGTGTGGGTAGAAAGGGCATATTAAGCCTGACTGTCCATAGAGGCCAACGTAGAGCGTGCAAGGTAGTTGGGCATATACTTCTATGGCCCATGGTGGTAGAAATCAAAGAGGTGGATGAGGTGGTGGCGGCCGTGGAGGCCAAACTCAGAGGAGTAGTGATATCCAGACTGAGAGTGCCTAGAATATTATTACTAAACATGTATTTGCTTTTGATGTTACTGAGGCAGCAAAGAATGATGACCTGGTTCACAGTAAGTGCTTTATCTCTAATAATATAGTAAATGGGATATATGATTCGAGAGCCACACACTCTTTTATTTTAGAGAGTTGTGTAAGGCATCTCAATTTACTTGTGATGTTGATAGAGAATGCTATTATTATTTCTACTCTGACCGGTTCTACGGTTAGAGCAATTACAATGTGTGAAAGGTTAAATATGCTTGTTGAATGTCGACCTTTTGTTATGAATCTAATATGCTTACCTTTGAAAAACCTTGATGTTATTTTGGGATTGGATTAGTTGTCTACTAACCATGTAATGGTGGGTTGTTATCACAAAGTGGTGATTTTTCCTGAAGAATATGCTTCTAACTAGTGGTGAGTACAATTCTAAAATCTATATATTTTGTTGTTTTGTAGGGAAAAGTAATTCAAACCCTGTTGATATCTCTGTTGTTTGAGTTCCCAGATGTGTTTCTGGAAGACATTCTAGGGTTACCTCTAAGTAGAGGGTGGATGTCACGAAAGATTTGATTTTGGGGGCCGAGCTAATGTCTTGTGCACCTTACTAGATGTCTTCACTTGAGTTAGCTAAAGTGAAAAGGTGGGTGGAGGAGCTACTTGAGAAGGGCTTCATTAGGTCAAGTGTTTCGCCCTGGGTTGCTCCTGTATTGTTGGTGAAAAAGAAAGATGGCAGCATAAGGATGTGTGTTGCATACCGACAACGGAATAAGTTGATGGTTAAGAATAAATACCCCTTACCTCAAATTGACGATTTGCTTGATCAGTTGTGTGGTGCTTGCATATTCTTTAAGATTGATTTGAGATCCGGGTACCACCAGATTAAGGTAAAGCCAAAGGATGTTCCAAAGACAGGTTTCGAGACCAGATATGGTCATTTTGAGTATATTGTGATGTCTTTTAGGGTGACAAATGCCCCAGCTATCTTCATGAGTTACATGAACCAGATTTTTCAACAGTATCTTGACCAGTTTGTTGTGGTGTTTATTGATGATATACTAGTATATTCCAGGTCTTTGGATAAACATGTTTAGCATCTCCACATTGTTTTACAGGTGTTGCGTGAGAAGCAACTTTATGCTAAACTGTCAAAATGTGAATTCTGGGCAGAAAGTGTGCATTTTTTAGGCCATGTGATTTCCAAGGATGGTGTTTTTGTTAATCCATCCAAGGTTTAAACGTGAAACACATATATCTTGGGTGACTTATCTTGAATGACCCAGTATTGACTGTGATAAACTGGTATGATTGAAATATCTAGATTTGACATAAATCATAATATATGATGATAAGACCACTATGACCTTATATGAACTAGGATAGATTAAGGTGCACCTATGCAATGATTGGACTATTTTGGACTTGATGTTGACTGAATAATAGCATGACTGAACCACTAAGACTTAATATGGACTTTAATAACTAAGGCATTCAAATGACTTATGGTGATTATATATAATGGTTGAGTTATTTTGGTTTGATTGATTTGTGAATGATAATTTGGTATGGATGTAGAGAGTGAGCATGGTGGAAAGCTAAAACTTAGTAAGAATTCACTTATATCTTATTAATTATTTTTGCTTTAGAGATCTTTTATATTCTTTTTGAGGAATTATTTTCCTTCTTATTTTTAATATCTATAATTTAATACTTATTTAGATTAGGGTAAAATTATTCTTATTTAAGAATATAAGTTTTATCTAAAAGTTCTTTTAGTTGTCACAAATAATTATTTAAATTAAATTTTTAAGATGACGTTCAGTCATTCTTTTGATAAAAGAAATTATTTTATCGTAATACAAAGTTTGGGATATTTTATTATTGAATAAAATGATGACTTTTCATTAGTATTAATAATTTGTTTGTGAAAATTAAGTTTTAAGATGTTTGAAAATATTATTAAACTTCTCATACACTAATTTTCAAGTATCTTGGTCACTGATTCAAAGTGGTTCACGAGTTAAGGTCAAATTAAAATAAATTGGTTTTGAGTTTCCCAGCGTACTTATTAAAGAAGAATTTGAGATATTTTTAAGACTTTAAAACTCAATAGTGATGAGATTTGATTTGTGAATGATAAAGGAACTATACTGAAATTTTTCTACATGTTGCATAACTTATTTGATGTTTTCGAAACGTACACTTTACTAGAGTGGCTATGTCATCGTGATTTGTAGGCCCCATAGATATAATTGTTAAGTGAGTTTAAAAAAGTCTTAACCAACTTAATACGCTAGTAGTTCATGCATCATGAAACTTAAAAGAGAAAAGATGTGATATTTCCTGGGGACAGATTATAGAAACTAAGGATACATTAAAGGAGGTTCAATTGAGAACCTTGGGATGAGAGTGTGTTTGCATGCTGTAACAGGTTTTGATAATGACAATAAATTCCTGTAATAGAAAAAGAATCAAGTTCAAGATGAAAATAAATGAAGTTAAAGTTCAAACAAATATGTTCTTATACTTTACACACTTATACTTTCTTAAAAATAAATGTATAGGATCAATGAGCCAAAGGAACAACAATGTAAAAAGGTCTTTATCATGTAAAAACACTAAAAATTTATGGTTGCATGAGCTCTAATTGATTAGAGAAGAAGGCCTAATCGATTAGATAATGAAAAGATTGAAAAACAGGAAAGACTCAACAGCCTAATTAATTAGTTTGGGACTACTCGATTAACATGTTAGCCTAATCGATTAGAAAACGTAAAATTGACAAATATCAACTTAAAAACAACACATATCATTTATTCCTAAAATAGAGTACAAACCCTAATCTTCTCCAAACGATAAATCTAGCTTTAAGCTCTATAAATAGGGTTCAAATAGCAAGGAGACAACACACAAGACACAAGAGTTGATTGGTATTTTGCATATTCTTGAATTTTAGTAATTGTAGGCTCTAGCTTTCTATTTCCTTGTGAGTTACTTTTCTGTGAGCTTCAATTTGTTCCATTCTCTCTATTGAGAGTTTATAGTTGTTGTACACCAAAAAGTATGATTATAAGTGATTCTCAAAGGTTAAGTTTTGACCCTAAGTGTAATATTGAGAGATTGAGTGAGGTGCTTGAGTTTTTTGTGAGGATTAAGTTCTTAGTGTAGGACATTGAGAGACTATAATTGCTCCAAAAATTGTATCTCAAATCTTTAATAGTGAAAATTCTCCAAGTAGTTTTGATTGGGGATTAGATGTACACCACAAGTGGAAGTGATGGAACTAGTATATCAATTTGCAAGCTCTTTTACCTTAACGTCTTATAATTGTTGTTATTGTTTAAGTTGAAATAGTTGTATTATTTGAATTATTCTAGCTGGGTATTAAATTCCGCTTTAATTATTAAATTGTATTACATGTTTTAAGTACATAAGAAATATTTCAAAGACATTTCAAACGATTTTTCGAACACTCAATTCACCCTCCCCCTTCTTGAGTATTAAGGCCACTTGGTAGAGGGTGTGAAAGGGTGCTTCAAGTGACCTGGGTAGCTTCCCAGTGTCAGGTACTTTCATGATAAACTCTTTCACACTAACTAGTCTCTAAGTTTTTCTATACCAGTTGAGTTATTCACATGTCATAATGGCATTTATATTGTTATTATGTGGATTTATTGAACAATGTAAACTCCTAGTCGACCTAGTATAAAATAAGACTTTAAAGGGCCCGCATGCATAGATAGAAAGAATTATGACATTGAAGCATTACACGACATTCATGTGATTATGACTATGTGTGTGTGATTGCGAGTGATAATATTATTATGATATTTACAAAAATCCTTATGCCTATGCCTTATCTATGAAGTACTATATTTTGTTTCTTACTCCTTGTTTGATTTCTATGTCCAAATATACTCTATGATCATATGGAGTAGAAAGATCATAACTGTCAGACAAAGGCAAAACTATGTAGGTACAAGAGATTAAAGAAGTTTTATGTAACATCATATTTCCTGCTCAAACAGTAGATAAGTTCTAATGAATATCTAATGTGAGATATTTACCTATTATGAATAAGATGGAGTATATAGAGTCATCAATACTCCAAAAACCAGTTTATCCTATGAGACGGATAATTTATATTTCACAACTCTTTGATGATTCAAATATTTTTCTTTTCTTTAATCATCACACTAGTGACCACCGATGTAATCGTATTTGTGAAATCTTTATTATTAATTAGTTTATCATTAACTAATTAACTATTTTAATTATTAGATTTTGATACCTATATTTATTTCATCTAATAGTAGCAAAATATTAGCTTTTAGTATGATTGTATAATTTATTAAATGTCACAATTTCATATTAGTAAAATACTATTATGAAGAAATTTATGTAATTTAATAAAATATAAATATATTTATTTTTGGTCATCAGGAAATAAAGTGATCTATTTTGAAAATATTTATAATATTTTTAAGAAATTTAATTAGAATAAAAATTTTAAAATGAATGAATTAGTTTTTAAAGTTTAAGAAACTATTTTGCTTAGATTTTAAAGGTTAAGATTTCTATTTTCACTATTTTTAGTTTTTTATATGTCTATTTCTACGTAGTTAGGATTAAATTACTGCTAGAATTTTAAATTAAAATTTTGAAGAAATTATACTATGGTCTTTTAGAAATTTTTTATAGTCATAATATTTGTGATATTTTGAAATTTTTCTATGAATTTTTTAAAATATTTTGAAAAGTAATATATTTTGAATAATTTTATATTTGTATAAAGTTACCTAAAATAAAATATTTTTACAAGAATGGAGTTAAATTATAAAAAAATTAAGGAAAATATATTATAAGTAGATTTATCTAAAAATATTCGGTTTGAGTAAAAAATATAAGTTTTGCCAATTCTGACAAAACCGGAAAGGTACGAGTAGATTTTTATTAATAGTTTATATTAGAATTTTGAAAATTAAATTTTATATTACTCTTCTCAAAATTAGTGAGGTTTATTATGATATCGATATATTTTGAAATGGATTCATTTTGGATTTTTTAAATGTACAAAACTTGAAGTTACTATTGATTTTAATAATTCAGCTGATATTTACTATGCAAAATTGTTGTGCATGTACAGAAATTTCAAAGGTTGCATAGTGATGGCCATAATTTTCTTTCAAACATAGTATATTTTATAATAAAATAATGAAACATATAGTAAAAAAATTTTCTTATAAATACTGACGCTTTCGAACGAATTCTTCATATGAATTCAGAAAGATTATAGAATATATAGTAGTGTTAGAGAGATAATAGTAAGTTTAGGGAAGAAAATATCTTTTAGCAAAAAGAGGTTCTACCAAAATAATAAGGTAATAATAATTTTCTTTCATACTTTTTTAATGATTATTAAGTTTATTTTTATATCATTTAAAATCTATTATTGTACCAGATATAATACTATTATTTTAAGTTATTATTTCAAATAGTAAGTTACTATTATAAATAGTAATTCACTATTTATAGATAACTATTTGACATTTACCGGTTACTGTTTACTATTTACTATTTATTATTTACCATTTACCAATTACCAATTATTATTCATTATTTATCATTATTATTTACTGTTACTATTTACTATTACTATTTACGGTTATTATTTATTGCTACTATTCATAGTTACTATTATGACCTCAGATGGACTAAGGTAAAACCTATGCAATGATTGGACTATGATGGACCTATATGACTAATGGACTATTTTGGACTTGATGTGGACCAAATAATATCATGACTAGAGACTTAATGAGACGCCCCCAAAATAGGGGTAAATTTTTCACGATTTAAGATTATTATTCGATCATGAGAAAATGAGTGGTGGAACATTTAAGACCACACCTGGATCTATGAGAGACCTCTCTCATATATGAAGATATGAGAGGGTAATTAAAAATGTGTTCTGATAGTAAATATCCAATTAAAATCAGCGGAAGAATTAATTAATTTAATTGTTGCATGAATGAATTTTAAGAGGAAAGACTTCATGAAGTTCCATGGTCCATACAGGGTTCAAAATACTTTTTAAAATAATGCAGGAATAAATTTTATTGCAAAGAAAATGTAAAAATTTGAACCAAGGGAAAATGTGCAGCAGTGTGCTCCTCGCTCAAGCGAGAATCCCATTCGCTTGAGCGAGCCAGCGTGGTTACGCTTGAGCGAAGAGGAGGAAAGCTGAGCAAATGAAAGGTTTAAGCATCAGGGGTCCATCTCGCTTGAGCGAGCCTTGTCTCGCTTGAGCAAGATGCGAAGGAAACCAAAAGCGAGCCAGCGAGACGCTTGAGCGAAAGAAGGGAATTGCTTCAGGAACCAATCTCGCTTGAGCGAAGTCTATCCCGCTTGAGCGAGATTGCCCCAGAAACGACGAAAACTCTCTGGCCGATTTTCGCTTGGGCGAGGCATCACCCGCCTGGGCGAAAACGTCCAGTAGCTAATTCACCTTCTCCTCGCTTAAGCGACCACCGCTCCGCTTGAGCGAAAACAGTCCAGAGGCTAACCTCTGATTCCATGACAATCTCACTTGGGCGAGATAGACACCCGCTCGGGTGAAATCAGGCCAGAGCCAAAACCCTGATTCATAACAATCCCGCTCGAGCGAGATTCTCACTCGCTTGAGCGAGTTCTGCAAAACTTATGCAGAAACGGAAAACTCTCACAACATGGCATACCAAGTTACAATTCATGCTATATTATCCTTATTTAATGCATTATATCCCCTCCAACATGTAAATATAATCTCATTCAACTACCATTCACCCAATGCTTATAATTTGAAATCATCATCATTTCACTAACTCCATAATATGATACAAAACACAATACACACCATTCATTCATTAGAATTAACATCATCGATCATCATAATTCATTCTTTATCTCATTTAGGTCATAAATGAAAATTGACCATGCACATCAAGGCTCAATTTCCCTTCATGACCCTCAAAATCAATTATCACTAATCTAGATATCAAAACAAGCATTCTTATACATTACATGCTATACAAAAATCTAGATTTTGCTGGCCAAGGCACTTCCTACACCACTATTTACCTCCTCAAGCAAAGTATACTTCAAAATGTCAACCCCTTCCCATGAGTACCTTGCATCACAAGTCTAAAAATAGACAACATAGGAGAGTGAGTCTACATTCCAAAGGTATGAATATGAATACCATGTGATTATGTATATATGCATCTAAACATGTATACTTTGCACATCCATAACATTCACCATGCCATATACCGTCACAATTCCATTGTACATTTATCACAAATACATCACAATTCCAAACAAAGTACACAAGCACATACATAATCACGTCCATCAATAATTGAGCTATCACGCAACCATTATTTAGTATTCATATCTTTTATGTTATCCTAAAATATATTTTTACATCCTCATCACATCCATCATCATATCTCATCATCTTTGGCATACCTCTTTGCTATATTCAAATACTCTTAAGCTAATGCATATGCACAAAGGGTTATTTCAACAATTACAGATCTGACTGTGGGATTTACAACATCGAATGTGGGATTCAAGCATGGCCATCTAACCATACCCCTATTGCAGTAGTAAAATGTGTACACTTACTCATTAAGTTTCATGCATTCACCATTCGTTTTACTGGTACCAAATTGCATCGCCCGTCTTGCAACACCTGGTCATTTTCACCATGACCGCGGTACACAACATATCAACATATGGTGTTACGGGCTGGCCAGATATTAAATCATAGCGGCTGTGATCTCAAGGACCACCGGGGTCACCTGCTCGTAAAGAGCCACCCCCCACAAGGGTCGGCCACATGTAGCTCCCCGAAGCAATACATGGGCGGCTTCATGACTTCACACCCAGTCACAGGGGAAAATACAACTTGCTCGTGCACCGAGCCACCCTCCCACTGGGTCGGCCGAGGGAACTCCCCTAATGTTCCAATAACGGCGGCTATGCAGTATGCCATGGATGCAAATGCAGATCATATGCATTCCTCACTCTATGAATCCTATATATGCCACTCAACCTACATCATCATCGTCACCAACATTACCACAAGGCTTTTAATGGATTCAATCTCGTTGGTTATTCTTATTAATTTGAATCTTTGTGTGGCGTCCTTAATAGTCATCAATTACATCATTCAACTTTAATACCATACAAGGATACAATTTATTCTCCATCAAAATCATTAGCATTCATTATGCTTTCTCGATGGACATATATTTATCTAACCACACATTCATTAAACAATTCATGCCACCATACCACACATCAAAATTTCTTCTAAATGCATACAAAGCATGTTGCCAAACATATCATATACATCATACACCACATCATCATTTCTCACAACATTCAAGCAAGGCTAACATGCATTGACAATACATACCACAATCAAATAACATTCAAATTCATGCATTTATAACTTAAGACTCCTCTCCTACCTCAAGAGAAGAATTCCGATTGATAAGACGCTCCCGCCTCATCGTTCGGAATAGGCCCTACATCAATATTTATGTAAAACCTCAATCAATCAACTACTCAAGTCATCAATTCAATTCTATTTAGTCATATTCATATCTATAATTTCACAACATATGCTAGACATGTTGTAGATACCATTTTTTTTATCCTTTATTAGGCTTCAGGAATTCCTTCCTATTAAACCACCATCATTAAGTTCAAGGGTTACAAGACAACTTTTGTCCCAACTCTTCACAAAACACCATCTACCAACATTCATATTTCTCAATGTCATGTATTTTTTCATAACACATATTCTTAAATCAACATTAACTATTTCCCTAAATTTCAAAGTTAGGGTTTTCTCAAAACCCAACAACTCTCATTAATGCATCATCAATCTCCATTTCCCACATCATTAATGCACCAACCACCATTATTCCCTTATAAATACTTACATTTATGGCAACCCATTCTAGGGCATAAGCATTAAATGCTTCTAATAAACACCCATTCACTTGTATGCCCCCCAAACTCATACTACCACATATCTATGGCAAAAACTCAACTAAATGATGAGTATTTCTTACCTCACACCCAAAAATGAAATGGGTTCAAGAAGAGGGGATGTGCCACATGAAAATAGAAAAAAGGAGAGATGAAGAACTCCAAGCTCCAAGCCTTCTTCAACAAAAATGGAGAGAGGGGAAGAGGTTACCACTTTAACTTAGGGTTTTTGAGAGGAGGAAGAAGAGAAGAAGAATGGAGATATGAGAATGAAGAAGAAATGGAGAGAAGAAGGAGTCTAGTGTTTTTCCAAAATCCTCTCAACCAACTCACGTGAAAAAAGAAGGGAAAATTGAGCTTTTGGTTTTTAATTTTAACTCATTCTTCAAGATTTTATCGTTTTATGACTAACAGGCTCTTCGTTTGGGCTCAATACTTTATCTGAAAATTATTCCGAATATATATTCAGATTCCCAATATTATTCTCAATAGCCCTGACCAATATCATCTCAATCAGAGATACTTGGTCCGACACCCATATCTCAACCGGGCTTATTTTCAGCTTAACCGGTCCCCATAAACCACCAACAGTCCCCAAAAATCTTAATTTAATTATTTTCAATATGTTGGGGCATTAAATAATTCATATTCAACTTGTCAATATTCATTTTCCTTAATTAATCCTCTGTTTTAAAATTTTGGGATGTTACACTTAATATGGACTTGATGTGTTATTTTTATTTGATTTATTTATAATTCATAATCTTGTGTGAATGTGAAGAATGAACATATAGCAAGTATGACAGAAAGCTAAAACTCGGTAAGAATTTACTTGTCTCTTAATGTTTTCTTTAAAAATCATTTATATTGTTTTATTCCTTTTAAGGAATTATTTTTCTTCTTATTTTTTAATATCTATGATTTAGTACTTATTTAAATTTATGTAAAAATTATTCTTATTTAACAATAAGAGTTTTCTCAAAAGGTCTTTTTAGTTGTCAAAAACAATTATTTAAATTAAATTTTTAAGATGACTTTTATTCATTCTTTTGATAAAAGAAATCATTT
This sequence comes from Clitoria ternatea, assembly GCA_037962975.1. NCBI lineage: Eukaryota > Viridiplantae > Streptophyta > Magnoliopsida > Fabales > Fabaceae > Clitoria > Clitoria ternatea. The sequence goes on from CM075673.1 coordinate 49,641,149, forward strand.
TATCAAAATACAAAGTTTGGGATATTTTATTGTTGATTTAAAGGGTGAACTTTCATTAATAATTTGTTTAAATTCTTGAAACTATGGAAATTGAGTTTTAAGATGTTTGACAATATTATTAACTTTTCAAACACTAATTTTTAAGTATTTTGGATAATGATTTAAAGTGGTTCACAAGTTAAGGTCAAATTAAGAAATGTTTATTTTGAGTTTTCCAACATACTTACTAGAGAAGCACTTAAGATATTTAAGACTTTGAAACTCAATATTGACGAAATTTGATTTCTGAATGATAAAGATACTGTATTGCAATTTTTCTGCATGTGGTAGAACTTATTTGAGGATTTGGAAACGTACACTTTACCACAGTGACTATGTCTTGATTCGTAAGCCCAAAGATATAATTGTTAATTGAGTTTCTAAAAGTCTTAACCAACTTAATACACGAGTATTTTATGCATCATAAAAACTCAATAGAGAAAAGATGTGATATTACCCAGGGACGAATTATAGAAACTGAGGATACATTAGAGGGGGTTCAATTGAGAACCTTAGGATGAGAAAGTGTGAAAAGGTGCTTCAGGTAACCTAGGGTAGCTTCCCAATGTCGGGTACTTTCATAATAAACTCTTTCACTCTGACTAGTCACTAAGTGTTTTCATATCAGTTAAGTTGTTCATATGCCATGAGAGCATATTTATATTGTTATTATCCGGGATTTATGGAACAATGTAAACTTCTGGTTGACCCAGTGCAAAATAAGACTTTAAAAAGGCCCACATACATAGATAGAAAGAATTATGACATTGGAAGCATTATTTGACATTCATGTGATTATACTATCTGTGTGTGATTATGAGTGATAATATTATTATGATATTTATGAAAACCCTTATACTTATGTCTTATCTGTGAAGTATTATATTTTATTTCTCACTCCTTGTTTGATTTCTATGTTCAAATATATCCTCTGATCATATGTAGTAGAGATATCATAACTGTTAGATAAAAGGTAAAAGTATATAGCCACGAAAGATTAAAGAAGTCCCATCCTTGATCGAATTGTTGAAGGGACGTGATGAGAATATGACTCATAGTCATATAATTCAAAGATGAGGAAATGAATAGTCATAGTAGCAATAAAGGTAGAATGTTAAAGCTAGCTTTAATTTTAAATTTACCTTATTGTAGTATCACATTTTGAATAACTGTAATAAGGAAAAGATTAAACTTTGGTATTTTTATTATTTGGACATAGTACTGTAACTTCAGATCATTTAACTTGTGATTTATGAAAATTAATTTTGTTGTTATAAGACAATTATTTTCACTTTCATATTTTTTTGGAAACCAAGTTATGTATGCGTTCTTGTGTATACGAGATAAGGAATTTAAAGGAATAAAAAAGAACAAAAATATTTTTTTAAAAAACTATAAGGATATCTATCTCGTATATATAAGGGGATGTTATCCTTGATCGGATAGATAAAAGGACATGGTGAGAATATGAGTCATAGTCATATAATTCAAAGATAAGGAAACGAATAATAATAGTAGCAATAAAGGTAGAATGTTAAAGCTAACCTTAGTTTTAAATTTACCTTATTGCAGTATCATATTTCGAATAACTGTAATAAGATAAAGATTAAACTTTGGTACGTTTTATTATTTGGACATAGTACTGTAACTTCTAACCACTTAACTTATGATTTATGAAAATTGATTTTGTCGTTACAAGACAATTATTGAAAAACAAATTTTTTCACTTTAATAATTTTTTGGAAACTAAGTTATGTACACATCCTTGTGTATATGAGATAAGGAATTCAAAGGAATAAGGAAGAATAGAAATATTTTAAAAAAACTACAAGGATATTTATCTCGTATATATAAGGGATGTTACAAAGTGGTATCAGAGCAGTTCGGTCTGAATCGGCTTGGGGTATGGTCTTACTACCCTATTAGTATACTCCGATTGGTTGAGTTAATTAAGAGATGTTATGGTTGGTATAGGAGAAAATTATATTATTGGAGTAGATAGAAAGAGATATGTGAAGAAAAGTTAGGAATTAAAAAAAAAGACTTTAAGTCTGTAGGAAGTATAAGTTAGAATTTTATGGCCTATTACTTGAAAAATGTTCTTGCGGGGATTATTGGAAACTGGCCATTCTGAGGACTCTCTTGACATTGTTTAAGTATGGGCGTTACTATATGGTGGAATAATAAGGTAAAGTAACTAATGCAGTTATTTTCTTCTTACTTTAGATTTGGTGTATGGTGTTTGATTCTTAAGTTAATATATGATGATGAAAGACTCAACATTTACCTCATTGTACAATATGGTATAGGATGCATTGTACATAAAGTGACAAGGTACATGATATTTGTTTGAATGTTGTCAGTCTTATCACTTATTAACAAAGAAAGTCAAACAAACTATGTGTGCTTGCTTAGATGTGGGGACATTAAAAGGGTTAGGACAATAGGAGATCTTTGATGACATAAATTATCATCTAAGAATTAAAAGTTGAGCTTTTAAAAAAATCCCATGTTATCTTTATATGAATTTTAGATTGGAGCCATCATGACTTTCACTACTTAGCTGTAAATTACTTGGACTAATCACCCCGAATGATTTAAATGAAAGGCATATCGATTGGAGGATGCTAAGATGAATGAATTTAACCATAGATTAATATGATATATGTAGAAATGGGAGGCAAACTCAACAAATTTTATTAGGATATTCCTTACCATGCTTTTAGATATAGATAGATACCTCCCAATAAAGTTAGTCATATAAACTAAAATCTCAATAGGTAGTTAGTTGTTATGATCCCAGACTGGTATAACAAGTTGTGTAAGATGAAATTAGTTTTTCTTTTAATGATATGTTTTAAAAACTAGAGTTGTGTTGATCCATGAAAGAAATGGGTCAATTTGTTCACCAACTTGTTTGGTGAGGCAAATGGTCATGCTATGACCGTATCAATGCTTATTTGTATACTTCTATCTCCTTTTTAAATGACACAAGAGACTTGTTTTGTTGCTTGTTTGATTAATGAAGCTTATATGTCTTGATTGATGAAAAATGGATGGTTGTAATATTAAGTATAGTCTATCACACATTATTGAACTTCTTGTACATATTATTGTAGCAAGTATACCATTACATAGTTTGGAATAACTATAGATGTTGGAAACATTTGAAAGGTGTCAGTGTTAAATTGATATTGGAAGGTTTGATATACTCTTTCATAGAAAATGTGAGTTAATGATAGCCTTATAAAGGTAGAGCAAATTAATTTCTTTATTCCATACCTTTATCCTATATATACATATGCACTTAATATAAATTGTTATTATATATATTTACTTAAATTGTAATGATACATTTGTATATGTATACAAAAGTTTTGCTAGGCTTGTAATAAAGGAAAGTGTTTCAAAATTCACGTGTTAGTGAGCCTTAGACAAACATATATATATATATATATATATATATATAAACCTTTATTAATTTAGTGTAAGTTTTTATAAAGTGAGTTACAAAAACCTTAGCCAACCATAGCGAAATTGAAGTAAAGATTTTTAAGATAACGCGATGATTAATAATCATTGGAAATTAGTTAACTAATCAGTTACGTATAAATGTTGTAATTGATTAGGATAAGACATGTAATCAATTATGTTAGGAAATAATTAATCCATTAGGTAGGATCATAGGATTGATACATAACATTGGATTGTCATAACATATAAAGATAAGGAAGATAAGGATTTAGTTAGATAAACGATAAGTACAACATGGATTAAGACATAGTTAACCTTTTTAACTAGGACAATTTATTATTTCACTAGGTACATGACTACATTATAAGAAATAAATTAAAACATCTAGCATGTCATCATCAAAACACAAGTAACCACTTGTTCTTCTGATAATTATTGAAGAGTCATATTAGCTAGGAACCTCAGGGGGCTCAATCTTATAGTTGGAAATAAGTAGAACACATAAATAATAACAATTACTATAATCAATATGAGAGACAAGAAGGTTATGACCAAACACTGTAACTCTTTTTCCCTTCCCATAATTGCCAGCCATTGAGTAGTATGATATTGCTTGAGGAGATTGATTGAAGAAGTGAGATAAATGAGAGAAACTAGAGAATTTTGAGTTTATGATAAGAAGTAAGGTAAGATTGGAAATTTATAAGCCTAAGCTTGGAGGACAATGATCATAATGGCTAGTCCAATGGTCATAACGACTAGTTACCAACGGCTAGTTATCCAACGACTAGTTACTCAGTAACCCAATTTGATATTACACATAGGTCTGTTTAGAGTTTAGGATTATATATATGATGGTACAAAGTTAGACTTAGAAGAGAGGGTTGAATAAGTCTTAAACTCTTTTTCAAAATCGTACAGACTGCTTAAGTAATAAAATAGTTTAACAAACTAGAGAAAGAGAATTGCACCGTGAATTTATCCTGGTTCACTTCCAACGCAGAAGCTACGCCCGGTCCCTTCAAACTAGAAGGATTTTCAGTATTGTAAAAACACCTTTATAATACTGCACCAGCCCAGTGTAATAAGTATTCTTGACTCCAGCTAATTCTGGCTTAAAAACTCAAGTATTGTTTCAACGAGCCATTCCTGGCTACGAACCCAAGTATTCTTTCAAAAACCTCTTCAGGCCACAAGTGTTTTCCAACATTAACAGACACTGGCAAACACACCAAATTCTTATAGAAAGAGTAATAAGAGTTTTTAGTGTTACAACAAATAACTCAATGTACAAAGATATGAAATGATTACACAAATACACTAAGCTAAAGACTACTATAAGTTAAGGTCTGCTGGAAGCACAACTACAAAGAAGACTTAAGTACTAAATAAAAGAACTTAGAAACTTTTAAAGAAAAGTCTTTCATACTTCAGTTTTTTGAGAGAAATTAGAGAGTGTTCAAGAATAAGAATGGGCAGCAAGACACTCTTGAATTTGAAAGCTTCTTGTATTTATAGTCCTTCTTGAAAAAATAATCGTTGGTTCAGCTTGAAGGATATTGGTTTCTTCGGGGAATATGCTGTCAGCGAGTATAGAGACATGCTTCAGACAAGTTTTCTTAATTGGATTACTTCAAAAGTCTTTAACAAAAGATCCTTTTTGCTTATGCACTTTGAGAAAGCAAGTACACTCTATAGCAGTTGACCTTAGGCTATCCGTTCTGAACAGGTTTAGCTTTTCTAACACCTTAAGATGTGTGAGGCAATTTTCTTGATATATGCGAGCGTGCCTTTTAACTTTTTCACTGTAATTGCCTTTTTGATGATAGTTTTAGAGATGACATGGGAAAGTTCATGCAGCTTCTTATTTGGAAAAGAAAGATCCTTTTTGAAATACTCAAAGAGTGAGAGAGCTTCTCGCGATTTGTAGCTTCAGACTAGCTTGACACAATGAAGCTTTAAGTGAGTACAAACTTCTTCTTTTCAGGAGCGATTTGGATTTTACGGACTCCCCCTATTTTTCACAAATAGAGTTCTACAGACTTCTTGTCACAGTTGAACAGACTTGTTAGACAAACAAACGTACAGACTTTATTTTAGCTAAGAGTCTTGATGTGTATTATTAACAAATCACATTGGGTTCAAACTTCTTAGTCATGAATTCAGACTTGATACTAACAATATATATAATGATTAAATAGGTTAAGCAACATCATTATCAAGACATTTAAGAGTTAATTATCTGTTTATCATAAGCATGGTTGACAAAATTATGATGATCAATATTTTCAAGTTGAGATGAAAATACCTAATAAGACAAATATAAAGTGAGTGACAATATTCAGGAAAGAATACTCAACTATCAACAAAATTAGGAGACATGGTTTAGAACTGTTAACCTTAGTCTTGGTAAGTTTTATTAATAATACTAAATTTCGATGACGAAATTTCCTTTAGGAGGGTAAAATTGTAACATTCTATTTTCTACTCAAACAGTAGATAAATTTCAATGAATGTTTAATGTGAGATGTTTACCTGAATAAGATAGAGTATATACAGTCGTCAATACTCTGAAAATCGATTTATCTTGTGAGACAGATAATTTATATTTCATTTTTTTATGAATCAAATATTTTTCTTTTTATTAATTACACTAGTGACCACCAATGTAATCTTATGAATGTTTACTATTAATTAATTTATTATTAACTAATTAACTATTTTAATTATGAGATTTTGGTATCTATATTTATTTTGTCTAATACTAGCAAAATATTATTTTTTACTATAATTATATAATTTATTACATGTCACAATTACATTTATTACTCATTTATTAGTGAGATACACTTATGAAGAAATTATTGTAATTTAATCAAATACAAATAAATTTATTTTTGGTCATTAGAAAATAAAGTGATATATTTTAAAAGTATTTATAATATTTTTGAGAAATTTAATTAGAATGAAAACTTAAAATAAATGAACTAGTTTTTAAAGTTTAAGAAACTATTTTGAATAGATTTTAAAGGATAAGATTTTTATTTTTTACTATTTTTATATGTCTACTTCTACGTATTTATGATTAACTTACTACTAAAATTTTTTAATTAGAATTTTGAAGGAACTAGACTACGATCCTTTAGAACTTTTTGATAGTCATAATATTTGTGATTTTTTGAAATTTTTCTATGAATTTTTTAAAATACTTTGAAAAATAATGTATTTTGAATAATTTTATATTAGTATAAAGTTACCTAAAATAAAATATTTTCAAAAAGAGTGTGAAGTTAAATTATAAAAAAATTTAAGGGAATATATTATAGGTAGATTTATTTAAAAATATTTTGTTTGAGTAAAAATAAAATTTTTACCAATTCTGGCGGAACCGAAAAGGTACCCAATAGATTTTTGTTAATAGAAAGTTTTATAATTTTAGAATTTAAATTGTATATTATTGTTTTCAAATTAATGAGGTTTATTATGATATCGCTATATTTCAAAATGGATTAATTTTGGATTTTTTTAAACGTATAGAACTTGAGATTACTGTTGAGTTTAATACTTCAGCCACCATTTCAATGTGCAATCATGAAAATTTTACTATGTTAGCACTATTCATGCACAAAAATTTCAAGCATGAATAGTAAATTTTATAATAAAATATTCAAATATATAGTAAATCTTTTCTTATAAATATCGATGCTTTGAACAAATTTTTCATATGAATTTAGAAAGATTTTAGAAATATAGTGGTGTTAGAGAGATAATAGTGAGTGTAGGGAAGATAGTGAAAAGAGGTTCTGTCAAAATTATAAGGTAATAATAATTTTTTTTCATACTATTTTCATGATTATTGTACCGGATATAATACAATTATTTTAAGTTACTATGCTGAATAATAAGTTACTATTTTAAATAGTAAGTTTCTATTACGAATAGTGAATTACTATTACGAATAATGAATTACTATTTACCGGTTAATATTTATCATATACTATTTACCAATTATTACTATTCACTATTTATGGTTACTATTCACGCTTAGTATTTACCATTATTATTTAAAATAGTAATTTTTATTAAAAAATTATGATCATTTTAGGCAAGATAACATTTATTTTAAGTATATTAACTATGTTGATATTTACATATAAATCATTTTAAAATGATTTTCTTATAAGAACTTTCAAATATTATATTTCATACTAAACTAAGGTGGCATTAATGTGTTTTTAGAATTCGAAGGTGAAGTGTACATCAACGATTCATGGAGGATCAAACTTCAATAGGTAAGAGAGAATGAGATAAGTCCTTTTAAACTTGAAACAACTATGTTATTTTAAAATAATATTTATTATTACCTTGAATAAATAAATTTAAACTTAAAACACATATATCTTAGGTGACTTATCTTGAATGACTCGGTATGGACTTGATGAATTAGTATGATTGAAATATTTGGACTTGATATAGACCGTAATATATGATGATTGGACCACTATGACCTTATACGGACTAAGATGGATTGAGATGCACCTATGCGATGAATGGATTATTTTGGACTTGATATGGACCAAATAATATCATGACTAAACTACTAAGACTTAATATGGACTTTAATAATTAAGGCATTTTAAATGAATTATGGTGATTATGTATAATGGTTGGGTTATTTTTGTTTGATTGATTTGTGAATGATAATTTGGTGTGGATGTAGAGAGTAAGCATGTAGCAAGCATGGCGGAAAGTTAAAACTCAGGAAAATCTCTCAATTTTTTATTTTTATATTAGAGATCTTTTATATTCATTTTGAGGAATTATTTTCCTTCTTATTTTTCAACATCTATAATTTAATACTTATTTAGATTAGTGTAAAATTATTCTTATTTAAGAATAAGAGTTTTATTGAAAAGTCCTTTTAGTTGTCAAAAACAATTATTTAATTAAATTTTTAAGATGACTTTTAGTCATTCTTTTCATAAAAGAAATTATTTTATCAAAAATACAAAGTTTGGGATATTTTATTATTGAATAAAATGGTGAATTTTCATTATTTATTTAAATTCTTGAAATTATGAAAATTGAGTTTTAAGATGTTTGAAAATATTATTAAACTTTTGATACACTAATTTTCAAGTATCTTGGTCAATGATTTAAAGTCATTCATGAGCTAAGGTCAAATTAAAATAAGTTGGTTTTGAGTTTTCCAAAATACTTGTTAAAGAAGAAATTGAGATATTTTTAAGACTTTGAAACTTAATAGTGATGAGATTTGATTTGTGAATGATAAATGAATTGTACTAAAATTTTTCTGTATGTGGTAGAACTTATTTGATATTCTGGAAATGTATAGTTTACTGGGACGGCTATGTCGTGACTTGTTGGCCCCAAAGATATAATTGTTAATTGAGTTTATTAAAGTCTTAACCAACTTGATATGCAAGTATTTCATGCATCATGAAACTCAAAAGAGAAAAGATGTAATATTGCATGGGGAAAAATTATAGAAACTGAGGATACATTAGAGGAGGTTCAATTGAGAACTTTGGGATGAGAGGGCGTGAAAGGATGCTTCAAGTGACCTAGGGTAGCTTCCCAATGTCGGGTACTTTCACAATAAACTCTTTTATTATGACTAGTCTCCAAGTGTTTCCATACTAGTTGAGTTGTTCATATACCATGAGGGTATTTATATTGTTATTATCTGGATTTATAGAACAATTTAAACTCCTGGTTGGCCCAGTGCAAAACAAGACTCTAAAGGGTCTGCATGCATTAAGACAAGGTTAAGGTGACATGAACAAAATTTTAGCTCAAATGGGTTATGAACAAAATGAATTTCACTTATGCACATGATGGCTTTTTTGCTCTTAGCTTTTCCCTATAACTACATAAAATTGCCTTAGTCTTTTCCATGCTTGTCTACATGATGCAATTTGATAAAAAATTGGGCAAGAACGACTGAACAATAATTAATAAAACTCTCTCTGTTTAAACTCTCTCACCTAGTTTAAATAGGTCTGATTCCTTTATTCAAACAGTAAAAGGTTTAATTGTCTGTCAAGTTCATTAGCATGTACAAGCATTCTAGCTCTCATCAATTTATGGATTCAACCATAGTGTTTATATTTTCACAAACACCAACTGATTTTACCTTGAACGATTATTGATTCACTTACAACTAGTTAAAACCTATCGATTTCCAAAAATTTTTCTTGAAAAGATTTTAAATTTAAGTATTTAAAGAAAAGCATATATTATATTATCAAAATTTTTTTATCACTAACTATATGTATAGGAAATAAAAGCCATGTATATCAAAACAGAAATGATACCGATATAATGCAAAAAGAAACGTGATATAAACAGTGAAAGTACATCAAAAGTATCAAGTAACAAGTCTAACAAAACTACCAAAATAACAAAACAATCAAAAACAACCACAAAGTCTCATCAACCAACAAAGTACTAACTACTAAAACAGTGAACTAAAACTGTAACTAAAACCATAAACTAAGCAGTAAATAAACAATGAAATCAGACTCTGAGTTCATGAAGGAAAGTCAGACTCCTCTCATGACTTGATCCAAATCAGTCACAAACTCATTATCTTAAATGTCTGGTGCTGGTGCTGCTACTGCTCCTAAAGATCCGCCTACATCATAGGTTCCATCTCCAGCTGCTGCTCCACCCCCTCCAGGAAAGATGGGCCTATCCCCAGGCCAAGATATATAAGAGGAGAAAGAAGTTAGGTCCATTCATAAGTTAAACTAACTCTCTGGGACACCATGATAAAGGCCATGATGAAGATAAAGAAGGCCCTAGTGGTTGGCACTCTATTGTTGGTGGACATGCTTCATGGAAAGGTGGAGATAAGAAAGTTCCTCCAAAATATGGGACTCCATAGTAGGTGGCTGAGGCTGGGTAAGAGAAGAAGGTGGTAGGGGATGAGGCCAATCTGCCATGTGATGCTCATCTAGGTTTACACGTTTCTGCTTAATGAACCTCTTGTTGATATATGGGTGGATTGGCATAGAAGGATTAACATTAACTTCATTAGCAGCACAAAGGGCAGTAATAAGTGCAGGAAAGCCCAAGCTACCCTTTGCTTTATGTCTAGATGCTGTCACCTTTACCTTCATCCTAACAAACTTATGGATCTAATCAGAAATGATCTAAGCCAAATCAACTGTTAGCCTTGGTTGCATAATACAAAAAAGCAAATGGCACCTAGAAACATTCAGAACAGAGACATGACCAATAGGCATAATATTAGCTAATAAAAAATACATCCATACTTACCTAAGGGTTTTCATATCCTTACGTAAGATGTGGAGAGGGTTACCACCATGTCCTAGCTGGAAAGAGCGACCAGGAAGGCATAATTCTTCTACTACCTTACTTGTATTATATATGTTACCTCGTCGGCGCCTATCAATATAATTGCAAACATCAGCCTCAAGTAGGTCTAGTGGATAGTCAAGGTAGGCATTAAGCGTGTCTCAGTCATATGAAATTCATTTACTAAGCACCACCATTTTCATGTTACCAAACCCTTCCTTCAGCCAAGCATTTGCATAGAACTCTTTAACAACCTTTAGATCATACATTGGCATTGGGTTGGCTAATTTGTGCCAATTTATATGTAACATAACTTCTAAAAACTCATCACAATCACCCTCCTTTAAGTTATCTCTGCACTCGGGGATGAATGTCCAACTTTTGATCTAATCATAACGGTTTTCTTTATCCTTGTCCCTGAATCAGTGTTGAGGAAGTTGTTCTAGTGGTTGGTCTGATGTCCTGGTTCTTTTGCCCTTGTCTCAGCGAGTAGATTCAAGAAGGGAAACTAATTTAGTACGAGCCATCTTGTAACAAAAAGAAAGAAAATCGAAACTTATGCCCAAAAGTTAAAATTCAACAACCATGCCATCACTATAGAAGTATTAAATCAAACATGAATTATTAGCACCAATATCACATAAATCAAGCCTGACTAATACACAACTCATCAATCACACAAAAAAATTGAGAACACAAGATCATGGTATATAGTAAAGGAGTAGTAAATCATGGTATAAAAGGAAGGAACAATAAGTTATGCATAGAAAGGGTCATCATGGCATAAATTCACACAAAGTAAAGGATATTTGAGTTGAAGGTCATATAAATGACAACAAAGGCTTACAAGTGAAGAATGCCCATTTTATAAAAAATAACCTTATTCAATGAAATCATTTTATCATGCGGTTGGCGGGAAACTTAGAAATTCACATACAAATGAACATAATTCACATAACAAAGGTTCCAAAGTTAAAGAGTCTAATAGAATTTGATGCTTAAGCATGAAACATATACAATCTCAAAAGGCATTCAAGATAATACATTTACAAGCTAGGGCAACATGGCACAAAAGGGAATACCATTGTCAAAAACTACCAAGCAAAAGATGGAAACTTAAAAGAGAAAAATGGAACACTTACTTGGTGCCTTGAAACAAGAAAAAAGAGATGCACTTACTATGGAAATGGAAGTAAAAGGGATGCAATAATGAGGGAAAAGAAAGTGAAATGTTGGGGGAGAACGTTTCAGAGTGAATAGAAAGTGTAACTCCTCATTTTCTGTATAATGGGGTTTTAAAAACTATCAGTTATGAATTCTCGCTCAAACGAGAATTACACAACCTCATTAACCCATTTTCGCTCAAGCGAAGCAATTTTTGCTTAAGCGACATTCTTCTAGAGAGTCCCTAAACCTAATACGCACAAGCTCGCTTAACTGAGATAAGCCTCGCTTGAGCAAGTTTTATCCAAAAACCAAAGGTACCATTTTTGCTTAAGCGAAGCAAACCTCACTCTAGTGAGAGAATTCAAAGAGACACCTCTGTTCCCTCTTAAAATCTCACTTGAGTGAGTTTTTCATAGAATCTAATTGTTCAATTTTCGCTTAAGCGGAATTTATCTAGAGAGCACCCCTCTATTTTACACAAGCTCTTGCTTAAGCGAGCATAAGCTTGCTTGAGCGCAATTATCATATGATCTAAATGATCCTTGTTTTGCTTAAGCAAGAGGATTCTCACATGACTGAATCTGCCTTGCACCAAACTGATTCCTTTAAGGGTTCTCGCTTGAGCAAGTGTTGGGTCGCTTGAGCGAATTTTGCATAGAATACAATTTAACAATTCTTGCTTGAGCGAGCAATGGTTCGCTTGAGCGAGTTTTTCACAAAAATAATTCTTGCATTTTTCGCTTGAGTGAGTAAGGGCTCACTTGAGCAAATTTTACACAGGGCCTAATTTAACAAAATCTCTCTTAAGCGAGGATTTCTTGCTTAAGCGAGGATTTCTCGCTTAAGTGAGGATTTCTCGCTTGAGCGAGAATACCAAAAACACATTTAATGCTCTATCTATAATTCTCGCTTGAGCGAGAAGGAGCTCGCTTGAGTGAGAATATGCAAACTGACCTATAAACTTCAAGACACTTATGCTATATGCTTTAAATTCCATTCATAACTTCCAAACACTTACCATTATCATTCATTAGGGGACAAATGCAAGCATTTTTAATGTACCTTATGCACAAGAGAATTATTTTGCATCATGCATAATTTAATCAAGCTATAAAATAGCACAAATTCATCCTATTCACTATGCATGACCAAAATTCACATCATTATAACATTTCAAGACATGCCTTATACATTGTTGTGCCCATCATACAATAATGCCAAGAATTACACATCAAAGAGTCCATATTGACACAAACCAAATTTAGACCAAGTCACATATCACCTTGCCTAAAGAACTTTTAAACCTTATTCACCTAATCCATTACCACACATACTTAAAAGCAAAAGTCACAATCAAACATCAAGGAGAAGATAACAAAAGCTAGAAACTCTGGGTTGCCTCCCAAGAAGCGCTTGTTTAACGTCATTAAGCTTGACGCCTGTTTTCTTATGGATCACGAAGATTAATGATAGTGGTGAGCCTCTGAACATCACCACCCAAATATGGCTTCAATCTCTGTTTATTGACCACCTAGGTTCTTTTGGATTAGGGATCTTTTAATTCAACCACACTGTATGATTTGACATGTTTCACAAGGAATGGACCTGACCATTTAGATTTCAGCTTCCCTCGAGAAAGCTTCAATCTGGAGTTAAATAAAAGCATCAATTGCCCAAGATAAAATGCTTTCTTTAGAATCTTCTTGTCATGATAAGATTTCATTTTTTCCTTATATAACTTGCAGGATTCATAAGCATTTAATCTCATTTCCTCCAGTTCTTACAATTTTAGCTTTCTTTTCTTCCCAGCAGCTTGAGCATCAAAATTTAGGAACTTCCAAGCCTAAAACGCCTTATGCTCTAATTCCACAGGCAAGTGACATGCCTTACCATAGACTAGCTGATAAGGAGTAAGGCCTGTAGGAGATTTAAAAGCTGTTTTATAGGCCCATAGTGCATCATCTAGTTTCATTGACCAATCCTTCCTGCAAGATGACACTGTCTTCTCCATTATTCGCTTGATTTCTCGGTTGGATACTTTAGCTTGTCTATTTGATTACAGGTGGTAATGCGAAGCTACCTTGTGCCTAACTCCATAGTGCTCCAAACACTTCTAAGGCTAAGCATTGCAAAAGTGAGATCCTCCACCACTCATTAAAACTCAGAGAGTACTAAACCTGTAGAAAATGTTCTTTTACAAAAATTTAATCACAGTCTTGGCATCAGCTTTAGGACTTGCTACAACCTTAACCTATTTGGAGACATAATCAACTGCCACCAGGATATATTCATTGGAAAATGAGGATGGTAAAGGTCCTACAAAATCAATCCCCCAATAATCAAAAACCTCAACTTCTAGGATAATATTCAATGACATTTCATGGCATTTTGAGATGCATCCAGTCCTCTGACAACCATCATAATGTTAAACATAGAAATATGCATCCTTGAACAAGGTAAGCCAATAGAATCCAGATTGGAAGACCTTAACAGCAGTTCTTTCTCCATTAAAATGGCCACCATAAGCAGAATTGTGACAGTGCCATAAAATGCTTTAGGCTTCTTCCTTTGAGACACATCTTCTTAATATGTGGTCTGAACCTATCTTGAACAAGTAATGGGTCATCCCATACATATTGTTGTGCATCTCTCAGAAACGTTTTCTACTGGTGCCAATTGAATTCTTCTGGAATGACACCAACTACTTTAAAATTAGCAATATCAACAAACCATGATCTTTCCTACACCATCAATAATTTTTCATTTGGAAATTCTTCATCAACTTTAGGTTGGGCATTAGGGACCTTTTCATTGATAAGTCTTGACAAATGGTCAGCTATGTAATTTTCATTACCCTCTTTATCCTTGATTATCAGATTAAATTCCTACAATAAGAGAATCCAACAAATTAACCTTGGCTTTGAGTTAGAATTATTCAAAAGATACTTAAGTAAAGCATAATCAGTAAAAACAATAACAGTTGAACCAATCAGATAGGATCTAAATTTTCCAAACCATACACTACAGCCGATAATTCTTTTTTTAGTTATAGCATAATTAATTTGAGCTTCATTAAGAACTTTATTGGCATAATGTATAGCATGGAAAACTTTAGATTTTCTCTGTCCTACAACAGCTCCAGTAGCATAGTCACTCGCATCATACATCATTTCAAAATCTAAGTTCCAATCAGGAGCAACTATGATAGGAGAAAAAATCAATTTTTATTTCAATTCAAATGCATTTAAACAATCATTATCAAAATTAAAAAGAGTATCTTTATTTAGAAAATTGCTCAATGGCTTAGCAATTCTAGAGAAATCTTTGATGAATTGCCTTTAGAAACCAACATGGCCTAGAAAGCTCTTTATTCCTTTAACATTAACTGGCGGTGGAAGCTTCTCAATGATCTTCACTGTAGCTCGATCCACTTCAATTCCCTTTGATGATATATTATGCACAAGAACCATGCCTTTAGTTACCATGAAATGACATTTCTCCCTATTGAGCACAAGATTTGTTTCAACACACCGCTTCAGTACAGTGTTCATAATTTCCAATCACTGATCAAATGAGGATCCAAAATAGAGAAATCATCCCTGAAAACCTCAATGCAACTTTCCACCAAGTCTAAGAAAATGGCCCCATACATCTCAAAAAGGTTGCTAGTGTATTGCAAAGTTCAAAAGGCATTTTCCTATAAGCAAAAGCACCAAACGGGCAAGTAAAAATAGTTTTCTCCTGATCCTCTAGAGCGACTATAATCCGATTATAGCCCGAATAACCATCCAAAAAGTAATAAAAAGGTTGGCCTACCAATCTTTTAAGCATCTGATCCATGAAGAGTAAAGGAAAATGGTCATTCCTAGTAGCCTGGTTCAATTTCCTATAATCTATACATATCCTCCAACCAGTGATTGTCTGCATAGGATCAATTCATTCTTCTCATTATAAACAACAGTCATGCCACCTTTTTTGGGAACCACTTAAACTGGACTTACCCAAGCACTATCAAAAATAGGGTAAATCATCCCTGCCTCAAGTAGCTTTATAACTTCTTTCTTCACCATTTCCTTCATAGATGGATTCAACCTCCTTTGTGGTTATACTACTGGCTTATATTCTTGTTCCATGTGGATTCTATTCATATAATAGGAAGGACTTATACCTCTTAGATCTTTAATGGTCCACCCTATTGCACCTGCATTCATTTTCAGAATAGAAATTAACTGATCTTCTTCAGACTTGGATAGGTTGTTGTTGATTACCATAGGCTTCTGACCTATATCTTCAAGGAACATATATTTCAAATATGAAGGTAAAGTTTTTAATTCTAGCTTCTGGTTATCAACTTCAGCCTTCTCAAGTAACTTTTCAAGTAATTTTGAGTTTGGTTGAATAATTTTTCCTGAATTAAGGTTCTTTAACCATTCCTCTAATTTTTCTGCTTCATCATCATTCAAATCATCACAAGCACAAATCAATGCTTTTCCCATCATGCTAGAAGAGGTCAACTTATTTTTCTCAGCCATAATCAATTCATCTTCAACATCAATTTTGAAACAATATTGCTTATCAAAATGGTGCTACATTGATTCAAAAACATTAAAGTTTACTTCAACATCTTGCATCCTCACTTTCAGCTTGCCATCATCAACATCAATGATTACCTTTGTAGTCTTTATGAAGGGTCTGCCCAGAATTAAAGGAACCTTAACATCCTCTTCAATGTCCACAACAACAAAATCAACTGGGAATATAAATTTATCAACCCTCACTAAGACATCTTCAACTACTCTATAAGGACACTTCATTGATCTATCAGCCAATTGTAATGCCATCCTAGTTGGTCGAACCTTCAGATCTCTTATCCTTTTAAGCATAGACAATGACATTAAATTGATATTGACTCCTAGATCAAGCAAAGCCTTCCCCACTGGAAATGTACCAATGGTTACCGGTATAGTAAAATTGTCTGGATCCTTTAGACTTCTGTGGCAATTCTTTCTGAATGATAGCATTGCACCCTGCTTTCAATTCCACAGTTTCTTTAGAAAACCTTCTCTTTTTGGTGAGGAGTTCCTTTATAAACTTTGCATAGGTAGGCATCTGCTCCAAAGCTTCTACAAAAGGAATATTAATTTGTAATCTCCTGAAAATATCCATGAACCTCGCAAATTGCCTATCCTTATCTCTTTTTTGAAGGATTTTGTGGGTAAGGTAGATTCTTCAACTAAGGAATCTTCACTTTGTTCTTTTCCCTTTTCTTTTAACTCAAATTTTCCTTACTCTCTTTATCTTTGTTTATTTAACTCACTATTTACAACCTCTATTTTATTTCTTTCATCTTCTCTCATACTCATTTTTTCTTCTCTCTCTTTTTCTTTATTTTCCAACATCTCTTTTTATTTTTCATTCAACACCTCCTCCTCCACTCTCTCATTTTCACCAACTTCTTTCCCCACTATCTTCCTACTTCTAGTAGTGATTGCTTTATAGTACTCCTTGGGGTTGGTTTATGTATTGGCTTAGAATTGGCTTCCTTGCTGCTTTACTATTTGATGAGCTAACTATTCAATCTATGTCTCCAAATTTCTGATGGATGCTTCAATATTCTTTTGGTTAGTTAGAGAAGTCTGCATGAATTTCTCCAGTGTGTCTTCTAATTTTGAAGTTTTTTCATGCAAAGAGGGATAATGTTGCTGATAAGGAGGTGGTCTATTAGATGGTTCTGCTTCCTGCTTCCTGCTTCTATCTCGGATTCTGTTGTTGATTACTTCGCCATCCCTATAAAAATTAGTTAGAATAATTATTATTGAAATTACCTAGTTGTCCTTGATTATTCAGATAATGAATATATTCTTCATTTTGACCGCTTTGATTAGAACAATGGCCATTTGGATGATCTCCACCATAAAAATCACATCTAAGAGATGGTTGTTTATGTTGAATAGAAGAAGAATGCACAACATGTAATTATTGAGGAAACTTTGTCATCTGTTATGTTAAAGCTCCAATTTGTTGTGTCAAGATTTTGTTGAGCTAGAATAGCATCTGTGGTATTCAAATCCAACACTCCCTTCTTTTAAACTACATGTCTATCATGTTAAACCTGGTAGTCTATAGAAGATGATGCTTCTATAATTTTGGTGGCCTGATCTGCATCCACCGTTATCATAGT
This sequence comes from Clitoria ternatea, assembly GCA_037962975.1. Lineage (NCBI taxonomy): Eukaryota > Viridiplantae > Streptophyta > Magnoliopsida > Fabales > Fabaceae > Clitoria > Clitoria ternatea. Next base: position 49,659,354 of record CM075673.1, read on the forward strand.
TCCACCTACTACAACATCTAAAATTATCTTTGTATCAAGCCTTAGACCATTGTAAAAGATGTTCAGCTGAGCAATATCTTCAAATCCATGGTTAAGACATTTCCTTAGAAGAGATTTGAATCGTTCCCTGGCTTCACAAAAGGTTCTTCTGGTCCTTGCCTAGATCTAGATATGTCTGATTTAGCTTTAATGAAATAAGATGATGGAAAGAATCTATGCAAAAATTTCTCTTTCACGTCGTTCTAACTACACAAACTTTAGTTGGGATGAGATTGTAGCCATTCCTTTGCTTTACCTGCTAAGGAAAAAGGAAATAAACATAAATAAGCAGATTCAATATCACCTTATTTAAATCCTATTATGCCAACCAATCTATAGAATGTTGAAAGATAAGTATATGGATCTTTATTTGCCATTCCAGTGAATTAGAGTGCACTGATAAGGCTAAGGAAGGTTGACTTTATGTCCAACGCTCTGGTGTTGTTTGGTATGGCTATGCTTGAGAAATGTCCTGGTCCCTGCTATATGGCATGATCACCAAGCGTCCTCCTAGGTGGATTGGGTTATTGACCTGTCATTTCTTTAGGTCCTGGCCTTATTGGACTTGTAGGAATGGGTGTGACAAAAGATTCTCCTGCTTCTAAACCTTACTTTTTCTTCTTAGCTTTGCTTCTATTTTTCTTGGCTATCTTCTCGATTTCAGGATCAAATATCAATTTGTCTTTAGGAACCTGACCTCTCAAGAGCAATATCAACCAAACTTCAAGCAAGGATTAATACAAGATAACAAATTTAAATGAAATGACACAAGGATAAAAACTATGTAAACTATTTACAGTGCTTAAACAATTTAAAACTAAAAGTTCTAAATTAACACGTCCCCAGCAGTGATGCCAAAAACTTATTGATGGTCTGTGGCAAGTGTACCTTGCCCAAGCAAATTTAAGGGACTGATAGTATGGTGTGTTTCGCTCAGGCGAATTTAATTCCGCTCAAGCGAGTACTCGTGGTCGCGCTTAAGCGAGTACTCGTGGTCACGCTCAAGCGAGTCGTCACTTGCTTAAGCGAATTGACCTGATTTTGATTTCTTCACTTCCTTCCTCATTTTTGGGTCTTTTCTCATATCTTCATATATGGGACTAGGCGTATACCCTATGGAATAGAAAAAAATAATAAATTGACTTACTCCTATTCTAGCAAAATTTTTCCTAAAATTTCTATTTAGATGAACTGACTCTTATTAAGGTTATATGTAGAAAATGAGGAACCGCGTAAACCCCACCCCAATTTTTTTATCTTTGAAATAAAAAGGGTTTTGTTATTCTAATTATTAATCTAATTATTAAATCGAAAGAAAATTTCTTTAGGAAACAACAAAATAGACATAGAAATTATCTAACGAGATTTTATACATAAAAAATAGGAGGTTGCTCTTGTTTTAGGCGAATACAATATTCCATATGTATTTACTGCTTTTTTTGAATATGATACTTGGATTGTAAAAATAATAAGAAATCCTAAAAATTTGAATCGGAAGACCAGGAGTTGCTTTTTGATTATTTCATATTGATTCCAATCAATATGAGTCAAATAAAATGGATGAAACCAAGAAAAAAATGGAGCCGCTATGTTATGTTCATTACATATACATATATGTAATTGAAATTATATATATATGATATATATATATATATGAAATCAATACATATTCAATCTTTCTTATATATATATATATAAATTTATATATTTAAAATATTCAAATTTTAATATACTACAATAATAGATAGATAATTATAGTAGAAAGAAATAGATTTGATTTCTTTCTACTATACTATCACTATCTGTATTTTATAGAATTTTTCAGATTGTAGTCCGATCGTTTTATTTAAGACTAATACCTAAAATTAAAATTCGTTTTAATTTTTTATTCAATCATTTATTGTTAAGTTAAATTAGTCACCTTGATTTACTGTTTTTACATAAATTATAAGTAAAAATTATAGTACCCCCTGTGATATTCCAGCCACCCCATGAATTAGTTATTCCTAAACGAGTCATGAAGGATATAACAAACATACCCTGTCCTTCACGCGGAAGGGTTTGTTTCAAGTTCTAACAAATAAGTCATTTATATTTATTTTAAACATTTGTTTTTGAATAGTACAAGAACGGGTCAATGTATATATATATATATATATATATATTTTATTTTGAATATATACATTAAATCATGTCTTCCCGTATCAAATATTTTCTTTGCATATCCATGCATACGATATTTTTCCAACAATTAATGTATGCGAGAAAGAAACCTTAAGTTACAGTTTCTTTTTTTTTATTTATTATTAATAAAATTCAATACAATACAAAATAATATGACAAAAATAAATATAAAAAAATATTCGAATTTCTTAACTCGAGCTGCAAAACCAAAAAAAAAGTATACTTTGAAGTTTTTTTAATCTGAAAGAAAGAAAAATAGAACAAAAAGAAGACAATAAAAGAAAAAAATGTAAAATTTAAACTAATAAAATATATGATTATGGAGTAGTTTTCTAAACATAGAAATTTAATTAGGAGAAATGGATAATATATATATATATATAATATATATATATATAATAATTGTTTATTTTTATTTCAGAAACAAGATTCAAGAATAAGATTTTTTGATGAAAGAATAGGAGTATGTCTGAGAATCCGCCGATAGCAAAAACGAGAAAGGGGGTCATTTGTTTATTAAACAGTTTTCTTTTAAAAAAGGATATATCCAATTTTTGAGTCATAAGACAATTCATAATTCATGGTTTAAGGGATTTTGACGAATAAAAAAGAATAACCTAATTGAATTCATAGATTTGACTTAGATATATGGGTTTTGGTCCCGCTATTCGGAGGTTCGAATCCTTTCATCCCAGAGCATATCCATTAATGATATAAATATCATATTTGAATACAAATTTTATATCAGAATAAAGAGTATACTCCCCCCTTTTTTTTGAATTATTTGTCTCTAATTCTAATAAAAATCGACTTGCTTTTCAATCGTTGAAATTGTAAAATTATAGAATTATATATTTATATATTATTCCAAAATTTTCATTTTTTCTATATTTACAAATTATCAAAATAGAATGAAAAATTTATTCATATAATATCGAGTTAATTTCATTTTAGAAATTGTTCAGTTCTATAAAAGAAATTGTTCCCTTTAGAAATTGTTCATTTATACAAAATTTTCTTTCGCTGTAAACTCTATTATTTTCGTATACACATTGGGCGATTTATTTACTGATCCAGTTTATAAATCCTCAAATCTCACCCTTTGGTTTTCTATGGCTTGGGTCTCGATGTAATATTGGATGTTTAGATTTTCTTTTTAAACACAAAAAATTTACTTGCACTTTTGTTTATTTAATTATATATTATATCGGGATTTGGGTCCGGGAAGTCGCGGACGTGACAACATTCTTCATCCTGAAGGAACCTTTGCCTTTGCTTCAGTCTTTATGGTCTCGCTTAAGTGAGACTGCATAAAATTGGATCCTTCCTCTCTAGAACATTTTCGCTTGAGCGAGAATAATCTCGCTCAAGCAAGAAGTCTTCTAAATGAGATCTTCCCTTGTTTCATGCTCGATCAAGTGAGATGCTTCAAACATGAAATTCTCCATCTTTCAAGGTATTTTTTGTCAACCTTTGCAGCTTCTTCATGCCTTTCTTTATTTCTTCCTTCATTACCTACAGTTTGAAAAAAAATAGGGATTAATTGCTTTCAATTTAACAAGACCTAGGCATATTCATTCGGATACAAAATATTACCTAATTACAATATAATTTATATCCAAATGAACATAATTATATTAAAATTGTCCATATATAACATCAAATTCCTATCACAATGGACATTTATCAACAAGCATAAAGCAAGGTCAAAACAGAATCCAAAAGCTGTCAGAGTGGACTAACTTAAGCCTAATAGAGCACCAAAAGCACTCCATAACCTCTAGAGGACTCTATGGCCTGGTCGTGGATGTAAGTCTGGTTGTGGAGTTGATTAGACTATTTTTTCCTTTTTTCTGTTCCTATTTAGAAGGTCTAATTATAATTAATTGTGTTAGTCTATATAAGTTAGTTTTGACATATTTTGAGATAATTTTAAACAGTTTCAGATAATCTTTGGATAGTTTTATGTTAGTTTAGTTTTGTGATCTGAGAATCATGAAGAGTTCTTGTAACATCCCAATTTTTATATAAATTCCCAAATAAGAGAGATAAATGATAATTATTTACATATGGAAAGATTTATGCCCCAAAAATATTGAAATAAATTAATTTGAGCTTATTATGATTTTTCATAAATTACTAGGCTTCATGAGCTAAAAATTATACCCGGTTAAAATATGGGTGTCGGACCAAGTATCTCTGATTGAGATGCCATTGGTCAGGGCTGTAGATAATATTATTGGGAATCCGAATATGTATTCAGAATAGTTTTTAGATAAAGTATTGAAGCCAAACAGAGGTCCTGTTTATGGTAAAATGGTAAAATTTAAATGAATGAAGTTAAAATTAAAACAAAATTCCCACCCTTCACTCTCTTTTCATGTTGGATTCTCTCCCTTGGCAAGACACACTTTACTCTTCTTCCTCTTCTAAACTACCTCATTCATCTTTATCTTCTTCTTCTCCAAAAACCTAGACCAAGAGGTGCCCCTTCCTCTCTCATTTTCATTCACCATTGGGGCAAGGAGAAGACAGTGGGTGCTTGAAGTTTTTCCTTTCTTCTCCTTTATTTTCAAGCTCACCTTCCTCTCTTTAGCAACCCATTTTGGTTTCTTGATTGAGGTAAGCTCTTCCCTATTTTAATGGTGTTTGAACCCTAGAATTGGATTATTAAGGCTTGGGGGAGTATGGAGTGTATAGGGGTTGTTGGGAGGAGCTTTAAATATGAAAATCCTAAGGTGGGGTGAGAGGAATATGACCTTTTATGAGCCTTGAAGTGGGTACACGAAAATATGGATGGGAAGATGATGAACCATATGCATGTATGATGTTTGTTGAGTTTTTAATAAAACCTTAACCTATGAAATTGGGGGAAATGTGTGATGTTGAAGGGGTTGGCATTTATTGATGAATATGTGTTATTAATAATGAGGTATGGTCATTTAATGATGATTTATGATGTTGGTTAGAAGCCATAAATAAAAAACTCACCCAAAGTATTGGTGGGAAATTAATGTGTGTGGGTAACCTAGTTATTGGGATTGTTGTTTTAATTATAATGAGCTTTTATTTAAAGGAAGGAATTCCCGAAGCCTAATTAGGCAAATAAATAAAACTTGTAAATAAATTCTATATGATGAGAATCATGTGCATATATGTATATGCATTAATAATGATGCTTGAATGAATGATTGATGTGGTCCTACAATTGATTAATGTAGGAATTGATAACACTTGTGAGGCAGGAACGTCAAACCTGGAAGTCTACTTCTCTTGAGGTAGGAGAGAGGTGTATTTTCTAAATGTATGATGCCTTGTATGTTGATAATGTATGTATTGATGCCATGTTGCATGTTTTTCCTTGAATGGATGTAGTGCTTTATGTTTGTGATATAAAATAGAGATTGAATCTTGTGATGGTTGATGGTAAAATGGTACCTTGAAAAGGTTATGAGTTGTATAATGTGTAATGTTATGTTATTGTTTTCATGTGTGGCTTGATAAATATTTGAAATCCTTGACTAGGATAACTTTTGAGTATTATGAATGATATGCCTTGGGAAAATGATATGTATGTTGAATTACTTGTCACTAACATCGTGATTGAGTATGAGTTGTGCCCTAGATGAGAGGGTGAGATAATCCTTATGAGGTTAAGGCATGCATGAGTATTGTTGCATACATAGCATGGCATGCATATCATGATGATATTGAAAAGTGGTTGCGATCACTTGATATTTGGAATATAAAGGGCTTGCAAGTTCCTATGATATTGAGTCGGTGGTTACGATCACCTGGTGTTTGAAATGAAAGGCCCTACGGGACCATTGAGAATGAATGCTCGTGGTTGTGATCACGAGGCGGGAGTACCCCTTGCAAGGCAGAAAACCATTATTAATTGTTAAACGTGGTTGCGATCACGAGAAAGCACCTTGCGAGGCTGCTAGAGGGAGTACCCCTTGCGAGGCGGGAAACCAATGAGAATGAATGAATTTGGTGGTTGCGATCACCTGAGGAAATGAAATCGGATCCATGCATATGCATTCCTAAACACCAGCATATGCATTAGCCATAGAAGCATGGCATTGAGTAACACCCTATTAAGGAGGTTATGTGAGATGTATGTGGAACCCTCTTCGGACACTAAATATATTTATGTTATTGGTTGGTTTGGCTTTTATGAAATTTTATGAAATGACAATGAGTGTGATGGATTCATAAATGAATGATATGGTTAAATTGATATGACCTTGATAGAGGAATTGTTATTCATGAATATGTGGATGAACATGTGTGTTAAATGAATTGGGTGATTTGATTGATCTTAGTGTAATTTGAACTCCTTTTTAGGAGAAGATGTTAACTTGCATTCATATGTATATTATCACAAATTGTTGGATTTTTCATCATTGAGAAAGTATACTCACTCTCCATATGGTCTATTTTTTTAGCTCTTGTGTTGTAGGGCTTGACCATGGAGCTCATGTGTGGAAGAATTGTGTGAAGGAAGTTATTTTGAGTAAAAAATGCCTTGGCCAACAATTGTTTTGATTTTATGGCTTATATATATATATACTTTTATGATGTATATATACATGATGGATATTTTGTATAGCCATGAATTAATGTGGATAACTTGTATGGGTGATAAATAGATGAATGATGATTTTGGGAGGTCATGTAGGAAAATGAGACTCTTGTATTTATGGCTCTTTTTATTGGTGACCTTGACAATGGTTAGATAATGAAAATGATGTGTTATGCTGTTAAAATTGATGAATGAATTGATATTTATCTAGATTTTGTGTTTTATAGAGCATACAAAATGATAAGCTTGATTTTGATGTGATTAATGAATTGGAATGGGAATTGTTGAATATGATACTTGGAACAAGTTCTAAATACTTAATATAATGTATGTGATACATTAAACTTATTCAATTTTGCTTTTAATGGATTTTCATATGTTGAGTTGTGAAAATTTACATGTTTCTGTGTATGTACTGGTAATCTCACTCAAGCGATATGGATTCTCGCTCAAGCAAGAATCCCCTATGTAGTATGGCCACTGGCCTAATCTCGCTCAAGCGAGAGTGGGTCTCACTCAGGCGAGACGCCCCTGCACTGGGTATATACATACTGGAGAATTCTCGCTCGAGCGGGCTCGCCTTCGCTCGAGCGAGAGTTGTGTTGAATCGTCTATGGACGTGGTTCGCTCAGTCGAACCAGCATCTCGCCCAAGCGAGATTGCCTATGTATCAGGTATTAGCTACTGGAGGAAATTTGCTCAGGCGAGTAAGGTCTCGCCCGAGCAAGAGCGAGGTGGATAGCTACTGGACTAATTTGGCTTGAGCGAATGGCCAGTGTTTTGGAGGCTCACTCAAGCGAGGGGGAATGGGATTGGCTACTGGAGCAATCTCACTCAAGCAAGATGCGCACCTGATGCTTTTCTGTTCTTCGCTCAAGCGTGTTTCCTGGCTTGCTCAAGCGTACTACGCGGACTCACTTAAGCGAGAGTGGTACTCGCTTCAGCGAGTGGTTCCCTGATCCTCCAAAATGCATTGTTCTTACTATTTTGGCTCTTCTTTGCATCAAACCTTCTTCTTACAACATCTTAATAATACCTTTGGCATATTATAAAATCATTAAACCTTGTAATGCATAATTTCTTGAACATAATTATATAACATCAAATTAAATAATTCTTTCTGTTGTTTTTAATTAAGGATTCCTTATTAATCATTTATAACTTACCTTCTCATATCTCTATATATAAGACAGGTCTTTCGTAGATCCAGGGTATTGAATTAAAGCTTTACCACTTTATGTCTTCATTAATTAATGATATTAAAATCGTGAAAAGTTTACCCCCAATTTTCAGGGTGTTACAACCTGGTATTAGAGCTTTGTTTGTTTTTTGTTGTTGTGATTGATTATTACCAAAGCATGACATGCATTTAGTGAATGATTGTCATTGTTGCTTGACTTTGTATGGATTGATTGTGGATGAAATTTAATTTCTATAAGCCCGACCAAGCTTTCTTCACACTATTCTCCCTCAATGATGAATCCTTATGATTATATGAATGCATGTGATATCATAATATGATGAGATGCTTTTTATGAGCTTTAATGTGGATTGGTTGATGTTGGACTCCATGATGGAGGGCCATGGCTTAATTATATGATGAATTGCCATAGCATGAGACTATAGAGAAGTTTATGAGCTAGTTTACTGATGTTAGTTGAATTTAATGTTATGGTTATAGATATTGTGATGGCTCGTGGTCGTCAAGATAATGATGATGATATAGCTAGAGCTTTAAATCGCTTTGCGGATCTTCTTGAGTCACAAAACCGTGATAGACAAGAGGCAGAAAGGCAAACTACTCTTACTACTCAAGGTACTCAAGGCCTTGATAGGTTCTTGAAGCGGAAACCCTCCGAATTTCATGGTGGATTTAGACTCGAACAAGCTTATATTTGGATCCGATATGTTGAGTGGATCTTCGACAGTTTTGAATGCACTAAGCTCCAGAAAGTGGAGTATGTTGTTTTTATGTTGGGAGATGAAGCCGATGTGTTTGAATATGTTAACAGGTCCAAAAGATGTGCAAGGATTTTGATAATGACAAGTACTCTTGAAGAAACAATGCAAAAACAAAGACATGAAATCAGAATTGAAGAAACAGCGAAGCTAATCGATTAGGCCATAGATGCTAATCGATTAGAAGCTTTCTGTCTTGGAAGAAATTGCATCAGAGTTGAAGATAATCGATTAAGGAAGCCACACAATCGATTAGATACTCACTGGAATTAAGATAATCGATTGCACACTTGAGACTAATCGATTACAGCAATCAAAAATGGAATTAAATGCATCAGGCACACATGCTAATCGATTAAGAGAGCCATATAATCGATTAGGAAGCCACTGGAATTTAAGGTAATCGATTGCAAGACATGCTAATCGATTAGGATGCTGCGAAGACAAATTAAATGCATCAGATACAAGATGCTAATCGATTACAGGTAATGAGATAATCGATTAGTGACTCTCTGACTTGAAGCTAATCGATTACAACGCGAGGGTGTAATCGATTACGATAGTGGAAAAACAGATTTAAGTGGGAAACCAGGTCATGTCTCCACCATTCTTCAAATCTCCACTAACTGCAACGGCTATGAGGGACTAGGGCACTCTTCAACAGCAATCTTAGGTCTATAAATTGAAGAGGAAGACAAGCACAAAAAAAATAACCAAGTAGCAACAATTCATAGCTCTATTTTTGTGCTTTGTAAGCCTATCTCTTGCATTTTTGTACTTTCAATTGTATATCCTCTCATCTTGAGAGATTAGAATTTGGAGAGTTTTTCACTTGTATATCTGCTCTATTAAGAGAGTATATTGATTGTAAACACAAACTCCAAACACACAAAGTTATTCACTCTAGGTTGAGTGGTTGTTCACTCTAGGATTGAGTGGTTACAAAGGTTGTGGACTCAACCTTTGGGATATTATGAGATTGAGAGATTGGGTGGGTTGCCCTTATACTTGTGAGGATTGGGTTCTTGAGTGTGGGACACTAGGAAGCCGCAATTGCTCAAAGTTGTATCTCTAATCTACAATAGTGGAAAATCCTCTAAGTGGGTTGCTTAGAGGCGAGACGTACACCGGATTGGGTGGAACTCATTACATCGGTTTGCAAGCTTCTCTTCCTTACTCTTTTACTTCTATACATTGCATATTTGTTGATTGGTATTGTTTGGTTGAGAAGAACATACTTGAACTTGCTTAATTTGCTATACTTTAGATATTGCACACCAAGTGTTTGCTAAATTGCTTCAACAACACTTACCTCTTGTAGTGCATTGCATATCATTGTTACTTGCTTTCACTTGCATAATCTCATAAACTTGGATATAGAAATCAATTTCAAAGGGATTCCAAGCAAAAGTTTTATAACTCAATTCACCCCCCCTCTTGAGTATTGAGGCCACTTGAACAACAAGTGGTATCAGAGCTTGACTCTTGGTAGATCAAGCTTAACAGCTTCAAGAGATTAAATGGCCTCAAGTTCTCAAAATGTTTTTCCCGAGGGTGGTGCGATAAATAGACCTCCCGCTTTCAATGGGGAAGGGTATGCGTTTTGGAAAGAAAGAATGAAAATCTTCATTCAATCAATTGACTTGAGAATATGGAATACCATTGAAAATGGTCCCTATATACCAATGCATACTATAGATAGCAAGAATGTTGAAAAACCTATAGATGAATGGACAAGCGAAGAAGAAAAGAAAGTCCAATATGGCTACAAGGCCAAAAATCTTATTACTATGTCTTTAGGTCAAGATGAATTTTTTAGGATAATGACATGCCAAACTGCTAAGGAAATGTGGGATACTCTTCAAGTAACCCATGAAGGCACTAATGATGTAAAGGACTCAAAGATTAGTACTCTTACTAGTCAATATGAATGCTTTAGATTAAACTCTCATGAATCGATTGTTGATATGCAAAAAAGGTTTACTCTCATCATTAATCAACTCATTACACTTGGAAAGACTTACACTAACAAAGAACTCATTCATAAAGTGTTGAAAAGTCTTAACAGAGAATGGCAACCGCTAGTTACCGCCATCAAACAATCGCCTAGCATAAACGAAATGTCTCTCGCCACTTTATTTGGTAAGTTGCAGGAACAAGAACAAGAGCTGAAAGAATTAAAGATGGCGGAAGAGGAAGAAAAATCTTCCAAGAAAAAGGGTCTTGCTCTCAAGGCTACCTCCACAAATGAAGAAGAAGAATCCAGAAGTGAACTTGATGAAGAAGAAGAATTTGGACTATTTGTGAAACGCTTCGGGAAATTCATGAAAGGCAAACGCTTCCAAAGAAGCTTCAAAAGCTCAGGTAAGAAACCTATCACTAAAGAAAACTCTCCCTCACCCAACTGTTTTGAATGTGGCAAGGAAGGGCACTTCAAAGCCGATTGTCCAAACCTCAAAAAGAAGGGCAAGGACAAACAAAGAAGAAGAAGAGCCTATATTGCTTGGGATGAGAATGATGTGAGCAGCTCCGACGACTCGGAAGATGAGCAAGCCAATCTTTGCTTAATGGCAAATCATCAAGAAGAGGAAAATGAGGTAAATCTTCTTGACCTAGATAAAAATGAGCTGTTAGATGCATTTGAGGAATTATATGATAAATTTACAAAAATCTCTAGTAAACTCAAAGCATCTAGGAAAACTAGTGATACTCTCGAATTGCATCTCATGGAAGTATGTAAAGAAAATGAGAGCTTAAAAGAAGAACTAGAGAAAGTTCAAACATGCTCTAGGGATAAACCTTGTGATTTTGCAAAGAAGTGCATTGTGTTAGAAACCAAGGTTGAAGACCTAAATAGGACACTAGAGAAATTCACTAATGGAAGAGATAATTTGAATATCCTACTTGGGCAACAAAAATGCATGTTTAGTAAAACCGGTCTAGGATATGACCAAGAACATAGTAATCATAAAATGGAGAAGCACTACAAAAACTTCTTTGCACCACCAAGCAAATCCTCCTCACCTTTTATGAAATGCAATCATTGTGGTACCAAAGGACATAGTGCATATAAGTGCAGTGTTAGGAAACTAGGACCAAAGGTCTTAAGAAAGGTGTGGGTTCCCAAAGGAACATTCCCACAAACTAACCTTAAAGGACCCAACATAAAATGGGTACCTAGTTCTCTAAAATGATTTTGTTTTGCAGGTATGCTTCAAGGCAAGCAACACCCATTGGTACTTGGATAGCGGGTGTTCGAAGCATATGACGGGAGACATAACTAAATTTACATCATTCACTCCCAAACGAAAAGGAAGCGTCACATATGGAGACAACACTAAGGGAAGAATCCTAGGCATTGGAAATATTGGTAAGAACTCTTCCACATCCATAAGTGATGTATTGTATGTTGAAGGTCTCAAACATAATTTACTAAGCATAAGTCAATTATGTGACAAAGGATATAGAGTTTTATTTGAATCAAATTGTTGCATAATTGAACATAAGACCAATAAGGAAATTAAGTTTGTAGGCCAAAGAATTGATAATATTTACATGATTGATATGGAAAGTCTGTCTACAAATGATGAACAATGCTTCATTTCAAAAGAGGATGAAACATGGCTATGGCATAGAAGAATAGCTCATATACATGTAGACCACTTGAACAAACTTGTTTCTAAAGATTTAGTAATTGGTCTACCAAAGCTTAAATTTGAAAATAGATTTTGTGATGCATGTCAAAAGGGAAAACAAGTAAAGGCATCTTTTCAATCCAAAAACATCGTTTCTACTCAAAGGCCTTTACAACTTTTGCACATGGACTTATTTGGACCATCCAAAATCAAAAGCTTTGGAGGGAATTACTATGGTCTAGTTATAGTAGATGACTATTCAAGATATACATGGACATTGTTTCTTGCTCATAAAAATGAAGCATATCATGCATTCAAGAAACTTGCAAGGATTATCCAAAATGAGCAAAACTCAAAAATTGCATCCATTAGAACCGATCATGGGGGAGAATTTGAAAATCAATCTTTTGAAAAGTTTTGCGAAAAACATGGTATTAATCACAACTTCTCAGCTCCTAGAACTCCACAACAAAATGGAGTAGTTGAAAGAAAGAATAGATCTTTAGTGGAGCTTGCTAGAACCATGCTAAATGAAAACAATGTTGCAAAACATTTTTGGGCCGATGCGGTAAACACCGCGTGTTATGTTATGAATAGATGTTTGATAAGGCCTATTTTAAAGAAAACCCCCTATGAGCTTTACAAAGGTAGAAAACCCAACATTGCATACTTTCATATCTTTGGATGTAAATGTTTTGTGCTCAACAATGGAAAGGATAATCTAGGGAAGTTTGATGCAAAATCTGATGAGGCAATCTTCCTAGGATATTCTCAATCAAGTAAATGTTATAGAATTTTCAACAAACAAACAAATACCATTGAGGAATCTATTCATGTCAAATTTGATGAAAATAGCCATAACCCTCCGAGAAAGGAAGATGTTGATGATCTTGTAGGTACCTTTCAAGAAATGAACTTACAAGACAAAGAAGAAGAAGTCAACAATGATGGAGGTGCAACACAAATTGAGAGACAACAAGATTGGGTAACATTGAAAGATCATCCCTTGGACAAAATCATTGGAGAAATAACCAAAGGGGTAAGTACTCGAAACGCCATTAGAAATGCATGCAATCACTTGGCTTTTGTATCCCAAATAGAACCCAAGAATATTGACGAAGCCATTATTGATGAACATTGGATGTTGGCCATGCAAGAAGAGTTAAACCAATTTGAAAGAAATGAAGTTTGGGAACTTGTGCCAAGACCCAATGATCATCTAATAATAGGCACCAAATGGGTGTTTAGAAATAAGCTAGATGAAAACGGAATAATAACTAGAAACAAAGCTAGACTAGTAGCAAAGGGATACAACCAAGAAGAAGGAATAGACTATGAAGAAACATATGCTCCCGTAGCTAGGTTAGAAGCCATTAGATTATTGCTAGCTTTTGCATGTTGTATGGATTTCAAATTGTATCAAATGGATGTCAAAAGTGCGTTCTTAAACGGCTACATTCAAGAAGAAGTTTATGTAGATCAACCTCCCGGTTTTGAAAATCATCAATTTCCAAACCATGTTTTCAAATTGAGAAAAGCCTTATATGGTTTGAAGCAAGCTCCAAGAGCTTGGTATGAGAGATTAAGCAAATTTCTTTTAGAACACAACTTTGAAAGAGGAAAGGTTGATACTACATTGTTTATAAAACGCAAACAAAATGACATCCTCTTGGTACAGATTTATGTAGATGACATAATATTTGGTGCTACTAATGAAAATCTTTGTCAAGAATTTGCCAAGATTATGCAGAATGAGTTTGAAATGTCCTTGATGGGAGAACTCACCTTCTTCCTTGGACTACAAATAAAACAAGCCATTGATGGAACGTTCATTAGCCAAACCAAATACTGTAAGGAACTACTTAAAAGGTTTGGAATGGACAAGGCAAATGAGATAGCTACACCAATGAGCACATCCTGCTATCTAGACAAAGACGAAAAGGGTAAGGACATTGAAATCACCAAATATCGAGGTATGATTGGATCCTTACTATATTTAACTGTGAGTAGACCTGATATTATGTTTGCGGTATGTATGTGTGCTAGATATCAAGCATGTCCCAAAGAATCACATTTGACTGCCGTAAAAAGGATTTTGAAATATCTTGTGGGTACTCAAAGTGTTGGTTTATGGTATCCCAAAGGCGTTGAATGTAATCTTTTAGGATATTCTGATTCCGACTTTGCGGGGTGTAAGCTTGATAGAAAAAGCACTAGTGGTACATGCCATTTGCTTGGTAGTTCCCTTGTTTCTTGGCATAGCAAGAAACAAGCAAGTGTTGCATTGTCAACAGCTGAGGCAGAATATGTAGCAGCTGGTAGTTGTTGTGCTCAAATTCTTTGGATGAGACAACAACTTCTTGATTTTGGTATTGCCTTGAATAAAGTCCCCATTAAATGTGATAATACAAGTGCCATTAACATCTCCAAAAATCCAGTAATGCACTCTAGAACCAAACACATTGAGATTAGGCATCACTTTATTAGAGATCATGTGTTAAAAGGGGATTGTGTACTTGAACATGTAGAAACTTCTAAGCAACTAGCTGATATTTTCACAAAACCCTTGGCTAGAGAGCAATTCATTCACATAAGAAGAGAATTAGGCATTCTTGACATGTCCAATTGTGTTTGAATATTTTGTTGAATGGCATAATGCATGATATACATCACATTTCATGTTTGGAACCTTGCTGTTTGATATATTTGAAGTTTTTGACTCCATAATCGATTACTTTGTTAATCCCAATCGATTACTAAGCTTCTGTTTCGAGAGTAATCGATTAGAACTCACCCATAATCGATTACAATCATTCTGTTTTTAAGATAATCGATTATACATTATCCATAATCGATTACAAAGCTTCTGTTTCCAGTTCAAAACGTTTCCTCTTCTTCATAATCGATTACCACATTGCCCCAATCGATTAGGACGATTCTGTTTCTAAACTAATCGATTACCATAAGCCTCTAATCGATTACCCTCTGCACAAAACGTTTGAAATTCCTCAGAAACAGTGATCTAATCGATTACCACCTGCCATGTAATCGATTAGTATGCGTTCTGATGGGTCAAAACTCCAATTTCCTAGGCTCACTCGAAACTCTCCCTCTCTTAACTCACTTCACTCCTCCCTAAACTCTCTTTCCTCCTTCCTAAACCTAATTTTCAACTATAAATAACCCCTCATTCACCTTCTCATCTCACACTACCTCCTTTCTCCCAAGTCTCTCAAAACTCTCTAGAGCTCATCTCTCTTCATCTCCTCTTTTAGCATTTTTCACCATGTCTTCCTCAAGGAATGTCAAAAGGGCTAGGTCCTCTGCTGCTCAAGCTCATAATCCCCTTGACTTCTCAAGGTTTTTCTCTTCTCCTAGAGACCTTCAGAATTTTATGAAAAATTTTTCTGAAAAGGAGATTATGACCCCTCACTACACCATAGCTGACACCTTTGACAACCCAAGCCTTACCTTCACCCAAAGCCTCAACCACTACAACCTCTTCCCCTTCCTATCCCTCAAAGAAGAAGAATACTATCCTGAGCTTATGAGAGTATTCTACTGCAACCTCCGCCTTGTCAATGGGATGATTGAATCCAAGGTGAAAAACACCACCATCAAACTCTCCAATGCCCAGTTTGCAGAGATTTCCAAACTGCCCCTCAACAATGCTGACTTTGATGGAGGCGAACCCGAGGATGAATGGGGCTTCAATGCTCTTACTGCTCGCCAATCTTTATGGAAAGCTGACCGTCCAAGGAGCAACCACAAACTAGTTGGCCACTTGACCATGAACAACCGCCTGCTCCACTTCTTCTTGGTCAAGATGATTGTTCCCCGTGGTGGGAACTATGCTCTGGTTGAAGAGGATGATGTCCTCTTAATGTGGGCCATGCTGAACCACAAAGAGATCAACTGGGTTCAGTTGATCAAGTTCCACATGCGCCATGCCAAGGACCAACAAAAGCTCCCCTATGGTATCCTCCTCACCAAAATTTTCAAATTCTGTGGAGTAGACTTAGCATGGGAACTCTCTGAGAAAGTGCCCCCTAGAGCTTGCATTGGCACCCATCACCTCACCAAAATGGGTCTTGTTTTCACCAATGGAGCATGGTACTCACGCATGGAGGGCGTTTATGCCAACATTCCCTTCCAAGCTCCTGCTGAAGAAGCACCTGCTCCTCCTCCTTCTCCACCTCAACCACAAGCTGCAGCCTCTTCATCTGCCCCACAAGTTGACCCTTTTGCATCTCTCTACGCTCATCTTGATCGCCGCTTTGATCGTCTTGAGAACTCCCTCCAAGAGTTTTCCATGACCGAGCAGCAACATTTTGAGATGATGCAGCAGCGCTATGAGGAGCTGGCTCACCAAATTGCAGAAATCCGCTTCTTCAACCCGGACAATTAGATTTTGTTTAGTTATGTTGGTTTCTGTTTGTTGCTTTTCTGCATTTTGAATAAATTTACTTCTTGTATTTCCCTTTGTTATTTAATAAAAGTATCTTATTTGAGTTCATATAATTTTGTTTTTGATGATTACAAAGGGGGAGAAGAATAGATGTTCATATGTTGGATAATGCTCTGATACAAAAAATGAATAATTCTGAATATGCTCTGATAATATGGATAATAGATGCCTTGTTAACAATTTGCAAAATCTTATCTGTTTGTTAAACTCTTTTTGATAGGGGGAGAATTATAGATAAGAGATAATAAACAATGGATAAAATGAGATAAGACATTGGCTGCTGAATTGGTTTTTGAAAACTGTCATCTGCTATAATGTAGCAGAGTTGTTTTTGCAAAAGATAAGCCTATATTATTTAAACTAACAACCCTCAAGAGATGAACATAGTTGTCATCATCAAAAAGGGGGAGAATGTGTTTGAATATGTTAACAGGTCCAAAAGATGTGCAAGGATTTTGATAATGACAAGTACTCTTGAAGAAACAATGCAAAAACAAAGACATGAAATCAGAATTGAAGAAACAGCGAAGCTAATCGATTAGGCCATAGATGCTAATCGATTAGAAGCTTTCTGTCTTGGAAGAAATTGCATCAGAGTTGAAGATAATCGATTAAGGAAGCCATACAATCGATTAGATACTCACTGGAATTAAGATAATCGATTGCACACTTGAGACTAATCGATTACAGCAATCAAAAATGGAATTAAATGCATCAGGCACACATGCTAATCGATTAAGAGAGCCATATAATCGATTAGGAAGCCACTGGAATTTAAGGTAATCGATTGCAAGACATGCTAATCGATTAGGATGCTGCGAAGACAAATTAAATGCATCAGATACAAGATGCTAATCGATTACAGGTAATGAGATAATCGATTAGTGACTCTCTGACTTGAAGCTAATCGATTACAACGCGAGGGTGTAATCGATTACGATAGTGGAAAAACAGATTTAAGTGGGAAACCAGGTCATGTCTCCACCATTCTTCAAATCTCCACTAACTGCAACGGCTATGAGGGACTAGGGCACTCTTCAACAGCAATCTTAGGTCTATAAATTGAAGAGGAAGACAAGCACAAAAAAAATAACCAAGTAGCAATAATTCATAGCTCTATTTTTGTGCTTTGTAAGCCTATCTCTTGCATTTTTGTACTTTCAATTGTATATCCTCTCATCTTGAGAGATTAGAATTTGGAGAGTTTTTCACTTGTATATCTGCTCTATTAAGAGAGTATATTGATTGTAAACACAAACTCCAAACACACAAAGTTATTCACTCTAGGTTGAGTGGTTGTTCACTCTAGGATTGAGTGGTTACAAAGGTTGTGGACTCAACCTTTGGGATATTGTGAGATTGAGAGATTGGGTGGGTTGCCCTTATACTTGTGAGGATTGGGTTCTTGAGTGTGGGACACTAGGAAGCCGCAATTGCTCAAAGTTGTATCTCTAATCTACAATAGTGGAAAATCCTCTAAGTGGGTTGCTTAGAGGCGAGACGTACACCGGATTGGGTGGAACTCGTTACATCGGTTTGCAAGCTTCTCTTCCTTACTCTTTTACTTCTATACATTGCATATTTGTTGATTGGTATTGTTTGGTTGAGAAGAACATACTTGAACTTGCTTAATTTGCTATACTTTAGATATTGCACACCAAGTGTTTGCTAAATTGCTTCAACAACACTTACCTCTTGTAGTGCATTGCATATCATTGTTACTTGCTTTCACTTGCATAATCTCATAAACTTGGATATAGAAATCAATTTCAAAGGGATTCCAAGCAAAAGTTTTATAACTCAATTCACCCCCCCTCTTGAGTATTGAGGCCACTTGAACAACAGCCGAGACTTGGTGAAGACTCACCAAGCATGGGATGATTGCTGTAGCTATTCCTTTGACTTGGGAAAATTTTAAGCTCGAACTCATGAAAAAGTATGTGCCCGAGATCTATAAGAGTAAGAAGGAGCTTGAGTTCATGGAACTTAAGCAAGGCACAATGACGGTGGAAGAGTACGCTTTTAAATTTGAAGAACTCTGTGAATTTTACCCTCCTTATCAGCGAGAGGGAACCGAAGCCTCCAAGTGTGTGAAATTTGAGAACGGTCTACGCCCTGACATTCAAAGGGCCATGTGCCATCAAGAAATTCAAAGTTTCACGGTACTTGTGAATAAGTGCTGCATCTATGAAGAACATGCTCCACCTCATCATTCCAAATTTGACTCTAAGTTGAAGGGTCAATCTTCTAGTTTCAAGAAGTAAGGAAATTTCAGAAGGGGATGTTTCCAGAGGGGTGCTCATCTAATGTTCGAGCTAGAGGCGGTGGTCATGGTAACACCTTTGGCCAGGGCAATGCAAATGCCAATGGGCCGAAATGCTATAGGTATGGTGGTCCTCACTATATTCGTGAGTGTGTGCACCGTGATGATGTAGTGTGTTTCAATTGTGATCAAGTGGGACATATCTATCCTACATGTCCTTTGCTCACAAGACAGACTCCTATGCAAGCTAATACTCCACATCGTGCTATTGCACCCGCTCATATGAACTGCAGAGACCATAATGGTGGTCGGGGCCATGGTAAGGAAACAATGGCGGTCGAAATGGTGGCCGTGGTGGCTATAATGGTGGAAGGCATGGTAATGGTCGTGGTAACGGCAATAGTGCTTGTGAGGGAAATGGAAATGGTGGGAATCCCTAACCAACTGCTGGAAGGGTATTTGTTGTGACCGGTGAGGAAGCAGCTCAAGCTGATAACCTAGTCGAAAGTAAGTGTGAAATACTCAGAAATTCTATGCATGTTATTTATGATCGGGTGTGACCCATTCTTTTATATCCGAGGATTATGTACGGCGATTGAGATTACCGGTGTGTCTAATAAAAAATGCTCTTATGGTTACTACCCCAACCGGTGCTTGTCTCAAATCAGTTAGCCATTGTGATAATGTTGACATGCTTCTAGAAGGAAGGAAATTTGTTACTTCTTTCATTTGCCTTTTCCTGAAAGGCTTGGAGATCATTATTGGTATAGATTGGCTTTCTGCCAATAAAGTCTTAGTTGATTGTCAACAACGGACTGTCATTTTCCCTTCTTCAGATGTGGGGAAATTCGATGTGCAAGGTATAGCTCAACTTTGCATACTATTATCTCTTGTCGATGGGACAAATTGTATTTGTATGTTGTTAACAGGTTTTTGATAATGACAAAGGCACAAGCATTATAAGATCTTCATGAATGAAACAATCAAGGTTGATATATATAAAATCATGAAGAAAACATTTCCACAAGGTCAAGAAATCAAGAAACCAATGTACAAAGACAAAAGAAAGCAACCATGGATTATAACACATCAAGGAAAGACCATCAGGCATGGAAGAACATCAAATTACAACACCTGAATCGATTCACACACAAACGAATCGATTCACAGCCCTGGAAGTCACCAAAATTACAAACAAAATGTCATGAATCGATTCACTATGACCCTGAATCGATTCACACGAAGATACAAGCTCAAGAATCCCAAACAAAATGCTCTGAATCGATTCAACAAGGACTGAATCGATTCATACAAATCTGGAACTCTAAATTACACAAATCAGAGTGCTCTGAATCGATTCAAGAAGCTACGAATCGATTCAAGAAGTGGGAAACACCACTAAAAAGATAGATTTAAGTGGGAACCAACAACCCAAACCTAGAATATGTAAATACAAGCTGGACCCACTATCTTGCAACGACTAGGAGGACTTTGAAGCTGCTACAAGGCTCTATAAATTGCTCTCCAACCTAAGCACAAACACAACAAGAGGCAATCATCCCTTACCTTCATTTTTGTGCTTAGTGAGTCCATTCTTTTGTATACTCTGAAATTTTAAGCTTAGAACTTGTATATCCTCTCATCTTGAGAGCTAGAATTTGTGTGAGCTTTCACTTGTACATCTACTCTATTAAGAGAGTTATTTGCTTGTAAACACTACACCAAACACAAAGGTTTTCACTCTAGGTTGAGTGGTCACAAAGGTTGGGGTTCAACCTTTGGGTATTGAGAGTTTAAGAGATTGGGTGGGTTACCCTTGTGCTAGTGAGGATTGAGTTCTTGAGTTTGGGACACTAGGAAGCTGCAATTGCTCATAGCTTGTAATCTCTAAACTTCAATAGTGGAAATTGTAACATCCTGCTTTAATAGTAGTTCAATTATGTAATTTATGAAGCATGGAAGGCCTGTAAGTGTTGATCAATGAATAAAACGCTCTATGGATGGTTTATAATACTTAAAAAAAAATTCCATTTTTGGGTATAATTATAGAAATTACATAGACCTGTATTGATAAGATCCATTTTCCGGGTAAAATATGCCTTAGAAACGAATTTCCGAGTGAAAAAGGGGCTCTGTCGAGTGAAGAATGAAAATTCTGAGTGAAGAAGGAAAATTCTGAGTGACTAAGAGAAACTCCGAGTGAAGGTTGTACTTTCCGAGTGGAATATGGCCGAGTGAGTTTATT
The DNA here is from genome assembly GCA_037962975.1 of Clitoria ternatea. NCBI lineage: Eukaryota > Viridiplantae > Streptophyta > Magnoliopsida > Fabales > Fabaceae > Clitoria > Clitoria ternatea. Next base: position 49,680,735 of record CM075673.1, read on the forward strand.
CCGAGTGAAATTCCTGCACCGAGACACTTATGTGTGAAGTGGAACTGATAGAACCACTTCTGGGTGAGAGAATCCGAGTGACACATCTTAGGGTGACTCACTGCCAAGTTAAATTAATTAGAGAGACTTATTTCCGAGTCAAATACTTCTGAATGACTCGTTTCCGAGTCACTCATAGTCAGACATTGCAGTTCCGAGTGAAAACTCACTGAGAATTTTCATTTCCGAGTGGAGTACAGAGGAAAATATATTTCCGAGTAGCAATGGACTTGATGGACTCTGAGTGAAACGTAGTTGAAGAAGTTGGTTTGATCTTGACTAAGTGATGATTAGCCGAGTGAATCCGAGTGAGGCTATGGTATTTTTCGAGTGAGAATAGGCAAAGATACCGAGTGGAAGTTTGAGTGAGTGATGGTCAATGTTGTATTAAGTTTACTGAGTGATAGATTGATTGAGGTGACTCGGTTTGGAGGTGGATCACCGAGTGATGACTGACCTGATGTTGAGTCGGTTTTGGCAATGAAAAACTGAGTGATTGGAGTCGGTTTCAGGAGATTTACAGAGGGGACTCAGTTTTCCTTTTTCTTCACACGACTGGTAGAGTTCCAGTCGGACTAGAACTTGACCGAGTGAAAGGATGAAGGAAGAGGAGTCAGCTGAGTGAGATCGGAAGGAACACTTCTGATCCGTTCTGACCTCCAAGGTTAGGACGACTTCAAGACTTCAAAGAAGATCAGATGTCAACTAATGCCTTGGCGGAGTAATAAGCATTGACGAGGTCAAATGCCTTGGCGGAGTAACGTGAACGTCTTTTAGGACATGGATATTTCTTAAGAAACACTCAACACCGCCCTTCACACTCAACACCGCCCTTCACACTCAACACCGCCCTTCACACTCAACAACGCCCTTCACACTCAACACCGCCCTTCACACTCAATACCGCCCTCACGCCATACCGACCTCTGCAAATCATTCAACACTGAACAATTTTTTTAATTCCACTTCAGCTAGTGATTAGCCCACTTAATCACATGAATCCAAAAATAAGTGGCACAACGAACCAATCACAGGGGAAAGTACATCCATTATAATACTTTTGAATATTTTATTCTAATCAATGCAAAGCTGACTCTGAAAAGGAGTCAAAAGGCTTCATTATTCCACCTAATCCTTCAACTAATGTTCCCCACTTCTCTTGCATTATTAATCCTGCCATTTTTGCTAAACCAGAACGGATTAGAACAAAGCTAGTGAAATATCTTTCATTCAATTTCCTTCCTTTCTAAATAACTCCTTCGAACAGAAGCCAGGACAGCAAGAGGCCATTTTCAGTCGGCAAACCAAGTAAGAGGGGACAGGGTTGTGAATATTTGTGAAATGGGTAGAGTTGTATGCTGTTCTAGGATTCCAGTTTTAATTTCGTATCTTGTTGCTTAATTTTGAAGTTGAAAACGTATGCATTTGACTCTGACTTCTTCATGAAAGTTGTATATCTTTTTGTTATGTGAATTTTGATACCTGATTCAACTGATTTGGATATGTATAGCAAAAGTTATAGCCAAAATACTACAGCATGATCGAGTGAAATGTTTAAGCTATGTTCTATGCATATTTTGATATTCTGGGAATTATACATGCATAATCAGCCTCTAATGTCTTCACGAAAGTTGTAGATATACATGTTAGGGATTTATAGAAAGTGGTTTCAAGTTAAAAAGATGCTTGTAGCTCTAGTTATGCTCAAAATACAGAAGAATGTTCATGATGCAAATCTATTAACCATGAAATCCGAATCTTGTTTTCAATACTGGGAATTTTATGGTATGAATTAGTTGTTGGTGTCTTCATGAAAGTTGTATATAATTATGTTAAGAGTATTTTAGAACTGGTTTCATGTTAAAATCATTTGTGTAGCTCTAAAAACGTTGAAAATACTAATATATGTACGTTTTGAAAACTCACCTGGAGGCAGTGTTGTATTTTGTGGATAAATGGTATTTCTGCTTAGAATTTGAATTTATGATCTTCATGAAAATTGTAGATATTTGTGTTAAGAGTAATTTATAACTGGTTTCATGCAAAAATCATTTTTGTAACTCCAGAAACACTGAAATTACTAATATATGTACGTTTTGAAAAACTCACCCTGAGGCAGTGTGGTATTTCGTGAATAAGTGATATTTCTGTTCGGAATTTGAAATTGTGTTCTTCATGAAAGTTGTAGACAATTATGTTATTGAACTACAGAAAGTGGAATCACCTAAAAAGGATTTGATTTGCTCATATTATGACTGTTTTACTAACGCATGTCGCTGTTTGAAAATGCTGAAATTTACTTATGATGGTTATTATGGATAAAAATGATATTTTCTCTATGAGTAATAATTTATTATTGAATTCTTGAGTGATTATGAATTATTATGAATGCTGTTGAGTATCATACAATTTGAATATTGTGGTAGTGAATAATTATAAATAACAAAATTAATTTATATGTACATGAATGCCTTTTGGTTATTGACATATGTGGTTGAAACAGTAAATCCATGATTCTGTGAATTATTATGTGTTGTGTCCCTTGAAGACTTGTATTCTCCAAGAGGTTTTGGAAATATGGATATCATGGTATGTTAAATGGTAATAAGAATTAAAGGCATTCATGCATCATAAGCATTTGGACGCACCATGGAATTTAGGGGTTCCATGATTGCCTACCCTGGTGGGGGGTTACTCTATGATGAGTTAAAGCCCTATTTTTTTTGTGATGTGTTGGTCATGGGGTTGTAGGGATCCATGACTGTATTAATTCCTACCGATGAGTTGGTCATGGGACTGTAGGGATCCATGACTGTATTAATTCCTACCGGTGTCTCTATGAGACCTTTTACTGCAGTATTCCCACCAAACCAAATGGATCCAGCATGACATCATTGACTAATTAAAGACTCATTAAATATAAATGAATTCGTCTAGCATAACCATCATATCATTATGATTTGTTGATTGTGTTTGTGTAATTTTATCTATTTTATACTTATTCTATATTCTGTCTCACTCTTATATCAATTTTTACGGTGAATGCCACGCAGAACGAAGATTGATGCCATGATTGACGAATATTTGAATTATTACTTGGACTTTGATTTTAATGAGTTGTAATAAATATTATATGCTAAGTACTGTTACTTCTAAGTTGTTTTTGCTAAGCAAATATTTTCATAAATTTTATTATATACGACTAGCATACATGATTAATATTCTGCAATTATCAATCGTTACGTGAACTCTGATTTAAGTTATGAATTTTAAAATGATCTTTTAAAAAAAACGTGAAAAATTTATTCGGAAAATTACATGGGACGTCACATTGGTGGTATCAGAGCATTCTCAAAAATTCAGGACCAATTGTTATGACATGTACTGTTTCTTGATATCATATGTGAAATGTTCGATTCCTTATTTGATAACATGTTAAGTGTGTACTATCTGACTTGTGCCTGACTGATTAATTGCAAAATGATTTGTTTGATTATTATTGGTAATATGATAAATGTGTTATACAATTTATTGCTTAATTGATGAACTGTAGAATATTTATAGTTAGGTTATAATACAATATATTTTCCCTTAGAATTAGTATAAACCAAACTATGAATGTAGGATGGCAAGAAACAACAACAACAACAACAACAACAACGATATGGCAGCAGCTTTCAACCGCTTAGCTGAAGCCATAGAACGACAAAACCAACCAAGGAGCACTGGAGGACTTCATGGGTTAGACCACTTCCTGAAAAGAAAGCCTTCACAATTCAAAGGAGGTTATAATCCAGAAGGAGCATATCTTTGGGCCAAGGAAATGGAGCGCATCTTTTGAGCATTGCCCTGCACTGAATGCGAAAAGGTGGAGTATGCCACCTATATGTTGGTGGAAGAGGCAGAAAACTGGTGGATTCATGCTAGAATCCGTTTGATCGAGGCTGACAGACCCTTGAACTGGGTCAATTTCAAAGACTGTTTCCTGGAGAAATATTTTCCAGCAAGTGTGAAAAGCCACAAAGAGCTGGAATTTATGGAGCTGAAACAACGCTCAATGTCTGTTGGAGAATATGCTGCAAAGTTTGAAGAACTATCTCTCTTTTACCCCCCTTTTCAACAGGCTGGTGCCGAAGAATCGAAATGTGTTAAATTTGAGAACGGGCTGAATCTGGAAATTAAAGAAGCGATAGGGTACCAAGAAATTTAGAGTTTTCCTATTCTGATCAACAAATGCAAAATTTTTGAAGAAATTCACCAAGCCAGATTGGCACATGAAAAGGCCAGTAAACAACTCAAACCTCAGTCAGTTGATTTCAAAAGGAGAGGGACGTTCTATCCAAATCGTTTCAAGGGAGGATCATCATCTTCCCAAAGATGCAGCAATCATACGAATATCAAGTGCCATAATTGCGGAGGTAATCATCATATACGCGATTGCACCTGACACCTGGGAGAGGTTACCTGCTATCGTTGTAATCAGAAAGGACACATCAGTCCAAATTGCCCGCAGAACCGACAAAACAACGACAGCAACACTATGAATAATCAAAAAGGCTCTAACTATCAGGGAGGTCGTGGAGGAAACACACGAGCTGCTCAACCTCCAAGACAGAACATGGAGTCAACAGACCAGAGGTTACAATCAACAACTGGAAGAGTCTTTGCCATCAGCGGTTCAGAGGCAGACCAAGCTGATGACCTCGTACAAAGTAAGTGTGAAATCAATGGTACAATCTTATCTGTGTTATTTGATTCTGGTGCTACACATTCTTTTATTTCTGATGAGTGTGTTCGACGCCTTCAATTACCTGTGAAGCCTATGACATATGATCTGATTGTTTTCACTCCCACCGGTACACAACTTAGGACTACTAAGGTGTGTAACGAATGTTCTATGCTCATAGAAGGTAAAAACTTTCTAGTAGATCTTGTTTGTTTACCTTTGAAGGATCTGGAAGTAATCCTAGGGATGGACTGGTTATCGGCAAATCGAGTCTTGGTGGACTGTCATAACAAAACTGTGATACTTCCATCAGAAGAAAATCTTACTTCCGACAATCTCAAACTCTTTGCCTTACAAGGTGAAAGCCAATTATTTGCCTTGTTTACTCTTTCACAAGGAGATGGTGAATCTAAAGCAATCGAGATGCCAGTTGTTTCTGAATTTCCTGAAGTATTTCCTGAGGATGTCTCAAGTTTACCTCCAGAACGTGAGATAGAATTCTCAATTGATTTAATTCCAGGAGCAGAACCAGTATCTAAGGCTCCATATCGCATGTCACCTATTGAACTGGCAGAACTAAAGGAGCAAATTGAAGAGTTATTAGAGAAGCATTTTATCAGGCCCAGTGTGTCGCCATGGGGAGCGCCAGTATTACTTGTCAAGAAGAAAGATGGAAGCATAAGATTATGTGTAGATTATCGTCAGTTGAACAAATTGACGGTGAAGAATAGATACCCTTTGCCCAGAATTGATGATTTGATAGATCAATTGAGAGGCGCTACTGTATTTTCCAAGATTGATCTACGATCGGGATACCATCAGATTTGTGTCAAGTCTGAGGATATTTCAAAGACAGCTTTTAGAACACGTTATGGCCATTACGAGTATCTTGTGATGCCCTTCGGAGTAACCAATGCCCCAGCTGTATTCATGGATTACATGAATCGAGTATTCCATTCATACTTAGATCAGTTTGTTATTATCTTCATTGATGACATTCTGATTTATTCTAAGACGTGGGAGGAACATGAAAAGCATCTTCGAGTGGTATTACAGATTCTGAAAGAGAAACAGTTGTATGCCAAGTTGTCAAAATGTGAATTCTGGTTGAAGGAAGTAAAGTTTCTAGGTCATGTAATCTCAAGCGAAGGAGTGTCTGTGGACCCTTCTAAAATTGAAGTTGTAACGAACTGGGAGAGACCTACTACAGTCACTGAGATACGAAGCTTCCTGGGATTAGCTGGTTATTATCGGAGATTCATTGATGGGTTTTCTCAAATTGCCCTACCAATGACTCGTCTAACCCGGAAGAATCAACCTTTTGATTGGACGTCAGAATGTGAGAGGAGTTTTCAGGAACTAAAAACGAAGCTTACATCTGCTCCAGTCTTAACCTTGCCTGACCCACAAGAAGACTTTGTGGTTTATTGTGATGCTTCTAAGATGGGCTTAGGTTGTGTCTTGATGCAACAACGAAGAGTGGTTGCCTATGCTTCTAGGCAATTGAGACCACATGAGATGAACTATCCAACGCATGATCTAGAATTGGCAGCAGTAGTATTTGCCTTGAAAATCTGGAGACACCATCTGTATGGAGTCAAGTTCGAAGTGTTCAGTGACCACAAGAGCTTGAAGTATTTGTTCGATCAAAAGAAATTGAACATGAGGCAGCGAAGATGGATGGAGTTTCTTAAAGATTATGATTTCGATTTGAAGTACCATCCAGGAAAAGCAAATGTAGTGGCAGATGCACTTAGCCGAAAGTCCATTCATATGGCATCTTTGATGATAAAAGAGATGGAGATGATAGAACAATTCAGAGACATGAACTTGGGTGTGGAGATGAAATCTTCAAAGAGTTTGATCTTGGGAACTCTGAAGATAACCAATGATTTTCTGAAGCTGATAGGTGAAAGACAGAAAGAAGATTTGCCATTACAAGAGTTGAGAGACTTGCAGGCAAAGGGAAAAGATATGGGATTACAAGAAGGATCAGATGGAATTTGGAGAATCAAAAGCAGAATTTGTGTACCAGATGATGTTGGTCTGAGAAGAACAATCTTAGAAGAAGCGCATAAAAGTATGTTGAGCATTCATCCTGGATCAACCAAGATGTATCAAGATCTGAAGAAAAGCTTTTGGTGGCCAAGGATGAAGAAAGAGATAGCTGAATATGTGTCTTCATGTCTGGTGTGTCAAAAAGCCAAAGTGGAACATCAAAAGCCATATGGTGAACTACAACCATTGGAGATTCCTGTCTGGAAATGGGATGACATTTCAATGGACTTTGTGTCAGGATTACCAAGAACACGTTCAGGGAACGATGCAATCTGGGTTATTGTAGACAGATTGACAAAGTCTGCTCATTTTCTCCCAATGAATATGAAGAACTCTCTACAAAAATTGGCACAATTATATGTGAAGGAGATCGTAAGACTTCATGGTGTACCATCTAGTATTGTGTCAGATAGAGATCCAAGGTTCACTTCCCGATTCTGGGGAAGCTTGCATCAGGAATTGGGTTCAAAGCTTCGATTAAGCTCAGCTTATCATCCCCAAACAGATGGACAGTCAGAGCGTACCATACAAAGTTTGGAAGACTTACTGCGATCTTGTGTGCTTGAACGTGGAGGTAGTTGGGAGCAGTTTCTTCCACTGATAGAATTCACGTATAACAATAGCTACCATAGCAGTATTGGTATGGCTCCATTTGAAGCATTGTATGGTAGAAAGTGTCGAACGCCTCTTTGTTGGTTAGAAACTGGTGAGAGTTTGGCGTTAGGACCTGAAATTATGCAACAGACTACTGAACAAATAGAAATAATCAGGGAAAAGATGAAGGCATCCCAAGACAGACAGAAGCACTATTACGATAAGAGGAGGAAACCACTTGAATTCCAAGTTGGTGAGCATGTATTTTTGAAGGTTTCACCTCACAAGGGGATTGGTCGAGCATTGAAGAGTAAGAAGTTGAGTCCAAGGTTCATTGGACCATATGAGATCCTGAAGAGGATTGGTACAGTGGCGTATCAGATTGCACTTCCTTCTCACCTGGAAAACCTGCACAATGTGTTTCACGTATCACAACTAAGGAAGTATGTACAAGACCTCACTCACGTGATTGCTGCTGATGATATTGAAGTTAGAGAAAATCTGACCATCTCCACAGAACCTACACAGATTCTAGAAAGATCGAATAAACGTCTGAGAAACAAGAACGTACCAATAGTGAAGGTTGCATGTAAACAAGGAAACGATGTAACTCTGACTTGGGAGCGTGAAGATGCTATAAGAACGCAATATCCAGGACTGTTTCACTGAGGAGTGCGTTAAGTTTTCCTTTTTCTTCACACGACTGGTAGAGTTCCAGTCGGACTAGAACTTGACCGAGTGAAAGGATGAAGGAAGAGGAGTCAGCTGAGTGAGATCAGAAGGAACACTTCTGATCCGTTCTGACCTCCAAGGTTAGGACGACTTCAAGACTTCAAAGAAGATCAGATGTCAACTAATGCCTTGGCGGAGTAATAAGCATTGACGAGGTCAAATGCCTTGGCGGAGTAACGTGAACGTCTTTTAGGACATGGATATTTCTTAAGAAACACTCAACACCGCCCTTCACACTCAACACCGCCCTTCACACTCAACACCGCCCTTCACACTCAACAACGCCCTTCACACTCAACACCGCCCTTCACACTCAATACCGCCCTCACGCCATACCGACCTCTGCAAATCATTCAACACTGAACAATTTTTTTAATTCCACTTCAGCTAGTGATTAGCCCACTTAATCACATGAATCCAAAAATAAGTGGCACAACGAACCAATCACAGGGGAAAGTACATCCATTATAATACTTTTGAATATTTTATTCCAATCAATGCAAAGCTGACTCTGAAAAGGAGTCAAAAGGCTTCATTATTCCACCTAATCCTTCAACTAATGTTCCCCACTTCTCTTGCATTATTAATCCTGCCATTTTTGCTAAACCAGAACGGATTAGAACAAAGCTAGTGAAATATCTTTCATTCAATTTCCTTCCTTTCTAAATAACTCCTTCGAACAGAAGCCAGGACAGCAAGAGGCCATTTTCAGTCGGCAAACCAAGTAAGAGGGGACAGGGTTGTGAATATTTGTGAAATGGGTAGAGTTGTATGCTGTTCTAGGATTCCAGTTTTAATTTCGTATCTTGTTGCTTAATTTTGAAGTTGAAAACGTATGCATTTGACTCTGACTTCTCCATAAAAGTTGTAGATCTTTTTGTTATGTGAATTTTGATACCAGATTCAACTGATTTGGATATGTATAGCAAAAGTTATAGCCAAAATACTACAGCATGACCGAGTGAAATGTTTAAGCTATGTTCTGTGCATATTTTGATATTCTGGGAATTATACATGCATAATCAGCCTCTGATGTCTTCACGAAAGTTGTAGATATACATGTTAGGGATTTATAGAAAGTGGTTTCAAGTTAAAAAGATGCTTGTAGCTCTAGTTATGCTCAAAATACAGAAGTATGTTCATGATGCAAATCTGTTAACCATGAAATCCGAATCTTGTTTTCAATACTGGGAATTTTGTGGTATGAATTAGTTGTTGGTGTCTTCATGAAAGTTGTAGATAATTATGTTAAGAGTATATTAGAACTGGTTTCATGTTAAAATCATTTGTGTAGCTCTAAAAAAGTTGAAAATACTAATATATGTACGTTTTGAAAACTCACCTGGAGGCAGTGTTGTATTTTGTGGATAAATGGTATTTCTGCTTAAAATTTGAATTTATGATCTTCATGAAAATTGTAAATATTTGTGTTAAGAGTAATTTATAACTAGTTTCATGCAAAAATCATTTTTGTAACTCCAGAAACACTGAAATTACTAACATATGTACGTTTTGAAAAACTTACCCTGAGGCAGTGTGGTATTTCGTGAATAAGTGATAATTCTGTTCGGAATTTGAAATTGTGTTCTTCATGAAAGTTGTAGACAATTATTTTATTGAACTACATAAAGTGGAATCACCTAAAAAGGAGTTGATTTGCTCATATTATGACTGTTTTACTAATGCATGTCGCTGTTTGGAAATGCTGAAATTTACTTATAATGGTTATTATGGATAAAAATGATATTTTCTCTATGAGTAATAATTTATTATTGAATTCTTGAGTGATTATGAATTATTATGAATGCTGTTGAGTATCATACTATTTGAATATTGTGGTAGTGAATAATTATGAATAACGAAATTAATTTATATGTACATGAATGCCTTTTGGTTATTGACATATGTGGTTGAAACAGTAAATCCATGATTCTGTGAATTATTATGTGTTGTGTCCCTTGAAGACTTGTATTCTCCAAGAGGTTTTGGAAATATGGATATCATGGTATGTTAAATGGTAATAAGAATTAAAGGCATTCATGCATCATAAGCATTTAGACGCACCATGGAATTTAGGGGTTCCATGATTGCCTACCCTGGTGGGGGGTTACTCTATGATGAGTTAAAGCCCTATTTTTTTTGTGATGTGTTGGTCATGGGGTTGTAGGGATCCATGACTGTATTAATTCCTACCGATGTGTTGGTCATGGGACTGTAGGGATCCATGACTGTATTAATTCCTACCGGTGTCTCTATGAGACCTTTTACTGCAATATTCCCACCAAACCAAATGGATCCAGCATGACATCATTGACTAATTAAAGACTCATTAAATATAAATGAATTCGTCTGGCATAACCATCATATCATTATGATTTGTTGATTGTGTTTGTGCAATTTTATATATTTTATACTTATTCTATATTCTGTCTCACTCTTATATCAATTTTTACAGTGAATGCCACGCAGAACGAAGATTGATGCCATGATTGACGAATATTTGAATTATTACTTGGACTTTGATTTTAATGAGTTGTAATAAATATTATATGCTAAGTACTGTTACTTCTAAGTTGTTTTTGCTAAGCAAATCTTTTCATAAATTTTATTATATACGACTAGCATACATGATTAATATTCCGCAATTATCAATCGTTACGTGAACTCTGATTTAACTTATGAATTTTAAAATGATCTTTTAAAAAAAAACGCGAAAAATTTATTCGGAAAATTACACGGGACGTCACAGAAATCCTTCAAGTGGGTTGCTTGAAGGCGAGACGTACACCGGGGTTGGTGGAACTCGTTAAATTGGTTTGCAAGCTCTTCTCCCTTACTCTTTTTACATTTATATACTGCACTTAATTGTTTGTGTTGGTTGATTGTGATTTGGATACTTGAGTTAGCTTGAATTAGTTAACATTGAACACTGCATACCAAGTGTTTGATAAATTGTCTCAGCTATATTTACCTCTTGTTTTGCATTGTCTTTTGCATTATACTTGACTTCACTTGCATAATTTCTAATCTTGTGATAAAAGAATCAAGTTCAAAGGCATTCCAAGCAAAGTTTTTAAAAACTCAATTCACCCCCCTCTTGAGTATTGAGGCCACTTGAATAACAAGTGGTATCAGAGCTTGACTCTTGGTAGATCAAGCTTAACAGCTTCAAGAGATAAGATGGCCTCAAGTTCTCTAAACCTTTTTCCCGAGGGTGGTGCCATAAATAGACCTCCCGCTTTCAATGGGGAAGGCTATGCTTTTTGGAAGGAAAGAATGAAAATCTTCATTCAATCTATTGATTTAAGAATTTGGAATGCAATTGAAAATGGTCCTTACACACCAATGCATACTGTTGATAATAAAAATATTGAAAAACCTATGGATGAATGGACTAGTGATGAGGAGAAGAAAGTGCAATACGGCTATAAGGCTAAAAATCTCATCACTATGGCATTAGGTCCCGATGAATTTTTCAGAATAATGACTTGTCAATCCGCTAAGGAAATGTGGGATACTTTACAAGTAACTCACGAAGGTACTAGTGATGTAAAAGACTCCAAAATCAGTACCTTGATTAGCCAATATGAAAGTTTTAGAATAAATTCAAGAGAAACCATAGTAGAAATGCAAAAGAGATTTACTCTTATAATCAATCATCTCATTTCTCTTGGTAAAGTTTACACTAACAAAGAACTTATGCACAAATTCTTGAAAAGTCTTAGCAGGGAATGGCAACCGGTCGTCACTGCCATCAAATAATCCCCAAGTATCAATGAAATGTCACTTGCCACACTCTTCAGAAAATTACAAGAACAAGAGCAAGAACTAAAAGTTTTGAAGCAAGCGGAGGAAGAAGAAAAATCCTCCAAGAAGAAAGGATTAGCTCTCAAGGCCACCTTTACACATGAAGAAGAATCTTGTAGTGACCTTGATGATGAGGAGGAGTTTGGATTGTTTGTGAAGAGATTCAGAAAGTTCATGAAAAACAAACGATTCCAAAAGAACTTCAAACCTCAAGGTAAGAGACCTATTCCCAATGAACCATCTTCTTCACCTAATTGTTTTGAATGTGGCAAGGAAGGGCACTTTAAGGCGGATTGCCCAAATCTTAAGAAGAAAGGCAAGAAGAAAAGAGGAAGAAGAAGAGCTTACATCGCTTGGGATGAAAACGATGTAAGTAGTTCCGATGAGTCCGAAAATGAAGAAGCGAATCTTTGTTTAATGGCCAATCACCAAGAAGAAGATAATGAGGTAAGTCTTCTTGATTTAGATAAGAATGAATTACTAGATGCTTTTGAAGAGTTGTATGATAAATTTATCAAGCTTTCTAGTAAATACAAATTGTCAAGAAAAACCATTGACACTCTTGAAAAGGATCTCATAGAAGTTTGTAAAGAAAATAAATGTTTGAAAGATGAATTAGAAAATGTTCAAGCATGCTCTAGGACCAAACCATGTGAATTTGTAAAGAAGTGTGATATTCTTGAAACTAAGGTTGTAAACTTTAATAGGACACTAGAAAAGTTCACTAATGGTAGAGATAACTTAAATTTATTACTTGGAAACCAAAGATGCATGTTTGATAAAACTGGTCTAGGATACAACTCTACCAAGAAAGAAAAACACTACAAAAATTTTTTTGTGCCACCTATGAAATTATCATCTCCTTTCGTGAGATGCAATCATTGTGGTTTTAAAGGTCACAATTCTTCAAATTGTAATGTTATAAAATTAGGACCAAAAGTTATAAGAAAGGTATGGGTTCCCAAAGGAACATTACCACAAACTAACCTAAAAGGACCCAACATACAATGGGTACTTAGTTCTCTAAATTAATCTTGTTTTGTAGGTATGCTTCAAGGCAAGCAACACCCATTGGTATTTGGATAGTGGGTGTTCAAAGAATATGACGGGAGACATAAGTAAATTCACCTCATTCACTCCCAAAAGGAAAGGAAGTGTTACCTATGGAGACAACACTAAAGGAAGAATTCTAGGTTTTGGAAACATTGGTAAAAATTCTTCTACTTCCATTAGTGATGTATTGTATGTTGAAGGGCTCAAACACAATCTGCTTAGCATTAGCCAATTATGTGACAAAGGATATAAAATTTTGTTTGAATCAAATTGTTGCATAATTGAGCATAAGGTGAATAAGGAAGTAAAGTTTGTAGGTCAAAGAATTGATAACATTTACATGATTGATATGGATAGTTTGTCCTCAAATGATGTACAATGCTTCATGACTAGAGAGGATGAAACTTGGCTATGGCATAGAAGAATAGCTCATATACATGTAGACCATTTAAATAAACTTGTTTCTAAAGAATTAGTAATTGGTTTACCAAAGCTTAAATTTGAAAACAAATTTTGTGATGCATGTCAAAAAGGAAAACAAGTAAAGGCATCCTTTCAATCTAAAAACATTGTTTCCATTCAAAAGCCTTTACAACTTTTGCACATGGATCTATTTGGACCTTCCAAAATCAAAAGCTTTGGTGGCAATTACTATGGTCTAGTGATTGTAGATGATTATTCAAGATATACATGGACCTTGTTTCTTGCTCATAAAAATGAAGCATATCATGCATTCAAGAAACTTGCTAAGATTATCCAAAATGAGCAAAATTCAAAAATCGCATCCATAAGAACCGATCATGGGGGGGAATTTGAAAACAAATCTTTTGAAAAATTTTGTGAAAAACATGGTATCAATCACAATTTTTCAGCTCCTAGAACTCCACAACAAAATGGAGTAGTTGAAAGGAAAAATAGATCCTTAGTGGAGCTTGCAAGAACCATGTTAGATGAAAATAACATTGTGAAACATTTTTGGGCCGATGCGGTAAATACCGCTTGCCATGTTATGAATAGATGTCTAATAAGGCCTATACTTAAGAAAACCCCCTATGAACTTTACAAGGGAAGAAAACCCAACATTTCATATTTTCATATTTTTGGATGTAAATGCTTTGTGCTCAATAATGGAAAAGATAATCTAGGGAAGTTTGATGCTAAAGTTGATGAGGCAATCTTCCTAGGATATTCACAATCTAGTAAATCTTATCAAATCTTTAACAAACAAACAAACACCATTGAGAAGTCCATTCATGTCAAATTTGATGAGAATAGCCATAACTCCCCTAGAAAGGAAGATGCTGATGATATTATAGGTACTCTTCAAGATTTAACCTTAAATGATAAGGAAGAAGAGAACAAAGACAAAGATGCAACACAACTGAGGAACCACAACAATGGATCACTTTGAAGGACCATCCCTTAGATAAAGTCATAGGTGAAATGACTAAAGGTGTAAGTACTCGAAATGCCATTAGAAATGCATGTAATCATTTAGCCTTTGTATCACAAATAGAACCCAAATGCATTGATGAAGCTATTGTTAATGAACATTGGATGTTGGCCATGCAAGAAGAATTGAATCAATTTGAAAGAAATGAAGTTTGGGAATTAGTTCTAAGACCCAATGATCACCAAATAATAGGAACAAAATGGGTGTTTAGGAATAAATTAGATGAAAATGGCATAATTACTAGGAATAAAGCTAGGCTAGTAGCTAAAGGTTATAATCAAGAAGAAGGCATTGATTATGAAGAAACATATGCACCCGTAGCTAGGCTAGAAGCTATTAGATTATTATTAGCCTTTGCATGTTGTAAGGACTTTAAATTATACCAAATGGATGTCAAGAGTGCTTTCTTGAATGGTTATATTCAAGAGGAAGTGTATGTTGATCAACCTCCAGGTTTTGAAAACTACCAATTTCCGAATCATGTTTTCAAACTAAAGAAAACCTTGTATGGTTTAAAACAAGCTCCAAGAGCTTGGTATGAAAGATTGAGCAAATTCCTTTTAGAAAACAACTTTGAAAGAGGAAAGGTTGACACAACATTATTCATTAAGCACAAGAAGAAAGACATACTATTGGTGCAAGTATATGTTGATGATATAATCTTTGGTGCTACTAATGAGTCAATGTGCAAGGAGTTTGCTAAGTTAATGCAGGAAGAATTTGAGATGTCCATGATGGGGGAACTTACTTTCTTCCTTGGACTACAAATCAAGAAAACTAATGAAGGCACGTTCATTAGTAAATCAAAGTACTGCAAGGAATTGCTTAGGAAATTCAACATGGACAAGGCAAATGACATTGCCACACCTATGGGCACTTCATGTTATTTGGACAAGGATGAGAAGGGTAAGGATGTTGAACTTACATAATTTAGAGGTATGATTGGATCCTTACTTTACTTAACCGCTAGTAGACCGGATATCATGTTTGCTGTTTGTATGTGTGCAAGATATCAAGCATGCCCAAAAGAATCACACCTTACTGCAGTAAAAAGGATAATGAAATATCTTGTTGGAACTCAAAATGTTGGTCTATGGTACCCCAAAGGGGTTGAATGCACTTTAGTAGGATATTCTGATTCAGATTTTGCAGGATGTAAACTTGATAGGAAAAGCACTAGTGGAACATGTCACTTGCTTAGTAGTTCTCTTGTTTCTTGGCATAGCAAGAAACAAGTTGTAGCATCCCGAATTTCATAAGAATGATTAAATAGGAGGAATAAATATTAAATCATTATAAATGGGTTAATAAGTGTCCCAAAAATATTGAAATAATTAAATGGAGATTTATAAGGACTATTTATAATCTATTGGGGGCTTTAAGAGTTAAATTATACCCGGTGAAGATATGGGTGTCGGACCAAGAATCTCTGATTGAGATGCCGTTGGTCAGGGCTGTTAAGAATATTATTGGGAATCCGAACATGTCTTCAGAATAATTTTTAGATATAGTATTGAGCCCAAATAGAGAGCCTGTTTGTTATAAAATAGAGAAATTACTAATGAGGGTTAAAAATAAAACATAACACTCCCTTCTCTTCTCCCTCATTTTCACGTTGCCTTCCCTTCCTCTTTCTTCTTTATTTCTTTCTTCTTCTTCATCCCCTCTCTTGCTAAATGTAATCACCACTACCCATGGCCATTTCCACCTAAAATCAAGAGCATTCCTTGGGTTTATGAAGCTTGTAATAGACATGGAGGCAAAGCTTGGCTCATCTCCTTTTCTCTTCCTCTCATTTTCGTTTTGGAGCTTGAGCTTGGTGGAGAGGTATGATTCTGAACACCCATGGTTGTTATTGATAGTTTTTGAGTTATTGAAGTATTATGATGGGAGGTTAGATGTTACTTTGATGAATGGTGGTATGTGGAACCAAACCCTAGGTGGGATAACCATTGGGGATTATTATTGTTATTGATAATGAATGGGATATATTGTTGTTAGCCTAAGAATGTTGGAAATCATGCATATGAATGGTTGAAATTGATGATTGTGGGTTATTGATGAAAACCCTAGGTTTAGGAATTTGGGGCTTTTGGCCAATTGATAGGTATTAATGATTTATGCTTTAGAATGGGTCTTGGAAAGGTTGGGATTAATTATTTGTGGTGATAGTTGAGTTTTTGATGAAAACTCTTGTCCTAAGAATTTGAGGGAATATATGTATTGTGGTTAGGAAGGTTGAATTGAATGTGGGTAGAAAATACCCAATGTGGGTGTTAATATGAGTATGAAATGATGAATATGAACACCAAAGCCATGGTGAATGTGTGGGGGTTAGTGAAATGAGCATGTGTCTTGATGGGGCCTTAGACCATAAGGTGCATCACTTGAATTTTATGAATTGTTGATGGCTTTGAGTGAAGCTAAGAGGGCTTATAATGAATTTGAGTGACAATGATGGCAAATGGATGATTTATATGATGATTGGATGTACTATGGATAAGGGATGTGATGTTGATGTTGTTGAGTATAGTTGGCCCTTTAAGATCTAGAGAATCTTGGTTTCGGGAAAGGAATTCCCGAAGCCTAACATAATTGCATAAGTTGATGTTTAGCAAGTTCAGGACTTGATGTTGAGCTTTATGATAAGCTAGCAAATGTTTAGAATTATGAGAAGTGCCTTGAGATGGCTTATTAATTGTATGAAGGCATATGTATGTTGTGTAGATTGTGTTCTGGACTATGTGGCAGAGCTTTCGGAGCATGCATTCAGATTTTGGCTCTTCCCTCGAGGTAGGAGAGGAGCTTACATTCAAATTGCATGAGTTATATAATTGATGATTATCGTATGTCATGATACTCATGCTTGCCTAGCCATGTTTATAGTGAAATGATGTGTATGGAAAATTGTTGGCTATTGATGATAATATATGTGTATATATGATGATGAATAACCCATGAGAGGTTGAAATATGTACATGCTAATGAACCATCCTTGAGGGGATGAAGTATATGTTTTGTGAATTGAGAATTTATGTGGATGATTGGCATTGAATGTGATAGCCATTGTGATGGTATTGGTGATAAGTTTGAGGTTTATGCATAATTGAGGAACTCATAGAGTCAATTAGAGTTTTATGTGGTTTTGATGACATAGGGTAGTCCCAATAGCTTCCATGTATGAATTAAAACTTGTGGAAATTGGAATGGGTCAATTTAAGTGAGAAATGACCCTTGAGTTGCACAAAAGTACCTCAAAACAGGTAAAATGCTTCTATGCGCATAACTCCCTTATTTTTAAGAATTTTTGAGTGAGACCAATGGCCACGCGTCACAAATAGTGTAATTTAGTTGGTGTCAAAATTTGGTAGCATTTGGAGTTGATATGAAAAAGTTAGGGGGGTTAGAAGTTCCAAAATTATGCATTTTCGGCATAATTTCTACATTCTGGTATGTGTAATCGATTACAGAGGTGTTCCTAATCGATTATAGGCATTCTGGTTCATGTGTAATCGATTACAAAGGTATTCGTAATTGATTACAGGCCTTCTGAGTCATTTGTAATCGATTAGGTGCTTGGCCTAATCGATTAGCTACGACAGGATTGCCCGATAAGCGTTCTTTGCTGTTTTTGGGCCGTTTGGAGATCTTAATGACATTTTTGGCCTCCGACTTCTTCATAAAAGTTGTAGATAATTATGTTACGGAGGTGTGAGAATTAGTCTCACTTTAATTGGAGTTTTGTAACTCTCATTAGGCGAAAAATACCAAACCCAGCGTGTTGAAAAATACAAGTTTAAGAGGGTTTTGAACCTAACTTTTTATGGTTATCAAATTGGGACTAATAGGTGATATTTGTGACATGTCCCACTATTTTTAAGATAAAAGTAAGCTTTCCTCATGTCTTAATGTTGAAATTATCATGGGCTCATTATTGCCCAAAATCCCTTTTAGTATGGAAAAATAAGAGAATTCACTAAGGGTATATGTGTGGTTTGTCTTAGAGGTGATTGGGGAATGACTTAAGGCCATGGCAAGCTATGTATATGTCTATGCTATGTTACGGAAACATGTATGCTTCCCCTCTATTGATATATTATGAATCTTGATGAGAAGTAAATGATGTGATTGTATGACATACCTTAGTTGACGATGGAACTGATAAGGGGACAATTGAATAACAATGAGTTGTTATAACTCAATGAATTTGAAAAAGTGTTAATGATGAATAAAAATGAATGATGAATGATAATGTTGAATGATAAGGGACGTTGTTGTTGAACATACCCTTGAATACACAGTGTTTGCTATTTTAGATGAGTATGGTGCTAATATGATTAATACAAGTATTGACTTGTATGTATGAGATGCAGTGATGATTGCTGAATGTATGTTTAAAATATATTGTTGGTTTCCATGTGTGGATAAATGTTATGATGATTGATATGCTATGAATGCCATGTATGGATTTATGAAAATGTAAATGTTGAGCCTTGAGGGGCCTTATGGTTGATTATATGCCAACGATAATAGAAAAATCCGACCAGAAATGAATCACACTCGGGCAGACTCTCAAGTTTCACACTGAGCCCGAGTGAGAAGTCTCCAAGGAAAGGCCATTCTGAGTGAGTTGGGTCAGAAAGATGCATTTCCGAGCAAAGCAAGGCTCGGACATAAGAAGAAATTCAATCAGTCAAATTCCAACCCTTCAAGTGCAAGTTTCTGAGTAAAAGTGGAGGCCATTCCGAGTGAGAAACTTCCGAGTGAATTCCAAAGCAAAATCCGAGCAAAGTTTTAACCGAGTGGTCCAAATTCAGAGACAGCCGAGTGAAAATAATTGGGAACCGATTGAATCTGAACCGAGTGAGTCTTCAATCAGTTCCGAATGAACTCTATAGACCTGAGCCGAGTGAATGATTTCAGTCGGATCCAAGTCCCTCTTCAGTCAATTCCGAGCAACACAAGCAAATCCGAGCAAGGTTTCTCCGAGTGAAACAGTGAAAAAGAGAGCCTCTCGCTTGAGCGAACCTTTATCCGCTTGAGCGAGACGGTTTCCTTCAACAAACGCTTAAGCGAGAAACTCTCGCTCAAGTGAAATCGACCGGTTTTCTTAAATACCGACCCCTCAACTCAACACCGAGTGAAGATTTCACTCGGTTTTATGTACAAACAGTACCATTTTCACTCGGTTTTTAGCACAAAAGGCACCCTTTCACTCGGATTTTGCAGAAAAGAGAAAACCGACCTACACTCCACAACACCAAACAACGGATCACTCTACACCGTCCTCAAGCCACAACACCGTCCCATTCCCTATCCGCTGTCCCTTTCTTCTTCTAAACCATAACACACACTGTCCTCTCCTTTCCATCCACAACACCGCCCAGACTCCTTTCCATCCACAACACCGCCCAGACTCCTCTACACACAACACCGCCCAGACTCCTCTCCAACCAACACTGCCCAACCGTCCTCACTTCTCAACACCGTCTCATTCCCTCCGCTGTCCCTTTTCTCCTTTCCATCATCCACACCGCCCAGACTCCTCTCCTACCAACACCGGCTCCATCCACCACATCGTCCAGCAACTCCACTGTCCCTCATACCACCATACCTGCCACATGTAAACCAACAACGCGCAGTAACCAATACCGAACAGCAAGCTTTCATTCGGTCTTGTGGAATTCCAGCACCTTTCTACTCAAAATTTGCCTAGCTGAATAAATCCAAGCACCGAATTATTGGAAATATTAAAATAATGCAAATTGGCACAGCTGGAACTCACATGCACCGAAAGTTTCCTCCCAACTTGCAATTACAACGCGTTTCTTAGCTGGATCCCCCCTTTCCATCGCCTATAAAAGGAGAAGAAGTTGCAAGCATCCAGCATCAATCATTACTTGCATCAATTCCATCAGCTTCGTTCCAATTCCTCCTTCCTTTCTCTTTGCTTTTCGTTTCTCTTTTCTTTCTTTTCTTTCTTTTTATTTCTCTTATTTTCTTTCTCTGTCCCGTTCCCATTTTTTCTTTACTTTCTTTTTCTTTATTTTATTTTAAGAGAGTGAGGGCTGTAAAAGTGAGAATTTAAATTTGTAATTGGTGGAGAAATTATTGCAACAAGAAATTACAATTGTAAATTATTCTGAGCTTTTGGAGAAACCCGTAAGTCTTTATTTTTACCATGTCTTGTATGTTTTATTTTTCCATTATTTATATGAATTTAAATTATTTCATGAGTAGCTAAATTAATTATCTTGGGATAAAGGGGGTATGATAATATTTTATTTTAATGTTATTTTGACTTGGAATTAAATAAATTTCTGTTTTCCATTTAGTTCAATTATGCTTAATGCTTTTAGTAATTCCTAACAAGAACCTAAATGATAAAACTGTATACTTACGGGTATATGAGTAAGTTTAGGTAATAAATAGAATCGAGAGATTTATTTTTACCGGAAAGCTTTGAACTAAACCTAAGATTTTTGAGATGCTTTTTGTGACCTCGGTAAAACCGTGAAAGTAATCAAAATTCTTTTGAGGAAATAAAAGGGATTTTCATAAAATGATAATGGGCCTTTCTGAGGATTAAGCAGCGCTTTCCATAGGTTAGGTACATTAATAGGATTCCGAGAGGAACATATTAATTAGCTTTTGGAAAATTCGCCTTGGAAAACTTAATTCGATTCTTATTTATGAGAAGTTAAAATTCATTAACATAAAATAGAGTCTTAATCCCCCAAAATCCCAAGATATTCTCAACTCTGATTTTTAAAGTGTCAAGTAAATTTTATTTTTATATTTATTTGTATTCTGTGCAATTTTAATTTGTACTTTATTTTATAAAAATCTTAAAAATCAATTGTGTGGATAATTAAATTTCAATATGCTGGTACTTTGAACACAGTCCCTGTGGAGAACGATAATCTTTTATATTACACGACATAACCCGTGCGCTTGCGGGCCCTGTCAAGTTTTTGGCGCCGTTGCCGGGGACTGTTGTCCCTCAAATATCGGCAATATTGAAATTCAATTAGATCATACTTGTTAATATTTTTATTGTTATTTTTATTTTTGTTTTTAATTTTGTTTGTAATTTTGTCTTTTGTTCTTTATTTTGTGTATCTGTTGTTGTTTTATTTTTGTAATTGTTTGTTTTATTTGTCACTTATTTTCTATTTATGCGACGAAGCCGTAGTGTCGATCTAAACTTAGGATTTGACCCTGAGATAGAACGTACCCTTAGAGCTTTAAGAAAACAACAAAAACAACAAAAAGAACAAAAAGAAAAACAAATGGCAGACCAACACAGACCCTTAAGAGATTTTGCCGCTCCAAGCACTAATGGAAGAGGATCCAGCATCCTTAGACCCACAGTGGAGGCTAACAATTTTGAATTGAAGCCTTCACTACTCTCAATGGTTCAACAGAACCAATTCGGAGGATTACCCTCCGAAGATCCAAATCTTCACCTTCAAATCTTTCTTGAATACTGTGACACCCTGAAGATGAACGGAGCCACCAATGATGCCATTCGCTTAAGACTTTTTCCTTTCTCCTTAAGAGATAAAGCGAGAGCGTGGTTATACTCTCTTCCTGAAGGATCCATCACGACTTGGGAACAATTGTCCAGTGCTTTTATCAATAAATGGTACCCAAGGAACAAGACTGATGTGCTGAGAAAACAAATCATCAATTTTTCACAAAAAGATGATGAATCCTTGTATAAAGCCTGGGAAAGATACAGAGAGTTGCTAAGAGAATGTCCTCACCATGGGATAGAAAGGTGGTTGACAATCCATATTTTCTATAATGGACTAACTTCCACACAAAAGATCTCTTTAGATGCTGCAGCTGGAGGAGCCTTCATGAGTAAAAATGTTGATGAAGCTGAGAACCTGATCGAGGAAATAGCTCAAAACACTCACCAATGGAACTCTGAGAGAGGATTACCTTCTAAAACACCAGGTAAGTACTCTGTTGATGCTCTTTCCCTACTTTCTGCCAAAGTTGAAGCATTAACATTAAAACTTGATAAAATAGGGTCAACAGGTGCTACTAATATTGTTTGTGAAGTTTGTGGTGTTTCAGGACATGGAGCTACAAACTGCAATTTAGCCATGACCCCTAATCAAGAACAAGAAATGCATCAGGTGGATGCTATTAGAAACTACAGTGGAAATTATCAAGGTAACTACAGACCTCCACAAGGTCCACCTGGTTTCCAAAATAGGCCACCTCAATTCCAAAGTAACTACAAACCTCAACAAGGAACCTATATTCCACAAAAATCAAAGCTAGAATCCTTGATGGAGACATTTGTAGCTACTCAACTTAAACAAAATGATGAATTCTCTGATGCAATAAAAAACTTGGCTTCAAAAGTGGACTCTCTTGCCACTCACAACAAAATACTGGAAAATCAAATTGCCCAACAAGCCTCTTATTCTCAAAGAGCACCGGGAACATTTCCTGGGAAACCAGAGGTTGGACCATCTAACCAAACCATGGCTATCACTCTTAGGAGTGGTACTCAATACGATGGGCCAGTAGACAAGACTGCAAAGGAGGAAAAGAAAGTAGATGAATCTTCATCTCATCCAGTAATTGAAGAAGAGAAACCACAAGAAAAGAAGGAGGAAGTTAAGCCATATCAACCTCCCATTCCATTTCCTCAGCGCTTAGCCAAAGCAAAGTTGGACAAACAATTTGGTAAGTTCTTTGATGTTTTAAAGAAATTATATATTAATATTCCCTTTACAGATGCTTTGCAGCAAATGCCCACATATGCAAAGTTCCTGAAGGACATTTTGTCCAATAAAAGAAGACTGGAGGAAGATGGTACAGTTGCACTTACTGAAGAGTGCAGTGCTCTAATTCAAAAGAAACTTCCACCCAAGCTCCAAGATCCAGGTAGTTTCTCTATTCCTTGCATGATTAGTGACATGAATATAGATAAAGCATTGTGTGATTTAGGAGTGAGTGTGAGTTTAATGCCATTATCTGTTGCTGAAAAGTTAGGATTGGGTGAACTAAAACCTACTAGGATGTCTTTACAATTGGCTGATAGATCTGTAAAATATCCTGTAGGAATTTTAGAGGATGTTCCTATTAAGATAGGAAAATTTTTTATACCTGCTGACTTTGTTGTGCTTGAAATGGACGAAGATTCTTTGATTCCTATTATTTTAGGCAGACCATTTTTAGCAATTGCAGGTGCTGTGATTGATGTCAAGAATGGTAAGTTGTCTCTAACTGTTGGAGACCAAAAGGTTGACTTCAACTTGAAAAATGTTTTAGAAAAACCTTATAATGATGTTTGTTGTACTGTGGATTTTGTCGAACAAGTGGTAAAGGAAGCAACCCTTCCTAATGACCCACTTGAAATTGTTTTCATGATTGAGTTGACAGAAACATCTGATTGCTCTGAGGCCCCACATGATACTGAGGTCATGTGCAACAAAGTGGTAAGCCCCAATGTGGAATTAAAACCTTTACCAGCTTCTTTAAGATCTGAGTTTCTTGGCCCTAATTCCACATATCCTGTGATTATTAATGCTGAATTGAATCCATATGAAACTGAAAAACTTTTGAAACAACTTAGGTTGTATAGAAAGGTAATAGGTTATACAATGGATGATATCAAAGGGATTAGCCCTTCTCTTTGTATGCACAGGATTACTGTAGAAGATGAAAGTAGGCCCACAATAGAACCACTTAGGAGATTAAATCCTAAAATGCAAGAAGTGGTTAAAAAGGAAATTTTGAAATTGCTTGATGCTGGAGTCATATATCCTGTTGATAGTAGTAAATGGGTAAGTCCTGTCCATGTGGTGCCTAAAAAGGGGGGAATAACTGTGATTGAAAATGATAAACATAACTTGATTCCTACTAGGATTGTCTCTGGTTGGCTCATGTGCATTGATTATAGAAAGTTAAATAGCACCACGAAAAAAGATCATTTTCCCCTCCCTTTTATTGATCAGATGCTTGAAAGACTTGCGAAACACTCTTATTTCTGTTATTTAGATGGGTATTCAGGTTTTCATCAAATTCCCATTCATCCATCTGATCAAGAAAAGACTACCTTCACTTGCCCTTATGGGACTTATGCTTACAGACGTATGCCTTTTGGTTTATGTAATGCACCTACGACTTTTCAAAGGTGTATGCAAGCAATTTTTTCTGATCTTATTGAAAATGTGATGGAAGTCTTTATGGATGATTTTTCAGTGCATGGTTTAGATTTTGATAATTGTTTAACAAATTTGTGCCAAGTCTTGCAGCGTTGTGAAGAAACCAATTTGGTTCTAAATTGGGAAAAATGCCATTTTATGGTAAGAGAAGGCATAGTTCTTGGACACCTGGTGTCTGAGAGAGGTATAGAAGTTGATAAGGCTAAAGTGGAAGTAATTGAAAAATTGCCTCCACCCACAAATGTGAAAGGTATTCGGAGTTTTCTTGGACATGCAGTGTCATCAAAGATTTCTCCAAGATCACAAAGCCTCTTACAACTCTTCTGGGTAAGGATGTGCCTTTTAATTTTGATTCATCTTGTATGGAAGCTTTTTGCAGGATTAAGCAAGCTCTAATCTCTGCCCCCATCGTACAACCACCTGATTGAAAACTCCCATTTGAGCTGATGTGCGATGCGAGTGATTACGCAGTAGGGGTTGTGTTAGGGCAAAGAAAGGATAAAAAGCTCCATGTAATTCATTATGCCAGTCGGACGCTAGATGATGCTCAGGTAAATTATGCCACAACTGAAAAAGAACTGTTAGCTATTGTCTTTGCTTTTGATAAATTTAGGTCTTATTTGGTAGGTTCACATGTTACTGTTTACACTGACCACTCTGCCATTAAGTATCTATTGAATAAAAAGGAAGCAAAGCCTAGATTAATTAGGTGGATTCTAATATTGCAAGAATTTGACTTGGAAATTAAGGACAAGAAGGGTACCGAGAACTTGGTCGCTGACCATCTATCTAGGTTGACATCTGAAAAAGAAGAAACAGATAATATTCCCATCAATGAATCTTTTCCAGATGAACAACTCTTGAATCTTAGTATCCAACGTGTTCCTTGGTATGCTGATTTTGTAAATTTTCTTGCATGTGGTATCTTACCTCCTGATCTTAGCTTTCAGCAAAGAAAAAAGTTTTATGCAGATGTCAAGCATTATTATTGGGATGAACCATTCCTTTTCAAGCAATGTGCAGATGGTATGATTCGCAGATGTGTTTCACAAGATGATGTCCATGCTATCTTGGATCATTGCCATTCTCTTTCCTGTGGAGGGCACATGAGCACCTCTAAAACAGCTGCTAAAATATTGCAAGCTGGGTTCTATTGGCCAAATATTTTTAAGGATGTACGTAAGTATGTTCTAACTTGTGATGCTTGCCAAAGAACAGGTAACATTGGTAAGAGACAAGAAATGCCCTTGAATACCATTTTAGAAGTTGAACTATTTGATGTATGGGGTGTTGATTTTATGGGACCTTTTCCCTCTTCTTTTGGAAATCAGTTCATATTAGTGGCAGTTAACTATGTGTCAAAATGGGTGGAAGTCAGTTCATATTAGTGGTAGTTGACTATGTGTCAAAATGGGTGGAAGCCATTGCTTCACCCCATTCTGATGCTAAAACTGTTATTAAACTTTTCAAGAAAATAATATTTCCAAGGTTTGGGGTCCCAAAATGTGTTATAAGTGATGGAGGGTCTCATTTTATTGAGAAAACTTTTCAGACCCTTCTAAAGAAATATAGAGTTAGGCATAAGGTTGCTACACCTTATCACCCACAAACTAGTGGACAAGTTGAGGTATCCAATCGGGAAATTAAAAATATTCTTCAAAAAGTGGTGAATACATCACGTAAGGATTGGTCTATTAAGTTAGATGATTCCTTATGGGCGTATCGAACCGCATACAAAACTCCCATTGGAACCACACCTTTTAAGCTAGTATATGGGAAGCCCTGTCATTTACCTGTTGAGCTAGAATATAAATCTTTTTGGGCTGTTAAAACTCTTAACTTTGATCATAAGGCTGCAGGTGAACAAAGATTGTTGGAATTAAATGAGCTTGAAGAACTCCGTCTAGATGCATACGAAAATGCCAGAATTTATAAAGAAAAAACCAAACAATGGCATGATCGTCACATCCAACGGAGAACATTTAATCCAGGTGATATGGTTTTACTGTTTAATTCCAGATTGAAGCTTTTTCCAGGAAAACTGAGATCCCGATGGTCGGGACCATTCAAGGTGACAAAAGTCTTTCCCTTCGGAGCTGTCGAACTATGGAGCGAGAAATCTGGTACATTTAGGGTAAATGGACAGAGAGTAAAACACTATCTGACAGGTCAACCAATACAACAAGCAAGTGACTTGGACTTGTTTGATGCTCCTGATGAGTAAATCCAAACGGTAAGAAGTCTGGCTGAAGACTTAAAACTTAGCACTGATAGGGAGGTAACCCTATAAAAAGTTGTTGTTTCATTATATTATAAAAAAAACAAAAAACAAAGAAAAACAAAAAAAAAACCAACTATGTCAGATGCTGGTTTGGAGTTACTACAGGTAAGTTTTCTTATCCTTTATCATCCATTTTAACATTGAGGACAATGTCAAATTCTGGTTTGGGGTGGTAGGTAAGAAAACTTAACTGTTTTGTTTTGTTGTGTGATTGTTATATTATTCATGCATGTGTGTTTTCCTTATTTTGTTTGTAATCTTGTAATTTACCATGATTGCATGATAAATTTACTTTGAACACAAGGCTAAAGTATCTAAGGATCCTAAAATTTTGAGTAAAATTTTCAAAATTTGATTGTTTAAATGCCAAATAAATGCTTAAATGAACCTTATGTGATTAAAATTTTCTTTGAAAAGACTTTCTATGGTTAGACTTGAGCCAAAATGGGTTATTTATCAAACAAATTTTTCAAACCCATATTTTCTTGATTGAGTGAATCTCATAGTCATTAATATTCTAGAACTTGTTTTTCAACCGATTCAAAATGGTTTTTGATTATATGTCTTAGAATGATAAAGGCACAATTAGGTCTTATTCTTAAGCCTCAGAATTTTGTATAATTTGACCCCTAGTTGCCCCTTTTGAGCCTAAAAGTGAAAATTTTTCTTTGAAACCTTTCATTGACTGATATTCTCTTAATGGTGAAAAAGTTGGAAATTTAGTGGAGCAAAGAAATAAAAAAAGGACTTACGAAAAATATGGTATTGGATGCAAAGAAAAGTAAGAAAAAGAAAAAGAAAATCAAAAGGATGATATTGAATGAATTCCAAAAAGTCCATAAAAGTTCAAAAATTTGCTCTGTTAAATTTATAATGGTGATTTGAATCATTCATGACTGTTAAAGCCCTTTTGTATTCCATTTTTCTTGAATTTCCTACCTTGACAATACAACCCAAGGCCACGTTACAACCTTTGAAAGACCTTTAGACTTTGACATATTTTCTATCTAAACTGTGGAGTTTCTGATTTATTAACAAGCTTATGGTAATATTTTTTGACTATGATGATTTGAGAGATACACAAACCTTGAAACACTTGAGTGAAAATTGTGAGAAGAGTATCTCAAGTCTTGACATTGAAAATCGATTCACATAAGAAAAATAAAACTGGCATTTGAATAAATCTGTTTCTCTGTTTTGGATTCCTTAGTTTATTAAGTTTAGTGTTTTCTGTATTTTATCTTATGAATATGGTGATTGCTTGTGGACAAGCAATGTTTTGGTTTGGGGTATTTTGATAAGTGCTTTATAATACAATAAATTAGGTCTAAATTGCTTAGGATTTTAGTCATTATCCACTGTATTTCCTTTATTTATTGTGATTTTTGCTTTCTTTCCACTCTAGTCTACTTGGGTATGTTATTTTGCAGGAATTAAGGTAATAAAGGGTCAAAAACAAGAGAAAAACGACCATAAAATGATAAAGAAACAAGAAGAACAAGCCCAAAGTGGAAAGAATTCTCTTTTTAAAGCTGAAATCCGACTCAGAAAGCAGAAATCCGACTCAGAGCACTGAAATCCGACTTAAAATGGCCAAATCCGAGTGGGATAACTCAGAAAGGACCAAATCCGAGTGGAAAGACTCAGAGTAGAGCATTGCTGAGTGGAATACTGCACAGTTGGAGAAAATCTGAGTGGGAATTTGCTGATTGAAGTAAATCCGAGTGAAGAATGCTGACTGAAGCAGGTCTGACCAAAGAACAAGTGATTCTCTGTGCAAAAAGCTGATTCCGAGCAGAAGGAATGCCATTGAATGAATAAGTGTTGAATAAGAAGGTGAATCCGAGTGGTTTTATTTGGAGATGGCTTTGTCAAGCAGAACAAAGCATTTCCGAGTAATGTCTTAATCGGACAAGGAAAAATCCGACCAGAAATGAATCACACTCGGGCAGACTCTCAAGTTTCACACTGAGCCCGAGTGAGAAGTCTCCAAGGAAAGGCCATTCCGAGTGAGTTGGGTCAGAAAGATGCATTTCCGAGCAAAGCAAGGCTCGGACATAAGAAGAAATTCAATCAGTCAAATTCCAACCCTTCAAGTGCAAGTTTCTGAGTAAAAGTGGAGGCCATTCCGAGTGAGAAACTTCCGAGTGAATTCCAAAGCAAAATCCGAGCAAAGTTTTAACCGAGTGGTCCAAATTCAGAGACAGCCGAGTGAAAATGATTGGGAACTGATTGAATCTGAACCGAGTGAGTCTTCAATCAGTTCCGAATGAACTCCATAAACCTGAGCCGAGTGAATGATTTCAGTCAGATCCGAGTCCCTCTTCAGTCAATTTCGAGCAACACAAGCAAATCCGAGCAAGGTTTCTCCGAGTGAAACAGTAAAAAAGAGAGCCTCTCGCTTGAGCGAACCTTTATCCGCTTGAGCGAGACGGTTTCCTTCAACAAACGCTTAAGCGAGAAACTCTCGCTCAAGCGAAACCGACCGGTTTTCTTAAATACCGACCCCTCAACTCAACACCGAGTGAAGATTTCACTCGGTTTTATGTACAAATAGTACCATTTTCACTCGGTTTTTAGCACAAAAGGCACCCTTTCACTCGGATTTTGCAGAAAAGAGAAAACCGACCTACACTCCACAACACCAAACAACGGATCACTCTACACCGTCCTCAAGCCACAACACCGTCCCATTCCCTATCCGTTGTCCCTTTCTTCTTCTAATCCATAACACACACCGTCCTCTCCTTTCCATCCACAACACCGCCCAGACTTATTTCCATCCACAACACCGCCCAGACTCCTCTACACACAACACCGCCCAGACTCCTCTCCAACCAACACCGCCCAACCGTCCTCACTTCTCAACACCGTCTCATTCCCTCCGCTGTCCCTTTTCTCCTTTCCATCATCCACACCGCCCAGACTCCTCTCCTACCAACACCGGCTCCATCCACCACATCGTCCAGCAACTCCACTGTCCCTCATACCACCATACCTGCCACATGTAAACCAACAACGCCCAGTAACCAATACCGAACAGCAAGCTTTCATTCGGTCTTGTGGAATTCCAGCACCTTTCCACTCAAAATTTGCCCAGCTGAATAAATCCAAGCACCGAATTATTGGAAATATTAAAATAATGCAAATTGGCACAGCTGGAACTCACATGCACCGAAAGTTTCCTCCCAACTTGCAATTACAACGCGTTTCTTAGCTGGATCCCCCCTTTCCATCGCCTATAAAAGGAGAAGAAGTTGCAAGCATCCAGCATCAATCATCACTTGCATCAATTCCATCAGCTTCGTTCCAATTCCTCCTTCCTTTCTCTTTGCTTTTCGTTTCTCTTTTCTTTCTTTTCTTTCTTTTTATTTCTCTTATTTTCTTTCTCTGTCCCGTTCCCATTTTTTCTTTACTTTCTTTTTCTTTATTTTATTTTAAGAGAGTGAGGGCTGTAAAAGTGAGAATTTAAATTTGTAATTGGTGGAGAAATTATTGCAACAAGAAATTACAATTGTAAATTATTCTGAGCTTTTGGAGAAACCCGTAAGTCTTTATTTTTACCATGTCTTGTATGTTTTATTTTTCCATTATTTATATGAATTTAAATTATTTCATGAGTAGCTAAATTAATTATCTTGGGATAAAGGGGGTATGATAATATTTTATTTTAATGCTATTTTGACTTGGAATTAAATAAATTTCTGTTTTCCATTTAGTTCAATTATGCTTAATGCTTTTAGTAATTCCTAACAAGAACCTAAATGATAAAACTGTATACTTACAGGTATATTAGTAAGTTTAGGTAATAAATAGAATCGAGAGATTTATTTTTACCGGAAAGCTTTGAACTAAACCTAAGATTTTTGAGATGCTTTTTGTGACCTCGGTAAAACCGTGAAAGTAATCAAAATTCTTTTGAGGAAATAAAAGGGATTTTCATAAAACGATAATGGGCCTTTCTGAGGATTAAGCAGCGCTTTCCATAGGTTAGGTACATTAATAGGATTCCGAGAGGAACATATTAATTAGCTTTTGGAAAATTCGCCTTGGAAAACTTAATTCGATTCTTATTTATGAGAAGTTAAAATTCATTAACATAAAATAGAGTCTTAATCCCCCGAAATCCCAAGATATTCTCAACTCTGATTTTTAAAGTGTCAAGTAAATTTTATTTTTATATTTATTCGTATTCTGTGCAATTTTAATTTGTACTTTATTTTATAAAAATCTTAAAAATCAATTGTGTGGATAATTAAATTTCAATATGCTGGTACTTTGAACACAGTCCCTGTGGAGAACGATAATCTTTTATATTACGCGACATAACCCGTGCGCTTGCGGGCCCTGTCATATACCGTGATGGGCAAGTTAGTTATCGATCCAGTCATATCTTATAAATTCGTACTCTTCGGTTTTCTGTGATTCGGGTTTCGGTGTGACATCGGACTTACTTTAGAACGCGAAAAATTTACTCGCATTTTATTAATCATTATGTTGATCACATCGGAATTCGAGTTCGGAAAATCGGGGGTGTTACACAAGTAAGTGTTGCACTATCTACAGCTGAGGCAGAATATGTTGCAGCTGGTAGTTGTTGTGCTCAAATCCTTTGGATGAGACAACAACTTCTGGATTTTGGTGTTATGTTAGAACATGTGCCTCTTAAATGTGATAACACAAGTGCTATAAACATTTCAAAGAATCCTGTAATGCATTCAAGAACCAAACATATTGAAATTTGACATCATTTCATTAGGGATCATGTATTAAAGGGTGATTGTGTGCTTGAATATGTTGAAACCTCTAAACAACTTGCAGACAAATTCACCAAACCATTAGCGAAAGAACAATTCTTTCATATTAGAAGAGAATTAGGAATTTTAGACATATCCAATTGCCTTGAATGATAAATGTTTCTGACAAATACTTGATAATTCAATGTGTTGATTAATTGGCGCTCATGCTGTGATTAAGAATCCTTAGATATATCATAAAATGGTTGATAATTTTGTACTGCGTTGCTCTAAATTGATAAAGAAGGCAAAAGTTCTTATATAAATGAAGCTTTAATGTTCTAAAAAGAGTAACAATATGCCTTGAGTCGATTCAGCTAAAGGAAAATACAAAACAGAATTAAGTGAATTGATTCACACTCCCCTTGAATCGATTCACATACCAGATTGTCCAAATTTCTAAAAACAGAATCGATTGAATCGATTCATGCCCCCTCCGAATCGATTCACAGCATTGTTACTCAACTTTTCCACAAACAGAGAAGTTTGAATTGATTCATACTCACTTCGAATCGATTCAAACCCCTGATACCTTTTAAAACTCCCAAACAGTAACGGTTGAATCGATTCAAGCTTCCTCTGAATCGATTCACGCGACAGTTTTTGTGCCTTTTAACGCTGATTGGGTCCGTTACTCTATAACTCTTCACATTCCTTCTCCTCATTCTCTCTAAACCCATCTATCTCTCACTCTAGAACTTCTTCTCCCAATCTCTATTAAGAAATGGCTTCCTTCTCTCAACCACGAAAGAAACAAAGAGCCAATGTTGCCGCTGCCACTATCCCTCAACAATCGGATCTTTCAAGGTTCTTCTCCACCCAAAAGGAGTTGGAAAGGTACCAAACTTTATTTTCTAAAAAACATCTCATTTCCCCTCATTGGCTTGATGTTCTATTTTTTGAATCTTCTGGACTTTCTCTTCTCAACACTCTTCACCAACAAGAGCTAGTAGGATTCATGGCTCTTGAAGAAGTTGCAATCTATCTAGAATTAATTCGGGTTTTCTATTCAATATTGCGTCTTCAAGATGCTTAATATTATGCCAAAGTGAAAGGCAAAACCATTCTTCTTGACAATGAAGTGCTAAACCAAGTTGGAAAGCTCCCTCTTAACAATGCTCAATTCCATGGAAAGGAACCCTCTCCTTCATGGAACTACAATCCTTTGGAGGCAAGAACCTTCTTCAATCTTGCCGCTCCCTCTAGCACCGTTGGCACACTAAGCCTTGACCACCGCCTTTTGCATTATGTCTTGGTGAAAATTCTCCTTCCTTCTGGTGGGAATTATGCAAGATTAAATGAGGCACAAATCCTGTTGCTATGGGCCATCATCAATCAGAAAGAAATCAACTGGATTGATATTGTAAGGCACCATATGATCGAGGCTCAGAATCTTGCTCGCCTTCCCTATGCTATTCTAATCACAAAGCTACTACGCCACTACAAGGTGGACTTGAAGAATGAAGTGAAAGAAATTGTAGGCACCAAAGCACCAATTGGAAAAACTCATCTCACAAAGATGAATATAGTTAAATACCATGGGTTATGGCAATTTCTTCGACGCCCTCGGAATGATGCTGAAGATGCTGCTCCTCCTCCTCCTCCACTTGCTCCTACTGATGATTTGTTTGCCAGGATCACTGCCCACATGGATCGGCGCCTGGACATCATGGAAGCCAACTTCAACTCTCGCCTGGACAAGCTTAAAACCAACATGGAAGAACGCTATACTGAGCTTGCCACTCAGATTTCCAGCATTTACTTTCCTCAGCCTTGATTAGCATTTTACTTTATGCTCTTAGTTGATTTTTATGTTCAGACTTGGTTGCCCTTCTAAGGCATTTATTTTGGTGTTTCCCTTGACATTGCTTCAATTGCTTGTTTGGATTGTTACTTGCTTAAATATTAATCTGTTTGGATGTTACAATTGCTTGATCATTTTGATACGTTGTATGATCGTAATTCGCTTGGTTAATAATTCCCTGAATTTGTTTTTGATAATGACAAAGGGGGAGAGATACATGAAATGGATAAACCAATAAAAGCACGTTTTTAGAAACTCACGATACATTTTTCCTTTAAGATGAATATCCAATTGAAAAACAAAAGGGGAGATAAGGAAGACCTGATAAACGATTTCAAAAGATTCTTTATCACTGCTTCTTTAAAAATTATTGATACTAACACCCCAAAGAGATGGCCAATAGTTGTCATCATCAAAAAGAGGGAGAATGTATTTGTATGTTGTTAACAGGTTTTTGATAATGACAAAGGCATAAGCATTATAAGATCTTCATGAATGAAACAATCAAGGTTGATATATATAAAATCATAAAGAAAACATTTCCACAAGGTCAAGAAATCAAGAAACCAATACACAAAGACAAAATAAAGCAACCATGGATTATAACACATCAAGGAAAGACCATCAGGCATGGAAGAACATCAAATTACAACGCCTGAATCGATTCACACATGAACGAATTGATTCACAGCCCTGGAAGTCACCAAAATTGCAAACAGAATGTCATGAATCGATTCACCATGACCCTGAATTGATTCACACGAAGATACAAGCTCAGGAATCCCAAACAGAATGCTCTGAATCGATTCAACAAGGACTGAATCGATTCATACGAATTTGGAACTCTAAATTGCACAAATCAGAATGCTCTGAATCGATTCAAGAAGCTACGAATCGATTCAAGAAGTGGGAAACACCACTAAAAAGACAGATTTAAGTGGGAACCAACAACCCAAACCTAGAATACGCAAAGACAAGCTGGAACCACTATCTTGCAACGGCTATGAGGACTTTGAAGTTGCTACAAGGCTCTATAAATTGCTCTCCAACCTAAGCACAAACACAACAAGAGGCAATCATCCCTTACCTTCATTTTTGTGCTTAGTGAGTCCATTCTTTTGTATACTCTGAAATTTTTAGCTTAGAACTTGTATATCCTCTCATCTTGAGAGCTAGAATTTGTGTGAGCTTTCACTTGTACATCTACTCTATTAAGAGAGTTATTTGCTTGTAAACACTACACCAAACACAAAGGTTTTCACTCTAGGTTGAGTGGTCACAAAGGTTGGGGTTCAACCTTTGGGTATTGAGAGTTTGAGAGATTGGGTGGGTTACCCTTGTGCTAGTGAGGATTGAGTTCTTGAGTGTAGGACACTAGGAAGCTGCAATTGCTCATAGCTTGTAATCTCTAAACTTCAATAGTGGAAATCCTTCAAGTGGGTTGCTTGAAGGCGAGACGTACACCGGGGTTGGTGGAACTCGTTAAATTGGTTTGCAAGCTCTTTTCCCTTACTCTTTTTACATTTATATACTGCACTTAATTGTTTGTGTTGGTTGATTGTGATTTGGATACTTGAGTTAGCTTGAATTAGTTAACATTGAACACTGCATACCAAGTGTTTGATAAATTGTCTCAGCTATATTTACCTCTTGTTTTGCATTGTCTTTTGCATTATACTTGACTTCACTTGCATAATTTCTAATCTTGTGATAAAAGAATCAAGTTCAAAGGCATTCCAAGCAAAGTTTTTAAAAACTCAATTCACCCCTCCTCTTGAGTATTAAGGCCACTTGAATAACACAAATGGTCCCGATCCCATTTATATTCCTGTGGTGTCAGAGTTTTTGGATGTGTTTCCCGAGGAGGTACCCGGTTTACCGCCTCCACGGGAGGTTGAATTTGCTATCGACCTTGTACCTAGCGTGAACCGGTATCTATCGCTCCTTATAGGATGTCTCCTATAGAGTTAGTTGAACTTAAGAAGTAAGTTGAGGAGTTACTTGAGAAAGAATTTGTTCGACCCAGTGTATCACCCTGGGGGGCTCCTGTCTTATTGGTTAAAAAGAAGGATGGAACCATGCGGTTGTGTGTTGATTACCGCCAATTGAATAAGATGACAATAAAGAACATATATCCCTTACCTCATATCGATGATTTGTTGGATCAATTAAGAGGTGTTGTGGTGTTCTCGAAGATTGATTTACGTTCTGGTTACCACTAAATTCGGGTAAGAACCGAAGACATTTCGAAAACTGCTTTTAGGACACGATATGGCTATTATGAGTATGTTGTGATGCCATTTGGAGTGACTAATGCTCTAGCGGTGTTCATGAGTCACATGAACCATATCTTTCATGATTACCTGGATCGCTTTGTTGTGGTATTCATTGACGATATCTTGGTGTATTCCAAGAGCCGTGAGGAACATGAGGAACATTTAAAACTTGTATTTAACATTCTTAGAGAGAATCAGTTGTATGCTAAGCTCTCTAAATGTGAATTCTGGTTGACGAGTGTCCAGTTTCTTGGGCATGTGATATCCGAAGAAGGTGTTTTGGTGGATCCTTCTAAGGTTGAGGTCGTTATGGCATATAGTCTAAACCTACATCGGTTACTGAGATCTTAAGTTTCAGATGCTCTTAGTCGGAAGTCCTTGCATATGTCGGCCATGATGGTCAAGGAAATTGAATTGATTGAGGAATTTTGGAACTTGAATGTTGGGACTGAAATTCAATCTTCCAAGAAGTTATGTTTTCCCATACTAAAGATATGCAATGAGTTTTTAGACCTTGTGAAGAAGAAACAAGAAGATAATGATTACTTACAAGAGATGAGAAGATCTCAACGTGATGGGAAAAATCTATTCCTTGTTGAGGGTGTTGATGGCTTATGGCATGTAAAAGGTCGTGTGTATGTGCCTTCATTTAGAGATTTGAGATATACAGTGCTGGAGGAGGCACACAAAAGCATTCTTAGCATTCACCCTAGTGTGACCAAGATGTACGAAGACGTAAAGAAGAATTTTTGGTGGCCCGGAATGAAACGTGACATTGCTAGCTTTGTAGCTTCATGCCTTATTTGTCAGAAGGCGAAGGTAGAGCATCAGAGACATTCTGGTGCATTGAGACCACTTGATATTCCCGTTTGGAAGTGGAATGCTATTGCTATGGACTTTGTGTCTGGTTTACCTAGGATGAGGTCAAGATGCGATGGAATCTGGGTGATCATGGATCGCTTAACAAAGAGCACGTATTTTCTACCGATCAGTATGAAAAGTTCTTTACAGGATTTGACATAGTTATACATCAAAGAAATTGTGAGGTTTCATGGTGTGCCATCAAGTATTATTTCTGATCGTGACCCCCGATTTACTTCCCGATTTTGGGGAAGCTTACATGAAGCGATGGGTTCAAAATTGAATCTAAGCTCGGCCTATCATCCTCAGACTGATGGACAATCTGAGAGGACTATTCAGAGTCTTAAGGACTTATTGCTTGCTTATGTTTTGGAACACGGTGGTTCATGGGAGAAATATTTACCTCTGATTGAATTTACCTACAATAACAACTTTCACTCTAGTATTGATATGGCACCTTATGAGGCATTATATGGAAGAAAGTGTCGAACTCCTTTATGTTGGCTTGAAGTTGGTGAGAACTTGGCCTTAGGGCCTGAGATTGTTGAAGAGACCACTGAACAAGTTAAGATGATCTGAGAGAAGATGAAAATCGCTCAAGACCGACAGAAGAGCTATTATGAAAAGAGGAGGAAGCCACTTGAATTTCAAGTCGGCGATCATGTTTTTTTATGAGTTTCGTGTGA
Source organism: Clitoria ternatea (assembly GCA_037962975.1). Lineage (NCBI taxonomy): Eukaryota > Viridiplantae > Streptophyta > Magnoliopsida > Fabales > Fabaceae > Clitoria > Clitoria ternatea. The sequence continues at coordinate 49,718,094 of CM075673.1, forward strand.
TAAGGGTATTGGAAGAGCCTTGAAGAGCAGAAAATTAAGCCCTAAGTTCATCGGACCTTATAAGGTCTTGGAACGCATCGGCGATGTTGCTTATCGGATTGCACTCCCTCCACATCTTGCAAACCTGCATAATGTATTCCATGTGTCGCAGTTGAGGAAGTATATCCACGATCCCTTGCATGTGATCCCTATTGATGATGTGGATGTGCGGGATGACTTGTCTGTTTCTCCTGCTTCTGTTCGTATTGTCGAGTATTCCGTGAAGAGGTTGCGAAATAAAATGGTATCTTTGGTGAAGGTAGCATGGAAGCATGGAAACGTGGAGACACTCACATGGGAATGCAAAGATGATATTCGGGAACGGTACCCTCACGTATTCGAATCTGGTATGTAAAATTTCGGGGACGAAATTTCTTTTAAAGTGGGGTGGATTTTAACATCCCAATTTTTATATAAATGCCCAAATAAGAGAAATAAATGATAATTATTTACATATGGAAGATTTATGCCCTAAAAATATTGAAATAAATTAATGTGAGCTTATTATGATTTTTCATAAATTACTAGGCTTCATGAGCTAAAAATTATACCCGGTTAAAATATGGGTATCGGACCAAGTATCTCTGATTGAGATGCCGTTGGTCAGGGCTGTAGATAATATTATCAGGAATCCAAATATGTATTCGGAATAATTTTTAGATAAAGTATTGAACCCAAACAGAGGTCCTGTTTATGGTAAAACAGTAAAATTTAAATGAATGAAGTTAAAATTAAAACAAAACTCTCACCCTTCACTCTCTTTTCACGTTGGATTCTCTCCCTTGGCAAGACACACTTTACTCTTCTTCCTCTTCTAAACTACCTCATTCATCTTTATCTTCTTCTTCTCCAAAAACCTAGACCAAGAGGTGCCCCTTCCTCTCTCATTTTCATTCACCATTGGGGCAAGGAGAAGACAATGGGTGCTTGAAGTTTTTCCTTTCTTCTCCTCCATTTTTGAGCTCACCTTCCTTTCTCTAGCAACCCATTTTCGTTTCTTGATTGAGGTAAGCTCTTCCTCATTTTAATGGTGTTTGAACCTTAGAATATAGATTATTAAGGCTTGGGAGAGTATGGAGTGTATAGGGGTTATTGGGAGGAGCTTTAAATATGAAAATCCTAAGGTAGGGTGAGAGGAATATGACCTTTTATGAGCCTTGAAGTGGGTACATGAAAATATGGATGGGAAGATGATGAACCATCTGCATGTATGATGTTTGTTGGGTTTTTAATAAAACCCTAACCTATAAAATTAGGGGAAATATGTAATGTAGAAGGGGTTGACATTTATTGATGAAGATGTGTTATTAATAATGAGGTATGGTCATTTAATGATGATTTATGATGTTGGTTGGAAGCCATAAATGAAAAACTCATTCAAGGTGTTGGTGGGAAATTAATATGTGTGGGTAACCTAGTTATTGGGATTGTTGTTTTAATTATAATGAGCTTTCATTTAAGGGAAGGAATTCCCGAAGCCTAATTAGGAAAATAAATAAAACTTGTAAATAAATATTATATGATGAGAGTCATGTGTGTATATGTATATGTATTAAGAATGATGCTTGAATGAATGATTGATGTGGTCCTACAATTGATTAATGTAGGAATTGATAACACTTGTGAGGCTGGAACGTCAAACCCGGAAGTCTACTTCTCTTGAGGTAGGAGAGGGGTGTATTTTCTAAATATATGATGCCTTTATGTTGATAATGTATGTATTGATGTCATGTTGCATGTTTTTCCTTGAATGGATGTAGTCCTTCATATGTGTGATATGAAATAGAGATTGAATCTTGTGATGGTTGATGGTAAAATGGTACCTTGAAAAGGTTTTGAGTTGTATAATGTGTGATGTCATGTTATTGTTTTCATGTGTGGCTTGATGAATATTTGAAATCCTTGACTAGGATAACTTTTGAGTATTATGAATGATATGCCTTGGGAGAATGATATGTATGTTGAATTACATGTCACTAACATCGTGATTGAGTATGAGTTGTACCCTAGATGGGAGGGTGAGATAATCCTTGTGAGGTTAAGGCATGCATGAGCATTGTTGCATACATAACATGGCATGCATATCATGATGATATTGAAAAATGGTTGTGATCACTTGATATTTGGATTATAAAGGGCTTGCAAGTTCCTGTGATATTGAGCCGGTGGTTGCGATCACCTAGTGTTTGAAATGAAAGGCCCTACGGGACCATTGAGAATGAATGCCCGTGGTTACGATCATGAGGCGGGAGTACCCCTTGCGAGGCGGAAACCAATGAGAATGAATGATTATGGTGGTTGCGATCACCTGAGGAAATGAAATCGGATCCGTATATATGCATTCCTAAACACCAACATGTGCATTAGCCATAGAAGCATCGCATTGAGTGACACCCTATTGAGGAGGTTATGTGAGGTGTATGTGGAACCCTCTTCGGACACTAAATATATTTGTGTTATTGGTTGGTTTGGGTTTTATGAAATTTTATGAAATGACAATGAGTGTGATGGGTTCATAAATGAATGATATGGTTAAATTGATATGACCTTGATGGAGGAATTGTTATTCATGAATATATGGATGAACATGTGTGTTCAATGAATTGGGTGATTTGATTGATCTTAGTGTAATTTGAACTCCTTTCTAGGAGAAGATGTTAACTTGCATTCATATGTATATTATCACAAATTGTTGGATTTTTCATCATTGAGAAAGTATACTCACTCTCCATGTGGTCTATTTTTTTAGCTCTTGCTTGTAGGGCTTGACCATAGAGCTCATGTATGGAAGAATTGTGTGAAGGAAGTTATTTTGAGTAAAAAATGCCTTGGCCGGCAATTGTTTTGATTTTATGGCTTATATATATACTTTTGTGATGTATATATACATGATGGATATTTTGTATAGCCATGAATTAATGTGGATAACTTGTATGGGTGATAAATAGATGAATGACGATTTTGGGAGGTCATGCAGGAAAATGAGACTCTTGTATTTATGGCTCATTTTTATTGGTGACCTTGAAATGGTTGGATAATGAAAATGATGTGTTATGCTATTAAAATTGATGAATGAATTGATATTTATCTAGATTTTATGTTTTATAGAGAATACAAAATGATAAGCTTGATTTTGATGTGATTAATGAATTGGAATGGGAATTATCGAATATGATACTTGGAACAAGTTCTAAATACTTAATATAATGTATGAGATACATTAAACTTATTCAATTTTGCTTTAAATGGATTTTCATATGTTGAGTTGTGAAAATTTACATGTTTCTGTGTACGTACTGGTAATCTCACTCAAGCGAGATGGATTCTCACTCAAGCGAGAATCCCCTATGTTGGTAGTATGGTCACTGGCCTAATCTCGCTCAAGTGAGAGTGGGTCTCGCTCAGGCGAGACGCCCCTGCATTGGGTATATGCATTTTGGACAATTCTCGCTCGAGCGGGCTCGCCTTCGCTCGAGCGAGAGCTGTGTTGAATCATCTCTGGATGTGGTTCGCTCAGGCGAACTAGCATCTCGCCCAAGCGAGATTGCCTATGCATCAGGTATTAGCTACTGGAGGAAATTCGCTTAGGCGAGTAAGGTCTCACCCGAGCGAAAGCGAGGTGGATAGCTACTTGACTAATTTCGCTTAAGCGAATGGCCAGTGTTTTTGGAGGCTCGCTCAAGCGAGGGGGAATGGAATTGGCTACTGGAGCAATCTCTCTTAAGCGAGATAGGCACCTGATGCTTTTCTTTTCTTCGCTCAAGCGTGTTTCCTGGCTCGCTCAAGCGTACGACGCAGACTCGCTTAAGTGAGAGTGGCACTCGCTTGAGTGAGTGGTGCCCTGATCCTCCAAAATGCATTGTTCTCATTATTTTGGCTCTTCTTTGCATCAAACCTTCTTCTTACAACATCTTAATAACACCTTTTGCATATTATAAAATCATTAAACCTTGTAATGCCTAATTTCTTAAACCTAATCATATGACATCAAATTAAATAATTCTTTACGCTGTTTTTAATTAAGGATTCCTCATTAATCATTTATAACTTACCTTCTCATATCTCTATATATAAGACAAGTCTTTCATAGATCCAGAGTGTTGAATTAAAGCTTCACCACTTTATGTCTTCATTAATTAATGATGTTAAAATCACGAAAAATTTACCTCCAATTTTCGGGGTGTTATAGTTCTTCTCTCTTTTCTCTAAGGTACCTATTTTCTCTTCTTTTGTTTTTGTTTATTCATGAAGGTGAGTGATGTTAAGTTCTTTGTGGCCTCCACCACCATGAGTGAGTAATTTGTTTTATTCTTAGAGATGTAGGAGTATTCCCAATTAGAGAACTTTATATCTAATGATTAGTTATTTGATTTCTTGTTTATGTTTATTATGTATTCTACGCTAGATGTAATTAATTTCTAATAAGGAATTGTGATGATTTTAAATAGTTAATTAATATTGTGAGAATAGACAGGTGGATATTAAGGAGAGATGCATCCAAAAGTAATTTAACTAAGGCTGATTCACTTAGTTTTCATAGGTTACTAGTTTGATAATTAGGATGAAACAAAACCTTGAGAGTATTTTAAATTAATTAAATCTGTATTGTGATGTCCCACCATATTTACTTAATTTAATTAGAGGTTTTAGCCTCAATTTAATAGGTTTTACTTCAAACAATATGGCACACATCAAAATTCAAACAATAACATGAAAAAGTTTTTAGAAAAAAAAATTCAAGATGTATTTTTCTTACACATCATTTAGTATTTTAGTCTAATGGGAGTTATAAATATCTGATCGAGGTGAATCTAATTGGTACAACTCCACAACTCAAATATCTATAAATGTTATGGAGGGGTTGAAGGTCAATTATGCCCTTAAGACCACCCAATTCATGAAAATATAAAGTTGTTCTATATACAATTTTCAGCATGAATACCTTGTAGTATTTTATGCAAAACTTGAGCTACAGACATCCTTTTGAGGTGAATCTAATTGGAAAATGTCCATAACTCAATTATCTACAACTTTTATGAAAGATTCAAGAGCTAATTTGGTCTAAATCAGATGCAGTTTCAAAAACAAGTAGGTAATCAATTACCAGATTTCTTATAATCGACTACCAAAGAGCAGGAATTCATTTCTCCTCATGGGTAATCGATTATAGGACCCCTGTAGTTGATTACCATCAGTACAAATACAGTTTTTATGCAGATTTTTACCTTCGAGTCAACTTCCATAACCCCAAACTTGCCTATTTCACCTCCAAATTCTACAAGACTTCATAAGCACTATCTAAGACTCATTTCAGACCTGCTGTCGCATTCCGTACTAAAAAAATTCCTTCGTATTGGGGGGTTATATGGAAAAATGTAATTGGGTTAATTTTATACAACTTCTATACCAAAACACTACCAAATCTCATTCAATTGACAACTTCAATGCACACACGAGTTTCAATTATCCTTAGGGTCTTTTTGACGCCTTTCAGGGATTCTGAATCCCATTGAAACTCAAAATCACCCTTCTAGTTGGCTTAAGTCAATTTCCTTCACCTATATGCCAAGTTTACTAAAACATGACCGTTATCACTTAACCTAATAACAACATCGCCAATCAATCCTATTTTGCTCGTGAAGCTATAACTTCATGATCTACCAAATTTTTAGTAGAGTCTCCTCTGTGAACTGGACATTCCCAAATTTTAACTTAACCTCTTACACTCAGAAAATTCCCAGCACAACATAATATATATATATATATACACACACACATTCAAGACTCTTAGGCATACTTCACATTGTCAATCAGGCTACCTAGATTATGGTAACTCATGGCTCTATGCCATTCATTAGCAAAAGATGCATACACACATGATAGTAACTTGTCTATGATCACAACATCATCATAATTTAGCAATACATTAGCTCAATGGCATTTCACAACATCTTCACAATTCCTGGTTACCTATATCCAATTCAGCTTTAATAAGCATACCATCAAGCAAAACATATTCATTTATATTTATCAACTATGTAGGTAGTAAAGATGCATCAAGCATCACTTTCACAACTCATCAGATATCAAAATATTGATCATTATAAACCATGACTCATCACAAGCATAAGTTATATATATACAACATCGAACATAATAACAATACTAATTTCTCCAAAACGTTAGTATATACACATCATTATCACACTTCTCCTTGGCATTGCTCCATATTATTCATTTGGTATTGGCCTCTGTAGTATCAACATGATCCCAGTATTTAGTCACTATATCAGCAAGTAAGGGTGAGTGACTAGCAATAATAAATCAATGGAAATAATTCACAATATAGGGAAAAGCATAAACTAGCTTATGTTTACCACATTGTCATCGTTCCTTTAACTATTTTACTAAATACTAAATTAACATTTTAAATCATCAAGATTCACACATCATATTCATAAAAATATTACTCAATTCATCAGATATTCGTATACAAATCAATGTAATACACTGACTCTCACTCAATATAATCAAGACTCCTTAGAATCTAGATACTAAAACCTGGATCAGTCATTGGCTGGTGGTCTTTCCCGACCAACCATGAACCCTGTCTGGTTCATCAACCCCTACCTGACTCCCTACCTCACCACTAGGTCATACATGACCTCTGGGTAGCTCAACGGGGTCACGTTCAACCACTGGAGCCAAAATAAGGGGTAAAATATACCGATTGACCGTCCACACCACACAACTATGTATATATATATATATATATATCAATATAAATTTGATAAATTCATAATATACTGTCCCAACACTACGACCATCACCCTGGGACCATAATCAAACCACCTAGGAATATTTTCTTCTTTGATTTCATTTCATATCACATTTCAAATTCTCAATTAATAACAATCACCATTTCATCTCATTATTCCACATTAACATGTCATCAATTCTATATAAAATTATTCCACATTCACAATCTACATTACAATTTTCTATAAGCTCATGTATCTAAAATTATAAATCATCATCTAAGCATTTCAAAAATCATATTGTCGTAGCATAAATCATACCCACATCTCGATAATTGATTCTCCTAATAATTTTTAATACAATCATATATTTTTATGGCATATATAAAGAGTTTATTCACCAATGGGCTATTCTATCATTTTCCCATACGCCTTATTCGTTGTTAATTATTATTTTCATGAATCTATATCTTAAGTACACCCTCTTACCTTATTTCCAAGCTTCCAGGACTTTTTCCTTAATGTCGAGTACGCCAAATATCTAAAATTCAAAGAATTCAAGAAAAAGATTAACGTTTCGACATTTGAACTAAAACTCACTTTACGAAAACAACTCCACATACGTTTTTATCACTTCTGAAGTTTACCTCAACTAGTTTCGTCCTTAGGTACGAGCTTCACTTCAACTAACACCTCAAATACACTTGGTTCATCACCTTAAGGCACTAGAACGAAAACCTGTTAACGTCATACACCACATTTAGACCATAAAGACTTACTTTCACCTATTTCTTGCATAAAAATATTAAACCAAGAATTCAAGAATCCCCAAATTTATGCCAATTTCGGTTTTGCAAGAGTTTCCATGAATCATGAAATTGGAACTACCAAAATGATTACCTTGCTTCCATGGTTCTGAATATGCGATCAATTTTAAATTTCGCTAAGAAATCGAGCTCCCATTCACACCTAGAAGGTCACGCCCATGAGAGGAGAAAGAAGAGCTTTTGTTTTTGATGAGGTCCTTTGCACATGTGAGAAGAAGAAAGAAGAAAATTATGTTTTAAAGCTCAAGGTAATTCAATCATTTCGTCATTTTTTTCTTTTTTTTCTATTTTCTTTTCTATTTTCCTTTATTTAACTTAAGTAAATATAGTTTACTTTTACTACATGGAAATTATATTTTACTACTACAATTTAATTCAACTTTAATTTCATAATTAATCACCCAAAACTAATTATTCAATTTTTATCGCTTATTAGAAAATCTCAATTAATTTAATTTAATGCTTAATAATACTTAATTAATTTTATGTGACAAAATAAATTTTAACTTATGTTACCATATCATTTAAAGTACTCTGATTGTTTCTGCTTTTGTTTTAATTCTCAAAATCACACCCTTTGCTAACAATAAAGTGCAAAAGACGCAATGATGTTTAGTGATACAGTCTCTATAAAATCAATATTTTTATTACACACATAACTTATGTGTTTGCAGGCTGTATCACATTCCATTTATCATACGAGGGTACATAATATTTATGTGTAAAGTGTAAACGCATGAAATTGGTCAAAAAGTAATGTGAAGTTTCATCTTTACGAACATAACTTCAAACCTAATTACTAGATTCAGACGGGTATGGTGAAGTTATACAACAGGGTGATTCAAAGTACTGTATGGCTAATGTTTATCAGCAACCTTTATATGTTGATAAGGATGTTCAAGATGATGATATGTATGATGAACCGAAGGCATAAATGCCAAAGGTTTTATGATACGTTAATATCTACTAATCAATCAACTAAGTTACAAGAGAGTGTAAATTGTCTACTTTAGTGAAACTGTTAACTGTTAGAAGGAACTAACATGTTCCCAAAAAGTAGGACATGAAGTGCCGGCGATAAACAAGGAAGGGGCTGTGACTTTAGATAATAGAGAAATGAGTTTAGGTGGGAAATTCATTAATGGTGCAGCTGCAGAACTTCATCACAGTTAAGGAAAGAGAGAACCAAAGAAAATGGAAAGTGGATAACAGGAGGTCTGGAAATTGTGGTCGAAGGCTATTTGGTTATCTGAAGTGTGGTTGTATCACATGTTTTGGATCATGCAAATGCTCATGTGTGGGCTTGGTTCAAGGTGGATTCAAAAACACATGCATATAAAAGATATAGAAGATGTGCTCATCACTAATGCTGATATATATATATATACTTTACGAGCACCCTGAATAAAATTAGAGGGACGCTATTTTTTAATAAAATAATTAATAAGCATTTTGCACGGTTAGTTTTCAATAAGATAAATGCAGATATTTTATCATTAACAGTTATAAAAAAATACTTAGTATAAAATATAGATATTTTTTACAAACAATGATATAAAAATCTTTTTACACTTATTATAAAAATAATAGGTATAAAAAATATCTTTTACACTAACTATACAAATAACTGGTATAAAAAATACTTTTTCACCAGTTATAAACATTGGTAAAAATTTTACATCAATTATAAAAGTAAATTTTATACCGATTATATAAATAACTGGTGTAAAATAAATTTTACAACAATTATAAAATTAATTGGTATAAAAGTATACAAGTATCCGGTCTAATTTTTTTTAATTCGAGTCAATAAGTAATTTTTCTATAAAATCAAAATAGAGTTAAAATTGAAAAACTGAATACCAGAATGAAAGAGTGCTATTCGTACAAATATCACGAAATTTTTTCGTAACGTTTAGCATTTTTCATAAAATTATAGTTATAGTTACTTTTGCATTACAACATAAAAATACATATTTGAAAATACAATCTAATTTTGTACATAAAAGAATACAATGACATGAAAATATTTTGTACATATAAAACTCAATTGCAAGCTAGGAAAAGAAAAACAAAGAAAGATTAATAATCTATTATTAATTTATTATAGAGTCGCTTCGAGAACAAGGTAACTGACTGGTTCCTGCCTGGCCTAGGAGTGCTATATTTACAAGTAACCTTTTTCAATGACAATAAAATAAAGTTTCACCTACCCTTGATAGGAAAAGGAAAACCCACATGAACCTTTGCTTTGTTCTTTTTCCTCATTTTGCCTAACTATCTTGTATTTTAATAAAAAGGTTGATTGCTTGTTTGAAATTTCATTAAATGAAAAATAATCATTTTTAATCTTTCCTATCCAAAGCCTTTTATATTTTTACAGGTATATGAGTTTTTGTATATGGTTGTGCCGTTTTAATATGTGGAAAAAATAATTTAAAAATACATTAAACTAAACTAACCGGTCTCTCTTTTGTTACCAAAAATATATATTAGTTTAGTTTAATCATTAATGTATTTTTTAAAAAATAATACATTAAACTAATCTAACCAATCTCTCTCGTAGTTATAATACAATATGTCATAATATCTCAATCTAATAATAATATACAAATATGACATTTTTCCTTAATGAGTAAGATATATGAATTGTTGTAAGTTTTTATAGAAGTTTGATTCTTACTTTTAAAAAAATTTGTGTAGACACCATCCTTTTCACCTTTTATTAAAAAAAATTAAAGAAAACCCCACCCCCCATTTTCTGCTGATTTCCTGCAGCTTGTTCCCCACTCCGGGCATCCTGAAGCAGGATCCGGAGGCTGTCTCCTCCACTTTCTCCATAACAGACTCTACTTCTTCATCTCCTTGATCCTGATCTTCCTCAACACCACGTACAGAACACCCTTCCCCATCTCATCACTTCCAAACATCAACCCCAAAAACAAGCAAATCCCAACCAGCAAAATAATTACAAAATAGAAACACAACCAAAGAAACCATCAGCATCTCAGATTCCCCATCTCATCTTCTTCATCACCTTCAACTCAAAAATATAAAAAAAACAAAAATCAAAAGTCCCAAAATCAGAAACCATCTACAGCAAAAATTAAATCTTCTTCCTCTTATCACTTTCCCTCAACAGCAACCAACAAAACGATCTCAAAATAACAACCAGAAAAATTACCAAAATAAGAAAATAGCAAAAAAGGAAGAAGTAACAAGGTGGAGAGCCACCGCCAGTCATCTTCCCCACTGAACCGGCGCCGATCAGACCCCTCCAATCCGGTCATCTTCCTCGGGCCACCAGATCTTCTTCCTCCTTCGGATTCACTCTCCTTCTCCATCGATCCTCTTCTTCACTCGGCCCCTCCCTTCTCCACCGTCGACTACCTTTTCTCCGATTTCTCTTTCTCCTCCCTCTCCTTCTCCATCACCCACCCTCACCGACAGCTCCTCCTCTGACGACGCCGACCGCGACCGGCTTCTCCTTCCCCGTGCCCGCGACAACCTCTCTGCGCGTCAGTCCGCCGCCATCCGCTCGCCTCTGGCCTTCCGAGCACCTCCGCCGCCGGTCTCCGTCCTCCCCGTCTCTCCCTCTCCCTCTCTCAGTCACCTCTCTCTTTCCCTCCGATCTCTTTCTCTCCATTTTCCTCTCTCGTTCACTCTCCCTCTCTCGTCACATCTCTCCCTCTCCCTCTCGGGTTCCCTCTCTCTCTCTCTCCCTTGTTCACTCTCTCTCTTTCGTCACATCTCTCCCTCTCCCTCTCGGGTTCCCTCTCTCTCTCCCTCTCCCTTTCTTTTCTTCCTCTTCTTTTCTTCTTTCTTGCAGCAGCAGCCGCCCCCCCCCCCCCCCCCCCCTCTTCTTCTCTTCTCTTCTCTTCTCCTATTTTTCCCTTCTTTCATTTTAGGTTTAAGTTTTGGGCCTCAGCTAGTGAGGCCCATTTCCATTACCATCCTTTTTTTTAGAGTAATGGGCTCTTAAAGCCCAATTTTAATTATTTTTTTATGTTAATAAAAATAATAATATATTAATATATATATTTAAAGGAAATAAAAATAAATTTTCAGGTGTAGTTAAATTAAAATAAAATTATTCCTAAATTTAATAGATTTATGTTAGGAGTGAAATAAAAATCACAAAACCCAAAAAATATTTTTTATAGTATTTTATGGTGAAAATAATGAAATATTAAAAAAAATTAATTTCTTTTGTAAAAATTAAGATAGATAGTTTCATGTTAATTTTTGTTATATATATATATATATATATATATATATATATATATATATATATATATATATATATATATTCTTTATAAAAATTATTTCAAAATTTTATGGGCGATGTCGTGCAAAATTACTTTTGCCTACATCGTTGTTATTAGGTCTCGAAGGTTTATGCACGTGCGATCTTACTTCGCCTTGTATTTCTCCTTCTTCATGAATCTTCTTTATTATTAAAAATCAAAATTGATCAAAAATAATTTAAATATTTTCTCAGATTTTCCCCAAAGAACTACGTAACCCTGATTTCTCAATACACTTGAGAATACATAGGAGCGGGAATCAATTCCTGTCGGGCCCACTTTTTCATTACTAATTTCTCTGTCTCTGCTATTATTTCAATTAATTTTATATAGTCAATATTTTAAATTTTATTGTCGCAAGGAGGTTAATTTAGACGCGACGTCTTGTTAATCTCATATTTTTATTTAAAATAATTTTTCTTTGAAATGAGGTTAATTTAGACGCGATGTCTTGTTAATCTCACGTTTTAATATTTTTATTTAAAATAATATTTTTTTTAAAATGAGGTTAATTTAGACGTGACGTCTTGTTAATCTCATGTTTTTTATATTTTATTAAAAAATAATATTTTTTAATAGCTTTATTTTTTTATTTTATTTCATTAATTTTATTTTAATCTTTAAATTTATGTACAAATTAAGGTTAATTTGGATGAGACGTCCTGTTAACCTTTCTTTCACTCTGTTTCAGTTTTTTTCTTATATTTGTTGTTTTGTCGAGATCCTTACTGTCATAGCCTTGTCATTTCTTACTGTTACTGTTTATATCTTCTATTTTATTTATTGTTGCTGTTTAGTCTTCTATCGTCGTTGTTTTCTTCTATCTTACTGTCACTGTTCAGATTTCTATCATCGCTGTTTTCTTCTTTCTTACTGTCACCGTTCAGATTTCCATCGTCACTTTTTTCTTCTTTCTTACTGTTACTGTTTAGTCTTCTATCGTCGCTATTTTCTTCTTTCTTACTGTCGCTGTTTGATCAAATTTTTACTCTAACTATTTAGTCTGTTTTGTCTGTTTGTGTTTCTTTTATTGTTTTGTATGTTTCTTTTCATAAAAGAAGTTAAAATAATTTCTAGATTATTTTGAAATAAGCGCTATCAATTTGAGGTAACCGTTTTATAACGGACAGTTGTGAGGTGCTAATACATTCCTCACCTGTAATTCGACTCCCGAACTTAGAATTTCATTTTTCATAACCAGTGTTTTAAAAGAGGTTTTTCCCGATATTTTTATCCTAAAAAATATTGGTGGCGACTCCCTGTTTTTCTTTTCGAAAGGATTTCGAAACCCGTTTTCATTTTAAGGGTTGGCCTTCCCGCCACGATCTAGGTCGCGACAATTTGTCAAGCATTAATATGTGTTAGCTAAGAATATAAAATAAGTTTTATGTATTACTAATAGAAATTGGTTAAACTGATTATCAAAAATTGAATTTATGATTATAGAATCATTACCATAGAGAAGAATTATTATTATGATTGCTTTTCCTTTTTACTGTAATTTTAACATAGTTATAAAAAGTGTTGTAATAATTATATTAATGTAATTTTAATTATATGTAGTTATTTCTTCGGTTATTATGGTTTTTGGTATGTTATTATTTTTTTAAAGAACAATAACATGATATGTTATAATAATGTTTTTGTGGTAGTAAAACATGATTTAAATATTGTAAAATTATGAAAATTAAAATTTGTACATCATAACAAAATTTAAAAAGTGAATCCTAAAGAGGTGTATACTACAAAAAGGAAAAAAAATGTATACCAATAATTAGGGGTGTTCGCGGTCCAGATCGGTTCGGTTTTAAGACAAAATATCCTCTAATCCAATTACTTTATTAAGTTGCGGTTCGGTTGAAATGAATGACACCATCTGATCCAATCCGATCCAATCAAATGCAGTTCGGATTGGATCTGTTTGTTCAGTTTTTTTCAATTTATATTTTTTGTAAAATCAAATGAAAATTATAATTATAACAATTTAAAAAATCTTAAGTTCTAAACAATGATAGAATCATTAATAAGTAAAACATATCAAGTGTTCAACAATTCAAACTGTAACATCCCGATTTAAAAATTAACTACCGAATGAGATTAAGCCACTAAACTAAAAATAATTGCGAGCATGAATTACTCCTTAATTGAGATTAATTTTAATTTAAGGATGATTGCTGGTTGATTAAGATGGGCAGCACATGTGAAGCTGCCAACTTCACATTCTCCCATCCCACTCTCCTCATTCTTCGATATATGTTCAGAGGCCTCCAACCACTGCCCATTCACTCTAAATTCCTCGAAACCTTTCTCTTCTCCTACTTCTCTTCTTCTTCGTTCTTCTTCTTCTCTGTCCCCTGTTTCCAAAAACTCACGACAGCGGTGTTGCAGAGGACCCGAAGTTTCCCTCCGTTGGTGAAGGACGATCGTCGAAGTGGAAGAGGAACAGCTTCCTGTTCCCAAACTGATTAAAGAGTACGACTGCGTTCGAGGGGGACTGAACGAGTGAGAGTGGTGGACGAAGCAAACAAGACAACGGACCAACGCCAAAACAGAGGAACTTCTGGGAGTCTCGTTAGTTGGTAGGGGGTATCTTATATCTTAAATGCATGGGTTATGGACGGGTTCCAGGTGTTGATGACTTGTTGATGTTGATGATTTAAAATGCATTGATAGGTGTGTGCTGATTGAGTAAGGGATATGTGATGCCCGGATGCATGATGACTAGGAGTTGAGAATGCATGTATGATTCCGTCCATGAAATGCATGTTAATAATCTTGAAAGCGTTGAATGATTGCTTGAGGAGAATGTGTTAAAATATTGTTGATAAATACCATGGGATTTATGTGACATGCAGGTTATTATGAATCTAAATGCTGACTGTATGTAAGGAAAGAATAACTTATTGAGTTCTGATAATGTCTAATACCGATTGCATGTGATGCATGCATTGTTGAGTAAAAGATCGTGTGTGTGAAATCTGCGTCTGTATGTTCATTTCATGCGTGGTAAATGTATGTGGTGCATGAAGTGCATGAGTTATTAGTGTGGAAGTGATTTGTTGATTCTGTTCGTGATCCAATGATAATACTTTGCATGAGATGCAGTGATGAGAATGCTGAGAGCACGTAGTGTGTGAAACTACCATTTGAATCGGTTATTAAATGCATGAGATGCTGTTAAGACCTTGAGTGGGACTCAAGGCAAGCCGACTGAGTGGGACTCAAGGCAAGCCGACTGAGTGGGACTCAGGGCTGCCCGTAACACTGCCGTTGACGCTGAGAGTGTTTGTGTTACAAATGAAGGCAAACGGTTTGGTACCAGTAAAACGGCTGAGTCAACTGGGAGCTGAATAAAAGGCTGGGAGCCTACGTTGCAACGATAAAAACCGATAATACGCGAGGCAGATCCGATTGAATGAATCTGTGTACATGTGCGATTGAAGCTGACTGTGATGCGATTGTATGTATGTGTGTTAGTGTTATTGAGAAGAATATGTGCCTATAGCCGAGTGTTAACTATGTAGATTCCGATTGAAAGATGCCTTGTATGTGTTCCGATTGAATGACATAGTGTATGTTGTTGATTGTTGCTATATATATATGCATACATATTTACTATTGTATGATTGAGGAATAATCCGAGTCAGTATCTATCATTTAATATTTACGATACTCACTCCCTACTGTGGCTGTATTTCAGTGAACATTACACGAGACGGTGAATGATGGAGGAGCTATATACCGTGTGGAGTGCTTGTGTACTGTAGAAATGTATATATAAATATGTATATGCTGTATGTAAGGTTTTGTCATAGCCTTGGCCGGCTCTTATTTTGGTCCTTTGACTAACTGTATCAGAACTGAATTCTCTCGGGTTGAGAGTATTGTCATGTGCGTTTAAATATTTATATATATATTACTGTGTGTTCATCTTGTGACGTGTGTGAATGTCCAGGTGGTATACGTTGCATTTTACTAAGTATACCGAGCCCGAATGATTTTGAGTAAATAAGAGTTAATTCTGTGTAAGGCGTGACAAGTGACCTTCTTCCGAATGAAGAGAGGTTGAGCCAACTCCGAGTGGAACATGCCCATTAAAATCACCTTCGTGGTATGTTGGTCAATATGTTATGGAGCGAAAGATTTCTTAGATACAATCTTCCGATTGAAGGGTATTTTGATGTT
This sequence comes from Clitoria ternatea, assembly GCA_037962975.1. Classification (NCBI taxonomy): domain Eukaryota; kingdom Viridiplantae; phylum Streptophyta; class Magnoliopsida; order Fabales; family Fabaceae; genus Clitoria; species Clitoria ternatea. The sequence goes on from CM075673.1 coordinate 49,734,210, forward strand.
TCCGAGTGGAAGTCAACCGAGTGAATGTTTCCCCTGATGGTTGAATTGGCAATACGATTCCGAGTAAAGCCTGTAGTGGTGTATTTATTAGAAGGGGTAAGATCTGGATGATACAGAGTAGATTTTAGTTTAACAAGTCTTCCGTATGTAGAGGAGTTAGTATGTATTCCGAGTGGCGAGAGTCAGAGCATTCCGAGTGAAGGAGCCTTAGTGTGAAGTAGGCTACTTCTCCCGAGTGATGGGCGGGGGAATCATTTCCCGAGTGGTTAACATCTGTGCCTTTCTAGAATAGAGATAGAGAGTATTGTGTAAACCTCCGAAGAAAAATGTATGTATGGGAGTCTTCCGAGAGAAGTTAGGTTCCGACTCCGAGTGATGAGATTACCGAGAGGACTTGAGCTTAGATTCCGAGTGATCGAATTATCCGAGTGTACTGTTCGCTTGAGCGAATAAGGGTTCGCTCTAGCGAGTGTGAATAAATGGAAGGTTTCTAGTTGGTTTCGCTTAAGCTAATGGGTACTTCGCCCAAGCAAGATGGATGGTCTCGCTCAAGCGGATTTGGGTCTCGCTTGAGCGAGTAAGCACTGTTGGGTCGCTCAAGCTTTGTTCTTTCGCTGGGCTTTCTTGTGAATGGTTTTATCTTCTTCCTCTGATCGGTCTTGTTTTCCCTTGCCTTATGTTTGGTTATTTTGACCGGCTGCACGGTTAATTTTGGTCTGGTCTCGGTTTTGGAGTTTATTAAATCAGGCTGTTTCACAAACTCAAATATAAAATAAATAAAGTACTACTTAAATAAGGTTCAATATAAAATACAATATAAATATTAAAAACTAAGTCTTTTCACCAAGATTTTAGTTTCTAGTTCTTCCTCTAACCTGAACAGATTTAAAAAAAATAAGTGTTACTATATAGTTTAGACAAAATTAGAAAATAATGCGTAAAATATGTAAAAGGTGTAGTTTGGTTTGGTTTGATTCGATTTTCACGGGTGGAACCGAAAACTGAACCGAACTGATCATGAAAAACAGTTTTTTTGCTGTTTCAATTTTTTCGATTTTCAGTTTGATCGGTTTCAGTTGTTTTCGGATCGATTAAACAGTTTTTAACGGTCCTGATCGGTTGATGAACACCCCTACCAATAGTTGCCATATCTTTTTGCTAATTGAAGGGAGAAGGTTGAACAAAAACCAACCTCTACCTGTTTATCAGATTGATTAGAATTCTTTTACACTATACTAGCTAAATTCTCCCTACATAAATATTACTCTAACATAAGGAAAACTAATGTTTTTAGAATTACATCGGTAATTGATGAAAATATTAATTTACGTAAATCATAATTAAATTAGGTCGAACCATGATTGAACTGTTGTATTAAAAAAATGACCCGAACCAATCACCTAATTGGTTCACGATTCAACTAGTCAAATCAATCGAACCAAATTAATTTTGATAACAATAAAATATTAAGATGAAGATTGATTTTTTGATTGGACTATAGTGTAATATTATAGAATATTTTAATTTTGAATAAAATGTTATAACTATGAATGAAGTCTGATATTACTTATGTACATTATAACATCATATCCGTCTTTATCTGTCCTTTGATCTCCACTAGACATCTCTGAGAGGTTTCCTCCTGCTTCTATTCATGAATTGATAGTCACTTCGTAGTTTGTACTAATTTTCTTAGTGCTACACGAGGAACAAAATACAGCAACAAAAGTAAATCCTTCTTTACTTTATCCAACAAAGAGTCAACTTATTTTGATTATGAGGAATTTATGGTATGTTGGGATAATTTGCTCCGGAAATAACTTGTGACTTTTTTTATTATTATGAAACGACACATCTTAGAAATTTAAGGTAAAGTTCTTTTTTTCCCCTTAATAAATATACTTAAATTATACCCTTTAAGACTTTCTCTTATTTTTCTCACGTTAAAATATTTTCAACACTTACTCCAAGGGGACTAGTATGTGTTAGAATTTTACTAGTTACATGTTTAATATGCTTGGGAGATGTTTGTGTGTCCAAAAATAACATGGTATTTAGGACTCATAGCACTCAACTTTATATACCATTTAACCTTTTCTTATCTGAAACTGTTATCAACACTTATTTTGGGTTTAACTAGAGTAGGTAGTCTTTATTTGGTTGAGTTATGACTTATCCTTTTTATTTTATCTCAAGACTTTCACTAAGGGATTTTAGAAGTTTCTTTTTTATTGTTTTCGTATATAGTTTTTTGAAGTTTAGGTTTTTTTTTACAAGTGAGAGAGACTCTCTTAATTTACTTTTTTAGTAAATTAGTGTTGTGAATTATTTAAACTCTTATATCATATTAGAGGTTTAGTAGTCACGTATTTGATATGCTTAGAAATAATAAAATTTTATAGGCTTTTTAAATTGAGATGCTTCTTTATCCAAAAATACCATGATATTTATGAATCATGGTAACAAACTTGTATACCCAATCTTCCTTTCCAAGAGACTTTCTAGTATCTTTAATGGTATGTTTGGAACGGGAAAAAAGATGTTAAGAAATTGAAGGGAAAAACAAGTTTTCTTTGTTTATTTGGTTGGATGAAAAAAGAGAAAGGAAAAAAGAAAAAAATAAGTGGACTAATGGAAATTAATTCTCTCTTCATATAGAAAGAAAGAAAATTAAGTGAGATTTGTATTTAATGAATATTAATCAATTAATAAATATTGTTAAAATATAAATATAAATTAAAATTAATTATAATAGTAAAAAATATTTATACATAAAATTTAATTTATTTTTTAAAAACTATTTTATTTTTATCTATTTTCTTTTTATCCATCCAAACAAAAAAAAATTATTTTTTTACTGTTTTTTTCTCTATTTTTATTTATCCAAACAACATATTTTTCTTTTTTATTTCCTTTATGTTTTTTTCCTTCTAATTCCTTTTCTTCCAAATTCTTTTCTTCTCCTTTCCTTTATGCACTCAAACAAACCATAAAAGTTCCTGTACACTAGCAAATTTTAATTCATAAAAATTAGTTTTTGTGGCCTTAATTATTTTGTTAAAGTTCAATTTTTTTAAAAAAATCGTAGGTATATATATTTCCTAGTTGTTAAAATTACTAATATTTAAATATGATTATTAGTTTAAAAAGTAACGTGTGGAATAATGAATTTTTAATTTTATGAAACCTTAATCTTAATATACTCCATGAAAATTTATTATTCAACGACTAGATCATTAAAATTAATATTTTACAAAACGTTATCACATAGAGGGTGTAAGCATAAAATTTAATACATAACTTTGACGCATTCTAACTCATAATATAACAGCAAAACCAGTTCTAAAATTGCAACAAGAAGCAATAATAATTTATGAGAGTTGAGAATCTTGCGCTCTGGAACGAGTTAAACGCGGGGGAAGTTAATGTCCGTTAGATTATAAAAACGTCTCTTATTTTTATTTATTATTTTTAGTTTTAATTATAAAATTATTATCATGTTTTGTGTTATTTAAAAATTTGTATTGAAAAAAAAGTAGAAACATAAAAGAGAAAAAAGTTAATTTCAATGTTTTTTTATAAAATTTTAAAAATAGAAAACAGAACGATAATTTTAGAATTAAAATTTAAAAAATAAAAAATAAAAACATAAAACGTTATCAGAATTCAAATGGGTCTTGTAAATATTTTTACAATGAAAAAATATAATACCAAATAGTATTTTTAAGAAAACGTTATAATCTCAGTTATGAAAATGGTTTCCAAATCGTAGGCTTAGAAGCTAGAGCATGTTGCTTGTGTCTGAAATCGAAAACGTTACGTAGGAATCTTATTTGAGGATTTTTGAGTGTTTGATGAGAAAAGCGAAAAGAAAAAAAGAAAAGATGGAACAAGAAATGTGATGAAAAACACGCGGTGTACATTAGTCTTAAACGATTTCATATATATTATTAGCAAATTAACAATTAATTTGCCTACTTAAAAAATATAATAATTTCGATATACTAGCATGATATTTTATTTGTAGTGTTAATTATTTATGTAAAACTCTAAGCATAAAAAAATTAGGTAGAAAATGAAGATGTTGATTGAGTGAGAGAAAGGGGATGAGGAATATTAAGATTCATTAGGATAGAAAAGTAGAAAACTGAAAGAAAGAGATGCTTTTGCTTTTGGGAGTGTTCCTAAATGCACTACATAACAAGTTACTATAATCGAGAAGACGGATGGTGCCTTGACTAACACCACCACCAACATTTCATAATGGGTCCCGCTGAAGAAATTTTCCTAAAGTTCTAGTATCACAACTCTTTCAAAGGAGGCAAAATTGATGCTCTTTAAAACACCTTTTGCTTTTCCCATTTTTTTCCACTTGGATTCACTTTAAAAATGCAGTCATTTTTAAAATTACTTATTTATTTATTCACTATAAAAAATCGTTTTTTAAATCTGTGACACTCTAACATATAATAATTGAAAACAGAGGGAAATATTTTTTCTAAAAAATTTCACGCCCACTTTAGGACGTCTGCCTACAACTCCACAAATTCATAGTTACATGTTTTAGGTATAGAGGTGTCTAAACCCCATCATTATATAATTAAAAATGTGAGTTAAGGACATCCTTACAGGTTGGTAATCGATTACACCATCAGTAGTGTAATTGATTACCTACAAGGACTTATACAATTTTTCAAAACACTTCCTCTGATAATCGATTACTCGAGAGTACCCTGCATAAACCTATAATTGAAATCCCAAGTAATCGATTACAACTTTGCTGGTAATTGATTACAAACATGACAGATATTAAATTTATGCAGAAAAATGGTTCCAAATCTAACTTCCGCATACTTTAACTCTCCCAAGTGATATCCAATCATAACCAAATTTTAACACAACATAAAACACAACAGTTAAGACGCGTGGCAACCGACCACACCTCAAAATTCTCAAAAATTGATTGAGTTATGCACAAAATGCGATTCGACCATTTTAGGCCTTCAACAAGCAACTTGGCATACCAAATCTCAATGAAATTGGTCCATTCCACTTCTAACAAATTCAAAACACTGAATGCAAGCTATTGGACCTATCTGGAGATTCCAAAACCTCACAAATCACAAATTGACCTATTCAGTTCATCATTATGCACGATTTCACTAAAGTGACATCATATTCATCATCCTTATGGTACCAAACCATTTCTCATTACCTTCACCATTTCATATGTAACACCAAACACACAATACTTTGCCCATAATGCAATCATATTCATTAAGATCTCAATTCACAGTTCCTGAGCATAAGCAGTTCAACATAATTCTCATGGATCCATCCATGGCTCAAAATGCTAAGCATTATCATATATCATAATTTCCATCACAATTCAATTATCATCAAAATCCCAGTTTTATATATATACACACATATATATATATATATATATAGACACACACACACATTATACACCATATACCATTACACAAAATATACAAGTACCCAAAATGAGTCGGCCAATGCGATACCAACAAAAGCTATAAAATATATATAACCATGTATATAGGTCTCCATGACCACCCTATCTCCAACTAAGCAATCACCAAGCATCGTCTTGGTCCACATCCATTGAAAAATAACCACAAACTTAGGGGTAAACATATATAAATTAAATGACAAGTACTAAACAGGATTCAACATAATTCATCATAATCATTATCACACACTGTCATTTAATACAATTGCATTACCTCAAATGCAATCAACCATATCAATACACATCATAAGTTTTCCAACAACCTTTAAACTACAATTTCTATATGCAAATGCATATGCATGCAGATCCGACCCTAATGATAGGAATTACACTACAGTGTATAAATTTTACAACATATAATCAATTCCATTTTATCGGTACCGAACCGCTCGCCCATATCGTAACACCAGTCACTCTCAATAACAACGACAACTTAACTAGGTGTTACGGGCCGACCTTAAACCTAATCCAAGGCGGCTGTGGATCCCGAAGGAAGCCACACAGGTTCTTTGCCTGTCCAAAGGTCACTGGTATTCATTTTTGTAGTTTCTTGGATTAGTGGCAAGTTATCCACGTTCTGTTGCAGTATATATTGAAAATAAAGTGTCGTTCCACTAGGGGATGATTTTTAGAAATTAAATCTTGAACTATTTTGGTGAGAATTATGAATGGAAATCATATTGCAAAATTAACTAAATTATCTAATAACAAAAGATACTTAAACTATAGAAATCAATAAAGGTGATAAGGATAACAGATAATAAAAAATTGGGATTGGATTTCATCTATCTCACTCTCTCGTACTCTGTGTAAATACATATAAAAGGTATTCGACTAATGATTTTTACGTCATAATCTAAGTCATTCGTATCGATTCCTCAACTACGAAATTCATAAGAATATCCCTAAAACGTTGATTCCTCAATTGCTTTAAAGATATTCCAGCATTACACTCGATTGTTTCGATGTTCATTACTTTGATTATCATTCCTAATAACCACTGTAATGAGTGTTCCATTCAGATTTATTTTTGAAAGTCATTTTCCAATAACCAAAGAAAATTGTAATTAAGAAATTATTGATTAGATAGAATCAAGCATTAAGTATAGAATGGAAAACCAAAATCAATAGAACGACGAATATATAAATATACGACAGAATAAGTCAGGTTTGAGTCGATTACATCCAATCCCAAAGAAAGGTTTTAGCTACTCATGGTAGCTATTACAACAAATCAAAATGAAGAAAAGATGAAAAGAAAGCTTGATGATGCTCTTCAATGAAAGGTTTGTCACGTAGGAGGAATAGATCTTTTTCTAATACCAAGCTGCTCCAAAAATCTATAAGTTTTTCTTTTATATTGCCCTAACTCGCTCAAGTAAGTTTAAGTTTGTAATATCCCAAATTTTGGAAAAAATAAATTTATTGGATAAAGATTAATTAGACGCTAGAGGTTAATTATCGATAAATTAAGATTTACCAGAACCGAATGATTTAACGGATGGTGTGGGACCCACTAAGCTAAATTGGATATTTGATGGGTCTAGAATACTTAGAAAATTGTGGTTATGGTGGTATAGTTGAAATAATTTTTGGTGTTAAGAAGATAATTATTCAAACACAGTATATGATAATAAACGGTGAAAATAAGAGCCAATTGGAATTAAAAGAAAATGTAAAACTCCATTTTTCTCCTCTGATTGACCATGTAACCATTCCCTCTCTTTTTCTACTCTTTTTTGCACAATGGATAAAAGGAATGATGGACCATTGGAAAAAGCAAGAAGAGACACCCTTTTACCCATTAGTTATTCCCCAATTTTGGTCATCTTTTCCTCTCTCTCTTCCTCCAAAACTGTGTGGCCCTCTCCTTCTCCACTCTATCTCCATTTTCCCTCTTCTTCTCCATTCTCTCCTTCCACAAACCGTGACCACCTACCTCTTGTTCCATTTCTTGCCAAAAATTAAATCTAAGCTTGGGTTCATGGAGCACAAAAGGGACTTTGGGGCTAATATTGGATCATTTCCTCCATCCTCTTCCCTATTTTCATTTTGGCATAATGCATGGTATAAGGTATGGGTTTCTTGACCCTTGTTGTTCCATTTGTGGTTTTGTGATGTTTGAGCTTGAAATCTTAGTATGGGAAAGTATGAGTGTTGATGAGAATAGTAAAACCCTAGGCTTGAACATTGAAATATAATTCTTGAATATGGCTTGAAGTTATGAGAGGATGTAGGTTATTGAACTTGTAATGATTCAAGGAAATGGTTAGAGTTGAAAGCTATTGGGTGATTTTAGAGAAACCCCTAAGTGTTGGTGATTTAGGGGTTTTGGCCAAATTAATGGTTTTTGTGATTTTGTGCTTTTAGAATAATTTTGTATGAGGGAAATGAATTTTTAGAAGATTGGAATTGGTTATTGATATTGATGAAGTTTTTAGCTTAGTTGATGTTATTTGAATGATGATTTATGCATGTGAAACCCAAACCATAGGTTAGAAGACCATTAGGAACATTGATTGTTGTTTTCAATTAATTGGCAAATTGATGATGATATTAATCTTGTGATGATGTATGAAAATTGTTGAAATTGATGCTTGCCAATTTGTATGCGCACCCTTGAGAATTGATAATTTGGGACTTTTAGCATATATGGTGAAACTAATGATTTGGTTGTCATGAAAATGATTTTGGTGTGTAGAAGAGATGATTGGAATGATTGGTGATGATGATTGAGGTTATTAGATTTTGATGAGGTTCCAATCTTGAGATGTAGAGAAATTGAGTTTGAGGATAGTTATATGATGTTTGTACTTGGATGTTGTTAGTTATGATGATGGAAGATAATGATAATGGTGGACAACCATTAATGATGGATTAATGAAATAAGACTTTTGATTGATGATGGTTTAAAAGAAACCAAAAGGCTTATGATGATATTTGGATGATTTATATGTAATTGGGAGCAATATTAATGAAGGATGTGATATTGTGTTGTTGAGTATGGTTAGCCCTTTTAGATCTAGAGAATCTTAGTTTTGAGAAAGGAATTCCTGAAACCTAACACAAGTATATGAATTGGTGTTTTGACAAGTTTAGAATTTGTTACTAAGCCTTGAGATAAGCTTATAAATTATTTGTAAAGGTGATGATGCCTTGTGATGGCTCATGATTGAATGAATATATGTATGTGTATTTGTAGATTGTATTCCGGGCAATGTGGCGGAACAATCAGAGCATTCAAGTTGTGATTCTTCTCTCGAGGTAGGAGAGGAGTTTACATTTCAATCGCATGAGTTGGATGATTGATGGTTAATGTATATGATTATACTCAAGCTTTCCTTGCCATGATTATGTTAAAATTATGAGATGAATGATAATTTGTTGAATGGAGAGTTTGGGCAAAAACTTAGCCAATTGTATTTTGGTATGTTATGTAAAATGCCCAAAATATGCATAAAACTACCCCATAACCTAGATTTTGATTAGGATGGAATTTGGGCATGAAATTTGGTCACATAATTAATATTGGGGTAGGTAAGTTGTGTATAAAATTTCATACAAATTGGAGTTGAATAGCCTAGTGAAAAGGGGTCCCAAAGTTGGCAAAAACATAAGGGCCAAAAAGCTGCAAAATGGTGCCTACAGCAGAGCCAACCACAGTCAGTGGTTGGCACTGCCTCAAAACATGAAAAAATGTCATTCTAGTGGTTTGGACAGTGCCAACCACGACCAGTGGTGTGAAAACACGATCAGTAGTTTGGCCACTGTCAGGATTTTTCCAACTGCTGCTTTTCCCTTGCTATTTTTGGCTCGTTTGGGTATCTTAATGACATTTTTGGCCTCCAAATTCTTCATAAAAGTTGTAGATAATTATGTTACGGAGATGTGAAAATTGGTCTTACTTTAATTGAAGTTTTCTAACTCTCATTATAAGTAAAACACTAGACCCACTGCATTGTAAAACTCAAATTTAAGACGGTTTTGAACCCAATTTTTTATGATTGTCAAATTGGGACTAATAAGTGATATTTGTGACATGTCCCACTATTTTTAAGACTAAAAATGAACTTTTCTCATATGTATTAATGTTGAAATTTGTCATGAGCTTATTATTACCCAAAACCCCTTTATTATGTAAAAAAAGAGATTGTATTAAGGTATATGATGATGGTGTGTCTTAGTGGTGTTTGATATTGATTGAGACATTGGAAAAATATGTATGTGCCTATGATATGTTATGAAAAAATGAATGTACACCACTAATAATATGATATGATGAATGATAATGAAAGTTAAATGATGGGGTTGTGAGACACACCCTTGTATCATGATAAAACTAATGAGGGGATGATTTCATGACAATGTGTTTATTATAAATTGACGAATTGAAGATGATGTTGATAATAAGTAATGATGGACGATTATTATTATTGATGATTTGTTGAATACCATTGTGTTTGATACAAGTGTGACCTTGTATGTGTGGTTTGAATTGTATTGATGAGATGTTGTGAATGCCACACTAGAATGTAAAACAATGGTAATGATCAATGAGATGAAAAATCCACTAAGAAATTATCTGGTGATGTTGATGAAAGATTGTTGAATGTTATTGATGTTTGTGATGCCATTATGAATGTTGCAAGTATTGACTTGCGTGTACGATATAAGTATGTTGAAATGAAGTACCACACTTAAAACTTAAAAACAATAGCTAAAACCAACAATGATAAAATCCACTAAGAATTGTATAGTGGTGTTGGTGATGATGATGATGATTGATGAGTGGCATGATAGGATGCATAGTGTGAGAATGCATTTGATTTGCATTGCATTGCATCTGTGGCATATCATACGCTGTCTATGTGGAATGTTAGGGGTTTCGCTATGTGACGCCCTAGCCGCTTTTCAGGAATGAACGACTGGTGTAACGCCCCAGCCGCTTTTCAGGAATGAACGACTGGGGCGTTACAGTGGTATCAGAGCCTAGCCTCTCCTAGTACGGTATGGTTCGGGGACGAACCAGGCGGAAGCTGGTGGGCATGTGACATCCTGGCATTGTTGAGGGCGGGGAGTGATCGCCGGTGCATGGGCACGGACAAGGAGCAGCTCCTGGCAGGCTTCCAGCGGGGAATGTGACATCCCGGGCACTGTTGAGGGCGAGGAGTGATCGCCGGTGCATGGGCACGGACAAGGAGCGGCTCCTGGCAGGCTTCCAGTAGAAGGGACACATGAACGAACCGAATACATACCAGAATGAGAGGGATCCAAAGACTGTATAGGTATGGGACTATACAGTCGAGGATAGCTTAAAGAAATGAATTCGTACTACCTATACCAACAAATGCATTAACCTTTTCAGTGGCCTATCACTTAAGAACTTCAAAGTTAAGCGTGCTTAACTTGGAGTAATTTTGGGATGGGTGACCTCCTGGGAAGTTCTCAGGAAATCTGTGAGTGAGGACAAAAGCACATTGGAAAGGTCTCGTGTTGGTCTGTACGGCCAGCCACCAAAAAGGTTAATGCATTTGTTGGTATAGGTAGTACGAATTCATTTCTTTAAGGTATCCTCGACTGTATAGTCCCATACCTATACAGTCTTTGGATCCCTCTCATTCTGGTATGTATTCGGTTCGTTCATGTGTCCCTTCCACTGGAAGCCTGCCAGGAGCCGCTCCTTGTCCGTGCCCATGCACCGGCGATCACTCCCCGCCCTCAATAGTGCCCGGGATGTCACATTCCCTACTGGAAGCCTGCCAGGAGCCGCTCCTTGTCCGTGCCCATGCACCGGTGATCACTCCCCGCCCTCAACAGCGCCAGGATGTCACATGCCCACCAGCTTCCGCCTGGTTTGTCCCCGAACCATACCGTACTAGGAGAGGCTAGGCTCTGATACCACTATAACGCCCCAGCCGCTTTTCAGGAATGAACGACTGGCCCCACATACCAACACAAGACCTTTCCAATGTGCTTTTGTCCTCACTCACACATTTCCTGAGAAACTTCCCAGGAGGTCACCCGTCCCAGAATTACTCCAAGTTAAGCACGCTTAACTTTGAAGTTCTTAAGTGATAGGCCACCGAAAAGGTTAATGCATTTGTTGGTATAGGTAGTACGAATTCATTTCTTTAAGCTATCCTCGACTGTATAGTCCCATACCTATACAGTCTTTGGATCCCTCTTATTTTGGTATGTATTCGGTTTGTTCATGTGTCCCTTCCACTGGAAGCCTGCCAGGAGCCATTCCTTGTCCGTGCCCATGCACCGGCGATCACTCCCCGCCCTCAACAGCGCCAGGATGTCACACACTACGCGGGCCTAGTGGGAGGGCGACCCAGTACATGGGTAAATTGTTATTCCCTAGTGATTTTAGGAATCACAAAGTTGTCGATAGTTCGGTGATGAGGCACCCTATGTGGCGGGCCCAGTGGGCGGGCGGCTCTATGATGAGTAAGTTACCTCGGTGTCCGACGGGGTATGACTTTCTCGATGTGTGTTCGGGAGGGGCTCGTAGCACTTTTGGCAAGTGAGGCCATGTTGTTGATCCACAAGTCACGGGGTGACTAGTGCTACATATGGGCGATGCGGTTTGGAACCAGTAAAATTGGTGATTATGCATGCATTATGAGATATGTATATACATTATACTACTGTAGTAGAGGCATAGTAGCACATCTATACTTGACCTATACTTGGTGTTTATTCCCACAGTCAGATCCATATTTGTTGTTGATAATTCCATTGTGCATATGCATTAGCCTAAGAGTATTTGCATATAGCATGGAGATATGCCAAAGGTGTTGTGATATGATGATGATTGATGATGATATATGATGATGGTTGAGATCGAGATGTGATGATGATGAGATGGGTAAATGAATACCTAAAAGACAACATGTAAAATATGAATACAACAAAAAGACCTTGTGTATGGGTGATAATAATTGTGTTAGCCCAATGTGATGAAAAGCTTGTTTGTCTATGGTTGATGACAATGATGTTGGCCTATTGTGGCATTGAGAAAAGATGTGTATATGCACTTACTTTGCTATGAATTGATGGATGAATACGTTATATGTATATTGTTGAAATTAGAAATTATGATGATTATTAATGAATTAAGCAAAGCATACATGATGTTAATATGTATATGCATATAATCTCAATTGTATTCATATTCTTCATTTGAAATGTATAACTCACTCTCCCATGTTGTCCCATTTTTAGCATTGATGCAGGAATATCATGGGATGAGACAGTGATTTTATGAAAGTCTCACTCAAGAGAATTTATTTTTAATTGCCTCTTGGAGTATTTCGCTTCAGCAAGCTTACTTCGCTCAAGCGAATTCTTCAAAATAGCTTTCTGTCTTTATTTCGCTCAAGCCACTATTAATTGCCCATGTGATTTTTGTAATGGTGCTTCTTGCCTTGATTTCGCTTAAGCAAATGATATTCGCTTAAGTGAAGTTTACCTTTGATACTTTAATTCTTTTCTGCCTCTATGTCGCTCAATTGAGGCTCTTATTCGTTCAAGCGAATTTCAGGCTCGCTTAAGCGAGTTGATCAAGACTTGAACTTTTTGAAGCTTTTCAAGGGAATTTTTATTCCACGACTTCTTCCTTCTTTTCTTCCTCATCTTTTCACCTATAATTATACAAAATCTTGGGATAAGGAACACTTATTTACACAATTTGTAACAAAATCTCTAGAATTAAAGTTTCACCATTTAACCTATGTAAAATTATCCAGATTTAAATAATTTCCTATTAAAACTATACCCAAATAACTAAGAAATATACATAATTTAGGCATTTATCAGCCACCCTCCCATCTGAGCCGACATCACAGACCCCTTGCAGTCTGTGTGTGTCTGAATATGCCATGTTATGCAACACAACATCAATTATCCATAGACCACCTGATTACCATCACTAAGGACCACTATTTGGTTACCATCACCAAGGGTACTCATTTCATTTATCATAAAGCATAACATGCAAAAACTAATAATTAATCATCAATGCAACATACATAATGACAACCCTATGCCTAGTTTCAATAATAATAACTAATATCCCATCCAATTATTACAACCTCATGCAATTTAAAATTATCATCAACAACACATTCATATGAACAGAACCAACATACCTAGAAATTATCAAACGAATCAACAATAACAATTAAAGGGTATATTACCAACAACCACAAATTATATCATCATCATGAAATTCATCAAGCTTCAATCAATCAATATCACATTCATCAATGTAAACAAACATATATACCCTTATCCATATATAATTTATTCATTTAAGATATAATGCTACCCAACCTGGAATTCACGATCCCAGAAGCCCGAAATGCTCTCTAACACTATTTGCTCACTAGTTTCTAAAGTCACAAATCCTTAAAATTAACAATAATTATATTAGTAATCTATATGCCACCAAAATCATACTTTAGAGCTAAAATTGTCAATTATAATAAATTTAATAAATTTTGACTTACTAATCAATGTCGACGATAATCCGATACCCGATTCCAAAATCCTAACACTGCCTGAACCTCGAAATGGCTTCGTAATAAGCCCTAAGCCATGGAAATAGTAAGAATAAGGTTCAAACCCACGAAATGGAGCTACGTGAAGCGATGGGTGGTTCCAAAACTTACCAAAAATGAAGAAGATCAAGAACCCCAATGTTCCTAAAGCTGCCCACACTCACAATAGGTTTCAACAACCTAAAATTGCACGAAATTAAAAGAATTGAGAGTAAGGTTCCAAGAATCAAGCTAAAAACTGAAATTGGTCCATAACCCATACCTTGAATTCAAAGAAAATGGAGCTTCCAAGCTTATAAAGCTACTCATGGACAAGAAAGAAGGAGAAACTAGAGTTGAATCTTTGCCCTAGCATGAAGAAGCAATGAAATGGAGATGGGAATGAAGGAGAGGGTCGTCGCAGTTGGAAGAGGGAGATGGAGCAATGAGTTAGTCTTTGTTACTTGGTGCATGCACGAGAAAGAGAGTGAAGAAGATAATAAAAGCTTTAGTTTGTCATTAGGGTTAATCTTTTCCTTTCATACAGTTAGTTAATTTCTGAAACCAATCGGGTAACTTCCGATTACCCGGAACATACCTAGATTTTAAAAATTAACATAACCACTTTAAATTAATTTAACCTCCCTAATTTAATTATTTAGCCAATAAAATTAACCAATAATTAAATCTAGGATGTTACAAAATCACTTAAAAGATAACTAATTTTAGAAACACATCAAACATGTCTTTTTAATAAGGGTAGATTGAGTCAAACCTTCCATGCTTTTGGGGCCAAAGCCACTATTTCTTTTTCATTTTTGTAGATAAAAGAAAAACACAAGTCTAATATCTTCCTCGGATTTGAAAGAAGTAAAACTATCAAAATATCTTCTTTTTTTCATTTCATAATTTTTATAGTTTTATGCATAATCAATACTAAAGCTTTTTTATTAAATAGATTAAATTTTTAAAAAGAAAGAAAAAGAAGCAAAAGACCAAAAAAATGTTAGACAGATAAGTATAAAGAAAGGATATGTTATGTTGGTATGGGCTATAAAGTTTTTTTTCATTGTATAAAATACCATTTAATGTAATAAATTTATAATAAAAATTTCAAAATTACCATTCAACAATGTCGATTAATAATATTTTAAATTAATACCTAAATATAAAATTAATCCTAAAAAATTTAAAAATTAAGATCGCTCCCTAAAAAATTACTTTAGTTTTTGGTTATTGAAAAATTTTAATGGTTAATGTCAAACCCTTGGCATTAACTTCAATAAGTTAAGTGTCATGTGCATTTATTTATTTTAAAACAAAATGGTATCTAGCTAAGCTCTAAACTCGTTTCTTCTTTCTAACAATCATCTTCTACCTTTTATTGCTTCAATCCTAAACTCTCTTGATGTGTCATTTTAAAATTATTTAGAGAATATCAAATTATCTATTTAATTTTGTATGTTTAAAGTTAGTTTGTCATGTAAGTTTAACATATTTTTATGTAATTTTTTATATTTTTAAAAAGTTTTTAAATAGTCATGTTTTAAATTATTATGTTACTTAAAAGTATTATTGATAGGGGTGGCAAAATAGGCTAAAGGGCCTGGCCGGGTCAAGGCCCGTGTAAGCCTGTCAAAATACGGGTTGGGCTAGGCTAAAATAGAAAAATAGGCCAAAAACATTGGCCCAACCCGTATTCTATGTGGCTTGCGGGCCAAACAGGCAAACCTGTTTTTTCCCCAATTTTTACATGTTATTTTTATTTAAAATTTGAATTTTTTTCCCAAATGTTGAGAATTGAACTAGGCTAGAGAATATTTTTAATTTGAAAGCTAATGAATCATATTCAATGTGGAACATAAAATATTTTTTCTTATGCCTGTATCTAAGGAATTCAAGCCACACTTTTTCATGTTCATGCTCACTGTCATATGTATCCATTGATTATTAAGTCATCTCCATTAGCATCGTTGCTTATGTGAATGAATGCACAATGACATCATATATATGTTATTGATGGTTCAGAGTTAGACTTAGAAGGGGGTTGAATAAGTCTTAGACTTTTTTTTCATGAAACTTTGAACCAAATTAAAATACAAGTAATTAAACAAGTAATGAATGAGAGAGATAAACACATAAAGTTTATACTGATTCACTTCCAACATAGAAGCTACGTCCAGTTCCTTCAAACTTGAAGGATTTCCACTATTGTAAAAATCTCCTTTACAATAACAGCACCAGACCTGTGCTACAAGTATTCTTGACACTAACCATTTCTGGCTTATCCCAAGTATTCTTTCAAAAAGCCACTCTTAGCTTAACCCAAGTATTCTTTCGAAAGCCTCTTTAGGTCAAAGTGTTTCCCAACACACAAACTCATTCTGGTAACACACCAAACTTTTATGAATAGAAAGAATAAAAAGAAGTTTTCAAAACTTAGTGTATAGATAATAGATAATTTGAAATCAAACACTAAGTTTTTGACACAAGACCTGAATCTGCTAGAAGCAAAACTAGAAAGTAATAAGGGTCTTTATCTTACAAGAAAAAGAATGAGATTGAATAACTTGAAGAGATTGTTTCTAAGTTTTTCTTGTATGTCTGATGTTCAAACTTCCTTGCTATTTATAGTGGCTTAGAGGATATAACCGTTATTGTTTCTTGAAAGGAGATATAGACGTTGGAAATCCTTTGAAGGTATTTTGCCTTAAGCTTCTTGTTATCAGACCTTGAAGTTGAATTTAAGCTTGGAAGAGGTCTGAATCGTTTTTCAATATTTTCACGAAAATGGTCTCTCATGCATTTCCATGCATAAAACCATTCATGAACTAATTCTTGATTGAGCGATCGGTTGCTTTCTGAGATGTCCTGATGAGATCTCTGACTTGTGATCAGAATTCGCAGGGTAGGTACGCTGACAACTACTGCTTATGTTGATCTTGTTCTTTTTGTTCTTTGATGATAAGCACACAAATTATGATATGATCATTACTCCCAAAGCATCATCAAAATAGAATTTATGAACGTTGAAGAAGAGTTCTTTGATCAGGATGCTTCTATCAGACTTTTGTTGTTCTAACAGACTTTTAGAACACATATACTCCCCCTATGTTTTTACAGCCTAATCTTCGTATCCTGAAACTTCTTAGGTACTAAAAAAATGTTATGAATAGTTTAGAATTTTATTCCTTTAGCGAAAATACTTGATGAATGATATAAACAAATTCAGGAATATACAAAATCTAGGGTTTGATCCGAAAGGACTTAAAACTTATATTTTTTGACTAGACTTTTTCTCAACAGTTATATTAATCAGACATGCATTTCTTGGCAGCATTTGTTGGTTTCCAAATTACTTTCGTAGGTGTTTAGATAGCTTTATCACTTATTGAATTGATGCATGGGTTTAAATTTTGTTGGATTATGTGCTTTGTAGTCATATATACTTTCTGTGTACAATGGCATTAGAAATGTTTAATCTCAAAAATAGTATTTAAATATATATATTATTAATATAATTTTTTAATATAGGCCTAACGGGCTGGCTCAGCCCGGCCTGTCAGGGCCTTTTTTTGGGCCAAAATGGGCTGGGCTCATTTGGAAAAACGGGTTTGGAAGGGTGGCCCGGCCCAGCATTTTTTGACGGGCCAAACAGGCTGGCCCACGAGCTAGACCCAAATTACCATCCCTAATTATTGATATGTTATTAAAATAAATTAAAATAAAATAATTAAATATAATTAAACATCATCATCTTTCTTCCTTCATTTTCTCTCGTCACTTTCTCTCTTTTTAAATTTTGTTCTAATTTTTTTCAACTTCAACTTGTTCCTTATGATGAAAAACAAGGCTTCCACGCGAAGATGAAGCTTCTCAGGAACGATAAGCATAAGGGGTTATCCCCTCTCTTTAAATTGTTGATTTGTAAATTATAAATAAAGTATTTCTGATTATTTGTGTTGATTGTATATATGAATTTGGAGAAATTTAACATTAAAATTGAAGCTATATGGACCATGCATTTACACTACTCATCAACTATTTACTAAAATGATTTGGTGTGTTTTATATGTCTTTATAGTTTGGGAAACACCAAATTCAGTGGTTTTTTGTTTCCTTGCTTCTATTAGTTCAACTACTTACTTTTCAAGGTTGATTCGGAGGAAAAATAGTGCAAAGTGAAATTTTTATTTACCTTAAACATGATAAGAGATAATAAAAGAAAATTTTTATTTAAAATTAGCATGAAAGTGGTATCATATGATTTTTTAAGGTAAATCTAACATCATTTTCAATATAAAAGTTTTCTTTTATAATTTCTTATCATATATAAAATTTTACTGGTTATACAAACTCTTCTTATATAAAGAAAAGCCAATTCTCTTTCACAAACCAAATCGTGGAAGGAAAAAAAACTAAACAACTGGTAAGGCATCAGAAATTTATTGAGATTTGAAAATGATAATGATATCACAACTGAATTTTCTACAAAAGTTACTAGGAATATATGACGCAACAACACGAGGGAAAATGCCAGTAAACCGAATGTGAGTAGCATCAATGGTTCTCCATTTTCTAGATTGTAAAAATAAAGAATAAGATTTATGTTTATTAAACTTTTGAATGCTTAAATATAAAATTAGTTTATTAAAAAGTTTAAAATTAAGATTAACGTGTTAAAAATTTTATTTTAAGATTTAACCTTTAAAATATATTTTTTAAGTTTTGTCATTAATTTTTCACCAGTTAACTACTAAGGTGATTAACAGTGACGTGTAATTTTGGTTTAAATATAAATTAACCCCTTAAAAAGTTTAAAATTAGATTAAGTCCCTTAAGAATTTTCTTTTAGGACTTAGCCCTTAAAATATTTATTGTTACGATTAAGCCTTGTCGTTCACTTGTTGTCGATTAAGTATCGACTCAACATTAACACTTGTATTTACTTAATCTTTTAAAAATAACCACTTAAGTTCTATTCACCATTTTCTTCTTCTCTCCCTTCAAATTACTCTTACTCTTCCTACTGCTTCTCTCTGCTTTGTTCTCTTTCTTTTTCTTCTTCCCTCACCCACCTCCCTTTTTTCCCCTTCGTCCCGTGGTTTGCTTGGTGCTATTAATGTGGCATAGATGATACAAACACAGGTTCATTGTGGCACTAAAAAAGAAAAACACAATGGAAGAAATGATGTCAAGTTTTAGTATTGTCAGGCTCAAAGCGGAAGCTCAATCTAAAACATCAAAGTTTGATTGAAGACACACTCTCATGTTCTGGTTGCATCAAATTCTACTACCTCACATCAAATATGATTCAAGACTTAATGGAATAAGGATAAAAGAACTAAATCTGTTATCTTGACATGACCCTTGATTCTAGAATAGTGTTTGATGTGAAAAGTTAACGACAAGATTTAATCATAACAAAAAGTATATTTCAATAGCTAAATCCTAAAAATTCTCAAGAAGTTGATCCTAAGTTTAAACTTTTTTAGAGTTAATTTTATATTTAAACCAAAAAAAGATATACATGTCAGTCCTGAGGTGGCTAACGATTAGTTATCTCAACATTTAATTAACGAAAAGTTAACAATAAAGTTTAATCCTAGCCTAACAAAAACATTATTTTCGAGACTAAATCCTAAAACAAAATTCTTAAGGGGTTGACTTTAATTTTAAACTTTTTTAATAGTTAATTTTATATTTAAGTGGTTTTGTTGATATAAAAAGCATTATTGAAGAGAAAGTAATAAAAAAATACATCATTCATAAAGGTAACTTTTGCATGATATAAATCGTCTTGATTTATATTTATAAGGTTAGGTGCTCGATTCTTGTTTCATAGAGTAAGAGGTCGTTTGGTTAAAAGTTAATGTAAATGTGGTTGAGAAAATTTAGATTTTGTAAATGGGGTTGGGAAAACCGGGGTTTTGTAAATGATGTTTGTGTTTGAATTGTAGTTTTAAAAATCGAACCGGATCGGTCAGTTCGACCGATTGGAGCGGAAACCAGTCAGGACAAGGGAAAAATCAGGCATCTCAAAATCGATCAAAACCGGTATTGAAAACTGGTTAAACCGGCCAGATTTTTAAATTATTTTTTGCTATTTTTCAAAAAAAATTCTATTAAAAATATTTTTAAGTAAATAAAAAACTTATATAATATTTACATATTATTTTTATTTATTATAATTTTTTAATCCTAGAAAACATGTAATATGGTTCTTAGTTAATTTTGTTTTATATAATTTATTATTAATATTTTAAGAATTATATTATATTATATTAAAAATATATATATTATTATGACCGGTTCGACCACGGTTGAACCAATGAACTGTGAACCAATACCTTCACCAATTCGATCACCAATCCGATTTTTAAAACCTTGATTTGGATAATAGTATTGAAAAAGTTAGTTAGAAAGTACTGATTATGTTTGGTTGGGTAAAAGTTTAGTAAAATTGGGTTGGAAAATGATAATTTGGGATAAAATTACCAAAATGTGTAATAATTTTAATATATGTAATATGTGTATATATTAATGTTACATATATAAATTGAAAGTTATATATATATTGAATATAATTACACATATTAAAAAAGTGAATGAATATATTAAATATAATAATTTTATTTTATTAGTTTTTATATATTTAATGTGTGTGTATATATATATGTTAACGCTATATTGTAATATATTGTAAACGCATTAAAACTTAAATTATATTATTATAACATCTCACCACTCATTTATTATTATTATTACTTTAAACGTATTTCCTACATCTAGTCTACACATCATGTTTTTGTCAAAACAACACTTAAGTTAAATAGCAATATAAATTAAATTTAATAATTCCATAACAAAAAATAATAAAATACCCATATTCTACAATACACTAAACCCTTATTCCACATCCATGCTCCACCATCATCATTCACCCTCCATACTCGTCATTTATTACATTATGTAACATCCTGAATTTAATTATTGGTAAATTTTATTAGCCAAATAATTAAATTAGGAGTGTTAAATTAATTTAATGTGGGTTGGTTAATTTCTGGAAATTATTTGGGTGTGTTTTGGCTAATCGGGGGTACCTGATTAATTTAGAAATTAACTAAACGTGAAAATGGACTATTATACCCTTGATTCTTTTTAATACCAGTTCCCCTCCCTTACTTCTCTCTCATGCAATTAGAAGAAAAGCAGTAGTTGTACTACTTTCCTTTTCACGCATGCAATCTCCATCTTTAATTTCATCTTTGCTCTTCTTCCCTGTGTCGTGATCATCCCCACCATCTCCCCCTTTGATTTCTCTTAAATTACCATCAAGCAACATTGATTTTTAGTGCATCTTTTCCATCATTCTCTCGGTAGCCATGGGTATCAAAAGGGGAGCTCCAATTTCTTTGGTTTCCAAGCTAAACTCTTTAATTCCAAATTTGCCTTGGCAAAGCTTCTCCTTCCTCCACCCTCTAAATCTTTCAAGTTCCATGAATTTAGGTGATTTAGAGTTAATTGCAAGTTGTTGGCAACCTTGGAACCATGGGGTTTTGTAGATTTTCAAGCTACAAGTACGTACACAGTCCATAGCTTCCATTGTTTCCATTTCTATGAATTTGAGTTTAAATGGTGTTATTTCCATGACTTAGAAATTATTTAGGACTATTTTGAATTGGGAACAACTTGGTACACATTGGGTTCTTGGTTTCTTACATTGCCAATAAGTTTTGGTGATGACCCACGACCTCATTCAGTTTCGTTTGGTGGTGTAGGCTAAAATTGTGATTTTTATGGTTTAGGGACTATTTTGGAGTTATTTTGAATGTCGGGTGGCTTGGGGACCGTTTCAGAATTGGGTATTGGGACCTTCAACATTGATCAGTAAGTTGGAATTTACCGAATTTATTATAAAGTGGTGGCTTAGCTCCGATACGTGATTGTAGTAGCATTTAGGTTATTAAAATGATTGTTGTGAAATTTTAAGGAATTTTTAGAAGTTGGAACTAGTAATTGGAAAAGGGTTAGGAAGCAGTTAGATAACGTTCAGGCATTAGAATCGTCAATTTCAGGTAGAGGGAGCATTATATTTTAAATGAATAGATTATGAATTATGATGTTTTGACGAAAATTGTGATGATGATGATGATGTTGATTTACGTTTGGTTATATACCCCCTTGATTGTGTTATGATGAAATTGGTGTTAGTTGCATTGGATTGCGATAGATGATAATTCATAATGTTGAATTAATGGTGATTATAGTGATGGTTGATGAAAGTAATTGATGATGAATATACATAATGTTGATTATGGTTATGTAAGCTTGAGGTAGCTTAATGATGTGTGAATTAATTAAGAATTGTGGCAGTTGCACGCTATGCGTAATTATAAGGATTAGAATGAAATCTCTTAGTGATGGTAACCAAGTGTTGGCCCCTAGTGATGGTAAGCAGGTGGTCTGTAGATAAATTGATGTTGTGTTGTGTAACATTGCATATGTTAGACGCACACAAGACTGTAGGGGGCTTGTGATGCCAGCCCAAATGGGAGGGCGACCTTTGAATAGGAACATACCCTATATGGTTTCCTTCGGGATCCACACCGCATTGGATTGGGTTCAAGGCCAACCTGTAACACCTAGTTGAGTTGTCGTTGTCACTAAGAGTGACTGGTGTTACATTATGGGCTTCGGTACCGATAAAACAAAAATAATTATATATTGTAAAAATTTATACACTATAATGTAATTCCCATAATTAGAGTCAGATCTATATGCATATGCATTTGCATATAATTATTGAGGTACAAAGGCTATTGGATAACATATGTTGTGTATTGATGTAGTTGATTACATTTAAGGTGATGTAATTATATTAAATGACAGTGTGTGATAATGATTATGATAAATTGTTGATTATGTCTGGAACTAGATGCTTAATTAATGAGTTATGTTGAATCTAGTTCAGTCTGTCATTTAATATATATATATATGCTCACCCCTAAGTTGTGGTTATGTTTCAATGGATGTAGACCGAGGCGATGCTTAGTGATTACTCGGTTGGAGGTGCTTTGGTCTTGCAGACCTGTATATATATATATATATATATATGTGTGTGTGTGTGTGTGTGTGTGTGTGTGTTTATATAGCTTTTCGTATAGTATCGCCTTAGCTGGCTCATTGTAAATCTTGATGTGTGTGTATATATATATGTTTTAGAATAGTGGATTTAGGTAGCTGATGACTTTATTGGAAGTCTAGATCTGATCTTGGTGTACAAATTGTGAACCATGATATTGATATTGATATGACAATGCTTAGTATTTTGATCCATGGATGGATCCATGAGAATTTTGATGATATTGTTAAATGTTATGCCCAGGAATTGTGTATGTTGCATATTATGATTGAATGAACATGATGGAGAGGGAATTGTGTATATTGCATTGCATTTGAGGTGTGAATGTGATGAGAAATGGTGTAGTACCATGAAGTTGACAAATGTGATGAGATGTAATTGAAATTATATATAATCATGAACTGGATAGGTCAAATTGTGTTCTATGAAGTTTAGGAACTCTAGATAGGTCCAATAGGTTGTGTTTGATGTTTTGGACTTGTGAGAATTGGATTGGACCAATTCCATTGAGATTTGATGTTTTAAGTTGCAGTTAGACTTAAAATGGTCAAATTACATTTTTATGCATAACTTATTCAATTTTGGGAATTTTTGGGTATGGTTGATTGCCATACGTCATAAATGATGTGTTTTAGGTGATGTCAAAGTTTGGTAGTGTTTGGAGATCATTTAGGAAAGTTAGGGTGTGCAAAAGTTGGCCTAGATGTCTTTTTGCTATATAATTCTGCATTCTGTCAAGTTGGTAATCGATTACCAGTGAGCAGATATACAGAATTATGTAGGAAGCTCTCTAGTAATTGATTATGTAACGCCCTCTGTTACATCTTAATAAATTCTAAAAAAAATTCGTAAATAATTTTTTTACTATGATTGTTAAGAAGAAACTATCGGAATAAATTACATATAACATTTCTAAAATACCTCATAAATATTATTAAAACTTTAGAAAGTAATTTTACATTCATCCGAAGAAAATAAATATTAAACATTATAAGAAAGAGAGGAAACTCCATGGCCCAGAAGCAGTTACTTAATAACATTATTTATTCATTGGACCACGGTACTTATACCGAGCTCCCTTTCTAGAATGTGTTATATTTACTGCCGAGATTCTTTGATCCTTCCTTCTGGACCATCAATTCAAAACATATGAAACAAAAACACGGAGAAAGGAGTGAGAAACAGAATATAATATTCCCGAATGAGACATAAGCAACAAAGGGTTTTCACAAATTAATATAATAATATCAGTCATAATCACATACACAATCAATTATGAATGCATGAATGTTATACAATATCTTCATCATAACTTACCTATATATGTGGGCCCTTAAATTTTAATTTGCACTGGGCCAACCAGGAGTTTACACTGTTCCACAATTCCGGATAATAATAACATGAACAACTCAACTGGCATGGAAACACTTAGAGACTAGTCAGATTGAGAAGATTTTTATTGTGAAAGTACCTGACACTAGGGAGCTACCCCAGGTCCCCTAAAGCACCCTTTCATACCCTCTCATCCCAAGGCTCGCAATTAAGCCTCCCCTAATGTATCCTCAGTTTCTATAATCCGTCCCAGGACAATATCATTTTATTTCACTTTAATGATTCATGATGCATGGACTACTCATGTATTTAGTTGATTAAAGCTTTTAGAAACTGAATTATTAAATACTATAAAGGTTTACAATATTATCTCAATCAACTATACATTTCTTCAATTTCTTCTCTGAATTTCTGTCATACAGAAATAAATTTGGTACAGTTTTCAAATTCAAATCTCACCAAAATTGAGTTTCCAAGCCTTAAATATCTCAAACTTTCTTATATAAAACTTTACATAATCTTTCTCAAATTGAATCTTAGTAAGATCGAATTTAGAAATTTTAATTATTTTCAAATATCTTTAATTATTAGGTTGGAAAAAATAAAATAATTTACTTTTGAAAAGTTTATTTTACTAAAAGAGAATAATTCTTAATTCATTAACTAAAAATACTTAAAACTATAAAAATTTTCTTTAATTCAAGAATTAATTATTTCAATCTTTTTATAAATTAATTTTCATGAAATGTCTTTTTCTAAAATAAATAATAGATTTTTATTATAAAGATTAAAAGTAAAGTTAATAAAAATAATTTCTAAGGAGGAATAAGAGATTAAAATAATTATAAAATACTTTCTCTTACAATAAAAATTTAAAGAGTAAGGTAAGAAAATTCTTACTGAGTTTTAGCTTTCCGTCATGCTTGCTATATACTCCATATCACAGGATCATCAATCATAACCAAATATTATCAATCATAATCAAACATCATAAATCACAAATATAATCAATCATAATCAAATCAATTAAATTAAATATCATTAATACATTACATAATTTAAAATTTAATGGTTATTAATATAATTAACTTTGAGTCCTTTTTTTGTCCATTCCTTGCACAGGTTTATGTAAGTCCATATAATCCAGTCCTCGCATAGGTATAGTTCAATCCATACAGGTCATAAAAGTCCAAGTCCTTGTATGGGTATTTCAGAATAAGTTACACAAGATACTTAATTTAAAATTTATTATAAATTTTAAGTTAAAAGTTATTATTTTAAAATAATAATATTATTAAATTTAAAAGGAGTAGGAGACTCCTCCCATTATTCTTATGTCTTTTCATATTATATTCTTATCTCACTCCCCTTACCTCTTGTTTCTTGATTCGTTATGGAAAGTCTGTGCGCGCCTCGCCTCTGAGTTCTAAAGTATATCACTTTCATTTTAATATAGTTATAAGATAAAAATTTAGATTACTATTTAAAACAGAAAGGGTAAAAAGTAATCATGCATAATAACAGCAAATAGTAAATTTTAAATAGTTACTATGAATAGTAAGAGTAAATTGTAAAACGTGAATAGTAACGGTAAAAAGTAAAACATGAATAGTAACAGTAAATAGTAAAATGTGAATAGTAACAGTAAATAGTAATTTACTATTTAGAATAGTATTTTACTGTTGACATAGTAATTTACTATTTAGAATAGTAACTTAAAATAATATTATATCCAGTATAATAATAGATTTTTAAGTGATATAAAAACAACCTTCATAATCATAAAAAGATTATAAAAAAATTTATTATTACCTCAATATTTTTGCAGAACCTCTTTCCTTTGGAAAATATCTTCCTCTATTCACTTAGTACTCTCCTCCCAACACTACTAAGTTTTCAAATTTTCGATGCAAAACTTCATTCCTCGCCTCTCTATTTATACTAAAAAATTTTACTGTGCGTTTGAATATTTTATTATAAAAGTACTAAGCAATTTTGAAAATTTCGTTCCAAGTTACTGTGCAACATTTGAAATTTTCGTTTATGCATAGTGTTTTGCATAGTAAATGTCGGTTGAATTATTAAGCCAAATAGTAACCATTCACTCGGTATAGTTTAAATATTCAAAATCTGTTCTTTTTGAAATTTAGCGATATTATATCAGTCCTCACTAATTTTATAATAAGTAATATAAAGTTTAAATTTTAAAAATCTAAAATTTTCTGTTAATAAAAATTTATTTGTACGTTTTTGATTTTTTTACGATTGGTAAAAATCAAGATTTTACTCAAACCGATCATTTTTAGATAAGTCTACTTGAAATGGATTTTAGAAAATTTTCTTATAATTTAACTTCACTTTCTTGTAAATATTTTCAATTTTAAGTAACTTTATATAAATAAAAAATTATTTAAAATACATTTTTTTAAAATAAATTCAAAAAAAATCTAGAAGATCATGGATTAAAAAGTTCTAAAGAACTATAATCTAATTCCTGTAAAATTTTAGTATAAAAATTTTCTGTAATTAAAATAAAAATAGGGGTGTTACAACTCTACTCCCCTTAGAAAAATTTCATCCTCGAAATTTACATTATTCAGTAAAACAAATGGGGATGAGACTCTTTTATCTCAGTTTCTAGTTCCCATGTAGCATCTTCTTCTCTCGTTTCGCTCCAAATGACCTTTACGAGTGGAATTGTCTTGTCCCTTAGCTTTTTTATTCTTCTATCAGCTATTCTGACAGGTGGTGCATCATATGTAAGATTATCTTTAACTTGTATGACATCAGGTTCAATAACATATGTAGGATCAGATATATACTTTCGTAAGTTTGACACATGAAAAACGTTATGGATATTAGAAAGAAAAGGTGGTAATGCTATTTGGTAAGCAAGAGGACTAACTTTATGAATTATTTGATATGGACCAATAAATCTAGGATTTAATTTTCGAGATTTCATTGCCCGACTAACCCCAGTCGTAGGTGTGACTTTCAAGAATACATGATCGCCTTCTTGAAATTCGAGCAGCTTCCTTCTTTTGTCATAGTAACTTTTCTGCCTACTCTATGCTGTCTTCATCTTTTTCCTGAACCATTTTGATTTTATCCGTGGTTTGTTGTACCAACTCTAGTCCTAGCATCAAGTTTTTACCTGTCTCAAACCAACATAGCGGAGTCCTATATTTTCTTCTATATAATGCTTCAAAAGGTGCCATGCTAAGGTGAACTCCACATATGGTAAGAATTGATTCCAACTTCCTTTATGCTCTAACACATAAGCTCGTAACAAGTCCTCTAGAGATTGAATTGTTCTTTCTAATTGTCCATCTGTCTGAGGATGATATGCTAAACTCAGATGTAGTCTTGTTCCCAAAGCCTTGTGTAAGCTCTTCCAGAATTGTGATGTAAAACGAGGGTCTCGATCAGAAATGATACTTAAAGGAATTCCATGCAATCTCACAATCTCCTCGATGTATAATTTCACCAACTTCTCCATAGAGTAACGAATATTAATGGGAATAAAGTGGACAGACTTGGTTAATCTATCAACTATTACCCATATTGAATCATGTCCTAATGGAGTTTTAGGTAAAGAAGTCACAAAATCCATGGTAATGCTATCTCATTTCCATTCTGGTATTTCCATTGATTGTAGCATTCCAGGGGGTTTTTGATGTTCCACTTTAACCTTCTAGCAAATCAGACATGCAGCCATGTACTCTGCCACCACTTTCTTCATTCCAGGCCACCAAAATAACTTCTTCAAATCTTGATACATTTTAGTAGCTCCGGGATGAATGCTCATATAACTTTTGTGGCCTTCTTCCAGAATTGCTTTCCTCAACTCCTCTTAGTTAGGGATACACACTCGATCCTTATACCTTAGCAATTGGTTGTTTCCCATATTGAACTCGACTTCTTTTCCTTGTTTCAAGAGTTCTTTCTTCTCTTGTAGGAATTCGTCCTCTCGTTGAGCCTCTAACACTTGCCTCAGGAATTCATTTGTCACTTGTAACGCTCCTAATCTGTAGCTGTTAGCATTAATCTTTACTGCTAGGTTAAGATATCTGAAGTTCTCTATCAATTCCAGCTCTTTAATCATTATTTTGGATACATGTAGAGACTTTCAACTCAAAGCATCAGTTACTACATTTGCTTTTCCAAGATGGTATTGTAACTCAAAGTCATAGTCCTTTAAGAACTTCATCCATCTCCGTTGCCTCATGTTTAACTCCTTTTGGTCAAATAAATACTTGAGATTCTTATGATCGCTAAACACATCGAATGTTGCACCGTATAGATAATGTCTCCAAATCTTTAAGGCAAAAACTACTACGGCTAACTCTAAGTCATGGGTAGGGTAGTTAATCTCATGTTGCCTTAATTGGCACATGTAACATCCTAAATTTTATATAAATGATTAAATGAGGAGATTAAATATTGAAGAATTATATGTAGGATTAATAAATGTCCCAAAATATTGAAAATAATTAAACTTAGATTTTGAGGATTATTTATAATTTATTGAGGCTGTATGAGCTAAAATAATACCCGATTAAAATATGGGTGTCAGACCAAATATCTCCGATTGGGATGATATTGGTCAAGGCTGTTAAGGATATTATTGGGAATCTAAATATGTATTTGGAATAATTTTTAGATAAAGTATTGAGCCCGAACGATGATCCTGTTTGATTTAAAATGGAGAATCTTTATTGAGGAAATAAGACACTTCACGTTGGGTCTCTCTTTCTCAACAAACACTCTTCATTCTCTTCTTCTTCTACTTTCCCACTCATCATCTTCTTCTTCAAAAATCCACAAAGAGGTGGTGTGCCCTTCCTCCTCCCATTTTCATTCCTTGGAGCTTGCAAGGAAAGCTTGGAGCTTGAAGCCTCATCTTCCTCTCCCCTCATTTTTGTGTGACTCCACTCCCCCTTTGGGAACCCTATCTTTTCTTCTCCAAAGGTAAGCTCTTGGTTGTTCTCATGAGCCTAAACCCTTAGCTATGGGTTCTTATGGTTTTGGGAGGGTAATGTATATGGGAATAATAATGGAATGCATTTATGATGGAAAACCCTTAGGTGGGGTGACATTGATGAGAGTTATAAATGAGTATTTATGAATGGGTGTATATGGCAAGAAAGATGATGGGCATTGATGATAGTTGTTGGGTTTCTAGTGAAACCCTAAACCTAAGATTTGGGGAAAATATGGAATATGTGTAATAAAACATTTATTGTGTTAGATAAATATTATTAATGAGGTGAAGTGATGTTATTGATGGTGGATGACCATTAATGAAGTTTGATGATTAATGATGGTTGTTGGGAACCATTAATGTGGGAACCCATTAATGGGTTTGACATTAAATATGCCTAATAATGAATGAATGCATCTAACCCATAATGGTTATGGTGGAATTAATGAAATAAATAAGGTTTAGGAATTTAAAGTGTTATAAATACCAAGTAAATAAATATGAGCATTGAGTCTTGGTGGTTGAATAGAAAATAATTGTGTGGTATATTGTATAATGTAGGAAACAACCCCATTGACAAGGCGGGACCATCGGACCGCGTTGATTACTACTTCTCTTGAGGTAAGAGGGGGTAACTATTCTAAATGCACGATTTCATTCATTGATGATGTGAATGCATAGTATTGTGCTATGATAATGTGGCTTGGGTGGATGATATGATGATTTTATGATTGAAATGCATTTAGAATGATTGGTGTTATGTGGCATATGCTTTTAGGATGATGAGTATGGTGTTTTTTTGATTCATGTTAATGAGTTTATTATGAATGGCTTGAGACCATGGTTGTATTGATTGATATGTGGTTGAACATCCCATAATATGTGAACTAAAGAATGTTGATTGCCACTAACTAGTTGTGTGTATGAAATCCAATGAATGTTGGTATGGAGGATGATGAGTATACGAAATCCACTAAGTGGATGTGATGAATTGTTGAATGTGGAATGGCATGATAGGATGCATAGAGTGAGAATGCATTGATTGGCATTTGCATCCATGGCATATCATTCGCTGTCTATGTGGAATGTTAGGGGTTCCACTAGGCGGGCCCAGTGGCAGGACAACCCAGTGCACGGGTATAATGTTGTATTTCCCTAGTGATTCTGGGAATCATGAAGCTGTCCATAGTTTGGTGACGAGGCATCCTATGTGGCGGGCCTAGTGGGCGGGCGGCTTTATGATGAGCAAGTTACCTTGGTGTCTGACGGGGCACAACTCTCTCGATATGTGTTCAGGAGGGGCCCGTAGCACTTTGGCAAGTAAGTCCATGATGTTGATCCGCAAGTCACGGGGTGACTAGTGCTACAGATGGGTGATAAGTGTTCATTGAGTATTGATTTCATGCTTGAATTTAACCCATTTTTGATAAAAATTCAACTAAATTTGTACATAATTGAGCATGAAAACTCTTATGAAACATTCTTTGAAAAAAGGAAAACTCTTCAAACTCTTTAAAAAAATTGCTTCAAAATCCTTAACAAGTTACAGGAATTCAAGAGGGCCAAGTTGAGCAACGATGAGTCCTAGTCACAAGAATCCACAGCATGAAAAAAATAAGCATCAGGTCTCCTCACGCTTAAGCATGAAGAAAGAGACGCTTGGGCGAGGGACACAATTACAAAATAAGCATCAGAACCCTTCCACGCTTAAGCTTGAGAAGGGGGCGCTTGAGCGTGAAAGCCAAGAAGAAGAAGCTACACTTGAGTGTGACTGAGCGTGACAAGGCAGCATCAGACTTTCTCCTCACGCTTGAGCTTAGACACTACCCGCTTGAGCGTGAGCCCGAGCACGCTTGAGCGTGACTCTGGGCGTGACCAAGTGTAGGTAACACAGGAACTACAAGAAGGCATCAGGTTTGTCACGCTTGAGGGTGACCATTAAGCTCAAGCGTGACTCATGCAGTATGGAGTTTGCAATTTAATATTGACCAATGGTGCGATGCCAACTCAACCACCTTGAAGTGTTTCTGCATATCTTTGAATATTCCTTCATGGGCATTATGCAAGTGGGCAAAGGAAGCTGAAGCATAATCACTATAAATCTAGCAGAAAAGATCATTGGAAGGCAGCTCCTTCATATCATCAAACACATCTCCTGCATCCCACCATTCATTCTGTATTCATTTCCAAATATTCTTAAGTGAAAATGCATAGCATGAGTAACTAATTTTCCTTTATTGGGATTGGTTGTAATCAATTCAAACCTGAAGTAATGCTGCTGTAAGTTTTTATATTTGTTAATGAGATTTAATACTTTCTGTATTTCATTCTACCATTAATGCCTGAAGATACTTGATCACTATTTTCTTGTTTTAAGGTTTCTTAAGTATACTGGGAAGTAACTTTTGAGAGCAGATCTGAATGAAATACTCATTGTGAGTAGCTGACCAGGGATGGCATCTAACGCAATGAACGTCAAAATAATCGATCGGTAATGCTGGAATGGTTTCAAAGTGACTGAGGGATCAGCGGTTTGAAATCATTCTTATGAATTTTATAGTCGAGAGATCGATACAAATGACTTTGATTGTGACGTAGAAATTATCATTTCAAGTTATATACATGCAAATTTATTTAGCTTACGCAAGGTGCGTTGCGATGAAACCAATCCTAGTTTTCCAAATCTGATTTCTACCAAAACATCTTACTGTCATTATTTTCATTCAACACTTGCTGTTTCTTTTGTATTCAATCTTTTGCACAACAAAATCAAAACAAATCTTTTGTCAAAATCAATTCAAGAACTAAGATCTTCAAACCAACACCTCCTCAGTGGAACGACATCTATACTATACTATAATTACTGTGTTTAAACTTGGCACAAACATTCCATTGAGTTCATATTATACAAACTTGATTCTCTTTCCTTGAACACTTCACTTCTTTGTATGATCTATAAAAATATCCTACCAAGTTTTGGCGCCGTAGCCAGGGAGGTGATTTAAGTTTGAACATTTTAGCATTGAATTGACAAGACTCTGTAAATAAATTTCATTTGTTTGCATTTTTGTGTGGTAACATTGCTAGAGTGAGTACTTGATTTATGATCTTGAGAGGACAGGGACCAAAAGAACAACTTGCATTTGATCCAAAATAAATAGGCTCCTCAAGAAAATCAAGAAAGCCAAGCAAAAGCATAACTTTCACACAGGAGAAACTTCCTCTTACAGAATGGCGGATGTCAATAGCAACAATCAAAATCCACCAAGGAGAACACTGGGAGATTACACTTTACAACAAGGACCCAAACATTACTCAAGCATTGCTATTCCAAACACAATAAGGGCTATAGAAATAAAACCTGTTTTTCTTAGTTTAATTAGTTCCCACAAGTTCCATGGAATGACAAGTGAAGATCCATATACTCACTTGGCCACATTCTATGAATTAGTTGGAACTATGGGTTTTGAACAGGAAATAATTGAAGCTGCATATCTAAGACTATTTCCTTTTTCTCTAGCAGGTAAAGCTAAAGAATGGCTCCAGTCCTACCCAAATCAAAGCCTGAATAGTTAGGACACTATGGAAGAAAAATTCCTACACAGATTCTTTCCTCCATCCAGACTTATCAAGGCCAAGTCAGATATTATAACATTTAAACAAAGCCAAGACAAACCTTTTTGTGAGGCATGGGAACATTTCAAATCTGTCCTGAGAAAATGTCCAAACCATGGACTTGAAGATATTGCACAACTTAATATCTTCTACAGTGGACCCAAAGTTGATACCAAAATGATATTGGACGCAGCTACTGGAGGCACCATGATGATAGTGGATGCAGAACAAGCCACAAGAATCATTGAAGCATTATTATCCACAGATTACCAAGCCCAGCATGATAGAATACAAGTCCACAAGAAAGGAGTATTAGAACTAAATACAACAGATGCCATTTTAGCTCAAAATAAAATTTTGACTCAACAAATTGAAGCTTTAACACAGTAAATGGCAAAACTCCTACAGCAGTTACATGCAGTGCAAACCTCTACAAACAATCAGCAATCACAATTGAAATGTGATTTTTATGGAGGAGAACATCAGAATGGACATTGCCAAGGAGAGCAATCTGACCAATCCATACTCTACATGAATAACTAAGGTAAGCAGAGTAATTTCAATAACAATGCTTACTCTAACAATTTTTCACAGGGATGGAGAAGTAATCAGAATGGTGGATGGAAGCAGGAGGCAAGCACTTCCAACAGACAACAACCTTACCAACAAGGTTCTTCTTTGATGGAAAGAACATCCAAACTAGAGGACACTCTAGAAAAGTTTATGCAAGTTTCAATAACCAACCAAAAAAATACAGATGCCTCAATCAGAAATCTGGAGACCCAAGTGGGGCATTTGGCTCGTCAAATTGTAGAACATCATAATTTGTAATTTGGGGATAATACCCACCCAAACCCAAAGGAGCAATGCAAAGCAATCACCACGAGAAGCGGAAAAGTCACTGGACAAGAAGAGAAGAAAGGTGAAAAGGTGGAAGAAAAAAATTGTGAAAAGGAATCAAGGGAGGAAGTTACAGAAGAAAAAATTTTAAAACAATGAGGATGCACATATGGAGGAGGATGTAGTTGAAATAAATAAAAAGAGAGAAATAAAAGAAGGAAATAAAAGGGTGGACGACACCGTATCCAAAGAATCCTTCGAAGATAGACAAGGAGAGGTAGTTTGCAAGATTCATGGACATTTTCAAAAGGCTGTAGATAAACATACCTTTTGTGGAAGCTATGGAGCAAATGCCAACATATGTAAAGTTCATGAAAGAGCTATTAACAAAGAAGAAAAGATTCTCTGAAGAGACAGTAGAGCTCGTAGCAGGATGCAGTGCTATTATTCAAAAATCATTGCCTCAGAAAACAAAAGACCCAAGGAGTTTCACAATTCCAGTAACTATTGGTACTTTACCAGTAGGAAAGGCACTCTTAGACTTGGGAGCTAGCATTAACTTAATGTCTTTCTCAATGGTAAAAAGAATCAGAGATCTTGAGGTGAAACCAACACGAATGACTCTCCAACTCGCTGATCGATCTATGAAGTTTCCATATGGCATAGTAGAGGACGTGCTGGTACGAGTTGACAAGTTCATGTTCCCTGTAGATTTTGTCATCATGGATATCGAAGAAGATACAGAGGTGCCACTCATTTTGGGCAGACCCTTCATGAAAACAGTAAAGGTAATTATCGATGTGGACTATGGGAAGCTCAAAGTAAGAGTGCAAGATAAGGAAGTGAACTTTAATGTGTTTGATGTAATGAAGTACCCAGTAGAAAAGCACCAGTGCTTCAAAATTGACATTGAAGAAATAACTATCAAAGAAAAATCCAATAAGTGGCTCAACAAAGATTCACTGAAGGAGTTAATGGCAGAAGCTGAACCAAATGGAAAAGTAATGGAGGATGCTGACATGGATATGATGTTAGGGAATCCCGAGTGCATGAGCAGCGGAAATACAAGGATTTCCATAGGATTTGTAAAGCGCCGTGTTTCAAAGCATAAGACAAACATAAAAAAAATATTGCGTAATAGGATTACCTCTTGAAGAAAATCGAAGCAGTCATAGCCTCGTCCTTTCGGAGTCCACACGAGTACTCCCACCAGAAATGCTACACCTTCCAAATGCTAGTTTGATGGCGTGTAGCTTTTACAACTTTTACATTTTGTGTCTCTTTTTGGTTAGCCGCCTATGAGCATCTTATGCTCTATAGGCTTAAGTTTGGCCTAATTTTCTCTCTAAAGAGTGGGCTCCTTACTCATTCTAACTAAAATAAAAAGTTATTTTCTGATGGGCTTACTCTATGTGTGTGACCCTATAGGAAAAATACTCAGTTATATTAATAATAAACTATTTTATTATTAATATAAAATAAGAGCGGCATCTAGCAATGCATCATTATGTCTGAATATTATTTAATATCAACATAACCTATAAGTGATAATTATTTTATATGTTTGTTCCTTTTGTCATGATATCCTAATTGGGCCCAAGGCATGGTCGTGTCATCCTTGTACGGCCCAATTTATTTTACTTGATACTGGAGTAGACTTTATCCGAATAAATATCCAATATTTATTCTTTCTAGCATGACCATGCATTTCCTTAGTCCCACTCCATCAAGTGGCCTATAGATATCACTCCTGTCACATAGGATAGACAAATCCCATCTACATCACTCATATCCCTCTGCATAATTTATTCATTGCCTAATTACAACCTTTATAGTCATCTTATTATAGAAGACGTTTGATTGTATTAAAATAACAAACTCCTTATGTAGGAATCGTAGTGACTTCTGGTCGAAGGACTACATATACCATTATCACATTGAGAATCGTTAATGACATTCATGTAACGATCCATGCAACATTCTCATGGTGGGTCTGTCTAGTACATCATTACTCTTAATGTGTACCCGTGTGAAGACTTAATATCATCTATATCCATGATCTATGAGATCAGATCATCAGTACACTCACACACTAGTCTTAATGTATTTACATGTCCCCACGTAAATACTTGACTAGGGATATTTTAGGAATAACTCTCATATAACCTATTACTCCAATGATAAATAAAGGTTGTTAAACTATTTAACAAAAAAATGACTTATTCAAAATGATGCATCCTATATAGGCTCTTAGTGCATATTTCCAACAATCTCCCACTTGCACTTGGAACCGATAAGGTTAATGCCCAATGACGTCTATAATGCCCTCATGCTTTTTCTACGTAAGCGGTTTTACTAGTGGGTTTCCAACAATTTTGTTGGTATGAACATTGCATATTTTCATATCTTCCAAAGATAGAACTATTTAAGTATATGCTTGGATTAATCCACTTCCTTATATTGTTCTATGGTTCTATTGTCATCACAGTGGAAACTCATAGGGTACAAAACATTTGGAATGATTAAATGTAAATTGACTTCTCTTGTAATTTAACATAGCAAAATACTTAAATTTGTTAGTAGAACCAACGACTGTTTCTTGCTTTGAACCTTTCAAGCATACATCACAACCATCTTGACAACATATATATTTTGATTGCAATCTTAAGTCTTTCAAATTAATCAAAGATTGGCATCGATGTAACCTTTACAACGAGCTCATCTTCCATTTATCAAGATCAAATCCTTAGTCCTTCTTAAGTGTTTAAGAATACTCTTGACTATAGAATGAGAATATTATTAGTTCTAAAAGAAACATATCTTCTACATGTAATACTAGAACTATAATTGTGCAGTTACTAACCTTTTTATAGTCACAAGATTTATCTTCATTCTTTAATGAAGATTCTAGCTTCTAAAATCTTGCTTTAGTCCATAAATAGAACATTTGCAGTTCACATACCTTCCTAGATGTTTCAGGCATAAAAGGCCTTTAGGTTGTGTCACATACACATCCTCAAGTTGATTTCCATCTTGACATCTATCTACCATATCTCATAATGGTGGTCTACTGCTACAATAAGCAGGATCTAAATAGTTTTTAAGCTAATTGAATTTTGTCAATCTTGCTTTTAAAGGTTCTTTTATTACCATCCATGTTTAGTTTTTCTTTTGAAAACCCACTTGCATCCTATAGGTTTTACCCTTTAGGTACATCAACCAAGGTTCGTACCTTGTTAATATACATGGATCCCATTTCAAATCCCATGGTCTTATGCCATGTCTTAAAATATAAACTTGCATTGGCCTCTTCATAAGAAACTTGATCAATTAGCAATATGCCTCCTTCCTGATTTATAAGATATCCATACCTTTTAGATTTGGTTACATATCCTATTTGATCTTACACAAGTCTTGTGCTACCGGAGCTAATGATGTCACAACATTTTGTGATTTCTACTCCAAGTCCATCCTTGACTTTTGAATGCTTTGTTATACTTGAATTTCTTCAAGTTCTACTATCCTCCCATTGATTCTTTAAGAGATGTACTCTTATTCAAGAATACAACATTCTAAGCAATAAGCCTTTTGTTCTTAGATGGATTGTAGAAATGATAACCCTTAGATTTCTTTGGGTATCTCACAAAAGACATTTATCCAATTTGGATCTGACCTTGTCAGAGTTGGATGCTTTATAGAAGCATCATAGTTCCAAATTATTAGTAAAGACATACTAGGTTTCTTCCTAGTCCATATCATATATGGTTTGTTTAAGAAAGTCTAAGATGGAACATGGTTAAGTGTGGAAATTTTGTTAATAAAGGAACGTTGAAGGAGTTAGAGATATTTGATAATAATCAATAATCAAACTATGTCCAACAGGGTTTGACTTTTCCCCGTAGAAATGCTATTATGGCATTCCATGAGGAATGAGTTAAGAGGTAATCTCTCACTCTATTAGATAGTTATCAAACTTGTAGCTCAAATTATTTGCTATCTTGATCTAATTAAGAGCTTTAATTGTCTTGCCAATTTGGTTTTTCACTTCATTATGAATTCTTTGAATTTTTCAAAGACTTTCTAGCTTATGTTACATAAATCCATACTCATTGAATTTTCAATTAGTATGTTAAAGTATTGAAAAACATATCTAGTTATTGTTCCAATAGGCCTACATATATCGTCATGTATTAGATAATGGATTACTCATCATTTCAATGAGGTCTCAATTATCTCTCCAATAAATAAGATTTACATGTCTCCATTGATTCCAAAATCAAAAGAGTCCATATAACCACATTAATGGTATTTAGAAATGTGTTTCTTATTCATTTTCCTTAGGAGACAATACCATGTAAGTAAGGTTCAAAATCACTTATCTTAACCTACTTTGACAGTTGTTATAGATGGGTGCTTTGAGATTTAGGATATGGAATCTATTACTCAATTGTGCATCAACATCCTTTTGAAGAAATAAAGTTATTTTATAATAAAAAACATTTCTTGTCCAACAAGAAACAATATGCACAATGTCTAGTTCACTAACTAGCCCAATAGGTAAAGATCTTATCTTTATTGTAGCAACTTTTGCTTAATTTTACACAGATTCCTCCAACCTTAACAAGTGATTTACTTCCTTGATCTTTCAAAATTTGAGATCTACTACTAGTATCTGATACTAATGTTAGTGAAGTAAAATAATTTGACTTCTATAACATGACCTGTAGTGGAAGTCTTACTTCCCTTTCTTTTGAACTCCTTCAAGTTCTTTAGATAAATTATTTCAATGTCTTATTTGGCTAAAACTGGAAACAATTTCCTTTCTTGATCACCTTTTAGACTTCTAGACCAACTTGGCCTTAATAAAGTCTGTATACGATCATATCGTATATCTCCCATATATTCATATTGTCTTTTACAGCTCAGAGTTTATGCAAACTCCATAGGGTATTCAAGACCCAACCATAGATGATATATAAGCCAAACATGACACACTGTCGCTTCATCTTTAATGAAGATAATTCTCAAGTCTTAATACCTATCTAGGCATTTTTCTAGATAAAGTGTCCTTCCAAAGGACAGATTACAACAAAATAATATTTGGTTTGTCATGGTTATTCTAAAACAAATTACATGAAAATCTATCACTTCTATTTAAAATATATTTAAATTTTGGTCATTAAATAAATATGTTGTCTCCCACTATTTTAATTCAAAAACAAATACCCTCACTGAATCATAAAAAATCCCATTGGAAGATTTTTCTAGTGGTCCAAGATCCATATTTGGCCTAGTGTTGAGTCAGCTTTGGTTGATCTCCCAACCCTTGGTTATTTAAGTAGGAAACACATTTCCAATTGTATCTCATGCAACTCTTGGATGATTGAGTGGGTAACTCTTTATCCTTATTCATCTTATGAATTTAAGCTCAATCCTTACGCCTCTAAGTTATTTTCAATCCAATTGAAAAACTTAGTTAAGTTTAGGCCTAATAAAAACAATTTGGATATTACAATTATCCTATCGCGCCTTACTAATATAAATGATAGCACCCTGCTTTGGCAGGCCCACTATTTATTGACATTAGTCTCGATGAGTGTTACTTATTAGAAGGCGTTTAAACTTAATATTAACGCTTCTAGGTTCTTCAATCTGATTAAAGTTACCTAGATAAGTCCAATAACAAATGGTTGGATAATCCAATTATCCATCATTCTTTACTAATATCAATAAAAGCACCCTACTTTGGCAGAACCTACACTTTATTGAAACTAGCATTGATGACTGTTGTTTTATTAGAATGCGTTTTAGACTGTTTATACCTTTAGGCTTTTCCAATCCAATTCAAAAATGTCTATTTGAATAAACTTAATAAGTTATACTTGGATAATCCAATTATCCAATCATGTCCTCTAAACATAAATAAAGGCACCCAACTATGAAGTGACCTGCACTTTATCTATATCAAGTTAGACGTTATTACTTATTGGAAGGTATGATTGTCGGGCTTGAGGGATTTCAATTTTCTTATTGTTCATTACCGACTTTCATTAAACGCTTTAACGTAAAATAAAACCCCAAAACATGCAATCAAAATTATAAGATAGTTATGGTCTTCCTAGAAAATAAAATAAAATAAAATAAACCTAAAGGAACTATGGTGTCTTGACTTCGTGAAGTCCTACTTCTTGAAACCACCATCCTCCTAGAGTCACCACTCCTTTGTTCCTTTCAAGGTTATATCCACCAAGAGTCACCACCCTAGGTTTCTTCTAGGTCTTCACCTTGTTGTCTTTTCCAAGATTACAATGTAATAAAGAAAACTCATTTTACATATGAGTGAAGGGTTGAGAGAAGAAATTTAAGAATAGAGAAAGGCACAGCACGCAGGCTGTATTTAAAATTAAATAAAAAAAACTAAGACCATAACCATTCACCGTTGGACGTGTTAATTAATCAATTAATAGAGTAATTAATTGTATTTAAAATAAAATAAATATTAAAACACATAATTAAACATGTGGGGTCATAAAAGAAAAACTACGCAAAGAAGTTTGGTGGCTCTGTTGACCGTTCAACAGACAGGGTCAAGGGGTGTTCCAACCCAAAAATTTAGTACTGTAATCAGGTTAGTTCCCAGGAAAGATAGGTGGGTCTGGAGTGACCACTTAAGTACCAAGTCTTTCCTAGCCAGAACGTCCCACTGACCATTAACAGCTCAAAATATTCGGTTATGATTTCAAACAATTTGAAATCTTAAATTTTGAAACGGCTAAGGTTTAACTTTTAAACCATATCTCTAGAGTCTCAACAATCATCCTATTTTTAAGGAACGATCAAGGTTTAAATTTTAGACCTTATCTCTAGAGTTCAAGATATTTTATTTTGAATCCTATTAAATTTGATAAAGATCTTATCTTTAATTTATAACTTTTACAAATTCTATTAAATTTATTAAGGATTAAATATTTGATTTTAAAATTATTAAATTTAATAAAGATCTCATCTTCTATTTGTAACAATTACAAATCATATTAAATTTAATAAATATGAATCAATTTGTAACTCCTACAAATCACATTAATTTTAAAAAGATCATATATGATACAAATCCTATTAAAATTAATAAGAATAAATTATTTAAATTTGTAACTCTTACAAATCACATTAATTTTAAAAAGATCACAAACGATGCAAATCCTATTAAAATTATTAAGAATAAATTATTTAAATTTGTAACTCTTACAAACTTTAAATTTAACAAACAATTAACATTTGATTTGTAACTTTTACAAATCAAATTTAAAATATAATATTAAAATCAAATATTTTATTTGTAACATTTACAAATAAATAAAATATCATTACGGCTAGGTTTCAACTTTTGAATCCTAGTTTTCATTACAGCTAGGGTTTAACTCTTAAACTTTCTAAACACAATCATACATGAACAATTCATATTAGAAAAGAGAAAGCATATAGGCGTGCATTGCATACAACCCTTGATTTCAATTTAATTAAATAAAAATAAAACATGCCTTATAATTAGAACACAAATAAAACAATCACCATTGCAACATACAACATGTTCATATAATAAAGCACATCCCAAAAATATGTTCTTTAATTAAAATGTTGAGAAAAGCAATCAATATACATAAAATAAAAATAAATTGATATTAGCTTTCAAAGGGTGCAACCTTTCCAACATATCTCATAAAAATGAAACCTTTACATAATATCTCATTAAAAAAGCAACCTTTGCAACATATCTAATAAAAGATGCAACCTTTACAATTCTTTTCGTAAAAGAAATTTTATTTTATTTTTACATGTTTTTTAAACAAACGTTTGCCCAAAACCCAGTTTTGCAACCAGGCTCTGACACCACTGTTAGGGAATCCGAAGTGCATGAGCAGCGGAAATACAAGGATTTCTATAGGATTTGCAAAGCGCCGTGTTTCAAAGCATAAGACAAACATAAAAAAAATATTGCGTAATAGGATTACATCTTGAAGAAAATCGAAGCAGTCATAGCCTCGTCCTTTAGGAGTCCACACGAGTACTCCCACCAGAAATGCTACACCTTCCAAATGCTAGTTTGACGGCGTGTAGCTTTTGTAACTTTTGCATTTTGTGTCTCTTTTTGGTTAGCCGCCTATGAGCATCTTATGCTTTATTTATAAGCTTAGGTTTGACCTAATTTTCTCTCTAAAGAGTGGGCTCCTTACTCATTCTAAATAAGTTAGGCCCAATAGTTTTATTTTAGTCCAACTAAAATAAAAAGTTATTTTCTGATGGGCTTACTCTATGTGTGTGACCCTATAGGTAAAATACTCACTTATATTAATAATAAACTATTTTATTATTAATATGAAATAAGAGCGGCATCTAGCAATGCATCATTATGTCCGAATATTATTTAATATCAACATAACCTATAAGTGATAATTATTTTATATGTTTGTCCCTTTTGTCATGATATCCTAATTGAGCCCAAGGCATGGTCGTGTCATCTTTGTACGACCCAATTTATTTTACTTGATACCGGAGTAGACTTTATCCGAATAAATATTCAATATTTATTCTTTCTAGCATGGCCATGCATTTCCTTAGTCTCACTCCATCAAGTGGCCTATAGATATCACTCTTGTCACATAGGAGAGACAAATCCCATCTACATCACTCACATCCCTCTACATAATTTATTCATTGCCTAATTACAACCTTTATAGTCATATTGTTATAGAAGACATTTGATTGTATTAAAACAACAAACTCCTTATGTAGGAATCGTAGTGACTTCAGGTCGAAGGACTACATATACCATTATCACATTGAGAATCATTTATGACATTCATGTAATGATCCATGCAACGTTCTCATGGTGGGTCTGTCCAGTACATCATTACTCTTAATGTATACCCGTGTGAAGACTTAATATCATCTATATCCATGATCTATGAGATCAGATCATCAGTACTCTCACACACTAGTCTTAATGTATTTACATGTCCCCACGTAAATACTTGACTAGGGATATTTTAGGAATAACTCTCATATGACCTATTACTCCAATGATAAATAAAGGTTGTTAAACTATTTAACAAAAAAATGACTTATTCAAAATGATGCATCCTATATAGGCTCTTAGTGTATATTTCCAATATGTGAAGGACTTGGAAGATAAAAAGTGTGACATCCAGGAATAAAATCATTTTGAAGAACTACCAAAGAAAGCAAAAAAGTCACAGCATTAAAAGTGGAGCTAAAAGTTTTGCCTTCACACTTGAAATATGTTTTTCTTGATGATAAAGGATAAAAACTTGTTATTATTAATGGGCATTTGTCAGAATCTAAGGAAAAACAATTGATTCAAGTGTTGAAGGAAAACTCAACGGCAATCGGTTGGAAACTAGAAGACTTGAAAGGCATAAGTCCATCCTATTGCATGCACCACATTTATATGGAACAAAAATTCAAACCAGTTGCTCAGCCGCAGAGACGCTTGAATCCAACCATGAAGAAAGTTGTCAAAGGGGAGGTAATTAAGTTACTAGAAGCTGGTATAATTTATCCAATCTCTGATAGTTCTTGGGTTAGTCCTGTACATGTTGTTCCAAAGAAGGGAGGAGTAACTGTCATACAAAATGACAAAAATGAATTAATCCCCACAAGAACAGTCACAAGATGGAGAATGTGCATTGACTACAGGAAGCTAAACACAGCAACTCGGAAAGACCATTTTCCTCTACCCTTCATGGACCAAATGTTGGAAAGGCTTGCAGGACAAGCCTATTATTGCTTTTT
This sequence comes from Clitoria ternatea, assembly GCA_037962975.1. Classification (NCBI taxonomy): domain Eukaryota; kingdom Viridiplantae; phylum Streptophyta; class Magnoliopsida; order Fabales; family Fabaceae; genus Clitoria; species Clitoria ternatea. The sequence goes on from CM075673.1 coordinate 49,778,018, forward strand.
GGATGGATACTCAAGATACAACCAAATAGTTGTTGCACCAGAAGATTAAGAGAAAACAACATTCACATGTCCCTTTGGGGTATTTGCATACAGAAAAATGCCTTTTGGGTTATGTAATGCTCCTGCAACATTCCAAAGGTGTATGTTAGCTATTTTCTCAGATTTGGTGGAGAAATGCATTGAAGTCTTCATGGATGATTTTTCTATTTTTGGGCCATCATTTGATCAATGTTTGAAAAATTTGAGTATAGTATTGAAAAGATGTGTGGAAACCAATTTAGTCCTAAATTGGGAAAAGTGCCACTTCATGGTTACTGAAGGAATTGTGCTTGGACATCAAATATCCAAAAGAGGCATTGAGGTGGACAAAGCCAAGGTGGAAGTAATTGAGAAGCTACCACCACCAGGGAATATGAAAGGTGTTAGAAGCTTCTTGGGCCATGCAGGATTTTATAGAAGATTCATCAAAGATTTCTCCAAAATTGAAAATCCCTTGAGGAATCTCTTGAACAAAGACACTCCCTTTATTTTTAATGATTCTTGTTTACATGCATTCAAAACTTTGAAACATAAATTAACTTGTGCACCTGTGATAATTGCTCCTGATTGGGAGTTAGATTTTGAAATAATGTGTGAGCAAGTGACTATGTTGTTGGGGTCGTATTAGGACAAAGGAAGGCTAATATTTTCATGTCATTCACTATGCTAGCAAAGTTCTAAACCCGGCTTAAACAAATTATGCAACAACAGAAAAAGAGCTGTTAGCAATAGTGTATGGCCTGGAAAAGTTTAGACCTTATCTGATTGGTTCCCAAGTCACTATTTTTACTGACCATGCTGCTAATAAATATTTGCTGAACAAACCTGACTCTAAGCCTAGTTTAATTAAATGGATCTTGTTGTTGCAAGAATTCAATCTAGTAATCAAAGACAAAAAGGGCAGTGAGAATTTTATTACAGATCATCTGTCTCGCATTGTCAACAGGGAAGTCACACTACTACAACCAGAAGTAAATGAAGAATATTCGGATGAGAAGCTGTTGATGATACAAGAAAGGCCATGGTTTGCAGACATGGCAAACTTTAAAGCCGTAGGAGTGTTGCCTGAGGATCTTTTATGGCAACAAAAGAAAAAGTTTCTGAAAGATGAAAAGCAGTTTATATGGGATGATCCATACTTATTTAAACTTGGATCAGACCATATTTTGAGGAGATGTGTGTCTCAACAAGAAGCCAATAACATTTTATGGCACTGTCATAGCTCCCTATATGGAGGACATTTCAATGGGGAAAGGACTGCAGCTATGGTCCTTCAATCAGGTTTTTATTGGCCATCATTGTTTAAAGATGCTAATGTTTTTATGCAACATTGTGATGTATGTCAGAAAATAGGTAGCATATCAAAAAGGAATAAGATGCCATTAACTACCATTCTTGAAATAAAAGTCTTTGATTGTTGGGGCATAGACTTTGTTGGACCTCTACCTACTTCATTTTTAAATGAGTACATTGTTGTAGCAGTGGACTATGTGTTAACGTAGGTTGAAGCCTTGGCCTGTGTTAAAGCTGATGCGAAAACTATGATCAAATTTCTCAAGAAAAACATTTTCAGCAGGTTTGGTACTCCAAGGGTACTGATAAGTGACGGAGGTTCTTATTTCTGCAACACTCAAGTTCAAAGGTGTCTAGAACACTATGGAGTAAAGCATAAGGTAACCTCCCCATACCACCCTCAAGCCAATGGCCAAGTGGAAGTATCCAACAGAGAGATCAAGAGGACATTAGAAAAGACAATTGGCCACAACAGGAAGGATTGGTCCTTAAAGCTCGATGATGCTTTATGGGCATACAAAACAGCTTACAAAGCACCAACTGGATTTTCACCTTACCAGTTGGTGTATGGAAAAAATTGCCACCTTCCTGTAGAACTTGAACACAAGGCATTCTGGGCAATGAAAGTACTGAACTATGACCAAAAAGTATCAATTCAAGAAAGAAAAATTTAGATGCACAAGCTAGAAGCATGGAGGAAGGAAGCCTATGAATCATTAAAAATATATAAGGAAAAGATGAAGGCTTACCATGACAAGCACATTGTGAAAAAAAAGTTTTTATCCAGGACAGTCTGTGCTCCTATTTAATTCAAGGATAAAATTATTCCCAGGAAAACTAAAATCCAAATGGTTAGGGCCATTCATTATGAAAGAAGTAAGGTCTTATGGGGCCATTGAATTACAAGACCCTAAATCTGAAAGAACCTGGGTTGTAAATGGTCAAAGACTCAAACCTTATTTGGGGGGAGAGGTGGAAAAGGTCACCACCATCATTCTGAAGGACCCATGATTAAACAAATCAGGCGTCAAGCTAACGACGATAAACAAGCGCTTTTTGGGAGGCAACCCAATACTTTTTGTTTTCTTCATTCTATTGATTTTACTTTAAATATTATTGAAGTTCTCATTTATTTTGTAGGCCACTCATCAAACCACTCCAATTGTGAAAAATAAAGTTTCAAACATTGGCAGACATCAAGAACGCTTAAGCTTGATTAATCACGCTCAAGCGTGACCAGTTCAAGGGATCAAGCATGATAAGATACGCTTAAGCGAGGAGAGACAAATAGAAGAAAAGGCATCAGGGTTATCCACGCTCAAGCGAGGATATAATCACTTAAGCGAGCAAGGAAAATTTATGTTCTGTCTTGAATTCGCTTAAGCGAGCTCGGTCTCACGCTTAAGCAAGGTATGGAATTCAAGTATCAGGTATGTTCACACTCAAGTGAGACTTATTATGCTCAAGCAAACCTGAGCGGGGGAAGGGATGAACTAGCATCAGAAGGTTCCCAACCTTGATCACGCTCAAGCGTGATAAAAAACGCTCAAGCAAGAAGAAAAGGGGCATCAGGTATTAGCCACGCTCAAGTATGGAAATAACGCGCTCAAGCGAGAGCTTACAATCCTCAATCACACTTAAGCGTGAACTCTCCAAGATCACAGCTTTTCCCTCATGTCACGCTCAAGCGTAGTGTTTTCAAGCTTAAGCGACCTTTTGTCAAGATAACTTAAAGCAGGAAGAGGCAATCACGACCGCGCTTAAGCGCAACTACCTCATGCTCAAGCGTGAAATAATTTTCATAACCTTGCGCTCAAGCGAATCTGAAATGTAATACTGGACGATCACGCTTAAGCGTGATGTACTCACGCTTGAGCGAGAATTTTCAAAACTGCCCCTGATACTAATAAATGCAACATTTTGTAACTTCCCACTCCTGTAACCGCCCATTATCACCTCTGTCTTTCAAAGTTCTGTAACTGACAAGCCCATTTTCACCATATCCCATGCCCTCTTGATTTACATTAAACATTCTCATTGCATTTTCATTAACAAGTCACTTCAAGGGTCATTGTAGTTTCTATTCTCTACATCAATTTCTGATTCTTCAAGGTAACCACTGAATTTTTTCTTTATTTTTCATCATGCTTTTAGAGAGAAATGATAACCCCTTTTAGGAATGCATGTGTTAAAGTCTTAAAAATTTCTTTAGACTCGTTCCTACTGTATGACTATCATGATGCAAAAACATTCCATGCTTGATTATTTTCTGGGTTGTTTAAAAAGGGGATTTATGCTATTACTTCTCAAAATTCTTTGTAGTGCATGTTAATTGTTTGTGAAAAGTACTGTAAAAGCTTACTTTGCATATTGATCATGATGTCCATCATACATGATAAGTAATGGTATGTATATGATCTACAATCTTGACACAGGACACTACACTTATGGTTTTTCTTTGCCATCCTTATTACATTAGCATCATATAAAGTTATGAATTTTGTGCAGATAGCAAGAGTTAAACAAACCGCCCCTTCTTCTCCACCAAAGAACACTGTAGGGTCATCAAGGAGAAATAAAGGAAAACGGCCAAGGACTGATGACCAAGACAGCGCCCCAAGATTCAAAAACAAAGATAAGAGTAGGTGCTATGAAGATATTTCTAACTGGACATTCATACCAGAAAGAAAGGTAGACTTGGCTCTTGGAGAATGCGATTCCTTCTTGCAAGTTATCAGAAGGAGAAATTGGCTAAAAATATACTATCCCAAAGATAAATATGATCCTAAAATTGTCTAGGACTTTTATGCTAATGCCTAGCCTAAGGAAGGTGCAGGAGATAGAAGAACCTATGTAAGAGGCATGTGCTTTCTTATAGCAGAGATGCTATCAACACGTACTTAGGTAATTTCATGGAATTGGAGGAAGAAGAAACTTGTCAGTATGGAGAAATGAGACTGTAGAATAAGGAAATCTCTGCTCAAGATATAGAGGCAACCATATGCATCCCTGGTCATCACTTCCAAACTGGCCAAGGGGAACAACCAATGCGTATCCTGAGAAAGGATATGACTACCCCTTCTCAAGTTTGGACTTCCTTCTTACTTACAAATGTGTCCCCAAATGCCCATGTATCTGATTTGATTTATGCTAGATGTTATTTGTTATATTGTATTTTACAGGAAGACATCACTATTGATTTGGCACAGATTATCTCAGATGAAATCCACAAATTTGCTACAGCAGAACAAAAATACTCTCAAGTTGGCCAAAAGGTTAAGGGAAGTTTAGGATTTCCAGCTTTTATCATTGACTTCTGTGAAGTGCAGGGAGTTATGGTCCAGGATGTGAAGCCTATCAGGCCACCTATTGATAGGCACTTCATAGAAAGATACTGCAAAACACCAGGCCTACCCAACAGCCCCAACATGAACTTCAACAAGCACAACAACAAGCACAACCACCACCGGTAGAATCAGAACCTACCCTTCCTCCTCTCAGCACAGAGACATCAATGATTCTATAGGCCATCCATCTTCTTAAGATCCAGAACAGCCATCTTTTGGCACAACAAAATGCTAAACATCGAGGTTTGATGCACATACATAATGGCTTATACCATAGCATTCCTGTAGGACAACCTAACCCCTGGATGGACCCAATCCACTTTGAAGCCCATATTGCTTGGCCTGGGGACAGGCCTCCTTTCTTTGGAAGGGGTGAGACATCACAGGTGGGAGCAAAACCCTCTTCACAAGGTCCTCCAGTGAGGGAAGAAGAGACAGATACGGAGGATGATGAGTGACGTTTCTTCTAATTTCCTTTTCTGATCTATGGTTGCTATTTTTATTTCTGACAAACAATTTTCATTTTGCTCCTTTTATTTTACTTACTGCAGATAACTCGTTTAAAGTACTTTGGTTTTGGTTTGAAGCTTCTCATAATTTTGCATGAACTACTTGAATGGTTTTACATGAATATGCTTGCAGTAAATTTATTTCCTAACCATAAGCAAGAAATTAGAATGCATGTATAGATTCTTTAGGCATAACAAATTATAAGACAGTAACAATTAAAGAGGACAATTGGTTGAATTAAAAACCAGAAAAATAAAGGCTAAATTACACTTTTGGTCCTCTAACTTGTAAGTTTTTCCCAAATTGGTCCCTAATTATTTTTTTAATTCAATGAGATCCCCAAACTTTTTAAAACGCGTCATCTTGGTCCTTCCGTCAGAAACGATGATTTTGTTTGAAATTAAAAGAATTTGCCTTAAGTAGGACTTGAACCCATGACTTTCAAGTCAAATACCACATCCATCACCACTAGGCCATATGTGACTTTAATGATTCAGATGACAATATTTATATATAAAGGTAAAATTTCAATATCTAAAAGTGTATTTAATTTAATTATTATATTAAAATATTTATAGGTATATTTAATTTATTTATTACAAATAAAATATTTAAGGCTATATTTAATTTTATTATTGTTAATAAAATATTTAGTTATTTTTTAATTTAATTATTTTGATAAAATATTTAAGAATATACTTACTTTATTTATTCTTAATAAAATATTTAAAGGTATATTTAATTTTATTACTATATACTTAAGTTATCAATAAAATAAGTAAATATTTTATTAATAATAAATAAATTAAGTATATTCTTAAATATTTTAATAATAATAAAAATAATTAAATTAAATATATTTTCAAATATTTTATTAATAATAAATAAATTAACTATATTTTTAATATTTAATAGAAAATAAATAAATAAAATATTTTTCAAAATATTTGATTAATAATAATTAAACTAAATATATTTTTCAATATTTTATCAAAATAATTAAATTAAATATATTTTATATATTTTCTTAACAATATTAAAATTAAATATTTTTTTAAATGATTAAATATACCTTTAAATATTTTCTTAATAATAATAAATTAAGTTTATTTTTTAAATATTTATTAGTAAAAATTGAAATAAATATATTTTTAAATATTTTCTTAACAATATTAAAATACCTTTAAATATTTTCTTAATAATAAATACATTAAGTTTATTTTTTAAATATTTATTAATAATAATTAAACTAAATATATTTTAAAATATTTAATAAAAAATAATTAAATTAACTATATTTTTAAATATTCGATTAATAATAATTAAACTAAATATATTTTTAAATATTTTATCAAAATAATTAAATTAAAAATAATTAAATATGTTATTAACAATAATAAAATTAAATATAGTCTTAAATATTTTAGTTACAATAAGTAAATTAAATATACCTATAAATATTTTTTTATAATAATTAAATTAAATATACTTTTAGATATTGAAAGTTTACCTTTATATATAAATATTGTCATCTAAATCACTAAAGTCACATGTGGCCTAGTGGTAATGGATGTGGTATTTGACTTAAAGGTCATGGGTTCAAGTCCTACCTAAGGCAAATTCTTTTAATTTCGAACAAAATTATCACCCAATCAAAATCTGACGCATGTGCTAACAAGATTGTGACATGTGTCCAGGCATGCAAACGACGTTACTGAGTTTCTGACGGAAGGACCAAGTTGACGCGTTTTAAAAAGTTTGGGGACCTCATTGAATTAAAAAAATAATCAGGGACCAATTTGGGAAAAACTTACAAGTTAGAGGACTAAAAGTGTAATTTAGCCAAAAATAAAATGCATAAACTTGTGAAAACTTCTTAAATGCTTGAAACCTTTTTTTGTTAGAACAAAGGAATATGCCTTTAAACCGGATGAATTAACCCGTTTCTTAAGAAGCAAGCAAGGAAATAATCAAGGCGTTTTGTTTGAAAACACATTTTAAGCCAAGAGCCAAAAAGCTATCCTTAACAAATTATCCCAATTTTTTAGTAGCCCAATTAAGCCAATTTTTTTTCAAAAAAACACCCTAACTTGAGCATGAGAAATAAAATTCCTACCTTCTCAGCATGCTTAATAAGAAAAGAGCATAAAATATTTTTCCAAATAACGGTGATGAAAGAAAGAGAGGTTGAAAAAATGCCAAAAGAAAATTAATAGATTCTCCAAACAAGAATCTTTGAACAAAAACAGAAAAAGGAAGAAAATGAATTCTGAAGCTTGAAAAGCAAGGAAGAAGCCTCTAAGTTTTAATGAATATTTATGCTCTTCTTCATACATGCAATTTGAAAATCCTAGAAAAACCAGTAATTCTTGTTAGCCCAACCTCGTTACAACCTTATTAAAAGACCTTTTTGATCCTTGCTAATCTTTTGATTGAGTTTAAAAAGAAATGACCGACAATGTCAACTGAGCAATTCAAACAATAAAAGAGTGAAACAGTCACCTAGTGAAAGATAATGAGAAGTCCTGTGATCTTACAGCATTGGGTTACTTGTTTGTGAGAAGTTAAAACAGAGCACTGTATTTCAAATTAATGGATATTGAGAATGCACTTGTCTGAAAACATTGAATAATTGTTGTCCTTTAATTATGTTTATACTGAGAATTTGAGCATGACTATCTTCTTCTCTTGATTCAAAATCTAATTCTTTTTACTTGAGGACAAGCAAAAATCTAGGATGGGGAGAGTTTGATAAGTGTTTATTGAGTATTGATTTCATGCTTCAATTTAACCCATTTTTTATAAAAATTCAACTGAATTTGTACATAATTAAGCATGAAAACTCTTATGAAAAATTCTTTGTAAAAAGGAAAACTCTTCAAACTCTTAAGAAAAATTGCTTCAAAATCCTTAACAAGTTACAGGAATTCAAGAGGGCCAAGTTGAGCAACGATGAGTCCTAGTCACAAGAATCCATAACATGAAAAAAATAAGCATCAGGTCTCCTCACGCTTAAGCATGAAGAAAGAGACGCTTGGGCGAGGGACACAATGGAAAAATAAGCATTAGAACCCTTCCACGCTTAAGCTTGAGAAGGGGGCGCTTGAGCGTGAAAGCCAAGAAGAGGAAGCCACGCTTAAGCGTGACTAAGCGTGACAAGGCAGCATCAGACATTCTCCTCATGCTTGAGCTTGGACACTACACGCTTGAGCTTGAGCCCGAGCATGCTTGAGCATGACTCTGGGCGTGACCAAGTGTAGGTAACACAGGAACTACAAGAAGGCATCAGGTTCATCACACTTGAGCATGACCATTAAGCTCAAACGTGACTCATGCAGTATGGAGTTTGTAATTTAATATTGATCAATGGTGCGATGCCAACTCAACCACCTTGAAGTGTTTCTACATGTCTCTGAATATTCCTTCATGGGCATTATGCAAGTGGGTAAAGGAAGCTAAAGCATAATCACTATAAATCTAGCAAAAAAGATCATTGGAAGGTAGCTCCTTCATATCATCAAACACATCTCCTGCATCCCACCATTCATTCTGTATTCATTTCCAAATATTCTTAAGTGAAAATGCATAGCATGAGTAACTAATTTTCCTTTATTGGGATTGGTTGTAATCAATTCAAACCTGAAGTAATGCTGCTGTAAGTTTTTATGTTTGTTAATGAGATTTAATACTTTCTGTATTTCATTCTACCATTAATGCCTGAAGATACTTGATCACTATTTTCTTGTTTTAAGGTTTCTTAAGTATACTGGGAAGTAACTTTTGAGAGCAGATCTGAATGAAATACTCATTGTGAGTAGCTGACCAGGGATGGCATCTAACGCAATGAACGTCAAAATAATCGATCGGTAATGCTGGAATGGTTTCAAAGTGACTGAGGGATCAGCGGTTTGAAATCATTCTTATGAATTTTGTAGTCAAGGGATCGATACAAATGACTTTGATTGTGATGTAGAAATTATCATTTCAAGTTACATACATGCAAATTTATTTAGCTTACGCAAGGTGCGATGTGATGAAACCAATCCCAGTTTTCCAAATCTGATTTCTACCAAAACATCTTACTGTCATTATTTTTATTCAACACTTGCTGTTTCTTTTGTATTCAATCTTTTACACAACAAAATCAAAACAAATCTTTTGTCAAAATCAATTCAAGAACTAAGATCTTCAAACCAACACCTCCTCAGTGGAACGACATCTATACTATACTACAATTACTGTGTTTAAACTTGGCATAAACATTCCATTGAGTTCATATTATACAAACTTGATTCTTTTTCCTTGAACACTTCACTTCTTTGTATTATCTATAAAAATATCCTACCAATGGGCGAGAACGGTTTTGTACCAGTAAAATATACTATTAAGCATGTATGATTTGAGGTATATGTGTACATATTTTTCTACTACAGTAGGAGCATAGTAGCACACCTATGCTTGACCCACATTTAGTATGTTATTGTTTTCCCACAGTCGGATCCATATTTGATAATAATTCCTTTGTGCATATGCATTAGCTATAAGAGTATTTGTATATAGCTGGAGATATGCCTAGTTGATAGCCCATGGTGACGGTGGATGATTGATAAATAAAGAGGAAACAAATATGGTACTAACATTATGTGTATGATGACGTTATTGAGAATGCCAATGATGTGGATAAGTGTGTTGTGGATGTATTGCTTCAAATATATAACATGTTGAAATGAAATCATATAGTTTGTGAACGGAACTTATGATGCTTCTTGAGAAATGTATTATGTGTAGGCATGTATAAGTATCATCATAATGTATGACTTAGATATATTTGGGATTATGTTACTCACCTCCTAGTTGCCATTTTTAAGTTTGATGTAGGTATGATGCAATTCCTACTTTTTTGGAGGTCGAGTATTGATGAAGGTAAATATGGAAGGAAAGTGGGTGAGCCTTGGCTGACATATTGTCATTTTGTAGAGTATATGTTGTATATATGCTCAATTTTATAATTTAATATGATGGATGATGATTTTGGAGGTCATGTAGGAAAATTAGACCCTTGTATGTATGGCTAATTTTCATTAATGACCTTAACAATGTATGGATGACAAACATGATGTGGAATGTTGTTAGAATTGATGAATGAATGAAATATTTCTCTATATTTTGTGCTTTATAAAGTATATAAGGTGATAAGCTTGATTGTGATATGATTCATGAATTGGAATGGAAATTATTGAATATGGATACTTGACACAAGTTTTAAATACTTAATATGATGTATGTGATATGTTAATTTTGATTAATTTTTGCTTGGGATGAGTTTTTGTATATTAGGTTGTGAGATTTTCATGTTTTCTGCGCATGAACTGATAATCTCGCTTAAGCGAGATGGATCCTCGCTCAAGCGAGAATCCCCTGTATTAGTAGTATGGCCTCTGGCCTAATCTTATTCAAGCGAGAGTGATTCTCGCTCAGGCGAGACGACTCTATACTTGGCTATGCATTCTGTACGTTCCTCGCTCAAGCGGGCTTACCTTTGCTCAAGCGAGAATTATGTGGTTTATTTCTGGATGAAATTCGCTTAGGCGGGCCTGGCCTCGCTCGAGCGAAATGAGGGCAGTGAGGTTCTATCCCTTTTTCGCTCAAGCGAGCGTGCCTCGCTCAAGCGAGCGAGCGTGCCTCGCTCAAGCGAGCGAGCGTAGTGATGGTTCTGGAGCATTTTTGCTCACGCTTGCTAGCCTCACCCAAGCAACCTATGTGGGTCTCGCTCAATCGAGACACAGATTCGCTCAAGCGAGTGGCCCTGTTCCCAATTTCTTCATTTTTACCTATTTGTTCAATCTTCTTGCTTGCCTTGGAACCCATATATCATATAATTAATGTTTCTACTATGAAATTATATTACTAATGTTTAACTAGTTGATGAGGCATCTTTCATCCTCTTCCTCACATAAATTTTGATAACTTTTAAATTTAATCCAATCTTCCGCTTTTCCCTTGTGACGATCTTGAGTCCGATTGTCCAAGGAGCACTCTGGTACCTTCTCATATCTTCATATATATGTTAGGTTATTTAATAATCCAGGGTATTTGTTTAAGTTTTGCATCGTGGTTTCTTTCATATTTAAACTTTTCAAAAATCGTGAAAAATTTACCCCTATTTTCGGGGTGTTACAACCTGGTATTAGAGCATTTGTTAATGCTCATTGCTGGTCATTTGTGAATGAAATACCAAAGTAGAGTGACTTTCTTATTGAATTGAGATTGCTTGACATTGAAATGTTGTTGATTGTCATTGAATCATTGTTATGCTTCATGAGAGCACTAGTTGCTTAATGTTATGATGTTGTTGCTATATTTAAGCATAATTGGGGCATAGATTGCCCACTAATTCATATTATGAATGGTAATGATTGTGTGATCGTTATTAAGCCTGACCAGGCATTTCCTTTCCCATATAATGATACATGTATTAATGATAATTGATGATGATTGGTATATATTGAGGAAAGAAACATAAGGTTTCTAAATATAGTTGTGTTGTGTGTCTAGATTGATCGATGGCGAATAGGCGTAATGTTGACGCAGCCGCTATGGCTGAAGCTTTCAATCGGTTTGCCGATATCCTTGAACGATAACAACAACCCGTTGGTCAACTAAATCATAGTCTTGACCGATTCCTCAAGCGGAAGCCTTCTGAGTTCCATGGGGGTTATAAACCGGAAGACGCTTATGTTTGGATCCGTGACTTGCAGCGGATATTTGCTAGCATGGAGTGTATGAAAGCTTAAAAAGTCAAATACGCCGTATTCATGGTCTGAGATGAAGCTGAATCTTGGTGGATTCTTACTCATGGGCGTATGATGGCGGCCCATACTCCTTTAAATTGGGAGAACTTTAAGGTGGAATTTTTAAGGAAGTATTTCCCGGAGAGCTACAAGAACAAGAAAGAGCTTGAGTTTATGGAACTCAAATAAGAAAGCTTGTCGGTGGAGGAATATGCCTTAAAATTTGAAGAATTATGCATGTTTTACCCTCCTTTCCAACAGGAAGGTACCGAAGCTTTGAAATGTGTTAAGTTTGAGAATAGGTTGCGTTAGGAGATCAAGAAGGCTATTTGTCACCAAGAGATTAGGAGTTTTCCTACTCTTATGAACAAATATCGAATCTTTAAAGAGAATGATGTGACTCCTAAGAGTTATTCGGGACATGACTATAAATTGAAGGGTGAATCCCCTAACTTCAAGAAGAAAGGCAACTTTAAGAGTAACAGGAATTTTGTGCGTGGCTCCTCTTCACTTAGAAGTGGATGCGGTGGTGGAAGACATGGTACCAATGATGGCCAAAGTAATGGCCAAGGTCTTCATTGTTTCCGGTGTGGCAGAAACCACTTGGCTTACGAATGTAATCATGAGGAGACGATGGTATGTTATAGATGCAACCAATTAGGGCACACCCGTCCTGATTGTCCCTTGAATGCCACGGATGTGGTGGCGCGTAATGATGGAAACCGTGGAGGCTATGGCGCTTTTAGAGGTCGTGGTCGTGGAAACGGCAATGGCGGCCGTAATGGTGGTCGTAATGGTAATGGCAACAGAAACGATGGCAACGGTCGTGGTAATGGGAACGGCCAAGTTAAGATAATGGTGGCCGAAATGGTCACAATCATGGTGCTAACCAACAAACTACTGGAAGAGTCTTTGTCGTGACCGGTGAAGAAGCTGCACAGGTCGAGGATCTTGTCCAAAGTAAGTGTAAAATACATGGTAATTGTGTTGATGTATTATTTGATTCGGGTACGATGCACTTCTTTATTTTGGAAGATTGTGTGAGGCAATTAAAATTGCCAATAAGCATGATGAGAGGTTCTATCATGGTGTCTACACCGACCAATACTTGTTTGCTGGCAGTCACTCGATGTAGTGATGTTGAGATGATTCTTGAAGGTAGGAGATTTATTGTATCTCTTATTTGCTTGCCTATGAAGGACTTAGAAATTATCTTGGGAATGGATTGGTTATCTGCCAAGAAGGTCTTGGGGGATTGTCAAAATTGGAGCATCGTCCTTCCTTCTCCAAATACCGAGCGCTTTGATGTGCAAGGTATATCTCAAATTCTTGTTATGCTATGCATGGTGGATAGAGAAAATACTATTTAATCCCTTGATATTCCCATTGTGTCTGAATTTCCGGATGTATTTCCTGATGAGGTACCTGGTTTACCTCCTCCATAAGAGGTGAAGTTTTCCATTGATCTTGTTTTGGGAGTGGAACCTGTTTCTCGAGCACCGTATCAGATGTCTCCTATAGAGCTAACCAAGCAGAAAAGAAAGTTGAGGAGTTATTAGTGTGGGAATTCATTTTTCCAAGTGTGTCTCCTTCGGGTGCACCTGTTTTATTGGTGAAAAAGAAGGATGGGAGCATGAGGTTATGTGTGGATTATCGACAACTTAACAAGTTGACCATCAAAAATTGATATCCCTTACCTCGCATTGATGATCTTTTAGATCAATTGAAGGGTGCAGTTATATTTTCTAAGATTGACCTGCATTTTGGATATCACCAAATCCGGGTGAAGACCGAAGATATTCCTAAAACTGCTTTTTAAACGTGATATGGCCACTATGAATATGTGGTGATGCCATTTGGTGTGACGAATGCACCTGTGATTTTTATGGATTACATGAATTGCATCTTCCATGAATATCTTGACAAGTTTGTGGTGGTGTTTATCGATGGCATTCTTGTCTATTCCAAGAGCCATGAAGACCGTGAAGAACATCTCCGTCTTGTGTTGAGTGTTCTTCGCGAGAAAGAGTTGTATGCGAAGCTTTCCAAATGTGAATTTTGGTTATCGAAGGTCCAATTTCTTGGACATGTTATCTCCAAAGATGGTGTTGCAGTTGACCCATCTAAGATTGAACCTGTGATGGCTTGGAAAAGACCGACGTCTGTGACTGAAATAAGGAGTTTTCTTGGTCTTACCGGTTATTACCAGAGATTTATTGAAGGTTTCTCCCGATTGGCTTTGCCACTGACGAAGCTAACCTGTAAGAATTATCCGTTTGTGTGGAATCTCGACTGCGAGAGGAGTTTCCAAGAGTTGAAGGTAAGACTCACTTCTGCTCTAGTGTTGGCCTTGCCTGATTTACTAGATGAATTTATGGTGTACTGTGACGGTTCCAAGCTTGGTCTTGGTTGTGTGTTGATGCAAAAGGAGTGTATGATAGTCTATGCGTCGAGACAACTACGACTGCATGAGGTTAACTACCCCACACATGATCTTGAATTAGCGGCGGTTGTTTTTGCATTAAAGTTATGGTGACACTACTTGTATGGCTCGAAGTTTGTGGTCTTTAGTGATCACAAGAGTCTCAAATATTTATTTGATCAGAAGGAACTCAATATGCGCCAGCGATGATGGATGAAGTTTCTTAAAGATTATGAGTTTGATCGGCAAATATGGTTACCGATGCCTTGAGTCTAAAATCGTTGCATGTTTCTGCTATGATGGTGAAAGAAATAGAGCTAATTGAGCAATTTAGAAACTTGAACGTGGGTGTAGAAATATATACCCCGAAGAAGATGTCCTTTGAGGTGTTGACGGTAGCAAATGCATTCTTTAAAACTGTGAAATTGCAACAACCAAAGGATGAGTACTTGATTGAGATGAAGGAAGCTTAAGCTAATGGGAAGAATTCATTTTTGACAGAAGGTCATGATGGCATTTGGCGTGTAAAGGATCGAATTTATGTCCCATCTGGTGGTGATTTAAGAAGGTTGGTACTTGAAGAAGCTCACAAGAGTGTGTTGAGCATACACCCTGGTTCCATAAAAATGTATCAGGATTTGAAGAAGAATTTCTAGTGGCCCGGTATGAAGCGGGATGTGGCTAATTATGTAGCCGCTTGCATTATTTGTCAAAAGGTTAAGGTTGAGCATCAAAAGCCATCTGGTTATTTGATACCTCTTGATATCCCTGTTTGGAAGTGGGATGACATTGCTATAGACTTTGTCTCTGGATTGCCCAGGACACGTGCTGGAAATGATGTTATATGGGTAATTGTGGATTGATTGACGAAGTGTGCTCACTTCTTGCCCATGAACATGAAGAGTTCTTTGGAGAAATTGGCACAATTGTACATTAAGGATATCGTTAGGCTACATGGTGTACCTTTGAGTATTGTGTCAGATCTGACCTGTGGTTCACTTCCCGATTTTAGGAAGCTTGCATGAGGCAATGGGTTCTAAGTTGAAGCTTAGTTTGGCGTATCACCCACAAATGGATGGACAATCTGAGCGAACAATTCAAAGCCTTGAAGATTTGGTACGGGCTTGTGTATTGGAGCATGGTGGTTGTTGGGAAAGATTCCTACCACTAATTAAATTTATATACAATAATAGTTATCATAGTTCTATTGGTATGGCTCCCTATGAAGCATTGTATGGTCGAAAATGTAGAACTCCATTATGTTGGCTTGAAACTAGTGAGAATTTGGTTTTAGGGCCAAAATTAATTACGGAGACAAATGAACAGATTAAGATGATACAAGAAAAGATGAAAATTGCCCAAGATCGTCAGAAGAGTTATTATGATAAGAGGCAAAAGCCACTTGAGTCTCAAGTTGGCCAACACGTGTTTTTGAGAGTATCAAGAGATAAGGGTATTGGAAGAGCCTTGAAGAGCAAGAAATTAAGTCCTAAGTTTATTGTACCTTATGAGATTCTTAAACGAATTGGTGATATGGCTTATCAGATTGCACTTCCTTCGCACCTTGCGAATCTGTACAATGTGTTTCATGTGTCGCAGTTGAGGAAGTATATTCCTGATCCCTATCATGTAATCCCAATTGATGATGTTGACGTGCGAGATGACTTGACTATCCCTCCTGTTTCCGTTCGTATTGTTGAACAATCCGTGAAGAAGCTACGGAACAAATTGGTACCTTTGGTGAAAGTTGCATGGAAGCATGGAAATGTGGAGACGTTCACATGGGAACGTGAAGATGATATAAGAGCACGATACCCTGATGTGTTCGAATCTGGTATGTTAAATTTCGAGGACGAAATTTCTTTTTAGGTGGGGTGGATTATAACATCCCAAATTTTATATAAATGATTAAATGAGGAGAGTAAATATTGAATAATTATATATGGGATTAATAAATGTCCTAAAATATTGAAAATAATTAAACTTAGATTTTGAAGATTATTTATAATTTATTGAGGCTGTATGAGCTAAAATAATACACTATCAAAATATGGGTGTCGGATCAAATATCTTCAATTGGGATGATATTGGTTAGGGCTGTTAAGGATATTATTGGGAATACGAATATGTATTTGGAATAATTTTTAGATAAAGTATTGAGCCCGAACAGAGATCCTGTTTGATTTAAAACAGAAATTCTTTAATGAAGAGATGAAATAAGACACTAAAACTCTCATTTTTCCTCTACACTTCATGCTGGCTCTCTCTTTCTCAACAAACACTCTTCCTTCTCTTCTTCTTCTACTTTCCCACTTATCTCCTTTTTCTTCAAAAATCCACAAAGAGGGGTGGTGTGCCCTTCCTCCTCCCATTTTTATTCCTTGGAGCTTGCA
Organism: Clitoria ternatea; assembly: GCA_037962975.1. Lineage (NCBI taxonomy): Eukaryota > Viridiplantae > Streptophyta > Magnoliopsida > Fabales > Fabaceae > Clitoria > Clitoria ternatea. The sequence goes on from CM075673.1 coordinate 49,794,813, forward strand.
AGGAGAGCTTGGAGCTTGAAGCCTCATCTTCCTCTCCCCTCATTTTCGTGTGACTCCACTCCCCTTTGGGAACCCTCTCTTTTCTTCTCCTAAGGTAAGCTCTTAGTTGTTCTTATGAGCCTAAACCCTTGGCTATGGGTTCTTATGGTTTTGGGAGGGTAATGTATATGGGAATAATAATGGAATGCATTTATGATGGAAAACCCTTAGGTGGGGTGACATTGATGAGAGTTATAAATGGGTATTTATGAGTGGGTGTATATGACAAGAAAGATGATGGAAAATGATGGGCATTGATGATGGTTGTTGGATTTCTAGTGAAACCCTAACCCTAAGATTTGGGGGAAATGTGGAATATGTGTAATGAAACATTTATTGTGTTAGATAAATGTTATTAATGAGGTGAAGTGATGTTATTGATGGTGGATAACCATTAATGAAGTTTGATGATTAATGATGGTTGTTGGGAAACATTAATGTGGGAACCCATTAATGGGTTTGACATTAAAGATGCATACTAATGAATAGAGGCACCTAACCCATAATGGTTGTGGTGGAATTAATGAAATAAATGAGGTTTAAGAATTTAAAGTGTTATAAACACCAAGTAAATAAATATGAGCATTGAGTCTTGGTCGTTGAATAGAAAATAATTGTGTGGTATATTGTACAATGTAGGAAACAACCCCGTTGACAAGGCGGGACCATCGGACCGCATTGATTACTACTTCTCTTGAGGTAGAAGGGGGTAACTATTCTAAATACATGATTTCATCCATTGATGATGTGAATGTATAGTATTGTGCTATGATAATGTGGCTTGAGTGGATGATATGATGATTTTATGATTCAAATGCATTTAGAATGATTGATGTTATATGACATATGCTTTTGGGATGATGAGTATGGTGTTGTTTTGATTCATGTTAGTGAGTTTATTATGAATGGCTTGAGACCATGGTTGTATTGATTGATATGTGGTTGAACATCCCATAATGTGTGAACTAAATAATGTTGATTGCCACTAACTAGTTGTGTGTATGAAATCCAATGAATGTTGGTGTGGAAGATGATGAGTATACGAAATCCACTAAGTCGATGTGATGAATTGTTGAATGTGGAGTGCCATGATAGGATGCATAGAGTGAGAATGCATTGATTGGCATTTGCATCCATGACATATCATTCGCTGTCTATGTGGAATGTTAGGGGTTCCACTAAGCGGGCCCAGTGGCAGGGCGACCCAGTGCACAGGGTATAATGTTGTATTTCCCTAGTGATTCTGGGAATCACGAAGCTGTCCATAGTTTGGTGACGAGGAACCCTATGTGGCGGGCCCAGTGGGTGGGTTGCTCTATGATGAGCAAGTTACCTCGGTGTCTGACGGGGCACGGCTCTCTCGATGTGTGTTCGGGAGGGGCCCGTAGCACTTTGGCAAGTAAGGCCATGATGTTGATCCGCAAGTCACGGGGTGACTAGTGCTACAGATGGGTGGGAGCGGTTTGGTACCAGTAAAATATACTATTAAGCATGCATGAATTGAGGTATATGTGTACACATTTTTCTACTGCAGTAGGGGCATAGCACACCTATTCTTGACCCAAATTTAGTATGTTATTGTTTTCCCATAGTCGGATCCGCATTTGATAATAATTCCTTTGTGCATATTTATTAGCTACAAGAGCATTTGCATATAGCCGGAGATATGCCTAGTTGATAGCCCATGGTGGCGATGGATGATTGATAAATAAAGGGGAAAGAAAAGTGGTACTAACATTATGTGTATGATGACGTTATTGAGAATGCCAATGATGTGGATAAGTGTGTTGTGGATGTATTGCTTCAAATATGTAACATGTTGAAATGAAATCATATAGTATGTGAACGGAACTTGTGATGCATCTTGAGAAATGTATTATGTGTAGGCATGTATAAGTATCATCATAATGTATGACTTTGATACATTTGGGATTATGTTACTCATCTCCTAGTTGCCATTTTTAAGTTTGATGTAGGTATGATGCAATTCCTACTTTTTTGGAGGTCGAGTATTGATGAAGGTAAATATGGAAGGAAAGTGGGTGAGCCTTGGCTGACATATTGTCATTTTGTAGAGTATATGATGTATATATGCTCAATTTTGTAATTTAATATGATGGATGATGATTTTGGAGGTCATGTAGGAAAATTAGACCCTTGTATGTATGGCTAATTTTCATTAATGACCTTGACAATGTATGGATGACAAACATGATGTGGAATGCTGTTAGAATTGATGAATGAATGAAATATTTCTCTAGATTTTGTGCTTTATAAAGTATATAAGGTGATAAGCTTGATTGTGATATGATTCATGAATTGGAATGGAAATTATTGAATATGGATACTTGACACAAGTTTTAAATACTTAATATGATGTATGTGATATGTTAATTTTGATTAATTTTGCTTGGGATGAGTTTTTGTATATTAGGTTGTGAGATTTTCATGTTTTCTGTGCATGAACTGATAATCTCGCTCAAGCGAGGTGGATCCTCGCTTAAGCGAGAATCCCCTGTTTCAGTAGTATGGCCTCTGGCCTAATCTCGCTCAGGCGAGACGACTCTGCACTTGGTGTGTGCATTCTGGACGTTCCTTACTCAAGCGGGCTTTCCTTCACTCAAGCGAGCGTTATGTGGTTTGTTTCTGGATGAAATTCGCTTAGGCGGGCCTGGCCTCGCTCAAGCGAAATGAGGACAGTGAGGTTCTGTCCCTTTTCTACTCAAGTGAGCGAGCATAGTGGTGGTTCTGGAGCATTTTCGCTCATGCTCGCTAGCCTCGCCCAAGCGACCCGTGTGGGTCTCGCTCAAGCGAGACACGGATTCACTCAAGCGAGTGGCCCTGTTCCCAGTTTCTTTATTTTTGCCTCTTTTCTCAATCTTCTTGCTTGCCTTGGAACTCATATATCATATAAATAATGTTTCTACTATAAAATTATATTATTAATGTTTAACTAGTTGATGAGACATCTTTCATCCCTTTCCTCACATAAATTTTGATAACATAAATTTAATCCAATCTTCCATTTTTCCCTTGTGACGATCTTGAGTCCGATTGTCTAAGGAGCACTCTAGTACCTTCTCATATCTTCATATATGAGTTAGGTTATTTAATGATCCAGGGTATTTGTTAAGTTTTGCATCGCGGTTTCTTTCATATTTAAACATTTCGAAAATCACAAAAAATTTACCCCTATTTTCGGGGTGTTACAGCGCGACGCGTAGGCTACAACCTTCTTGTCTTGCATGAGTAAACTTCCTAGTCCTAGTTTAGACGCATCACAATAAAGTTCAAAACTTCGATGTAGATCAGGAAGTACTAACACCGGCGCAGAAGTAAGTCGATCTTTCAGCTCTTGGAAACTATTCTCGCATTGTGTTGTCCATACAAAAGGTTGTCCTTTCCCTATTAGCTTGGTCAGTGGGTATGCTAACTTTGAAAATCCTTCAATGAATCTCCTATAGTATCCAGCTAAACCCAAGAAACTTTTGATCTCAGTGATTGTGGTTGGTTTCTCCTATTTCAAAACTGTTTCCCCTATTCCTCCTTGACTAATTACATGTCCTAAACAGTTCACCTCTTCCAACCAGAATTCACACTTCAACAGCTTTGCATACAGTTGTTTCTTTTTCAAGATTTCTAACATAACCTTCAAGTGTTCAACATGTTCTTCTCTGCTTTTAGAGTACACTAGTATATCATCAATGAACACCACTACAAATTTATCTAGATATGGATGAAAAATCCTATTCATGTAATCCATGAATACGGCTGGTGCATTAGTTACACCAAAAGGCATTACTAGATATTCGTAATGGCCATAGTGTGTTCTAAAAGCAATTTTTGATACATCTTTTTTCACCCTTATTTGATGGTATCCAGACCTCAAGTCAATTTTGGAGAACACCGTGGCTCCACGCAGTTGATCCATCAAGTCATTAATCCTTGGCAAAGGATATCTATTCTTGATCGTCACCTTGTTCAACTGCCAATAATCTACACACAACCTAATGCTACCATCCTTTTTCTTAACCAATAACACTGGTGCACCTCAGGGGGATACACTGGGTCGTATAAACAGCTTCTCTATCATCTCTTCAAGTTGTCTCTTTAACTCTGCTAATTCTAGATGTGATATTCAGTATGGTGCATTTGAAATGGGTCCAACTCCAGGTACTATATCAATGGTGAATTCCACATCTCTTTCTGGGGGTAAACCAAGGATATCTTCTGGAAAAATGTCAGGAAATTCACACACAACCGACAAATTTTTGATTTTTGATTCTTGCTCTCCTTTCATTGAAAGCAATAGAATGAATCCTTGAGCCCCTCCTTTTAAAGAGACACTCACTTGGTTGGCGGTTAGAAATCTCGAATCCTTTGGATTCAAATTTATAAGTTCTTTAAACATTATGGTTTTATTATGACAATCTATTAGAACATGATTGTCAGATAACCAATCTAGCCCAATAATAACTTCTAAACCAAAAATGGGTAAGCAAAAGATATTAGCCTTAAAGTCCCTACCATCTATGATAATAGGGCATTCCCACCAGGCTTTAGAAGTGACAATGGGATTATTCCAAGGAGTATGAACAGATAAATCAAATGGTAATTCTATCATGGGTAATTTTAGTTTTTCTACACAGTCATTGGCAATAAAGGAATGTGATGCACCTGAGTCATACATAACAGTTAAAAGAATCTTATTAATGATAACTTACCTTCCACCATAGAGTCAGAATGAAATGCTTCTTCCCCAGTAATTGCAAAAACCTTTCCTTTTGCCTTCGGCCTTCTGATTGCACTTTGCATGCCTCCTTGAGTATTCATGGATGTACTTGCACCTTCAGGGTTCTCCCTCTTTATCTCTGGGCAATCCTTGATGTGATGACCTGGTTTGTTACACTTAAAGCAAATATAAGTGTTTTTGGGACAATCCCTTTTTAAATGGGGTCCTCCACAGATAAAGCATTTAAAATCCACTGTAGGTGTCGAATAATAGCTTCCAGATGAAGCTTAGGGTTTGTTACGAATAGATGCTGCTCCAAACCGATGAAATGACGCTTAATAAGGCTTTTTCCTCCTGAAGTCTCTTCTTTGGTGATGGTGAGGTCCTCCACTTCTCATTTTTTCAGTCTTGTGAATAGGTTCATGGCTTTTGATCATTCTATCCTTATGATCCTCTTCGAAGATCCTAACGATTTACCAACACAGAAAATTCACGGATTTCCTGCATTCGTATAGCTTCTTTGATTTCTGGCCGCAATCCATTTACAAATTTTACGCACCGATCACCTTCATTAGTAGCATCATTATGATGAGAATGAAAATGAGACAGCCCTTCAAACCTGGATGTGTACTCTCCCACGGTCATATTTCCTTGGGTTAGCGACAAGAATTCGAATTGCCTTTTCTCTTTTACATCAGCTGGAAAGTATTTTTTCAGGAACATATCCTTGAAATGATTCCAAGTGTCTCTACGTGGTTAACTTCGAACTGTCTACGCATACTATCCCACCAATATTCAACATCCTCAGATAAGGCATAAGTAGCGAAGACTACTTTATCAGCTTCATCAGGGTTATATCCTCCCTTGTAATACTACGAGATTAACTACTCTGATAACACTTTAATGCCCCAGCCGCTTTTCAAGAATGAACGACTCTCCCCACAGACCAACACGAGACCTTTCCAATGTGCTTTTGTCCTCACTCACATATTTCCTGAGAACTTCCCAGAAGGTCACCCATCCCAGAATTACTCCAAGTTAAGCACACTTAACTTTGGAGTTCTTAAGTGATAGGCTACCGAAAAGGCTAATGCATTTGTTGGTATAGGTAGTACGAATTTATTCCTTTAAGCTATCCTTGACTGTATAGTCCCATACCTATATAGTCTTTGGATCCCTCTCATTTTGGTATGTATTCAGTTCGTTCATGCGTCCCTCCTACTGGAAGCCTGCCAGGAGCTGCTCCTTGTCCATGCTTATGCACCGGCGATCACTCCCCACCCTCAACAGTGCCCGGGATGTCATATGCCCACCAGCTTCCGCCTGGTTCGTCCCCAACCTATACTGTACTAGGAGAGGCTATGCTTTGATACCACTTTATAACGCCCCCTTTTACATCTTAATAAATTCTAAAAAAATTCGTAAATAATTTTTTTTACTAAAAATATGATTGTTAAGAAGAAACTATCAGAATAAATTACATATAACATTTCTGAAATAGCTCATAAATATAATTAAAACTTTATAAAGTAATTTTATATTCATCCGAAGAAAATAAATGTTAAACATTATAAGAAATAGAGGAAACTCTATGGCCTAGAAGCAGTTACTTAATAACATTATTTATTCATTGGATCATGGTACTTATACCGAGCTCCCTTTCTAGAATGTGTTATATTTATTGCCGAGATTCTTCGATCCTTCCCTCTGAACCATCAATTCAAAACATATGAAACAAAAACACGGAGAAATGAGTGAGAAACAGAATATTATATTCCTGAATGAGACATAAGTAACAAAGGGTTTTCACAAATTAATATATAATAATATTAGTCACAATCACATACACAATCAATTATGAATGCATGAATGTTATACATATCTTTATCATAACTTACCTATATATGTGGGCCCTTAAATTTTAATTTGCACTGGGCCAACCAGGAGTTTACACTGTTCCACAATTCCGGATAATAATAACATGAACAGCTCAACTAGCATGGAAACACTTAGAGACTAGTCAGATTGAGAAGATTTTTATTGTGAAAGTACCCGACACTAAGGAGCTACCCCAGGTCCCCTAAAGCACCCTTTCACACCCTCTCATCCCAAGGCTCGCAATTAAGCCTCCTCTAATCTATCCTCAGTTTCTATAATCCGTCCTAGACAATATCATTTTATTTCACTTTAATGATTCATGATGCATGGACTACTCGCGTATTTAGTTGGTTAAAGCTTTTAGAAACTCAATTATTAAATACTATATAGGTTTACAAAATCATCTCAATAAACTGTACATTTCCTCAATTTCTTCTCTAAATTTCTATCATACAGAAATAAATTTATTACAGTTTTCAAATTCAAATCTCACGAAAATTGAGTTTTCAAGCCTTACATATCTCAAAACTTTCTTATATAAAACTTTACATAATCTTTTTCAAATTGAATCCTAGTAAGATCGAATTTAGAAATTTCAATTATTTCCAAATGTCTTTAGTTATTAAGTTGGAAAAAAATAAAATAATTTACTTTTGAAAAGTTTATTTTACTAAAAGAGAATAATTCTTAATTCATTAACTAAAAATACTCAAAACTATAAAATTTTTCTTTAATTCAAGAATTAATTATTTCAATCTTTTTATAAATTAATTTTCATGAAATGTCTTTTTCTAAAATAAATAATAGATTTTTATTCTAAAGATTAAAAGTAAAGTTAATGAAAATAATTTCTAAGAAGGAATAAAAGATTAAAATAATTATAAAATACTTTCTCTTAGAATAAAAATTTAAAGAGTAAGGTAAATTTTTTTTACTGAGTTTTAGCTTTCCGTCATGCTTGTTATATGCTCAACTATATCACAAGATCATCAATCATAATCAAATATTATCAATCATAATCAAACATCATCAATCACAAATATAATCAATCATAATCAAATTAATTAAATTAAATATCATTAATACATTTCTTAATTTTAAATTTAATGGTTATTAATATAATTAACTTTGAGTCCTTTTTTGTCCATTCCTTGCACAAGTTTATGTAAGTCCATATAATCCAGTCTTCGTATAGGTATAGTTCAGTTCATACAGGTCATAAAGGTCCAAGTCCTTGCATGGGTATTTCAGAATAAGTTACACAAGATACTTAATTTAAAATTTATTATAAATTTTAAGTTAAAAGTTATTATTTTAAAATAATAATATTATTAAATTTAAAAGGAGTAGGGGACTCCTCTCATTATTCTTATGTCTTTTCATATTATATTCTTATCTCACTCCCCCTTACCTCTTGTTTCTTGATTCGTTATGGAAAGTCTATGCGCGCTTCGCCTCTAAGTTCTAAAATATACCAATTTCATTTTAATATAGTTATAAGATAAAAATTTAGATTACTATTTAAAACAGAAAGGGTAAAAAGTAATTATGCATAATAACAGTAAATAATAAATTTTAAATAGTTACCATGAATAGTAATAGTAAATAGTAAAACGTAAATAGTAATGGTAAATAGTAAAACGTGAATAGTAATAGTAAATAGTAAAACATGAATAGTAATAGTAAATAGTAATTTACTATTTAAATAGTAATTTACTATTTAGAATAGTAACTTAAAATAATATTATATTCAGTATAATAATAAATTTTTAAGTGATATAAAAACAACCTTCATAATCTTAAAAAGAATATAAAAGAAATTTATTATTACCTCAATATTTTTACAGAACCTCTTTCCTTTGAAAATATCTTCCTCTATTCACTTAGTACTCTCCTCCCAACACTACTAAGTTTTTAAATTTTCGATGCAAAACTTCGTTCCTCACCTTTCTATTTATACTAAAAAATTTTACTATGCGTTTGAATATTTTATTATAAAAGTACTAAGCAATTTTGAAAAATTCGTTCCTAGTTACCGTACAACATTTGAAATTTTTATTCATGCACAGTGTTTTGAATAGTAAATATCGGCTGAATTATTAACCCAAATAGTAACTATTCACTCGGTATATTTTAAATATTCAAAATCAATTCTTTTTGAAATTTAATGATATTATATCCGTCCTCACTAATTTTATAATAAGTAATATAAAGTTTAAATTTTACAAATCTAAAATTTTCTGTTAATAAAAATTTATTGGTATGTTTCTGATTCTTTTACGATTGGTAAAAATCAAGATTTTACTCAAACCGATCATTTTTAGATAAGTCTACTTGAAATGGATTTTAGAAAATTTTCTTATAATTTAACTTCACTTTCTTGTAAATATTTTTAATTTTAAGTAACTTTATATAAATAAAAAATTATTTAAAATATATTTTTTTAAAAAAATTCAAAAAAAATTCTAAAAAATCGTGGATTAAAAAGTTCTAAAGAACTATAATCTAATTCCTTCAAAATTTTAATATAAAAATTTTCTGTAATTAAAATAAAAATAGGGGTGTTACAGATTACACCAATTCTGGTAATCGATTGGTGTAATCGATTACCAGACACATCCTAACACTTGTATTATTGCTTTAATGTTGGTAATCGATTACAATATTGCTGTAATCGATTATATGACACCTAAAAGCTCCATATCTTATTTTTAACACATGCGGGAACCCACTTAAGTTCCGCCTAACCTTTCTAAGTTAATTTAATCAGTGTTTGGGAATTCCAAGCGGCCAAATTGGGGTCACAATCAATTGGAAGAAATTTCTTTAGGTTTTTATTATATTAAGCATTAAATGCTTACATTTAATACTCAATTAAATTAAACAACACTAAATTAAACAATTAATACATTACATAATTAAGTTAAACAATACTAAAATTAAATTTCATAATTTTACAAAAAAAACAACCAAAAAATATTTTTATTTTACCATACACCAAACACAACACACCATACCCATGCTCCACTATCCATCATCAACATCCATACCCACCATCTATCATCCACCATGCATGACTTATCACCCATCATCAACATCCATCCTTCATCACCCATCCACAGCCACCACACCAGCACCAAACCACCACCACACAGGGTCCACCACCACAACCACCAACATCCACCCATATGCCACCCTTACCCTAAACCCCCACAGTCTCCTTACGAAAGCCACTGAAACCTACACCAACACCACACCACCACCACATGGGGTCCACCGCCATCACCACACCAACACCACACCACGACCACCAACACCCACCCACACGCCACCCCAACCTATCACCACCTTAAACCCCTCGGTCCAGACCATCACCACTCGAACCGAGAACCAAACGACCACCCCCTCAACCCATTAACCAAATAGAAAATCCAACATCAACAAAACTAGGGGAAAGTCTAAAAACCTTTCCTCTTGTCACAAATCTGTGTGCCTTTCTTTCGGATCTTGGCCGAAATAAAGCAAAGATTGGTCGGAATAGAGCAAAGCTTGTGCCTCTAGGTAGTGTGGTTGATGATGGGGTTTTTAAAGACTGCATAATGGTCTTTTGGAAACTCTTCACTCAAGGGAGGAGAAACGGAGTTATACCGTGACAGAAGTACGCACACAGAACAAAGGGTTATAAACCACCCAAACACAATGTCGTTATTACAACGGATGAGGAACGAAGGTATACACACAAGACAAAGGTGTTAACTGGGAACCAAACGACCTCCAAATTTACTTTAAATTAACATTTACCGATGAATTTTCAATTAAATTATTAGAATGCACCCATTCACTCAATCACATGTTGACTTACTATTAAAAATTTTCGACTTCTTAATAATTATATTAAAATTCATGTATAAAATGTATTGTAATTAACTTACAATCTAAAATTTAAATAACTATACTAAAATTCATATATAAATGTATTTCAATTACCTTGCAATCTAAAATTACATTAACATCGTGCCAAAATAAAACTATAAAATTTATATAGATTTATGATTTCTAAAATTCATATTTTTTTAATTCACAAAAAAAAATATTTTTTTTTCATTTAAAATTTATGAATTTCTTAACCACATTCTTAGGAAGATATTAATGGAGAAGTCTCATTCATACTAGTAAGTTAGAAATATTTTTGGATGAATATGCTCACTTAATTATGTTAAAATGTTAAGTTCAGTAATTCATCACCTTCTCTCATTATTGGATAAGAGCTCAGATGAGTTAGTTACTTGTGTTATCTCTCTTAAGATTTGATAAAATTTAAAGCCTAGTCTTAGGTTAGAGCCAGAATGAGGAGTTATCTTTTGTTTCTTGGTCATGTAAACCTTTAGCTTGTATTGATAAATTCTTTTTGTAATACAAGGATAAACCATTTTCACCATGACATATATAAATTGTGCTGATTACCCAATGGGATGGTGTTCAATACTAAATCTCTACGTGTATATTCATAAACAACATGAACATTCAACAAATGAACACGGCATCATGTGCAATTAATTCCAGGTGTTCCCTATAAATACCCATCCCTCTTGTCTTGTTCCTCCGCCTCCTTGTTGGCAGCTTGAACGGCTTTGAACCACAGCAACCCCTAGATTAATTATTAAACATTAACTTGGACACATCATCCATTCACTTTGAAAACAATTAACCATAGAACGATTGCACTAATTTCACTAACAGATTTATGTAAATAGTTACCGCGGAGGGAATGCCAGTGAAGACAAAGAAACCAAGCAAGGGAGCATAAAGGATGCTGTCAGAGCTTAATACTCCGAATACCGGCCTCTGGTTAACATATTCAAAAATGGAACCAATCTGTGACAACAAAAGACACGGATTATGAAACAAACAACCGAAAAGAAAAGCAAGTTATTTTTAATGACATGTTTAGTTACCGCGGCAATTGCAGTGATAGCAGAGGCAAGTAAATAAGCATAGAATGGGATCTCAAATCCTTGTTGGGCAAAAGAACCCCTATTCTTGTTGGCTTCGTCCCGTGCCCAAGGTGGTGGTTCATCAGAATCTGGCTTAGCCCACGAAGGGATTTTCTCATCGGACTTGCTTGATTCAGCAGAGCCTTGTGTCACTCCCACCACCACAAACCTATGTGCTGATTTTCTCTTCGCATAAAACACCCTTGGCTGTTGGGAAACTCCGAAAATCGTTGTAGGGTGTAATGATGCATGTTGAATTTGTGTCACACTTGCACCTGACAATGATGAGAAACTTATGGCTGCCATGGTTTTTTTCCTCTAACATGAATCTACACTTCAGCTTCAGCCGATGAAATCTTATCCTAGTTTTGGGCCTGTCGGTTTATGGGCCTTGAGCGGTTATGTTGATAGGCTGGAGGCCCATGAAAGTGAAGATATTTTTGAACAAAAAAGGTAAAAAACTGAAAATATTTGAAATGAAAATTCCCACACAAGAGTTAGCGCCTAATCTTTGAGAATTGGGAATTCGAAAAGGAGATTCGGTTTAATGATATTGTGAACCACATACGCTATTTACATAACATCCTAGTCTCTTGTTTTGCTTTTGCTTTGTTGGTGTCTCTCTCAATGGCGGGAAAAGGAGGGAAGGGTCTTGTGGCTGGGAAAACCACGACAGCAAACAAGGACAAAGACAAGGATAAGAAAAGGCCTGTCTCTCGCTCATCCCGTGCTGGGATCCAGGTAACCCATCTTCCCTTTCTTCTCAATTTCTGTTCTTTACTCTGAATTTTCATACTGTTCAATTGAATTTGTCATGAATTTAACCAAATCTAAGTGTCACACTCCATGTGCTTGTTATGTGTTAGAAGATTGTTTGTTGATGCCAAGTTCTAATCTTTGCCATAAAGCTAGAACCTTTTCTTGTTTTTGTCTCTGGGTATCTTCTGGTATTATTAATCGCTCTGAATTGTACGAGATCTTGCCTCAGTTTATAGTTTTTGTACGTGTGTGTAATTTTTTTTAATTAGGGTTTGATTTTCACCCCACCCCTCCCAAATTTAAGCTTTATGTGATTTGGGGTTGTTGGGATCCTTTTCTTTCTTTTGGGTTGGTTTAGGGTGAGTGTGTGTTCAATTATTTATAAAGTTTCAAAATTTAAGCTTTATAAGATGTTGTGTTGTTGGAATCTTGGATTTTTCTGGATTTGATTTTTGTTTTTTTGGGGGTTTGTTGTTGTAGTTTCCTGTGGGTAGAATCCACAGGCAGTTGAAGCAAAGGGTGCAAGCAAATGGGCGTGTCGGGGCAACAGCTGCAGTGTACTTGGCCTCCATTCTGGAATATCTGACTGCTGAGGTTTTGGAGTTGGCTGGAAATGCAAGCAAAGATCTAAAGGTGAAGAGGATCACTCCTAGGCACTTGCAGCTCGCTATAAGGGGAGATGAAGAGCTTGATACCCTCATCAAAGGGACCATTGCAGGTGGTGGTGTCATCCCTCACATTCACAAGTCCCTCATCAACAAAGCCTCCAAAGAATGACCACCTCCTTTCATCTGCATGTTTTATTTACTGTCGTCATTTTAGTGTAGGCTCTCTTTTATTGTCCTTAGAACTGAGGTTAGTGACAATGTTAGTGTGTAAATGGTTGCTGCTTATTCTCTCAACTCAACCGCTTCTGTCTGTTTGTTATACTTCTTGGATTGTAATGTGGTTGGATCCTTCATGTTCTTTGTTTTAGGTAGCTTTTCTGTGTGATTGACTTGTTCTTTTAAGTTGTTGATTTTTGGCTCGTTTTATTTCAATTTAGTTAGTCTTTGCTATGCATTTTTAACCATCATTGTTGGTGGACTAGGAATCTTTTTGCTGCACGTATTCCTCTTTACATATCACTGATTTAGATTTTTTTGGGGTTGCATAAGTGAATCTTATTCCATAGCATCTCAAGTTTTTCTTATCATATAGTAGTATATTATGGAATAATTTGGAGTTTACTCATTATAATTGGAGTTTTCTTACATGTTTTTTGCACGGAATTGTGCAAAATGCAAAGAAGAGGGAGAAGAAGTGTCTGATCTTCTAAGTTCTAACACTAAATCTATGTTAAGCTAATCATCAACATAACACTTGAATCTTAACTTGACTAGTTACACGTTGATTTGAGTAATTTAACTGCAAACTGAAAGGTTTAAACTGGACTTATCTATATATAATATGAATCTGAATCCAGACCACTGTAGCTATAGTGCCGGATTCCAAAAATAAATTTATTTTATATAATAAAAAAGGGGATCTCAGTCTGTTTGTCACAGTATTTGCTTTAGTAATACTAAAGTCCTCTTCTATTCTACTTTTTCTTTTATTTGATGTTAAGTGATTAATAATAATATATACTATAATTATATATAATACATAATATACTATATAAATATAAATAATATGAATATAGGGAGTTGTTAATCACTAATAATATTATCACTATATAATATAAAAAGTATTCGGTAGAATGTACGTTTTTGTACTTTTGTGTGAGTAATATAATTTTTTTTTGTTTAGTAGAAACTAATAACATTATCTTTCCGTAACGAAAGATTACTAGAGATATTTTTATCAGTCAATTTTTAAATTTTTGTTCTTTTTATGTTTCAAGAAAGCAATTTTTTTACTTAAATTTAATATAAGTTATTAAAATATCTTCATAATTATTTTTACATATATTTATTATTATATCAAACAAAATCTGGTCATTATATTATTTACCGTAGCTATAGTGTTGAATTCATTATAGCATCATTCTACCGTTTTCTTTTAAAAAATTCGCCAGTCGCATTGTATTAGTATAAATCATTAATATAAATAGTAAAATTTAGCTTTGATAAATCATTAAAATATTCTATTAATAACTTATAATAAAATTAATTAGCAACACGTAATAAATTACTTTAAAAGTTCTTAAATGTTTCAAATATAACAAATAATAATATAAAGTTAGATAAATGAAAAAATATTGTTAGCTGTATAACATAAGTTTTAAATTCTAAGATTTCACGTGCTCTAAATAAGAATTATTTAAAACTAAAATAGTATAATAAATTAAAAGTTGATAATTTTTTAAAACATAAATTAATTAAAGTTACAATATATTGTAAATAATTATATAAAATTGATAATACACCGGGAGCTCATAAGATGTTTTAACACAAATTCAATCTTTAATCAACTAAACAATTTTTGTTGGACAAAATAATATCTTTGATAAGATAATACAAATTTTTAGTTAATAATACTATTTGGTAAGCCTTATAATAGTAAAATCCTACATTTATTTACAAATAATTAATAATTAGGCAAACCTCAAAAATTCATATAATCTCAAATTAGCATCGATATAACCTTTCTAGTACCTAAATTCAATTACAAATAGCAAAACAAGCTTGGCAGAAACAGGGGTCTGACGCTACGAGTGAGACCAATGTTTCGCACTTGGGGCTACGTGTCAGCCATGAGAGTAGCAGCAATGCTGCTGTCATGGATTGTATGTAATTTTACCAACTTTTGACATACCCAAATAGCCCATTTTAGCTCTAATTGCCATGAAATTTTACGGGCCACATGTTTTCCTTATTGTGGAACTATTGGCGTAACCCGTTCACCAAAATTCTATCGTATGCGCGAGTTATGCGTAAAAAATACATTTAAGTTAAAAGTAACCAAAATCTATGCACCAAACCATTCAAATGGACTTCAAACCACCCAAGGCCTATATGTATAAGTCATAAATGTGGTAAAGAACCTATTGGTCCCTTCCGAGGGTCCTAAAACCCATCGGATCTCAAAATCACCTCCCTGGTTCCTAAATCTGCATAATTCTAACTATCTACATTGACATGTACCATACCAATTTTCATTCATCGTTCATCATCTTCTATTCACATTCACATGTAACATATAAATCTCATAGACATCACAATACCTACCATCTCTAGCAATCACACAATGGCTTTGTGCCATACATACATTTTTTGTTATAACATCATATACTTAGTAAATGCATTCAATTCATAAATTCACAATGCATATCCTTCCTCATCATCATCAATCCATCATGCATGTAAACATTAAACATCATCATCACACCACAATCAATTCAAGAAACCTCACAGAACTACAAACCTAGTCGTCATATGTCCTAACACGCATAAATCCATATTAAGGCAGTTCATTACTAAACTATTACACAATTTCTACTTCCACAGCTTTCTTGGCATCAGCTCTTCACTTGGCACTTTCATTTGTGGCATCCACACCTTCCCTATCATTGGTTACTAAAAGAAATAGAAAACCACAATAAGGGTGAATGTTTGGAAACAAAATCATAATAAATATAAAATGGTAAACACAATATCAAATGACAATATCAATGCTTTACCATTATTATCGCCTAACTTCCGAATCCTTTACAAGCTCATATTCTTAAATATTTATCATCTCATAACAAACTACTATTAACATCGTATTCTTAAATATTTTACCATTCACTAGTTCATACATCATTACAGTCACATCAATAAAACATCACAAACTCTCATCATTCAATATGACGCCTAGTATCCAGATACTAAAGGACCGGCCTTCAGCTGGGGGTTCGACTTGACACGTCGTGAACCCGACTTGGTCCACCGAGCCGGACTTGGCTCTCCATCTCAACACTAGGTCCTACTTGACCACTGGGTAGCTCAACTGGATCTTAAAGGACCACAGAGCCAAAAGCGAGAGGCGAAACATACTGTCAGCCGTCCCACACCACATAATCACATAACATATCTCAATTCATATATCTCTTAATAAAAATCAATAATCACAGACCAAGCCTCCGAGCCTACACAATGCATATACACATTAATTTGCCATTACTCCTTGTTGTACATAACATCATCATCTCTAATAAAATTTTAATCTCACATCACCAAATAATTTCACACAAGCTATACAATGCATCTGTCAATCAATAACACATTCTCATCATCATACATATACACAATTATCATTTTAGCATATTTCTAAATTTTTCCACTTATCGTAAACATTATATTATTCTCGATTTTAATCATACATTAACCAATTTTAATTAATTATGATCCAAACACTCCCCTTACCTCGATTCCACGCTTCTATAAGTTACTCCCGGTGTCCGTTATGACCCACGATCAAATTGTTTACTGCTCTACTTCTGGTTCCGATACCCACTTCGTTTATCGATCCTTCGACGTCCGTTTCACCACCTACGAACGCTGAAACATAAAACCCATTAGCTTTTCATTATACCCATCGTCCTATGAGCAATATCCAAGCCTCTCATTGCCACAAAACGTAAAAATATAGCTTCCTATCACCATGCAATGCACAGTTAGAGAGAGAAAGAGAAAAGGAGGGAGAAAGCTTGAAATTAAAGGCGTAATTAAGCATACCTCGGGGTCCCGACTCCAAAAACACGATCAATTTAAGATTCCGATGCAAAATCGCCCTCTAATTTGGAGCTCTAACTCACGGAAATGGAGGAGGAAAAAGAGAGCAAGTTTCACGTGTGCATGCACCGGGGAAGAAGAAGGAAAATTGAATTTTTAAGGTTCTAGGGGCAAAGTGGTCATTTGCCTAGTTCTTTTACCTTTTCTTTTAAACTTTAATTAAACTTTTACCTTTTACCCTTGGTAACTTCTAAATTTACCACTGCTTATTTAAACTTTATCTAATCTTTAGTAATCCACCAATCAAATAATTTTATTTAATTCCTTAGCATCAAATTATTTAAAATTATATTTATTTTAATTAATAATGATTTTTAAAAAATCTAAAATTAATTTGATGGCAATTATGAATATTTTTCTGCCAATCGTAGAGTTTTAAATTAATTAACCGGGATGTTACAATAATGGCTTAGTTGGTATCAACACCGGAATGGTGTTTCACGACATAGGAGGCCTCCTGTAAATGCTCTTTAGCACTGGCTGAATCCCACACGATACTTACTTCCTGGCCAAAGTCCTTAAGGACCGGAGTCAGGGAGAGAGTGAAAGATTCGTAGGGGGCACATCGGCTTTACCTGCAAAAGGTGTCAAGAATGTCTACGACTATGACAACTTTACTCATCTTATACAGATTCTGTACTGGCACATGCTACATAGGACATTCTCACTATCCAAGTCTATAAATACCACATATTTATTCCTTATTAAGGTACATTCATTAACCCTTACTTAAGTTCCGATATTAATTTATCTAGTATTAGCTTGACTGTCATAATGTCTTTGCAGGTGACACCCTATTCTGTCTCACAACGCGAGATGCCAATGTATTGGTTAGACGAATTGACTACGAGACTCTTTATTCCCCGTTAGACTGAGAGGCACAATACCAGATCCCTACTTGATCGATGTAACACATAAGAGAAAAAATCACCCAGTATTGAGACTAGATGTTCTATCCCCCATATTGGATAGATCATTGGCATGCCTAGTAGGACCCATTAAAGGTATTCCCACAAGCCATCTTCGCTAGTATGAACACCACAGATTGACAATCCCCAACCCTGGAGGGTCAAGTACAGGATATCACACACTTAGAGCCTAACATCTAGCCTAGATTGTTAGCTTGGCTGATACCTTGGCATTTGCCAACCAAAGCATAATGTGTGTTATAATTTTAGCCCAATCGTATCCCCGGGATGAGGTTATCCCTCAACTCAAGTAGAGTTAGCAGAATTGAAGAAAGAGCACAAGTAGCCGGAGGAACGAACAATCACACAACATCAAGCTTTACCAATGAGACCTACCTAACAGCGTCTCATCACAAAATGTCTACCACCCCCATTATATTCTAGAATCTCCATGTATGATGAAGACTATCATGAATCCCAATACCAGGATAATCATCATTCCCCTTAATGTAAAAATTCACAGACTGTGGGTGCTTTAACAAGGTACAAACTAAATGTACCCTTTTCTAGAGAACTGATGGGGATTCTTATTCCCAACCATCTACAAATCACTCAGGTGCTGTCTATCAGGAAGTACTCCAGTGAAACCCAAATCCGATGTGATGCATAGGATGTTCCCTAGAACCCTCATTGGAGAAGCGCTAATTTGGTTTAAGGGTCTCCCCACAAGTTCAATCGACTCCTGAACCGATATGTTGAAGGCTTTTGGTGATCACTTGGTCATTTCCAGGAATATTCCCAAGACTTGCCACACATCAAGTAAAGTGAGAATGAATCTTTAAGGGATTTTCTAAAATGGTTATGCAAATAGGTGTCTATGGTGCCCGATTTGACGAAAGCAATTCAACTTCGTATTGCCATCGAAGCCCTGTAATTAAAGTCGATATTCACCCTTTCCTTGGCAAAAGGACCACTCTAAACATTCGAGGAATTTCATAAGAAGGCCACCAAGTATGTTGGTATCGAGATGCATCTAGAAGCCACAGTGGCTAAAATATCTTCCTTGCCCACTCCGACGCCACATGGGAAAGAAAAAGAAAAGCAAAGAATCGAGAAAACACCTCAGAAAGATAGAGGTAGAGATGTTCAATCTCATTTCCAGGAAATGAAAGTGTTCAGTTTTGACCACCATATTTCACTTAACACTAGAACAGCTTAGATCCCAAGGGAGATTGACTAACCATCTTTTTCTTTTATAGGATCAGGAAACTAGCACTTGTTAAGAGGCCTGGGAATCCAAGAAAATACTACAAGTTCCATGAGCATTCGGGCCATGTAACCAAAGATTACAGGCAATTGAAGGACACAATGGAGGTTCTCATCAGGGAGGGAAACTGATAATGTATTTATAACTACCATAGATCTTCATCTTTAGCGAATGTATTTTTAACTGATAATGTATTTTTAACTGCCATACTAGACCCCCACCCTGATGAATGACTAACAACTAGCACTCTTTTACCCTGGTGATAGATTTAAGTATGTATCTTGAAACAACCCGTCTTAATTAAAGGCAAAACCGAGACTAGGGGAAATTTTTCCAAAATTTAGAACGTTCCAAACGTTCATAAGCAGCTTGGGTAAATTAAAAACAATCTGAAGGCAAGGAAAGTAAAAGCCAACCAGAGAAAAGAGAAGACCAGGTCAGGATGCCACATGGGCAAGGCCCAACTTCGATTAACAGCCCAGCGGAAGACAACGCTCGAGCGAGCCCATTTCTCGTTGGAGCGAACACTTATTCGCTGAAGCGAACCCGTTCACTCGGTAATTTCATCACTCGGATTCGGGACCACGTTCACTCGGGAACGATCCCCTTCGGGTCCAGCTTTACCCGATAAACTCAGCCGTATCCTTTATTCAACAGGTCACAGACATGCTTCATTCGGAAGTGTCTTATTCTCCACTCGGGAAATGATTCCCTTGGTTATTCCACTCGGGGTCCATAAACTTCCCTCACCCAGAGTATTTCCCCAATCCAATACCACTCGGTATATTTCAACCTCAATTCACTCGGAGGTACATTACCCATTCTTCACTCGACATATTTTGATATTCCTCACTAGGAGAATACCTTAACTTCTCATCTCTCGGAGGAGTTCACCAAGTTAAGTCTTACTCGGGCTTACTTAATACTTAGCCACTCAGAATATATATATATATATATATATATATATATATATATATATATATATATATATATATACCCTTATGCACTCGGAGGAGGTCTTCCTATAACACCTCAATCAGAACCATCACACCCTTACTCCCTCGGAAGCGATTCATTCGGGATTTCCACTCGGGAGTATTCAAGCCCTTCCCCACTCAGGGTTTTACTCATAATTTTCACTTGGTAATATATGGACTAGTCTTCCCCCCCGAAGTAGCCCACTCGAGAACATCTTACTCGGAACTGTCTTATGCCTTTATCACTCGAAAAAGGCCACTCGATAAAGCATCACTCGGAAATGGCTCTCCCAACGATATCCCCATTTGAATACCTAGTCTTAACATTTATTCATTCGACAACACATCTCAGTCGGTATAAGTAACATCATATCAACGTAATATATATATATTTATATAAATGTATACTTGTTCACATCTCCGATAGTCAACCCATATAAATAAGTACGTTTAGACAACCGGGTTACATGAGAGCCGGCCAAGGCTTTAGCATATGTATTTACAATCGGTACAGTACACTATGTACACTGCAACAGCATAGATACCCATCACTCGGGTTTAAGGCCTTCTCGTCTTTCACCACACCGACCTGTATATACTGAAAAATATAGCCACAGTAGGGGTGAGCTTTTACATATTAAATGACAGTTACTGACTCAGATTATACCTCAATTCTCAACCATACAATTACATTATTCAATCAGCAATAATACGCCCTGCCATTCAATATGAATACCCTACTAACATTATCCACTCGTGATTCATACAATTCAATTAGGTTAAGAAATTCACATCATTCACAATCACATATTTTCACAGTCACATCTTCACCTTGCACTCGGCAACGGTACCAATATACATATATTCACCCAGTCAGAATTCACTCCAATTATTCATGGCTACATTAATCATGCTATTCACAACAGCATTCACCCATATATATATATATATATATATATATAATCACATTGAGCTCATCAACAGTATAAGTGTGCACTCAGCAATAACATCAGTATACATGCATTCATCCACTCGGATCTACTCACATCAATTCCAAACCATATCAATGATGTTATTCTTAATAGCATATCCACATATACATGCAAATCACATTGAGCTCAATAACAATTATAAGTGTGCACACATCATTTCAGTCGGATCTGATCATTCATTATTTATTTTTATTGTTGCAACATAGGCTCCAAGCCTTTTTCTCAGCTCCAAGCTGATTCGGCCATTTTACTGGTACCAAACCGTTTGCCCTCTCATGTAACACAGTCACTCCAAGCGACAACGGAAGTGTTACGGACAGCCCCGAGTCCAACCCGGTAGGCTTGCCTTGAGTCCAACCCAAGGTCTTTCATCAAGCGTCTAACGCTAATGCACTCGGCATTGCCTTGAGTCCAACCCAAGGTCTTTTGTTATATTTGACACATATTCATCTGATTGCCGATTCTGTATTAAGCGTCCAACGCTATATGCACTCGGCATTTCCAATGGCGAATCAGATGCATACGGTTTATTCATCAAGCGTCCAACGCTAGTGCACTTGGCACTGCCTTGAGTCCAACCCAAGGTCTTTTATTATATTCTCATATTCACAAGGAATTCAGCACAGTATTGCATACACTCAGCAATCCACACATTCATCATATGCATCATATACTTTTTAACATAAAATCCCAAACGGGAATCATCACAACAGTCCCCATCTTATGCACTCGGCATTCGCATGTACAATGACAAGGATTTCATGCATTTAAACACAAATCACACACGGGGATCAGTATAACCAACTCATACACTGGCATCGACATGCATTTTAATATAAAACAACAAATGAATATTTATCAACTGTCTCTCAGCATAATGCACTCGGCCATCATAATAACATGCACATGCATTCACTCTGCATACATCTCATGGACGGAAATCAACATGCACCACATGATTCATCATTAACACACGTCCGGGCTATCACTCAATCAGCAAACAACAATCAACACATTACAAATGCAACACAACACAGTGAAGTAATTTTCACCCGGAACCCATCCATAAACCATACATTTGAGATGTAAATCAGCCCCCTACCTGGAATGAAGATTCCAGCAGCTCTTCGAGCTTCTAGTCGTTCAACACTGTACTCTGCTTTGGAGGAACACCGAGCCACTCACTCTCGAACGACTCTGCCTCCATGACACTCCATGCTTTCCATGCAGCCAGTGAAGAGTTCCAAGCCTCCAAGGCACACGTTGTCCTCTCACTCAGTCCAGTGGAGGAATCCAAATGTTGTTCCCTCACTCGAATAGCTCAGTCCTTACCAACAATGAAGGACTTCCATGTTTCCAAGCACCCATCGCTGTTTTGGCAGATCAGTGGAGGACCCCAGCCTCCAAGACACACAGCACCACACTGTTCTCTCTCTCAACCACGCTATTCCCACTTCGTGTTCCCACTTCCCACTCGAGGTTCTACTCAGTGTTCGAGTGGAAGGAGAAGATGAAGAAGGAGACGAAGACGTAGAACAGCCAAGAAGAAGCAGAGTCTCGAGGGAAATTCTGGAGAGAACCCAAGAGTGTTTTCAGCATATCCCAAAGTGAAATGGGCAGAGAGTGGGTGAGAAAACATGAAAGTGAAGCTATTATCATTGCTCTGTTCTGTGCCAGCACCCCTCTCAATCAACAATCCCATCTTCATTTAATGCTAATCACATCAGCATGATTAATGAGGGAGAGAGAGAACCGAAGCCCCTTTTACACCACTAAGGGCACATGTGTAATTTTACCTGGCATTATTATTATTATTCAGTCAATAATCTTAATCCTGTAATTAACCTTAATCGGTAATTAAATCTAAACCAGGATGTTACAATTCTCCCCTCCTAAAAGAATTTCGTCCTCGAAATTCAAACATTTACTTGCCTCAACAAAATAGCTCGGAATATTGCTGTTATGCACTACAACCAATTACACGTCTTGTCTCTCAAGCGTTTCACCGACCGGTTCATAATTCCAATCGGCATAGTCTTGTCTTTCAAGCGGTTTACCGACCGCTCCAACCCTTTATAAGATTCAATACATTTAGGGTTCAATTCCCAATGTACAAATTACCCCATTCAGCTCTGCCAGTTCACCATAACCAATGGCACTTCCTAGTCCCATGGCCGTTCGGCCTTACATTCTCAACGCCGATCGGTGCAATTCCACCGTCAGCTCCTCCAAATTCAAAGGAGTCGCTCGGCCCAATCATGGACTCACACAGAGCATAGGCTCTAAATTGTGTTATATGAGACACATTATGGATGTTAATCAACCAGTTGGGAAGAATCTAGTCGGTAAACAACATTACCGATTCCCTCTAATACTCACTACTGTCCATTTTATCTCGGATTAAGCCCTCGGCTCTTCAACATCTGACCACTAATTTCTTCTTTAAACCATGATATATCTCGGTAATACCGAAATAGACACTCAAAAGAGTTCCCATGTGCTTTAATTAGCAAAGTTTGCCTGGATTTACCTCGCACAGGCACCACACTTGGTCCTGAAATCTCAGATAGTTATCCATCCCTTCGGATAATTCCGTATCTACTCCTTGAGAATGTCACTCGGAGCTTCTTATTCCAAAAATATTATTCGGGTTTGAAGGCAATTCTCACCCGGAAATTTTTCCACTTACAAAAATTCACTCGGACTCCAAGTCCACTTCGAAGATGTACCTAAGTTCAAACTCAGCAGCTCCAAACATCGACTTGAGTACGAATTCAAACAAATTCTCCCCTCGGATATCTACTCCCCTCGGGAGCCATTCACTCAGAAACTTACTCACTCAAAGTTCCATTTCCCGACCAGAAGTACTTTTCTCCTGGAAAAAGATTAATCGGTGGCACATCATACAGACTTAAGAAATTACATACTTGATACTCTACCACTTGGAACCGTTCCACTCGGTACCATTCCACTCAGAAGTGCCACACTCCGAGACACTTCACTCGAAAGTCACACGACTCGGATATTCCACCCAGATTCTGCCTGACACAAAGGTGTCATTCGGACACAGTTCCTTAACTTAGTAATGACTCCCATAACGATGTTTCACTCGGAACACCATAACTTCACTCAGTAGTTCTTTCTCCCAGAAAGATTTCACTTGGAATCATCTCTACTTTCTCATATTTGGAATTATACTAATCTTTCCCGAGCGAATTCTCGCCTTATCATTTACCTCAGCTCAAGGCCATGATTCCTTCACTGAATCCACAGTATTACTCGGCTAAACCCATAAAACCTCCAATTTCAGTGACAGACTGGATCACCCCTTCTATTTCAATAATTAATCATTACTTTGTTGGCCAATAGCCATTTTACACCAAAGATAACCTCTAATCCTTTCAGGGGCAAATGCACAAGGGTTAAAATAAATCTTCTACCCTCATTTGATACGCTATTACTTACTATTCATTCAACACCACTCACATCACCTTAACAGCCAACTTATACCAAATAACCTCTGATTCTCTCGGAGGTAAGCACATCAAGGTTAAACAAACCTTCTATCCTCATGTTGATACACTACCAATTACTATCCACTCAATACAACTCTCGTCTTCATTCAGAACAGCCCGATAGACTCAAACCATCCCCATAGGTATCTACAGTCTCACCTGCCCGACTTATGAATTGCTGCATCCTACTTATAGGATAACGTCTCATTCCTATAGGGTTACAACAATTACATAGAGTCGCTGCAAACGTGTACGCTGCCACAATACCTATGGTGTGTAAAGTCATCACGGAACAGCATACCTTACACATTTATCGCTCACACTGACCAGACTCTCTCAAATAATACTAATTCACATGAAAATTAATGGCAATTCACACCAATCTATAACAACACATTTACATCAATATCATTATTATGCACTATCTAGGGTACATCACGCAACAACAATCAGGAAATATCAATTACCACTATGGTAAAATGGTATATTAGCAATAGATTTCCGACCCTCACAGGGTATATACCTCGTCATTACACACAATCTAGTGTAAATCCCATGATGATAATCATCGAATAGCAGTTACTATCACCATAAAATGGCATAATGACAGTCGGCTTCCAGCCTTCACCGAGTAAATATCTCTTCCTTAGATCTTATCCATCACAAAACCATGGATTAACAGTCTAATAATCCCTTGTTTCATCATTCATCTTCGACCAATAATCAATTAAAGCCTAGATGATTCACTAAACTCCCTTAGGTATACAACTAGGATTACAATATAACTTCAATCTTGCAGCAGGTTTCTGCATCAGTAAACCTTTTCACCCATCATAAGCACAATCCACCAGTGGACGTACAATCAGCATCACATGGGTTCTATCATTACTATACTTAATACCAAAGTGTACTCGGATTTCAATCTTACCATTCACTATCTTTCAGGTATCACATTTATTACTTGCATCTCACCTTACGACTGTTTAATCCTCAATGAGTTACCACACAATCACTTTACTCGGGCTCAACAACCATAAGGTCAATCAGATTATCAGACTCAGAAATTCCAGGGGTCACCAAGTACCCATCGTGGGACACTCCCACAATATCCAAACATCACCGAGCCTAGACCACCATGGGGTCTAGTTCCATAAGGTCTGACAGCATAGATCGTACTAAATCCAATTGGTGTCACTACACCTTATAGGTCATAATTCAATCAACTATTCGCTCGGTTTTCAACTACAAGACCGAGTCTAGCCCAAATCCTCAGGTATCCAATCACATCAATTTCCCACAACGTCCAATCATACATGATCATACTCAATCAACTGGGTCACCACACCTAGTGGTCTAGAATCTAACCCATCATTCACTCGGTTTTCACATACCAAAGACCGAGACAGTACCCCAACCTATCATGTATTCAATTTCACATCTAACCATCTATCACATACCCAGATTTCCAACCTAGGAACTGCAACAAACCACTTACATCATATATCATATGGGGTGCTCGTGCCAAAGGATATAAAACTCATCCTTTACAAATGGCACAACCGATCAGTTGAATTGGAAACCACTACACTAGGGGATTCTCTCATTATTATTCTCTTACTCAACTCAAACATGTGAGTTCTAATCCGTTCAACAAACATTCCTCAGCTATGAGCCACTAGCATGGCCTATACAAGAGACCGAACCAACCAATCCGATTCCAATACGTAGGAAGGTCTCAACACCCCTCGCTTTATCTCTTTCTAATCCACCCAGGCTTAGAATAACCTCTAAGCATTTCATGAATAACCGAACCAGGGTAGTAGCAAATCTCTACCCCCAAATCAACATATCAACAGTAGTACCTCTCACTACTGTTCTCAACAAAACACATAGGCATATAATCACATAAATCATTATTAAACATATATCAAATCCAATAGAATACCACAAGCAATGATGACAACTGGTCATATTGCACACAACCGCCTACTCTTAGTAAGCATACCTTGGCCTTGGACCTTTTGAGTCTGCTCTGATACCAAAATGAAACAACCCGTCTTAATTAAAGGTAAAATTGAGACTAGGGAAACTTTTTTCCAAAATTTAGAACGTTTCAAACGTTCATAAGCAGCTTAGATTGGGAGTCGGGGTAAATTAAAAACAATCTGAAGGCAAGGAAAGTAAAAGCCGACCAGAGAAAAGAGAAGACCGAGTCAGGATGCCACATGGGCAAGGCCCAACTTCGATTAACAGCCCAGCGGAAGACAACGCTCGAGCGAGCCCATTTCTCGTTGGAGCGAACACTTATTCGCTGAAGCGAACCCGTTCACTCGGTAATTTCATCACTCGGATTCGGGACCACGTTCACTCGGGAACGATCCCCTTCGGGTCCAGCTTTACCCGATAAACTCAGCCGTATCCTTTATTCAACAGGTCACAGACATGCTTCATTCGGAAGTGTTTTATTCTCTACTCGGGAAATGATTCCCTCGGTTATTCCACTCGGGGTCCATAAACTTCCCTCACCCAGAGTATTTCCCCAATCCAATACCACTCGGTATATTTCAACCTCAATTCACTCGGAGGTACATTACCCATTCTTCACTCGGCATATTTTGATATTCCTCACTAGGAGAATACCTTAACTTCTCATCTCTCGGAGGAGTTCACCAAGTTAAGTCTTACTCGGGCTTACTTAATACTTAGCCACTTAGAATATATATATATATATATATATATATATATATACCCTTATGCACTCGGAGGAGGTCTTCCTATAACACCTCAATCAGAACCATCACACCCTTACTCCCTCGGAAGCGATTCATACGGGATTTCCACTCAAGAGTATTCAAGCCCTTCCCCACTCGGGGTTTTACTCATAATTTTCACTTGGTAATATATGGACTAGTCTTCCCCCCCGAAGTAGCCCACTCGAGAACATCTTACTCGGAACTGTCTTTTTCCTTTATCACTCGGAAAAGGCCACTCGATAAAGCATCACTCGGAAATGGCTCTCCCAACGATATCCCCATTTGAATACCTAGTCTTAACATTTATTCATTCGACAACACATCTCAGTCGGTATAAGTAACATCATATCAATGTAATATATTTATATAAATGTATACTTGTTCACATCTCTGATAGTCAACCCATATAAATAAGTACATTTAGACAACCGGGTTACATGAGAGCCGGCCAAGGCTTTAACATATGTATTTACAATCGGTACAGTACACTATGTACACTACAACAGCATAGATACCCATCACTCGGGTTTAAGGCCTTCTCGTCTTTCACCACACCGACCTGTATATACTGAAAAATATAGCCACAGTAGGGGTGAGCTTTTACATATTAAATGACAGTTACTGACTCAGATTATACCTCAATTCTCAACCATACAATTACATTATTCAATCAGCAATAATACGCCCTGCCATTCAATATGAATACCCTACTAACATTATCCACTCGGGATTCATACAATTCAATCAGGCTAAGAAATTCACATCATTCACAATCACATATTTTCACAGTCACATCTTCACCTTGCACTCGGCAACGGTACCAATGTACATATATTCACCCAGTCGGAATTCACTCCAATTATTCATGGCTACATTAATCATGCTATTCACAACAACATTCACCTATATATATATATATAATCACATTGAGCTCATCAACAATATAAGTGTGCACTCAGTAATAACATCAGTATACATTCATTCATCCACTCGGATCTACTCACATCAATTCCAAACCATATCAATGATGTTATTCTCAATAACATATCCACATATACATGCGAATCACATTGAGCTCAATAACAATTATAAGTGTGCACACATCATTTTAGTCGGATCTGATCATTCATTATTTATTTTTATTGTTGCAACATAGGCTCCAAGCCTTTTTCTCAGCTCTAAGCTGATCCGGCCGTTTTACTGGTACCAAACCGTTTGCCCTCTCATGTAACACAGTCACTCCAAGCAACAACGGAAGTGTTACGGGCATCCCCGAGTCCAACCCGGTAGGCTTGCCTTGAGTCCAACCCAAGGTCTTTCATCAAGCGTCCAACGCTAATGCACTCGGCATTGCCTTGAGTCCAACCCAAGGTCTTTTGTTATATTTGACACATATTCATCTGATTGCCGATTCTGTATTAAGCGTCCAACGCTATATGCACTCGGCATTTCCAATGGCGAATCAGATGCATACGGTTTATTCATCAAGCGTCCAACGCTAGTGCACTCGGCACTTCCTTGAGTCCAACCCAAGGTCTTTTATTATATTCTCATATTCATTATAAAATCACAAGGAATTCAGCACAGTATTGCATACACTCGGCAATCCACACATTCATCATATGCATCATATGCTTTTTAACATAAAATCCCAAATGGGAATCATCACAACAGTCCCCATCTTATGCACTCGGCATTCGCATGTACAATGACAAGGATTTCATGCATTTAAACACAAATCACACACGGGGATCAGTATAACCAACTCATACACTGGCATCGACATGCATTTTAATATAAAACAACAAATGAATGTTTATCAACTGTCTCTCAGCATAATGCACTCAGCCATCATAATAACATGCACATGCATTCACTCTACATACATCTCATGGACGAAAATCTACACGCACCACATGATTCATCATCAACACACGTCCGGGCTATCACTCAATCGGCAAACAACAATCAACACATTACAAATGCAACACAACACAGTGAAGTAATTTTCACCCGGAACCCGTCCATAAACCATACATTTGAGATGTAAACCAGCCCCCTACCTGGAATGAAGATTCTAGCAGCTCTTCGAGCTTCTAGTCGTTCAGCACCGTACTCTGCTTTGGAGGAACACCGAGCCACTCACTCTGGAACGGCTCTGCCTCCATGACACTCCATTCTCTCCATGCAGCCAGTGGAGAGTTCCAAGCCTCCAAGGCACACGCTGTCCTCTCACTCAGTCCAGTGGAGGAATCCAAATGCTGTTCCCTCACTTGAACAGCTCAGTCCTTACCAACAATGAAGGACTTCCATGTTTCC
The DNA here is from genome assembly GCA_037962975.1 of Clitoria ternatea. Classification (NCBI taxonomy): domain Eukaryota; kingdom Viridiplantae; phylum Streptophyta; class Magnoliopsida; order Fabales; family Fabaceae; genus Clitoria; species Clitoria ternatea. Next base: position 49,824,706 of record CM075673.1, read on the forward strand.
AAGCACCCATCACTGTTTTGGCAGATTAGTGGAGGACCCCAGCCTCCAAGACACACAGCACCACACTGTTCTCTCTCTCAACCACGTTGTTCCCACTTCCCACTCGAGGTTCTACTTAGTGTTCGAGTGGAAGGAGAAGATGAAGAAGGAGACGAAGACGTAGAACAGCCAAGAAGAAGCAGAGTCTCGAGGGAAATTCTGGAGAGAACCCAAGAGTGTTTTCAGTATATCCCAAAGTGAAATGGGTAGAGAGTGGGTGAGAAAACATGAAAGTGAAGCTATTATCATTGCTCTGTTCTGTGCCAGCACCTCTCTCAATCAACAATCACATCTTCATTTAATGCTAATCACATCAGCGTGATTAATGAGGGAGAGAGAGAACCGAAGCCCCTTTTACACCACTAAGGGCACATGTGTAATTTTACCTGGCATTATTATTATTATTATTCAGTCAATAATCTTAATCATGTAATTAACCTTAATCGGTAATTAGATCTAAACCAGGATGTTACATATCTGGCATAAGTTAAAATTTTAAGTTATAAACATTGTCTTACGAATTGTTTCCTATGATAATATCAATGATGATGTACAAGAACTCAACTTAGCTACAAAATCAAAAGACTACTTGTCATTCGTTTAAATTTTGAGTCTAAGCTTGGTCAACAAAATACAAAAAGAACGGGGACATCGGCCTCAAGAATTTACATGAATGACAAGTTAAAATCAACAATAAAAATGTAATAAGTCCAGAGCATATCTTGGAACAAAGCAACAAAATTTTCAAATGTAGGATTAAACTAGAGGAGGAGCCCTAGTCTTCTGAGCTAGTAGGTTGCTGGAATAATCATTTGGGGTGCCTTTCTCTTGATCAGATTCAACATGAGTTGCCCTATCATCGTCTCTAGAATGTTGTTCTAGGGACATTGTCCTGGGCTCCATAGACTAGTCTGCAGAGAGAGGAAGCAACTGATAAGGCTCTCCACAGTCTCCATAGGTTGTCCTCGGTCCATGTCGTACAAGTTCCCACCATGAAACTTATAGTAGACACCTATGCCACTGGTATTGAGTTTAATCCCAAGGTTTCAATGTTGGATTTTCTGAACGACACTATTGAAGGCCAAGTCAAGAACGACTTCATAAACAATCAACTGTTAGTCCCAGTCCTCCTTCTCCTTGGCATGTTTCCCTTACATGGCCTTCATGTCAGCTTCAAGCCCACCAGCTTTCTTCTCCACATCAGATTTCTTTGAGAAACACTAGTCATAATTAGCCTGCATCATCTTCAGAGCGTCTTCCATAGTCTTCTACTTTAGTTTGACTTCCTTGGCTCTGTTCGTAACCGACATGAATCCCATCTCCAGTTTTTATTTTTTTGTCTTCTTCTTCATGGTAGCCTCAACGTCATTCTTCTAAGCCTAAGTCATTTTCATTGCCTCGAAACATTACTTAGCTTTTGAGGTGGATGTGTAGCTTTTATCCAAGGACTGTAGAAGGGAAGTTGGTTTTACGATATTCCAAAGTACGACATATGAAGCACTTTGGACCTGATCATTGGGTAAGTTCCTCTAGAGACAAAAGGGGATGTGGAATCTCACAGGTTTACTTTTAATTTGATCTAGATATTCAGAGACGTTGGAGTTTAAAATCCACTTATTTTCCTCCTTTTGTGTCAGGACACGTTCTTCTTGAACTGGGGTGGAAACTTGACCTATCCCCATGTCAGCCAAGGTCAACTGAACCTTGGACTTTTTAGGCTCCCAGTGTGCTACTTCTTTCTGGGGTGTTGTTTCTTCTTCTCCGACGTGGCTCACCTCTAGAGTCAGGTGCAATTTTCTAACATTGGCTGGGATACCGACCTCCTTAGCAACAAATTTTGACCTTCTTTGCTTTAGTAAGGCACCATTTTTAGTGGTAACAACGGTAGCAATACGTGCCTGATAAGTGTTTTATAACACAATAAATTAGATTTAGTTTGCTTAGGATTTTAATCATTATGCACTGTATTTCCTTAATTTTTATGATTTTCGCTTTCTTTCTACTATATTCTACTTGAGTATTTTATTTTGTAGAAATTAATAAAATTAAGGAACAAGTACAAAGATAATCCAAGGGTCAGTAACAAGAGAAAAACGACCATCAAATGATAAAGAAACAAGAAGAACAAGCCCCTGTGAAAAAAGAGCAACAAAACCATGAAAATTGGCTATTAGTGCGTTATATAATAGTGCGGTTGTAATAGGAACTGCACTATGTAACATCCCTATTTTTAGAAACAATTTTATCCTTGTAAATTTTAATTATGGAGGGTTTGTAAGCAAGAATAAGTCAATATATACCTTGTTGATGGTCTGTAGTACCTCAAAAATGTCATTTTTGCACATAATAATAGAGTTTATATGGAATATTGGTGAAATTATGCAAAAACCGAGTGAAAAGGGCTCTTTTCCGAGTGACAGAGAAGAATTCCGAGTGAAAGATTAGAAATTCCAAGTGAAGAAGAGAATTCCGAGTCAGTATCATGTTTTCCGAGTAAAACATGACTGAGAAGGCTATCACCGAGTGGAGTCCTGACTTGAGAAGCAATTCTGAGTGAAGAATGGTCAAAAGAATCAATTCTGGGTGAAAATCCGAGTCAAAACACCCTTGAAAGGCTCGGTTCCGAGTTGAATGTTTCCTTTCTGAAGGAAATTACTATGGTTGGAGCATTCCGAGTGAAAGAATGTGAGAAAGCTTCTATTTATGTTGATTTGATGCTTCCTTTCTGATTGAAGTATGTTGTAGAAATAATTAGGAAGGTTTCCGAATGGTTTTGCTTAGGAAACCGAGTGGAAAATGATGGAGGGAGCCAAAACCGAGTGAGATACACTCTATTGGACCAAAACCGAGTGAAAGAAGTCTGTGTGAGTATTGGTCCGAGAGGTAATGGTTTAAACCGAGTGATTAAAGTGAAGAAGACTCGGGTTTCCGAGTGAAAATTCACTAAGAAAGAGAGGACTCGGTCTGAAGAGGTGAAACCGAGTGAGAAAGCAAGTGTTGAGTCAGTTTTGGAAGAAATCCAAGTGCCTAGAAGTGGGAATTCCAGTCGGAATTCACTACTAAAAGTGTTAACCGAGTGTAATTTCACTCGGTATTCACTAACAGAAGTGCGTTTTGACTTCAATTTTGTCTTTTCATGATATTTTAATCCAATCGTGCGCATTAGGGATGGTGGACGACCAGGAATGGACGCTGACTCAGCCTATACAATTGTTTAATCTCCACTGACCCTTTCTGACTCAGCATACCACTTGAAAATGGGCACTGAGTCAGCATACCACTCGGAAGTGGGCACTGAGTCAGCATACCACTCAGAAATGGGCACTGACTCAGCAGCCACTCTGAAAAGACTGTCTCCTACCTGTCTGCCCACTCACTTGCTCCCTATTTAAACCAGTGCCAGGATCCTAAGGAACACCACACACACGACCAACACTCTCTCATTTCTAGCAAGTTTTCTTCTCTTTTCTCCTCTGTTTCACTCGGAATTGAAGCAGGACAGTGAAGGGAGTCTCCTCTGTTTCAACACTTTGTGGACGGATCAGACATCGTGATGTTGACTGTTGGTACAGGAATAAAAATAACCAACAACAAGTAACTCAAAGACAGGCAGTACGACCAACAGGTCAAGGAAGTGGAGGATCTACTGCAAATGTCTCTACCAACAATGCCCCGAGAATGCAAAATGTTCCCCACAACAACAACTTCAGACAGAACAATAATCCTGGAAGGCCCGGAAACAACTCAACCGGAAGGCCAGGGGGAAATGCCAGAGTTTTTACCATGAATGGTGCAGAAGTATCACAAGAGAACGATCTTGTGCAAGGTACATGCTTTATAGGAAGTACTCTATTAAATGTATTATATGATTCTGGAGCCACTCATTCTTTCATATCTGAGAATTGTGTTAAACATTTAAAGCTTCCTACAACCTCTCTGCCCTATCAAATGATTGTCACAACTGCCGCCAATAAGCCCATTTGCTCTACTCGCATATGCCTAGAATGTCCTCTTAACATCGAAGGGAAAGCTTATCAGGTAGATCTGATATGTTTACCTTTGATTGATCTAGACATTGTTCTAGGGATGAATTGGCTTGCTGCCAATCATATTCTGATTGACTGTCATAATAGATCCATCTCTCACGGGTCTACTACATCTGAATATGATCAAGTCACAGATTCTTGTCTTGTTAGCTCAGAAAAGGTAATCTCAAAAGAAGTCCAACTATACATGATCCTTACTGAAACTGAAAGTAAGGCCACTTCTCAACTTGAACAGATTCCTGTTGTTCAAGAATTTCCAGAAGTATTCCCTGAGGACATACGAGAGCTACCTCCAGAGCGAGAAGTCGAATTCAGCATTGATATTATACCGGGCGTGGGACCAATCTCTATTGCTCCTTACCGGATGTCACCCAAGGAACTCAGTGAACTCAAAGAACAATTAGAAGAACTTCTAGAGAAAGGAATGATTAGACCCAGTGTCTCACCTTGGGGAGCACCAGTTCTTCTAGTCAAAAAGAAGGATGGCAGTATACGGTTATGTGTTGACTATCGTCAGTTGAATAAAGCTACGATCAAGAACCGTTACCCTCTTCCAAGGATTGATGATTTGATGGACCAATTACGAGGAGCCACTATCTTTTCGAAGATTGATCTGCGATCAGGCTATCATCAAATCAGGGTAAAGAAAGACGATATACCCAAAACGGCATTCAGAACACGATATGGGCACTATGAGTATCTTGTTATGCCCTTTGGAGTTACAAATGCACCTGCAGTCTTTATGGGGTACATGAATCGAATCTTCCATGAGTATTTGGACAAATTCGTGGTTGTATTCATTGATGACATTCTCGTCTACTCCAAGAGTCATGAGGAACACGAACAGCATCTTCGAATTGTTCTAAACACTTTGCGTGCAAGGCAATTGTACGCTAAGTTTTCAAAATGTGAATTCTGGTTGACAGAAGTGAAATTCTTAGGACATGTCATCTCTAAGGAAGGAATTGCTGTGGATCCTACAAAGGTAGAAGCTGTACTAAATTGGGAACAACCCAAGAATGTGACAGAAATCCACAGTTTCCTTGGACTGGCTGGATATTATCGTCGATTCATCGAGAATTTCTCTCGAATTGCAGCACCTTTAACTAAGCTAACTCGTAAAGATCAATCATTCGAATGGACTGACAAATGCGAAAGCAGTTTTACGGAGTTACGCCAACGACTCACTAGTGCACCTGTCTTGATTTTGCCAGATCCTGCCAAGCCATATGAAGTGTATTGTGATGCGTCAAGACAAGGATTAGGATGCGTCCTAATGCAAGAAAGAAAGGTTGTTGCTTATGCTTCAAGACAGCTAAGAACGCATAAAGTTAATTATCCCACACATGACTTGGAATTAGCTGCAGTTGTGTTTGCCTTAAAAATCTGGAGACACTACTTGTATGGTACATACTTCGAAGTCTTCAGTGATCACAAAAGCTTGAAGTATCTATTCGACCAGAAGGAGTTGAATATGCGACAACGTAGGTGGATGGAATTTATCAAAGATTATGATTTTGAACTCCGATATCATCCTGGAAAAGCTAATGTTGTGGCTGATGCACTTAGTAGAAAAGCCCTACGTCTATCATATATGATGACAAAGGAGTTAGAACTGATTGAACAGTTTCACGATTTGAACCTAGCAGTAACACCAAAAAGGGGAAGCCTTATGGTTGGAATGCTAAGAATTTCCAATGATTTCTTGGAACAAATCAAAGAAGCTCAAGCCAATGATCAGGAATTACAAGATTTAGCAGAAAAGACAAAAGAAGGAGTCTCAGAGTTTAGCAAAGATGAACATGGAGTGATCAAGTATCAACAGAGGCTCTGTATTCCAGTCAACGCAGATCTTAAGAGATCTATCCTGGATGAAGCACACAAAAGTAAGTACAGTATCCACCCAGGATCAACCAAGATGTACCAAGACTTGAAGAAATTATTCTGGTGGCAAGGAATGAAAAGGGATATCGCAGAGTACGTAACAACTTGTCTGATGTGTCAGAAGGTAAAGGAGGAACAACAACGACCAAGTGGGACCCTTCGTCCTTTGGATATTCCAGAATGGAAATAGGATGAGATTGCTATGGACTTCGTGAGTGGATTTCCCAGAACATCAGCTAGATGTGATGCTATTTGGGTAATCGTGGATCGATTAACAAAGACCGCTCACTTCATTCCTGTCAATATGAAGTATTCCCTAGAGAAACTCACCCAGATCTATATCAAGGAGATTGTACAATTACATGGAACTCCCACTGCGATTGTGTCCGATCGAGATCCTCGTTTCACATCACAGTTTTGGAAAAGCCTGCAACAAGCTCTAGGAACTCGTCTGAAGTTAAGTTCCGCATACCACCCGCAGACAGACGGACAATCAGAAAGAACAATCAAGACTTTTGAAGATTTGTTGCGTCTTTGTGTCCTAGAACATAGAGGAAGTTGGCAAGAATACCTTCCACTCATTGAATTCACTTACAACAACAGCTATCATGCAAGCATCGGAATGGCCCCTTATGAAGCTTTGTATGGAAGAAAGTGTCGTACACCTTTATGTTGGTATGAAACTGGTGAAAAGACAATAATTGGACCAGAGATTGTTCAGAAGACAACAGAACAAGTTCAGAGGATTCAAATGGCAATGAAGGCTTCGCAAGATAGACAAAAGAGTTACTATGACAAGCGACGGAAGCCATTAGAATTTGAAGAAGGTGGCCATGTATTTCTTAAAGTTACCCCTACCACTGGAGTAGGAAGAGCTTTGAAGGCCAAGAAATTAAGCCCCAGATACGTAGGACCCTATCAGATTCTGCAAAAGATAGGAACTCATGCGTACCGCATTGCTCTGCCACCTGAGCTGACAAACCTTCACAATGTATTTCATGTCTCTCAACTCCGCAAATATGTACCAAGCCCTGATCATGTTCTAAGTCCCGATCAATTTGTTCTGAAAGAAAACCTTACCTTTGAAGCATCGCCAGTTAAGATTGCTGACCGACGTCTCAAACAGCTAAGAGGCAAAGAAATTCCTTTGGTCAAGGTAGTTTGGAGTCAGACAGATGATGGGGATGCTACTTGGGAAATTGAGGAGAAAATGAGAGAATTGTACCCTCAATTGTTTTAACTTTAAATTTCAGGACGAAATTTCTAAAAGGAGGGGAGAATGTAACATCCCTGTTTTTAGAAACAATTTTATCCTTGTAAATTTTAATTATGGAGGGTTTGTAAGCAAGAATAAGTCAATATATACCTTGTTGATGGTCTGTAGTACCTCAAAAATGTCATTTTTGCACATAATAATAGAGTTTATATGGAATATTGGTGAAATTATGCAAAAACCGAGTGAAAAGGGCTCTTTTCCGAGTGACAGAGAAGAATTCCGAGTGAAAGATTAGAAATTCCAAGTGAAGAAGAGAATTCCGAGTCAGTATCATGTTTTCCGAGTAAAACATGACTGAGAAGGCTATCACCGAGTGGAGTCCTGACTTGAGAAGCAATTCTGAGTGAAGAATGGTCAAAAGAATCAATTCTGGGTGAAAATCCGAGTCAAAACACCCTTGAAAGGCTCGGTTCCGAGTTGAATGTTTCTTTTCTGAAGGAAATTACTATGGTTGGAGCATTCCGAGTGAAAGAATGTGAGAAAGCTTCTATTTATGTTGATTTGATGCTTCCTTTCTGATTGAAGTATGTTGTAGAAATAATTAGGAAGGTTTCCGAATGGTTTTGCTTAGGAAACCGAGTGGAAAATGATGGAGGGAGCCAAAACCGAGTGAGATACACTCTATTGGACCAAAATCGAGTGAAAGAAGTCTGTGTGAGTATTAGTCCGAGAGGTAATGGTTTAAACCGAGTGATTAAAGTGAAGAAGACTCGGGTTTCCGAGTGAAAATTCACTAAGAAAGAGAGGACTCGGTCTGAAGAGGTGAAACCGAGTGAGAAAGCAAGTGTTGAGTCAGTTTTGGAAGAAATCCGAGTGCCTAGAAGTGGGAATTCCAGTCGGAATTCACTACTAAAAGTGTTAACCGAGTGTAATTTCACTCGGTATTCACTAACAGAAGTGCGTTTTGACTTCAATTTTGTCTTTTCATGATATTTTAATCCAATCGTGCGCATTAGGGATGGTGGACGACCAGGAATGGACGCTGACTCAGCCTATACAATTGTTTAATCTCCACTGACCCTTTCTGACTCAGCATACCACTTGAAAATGGGCACTGAGTCAGCATACCACTCGGAAGTGGGCACTGAGTCAGCATACCACTCAGAAATGGGCACTGACTCAGTAGCCACTCTGAAAAGACTGTCTCCCACCTGTCTGCCCACTCACTTGCTCCCTATTTAAACCAGTGCCAGGATCCTAAGGAACACCACACACACGACCAACACTCTCTCATTTCTAGTAAGTTTTCTTCTCCTTTCTCCTCTGTTTCACTCGGAATTGAAGCAGGACAGTGAAGGGAGTCTCTTTCTTCACCTCCAGGAGCTTCATTCGAGGTAGGGGGTATATTCTTGGGTGCCTTGTGGGAAAACCGAGTGAGGATTGATTCAGTGTGTTTGAAATGCTTGAAATTATCATTGTATATGCATGTTCATATATATATCTGTTACCGAGTGATGAATTATGATATGATATGTATATATTGGACTGAAATTACTAAGAAAACATGGGTACCGTGTGATTTCCAGTGAAATAAATATGATAATAGGTTATTTTACTCGGTTTTATGATAATCCGACCGGTTTTACACTTATTTTACTCAGTTTTGCTTATTTATACTCGGATAATATCTTTCCATTTAATTTCACTCGGAAAACATAGTATTTCACTCGATAAACACTCTATTTCTCTCGGACAGCATCTTACAAGTCTTGTTTTACTCGGAAATTTCCTTCTTATATTATTTTACTCGGTTTTGACTTAATTTCACTCAGAAAGTATATTTACCTTTTACTCAGAACCCCTTTTTAGTAAATGCACTTGGAAAACATCATATTTAACTCGGAGAGAAGCTTCCCAACCTTATTTCACTCGGTAAACACACTGTTCCACTCGGAAAGTATCTTATTTTTACTCAGGAAACTCTTTTCCTATTGATTCCACTCGGAATCATAATTAATTTCATTCAGAAACTCATTTTTACTCAGAATTTAAGTAGCTTCACTCATGAAAACCCTTCCCAGTGATTTTTAACTCGGTAAACCTTTATTTTACTCAGAAAACTCCCTTTAGTTTATTTTCACTCGGAATACATAGTTAAAATAACTTAGAAATCTCTTATCAACCTGATTCCACTCGAAATCAGGATTATTTCACTCGGATTGATGCCTATTTTATTCAGAAACTCACTTCAACCTGAATTTACTCAGTATTTAAACTCATTTCACCCAGAAAATTTATTTTTCACTCGGAACGGATTTATTTATCTCGGATGATTCGGTTTCACTCGATATTCAACCCATTCCACTCGGCAAACTCAATTTCTCACTCAGTATTAAACCTTTCTTTCTCAAAAAGTTTAGAAATCAACATTTTTACTCGGATATAATTTATTTCCACTCGGATTCAAGCTGTCCCAGTCGGAAAACAGCATTCCACTTCATTTCACTCAGATTTAAATTTATTTCAGTCGGAAAATAGCTTTTCCAGTGTCATTTCACTCGGATTTTTAGCCAGATCGCTTGGAGAACCCTTCTCTGTATGATTCCACTCGGAATCATACTCATTTCACTCGAATTTTCCTCTGTTCCACTCGGAAAACTCTATTTTTAGTGTTTTTCACTTGAATTTTTAATTGGAAATTAATCTTCACTACTTTTTAAGTTATTGGTAAGCTATAATTATTATTCTTATTCTATTATTATCATTATTTACTGTCAACTTAATATTGTTATCATTATTATTAGTTTTATTATTATTATACATTGATATTATGCGTAATTACATAAAGAATATATTATTTTACTCTTTATGAAAGAATATATATAATAGATATATTTCTAAAAATTAACAAACGAATATCTTACAAGATTTAAATGATTGATGGAATTCAAAGAACTTGAGGATGATATGATGAGACTGGAAATACATAAGATACCCAGGAATCAATTGATAAGATAAATGCATTTCGCATCATGAAAATATTTTTGAAGAGGAAAAACCTCTAGAGCATACACTTGGTACAGTGGAGGACACTCACGTTCGATCTCCATGAAGAATCTTGGGAGTACAACTGGAACGGCAACCCAATGGCATCAGAGTCGCGCCTGATAGTCGGGTGAGACGATGCAATTCTAGTGTACTTTGACTAAATGACGGAGTGTAACTATGATCATAGGGATCCAAGTTCCAAAAATATTTAAATTAATGATGAGAACCAATGAGTTCATTTGTACCACATGGAACTTGGGCGGACCCTGATCGCTCTAGATGATTGGAATGGTGATATTCCACAGAATGAGAAGAAGATGAAACGATTTATTGGGCCTACATGCATCATGAGACTTAACCAAAGATAAATCATAATAAATCCGAACTCATGCATTCATTACAACATATTTGATTGTTATAATTGTGAATATGTTATATGTACGATTTATTTCATGATAATATGCTTGATTGTTATAATTGTGAATATGCTAAATATATGATTATATGATGATAACATGCTTGATTGTTATAAATATGCTAGATGTATGATCTATGTGACATTGTATGTTAACTGGATTATGTCCGCATCGGATGAACCAATCAGGGTCTTGAGTTATACTCACCCTTACTGTTGAACATTTTTCAGAGGAATTAGAAACTCAAGAACCCGAGTGTGAAGATCAGCAATACGCTGAACCCATTGAGAATAATCATTAAGGATAGAATATTTATAATCAGACACCGGATGACTGTATGATATTTAAGGGTGCCTGCGTGCCCCATTCTGTTAAGAGTACAATTATTTACAGTTTGTGAATGACTATGTGATATATACAATATTACTTCCGCTGATTTGCCACGTATTTATTTTAAAAAAAAAATATTCACTTTTTCTAAAAACTGTTAACACTCTCAGTTAAATGGGATGAACCTACAGAAGGATTTGTCTTATCTAACCGAGGGTGTTACACACTAATAGGGTGTGAATCGATTCACACATAAAAATTGCTCCAGGAATCGATTCCCAATGCCTAAATGAATCGATTCCTAGCTGATTTTCATGCCATGAATCGATTCCCAACTCAATGAATCGATTCATGGACCTATGAATCGATTCCTCCTCCCCATGAATCGATTCATACGCTATTTTTTATGCAAAAATGAACTGGAGGAATCGATCCATCAATCAAATCATGCACCGAATCATTGGAAACAACAAAACACTACTTGGAAACAGCTGGAAATCATCATGCACCGAAAGTTTCCACTTGCTCCTTAAATCACGCACGCGTTTTCTTTTGGTGCCTCCTTTCCATCGCCTATAAAAGGAGAAGAAGTTGCAAGCAGAGGGCATCCAATCCCAGAATTCATTCTTCCTTCCTCTCTTTTCTTTTCCTTCGTTTTCCTCTCTGTTCTATTTTCTTTCTCTTTTTATTTTCTTTTTCTTTCTTTTATTTTGTGTAAGAGTTGTGAGGATTATGAAATTGAGTGTTCCAATTTGTAATTGGTGGAGGAATATTGCAACAAGAAAATACAGTGGTGAAATTATTTTGAGCTTTTGGAGAAACCTGTAAGTCTTTATTTTTACCATGTCTTGTATGTTTTATTTTTCCATCATGTGTATGAATTTGAATTATTTCATGAGTAACTAAATTAATTATCTTGGGATGAAGGGGGTATGATAATATTTTGTGATAATGTTATTTTGACTTTGAATTAAATAAATTTCTGTTTTCCATTTAGTTCAAATTATGCTCAAAGCTCTTAGTGATTCCTAACAAGAACCTAAGTGATAAAACTGTATACTTACGGGTATATTAGTAAGTTTAAGTAATTAATAGAATCGAGAGATTTATTGTTACTGGAAAGTTTTTGAACTAAGCCTAAGGTTTTGAAATACTTTTTGTGACCTCGGTAAAACCGTGAAAGTAATCAAAATCTTTTGGGGAATAAATAAGGGATTTTCACAAAACAATAATGGGCCTTTCTTAGGGATTGAACGTTGTTCACAAATCCAGGATTGTTTCACTGAGGAGCGCGTTAAATTTCGAGGACGAAATTTTTTATTAGGGTGGGAGAATTGTAACATCCTGCTTTTAATAATAGCTCTATTTTGTAATTTATGAAGCATGTAAGGCTTATAAGTGTTTATTAATGAATAAAAACACTTTATGAATGGTTTATAATACTCCAAAAATGAATTTTCGGGTATAATTATAGAAATTACATAGATCTATTTTGATAAGATCCAATTTCCGAAGTGAAAGATTGAAGGTGAAGGAGTAAATTGAGTGAGATTGGAAGAAACATTATAATCCGTTCTGACCTCCAAGGCTAGGACGACCTCAAGGTTCCAAAGGGGAAGAACGGATGACAGTAAATGCCACATCACACCGGACAACCGGTGTGGATAGGATTGACTTTTATGTCGCACACCGGATCAACACTTTACCAAATGAGCTGTAGGACGGATGACTTTGAACCGACATTTAAGACCGGAATTGAGTTCGTCCAAGAAAAGAAGATAACAATAAAAGGGTACGGTTTTCCTAAAGTGGAAAGCTTACTAATTGTCCACAAGACTGAGTGACGTCTTGCTGGTTGCTAGACGGTATAGTTTTCTGAACTGTTGGCTATTAGACGTTGTTAATTGCTTGCTGATTAGTTGGATGACGTTCGAACTGTTCTTTATTGGCGGAGTAAATCTTAGGCGGAGTCACGTGCCTTGACAGAGTAAAACTTAGGCGTAGTCACGTATCTTGGCGGAATGAAACTTAGGCGGAGTCACGTACCTTGACGGAGTAAAGCTTAGGCGGAGTCACATACCCTGGCGGAGTAATGAGCTTAAACGGGGTCACACGTTTTAACATAATAATAAGCATAGACGGAGTCTCATGCCTTGGCGGAGTAATGAGATTAGGCGGAGTCACACGCTTTGACGGAGTAATAAGCCTGGACGGGGTCAAATGCTTTGACGGAGTAGTAAATTTAGGCGGGATCATACGTCTGGCGGAGTCATAAGCATTGACGGGGTCAAATGCCTTGGCGGAGTAACGTGAACATCTGTTAGAACATGGACCTCTTAAGCTACACTCGACACCGTCCTTCCCATTCAATACCGCCCTCTCTCCATACCACCCTCCACACTGCTCTCACACAGCTGACTTCAGTTCAGGTGACACCAGATGAATTTAGTTCGGATTATCATTAATGAACACCGGACGGCTTCAAGGATGTTAACTCAGCTTTCCTTAGAACGGATGTACAAACCGGATGATTTTGAGCTGATGTACAAGACCGGATGCTCAACCGGACCTAGAAATAGAATTCTGGTCGGTTTTGAAGTGCAGAAGTAACTTTTTGACCCTTTTCTTGTCTTTTAGGCATTATTTATAATATCTTTTAATCCCACTAATAGCACTAGTACGTAGGACGGCTAGAGATGAGCACTAAGATAGCCACTTTCTATTATTAATCCTACATTATCTCCACTAACAGCATTAAAATCTCCACTCACAAGGATGATGTTTCCCACTCACTTTGCATTATTAACTCTGCCTTGTCAAGACCTGAACGTGGAGAAACAGAACTAGTAAACTATCCTTACCTTAACTTCTTTCCTTCCTCAATATTCCTTCGATCTGAACCAGGACAGCCAGGAGACCTCTTTTCCAATCAGCTAAAAATCTTCAAACCAAGTAAGAGGGGACAGGGTTGTGAATGTCTATGAAATGGGTAGAGTTGTATGCTGTTCTAAGATTCCAGTTTTTAATTCGTAACTTGTTGCTTAATTTTGAAGCTGAAAACGTATGAATTTGACTCTGACTTCTTCATGAAAGTTGTAGATATTTTTATTATGAGAATTTTGATACCTGATTCAACTGATTTGGATTTGTATAGCAAAAGTTATAGCCTAAATACTACAGCATGTTCGTATGGAAGATTTATCCTTTGTTTTGTGTATATATTGATTTACTGGGAACTGTACGTGCATAATCAGCCATGGGTGTCCTCATGAACGTTGTAGATAATTAAGTTGTGGACTTTTAGAAAGTGGTTTCACATCAAAATACTTTTTGTAGCTCTAGTTATGCTTAAAATACAGAAGTGTGTTCATGATGCAAATCTGTTAACTATGAAATCTGAATCTTGTTTTCAATACTGGGAATTTTGTGGTATGAATTAGTTGTTTATGTCTTCATGGAAGTTGTAGATAACTATGTTAAGAGTATTTTAGAACTGGTTTCATGTTAAAATCATTTGTGTAGCTCTAAAAACGTTGAAAATACTAATACATGTACGTTTTGAAAACTCACCTGGAGGCAGTGTTGTATTTTGTGGATAAATGGTATTTCTGCTTAGAATTTGAATTTATGATCTTCATGAAAATTGTAGATATTTGTATTAATATTAATTTAGAACTGGTTTCATGTCAAAATCACGTTTGTAACTCCAGATATGTTTTAATAACTAATCTGTGTACATTTTGAAAAACTTATCTTGAGGCAGTATGATATTTCATGAATAAGTAGTATTTCTGTTCAGAATTTGAAATTGTGTTCTTCATGAAAGTTGTAGACAATTATGTTATTAAACTACAGAAAGTGGAATCACCTAAAAAGGAGTTGTTTTGCTCATGTTATGACTGTTTTACTAATGTATGTCGCTGTTTGGAAGTGCTGAAATTTACTTATGATGGTTATTATGGATAAAAATGATGTTCTCTCTATGAGTAATTATTTATTATTGAATTCTTGAGTGATTATGAATTATTATAAATGCTGTTGAGTATCACACAATTAGAATATTATGATGGTGATTAATTACGAATGACATAATTAATTTATATGTACATGAATGCCTTGTGGTTATTGACAAGTGTGGTTGAAACAGTAAATCCATGATTTTATGAATTATTATGTCTATTGTGTCCCTTGAGGACTTGTATTATCCAAGAGGTTTTGGAAATGTGAACATCATGGTATGTTAAATGATAAAGAGAATTAAAGGCATTCATGCATCATAAGCATTCGGACGCACCATGGAATTTAGGGGTTCCATGATTGCCTACCCTGGTGGGGGGTTACTCTATGATGAGTTAAGCCCTATTTTGTTGTGTGCCATGGAGTGTAGGGATTCATGGTTTATGCGAAGCCCTACTTATGATAATTGTGTACTTCGGTACTTAAGCGCCATGAAGTATAGGGATTCATGGTATATGCTAAAGCCCTATTTGTGTAAGCGCCATGAAGTATAGGGATTCATGGTATATGCTAAAGTCCTATTTGTGTCTCTATGAGACTTTTACTGCAGTATTCCCACCAAACCAAATGGATCCAGCATGACATCATTTAACTAATTGAAGAATTATTAAATGGACTTGTTTGGCATATTCATCATATCATTATGAGTTGTTGATTGTGTTTATGCAATTTTATCTATTTTATATTTATTCTATATTCTGTCTCACTCTTACATTAATTTTTATAGTGAGTGACACGCAGAATGCAGAGTGATGCTATGATGGATGTCTAATTGTTATATTACTTGAACTTTGAATTTATGGGTTGTAATAAATGTAATATGTCATGTACTATTATCTTCACAATCGTTCTTCCGCTATTTAAATATTTTCTTGGATTTAATTATTCACGACTAGTATGTTTGATAATTTTTCCGCTGTTATTAATTGTTATATATAAACTCTGAATTAAATTTAAAATTTTAAAATGATCTTTCGAAAATGCGAAAAATTTATTCGGAAAATTACACGGGACGTTACAGTAAACATACAACCTTCAATTTATGTTACATAGTTAAATTTTAAAATTAAACATTACAAAAAAAACATTCCAGGACCTGTCAGCTACCAAAATCTACAAGTACATTTTTGTGTCCCCAAATCAATAGACACCTTATCTGGAAAGTAACTGATGTCATACCTTTCAATTTCACCATCACCTAGTCAGGACATAAAACAAGTCAGACACCTTATAAAAACCCTAAAAGAAAAACAATAACTAGGCAAAGCAAAGATGGGATACATGTCCACACCACTGTCCAGTTGTTACTTGCAGACTTGGCCTTCTTTAACCTACTATGTTGAATTGGGAGTAATCTCCCAGAGTATCATGTTAACTTCAACTTGTGATTGCCTATGGTGACCATGATATAGGTCCTGACCTTCTCTATCATTGTCACTATAGGTTTGCATCTGGCATGCACAAGTTTAGAGTTTAGGACTTCACAGTTGTTGTTGATGATGTTGTCCACCTTACAGTTTTCATCAAAGAAGGCTTTGCTTCATGCCTCCTTTGGAAACTTACACAAGTATGTCCAAGCCTTTTCATCCACCATCATAATCTTCAACATATTTTTTTCAAAATCATTTGTAGTTGTTGACCTGGCTATTTGCCATAGAAGTTCCCTCAGCTCCTTCCCCCTCCATTGTTTAGAGAAGTTTCGCCACAGGTGCCAAACATAGTATCTGTGTGGAACACAGAGCATTACTTCTTGAAGTGCAGGGATCAAACCCTGCATGAAACACAAAGACAAAATTAGATCATTAGTTATCTCCAAGAATTAGGAATTAGTAATTTAAAACAAAAGTTGATAATTAATTATACCTTCTGCATGTTACTCATAAAGGTAAGCCTCATTTCTTGTAGTCATCTACATCTGCATGTAACAACTCCAAAAACCACTTCCAGTTGTCTTTGTTCTCAACCTGGCACACACCATAAGCAATGGGTCATATATGGTTGTTTGCATCCTGTTCAACAATAGTCAACAGTTGCCCCCTATAATATCCTTTCAAAAAACACCTATCAAGCCCCACCAATGGTCTTCTACACTATCCGAATCCATCTTTACACCCCTTTAAACAAATGTACAACCTATTAAACACTGGTGGGCCTTGGGGTTATGGATCACACTTTATCTTGACTATGGATCCAGGGTTCCTCTTTAAGAGTTCCCTACAGTAGTCCCACAGCATGGCAAACTGCTATTTCTCACTCCCTTCAATTACTTCTTTTGCTCTCTTCATTGACCTATAGATCATCTTGTCCTTCAGCTTTACTTTTTACCTTTCTCTAAACTATTCATACACCCCTAAATGTGTAATATTATGTTTCCTCCTTATATACTTGACTAACTTTCCTGTAACCCACTATTGGTCACATGCTGCATTCTTGAACACCCTCACACATGAGTGCTGATTATTGAAAGTCTTGATCTAGTAAGATTGCCTTACTGGGTTTAGAATATAAAAAATTTCCCAGCCACAGTTCTTGTGTTTACACTTTGCTCTTACTCTAACTTTATCATTCTTAACCCATTTAAATTCCCTGCCTAGATGTACACTAATCCTTAATAGCATGTTTAAAGACTGCAAGTAAGGAAAATTCCATATCACATTCCAGCACTATGTGTCCAAAAGTAGTTGTCTCATTGAACTGAGGATACACCTCTCTAGATTTATCTTTATCCCCTGAACCTTGAGGCATTCTCACCTCTTCTGAGACCCATGAGTCTTTAGAATCTCCACCAAACCCTTCCTCTTTTTGACCTTCAAACTCAATATCACTGTCCACTATAGTAGGAATAGCTGACCTCTTATTCTCTTGTGCCTTCCTCTTTCTTTTTCCCTTCTGCTTCCTCTTTTTGTTACACCCTGTGTCTCTATTTTCCCCTTTTCTCTTCCTGCTACAATCTTGGCTTCCCCCTTCATCCTTGGTCTCATCACTACCTTATACTTCCTCATCAATACCTTTTACATCCTCATCACTACCCTCAACATCCTCACTACTGTCCTTCACTACCTCATCATTGATCCTAGAACTACAACCAACATCTTGTCTTCTGGTCTCAACATTACCACCCTCAGTGTCATCATCTACCCTAACCAGTACTTTCACCTTATCAGTTTTAGCATGGTTACACTCATCAACTTCCATAACTAATGTCTCATCCTCTAGATGTTGATAATACACATCCACTACCCCTTGATTATCCTTAGCACACCTGACCATGTCCAACAAATCATTGTCTCTCTTTAAGATACTCAACCCTTGATTTAGATCAAACTTCGGGTCATACTAAAAGATGTTATCTAACCTACAGTACCCACGATTCTCAACAAACCTAATGAAAGAAAAGAAGTTTAAGAAATCAAGGTCCAACTTCTCCCAATCTTCAACCTTACCCTTTTTTTATCCTTCTTTGCCTTGCCCATCAACCATAAACCTACCCCCGATATAAAGCCTAATCTGAATATCCTACCCACATTAACACACAACAGAATCAAAAGGTTGTTTAGGGAATCAGTGTCAATAAAATCAACAGAATGAACACAGAACTCAAAAGATACACTAACTCAAAACATATATTAACATATACACTAACAACTCCAAACAATGGGAATATACATTAACAATGAACTAAGAAACATAATTAACTAAAAAATATACCCTAACTCAAAACATTCATTAACAACAAACAAGCAAAAACATACGTTAACATAACTCAAAACATACACTAACTCAAAAAACATACACTAACAACCTAAAACAGAGGGAATATACATTAATAATGAACTTAAAAACATACCCTAACTCAAAATATACATTAACAATGAACAAGCAAAAACATACATTAACATAACTTAAAACATACACTAACTCAAAAAACATACACTAACTACCTAAAACAAAGGGAATATACATTGACAATGAACTTAAAAACATACATTAGCTTAAAACATACCCTAACTCAAAACATACATTAACAATGAACCTAAAACATACATTAACATAACTCAAAAACATACACTAACAACCTAAAATAGAGGGAATATACATTAACAATGAACTTAAAAACATACATTAACTCAAAAACACGCAAACCCTCAACATACATTAATAATGAACTTAAAATATACATTAACACAACTCAAAACATACACTAACATGACACAATAGAGGGAATATACATTAACAGGCCACTCAAAACATACATTAACGCATGACTCCAAAATACACTAACAAGATATTGTCCAGTCCATTAACAAAGAACTCAAAAATCTTCGAACCCTACAAAAAATGTTTGAACACCCTATGAAAAATACACATGGAACTCAAACATATTCAAACCCTATATAAAATACATTAACATAGAACTTAGAGGAAATATACATTAACAAGAAATGTGTCCAATACCAAACCCTGCAAAAAATGTTCAAAAACCATAAACATGTTTGAAAAGCAATACATGTCTGAAACCCATAACATTGTTTGAGCCCAAAAAAATGTTTGAAAACATAAAAAAAAACATTGGGGTTTAGGGTTTACTAACCTGAATGATAGCTCCCATCATTGACGACAATGTCCCACACGAGCACCGTCGAACACAAACCCTGAGGACATCTAGGAATTAGGGGCTTTAGTTTTTGCTTTAGGGTTTTTGTAAAATATTTAAGAGAACTAGGGAATGGGGAATCAGAGTTTGGCAAAACAAGAGAGATTTGGGAGAATTGGGGAAATTAGGGCTTCAAAGTATGAGAGACAAAGCAAATGTCCTTGGCCCCCTATGTTTTCTGATGAAATAACACTAAACAACGGTGTTCAGTCCTTGGGTTTCTAATGGGAACGGCGTCGTTTGGGTTTACGTCGCATGCCTCGTTAGCAATTAAAGACCCACGTCACCTAAACCCAACGGACGTTTAAGGTCTGTTAACGACAGAGACCTATGTGTCCGACGATGATGGACATGGGGAATTAACGGGTCCAACTAACTAATATGAGGATCTAATTGTCTGACTCTAATGGAGTCAGGGACCAACTGGGGTGTTCTTTCTTATAAAAAGCCACATTACCAGTCAAATAAAACTCGAACTACAATTGGGCTCACTATCAAAGCATGTGAAGATAGGGGATATCGGTTGGGGTTCCAATGATAAGTCAAATGATGTATATATATATATATATGTATATCTTCTGAGTACTGCTCCATTTATTCACGATTCATTATCCTCTACGGGGGTCAGATTTCAACATTTAAGGGTCGCGGCAGTGCCCCCATAAAAGTCGTATGATCACCACTTCAAAAAATCTAATGAAGTTTTGCTAATCTTACCTGCGGTTGACATCAGGGTGATACTAATGGCCATGACAGTAAGTTCCAAATAATCTTCACTAACTCGTTGCTTAAATGATCCTCCCCTATATCCTCTTCGCTAAGTTAAAATGTAGGAATTTTAAGGCTAGATATGAAAAGGAGGAAGGTGCAAGGCTACCTTAAGAGAGGACGATATGCACGATTGTCTTCGTACATGTCAACAATTCAGAAAACCTTTACACCCAAAAATATCTCTAATGTCAAAAAAAGTTCAGTAGGAAAGCAAGTGATGAATGAAGATACGTGACCCTATATTTATAGGCAAGGTTTGGGGTTGAAGGGGCGCGAGAACAGTTATGACGCAACAATGACACCTACATGCGTGATGTATTACATACCGTTTGACATACTATAAGAAATGAAGCGTCATGATGAATCCCTGCATGCCATGTGTCCTGTCAGAAGCCATGTCTACCAAAATGCATGTCACATTAGTCCAAATAAACTTGACTCTAGTATAAGCAAAAAATGAATAATCATGGAAAACATCATACTATGTCACGTCAAAATGACATATAGCACATTGAAGTAACTCCCAAGTCATTCCAACAAGCAAGGGAGCAAATAATTTGGGCCTAATACCTGCCCAGACGGTATCAACACCCAAACGTTGTTCCATGACACAAGATGTCTCTTATGAATGCTCATCAACATCAATTGGATCTTACACGATATTGACTTCTTGACCGAAGTCCTTAAGGACCAGAGTCAAGGAAATAGTGAAAGATTCGTTAGGGGCACATCGACTTCACCTACAAAAGGTGTTAAGAATATCTATGATTGTGGCAGTTTTACCCTACTTTTATAGATTATGTACTGATACATGCCACATAGGACGTTCTCACCATCCAAGTCTATCAAAACCACTCATTTATTCCCCATTAAGATATGTTCACTAACCCTTGTTTAAGCTTTGGTATTAATTTATCTAGTATTAACTTAAGTGTCATAATGCCTTTGAAGGTAACATCCAATTTTGTCCCACAATACGAGATACCGGTGTGTTGGCTGGACGGATTAATTATGTGACTCTTTGTTCCCCACTGGACTGAGAGACATAACACCAGATCCTCACTGAACCGGTGTAACACGTAAGAAAAAGAATCACCAGGTATTGAGACCAGACGCTTTGTCCTTCATACTAGACAAATCACTATTTTTATAATAATATTATTAAAGTTATTAAAATTTATAAACATAAGTACCTAATAGTATAGTGAACATATATTTTATAAAACTTTTAAATGTTTTTTATTTAACTATAAGTATTCTCCACAGAGACAATTCTCCACCGAAGATAATCTTATCTGAGTTAGGAACATCTATATTTATATTATGGTGTGAATGTTTTTTCATCCATATAACTCGAATTCAATACCGTGTTTAAGGAAAATCAAATATACATGCATTAGTACTTTTGAATGTTTCTTACAATTAAAATATTATTTTAAATGATAATAATTAACAATAATATAAAAATTAAACAAACCCAACCTGTGCATCATCTGTAACATCCTAGATTTAATTATTGGGTTAATTTTATAAATCAATAATTAAATTAGGAAGGTTAAATTAATTAGCGACGCTTAAGTTAATTTCTAAATTTTATTCAGGTACGTTTCCGGTAACCGGAAGTTACCTAATTGGTTTCAAAAATTAACCAAACGTGATAAACAACTAAAATGCCCTTATGGGCTTTAGACTACTTCATTTCCATATTCCACTTTCTGATTCTTTCCCCCGTGCATGTTGAAACCAAAAGCAAGGTGCCATTGTCTTTCCCTTCCATCCGCAGCACATCACTCCCAATTTTGTCATCTTCTTCTTTAATTCTCACCAAGCTAAAGCAAATTTTACACTTCATTTCTCTTCTTCTTCCTTAGGCATTCTTGGCAAAGGTTGAATTTCTTCATTTTCTTACTTCAAAAGGTAGGAAGCCATGACCCCCACTTTGGTTTTGGTTGTTCTTGAACCCTTATTCTCTAATTCCCTCAATTTTATGGATTTTAGGTCATTTAGAACCTATATTGTATGTGGACAGCCTTGGGAGCTTAGGATTTCTCAAAATTTCAGTTTCAAGTAAGTTGTATGAACACCCATTGCTCTGGTTGGTTCCATCTTACGATTTTGAGTTTTAATCTTGTTGCTCCCATGGCTGGGGTCTATTTTGGAACTATTTTGAACCTTATGCAGCATTGGAGTTTTACGAAATCAAGGTCTGAAAACCGTCAGTGCTATTCGGTAAGTTAAAACTTATCAAATTTATGGTAAATTGGTAACTTTAGCTCTAACATATATATGTGGTAGCGCTCAGGTCATTGAAATTAATTGTTGTTAATTTTAGGAATTTTTAGATTTAGGAACTAGTGATCATAAACGAAATTAGAGTATTCAGAAAGTGTGGTTGAGTTTAGGAATTGTCAATTCCATGTAGAGGGAGCATTATATTTTAAACATATAGATTATAAATGGATAGAGGTATATGTGCATGTTTTTATTTGATGTTTTGTTGATGTTTTGATGAATTTCATGATGATGGTGATGATCTCTTTTATTGGTGTTGGTTATATACCCCTTTGATTGCTAATATTAATTCAACTGGTGATTTGTGAATATGTTAGTGTCGTTCATATATGCTGGTGATGATTGTTATAATGATTTGTATTGGATTGCAATGGTTGTTGATAATATAAAATTGATGATCTTGACGAAATTGTATTGATGATAAACATGATTATTAATTAGCTTTGGGGATAGCTTGAATTGGAAAGGTGAACTGATTATGATTGATTATTGCATGTTATGCCTGTTAAGATGTTGAATGAGAACCCTTGGTGATAGTAATCAGGTGGTCCATGATGATTGAGATAATTATGTTGCATAGCATTGTATTAAAAGACGCATATAGGATTGTAGGGGGCCTGTGATGTCAGCCCAAATGGGAGGGCGGCCTTTGGATAGGCATAGACCCTGTGTGATTTCCTTCGGGATCCATAACCACCTGGATTGGGCTCAAGGCCGGCCTGCAACACCTAGTTGAGTTGCCACTGTCACTGAGAGTGATCGGTGTTGCATCATGGACAAGCAGTTCAGTATTGGTAAAATGAATTAATTATATGTTGTGAAAATTTATACACTATAGTGTAATTCCCATCATTAAAGTCAGATATACATGCATATGCATTTGCATATAGATGTTGAGGTCTAAATGTAACATCCCAGATGTTTTGATAATAGAAAATAAATTAGAAATGAGTAAATTATTATTTGGCTTATAATGAAAATGGTATATGAAAGGTTAAGCGGGGAAAAGCAGTTTTAAATGAAATTTTAAGGAAAATGGCATCAGGACCCTGACGCGTAGCGTGTATGGGACGCATAGCGTCAGGTGCGATTTAGTGAGCTGACACGTAGCGCCAGGCTGACGCGTAGCGCCAGCGTCGCGATCTGTTTTATAACAGGGTCACACAGAACAGAACCTGTAAACCCTTTCTTTCATTTTCTCTCTTCTCTGAGGCGATTTGGCTAGGGTTTTGAGGGAAACTTGGATTCTTGGTGGTTTTAGGCAATTTGGAACCAAGGTAAGGTATCTAGGGCCTCTAATCTTTAGTTTCTTCTCCTTCCCTTCATGAAATCCGAGTTTGCGTGTGATGATTGGGGTTTTGATTCTGAGTTTCAGTGGCTTGTGAAGCTTGGGTAATGAGTTTGGAAGTATAAGGAAGGTAACGTACTAACTAATTTGATGTTTCGGTGACCGTAGGTGCCGGAATGAGTGTTAGGCAAGCGATCGACAAAGTGGACGTCGGAAGCGAAAGAGGAACGGTGAATCCAGCGGCTGTAGGACGCTATCCACCCCTTGAGCAAACTGTCGGAGCTCGGAATAGAGGTAAGGGGGGTGTTCGGGTCATAATTAATTAGAATTGATATGAAAACAGATTATGGGAAGTTTAAGAATTTAATAAGAGTTGTCATAAATAATATAAAGTAACTAAATATAGTAGTTGTGAATATATGAGTATGTGGAGTGAGATTAAATGGATATAAATAAAAGTAAATTGACATAGGACGTCACAGTTGGTATCAAAGCAGTTCTTTCTAGAGCCGGGGAAAATGGGCAGAGTTAGGAGATTGTTTGAGTCCTATATCAGGTTGTTTTGCATTTATTGCATTATGCTTGTGATTGTTTACGTATTAACAAGTTGACTTGGCATCATTCTCTTGGCACTCCGGGCAGCGTCTTGTTATGTGTTTATACATGAGGTAATTTTTGTACTCCCTGGTCAATTATTGGTTATTAATGGTGATGTGTTTTGGGATATTGTAGAACAAAAATATGACGGAAGGAAGTAGTTCTGTTGGTGGTGATGACTTCTTTGAGAGGTTTTCTCAAATGATGGGGAGGACTGATTCTAGTCCCACCCTTAATAAATTCTTGAAGAAGAATCCACCTATTTACAAAGGAGGACATGATTATGATAGGGCGCATATGTGGCTGCGTGACATTGAGCAAACATTTGAATACTTTGAATGCTCTGAAGAACAGAGAGTGCAATTTGCTACTTATCAATTGAAGGATGAGGCTCGTGTATGGTGGTCAAGGACTAGAATTCAGATGAATGCTGCGAATGAACCATTAATATGGATGAATTTCAAGAGGAGATTTCTTGCTAAATACTTTCCAGATAATTATAAAATCCGCAAGGAGATGGAATTCCTAAAACTTGAGCAAGGCAGGATGTCAGTGGCTGAATACACGTCACAGTTTGATGAACTATGTGATTTCTATCATCCTTTTTCTCTTGAAGGAACTGAAGGTAGTAAGTGTGCAAAGTATGAATCCGGGCTAAGAATTGAACTCCGAAGTGTCATTGTTCCTATGGAGATCCGTGACTATCCTACTCTGGTAAATAAGGCCAGGCTTGCTGAGGAAGTGTAGTTACAGAGAGCGTCCCAGTCAAGGGACAAGAGACCATTGAAGGCTAAAGGATTCAGTTTTAAAAAGATGGGTAAGTTTTTCCATGGTGGCAATTCTTCTGCTACATCTTCTTCTTCTTCTGGACGTGGATCTACTGGTCGTTCTAGTGGTCGTGCTTGTTATAATTGTGGTCAGGAAGGTCATTTTTCTAGACATTGTCCTACAAATCAAACTGTTTGTTTCCAGTGTGGACAACCTGGACACCTAAGGCCCGACTGTCCACAGACGCAGCAGCAGGGAGGACGTGGTAATCGGGCAAGTGCTTCTATGGTCCATGGTGGGAATTTTCAGCGTGGAGGCCGAGGCGGCGGTAGCCGTGGAGGCCAACACCCTAGGCGATCTGATGCTCAGTCCAGTGGTACTCAGAATGTTATGGCTGGACGTGTATTTGCTTTTGATACTTCTGAAGTTTCAAGAAATGATAATTTGGTACATGGTAAGTGTCTTATCCATGGCTATCTTGTAAATGTTATTTATGACTCTGGTGCAACTCACTCTTTTATTTTTGAGAATTGTGTTCGGCGGCTTGGTTTGCCGGTGGTATTAATGGAGAATGCTCTTAATGTCTCCACTCCTACTGGTTCTACATTTCGAGCAACTACTATGTGTGAGGAATTACCTATGCAAGTAGAGGATCGATCTTTCCTGGCGAATTTGATATGTATGCCATTGAAGAATTTAGATGTTATTCTGGGTCTTGACTGGTTGTCTGTTAACCATGTTATGGTGGACTGTTACCGTAAGACTATAATTTTCTCTCAGGAATTGGACACTAAAAATGTGGTGAGTGATGTTTCTGTAATTTATGTTATTCTGTTGGCTTCAGAGGGGCGGTATAATCTTAAACTTGCAGATATTCCAGTGGTGTGCGATTTTCCTGATGTATTCCCGGAAGACATTCCGGAATTGCCTCCAAACAGGGAAATTGATTTTGCTATTGATTTAATTCCCGGGGCAGAAACTGTGTCCCGTACACCTTATAGAATGTCTTCAGTAGAGTTGGCTGAAGTGAAGAAACAAGTAAATGAGTTGTTACACAAGGGGTTTATCCGACCGAGTGCTTCACCTTGGGGCGCTCCGGTGTTGTTGGTGAAAAAGAAGGACGGCAGTATGAGAATGTGTATTGACTACCGACAATTGAATAAATTGACGGTTAAGAACAAATATCCTTTACCACGAATTGATGATTTGTTGGATCAGTTGCGAGGTGCTGTGGTGTTTTCTAAGATCGATTTGAGATCTGGATATCATCAGATTAGAGTGAAATCGGAAGATATTCTGAAGACAGCGTTCCGAACATGATATGGACATTTTGAGTATATTGTAATGCCTTTCGGAGTAACCAATGCTCCAGCTATCTTTATGGATTACATGAATCGGATCTTCCAACCATACTTGGATCAATTTGTGGTGGTGTTCATCGATGATATATTGGTGTATTCAAAGTCCATTGAAGAGCATGCACAACATCTTCAAATTGTTTTACAGGTGCTACGTGAAAAGAAGTTGTATGCTAAATTATCGAAGTGTGATTTCTAGGAAGCAAGTGTGAAATTTTTGGGGCATGTAATCTCTTGTGATGGTGTGTCTGTGGATCCATCCAAGATTGAAGCAGTTATGGCTTGGGAAAGGCCTAAATCAGTAACTGAAATCAGGAGTTTTCTTGGGTTAGCTGGCTATTATCGCCGTTTTATTGAAGGGTTTTCCCGCATTGCACTACCCTTGACTCGATTGACAAGAAAGGAGAATCCCTTTGTATGGACGGAAAAGTGTGAATTGAGTTTTCAAACGCTGAAGCGGTGTTTGACTACTGCACCTGTGCTTGCATTACCAGATGTGACGAAAGAATTTGTGGTATACTGTGACGCATCTAAGTTTGGTTTAGGCTGTGTACTGATGCAGGATGACAGGGTAATTGCTTATGCTTCTAAGCAATTAAGGCAGCATGAACAGAATTATCCCACTCATGATTTGGAACTCGCTGCTGTGGTATTCGCATTGAAGATTTGGCGACATTACTTGTATGGATCTCGTTTTGTGGTATTCAGTGACCACAAGAGTTTGAAGTATCTGTTTGATCAGAAGGAATTAAACATGAGGCAAAGGAGATGGGTAGAATACCTTAAGGATTATGATTTTGATTTGAAATACCATCCTGGTAAGGCGAATGTTGTGGCTGATGCCTTAAGTAGAAAAGTATTACATGCAGCTTTCTTGATGGGCAAAGAACAAGAATTGTTAGAAGACTTTCGTGATATGAATATTGGGGTTGTCATTCAAGCCTCAGATCAGATGGTAATTGGAATGCTGAAGATCTCCAATGAATTCTTGGAATCCTTAGTTGTGGCTCAGGGGGATGATGAAGAATTGCTGGAATTGCTTGACACTCAAGCAAGAGGCAAATATATGGGATTAACCAAAGGTAAAGATGGAATTTGGCGGTTCAAGAACCGTGTGGTGGTACCCATAGAGGGTGATTTCAGATGAGCTGTATTAGCTGAAGCGCATAAAAGTTCTTTAAGCATCCATCCTGGTATCACTAAGATGTACCATGATTTAAAGAAAGAATTCTGGTGGCCGGGAATGAAGAAAGCAATAATTGAATATGTGAGATCTTGTGTAATATGTCAGAAGTGTAAGGTCGAACATCAGAGACCCCCAGGTTTGCTTCAACCCCCAGAGATTCCAATTTGGAAATGGGAAAGCATTACTATGGATTTTGTATCTGGATTACCCCGTACTCGTTCTGGTTGTAATGCAATATGGGTAATTGTAGACAGGTTGACTAAGAGTGCTCACTTCTTAGCTATGAATATGAAATGGTCATTGGACCGGTTGGCTAGATTGTACATTACGGAGATTGTAAGATTGCATGGTGTACCTTCAAGTATTATTTCGGATCGTGATCCCCGATTCACTTCTAGATTTTGGGGGAGTCTGCAGCAAGAATTGGGTACTGAATTGAGGTTGAGTTCAGCTTATCATCCTTAGACTGATGGCCAGTCTGAACGGACTATACAGACCTTGAAGGATATGCTCAGGGCTTGTGTACTAGAGCAAGGTGGCTCATGGGAGAGATATCTACCATTGGTGGAATTTGCTTATAATAATAGCTATCATAGTAGCATTGGGATGGCTCCTTATGAAGCTTTATATGGAAGACGGTGTCGTACGCCTTTATGTTGGAATGAAGATAGAGATGCAATCCATTTGGGACCCGAGTTAATTCAAGAAATGAATGATCAGGTGACAATGATTCGTGAAAAGATGAAAATTGCACAAGACCGTCAGAAGAGTTACTATGACAATCGTCATAGGCCATTTGAATTTCAGGTGGAAGATTGGGTATTCCTGAAGGTGTCACCTACTAAAGGTGTAGGCCATGTGATGAAGAGCCAGAAACTTAATCCAAAGTATATTGGACCCTACCAAATATTGGAACGAATTGGTGAAGTAGCATACAGATTGAATCTTCCCCGTGCATTGACAAATATTCACGATGTGTTTCATGTTTCACAATTAAGAAAATATGTTCCCTGTGATTCGATGATTGTACCTGAAGATTCCATTGAGCTGAAAGAAGATTTGACTGTGGAGATAGCACCTATTTGTATTGAAAGTTATCAAACTAAACGATTGAGAAACAAAGAAGTACCCCTGGTAAAAGTGAAGTGGCAAAATATAAATGGAGTGACGTATACATGGGAACTGGAATCTGATATGAGGCGGTTGTATCCAAATCTTTTCCAATAAGGTACGTTGATTTCGGGGACGAAATCTCTTTTTAGGGGGAGTGGATGTAACATCCCAGATGTTTTGATAATAGGAAATAAATTGGAAATGAGTAAATTATTATTTGGCTTATAATGAAAATGGTATATGAAAGGTTAAGCGGGGAAAAGCAGTTTTAAATGAAATTTTAAGGAAAATGGCATCAGGACCCTGACGCGTAGCGTGTATGGGACGCATAGCGTCAGGTGCGATATAGTGAGCTGACGCGTAGCGCCAGGCTGACGCGTAGCGCCAGCGTCGCGATCTGTTTTATAACAGGGTCACACAGAACAGAACCTGTAAACCCTTTCTTTCATTTTCTCTCTTCTCTGAGGCGATTTGGCTAGGGTTTTGAGGGAAACTTGGATTCTTGGTGGTTTTAGGCAATTTGGAACCAAGGTAAGGTATCTAGGGCCTCTAATCTTTAGTTTCTTCTCCTTCCCTTCATGAAATCTGAGTTTGCATGTGATGATTGGGGTTTTGATTCTGAGTTTCAGTGGCTTGTGAAGCTTGGGTAATGAGTTTGGAAGTATAAGGAAGGTAACGTACTAACTAATTTGATGTTTCGGTGACCGTAGGTGCCGGAACGAGTGTTAGGCAAGCGATCGACAAAGTGGACGTCGGAAGCGAAAGAGGAACGGTGAATCCAGCGGCTGTAGGACGCTATCCACCCCTTGAGCAAACTGTCGGAGCTCGGAATAGAGGTAAGGGGGGTGTTCGGGTCATAATTAATTAGAATTGATATGAAAACAGATTATGGGAAGTTTAAGAATTTAATAAGAGTTGTCATAAATAATATAAAGTAACTAAATATAGTAGTTGTGAATATATGAGTATGTGGAGTGAGATTAAATGGATATAAATAAAAGTAAATTGACGTAGGACGTCACAGTAAAGGCTGTTGGACAATTTATGAAATGCATTAATGTATTTGGATGCATTTGAGGAAATACAATTATGTTAAATGGCAATATGTATGATGATGATTATGATGAATTTATTGATTGATGTGTGGAATTGAATGCTTAGTTAAATGTGTTATGGTTTAATCCATTTTAGTACATGTCATTTAACATATATATGTTCACCCCTAAGTTTGTGACTGTTTTTCAGTGGATTTGGATCAAGGTGAGGAATGGCGAGGAGTCACCGAGCCTTTATGGAGCATTAGTTGGAAATGTTGTACATATGTAGATGTTGTGCATAGCTATATAACTTTTGATATAGTAAGCCTTGGCCAGCTTATTTTGATACTTGTACGCCCTATATAGTGGATAGATGTTATACACTTGATTTTGATGATAACTCGTGAGTTTTGATGATGATGATGATGATGTGACTTATATATATATATATATATATATATATATATATATATATATATATATAACAGATTAGACTTGAAATATACATGGATGGATCCATGGTGATTAGATTGATATGTGGATAATGCCTGGGAACTATCATTAATTGTATACATTGTTGATTTAATGTGATGGGCAGGGAATTATGGTTATTACATTGTATGTGAATGGTTGAATTTGATGGAAATGGTTTGGTACCATTGTGGTTGATGAATACGATGTTGCTTCCTTGTAATTATGCATAATTAGGAAATGGGCAGGTCAAAATAAGATCTGAGAGGTCCAGGAATCTCCAGATAGGCTCAAATACTTATATTTGAATATTTGACATTTAGAGGTTGTGAGAATTGGAATGATCCAATTCCCATAGGAATTTGTAGGTTAATTTGCATGGTAAAGGCCTAAGTTGGTCAAAACACATTCTTGTGCATAACTTGATCATTTTTGGGAATTTTGGAGTGTGGTCGGTTGCCAGGCTGGTGTAATCGATTACCAGGGACCTATATTGTAAAATTGTGCAGGCAGCCCTCAAGTAATCAATTATCAGAGGAGACCTTCTGAAAACTTGTACAGTCTCTTGCGGGTAATTGATTACACTGATGGTGTGATCAATTACCACCCTGTTAGGACACCCTAAATTCATATTTTTAGTCATGTAATGGTGGGATTCAAATATCCCTAAGCCTAGGTCATGTCCTTAAAAATGAATGGGGTCATGTGAGGACGTCTTAGGACAAATATGAATTTTTAGAAAAAAAAATTTCCTAGATTTTTATTTATCTGAGCATTAGGTGCTCACATCATCCGCATCTAGTATATATTTATATGTATACGATTGAAGAAGAAAAAATGAAAATACAAGTCATTCAATATAATTTAAATGTTTCTTCAATTTTTTGGTGGGTATAATTAAATGTTAAAAATGTAAGTAAATAATTTTGAGGCACATTTTTTTGGTCGCATTTTTAGGCTTTTTTTTTTGGTGAATGCATTTTTAGGCTTAAATGAAAAGGTTTTCGGCTTGGCCTAGCAAAAATACGAAGCCCAAGATTAGGCTGACTCAAATTGGGTGTTTCGCGCATTTTAAAAGGTCCAAATAAGTTTTAGTGTTTTGTTTAATAATAAAAGCAGATTACAAAATATTAATAACTAATTTACACATTTTTAAAATTTAATGAATAATTTGTACATGACTTAAATGCTAGAGAATTAATGTAAAATTTTCTATCTTTTTTATAATGTAAGAAAGTACTTCTCAATGTATTTCTCTAATTTTGGTTTTTCGTTTTTAAATTATATATATTTTCTATAATTTTAAATTATTTTTTGAAAATTTAATTCTGTTTTACTTAAAAATTTTCTTAATTTTAAACTACTCGTCCAACCTACGATCGCTCAGCAATTTTATAAAAATAAAATCAACTATGTGAAATTTTATGTAATTTTGTCATGTGAAATTATTGTGTTTATCTATTGTCCTTTTGCAAACACTAAATTTAAAAGGGAATAAATACAGAAAGTTACATAAAAGAAATTTAATATAATTAAGAAGCCGAGACAAGAAAAAGCATCTAATATCCTCACCAAATGCAAGACCGGAATCTAGATTGTAGAGCATGAACAATACATACACTTATATATATGCCTCTTTTGACATTTGAACACAACAACCATATTCACAAATGGATGGAAATTGTTTAGTTAGGCTCAACATGAAAAGTTCAAGTCTATGTACTTCAGGTCAGTGGAAAAGTTTTATGAAATGTAAACCACAACATCCTTCTATGGTTGCAATGCTCAGAAGGCCCTCATCAATTAATATCACAAGAGAAGCAACAAAGACTAATACCTACAAAGATAACTTATTTGATCGCTTAGCAATAAACCATCTATCAAAAAGTGTTCAAGCAGCAACAGGTTCAACTTTTTATATTAATTTGTAATATCAGTTTATGATTTCAAAGAGAAAAACAATTATATATACTCTAAATAAATCCTTTTTCAGGGCTTAGTAACAATAAGAGTGGTTATGAGAGCTTGGTTGAGGCAGCTACTGTGGCTAAACTGAAATTTAATCCTATTCAGCAGCAAGAGGTTGTCATTCAAGCTCTGCACAGAGCCTTCCCAAAGCCAATTCTTTCATTGGTGAGTTCATTACCAAGAATCAAAAACATGTTGAATGAGTTTGCCAAAATTCACATCTTACTCTGTTTCTCCTTTCATTACTCATTTGTCATCTCAGAATAGTATTTAAATTTTTAATTGAATCATTTCATATCATCTTCCTTCACTACCACTTCCCTACTTTTCTCTGCCATTTATTTGACATTATGGAATTATAGAAAAGAAGAAACATAAGTTAGACATTATTGAACTTGAAGTTTAAGGATTTTTTTTTTCATACCCTGCATTAAAATATATGATATGGTTTAAATATTTATTAGGTTATTTTTTTTATTACTAATTAATTTTAAAGTGAAACTTTAACATGGTGTTAAAACTCTTTTTGATTGTAATAGTTAAAGAGTAGCTCAACTTTATTATGGGAACGAGTTGAAAGTACTCTCATAATATTACATAGACTTGTGCTTTTTTGCTTATGAGAGATCCATGTTACTTTTGTGCTAAAATGCCTTGTTGAACTTCTCATTTTTGGTTTATTTTTATATTTTGAGGCATTGTAATTTTCAGCAATGAAAATGTTGTGATGTATGATGAATGGCAGATAAAGACACTGTTACCACCGTCTAAACTCTCGAGGGAATATTTTGCTGCTTTCACCACTTTGTTCTTTGCTTGGTTAGTCGGTCCCTCTGAGGTAAAAATTCACACTGTGGTCTTTTCTGTTTTTTTTTTTCATTTTCATTTTATGGTCAAATATTGAGGCTAAGGGATTTCTACTTGTGTTTCCGAATGTTTAAATGTTCAGTTTTATAAAGGAAGGTTTTTATAAAAAAGAAAAAAGGATTTTATGGTTAATTTTTTTTTTAACTATTTCTAACCGTACAAAGGATGAATATTAATCTTATAATTTTGTTTAAACGAAGAAGTAGAATAATTTGCATTGGATGTTATTTTACGTTGTAAACTAAAATAGAATCCAACATTCGTGGACTCTCACGAGGTACAGCTCAAAGAAAAGGAATGGAAACTTCACTACAACTCTACAATTGAAAGAATAAAAGAGAGAATGAAGGGGACATGTTCCCACACTATATATTTTTTCATTTACTACTAAAGCATAAATTTTAATACTTGTATAAATACTAACCATTTTAAAATATTTATAATGATATTTTATTTTATTTTTAACTTAATGACTATATCAAAAAAAATTATAGCAACTTTTAAATTTTGTATGTTAATAAATAATTTTTTAATAACAAAACCCATGAAAAAAAATGATTTTGACAAAACTTTTTCAAGCCAACAACAATTGATTAAAGAATTAATTTGTGAACATGAGATCACTAGTTCAAATCTCCTCAACATAAAAATATTGTTAATAGATAATTTATAAATAATTTTGTAAACACTCATCAAGCTTCGAACTAATTTAAGTGGACTTAATGACTGAGCTCATCAAAACTTTAATTATTTTTTCTCTATCTTATCCTACCATGAAATTTCATATAATAGAAATCATTAACATATATAATTTTATTACAATAAAAATTATATCAACACTCAACAGTAATTATTAATTGGTTGAAAAAATAAAAAAAATTATACTGATAATATATCATAATTAAATTCATAAACACACTTTAGTTGGCCCTGGGCTCAGGTGAGTAACACACTTGGACGAGTTAGACCTAAAAAATCTTAACTTTATTTTAATTTTTTAATGTTAAAAGTAATTGTTAATTAATTAAATTTTATTAAGTCAAACTCATAATTTTACTTGCTCCTCATCTTATACTAACAGTGAGCAATCAACAGAAGCACTAATGACAAGACTGAAAATTACGGTAACCTTAGTGACCAAACAGAGTGCACTTAAGTTTGTGTTGACACAATCAAATGATTATTGTAAAAAAATCATTACAATACTGAACGGACAAATTCTATTCTTATAATATTTTTACCAACTTCAAAATCATTTTTTTTTTCCAAATGGGAGAGGGTTAAAAAGAGAAAAAAAATAGGTGTCATAAGATAAATGCATGTGATGAAAATACATTTTGTTGCAGAAATAATATTCCTCCTCTAAAATAAGTTTCACGTGTAAGGATTATCACTTACAAATTCTAGAACACATGAAAAATATTAAAGGTTAAATTAATTAGCGTATTTTTCCGTTTAGAAAAATCTTATATAAATTTATACAGCTTAAAATTACAATTTGGTTTCTAATCTCTAGACAATACTTTTTAACCGTCTTCAAAATATTTATATATAAATTCAGATTAATATAAGAACTTATTTAAAAATTCCCTCACTTTAATTAATTAAAAACAAAGCTCCAAATAATTGGTTAAAGTTTTTCTTTGTTTACAGTGGAAGTACAAAAGTTTGATTTTAGCATCTTATGATGTGGTAGACCCACCAATAAGCAAGAGGTTATTAATTAAGTGTCTTGAATTTTTTGAAAGAGAAATAATGATTGGGAAAAAAAAATAACATTGAGAAAATATTCTTATTGCATGGTAAATTTTATCTCATGGTTGGAAATATTTTATATGTGATCCTATGCGAAAATAAAAATTGTGTGAAAAAAAAAAACTAAGAAAAATTGATACCAAATTTTAATAGATATTTTTACCCTTGTTTTTGGGCTCAAATGTCCTTTATATTGGTAATTTTAAAAATCTCATCTTATATTTTTATAATAAACCAAACATTAAAAAAATAATCTCACAATTTTCATAATATCTTTGAATCAACTAAATAACATTTTCGAACTCTTTACATAAATTTACTTCTTATACTTTTCTCTGAATGAGAATATAGAACCTAACTCTAATAAGTATTTTCAAAGAAGAAATACAAAAACTACACATTAATAAATAACCTAGCTAACGAATATTAAATATATAAATTAAAAGGATTAACCTCATTAATAATTAATTTCACCGTGGAATTAAAGGTGAGAGAATCAGAGGTCAACGGGCGAAGGGAAAAAAATGTAGTCTACGTCAGAAAATGCAGGTTAGTTAATTAGATTAGTTTCTTTTTATTTATTTATTTATTTATTTATTTTATGATTCAAATTTTGTACATCTTTAACAGAAAATGGTCCCCAGTTCATCCACCTAAGACACATTCTTGGGACATTGCAATATCTTATTCTCTAACCCATCATCATTATCTTCATCACCCATCAAGTTTATTGTCAATACCAAAATCATTATTATTACATGGAGAATTCTACTCATTGTTTTTAAGATATTGACTGCTATATAAAAAGTATATTTTTTAATTAGAAAATGTAATATTTTTTTAATTGTTCTTTTTATATAAGATGCTAGTTTGTAGGACTCTTATAACATCCATCATTTTCATCATACCACTTTTAAATTTAATTAAATGACACTATGTGCAGGTTTTTAGAGGAGACAAATTGTGTAGGGATGTGTATTAATCTCTGCAAAATGCCCTCTCAATCCTTTATAAAGGACTCTCTGGGGGTGCCAGTTAACATGGTCCCCAGTAAGTATATTCAACAACAACTTGCATTAGCTCAATTCTATTTCAACAAATTTGCTGCAGCAGAACATAATTAATTAGTTGTGTTTGATATGGAAACCAATTTTGAGATGATTTATTTGATTTTAATGACATGAACTTCTTGATTTAAGTTGGGTAAGTTTGTTTGATAAAACTAATAGATAAATTAGCTAATTAAATTAAAATATTTTTGATAAAATTAGCTCTTACATATAAAATAATATAAAAGATGCATTTTAAAAAATATATAAGTATTTTTTTAAAATATCAATGGGGATAAAAGAGTAAAAAATAAAATAAACACAAAATTTATAACCTCATAAATTATTTTAAGTAATTTTTTAAAAAAATTATAAATTACTGAAATAAACTCATTTACAGTTATGCTATGTAACAAATTTTAAGTTAATAAAATAAATTATAGATTAATTTAAATAGTTATCTCAAAAAAAGAAAAAATTATATCTAAGATTATTTTTTTTAAAGCCCACCAAAAATATCAACAAAAGAATTAAATTTCATAATCATGGCCTCTACAAGGCTCCACTAGATGGTGGGGGGTATCCTCATCATTTCTTTGGAGGACCCCATGCATATAATACCACTTAGGTACAAAATTGCACATAGATTGATCAAAGTACAGCTGAGACTGAGAAAACCAGAACACTCATGATAAATGGAATATACATTCACATTAATTGTATGTTTTGATAAATAATTTATGCTATTGACAAATACTAACCGTAAATCAGAGTTCATACTTAGTGTTATTTTTCACGAATTATATTAATGATGCTCATGAATCCAACAGTAACTAAGGGAAATTCGTATGATTAAATAAATCCCAATAATTATCTGATTGTTTTATTTTTCCTGAGTTGCAGATTTTGATGACATGAGTTGTGAGATGATATTTGGGCAGGATCCTCCAGCATCAACTGATGATCCTGCTCTGAAGCAACCATGCTATAAACTATGTAATTACTCCATTGCATCACTGGTCACATTTATTTATCATCATATATTATTTTTCTTTGCTTTGGCAAAACTGCATAAGTCAAAAAAATGCCTTAAACAAGTATTTTATCCGTAAATGTTTGAAGATTTAAAATCATTCTTTATAATTTTTTTTAGTATTCCGTTTTAAATGTAAACAAAATTATATTAATGAATTATGTTAATTAATAATATCACAAGTAAAATAATCACTCAATCGTAATTAATTATAAGACAAATTTCACCTATCTATAACTATTTAATATTTATTCTCATGTTTACCCTTACTTTTTAAAATTTTATTGTTAATATTAAAATAGAATTTAAATTTAAATATCGATAAAATTAAAATGTTATAGTTTTTGTATTGATTAGAGATATAATCAAGGCATATAAAAGTAGAATGTAGAATGTAACTAACATTGTATGTCTACATATCATGCAGGCAAGGCATATAAAAGTCATACAACGAACTGCCTCAGTTAAAGCAGAGTGGGCATGGAAGATGGAAAGAACTGATGTTAGAACAGAACATCATTCTATACACTAAATTAGCTACATGAATATACTTTTTTTATTCTTTGGAGAGATAAACTTCTACAAGAATATTAAATGTTGTTCATCTAGGAATATTAAGGGCACTAGCCAAATTTTGATTTGAACCAATATGAAATATTAGTGACAACTACCTAAACAAAATAAGTCACCCACCTTCCTCCAAAAAAAATGATTGAGTACCCTTCAGTCTAAGATTCAAAGTGAAAGTGATCCTTTGAAATTTCTTAGCCATGTGATGAGGATTGGATTGGGAAAATGACCTCATCAATGTCCTTTTTTTTTTGTGTGTGTGATTGAAAACCAAATAGTTTGGTTTGACTCAAGATTTGTTGTAGGGTTTCAGGTGAGCATTGGATGGAACAAGAGTGTGAGTGTCTCCCACATTTTGTATGGCTCCAAAGCTCAAACTCATCAGCCATAGTTTTGATCAATAAGAAAGCAACTAAGTGCTCCAATGCACTTCGAGCCAATCATTATCAAATGGATTTCCATCATTTTACTAGTTTGAATTAATCACAGTTAATTTTACCACGTTTTTCAAATTTATGAAATCACAAGTGGCCAACAGGTCTCTTCAATGTAACACTAGAGCGATTCATTTGGTGTAAAATACAAATTAGAGATATTTTTATTATAAAAAAAATGAATATTTTACTTTATAATATAATAACAAGCCATGTGGTTTTTGAAATTAATAAATAAATTATGTTAACCAATTATTAATTTAACATTGCTTTTTTGTGTGTATGTGTGATGAAAGCATTTGGGTTTGAATGGAGAACTTCATGAAAACAATCCAAATTCCTTACTGCTAAACTAACCTTAATTTAATATTGTTTGTTGAAAATTCAATTTAATAAATTTTAAAAAAATATATTAAAAAAATTGTGACCCTAACTATTTGGTAAGATAAAGCTAATTAAATTTAAGTAATAATATTTTTTATTATTAAATATGAAATGTTTGATATAAGAGAAATTAAGTATTGCATATAAAACCACTCAATACATACATCAACATACAAGATGCTCTTCTAATATAATTTGTGTTATCAAGTTCCTATATATACCTTAAATTTTAATGATAAAAAAAAATTACTGCTCTTAATAATCTTATACTCCTACTATGGAGATTTGTGGACTCAGAAACCTCATCAATCCACTGGAAATTGATTTTTTAGGTGACACGAAAATAGGATGTAAAATATAGTGATTGAGAAATAAGAGCATGGATTGGTGATGCACTCTCCACCTTGCCTGAATAGTGGATACCAATGGCTTGCATCAGAGTGATGTAATTGGCATATTGAGCCGTATAGTATGGAAAACTAGACATGTGGATTGAGCTTGGAAATTCAAGGTAGTGGGAGTATTAGAATTATAGATTATTAAAAATACAAGGGACAATAAAGAACAGAAATAATTTCAGCTAGTGTGTGTGTATTCTGATACTAATAAAGTTCACCTGAAAATGATTTTTGAGACAGATATGTGTGAACTTTAGACAATACTGTGTCCCACTTCACTTTTATTTTTGATGTTAGCATTCAGATTTCAAATAACTTCAACAGCAGAAGACAAACACAAGTCTGCAAGACCTTCAATTCTACGGATCCGGCCCATTTATTTAATAAGAAAGGGTATTTGGTTTCATCTTTGTTTTTTTGGTTGAGGTGTTTGATGTGACCTAGATCAATTGATTAGGGGACATTCCCCTTAAAAGTAAAAAGCCTGAATATTATGGCCCATCACATTACTAGTTTACTCTCTTGTAGGTTCATTTCCCTTTCCCGCCTGTAGATATTTTACTACATATGGAGCCAAGTAACATTCAAGATGCAAGGAAAGTTTTCATCATTAAGACAGATAGAATATGTCAAAGATTAAAGGATTTTAAAAGCAATAACATAAATATACCATTTGAAAACAATATTGGGGGAAGGGTAGCAGAGAGAGTGAGAAAGAGGTTTGACAAATGATCCATCAAAAGCTTAAGGAGATTCACAAAGTCCTACTATGCCTGCCAGAAAATTCTGAGCCTTTTTCCTTAAAGAACCATAGAACACAACCATTTATATTCTCAAAATAAGTTAAACGCATTTAACTCAACCATTTTATGGGCCTTCCAATATGGCACCTCCATACCATTTATCATACTAGGCATTCACAATTTTGCTTCTGATTATATGTACTCCGGTACAAGCACCAAACAACAATTCATCTTCAATTGGATTCAATAAATGAATTTGATTTTACAAAAACAGTATATCCAAAGCAACGTCTTCTATGTAATAAACCAAGGATCCATTAAAGAAACAGTGTACATGGTAATAGTATACCATGTCATCAAACATTTCTCCGAGTTCCAGAGTTAGTTTTGTGCAGTAAGTGTGGCATGCTTCTGTACGCAAGACAACTTAGTTTGCATGCTTCAAATCAAAGTATCCAACATCTACAAGCATGTGCATCCTGAGGCCCTTCAAACCATCTATCCCATAACAGGTTTACAGGTCCACGTATCCTGTTATTAGAGAAAATTAATGATTGCTAATTGCAAGTAGTCAAGTACAAAAGATACACTACAAAGATTTAGTAGCAACTTACTCAGGGAGCATAGGATCAGGTTTACTTTCCATGTTCTGCAGCAAACTGCGTTATGTCAAGGAAACTGTTTAAGGCGTTTAATCACATTCTAGCTAGCAAACTAATAAGATAAATATTTTAGCCATATAATTATACTGCGGCACTCATAGTGATAGACCAAGTTTTTGTTTAAGCAATTTTCTTGGTATTAGGAAGTTATTAAAGAAACAGGCAACTTGGGGTGACAAGAGCTCCTACTATACCATAGTAAAAAATGGTAAATCTAACTCAATCCAAAAGCTAACTTAAAAGTTAAAGGTTGCCTCAAGCTTTATAAACTATATATTATTAGCCATATTCCTAGCCTATGTAGCACTTATTTCAACATCTTAAGACACTCCCCTTACGTCCAAGACTAGACATCTGGTGCGTGAAGTTAGTAGGACTGGATATCTGATAGGGACCCAACATTTAAGACAGGTCAAACTCTAATACTAGTCGTGCTAACCTCACGCACCACATTCCAGTTCTAAACGTGAGAGATGGAGGTGTTAAGATGTTGAGATAAGTCTCACATTAGTTAGGAATATGATTGGTACACAACTTATAAAGCTTAAGACAACCATTAACTCTTAACTTTTGGGTTGAGTTAGGTCTGCCATGAGTTGTATTATACTTATAAGCTTGTCAAGGGTGACTTAAGTGTCAGATTCTGTCTTTGTGTACAACTCTGGTCTAAAAACTATATCATTTTCTGTTAAATGCTTACAATTTAGTACTTTTATTCATTGAGCCCAACAATTGGTCCAACCTGCCAGATGCCTTGACAATGATGGAACCAAAGAGTGGAAGGATTAAAGAAGTAAATGATGTAGATTGGCAAATCAAATGAAGAAATTTAGAGGTCAAACTTTGACCACCAACGTCATTTGAAATCAGTTGGGGAGAAGAATGAGAATTAAAGGGGGTTGAATTGACAGATTCAAATTCAAACATGGATCTGCAAGGGACATTTTCCTCCATTCAGCCTTCAAGACAAGGTGGTTGCTGTAACAAGAAGCATTGAGAACTTCTGAATTAGTAGTTACAACTCTGTATTAGGAAACTGTTAGGTTCCAAATTAGGCAGTTGCAATTCTGTATTCAGAATTCATTAGACAGATATTTTTATATTAATTTGGTATTAAGAAGTTTTAGAACAGAATGTGACAGTTATAGTATATATAAGTTGTGTTACAGACTTGTAAAAGGGAATGCAGGTGTCAGTTTGTTGCTTATATTGTTTTAAAGGAGGACTCTCCTTGCAAATCTGGTCAGTGGTCACTAAGCCAGATTCTTTCTGTAATACAATAATCATTGTGTTTCTAATTCCCGAGTCTAACAGGCACATGGCACATGCTTAACAAAACCATGCTTTTAAGGTGTAATCAACGAGTTAACAAATTGAGAAACTCTTACATATGAGTTGCAAAAGAAGAAAAGTTTTGTCTATAACATGTCGGAAATAAGAAGGTTCAAAATCCTCCTATGAACAATCTACCAGAATTTTCTTATTTCGTTATTGTCTTTCACTTAGATTAAAAATTAAAAAAAGAAAAAAGAACTGTTGAACACTCACTCGATGCATATGGTTGAAACATTTTCTGTTTTCTCAAGCTCTTCCAATTCTTCCTGCATAGTAGTATTCAAGAAAAGAAAATAAAATCAGAAATGAGCTAGTACTAACAGAGTAAGAAAGATAAGTCACACTCCAGGGCAGTGAGACAAAAAAAAAAAAAGAAAACATCAAAACTTAGTAAAACAGCCAAACTATGACCTCCACACCACAGCAAGAAATGCGAAGCAATATAACTCATTATCAAGTAAGCATGTTTATGACAAGATAGAAAAATCTATACACATGAAATTTTGCTAGGAAATCCCAACACAAACACATCAATTTTCAGTTTTTTTTTCTACCCTTCTTCTCTCAACCAACAAGGAAGTGAAGAAAGAGTTAAGACAAAAAAAGTGGACATGGTTTTCCATATACTTTAACTAAGAATAAGTAATTTAGAAAATGAACTCAACTTTCCACTTATAATAAGAGAATAACACGTGCATTGAGCATCAAAATTTTATAAAATACAAAAAAAATTCTAAACTTAGGGGAAGCATCAACATGACATGAAGTATCTAGCAAAACCACTACGACCCAGTGAGCAGATAAGAAAAGGGTTGCTCCCATTCCGACGTTAAACAAAGTGTGAGCATAAAGTTAACATTTTTACACACCCCATGTAGAGTTAGAGCCAGAAAAAAATTACGGAGAGAAAGAGGGGAGAAGGTGAAGCAACCTGAAGAAACTTGGAGTCTTGGTCGAGACGCTTCAATTCGGCAACAATACGATGCTTGCCTCTTTTATCAGTGGGGAGTGACTGAAGAGAAGGAAGAGGTTCTTCCTCAGCAGATGACGCCGTTTCAGACGCCATAAGTGTGAAGGAGGAGAGTCATGCAGCAAAAGGGAAGATGACAGATCTAAACAAGACACGACACAAACTCAGTACAGCACAACCTTAAACAAAATTACCTTTCTTATTTCCTTCTTCACTCTCTCACCTTTCAAACCAAAATAAACTCCTCTTAGAGGCTCTCACCTTCTCCCTTGCTTTCCCTTTTTTTGTATTCTTCAAATTCCGTGGTTTTTCTTTGGATTCTGTATTCTTATCTCTTTCTCTTTATTCTGTTAATGAATCACATGTTAGCAGTTTTATTAAACTCTCTAGACTACATCTCCTCTTTCAACATATAGGTTATTGATTATTGGTGGAATGGTTATATATATATATATATATATATATATATATATATATATATATATATATATATATATATATATATATATTAAAATTAAGTGTCACATAAAAATCATAAAATATTATAAATGTAATACTTTAGTATAATAAAAATATTAATCGTGATTAATCAGTGATTAAACACAATTAATTTAATATAATATAAATTTATAGTCAAAATAATATCAAGATATATTGTTTTTAATACTATTTTATCAAATTTATATTGATATTTTTAATATATATTTTGATTTATATTATTGTTATAAAGTAATTAGTATAATATATTATTATATTACTATTAAAAAAATATGGTGAATTAGTAATATATATATATATATATATATATTATATATAATAAATTTTGAACATATATATTAACAGAACTCGTTGGTCTGGTGATGTTTTATGGGTTTTAATATGTCATCACATGAAATTCTAAATGGGGTGTAATTAATGTTACTTTGTGAAAATATAGTATAATCTCTTTCTTAAACTCGTAAAAACTAAAAATCTTTAGGTGACAATATGCCTTTTCCAAGCTCCAAATTAACCTTACAAGTTGAGAGAATGGAGGATGCCTTTAAAATCACTACTAATATTTAAGTCAATATGATGTTGTGACAATCAAACGGAGCAATAGATAAAGTGTGAAAAATGCATCTTTTTCATTCATGGAGTTATATTTCTAGAGTTAATGCATACAAAATAATGATATGTTGTGAAATATTTTTCTAAATTCAGGAATTGTGTTGGTTAATGTGGCATGAAGAATTTCTATGTTGGGAATATGATTAAGATAAATGAACCGTAACTGAGACGATTTTGTAATGTTAATTGTCAGAGTGTACGTTATAACCCGTGTCAAGTTTTTACATGAGGGACTTCAGATACGAAGCGTCTCATGCTCAACGGTTGCGACTCAAACATACCAATCAGATATAGTCTGGATTAGGTTTTCATATCAAAAAATATCTTTATATCATATTAATTTCTATTTTCCCATGTAGACAATTTTTAGCTTTCAAAGTTGGTTCAATTTTTCTTTTGGCAATCTCAATTGGATTTAAAAATACCCAATGATACATACATCGAGGTGCAAATGGAACAATACAACAATATACATAAAGATAAAATTACATGCATGATTGCTCAAAAAGCATATATGTAACTAACAAATTAGAAACAAAGTACACTTAAGTAAACATAAAAACTCATGTAGCTAAACACTTTTTGGGATTTGATGTAACCCATTCAAACCTGACGCGCCTTGGGTATATGTGACATCCTGCGTCAATTTATATTTATTCCTACCTGTTTAATTAATTTTACAACAAATTTTTCACGTTTAAACAATTAGATTACACATTAATTGGAAAATATGTATTTTTAAATAAAAAGTACCAAGATATAAATTAAATGGTCAACTCATAAACCATAAAATCATTTAAGTTGAAAATAATTCAAAAGCCTGACACAGGGACCTGACGCTACACGTGAGCTCCCCTGCGCAGCACTGACACTACTCGTCAACGTGACAGTAACAACACTTGATGTTGTTGCACATTTTAGGCCATCGGGCCAACTTCTAACCTACCCAAATGGCCCGTTTCACGTCCGATTGTCACGAAACTTTATGGGCCACATGTTTTCCCCATTCCGGAGCTGTTGGCGTCGTA
Organism: Clitoria ternatea; assembly: GCA_037962975.1. Lineage (NCBI taxonomy): Eukaryota > Viridiplantae > Streptophyta > Magnoliopsida > Fabales > Fabaceae > Clitoria > Clitoria ternatea. The sequence goes on from CM075673.1 coordinate 49,869,543, forward strand.
CACTCGCCAAAATTCCACCATATGCACAAGTTATGCGTAGTTTACAGTTTAAACCATTTAAGTGTAAAACTTTTACACCAAAAACCCTAAATGAGTTCCAAATGGCCTAAGGTCAATACACACAAGTTCTAAATGTCCTAGAGAACCTATTGATACCTTTCGGGGGTCCCAAAACCCGCCGGGTCTCCAAATCACCCATTTTGTTCCTTACTTCCCATGAAACTACTATATGCCAAATTTCTAATTCAATCAATTCATCAATTTAATGTCAATCACTTTACACACAACATTCTTGCAATCCAACAGAACCTACCAATAGCATTCCACATTCATGCATCATTGGCTCCGTGCCACAACTCATAACATTCACACGCATTGCAATGACAGCATACACATACTAAACACTTCCATTTTCATCAACACACCACATCAATCTTATCACATCACCTTAATTCGATTTGCACACAATCATTACATAATTAATTCATCAAATAAAGTCTCAGCACACATTACATATTACATACATTACATAATCCATTTATTTTACAAATTTCCGCATCTCTTGGCATCATTCCTCCACTTGGCGCACCTCCGCGGCATTAGCATTCTCCCTGTCATTGGTCACTAAAATTAAACAACAAGGGTGAGTATTTGGCATATCATAATTAATATAGGACAGAACGATGAACTTAACAATACCTACGATTCTTTGTTATTAAATAATTTATCTTGACTTCCTGCGTTCATACACAAGCATATATGTATCTATATATGTATATGCATTTCTCAATTCAATTTATGTCATTGATTAGTCACCACGCCATAATCAATCAAGTCATATATATTCATTAATTTATATTACGTTTGCAATTCATAATTCATTTCCATTCATAATCAATCATCAATTTCATATATGCCACAACTGACTCTCATATAATTCGACGCCTAGTATCCGGATACTAAAAGACTGGCCTTCAGCTAGGGGTCCTACTTGACACCCCGTAGACCCTACTTGGCCCACCGAGTCCTGCTTGACTCTCCACCTCAACCACTGGGTCCTACTTGACCACCAGGTAGCTCAACTAGGCACAAAGGCCACAGGAGCCAGAAACGAGGGGCTATACATACCGTCGGTCATCCCATACCATATAAACACATAAAAATTCATATACATGGCATAATCTCAATATATCTCATACGTAGTCAGAAACTAACATAATAATCATCTCTTGGGCGGCCTACTTGCCAAGCCCATCCTCACAAGCCATGCACAAACACATAATTATTATTCCATGAACCTCATCATTTTCATTAAATCACATACATTAAATCAATAGATATCCCCTTATACTTTACTAACATCCATTACACCCCATAATTTATTCAGGATCATTCATATATAATTTATACCTCTAATGTCACTTACTTTTTAACTCAATTTCCCTTAAATAAATGTAATTCTCATCAAACAATATTTTGATAATTAGCCATCATGCATCGTCACCACTATTTTTCTAAGTAATTATAACTCCCCGAAGCTATCATTTATTCGAATTCTAATTAAATTACAACCCGAACACCCCCTTACCTCGATTCCAAGCTTCTAAAATTTGTTCTTGGTATCGGTCGCGTCCTCTGATCACTTGGTTCACTGTTCCTCTTCCGAACTCGACGCTCACTTCGTCGATCGCTCGTCCAATACCTATTTCGGTACCTACGGTTACCAAAACACCAAACTGGTTAGTACATTTCCTTCCTCATACCTCCAAACTCATCATTCAAGCCTCTAAACTCATTAGATTGCAGAATCAAAACCACCCCCAACACATGCAAATTCGGATGGGGAAAAAGGGAAGGAGGAGGAGAAGAGGAAACCCAAATGGAGGTTGTCAAGTGTCATACCTTGCCTCCCAATGTCCAAAAATGCAAGGAATTAAAGCTCCCAGCAAGATCCAAGCAGAATCGCCTCAGAGGAGAAGAAAATAGAGGAGGAAGAGTTCTGCTTGAACTGTTTTGCATGCCTCTGTTTTAAGCTAATCGTGACGCTGACGCTACGCGTCAGCTCATTAATCCGCACCTGACGCTACCCATCCCAGCCACGCTATGCGTCAGGGCCCTGATCCCATTTTCCTTTAAATTCTCGTTCTAAATCCCACTTCTCTTTTCTTTTCTTTATTTATTATTATTTTAAACTCAGTAATATATTTTATTTACTTCCTAATATTAAAACATCAGGGATGTTACAGTATATATATATATAAGGTATCTTCATTTTATTTAGTTTTGGTATTGCATTTTGTTCTTAATGCTTGATTGTATCTAATCAATAGTTTCTTGATTTAGTTTTTCTTGAGTTGTTGGAAAATAATTCTTGAAAACTGATCTGAATGGAATACTCAATGTGATGTTGCTAGGAATAGCTCTCAACGCATTGAACGTAATTAACATTTGGTCTTAATGCTGGAAAGCTTCTTTAAGCGATTGAGGAATCAATGTTTTAGTGGTTTTCTTCTGGATTTCATAGTCAAGGAATCGATATGAATGATTCATAAATGTTGTGTCAAATTCAATAGTTTCAAATGCTATATATGTACGTATATGCAGGGTATAGTTGGGAGAGATAGATGAAATCCAATCTCAACTCTCTCTTTATTGAATTTCGTCATACATAGTTTATTGTCCTTTTACTTACGAGTTGGTATTAGTCATTTTTAATTTTAGAAATCATGAATATATGTTATTATATTGTAAATATGCTTAAAATAGTCATAAACTAATAGTTTTGAATTACAACAACCCTCACTAGAACGACATCTGAATTAATTTTTTATACTACAACCAGTGGTGGTACACTTGCCATGGACATTTTTCTCATCAATAATCAAGCAATCATTTATAGTATACAAAGTTAACAACTCAATTTGGCTACTCAAGAGTTTTTTTATAGTAAATGATGAAAAATCTAGGATTGTAAGAGGATAAGAAAAAGATGTTAGATTAATTTAATTTTAATAATCCTATACAGTGGTCTATGTAACGTATAGGTTGATTTTATTAAAAAGATTTTTAATGTGATGGTTATTAATCAATGCAAACCATTTTAATTTCCTATTCAACATTTATTTATTTTTTATCAATAATTCTTTCTTAAAAAAAACTACTCATAATGTCCCTCAATGAAAATATGTGGATATTTTTCATTCTTATTCCTAATTAATTTTATTAGCAGATTTTTCATGGGTTTTGATATGTCTTCATATGAAGTTCGTAATGAGGTGTAATTGATGTTAAATTGTAGAGATTTGGTATATTCTTTTTCCTAAACCTATAAAGACCAAAAAATTTTAAGTGACAATGTCTTCAAAAGCTTCTAAATAATCTTACAACGTGAGAGAATGAAAGATGCCTTTAAAAACGCTTATAATATTTAAGTCGATATGGTGTCTCGTGCACGGTGGTTGTAACTCAAACATACGAATAAGATATAGTCCGGATTAGGTTTCCATACTAAAAAATATCTTTATTTCATAATTAATTTTTATTTTGGTGCCCTCTTCCATACTCATTTATAGTTGTGAGTATTAATACCTATTGTTTGGTGACCTATGATGAAGGGTTTTCTGTTAGCTATATATTGGATAAAAAAATTAAAGTTAAATTGGATTTAATGAAGGAATGATAAGATGATAAAATCGATTTAATAAATATAATTAATATTTTATTTTATCTCTCTTCTCCTTCTCCTTTTCCCTTCTAAACCCTACCCACCACCCAAGTCGCCACCTTTTCTCTCTCAATCGACCACCAATCTCTCATCTCTTTCCTCCTAAACACCAGCATTATCACCATCACACATCATTCACCCACCATTCCACATCTTTTACCATCACCACCATTCACCCCACCATATACCACCATCATTACCACACGGCCACACCCACCACCCACCGCACACCACCGTCATCACCACACAATCACACCACATCACCATCACCATCATCACCACATGGTCACACCCACCGTACACCACACCACCATCATCAAAGACATTTTGCATAGAATAATAACCAATAAAGAAACCCCAAACCCACCACCAACCAAAATCAAAGGCATTTTGTAGAGAATTAAAAAACAAAATTACAATATAAAACTCTCTCATTTTCAATAAGCAAAAGCAGAATCAACCTCCGCTCCCATTCTCTGTCTCTCTTACCATGCGACGGGGATAGTGCCTAAATGGAAAACTCTCCAGCATGAAGAATTAGTTATGATGGAGCCTGAAGAGATAAGGGATGAAGATAATGTGACATTTGTTATTTTATTTTATTTTTATTGTGCTTAATTAACAATTAAATATATGTTTACTATTATTGGGTTATCGGTTTGACCGGTTACCGGTCCTAATCTTGACCGTCTGTTTCACAACTGCCAATCCAATGTTCTAGATGCTCTCCCATGGATTGGATCTTCAATACTCCTAAACTCAGAGTGAGTATTAAAGATGTCACCTTCTATTTTTCCATATTATGTAGAAAATTTTTAGCTTTCTATTAAAGCCCAATCCATTAATATAGAAGAAAATAAAAATAAAGGATAGTTTCTATTCAATTTTTTCTATTTTCTCCAACTGATTTCTATTTTTTAGTTTTCTCTTTCATTCCTCTACAATCTGCTATATATAACAGGTTTTGTTTTCTTGTAATTTCAATTTCCCCTTTTCAATGAATTCAATCAAATTCAGATATCCCATCCTCTCCATTGAGTCCTATTCTAACATGGTATCAATCGCCTAATTTCTAGCCATGACTTCCAATTCATCACCATTTGTTCCTTATACGCTTACATTATCAATATCCACCAAACTCACTAAAGACAACATCTTGACATGGTTACAACATGTAGAAGCTATCATCAAAGGCTTCAAACTCAAGAAATATATTGAAGGACCATATTCTTTTCCCAAGAAATTCATAGATGATGTTGCCAAAATTCAAGGAGACATTAATCCATATTTTGAAAATTATGAGCAAAAAATAACTTACTCAAATGTTGGCTTCTTGAATCAATGGACCCCAAATTCAAGATTCGTGTAATGGGATGTAATTGGTCATTCGAGATATGGAAGACCCTTCAAACATACTTCACCACATAAACAAAAGCAAGAATCAAGCAGATCAAGATACAACTCTGCAATATCAAGAAAATTGGTTCTGTCATAGAATATCTAACTAAAATTAAGTAGCTAGTTGAGACGCTTGTTGTAATTGGATCACCTCTCTCTCAAGAAGATCATGTTGAGGCCATATTTAATGGGCTGACAGATGAATATGATGGTTTTATCACATCTTGTCTCACTCGTTCAGAACCATACACTATGGTAGTAATTGAAGCCATGCTAATGCACCAAGAAGAAAGAATAGAGAAACATAAACATAAAGAGGTTCCCACACTCTAAGTAAACTTTGTTCAAAATCAAGGCAAGAAATTCAATCCCAACAACAATCGTGGTCGACGACAAACTAGAGGACAAACTCGTGGTAGAACAAGAGGAGGTAGAACTTTCTATTCTCAAAATAGTGGTCGAACCTTCAATTCCTATAATCCTACAGGCAGAGGTATGAGAATTCAATGTCAGGTGTGTTGAAAATTTGGCCACTCAACCTTTCATTGCTGGTCCAGATTTGATGACCAACTCATGGAACCCATATTAGTAACCAATCATCTCCACAACAATCTTAAGAACCTCCCATTTCTTCCATGATCTTTTCATTCACAAACTCATAACTTAGTGATAATCTTTGGTATCCAGATACAGGCGCAACAAATCACATGACAAATGATTTCAACAACCTCATGGTCAGGACATAATACACTGGTTCAGATAAAGTCCAAGTGGCAAATGGTAATACCCTTCCAATATTACATTTTGGCTTATCTTCTTTCAATACAGATAACTCTGATCATGTGTTCACTTTACAAAATTTGTTACATGTCCCAAACATTTCTAAGAATCTGATGAGTGTGTCAAAATTTGCAAAAGACAATTATGTATTCGTTGAGTTTTACCCTAACTATTTCCTTGTTAAATGTCAGGTCTCAAAGAAAGTTCTTCTTCAAGTCAATGTTAAGCATGGTCTCTGTGTGTTTGACATAATTCACATGATTCCTTATGACTACACTAAAATAATACAAACAAATACTATAAATGTATCTTAAAATTCATTAGATCTGTGGCACAATAGACTAGCACATACCTCTCTTAGGACTGTTGTTCAGGTTATGAAATCTTGTAATATTCCTATACCAAAAATGAATAAAAACTTCATTTGTGGTGCATGTTATATTGGTAAATCTCATACTTTGGCTTTCAAATCCTCTAACAACCAATCTACTACCCCTCTATAGCTTATACACTCTGATATTTGGGGACCATCCCCACAACCATCTAAGGAAGGTTACAAGTATTACCTCATATTTGTTAATGACCATAGCAAATTCACTTGGCTGTATTTTTTACATAACAGGTCACAGGCCCTGTCAACATTCATTCAATTCAAAACCATGACTGAACTACAATTTGACACCAAGATCAAGGCTTTTCAAACTGATTATGGAAAAGAGTATCTTGCATTCAAGTCCTGTCTAGCATAAAATGGCATTTACATAGGCTAAGTTGTCCCTACACTCACGAACAAAATGACACTACAAAAAGGAAACATAGACATATAACTGAAATTGGTTTCAGCTTACTTGTAAACTCTTATCTTCCTCATGACTATTGGCCAGAGGATTTTGCTATAGCCACCTTTGTTATTAATAAGTTACCCTCTCCAAATATAACCAATAAATCACCTTTTGAACTCATATTCCAAAGACTGCCTGGGTATACTGTCGCGACTGAGGTCCCGGTGCACGACGCGGACTGGTTAAAGACAATAAAAATAAATGAAACTACATTGGAATAAGGCCCTTAGACGTCCAAAAAAATAAAGGGTTTAGTGAGTCACCACTAATATTTATCAAGGAAAATATCAGAAAAATCTTTAAATAGCACTGGTTTTTAAAATGAGATTCTGTTTAGTCTGAGAGTCGAATTATAGGAGGGGAAGGTATTAGCACCCCACACTGTCCGTCCTAAAACGGTTACCCAAATTGATCATGTGTAATTTTTCAAAAAAATAATTATTAAATATTTCACCCTTCATAAAAAAAACAATAATGATAAATGCTATTTACATACATTATACATAATAACGAGGATATTTTGAAAAATATAAAATAAAATTAAATAATAAAACACATCAAAGTAAATTTTCATCATTTTTAGTTCAAAGAAAAAAATAAACAAACAAGTGATTAAAAGACAGCAAAATAAATAAAAATGCTATGAGACGTCTCATCTCCATTATTTTCTAGTAAATAAAAAAATAATCCATTGATTTTATAGGGAAATATATGGTTCATAAAAAACTAACAAATAAATGAAAGGGTAAAAGAACATAAAAAGGAAAAAAATGAAATTAAATATATCAATATGAAAATAAAGAAATATATACACTTAATTAATTAAAATTAACAAATGAATCTTATTCAATTATTTTTTAGAAAAATAAGATTAATAAGATATCTCTATAAATTAATCTCATTTTGAATTTAAAAGAAAGATAGATGAATAAATAACACACTATTTATTTGTCTTACTCTTTATCATTTTTTATGATAATAATTTTTCTTAATTAATAAAAAGTTGTTAAGAGAAAATAATAGGAAATCATGGAAATAAATAAAATGGATAATTACATATATATATATATATAAACTACAAAAAATAAAAAAAGATAAAAATAAAATAAAATAATATGAAAAAATATGGGTAAATAAAGAGAAATGAAAGTATAAATAATAATAAATAAATAATCATTTAAAACTAAATGTAACATCCTGATTGGACATTGAGGAGCAAATTAAAATTAATAGCAGAATAACTAAAAGTGGCATGGAAGTTACGCATGTGCCCCTCTTGACAATATAAATGATTTTCGTCTCACTCTTCCACTCACACTGAGCTCACTTCTCCTTTCGTGCATGCAACGGTGCCATTCCTGTTTCCCTCTAAATTTGATCAAGCTTCTTCTTCTTCATCCCCTCCTCGTGGGCAGCGTTGGGGTGTCTTGGAGTCTTGAAATCCTCTATTGTTGGTAAGGTCGGACTATGTGAGAGAGCGGACAACTTAAGGTTTCTCCGAAGTTGAGTTTGGAGGTTGATGACTTGAATCGAAGGTCGTTTAATCGAGAAAGAGTGGTTGGAGAGTGGTCGAACAACGTTTGATAACTCGAGGAGCTTCTGGAATCTCTTATTCCAGGTAGGGGGTGCTTTACATTTCAAATGAATGGTTTATGGACGGATTCCGGGTAAAATTGTTATACAGTTGTTTTATAACTTGAAATGTGATGATTGGTGTGTCCTGGTTGTACGATAACTTGCGGAATACCCGGATGTGTGATATCTATGAGCTATGGAGTGTTATGTTGATTTTTGTCCATGATTGTATATTGAATTGCATGAGATGCATGTTGATGATTGTATATTGAATTGCATGAGATGCATGTTGATGATAATAAGAATGTCGAGTGCATATGGCGTGAGACGCTTGATGATTAAAATGGTATTGATGTATTAATGATAATAGCAATATGCATGAGATGCACCATTGAAAATGCTGAGAGCATATAGCGTGAGACGTTTATTATTGAAATATTTTCGAGTGAGACATGACTGAGAGGACCACTTCCGAGGGAAGGAAGGTCAAGATGTTTCCGAGTGAGACATGATCGAGGGAACTACCTCTGAATGAAGGAAGGTTAAAATGTTTCCGAGTGAGGTAAGACGACCACTTCTGAGGGAAGGAAGGTCAAGATGTTTCCAAGTGAGACATGACCGAAGGAACTACCTCCGAGTGAAGGAAGGTTAAAATGTTTCCGAGTGAGGTATGACCGGGTGAATCATTTCAGGATGAAGGCTAAAGTGCTTCCGAGTGAACCATGTCCGAGATGAGATCTTCCAGGTGAAGAATAAGGATCTGACTGAGTAAGAAATTTTCGAGTGAGGCATGGCCTGATGGGACCATCCCCGAGTGAAAGGAGTTTCCGATTCCGAATAAAGGAATACACCGAGGGTAGGGACTCGCTCTAGTGAGTAGGAGCTCGCTCAAGCGACCCTTACTGGTTTTGTTTAACCAAATCAGGATCTCGCCAAGCAAGTGACACCCTGACTCCGTTCTTTTTCCCCCACTCCGGATTTGAACGCGAAAAATTTCCCCGGGTTTTCGGGCTTGTCTCTTTATTAAGTCGAGATGTTTCATTTTGGTATCAGAGCGAACTTGAAAGGTCCAAGGCCAAGGAATACTTACTATATGCTATAGAGTTGTATGATATTGCGTGATAAATTGTTAAGTGCCGGAACTGTAATGTGATCAGCTGTAAATAGTTCGGTATTCTTATCCTTGAAATGGTATTGATTTCAGGATAAGACATGACTAAGTGTCACGACATGGATGCTATGGCGGCGGTATTTCAACGCTTTGCTGATATTCTCGAGAGGCAGAACCAGCCTCAAGTCGATGATAATCATGGTTTAGATCGCTTTCTGAAGCGAAAACCGAGTGAATTCCAAGGTGGATTCAATCCTAAGCCAGCCTACACTTGGATTCAGGATCTAGAGTGGATCTTTCATAGTCTTCGCTGCACTGAGGCCCAAAAAGTAGAGTACGCTGTGTATATGCTTCATGGGGAAGCTGAAAATTGGTGGAAGATTACTAAAGCCAGAATGATAGATGCTGGTACCCAGTTAATTTGGGCGAATTTCAAAGCATGTTTTCTAGAGAAGTACTTCCCTGATACCGTGAGGAGCAGAAAAGAATTAGAATTCATGGAACTGAAACAAGGTTCTATGACTGTAGAGGAGTATGCTACTAAGTTTGAGGAACTATGTCTATTTTATCCTCCTTTTCAGCAGTCGGGAATCGAGGGTTCCAAATGTATAAAGTTTGAGAGTGGTTTAAGGCCTGAGATCAATAAGGCGTTCAGACATCAAGAGATCTGGAGATTTCTGGTGTTGGTTAACAAATGTCGAATCTTTGAAGAAGATGACAAGGCTCACCCGGGCCAAAGTAGCAAGACAAATATTTCCTTGAAGCCACAGCAGCCTAGCTTCAAGAAGCAGGACAATTCTGGTAGAGGTGGACCCGTCTCCAGATTCATAGGTCGGGGTGCACGTGGTGGTCGTTCAGTCGGTCGTCCAAGGGACGGCAAATGCTTTAAATGTGGTGGTGACCAATTTGCTCGAGACTGCGATAACGAAGATGATGTTGTATGCTATCAGTGTAATGAAAAAGGGCATATCCGCCCTAACTGCCCTTAAATACATTAAGCTAATACTAATGCAAACCGTGGAGGCTTCCGGGGAAGAGGCCATGGAAACGGTAATCATGGTGGACGAGGAAACGGCGGTCGTGGTAACATGATGTTTGGTCGGAATGACCGTGGTGGAAATGCTAACCCACCAGCTGCAGGCAGAGTCTATGCTATTAATGCCGAGGATGCTGCTCAGGCAAACGACTTGGTGCAGAGTAAGTGTTCACTCGGTAGACATACACTTGATATTGTGTTCGATTCTGGAGCTACAGACTCCTTTATTGCTGATGATTGTGTGAGGCGTCTGAGACTGCCTGTTGTTGATATGGATCGGACTTTGGATGTATCCAATCCGACCAGTATTAAACTATGGACATCGATGATGTGTAAAGATGTATCCTTCACGTTGGGTGATAGAAGTTTTACTGCCGACTTGATATGCTTACCCTTGAAGGGCCTTGACATTGTGCTTGGCATGGATTGGCTATCAGCCAATAAAGTGATGGTCGATTGTCAGAATCGATGAGTGATTTTTCCAAAGCGGACTGCCGACAACTACACGGTCCAAGGTATATCCCAATTACTTATGATGCTTTGTTTGGCTGATGGAGAGGGTAGATTCGGAGTGTATGATATTCCAATCGTTCGTGACTTTCCTGAGGTATTTCCGGAGGATGTGCCAGGTGTTCCTCCTAATAGAGAAATTAAGTTCTCTATTGATCTGATTCCTGGAGCCGAACCAGTCTCTAGTGCTCCCTATAGGATGTCCCCTACCGAGTTAGCAGAGTTAAAGAAACAAGTCGATGAGTTGCTAGGGAAATAGTTTATCCGACCTAGTATATCACTGTGGGGTGCTCCGGTGTTACTAGTGAAAAAGAAGGATGGTAGCATACGGTTACGTGTTGATTACCTCCAATTAAATAAGCTGACCATCAAGAATAAGTATCCATTGCCTAGGATTGATGACTTAATTGATCAGTTACGTGGTGCATCGGTCTTTTCTAAGATTGATTTGCGAATAGGATACCATCAGATCTGAGTGAAAGCTGCTGATATTCCTAAGACGGCATTCAGGACCCGGTATAGTCATTATGAATACCTGGTAATGCCGTTCAGAGTGACTAATGCTCCGGCTGTGTTCATGAACTATATGAACAATATTTTTCATCCTTACTTGGATCGATTTGTGGTGGTATTTATCGATGATGTATTAATTTATTCAAAGTCTCATGAGGAGCATGAAGAGCATCTTCAATCGGTACTTCAAGTACTGAAAGAGAAGCAATTATTTGCCAAATTATCTAAATGCGAATTCTGGATGGACAAGATTCAATTTTTGGGTCATGTCATCTCCAATGAGGGTGTCTCGGTTGATCCTTCAAAGATCGAAGCTGTGATGACTTGGGAGAGACCTAAGTCGGTCACCGAGGTCAGGAGTTTCATAGGTTTAGCTGGTTACTATCGGAGATTCATTGAGGGATTCTCTAAAATCGCATTGCCATTGACCAAGCTAACCCGGAAGAACGTTCCTTTTGTGTGGTCTTTCGAATGTGAAAGGAGTTTTCAAGAATTGAAGGCTAGACTGACTTCGACTCCTGTATTGGCATTGCTGAATCTACAGGAAAGTTTTGTGGTCTATTGTGATGCACCCGGGCTCGGCCTAGGATGTGTATTGATGCAGAATAGCTGAGTGATTGCTTATGCTTCGCATCAATTACGACCGCATGAACAAAACTATCCTACGCATGATTTAGAGCTGGCAGCTGTGGTCTTTGCCCTGAAAATTTGGAGGCATTATCTTTATGGCTCTAAATTTGAAGTGTATAGTGACCATAAAAGTTTGAAATATTTGTTTGACCAGAAAGAGTTGAATATGAGGCAGAGGAGGTGGATTGAATTCCTGAAAGACTATGATTTCGACTTGAAATACCACCTGGGAAAGGCAAACGTTGTAGCTGATGCCTTGAGTCGGAAGTCCATTCATATGGCAGTTATGATGGTTAAAGAGATGGAGTTACTTGAGCAATTCCGAGATATGAACCTGCATGTGGATGTTTCATCGTCTCGGAAAGTAACTCTCGGTATTCTGAAAATAGCCAAGGAGTTTTTGAAGTTTGTTTATGTATAGCAGATGTCGGATTCTTATTTAGCCGAGATGAAGGAAACTCAGGCTAAAGGCAAGGACCTATTCTTAACCGAGGGTTCTGATGGCATTTACCGAGTGAAAGGCCGAATTTATGTGCCTAGTTCTGGTGATTTGAGAAGGATAGTGCTTGATGAAGCTCACAGAAGTATGCTGAGTATCCATCCGGGCACTACAAAAATGTATCATGATTTAAAATTGCACTTCTGGTGGCCTGGATTGAAGAAGGATATGGTTGATTATGTGGCTCGGTGTATTATTTGTCAAAAGGAGAAGGTTGAACACAAGAAACCGTTCGGTGGCTTACAACCTCTTGAGATTCCTGTATGGAAATGGGACGCAATCACTATGGATTTTATGATGGGGTTACCCAGGACCCGAGCGGGTCATGATGCTATCTGGGTCATTGTGGATAGATTGACGAAGTCTGCACATTTCTTGCCAATCCATATGAGATATTCTCTGCCGAGACTAGCACAGATTTATATCAGTGAGATCGTTCGACTGCATGGTGTTCCATCTAGTATTGTGTCGGATAGGGATCCGAGGTTCACTTCCCGGTTTTGGGGAAGCTTGCACCACGAGTTAGGCTCGAAACTCCGATTGAGTTCAGCCTATCATCCCCAGACGGATGGGCAGTCTGAACGTACTATACAGAGTTTGGAGGACTTGTTGAGGTCCTGTGGGTGGTAGCTGGGAGCAGTACCTCCCTCTGATTGAGTTTACCTATAATAATAGCTACCATAGCAGCATCGGTATGGCTCCGTATGAGGCTTTATATGGCAGGAAGTGCTGAACACCTCTATGTTGGTTGGAGACCGGTGAGAGTTTGATGTTGGGGCCTGAGATTGTGCAGCAAACTTCTGAGCAGATTCAGATGATTAGAGAAAAGATGAAGGTATCCCAAGACCGTCAGAAGAGTTACCATGATAAGCGAATGAAACCTCTTGAGTTTCAGGTCAGTGATAGGGTATTCCTGAAAGTTTTTCCTAATAAGGGTGTTGGACGAGCCCTAAAGAGTGGAAAATTGAACGCCAGATATATTGGACCCTATGAAGTGCTAGAAAGGGTCGGTTCTGTAGCATATCGGATTGCATTGCCACCTTATCTGTCAAATCTACATAGTGTATTTCATGTGTCTCAGTTGAGGAAATACTTACCTCACATTACTCATGAGATGCCTGATGATGAGGTTGAGATCAAAGAGAATCTGACTACAGTAGCTGTGCCGACCAGTATTGTGGATTGGTCGGTGAAACGCTTAAGAAGCAAAGACGTACAATTAGTTAAGGTAGCATGGCAATAGAACCGATGTACTTCTTACACATGAGAGCGTGAAGATGCTATGAGGCAGCAATATCCTCAACTATTTTTGAAGTAAACTTATATTTGAATTTCGAGGACAAAATTCTTTGATGGAGGGGAGAATTGTAACATCCTGATCGGACATTGAGGAGCAAATTAAAATTAATAGCAGAATAACTAAAAGTGGCATGGAAGTTACGCATGTGCCCCTCTTGACAATATAAATGATTTTCGTCTAACTCTTCCACTCACGCTGAGCTCACTTCTCCTTTCGTGCATGCAACGGTGCCATTCCTGTTTTCCTCTAAATTCGATCAAGCTTCTTCTTCTTCATCCCCTCCTCGTGGGCAGCGTTGGGGTGTCTTGGAGTCTTGAAATCCTTTATTGTTGGTAAGGTCAGACTGTGCGAGAGAACGGACAGCTTGAGGTTTCTCCGAAGTTGAGTTTGGAGGTTGACGACTTGAATCGAAGGTCGTTTAATCGAGAAAGAGTGGTTGGAGAGCGATCGAACAACGTTTGATAACTCGAGGAGGTTCTGGAATCTCTTATTCTAGGTAGGGGGTGCTTTACATTTCAAATGAATAGTTTATGGACGGATTCCAGGTAAAATTGTTATACTGTTGTTTTATAACTTGAAATGTGATGATTGGTGTCCTGGTTGTACGATAACTTGCAGAATACCCGGATGTGTGATATCTATGAGCTATGGAGTGTTATGTTAATTTCCGTCCATGATTGTATATTGAATTGCATGAGATGCATGTTGATGATTGTATATTGAATTGCATGAGATGCATTTGATGATAATGAGAATACCGGGTGCATATGGCGTGAGACGCTTGATGATTAAAATGGTATTGATGTATTAATGATAATAACAATATGCATGAGATGCACCATTGAAAATGCTGAGAGCATATAGCGTGAGACGTTTATTATTGAAATGGTAATCAAATGTATATGCATAAGATACTATGAAAGACCTTGAGTAGGACTCAAGGCAAGCCTATTGAGTGGGACTCAGGGCTGCCCGTAACACTACCGTTGTCACCAAGAGTGACTGTGTTACATGAGAGGGCAAACGGTTTGGTACCAGTAAAACGGCCGGATCAACTGAGAGTTGAGTACAAGGCTAAGAGCCTATATTGCAACATAAAACTTAATAATGAACAACTGGATCCAATTGATTGAATGTATGTACACTGATAAATGTTGCTGTGAGCAATATGACTTGTATGGTCGTTTGTATATGTTATTGAGAATAACATGAATTATATAGCCTTTAATGAGTTAAGTAAATCCTGATTAAATGATGTTATGTGAGTAATTATATTGAATAACAGTGTATATTGTTGTTTGTTTGAGACATCATATTGCATAGTTAAGAATTGGATGATTGATCCGAGTCAATAACTGTCATTTAACGTGTATAATGCTCACCCCTACTTGTGGCTATATTTTTAGTGGATTTAGGCCGGGATGGCAAATGATGAGAGATCATCAAGCTCGTATGAGGAGTACTTGTACAGATGTAGTGTACATATTGTATATATAGCTGTGATATAGCCTTGGCTGGCTCCTATGTATACCGTTTTGTTTTAAGTATCTACATGAGTTTGAACTATCCAGGATTGTGGACATATATATATGTAATGCTATGATGTTTCTTGAAATATCCAGGAGGTGTTGTTGTATGAGAAATGTCAAAGATCAAGATGTTTCCGATTGAGACATAGTTGAGAGAACCTCTTCCAAGCGAAGAAAGGTTAAAATAGTTCCGAGTGAGATATGTCCGAGAGGACTACTTCTGAGGAAAGGAAGATCAAGATGTTTCCGAGTAGGACATGATCGAGAGGACTACTTCCGAGGGAAGGATAGTCAAGATGTTTCCGAGTAAGACATAGCTGAGAGAACCTCTTCCGAGCGAAGAAAGGTTAAAATAGTTTCGAGTGAGATATTTTCGAGAGGACTACTTCCGAGGGAAGGATAGTCAAGATGTTTCCGAGTGAAACATAACCGAGAGAACCTTTTCCGAGTGAAGAAGGGATAAAATATTTCCGAGTAAGACATGACTGAGAGGACCACTTCCGAGGGAAGGAAGGTCAAGATGTTTCTGAGTGAGACATGACCGAGGGAACTACCTCCGAGTGAAGGAAGGTTAAAATGTTTCCGAGTGAGGTATGACCAGGTGAATCATTTCAGGATGAAGGCTAAAGTGCTTCCGAGTGAACCATGTCCGAGATGAGATCTTCCAGGCGAAGAATAAGGATCTGACTGAGTGAGAAATTTCCGAGTGAGGCATGGCCTGATGGGACCATCCCCGAGTGAAAGGAGTTTCCGATTCCGAATGAAGGAATACACCGAGGGTAGGGACTCGCTCTAGCGAGTAGGAGCTCGCTCAAGCGACTCTTACTGGTTTTGTTTAACCGAATCAGGATCTCGCCAAGCGAGTGACACCCTGACTCCGTTCTTTTTCGCCGACTCCGGATTTGAACGCGAAAAATTTCCCCGAGTTTTTGGGCTTGTCTCTTTATTAAGTCGGGATGTTTCACTAAACACAAGAAATTGTATATACATGAAATATAAAATTAAATAGTTATTATAAAAGATAATTTCAAAATTATTATAGAGTAAATAAATAAGATAAAAAAAATAAAGGATGGAAGAATGAAGTATAGAAAATTAAAATAAAAGTGTAAAAAAAATAAAATGGAAATGGAAATAGAAGCATAAGAAAATAAATGAACAAATAAATAACTACAGGAAAATAAAATATAGAAAAAAATAAAAGTACATAAAAATAAATAAATGAAAATAAAAGTGAAAAAAGGTAGAAAAATAAATACATAAAATAAAGGACGGAAAAATAAATAAATAAAAATAAAAGGACAAAAAAATAAATACATAAAAAAATAAAAGACAGAAGACTAAATAAATAAAAGTAACAGGGCAGAAAAATAAATTAATAGAAATAAAAGGGCAAAAAAGTAAATATATAAAAATAAAGGGTAGAAGAATAAATAAATAAAAATAAAAGGGCAGAAAAATAAATAAATTAAAATAAAAATATAAATGCAGAAAATAAATAAATAAACTAATAATTGTAAAAATATAAAGTGTGGATAAATAAAGTGTAGAAAAATAAATTAAGAAAAATAAAAATGTAGAAAAGTAAATAAAGAAAAATAAAAGTGCAGAAAAGTAAATAAAGCAAATAAAAGTACAAATAAATAAATGAAGATAAAAATGCAGAAAAATAAATAAATAGATAAATAACTGTAGAAAAATAAAGTGCAAGAAAATAAAGTACATGAATATAAAATAAAGAAAAATAAAAGTGTAGAAAAATAAATAACAATTAAATAAAGACAAATAAATAAAAATAAATAAACATCATTGCATTAATAAAAAATACCTTAGTACAAAAATAATTAAATAGGAACCAAAACGGAAGTCGGGAAATCAATTTCGTGTAGATTTCCTTGGCTTTTGCCTTCATTTAGACTCGATTCAAGGGTGTTTGGACATCGGTTACAACACTTAGACAGTATTTTGACTCACAAAACTCATATACTAAGACATACTAGAATGATGCACTCATTTTCGTAACAATAACTACATAACATAATTTTAGGAAACAAAAACTTCTAAGAAATCTCTCAAAAATTTAGCACTCTTTCACCTCTTTTTTCTTCTTCCTCCCCCAAATACCTTAACATCACCTTCTAGTTATAAAAGAAAATTGGCCTTGGATTCCCCATAAAATGACATCACTTTCTTATTTTTCCAATTTATCCAAATTTGATGTCAATTTCCCCAATTTTCTCCAATTATCCAACCAAACTAGGTCCCACCTTAATAAACCACCGAAAACTTCTCTTTTTTCTTTTTCTTTTTTTTGGATTTTTTGGCCCATTTTTTGTTTTTTTAGACCTTTTTTGGGCCCAATTTTGTTTTTTTTAAGATCTGTTTTTTGGGCCTTTTTTATTTTATTTAAAAAAATATATTTTTTAATACAAATGAGTAATCACTTGCTCTTATGAAAACATAAATTATATATTACACATGTAGCCATAAATAAAATATCCAATAAAGATAAATTACTACCCATGCTACAAGGAGCAAGAAGGTAGTTACCAAACATCGGTTTCCTTCCCTTATTCTTTCCTCTTGGCTTCGGCATCCATTGACCATTGCTTGAGAAAAATTATGGAAGAAGGTTGATGAAAGGAGAGGTGTGGTAGGAAATGAAGAGAGATAAAGTATTTATAGAAATGGAGAAGGTTACTATGCAACGATCATTGTAATTTTTTAATAATATTTTTTTTAAAATTTTTTTCAGACAAAAATAGGTGTTCACAGCTGCCCCTCTTTACTTCTTTTCATGAAAGAATATGAGATTTATTCATATTATTGATGTGAAAAGAAAGTAAAGACGTGAACACCGTAAAGAATTCAAGGAAAATTTGGAGGCTCTTTACAGAAAACAAACTGAGTCTCCCTTAAGTTGAAGGAACTTTGACAATTTAAAGGCGGTATTGGAAGCTTTTGACAAGGAGTAAACAACCAAATGGTGTTGCTGCAAGACATTTGAGGTGATACTTCAGACTTTCCTTTGGGGACAGAATGGTATTTAAGGTTCTAAAAATTCAGGAATACGTCTGATGTTTTTTATTGGGAATTAAGTTGCCTAGGGTATGTACTTGAGGTTTTCAACAGAAAATGATAATTTAGTGGTGTTGGCCTAATATTTGCCCTTAAAAATGAACAGTAAAGGGATGGGTGCTTGAAGCTTTGAAAGAAAATAAATGACACAGGGGGTTGCTCCGGCGTGTTTTGGATCAGATGATATAGCTTAGGAATGGGTACCTGAAGCTCTGAAGAAAAATTAATGACACAAGGGGTTTCCCCGGCATGTTTTGACTGGACAACATGGCTTAGGAATGGGTACCTGAAGTTTTTGAATAAAAATAAATGACATGAGGATTGCCCCGACATGTTTTGACAACATAGCTTAGGAATTGGTACGTGAGGCTTTGACATGAAATAAATGACTGGGGATGCCCTGACGTGTTTGGATTGAAATAGCCCAGGAAAGGATACCTAAGGCTTTGACATGAAATAAATGACTGGGGGATGCTCCTGACTGATTTTGATTGAAATAGCCTAGGAAAGGATACCCGAGGCTTTGAAATAAATGACTGGGGGGATGCCCTAACTGATTTTGATTGAAATAGCCTAGGAAAGGATACCTGAGGCTTTGAAATAAATGACTGGGGGGATGCCCCTGACTGATTTTGATTGAAATAGCCTAGGAAAGGACACCTGAGGCTTTGACATGAAATAAATGATTGGGGGATACCCCTGATTGATTTTGATTGAAATAGCCTAGGAAGGATACCCGAGGCTTTGACATGAAATAAATGACCGGGGGGATGCCCCTGACTGATTTGAGTAGCCTAGGAATGGATACTTGAGGCTTAGACATGAAGTAAGACTTAAGGGAAATATCTCTACCACTGTGATTTACGGTGGAGGATAGATTTTTTTTACATTCGCCAGAGGAAATTAAATTATATGAAACATGAGATTTATACTCAAGAAGAATGTGTTTGAGGTTGGGACTTTTGAAGGACTGAGAAATTGACTTTTTGGTCATATGACTCACTGAGGGTTCCGAGTGAATACAAGGATTCCCTTTTTATATCCTAGTAAATCACCTTTACTGGGGTTAGGTGATAGACTGAAACTGTTGATCTTGACTTTTCATGGGGAACATTTGTCCTTGTTGTAAGCTTAATCTTGCATGGAAGAAATAGTCAAGTGGAAAACCAAAGGTTAAAGATCTTGTTTCCCCCAGGTGACAACCATAATCCTTGTAGGACTCGTTATTACTCATGGCAGAGCGGAATATCCTTGATTACCAAGGTCTGTGTAATTGGAAAGTATCAAGCTTGTTTGAGACTGAAAATATGCTTTTCACGGTTTTTTTTAAAAAAATATATTTTTTCACAAAATGCATGCTAATGAAACCTAACAAAACAAAAATTGGAACTGAAATCAAGAATTCTATATATTTACTTGGGAAAATTACAGGTTTACATCATAATTTCAATCTAAACTCTTAGAGAACATAAAGACTACCCTATCCCTTTAGGGTATTCTCAAGCATAATACTTCTTGACTGCATCTGAATTGACTGGGAAAGATAACTCCTCACCATCCATGTTCATCAAAATCAAAGCTACTCCAAAAAAGGCTTTCTTTACGACGAATGGTCCTTCATAATTTGGCTTCCATTTGCCTCAGTGATCATTTTGATTTGGGAAGATCTACTTTCTTTTCATATGCCTTCTTCATACGCTTTTGGTATAACTACCCATGACAGAGAGCAGTTAACCTTTTCCTATCAATTAAATTTAGTTGATCATACCAGGATCGAACCCATTCAGCTTCTTCTAATTTGGCATCCATGATTACTTTTAAAGACAAAATTTCCACTTTTATTGGTAAAACAGCTTCCATACCATGCACCAATGAGAAGGGCGTTGCCCCTGTCGAAGTTCGTACAGAGGTACGATACCCATGTAAAGAAAAAGGAAGCAACTCACTCCAGTCTTTGTAAGTTTCAACCATCTTTTGTATGATTTTCTTTATATTTTTGTTAGCAACTTTCACCGCTCCATTCATCTTGGGTCTGTATGGAGATGAATTGTGGTGTTTGATTTTGAATTCCTTGCAAAGTTCATCCATCATTTTATTATTCAGGTTTGTGCCATTATCAGTGATGATCTGACTTGGAAAACCATATCTGCAAATCAATTCTTTCTTGATGAATTTGACCATAACATTTTTAGTCATGTTGGTATAGGAAGCTGCTTCAACCCACTTAGTGAAGTAATCAATGGCCACAAGAATAAAACAATGCCCATTCGATGCTTTTGGTTCAATGGGACCAATAACATCTATGCCCCACATAGCAAAAGGCCAAGGCACAGTTAGAACGTGCGGAGAAGATGGTGGTGAATGAATGTTGTCTGCATAGGTTTAACACTTGTGACATTTCTTGGCGTAGTTATGACAATCATTTTCCATCATCATCCAATAATATCCAGCTCTGAGAATTTTTCTCGCCATTGAATGCCCACTTGTATGTGTTCCGAAAGGTCCTTCATGAATATCCTTCATGATTTTGTTAGCTTCTGTTGCATCAACGCAACGAAGGAGAACAGAATCATAATTCCTCTTGTAAAGTGTATCCCCAGTCACAAAGAAATTCATGGTTAGGCGCCTGAGGGTTCTTTTATCATTTTCTGAAACACCAGGGGGATATTCTTGATTTTGAATATAATTTTTAATGTCATAAAACCATGGTTTCCCATCGGGCTCTTCTTCTATCACATGACAATATGCAGGTTTGAGACGTCTTTCAATCTCGATGAAGGGCATGTCACATTCCCTACTTACATTGAACATGGAAGCCAACGTGGCCAAAGCATCAGCTAATTGGTTATCATCCCGAGGAATATGATGGACAGAGACTTCATCAAACCCTTTGATTAGTTCCATGATGTGAGCTTGATAAGGAATCAATTTGCCATCTCTAGTACCCCACTCTTCTTTCAATTGATGAATCACCAAGGCAGAATCTCCATATATTTGTAGAGATTTCACCTTTGCTTCAAGTGCTACTTGAATTCCCAAAGCACAAGCTTCATATTCTGTAATATTATTGGTGCAATCAAAACAAAGTCTAGCAGTGAATGGGAAAAGCTTATCATATGGTGAGATTAGAATGGCTCCAATACGATGCCCCAATGCATTTGATGCTCCATCAAACATCAAAGTCCAAGTTCCGTTAAGACAATCTTTCTCTTCTGACAGCATAATAATATTTTCATTAGGAAATTCGAATGACATTGGTTGGTATTCTTTCATGGGATAGTGGGCTAAGTAATCTGCCAAGGCACTTCCTTTTATAGCCTTCTAAGTGACATGAACAATATCATATTCAGTCAAAAGAACTTACCACCGGGCTATTCTCCCAGTTAGGGCTGGTTTTTCAAAAATGTATTTAATGGGATCTATCTTAGATATCAACCAAGTAGTGTGATATAGCATATATTACCGCAAGCGGTGGGCTGCCCATGCTAGCGCATAACAAGTTCGTTCTACATCTGAATATCTGGCTTCACATTCTGTAAACTTCTTGCTTAGATAGTAAATGGCATGTTCTTTCTTTCCTGATTCATCATGTTGCCCCAGTACTGATCCTATGGACTCGTTTAGCATGATCAAGTACAAAAGAAGAGGTCTTCCTGGAGTTAATGGGACCAGGATAGGTGGGTTTTACAGGTATTGCTTTATCTTATCAAAAGCCTCTTGACATTCATCACTCCACTGCATCGGTTAATTCTTATGTAGTAACCTAAAGATTGGTTTACATATAGCCGTTAATTGAGATATGAAACAGGCTATGTAATTCAACCTTCCTAAGAACCCACGGACTTCTTTTTCTGTACTAGGAACAAGCATCTCCACTATGGCCTTTACTGTATCAGAATCCACTTCAATTCCTTTCTCACTGACAATGAACCAAGCAACTTTCCAAAGCTGGCCCCAAAAGTGCATTTAGCCGGATTCAACCTGAGTTTTAATTTTCTCAGGCGTTCAAAGAGTTTTCGTAGGTCAATCAAGTGACCCTCTTCGGATTTAGATTTGGCAATAATATCATCCACATAGACCTCTACCTCTTTATGCATCATTTCATGAAATAGAGTTACCATCGCTCTTTGGTAAGTGGCACTGGCATTTTTTAACCCAAAAGACATCACTTTGTATAGAAGGTTCCCCACAAATTAATGAAAGTGGTTTTTTCCATGTCTTCGGGTGCTATCTTGATTTGGTTATACCCAGAAAATCCATCCATGAATTGAAAAAATGGAATGTTGGGCCGTATTATCAACAAGAACATCAATATGTGGTAATGGAAAGTCATCCTTTGGGCTAGCTCTATTCAAATCCCAGTAATCAATACACATTCGTACTTTCCCATCCTTCTTCAGGACCAGAACAATGTTGGCTACCCATTCAAGGTATTTAGAGACAGTCAAGAACCCAATATCCAACTACTTGGTTATCTCTTCTTTAATTTTTAAGAGCATTTCTAGCTTCATTCTTCTCAACTTTTGCTTTATGGGGATGTAACCAGGTTTCAATGGCAACTTGTGTTCAACAATACAGTTATCTAATCTTGGCATATCTTGATACGACCAAGCAAACACATCACTGAATTTGACCAACAATTCTATTAATTCCCTCCTATGTTTACTTACCGATCTTGATTTCTTGTTTGTTTTCTTCACTCCCCAAATTTATGACTTCAACGATTTCTAGATAGGGAGAAATTTCTTTAGCTTCTTGATCTAGCAGCCTTAGTAATTCAGGGGAAGGTTCATCAGACTCTTCGTCCTCCTCACTTGTTGGATCAAAATCATGATGGGAGAAAGCAATTTTATTATTTTGGGATTCAATTTTAGATCTGCAATTTATTTAATATAAAAAGGAAAAATAAGGAAAATAACAATTAAACTTAATATTCATTTATTTGAAATGATAAAGAAAACATGCTTTTCATCCTAAGGCTTTAGCATGGCCAAAAGGATTCAAACAGAAACCTACAAAGCAAACAATTACTTTGAAGTGAAATTTATGATCTCTGGAAGCTCAACGACTTCCTAATTATACAGCATAATATCTGAAGAACAAAGGTAAATCAAGTCCTCTTCACCCTTGGAATCATCATCGATGGCTGCCACTTGGTCTAGAGATGTCAAGCCTACGCTCCTGAAGCTTTGATAAAGGTCACAGATAGGGATCCTTGCAGTTAGGGGTTCTTGATTTTCTAACCGTGCAAGTCATTTTTCTCTTTTGTTTGCGAAGACCTTCGCTCTTTCCATTAGCGATGGCTGATATCCTAGCCCAAAGTCGTTCTTGTTCTCCTTAACCCATAACGGTTTTACTCCTCCATCAAGCATCTTCCCAAGCCCTTTCCCTGGCTGGAATCCAGATTTCATCATTACTTTATCCATCATCATAGAAGCTTTGGAAGGACAAGCTAGCTGTAACCGTTCACTCACATAAGTGGTATGAGCAATTTCCAATGATTGGAAGGAAGTCTCAAGACTCTCCTCAGCCGCTTATATGTATGGAGTTGACATGGGCTTACTAATGAGGAAATCTCCCTCACCAGAAATAAGGATTAGCTTGTTGTCTACCATAAATTTTAGCTTTTGATGGAGGGTAGATGGAACCACATCGGCAGAATATATCCAAGGCCTTCCCAATAGGCAGCTATAAGATGGATTGATATCTATCACTTGAAACAATACATTGAAGGTTCATGGGCCTACTTGGATAGGGATCTCAATATCTCCAATGACCTCTCTTTGAGTGTCGTCGAAAGCTCTTACAACCATTAAGCTTGGCTTCATATGTATCCTATCAAAAGGGAGTTGATTTAGAATGGACTTCGGCATGATATTCAGAGAGGAGCCATTGTCAACTAGGACCTGCGCTAAGATATAATCCCGACACTTGACAGAGATGTGTAATGCCCTATGATGACCTCTCCCTTCGGCAGGTATCTCTTCATCAGTGAAAGTCAGGTAGTCATTTAAGGCAATATGCCCACTATCCCTTCGAACTTCTCTGGCGAAATATCTTTCGCAACATGTGCTTTATTCATGACTTTCAATAACCTTCCACGATACAGTTCTGAATCCAATAAGAGAGATAACAAGGATATTTTTGCAGGAGTGTGATTTAACTGGTCGAGGACTTGGTATTCGCTTTGCTTAATAAACTTTAAGAATTCACAAGCGTCTTCCTCTGTTATTCCCTGGGGAGGGTCTTGTTCTTTGTCTTTACCACGACTTTCTTTTCCACTTACAGGCGCATCCTCCTTTCTCAAGTTTTCAGGAGCATAAATCTGTCCGCTCCTAGTTATTCCACTTGTCTCAGAAATATTGGTTACCGAGGATGACGATTCTTTTATGAGTTGAGGGATTACGTCCACCTCATACTTCCATGGTACTGCATGGGTATCTTTGTATGAAAATGGAGATGGGGTCCTAACTGTCAAGAACGGATGTTGAGCAACAGGCTAAACGCCTTTGTTATAGTAGAGCACTAGAGGCTTCAGTGTACCAAGGCTGACTAAGCTAGAGTCGTGTTCTTCTTGGATCATATTTGCACTTTTATGAGGGCAATAGTAAATCTCTACCAAATGGGTATCCAATAATCCTTGCAAGACATCAAGAAAATTAGGATCAGTGGACACTTGATCAAGATTGAGATTTGGAATTTCGGTTACCATTCCACTTTTGTAAAGTTGAGTGTATATCCAAGGAAAAGAGTTTTTCACTTTCGATACTTTTTTAACACGACTAATTTCCTCGTCCTTCGAGACTGCATTTACTCCTGAAGTCCCATGATTAGGTAGAGGGTTGGTCGAGATATTTGGACTTCCCTCTCGAAAATTAAGCCATTTTGCTCTAATCAAGTCTCGGATCTTGTATTTAAAGGCGATGCAGTTTTTCATTGAATGACCCGGTGCTCCACCATGATAATCATATTTGGCATTAGGGTCGTATCCCTTAGGATACGGTGGTTCCACTAGTTTCATTGGGCAAGGTACAACCAAAGTATTCTTGATGAGAAGTGGGAATAATTCAGTATATGACATGGGAATTGGGTCGAACTGTGCGGGTGCACGTTTGTTGTTTGGTTTTCTAGACGTGGGATTTTCATTGGGATTAGGTACCCACTGTTGTGTTGAAGGTAAGGGATTTTTGAAATTTCGGTTAGGTGGAGATTGATAAGGTTGAGGATATGAAAATGATGGGGTTCCAGAAGAAGTAGCTATGTATGGATGAGGTCTGTAGGATGGATGGGGTGATTGGAAAACACATGGATGTTGGTTAGGATTTGGTGGCCTTGGGTTGCCGTATACAAAATTTGTTTCTCTGCCTCTTCTTTTTACTACCCCAGTTGTGATCTTCCCTGCTGTGGATGTTCTAGATGCTCCTTGGGGAACTTTGCCAGTTCTCATCCCACTTTCAATTCTTTCTCTAATCACTACTATATCAGAGAAGTTTGATGAGACACTTCCAAGCATTCTGTCATAGAAAGGTGCCTGGAGAGTATCAATGAACATAGCAACAAGCTCTTTTTTGATCAAAGGTGGTTCTACTTGGGCTGCTAATTCTCTCTACCCCTGAGCATATTCCTTGAAGGATTCATTTTCCCTTTTGGACAAATTTTACAACTGGAGTCTATCCGGTGCCATGTCCATATTGTACTTGTATTGCTTAAGAAAAGCATCTGCCATGTCCTTCCAACATCGAATGCATGTCCTTTCAAGATGTGTGTACCAACTAAGAGCTGGCCCAGCAAGACTGTCCTGGAAGAAGTGGATCAGTAGCTTCTCATCATGAGAATATGCAGCCATCTTCTAACAATACATTGTCAAATGATTGCGCAGACATGTGGTACCCATGTATCTGTTAAATTCAGGCAACTTGAACTTTGAAGGGATAACTACATCTGGCACTAAGCATAATTCAGCAACATTTATTGTACCTAAACTGTTTCCTCCTTCAACAGCCCGAAGCCTCTCTTCCAATAGTTCTATTTTCCCTCTGGGCAAGGTAGCAGTGACGGTATTTGGGTTCATTGTACCAATAAGAGTATTTTGAGCAACATCTTGATGAACAGATGGCTGGTGTGTCATTGGTATGTAAGCTTGG
Organism: Clitoria ternatea; assembly: GCA_037962975.1. Lineage (NCBI taxonomy): Eukaryota > Viridiplantae > Streptophyta > Magnoliopsida > Fabales > Fabaceae > Clitoria > Clitoria ternatea. The sequence goes on from CM075673.1 coordinate 49,896,212, forward strand.
TGGAATAGGTTGAATGACATAGTTGGGGATATGATATTAGGTTATGGGGTAGTTTGTAGTTGAGTTTGAGCATTTTGGGGAATGGTTGTTGTTTGATTGGCAATAGGAGGGTTAGATGACTGAGGATTAGGAGTTTGTTGGGTGGCGGAAGGATTTTCCTGAGTTGGATTAGGATTCATAGTGTAATATCCTTTGGGTAAACCATATGGTGGCCATGCATATGTTTGTTGAGTATTCCCATCTTGGGAAACAAAGTATGGAAATGGCATACCGTAAGGTTGGTGCTGGACGGGTTGAGATTCCATTACTGGAGTAGGGTTATTTCATGTATGGTCAAGGGTATAGGATTCCCTTCCTGATCTTGCAAGGTAGCATCAGGATCCCCACTTGCTACGGAGGATCCCCCTTCTATGACCTTTTTCTCTAGAAGCTGGACCATCTTTACCATTTTCTCCTTGAGCTGATTGACCTCATTCCTTAAATCGTCCACAGTAGATGGTTCCGTCTCTGCCATGAGCCTTGCTTGCAGTCTAGTCCTATAAGGATGCCTTGAACTTTCCGTACCCGTGATATGGGTAAGTAAAAAGAAACCCCCTTAGCACAGAAACAAATAATGTTAAATGACATAAAGAGACTTAAAGTAAATACGTGATGAATTTTAAACATCGGCAAGCAAAGATAAACCTTTCTTTTAGAATGTCTTTTTCTAAAGTACTAAGTTAAGAAAAAAATGGAAATTCAACATGAGATTTATTCATTGTTCAACAGGTTCTAATACATTATTTGTTACAATAAATCAAAATTAATTCTCTCTCGCTCTAGCAATCGAGACCTTCATTTCATCCAATCGCCCTTTGCAGTATTGAATGAATGTTACAATTTCTTCCGGTGTAGAAAGTGGATTCATCATTGCTTCAGCCTTCTTCAACAGGTGAGGAATACCTCCAAGTGTTCTATTAGCAAGACCGGCTAAGTTAGGAAAATGGTTTCTCCAAGAATAGACAAGACTTTCCAACTCAACCCTCTCTAGGGTCATTAAACGTATAATCTCTTCATATCTATCTTTATCTTCCATGGCTTGCCATTTTTCCTCATTTATCTCACACTCGCAAGCACTGACGACATCTCTGACTTGTTGTTCCAGTTCATCAATTCGTTCTTGCATAAGGTTCTTTTGAACTTAAGCTTATTCTTTTGTCTTGGCTAAAATTTCTCATAACCGCCCTTTGTCAGCCAATATATCATTTTTTTGCTTCTCTTTGGTTTTCAATTGGCTATTCACTGTTTGGAGGCATTGATCCAATTGCCTTGTATGTTCTATTTCAATTCGTTGCTTCTTACTGACATCTTCAAAGGCAGTTTCTAATTCACACCTTTCTCTCTTAAGGAAAGCATTGTCTTGTTGAATCTTGATTAATTCATCCTCTAATGCTTGATTTTTCTTCGTCATTTCAACTAGCTTATTTTTCAGGTTTTCAATCTCTTCTCTTTCAGTAGGAAGTGTGTTTTTTACATGAGCACTATGATCTTTGAAGGGTAACTTGAAAATAGCTACCCTATTTGAAATCCATTGGTGGTAACTTTCCTTTGCAGCATAACTTCGGACACCCAACTCTTTTCCTTTCCTATGAACCTTGGACCAAGCCTCAATGGCAGTTTGAATAACAGGAGCACTATTTCCCTCTATATAGTAATGAAGGAAAGGTGTTACTGTTTCTTCTTCTGGAGGTTGAAGCATAGGATAAGCAAGCTATCTTTTTGCAATGACAAGATTATAGTTGATGCATCCTTGAGTTCCCATAAGAGGTACATTGGGAAATTTCCAGTAGTAGTAAATAATGGAATCCACATTCATCCACTGAGGGTACCACTGAATCATGTTTGAAGACAAACTTGCTAGATGTCCTGCCCATTCCCTATTAGTCTTCTTAGTTAGCCGAAGGAGCTTCAAATCAGAGAAAGGACATTCAATCTTGCCAACTTGATTGAATACATGAGAAGTAAGCCACAAATACAACACACAACAGATAATCTTTTTCCCATTCCGGTTGTGACAAGAATCCATTGTACAATAGATGTTAGCTAAGACAGTGGTAATAGAACTTTCTCCTCTGAGCTGTCGAGCCAGGAAAACATCAATTACCTTGAAATCAATGTAATTATCAAGACTGGGGAAAAGAACCACACCATAAATGGATAATGCCAAAGTGTCAATAAAGACATCCCATTCTCCTTTCCCTGCTTGACTAAGGAGTTGCTGCTCAAAGAAGGTTAGCGCAAAGCCTGAAATCTAATTCCTGTTTAATTAAGCCTTTTCAAGAATTTTAGGATCTATCTTGAGAACACGAACTACACTAAAAATAGAAGCATGATGTTCGGTCTGTCGATAAGGTTTCAAATCTTCCAATGGCAAGCCAAATATCTACTCAAATTCCTCTAGAGGAGGAGCTAATTGGAAGTCCTTGAATGTAAAACAGCGGAGAGGGGAATCATAATACTGGGCTAGAGCAGTAAGGGCCCCTTTTTGCACTTCAACCTCCAAGAACTTCAGGATCTTTCCATACTTCCTTGCAAAGGTCACTTTTTGAGTAATATCCATCCGTTTGCCCAAGGATAACAAATTGCTAGTATTTGATTTCATGATTTTGAGGTGTAACAAATTTTTCAAACCAATTGCCTTCACTTCCTGATCACTTGATATCATGTTAAATTCCATTTTTTGTGATACTTACCAATATTTAAATTTCACCTTTAACAAAAGAAATAAATGAATCAGATTAACAAAGAAAAAGGTTTGATAAATATAATCCCCACATAACAGTGTGATAATATTTATCATGACTTAAGTTTAGAAAATGTACATTTTGATGATTTTTTTAAAAAGAAAACTTTGTGTGAATGAATAGAAGATAAAAGGAATGCCTGCCCAATTGTGTCTTAGACAAGGTAACCACCTAATTGGCTCTAAGGCTCTTTAATCATGTTTCCTCAAAAGGTGGTTGTTCTAGCTGGTTCTAAGAAGGCCACAAGAGCTCTGATCTTTAGCTATGAGTATTATGTAAAAAGTAGGGAATCCTACTTAGTGCGGACATCATAACTAAGATAATACCCCGGTTGAGATTTTCACGCGAATCATGATAGGACGTATCGTCCTAAATGACACCGCTAATAATCTCCCCTAACCTATGTCTTTTGTGGGGCCCGGGAATAGGGTCTCTTCTAATAATGTGTGCATTATAGTGAATGTGAAGTGTGTGGGACATTCATACCTGAATTTTTACCCATTCTTCATAATGAACAAACATAAGACAAAACAAATATCACATGTCTTCTACCCTATGGTTCTAAATTAAAGTAATAAAAAAGTAAAAAACAATATAAAATCTAAGATAAATAGAAGATTAGATGAATGACGAGAATAACATAATAAATAAATATGAAGGATGAAATAATTAACAATCAATAAAATACACAAGATCAATTTAACAGGCTTGACTCTCAAAAATATCCCCAGTGGAGTCACCATATGTCACGACCGGGGTCCCGGTGCATGACAGGGACTGGTTAAAGACAATAAAAATGAATGAAACTACATTGGAATGAGGCCCTTAGACGTCCAAAAAATAAAGGGTTCAGTGAGTCGCCACTAATATTTATCAAGGAAAATATCAAAAAAAACCTTTAAATAACACTGATTTTTAAAATGAGATTCTGTTTAGTCCGGGAGTCGAATTACATGAGGGGAAGGTATTAGCACCCCACACTGTCCGTCCTAAAACAGTTACCCAAATTGATCATGTGTAATTTTTCAAAAAAATAATTATTAAATATTTCACCCTTCATAAAAAAAATAATGAAAAATGCTATTTACAGACAATATACATAATAAAGAAGATATTTTGAAAAATATAAAACAAAACTAAATAATAAAACACATAAAGTAAATTTTCATCATTTTTAGTTCAAAGAAAAAAATAAACAAACAAATGATTAAAAGACAGCAAAATAAATAAAAATGCTATGAGACGCCTCGTCTCTATTATTTTCTAGTAAATAAAAAAATAATCCAGTGATTTTATTGGGAAATATATGGTTCATAAAAAAACTAATAAATAAATAAAAGGGTAAAAAACCATAAAAAGGAAAAAAATGAAATTAAGTATATCAATATGAAAATAAAGAAATATATACACTTAATTAATTAAAATTAACAAATGAATCTTATTCAATTATTTTTTAGAAAAATAAGATTAATAAGATGTCTCATCTAAATTAATCTCATTTTGAATTTAAAAGAAAGATAGATGAATAAATAACACACTATTCATTTGTCTTGCTCTTTATCATTTTTTATGATAATAATTTTTCTTAATTAATAAAAAGTTGTTAAGAGAAAATAATAGGAAATCATGGCAATAAATAAAATGGATAATTAAGTATATATATATATAAACTACTCAAAAATTATCAAAAAAATATAAAAATAAAATAAAATAAAATAAAATAATATGAAATGATATGGGTAAATAAAGATAAATGAAAGGATAATTAATAATAAGTAAATAATCATTTAAAACTAAACACAAGAAATTATATATATATGAAATATAAAATTAAATAGTTATTGTAAAAGATAATTTTAAAATTATTATAGAGCAAATAAATAAGGTAAAAAAAATAAAGGATCGAAGAATGAAGTAAATAAAAATAAAATAAAAGTGCAAAAAAATAAAATAAAAATGAAAATAGAAGCATAAGAAAATAAATGAATAAATAAATAACTACAGGAAAAAAATATAGAAAAAAATAAAAGTACATAAAAATAAATAAATGAAAATAAAAGTGCAAAAAAAATAAAGGCAGAAAAATAAATACATAAAATAAAGGGTGGAAAAATAAATAAATAAAAATAAAAAGGCAGAAAAATAAATACATAAAAAATAAAGGACGGAAGACTAAATAAATAAAAATAGAAGGGCAGAAAAATAAATAAATAAAAATAAAGGGTAGAAAAGTAAATAAATAGAAACAAAAGGACAGAAAAATAAATACATAAAAATAAAGGGCTGAAGAATAAATAAATAAAAATAAAAGGGAATAAAAATAAATAAATAAAAATAAAAATGCAGAAAATAAATAAATAAACTAATAATTACATAAATATAAAGTGCAGATAAATAAAGTGTAGAAAAATAAATTAACAAAACTAAAAGTGCAGAAAAGTAAATACAGAAAAATAAAAGTGTAGAAAAGTAAATAAAGCAAATAAAAGTAGAAATAAAGAAATAAATATAAAAATACAAAAAAATAAATAAACAGATAAATAACTGTAGAAAAATAAAGTACATAAAAATAAAGTACAGGAATATAAAATAAAGAAAAATAAAAGTGTAGAAAAATAAATAACAATTAAATAAAGACAAATAAGTAAAAACAAATAATCATCATTGTATTAATAAAAATACTTGAGTACAAAAACAATTAAATAGGAACCAGAACGGAAGTCAGGAAATCAATTTCGTGTGGATTTCCTTTGCTTTTGGCTTCGTTTGGACTCGATTCAAGGATGTTTGGACACCGGTTACAACACTTAGACAGTATTTTGCCTCATAAAACTCACATACTAAGACATACTAGAATGATGCACTCATTTTCCTAACAATAACTACATAACATAATTTAAAGAAAACAAAAACTTCTAAGAAATCTCTCAAAAATTTAGCACTCTTTCACCTCTTTTTTCTTCTTCCTCCCCCAAATACTTAACATCACCTTCTATTTATAGAAAAAAATTGACCTTCGATTCCCCATAAAATGACATCACTTTCCTACTTTTCCAATTTGTCCAAATTTGATGTCAATTTCCCTAATTTTCTCCAATTATCCAACAAAACTGGGTCCCACCTTAATAAACCACCGGAAACTTCTTTTCTTTTGCTTTTTATTATTATTATTATTTTTATGTTTTTGGATTTTTTTGGCCTATTTTTGGTTTTTTTGGACCTTTTTTGGGCCCATTTTTGTTTTTTTCAGAACTATTTTTTTGGGCCATTTTTTATTTTTTTTAAAAAATATTTTTTAAAATATTTTTTGAATACAAATGAGTAATCACTTACTCTTATGGAAACATAAATTATTTATTACACATATGGCTATAAATAAAATATCCAATAAAGATAAATTACTACCCATGCTATAAGTAGCAAGAAGGTAGTCACCAAACATCAGTTTCCTTCCCTTATTCTTTCCTCTTGGCTTCGGCATCCATTGGCCATTGCTTGAGAAAAATTATGGAAGAAGGTTGATGAAAGGAGAGGTGTGGTAGGAAATGAAGAGAGATTGCGTATTTATAGAAATGGAGAAGGTTACTATGCAACGGTCACTATGTAATGGTCACCATGCAATTTTTTAATAATATTTTTTTAAATTTTTTTTAGACAAAAATAGGTATTCACATATTTGGTTGCTTGTGCTTTCCATATTTAAGACCATATAACAAACACAAAATGGACCCTAGATCCCAGCCATGTATATTCAGGCTATTTTGCTACTCATAAAGACTACAAGTGCCTCACATTCATTGGTAGAATTTACATTACAAGAAATATGATATTGGATGAACAGACTTTCCCTTTTCATCTCAATCCTTATTTCTTCAATTCATTATCTGATTTTGATCAACTAATCTTAACTGTACCCCTTTTATACCTCAAATCCCCCCAACCCCCTACAACTGCAGATCAAACACCAACTATCACCACTAATATTATAGTAATCTGCTGTCAACCCAAATTCAACAACACGCCTCACTACAAAGAATCAAAATCCTATTAATACCCACTCTATGCTCACTAGAGCCAAAGCAGGCATTTTCAAACCCAAGGCCCTTCTGACCACTATTATTCCCACCACCTATGAAACGTCCTTAATTTTAAAACCCGAAACAGGGGAAAATTTTCCCAAAATAAATCATGAAGAACCGGGTCAATTATTTAGAAAATACCTGGATCTATAATAAGCCACTCTCATATATGAAGATATGAGAGCCAGGTCCAAATAAATAAGAAAGGGAAAGGAAAGGCAAGAAGAAGGAAAAAAACCGACCAGAAGCAGCCCAGGGGAAGAAGCAGCCAGCGCTCAAGCGAAGGCTACACCAGCGCCCACTCGCTCAAGCGAGACACAGGTCCGCTTGGGCGAGACGCCCAACTCGCTCGGGCGAGCACACATTCGCTTGGGCGAAACCACAACAAAAGCCTTCCCGGCCAACACACTCGCTGAAGCGAGAAGTCACACTCGGCTAATCCACTACTCGGTATTCGAGATAACCATTCACTCGGGATTGCTCCATCATATTATACTTAGTCATTTCTTTTCTATCCTCAAGGATCACATATAATCCACTCGGAAATGAGGGGTATCCCTCTCGGGATCCCAAAACCTTCCACACTCAGAATATTTCCCACTCAACACCACTCGGTATAATTCAACCCCGAGTCACTCGGTAAACATCAACACTCGGAATATTCAAACTCCCTCACACAGAGAATACATAGGCTTCCTCTCAGCCATAAATCACTCGGTCTAATCTTGACCATCCATCACTCGGTTAATACTCATACTTCCCTTTACTCGGAGAAATCACAACATCAAGTCTCACTCGGACTTATGAAATACTTAACCACTCGGGGAAACCACTAAGCTAAGTCCCCACTCAGACTCATTCCACACTTAAACACTCAGAATACATATTACCTTAATCACTCGGAATAGGTTCCCATATTCACTCGGGATACATTCATAATTCATACACTTAGAATACAATCAATCTAAGTCATTACAACAACTCTCCTCTTGGAAGAAGATCACTCGGATTTCCAATTGGGATACTCGAATCATTCCCCACTCGGGATTTACCCATATTCTCCACTCAGAATCCACAAGAGCTACCAACACACAGAAAGAGGCTCACACTTGAGTCACACTCGGATATGGAGTCACATACATAAGACTCGCTAGGAAAAGCAACTAGGCCACTTATATTTCATTCAGGATTCATTAACTTAGAAATATTCATACAACATCATTTCCTAGTCGGTATGAAGCATCAAATCAACATAAATCACTTATGTAAATTTATTCTCTAATTCCCAAATCCGACCACCGACCTATATATGTATAACCATACACTCGGATACTTAATACCTTTATACTTTCCATTCACCAACACATTCAGTCGGTATGCATATAATACCATTCACTCGAAGTATATATATATATATTAACATGCACTCGGATTCCAGTACATATATATTTCATATTCATGATACAACATTGTTATGAGCCGGCCAAGGCTTTAATACATTAAATGTACTCGGAATATAATTTTATATACACAGCCTTATTGTAAACACCCAACACTCGGGTTTAAGGCCATCATATCATTCCAAACCGACCTGCATACACTGAAAAATGGTGTAGGGGTGAGCTTTACATATTAAATGACAGATATTGGCTCAGATTAATCATAGAATCCTCAACGTGTAATAACATATATATCAATCAGCATAACAAACACTGCCATTCAATATGAACAATCACAAGCATCTTCCGATCGGGATTCCACCCATTTCACTCGGCTATAAAGCTTAATTCACTCGGTAACAAGTATACTGATCCACTCGGATTTCACTCAACTCCGAGTCCTGCTCAAGGAGTGTGCCTGAGCCTTGCTCAAGGACTTAGTCATATTCATATGTTGTCATCTGATTGCCGATCGGTAGTAGAAGTCCAACGTATTCCAGTGGCGAATCGGATGCATACGGTTTCATTCACTCGGCGTCCAACGCCAATGCACTCGGCATTTCATCAAGCGTCTCATTTCACGCTTAGTGCCCCAGGCACTGCCCCGAGTCCAACTCGAGGTCTTTCATCATATTCAACATTAGGACCACGTCCTCTTCACTCGGGATTATACCCTTCGTGGCACCCCGCAAGGTGATATACTCAACACGTATGCATATACATTCAACTCATATTCATTCGATTGCCCACTCAGAAATCTGCGTTCAACACTCTATGCACTCAGCATTTTCACAGCAAATCAGATGACTCAGCTCACATCACATCCACTCGGCAATCACTATGCCATCCACTCGGATTATCATCATCCACGAGCCTCACATTCATGGGATCCATTCGGCCTTAGCATTTCTAAGCCTCACACCATTTTATGTATAATTCCACTCAGAATCTAACACCAGTAAACATCCCATGCTTTTACACGAAATATTCCACTCGGATTGTCCTCTATCACTCGGATGTATCCTTTACCATAAGCTCTCATACTTTTATATATATAAAGCCTACTCGGCATTCATCATCACAGTTCCCATTCATTCATTCCTCATAAGCATATGCATCAACAAGCATCACATACATTTAAATGTACAATTACACACAGGGACTAATAGAGGACCACATCATGCACTCAGCATCAACATAACATGCATCTCAAGCATCTTAACATAATCATCCTCACGAACATCAACACATATTACATGGACGGAATTCAACAACATCAAACCAAGCATATTCATCATGCACATCCGGGCTACTACTCACTCGGAAATCAACAAAGCAACACATATCAAATATCACACAACACAGTGCAAGAATTTCACCCGGAAACCCGTCCATAAACTATGCACTTAAGATGCAATAGCTCCCCTTACCTGGATGAAGCTTCTAGGAGTCACATGGCCACTCGGCCCAGCCACAGCAGAACTCTGCTCAGCTTCCAACGTAGGAAGAGCCAAACACAGCTTCCCAGTCGTCCCAGCAACACGCTCACAACCATCAACACTCCAAGCTCCACTCTGCTCACACCCATGGAAGAATCCATGCTGTTTACTCGAGCAGCAACCTCCCAGGCTTAGTACAAAGCTGTTCCACACTCGAACAACACCATCCTCCCCACTATGGAGGACCACTAAGCTTTCATGCACCATCCATGCATGTCTTCATCCTCACAAGAGCAGCACAGCCTCACCAACAGTGAACCTTCTTCCACAAACCAAGGCACTCCATGCTGCTGGCACAGGCTCCCAATTGAGCCACAAACAGCCTCATCAACAAGAGGATGAAGAGGAGGAACCAACCTCCAAAACACAGCACCATGCTGCCCCACATGATTACACACAGCCACGCTGTTTACCATCACCATGCAGCTCCACCCGGGCTCAACACAGCGTTGAGTGGAGGAAGAAGAAGATGAAGGAGACGAAGGTGAAGGCGAGGAAGTAGAAGCTTCGTGGAGCACCAGGGAGAAGGAGGAACGTTTCCTCTCCCCATCCGAAAAGCCACCAAAAGAGAGAAATGAAGAAGTGAGAGGGGAAAACATGAAAGTGAAGCTATATCACCTTACAGCCCCATCAGCTCACAATCCATCAGTCATCCCATCCTCATTAATGCAATCCTATCAGCATTAAATGCTAACTCTTACAGCCATCATTGCACTCCACGTGGACACAGAGAGAGAGGGAACCGGACCTAATTGACCACCAATGCACAAAGGTCATTTACAAGCCTTAATATTATTATTATTCCTTAATTAATCTAATTAGCCATCAAATAAACCAATCATAATCCTTAATCAACCATTAACTCAATTAATTCCATCAATCCATAGACTTAATCTGAAATTTATAATTATTTAAAAATCTGGGATGTTACACTCTCCCCACCTTTAAGGAATTTCGTCCCCGAAATTCAATCAGGAATCTGCCTCAATAACCACTCGGCATAACACCGCATGCCATCCAGAATAACTTACAAACCAATGCTTTCCAAGCATTCACCGACCAGTCAATTCCAATCGGCACAATTTCACCTCTCAAACGGTTTGCCGATCACACCATAAGGAATTCTGAGACATCAGTCTTAACACATTCCCACTCGGAAGTGTCACAGCAATTCTACTCAGTACCCTTCTTATCTTTGCTCGGAGCAGCCCAATAGACTCAAACCATCCACATAAGCAGCTACAGTCTCACTTGCTGACCTATGAACTGCTGCATCCAACTTATAGGATGATGCCTCATTCCTACAGGGTCACAACAGTTGCGTCAAGTCAATGCAAAATGTACACTGCCACGATACCTATGGCATGGAGAGTCTCTCGGAACAGCATCCTCACATCCTATTTCACTCATACCGACCCAAAATCACTCAGATAATGCCAATCTACATGAAAATTAATGGCAATTCTTACCATTTTATAAGTAATACATCCGAATCAATACCACCATTAGGCACCAACAGTGATGCATCTCATGCCAACAATCAGCAACATTAATCATTCTCGCAGTAAAATGCATATTATCAATGGATTTCCGACTCATTCAAGGCATATATGCAGCCCTTACACCTATTCTAATGCAATCATCATGATAATAATCATCAAATGCCGGTCATACATACCATAAAATGGCAGAAAAGCAGTCGGTTTCCAGTCCAAACCGAGTATTCATCTCTTATTTAATCTTATTTATCATAATTCATTGGCCACGATTCAGATTAAAGCCTAATAATTCACTACACACACTGTGATATACCACTCTGGGTCACAATTCCATTAGTAATTCACTCGGTTTTCCATCATAAAATCGAGACAGTACCCAAACTAACAGGTACCTCCCCAAATCAATTCCTCACAGCATCCAATCACACATGATTATGCCCAATCAATTGGGTTACCACACTTAGTGGCCCAGTACCTGATCCAATCATCTACTCTATTTTCACACATCGAACCGAGACAAACATCCCAACTAAACATGCATCAGCTTTTATATTCAATCACCTATCACATATTAAAATCCTCCAACTTAGGAATCTGCACTCATTCAATCAACATCAAATACCATAAAGGGGTTCACGTGCCAAGAGTATAGTTCACCCTTCACAAATGACACAAGCAATCACACAATTTAAAATCCTCACATCATGGAATTCCCTAACATTACTCACTCAGCCAACTCAGCATATGAGTTCAAAGCCATCCAATCAATATGACTCGGCCATGAACCATTAACATGGCATACACAAGAGTTCAAATCAATTAACACAGCTTCAATAATTATGAAAGCTTCAATATCATCACCCAATTTTCCTCACAACCGACTCAACATTGCCATTACAGTCTCTCTCGGCCAACTCAGGCTGAGAAACACCACAAGAAATGATGACCACTCGGTCATACAACACACAACCGCTTACACTCAGTAAGCAAACCTTGGCCATGGACCTTTCGGTCTGCTCTGATACCAAAATGAAACGCCCTTAATTTTAAAACCCGAAACAGGGGAAAATTTTCCCAAAATAAATCATGAAGAACCGGGTCAATTATTTAGAAAATACCTGGATCTATAATAAGCCACTCTCATATATGAAGATATGAAAGCCAGGTCCAAATAAATAAGAAAGGGAAAGGAAAGGCAAGAAGAAGGAAAAAAACCGACCAGAAGCAGCTCAGGGGAAGAAGCAGCAAGCGCTCAAGCGAAGGCTACACCAGCGCCCACTCGCTCAAGCGAGACACAGGTCCGCTTGGGCGAGACGCCCAACTCGCTCGGGCGAGCACACATTCGCTTGGGCGAAACCACAACAAAAGCCTTCCCGGCCAACACACTCGCTGAAGCGAGAAGTCACACTCGGCTAATCCACTACTCGGTATTCGAGACAACCATTCACTCGGGATTGCTCCATCATATTATACTTAGTCATTTCTTTTCTATCCTCAAGGATCACATATAATCCACTCGGAAATGAGGGGTATCCCTCTCGGGATCCCAAAACCTTCCACACTCAGAATATTTCCCACTCAACACCACTCGGTATAATTCAACCCCGAGTCACTCGGTAAACATCAACACTCGGAATATTCAAACTCCCTCACACAGAGAATACATAGGCTTCCTCTCAGCCATAAATCACTCGGTCTAATCTTGACCATCCATCACTCGGTTAATACTCATACTTCCCTTTATTCGGAGAAATCACAACATCAAGTCTCACTCGGACTTATGAAATACTTAACCACTCGGGGAAACCACTAAGCTAAGTCCCCACTCAGACTCATTCCACACTTAAACACTCAGAATACATATTACCTTAATCACTCGGAATAGGTTCCCATATTCACTCGGGATACATTCATAATTCATACACTTAGAATATAATCAATCTAAGTCATTACAACAACTCTCCTCTCGGAAGAGGATCACTCGGATTTCCACTCGGGATACTCGAATCATTCCCCACTCGGGATTTACCCATATTCTCCACTCAGAATCCACAAGAGCTACCAACACATAGAAAGAGGCTCACACTTGAGTCACACTCGGATATGGAGTCATATACATAAGACTCGCTCGAAAAAGCAACTAGGCCACTTATATTTCATTCAGGATTCATTAACTTAGAAATATTCATACAACATCATTTCCTAGTCGGTATGAAGCATCAAATCAACATAAATCACTTATGTAAATTTATTCTCTAATTCCCAAATCCGACACCGACCTATATATGTATAACCATACACTCGGATACTTAATACCTTTATACTTTCCATTCACCAACACATTCAGTCGGTATGCATATAATACCATTCACTCGAAGTATATATATATATTAACATGCACTCGGATTCCAGTACATATATATTTCATATTCATGATACAACATTGTTATGAGCCGGCCAAGGCTTTAATACATTAAATGTACTCGGAATATAATTTTATATACACAGCCTTATTGTAAACACCCAACACTCGGGTTTAAGGCCATCATATCATTCCAAACCGACCTGCATACACTGAAAAATGGTGTAGGGGTGAGCTTTACATATTAAATGACAGATATTGGCTCAGATTAATCATAGAATCCTCAACGTGTAATAACATATATATCAATCAGCATAACAAACACTGCCATTCAATATGAACAATCACAAGCATCTTCCGATCGGGATTCCACCCATTTCACTCGGCTATAAAGCTCAATTCACTCGGTAACAAGTATACTGATCCACTCGGATTTCACTCAACTCCGAGTCCTGCTCAAGGAGTGTGCCTGAGCCTTGCTCAAGGACTTAGTCATATTCATATGTTGTCATCTGATTGCCGATCGGTAGTAGAAGTCTAACGCATTCCAGTGGCGAATCGGATGCATACGGTTTCATTCACTCGACGTCCAACACCAATGCACTCGGCATTTCATCAAGCGTCTCATTTCACGCTTAGTGCCCCAGGCACTGCCCCGAGTCCAACTCGAGGTCTTTCATCATATTCAACATTAGGACCACGTCCTCTTCACTCAGGATTATACCCTTCATGGCACCCCACAAGGTGATATACTCAACACGTATGCATATACATTCAACTCATATTCATTCGATTGCCCACTCGAAAATCTGCGTTCAACACTCTATGCACTCGACATTTTCACAGCAAATCAGATGACTCAGCTCACATCATATCCACTCGGCAATCACTATGCCATCCACTCGGATTATCATCATCCACGAGCCTCACATTCATGGGATCCATTCGGCCTTAGCATTTCTAAGCCTCACACCATTTTATGTATAATTCCACTCAGAATCTAACACCAGTAAACATCCCATGCTTTTACACGAAATATTCCACTCGGATTGTCCTCTATCACTCGGATGTATCCTTTACCATAAGCTCTCATACTTTTATATATATAAAGTCTACTCGGTATTCATCATCACAGTCCCCATTCATTCATTCCTCATAAGCATATGCATCAATAAGCATCACTTACATTTAAATGTACAATTACACACAGGGACTAATAGAGGACCACATCATGCACTCAGCATCAACATAACATGCATCTCAAGCATCTTAACATAATCATCCTCACGAACATCAACACATATTACATGGATGGAATTCAACAACATCAAACCAAGCATATTCATCATGCATATCCGGGCTACTACTCACTCAGAAATCAACAAAGCAACACATATCAAATATCACACAACACAATGCAAGAATTTCACCCGGAAACCCGTCCATAAATTATGCACTTAAGATGCAATAGCTCCCCTTACCTGGATGAAGCTTCCAGGAGTCACATGGCCACTCGGCCCAGCCACAGCAACACTCTGCTCGGCTTCCAACGTAGGAAGAGCCAAACACAGCTTCCCAGTCGTCCCAGCAACACGCTCACAGCCATCAACACTCCAAGCTCCACTCTGCTCACAGCCATGGAAGAATCCATGTTGTTTACTCGAGCAGCAACCTCCCAGGCTTAGTACAAAGTTGTTCCACACTCGAACAACACCATCCTCCCCACTATGGAGGACCACTAAGCTTTCATGCACCATCCATGCATGTCTTCATCCTCACAAGAGCAGCACAGCCTCACCAACAGTGAACCTTCTTCCACAAACCAAGGCACTCCATGCTGCTGGCACAGGCTCCCAACTGAGCCATAAACAGCCTCATCAACAAGAGGATGAAGAGGAGGAACCAACCTCCAAAACACAGCACCATGCTGCCCCACATGATTACACACAGCCACGCTGTTTACCATTACCATGCAGCTCTACCCGGGCTCAACACAACGTTGAGTGGAGGAAGAAGAAGATGAAGGAGACGAAGGTGAAGGCGAGGAAGCAGAAGCTTCGTGGAGCCCCAGGGAGAAGGAGGAACATTTCCTCTCCCCATCTGAAAAGCCACCAAAAGAGAGAAATGAAGAAGTGAGAGGGGAAAACGTGAAAGTGAAGCTATATCACCTTACAGCCCCATCAGCTCACAATCCATCAGCCATCCCATCCTCATTAATGCAATCCTATCAGCATTAAATGCTAACTCTCACAGCCATCATTGCACTCCATGTGGACACAGAGAGAGAGGGAACCGGACCCAATTGACCACCAATGCACAAAGGTCATTTACAAGCCTTAATATTATTATTATTCCTTAATTAATCTAATTAGCCATCAAATAAACCAATCATAATCCTTAATCAACCATTAACTCAATTAATTCCATCAATCCATAGACTTAATCTGAAATTTATAATTATTTAAAAATCTGGGATGTTACAACCTACACTGAAGCCATGATGATACCTGAATGGAAAACAGCTATGTTGGAAGAATAATTCCCTTTTTAAAAATGGGACTTGGGAGCTTGTCCCCTTACACTATTAGCAACAAGTGGTTAGAAAGAAATTTAATCCTGATGGGAGCCTCTTGAAACATAAAGCTAGACTTGTTGCAAGAGGATTTACACAACAAGAGGGCCTTGACTACATTGAAACTTTTAGCCCTAGTTGTGAAACCAGTCACCATAAGAGTTGTTCTAGCTGTAACTACATCAAAGAATTAGCCAATTCACCAAATAGACATTGACAATGCTTTCCTCCATGGCAACCTTCAAGAGGAAATCTTTACGAGGCAACCTCCAGGACTCTATCAAGGTTATCTAAATATTGTTTGCAAACTTCTTAAAGGAAATTTATGGCCTAAAACAGTCCCCAAGAGTTTGGTTTCATAAGCTTGCAACTATCTTGACCTCCCTTGGCTTTCAACCTACAAAAAATGACGACTCTATATTTGTGGTTCACACAAAATCTCTCTCCATGTACATACTAGTGTAAGTTAATGATATAATCATCATTGGTACTTTCTAACAGGCCATTAACACCTTCATTCAGCAACTGTCACAAACCTTTCCTCTAAAAAACTTAGGCTCACTCCATCACTTTCTAGGCATTCAAGTTCACAGAGATACCTTAGGAAACCTTCATCTTCATCAAAGAACCTATATCCAAGAGCTTCTCACACGCCTCCACATACAGAATGCCAAACCTATCAAAACTCTTATGGCGCCCTCAACCAAATTAGTTTATGATGGCACTGATCCTATGGTAGATCCAACTCTATAAAAATCTATAGTAGGAGCTCTACAATATGTTACTCTCACTAGACCAAATATAGCATACACAATCAATAAGTTGTGTCAGTCTATGCACCGATCCCTTGAGATTCATTGGAAAGCTGTAAAAAGACTTCTTAGATACCTTAAGGGAACTATTCACTATGGCTTAAAGTTTAAATCAAACTCTAATCTAGACATCACTTCCTTTTGTGACAGTGACTGGGCCAATGATCTAGCAAATATGTGATCTACTTCAAGAAATTATGTGTTTCTTAGCAACAACATTGTTTCCTGGATGGCTAAAAAGCAAACTGTGATGAGTAGATCAAATACAGAATCTAAGTTCTGAAGCCTAGCCTCTGTTGTCACTAAAATCATGTATCTCAAGTCTCTACTCTCTAAACTTCACCTCACTCATTTGAAGCCTCCTCTAATTTGGTGTGACAATCAAAGGGCCATTTTACTCTCAACAAATCCTATCTTACATTCTAAAACTAAACATTTTGAGCTTGATTTGTGGTTTGTTTAGGAAAAAGTAGCTCGGGGAGACATATGCATTTGCCATATTCTTGCTCGATTTCAAGTAGCTGACTTGCTAAAAAAATCTCCCTCAACGGAAACTTTTCTGGATCTCCAAACTTAATGTTTACCCACAACTCACATTAAGTTTAAGGGGGGATATTAAAGCCCAGTCCACTAAGATAAAAGAAAATAAAAACAAAGGATAGTTTCTATTTAGTTTTTTATGTTTTCTCCAATTGATTTCTATTTTTCAGTTGTTCTGTTTCATTCCTCTGCAATCTGCTATATATAGCATGTTCTGTTTCCTTATAATTTCAATTTTCCCTTTTCAATGAATTCAATCAAATTTAGATATCTCATCCTCTCCCTTAAGTCATGTTCTAACATTTTCAAAGTTTGTTTAATTTTTTTTTGTCAATGTCAATTAGATTTAAAAATATCCAACAACGCTTACATCAAGTTGCAATTAAAATAATACAACAATGCACATTAAGATAAAACTATACATTAAAAACATGCTTGCTCAAAAATCATATATACAACTAAGAGAACAAAACATAAAGAAAACTACATCTGTGTAAACATAAAAATTCATGAGCTCTAATGTTGATATTTTCATTCATCTTTCAACTTCATTTATTTTTCCATTTTCTCTAACTTTTTTACTGCTTTTTTGGTCAACATAGTCATTTATAGTACATAAATTTAATAACTCAGTCTGATCACTCTTGGAGTTTTTTTTGTGGAAAATGATTAAAAAAATGAGATTACAAAAAATAAGAGAAAGACGCTAGAATAGTTTAGTTTTAATAATCTTATACAATGACTCATATAACTTATAGGCTAACTTTAATAAAACGATTTTGATGTGATGGTTATTAATATATGAGATAGAGTTAATATAGGGGTGATTTTTTAATTTTGAAATTTGAAATCATTTCCCCTCTCCTTTAGATAACAAGTTGTTTACATGAAAGAAAAAGTAACGTAAGTTTCTTCTCTTCACCATCAAAGAGAAAGGGAAAATGGAGAAAACTTGAGAAATCAAGACTCTCCAAAAGAATTTCAATACTATGGACTTTTGGATAAGTACTTGCAACATTAATTTTGTGAGAATTATGAAATTCAAGATCGTATAGGATTGTAGTAATTTTTAAAATGATAAGCTAAAGGGAAAATTACATTTAACAACTGGTATTAAAATAAGGTTATGAATTTTATGATACTTCATGAACGGGTAATTTTTCCTAATTTTGTATGTATCGTAACATTGAATTATGAGAATTAAAACTAATTATTGTTATTCTCAAATAAATTTTTATGCATCATTAGTATTTTCATTGGAGATAATATTGTTATTCAACTACTGTTAATTGGAAGGCATATGAAGATTATATATATTCATAATATTGTGGTTTGCGGTGATTTTATATTGTAAGCTTGCAATGATTATATGTAAATGAATTTGTGTTGAATTGTTGGGCATATTAGCGTAACTTACAAAATGTTATTCAACTCAAATTGGTGTCATACATAACATATAATTGCCTGACTTTATTATTGAAGTTTTTTATCTAGTACATGCTTGAGAGATAGCAACATGTGTTAGGTATGACTCGAAAATAGTTATTTTTTAGTATTGTGTTAACTGATCAAAAAATGTTATACTAGTTGAAACACATGAGTTCTTACTTAGGAAATACAATTGATGATATGGATTTAATTTGGAATTATCTTAAGGATGGTTCTCTATCACCAAAGTGATTAAACATGTAAATTTATGAATTTTAAATTGTGTAGTTATATTTTAATAATTCACAATTTAATACTTAATTATATGGATAACTTGTTAGTGATTAGAGTGGCCTTCATTGGTTATTTAAGCATCTAATTGTGTGTTTTCAAATCATTTAGAATTGTATAATGTTATTAAATGAGGTAAGATTTTAAGTTGAATAATTAAAATCATTAATTATAATGCTAGTAGGTCACCCAAAGGTGGGCCATTGCTTGAGATTAATGGCATTGAAGAGATATGGTTGACATGCTTGATAAATGTGTTTGTATATCCAAAGATAATATGTATGTTGACTTGAGAATGTTTGGTTATTTATTAAAACATTTATTTTACCATCATTATAGATTAAATTTATGAATTGAAGTATTCTCTAAAGGTAAACTTAAATGCATAATTAATGTTTGTGCATGTATAATACTTTATAGCTTCTGTGAATATGTTTGATCTAGGCAATGCCATAATACATAATTTTGATGTGCTAAACTATATGCAGGTTGGTATGAGCAAGTTCATTTCCAGTTAGATGGTATGAACTTGGACCTAACAATTATAATGGATGAAAAACCTATAGCCATTACTAAGACCAATATAGATAATGAAAAGTCTCTTTATGAGGCTTGAGAAAGGTCTAATAGGCATAGTTTGAACTCGATAAGGAAGATCATGGCTACAAATATTAAGCCATCACCATCAATGCCTGAGACTAACTAGTGTTTGAGTTGAATTTTTTACAAACAAATGTATGAAATAACATTATAGGACTTTATATGTATCTTCTTATTAGATTCATCCAAGGACAGAAATTCAGTGATAGTTCTTTTAGTTTACTTTTAATCTTTTACATAATTAATAAGATACGATGAATCTATTTTAAATCAAAAAAATATTTGAATAAAAAGGAAGAATATAAAGATGAAAGGATACAAGAGAGGTTGGGGTAAATAAGAATTATAATGCAAAATGCAATTCAGAGTAAAGAACCAAGAGAATTGAAAGCAAGTGCTGATGAGAAATCAAGTTATTACTCACTTTCTTCTACATGTTAACTTAGAGGTGTGTCAAAGAGTTTTTTAAGCATGAAAAATGTGTTTGAATACTTGTTTCAGGTTACATGGTTTTGATAATGACAAAGCAATTGAAGAATCATGACAAAGAGCACAAGTTTTATGAAGTGTTGTTGCAAAGATGAAAATAGAGAAGAACCAACAAAACCAAGCATCAGACCTGAAAAACTACGTATGCTAATCGATTAGCATAGGAAGTCTAATCGATTACAAAACCTCTGTTTATTACACAATCGATTGCAACAAGAAATCCAATCGATTACATAGGCTTTGGAACGAAGCCTAATCGATTACACTAAGCCAGCTCATCGATTACCAAGCCACTGTTTAATACATAATCGACTACAGCAAGAAGGCCAATCGATTACCAGCTGAGAAAAAGGATGGAATACATCGGGTATAATGCCTAATCGACTACAGGGCAGCACCAATCTATTACCAAAGTTTTGTGTTAATACTAATCAATTACAAGCCAAGTCACAATTGATTACGAAGTCTCTATTTGTTTAAAAATCGATTGCACCTATGTCACAATCGATTACCATGCTGTGTAACAGAATTAAATGCATAGGGTATCACTTAAAATCAATTACAAGGCATGCACAATCGATTACCCAAGTTCTGTATTCAAGCTAATCGATTACTTGGAAAAGCGTAATTGATTACATGACCTGTTACACTGAAGAATTCAAAGCGTAATCGATTAGAGCTCGAGACGTAATCGATTACACTAGTGCCTGACAGTGGGAAAAGTGCTTTTTAGTGCAATTAGAACACCCATGCTGTGCAACGGCTCTGAAGACTCTAGGGCTCCTCTCCAAGGCTTATAAATGCAACACTCATTCAAGCTATCCAATAAATCAAAGGGGAATCGTTCATAGCTTACATTTGTGCCTTGTGAGTCCATTTCTTTGTTTAGTTTCAATTTTTGAAACTTGGAGCTTATACTTGTATATCCTCTCTTGTTAAGAGTTATCATTGTTAGAGTTTTTCATTTGCTTATCTACTCTATTGAGAAAGTTAATTGCTTGTAAACCAAACACCAAAACACCAAGGTTTTCACTTTAGGTTGAGTGGTCACAAAGGTTGGGGTTCAACCTTTGGGTATTGAGAGTTTGAGAGATTGGGTGGGTTGCCCTTGTGCTAGTGAGGATTGAGTTCTTGAGTGTGGGATACTAGGAAGCTGCAATTACTCATAGCTTGTAATCTCTAAACTTCAATAGTGGAAATCCTTCAAGTGGGTTGCTTGAAGGCGAGACATACACCGGGTTGGTGGAACTCGTTAAATCGGTTTGCAAGCTTATCTTCCTTACTCTCTTGCATTTACTTATTGCATTTGGTTGGTATATTGATTTGGTTGTGATAATATTTCTTGAACTTAATTAATTAGGCTAAGTTAAGTTTTCACACACCAAGTGTTTGATAAATTGTTAAGACCACCTCTACACATATTTCACCTTAGCACTTGCATTTTACTTGTTGTCTCTTGCATATTATTGTCTTGTGTAAAAAGGGAATCAAGTTTAAAGGCATTCGAAGCAAAATTTTTTAAACACTCAATTCACCCCCCCTCTTGAGTATTGAGGCCACTTGAATAACAAGTGGTATCAGAGCTTGACTCTTTGTAGATCAAGCTTAACAGCTTCAAGAGAACAAATGGCCTTAAATTCTCTAAACCTTTTTACTGAGGGATGTGCCACAAATAGACCTCCTGCTTTCAATGGGGAAGGCTATGCATTTGGGAAAGAAAGAATGAAAATTTTTGTACAATCAATTGACCTAAAAGTTTGGAATGCAATTGAAAATGGTCCCTTCATACCAATGCATGTTGTAGATGGTAAACAAGTTGAGAAACTCATGGATGATTGGAGTAGTGAAGAGGAAAAGAAAGTCCAATACAATTACAAAGCTAAAAATCTCATCACCCTTGCTTTAGGTCCGAATAAGTTCTTTAGAGTTGTAACTTATAAAACTGCTAAGGAAATGTGGGACACTCTCCAAGTCACTCATGAGGGAACTAGTGATGTAAAAGATTCTAAAATTAGCACACTCACTAGTCAATATGAGAGTTTTAGGATGAACTCGGGAGAAACCATTGTTGAATTGCAAAAGAGATTTACTTTAATTATCAATGACCTTATTACTCTTGGCAAGACTTACACTAACAAAGAGCTCATTCATAAATTTTTGAAAAGCCTCACTAGGGAATGGCAACCCCTTATCACCGCTATCAAATAATCACCAAATATAAATGATATGTCTCTTGCTACATTATTTGGTAAGTTACAAGAGCAGGAACAAGAGTTGAAAGATTTGAAGATGGCGGAAGAGGAAGAAAAATCTTCCAAGAAAAGGGACTAGCTCTCAAGGCCACTTCTATCAATGAAGATGAGTCCGGTAGTGAGCTTGATGAAGAAGAAGAGTTTGGACTATTTGTAAAGCGTTTCGGGAAATTCATGAGAAATAAACGCTTCCAAAGAAGTTTTAAACCTCAAGGTAAGAAAACTATTTCCAAAGAAAATTCCTCCTCACCCAATTGTTTTGAATGTGGCAAGGAAGGGCACTTCAAAGTAAATTATCCAAACCTCAAGAAGAAAAGTAAAGAGAAAGGAGGAAAAAGAAGAGCATACATCGCTTGGGACGAAAATGATGTGAGTAGCTCAGATGAATCAGAAAGTGAAGAAGCAAATCTTTGCTTAATGGCCAACCACCATGAAGAAGAAGATGAGGTAAATCATCATGAACTTGACAAAGATGAATTGTATGATGCTTTTGAAGAATTGTATGACAAATTTGTTAAAATCTCAAACGAGTATAAACTATCTAGGAAAACCATTGACACTCTAGAAATGCATCTCATGGAGCTTAGTAAAGAAAATGAAAGCTTGAAAGAAAAAGTAGCTAATGCTCAAACATGTTCTAAGAGCAAACCATGTGAATTTGCTATAAAATGTGACACTCTTGAAAAGGAAGTTTTAGACCTAAATAAAACTATTGAAAAATTCACAAATGGTAGAGATAATCTAGATGCATTACTTGGAAAACAAAGATACATGTTTGACAAAACCGGATTAGGATATAATCCCACTAAAAAGGAAAAGCATTATAAGAATTTCTTTGTGCCACCTAGAAAATCTTCATCACCATTTACTAAATGTAATCATTATGGTGCTAAGGGTCATAATGCTTCAAATTGCCATATTAGAAAATTTGGACCAAAAGTGGTAAGAAAGGTGTGGGTTCCCAAAGGAACATTACCACAAGCTAACCAAAAAAGACCCAACATAAAATATGTACCAAGTTCTTTAATTAATTTTGTTTTGTATGTATGTTTCAAGGCAAGCAACACCCATTGGTACCTAGATAGTGGGTGTTCAAAGCACATGACGGGTGATATAAGCAAGTTCACATCATTCACACCCAAAAGAAAAGGAAGTGTGACCTATGGGGATAATACCAAAGGAAGAATTCTTGGCATTGGAAAAATTGGTAAAAATTCTTCCACTTCAAAATTAATGATGTATTATATGTAGAAGGACTCAAACACAATCTGCTTAGTATAAGTCAATTATGTGACAAAGGATATAGAGTAATATTTGAATCAAATGGTTGCATAATTGAAAATAAGCAAAATAAAGAGGTAAAGTTTGTTGGTCAAAGAGTTGATAATATTTACATGATTGATGTTGATTGCTTGTCCTCAAATGATGTACAATGCTTTATGACTAAAGAAGATGAATCATGGCTATGGTATAGAATAATAGCTCATATACATATAGACCATCTAAATAAACTTGTTTCTAAAGACTTAGTGATTGGTTTGCCAAAGCTAAAATTTGAAAATAAGTTTTGTGATGCATGTCAAAAGGGAAAACAAGTAAAGACATCATTTCAAACTAAAAATATTGTTTCAACTCAAAGGCCTTTATAACTTTTGCACATGGATTTGTTTGGACCCTCTAAGGTCAAGAGCTTTGGTGGCAATTATTATGGTCTAGTGATTGTGGATGACTATTCTAGATATACATGGACATTGTTTCTTACTCACAAAAATGAAGCATATCATGCATTCAAGAAACTAGCCAAGGTTATCCAAAATGAACAAAACTTAAAAATTACATCCATTAGAACCGATCATGGGGGAGAATTTGAAAATCAATCATTTGAAATTTTTTTTGAAAAACATAGTATTAAACATAATTTTTCAGCTCCTAGAACTCCACAACAAAATGGAGTAGTTGAAAGGAAAAATGGATCTTTAGTGGAGCTTGCTAGAACCATGTTGAATGAAAACAATATTGCTAAGCATTTTTGGGCCGTGCAGTAAACACCACTTGTCATGTCATGAATCGATGTTTAATAAGGCCAATATTGAAGAAAACCCCCTATGAGCTTTACAAAGGTAGAAAACCAAATATTTTCTATTTTCATGTATTTGGATGCAAATGCTTTATGCTTAATAATGGAAAGGATAATCAAGGAAAGTTTGATGCAAAATCTGATGAGGCAATCTTTCTTGGATATTCATCATCTAGTAAATATTATCGTGTCTTTAACAAGCAAACTAATACCATTGAAGAGTCCATTCATGTGAAATTTGATGAAAATGGCCATAACTCCCTGAGAAAGGAAGATATTGATGATCTTGTAGGTACCCTCCAAGAATTGAACTTGAATGATAAAGAAGAAGGTAACCAAGAAGGAGATACAACCCAAAGTGAGGAACTCCAACAAAAGGAATGTATCACATCAAAACACCATCCCATGGACAACATAATAGGTGATATCACTAAAGGTGTAAGTACTCGACGCTCATTTAACACTTGCAATCACTTAGCATTTGTTTCGTAAATTAAACCCAAAACCATTAATGAGGCTATTATTGATGAACATTGGATGTTGTCCATGCAAGAAGAACTAAATCGATTTGAAAGAAATGAAGTTTGGGAATTAGTGCCAAGACCCAATGACCATCAAGTAATAGGAACTAAATAGGTGTGTAGAAACAAGCTTGATGAAAATGGAATAATAACTAGAAACAAAGCTAGGCTAGTAGCTAAGGGATACAATCAAGAAGAAGGAATTGACTATGAAGAAACGTATGCTCCCGTAGCTTGGTTAGAAGCCATTAGGTTATTATTGGCCTTTGCATGTTGTAAGGATTTCAAATTGTATCAAATGAGTGTCAAAAGTGCCTTCTTGAATGGATACATTCAAGAAGAGGTATATGTTGATCAACCTCCCAGTTTTGAAAACTATCAATTTCCAAATCATGTTTTCAAACTAAGAAAAGCTTTGTATGGTTTAAAACAAGTTTCAAGAGCTTGGTATGAAAGATTGAGCAAATTTCTTTTGGAAAACAATTTTGAAAGAGGAAAGGTTGATACAACATTATTCATAAAGTACAAAAAGAAAGACATACTTTTGGTACAAGTATATGTGGATGATATCATATTTGGTGCCACTAATGAATCACTTTGCAAAGAGTTTGCTAAGATAATGCAGGATGAATTTGAGATGTCCATGATGGATGAACTCACATTCTTCCTTGGACTGCAAATCAAGCAAACAAGAGAAGAAACATTCATTAGCCAATCCAAATATTGCAAAGAGTTACTCAAAAAGTTTAACATGTACAAAGCAAACAAGATTGCTACACCTATGAGCACATCATGCTACTTGGACAAAGATGAGAAAGGTAAAGATATTGAAATTACCAAATATCGAGGTATGATTGGATCTTTACTCTATCTCACTGCAAGTAGACCAGATATAATGTTTGCGGTTTGTATGTGTGCAAGGTATCAAGCATGTCCAAAAGAATCTCACCTAAGTGCTGTAAAACGGATAATGAAATATCTTGTTGGAACTCTAAATATAGGTCTTTGGTATCCTAAAGGTGTTGAATGTACTCTTATAGGATATTCTGATGCTGATTTTGCTGGGTGTAAACTTGATAGGAAAAGCACTAGTGGTACATGTCATTTGCTTGGTAGCTTTCTTGTTTCTTGGCATAGCAAGAAACAAGTAAGTGTTGCATTATCAACAGCTGAGGCAAAATATGTTGCAGCTGGAAGTTGCTGTGCTCAAATCCTTTGGATGAGGCAACAACTCCTTGACTTTGGTGTTATATTAGACTATGTGCCTCTTAAATGTGATAATACTAGTGCCATTAATATTTCAAAGAATCCTGTCATGCACTCAAGGACCAAACATATAGAGATAAGACACCATTTCATTAGAGATCATGTGTTAAAGGGAGATTGTATGCTTGAACATGTTGATACTTCTAAACAACTTGTAGATATATTCACTAAACCACTTGCAAAAGACCAATTCATTAATATAAGAAGAAAATTAGGCATATTAGACATTTCCAATTGTGTTTAATATATTTGATATTTATGACTCTTTGACTTACAATGTGTTTGATGAGTGAATATTATTTGATTGATGAAATAAGCATGTTCTGTTCCATGAAAATTGAGCCTTTGATGCTTCTTGATTGAAAAACATGTGATTTAAGCATTTCTAGGCTGTCATAATCGACTACATGACCTCATCTAATCGATTAGCATCTTTCTGTATTGCCCATAATCGATTACGTAGCTGCTTATAGTCGATTAGTGAGTCTCTGTGTTATAACTAATCGATTAGTGTCTGTGCCAAATCGATTACTGACGTTCTATCTTCCAAATAATCGATTATTCACTCTTCCTAATCGATTGCAAAGTTTCTATTTTTAACGCAATCGATTATACACTAAGTATAATCGATTAGAATGCCTGACGTTTCAAATTCTGAAGAGGCATAATCGATTACACATTGCCCCATAATCGATTACGATCGTATCAGGAACGCCTCCTTGACAGCACAATCCGTGTGAGCCTCTTTCACCCAATCCTAATCACTCTTCTAAACCCTATTTTTCATTCCTAAACCCTATAAATACCCCCTCTTTCACTCTTCTCATCTCACACCTCAAATCTATTCTCCTCTAAACTCTCCCAAAAACCTCTAAAAAATTCTTCATTCTCTTCTTCTCTTCTCACAATGTCTTCCTCAAGAAATGTTAAGAGAGCTAGGTCCTCTATTGCCCAAACCAATAACCCTCTTGACTTTTCAAGATTTTTCACAAGTCCTAGAGACCTCCAAAATTTCATTAAGAAATTTTCTGAAAAGGACATCATCTCCCCTCACTTCATCAATGCTGAAGTTTTTGATCATTCAAGTTTTACCTTCACTCAATCCCTTCATCACTATAATCTCCTCCCTTTTCTTACTCTCAAGGAAGAATTCTACTACCCCGAACTCATGCGAGTTTTTTTTTCTGCAATTTAAGACTTGTTGATGGGTTACTTGAGGCTAGAGTCAAAAATGTGACTCTAAGAATTACAAATGAGCAACTTGCTGAGATTACCCAACTTCCACTCTCCGATGCTGAATTTGCTGGTGGCCATCCGGAAGATGAGTGGGATTTCAATGCCATAACTGCTTGTCAATCTCTTTGGAAAGCTGACCGTCCTCGCAGCAACCATAAATTGGTAGGCCATCTCACTCTCAACAACCGCCTTCTTCACTTCTTTTTGGTTAAGCTTCTGGTCCCTCATGGTGGGAACTATGCTCTAGTAGAAGAGGATGATGTGCTCTTGATGTGGGCAATGCAAAATGAAAAAGCGATTAACTGGATTCAGCTACTAAAATTGCATATGCTCAAGGCCAAGGAGCAACAAAAGCTTCCCTATGTTATCCTCCTCACCAAAATCTTCAAAGCTTATGGTGTTGACCTTGCCGGGGAACTTCCTAAGAAGGTACCCCCAAAGGCATGCATTGGGACCCATCATCTCACCAAGATGGGAATAATTTATGTCAATGGAGCTTGGCTCTCCAAGATGGATGATATTCATGCTAACATTCCATTTGAAGCTCCAGCTAATGATCCTGCCTCTCCTCCTACAACACAAGCACCACAAGGCGAACCATCTGCTTCTGCTGACACTTTCACCTCCCTCTATGCCTATTTGGATCAGCATTTTGAAAGGGTTGATAATACCCTTCAAGAATTTCAAATGACTGAGCAACAACATTTTGAGCTTATGGAGCAGCAATATGAGGAACTCTCTAACAAAATCTCTGAAATGCACTTCTTTAATCCGGATAATTAGATTTTCCTTGTTTTGTTATGCTTGTTTCCCATTATACATTTCCAAATTCTGCACTTTGCCTTTGTAATTCCCCTTAATGAATGAATGAATTTTACCTTTTACTTATCTCTCAGCTTTATCTTGCTTTATTTGTTTTTGATGATTACAAAGGGGGAGAATAATAAGGGTTCATCTAGAGACTAATGAGGGTTAAAATCAACATAATGAGTGGTAGCCTAAAATCATATCAACAAGTGGTACTCTAAATCAAAACAACAAGTGGTTTAGTTAAAGACAAATGACTAACAAAGTAATGAAATAAGAAGACAATCATTTACCTTTATGATTCTTAAAGCTAGGCATAAACTCCTTAAGAAAGGGGGAGAAAACTTTACTTGGACTAACATCCTCATGAGATGAACATTGTTTGTCATCATCAAAAAGGGGGAGAATGTGTTTGAATATTTGTTTCAGGTTACATGGTTTTGATAATGACAAAGTAATTGAAGAATCATGACAAAGAGCACAAGTTTTATGAAGTGTTGTTGTAAAGATGAAAATAGAGAAGAACCAACAAAGCCAAGCATCAGACCTGAAAAACTGCGTATGCTAATCGATTAGCACAGGATGTCTAATATATTACAAAACCTCTGTTTATCACACAATTGATTGCAACAAGAAATCCAATCGATTAAATAGGCTCTGGAACGAAGCCTAATCGATTACACCAAGCCAGCTAATCGATTACCAAGCCACTGTTTAGTACATAATCGACTAAAACAAGAAGGCCAATCGATTACCAGCTGAGAAAAAGGATGGAATGCATCAGGTATAATGCCTAATCGACTACATGGCAACACCAATCGATTACTAAAGTTCTGTGTTATTACTAATCGATTACAAGCAAAGTCACAATCGATTACAAAGTCTCTGTTTGTTTAAAAATCGATTGCACCTATGTCACAATCGATTACCATGCTGTGTAACAGAATTAAATGCATCAGGTATCACTTGAAATTGATTACAAGGCATGCACAATCAATTACCCAAGTTCTGTATTCAAGCTAATCGATTACTTGGAAAAGCACAATCGATTACAAGACCTATTACATTGAAGAATTTAAAGCATAATCGATTAGAGCTTGAGACGTAATCAATTACACTAGTGCCTGACAGTGGGAAAAATGCTTTTTAGTGCAAAAATAGCTTAGTTATCCATTACAATTCGAACACCCATGCTGTGAAACGGCTCTGAAGACTCTAGGGCTCCTCTCCAAGGCTTATAAATACAATACTCGTTCAAGCTATCCGACACATCAAAGGGGAATCATTCATAGCTTACATTTGTGCCTTGTGAGTCCATTTCTTTGTTTAGTTTCAATTTTTGAAACTTAGAGCTTATACTTGTATATCCTTTCTTGTTGAGAGTGATCATTGTTAGAGCTTTTCATTTGCTTATCTACTCTATTGAGAGAGTTAATTGATTATAAACCAAACACCAAAACACCAAGTTTTTCACTCTAGGTTAAGTGGTCACAAAGGTTGGGGTTCAACCTTTAGGTATTAAGAGTTTGAGAGATTGGGTGGGTTTCCCTTGTGCTAGTGAGGATTGAGTTCTTGAGTGTGGGACACTAGGAAGCAGCAATTGCTCAAAGCTTGTAATCTCTAAACTTCAATAGTGGAAATCCTTCAAGTGGGTTGCTTGAAGGCGAGACGTACACCGGGTTGGTGGAACTCGTTAAATCGGTTTGCAAGCTTCTCTTCCTTACTCTCTTGCATTTACTTATTGCATTTGGTTGGTATATTGATTTGGTTGTGATAATATTGCTTGAACTTAATTAATTAAGCTAAGTTAAGTTTCCATACACCAAGTGTTTGATAAATTATTAAGAACACCTCTACACATATTTCACCTTAGCACTTGCATTTTACTTGTTGTCTCTTGCATATTATTGCCCTGT
Source organism: Clitoria ternatea (assembly GCA_037962975.1). Taxonomy (NCBI): domain Eukaryota; kingdom Viridiplantae; phylum Streptophyta; class Magnoliopsida; order Fabales; family Fabaceae; genus Clitoria; species Clitoria ternatea. The sequence continues at coordinate 49,926,680 of CM075673.1, forward strand.
GTAAAAAGGAAATCAAGTTTAAAGGCATTCTAAGTGAAATTTTTTAAACACTCAATTCACCCCCTTTCTTGAGTATTGAGGCCACTTGAATAACAAAAAATTCTTACAATGATTAATGGAATCCATACATATTTATAGACTTACAATAAGAATAACTACAAAATCTATCCTGGTTTGAAAGAATGACATATGTGTAATGGTTATGTTCCTTGAAATTAAATAAACCAACATATCTAATAACACCATTAAAAATTAGAAATTTCTAACCATTCTTCATGATTTGTTCGAACAACTACTTTGTAGAAAAAGGAAAAAAAATAACCAAGTGTTGATTCTTTTGTCTCTTTGGTCATCAAGTCACCTTCAAATCAATTTTCTTCTTAGTAATTAGGAACTTTAAGCTTGACTTGAATATTTTTCTTCAAATTTGACTATGTTGAATCCAACCATGTTTCTTCATAAGTCATGTTGCTAACCAAAATATATGGAGGTTCTCCAAGATCACTTGCAGCCACCAAAAAAAATCTCTATTCTTACTTCTAAAGTCATACTCACTTCATCATCATGTGACTGGAATAGAAAATAAAGTAGCAAAATTGCAATCAATAGGTATAGATATAAGTGGGCACTTTGTGGTATAGTTTATTAGGAACCCATTTTCTCCTGAGTTTGGATAGTTTTAGGGGACATATAAAACCCTTAAGGAGAAATGAGACTTTCAAGAAATTAAGGTCATGTTGGTTCAGTAGGAAAAAAGGATGAAAAAGATGAAGGATCATTCTCCTTATCTCATATTTCTTGGCAGAGCCAATGTTGCAATGTTAAGCCAAGTAAGATAGACAAGAATAAACCAATGGTTGTAATAACATACTATACCTAAGCCATTGCATGTGTATGCTTTAAATACCTTTACATGTCTTATTAACAAGGTTCTTAGAAATATAGCTCCTAAGACTCCTTATGAACAATGGATAGGAAGGAACTAGTTTCAGGCATCTTCATGTTTAAGGTTACCCAATAGAAATAAAGTATATTATCCCCATGAAAAAAAGCTTGATGATAGGACCATTCATGGTTATTTTATTGGCTACCCTGAAAAATCAAAAGGCGATTCTATTGTCCTAACCATAGAATGAGAACAATTGAGTTTGGTAATGCCCGTTTCATTGAAAATGGCCAATGTAGTAGGAGTGGGAAATCATAAAAGATGGAATTTAAAGATACACAATGGAAACTTTTACACCTTGTGTTTCTTCTTAGGTTTTTGTCTCTCTTCTTACATCACAATCATATATGTTATGGAAAAATTAATGTTCCAAATCCATAAGAACAACATATGGATGATGATCCATTTAACAATGTACGAGTCAAAAATAAGAAAGTGGTAGACAAACCACAAGAATGACATTAAGAAGGTTTTTAAGGCATAAAATACCATATATTTCATATGACTACGTGATTTACTCACTTGACCATGAATGTGGCTTGAAAAATAATAAGGATCCAGTCTTATTTAGTAAGTTATGAAATGCAGCAATTATAAAAAGTGGTTTAAAGCCATGAAACAAGACTTGAAATCAATAAATAAAAATAAAGTGTGGGAGCTAGGTGAGTTACCTGAAGAATCAAAATGATTTGGTTGTAAATAGGCCTTTAAGATTAAATAGGACTCAAAAAGTAACATTGAAAGGTACAAAGCAATATTTATCTCCAAAGTAAATACTTAAAAAAGGGCATTGACTATAAATGGACCTTGCCTTCATATTTTGTGAAGGACCCTTCAATAATTATTAACTTTGGAAGCTCCTTATGACCTAGAATTTCACCAAATGGATGTAAAGACCATCATTCTGAATGGTGACTTGGAGGACGGGGTTTATATGGACTAACCAGATGGTTTTTTATCATAAAAGGAATTTCAGTGGTAAGTTAAAGAAGTTAATGTATGGGTTGAAACATACTTCCCGACAATGGTATCTCAAGTTTAATGATACAATTACATCATATGATTTTGTTAAGAATGTTGTTGACTAGTGCATTTATATGAAGGTCGGTGGGAGAAAGTTCTTGCTACTTGTTGTGTGATGCAAAAGACTTTTCTTTAAGAACTTTAAAATGAAAGGAATAGGTAAGGAATCCTATGTGATATGAATAGAAATATTCCATAATAGATCATATATCTTAAAAAGGTCATATCAATAGAGTCTTAAGAAGGAATGATGCTCATCAAGAGTAGTTCCAATTTGAAAAGATATAAATTTAGTGGAATATAATAATCTAAGAATGATTTGGAACAAAAGGCAATGGAATTTATTCCATATGCATTAGAGATTGAGAGTTTAATGTATGCTTAGACATGCACTTAGCCATATATCACTTGTGTTGTTATAAGGTTAGAACACTACAAAAATAATATTAGAATGGATCACTAGAAGAATGCAAAGAAACTCCTTAGGTATTTACAAGGCACCAAGGGCCACATGCTCACACATAGATGAAGAAACCACCTTGAAGTGATTGACTACTCATATCCAAACTATGTTGGGGTGTAGACTCACCAAAAATCATATTTGGCTATATCTTCCTATTAGTTGGTGGTGTAATTTCATGGAGGAGTAGGAAAGAGTCCACTATTCATTCATTGTGGTTATGGAACTTAGTCTTATGCTTGGTATTGTTGAAAGTATACATAAACTACTAAAGATGTAATATGATAATTCTGCAATTATCTTCTTTTCTAAGAATTATTAGTGTTCAAAGGGTATAAAGCAATTGGACTTGAAGTACTTATCAATCAAAGAAGAAATACAGAATAAAAAATGTTTATTAAGCACATTGGTACTAATTTGATGACAGTGAATATGTATACTAAGGGATTTTAACCTAAAATATTTTATGGCCATCTTAGAAGGATAGGCACTACATGCATGTCTTTATTAACATGATATTATGATTCATAAGTGTATAGGGGGTTGTATTGCATGTATTATTTTGACATTTTTGGATTCAATCAAAGTGTTATTTTCACTTATTTGCTTGTTATCCAAAATATGCTATACACATGTATTGTTAAATGTGATAACATGTTGTGGCTTTGAAATGCATTAAAGCTATAATTTGTAGTAAAATTGATTGGAGTTATTTGAATTAAGTTGCTTATGTGATACTTAGAAAGGTACATGTTGTTAAATGACTTGTGATCGTCATGACCTAATTATTTTAATTCAGTTAAGGTTGATGAGTCAATAATTTCAATACATGGTGCATATTAATAGTTTATTAAATCTTCAAGTCGTCACATAGGCCAAGTGAGAGATTGCTACATTGTTTTAATTTTAATAATCTTGACCTGTGTAACTTATAATGTTGACTTTTAAAAAAAGATGCTAATATGATGGTTATTAATCCTATGAGATAAAGTCAATAGGGGTCCTTTTGTAAATTTGAAACTTAAAATTCCTTTTGCTTTTCCTTTGGATAATGGGTTGGTTACTTAAAAGAAAAATTAACCAAAAAGGAATGCAAGCTTCTTATCTTCATTGGCAAAGAGAAAGGAAGGGTGAGGGAAATTCAAAAAATCAAAACTCTCCAAGATAACTTCAAGACTATGAATTAAGTCTTCTTATCATCATAATTATGTGAGAATCATTAAATTCAAGATCATGTAGGGTTGTTGTAATTTTTAGCTAAGTAAACTAAAGGAAAAATTACATCCAACAAGATGAGAGTTTGAAGAAGAGGCAAAAGTGGAAAAAAAGAAAGACAAATACATGATAAGGAGGCAAAGGTGGGAGCGAACGAAAGGATAGAGAAAGAGATGTAGTTAGGAGTGGATGGAGGTCAAGAGGAAAGAAAAGGAAGGAAAGGAAAAAATAAATGAATAAGAAAAAATGAGAAGAAAAAGACTACTAAAATTATGATATCTCTCACAATAGAGAACACAAAATGCTTCTACAGGGTAGAAAAACCCTCTATGAAGGAAGAACCTTTAAGGTTGGTAACAACTAACTTTTCCCTACTCTAGGATTTGCTCATTTCAGTATCACTTGGATAGTATGATTTGGGTGTAGTTGTAGATGCACTTTGTTCAAGTTTTGTCATTGATCATTAACCAAATCTCAAACTACTCACTGTTGTTGTTTCATTGAAAACAAACTTATTTTATATCAAACATTAAAATATCATATGAATCCATTAAAAAAAGATAAAGAAAAATTTGTAATGAAAATATTAGGAAAAACACTAAATTGTATTTAAAAATTTCAAGGACTAATTCAATAAAATTTCTCATAGATATGTTAGCCAAACTCTTGTAATAAAATAAAATATCTATCTTATTAGACTAGTTTTTATCAGAACAATTTAATAACAACTACCACTATCGATGTTAAAATTATTATTTATCCTTATACAAAAAATAATGATGGTGTTAACTGGTTATTATTTTTCTTTTAATTTCATTATATGTGAGATCACATGAGAGGGAAGTACATAAAATAAGGAAAACAAAAGTATGAGATATTGATGGAGTTTAGGATCTATATAGAACTAGCCAAATAGAATTAAGTCTAACTCAATGAAAATTGAGAACCTGAGAATTTTGATATGTGAAAACTCAAACACGAAAAAAGGAGCACGAAGAAAAGAAAGGCGCAACAAACCAAACAATCTGATGAGCCTTGGATCGCCACAAGAATTGTGTAATTCTTGATAAGATCAATGGTCCAGAGAAGAACCCTAGCAAAGGATAAGTTTTCACCTTACTGAATAATACCTATTTTGTTTAATCTCTCATTCCTAACTTGCTTAATACAATTTTAATTTATGACCCTGACACAAAAAAAATCCCATGTTACAATCAAAACATATTTGTCCAAGTGATTAGGAATGGATAAGCTATGCTTGTCGTTATAGGTTCAAATTCTACTCTAGACAATTTATCAAAATTTTTACATGTCTTTTCTTGTAATGAGAACAAACACACTTATAAAAATTTAAATAAATAGAAAATTAATAAGTCTCTTAATTTAAACTTCCTCCTAACTATCCAAGCATGTTATGCATGTGATTATCTTAGTTTCTTCCTTTTGTTGAGTCTTCAATAGATGGATCACTTTGTGTTGTAGTGCTTCTTGAACCTTCTTAAGTCTACTTCTAGTCATGGGTCCATATATGTCGTGGATGGGATCTGGGGCTTGATTATTCTCATCATGGCCTTCATGGGATTAGGCTTTGATGTCCACATCAGATATGCTATGTTTCTTTTTTTTGTTTAATCACAAGTATCCTTTAATGAAGATAGTTTTGTTTGAAACGAGAACATCTACGTCATGATGAGGTTAGCTCTCTTAGTGGAGATTTTTCTCATCCGACCTTATTTAAGGGGGATTGAACATATATAATTTGAACTAAACATTTATTAATAACGTGATGAAAAAAGAAAAAATGTAAAAAGTATTCAAGTTCATATTTATATAAATAATTTGATAAATAGTCAAATTACTAATGTCTAATGGATTAGGAGTTTGCACATAAAATTTTTACTTTTAAAAAACATAACAACATATTTTATACAGATTAAATTTAGAGAAAGAATTATTTATTTATAATGTTTTTAAAGAAATTGATAAAAATAAACTATTGTTTTAAAAATGAGTTGAATCAAATAAAAAGTGGAAGCAATTTCCTTGTAAATTTTGATTTGCTAGATTTTCTTCACCATGTTGTGTGCCACACCTGAGTATGGATATGTTTGTAATTTGTAGTTTGGATTGTTCACAAGAAAGAAAAGAAATAATGTTGGTTCCTAATGGCAGCTTTATAAAGACAAGAAGAGTAGCTTATTGACAAGATGTGATTAGAGGAACAACGCAACATTACATTAATTATCTACAATTCACACAATATTTCAATTATCAAATGAATTCACCATTCTACATGTTTACTTGTTCACACAAAGAGTATGGAAAGCATGAAACCCTAGAGAATTCTCCTAGGGATTAGGTTTATTATTTCTCAATAGTGTGTCACCTAGTTTACAACGTGGACGTACAGGTAGTATTTATATAAGGGTTGACCCTAGCAAGACCGGTCCAGGCCCACTAAGCTATAAAATACACGTGATCACCTCCTTAATCAACAAAGGACCTAGTGGAGCATCGTGGGGTCCCCCTCCCGATCTCTGGGGGGGAACAGTACTAAATACACATCAACATCACCATCAACACTTTACAATACAAGCATATAAATTTATTTCATCACATTTCTCGCGACCAGGGTCGCGACGGCGCGGCCGACCCTTTGAAAAGTAAAACGTTTCGAAATCCTTTCGAAAGAAAAAATCGGGAGTCGCCACCAACGTTTTTATCCACAGGAAAAACATTGGAAAAAAAACTTTAACAAAGCACTGGTTAAAAAGGTGAGATTCAAGTTCGGGAGTCGGTTACGAGTAGGGAAGGTATTAGCACCCTACATCGCTTGTCAAAAACAGTACCAAGATTGAAAATGCGCAACATAAATAGCCTTACCAAAAGATGTTTTATTTCTTCCTTTTTATTGTTATTTCTTTTTTAAACGGAGGGAACAAATTAGACAAACATGGAGTATCGAAATAAGGTTAGCAAGACGTCTCGTCCAAATTAACCTTAACTTTATTATGTAAAACACGAAGGAAAGGGAGGATGCTAACAAGACGCCAAGTCTAAATTAGTCACCCTTTCATCAAAATACAAGATAGGGAAAAGGAAAGAATGCTAATAAGACGTCCCATCCACATTAATCATTCCCTCGTCTTGATGGGGGATTAAGGGATGAAGAGGGTAAGCAGGACGTCTCGTCCAAATTAACTCAACCCTTATGAAAAATGGCAGAAGTCAAGACAAAAGGGGAGAAAATCAACAAGACATCACGTCTAAATTGACTTTCAAGAAAATAACAAGGACAAGATAGTTGCAAAAACGAAAAAAAGTAAAAGGGAAGATGGGCCTGACAGGAGTTAAGTCCTGCTCCTACGTATTCTCTAGTTACCGAGAAATCAGGGTTACGTAGTTCTTGATGAAGGAGTTTGAAGCGAAACTAGAAAATTGATGATGGACAAGGTATATACGAAGTGAAGTTCTTCGCACGTGTGTGGGCTTTAGGAGATAGTGTAGGCAGAAGTACTTCCGCACGACACTGGCTAAAAACAGCTTTTACATTTTAGGTTTAAAAGAGCATACAAAAAATATTTATTTCTTTTTGTTATTACTGGTTATAAAGCAAAATAAAAGAAGTTTAACAGACTGAACTTAAACAGGAGAATAGAATCAAAAATTACAAATTTAGCAAAAATAAACAATGAAAAACAAGAGAAAACAGACAGAACAGAACCGGTGTAGTAGTGATACTGGGGACCGGAGTTCAGACGTGGACTGGTGTGGGCCTGAGCAGCAACAGGCGGAGTGATGCTGGTGTAGCTGTAGAGCGGACAGTATGGCGCCGGTGTAGGGTTCAGTGAAGGGGCGGTGTGAGGGTTTGGTGGAAGAGCCGGTGTGAACTTGATGAGCACAAGTTCTTGGATTCAGAGGTTCTGGTGAAATTCGTTGCAAAACGGGTTTAGGACCGGTGTCCTAGCTGCAATTCAGGATTCTGGGGGGGCAATTCTCTGAGGTTTGAGGTACTGGGAATTGGACTAACTGCTTAGGGTCTCTTTGAACATCGGAGCAAGTTTCTAGGGGGTTTTTGTATTCAGAGAGTCGACCCTTGTGCCTCTTTAGCTGAGGCATTTATAGAGGTCCAAGGTGCTGGCTGAGTGCTTGGACAGCTCAAGCCTCCATTCATCCACGTGTACAGTGGAGCCAGCCTGGCCACTAACAGGTCATGGGGAGCAGCGGCTGGTAGGGAATTTTTAATTATTTCCACTTCCTTTCCCTGTCTGCCACTCCCAGGATTCGAGGGTCTGATTGGAGGTGCGATTCCAAGTCATAGCATGGGCAACCGAACTTACCAACCCGATGTCAAGTACATAAGAGCTAAGACATCGGACCATTGGGGGACACCGGATCGACATACGGTATCTTAAGCGACTAGACCGGTGTCACTAATTCCATAGTCCTGAGCCGGTGTACCCCAGATGGACATCGAAAGATGTTCCCTTTCAAAAGACAGGACCGGTGTTCTTTTCTTGGCCTCTAACCGGTGCTATTGCTTGCAGACGGGGTCAATTTCAATTCAACAACTGGCCGGACCAAAATAGGTGTTCACAAATGCCCCTTTTTACTTTTTTTCATAAGAGAAACATGAAGTTTTCATGTTTTTGAAGTGAAAAGGAAGTAAAGACATGAACACCGATGTCGGGGCCAGGTGGGGCCTCAGCCGATGTAACATCCGACGGTGTAAGTAAATATATACCCGGTGTAACCTCAGGATGGTTCATAGTTGAAATGACCTAAGAGTCCTTACACGTGTCATTACCTGATTCGTCCTTTCAAATTTCAACGTTTCGCGCCCTCAAACTGGAATGCGAACAGTCGAAGCGAGTGGGCCTCTTTTCATGGGCCTGGGCCGGAATACAGAATATTCTGGATCCTCGTCCCCTCACCCTATAAAAGCAAACATGGGGGTCGTTCCTTTTTACTTGTTTTCTGATACCGAAGCTCTGTCTCTCCGACGTTCAAGACCTCCGGTGTTCAACATTCTGGCTTGCACTAAAAGAACCGCTCGCATCGTCTTAGCAGGTAGCTCTACACCTTCCTTCTTCATTCTTCATTCTTAGAGAGGGTATGGGGGATACCGGTTCGAGCAGTGACTCCGTCGAGGTCCTATCAGGGCCTCCTTCAATCACATCTCGGTGTCAGTCAGAAGGAGTCATGAGTCGGGGTCAACGTCACCATGGTGAAGCAACCTCTGGGGTTTCACACCGGCCCATGGTTTCAGGACATCGTTTCTCCACCTTGCCTTTATGGGAAACGAGGGAGTTTGACACATCGTCTGACTACCACACATCGTCTTCTCCATTTAACTTGGGCACTGCTAGTGAGCGGGACAGCAGTGTTGATCTCTATTTATCTGACGATGTGGCCTTTTACAGTTGTGTCCCATTCCTCCGCCACACCGTCTTCATGGCTTCCTCTGGAAATTCTTCTACCGGTGTCCCTGTTGTTGCCACCAACACCGTCGAGACAAATGTCATTGCACACCGTATAGATTGGCTCACTGAGAAGGACAAGGATCCCTACTTTTGGGTTCATGAAGACCCTAGGAACATCGTCTCCCGCTACGCTGAGGACGCGACCGATGTTACCATTGAAGATGTCATTGTTCACTCCGGCGAGGAGCATGAAAATGACTTCACTGTTCTCTACCCCTTGACTACAGATCAGATTTTCCACCAGCCGGGGTCTATGTACATTTTCATGTACGATATGCTATTTTCAAAGATCGGCGTCCGTCTCCCCCTTACGAAGTTTGAAATGGGAGTACTCCGGTTCTTGGACTGCTCTCCCAGCCAGCTTCACCCCAACGGCTGGGGTTTGGTGAGATCTCTGGAGGTACTTAGGGAGTACTTCCACTTTGTCCCTACCGTCGCCCTCTTCTTTACCTATTGCAGGGTGATGTGCCGGAGTAACTCAGGAGGGGGCCTTGGATTCATTAACCTCCGATGTGACTCCAAGGTGGTAAATTTTGAAAGTTACACCGAATCAGCTAAGACAGACGGAGTAAGCTTCAAACACTCCTATGTCAAGGTCAAGGTCAATGCAGGAAAACCGGTGTTCTGGGAGAATTTTGATTTTTCCAGGAAGTTCTACACCGGATGAACTCATGAGCACTTCCTCCTGACCAGCAATGCCTACACCGTCAGCGAGAGTGTTTTATCGACTGAGTCCAGAAAAGTCTTGGACGCTTTGAAGGGATAGTCTTGCCTGGCCAAGATTTCCTGCAGGAACCTCCTTGGGACGGCGTCTCACCGGGATAGTTATCTAGGTAGTCTTTTTTTAATTTTAATATATACCGGTGTTGACCTTGGTTTTTATTTTAGGTGAAATGACTCGAATCGACATTCTCAAGAAACTCCGGGAAGCGGCCGAAGCCAGAAATGTCGGTGCAGCCGATGTGGAGAAATAGGTGACTCCCAGGCGAACATCGGCTAAATCTGTGAGTATCCCGGCTGACAAAGTTGGGAATTTAACCCTGGGTTCAGAGGACAGGGTTCAGGACAAGGGGAAGAAACGCAATCACCCCGGCCAAAGCTCTAGGTCCAGGAAGCACAAGGCCCAAAGAGTTGAGGCCGAGGTGGAGGCACATCATGAGGAGGAAGAGGCCGCTGAAGATGTAAATAATGCCTTGGACCGGACTCAGCCAGCCGATGCCTCTGCGCACCACTGCAACTCTGGTGTCTCGGAGTTTTTGCAATGCACTGGGGAGACACCGGCCCGCTTCCATATCCCCTTCGCACTAAAGGACAATCTCCCAGCTTCCGAGGTGCAGAGTGCTGTCAAGGGAGCTCTTTTCAACTTGGTCGAGGCGGCTGGGGTTCTCAACTCTCTGGGGAAGTCTTACTACTCCAGTCTTGAGGCTAAACAATGCCTAGACCGGATGAAAGAGGCTCAAGCCCAGAGAACGAAGGCCCAGACTGCTTTGGCTAAAAGCCAGGAAGACTTGGCCGAAATCACTTCGGCGTACAACTCAGCTGCCAAGAAGGCGAATGAGGCTGAGGCTAAGCACAAGGCCTCAGAGGACGCTCTTAAAGCTCTTCAGGCTAAATTAGATGAAGCCTTGGCTAGACGGGCCGAGGTGGAAAAGAAGAATAAGGAGCTGGTAGCTAAGGTCACCGCCGTGCAGGAGGCTCAAGCCCAAGAACGGCGAGAAATTGAGGAGCAGATGGCTGAATTCTCAGAATTAGCCGATGTCACTTTCAGCTCTGCCGTTCGTCAGGTTATACACTAGAATTCTGCTGTGCAGCTTAACCTGAACGGTATAGGTGTCTTTCATGAGTTTCATGGTGGGCATTTATATGCTATGGACTGGGGTCAGGCAGTGGAACCTGAGGATGTCTCTTACGAGCCTCTGCCTCTCCCTGATGGCCAAAGCATGGAGTTGAGGACGGTGTCAGAAGATTCTGAGAGGACAGCCACCATCGTCGGGCCAGACTCCCCAATCACTAGGAACTAGATTTTTCCTTTTTGATAGCCTTGTTCCGGGATAGGCTCCGGAGTTAACTTTTTGTAAGGCCGCAGTGCCCCCTTTCTTTTTAATGAAGTAAATTTTTCACATCTACTTCTGTTTTTTATTCCCAATAATATAATTGACTTGTGACCGATGTATAATGAATAACAACTTGAAATAACATCGTCTAAGCACCGTTGTCCAGAAATTGGATCTGAACCACTAAAACCACATCGTCCTTTAGTTATATGGCCAACTGAATTGAACCCTTAACATCGTCTCTTCATCGACGTTTTAGAATTTTGGACCGAAGTAACATAGGTTACATCGTCCTTTGTTTCCTCCCCATTCCGCCAAGTTTAAAACCAATCCAATTATAAACGACGTGGGGGCCATATGACACCATCCTTTATGACTTCAAATTATTCGTCCCTTATGACCAAAGTTCAAATGGAACCAAGTACCTGATTCTAGCCGACGTAGGGGTCATGACACCATTCTTGGATGCCGTCCTGCTTTTTCGTCCTTAACCTCAGGTGTTGAGGAAATTCCAGTTGAAATCCTCCTCAGGTCGGTGTCAACATCGATTTTTTTTTGTACTATTCTTTTGGCTGACAGGGAAGAAGGGGTGAGGGTGTTTACCCTCTCGGCTGGTACAGAAACAAAGAGGTTGGGGTTGACCTCCGGTTGACAGGAAATGAAAAGATCAGGGATTAACAAGACGTCTCGCCCCAATTAACCCTTCGTTGACAGGAAATAAAGAGATTGAGGTTGACCCTCGGTTGATAGGAAACGAAAAGATCAGGGGTTAACAGGACGTATCGCCCCAATTAACCCTTCGTTGACAGGAAATAAAGAGATTGGGGTTGACCCTTGGTTAACAGAAAATGTAAAGATTGGGTTGACCCTCGGTTGATAGGAAATGTAAAGATTGGGGTTGACCCTCGGTTGACAGGAAATGTAAAGATTGGGGTTGACCCTCGGTCGACAGGAAAGTAAAAATTAGGGTTGACCCTCGGTTGACAGGAAATGTAAAGATTGAGGTTGACCCTCGGTCGACAGGAAAGTAAAAGTGAGGGTGTTGCCTCTCAGTTGAAAGATCTGAGGGTTAACAAGACGTCACGTCCCAATTAACCTGGATCTAAGGACTCGGGGTGATACCCCGGTGTGAAATGATTGAAAGAACCTTGGGGAACTGCCCCTTGACTGAAAGGAAAAGCTCTGGGGGGATGCCCCAGTTTTCGGAAATACTAAAGAAGTTAGGAGTACTGCCCCTTAACAGAGAGAAACCTGGGGTGATGCCCCAGCTTGAGCTTACTGGGGAATTCGGGGCACTGCCCCTTTTGACTGGAAGAGAGATCTGGGCCCACTGGGGATGTATGGCGGCTTGCTGGGGGAGAGAATTCTAGGGGGATGCCCCAGTTTGAGCTGTTTTGGGTGATTCGGGGTACTACCCCTTGACTGGAAGGGAAAAAATTTGGGGATATGCCCCTGTTTGAGAGAAGTGTGACGGGCATTAGTCTGGTAATGATGAACTCATTGGGGAACAGTGTAGTCCCTCTGGGGGAGAAAGATATGGCTGGTATTCAGCTATTACTAGAGGGGCGACTTCATTGGGGAAAGTGTTATCCCTCTGGGGGGAGAAAGGCATGGCTGGCTTTTGGTCATTGTGGTTCCGTCGGAAAGGTGATTCTGCTGGGGGTATCTAGGTTTTCCTAAATCTGATTAGGAAGTATTCTGATTGGGGAGAGCTGAGTCCATTTTTTGGTTTTTTCAGGAAGAATCCTCAGTATGTGTTCCTCTTGAGAATGAATGGTGGGTCTGCTGGGGAGAGTTTTGGCGACTACCCGCTTCTGGATCATGGGTTCTGGCCACCCCTTAACAGAAAAGTGAGTAGTATAAAACAAATCAAAACTTACAGGCGAACTCCCTTGGCGACTGGCTTTAAAGTAACTCATGGACAAAATAACAGCGATTTCTGACTTCGGTGAGCTTGCCTAGCAGAGTTGGTTGTGCTTGTCTGAGGTAAGGTCTGGCACTGGTATACATTTCGTTCCCCATAACTTTGTGTTTTGTCGTTTTCAATTTCAAAAATTTTCTTTTGGCAAAAACTTATTTATTCATAAAATTTAGTCCTGAACACATGTAGGAAGAAGGAAGAAATTTATTTACGAACATCAGGTATGTACAGTGGTGATGAAAGTAATGCAAAAGATAACATATGACAAGGTACAAAGAATTAACGGTAAATGGGAAAGGGAAGGCCTTTAGACCCTCCAGCAATTTTCTGAGAGCGATGAGTATCTGGATTTTTCACACGACTTCATGTTCATCCTCTGATTTTGCTTCTGAGGTCGTAATTGACGATGACCCTGATGCCCTAATCTGACTTCCTTGTTTCCGGCTTGAAGGATTTATGTTGCAGAGTTAAGTTTATAGGCTGTGATTTTGTCTGAGCCGCCTTCTCGGGTTTTCGGCTCATCTAGTTGCTCTAACTTTTGATTAGATCGCCTTTTCAGGTTTTCAACCTAGCGAGCCCCTTTTTTTATTTTTTATTTTTTATTTTTTATTTTTATTTTTATTTTTATTTTTTTTAGGCAAAGTATTTTTTTACCGCGTCGGCATTGACAGGCGTTGGCAGGTTGTCTCCATCCATGTTGGTGAGTATGAGAGCCCCTCCGGAAAAGGCTTTCTTTACGACATATGGTCCTTCATAGTTAGGCGTCCATTTCCCTCGGACATCCTTTTGGATTGGTAAAACCTTCTTAAGGACCAAGTCCCCTTCCTGGAACTGTCGGGGTCGCACTCTCTTTTCATACGCCCGCTTTATACGCTTTTGATATAACTGTCCGTGGCAGAGAGCGGTTAACCTTTTTCCATCAATTAGGTTTTGAACTGTTCTTTACTGGGGGTGTAAAAGTATGGTTGATGAACAATTCAAAATGTACATGTAATGTCAATCTGGTACAAGGAGATATTTGTAAATGTGCAAGTACGGAGTATCCTTGTATACTGGGGCGGAATACAATGCACTCTGGGCGGTGTGACAGTCTGACGCTCAGTAACCTCCTTGTAAATGTGCAAGTTACCTCCTTTGCCTTGACACAATTGGTGGTGGTACCTGCAATTATTCTCCGACGCTCAAGTCAGTATTCTGAAATACTGTAAGACTTAGAAAGCAAATCTGAGAGAATTATGCAAGTAAAAGTGTAAGGTTCAGAATTGAGGGGGGGATCCCCTTATACCTTTTTGCTGAGGTTTATATACCTGTTACCGGTGCTCCATTATTGGTAGGACCCGTTCCTTGTTTTCTGGCATAATGCAAGAAAGGTAGTGGGTCCCTGTGTCGTTCACGAGCACCATCGCTGTAGTGGGTATTTCCACTTGCTTGGAAAGCGTTAATGCCTTATTATTTTATTCGTTGTTCCCTTTTATGCGTGACAGCGTGATTCCCATTTTCAACCTCTCAAGACAGAGTCAATCTCGTGCCGGGGTTATAAGTATGGGCTCGCTACGCAATATAGGAAATTCAATATTCCGCCTATGGCTTGGCGGAGTAGTATGCATTGGAAATACTTTGTGCATGTGTATAAGATATTCAATATTTTCCACCTTGGCGGAGTAATAAGCTTTGGCGGAGTAACGTGCCTTGGCGGAGTTACGTGCCCTGGCGGAGTTACATGCCATGGCGGAGTAACGTGCTTTGGCGGTATGTACTCCGTATAAAAGTAATTATAAGGTATTTGAGACGTACTTCTCCTGTTCAAAATGCTGATCTGGCAAAGCATTAAAACCATGCTTTTGGGGACCGGTGGTTGGACCGGATCATATGCCCCCTAGCTTGTTATAGTGACTGACGGAGTTACTTTAATAAGCTATAACACTTTTAGCTTTTATAGGCATGGGTTTAGGCGGCGTTTGCTAGTTCTGGATTTACGGACAAGTGTTTTCATGCATTTATTGCTTTTGTCGTTACTTGCCACGCCTGTCATTAAAGCACCTCGAAACCACGTTTTGCCGCTTCAATATCTCATTGCCACGTATGCCCTCGTAACGATTGCCATTCCAATGATGGGACATAAATGCGTGGGATGGCAGTTGAAATACGTTTTCGAGGTTATTACCATGGGCCTTGGATTTTGAAAATGCGGCCCAGGAAATACCTGCCCTTAGATTCATCTATCGGTTTCAGAATCAAAGGAATCGTCAGTGAGATTCATCCAATGACGGTAAACACATCTTTGAAGTTTTTGAGGTTCCGCTTATTTCCCCCCAAGCCATGCCTATAAATAGGTAAACTCTTGGGAGAGGAAATGTTTTGCTTCGTCTTCTACCTTGCGTTTTTGTGCTGAAACTGCTTTTGGGACGCTACTTTCTCGCAAGTTATTTGTTGTTCTCAGTTCATCACTTCTTCAGAAATTTTAAGGTAACTCTCTTGTTCCTCTGTTTTCTGTCTTCACTGTTATTGGGTTGGTTTTATTTTCTTTATATGTGTGTTTGTTGAAATGAGGATGAGAGGAAAAAAGTCAGAGTCGTGCTCTAGGGTTTCTGTTCGCCCCATGTTTTCAGATATTGAGAGTGAAGATGAGGCTTTCTATACTGGGAGGGATTCAACATTTTACAGCAGCGTGGCGTATTTTAGTAATGCTGTACATTCGTTTGTATCAGGAGGTATTTCCCAAATACAAGTGATAACGATGGCAGAATGTCAGAATGTTGTGTTGCATGGGTTGGACTGGGAAAAAATGCTTGAAACTGACCCTTATTGTTGGGTTGAGGAAGATGTTAAAGATGCTTCCTCTCGTCATGCAACAACAAGTGGTGGGGTGATGGAGTTGTCTATGCCAATCTGGAAGGATGAAAGGTTTGAAAGGAGGTTCATCGTCCGTTCGCCGAAGACGTTTGAACGTATATGCCATCGTCCTCAAGATGAACGTACATTATACATGTACGATATTTTGTTTACCCAGCTGGGGGTACGATTTCCACTGAATAAGTTCCAGATGGGCGTACTCAGATTTCTGGACTGCACCCCTTCTCAGCTGCACCCTAATGGTTGGGGGATAGTTCGCAGCTTTGAAGTGTTGGCTAAACATCTGGAATTTACACCTACTGTGGCGTTGTTCTTTGCTTTCTGTCGTATCATGAGGAGGGTGAATGCGAGAACTGGCGGTATGGGTTTTGTAACTCTTCGGGCGGAGCCGAAGATTGTGAACTTTAAGGCGTTTGCTGACTCCGCCAAGGAAGGCGGACTTCACTTCAGAATGAGCTTTGTAAAAGTCTCTGTCAGGAAGAACAAGTCCGTCTTTTGGCGGAGTAAGGAGGGAATTGATAAATTCCCAGTAGCGTGGACCCACGAGCACTTCCTCCTAACCAAACAAGCTTATGAAGTTGAGGAGAGTGCCCTATCAGCTACTTCCGTGGAAGTCCTGCGGACATTGAAGGAGTACAACTCCGTCCATAAGCAGATTTTATGCCGAAGGCTGC
The DNA here is from genome assembly GCA_037962975.1 of Clitoria ternatea. Lineage (NCBI taxonomy): Eukaryota > Viridiplantae > Streptophyta > Magnoliopsida > Fabales > Fabaceae > Clitoria > Clitoria ternatea. Next base: position 49,943,309 of record CM075673.1, read on the forward strand.
TTGGGCGGGATGCTGAGGGATACTTGAGTAATGCTTTATCATTAACAATTCCAATGTTGCTTGAATATTACTCCTGTTGTTTCCTGCAGCTTCTAATTGTATTTATGTATGTTATTTTGCAGGAGAAATCGCTGAATTTCCTGGGATAGAGCGTATCAAGCAAATTCGCATGAGTCGCCAGGAAATCGATGCGGAAAACAATGTGCAGCCTAGGAGGAATCTGGCTGCTGCTCTGACAAAAACTCTTCCTTTCCCTGCTTCCACTAACGTAGTGACGTTAGAGGGTGTTGCAGGGTCCTCGACGGTTGAGGTTGAAAGGCGATCTAAAAAACGCCAAGAACCAGAAACTGTTAAGGTGGAGGAAGTGGATCCTCACCCCTTGCAAAAGAGGAAGACTAAGGGCAAGGAGAAGGTTGGGGAAGTGGCAGGGGCATCATCTGATGCTGCCATTGATGTGGAAGAGATTCCAGAGACACCAGCTGTGGATGTCAATGCTGAAGTGGGCGGTATGGAGGGAGTTCCTGAAGAAGATGTTGTGGGGGAGGAGATGGAGGGAATTCAAGCTTCTCCAGTTCACCAAGCTGAGAGTCCTGCCCTAGACTTGACTGCTCGAGGAACAACAGTTTTCCTAGTCAATGTTCCAGGGGAGCCATCTAGGCGATCCGTCTCTTTGCCTCTTGCGGGGTCTCGTCTGAACCCTTATTTGTATTTCTCAAATATGGGATCCCGCCAGTCAGAGAGGCATGATCCGGACTTCATTCTCCACCCGGACATCGACTTTGAGGAAGTTGCAGATGCCACTACTGCTGCAAGGTGGCATCTTGCTGAAATTGATGGTTTCCTCGCTTCCGTACCACGTATTGCGGAGGTAGCTGCTGAGGCCGCCATGTTTCAAGAATCATTTCATGATTCTATTGAAAAAATACGCAGCTTGGAGCATGATAACGAACAGCTGTCGGAGGTGATCAAAGCTAAAGATAAACATCTTGACACCGCTGACTCTGATATAAAGAAGCTGGAAGAGGAGCTGGCTCAGGTCAGAGCTGACAAGGCCCTTCTGGAAAAGCAAGTCTCGGGTTTGAAAGATCAAAATACCAAACTGAGCGACGAGGTGGGCGAGCTGACCCGAGTGAAGGCTGACAATGTTCTGCTGAAACAAGAAGTTTTTAATCTGAATCAGCAGAACCAAAAACTGGGCGAGGGTATGAGCGAACTTCAGCAGAGGTTGGTCTCCTTTGAAATTAATAAGACTTTTGCTGAAGACGCTTGGGCGGCGGAGTTGGACCAAACAGCCACTGTATATACTAACCTTGAGAAACAGGTTGAAGAGCTGCAAGCTGAAAAAGCCACTTCAGATGCCGCCAATAAACGTGTTGATAAAGAATTACAATCGGCTTTGGATGCAGCTGAAGCGGCAATTGATGATGCTTTCAGCATGGCTGTTCGGCAACTCCGTCATCGCAACCCAGGCGTTGTTCTCAACACTACAGGCATCCATCCTTATTATGAATTTATCAACGGTGAATTGATGGTGCCCGTTCAGGGGGGTCATATTCCTGCACCCAATGTAGAGTATGTTTTGGCGGACTTGCCCCCCTCACAAAGTTTATCCAAACCCAGTGAGAGTCACCCCAGCTCCGCCCACTAAGAAGGAGTGCCACCTGAGCCTTGAAGATTAGCTCCGGGGTTCTTTTGCAAATTTTGTTTTTGGCATTTTAATAATATTGCCTTGTTCCAGGATAGGCTCTGGACCCTTTTCAATCTTTGACAATATTTAATAAAGCGTATTTTCTATAAATCAATACTTGTTCATATAAACACTGTCTGAGTCCGTCGGATTTATGCCTTGTAAAACGATATTAAGAAGGCAGTGTAATCATTTGAGGACTTAATGAAATATGACTAAGTATAATAAGGCGGAATAACCCCTTTAGGAATTTGGTGAAGTAAAATTCAGCAATGAGGCGGGATAGCCTCTAAGGAATTTCAATGAAGTAAATTCAGTAATGAGGCGGAGTAGCCTCTTGAGAATTTCATTGAAGTAAATTCAATAATGAGGCGTAGTAGCCTCTTAGGAATTTCAATGAAGTAAATTCTGTAATGAGGCGTAGTAGCCTCTTAGGAATTTCAATGAAGTGAACTCTGTAAGGAGGCGGAGTAGCCTCTTAAGAATTTCAATGAAGTAAATTCTGTAATGAGGTGTAGTAGCCTCTTAGGAATTTCATTGAAGTGAATTCTGTAAGGAGGCGGAGTAGCCTCTTAAGAATTTCAATGAAGTAAATTCAATAATGAGGCGTAGTAGCCTCTTAGGAATTTCATTGAAGTGAATTCTGTAAGGAGGCGGAGTAGCCTCTTAAGAATTTCAATGAAGTAAATTCAATAATGAGGCGTAGTAGCCTCTTAGGAATTTCATTGAAGTGAATTCTGTAAGGAGACGGAGTAGCCTCTTAAGAATTTCAATGAAGTAAATTCAATAATGAGGCGTAGTAGCCTCTTAGGAATTTCATTGAAGTGAATTCTGTAAGGAGGCGGAGTAGCCTCTTAAGAATTCCAATGAAGTAAATTCAATAATGAGGCGTAGTAGCCTCTTAGGAATTTCATTGAAGTGAATTCTGTAAGGAGGCGGAGTAGCCTCTTAAGAATTTCAATGAAGTAAAGTCAATAATGAGGCGTAGTAGCCTCTTAGGAATTTCATTGAAGTGAATTCTGTAAGGAGGCGGAGTAGCCTCTTAAGAATTTCAATGAAGTAAATTCAATAATGAGGCGTAGTAGCCTCTTAGGAATTTCATTGAAGTGAATTCTGTAAGGAGGCGGAGTAGCCTCTTAAGAATTTCAATGAAGTAAAGTCAATAATGAGGCGTAGTAGCCTCTTAGGAATTTCATTGAAGTGAATTCTGTAAGGAGGCGGAGTAGCCTCTTAAGAATTTCAATGAAGTAAATTCAATAATGAGGCGTAGTAGCCTCTTAGGAATTTCATTGAAGTGAATTCTGTAAGGAGGCGGAGTAGCCTCTTAAGAATTTCAATGAAGCACAATTTCCGCAAGTGTTATACTTACTTGGACTTGTTGATAGTGCTTTGAGTTTGTTGATTATGTACTCTGTAAAACATTGGCTGTTAGGCGGAGTCAAGTTTTGGATGGAGCGTTCATCCCTTTGAATTTGAATTGGAGTGTATCTCCTGATCAAGTGAAAATTGTTGAATCCAGGGTTGGTATGGTGCAGCATATAGCTGTGACACCAATCCTTTCTGCGGGAATTTGGCTGGACCTTGGAGCTAGTATGGTGTAGCATATAACTGTGACACCAATTCTTTCTGCAAGAAGCCTGCAAGAACTCGGGGTCGATATGGTGCAGCATATAGCTGTGACACCAATTCTTTCCACAAGAAGCCTGCAGGACCTTGGGGTCGGTATGGTGCAGCATATAGCTGTGACACCAATCCTTTCCCCCCAAGGAGTTTTTTGGACCTTAGGGTCGGTATGGTGCAGCATATAGCTGTGACACCAATCCTTTCCCCCCAAGGAGTTTTTTGGACCTTAGGGTCGGTATGGTGCAGCATATAGTTGTGACACCAATCCTTTCCCCCCAAGGAGTTTTTTGGACCTTAGGGTCGGTATGGTGCAGCATATAGCTGTGACACCAATCCTTTCCCCCCAAGGAGTTTTTTGGACCTTAGGGTCGGCATGGTGCAGCATATAGCTGTGACACCAATCCTTTCCCCCCAAGGAGTTTTTTGACTCCGTTTGTGAAGCTTTGTTGCACATTGGATGTTCTTTATGGAATAAAGAGTTGTGCCATTATGCTTCAATTGTTGGAGCCGGTGTCTTATCTGCATGGGAACAAGTTCTGCCATGGATAATTAACTGAAAATTAGAATGAAGATTGAATGTAGGAAGGCATTTTATTAATGATGGAACTACATAAAGAGCTGAGTTGGGATATGTCTCATCAGAACCTTTTCAAGGAAAGCCCATTTGGGAAGAACCTTAAGTTAGGAGAGAGATCATACCGTATTACCCAACTAGCTGTAATATATGCGTAAATTTAAAATGTTCCATTTATTCCTGACCGGAGTGCCATCTAAGTTTTCTAGGCGGTATGTGCCTTTGCCCAGAATTTCGATGACTCGGTATGGACCTTCCCATGTTGGTGCCAATTTGCCTTGGTGTGCAAATTTGTTACCGATATTGGCCCTTCTCAAGACCAAATCTCCTTCTTTGAAACGGCGTTCAGAAACACGTATGTTATACCGTTTGGCGGCCTTTGCTTTAACAGCTTGGTCCCTTACAAAGGCTTCCTCTCTCAACTCCGCCAAGACCTCGAGTTCATGGGCGAGGTTCTGTTGATTGGCTTCTTCGTTGAAATGGAGGACTCGAGCTGATGGGGCTGCCAATTCAATGGGAATAACAGCTTCGACTCCATATGTCAGCCGATATGGAGATTCATTTGTGGTGGAGTGAGGGGTTGTTCTATATGCCCATAGAACGTGGCATAATTGATTTGCCCAATCTCCCTTTGCTTCACCAAGGCGTTTCTTAAGGCCTTTCAAGATTTCTCTGTTGGCAACTTCAGCTTGGCCATTGGTTTGAGGGTGTTCCACAGAAGAGAAAATCTGCGTAATGCTGAGATTTTCCAGGAGTTCAGTGAACTTACGATCTGTGAATTGGGTGCCATTATCAGTGACTATGCGTCCAGGGACTCCGAAACGTGCAATGATATTTTCATATACGAATCTACGAGTCCTGGCTGATGTAATATGCACCACTGCCTCTGCTTCAATCCATTTGGTGAAGTAATCAACACCAACTATCAAGTATTTGATACCGTCGGGCGCAGTTGGGAATGGACCCAAGATATCCATGCCCCATTGATAGAAAGGCCAAGGCGTTATTAATGATGACATTTCTTCCGCCAGAGTATGGTGGAGATTTGCGAATCGTTGACATTGATCGCACTTTTGAACATACGAGGCGGAGTCATGCTTCAGGGTGGGCCACCAGTACCCCGCCCTGAGTATTTTCCGCATAAGGCTACGTGCCCCTGGATAGTGTCCATATTTCCCTTCATGGACTTCTTCTAACACAGCTTGCACCTCATTTTCGTTTATGCATATTAAGTAAGGAACAGAGATTCCTCGGCGGTATAACTGTCCGTCTAGGAGTGTATAGTAAGGTGCTTCTTTCTTTAGTTTTCGTCGCTCAAGATCATCCGTGGGTAATTGTCCATTAACAAGGTAACGAACTATCGGTGCTACCCAGGAATTATCATCAAAAGAGCGGCTTTTAATCATATATGCTGAGGAAAGAAAGGAAATGCTTGGCTCCGCCAAGGTACTTTGTACAACCGTAGTTGTGCATCCTGCCTTCTTTGTGCTAGCCAACCTGGAGAGGATATCAGCACGTGTATTTTCTTCACGGGGTACATGCTTGAAAGTGACTTCATCGAAGCGCTGCTTTAACTCATTGACGCAGTCTAGATATTGTTGTAGCAGAGGTTCTTTAGCCTGATACTCACCAAGAATTTGTGAGATTACTAATTGAGAATCACTGCATAGGGTGACAGTTTTGGCCCCAATATCTTGTGCTGCTCTGAGTCCGGCCAAGCAGGCTTCATACTCCGCCTGATTGTTAGATGTAGTGAAGGTAAAGTGCAGTGAAATTTCAAGGTGTACCCCGTCATCACTTTCCACAACAATTCCTGCTCCACATCCTTTGCTATTGGAAGACCCATCTACGTATACCGTCCAGTGTGAGTGATCTGCATCTGGGCTAGAACCTGTTAACTCAACTACGAAATCTGCTAGGACTTGTGCCTTGATAGCAGTTCTTGGTTCGTAGGATATGTCAAATTCAAAGAGTTCTACGGCCCATTTGATCATTCTTCCAGCTAGGTCTGGTTTGAACAGTATAGTACGGAGTGGCAAGTCTGTGCGAATCAGGATAGGATGGGCATGGAAGTATGGCCTTAGGCGTCGTGAAGCCCAAACAACTGCAAGTGCTGCCTTTTCAATCTTTTGATAACGGCACTCTGCACCGTACAATGTTTTACCAGTGAAATACACCGGTCGTTGGCCTTCAGTCGTTTCCTTGACTAGGGCTACTGCCAAAGCTTCATCTGAAACAGACAAATAAACAATGAGTTGCTCACCCGGGCTTGGTTTTACCAGGATTGGAGGGCTGGCCAAGACATTTTTCAAGCTTTGGAAAGCTGCCTCTTGCTTTGGGCCCCAACTGAATTTTTTGTCTTTTTTCAACATTTTGTATAAGGGAAGAGAGCGATGAGCCATTTTTGGCATGAACCGTGCTAGAGCAGCAATTTTGCCATTGAGGGATTGTACCTCTCTCAATGTTTTGGGGCTCTGCAACTCTTAGATTACGCAACATTTGTCAGGATTAGCCTCAATACCTCTTTGTGTTAGCATGAAACCCAAGAATCTGCCCCCAGGGACAGCAAATGTACACTTTAATGGGTTGAGTCTCATGTCTTATTGTTGTAGGCGTTGAAAAATGAGGCGTAGATCTTCAACATGATCTCCTCCTTCCGGGGTCTTGGCAATAATATCATCAATATACACTTCTACCAGCTTTGTGTGCATACCCTCAAAAACTTTGTTGATTATACGCTGGTAGGTTGCCCCGGCGTTCTTTAACCCAAATGGCATGACGTTGTAGCAAAAGACTCCTTTGTCATTAACAAATGCTGTCTTCTCTTGATCATCCTCACACATTGGAATTTGGTTGTACCCGGAGTAAGCATCCATAAAAGATAGATACTTGTATCCAGAGGAATCGTCAACCAATCTGTCAATGTTGGGGAGAGGGTATGGATCCTTGGGACAACATTTATTTAAGTCAACATAGTCTATGCACATACGCCACTTGTCATTGGCTTTCTGCACCATGACCACGTTAGAGAGCCAGGAGGAGTAACGGAGTTCCCTGATGAACCCCGCCTTGAGAAGCTCCTCTGTTTGTTCACAAGCAGCTTTTTGCTTAGCAGGACCCATACGCCGTTTCTTTTGTGCCACGGGCTTAGTTTCAGGATACACCGCCAGGCGGTGACAACAAAAGTTGGGATCCATGCCAGGCATGTCTGTAGCGGTCCAAGCGAAGATTTCTTTATACTCATGGAGAAGTGCAATTAGTCTTGCCTCCATGTTAGCCTCAAGCTTGTCATTGACGTTTGTAATCTGTTCCGGGGTGCTACCCAAAACAATAGACTTGGATCCGCCATCAGGAGTTGGTTTCAAAGGGTTCAGGGGGTCTATAGAAGACTCCGCCCTGGGGTCAAGATCCACCAAATTGACGGATGCCGCCGCACTGCCCCCTTATTCAACTTTCTTTTCTTAGACACGGCTTCCAGCTTGACCATGTTAAGACTCAAGTTGTAGCAATAGCGAGCCATTTCTTGGTCACCCCTCACAGATGAGACTTGATTATCTTTGTCAATGAACTTGATTAACAAATGGGGAGTTGAAACGATGGCTTCCATGGCATTCAGGGTAGGCCGCCCAATGATGCCATTGTAGGGAGACTTCACATCAATGACAAGAATCTTGGATTTCACAGTCCTTGCTCCAGGTTCACCGTCAAAGGTAATTCTCGTATCTAAGTAGCCTTTAGTGGGTTGTTTGGCACCATTGAAGGCTGTAAGGTCCTGTGTATATGGCTGCAAATCTGCATCAGTTAGTCCCATACGTTTAAAACAGTCATAAAAGATAACATCGCAGGAACTTCCCTGATCAATTAGGATGCGTTTTACATCCATATTAGCGATTAACGCAATAATCACTACTGCATCATCTCCTTCAGGAATAGTAGGGCCAAAATCGTCGTCCGTGAAGGTTATAGGTGGAGTCTGGACCCCGTTTCTGAATGGGCGATATTCTTTGCTCTTGCCTTGCATAGACAAGATCATGCGATGATGATTCTTCCTGGCAGAGTTTGAGGGTCCGCCCCCAGCGAAGCCTCCAGCTATCATGTCTACAACCTGCCTTTTGCCCCTCGATCTGGGTTCTGGGCTTGGTTCTTTTTGGGCGAACTCCAAAACAACGCCCTTTTGTTTTTCTGTTGCCGCCGTGCGTTTAGGCTCCCGAGTGTTATCAGGATCAGGAGAACGATCGCGAGATCTTTTTTCAAACCTCTCTAGCTCATCATGAGATTTACCCTTAAACAAATAATGTTTCAGCTTGCCTTCATGAATAAGCACCTCAATGGTATTTTTGAGTTGCTTGCACTCCTCCGTGGTATGGCCAACTGATTCGTGGAACTCACAATATTTCTTTGGGTTCCCACCGCGTCTGATTGGAGGTGGACGTTGAATCCCATAAACGTTAAGGGTAGTCCATCCTATTTCACGCAAGATTTGTTCATATGTCGTGTTCAGGGGTGCATAATGAGCGAAATTGAACACTCGTTTATCTTGCTGTTTGAAGGGTTGGTTCCCTGCTTTGTCTTTCTGGGGGAACTTATCATTCCTGGATAATTTTTCCTTCACTTTGTCATGGTGTGGAGCTGAAGGAGGTGGCTTAATGCGAGATGCAGTGGCTTCCAAGTGCATCTCAATACCTACATACTTAGATGCCTTTCTGCGAAACTCCTCCATGGTGGATGGAGGTCCTTTTGCCAATGACAAAGCAAAAGGTGATTTCGGTTGCATGGCCTCGATGAGGATGTGCAACTGGATTGCTTCCATCAAGTCAGGGACCATGGCCGCCTCTTTGTAAAATCTCTTCAGGAAATCTTTTAGAGACTCCTTATCACCTTGTTTGATCTGAGCCAAGGTGTGGGAGGTTCTAGGTGTATCCCTAGAGATTACAAAGTGACTGCCAAAAGCTGTGGCCAAGTCTTCCCATGAATCAATGGAACCTGAAGGTAAACTCTTGAACCAGCTAAGAGCTTCACCTGTAAGGGTCCTGGGGAACATTCTGCACATGACATCTTCTTCTGCACCTAAGAACATAGCCTCGTAGATGTAAGCATCTAAATGCTTAGAAGGATCTGTTTCCCCAGTGTATTTTCCTATGGAAATGGGTAGCATAGTTTGCAAATGTCTGGGAACATGCGCATTCATGAGTCTTTTGGAAAATGGGATACTCATCTTGTATCCCGAGGGGGATGCATTTGAAACTGCTCTTCTCCCCTCATGATGTTGAGCATTTGCCAGTGGGAGGCTTTGTTGCTCTTCCATGTAAGTAGGGATGCGAGAGTAATTTGGAGTACTCGATTCCTCCTGTGCATGCGATTCATGGCGAGGCTGGTTTGCAGGGCCCGCTCTCTCATGCATAGGATTTGCCTTCTCACGGTGAAGCTCTGCAATTTCTTCCTTCAGTATTCTGATCATCTCATCTCTCGGATCTGGAGAGTCAACATGCGTTGCCTTTTTATGAGCATCGTTGTCAAAGTTGAGATGTCTAGGATTGCGTGGAGGAGAATCCTCTCTCTACATTTCTGGTCCTGGTCTCTCCATTAATGATGAATGTAATGGGAATTCCTCAAGGATTGTGGGATTACCAATTTTACAGGTCCCACTGGGCGTGCCAATGAACTGGTCTTTACTGGGGGTGTAAAAGTATGGTTGATGAACAATTCAAAATGTACATGTAATGTCAATCTGGTACAAGGAGATATTTGTAAATGTGCAAGTACGGAGTATCCTTGTATACTGGGGCGGAATACAATGCACTCTGGGCGGTGTGACAGTCCGATGCTCAGTAACCTCCTTGTAAATGTGCAAGTTACCTCCTTTTCCTTGACACAATTGGTGGTGGTACCTGCAATTATTCTCCGACGCTCAAGTCAGTATTCTGAAATACTGTAAGACTTAGAAAGCAAATCTGAGAGAATTATGCAAGTAAAAGTGTAAGGTTCAGAATTGAGGGGGGGATCCCCTTATACCTTTTTGCTGAGGTTTATATACCTGTTACCGGTGCTCCATTATTGGTAGGACCCGTTCCTTGTTTTCTGGCATAATGCAAGAAAGGTAGTGGGTCCCTGTGTCGTTCACGAGCACCATCGCTGTAGTGGGTATTTCCACTTGCTTGGAAAGCGTTAATGCCTTATTATTTTATTCATTGTTCCCTTTTATGCGTGACAGCGTGATTCCCATTTTCAACCTCTCAAGACAGAGTCAATCTCGTGCCGGGGTTATAAGTATGGGCTCGCTACGCAATATAGGAAATTCAATATTCCGCCTATGGCTTGGCGGAGTAGTATGCATTGGAAATACTTTGTGCATGTGTATAAGATATTCAATATTTTCCACCTTGGCGGAGTAATAAGCTTTGGCGGAGTAACGTGCCTTGGCGGAGTTACGTGCCCTGGCGGAGTTACATGCCATGGCGGAGTAACGTGCTTTGGCGGTATGTACTCCGTATAAAAGTAATTATAAGGTATTTGAGACGTACTTCTCCTGTTCAAAATGCTGATCTGGTAAAGCATTAAAACCATGCTTTTGGGGACCGATGTTGGGACCGGATCAGGTTTAATTGATCATACTTAGCCTGGATCCACTCAGCTTCATCCAGTTTGGCTTCCATGATCACCCGGAGGGATGGGATCTCTACTTCGAAAGGCAGTACTGCTTCCATTCTATAGACCAAAGAGAACGGGGTTGCCCCGGTCGAGGTTCGCACCGAGGTTCAGTATCCGTGCAGCGCGAAGGGAAGCATTTTGTTCCAGTCTTTGTAGGTCACCACCATCTTTTGCACTATTTTCTTGATATTTTTGTTAGCCGCCTCAACCACCCCATTCATTTTTGGGCGATATGGAGAAGAGTTGTGGTGGGAGATTTTAAAGCTCTCGCAAAGCTCCTTCATCATCTTGTTGTTCAAATTTGTACCGTTATCAGTAATGATCTGACTTGGTAGGTCATATCGACATATCAGTTCACGCTTGATGAATTTGACCACTACACCCTTGGTCACATTAGTGTATGAAGCTGCTTCCACCCACTTGGTGAAATAATCGATGGCAACCGGAATGAAACGATGCCCGTTTGATGCTTTCGGCTCAATGGGCCCAATAACATCCATACCCCACATTGAAAAGGGCCATGGTGTTGACAAGACATTTAGGGATGAAGGTGGTGCGTGAATATGATCAGCATATATCTGACATTTATGGCACCTCCGTACATAAGCAAAACAGTCCGCTTCCATGGTCATCCAATAATATCCAGCCCTCAAGATCTTTCTTGACATGGCATGCCCATTCGTGTGAGTCCCGAAAGATCCTTCATGGATATCCCTCATGATTTGGTTTGCCTCGACGGTATCAATGCACCTGAGGAGAATGGAATCATAATTCCTCTTGTATAGCACGTTGCCGCTCAACAGGTATCCCATAGCTAGCCTTCTCAAAGTTCGTTTGTCATTATCTGAGATGCCCTTAGGGTATTCTTGGTATTGGAGGTACCTTTTGATATCATAATACCAAGGTTTATCATTCGGTTCTCCTTCTATGACCTGGCAATGGGCAGGCTCTTGTCGTTTCTTCACTTCAATGAGGAGCACCTTATAGTCACTGCTAACTTCGAACATGGCGGCTAGGGTGGCCAAAGGATCTGCCATTTGGTTGTCATCCCGTGGAACATGATGGAAGGTAACTTCATCGAACTCTTTAATCATCTCCTTGATGTGAGCATGATAGGGAACTAGTTTGCTGTCTCTAGTTTCCCACTCACCCTTCAATTGATGGATAACCAAAGGAGAATCTCCATAAACATCCAAGACCTTTATTCCCATGTTCAAAGCCGCCTGTATCCCCAAAGAACATGCCTCATACTCGGCAATATTGTTGGTACAATCAAAACACAACCGGGCGCATATGGGGATGAATTCCTTGTCAGGTGAGATCAGGATGACTCCAATTCCGTGTCCCAGTGCATTGGAGGCTCCATCAAACCTCATGGTCCACCTGTTCACTTGATCATCTTCCTCTTTGGACAGAGCCAAAATATCTTCATCCGGGAAATCATGCCGCATTGGTTGGTAACTGTCAATGGGTTGATGTGCCAAGTAATCTGCTAGCGCACTCCCTTTTATAGCCTTTTGGGTGACATATGTTATGTCATACTCTGTCAGTAGCACTTGCCAACGGGCAATCCTTCCAGTTAAAGCTGGCTTTTCAAAGATGTACTTGATTGGATCCATCTTAGACACCAACCACGTAGTATGATTGAGCATGTATTGCCGTAAGCGTCGGGCAGCCCAGGCCAAGGCGCAGCATGTTCTTTCGAGGAAAGAGTATTTCATCTCGCATTCAGTAAATCTCTTGCTCAGGTAATAGATGGCACACTCCTTCTTCCCAGTCTCGTCATGTTGACCCAACACGCATCCCATGGATTCATCCAGCACTGTCAGGCACAGGATTAGTGGTTTCCCAGGGACGGGCAGTACCAAGATTGGCGGCTCCAACAAGTACTGCTTTATCTTCTCGAATGCAGTTTGGCAATCTTCATTCCACTGCCCGGGCTGGTTCTTACGAAGTAACTTGAAAATCGGCTCACAGGTTGCCGTCATTTGGGAAATAAACCGGGCAATGTAGTTTAACCTTCCTAGGAATCCTCAGACTTCTTTTTCTGTACGAGGAGGAGGCATTTCCAGAATTGCCTTGACCTTGTCGGGATCAACTTCTATCCCTCTCTCGCTCACGATGAACCCCAACAGTTTGCCAAATTTTGTGCCAAAGGTGCACTTGGCCGGATTCAACCTAAGCTTGAATTTCCTTAACCGCTCGAAGAGTTTCCTCAGATCAGTAATGTGCTCTTCTTCAGATCTAGATTTGGCAATTATGTCATCCACATAGACTTCAATTTCTTGGTGCATCATGTCATGGAAGAGAGTCGCCATTGCCCTTTGATAGGTGGCTCCAGCGTTCTTCAATCCGAAGGACATTACTTTGTAGCAAAAGGTCCCCCATAGCGTGATGCACGTGGTTTTCTCCATATCTTCAGGTGCCATCTTGATCTGATTATACCCTGAAAATCCGTCCATGAATGAGAAGATAGAGTGTTGACCCATATTATCGACCAGTACGCCAATCTGAGGCAAAGGAAAGTCATCCTTAGGGCTGGCCCGATTCAAATCTCGGTAGTCCACACACATTCTCACTTTCCCGTCTTTCTTTAGAATAAGAACTATGTTAGTTACCCATTGTGGATATTTAGCCACAGCTAAGAAACCAGCATCGAATTGCTTCTTGACTTCTTCTTTGATCTTAAGAAGCATTTTCGGCTTCATTCGTCACAGCTTTTGCTTGATTGGTGGACATTCTGGTTTTAAAGGCAACCTGTGTTCCACGATGTTGTTATCTAACCCTGGCATATCCTGATATGACCATGCGAATACATCCCGAAATTCCCAGAGCAGATTAATTAATTCATCCTGTCGCTCTTTGCTTAGAAAGGTGCCTATCTTGACCTCTTTAACCTCTCCTTCATCCCCCAGGTTAACGGTTTCAATCTTTTCCTGATGAGGTTGAATCTCCCTATCCTCTTGTTCCATTAATTTTGTCAATTCGGGTGAAGGTTCAAAGTCTTCCTCACTTTCCTCATAGGCGCAATCGCTCGGATAGCCAGAATCGTGAAATAAAACCGAGTTCTCATCAATCTCGGAGAAATAATTTTTGGATCTGCATTTGGTTATATTATAATGAATGAAAAAAAGAAAGACAAGCAAGTGAAAGGCTTAAAAGAAAGAGATCGAATAAAGATAAGGTACTGAAATTAGACTGTGCTCATTAAATTAAATAAATAAACAAGTTTTCCTTTGCCCTTATTACAAAATGGGTCCCAAAGCCTTAGGCATAGCAGAGGGACCGATAAGTTTCAAGATAACAATGATTACTTTGACAAAACATTGACAGTTATAGGGAACTCCGTGATTTCCCAGTTATTCAGCTCTTGATCCGGGTAGCAAGCATACACCAACTCCGCATTGTGGTCGGGCTCGCTTTCAATCATGGTGACCTGATCCAGATACATAATCCCAGCGCTTCTGAAGCTCTGGTAGAGGTCACAGATAGGGATCCTTGCGGTGTCGAATTCTTGACCGGCGAGGCAAGCCATCCTTCTCCCCCTTCTTTCTTCTCCAACCCTTCTTCTATCTGCTATCGTGGGTTTGTATCCTAGGCCATACCTGCCCTTGTTCTCTGGGATGTATACCGGTTGGACTTTTCCTTCCAGTTCGCGCCCCAGTCCTCTTCCTGGCTTGTACCCTTCCCGTAACATGGTTCTTGCCACCGCTAAAGGTACATTTGGGAAGGATGTTCTTGTAATGATGGTTGCATTGGCTATTTCCAAAGCCTGGAATGAAGTTTCTAAAGCTTCCTCAGCTGCTTTAATATATGGGGTAGTGACAGGCTTGCTGACCAAAAGGTCTTCCTCACTCCAGCCGAATGAATCCACGACCTTCCTAGCAAACAACTATAGGCGGGCGTGATATCCATGACTTGAAAGAGAACTTGGAAGGTGTATGGTCCAACCTGTATTGGCAGTTCAATCTCCCCCATGATTTCCCGACGAGTTCCGTCAAAAGCTTGAACCACCATGGAACTTGGCCTCATATGTGTCCCATCAAAAGGCAACTTCGCCAATGTAGATTTTGGCATCACATTTAGAGATGACCCATGGTCGACAAGCACCTTTTCCAGGATATGATCTTGGCATTTCACGGAGATATAAAGGGCTTTGTTGTGCCCTCTTCCTTCCACAGGTACCTCATCATCCATAAAGGTCAAATAATTATTAGTCACTATGTGTCCCACTATGCCCTCAAATTTATCAACAGGCAGGTCATGCTTCACGTGTGCCTCACTTAAAACTTTCATCAATGTGTTTCGGTGCGGTTTGGAACTCATCAGAAGGGACAACAAAGAAATTTTGGCCGGGGTATGGTTTAGTTGATCCAATACCTGGTAATCACTGTAACGGATGAATCTCAAAAACTCTTGAGCTTCTTCTTCAATTACAGCCCTTTTTGTCTCGCCAGTGGCTTCTCCCTTTCCAGATTTGACTTCTCCAGCAGCCTTGTCAAGTTTCGATTCCGGGGAAGCATATACTCTTCCGTTCCGAGTGATACCTCCAACCCCGACAATATTTATGACAGAGGACGATGACGTAGAACCAACCGCCTTAGAGCTGGTAACGATTACGTCAGTACCATACTTCCACGGCACCGCTTGAGAATCCTTGAAAGGAAATGGGGTTGGTGTTTGCACTGAGATGATAGTTTTGGCTAGAGTCGGAGTCAGAACTGTAGGCGCGTTCCTGTTATAAAATATGACCAGGGGCTTTGGAGCCCGCAATCTGGTCTGATCCTGTACCATGTTTATCTCGCCTCCCTGGCGCCTACAAATCTCCACGGTATGGTTATCCATGAGTTCTTGAAGAGTTTTTCGGAAGCCTTGTCGCTTCGCAGACTGGTCATTATTGCATTCCTCATCCCATGAGTCCTCTATCAACCCCATCTGGATCATGTGGGAGTGAATTATTTCCAAAGGCATTTTGATGTCATCAACTTTTGAAATACATTCTTCATCATTCTCAACAGCATTGACACCTGGCCTCCCATGGTTAGGCAAAGGATTGGTTGTTACATTTGGGCTTCCTTCTCGAAAACTTATCCAGTCAGCCCTGATCAGATCTCTCACTTTAAACTTCAAAGCCAAGCAATTCTCAGTAGAATGCCCTGGTGCACCGGCATAGTAGTCGCATCGTGCATTTGATCATATCCTCTACAGTAAGGTGGCTGAAGTGGTCTCAGAGGACATGGTACTACCAAGGTGTTTTCGATGAGATGGGGTAAAAGCTCAGTATATGTCATGGGGATGGGATTAAACTGTATTTGAGTGCGGTCATTGTTTGGTCTTCTAGGATTTGGATTGGGTGGCTGGTTCACTTGCGGGGGTTGGTATGGTGTTTGTGGTGGTGCAGGTGGTCGCACAATGGGTGGTCGGAAATGTGGTGGATTTGGATTTTGAATCGCAGCCACATATGGGTGTGGTGCGTTAGGATAAGCTAGTGGAAAGGTGATGGGGGTAAGTGGCCTTGGTTGGTTTCTTCCCTGGTTATGAGAGACCAAGTTGGTTTCTCCCTCTTTTCTCCTACCTTCTCCAAGCGTAGGTTTTCTTGCCGTCCCTGCCCCAGATGGGCCTCGGACGATTTTCCCAGTTTGTAACCCATTCTCTATCCTTTCTCCAATAGTGACAATATCGGAGAAATGGGATGAAACGCTTCCAATCATCCTATCATAGAAAGGCGACTGGAGCGTATCAATGAACGTAGAAATCACTTCCTTTTCCGATAAAGATGGGTCCACTTGTGCTGCTACTTCACGCCAACGCTGGGTGTATTCTTTAAATGTCTCGCTGTCTTTCTTAGCCATATTCTGCAACTGTACCCTATCCAGTGCCATGTCCAGATTATATTTGTACTGCTGCATGAAAGTGTCTGCTAGATCTTTCCAACAGCATATGCGAGATAGTTCTAGATGATTATACCAAGTTAGGGCGGCTCCAACTAGGCTATCCTGGAAGCAATGAATCAGCAGGGGATCGTTAGAAGCATGAGAAGCCATCTTTCGGCAGTACATGGTAAGATGGTTCTTCGGACAGGTTAGCCCCCTATACTTATCAAATTTTGGCATCTTGAACTTGGGAGGGATAACGACATCGGGAATTAGACAGAGTTCTACAGCACTGCCCATCCCAAATTTGTTCGTTCCCTCCATTTCTCTCAATCGTCTTTCTAGGAACTCTAGCCTCCCTTCTTGGGTAACAGCATTAGCACTTGGACCTGCGGTAACGTGATGACTGGTATTCCTGAACGGCTGGTAGACATATGTCAGGTTAACATTTGGCATGGAAGTGTTAGGTCTGGCTGCAGTCTGGGTTGCTTGTGTTTGGGTGGCTTGTATGTGGACCGGAGCTGCTTGAAATTCCTGGACGGGCGGGATGTTTGGTTGAGCAGTGTGAAGAATTGTCTCCTGGTAATCGAGCTCTTCTTGGAGTGGTGGAAAATAACCCGGTGGCAAGCCATACACTGGAAAGGGTATAGCATTACCCTCTGCATCCACAAAGGTATGTTGCTGGGTGTCGGTAGGGTTCAGCTTCCTAACGCGAACTGTAAGGGGAGGCGCAGTAGGGTTTGAATTTGGCCCTCCAAACGGACCCTGAGTGTGCCATGGAGTAGGAGGTCGTTGCCTGGCGTTTTCAACTCCCGCTGAAGAATCCCCTTCCGTGACCATCTTCTCTAGCAGTTTGGCCATCTCAGTCATTTGCTCCTTTAGTTGACTGACCTCGGCTCTCAAGCTTTCATTCTCTTGTTCTATTTCAGCCATGAGTTTCTTCTTGAGCCTAGTCGCGTAAGGGTGCTTGCCCGTAATGTCTAAAGAATCACAACGACTTGTTAGGAAAATAAAAGAAAATAGTTAAAGAAGATAATAAAGTGAAGATAGAAGGGTGTACGCGGGATGCAATTCCGAATTCAGCGCGTATTCCCTGATCGTTCCTCAGAACGTCGCGTTCAAAAGTACTAGGTAAAGCAGTAAAGCGGAAATTAACATGAGACAATTGTGGAGATGAAAAACGCTTCTTTATTTCATACTTCTGAGGGGATACAATATTGCTAGAAAGGTTTGGATTACAATACTTCAGCCGTTCCTGGCTTGGGCAATCATAGCCCTCATTTTACAAATTCTTTCTTGACAATAATTCAAAAATGATGATATCTCTTTCAGGGTGGAGAGAGGATTAACCATCCCTTGGGCCTGCTTCAGCATCGATGGAAGGTCTTCCAAGAGTCCGTTGGCTAAGTATGCCAAGTTGGCGAAGCGATCCATCCATGAACGAATGACTTCGTCCCGTCGAGCCACTTCAGTTTCTAAGACTTGTGTAGCTTCTTGGCAACGTTGCTCAACATCAATGACCTTTTGCTGTTCATCATTTATTTCCCGCTCATAGGCTCTCATTATCTCTTCGAGCTGTCGCTCCAGGTTGTGTACTTGGGATTGTAGCAGCTCTTTCTCCGCCAAAGCCTTTCTTTCATTCTCCCTGGACTGTGTCAGCATATCCTTGAGGAATTATCTTTCGGCTAAGATGGCGTCACTTTGCTGGCCCTTCATTTTCAGTTGATAATTGGCCGTACGAAGGCGCTGTTCTTGTTTTGCCCTGTAGTCTTCCTCAACCTTCTGTTTTTTCCGCATCTCATCCATGGCCATCCTCCCTTCTGAACTTTCTTTCTTTTGAAAAGCACATTCTTGTTGACACCTCAAAAGGTCTTCTTTTAGCTTTCGATTCCTAACTGTCAACTCTTCTAGCTGAGCCTTTAAAGCCAAGGTGGCTTTGTCCTCCATGATGAGCGGTGGGGTGAAAGTGTTTGTGGTCCGATATGAAGGACTTCTGAAGGGTAATTTCACAATGGAAACCTTGTTCAAGACCCATTCATGGTATTCTGCCCCCACAATGTGGCTTCGCGCCCCTAATTCTTTCCCCATCTTATGGATCTTCTTCCATGCATTGGCTATGTCTCGGACAGTAGCCACATAGTTCCCTCTCACATAGTACAAAATGAGAGGAGTGAGCAACCCTTCATCTGGTGGTCCGAGTAAAGGATAAGCCAACTGACGCTTTGCTATAACAGGATTATAGTTGATGCATCCTTGTGTGCCAATGATAGGGACATTTGGATATCCATCACAGCTGTATATGACCAACTCAACCCTCAGCCATTGAGGATACCATCTGACCTTCTCAGCCGTGAGCCCTATAAGGTGATTGGCCCACTCGCGCCCATTCTTTACAGCCAACTGACACAATTTTAAATCAGAAACAGGACATTTGGCCTTGCAAACCTGATGGAAGGCATGAGACATGAGCCATACATATAGGACAGGTAAAAAAAAGACAATTCTTTTCCCACCTTGCGTATGGCAAAAATCCATGGTGCAGTACACATTGGCCAACACAGCCGTGACAGGGTTCTCAAGCCTGTGTTTGCGAGCCAGGAAGACAGCGACGACATCGTAATCCACGTAGTTGTCTATATTAGGGAACAAGACAACCCCGTAGATAGTAAGGGCCAAAGTGTCAATGAAGGTCTCCCAATCCTCTTTATCTGCCAGAGTCTGCATATGCTTTTCAAGGAACTCTCGAGTGAACCCAGGAATTTGATTTCTATTCATCTGCGCTTTCCTCAATGTCTCAGGATGAATTCTCAAAACACGGGTGACTACAACGATGGTGGCGTGATGATCAAGATGACGGTATGGAATTTGCCCATCCAAAGGCATCCCCAGTATTTGTTCAAATTCTTCTATGGATGGGGCCAATTGAAAGTCCCTGAATGTAAAATATCTAAGGGGTGGGTCGTAGAACTGAGTCAACGCGGTGATCGCCTCAACTTGTACCTCGACTTCCAACAACTTCAAAATCTTTCCATATTTCCTGGCGAAAGCCATCTTTTGAGTCAGATTCAACTTCTTACCCAGTTTCTGTAAACTAGTTGTGTCGACTTTCTTTGCCTTAACTTGCAGTAGCTTCCTCAACTCTATCACTTCTGTACCGTGATTGTCATGTCTCATGTTAACTTCCATACTTGCTCAGGGATACCGATAAATTCAGAATTGTTTCCTGCGAACACCAAAACAAAAGAATCAGACATTGTCATGCTCAGCAATCGATACTTCCCCATTAATTCAATATAGAACAATTTTACTTGGGGAAAGTAGTGATTACCCAAAACTCGTACGAGTCCAAGTCAAAAGGTCATAGGTTTTCCTAATCGTCATTGATTCCCCAATTGGAGGGAATAAAATTATTTTTGATTGATTTTTTTTTGACGACTAGGAAAATCTACGACTCAGGACTCAAAGGTACATGACCAGATGAGGATTATCTATCCGCCCAAAGAATACTGAGTGTTCCAAAAATGGGTCATTATTTCAAAATAAAGCAAATCTTCGGGTGGTAGATAATTCATTTTTGGATTAAAAAGGGAAAGTGAAAATGATGTAAGGTAAAGTAAAGTCTTCCCTTTTGTGGCCTAGGTCGGGATTTTCTGAAGGTCTTTTCTAGGCCCTACGGCTCGTCTAATAGTGACTCCTCACATTGGGTGGCTTATTCTAGACTTCTAGCATGTCACTAGAGCCAAGATCCTACTCATAACATGGTCGCAACAGTAGGGAGTCTACTAGGTGCGTATATCATGAAAGGTCGAACTCTAGTTGAGGTTCTTACGAACACCGGATAGGAAGTACATCCCATACGATTCCGTTACTAACCCCTCCTAACTTAAGCTTCATTTGGGGCCCGGGTATAGGGCGCCACTCATTAGTGTGTGCAAAAATATGAGTGTAGTGTGTGAAAGGGCATTCAATACCTTTTACCTTACCCCATTCTGCACAAAGAACAAACACAGAACAAATATACAAGGTCGTCTACCCTAGGGTTCAATAATTACAGAAAAGTAACATAGTCCTCTACCCTAAGGTTCGACAATCATGCAAATATTGACAATGAAACAAATAACGAGATACGATTGAAATAAGGACGAATATTTACAACAATTAACAGAAAATAAAACAAGGGAAGAAATCAAAGCAAACAAAGGCTATAAAAAATACGCTTTCAATCAAAACGGCCTGACTCTCTTGTACTTCCCTAGTGGAGTCGCCATCTGTCGCGACCAGGGTCGCGGCGGCGCGGCCGACCCTTTGAAAAGTAAAACGTTTCGAAATCCTTTCGAAAGAAAAAACCAGGAGTCGCCACCAACGTTTTTATCCACAGGAAAAACATTGGAAAAAAAACTTTAACAAAGCACTGGTTAAAAAGGTGAGATTCAAGTTTGGGAGTCGGTTACGAGTAGGGAAGGTATTAGCACCCTACATCGCCTGTCAAAAATAGTACCAAGATTGAAAATACGCAACATAAATAGCCTTACCAAAAGATGTTTTATTTCTTCCTTTCTATTGTTATTTCTTTTTCGAACGGAGGGAACAAACTAGACAAACATGGAGTACCGAAATAAGGTTAGCAAGACGTCTCGTCCAAATTAACCTTGACTTTATTATGTAAAACATGAAGGAAAGGGAGGATGCTAACAAGACGCCATGTAACATCCTAGGTTATTTTTGCATTTATTTTTATTCAAACGATTACATCTTACGATAAATTTTTCCTTTTCTTGAAAATTAATCGATATTTAGTGAAAAGCATTTATTCTTACTGACTTATTCAAGTGACAGCAGTCACAGTTAGATTAATTAAATGAGGTCTAGAAAAGAAAAGCAAGTTAATTTAAGCACAACGGATGGGAGAAAGGGAATCAGGGCTTCTCGCTTGAGCGAGGCCCCTACTCGTCTAAGCGAGATTCCGGACTCTCACTTAAATGAGGTTTCTATTCGCTTGAGCGAATACCTTTCACACACCGGATTAGACAAGACATGCAGACGGACTCCCGTAAGTCTCACCCTAAAAATGATTCTGTTAATCAAAGGTTTGTCATAGCTACCACAACAACATATGTAAATGACAGTAATGTATTTTAAAATGTAGATTTGCATTCGGTCCGATCTTGATTAAA
The DNA here is from genome assembly GCA_037962975.1 of Clitoria ternatea. NCBI lineage: Eukaryota > Viridiplantae > Streptophyta > Magnoliopsida > Fabales > Fabaceae > Clitoria > Clitoria ternatea. The sequence goes on from CM075673.1 coordinate 49,964,888, forward strand.
CACAACTAATTAGTAATACTCGGAAGTTCTTATACACATATATAACTCTATAGAGAGTCACTCAAAGTCACTCGGACCCTGGCACCGTTCTCCCCCTTGGCGCGACTCCATGGCTCCTTCCCCCTCCCTGTCTCTGGTTACTAAAAAAAAAAGGCAAGGGTGAGTGTTTGGCATTGTAATTAATATAGAATGGAACTTAACAATTATACATGCATATTTATACATACACATCAAACATCACTTGTAAGTAAGCATACCAAAACATAGTGTATTACATACAGTAACTATATTAAACCAACCACACAATTCCATCACATTCATCACGATCACAACTGACTCTCATACAATCTGACTCCTAGTATCCGGATACTAAAGGATTGGCCTTCAGCTGGGGGTCCTACTTGACACCCCGTGAACCCTGCTTGGTTCACCGAGTCCTGCTTGACTCTCCACCTCGACCACTGGGTCCTACTTGACCACTGGGTAGCTCAACTGGGCACGAAAACCACGGGAGCCGGAAATGAGGGGCTATCATATACCGTCGGCCATCCCACACCACATAATCATTCAACAGTTTACCTTTCACATAATAATATCATCAATTCCTCATCACTCGGGTAGCCTGCTTGCTAACCCGACATCACATAACGCTAATCATTTCAACATTAGATATCACAAGATCATAACATGATAAACTCAACCACACCCGATCTTCCACTAATTAATGAACCCAGTCACACATGCACAAGCATAAACACACAACTACGTTTAGCAACATTTTCCTTAACCTGTTTACATTACCTCAATGACCTGAATAAGAAGTGAATCCTATTCTAATTAATTATAACCCAAACACCCCCCTTACTTTGGTTCCACGCTTCGATGATCTGTTCTCTGTGTCGATTCCTTCCTCTGAGCACTGGTTTCGCAGTCTCAACTCCGTCACTCAGTCTTCCGTTGCTTAGCCTACTACCTACGGATCATAAGTACAGCTCGTCACTTCAACGCCCTTAGTTCATGGACTGCATTTGGGCTCACACTCACCGGAGGAGTGGAGAACAGCCACGAATATAGCCATGTATGGCTTTAAACCGCTAAAGAATAAAAGGAATAAGGGAATCACAATTGGAACGGATTAGTAGACTCACCTTGAAGCCTCGATCACAAGAATGGGAATAAATTGAAGTTTGGACACAAATGGAGTCCCTCTCCAGCGCATGCAACTCAGCGTTAAGAGAAGAGAAAAACGAAAGTGAAGGAACAGACCAACAGCAAAGGTAGCTTGTAAATAATGAAGAGGGAAGGAAAAGAATCTCCTTATATATATATATGGCTCATGGGCAAGATCGTCTTTTCTTTTATTTTATTTGTATTCTTACTAAATTTAATCAATTTCACTATATTAAACTATTGCATAGTTATCAAATCAATTACACGTATTTATTCCCTTAACGTTTAATTATTCACAATTCTCTAATACTTCACAAGAGTATAGGCCCAATATAAATATCGGCCCCCGGTGTCCTAACTTAGTGTTCATACCTCGGAAATCCGAGCTACAACCTGAGAGGTCGGATATCTCATCCGTGCTCACCTCTTGGTTACCTACACCCGTTGTTTCAGTCATTATGAGGTTAATCCGGGCTATGACCCCGTGTGAGGCGCTCTCCTCACAACGGTTGGACCAGACCACCTAGCCCTGCCCTCTCTTCTCTTACACTTCCGATCTTTAACTCCGCCTGCTCGCGTTTCTGAGACCGATCTCGACACCGGCTTTCTTATCTCTAGCTCAGACAGAACAAATATTAAATAAAACTTCTAAAACATTTACTAATCATTTCCCATTTCTTATAATTCTCATTAAAACATCAGGGATGTTACATCCACCCCCCTAAAAGGAGATTTCGTCCCCGAAATCAGTGTTCTGGTTGAAAAAGATGAGGGTACATTCGTCTCATATCGGATTCTAACTCCCAAGTGTAGTTTATCCAATGTAAATTCTACCACTTCACCTTCACCAGCGGTACCTCCTTGTTCCTTAACCGTTTGGTTTGATGCTCTTCAATGCCGATTGGTACCGCCTCCACCGTCAGGTTCTCCTTCACTTCAATGGAGTCACTCGGTACAATCATGGTATCGCACGGAATGTAGGCTCGAAGTTACGATACGTGGAACACGTTGTGAATGTTAGTCAACGATTGGGGAAGATCCAGTCGATAAGCGACTTCACCAATCCGTTCTAGTATTTGGTATGGTCCAATATACTTCGGATTAAGCTTTTGGCTCTTCAAAATTCGACCTACACCCTTAGTCGGTGAAATCCTTAGGAACACCCAATCACCCACTTGGAATTCAAGGGGTCTATGCCGATTGTCATAATAGCTCTTTTGCCGGTCTTGAGCAATTTTTATTTTCTCTCGGATTAAAGCGATTTGCTCATTCATCTCTTGAATCATCTCAGGCCCCAGATGAAGGGCATCGCCGTTCTCATTCCAACATAATGGAGTACGACATTTCCGACCATAAAGAGCTTCATATGGAGCCATCCCAATGCTGTTATGGTAACTGTTATTATATGCAAACTCTACCAAGGGCAAGTATTTCTTCCATGATCCGCCCTGTTCCAGTACACATGCCCTTAACATATCTTCAAGAGTCTGTATAGTCCGTTCTGATTGGCCATCGGTCTGGGGATGGTAGGCTGAGCTCAATTTGAGCTCAGTACCTAGTTGTTGTTGCAAACTCCCCCAAAACCTTGAAGTGAATCGGGGATCCCGATCGGAGATAATGCTTGAGGGCACACCATGCAGCCGTACGACCTCAGCAATGTACAACTTAGTTAATCGATCTAGCGACCACTTCATATTTATTGCCAAGAAATACGCACTTTTGGTTAGTCGATCAACAATCACCCAAATCGCGTTGTATCCGGTTTGAGTGCGGGGTAGTCCGGACACGAAGTCTATGGTGATACCTTCCCACTTCCAGATCGGAATTTTTGGAGGTCGAAGCAAACCTGGAGGTCGTTGGTGCTCAACCTTGCACTTCTGGCATATCACACAGGATTTCACATACTCGATTATTGCCTTCTTCATACTTGGCCACCAGAATTCCTTTTTTAAGTTATGATACATTTTTGTCACTCCCGGATGTATACTCAAAGAGCTCTTGTGTGCTTCTGATAGCACCGCCTGCCTAAAGCCTCCATGTGCAGGCACCACCACTCGGTTCCTGAATCTCCATATACCATCGTTACCCCTAGTTATCTCCACATTTTTGCCTTGGGTCTGAGTATCAATCAGCCTCAGTAACTCTTTATCGTCTTTCTGTGCAGCTACCATCGATTCCAGAAATTCGTTGGAGATTTTTAACATTCCGATTGTTATTCGATTTGGTGCGTCCATAACAATTCCAACATTCATATCTCTAAAGCTTTCCAGCAATTCCTGTTCTCTACCCATCAGGTAAGCCATGTGTAATACCTTCCTGCTTAGTGCATCTGCCACAACATTCGCTTTGCCCGGGTGATACTTTAAATCGAAGTCGTAATCCTTTAAATACTCCACCCATCGCCTCTGTCTCATATTTAGCTCCTTTTGATCAAACAAGTATTTTAGGCTCTTGTGATCACTGAATACTACAAAGCGAGTCCCATACAGATAATGACGCCAAATCTTCAATGCGTACACCACTGCTGCAAGTTCCAGATCATGAGTCGGGTAATTCTCCTCATGTGGCCTCAATTGCCTCGAAGCATAAGCAATTGCCCGATCAGCTTGCATCAACACACACCCCAATCCAAATTTGGATGCATCACAATATACTTCAAATTCCTGTGTTACATCGGGCAGTGCAAGCATAGGGGCAGTCGTTAAACATCGCTTAAGAGTTTGGAAGCTTAATTCACACTTCTCCGACCACACGAAGGGGTTTCCTTTCCTTGTTAACCGAGTCAGAGGAAGTGCTATCCGAGAGAACCCCTCAATGAAGCGTCGATAGTATCCAGCTAATCCGAGGAAACTCCTGATTTTAGTTATTGACTTCGGCCTCTCCCAAGCCATAACAGCCTCAATTTTTGTCGGATCAACTGAGATTCCCTGTTAGGAAATTATATGCCCCAAGAATTGTACACTACTCCCCCAGAAATCACACTTAGATAGTTTAGCGTACAACTTCTTCTCCCGAAGTACTTGTAAAACAAGTCGAAGATGTTGAGCATACTCCTCGTCCGACCTCGAATATACCAAAATATCATCAATGAATACTACCACAAACTGGTCCAAGTACGGTTGAAAAGTCCGATTCATATAATCCATAAAAATGGCAGGAGCGTTCGTTACTCCAAAGGGCATTACTACGTACTCGAAGTGCCCATATCGAGTCTGAAATGCTGTCTTTGGGATATCCTCCGACCTCACTCGGATCTGGTGGTATCCCGACCTCAAGTCGATCTTAGAGAACACAGTGGCGCCTCGCAACTGGTCCAGTAAATCGTCAATCCGAGGTAGTGGATATTTATTTTTGATTGTCAGTTTGTTCAGCTATCGGTAATCAATGCACATTCGCATACTACCGTCCTTCTTCTTTACCAATAACACCGGAGCGCCCCAGGGTGAGGCATTGGGTCGGATAAAGCCCTTTTCTAGTAATTCGTTTACTTGTTTCTTCACTTCGGTTAATTCCACCGAAGACATTCTATATAGCGATCGGGACACAGGTTCTGCCCCGGGAATCAAGTCAATAGAGAAATCAATCTCCCGACTGGGAGGTAGTCCCGGAATTTCTTCCGGAAAAACGTCAGGAAATTCACAAACAATCGGAATATCACTTAGCAGGAGGTTATGCCGACCCTCCGAAGCGAATAAAACAACATACGTGGTTAGGACATCGCTCACCAGGGTTGGGTAGTCCCTAATCTCCATTGGTACGATTACACTACGGAGCTCAATCCGTAGTCCAGCTTCGTATTTGGCGCATTTGCTACCTTCAGTCCCTTCTAACGAGAAAGGGTGGTAAAAATCACACAGCTCGTCAAACTTGCTGGTGTACTCAGCTACAGACATCCGGTCTTGCTCCAACTTCAGGAATTCCATTTCTTTCCGGATTTTGTAGTTGTCTGGAAAGTATTTAACAAGGAACCTCCTTCGGAAATTCGCCCATACCAATGGCTCATTGGCTGCGTTCATCTGCACCTTCACTCGGGACCACCATACTCTAGCCTCTTCTTTTAGTTGGTAAGTAGCAAATAAAACCTTTTGCTCTTCAGAGCACTCAAAATATTCAAAAACCTGCTCGATATCCCTGATCCAGATGTATGCCCCATCATAGTCATGTCCCCCTTTGTAAGTCGGAGGATTCCTTTTCAGGAATTTATCCAGAGTGGGACCGAACTCGGTCCTACTCATCAGCTGAGTAAATCTAGAGAAGAAATCATCTCTTCCCCCAGAACTAGTCTCTCCGGCCATTTAGTAATTCTACAATGAGCAAACACATCACCATTAATAACCAAGATCAGTCAGGGGATCGTAAATTTACCTTATATTCATAGAATACTACGCCAGTGGAATGCCAAGGGAACGATGCCAGGCCACACACAATCTCAATACAACGAAATACAATCAATATTCATAAGACTATCACAATCACTAGATCGGCCCATACACTGGCTCTAGAAAGAACCGCTCTGATACCAAGTGTAACATCCTAGGTTATTTTTGCATTTATTTTTATTCAAACGATTACATCTTACGATAAATTTTTCCTTTTCTTGAAAATTAATCGATATTTAGTGAAAAGCATTTATTCTTACTGACTTATTCAAGTGACAGCAGTCACAGTTAGATTAATTAAATGAGGTCTAGAAAAGAAAAGCAAGTTAATTTAAGCACAACGGATGGGAGAAAGGGAATCAGGGCTTCTCGCTTGAGCGAGGCCCCTACTCGTCTAAGCGAGATTCCGGACTCTCACTTAAACGAGGTTTCTATTCGCTTGAGCGAATACCTTTCACACACCGGATTAGACAAGACATGCAGACGGACTCCCACAAGTCTCACCCTAAAAATGATTCTGTTAATCAAAGGTTTGTCATAGCTACCACAACAACATATGTAAATGACAGTAATGTATTTTAAAATGTAGATTTGCATTCGGTCCGATCTTGATTAAACACAACTAATTAGTAATACTCGGAAGTTCTTATACACATATATAACTCTATAGAGAGTCACTCAAAGTCACTCGGACCCTGGCACCGTTCTCCCCCTTGGCGCGACTCCATGGCTCCTTCCCCCTCCCTGTCTCTGGTTACTAAAAAAAAAGGCAAGGGTGAGTGTTTGGCATTGTAATTAATATAGAATGGAACTTAACAATTATACATGCATATTTATACATACACATCAAACATCACTTGTAAGTAAGCATACCAAAACATAGTGTATTACATACAGTAACTATATTAAACCAACCACACAATTCCATCACATTCATCACGATCACAACTGACTCTCATACAATCTGACTCCTAGTATCCGGATACTAAAGGATTGGCCTTCAGCTGGGGGTCCTACTTGACACCCCGTGAACCCTGCTTGGTTCACCGAGTCCTGCTTGACTCTCCACCTCGACCACTGGGTCCTACTTGACCACTGGGTAGCTCAACTGGGCACGAAAACCACGGGAGCCGGAAATGAGGGGCTATCATATACCGTCGGCCATCCCACACCACATAATCATTCAACAGTTTACCTTTCACATAATAATATCATCAATTCCTCATCACTCGGGTAGCCTGCTTGCTAACCCGACATCACATAACGCTAATCATTTCAACATTAGATATCACAAGATCATAACATGATAAACTCAACCACACCCGATCTTCCACTAATTAATGAACCCAGTCACACATGCACAAGCATAAACACACAACTACGTTTAGCAACATTTTCCTTAACCTGTTTACATTACCTCAATGACCTGAATAAGAAGTGAATCCTATTCTAATTAATTATAACCCGAACACCCCCCTTACTTTGGTTCCACACTTCGATGATCTGTTCTCTGTGTCGATTCCTTCCTCTGAGCACTGGTTTCGCAGTCTCAACTCCGTCACTCAGTCTTCCGTTGCTTGGCCTACTACCTACGGATCATAAGTACAGCTCGTCACTTCAACGCCCTTAGTTCATGGACTGCATTTGGGCTCACACTCACCGGAGGAGTGGAGAACAGCCACGAATATAGCCATGCATGGCTTTAAACCGCTAAAGAATAAAAGGAATAAGGGAATCACAATTGGAACGGATCAGTAGACTCACCTTGAAGCCTCGATCACAAGAATGGGAATAAATTGAAGTTTGGACACAAATGGAGTCCCTCTCCAGCGTATGCAACTCAGCGTTAAGAGAGGAGAAAAACGAAAGTGAAGGAACAGACCAACAGCAAAGGTAACTTGTAAATAATGAAGAGGGAAGGAAAAGAATCTCCCTATATATATATATATGGCTCATGGGCAAGATCGTCTTTTCCTTTATTTTATTTGTATTCTTACTAAATTTAATCAATTTCACTATATTAAACTATTGCATAGTTATCAAATCAATTACACGTATTTATTCCCTCAACGTTTAATTATTCACAATTCTCTAATACTTCGCAAGAGTATAGGCCCAATATAAATATCGGCCCCCGGTGTCCTAACTTAGTGTTCATACCTCGGAAATCCGAGCTACAACCTGAGAGGTCGGATATCTCATCCGTGCTCACCTCTTGGTTACCTACACCCGTTGTTTCAGCCATTATGAGGTTAATCCGGGCTATGACCCCGTGTGAGGCGCTCTCCTCACAACGGTTGGACCAGACCACCTAGCCCTGCCCGCTCTTCTCCTACACTTCTGATCTTTAACTCCGCCTGCTCGCGCTTCTGAGACCGATCTCGACACCGGCTTTCTTATCTCTGGCTCAGACAGAACAAATATTAAATAAAACTTCTAAAACATTTACTAATCATTTCCTATTTCTTATAATTCTCATTAAAACATCAGGGATGTTACACGCCACGTCTAAATTAGTCACCCTTTCATCAAAATACAAGATAGGGAAAAGGAAAGAATGCTAATAAGACGTCCCGTCCACATTAATCAAGACAAAAGGGGAGAAAATCAACAAGACGTCACGTCTAAATTGACTTTCAAGAAAATAACAAGGACAAGATAGTTGCAAAAACGAAAAAAAGTAAAAGGGAAGATAGGCCCGACAAGAGTTAAGTCCTGCTCCTACGTATTCTCGAGTTACCGAGAAATCAGGGTTACGTAGTTCTTGATGAAGGAGTTTTAAGCGAAACTAGAAAATTGATGATGGACAAGGTATATACGAAGCGAAGTTCTTCGCACGTGTATGGGCTTTAGGAGATAGTGTAGGCAGAAGTACTTCCGCATGACACTAGCTAAAAACAGCTTTTACATTTTGGGTTTAAAAGAACATACAAAAAATATTTATTTCTTTTTGTTATTATTGGTTATAAAGCAAAATAAAAGAAGTTTAACAGACTGAACTTAAACAGGAGAATAGAATCAAAAATTACAAATTTAGCAAAAAAATAAACAATGAAAAACAAGAGAAAACAGACAGAACAGAACCGGTGTAGTAGTGATACTGGGGACCGGAGTTCAGACGTGGACCGGTGTGGGCCTGAGCAGCAACAGCCGGAGTGATGCTGGTGTAGCTGTGGAGCGGATAGTATGGCGCCGGTGTAGGGTTCAGTGAAGGGGCGGTGTGAGGGTTTGGTGGAAGAGCCGGTGTGAACTTGATGAGCACAAGTTCTTGGATTCAGAGGTTCTGGTGAAATTCGTTGCAAAACGGGTTTGGGACCGGTGTCCTAGCTGCATTCAGGATTCTGGGGGGGGGAAATTCTCTGAGGTTTGAGGTACTGGGAATTGGACTCACTGCTTAGGGTCTCTTTGAACATCGGAGCAAGTTTCTAGGGGGTTTCTGTATTCAGAAAGTCGACCCTTATGCCTCTTCAGCTGAGGCATTTATAGAGGTCCAAGGTGCTGGCTGAGTGCTTGGACAGCTCAAGCCTCCACTCACCCACGTGCACAGTGGAGCCAGCCTGGCCACTAACAGGTCGTGGGGAGCAACGGCTGGTGGGGAATTTTTAATTATTTCCACTTCCGTTCCCTGTCTGCCACTCCCAGGATTCGAGGGTCTGATTGGAGGTGCGATTCCAAGTCACAGCATGGGCAACCGAACTTACCAACCCGATGTCAAGTACATAAGAGCTAAGACATCAGACCATTGGGGGACACCGGATCGACATACGGTATCTTAAACGACCAGACCGGTGTCACCAATTCCATAGTCCTGAGCCGGTGTACCCCAGATGGACATCGGACGATGTTCCCTTTCAAAAGACAGGACCGGTGTTCTTTTCTTGGCCTCTAACCGGTGTTATTTCTTGCAGACGGGGTCAATTTCAATTCAACAACTGGCCGGACCGAAATAGGTGTTCACAACATTATTCAACAATGCACCCTTCATTATATTTTCATCAATCTCACTCCATTAAATCTATTTTTTATCACGTAAGTAGGTTCTATACTTATCTATTTACATACATACATACATACATACATACATATATAAATTACATATCTATGCTACCCTTTTCCCGCGATTGCTAAAACGGCTCAGATTTATATTTCCATTAATATATATGTTCGCTACACCCCCTTACCTCAATTCCAAGTCTCTGTAGCTTTGATACAACCACTAAATTTGCTAATCGCTTCGAATGTCTAAATTTAAGGAGTCTGCATGTCATAATTAGGCGTCGGCCTCTGAAACTATAATCTAATTTACCGAAATAACTTCAGGATATTTCTAAACGATTTAGAAACTTACCTAGACTTCCTTCGATCTTCGTTCTAGGTTCCACCTCGTTGATTACTCCACCGGTCTTTGTATTGAACCCTACAAATACGGTTTGACCAACCCCAAAAAATATCTTATGTTCAAATATAATTTTGACTGTCTCAAACGGTGTGAATTATCAATATTAACATTTAGATTTTTTTTATTTTTATAATTTTGTTTCCCTAACTACATACCAAACAGACATATAATCGCCTTTGGAAAATTTTTAAGAAGCAAAATAAAAGATGATTATAACTAAACATACTTACTGATAAGATTTAAATGTGATTAAGTTTTAAATAAGATTACTTAAAAAAACACATGTTATTAAAAAAATAGATATAGTTTATTTTCAGGAGAAGAATTAAGAAAAGGTGCCTTTTGCTCCTGTCTGTTTTTGTCTTTGGGTACCCTGAACGTTACGTTACGTCAGGTGCTTTTCAGTTTTCAAGTTGGACCCCGCTTGCATAAAATGTCATTGGTAATCCAAATAAAGTTCCAAACCAAGACAAGAATGAATAATAGAAATTTGAGATTTGTAGTGACTGAAATCCAAAATATCTTCCTTGTTAGAAGCAATTAAGCTATAAAAAGCTAGTTAAGAAAGCTATGTTTTAGCAAGCATTTAATGGGTTTAATTTTACAAATTAGCATCTCCAGTCAGCGGGAAACAAATTCATAGTTCAAGACAGCTTCTTTTCCCTCTTTTCCTCTCAAACAGTACTCAGTCATAAATTAACAAAATAGAAAAGTGTTTGAGAATAATAAGATAAATATTAGAAAATGACATTTTAAACTCAATCCAAAAATTAATTCATAAATTAATAATTGTTAACCTCACATTTAAAATGTTCAAACTCTAATACCATATTATAAAATTATGGACCAAACTTTAAAAAAAAAAAACCTTGTGAGTTAAGAACTACGTTTGAAAAAAAAAATACATTTGTCTTAAAGGACTTGGGACTTTTATCTTAATATCATAATATAAACAGTTTATAAAAGTAGAGGTAATGAAATGGTCATTTAGCACTTATTATATTAGATTATGTTAGACAGACTAATTTTAAAATTAAGTTTCAACAAATGTTAAATTTTTTTGGGTTAAGCATTATCAAACCGGTTTTAAAAATTTAGATTTAGTATCCATTTGGTTAACAGTTGAAAAAACAAAGTTGTAAAAATAGAAAAATCTAATTGTTAATATTAATCTTTCACACACCATTTAAAACAGTCAAAACTTCGTTTAACCAACCTATTTAAAATCTCCCTTTTTCTTAACCTTCATTCTGTTTAATAAACAGAGAATCAAACACGTTAATTTATATTTAAGAAAATCTAAACCGTGTTTTATCTACAAGGTAATCAACTCAAATTAATCGGTTATATTAAAAACTACATTTTTCAATGAGAAAAAAATATTATGAGCTATCTATGTTGATCCAAACATTCACATGATCTTGGCCTACTATTTTACCTTTTATTTTTCCGTTTACAAGGAAATTGAACCATCTATTATTCAAATTTGGGGATTTTTTTTAAAATTAAAATATCTTCCCCTTATTTGTTAAATGAAAATGAAAGTTGAACAACCAATTTCTAACACAATTAGTAGATAATTAGATCTTTTATTGTCAGAGAATTTTTACGTTCAGAAAGGATTAATTTTTATGCATGCTATCAAGGGATCTATACACCTCGAAACCAAACTATCTTAGGCTTTTCTTTATTTTGGGCAGGAAGATCGAATTTCAAACAAAAAAACATAAAGTTATTGTGAAAAAATAATTAAAACAAACACGGCAATTTCATTCAATAAGTACTTGGGTCCTCTTAAAGGTGCATCATTCAAGTTTTGGCTCCAAAATCCTTCTTGGACTTGAACTAATATGACAGAATGCTTGTTTTTAAGCTAATGCACACAATACTTGAAACTGGCTCGGTTCAGACGTTGAACTCCAGGTATGCAGCCACAAAATGGCCAACATAACTACAGTTGAGACTTGTTGTAGAATGTACAGCAATGTCAGCTGCTGTTGAAACTTGAGCTAACTATACAGTCAGCAAAATACCTACCTTGCATCAGAATCAGGACTAGCATCTCCATAAGAAACTAAACCCTTTTGTCCGGATGGAGAGCTGGATCTGCTACGAGATAAGGAAGTCCTTTTATCATATCGCTTTGGTGGCGTAGCATCTGGGGATCTAGACCGAGAAGAGCCGTTACTCCTGGAATTGGACTTTGACCTCCCTCTCTCTGGAGATCGTGGATCACTTCGGGGACCAAGTCGGGATTTTAATCTGTCACTTATGGGTGGCCGCCTGTCTTCTGGACTAGGACTGCGTACTGGACTTCGGCTGCGGCCTTGATCTCTGTAACGGCCACGCCCTGGACTGCGGGAGATGCTCCTACTCCGACTTCTTCCGCTTTGGTATCTATTCAGAAAAGAAAATGGAACTATGCACACATGTGATGTATGTACTTGCGTTTTCTGTTTGTTGGTACAAGAAAATTCTCTACGGAACAAACACAATGATAGAGGGGTAAAGATTCAACAATATGCTTTTAGGGCTCCTTTGAGTGTTTTCTTTGTTTTTAACATGTGCGTTCTAATTAAAAAAGTGACATAACTATACAAGTTTTTCCATAAAAAGAAAGATCTTAAAAGAAGTATTCTACTGTTATTCTCAGAAGTTAAAAATATTAGCTAGGAAAATGAAACTTTTAAGAAACTGCATTACAGAATCACTTTTTACAGGGAAAAAAACAAATGACCTTTAATTGTATTAGAAAGTAAATCACAGAATAACTTGAGACACAATGGCGATTAGCAAAGGAAACTAATAACACAACATATATCAGAGTGCAGTTTAAATTCAAAGGAAATTTATTTGACATGTGGAATATTTATCTTATCACACTCAGTATGTGATTAGACTAAGGGTGTGTTTGGTATCTGGTATGTTTTTTTGTTATTATCCTGGGATCTGAAAGATACCCAGCCAAGTTTAAGTCCCAGCTATCTAGGTGGGAATGTTAACAATGAAGCAGTCACATATCAAGTTTCTTGGGAATCCTTACTCACCCTAAAGTTTTATCAGATCTTGTACTAAACATGGGGATCTATCCTGTTTAACTGACATTCTGGGAAAGAAAAAATATTCCCACTACCAAACGACCCTAAAGCAAATAGCCAACTATATATATATATATATATATAAATATATATATATATATTATATAATTAATAAAATACTCAATTTATGCATGGAACTATAAGTAATTGCCAAACGATTCATAAGAATTGAGGGACGAATTAGGAAATACCTAGGACAGCTCCTATCCCTTGGAGGGCTCCGGAAACGTCTTGGTGGTGAGCGCTCTGAATAACTTCTGTAGCTTGTATTTCTTCAAATACAAATAAAAAGTCAGAAAAATATCCAACAATTTTTAAATAACCAGTTTAGTAAGAAGCATTTATATATATACCTATCAAAGTTTCTTCTGATATTTTTATCACCATATCGATATATACGGGGAGACTGCTCTGGTGACGGAGTACGATATCTGCGTGCAAAGGCATAGCGCTCAGTAAACCCACGTCCTTTCTTAATACGCTTAGGCATGCCATTTGGTGAAGGGCTTTTTGAAATGCCCCGACTATTTTTGGGCTCAGCAGGTTCAGATGCTTTTTCACCAGGACTAGCTAATGAAGCACGCCCTTGGTTTACCTCCCTAGAATTCCTAGGAGGACTCCTAGCAGGACTTCTTCCAGGACTTCCACCCCTAATAAATAACACAAATTTAGCACAACTGGAGATCTATTCAAATCACAGGATGAAGTTGACAATTATGGGTCCGTTTGTTTAAGCTTATTAAAAAAGTGATTATAAAAAAGTGATTCTCTTAAAATCACTTTTTTAATAAGCAGATCAGAGTTGCTTCTTAAAATAAGCTGAAATCAGCTTATTTTCTGCTTCTGCTTATTTTTAAAACTTTAAACAAATACGTTAAAATTTAAAATAAGTGCTTTTTTTAATTAAAAAAGAACTTATCTCTTAAAATAAGTTTAAACAAACGAGCCCTATATTGAAGCAAAGTTTAGATCATAAGATTAATAAAAAATAGAAGCTAAGAAAGTCAAGAGGTGAAACCTATCGTGATTGGAATCATCTGAGTAAGAATGTTGCTTAGCAGGTTTACTAAATTCAGCTTGAGTATCATGCCCATTACTCAGAAATGCCCCATTTTCTGGAGATAGTTCCCCCTCTTCGTGTGATTGCTTGTCCAGAGTTCTTCTATTCTTGGGATCTGTCCCTTGTCCTGTAATAGGTTGATTTTGTTGGGAAAGGCTACAAGATCGCTTTCCTGTGTCTGCAGAATGAGCTGAAACTAGTTTAGACAGCAGGATCAACTTAACAGTATTTATAAACAATTGAATATCCTTGTACTCCCCCATTCCACATGTGTGGAAATTATTGGATATGAGGGTGCAGGGCATACCATAAGAATTATATAAACAGCACACCTGGATTTTTTTGTGCTTTACTGTCAGCATGCGTTTTACGACCAGATACATGACGATCAGCTTTCTCATCACCAGAACTCCTGCCACTAGCACTAGAACTCTCGCTCTCACTATCACTTGAACCAGAACTCCTGAAAAAGGAAAGTAGTTTAGTTAAAGCGGGAATCAAGCAAATTCTTACTGAGGGAGGAGTACGATGGAAAAAAAAAGGCCATGTTAAGATAAGCTATAACCATACCATCTGGATTTGTGTCTTGATCTTCTACTTCGACTGTGGTGGCTTCTCCTTTTCTGCTTTCGTCCAACTTTCCTCTTCTTCCCATGCTTGCGCTTACTTCTCTTCCTCTTTTGGTGTTTCCCATAAGAGGAACTTGAATCAGAATCCGATGACTCTGACTCAGAATCTGAATCTGAATCTGACTCAGAATCTGAGTCATAACTATCACTACTAGTATCACTATCAGATGTTGAGTATCTCCTTTTCTTCCTTGTGTCTTTAGAAGATCTTTTCCTTTTGCCCCTTGATTTTTTGTCAGAACTATCATCAGAAGTTAGGGATTTCCCTGATTTTCTCCTTTTCCCTAAAATGACAAAAACTTAAGTTTATAAGCAATTACAATATATTCATCAATATCCATGTCTATTGCAAGTACCTTTCTCCTTCTCAACTGTATACCGACTTTTTGCTTCAGAAAATTCACCACAATCAACAATTTTAACTGGCTGGGTAGGTTTCCCATCAGATGTTCCCACCTGCTCAATTTTCTTCAAAATGTCCATTCCTTTGATAACTTTTCCAAAAACAACATGTTTCCTGCAACATCATGTGAAAGACTACAATAAAAAACCTTGCCACTTCAAATAAGCAAAGACTTTTTACATTTAACAAAAATGTAAAAAAGTCAGCATAGACAAAAACGGCAGCGATAAAAAGATAGAAGAATATCCTAAGTACAAAAGATAAAAAGATAGAAGAATATCCCAAGTACAATCAGAAATCCAGAATGAAGTTCAACGTGATTATAAGTTAAAACATCAAACTTGAAAAACATGCAAAGTTTGCATACCCATCAAGATGAGGTTGGCGCTTGAATGTAATAAAAAACTGAGATCCATTTGTATTAGGGCCACTATTGGCCATAGAAAGAACGCCAGGTCCATCATGTGCTAGCTTGAAATTTTCATCTACAAAGAGGAAGTAACTTGTATGTATAGTCAAATGATTAACCAAGAAAGCTGCCAGCTATGTGTAAGCAATCTTTGCTTCTTTTTTTCTCTCAAATGTAGAATAATATAGAAACCTGCTACCATAGAAGATAATTTTTTACCTGCAAACTTTCCTCCATATATACTTTCTCCACCTGTGCCTGTAAACCAACCAAAGGTTGTTCCTTACAAGTCTTTTAAAGGAAATAGAAGCCAAAAAGGGAATCTACTACTGATCAACTAAGGTACGCAATGGGATAAAAAGACATACCATTACCCCTTGAAAAATCACCACCCTACAAGGACATGAGAACAAAAGTTGGTGACTTATCATATATTGAAACAAAAGAATTGTAAAATAATAAATTCAACAGACAAGTCAAAAGCAGTGCGAACTCCAAAGTTGTCAGAACCCTCACTTTTGCACAACTTTATAAACATAACATACTATTGCCAGTGTTTGACATGCCAATTGCCCACTCGGGCATAGCACTCACATTCAAGAGTAAAAGTTTTCTCATACATAATTAATTATTGGCTTGTGACAATCATGAATAGAATGACCATGAAGCACAACTTACTTGAGCCATGAAACCTTTAATTATACGATGAAAACATGTTCCTTTATAATGCAAAGGTTTCCCAGTTGATTCTCCAATGCCTTTCTCACCTGCAAACAAAAACCAGCAAAATTACAGTAAAAGAACTAATTACTATGAAAACATAACATTTCAAAAGCCATATTAAATAGTATTTTAGCAAAAAAAACAATTGCATATTTATAGAATCAATATACACCATTCTATGTAGTGTAATGACATGGGTGAATAGAAAAGACTAGTTCTTTAAATTGGTGTTATTAAATAGTTATACAAATGAATCAAAAGGCCTATTTTTTAAAAAATAGGAATCAAATCTTATCATGGACTATAACATACAAGACCAATAATTAAAATTTAAAGGGTGAAACATGTTTTTGGTTCTTGTGAATATAGCCAATATTGGTTGAATAATGAACTCCTAAAAAATTGTTGGTTTTGGTACTCATAAATTGCAGAAGTTTTAAAAAATCCTTACAATTGATGACATAGAAGCATCAACACATTACATATCATGTGAGATCTCATTAAAATTGCTGACATGACATAGCTAGATGCATGTCTCGTCACCACTAGGTAGGTAAGAGGGACCATTTCCAAAATTTAAATTTATAAAGACTAAATCTAACCAAAAAAAATTGGAGAATTAATATCAGCAACAACAAAGAGTTGTAGTAATCTAGGTTATCAAAACCACACGATCATGCCGTATTCAGGGCCGGAAATTGCGTCGCAGCAGTCTGTCATTTCAGTGGAGGAGTCGCGCTAGCCTTTGAGGTTGCAGCCGCAGGATTTCTGGTGACTGTCAGCGACAATCTAGGGTGAACTGTTGTGCCACGATGGAGAAGACAACACAAAATGGTGTCATTTTATAAATTCAATAAGGGTAATTTAGTAAATACCCATTTTAGATTTTTTAATCAAAATATTTTCAAATTTTTTAAAAAACCTAAATAGCCTCTTCTATCATTCACACATCGTCCCTCTATTTCGAAACTTAACTTCTCTCACTCACTCTCTCACCCATCACTCAAGCTTTCTATCCAGCGACTAAGCCGGTGTGCAGCGGTTCTCTGTTTCATGCTCAGTCCCCTATTTCCTTATTCAACCTCTATTTTGCTTCATCCGTTCATCTCCAACGAGATATATTCATCCAGCCACCACTGTCAGAAGTGTTTGAGACCTTTGTTGCCTCCGATACTCCGACAGCAACCTCTCTATCACCTCCGACACTATGACAGCAATCTCCCACTCATCTTTTGTTGTTTTCGACAATGAAAGTCTGAAACAACAATGGCTTCTTCTAGAAAGCATCAAGCAAGTGGAGAAAATGCATCTGGCAAGGTTTGAATTTGAATGTCCATTGTTAAGCCAACCGAAAAGAACATGGACCTTGCTTGGACTTGGAACTCCTTGAGGGACCCAAATAATAAGAGAAATGTGAACTGCAATAGGTTTGGCAAAACAACCATGGGCAGCATTACCCGAGCAAGGGAGCACCAAATGGGGACTGCAGGGAATGTAGAAAAATGTTTGAAAACCCCACCGAAGATGAAAGAAGCCTTATGGGAAGCCTGAGAAAGAAAGATTCTTGAGAAGATGGTGTATTTGA
Source organism: Clitoria ternatea (assembly GCA_037962975.1). Lineage (NCBI taxonomy): Eukaryota > Viridiplantae > Streptophyta > Magnoliopsida > Fabales > Fabaceae > Clitoria > Clitoria ternatea. The sequence goes on from CM075673.1 coordinate 49,982,743, forward strand.
ATGAAGGTGTTCTTGAGGAGGAGAAGGAAGAAGAACTCCAAGAAATTCAAGCCATCAAGAGGGGGGAAAGGCTTGGCACTTCAAGCCAAGCATCACAAGTTCACAACCACAGCCCCAAGCCAAGGTTGCTAAAAAAGGGCCACTTAATTCATTCTTTTTGAAGAATCCAGGAGCACTAAAGAAGTTAGAAAAGAATCTTAACAAAGAAGCATAAATGATGCTTGTGACAAAGAGGCAAGGGCCTTAACGATACAACACATTGAGCGCTTCCTAGTCACCAATGGAATTGCTTTCAAAGTGGTCCAATCAAAAAGCTTTAAGAAGATGCTGGAAGGTATTGGACGCTATGGCCCTCATTTGAAGCCACCTAGTTATCATGAGTGTAGAGTACCCCTTCTTAAACAAAAACTGGAATACACAAAGGATTTCTTGAAGCACCATGCAATGGAGATGCAGAATCTTGGATGCCCAATTATGTCGGATGCATGGACTAACAGGAAGCTTAGGACACTTCTCAATTTCTTGGTGAATTGTCTTACCAGCTCTATGTTTGTCAAAAGTGTTGATGCCTAGCTAGGGAGAAGCTATTTGAGCTTTTGGATAGCTTTGTGGTAGAGAGAGGAGAATCCAATGTTGTCCAAAGTAAGTGTGTAACAAATGATACGACTCTTGATCTGATGTTTGATTCGGGAGCCACGCATTCCTTCATCTAGGAGGAGTGTGTTACACGTATGAACTTACCTGTTACTAATCTAAAAGGTGTGTTGCTTGTTTATACACCAACCGGTGTTTGTTTGAGAGCTACCACTATGTGTGAGAGGGTATATATGATGGTGAGGTAGAAAGTTATATGTAGATCTGGTGTGCTTACCATTAAAGGACCTTGATGTGATTTTGGGTAAGAATTAGTTATCTGCCAACCGAGTGATGGTTGACTGCCATAATCCTGACAAAAAGCGTCACCAACTTTGATCTTGGTGTTTGCGTTAGTCGAAAGGAGAAATACTTCGAAAGTGCATAGTTACCAGTGGTTAATAAGTTTCTGGAGGTGTTTCCCGAAGATGCTCCCGGGTTTACCTCCTCAACTAGAGTCAAACTTTGCAATTGATCTTGTCCCTAGTGCTGAACCGGTGTCCAGCGCACCCTATAGAATGTCCCCAATGAGTTGGCTGAGCTTAAGAAACGGGTTGAGGAACTGTTGGAGAAATAGTTTATTCATCCAAGTGTATCACCGCGGGGTGCTCCTATGTTATTGGTGAAAAAATAGGATGGTAGCATGCGATTGTGTGTTGATTATCAGTAATTGAACAAGCTGACCATCAAAAACAAATATTCACTGCTGTGAATTGATGATCCCATGGATCAGTTGAAGGGTGCTTCAGTATTCTCTAAGATTGACCTGAGATCCAGATATCATCAAATCTGGGTGAAGTCTGTAGATATTCCAAAGATGGCATTCAAAACTTGATATGGCTACTTCAAGTATGTTGTGATGCCATTTAGGGTGACCAACACCCTAGCGGTATTCATGAACTACATGAATAAAATCTTCCATCCATACTTGGATCAATTTGTTGTTGTCTTTATTGATGATATCTTAATCTACTAAAAGTCGAAAAAAGAGTATAAAGAGCATCTCCCTCTGGTACTCCAAGTGGTGAAGGAGAGAGAGTTGTTTGCTAAACTCTCTAAGTATGAGTTTGGTTAAGGTGTAGTTTTGGGGCACGTCATATTTAAGGATGGTGTGGTTGTAGATCCAGCCAAGGTGGAGGCTGTGATGGCTTGGGAGAGACCCAATTCAGTTACTGAGATCAGAAATTTCTGGGTCTAACGGGTTACAACCGAAGGTTCATTGGAGGGTTTTCTCGGTTAGCCTTACCCATTACTAAGTTAACCAGAAAGGACCAACCGATTATCTGGACAGCAGAGTGTGAAAGGAGATTTTAGGAGCTAAAGGCGAGACTTACTTCCACACCGGTGTTAGCTTTGCCTAATCTACAACCACATGAAATGAATGATCCCCCTCATGATTTAGAGTTGGCAGCGGTAGTGTTTGCACTAAAGATCTAGAGGCATTATTTGTACAGTTCGAAATTTTTGTGGTGTTTAGTGATCATAAGAGCCTCAAATACTTGTTTGATTAAGAAGAGCTTGACACAAGGCAAAGGCATTGGATGGAATTTCTAAAAGACTACGATTTCAAATTAGAGTACCACCCGGGGAAGGCCAATGTTGTGGCCGACGCTTTAATCCGAAAATCTATGCATGTGGCGACCATGATGGTGAAGGAGATGAAACTATTGAAACAATTTAGAGATCTGAACCTCGAAGTAGAGGTGGAATTACTTGATAAGATGATTATAGACGCATTGAAAATCACTAATGAGTTTCTAAAGTTTGTGTACGAACAGCAAAAATCCGACCCATACCTTCAGGAGTTGAAGGAAGCTCGGGCTAAGGATAAGGGCATGGCCTTACAGGAAGGAACATATGGAATCTAGAGGCTAAAAAGAATAATGTGTACGGAAAGGTAGTGAACTCCGTAGGATGATTCTTGACAAGGCACATAGGTATATGATGAACATCCATCCGAGCACTACAAAAATGTATCATGATCTAAGACAAAGTTTTTGGTGGGTTAGAATGAAGAAAGATAGGGTTGAATTTGTGGCTTCTTGCCTAATCTGTCAGAAAGTTAAAGTGGAATATCAGAAACTTGCAAGTGGCTTGCAACCATTGGAAATTCCGGTACAGAAATCGGGCGCAATTGCCATGGATTTCATGTCTGGTTTGCCTAGGACGTGATCCGGTAATGACACCATCTGGGTGATAGTTGACAAATTGGCTAAATCCACCCATTTCCTCTCAATCAGTATCAAGAGTTCGTTGGAGAAGCTGGTTAGGTTGTATGTGAAAGAGGTGGTTAGGCGACACAGGGTACCTTCTATCATTGTATCTGACCGTGACCAGTGGTTTACTACTTGCTTCTGGGGAAGCTTGCACCAGGAGCTAGACTTGAAATTCAAGCTGAGTTCGGCCTATCATCTTCAAACCGATGGACAGTCTAAAAGGACAATCTAGAGTTTAAAAGATTTGCTCAGGGCGTGTGTATTAAAGCATGGTGGCAGTTGGGAGTAATTTCTCCCTTTGATTGAATTCACTTATAATAACCGTTATCACGACAGTATCAGAATGGCTCCTTATGAAGCTTTGTATGGTAGGAAGCGCCGAACATCGTGTTGGTTAGAGGTTGGTGAAAATTAGGCCTTAGGGCATGAGATGGTTCACGAGATGTCTACACAGATTAAGGATGATTCAAGAAAAGATGAACATTGCTCAACATAGGCAGAAGAGCTATTACGATCGATGGAGGAAGCTACTTGAATTTCAAGTTGGTGATCGGGTGTTCTTGAAAGTATCGCCCCACAAGGGTATTAGCATAGTGTTGAAAAGCAGGAAGCTTAACCCAAGGTTTATTGGACCTTATGAGATTCTAAGGCAGATTGGTTCAATTGCATATCAGATAGCACCCTTGCCTTCTCTTTCAAACTTGCATGATGCGTTCTATGTATCCTTGTGAAAATATGTGCCTAACCTTCATCATGTGGTGAAAACAGATATTGTTGAGCACGTTTACAGAGCAAGGCCATTCCATTGGTGAAAGTTATATGGAGGCAAGGAAATTGTATAGAATTTACTTGGGAGTGGGAGGATGACATGCAGTTGCAATATCCAAAATTGTTCTAACAGGTATATCAATTTCAATGACAAACTTTCCTTTTAGAAGGGTAGGATTGTAACATCCCAATTTAAATTTTACCGGTTAATTGTTGATAACCAAATAATAACTTGGGATTAATTAATTATAATTAATGAGATAAGTTAAGTAAGATTTAATCTGGTCAAATTAGGATAACTTAAAGTTACCGTATTAGCTCTTGAAAATTGAAATTGATTAAGCACACAAAATGACTAAACTGCCCTTGCCACTTTAAACTAATTAATTTTCCTTTCCTTCTCCTAACTCACACAAAAGAAGAAAGCAAAATTCTCTTCCTCTCTCCTCAAGACCGTGTCCACCATCGCACACACCATGTTCAACTTCAATTGCTTCTCCCTCTCAAGCCAAGCAAGGACAAGCTTCCTTTCTCCTCCACATGCATGCTACGCTTGGGTGCAAGCATTGGTTCAATTCCTTTGACCTAAGGTAAGTAAAGTTTCTTGAACTTAACCTCCATTGATGAGTTATGGGTCCCAACCTCAATTTCTACTTGATTCCATGGTTGTAGACATGCATTGTATTAGTAGTCATTGAACCAGAGCTCAAACCCTTGAACCCTCATCCTTTGATCTCTATTTAGTAAGTTGAAAACCTCTGAAATCTAATCCTTCCATCAATTCGATTTAATTTGTAGTTAACTGGGCTTCAGGTAACTTAGTTTAAGTAAAATTGTTGAATTTTGGGGCCCATTGGTAATGGTTGAGTAACCCGAATGCTTTACAACATGTAGGATTGTAGGCGAGATAGAACGTGAGCACTGTTTTCCTCGCGTCGTCAATTAAGATATGGAAGAGGGTATAATTTGAAAACATGGGTATTGATATAGTACCTTAGAACATGTTAGGTGATGAGAATGATATTCTTTGATGATGCAACATTAAAGAATAATGATGAGAATTGTGTTTGTAATATATGATAATGATGAGAACTGTGTTTTTGTGATGTATGATAATGATGATGATATCAAAGATGTTGAATGAGTTGATAACGAGAATCAATGTCAAAGAGAGCAAGAAATGCACAATAGGTTACATTGAGTTATGGTTGTGTTGATATCATGCATCATATGCATTTAACCGTACAAGGGGGATACAGGGGACCCTTGTTGCCAACCCGGTGGAGGTGGCTCTGTGAGAGAAGCAAGAAACCCTGTGGGCCAAAAAGGCCCGGCCGCTCTAGGTCAGTGTATCCTAGAGCCAACCCGCAACACCATTGATTATTATTTATGACAGTTGTTGCAAAGTAGATGGCGGTACGGATATCCGATAAATAATTCTAAAATATGGCCAATCTCTTTATATTGCAATACTACTCACCGCATTGAGTTCACATGACATGTTTATGCATCAATGGCAGTGTGATGAGAAGCATAGCATGGTGTATGCATTATATTATATATGTGATAGGTGATGAGTATTGGTTATAATTTATGCATTGAACTTGGTTGATGATAAGTGTTGATGTGTTAAAGTGTGTGTAGTGCATAATTGTATGATAGAGTTGATTGATGCATCTAGTGCGTTATTGCAATATTTGCTGCTTAAGTTTATACTCACTATTCCACCTATTTTGACGATGCTTCTTGGTGAGCTCCAGGAGAGTGGAAGTTGCAATACCAAGCCATGGAACCCTTTTTCTAAATGGACTTAATTTAGAGACCATTATATTTTGGTGTTGTATGTAAATATGCTTTTGATGGTAGAATGATCTAGGTATGGAAATAATGTTAATGCCTTTAGTTATGGTATTTTTTATAATGGTCTCATGTAGCAAGGTGATGAATACCTACTTGTGATGTGTATGGCATCTTGTGGTAAATGTTGGGCTTGACATGAAGTCAAGCTAAGTGATAGTTTAATGATGTGAATGAGATGATACATTGTTTTGAATGCATGACAATTGCTATTGAATTGGATCCAATGTATGAAGAGTGACAAAATATGATGACATGTTGAATAGGAAATGAATGTAGTGTAGGAGATCACATTAATTGATGTGGATGTTGATGAGATGACTTCATGAAGTAATTGGCAAGTCCTAATTAGGTATATTGACTTGTGTGTGGAAAGGATTTGGTGCTTGCCTAAAACTTCCGATGCGCATTAAATTCAATTAAGAAGGTATTTTGGCATGGGACTTGGACTAGTAGCTAGATTATGACATGTACCAACTTGTGGTAAATTTTGGTTTCATTGGATGAGATTTGGTTAGTTTTGGCATATGTGTAAATTGGAATTCTCTACATAGTAGGATACGTCCCTACTACAGCTGAAAATTTCCTACCGGACATTTTTCGAAACTGAGACTTATGTTTCTTGTCTTCATGAAAGTTTTAGATAAATAAGTTGTGGAAATTTAGAAACTGGTTTTTACCTAAAACTGATCCCGTAGCTCTAGTTATGCGCAAAACACTTACGACTTGTAATCTACATTGTAAGTCAGCTCTGCATTTCTTGAAACTGGGACTTATCTAGGTAAAAACAGTGTTCTTTTGCCTTTATGAAAGTTTTAGATAATTTAGTTGTGAAAATTTAGAAATTGGTTTTACCTAAAAATGATCCCCCTAGCTCAAATTATTCACAAAACCCTCAAGTTTGTCGGCTATAATCTACATTGTAAGTCAACTATGTAATTTTTAAAACGGGGATTTATCTAGGTAAAACCAATGTTTCTTGCCTTCAAGAAAGTTTTAGATAATTAAGTTGTTGAAATTTAGAAACTAGTTTCATCTAAAAATGATCCCTATAGCTCAACTTATGTGCAAGACACTCAAGTCCATCCTGCTGAAACATACCCTTTAAGTCAGTTTGTGAATCACTTACTGAGACTTATCTAGGTAAAATTAGTGCTTTTTGTCTTTATAAAAGATCGAAATAATCAAATCGTCAAAGTTTTAAAACTAATCTCATGTTAAAACGAGGTCTATAGCTTTAGATATACTCAAAATACCAAACCAATACAATAAAAAAAACGTATCCTAAATTCTACTAATTCTCTTTTGGTTTATTATTTGAATTAAGGTGTCATAGTTTATCTACAATCACACAATGGCATTGAATATCATGAGGAATTCACCAACAAGGCTGAGTTAGTGAGACATGGTGTGACTAAATTTGCTACATGCTTTCTGACTTTACAAAGGTTGCACAAACAAAAAGCAGACCTTAGAAGAATGTTCACACTAGAGGATTAGCTACAATCAAAGACTTCCAAAGAGGTGAAAGCAAAAAAGGCAACCGAGAGTGTATTGATGCCAAGCTTTTGGAGTAATGTGATTTATAGCCTAAAGGCTATGGGACCTCTAGTGCATTGCCTTAGGCTTGTGGATAAAGAGAAGAAGCCCGCAATGGGTTATATTCATACAACTATGGATAGGGTAAAGGAGTGTACTGCATTCAAAAGGTTTTCAACAGAGATGAAAGAAAGATTCAACCAATATTTGAGATAACTGATGAAGACGGGATACTCAAGTGCATCATCCATTGCATGTTGCGGGGTACCATCTAAACCCCTAATTCCACTACGAAAATCAAAGAATTGAGGAAGACGGAGAGGTCATAGAAGGCTTGTATAAGACAATTAAGAGGTTGTCCAATTGAAGTGAAGAGGAAGACAAAGCAGGTTGGAGTTGGTGCAACTCAAAAAATGCAATAGGCCTCTTTGGCCTAAAGGATGCTCCAAGACAAAGGAGTACATTGGCTCCTGGTAAGAGATTCCTCTCTCCTCGTTAATTATTTAAATTTAATGTCTTCAATGTACATTAAACTCAATGCTAATAATAAAATAAATAATTATAGCTGAAGGGTGGAAGGCTTATGGAGAAAACACTCCACATTTGATGAAGAATGTTGTCAAAGTATGATCTTTGACTTTTCTAGATGTGAACGGAATTGGAGCACATTCAAGCATGTAAGTCTATGACTAGCAAATCACATTCAGCAAGCAATTCAATTTCACTTTTCAAGTTACTAACATTTTTCAAAACTATATAAATAGATTCATTCTAAAAAGAGTAGAAGACTAGAGCATCAAAGGCTACAAGACTTGGTGTTTATCAAGTACAACCAAGCTTTGAAGAATCATTTTGATTCTAAGGATATGACCAATCCCATCCTCCTAAACAATGTTGATGATAGTAATAAAAGGTTAGTAGGAGATGATGAAGATGAAGGTGAGAATGAATTGGCCCATGAGGATGACAACTTGACTGAGAAAATTAGGGCGATTAGTGGGGCCAATGAGCCCTTACATTACACAAGGAAGGGAAAGCAAAACAGGGCAGCCCCCACTAGTTCTACTTCAAAACCTACAAGTAGTAAGAGTAAGCGAAAGGGGGAGTAAGTCATTCAAATTAAAGAAGAGGAGGAAGAGCTTGATGAGGAAGAAACTATTGAAGAAAAAGTGGGGGAGGTTTATAGAAGTGATGATGGTGATGAAAGTGACAGGATAGAGAAAAATATATGGCTGACTCAGGGGATGAAGAAGAAGATCACTAAATTTGCTACTTGCTAATGTCTATTTTAGAGACAATATTTTGCTACTTCCTAGTCCTGCTTCCTAGTTGCTACTTGCTACTTCCCATCCAAACTGTTTTTTGCTGCCTTGGAAGGCTTCTTGCATCTATATTTTGCTTTATTCAGGAATTGGGATACTTGGGATATTTTTATGACTGTTTTGAATTTGAATTTATGCAATTAGATGTGTTTACTTGTCAATTATGATGTGTTTGCATTTTTTTATTTTTCCAGCATATATAAAATTATATACAAGTCTCTAGATTATATAATTTTTATTTTATTTTCTATCCCGCGATAGGATAAAATCTCACCCACGATCCACATCGTGATTTCCCGGTTCTAGGGTTTTCTGAGACGCCCCGCGATACGAGATTAACTACTTAGGTAGTAACCTATTAAAAAAAAGTCAAACAGAACAAGGAGGGACTAACAATTTAAACCATATAACAGAAATTAGGAGCATGTGTTTCATGTTAAATTAGAGAGCTAATCATTGTTGTTAATCAACTACCAAAGGGTTATAAATTAAAGTTGAGAGCTAATCATCATTATCATATCAATAGTTTGAAACTGCAGTGCACTGCAGCATTGCAGCCGGAGAGGCTGCATGGAAGCTCCTCCATCACGTTTTCATGGATAATCATCATGCCTACTTTCACATGCCCAAATCACACTATTTTGCTGCATACTGTTCGCAATTGGAAACAGGGCATGAAAACCTTCTCCCCTTGCCGATCCAATATTCTGGGGATAATAATATTGTAATTTCCCCTTTTTTCACTAGATAGAGTTCAAAACCCTATCAAATTAGTATCCACCTAACTGCTGGACCAAATGTTCTTGGTCAACAAAAAGCTCCAAAATCTCACATTACCAACACACATAGAAAGTGCATGCTCTCCAAGCACCAACCAAACTAATAAAAATTTGAGAACCATGCTAAAAGACAGTTATTTGAACAATTTAAAGATACCTGTGCAGAGTGCCCGAAAATTCTCAGCTGTCTTCGGTACTACACTGGCGAAAAGCTGCATCATTTCAAAAGAGAACATTCATACCCACCTAGTACGCTGAGACAAACTTTAAACAAAACTTTTGCTTTTTTTATTACCTGAATAACAATTCTTTCCACAGGGTCCCCATCGATTGAGACATCAAAAAACACACGAGGATTCTTTTCCTGACTCATCACCTTGCTCAGAAGATTCTTCGGAAGTAAATTGGAGTAAGAAAACAATCAAACACCAGCAGCAACGTTCACTCACAAAGAGCACTCCACGCCAGTGTTCCTCTGTCAAAACAGAGAACCATTGTCATGAACCAAACACAATGAATTATGAACATCTTCCACAGGTGTAATGTTCAGAACAAGCTTCAAGTGTTTACACACAAAGGTAGAAACTAAGGTCCCAATTACGACATGTTCATCATCATAACTACGTATCAATCAAAACCACAACATTACAATACACGGAACTAGCGAAGCTTCCCGGTGTCAGTTCACGGAGATGCAATGCAACAAAACCCTAAACCCCGATAATCCACTTAATGTGCAATTAGAGTCAAGTTCCTGGGACTGAATCAACGAAAACCTGAATAAAAAATATTAATTGGAAACTGCATTTTACATCCAGAAAGGAGGAGGAAGAAACTATCCAACCAAAGAGTGTGAGAATTATATAGCTGAAATGACGATAGAGGGGTATCCTCTGGAAAATTCAGAGGGTTACGCATTATGCACTGATTCTAACTGTACTTACAGAGAAGGTAGAGGGGGAGAGAGGAACTCACCGTGAAGGTATGAACAGAGGCGACAACTTGGTCTCACTCCACTAACGCAACGATGAAGGCAGGTTTTTCCTCAGTTTAGGACCGAGGATGTTACCTGAAGCAAGTTACTTGGGCTATATCGACAAAACATATGGGCTGTCGATGTTGGCCCAATCTTGAACTCGGGTACTTTTATTATTATTATTATCAATTTGGTTTCACGTCCAGTCTACCGAAAACAAAGGATTTGTCCTAAAAAATTTTAAATGATCCCGAAACAACATGCCACGTCACAGTTCACTTCTATCACATGGCGGATTAGTCTGGTGGTTGCTGGTTGTAGAGACACCAGAAGGAAAACATTCCTTCCAAAAATATGAAATTTGCTAACTTACATCCATTCACTTTAACAGAGGAGTATTATAACTATATTTTTTTTCTTAAAATACATCTAAAGTGTAGTTTGCTAATTTATTCTTTCTAAAATAATTATAAGTGTAAGTTAACAAACCTTATATGTATTTGTTAATATACACCTACATCTTCTTTAGAGTGAGTAGGTTAACAACTTATCACTAGAACTTTAAAAAAATACAATAGCATCTTTGTGAATTCATACCTAGAAGCTCCGCTAATTCTATGTATAGTAATGGTGGGAGAGTGTGTGTGGGGTAAGGATGTGCATGGATTGGATAAGAGTAAATCTAATCCAAATCCAATTTAAAATCATTTATTAAGATTGGATTTTAAAATGAATTTATTTTTTTTATGTTAAACTGGATTTGATCCAAATTCAATTTTTTAAAAATGGATTTGTCCAAATCCAAATTTCAAAATCCGGATTTAGTCAAACTTGGTTTTTTAAATCTGGATTTTATTTAAATTTAAAATCAAATCTGGATTTTATGTAGAGTAATTTTTGTTGTTTTTCCACATTTCACATGCACATCCAAATTTAAAACCAAAAATTCACTGGAATCCTCTCCTCTCGATCCAACAACACCTCACCACACCAAACCACACACTTGATTTTGCAAGCCACCTCTCTTTTTCACTTCACCCACGATCACAATTCTCCACTCCATTTCTTCCATTTAGGAAGACAGCTAAAAATTTCTACATTAAACAGAAATCAAAAAAAGAAAAGAAAAAGAAGAAAGCTAAGTAACTTCTTTGTACTAGCAATTTACACAAGTTCCACACATTAATTCAAAAACACGTCCATCTAAAACTAAACAATTCCTTCTGTCTAGACATCTAAATGCAACAAGGAGATATATGAATCAACAATTCAGGGCATGTTTGAGTGCATATTTCAGTATGTTAATATTGATTCTCCCACATCCTATACACATTTATTAGCTACAGTTTATTTTCAAATTCATCAGAATCAATTTCAACCCTATACAATGTGTATTCAATCAGGAACTTAATCAGCTTTGACCATGGACTTATTCAGTTCCCGACTTCTTGGTAAATTAACACAAACTTACATAAATAGACGTTCCAATGACTCAACTAACATTCCATAATTTCACTAATGTCAAGAATCATTCTCAAAAACTACATCATTCTACTAGCAGACTACAATTAAACACCAATAAAGCAACTCTACTTTATATTATAATCCATGGTAATGTGATACAATAACCAAAACAATAAGTAGAGATAGCCACTCACAAATGGAATTGAGTCTATGCTAATCCACAATAAACATCATCATAGAATCAATTTTTCATGTGAAGCAACTACTGACAAATTCCAGTATAGTCCCCGAGCTACATAGAAATTCTGCCATAAAATGAAACATGGATAATTGCAAATCATATATCGGTAAGGCAAACATTATGTAAAGCTAATTAAAAAATATAATCCAGATACTGGTATATTGAGGGGTTCTTCAATCTAACCAGCAAACTCATTAGCACCAAAGTCACCAAAATCAAAATCAGGAAGCTCACTGGGCTCATTATCATCAAAACCTAAAATCTGTAAGTCCTCAAGGCCTCCCAGATAATTATTATAGCTCTGTGCAAATCCATCAAAGGCCAACCAATCCAATTCAAAGTGTGTTGGAGAAACAATGGATGGTGATGGCACATTCAATAGAGTAGTATACTATATGACCACATCGCTTGCACATCCCCAATGAACTACATGTAAAGGATTGCAACACATATTCTCATCAGAACTATACTGTGTTATTATATCTATCTAAAAATCATAATTCTATTCCTCAGCTACAACAATTTTGTAATCTGCCTAAAAAATCTAGGATTCACTTCATTATTAGTGCATTATATTTCAGGGTCTATGGAAGGTTCAATACCATCATAACATAGAATAGAATCATTAAGAGAAATGCATATATTAACACACAAGAGAAGTCACTCCTTCTAGTCAAAAGGAGCTAGCTCAAGTTGAATAATACTACCTTGAAATCAGGTTATCAATGTAGAATCACATCAAATATAACAGTCATTGTAGAGAACTTCTGAGACAATAATCAAATTAGCTACTTATGCAAAAACGTTAAATAAAAAACATAAAGTTTTGTCAGCCTAATATTATCTTTTTTACAAATAAGTGCCAAACTGCTGATACAATTATATCAGAACCAGACTAAATTACACAACACGGCAAAATCAGTTGTCTACAATTGAGCAGGGATCTATAAAAGAAATATATGCATGCATACTATTTTTAAGAATCAGACCACAACTACTTATGATGATACAATACCAGTATGGCTTTATGATGGTAGTCTTTAATCATCATCAACTAGCACAAGATCACTATCTTGGCAAGAAACCACTTCTACAAAAGGAAGAAATATATATAATTAATTAACAATTACTTTTTAAATCAAAACATAATCATCATTATATATTCCTTTTCTTACCTTGCTCAAATTTCTCAAGCTCTGCACAATCCTCATTTGAGAGAAATGGTGAGGTATATCCTTTAAGCCAATCTTGAGTGCAAATAATTGCTTCCACTGTTTTTGGTGTAAGAGAGCTATGATATGGATCTAATACTCTACCACCAGTATTAAAGGCTGATACAGAGGCCACAGTAGAGACAGATATGGCCAATATCTCTCTTGCAATGTTAGCAAGAATTGGAAATCGACCTGATTTCACCCTCCACCAAACTAAGGCATCAAAATTCTCAGAACGATCTAACGATCTAAGGATTCTTCTTGAAAAAATTCACTATAGCCATAACGATCTTCAGTAACTTGAGATTCATGTGACTCGCACTAGACCCCCTAACCTACTATTATACTCATCAAAAAGTGAATGCAAACAAGCTTCCACTTTCTCTTTCAAATCAATTGCCATAGTAGGACCAAAAGCTTGGGTAATCAACCAATTTACAACCTTCAGCTTGTATCTAAGGTCTAATACAACAGCTATAAACAACATGTTCAAATTTTCATATTTTTCCAGTACTTGTCATACTTCCTCTTCATCCTTATAGCCATTTCTCTCCCATTTACATCCCTAGACTGACATATTTGATTATTTTTTTTCCAATTCCAAGAACCTCTAACAAATATATATTACTGGTCACAGATGATGAAGCAAAGATGCATAAAGTAGCTTGATAAAAGGTCTCCAAAAATGGTAAGAGTGAGCGAACAAAGTCCCAATCTTCTTGTGTAGGAACACCCTTCCCTTTTTTCAACTCTTCGATATACTTCTTGTCTTGCATCTAAACTTCCTTAAATATCTTTTGATGTTTCAAGGCAGCTTCCAACATCAAATAAGTTGAATTCCATCGAGTTTCAACATCAAAACAAACAAGACCTTTGTACTCAATGTCCCAATCAATACAATTCTTAAATTTTATTAATCGACCCAGAGAAGATCTAACGTACTTCACAGCAGCATGAATTCTGAAAATAGAGTCATCAATCTCTTTTAAACCCTCTTTTACTATCAAATTCAAAATATGCACCCAACAACGCATATAAATGTAATCTCCTTTTTGAACTAACCCACTCCAAGACATCAACCTCTTTTTAAGATACTGAATTCCAATATCATTAGAAGAGGCGTTATCAATTGTCATGGTTAAGACGTGACTTAATCCCCAACCTTCCAAGCAATGCTTAACATTCTTTGCCATCACCTCTCCTGAATGATTATCAATTTGACAAAAGTTTAAAATCTTCTTGTGCAATACCTAATTATTGTCAATAAAATATGTAGGTCAAACACTTATAACTGAAATTTTGAGTAAAAGTCCATGTATCAGTTGTAAGGCATACTCTTTGACAATGTTTAGCAAGAAAACTCTTCAACTTTTTTTGTTCTGCATCCCATAGAACCAAAACATCCCGTGCTAGTGTACTATGTGAGATAGTCTGAAATTTTGGTTGTAAGACATACAAAAATCTTGTGAAAGCTGCATGTTCAACCCATCTAAAAGGAATCACCAAAGACACAAACAAGTTTACCAATTCTGTCTGACAAATCTCTTGGTCAAATTTGGGAACAGAAGGGGAGGCATTAACATGCCCTCCTTTACCAAGTGAAGAAGAACCTAGATTGTGCGATTTCCTATATTTTTTCTGAACAAGAAAGGAAAGAGCTTGTCCTACCCTCAAAGTTCATTAAGACAGTGCAGTAGTTGCAGCACGCCTTTTTATGTGTCCTGGGTTCTTTAGTGAAATGATCCCATACCTCAGACCGATTCTTACGCCGTTGAGAACGAGATTATGGTGACAAGTTAAACGAGTTAGAAATAACTACTGGAGGAGGAGGAGGAAAAGGAAAACATTCTCCCGTCTCTGATATCATAAAATCATCTTGATCACTCATATTAGTCCTAGAAATTAGAACACTAAAAAGTATATTATAAAAATTCAGATTAATTAAAATCAAATTATCATTATTTTAATAAGAAACAACTCTATCCTAATAAAATAGAAATTACATCCATTGAAATACTTAACAAACTATTTGGTGATCCAGGATCCAAATTCAAAAGATGGAAAATGCTTTCAGTCAAAGGATTTACCTAATTATTTAGTACAAAGCTTTCAGTTGCAGCAATGTGAATTTAAGTCGGTCTGATAGTCACTTCTACAATAGAGTGATTCAATGATCAATTGAAAACATCATCTGAAAGCCACTAATCATTGATAACAATAACAACTTTAAAAAGAGGCACCACTAACCGCTGAAGGAAAATAGAAGTCCCATAAATTCTCAATTTTAAAGACTCCCCTTCAGTAGTAATTTATTAAGGGAACCCACAATCAACATTAATTGAAACTAATAAAGATATTTAGTCTAGGATCTTTTCATGGCATTTATAAATTCAGTATTAAAGCGTCTTTTTTTTGGTTTTTAAATAATGAGTATGAAGTATTCAAGTATTTATAACTAGCAAGATGTAGTGATGCATACAACAAAAGGCTGATTTCTTAAGTTGTTGTACATAAAAAAAGGGACATTGTCCAAGCAGAAAAGCTATACCATGCAAAAGAATTAGCAGATGGGTACACATAAGACTTCTCATATATTGAAGTTGCAACAACAAAAAATGCAGGAATTGTCACATAGCAGGAATTGTCACAGAAAGAGGTAAATAATTTATAAAGATAATTGCAGTCCTGTCTTAATAAGTTTAAGCTTTGCAAGGATCCTAGCAAGAATAGGAAATGCAGTGGCAGAAATTACAACACCAAGAAACAAGACAAAAGTCCATCAGTTCATGTCAATGTCAGAGTGTTTAACTAAAAGCAAAGAGAATGTAGCTCCAAACCATTGTACAATAAAACATCATGATACAAATTTCAATAGCTATAAGACTTAAACTAAACAGAACACACCCATAAGCAAAATCTCACCTGATGGAAACAGTAAGAGAATCTGTCCACAGAATAATGTACTAATAGAAATCCACAACAGGATCAAACGTATGAAGCTTCCATAGATAGTGGCTTAGCTCAATGGTGATGACGTCCAACAGAGTTCGATGATGATGAGTGATGATGAACGATGAGAGGCACAGTGAAGGGAAGCTCGATGGTGATGACTGATAGGGACCAATCCGAGGTAGAAGAAAAGGAAAGACGAAGAGGGTTTGAAATTTAGATTTTGGGGAATATCTATTTTTGTTTTCTTTATCTAGTTTTTTTAATAACTCCAGATTTTAAAAAATTTGTTTTAATTTTATAAGAAATGGATTTTATGGATCTAGTTTTTTTTGTTTTTGGTCAATGTAAATCCAATTTTTAAAAATCCAGTTTTTTAATATAGTTTGGATTTAGATAAAGTTTGGATCTAAATTCCAGTTTTTTTACACACCCCTAATATAGGGAGGAGAGAGTGCGGGGTGGTGGGGAGATTTAATAGGTAATAACAATTAGACTTAAATAAGTTTTTGGTTTCTTATCTTTTATCATTTTTCTATTTTAGTCATTAATTGAAATGTTTTTTTTAAGTTTTGAGTCCTTAAAGAATTTTAAATCGGTGGTTTTAATCCTTGCCTTCACTACCAAACAACCAACTATTAGCCACTGAAACTTAGTGACCAAAACAAATATGTCACTATTAGAGACCAACAACAAATTAGTGACCTAAATATACCATAGTAGACATTTGCGACCATTTTAACAATAGACCTAACGATGAAATGGCAACATTTGAGGTTTCGTCTATAATTTAGTTACAAAAGATATAGTTGTAGTGAAGGTGGTATCCATTCAGCGATAAAACTCTCTTCTATAGGTAGTATCCATTCAGCTAAAGGTAGTGTTAGTTACTAAATTATAGATAGAAAGTTTAGCATTAGGTATATTGGACTATTTTAGCGACGGATTGAGTATTTATGGCATAGAATACAAAGCATTATAAGGTGTTACCAATAGACATTATATGCGATCACTAAATGAAAACTTTAAGCGTCATTTAGGTTAAAAAGTGTGGTGATGGAATAAAGTTTTTTTGTCACTCATGGTTCTTAAATTCAACATTTAAGTGTCATTTAGGTTAAAAAGTGTGGTGATGGAATAAAGTTTTTTTGTCACTCATGGTTCTTGAATTCAACATTTAAGCGTCATTTAGGTTAAAAGGTGTGGTGATGGAATAAAGCTTTTTTTGTCACTCATGGTTCTTAAATTCAACATTTAGCAATGGATATGAATATTTAGTCGCTAAGTTGTAAAAGTTTAGGAACATTCTATATAGTAGTTTGGTGATGGATTATAAATCAATCGCTAAATAATTCAATTGACACTTAATTTTTCATTAGTGAGCGATAGATGTTACTTTTAGTTTCCCTGTGCTAAGGTTTATTAATAGTTCCAAGATATTTTCATTCATAACTAAGATTAGTAACAAAACTTTAGCTTTAATATAGGGCCACGGATTTAGTGACTAAGTGTATCGATCACTAAGTACTTAAAAGCCTAAATTAGTGCCCCATTAAGTTTCCTCCTAATTCGCGGTATTCCCCCTAAATGTACTCAACCCTTTCCTCTTTCTCCCTTTCTCTAATTAAGTCCCCTTTGTTGTTGTCGTCATCAACACCATACCATATTTTTTATGTGTCACGCTTATAACATTGACGTCGCGTCACATTATTGCCTCCTTCGAGGTAATGCCCCCAAGAAACCTTTTCCTTTTCTTCTTAGACCTTATTCTTTCTCTTTGAGTAAGGTCTCAATCTCTTAATCTTTCGATCTTTATTTCTCTTGGTAATAAGTAACCTTATATTTAAGGGACTGTTTTATTTTATATTTTGGTTTGATAAAGAAATAGTGTTATGTGATTTTGAAATGATTATAATCTTATGTTAATATCGTGATTTATTTGTTTATAGCCATAGAGAAAAAGAAAGAATTATGTGCTTGTGTTCTTTAGAGTTCAATGTGTGCCAACTTTTGAACATGTGTGTTTTGTCCAATGTGTAGGAGGTAATGTGCTCCTCTCACAACCGGTGTCAAAACTGTACTCTCTCTTATTACACTGTCTCGGGTGCGAGTTCGGTATTATAAGACATAGGTCTAGTGGGGATCACTGTGCCCTTTAAGTTTTTTCTTGTCTCTGTCTGATCTTTACTGCTCTGGGAACACCAGGGTTATACTTGCAAAAGGGGCTCCAATGCTTAAGTTAGTAATGGGTATAATTGAGCAATAATGAAGTTCTGAGAGTAATTAATAAGTGTAATCAATGTCACGCATGTGTTAATAAATGCTTCTTATTTATAGAACGGCTTATAGTATAACTTATGATTTAACCTTTGACTACACTGCAGGTTTGGTTCAAAAGCAAGTTAGCCATTTGTTTGACTCTGACTTGTGTCGGCTTTCTTGACTAGGGTCGGCCTGCACATCCACATGGGGTTTTATAAACGCTCCGATTACTAGACACTTCCGCCCTCATTTGTAACACCCTAAATTTTAAAATAAAGGATTAATTAAGGAAATAAATATTAAATAGTTGTGTGTAGATTATTTAATGTCCCAAAGTTAGAAATAGTTAAATTAATATTTTTAGGGACTACTTATAATTTATTAGAGCTGAATAAACTGAAATTAAGCCCGATTAAAATATGGATATCGGACTAAGTATCTCCGATTGGGATGATATTGGTCAGGGCTGTCAAGGATATTATTGGGAGTCCAAATATGTATTCGGGATAATTTTTAGATAAAGTATTGAGCCCGAACAGAGATCCTGTTTATGGTAAAACGATGAAATATTAATGAGAGGATAAAATTAAAAGCAAAAGCCTTTATTTTCCCCTCTCATTTTCGTTCATGTGCTGAATGCATTTGGCAAAACATTTTTCTTCTTCTCCTTCTCTATTCTCTTCATCACTTTCTCTTCTAAAACTTAAGCTTAGTGGTAACCCATTTCATTCCTCCATTTTTATTTAGGAAAACTTGAAGAAGGCCATTGGGGCTTGAAGTCTCCTCCTTCTCCCCTCCATTTTCGTTTGGCTTTTCTCTCCCTTTTTGGAACCCATTTTCATTTTTGGTGAGGTAAGCTCTTCTCACTATTTTGTTTGGGTTTAATTCTATGTTTATAAGTTATTAGGACTTGGGAGAGTAATGTATATGAATGGGGGTTGGTGAAGAGCCATAAATGTGTATAAACCCTAGAGTGGGTTGTCATAAATGCAAACTTTAATGGTAATAAATGAGGAAGATGAACTTATTGTTGGAAGGAGATGAAGATTGATGATTATTTATGAATGTTGTTGGGTTTTAGGTGAAACCCTAACTTGGAAATTTTGGGAAAATGATAAATGTGTGATGAATAATATATTTAAGAGCAAATACATAATATTGAGAATATGGGTATTAATTGATGGGGCATTCTTATGGATGTTAGGCTTAAGGTTGTTTTGTAACCTTCAATATAATGAATGAGGCTTGATGGAAAGGAATTCCTGAAGCCTAATAAATGAAGGAAGGATATTTATAACATGTTTTATACATGTTATGAAATTGTAAATATGATAATGGTTGATTGATTGTGATTTTATATGTATATTAATGTAGGACCTATTCTGAACGATAAGGCGGGAATGTCGTATCAATCGGAATTCTTCTCTTGAGGTAGGAGAGAAGTCTTTATGTTCTAAATGCATGAATTAAATAGTATTTGATTGTCATATGTGACAATATGCATGTTTGCCTTGCTTGTAATGTTATGAAGAATTGTAATACTGTGTATGATGTTGGTGATGTGTTTTGGTAACATGCATTGATGCATTTAGAATAATTGTGGTATGCTATATGGTGGTGTGGATTGTTTGACAATATGGTGTCTTGAATATGATGTTATACTTATGTCCACCATAAATGTGAAATGAATATAGTTGATGTTTGATTGAGAATGGGTGTGAATGAATAACATACCTTGATTGATAATGAAAGATTAATGTCGTTGTGCTTGATGATGGAATTGAATTATGTTAATAAGTACTATTGAAAATGCCACACGAAAACTTAACCCAATGGCAATAACCAACAATAATAAATCCACTAAAAGCCTTGTGGTGATGTTGGGGATGATGATAATGATGATTGATGAGTGACATGATTAGGATGCATAGAGTGAGTAATGCATATGATTGGCATTTGTATCTATGGCATACTGCATAGCTGCCGGTGTTGGAATTTTAGGGGATTCCCCCGGTTGGCCCAGTGGGAAGGCGGCTTTGTGCACGAGTGATTTGTTGTTTCCCCTGTGACTCGGTGTGTAAGTCACGAAGCTGCCCATGTTGTGTTACGGGGAGCCACATGTGGTTGACCCTTGTAGGGGGTGGCTCTTGATGAGCAGGTGTCCCCGATGGTCCTTGGGATCACAGCTGCCATGATAAGACTCATGGTTGGCCCACAACACCATATGTTGATTATGTTATTACCGCGGTCATGGTGAAAATGACCAGGTGCTACAAAATGGGTGATGCGGTTTGGTACCAGTAAAAGATTGGTGAAATGCATGTAATTTGATGATAAGTGTATACATTTTACTACTGCAGTAGGGGTATGGTTGGATGATTATACTTGAATCCCACAATTGGTGTTTATATTCCCACAGTCAGATGTGCAATTGTCAAAATAATCCGTTGTGCATATGCATTAACGTAAGAGCATTTACATATAGTGAGGAAGTATGCCAAAGGTGATGAGATGTGATGATGGCCGTGTTGTAGGTGAGAAAATGAATTAAGACAACATAAAAGATATGAATACCAAACAATAATGTGAGTAAAATAATGAGATGTGTAATAGTCCAATTTGTTGAAGGACTAGATCATGTGTGAATTTGTACTTGCTTGATTTACAAAGATATTTGTATTATGTGATGTTAATTGATGATGAAATATGCGTGAATGTGAAGTATACATGTTGGATACATATGCACATGATCACATGGTATTCATATTCATTCTTTTGCAATATATGACTCACTCTCCCATGTTGTCTACTTTTTAGACTTGTGATGTAAGGCACTCATGGGTGGAGTGAATCTTTTGAAGTACATTTTGATGAAGGAGGCAAATAGGTGTAGAGGAAATGCCTTGGCCAGCAAATCTAGATTTTTGTGTAACCTATAGTGTACATGTATGCTTATTTTGCCATCTAGATTGTAGTTTGATGATTTTGAGGGTCATGTACGAAAATTGGACCTTGATGTGTATGGACAATTTTCGTTAATGACCTAGATGATGTATGATAATGAATTATGATGCTTGTTGATGATAAATTCTATGAATGAATGGTGTGTTTCATAACTTGTAGCATTTTATGAAGTTTATGTAAAATGATTTAAATATTATGCATTGAAGGAATGGGAATTGATCTTGATGTGTATAAACAATTGAATGAACTTTTAAATGCATGATGGAATGTATCCAATATATTAGTATAGGCTAAAATGGCATAAAATGAGATTTAGTATGCCAAAGTTGTGTATGAAATTCTATGTTTTTCGGTGTCCTGCAAAACTCGCTCAAGCGAGTGAGAATCTCGCTCAAGCGAGTGAGAATCTCGCTCAAGCGAGATCCTCTTGTAACAGGGGTATGGCCACTGGTCACAATTCGCTCAGGCGGGAGAGGCCTCGCCTAAGCGAGAGCGAGGTGGAGAGTTACTGGGCCATTTTCGCTCAAGCGAAATGGCCAATGTATGGCGATTCGCTCAAGCGAGTGAGGGAAAAATCAGTTCTGGAAGGATTTCGCTCAGGCAGGCCTGGCCTCGCTCAAGCGAAATGGGGACAGTGAGGTTCTGTCCTTTTTTCACTCAAGCGGGTGTGCCTCGCCCAAGCGAAATGAGGTCCTGATGCTTCTGGGACGATTTCGCTTAAGCGAGCAGAGTTCGCTTAAGCGAGATTGGCACCTGATGCTAATTTTCCCTTTGGCTCAAGCGTATTTCGTGACTCGCCCAAGCGTGACCACGCGAACTTGCTTAAGTGAGTGTGGTACTTTCTTGAGTGAGTGGTGCCTAGTTCCTTCAAATATTGTTGTTTTAATTTATTTAATTTTCCTTTGCATCAAAGCTTTTTCTTGTATCATCTCACAAGTATATTTAACATATTATAAACCATTAAATCTCATGAGATTCACCCTCTTTAAATCCAATCATACAATAACAATTCAAATGATCTTTTCGTTGTTTTTAATTGAGAATTTCTCATGAATCATTTTAATTCGCCTTCTCATATCCCTATATATGAGGTAGGTTTTTAGAGATCCAGGGTGTTGATTAAAACTTCACCACTTTATTTCTGTATCAAATAATGACTCGTAAAATATGAAAAAATTTACCCCCAATTTTTAGGGCGTCACAACCTGGTATCAGAGCAATGATTGCTCTTGATACAAACATAATTGATGTTGTTCAAGTAATTATTACCTATGATTGGATCATATGAGCTATAATTGATTAAGTTATGAATTTCTTTGATTGAATTGTGGTTGCGTGTCATTGAATTGAGATTGATGTACTTGTTGTTGAGTCCGACCAAGATTCCTTACACTATTTACCTTCAATAATGAATATGTTGTGATTATGTTTTGAGATTGACATGATTATGTGATGTGATGCATAAGGGATTAATGAATGTTTAAACCTTTGGATTTATAGGTTAAAAATCTAATGTTTGTACTAGACTACTCACGTGTGAGCCATGTTTTAATGTATAGGCTTGAGATATGGCTGGTAGAACTAACCGTGAGGTTGCTGCTATGGCAAATGCCTTGAATTGCTTTGCTGACCTCTTGGAAAGACAAGGCCAACTGAATATGGGACAAGGTGCCCAAGGTCTTGATCTGTTTCTCAAGAGGAAACCTTCTGAATTTCATGGAGGTTATAAGCTGGAGGATGTTTATGCATGGATTAATGATTTGGAAAGGATTTATGCTAGCTTCGAGTGTTCTGAAGCACAAAAGGTGGAATATGCGGTCTTTATGGTCCGTGATGAAGTCGAAGCATGGTGGCATCTTACTAGAGGACGCATGATATCTGCTGATATTCCCTTGGTTTGGGAAAACTTCAAGGTTGAGTTCTTGAAGAAATATTTTCTGGATAGCTACAAAAGTAAAAAAGAGCTTGAGTTCATGGAGCTTAAGCAAGGTTATATGACCGTGGAGGAGTATGCCTCCAAGTTTGATGAGCTTTATGCATTCTATCCTCCCTATCAACAAGAGGGTACCGAGGCTTCAAAGTGTGTGAAGTTTGAAAATGGTTTAAGGCCCAAGATCAAGCGGGCTATTCGACATCAAGAGATAAGAAGCTTTCCGACAGTTGTGAACAAGTGTCGTATTTATGAAGAAGATGATATGACTCCTTCGAGTCATGGCAAGCATGAGTCTAAGTTGAAAGGGCAATTCTCTAATTTTAAGAGACATGGTCAATTTAAGAAGAAGAAATTCTTTCGTGGTGGATCCTCAAATGTAAGAGGACGTGGTGCTTTTAGAGGTGGTCATGGAGTTGGTAACCAAGGTCATGGCAATGTCCAAGGCCTTACTTGTTTCAAGTGTAGTGCTAATCACTTGGCAAAAGATTGTCCTCAAGATGATGTGGTGTGCTACCAATGCAATCAACCAGGGCATATTCTCCGTAATTGTCCATTGAATGCAAGGAATGCTAATGTTGATACTCTTATTTGTATGAACCCTAATGGTAACCGTGGAGGCCATGGTAGCTTTGGAGGTTGTGGTCATGGAAACAGTAATGGTCAAAATGGTGGCCGCAATGGTGGCCGTGGTGGAAACCATAATGGTGGAAGAAATGGTAATGGTCGAGGCAATGGACATGGGGGAAGAAATGACAACCGTAATGGTGGTGATCAACCATAAGCAGTTGGAAGAGTCTTTGTCGTTATCGATGAAGAAGCTGCACAAGCCAAAGATCTTGTTCGCAGTAAGTGTGAAATCCTTGGTACTTTGGTAGATGTCATATTTGATTCTGGTGCTACACACTCATTTATTTCCGAGGATTGTGTGAGGTGCTTGAAAGTGCCTGTTTGTATGATGAGAGGTTCTATAATGGTGACTACACTGACCGGTACTTATTTGAGGTCGGTGACTCGATGTGAGAATGTCGAGATGACTCTTGAGGGAAGAAAGTTTATCTTATCCCTCGTGTGCTTATCTATGAAAGACCTGGACATTACTTTAGGCATGGATTGGTTATCTGCCAATAAAGTCTTGGTGGATTGTCATAACAAGACGGTGATTTTTCTGACTTTTAACGCTGAAGACAATGACCTACAAGGTATCTCCCAGCTTCTTATGATGTTCTGCATGGTTAATGTAAATGGTACTTCCTAATCTTGTGAAATCCCTGTTGTTTCTAAATTTTCTGACATTTTTCCAAATGAGATTCCTGGTTTGCCTCCTCCACGTGAAGTGGAATTCTCTATTGATCTCATTCGTGGTGCTGAACTTGTTTCTAGAGCTCCTTGTAGGATATCTCCTATAGAGTTAGCCGAATTGAGGAAGCAAGTCGAGGAATTACTTGAACGGGAGTTTATCCACCCAAGTGTGTCTCATTGGGGTGCTCCTATGCTATTGGTGAAAAAGAAAGACGGAAGCATGAGATTGTGCGTTGACTATCGCCAACTCAATAAGTTAACTATTAAGAACAAGTATCCTCTTCCTCGCATTGATGATCTTTTGGATCAATTGAAGGGTGCCGGTGTATTCTCCAAGATTGACCTACGTTCCGGATATCACTAAATTTGGGTGAAGACCGAGGATATTCCTAAAACTGCCTTCCGAACACGTTATGGTCACTATGAGTATGTAGTGATTCCATTCGGAGTGATAAATGCTCCTGTGATTTTCATGGATTACATAAATTGCATCTTCCATCAATATCTTGATCAATTTGTTGTTGTATTTATTGATGATATTTTGGTCTACTCTAAGAGCCATGAAGAGCATGAAAGACACCTTTACCTTGTGTTATCCATTATTCGAGAGAAAGAATTGTATGCTAAGCTCTCTAAATGTGAATTCTGGATGAATAAGATTTCTTTTCTTGGTCATGTGATTTTCGGTGATGGAGTTGTCGTTGATAGATCAAAAGTGGAAGCTGTTATGTCTTGGGAAAAACTGACGTTCATGACGAAAATAAGAAGTTTTCTTGGTCTTGCTGGGTATTATCAGAGGTTTATTAAGGGATTTTCCTGTTTATCCTTACCATTGACGAAGTTAACTCGTAAGAATCAACCGTTTGTGTGGACTCGTGAATGTGAAGAAAGTTTCCGAGAGTTGAAGTTGAGGCTTACTACCACACCAGTGTTGGCATTGCTTGATTTGTTGGATGACTTTATGGTATATTGTGATGCTTCTATGCATGGTCTGGGTTATGTGTTGATGCAGTGCGAACGTGTGATAGCCTATGCGTCGAGACAGTTGCGACCGCATGAGGTTAATTATCCGACACATGATCTTGAATTGGCGATAGTGGTGTTTGCTTTGAAGTTGTGGCGACATTACTTATATGGTTCTAAGTTTGTGGTCTTTAGTGATCACAAGAGCCTTAAATACTTATTTGATTAAAAAGAACTTAATATGCGCCAACGGTGATGGATGAAGTTTCTAAAAGATTATGAGTTCAAATTGAGGTATCATCCCGGAAAGGCAAATGTGGTTGCCGATGCTTTAAGCCGGAAGTCATTGCATGTTTCCGCAATGATGGTGAAAGAGATTGAATTAATTGAACAATTTAGAAACTTGAATGTGGGCATGGAAACATGTACTCCAAAGAAAATGTCCCTTGAGATGTTGACGGTTGCTAACGTGTTTCTTGAAATTGTAAAATTACGACAACCGAAGGACAAGTACTTGGTTGAGATGAGAAAGACTAAAGAAAAAGGGAAGAACTTGTTTCTAATGGAAGGTCATAATGGCATTTGGCATGTGAAAGACCGAATTTATGTTCCCTCGAGTGGTGATTTGAGGAAATGTGTACTTGAGGAAGCTCACAAGAGTGTATTGAGCATTCATCCTGGTTCCACTAAGATGTACCAAGACTTAAAGAAGAATTTTTGGTGGCCTTGTATGAAACGTGATGTGGCGAACTTTGTTGCATCTTGCCTTGTTTGTTAGAAGGCTAAGGTCGAGCATCAAAGACCATCTAGTTATTTGAGACCTTTGGAGATCCCTATTTGGAAGTAGGATAGAATTGCTATGGATTTTGTTTCTAGACTACCTAGAACTTGTGCTGGAAATGATGCTATGTAGGTGATTGTGGATCGATTGACGAAGTGTGCTCACTTCTTGCCCATGAATATGAAGAGTTCATTGGAAAGATTAACCCAGTTGTACATAAAGGAGGTTGTTAGGCTGCATGGTGTGCCATCTAGTATTATATCTAATCGTGAATCTCGATTTACTTCTCGATTTTGGGGAAGTTTACATCATGAGTTAGGTTCTAAGTTGAAGCTTAATTTTGCTTATCATCCTCAAACTGATGGACAATCTGAGAGGACTATCCAAAGCCTTGAAGATTTGTTGAGAGCTTGTGTTTTGGAGCATGGTGGATGTTGGGAGAGATTTCTTCTGTTGATTGAATTCACTTATAACAATAGTTACCACAGTAGTATTGGTATGGCTCCTTATGAGGCACTCTATTGTAGAAAATGTAAAACACCTTGGTTGGAGATTGGTGAGAATTTGGCTTTAGGGGCAGAGATTGTTCAGGAAACTACCAAACAAATTAAGAAGATACAAGAGAGTATGAAGATTGCTCAAGATAGACAGAAGAGTTATTATGATAGGATGCATAAACCACTTGAATTTCAAGTTGGTGATCATGTGTTCCTAAGGGTCTCGCGTGATAAAGGAATTGGAAGGGCGTTGAAAAGTAGAAAGTTAAGCCCTAGGTTCATTGGACCTTATGAGATTTTGGAGCGGATTAGTGACGCTGCTTATCGGATTGCACTCCCTTCGCATCTCGCGAATCTACACAATGTATTCCATGTGTCGCAGTTGAGGAAATATGTTCATGATCCTCTACACGTGATCCCTGTTGATGATATAGATGTGCGGGATGACTTATCTATTCCTCCTGTTTCTATTCGCATTGTCGAGCATTCCGTGAAGAAATTATGGAACAAGTTGGTACCTTTGGTGAAGGTTGCTTGGAAGTATGGAAATGTGGAGACATTCACATGGGAACATGAAGATGATATAAGGGAACGATACCCTGACGCGGTCGAATCTGGTATGTTAAATTTTGAGGATGAAATTTTCTTTTTGGTGGGGTGGATTGTAACACCCTAAATTTTAAAATAAAGGATTAATTAAGGAAATAAATATTAAATAGTTATGTGTGGATTATTTAATGTCCTAAATGTTGGAAATAGTTAAATTAATATTTTTGGGGACTACTCATAATTTATTGGAGCCGAATAACCTAAAATTAAGCCCGATTAAAATATGGGTATCGGACCAAGTATCTCCGATTGGGATGATATTGGTCAGGGTTGTCAAGGATACTATTGGGAGTCTGAATATGTATTTAGGATAATTTTTAGATAAAGTATTGAGCCCGAACAGAGATCCTATTTGTGATAAAACGATGAAATATTAATAAGAGGATAAAAATTAAAAACAAAAGCCTTCATTTTCCCCTCTTATTTTTGTTCATGTGCTGAATGCATTTGGCAAAACACTTTTCTTCTTCTCCTTCTCTATTCTCTTCATCACATTTTCTTCTAAAACCTAAGCTTAGTGGTAACCCATTTCATTCCTCCATTTTCATTTGGGAAAGCTTGAAGGAGGCCATTGGGGCTTGAAGTCTCCTCCTTCTCCCCTCCATTTTCGTTTGGCTTTTCTCTCCCTTTTTGGAACCCATTTTCGTTTTGGGTTAGGTAAGCTCTTCTCACCATTTTGTTTGGGTTTAATGCTATGTTTATGAGTTATTAGGACTTGGAAGAGTAATGTATATTAATGGGGGTTGGTGAAGAGCCATAAATGTGTATAAACCCTAGAGTGGGTTATCATAAATGCAAACTTTAATGGTAATAAATGAGGAAGATGAACTTATTGTTGGAAGAAGATAAAGATTGATGATTATTTATGAATGTTATTGGGTTTTAGGTGAAACCCTAACTTGGAAATTTTGTGAAAATGATAAATGTGTGATGAATAATATATTTGAGAGCAAATACATAATATTGAGAATATGGGTATTGATTGATGAGACATTCTTATGGATGTTAAGCTTAAGGTTGTTTTGTAACCTTCAATATAATGAATGAGGCTTGATGGGAAGGAATTCCCGAAGCCTAATAAATGAAGGAATGATGTCTATAATGTGTTCTATACATGTTATGAAATTGTAAATATGATAATGGTTGATTGATTATGATTTTATATGTATATTAATGTAGGACCCATTTTGAATGACGAGGCGGGAACATCGTATCAATCAAAATTCTTCTCTTGAGGTAGGAGAGGAGTCTTTATGTTCTAAATGCATGAATTGAATAGTATTTGATTGTCATATGTGACAATATGCATGTTTGCTTTGCTTGTAATGTTATGAAGAATTGTAATGTTGTGTATGATGTTGGTGATGTGTTTTGGCAACATGCATTGATGCATTTAGAATAATTGTGGTGTGCTATATGGTGGTGTGGATTGTTTGACAATGTGGTGTTTTGAATATGATATTATACTTATGTTTACTATAAATGTGAAATGAATATAGTTGATGTTTGATTGAGAATGAGTATGAATGAATAGCATACCGTGATTGATAGTGAAAGATTGATGTCGTTGTGCTTGATGATGAAATTGAATTATGTTAATGAGAACTATTGAAAATGCCACACAAAAACTTAACTCAATGGCAATAACCAACAATAATAAATCCACTAAAAGCCTTGTGGTGATGTTGGGGATGATGATAATGATGATTGATGAGTGGCATGATTAGGATGCATAAAGTGAGTAATGCATATGATTGGTATTTGCATCCATGGCATACTACATAGCTGCCGGTGTTGGAATTTTAGGGGATTCCCTTGGTTGGACCAGTGGGAGGGTGGCTCTGTGCACAAGCGATTTGTTGTTTCCCCTGTGACTCGGTGTGTAAGTCACGAAGCTGCCCATGTTGTGTTACGGGGAGCCACATGTGGTTGACCCTTGTAGGGGGTGGCTCTTGATGAGCAGGTGTCCCCGGTGGTCCTTGGGATCACAGCTGCCATGATAAGACTCATGGTTGGCCCACAACACCATATGTTGATTATGTTATTACCGCGGTCATGGTGAAAATGACCAGGTGCTGCAAAATGGGTGATGTGGTTTGGTACCAGTAAAAGATTGGTGAAATACATGCAATTTGATGATAAGTGTACACATTTTACTACTGCAATAGGGGTATGGTTGGATGATCATACTTGAATCCCACAATTGGTGTTTATATTCCCACAGTCAGATCTGCAATTATTGAAATAATCCGTTGTGCATATGCATTAGCGTAAGAGCATTTGCATATAGCGAGGAAGTATGCCAAAGGTGATGAGATGTGATGATGGTTGTGTTGTGGGTGAGAAAATGAATTAAGATAACATAAAATATGTGAATACCAAACAATAATATGAGTAAAATAATGAGATGTTTAATAGTCCAATTTGTTGAAGGACTAGATCATATGTGAATTTGTACTTGCTTGATTTACAAAGATATTTGTATTATGTGATGTTAATTGATGATGAAATATGCGTGAATGCAAAGTATACATGTTGGATACATATGCATATGATCACATGGTATTCATATTCATTCTTTTGGAATATATGACCCACTCTCCCACGTTGTCTACTTTATAGACTTGTGATGCATGGCACTCATGGGTGGAGTGAAGCTTTTGAAGTACATTTTGATTAAGGAGGTAAATAGGTGTAGAGGAAATGCCTTGGCTGGCAAATCTAGATTTTTGTGTAACATATAGTGTACATGTATGCTTATTTTGCCATCTAAATTGTAGTTTGATGATTTTGAGGGTCATGTACGAAAATTGGACATTAGTGTGTATGGCCAATTTTCATTAATTATCTAGATGATGTATGATAATGAATTATGATGCTCGTTGATGATAAATTCTATGAATGAATGATATGTTTCATAACTTGTAGCATTTTATGAAGTTTATGTAAAAATGATTTAAATATCATGCATTGAAGGAATGAGAATTGATCTTAATGTGTATAAACAATTGAATGAACTTTTAAATGCATGATAGAATGTATCCAATACATTAGTACAGGCTAAAATGGCATAAAATGAGATTTGGTATGCCAAGTTGTGTGTAAAATTCCATGTTTTTTGTTGTCCTGCAAAACTCGCTTAAGCGAGTGAGAATCTCGCTCAAGCGAGTGAGAATCTCGCTCAAGCGAGATCCTTTTGTAACAGGGGTATGGCCACTGGTCACAATTCGCTCAGGCGGGAGAGGCCCCGCCTGAGCGAGAGCGAGGTGGAGAGTTACTGGGCCATTTTCGCTCAAGCAAAATGGCCAGTGTATGGCGATTCGCTCAAGCGAGCGAGGGAAAAATCAGTTCTGGAAGGATTTCGCTCAGGCGGGCCTGGCCTCGCTCTAGCGAAATGGGGATAGTGAGGTTCTGTCCCTTTTTCACTCAAGCAGGTCTGCCTTGCCCAAGCGAAATGAGGACCTGATGCTTCTGGGATGATTTCGCTCAAGCGAGCAGAGCTCGCTCAAGCGAGATTGACACCTGATGCTAATTTTCCCTTTTGCTCAAGCATATTTCATGACTCGCTCAAGCGTGACCACGCGAACTCGCTTAAGCGAGTGTGGTACTCGCTTGAGCGAGTGGTGCCTAGTTCCTTCAAATATTGTTGTTTTAATTATTTTAATTTTCCTTTGCATCAAAGCTTCTTCTTGTATCATCTCACAAGTATATTTAACATATTATAAACCATTAAATCTCATGAGATTCACTCTCTTTAAATCCAATCATACAACAACAATTCAAATGATCTTTCTGCTGTTTTTAATTGAGAATTTTTCATGAATCATTTTAATTCGCCTTCTCATATCTCCATATATGAGGTAGGTTTTTAGAGATCCAGGGTGTTGATTAAAACTTCACCACTTTATTTTTGTATCAAATAATGACTCGTAAAACGCGAAACATTTACCCCCAATTTTCGAGGCGTCACATTATTTACCTTAACTTATTGCTTTTTAACATGGTTCGGTGTTACCTGATCATAAGGGTCGGTATAGACACCAGATCAATGTGTATATATGCATGGGTATAGATATAAGTATAGGTATATACTAGTTGAATACTATTGATTTCAATTAGTTGAGAAAATTTTGATAATTGCATGGTTTGTTACATATGTGATATATTTTATTATAAGCTTAATTATCAATTATAATTACTTTATTCTTACTAAAGTTCACCCTCTCGTTCCTACTTTGATAAGCTCATTTATGGTTGACAATATAATTGATATTTCTTGTTTAGCTATTATATGGGTCTGAAAGCAAAGACTTTAATTGTATCATCCCTCGGTTAACTAAGACAATCCCACATAACAGATTATCCTAGTTGACTAAAAGTGCTACTTAAAGTTGTAAAATTAAGAAAGGTTTTTTTTGTAATAGAAAATAGAGGTGGATCATCACAATCATAACAATAGTTCACACAGGGTTCAACATTGCTTTACATACTTTGAATGAAACAGAGGCACACAGGCTCCCTAAAATATAAACGACTACAACTCGACTACTGAACATAAACAACAGGACTGTCCATATGATAACCCACCTAGAAACCTGACCTTACTACTACTGTCTGCTTCGCCGCCAATCATTCTTCCACAAGAATCTTAATTCAAGCTATAAGGAGGTGAAATCGAGGTCTTCATTTTCACCTTCTTCTAGGGGTTCCATTAATTGTTCGGTAGTCTGAACGTCAACTTCCACATGGTCCGTCACTTCTGACATCTCCTCAATCATTCCAATGGGCATCACACGATACAAAGAGTATTCACAGCATTCGTGAGATTTCCACCCCACCTTCACACATCCATACTAAACAAGCATAAGTTCCCTAGTATCACTTACTTATAGGTATACATCATATGGTTCATCATTAATCAATGGATAATTACTAGGCCATTCCTTCATTTAAGTCATAAACATAAAATTCATAGTAGAATTAACATTATAGTAATCTAATAGCAAATAACATCACATACGAACACTTTACTCAACACAACATTGTCATCACATGATTCACTATCTCTGATCAAGATGTTGTTAGTCACCTAAGATGCTATGCATGAGTTAGGTGTTTTATGACTTTCTCATTAATCAACATTCTTATGATGCGACTAGGGCCTAAAACCTCATTATCACAGATCTCATCTTCTCAATACATCTATTGGGAGGAATACCAATTGTGTTTTTCTAGTGCAACTGGAGCTCACCAAGTTTCCGCAACAACCAAGGGTAACGGACACACACGTCCGAAACAATATGGATCCATCACACCTATTTGTGATCACATTTGAGTAAAACAAGCACTAAACAGCCTTAGGAATACTCGTCCTAACCGAAGTACACCTAGCTTACCACAAACTGCCTGACCTCAAGTGCTACGCCAAGCTATTAGGTGCCTGAACTTGTGGTACTCCTAAGATTCTTCCACTGAATCGGAATGCCCATATCCTCCATATCCTCCAGTGTACCCTTCCACTGTATGCTTCTAGCTACGATCCATCCACAACTTCTTACATATACAAATGATGCATGAATACTTCATGTTTAGTCATTTCTTTATCAATCATCGTCGAGTAGAGTCCTTGCCTTAGCAGTCTGTTATCCTTAATGTAGAGGGCAAAACTTGTTGTATTATTCCTAGTGTCTTATGGATTTAGCACTTAAAAGGTTTGTTAATATGATTACATCATTGTTGCATATTATCAGGTTTCTTATTGAATCCTAGTTACATTATGAACAGTATAAATTTTGGGGAAATCCTTTCTGCTTACTATGTTGTCTTAAGTTAATTAGTATTGAAGGGACTAGCATTTTCTAGTGAAAATAGTACATAATCATATGAGTTACTTATGGTAAATAATGTATTTCACTTTTTGAGGTATAGTATGTCTAGACTTATAATCTCTTAAAATTCTTGTTTGATAGATGAGTTTATATTCCAGTGGTATGGTAAAGAAAGTCAAACCATGCAATTATAGCCACTATATGTTGTTAACCGAATAGGCAAGATGTCATTCTGTCGTATAGTTTACTACGAAACTGGTACTGTCTCGGTCTTAAAAGAAATTCATTCATTCGATAATTTAGAAGTACAAAAATTAAATGTAGAAAATTGTTGTTCTTTTTAAAATTTATTACACCGACATAGTAGACATCGTCCTATTGCATTATCTTGTGATAAAACTTTGTCCTACCAACCCTTAAACCAAAAACTCTTTTTACTTTTCACATTTTTATGGAGTTTAGGATCTATCTAGAACTAACCAAACAAAATTAAACCTGACTCGATGAAATTGAAAGCCTAAGAATTTTGACCTTGAAGATGAAAACGAAAAAAAGCACGAAAAAGAAAGAAAGACGCCACAAACTAGACAAACTGATAAGCCTTAGATCGCCACAAGAATTGTGTAATAGTTGATAAGATCAATGATCCAGAGAAGAACCCTAGAAGAGAAAAAGCTTTCCCTTTCTTAATAATATGTGTTCTATTTAATCCCTCATTCCCAAATTGCTTAATACAATTTTAGTTTATGACTCTGATGCAAAAATAAATAAAAGGAAAAAAATCTTCATTTTACAAGCAAAACATATTGGTCCAAGTGGTTAGGCATAGACAAGTTATGCTTGTGATTATGGGTTCAAAACTTACTTTAGACAATTTATTAATTTTTTTACATGCCTTTTCCTGCAATAAGAACTAACACACTTATAAAAATTCAAATAAATGGAAAATTAATAAGTCTCTTAATCTGAGCTTCTTCCTAGCTATCCAGGCATGTTATGCATGTAATCATCTTAGCTTCCTCGTTTTGTTAAGCCTTCAATAGATGGATCACCTTATGTTGTAGTGCTTCTTTGAGCCTACTTTTAGTCATGGGTCCACATATGTTATGGATGGGATCCAAGGCTTGATTCTTCTTATCATGGCCTTCATAGGATTGGGCTTTGATGTCCACATCATTCCCTCCCTCCTAGGAAGAATTTGCCCTTAAATCCAGCAATTCACCATCTACACCAAAAAGAGACAAATCAGACACATTAAAGGTAGTGCTTACACCATACTCACCAGGTAAGTTAATTTTATAAGCATTATCATTGATCCTCTCTAACACTTGGAAAGGACCATCTCCCCTTGCTTGGAGTTTGGACTTTCTTTGCTCAGGAAACCCTTATTTCCTCATATAAACCCAAACCCACTCATCAAGTTCAAAAATAACTTTCTTTCTCCCTTTATTAGCTTGATTGGTATAACTCTCAATTTTCTTTTCAATTTGAGCCTTGACACGCTCATGCAACTTCTTCATAAAATCAGCCTTAGCTTGTGCATCATTATGCTTAAAAATAGAAATATTAGGCACAATCAACAAATCAAGTGGTGTCAAAGGATTAAAACCATACATAACTTCAAATGGTGAAATATTAGTTGTTATGAACAACTCAGTTGTAAGAAAATTCAACATGAGGTAAACATTCTTCCCAATACTTAAAATTTTCTTTATAACTATCCTAAGAAAACTTCCTAAGGTTCTATTCACTACCTTAGTTTTCCTATCAATCTGTAGATGGCAAGTAGTAGAAAAGAAATTTAGTACCAAGTTTACCCCATAATGTCCTCCAAAAGTGACTTAGGAATTTAGAGTCCCTATCACTTACAATGCTACTAGGCAATCCATGCAATCTAACCACCTATTTGAAAAATAATTCAGCAACATGGTAAGCATCATCTACCTTCCTACATGGTATAAAATATGCCATCTTAGAAAACCTTTCAACCACAAATAAAATTTAGTCTTTTCCTGTCTTAGACTGAGGTAAACTTGGAATAAAATCCATAGAAATGTCAGTCCAAGGATGTTCAGGAACAGGTAATGGAGTATACAATCCATGTGGCATGACTTGAGACTTAGTTTTCTTACAGACAAGACACTTATCACAAAATTTATACACATCATGCTTCATGTAAGGCTAATAGAAATGCTTATGTAGGATGCCATATGTTTTTTGTATCCGAAAATGACCCATTAAGCCCCTTTCATGTGCTTTTTAATAAGAACTTCTCTAGTGGAACTTTTAGGCACACAAAGCCTCTTGTCCCTCAATAAATACCCATTTTGCTTAAAATACCCATCATATGTAGTATGAGAACATGTTTTATAAATATGATAAAAATCAACATCATGCTTATATAACTCCTTAACGCACTCAAAACCAAAAAAATTTACTTTCAAGCATAGAAAACAAAGCATACCTGCGTGAAAGTGCATCAGCTACCACATTATTTTTACCTTTCTTATGCTTGATCACATATGGGAATTGTTCAAGAAATTCAACCCATTTGGCATGTCTCTTGTTCAACTTTCCCTGCCCTTTGAAATATTTCAAAGACTCATGATCACTGTTAATAACAAATTCCTTAGGCAAGAGATAATGTTGCCAAGTTGGTAATACTCTAACTAATGCATACAATTCCTTATCATATGTGGAGTAGCTAAGAGTAGCCCCATTCAGTTTCTCACTAAAATATGTAATGGAATGCCCCTTTTGCATCAATATAGCCCCTATGCCTACACCGAATACATCACATTCAAGCTCAAAAGATTTAGAAAAATTAGGCTAAACAAGAACATAAGCATTTGTGAGTTTTTCTTTCAAAAGGTTAAAAGCTCTTTATTGTTTATATCCCCAGTTAAAAACCATATTTTTCTTAACTAGCTCATTAAGAGGTGTAGCTATAGTACTAAAATCTTTAACAAACCTCCTGTAAAAACTAGCTAAGCCATGGAAACTCCTCACTTCACTCACATTCTTTGGAGTTGGCCACTCTTGAATGACTTTTATTTTTCGCTATCAACATGCACTCCACTAGTATTAATAACAAATCTGAGAAAAATTACATGGTCTTTGTAGAAAGTACAATTTTCCAAATTAACATATAAACTTTCTTTCTCAAGCACATGCAAAACAGATTTCAAGTGAACAAGATGTTCTTCCAAACTTTTGTTATACACAAGAATATCATCAAAATAAACAACCATAAATTTTCCTAAAAACTCCCTTAAAACATGATTCATTAATCGCATGAATGTACTGGGTGCATTTGTCAACCCAAAGGGCATGACTTTCCATTCATACAAGCCATATTCAGTTTTAAAAGCAGTTTTCCACTCATCCTCTTCTCTAATCCTAACTTGATTATATCCACTCCTAAGATCAAATTTAGAGAAGAAACAATAACCATGTAACTCATCAAGAAGATCATCTAACCTGGGAATTGGATGTCTATATTTGATGGTAATGTTGTTAACAACTCTACAGTCTGAACACATCCTCCAACTTTCATCCTTCTTTGGAACTAGAATAATTAGTACAACACAAGGACTCAAGTTTTCTTCTATCCAACCTTTGTTTATCAATTAAAAAACTTGTGTCTAAATCTCTTGGGTTTCTTAAGGATTAGTCCTATAGATTGGTCTATTGGGCAACACAACTCCAGGTACTAAGTCAATTTGATGCTCAATTCCTCTCAAAGGAGGAAGTCTTAGAGGTACTGTTTTTGGAAAAAACATTCTGATAATCCTGCAAAATAGTTTTAACTCCACTAGGAAGTTTGGGGTCAGCCGTCAATGTAGTTTTTTCCTTGTTATAAAGAATGTACATGGATTTCCTTGCTAGAAATGCTCTCTTCACCTCTCCAGTTCTTACAAACAAAGCTTGTTTTCTCTCTTTTCTTTCTCTATTATTTTTATTCTTTTTCTTGTCTTCACTTTTTTCTCTCTTTCTTTCCTTGCTCTCTTTTCACTCTCATTTTATTTTGATCCTCATACACCTCTTTTAGGGACAATGGAACAAGTATGACCTTACGATCATTATGGACAAAGGAATATTTATTTGTATGCCATCATGATGAACATTCCGGTCATATTGCCAAGGCCTACCAAGAAGCATATGACTCGCTTCCATAGGCACCACATCATAAAGAACCTTATCAGAATATTTCCTAATTGAAAAGTCAATCTCCACTTGTTGATCCACCTTTAACTCTACATTCATACTCAACCATTGCAATTTATAAGGTCTAGGATGAGGTTTGGTCTCCAAATTCATCTTTGTGACTAATCTTAAACTAGCCACGTTGGTACAAATCCCACCATCAATAATCAATAAACACACATTCCCTTGTATTATACAACTTGTAGGAAAAAATTTTCTCTTTTACTATCTTCACTTTCCTTAGAGATGCCCCCAAGCATTCTCCTCACAATAAATAAATCTCCTTCTGGAATTTCCTCATCTCTATCTTTACTCCCTACTCTACTATCCTTTTTAGATTCATTATTGTACTGTTCATTATCCGTAAGAAGTATTTGCCTCTTTATGGGGCATTCAAAAGTAATGTGTCCCCTCCCCAAACACTTGAAACATTTAATCTCACTACTTTTGGTCTTCTTTGGACTCTTATTAGATTTATGTATAGTCCTTTGAGATGAGGCATGTGAATAACTTGATGAAGAACCCCTTTTCTTCCTATTTTTATCCTGCCAACTAGAAGAGTTGTAACTAAAAAACCCCTCATTGCTCATTACCTTACAGGCTAAACGAACCACTTCCTCCAATTGGGTACAATTTTACAACTCCACAATATCTCTATTGTCAGAATTCAATCCCTGTATAAATTGTGCCATAGTGATATCATGATCTTCATTTACATTGGCTCGAATCATACACATCTCTATCTCTTTATAATACTCATCAACACTTTTTCCTCATTGGGTGAGTCTAAATAGATGATGCATAAATCCTGGTGGATTATATTCTTTGGCAAGCGCACCAATAGTTAAATTTGTAATATATTTGATCGTCCCACAGGGATTGAGGTAATTACCACAATCTTGGACTAGCACAAGTTGAACCAGCACAAGCAGATAGAATTCATTCTATTTTTGTTGTTTTATATTTTCTATGTTTTTTTATTTTCAGAAACAATATAGAAGATGAAATGTGATTAATGAAAGATAGGTTAGGATTGCTTCAGCTTACAATTTCATCAAGAAACATGCAATTGAGGTTCAATTAAGCTTCAGATGCAAGAGGACAATTCACAGATGGTTAATCCCTAATCCCTTAGGTGACTAACACTAATTCCTAAGCATTAAATCCTAATCCCTTAGGTACTCAATGACAAAGAAATCTAATGCAAAATTAGAGGTTGAACCCTAACTATTCACCTAATTACTAGGCCTGAATTAGTTAGGAAGCCAGAAGTTACCTAAGCCTCAACCATGATTCCTCACCGATGAGATTCTTCATCAGATCTGGATTTGTCAATCCAGCAATGGAACTCCACTCCTCAGCTTGTTCTCCTCATGATTCAGAAGTTGAATTCCTCAATACACCTTCAAGAATTCATTGCAAGCTTTCGTAATCCCAACCCTAGGGGTTTAGAAACCCATGGAAATGGATTCAGACGAAGGAATATGGAGAGACATGGACGAGAGAGTTTAGAGAGAGAAAAGAATTAGAGAGAGATTAGAAATATGAAAATGAATCGTCTTATTCCTTCTGTGTGTATCTCCCCCCTCTTACAAAGTATGTACAAGTATATATACGTAACTTATAACTAACTAACTAACTAACTAATTAATTATAAGGAAAACTTAATTAATATTTAAACCAACTAAACTAATTACATGATTACAGGGAAATAAATAATTACAAGACATTACTTAAATTACTAAGGTACAATAAATGTAACTAATGAATAGGAACTGCAGCACTTCGCTTGGAGGGAAAAATAACAAACTAGATTAACCAACTTCACGCTTGAGCATGATTGTAAGGCGCTTAAGCGAGGTCGTTAATTTATGCCTCTGTGACTTCATGCTTGAGCGTGAATGAAATGAGCTTAAGCGTGAGCTTTAATTGATGGCTATAGTAGATTCACGCTTGGGCGTGACTGAATTTGGTCTTCACGCTTGAGCGTGAATGGGAGGTGCTTGAGCGTGGGTGTTAAATTCATGGATGTGGTGAAGTCACGCTTAAGCGTGACTATGGTCCGCTTAAGCGTGATCGTGTTTCTTTTTCTTCATGCAATATTTTCTTCCTTTTACGTGAATGCATGCATCCTTCACGCTTGAGCTTGGAGCTTTCTTGCTTGAGCGTGGTGTCTTGTACCTGATCCTGCAACATGCAAACAAATAAATACCTAGCATATGTACGCTGGCTGTCTAGCATATGTACGCTGGGTTAGTGAATTGACAAATAAACAAATTTCCTTATATACTTATCTTTTTACCCATTTTCTTGCATAATTTAAACACTTTTGAAATAAATAAATAAAACCAGAATTAATGACAATTTATTAAATAATAATGCCAAACTAAATAATATTTAATGGATTATGTTAAATTAAAGATGAAATTATTAAGTCTTTTCAAGACTTTTCACATCCCCAAACTTAAAACGTGTTTGTCCTCAAGCAAGGACTCAGATTAATTAACTGAATTGCACTCACTCAAGACAATCAACCTTTCCTTAACTTAATTCATACCATAATTATTGAATATCATTCATGCTTTCTTTTTACAAATTCTGAAAATATAATTACTCACACTTCCTTTGGGAACAAGCTGGTGATGCTTTCCTCATATGGATTGGTGTTTCACTCTTCTCTCAGTGTATAGGGTCAATAACATGCACTCATCACCTGCATAATTGTTAGATCAACATAGGCTTGCAATAGTTCTAAACATCATGACATATACTAACACAATTGGATCAGCAAGGGCTTTTTAAGCTTGTAATGGGGTTAGGCTATAGGCTCTATTTTTGTTTTTCTAGTCAATGTTGGGTTAAAAGATGTGCCCACTGATGCATTGCCTTAATCTTAACTTAAATGCCTTTACTAACTAGCTTTTTTCTTTTATTTTTCTCAGATGAAGGATAACTCAACTACTTGTGATGCTTTGCACCTTCTTCTCTTTCAACCCTTTAGACTCTTTCTTTTTTTTTTCTTTTCTCTCTTTCATTTTTTCAATACAATTTTTCTTTTATTGTGGTGCTTTGCACCTTTGCTTTGCTGATTTTTCACTTTTCTTTTGCTTCTGTTGTTCTTCCTTTCATTTCTCAAAATCCTCATCTATAATTAAGGTCAGAGTGTGTCCTTTGATTGCTGTTAGGCACACTCTTCATCCCTAAACTGAGAACTTGCTAGTCCCTAGCAATAAGATAAGACTCAGTAGTCCATTAGTGGAACATCCAGGGATAATTCACTTGGTTTTTCTCAGATAAATAGGCTTGTAAAGTTAGGTACATAATCAAAATGAAAGGGTCTCAGGCTCAAAATATAATTGTTAGGTCAAAGGATAATTAATAATATTAGGATGGCTAAATTTAGTCCTGGCTAATTATCAAAGAAG
Organism: Clitoria ternatea; assembly: GCA_037962975.1. NCBI lineage: Eukaryota > Viridiplantae > Streptophyta > Magnoliopsida > Fabales > Fabaceae > Clitoria > Clitoria ternatea. Next base: position 50,023,468 of record CM075673.1, read on the forward strand.
GCCTTCATCATTTCCAATTGGCAAACATATAATCATTTAGCAAGCACTGAAGCAAATTCTGTCTCACTAGACAAGAATGCAGGCACACTCAAAAAAGAATTAATAAAGGCTCAAAAGCTAATAAATAACAGGTAATCAGCCAATCATGTCCCCAAACTTAATGTGAGATTATAAACTCAGATTGCTAACTAGCATGGTGAATATACAATTAATAAAGGATTGAAATAGTTATGGACAGGGATCATGAATCAAGCAATGTGAATCAATTAATTTATCCAATTGATGCCTGAGAATCAGTAAGATTTAAATAATTAGGATGGATTCTAAATTAAACACAGTTAACATATTTCCTCAAAGTAATGAGATGAGAGGATAGATTACTTCCCTTTTTTTTACCTATATGGCAGTGATTGGTTGAGTGATTGTTGTAGGAATCAATACAAATCAAAAAAGAAATAACAACAAACACTTAACATAGAAGTGAAATTTCATTACAGCAGAAAGGAAATACATTGTTTAGGAAAAGAAAACATTAAAAGAAAGTTATTACAACTCAGAATTAACTTAACACAAATATAAGCAAAGTAAAATATTAATCATCCTCTTCTTCAGTTTCTTCATCCATAGGCTCATCATTGTCTTGCTCAGGATGGGGTGGAAATTCAGTTGCTAAAGATGTGTCATCAGGGGGAATGGTGAACCCAATGGAAGCCAACCATAAATCTCTGTCAGGTGGAACTCCCATTTCTTCAGTGTGGTCCACTTTCAGTGTAGTTCCTCAACATCAGATCATGATTCATGACCAGATCATAGGTTCCTAGGTGCATCTTCTTCATAACCTGAAGTTCTTGCATAACCATGGGGAGGTCAAGAGAAGTACCTGTTTCTATTGGGGGTGGTGGTGCAAAAGATGTTGGTTTAGGTTGTTTGGGACGCTTTGACTCTTGAGGCATAAAATGGTCAATGTGGTATATCACCCAGTACTTATCCATAATCCTTTTAGGCTTCACCTTTGTCAATTCTTCATAGTTCAACCTAGCCTGATTCTTTTGGGCCAACAAAGTGATAACAGAGCAATATGGCAGTTGAAGATTCTTTTCAATGGCTTTCATCATCTCCTCTAGTATTAACTCACCCAGGTTAACATAGAGGCCTCTCATTAAATAGTAAATCAACACCAACCTCTTAATGGCAATCTCAGTAGCTTGAGCCACAGGTTGTAGGGATGAAAGGACATAGTGATACCATAAGAGGGGGAGATGATTCAAACAACTCTTCCTGACACTTTTTGGTGCATCATTTACTTTTGTTATATATGCAGCTCCTTGTTCACAGCATTCCTCTAAAATTTCTTTCCTAAGATTTTCATTTTCAGCCCTGTGAAAGATATCTACTTTCCAAGTGTAGTGACATCCTTCCTCATCCAATATAGGTACTTTCAACAGCTTATTCAATATATGACCAGATAAAGGAATGGTGACTCCTCTCAAGAAAGAAGAAAAAGGAAACTTATCCTTAATAGAATTGGCCCTTAGATTGGCATAAAATTCCCTAGTAAGTTCCTGGTAACCATTCCCTAAATTCTCATTAAAAAATTGCCACCCTCTTGCTAACATGGCAACTTTCACAATGTAATCAGAACAATTTTCTTCCTCTAGGACTAGAGTTCTATCCCTTATTACTCCCCTATGTTTAAACTCATTCTCATAATCTTGGGTGGCCTTGGAATCTTTAAACCTATACCCATCAAAACCCTTAACTGTCTGAGACTTCTTTTTTTCCTCAAGGCTTTTACTCCTTTCGGTTGGTGGAGAATCAGGGATACTGATAGTAACCACCCCCTTTCCTTTCTCTTTTGAGGTTTTCTTCACATTTTCTATTTCAACAATTTTTTCAGGTTTTCTAAAATGTCTTTGTGATCTTCTGATCATTATGAGTGTTAACGATGGTATTTATAAAGCCTAAATGGATACAATTGCACAAACAACACCACCACAACAAAAAGAAAATGTGAGATGAAAAGATATAAAGAACTACTAAAATCCTAGTTATCAACTGAAATTAAAGAATGTAAAGATGTTACCTTTCAAAGGAATCCAGAGATTGTGCCTTTTCCTCTTCAAAACCCAAGGTTCTAACGTAAAGAGTTAGGGTTTGTACGCTGAAAGGGTTTTATACTGCTGAACCCATTACACAAGGTACGCGTAGTTACGCTGAAATGTTGGCGTATAAACGCCCATATTAAATCATAACAGGTGGCAACAGGTGTGAATCACGCTCCAAGCGTACCATTCTTTGCTTAAGCGAAGAAGAAATACCATGTGGTGCGCTGAAGCGCTGAGAGACCACGCTCAGGCGACAAGCTTGGAACAGCAAGCTTTCAACTTTCTCAACCCCGAGCACGCTCAAGCGTGGGACTCTTTCAGTATCAGTGGCATGCAAGGAAACTCACGCTCAGGCGTGAGTAAATGCACCTTCAAGCGCATATGCAAAACATGTGACAGGTCTGATACAGACTCGATCACGCTTAAGCTTGATATTGTTTCGCTCAAGCACGTAATATACAGGGACAGTCACACTCAAGCATGAAGTGGATACGCTCACGTGCAGGACATCGATGTGATCACGCTCCAAGCGTGAAATGGTCACGCTCAAGCGTCAGGTGCTTAAGGACAACACACTTAAAGCGTGAAAGAAGTACGCTTAAGTGTCAGGATCAGTATGAAGGGTCACGCTCAAGCGTGGACCTGAGCTCGCTCAAGCGTGAGGCTTCCATAGAGTCACACTCAGCGGCCAGAAAGTTAGCTTAAGATCACGCTTGATCGCATAGAAGCTCGCTCAAGCGTCGGGGGTACCTGATCCTAATTCTAACTAATGGAATTACATGTAGGTACACTAGGATTTGAGCGTATAAACGCTCAAACCTTATTCCAAAATTTTTCAAGTTTATTCGCACTTTATTCATACTTTTTAGTTTTCTTTTGTTGTTTTAAAGTACAAAACACAAAATGCAACAATAAAAAATATAGGGTTGCCTCCCTCAAGCGCTTCTTTAAGGTCACTAGCTTGACCTTTGACACCTAAGAAGATGCCTGCAAAAGCATAGAGGATTTCTGCTTATCAAACTCTCCTCCAAAGTAGAGTTTAAGTCTTTGGCCATCCACTTTAAAAGTTCTTTTAGTGGCTGGTTCTTTCAACTCAATTGCACCATGAGGGAAAACCTCATTCACAATAAAAGGTCCAGACCACTTTGATCTTAGTTTTCCTAGAAAGAGTTTCATTCTAGAATTGAATAACAGGACCTTATCATCCTTTTGAAACTCTTTTTTGTTTATTCACTTATCATGCCACCTTTTAGTTTTCTCTTTATAAATTGAGGCACTCTGATAAGCATTGAGTCTGAACTCCTCAAGTTCATGGAGTTTTAGGACTCTTTCCTCTTGAGATTGGTCACAATCCATGTTTAAAAGTTTTGTGGCCCACCATGCCTTATGTTCCAACTCCACAGGGAGATGGCAAGCCTTACTATAAACCAAATGATAAGGAGACATGTCAATAGTGTTGGTGTATGCACTATGGGCTTTTATGCTTCTTCATTTGTATCATTTTTCTACTTATCAATAGAATAAATATTTCAGTTTAAAATTGTTTTAAAACATATTTATCCTTGGAGTAATAGGTCATATAAAAATTATTCCTAAAATGTCCCTAGTCAAGTATTTACATGGGGACATGTAAATACACTGAGACTAGTGTGTGAGTGTACTGATGACCTGATCTCACAGATCATAGATATAGATGATATCGAGTCTTCACACAGGTACACATTAAGAGTAATGATGTACTGGACAGACCCACCATGAGAACGTTGCATGGATCGTTACATGATTGTCATAAACGATTCTCAATGTGATAATGGTATATGTAGTCCTTCGACCTGAAGTCACTACGATTCCTACATGAGGAGTTTATTGTTTTAATACAATTAAACGTCTTCTGTAACAAGAGGACTATAAAGGTTGTGATTAGGCAATGAACAAATTATGCAGAGGGATGTGAGTGATGTAGATGGGATTTGTCTCTCCTATGTGACAGGAGTGATATCCATAGGCCACTTGATGGAGTAAGACTAAGAAAACGCATGGCCATGCTAGAAAGAATAAATATTAGATATTTATTCGGATCCAGTCTACTCCGGTATCAAGTAAAATAAATTGGGCCGTACAAGGATGACGTGACCATGCCTTGGGCCCAATTAGGATATCGTGACAAAAGGAATAAACATATTAAATAATTATCACTTATAGGTTATGTTGATAATATTCGGACATAATGATGCATTGCTAGATGCCGCTCTTATTTTATATTAATAATAAAATAGTTTATTATTAATATGACCGGGTATTTTACCTATAGGGTCACACACATAGAGTAAGCCCATCAGAAAATGTTGTCTTATTTTAGTTGGACTAAAATAAAGCTATTGGGCCTAACTCATTTGGAATGAGTAAGGAGCCCACTTTTAGAGAGAACAAATTAGGTCAAACCTAAGCCTATAAATAGAGCATAAGATGCTCATAGGCCGTTCACTCAAGTGAGACACAAATTTGCAAAAGTTGCAAGAGCTACACGCCGTCAAACTAGCAGTTGGCAAGTGTTGCGATTCTGGTGGGAGTGCTCGTGTGGACTCCTAAAGGACGAGGCTACGACTGCTTCGGAGTTCTTCAACAGGTAATCCAAAATGAATTTCGAAATTGTTTTTGTGCTTTGAAACACGGAACCTTGCAAATCCTATGGAATCCCTTTTATTTTTCCGCTGCTCATGCTTAGGGATTTCCTAACAAATGGGAGTTTTAAATGCTATTCTATAGGCCCATAATGCATCGTCTAATCTCACAGACCAATCCTTCCTAGATTTCCCTACCACTTTCTCTAATATTCTCTTGATTTCTCTATTAGAAAGCTCAACTTGTCCACAAGTTTGTGGATGATATGGAGTAGACACCTTATGGAGTACCTCATAATGCCTCAGGGCTTTTTCCATGATTCTATTACAGAAGTGTGACCCTCCATCACTAATGAGGACTCTAGGGACTTCAATTATAGAGAAAATGTTCTTTTTTACAAACCTAAGCACTACATGTGCATCATTAGTTCTGGTAGGGATTGCCTCCACCCACTTGGAGACATAATCCACAGCAACAAGGATATATTCATTGGAGAATGACTTTGGGAATTGTTCCATGAAGTCAATGCCCCAAACATCAAATAACTCCACAACTAAAATATTTGTCAAAGGCATGCCAACTTTAGTAGAGAGGCCTCCGCTTCTTTGGCACTTATCACACCTTTGCACATATACTCTAGCATCCTGAAAAATTGTTGGCCAATAAAAGCCACATTGTAACACTTTTGCTGTTGTTCTGGAGGCACCATGGTGTCCTCCATAATAGGAGTCATGGCAGTGCCACAGGAGTCTTTCTTGCTCTAATTCAGGCACATATCTCCTGATAATTCCATATACTCTTATCTTATAAAGAAATAGATCATCCCAAAGAAAGGTTTTGCTGTCATGGAAGAATTTCTTCTTCATTTGGGATGTCCACCCTTCAGGTACCATAGAGGCACTTTTAAAGTTGGCCATATTAGTATACCATGGCCCTGTGATAATTGCCATCAGCCTCTCATCTGGGAATTCTTCTTTAATTAAGATAGAATCTGATTCACCCTCCAGATGGAAGAGTTGATCAGCCACTAAGTTCTCTACTCTCTTTTTATCTCTTATTTCTAAATCAAACTCTTAGAGTAAAAGAACCCACCTGATCAACCTTGGATTTGATTCTTTTTTAGCTAGCAAGTACTTGATTACTGAATGATCTGTATACACAATGACCTTAGCACCAATCAAGTAAGCTCTAGATTTATCAAATGTATATACCACAGCAAGCATTTCTTTTTCAGTAGTGGTGTAGTTTATTTGATTTTCATTCAACACTTTACTAGCATAATAAATTACATGTGTTAATTTTTCTTTCTTTTGTCCTAGCACAGCTTCTATAGCCAAGTTACTTGCATCACACATGAGTTCAAATGGTAAAGACCAATCAGGTGCTGCAAGGATTGGAGCTGAAATTAATCTTTGTTTCGAATTTTCAAAAGCCTTGACACAGTTTTCATCAAAAACAAAAGCATGATCTTTCACCAACAAATCAGTCAAAGGCTTTGCTATTTTTGAAAAATCTTTTATAAATCTCCTATAGAAGCCAACACATCCTAAGAAACTCCCCACTTTTTTCACATTGATTGGAGTAGGAAGTTTTTCAATGATATCAATCTTGGCTCTATCTACTTGAATACCCTCAGCAGAGATTTTATGGCCAAGGACTATCCTTCCTCTAACCATAAAATGACACTTTTCCCAGTTGAGGACAAGATTAGTCTCTTGACATCTCACTAGCACCTTGGATAGGTTACTAAGGCATATATCAAAGCTGTTTCCAAACACAGAGAAGTCATCTATAAACACCTCAATAAACTTCTCTACCATGTCCCTAAAAATTGCCAGCATACACCTTTGAAAGGTTATTGGTGCATTGCACAAACCAAAAGGCATGCGCCTATATGCAAAGATTCCATAGTGATAGGTGAAGGCTGTCTTCTCTTGATCTTTTGGATCAACCACAATTTGGTTGTAACCAGAATATCCATCAAGGAAGCAGTAATACTCATGACCTGACAGTCTCTCAAGCATTTTCTCTACAAATGGTAAAGGAAAGTGGTATTTTCTAGTGGAGTCATTAAGCCTTCTATAATCTATGCACATTCTCCAACCTGTAGTTGGTCTAGTGGCAATGACTTCACCATCTTCATTTTTAACAGTGGTCATTCCACCTTTCTTAGGCACCACTTGGACTGAACTAATCCAAGCGCTATTTGAGATAGGATAGATACTCCCTACATCAAGGAGTTTAACCACTTCTTTCCTTACAGCTTCTTTCATTATGGGGTTTAATCTTCTTTGCGGCTAAACAACAGGAGAATAGTCATCCTCCATCAGAATTTTATGCATACAAAATGATGGACTAATTCCCTTTAAATCAGAAATGTTCCAGCCAATAGCAGACTCATGTTTTCTTAAAACCCTATCAATTTTTCTACATCCTCATCTTTTAATTCAGCATTAATGATTACAGGATGTGATTCATTATATCCTAAGAAAACATATTTCAAATGAGAAGGAAAAGGTTTCAATTCATGCTTTTCTTCAAACACTTCCTTACCTTTCTCAAGTTCAGTATTATTTAATTTTTCTCTCTTTTCATTTTCTAATTCACCTACTTCACATGCTTCTAGTAGGTTCAGCAACTCATTATGTGAGTCATCTAACTCCTGAGTCTCAGAGTCAAAATCATCCTCAAGAAAGGCTTATAAAGCCTCTTCTTCAGTTCTTAATAGCATAAAAGTCTTATAACTTCTAACTTTTTCAAGCATAAAACAGTCCATCTTCTCAGATGGATGTTTCATAGTATTAAAGACATTAAAGGTTACATGCTCCTCTTGAACTCTCAACATGAGTTCTCCCTTCTCTACATCAATTAAAGCTCTTCTAGTAGCTAAGAAGGGTCTCCCTAAAATTAAAAAAATCTCTCTATCAGCTTCCATATCCAAAACTACAAAATTAGCTGGGAAGATGAACTTATCTACCTTAACTAACAAGTCTTCCAGCATCCCATGAGGATATTTGATAGACCTGTCACCCAACTACAAAGACATACGAGTTGGTTGCAAGTCATTAGTTCCTAACTTCGTCATTAAGGACAAAGGCATGAGGTTAATGCTAGCCCCTTGATCACATAAAGCACTTCCTACATGAACATCCCTATTGCACAAGGTATTGTAAAAGATCCCAGATCTTCTAGCTTTTGAGGAAGTTTCTTTTGAATAATTACACTACACTCTTGAGTGAGAGCAATCATCTCATCTCCCTTTAGCTTTCTCTTCTTAGATAAGAGCTCTTTCAAGAATTTAGCATATGAAGGCATCTCTCGTAATGCCTCAGCAAAGGGAATATTTATGTGAAGCTTTTTAAACACATCTAAGAACTTAGCAAATTTTTGCTCCTCTATCTGTTTCTTGAATCTACGTGGAAATAGAGCATTCTTTAATTTCTCAGGAGTTAGCTTGACAACTTCCTCGAAGATCAAATCAATCTTATTCTTTTTCTTTTGATGAACTTGGTTTTTTTTTTTCTGTTTCAACTTTTTTTTTCAATTTTATCATTAACTTGTTCATTTACCTACTCTTTTTCTTTTTCTACATCGTTTTCTAAACTAACTTCCTAATTTGGAGTATGGATAAGAACTTTCCCACTCCTTGTGGTTATTGCCTTGTAATGTTCCCTTGGATTTACCTCATTATCTCCAGGAAAATTGCCTGACTGTCTCTCGGCTAACTGTTTTGATAGCTGTCCAACCTGGTTTTCCAGATTTTGAATGGACGCTTCTTGATTTTTAAAGTTGGCCTGAGTGGCCTAAATGAACTGAGATAGCACATTCTTAAGTTCAGACTTTTCTTTAGAGGGAGGGGGAGAAGGTTGTTGTGGTCTAGTTGTGGTTTGATTTTGTGGCATGTTTTGATTCAAATGTGGACCTTTCTTCCATGAAAAATTGGGGTGATTTCTATAGTTAGGATTAGAGGAATTAGAAGGATAATTCCTTTGAAATTGTTGCTGCCCCATGTAATTAACTTGTTTAGCAGGCACATTTGGATCATACATGCCATTTTCATGGTCTCCACCACAAAAATCACAGCTCATCATACAAACTTGACTAGGCTTTTGAAGTTCTAAAATCTGTACCTCTTAGTTTCTCTAAAGCCTGAGTCATCAACTTACTTTGAGCCAAATAAGCATCTTGTGCTTCTAATTCTAATATCCTTCTCTTAGGGATTTGGCTCCTTTCACTAACCAAACATTCATTTGAAGCCATTACATCAATCAATTTTATAGCTTCTTCTATAGTTTTTGTAGTTAGTGAACCTCCAGCTGAGGTATCAATCAAGACTCTAGTTGCTGGTCTTACACCATTATAGAATATGGTAACTTGTTGCACATCAAGAATCCTATGGTGAGGACATTTCCTCAAACTCTCTTTGTACCTATCCCATGCTTCCATCAGAGATTCACCCTCTCTTTACTGGAAACAAGTGATTTCAGTGCACAACTTGGCGTACTTGGAAGGAGAGAAATATTTAATCAAAAATTTTCTTTGTAAATCCTCCCAAGTGGATATGTTGCCTCTTAGTTGGCTCTGCAACCAAGCTTTTGCACGGTCCCTCAGAGAAAAAGGAAATAATCTCAATCTTATTGCCTCATTAAGGATACCATTCATTTTTACTGTATCACAGATTTGGAGGAAGATTGCTAGATGCAAATTTGGATCCTCAACCTCACTTCCTCCGAATTGATCATTTCTAACCAACTGCAGCAAAGCCAGTTTAAGTTCAAAATTATTAGCTACAATTGGAGGCCTAAGGATGTTAGATTGCTATCCTTCTTCAGTAGGCCTAGAGTAGTCACCTAGTGTAACTCTCATCTGTTCCATTTCTTGCTGTTCTTTTTGCTTTTTCTCCTTTCTAAGCTTATGCTCTAACAAATCAATATTAGGACCAAAGAAGAATGGCACTTCTCTGTTCCTTGACTGCATACACCGAATATTAGACACAAAAACAATTCACAGCTACACACAAACTACTACTATACTAAAAACAAGAATTAAACTACTACTAAATGCTAAACAAAATTCAACGGTTTAGTCTAGTACCGGTCCAAGGATTGTTGATATTACTCAACAATCCCCAGCAACGGCGCCATTAACTTGATGCATAAATCCTAGAGGATTATATTCTTTGGCAAGCACACTAATAGTTAAATTTGTAATATATTTGATCGTCCCACAGGGATTGAGGTAATTACCACAATCTTGGACTACCACAAGCAGATAGAATTCATTCTGTTTTTGTTGTTTTATATTTTCTATGTTTTTTTATTTTCAGAAACAATATAGAAGATGAAATATGATTAATGAAAGATAGGTTGGGATTGCTTCAGCTTACAATTTCATCAAGAAACATGCAATTGAGGTTCAATTAAGCTTCAGATGCAAGAGGACAATTCACAGATGGTTAATCCCTAATCCCTTAGGTGACTAACACTAATTCCTAATAATTAAACCCTAATCCCTTAGGTGCTCAATGACAGAGAAATCTAATGCAAAATTAGAGGTTGAACCCTAACTATTCACCTAATTACTAGGCCTGAATTAGTTAGGAAGCCAGAAGTTACCTAAGCCTTAACCATGATTCCTCACCGGTGAGATTCTTCATCAGATCTGGATTTGTCAATCCAGCAATGGAACTCCACTCCTCAGCTTGTTCTCCTCATGATTCAGAAGTTGAATTCCTTAATACACCTTCAAGAATTCATTGCAAGCCTTCGCAATCCCAACCCTAGGGGTTTAGAAACCCATGGAAATGGATTCAGACGAAGAAATATGGAGAGACATGGACGAGGGAGTTTAGAGAGAGAAAAGAATTAGAGAGAGATTAGAAATGTGAAAATGAATCGTCTTATTCCTTCTGTGTGTATCTCCCCCCTCTTACAAAGTATGTACAAGTATATATAGGTAACTTATAACTAACTAACTAATTAATTACAAGGAAAACTTAATTAATATTTAAACCAACTAAACTAATTACATGATTACAGGGAAATAAATAATTACAAGACATTACTTAAATTACTAAGGTACAACAAACATAACTAATTAATGGGAACTGCAGCACTTCGCTTGGAGGGAAAAATAACAAACTAGATTAACCAACTTCACGCTTGAGCATGATTGCAAGGCGCTTAAGCGATGTCGTTAATTTATGCCTCTGTGACTTCACGCTTGAGCGTGAATGAAATGAGCTTAAGCGTGAGCTTTAATTGATGGCTATAGTAGATTCACGCTTGGGCGTGACTGAATTTGGTCTTTACGCTTGAGCGTGAATAGGAGGCGCTTGAGCGTGGGTGTTAAATTCATGGGTGTGGTGAAGTCACGCTTAAGCGTGACTATGGTCCACTTAAGCGTGATCGTGTTTCTTTTTCTTCATGCAATGTTTTCTTCCTTTTACGTGAATGCATGCATCCTTCACGCTTGAGCTTGGAGCTTTCTCGCTTGAGCATGGTGTCTTGTACCTGATCCTGCAACATGCAAACAAATAAATACCTAGCGTATGTGCGCTGGCTGTCTAGCGTATGTACGCTGGGTTAGTGAATTTACAAATAAACAAATTTCCTTATATACTTATCTTTTTACCCATTTTCTTGCATAATTTAAACACTTTTGAAATAAATAAATAAAACCAGAATTAATGACAATTTATTAAATAATAATGCCAAACTAACAATATTTAATGGATTATGTTAAATTAAAAATGAAGTTATTAAGTGTTTTCAAGACTTATCACTAGCTTTAGTCAAATATCATTCCGATAGTGAGATGGAATGAATCGCCTCCTCAAAGCCCTTCTTATCTCCACCCAATTGTTTACCTATAGCTCATCATTATTTCTTCTATCTCTTTGAATTTGATCCCACCAAACTAAAGCATAGTCAGTGAGTCCTATTGCAGTTACCTTCACTTTCTTCTCTTCTGAATATTCTATACACGTAAACAATTGCTCAACCTTTTTCTCCCAATCTTGGTAAGCTTCGGGATCACTTCTCCCTTGGAAAGTAGGAATGCTAAGCTTCACTTCTTCCACTCTGTCCTTTTTTCTCCTTCTCCTAACATTTTCAGGACCGTCCTTATTTTCTATCCGTGTTATCCTTTCTTAGAGTTGAACATTTTGTTGCCTTATTAATCTTTCAAGATATTGAGTCAAGGCTTGCATTTGAGCCTCTGAAAGTTGTCATACTTAAAAATAATGATAATTAGCCAAAACAAGTAATTGTTTCTCACTACACTTACTCTCATGCTTACACTCAACACTCAATATTTCACTCAATTTAGGCTCTTTTTCGTATGTACCTCTCTTGCGTTTACCACTCTATCTTTACTTAGAGCTCTTATAAGGATCAAAGTTCTCTTTAAAAATTTAAAATTAACGACACAACCAATAAAGACCTCAAATAGAGAAAATTCAAGTAATAAGTAACAAAGAACAATTTGACTGGGAACAGGAAGCAAACAACAAAAACAGGAACACAAGAAACAGGAACAAGAACACAGAAATAGATAACAACAACAAATAACACAGGGAACAAATAACATGGGAAATAAATAACAACAACAAATAACACAGGGAACAAATAACACAGGAAAGAGGAACAGGAATAGGAACGCAGGAAATAAGATACAAATGGAAACAAGAAACAAGGAACATTACAATTTTTTCTTTTCAAAAACAAATAAAAACTATAACTTTTTTGTCTTTTTCAAGCACCTCAAATTTTTTTGCCTTTTTCAAGCACGTCAATTTTTTTCTATTTCACCGTCTTCACACAACATGAATCATTTTTCTTCTAAATTTCGCATTTTTCACATCTATAGTAACATGAATTCAAAATTCACATCGATTTTTTTCTATCTCTTCACTTCTTTTTTTTTAATTTCAACTTTCATTATCTTCTTCTTTGTGTTGCTTCAGTTTTTTTAAAACAAAATAATAACCTAGAAAACTGAGACGTAGAGACATTAAAGACAATAACAAACATAAATAACAAAATACTAATCCTAAAGACTAGCTTTGATACCAAATAATGGAGTTTAGGATCTATCTAGAACTAGCCAAACAAAATTAAACCTAACTCAATGAAATTGAGAGCCTGAGAATTTTGACTTGTGAGACACAAACAAAAAAAGCACGAAAAAGGAAGAAAGACACCATAAACCAGACAGTCTGATAAGCCTTGGATTGCCATAAAAATTATGTAATTGTTGATAAAATCAATGATCCAGAGAAGAACCTTAGCAGAGAATAAGCTTTCCTTTTCTGAATAATACATGTTTTGTTTAATCTCTCATTTCCAAATTGCTTAAAACAATTTTAGTTTATGACTCTGATGCAAAAATAAATAAAATAAAAAATCCTTATTTCACAAGCAAAATATATTAGTTTTAGTGGTTAGGCATAGATAAGTTATGCTTGTGGTTATGGGTTCAAAACTTACTCTAGATAATTTATTATTTTTTTTACATGTCTTTTCTTGCAATAAGAATTAACACACTTATAAAAATTTAAATGAATAGAAAATTAATAAGTCTCTTAATCTGAGTTTCCTCCTAGCTCTTATCCAAGCATGTAATCATCTTAGCTTACTCCTTTTGTTGAGTCTTCAATAGTTGGATCACCTTGTGTTGTAGTGCTTCTTGAACCTTCTTGAGCCTACTTCTAGTCATGGGTTCACATATGTCGTGGATGGGATCCGAGCCAGGATTCTTTTTATCATGGCCTTCATGGAATTGGGCTTTGATGTTCACATCACTTTTGAAATAATTGAAGTTTATTAGTAATCGTACATGATAAAAATATTGCTTATCCAAAAATACCATTTTTGTAGTTCTTTGACCGATTTATGAAACATCGTCCCGTCGTCTTAATAGGCCACGAAACTTTGTTTTCTTTCGGTCCTCAAGCCCAAATCCTTTTTGAATTTATTTTAGTAAAACCTCTGTATAAAATAACCCTTAACTACATATTAATGATAGACCCAAAGTGTTGAAATTACTATTAAGTTATTTCTTTTGCCAGTTTTATTAGAAACTTTATTCTTACCGTATTGTTAGAAAATTCTGATTTAGGTGATTCCAAAGCCAAAAGTGATTAATATTGAAACCCTATATTTATAAAATAAGATATCAGTCAAATACTATCCAAAATTCAAATTTTGTATAGGAATTCTTAATACGTCATTTCTTGTTTTAAAACGTTTAGACCGCGATTAAGGACAACCACCACATAACACTTTCATCTTTGACTTCTTCACTTTTGGGCATACCCAAACACATTATTACATACCAAATTTGTGTAACAAAATTACAATATAAAGGCAGCATGCCCGTCCACCCTTATACCTTTGCATTTATACATTTTGCCATACCCGATTTTCTGATTTTTCCTTTAAGAGCCCTACTGGGACTTTAATTTATTTTCTCATTTTGTAAAAATACAATTATTCAATATTTTCTCACGCATATACATCAAGGGCATCAAGTATACTCAATTCCAAAACACACATGAAAATCAATCTATTCATTCGTAATGTTTTTACAGTTTACATATTAAATTACCTACCAATAAAATTTCTTTTTTTTCTCTCTCTAAACTTTGTTATTATTTTTGTTTGGACAACATATTGACCATATTTTTATACCTTATTTTTTTATCACACAACAAAATATTAAGACTCAATTATTTCATGCATCACAATCCCATAACTAAAGGTAGCCCACACATGTATATATTATGTAAAATGGCATGCAAGAAGGTATTTTCTTAAAAATCCATCTTTGTAGTATTTTTAATATCATCAAAAGTTATAATAATTACATGCAAAAATCTACTCACACCATAAGTCACTTATGCAACATCAAAGTTCACATTTTTATAGTTATATACTTGCATACAAACCATTATTTGGATCAAGTTATTGAGGCAACCACCATGCATGTCTATTTCATAAGGATTAGATAACATCTTCATGGCCATAAATAAGATCAAGAATATCATGCATGCATTAAGACCAAGCAAGGTTTAGCAGAGAGTTCCTCATTTTACTTTATGGTGCTTCACGTGGGAGAAGAAAATGGTCCTTTGCGTGCTTACTTGCTAACTTTTTATTTTCATTCCAAGAACTCTAAGAACATTACCAAGAGAATAAAGAGTGGCTATTTTAAGTGGTAAAAAAAAGAAAAAAGAAGCTTTGGTGTTGGTGGTGTATATTCAGTTACAAGGAGGAGAAGGAATGAGGAGTTGATCTTAATATTTGAGTGGATGAGGGGGAGGAAAAAGAAGAGGCACATGAATGGTGTGAAGAGGAGAATTAAAATGAAAAGGTATGTGAGGGGGTGTGTGTCCAAGAGAGTGAGTTGGAGAAATGGTTGGAACTTGAAGAAATGGGAGACATTAAAGGTAATAGAGAGTGACATGAGTGGTATGGGAAAAGAAAGGACATAATGTGACATTAAGGGGAAATGGTGAAAGCCTTAGGAAAAAGAGTGAAGCATTCAGAATGGTTGTGTTAGTAGGAGGCTAGGTGTCAAAGGTTGGTGTTGCATGGAGCCATGAAGCATAGGGTAGTGACGCATGTCTGTTGTAGTCGTACATTCTTATCATTTTCTTTGCACAAATGTAAGGACAAGGTCTGATGCAAACTGGGTAAAATGGTCACTATAAAAGTGGTAGATTTTTCTTTCCTCTTTCCAACAAGCCATAGGTCACCCAATTCTAACACTCGTAGCAAAAGTTATGGCCAAAATACCAAACATTATCCAATCAAGATGTGAAACTAGAAACAATAACTTAAAATAAAAATTGAGACTTATAGGCTGGGAATTAGCTTTTGGTGTCTTCATAAGAATTGTAGATAATTTTATTATGAAAATTCCAAGATAATAAGCACTCTATTTCGATAACGGTAGAAAACTTTATGGGCAAAATATGAAATGGGGTGCAGTTGCCACGTGAATTCCAGGTCTAGCAACATAAAAAATACTATGAATTATGCATTTAGAATCAACCTTCACGACCTTCATATGAATTATATAAATTTTGCTAAAAATTTTTTAAAAAATAATTGTTCAATTTTGAGCAGTAGGGAAAGCATTATACTTAAAATACTGAAAGTTGTCCGGGTGAATCAACACAATTACAAATCAATGGTTTATTTAGCAAACTGGGATTGATTGGTCCAGAACTGCACTTAGGTGCCTTCATGAAAATTGTAGAGAATTTCATTACGAGTATTTTGAGACAATAATTACTTAATTCTAACATTGGGAGGCAAAGTTACGTTGAAAATGGACAGACAGGTGCGTACCCGTATTTTACACTATGTTTATCTTTTATTATTGTTGTTATTGTTGTTATTGTTGTTGTTGTTGTTGTTGTTGTTATTATTATTATCATTATCATTATCATTATCATTATAACACACTAGTCCATATACGTGGGCATCACTGCCTTTACACAGAATCAATACAGCATTTGTCACGCCCTCGATTTCCTAAACCCGGATCTGATGTAATTAAGATAATTAATTCCTTAAAAGTGCAAGTAATTTTTTTGTGTTTTTAAAAGAGGTTCAACACTTCAACAATTACATCAAGACCCGAACCATGGAAAACCGAAGAGTGAGAGTTCAAAGTTTTGTAAACTGGATCGGTAATTGATTAGCCCAAATACGTATACAAGATAAACGAATTTACAACGAAAAAGAGTCATGTATACAGGGTATACGCCTAGTCCCATATATGAGGATAAGGAAGGGAAGAAATCAAAAACAGGTTGATTTGCTTAAGCAAGGTGTCACTCACTTAAGCAAAATTACATTTACTCACTTGAGCGCATGCAATTCGCCTAAGTGAAACATCACGTACAATCAGACCAAAGAGTTTCGCTTAAGCAAACCATATCCACTTGAGCGAAAATCATCTAGTATCCAAAACCCATTTAATTCGCTTGAGCAGAGCACATTTCGCTTGGGTGAAAATTGTCCAGAATCACTTCCTCGTGAATTCGCTCGAGTGGGATCCTGTCTGCTTGAGGGAAAATGAGACAGTATTAATTTCGCAAGAAACCGCTTAAGCGAGCCTCGTTCGCCTAAATGAAAACACACAGAACAATTTCCAACTTAACTCGCTTGAGCAAGGCTCAGTCCGCCTAAACGAGGACACCAGAATTCGCTTGAGCGACTGTGTCGCTTGAGCGAATTTGGGCCAGAAACCATACCCCTGATACGAGGCCAATCTCGCTTGAGCGAAAACCTATTTGCTTGAGCGAATTTATCAGTAAATGCCTTATAACTTAAGAAATTCAAATTGAATTATGCATCAAAACACATTATAAGCAAAATTGACCTAAATTATCAATTGACACACGTTTAGGTACCTACTTAGGACTTGCTCCAACAAGTCTCACCTCATGATTTTAGCTTTAGATCATCACATAAATAATTGACGGTTTTGGCACATTTTTGACCAACTAGACATACCAATTTCAATTGTAGGCCTATTTAGCCACAATCACCCATACACACAAGTTATACATAAGCATTAGGGGTTATAGGTGTTGGTGTATGCACTATGAGCTATTAATGTATCAATTTTAACTTATCAATAAAATTAGTATTTTTAGTTTTAAGACTAATTTTAATGCTATTTATCCTGGAATAATAGGTCATATGAGAATTATTCCTAAAACGTCCCTAATCAAGTATTTA
The DNA here is from genome assembly GCA_037962975.1 of Clitoria ternatea. Classification (NCBI taxonomy): domain Eukaryota; kingdom Viridiplantae; phylum Streptophyta; class Magnoliopsida; order Fabales; family Fabaceae; genus Clitoria; species Clitoria ternatea. Next base: position 50,040,953 of record CM075673.1, read on the forward strand.
CATGGGGACATATAAATACATTAAGATTAGTGTATGAATGTACTGATATTTAATCTCACAAATCATTGATATATGATATCAAGTCTTTACACGGGTACACATTAAGAGTAATATTATACTGAACAGAGGATAGTTTTATTTTAGTTGGACTAAAAATAAAACTATTTGGGCCTAACTCATTTAGAATGAGTCAGGAGCCCAATGTTTAATGAGAGCTCAGGTTAAGACCTAAGCCTATATATAGAGCATGAGATGCTCATAGGCTGCGGCTCAGAAATTAGATTATAATCAAATTTCCGTACTAGCATTTGGAACTTTGTTTTTCTGGTGGGAATGCTCGTGTGGACTCCTAAGGGCGAAGCTACAATTTCTTCGATCGAGGAACTCGCTTTGCGTCTACAAGAGGTAACCCTAAATCAAAAATTTAATTTTGCATAATGCCTTGAGACATTTGTTTTTGCAATCCTTTTTGGGAATCCTTTGTGTTTCCGCTGCCTAACCCTGATGGATTCCCTTATAGGTTCCCTCTACAATAGGTATTAGTCACCCTATGGGAAAATGGCCTATCCACATCCCAAATATACATAAGTGAGGCATGTTATCACCCTTACAACTAATGATCATGCTACATTCACATTTCATTTTTATGATCAATCAATTTAAATCATTCATTCATAACCGTATCTCAAGATCAAATATCACATTGTCTCTATTCATTGTCAAGGTCATAACAAGGAAATTAGCCATCAACATCAAGGTCTAATTTCACTCATGACCCCCAAAATATAAAACTGAGATTATCCACATATAAGCATACATATATAATATATGCTACATAAAATTTGCCATCAGCTAAGGCTCACAAGCTTTTCCCCCATATTTACCTTCTCTAGTTCGACCTCTAAAAGGTCGGATATCCAATATACCTACATACTTTTTAGAAATGACAACTAGGAGGTGAGTAACATATATCAAATGGATCAATCTCATACATTATGATAACATACATATACATAAGCACATGACAACTTCCACCATGGATTCATATAATTAATTCATACACCATGTCATATACAAAGCACATGACTTACTTGACGCATTCACATTATACATATACTAAATCATTAATATTCACAAGCATAATTATGACTCTAAAGTTAGTACTACGCGTTTGTCCGTCCACTTTCAATACTTCATTGCCTTTAAGGGCCACCAATTTCTCAGCATATCCTTGGCTATATACAAAAGCTCTTATAGCTAATGCATATACACAAATGTCATAGTATCAAATGCAGATCTGATTATGGGAAATAACATTATATAACGTGTGGGTTAAGCATAGGTGTGCTACTATGCTCCTACTGCAGTAGTAAATATGTACACTTATCTCATCATTTGCATGCATAACAACATCTTTCACTAGTACCAAACCGCTATCGCCCCCTTGTAGCACTAGTCACCCCGTGACAAGCGGATTCCCGAACACACATTGAGAGAGTCGTTTCCTATTAGAAACACTGAGGATACTCGCTCATCACAAAGCCGCCCACCCACTAGGCCCGCCACATAAGGTGCCTCATCACCAAACTATAGACAGCTTCGTGATCCGTTGGATCACTTGGGAACAATACAATTTTACCCATGCACAGGGTCGCCCTCCCACTAGGCCCGCCTATTGGAACCCCTAACATTCCACATAGACAGCTTATAGTATGCCATGGATGCAAATGCCAATCAATGCATTTCTCATATTATGCATCCTAAATGCCACTCCACAATTATCAACTCACCACCATCACTTAGTGGATTTCAACATCCTTATCATTCTTAATCATCAAATATCATTGGGATCAATTCACACCAATTATTAGTAGCAGTCATGGTTCATCATTTTCTTCCACATATATATCATGGGATATTCATACATTACAATCAATCTAAGCATAGTTATGACATCAAACTCAACAATTCACTAGTCATATATCGATTGTCACCAAAGTATCATCCCAAGCATTTACCACATCACACAAAATATTCCAAATGCATTTCATGCCATATATAGCACTCAATCATTCACTCAAATCAAAACAAGGGATCACCCTCATACATAAATATACATATATATCAACAATGGATGAAATCATGCATTTAAGTAATGTTACCCCCTCCTACCTCAAGAGAAGTAGTACTCAGTGTGGTGTGAAAGTCCCGTTTCACCGATGGGGTCAGTTCCTACATCACACAACATACCATTTAATTATTTTCTATCTCAACCACTAAGATTTAAATAGTTTTGGTTAACTACTTAGTGTTCATGCCATTTTACACCTTAAATCACTTTCATTTCTTTTAACCCACCATAACCATTATAGGTTTGGTGTTCATATCCATTGTTATGTATTTTAAAATCATAACCACTAATGGGTTCCCACATACATGTCTATTTTTCATTAGGATTCTCATCTTTCATCATCAATATCACTATACCAACATTGATAAACATTTATCCACTCATATTTCCTATTTTCCCCAAATTCAAAGGTTAGGGTTTCATCAAAACCCAACAAGCACCATTTATATCCATCAGTTTCCCACCCCATGCATAATCATGTTTGTGTACCCATTCATACCCCCATAAAACCATGCATTTATCATACCCCACCTTAGGGCTTTTCATAAAAATGACTTCTAGATAATAACCCATCATGCAATACTCTCACAAACCATAACCTAGGGCTTGAAACACATGAAAATAGAGAGGGAAGCTTACCTCAAGCAAAAGAAAGTAAGCCCCAAGGAGAGTGGGAGAGGGAGATGAAAATAAAGGAGAAGAGGAAGAGCTTTCAATGCTATAAACCTCCTTCTTGCAAAGGAGAGCAAAACAAAAACGAAGGGGAAGACACACACCCAAGCTTGATTTGTTTTTTGGAAGAGGAGAGGAAGAAGAAGTTAGAGAAAGAAGAAGAAATGAAGAGTTGGTGTTTGGGAGGGAGAGAGTCACGTGAAAATGGGAGAAAAGAAAAGAGAGTTTTTGTTTTAATTTTAACCCATCATTAATACTTTCCTATTTTATAATAAACAGGATCTTCGTTCGGGCTCAATACTTTATCTAAAAATTATTCCGAAGATATATTCAAATTCTCAATATTATTTTCAATCACCCTAACCAATAGCTCTTTAGTCGGAGATACTTAGTCCGACACCCATATTTTAATCGGGTACATTTTAAGCTCTTTAAGTCATAATAAATTATTGATAGTCATAAAAATTTTCAATTTAATCATTTCAGCCTTCGGGGACATTAATTAACTCATATACAATTATTTATTATTTATTCCTTTCAATTAAACATATTTTTATCAAATTTTGGGATGTTACAACATTGATCGAAGCCCAAGTATAGTCATTATCAACCAATATAAGCAAATCACATTATCGGCTGCAGCCTCATACATAAGCGATTATTATCGCACATCAAACCCTTACGAGTTTATTGTCTTAAAGATTTTTTTGAAAAATCTAGGACGTTACATTAATGATTATGCATTAGTGATTAACGAGGTCACAATGATAGCATGCATGGTTATTCAATTTGAACATAATAAGATATACTCAATTTAACTTACAATTACGTGTAGAGCATCATGTGGCTATTGGGGTAGCTTTGGCTACCTCATTTTTTAAAATCCTTTCACTATTTTTAAATAATATTTTTATTATTTTTAACTAATAATATTTTTGATCTGACTGGTATACAGGGTCAAAGTTGTTGACTTTGTACCGGTGTCAAGCCTCTCTCTCTCACCTTTTACACCGTCTTAGTAGGAGTACGATATTATAAACTTGGGTTTAGTGGGAACTCCAAGCTCTTCACGTTAGGGTAAGCAAGACTTAATTCAGCCGTAGTCCTCAAAACCACACCGGAGGTGTACCTGTAAAAGGGACTCCGATGCTTAAGTTAGTATGGTTATAACTGGGAAAATCTGTATTACGGAGCAAGAATAAGAGAGTAAGAGTGCTCAAAGATCTGATTAAGTGTGTTCAAGTATTAATGAATGAGCTATTTATACACGGTTCCCCTATAACACAAGTGGTTAATTTGACCTGTGTCAGGAGTTAGGATCTGTAGCTCTTGCAGGTGCGAGTTGCTCACTTGCCTATTTTGGCTGAGGTTGCATTCATACGTTCCGTACTGAAGAGTCCTTTAACTTTGGTATGCTTGAGAGGCAGTCCGGTTCGACTGGCACTTTTTACAAGTAAATTTCTTATTTGATGTTATCTGGGGTAGCTAGTTTAAGGGGTCGGTATCCATACCGGATCGTTTGAAGCTAAATATCAAACTTTTCCGGTGTCATTGATTTCAAAATATTCACAATCTTTCTGGGGTGGCTGTTCACCTACCATCGCCTACCTACCGTATTTATGGCGTTGTTAACTGATAAAGTGACGTGGCACGTGGATCACTGACATGGAAACTGCTCGTTGGTGCATTTTCCTTATGCACCTTCCTGTCAGAACGGTCACATCGTTTGGAACCCAAGCAGCATAGCCTTTCTGGGCCATGATGTTTCACATTCTATTTCGTCCATGGGCCTGCGACGTTTCAACTTCAGCCCATATCATTTCATCGCCTATAAAAGCTAGTGAGTTTCAACTGCTTCGCCACTTATCCATTTCTCTGCCAAAACTCTACTTGACCATAGTCTGCCTTATTTCTCTACTCCGTTGTGGCTCGTACTCGAAGAACTGCCGGCATCATTCCCACAGGTAGCCTCTAAAAAACCTTTCTTTTTACCATGTCTTCTTTCTCGTCTAACCATGGTCAAGAACAAAAAATCTCTTGTGAAATTATTTCAAACTCTTCTGTTTCTTGGCCATCCAGGGTTCCTTATCAAAGGCCTCAACTCATACAAACAAACACCCATAGGTGGATGACTCCAGTTAACTAGGGTAGTACTTCCCAAGTGCCGGAGTCTTCCACTTTTGGGATTCGGGATCCTTACTCTCCACTGTTAGGGAATCCCTAGTGCATGAGCAGCGGAAATACAAGGATTCCTATAGGATTTGCAAAGCGTCATGTTTTAAAGCATAAGACAAACACAAAATAAATATTGTATTTTTGGATTACCTCTTGAAGATTATCGAAGCAGTCATAGCCTTGTCCTTTAGGAGTCCACACAAGTACTCCCGCTAGAAACGCTACACCTTCCAAATGCTAGTTTGACGGCGTGTAGCTTTTGCAACTTTTGTGTATTTTGTGTCTCTTTTAGGTTGGCCACCTATGAGCATCTTATGCTCTATTTATAGGCTTAGGTTTGACCTAATTTGCTCTCTAAAGAGTGGACTCCTTACTCATTCTAAATGAGTTAGGCCCAATAGTTTTATTTTAGTCCAACTAAAATAAAAAGCTATTTTCTGATGGGCTTACTCTATGTGTGTGACCCTATAGGTAAAATACTCGGTTATATTAATAATAAACTATTTTATTATTAATATAAAATAAGAGCGGCATCTAGCAATGCATCATTATGTCCGAATATTATTTATTATCAACATAACCTATAAGTGATAATTATTTTATATGTTTGTTCCTTTTGTCACAATATCCTAATTGGGTCCAAGGCATGGTCATGTCATCCTTGTACAGTCCAATTTATTTTACTTGATACCGGAGTAGACTTTATCTGAATAAATATCTAATATTTATTCTTTCTAGCATGGCCATGCATTTCCTTAGTCTTACTCCATCAAGTGGCCTATAGATATCACTCCTGTCACATAGGAAAGAGAAATCCCATATACATCACTCACATCCCTCTGCATAATTTGTTTATTGCCTAACTGTTAGTCCTCAAATTTTCAATAAAAGCTTTAATAAAAATTTCATAAAAATTACAAAAATTAGTTTAATTTGTTAGAAAATTAGGATTTAAATTCAATAAATGGATGTTGTTGGAAATAATCTGCCCTTGATCAATTTTCTCTAAGTTTTGCAGTGAAAAAGTTAAGAAATCAAGAGAAAATTACACTGGAGGAGCTGACGCGTAGCCTCACCCGACGCGTAGCATCAACAGCTATTTTTTATGCTGACGCTACGCGTCACAGCCACGCGTAGCGTCAGTGCTGCGTGGTCTCCACCTCCACTTTGGCCAACCACTCCACTTGGACCCAATAATGGGCACTCCACTCAGCACCAATGGGCACCCCACTCAGCATGAAAGGCCAAAACTCAGTGGAAACATGTCCATGTGGCCAGGCATGATCAAATTTAATAATTTGAAGTGGCCATTATCAAGTGTTTAATGGAGGCTGAGTCAGGGGTGTGACGCGTAGTGTCAGCACCCTTGCTCAGCCCTATAAATAGGGCCATCCAACACCATTCTATCATATCCCATAGCATCTCATTCTCTTCTTTTCTCTCTTGTGCTCGACTTTGAGTACTTCTTTTATGAGTTGTAGTTCTAGAATAGTTTTCTAGATACTTGAGTGTGTTTCGGTGTATTGTGATCGTTGTATCGTGAGGTTCCCATCGTCTTCATAATGTCAAACTCTGTAAGTGTTGTTTTTACTTTCACCATGTGTAACTAATTTGTTTATGTTGGAATTGGTGAACTAATCTATTGAGTATAATGTTGTGAATTCGACCTCTGCATATTTATGATTCAAGTCCATGTTAGTATTTCAACCTTTTATTAATATGAACGTCAAACGGGAGAATGATTTTCATGTGTATTGAAACTTGTTTTATTAGTATGAATGTCAAACGGGAGAATGATTGTTCATGCCGTATTGAAACTTGTTTTGATGAAAGTAAAAGTTGGAATACCCTTGGTATCTCAATTCTATAGGGGTTGTTAACCATTGTTGCCATAAGGCCAAGTCTTAATGCAAGTTTTTACTGAGAAAGCTCACGAGGGATCGGACTTTACGGTGAATTCTTAGAATTTATATCACGAGGGATCGGTTATAATGATTTTAAGCTGCAATGACATGAAACTTGATGATTAAATATGCATGTCTGAGTTCCTTATTGTTATTCTAGATTAGGGATCCAATTTCCAACATAATTTGTTTATCTGTGTTTATCTCAAGTATCTTACCTATTCTAGATTGCAACCCAACTTTTTAGATAGATTTTATTTTCTTTTTATCTTATGAACCACTCAATCATGCTATCCTGTGAATATTGTATAAATTGTATATAAATCATTCTTTTGTCTATAACTTCCTTCACATTTACCATAGTAAATAGAAAATTACTGTTGTTATTGGACTTTCAATCCCAGTGGAATGATATCTAAATTTTGAAAACTACAAACGATTGGTGCGCTTGCTAATTAACAACCCGGTGGTGGAAACGAACTGTTGAGACGCTATCGCCGGGTTAACAAGTTTTCTGGCGCCGTCGCCGGGGATTGAATTGTTTCAGTAAAACAGTAAATTTTAATTACCATGGTAAATATTATTTTTCTTAGTTAAATTTTTTTTATTTTTACTTATTGTTACACTAACTTTCTTTGTCTAGTTTATGTATGCAAACTCGATCTACCGCATGTAAAATTTATTTTGATCCTGAGATAGAAAAGTTTGTAAAGAAAATCAAGTCTTTGAAATCTAAAACACAAACTAAATCTTCTTCTACTTCTAATTTTGAAAATTCAAATATGGCTGCTGAAAGGAGAACATTGGGATAGTTTGCTGCTATTAATGGTCCACCCCGAGTTTCGGGTATGTTTCAAGGACCTGTTGTACCAGTGGAGATTAAACCTGCTACTTTAAATTTATTCAAAACAATCAATTTGCTGGTTTAAATCATGAAGAACCATATGACCATTTAACTATTTTTTATAAGTTATGCAGCACAATTGGTTTTGAACCCAATCAAGAAGAGTCTGTTTACATGAGACTTTTTCCTTTTTCATTGATTGGTAAAGCAAAAGAATGGTTTAAATCTTGTCCACCGGGTAGTTTTGCAAACTGGTCCGATGTTGAAAGAAAATTTTTGGAAAGATTTTATTCTCCTTCGAAATATTTTGAAGCAATGACAGCCATACACTCTTTTTCTCAAAATAATGATGAATCACTAGGAGAGACATGGGAACGATTCAAGGCACTTTTGAGAAAGTGTCCAAACCACAACCTGAATGATGCCGAAAAGGTAAGAATCGTTTACCATGGTTTATTGCCTCAGTTCAAGATGATGTTAGATGCTTGTGCAGGTGGTTCTTTAATGAACAAAACTATGGAGGAAGCCATAGAAATATTGGAATCAATGGCTATCAGTGACCGCCAAGCAAAGCATGAAAGAGGTAATGTACAGAGGAAGCCAGGAATGCTCGAATTGGGAGTAAATGATGCGGTGTTGGCTCAGTAAAAATTACTGACCCAACAAATTGAAGTTATGAGCAAGCAATTGGAAAAACTCCAAATTGCTCAAGTAGCATCACCACCCCCTGCTCAACTTAAACAATGTATACACTGCATGGGAGAACAACCATGTGGTTACTATAGAAATGAGCAAGAGCAAGCCAATTTCATGAACCATCAAAGAGCACCCTTAGGTAATTTTCCTTTCAATCATGGAAATTCTTTTCCTAACAATTACCTGCAGGGTTGGCAAAATCAGAATATTGGCTGGAGACAGGACACTGGACCTTCCAATAGACCTCCTAACAATCAGTTTAAGCAATAACAAACTGACAATGCAAGATTGACAAGGATAGAGGAATCTATTCAACAGTTATTGCAGTTTGTGGAAACAAATGAAGCTGCCCAAAAAGCATCAGACATACAAATGGGACAGCTTGCAAAAGAAATAGCCGAATTAAAGAGTTTTGGGTTTACTGCAAACACTCAAAACCCAAGGGAACAATGTAATGCTGTTTCTTCTGATATTGTAAAAATTGATTGTAAAGAAAAGAGTGAGAAAAAAAAAGAAGAAGAAGAAAAAGAAAGTGAAAAAATAAAAAAAATGAAAAAAATGAAAAAGAAAAAAATGTGCAAGTAAATACAGAGCAAGAAACAAACTGTATAACCCTGAAAAAATGTAAAGATCCGGGGAGTTTCACCATTCCTGTAACAATTGGAAATATCAACATCAGGAATGCGGTATTAGATTTAGGGGCTAACATCAACTTGATGCCCTTAGAATTAATAAAGTGCATTGGTGAATATGAGCTAAAAGAAGCAAAGACAGAATTACAGTTTGCGGATCGCTCTGTCAAAAAGCCTTTTGGGATTGTGGAAGATGTACTGGTAAAGGTTGATAAGTACCACTTCAGAGTTGACTTTGTGGTACTGGATATAAAGGAGGATACTGAGATCCCCCTGATCCTAGGAAGACCTTTCATGAAAACAATAAGGATCAAAGTAGATGTTGATCTAAGTATGGTTGCAGTCAAGGTTTATGAAGAAGAGGTAAGCTTCAGTGCTCATGAACACCTCAGGACAAGTAATGAGGAAAAAGTTTACCCTTCAATCGAACCAGGTATATCTCTTCCCAATCAATTAAATTGTTTTAAATTAACCGATGCCTTGAAAGACGAAAAACAGGTAATTAAGCATCGGAAAAGAAGAAGGAGGAAGAAAAAGACAGGTGATTCCTCAACGAATATTGGGAGACCACCTGATTAATCAGAGGTAATGTCTGGCTGGAGACATTAAATCTAGCGCTCAATGGGAGGCAACCCATTCTTTTCTTGTTATTTTCAAATTAAAAAAAATAAAAATTTAATCAATTTAAAAAGAAAAGGGGTTTAAAACTCAAAAGAAAAGGTTTTTGAAAATCAAAATTTTGAAAAATCAAAAACAGAAGCCCATGCGTAGCTCCACTGTGACGCGTAGCATGGACTCTGAATTTTGGACCTGACGCGTAGCGTCCCATCTACACGTAGCGTCAGAGCCCACGTTCAGTTTTTAAAACTGAACCAGAGAGGCCCATCTTAGGGTTTAAAACCTAAGATCTCCTCTCTGCCTCACTTAAGTTTTCAAAACCTAATTTTCGAAACCTCCTTTTCTCTCTTCCAAACCTTCTCAATCCTATTTGCTCAAGGAATCACATGTAAGTGTTCTAATCCTTTCTCTTTAGTTTTGTTTTTAATTTTTGATTCTTAGAAATAAATGTGGTTAGGATTAGGATTAGAAGACCATTGGAATTAATTGCTGTTAGAATTAGGAAATTGAATGGATATAATGTGGTTTGAAAGGGGTTGCTGTTGTGCAACCCCTGTTTTTTTTTGTTCTGTGCAGATCACGCGTAGCGTGAGGATGAACTGTGAGCCCATGCTGGCTTACGCGTAGCGTCCCACCACGCGTAGCGTCAGCCTCTGTTTTTAATTTTTGTTAATTTTTGTTTCTTATTTTATTTTTTTTGTTAATCTGTTTAACATGCTGTGTGTTTGTTTATTTGTTGTTTTTTTTTAAATTAATAAATTATCATATTTAATATTTGTTATACTTTCTTGCATAAAAATATAAAAATAAATTTGTATAAATTTTGAATAAATTGTATGAATTTCATTTTGAAAATTTGATTCAAAATTACTTAAAAATATGTATGTTAACTTTCTTTATAAATCACAAAAATACAAAAATATGTTGTTGTGTGAATTTCATTTTTAGAAAAACCAAAAATATTTATGTTTCAAATTTTGTGTAAATATTTGGTTGATTGTTTAGGATTGATAATGTGTGATTTACTTTTTAACATGTGTTTAATTTTAAAATTTTTACTTTTTGTAGATGGCACCAAGGAAATCCATTCCCACTACTGGTCCCTCTAAAAGACAGAGGAAGGCCACGGATACTGACACCACCTCTGAGGATCCTAATCTTCAGGGACAGGAGGTGTTAGGACCGAGGGATCCTACCAGATTTCGTACTGATGCGAAGTGGGCACGGTTTCATCAAATCAAAGGCCAGAGACTTATCTGGGAGAGGGTCCTTGATTTGAGTGTAGGAGATTACCCTGAGCTTCAGGATGGAGTTCAGCAGAGGAGATGGGGACCTCTATTCTCTCTACCTACTGAGGGGGATCCCATCTTAGTGATAGAGTTTTATGCGAATGCCTTCAGGACTCGCCAGGACACACCGAATATAGGACAGCAACAGATGAGTTGGGTGAGGGGCCGGCATATTTCATATGACCGGGACACTATCAGTACCCTATTGGGTAATCCTTGGGAGCCTACTCCCGAGGATGACACTTGTTTCTGGAAGGAAAACAGAAACAAGATTATTGCCGAGGGAGAGTTAGGATACTCCCTCGAGGAGGTTGCTCACTTCTTGAGCAAAGATGGAATCTTTTTCAACCTGAGTAAGGTTAGAAGGAGTCCATCTAACCTTCTAAAGACCCAGCTTACCCCTATAGCCCAGGCGTGGTCCCACCTCATGCTTTATAACATCACTCCTGTCACCCATCTTTCATCTCTTCCAGTTGAGCGTTGTTGCCTTCTATTTTCTATCCTCCAGGGTCATACCATTGACATAGCTGAGCTTATATCTGAGCAGATTCACTTGTATGCCCTTGGGTATAAAGTAAACCGCCCCATTCCATTTCCTCTCATTATATCTACCTTACTGAGGAGGCAGGGAGTCGTCGTACCTTCACCTGAGTTCACTAGTTCTTCGGGGAGAGTCCCCATAGTTTTAGTGAACAGAGATTATTTCGTCCAGCAGTGCGAGCTTCCACCACTAGAGCAGGAGGCTCAGCCCAGACCTAGGAGGAGCAGACCACCAGTGCAGCCTCCATCTACTGATGCTGTCACACAGGGCTTTGCCCGGATATCACTTGAGCATCAGCATATGATACAGATGATGGCTGCCACTCATAGAGCTTATATTCATCTTCACGATGAATTTTATCAGTACAGGTTACAGGGAGAGGGAGCACCTTATGTTACCCCGGCCGAGTTTGTAGCACATGTAGCTTGGCCCGGTGATTTACCTACCTACCCTGAGACTGGTGGATCATCTGGCGCACAGGCTGACTCTGACGGCGATGATGAGGAGGAGGAGCAGGATGATCAGATGGAGGATTAATGATGCCATCTTCTTATTTCTTGCATTCACTTTGAGTACAGTTATTTTTAGTTTATATTTACATTTACATTTACACTTTATATTATGGTATTTTATTATTGTGTGGTGTGTTTTTACGTAATTATTTGTTTTTGCATATTCTATTCAAAAAATAATCCAAAAATCCAAAAATAAAATTTATCTTTTAATTAATCAAATTTTTTGTTAGTAAGTTAATACACTTAGAGTTTTTACACAATGAAACTTAATTTTGTAAAATCAATTATTAGTTCTTTATAACTTAGGAATTTTGATAAATTTAATGACAATAGATTTATTAACCATCAAGTAAATTTCGATAGCCCGGTGAGCAGAGAGATATCTTTTTATATACTTGAGGGTTTAATCGACATATTTTCAATTTGAATTGATTTTGCTTTAATCTCTGATTTGTGTTGTTGTACAGAAAATTCAGGAAAATGATCAAGGCATATTTTTGGTGAAAAAAACCTTGGGCCAAACAGCTTACCTTGGTAAAAATTCTTTTATCCTTTGCAAGCCAATTTGAGCCTAAAATAAAATTCCTTGGTACCCTTAAAACTAAATCTGTTTTTACCATTCCCTATACTTGATTGATTAAAAGAGCAGTTGAAATAAATGAAAAATATTTTGAGTGTTCTCACAAAGATGGGGAGTGAAAATAAGCAACTTGATTCTTTTCAGAAAAAAATAAAGTATGGAAAAGAAAAGTCAAAAATAGTGAAAAGAATCAAGTAGGGGGTATTTATTTTTCATCAACAAAAGAAATAAGAGTTTGGGTCAAGAGAAAGCCTAAAAAAATTATAAAATGCTCTTTTATGATTTCAGGTTTTTGAATTCCAAGAAAAACCATTGATTCTTGTAAACCAAGCCTCATTACAACTAGTGAAAAGACCTTGTGATTTCTGAACTAATTCTATATAAATAACCATTGATTAGATGACAAACAAAGTTAAATTCATTTGATCTTATGATTGATTGAGTGAAACAGGTTACCTATTACATAGAGATAAACACCTGTGAGGTAAGCCTGAAATTCTGCTTGATTGTTAATAGAATATTGTAAATAAATTTTATCATTAAACCTTTGTTATACTTGATACCAATTTTTGATTATTACAAAATTAGTTAAATTATGAAAATTACTTTTTGTTGTAAATTCTCGGACTAACTCAAAAATTTGATTCCAAATTTTTATTTTTCTTATTTTTCTCTCTTGCTCGAGGATGAGCAATGTCTCAAGTTGGGGGTATTTGTTAGTCCTCAAATTTTCAATAAAAGCTTTAATAAAAATTTCATAAAAATTACAAAAATTAGTTTAATTTGTTAGAAAATTAGGATTTAAATTCAATAAATGGATGTTGTTGGAAATAATCTGCCCTTGATCAATTTTCTCTAAGTTTTGCAGTGAAAAAGTTAAGAAATCAAGAGAAAATTACACTGGAGGAGCTGACGCGTAGCCTCACCCGACGCGTAGCATCAACAGCTATTTTTTATGCTGACGCTACGCGTCACAGCCACGCGTAGCGTCAGTGCTGCGTGGTCTCCACCTCCACTTTGGCCAACCACTCCACTTGGACCCAATAATGGGCACTCCACTCAGCACCAATGGGCACCCCACTCAGCATGAAAGGCCAAAACTCAGTGGAAACATGTCTATGTGGCCAGGCATGATCAAATTTAATAATTTGAAGTGGCCATTATCAAGTGTTTAATGGAGGCTGAGTCAGGGGTGTGACGCGTAGCGTCAGCACCCTTGCTCAGCCCTATAAATAGGGCCATCCAACACCATTCTATCATATCCCATAGCATCCCATTCTCTTCTTTTCTCTCTTGTGCTCGACTTTGAGTACTTCTTTTGTGAGTTGTACTTCTAGAATAGTTTTCTAGATACTTGAGTGTGTTTCGGTGTATTGTGATCGTTGTATCGTGAGGTTCCCATCGTCTTCATAATGTCAAACTCTGTAAGTGTTGTTTTTACTTTCACCATGTGTAACTAATTTGTTTATGTTGGAATTGGTGAACTAATCTATTGAGTATAATGTTGTGAATTCGACCTCTGCATGTTTATGATTCAAGTCCATGTTAGTATTTCAACCTTTTATTAATATGAACGTCAAACGGGAGAATGATTTTCATGTGTATTGAAACTTGTTTTATTAGTATGAATGTCAAACGGGAGAATGATTGTTCATGCCGTATTGAAACTTATTTTGACAAAAGTAAAAGTTGGAATACCCTTGGTATCTCAATTCTATAGGGGTTGTTAACCATTATTGCCATAAGGCCAGGTCTTAATGCAAGTTTTTACTGAGAAAGCTCACGAGGGATCGGACTTTACGGTGAATTCTTAGAATTTATATCACGAGGGATCGGTTATAATGATTTTAAGCTGCAATGACATGAAACTTGATGATTAAATATGCATGTCTTGAGTTCCTCATTGTTATTCTAGATTAGGGATCCAATTTCCAACATAATTTGTTTATCTGTGTTTATCTCAAGTATCTTACCTATTCTAGATTGCAACTCAACTTTTTAGATAGATTTTATTTTCTTTTTATCTTATGAACCACTCAATCATGCTATCCTGTGAATATTGTATAAATTGTATATAAATCATTCTTTTGTCTATAACTTCCTTCACATTTACCATAGTAAATAGAAAATTACTGTTGTTATTGGACTTTCAATCCCAGTGGAACGATATCTAAATTTTGAAAACTACAAATGATTGGTGCGCTTGCCAATTAACAACCCGGTGGTGGAAACGAACTATTGAGACGCTATCGCCAGGTTAACACTAACCATAACCTTTATAGTCCTCTTGTTACAGAAGACGTTTGATTGTATTAAAACAATAAACTCCTTATGTAGGAATCGTAGTGACTTTAGGTTAAAGGACTACATATACCATTATCACATTGAGAATCGTTTATGACATTCATGTAACGATCCATGCAACGTTCTCATGGTGGGTCTGTCCAATACATCATTACTCTTAATGTGTACCTGTGTGAAGACTTGATATCATTTATATCCATGATCTGTGAGATCAGATCATCAGTATACTCACACACTAGTCTTAATGTATTTACATGTCCCCACATAAATACTTGACTAGGGAATTTTAGGAATAACTCTCATATGACCTATTACTCCAAGGATAAATAAAGGTTGTTAAACTATTTAACAAAAAAAGACTTATTCAAAATGATGTGACCTATATAGGCTTTTAGTGCATATTTCCAACAATCTCCCACTTGCACTTAGAGCCGATAAGGTTAATGCCCAATGACGTCTACAGTGTCCTTATGCTTTTACTATGTAAGCAGTTTTACTAGTGGTTTCCTAACAATTTTGCTGGTATGCACATTGCATATTTTCACATCTTCCAAAGATGAAACTATTTAAGTGTATGCTTGGATTAATCCACTTCTTTATATTGTTCTATGGTTCCATTGTCATCATAGTGGAAATTCATGGGGTACAAAACATTTAGAATGATTAAATGTAAATTGACTTCTTTTATAATTTAACATTGCAAAATACTTAGATTTGTTAGTAGAACTAACAATTGTTTCTTGCTTTGAACCTTTCAAGCATACATCGCAACCATCTTGACAACACATATATTTTGATTGCAATCTTAAGTCTTTCAAATTAATCAAAAGATTAGCATCGATGTAACCTTTACAACGAGCTCATCTTCTATTTATCAAGATCAAATCCTTAGTCCTTCTTAAGTGTTTAAGGATACTCTTGACTATAGAATGAGAATATTATTAGTTCTAGAAGAAGCATGTCTTCTACATGTAATATTAGAACTATAATTATGCAGTTACTAACCTTTTTATAGTCACAAGATTTATCTTCATTCTTTAATGAAGATTCTAGCTTCTAAAAGCTTGATTTAGTCTATAAATAGAACATTTGCAGTTCACATACCTTTCTAGATGTTTCAGGCATAAAAGGCCTTTAGGTTGTGTCACATACACATCCTTAAGATGATTTCCATCTTGACATCTATCTACCATATCTCATAATAGTGGTATATTGCTACAACAAGTAGGACCTAAATGGTTTTTAAGCTAATTGAATTTTGTCAATCTTGCTTTTAAAGGTACTTTTATTACCATCCATGTTTAGTTTTCCTTTTGAAAACCCACTTGCATCCTATAGGTTTTACCCTTTAGGTGCATCAACGTACCTTGTTAATATACATGGAGCCCATTTCAAATCCCATGGTCTTATGCCATGTGTTAGAATCTAAACTTGCATTGGCCTATTCATAAGAAACTTGATCAATTAGCAATATGCCTCCTTCCTGATTTATAAGATATCCACATCTTTCAGCTTTGGTTACATATCCTATTTGATCTTACGCAAGTCTTGTGCTACCAGAGCTAATGATGTCACAACATTTTGTGATTTATGCTCCAAGTCCATCCTTGACTTTTGAATGCTTTGTGATACTTGAATTTCTTCAAGTTCTATTATCCTCCTATCGATTCTTTAAGAGATGTACTCTTATTCAAGAATACAACATTCTAAGTAATAAGCCTTTTGTTCTCAGATGGATTGTAGAAATGATAACCCTTAGCTTTCTTTGGGTATCTCACAGAAGACATTTATCCAATTTGGATATGACCTTGTTAGAGTTGGATGCTCTATAGAAGCATCATAGTTCCAAATTATTAGTAAAGACATACTAGGTTTCTTCCTAGTTCATATCATATATGGTTTCTTTAAGAAAGTCTAAGATGGAACACGGTTAAGTGTGGAAATTTTGTTAATAAAGGAACGTTGAAGGAGTTAGAGATGTTTGATAATCATCAATAATCAAACTATGTCTAACAAGGTTTGACTTTTCCCCATAGAGATGCTATTATGGCATTCCATGAGGAATGAGTTAAGAGGTAATCTCTCACTCTATTAGATAGTTATCAAACTTGTAGCTCAAATTATTTGCTATCTTGATCTAATCAAGAGCTTTAATTGTCTTACCAATTTAGTTTTTCACTTTATTATGAATTCTTTGAACTTTTCAAAGACTTTCTAACTTATGTTACTATACTCATTGACTTTTCAATTAGTATGTCAAAGTATTGAAAAACATATCTAGTTATTGTTCCAATAGGCCCATATATATCGTCATGTATTAAATAATAGATTACTCATGTTTCACTTTTCAATGAGGTCTCAACTATCTCTCCAATAAATAAGATTTACATGTCTTAATTGATTCTAAAATAAAAAAAGTCCATCTAACCACATTAATGGTATTTAGAAACGTGTTTCTTATTCATTTGCCTTAGGAGACAATACCATGTAAGTAAGGTTCAAAATCACTTATTTTAACCTACTTTGACAGTTATGTTATAGATGGGTGTTTTGAGATTTAGGATGTGGAATCCATTACTCAATTATGCATTAACATCCTTTTGAAGAAATAAAGTTATTTTATATAAAAAACATTTCTTGTCCAACAAGAAACAATATGCACAATGTCTAGTTCACTAACTAGCCCAATAGGTGAAGATCTTATCTTTATTGTAGCAACTTTTGCTCAATTTTACACAGATTTCTCCACCCTTAGCAAGTGATCTACTTCCTTGATCTTTCAAAATGTGAGATCTATTACTAGTATCTGATACTAACGTTAGTGAAGTAAAACAACTTGACTTCTATAACATGACTTGTAGTGGAAGTCGTACTTCCCTTTCTTTTGAACTCCTTCAAGTTCTTTAGACAAATTATTTCAATGTCTTATTTGGCTAAAACTAGAAACAATTTCCTTTTTTTATCATCTTTTAGACTTCCAGACCAACTCGACCTTAATAGAGTCTATATATGATCATATCGTATATCTCCCATATATTCATATTGCCTTTTACAGCTCAGAGTTTATGCAGACTCCATAGGGTACTCAAGACCCAACCATAGATCATATATAAGCCAAACATGACACACTACCGCTTCCTCTTTATTGAAGATAATTCTCAAGTCTCGATACCTATCTAGGCATTTTTCCAGATAAAGTGTCCTTCCAAAGGACAGATTGTAACAAAACAATATTTGGTTTGTCATGGTTATTCTAAAACAAATTACATGCAAATCTATCACTTCTATTTAAAACATATTTAAATTTTGGTCATTAAATAAATATGTTGTCTCCCACTATTTTGATTCAAAACAAATACCCTCACTAAATCAGAAAAAATCCCATTGGAAGATTTTTCTAGTGGGCCAAGATCCATATTTAGCCTAGTGTTGAGTCATCTTTGGCTGATCACCCAACCCTTGGTTATTTAGGTAGGAAACACATTTCTAATTGCATCTCATGCAACTCTTGGATGATTGAGTGGGTAACTCTTTACCCTTATTCATCTTATGAATTTAAGCTCAATCCTTATGCCTCTAAGTTATTTTCAATCTAATTGAAAAACTTAGTTAAGTTTAGGCCTAATGAAAACAATTTGGATATTACAATTATCCCATCGCGCCTTACTAGTATAAATGATAGCACCCTGCTTTGGCAGGCCCACTATTTATTGACATTAGTCTCCACGAGTGTTACTTATTAGAAGGCATTTAAACTTAATATTAACGCTTCTAAGTTCTTCAATCTGATTAAAGTTACCTAGATAAGTCCAATAACAAATGGTTGGATAATCCAATTATCCATCATCCTTTACTAATATCAATAAAAGCACCCTTCTTTGGCAGAACCTACACTTTCTTGAAACTAGCATTGATGAGTGTTGCTTATTGGAACGCGTTTTAGACTATTCATACCTTTAGGCTTTTCCAATCCAATTGAAAAATGTCTATTTGAATAAAACTTAATAAGTTATATTTGGATAATCCAATTATCCAATCGTGTCCTACTAAACATAAATAAAGGCACCCAACTATGGCGTGACCTGTACTTTATCTATATCAAGTTAGACGTTATTACTTATTAAAAGGTATGATTATCAAGCTTAAGGGATTTTAATTTTCTTATTGTTCATTACCGACTTTCATTAAACGCTTTAACATAAAATAAAACCCCAAAACATGCAATCAAAATTGTGAGATGGTTATGGTCTTCCTAGAAAATAAAATAAAATAAAATAAACCTAAAGGAACTATGGTGTCTTGACTTCGTGAAGTCCTACTTCTTGAAACCACCATCCTCCTGGAGTCACCACTCCTTTGTTCCTTTCAAGGTCATATCCACCAAGAGTCACCACTCTAGGTTTCTTCTAGGTCTCCACCTTGTTGGCTTCTTCAAGATTACAATGTAATAAAGAAACTCACTTTACATACGAGTGAAGGGTTGAGAGAAGAAATTTAAGAATAGAGAAAGGCACAACACGCAGGCTGTATTTAAAATTAAATAAAAAAATCTAAGACCATAACCATTCACCGCTGGACGTGTTAATTAATCAATTAATAGAGTAATCAATTGTATTTAAAATAAAATAAATTTTAAAACACATAATTAAACACGCGGGGTCATAAAAGGAAAATTACGCAAAGAAGTTTAGCGGCTCCGTTGACCGTTCAACAGACAGGTTCAAGGGGTGTTCCAACCCAAAAATTTAGTATTGTAATCAGTTTAGTTCCCAGGAAAGAGAGGTGGGTCCAGACTGACTGCTTAAGTACCAAGTCTTTCCTAGCCAGAACGTCCCACTGACCATTAACAGCTCAAAATATTTGGTTATGATTTCAAACAATTTGAAATCTTAAATTTTGAGATGGCCAAGGTTTAACCTTTAAACCTTATCTTTTGACCCTTACAATTATCCTAAAATAGGAATAGTCAAGGTTTAACTTTTAAACCTTATATCTAGAGTCTCAACAATCATCCTATTTTTTATGAACGATCAAGGTTTAAATTTTAAACCTTATCTCTAGAGTTTAAGATATTTTATTTTGAATCCTATTAAATTTGATAAAGATCTTATCTTTAATTGGTAACTTTTACAAATCCTATCAAATTTATTAAGGGTTAAATATTTGATTTTAAAATTATTAAATTTAATAAAGATCTTATCTTCTATTTGTAACAATTACAAATCATATTAAATTTAATAAATATGAATCAATTTGTAACTCCTACAAATCATATTAATTTTAAAAAGATCACATATGATGCAAATCCTATTAAAATTAATAAGAATAAATTATTTAAATTTATAACTCTTACAAATCACATTAATTTTAAAAAGATCACATATGATGCAAATCCTATTAAAATTAATAAGAATAAATTATTTAAATTTGTAACTCTTACAAATCACATTAATTTTAAAAGGATCACAAACTATGCAAATCCTATTAAAATTAATAAGAATAAATTATTTAAATTTATAACTCTTACAAACTTTAAATTTAACAAATAATTAAAATTTGATTTGCAACTTTTACAAATCGAATTTAAAATATAATATTAAAAACAAATATTTTATTTGTAACATTTACAAATAAATAAAATACCATTACGACTAGGTTTCAACTTTTGAATCCTAGTTTTCATTATGGCTAGGGTTTAACTCTTAAACTTTCTAAACATGAACAATTCATATTAGAAAAGAGAAAGCATATAGACGTGCATTGCATACAATCCTTGATTTCAATTTAATTAAATAAACATAAAACATGTCTTATAATTAGAACACATATAAAACAATCACCATTGCAACATACAACATGTTCATATAATAAAGCACATCCCAAAAACATGTTTTTTAATTAAAATGTTGAGAAAAACAATCAATATATATAAAACAAAAATAAATTGATATTAGCTTTCAAAAGGTGCAACCTTTGCAACATATCTCATAAAAAGGTAATCTTTACATAATATCTCATTAAAAATGCAACCTTTGTAACATATCTAATAAAAGATGCAACCTTTGCAAAAGGATTCAACCTTTACAATTCTTTTCGTAAAAAAATTTATTTTATTTTTACATGTTCTTTAAACAAACGTTTGCCCAAAACACGATTTTGTAACCAGGCTCTGATACCACTGTTAGGGAATCCCTAGTGCATGAGCAGTGGAAATACAAGGATTCTCATAGAATTTGTAAAGCGTTGTGTTTCAAAGCATAAGACAAACACACAAAAAATATTGTATTTTAGGATTACCTCTTGAAGATTATCGAAGCAGTCGTAGCCTCGTCCTTTAGGAGTCCACACGAGTACTCCCATCAGAAATGCTACACCTTCCAAATGCTAGTTTCACGACGTGTAGCTTTTGCAACTTTTGCGTATTTTGTGTCTCTTTTAGGTTGGCTGCCTATAAGCATCTTATGCTCTATTTATAGGCTTAGGTTTGACCTAATTTGCTCTCTAAAGAGTGGGCTTCTTACTCATTCTAAATGAGTTAGGCCCAATAGTTTTATTTTAGTCCAACTAAAATAAAAAGCTATTTTCTGATGGGCTTACTCTATGTGTGTGACCCTAAAGGTAAAATACTCGGTTATATTAATAATAAACTATTTTATTATTAATATAAAATAAGAGTGGCATCTAGCAATGCATCATTATGTCCGAATATTATTTATTATCAACATAACCTATAAGTGATAATTATTTTATATGTTTATTCCTTTTGTCACAATATCCTAATTGGGTCCAAGGCATGGCCGTGTCATCCTTGTACGGTCCAATTTATTTTACTTGATACCGGAGTAGACTTTATCTGAATAAATATCCAATATTTATTCTTTCTAACATGGCCATGCATTTTCTTAGTCTCACTCTATCAAGTGGCCTATAGATATCACTCCTGTCACATAGGAGAGACAAATCCCATCTACATCACTCATATCCCTCTGCATAATTTGTTCATTGCCTAACCATAACCTTTATAGTCCTCTTGTTACAGAAGACGTTTGATTGTATTAAAACAATAAACTCCTTATGTAGGAATCGTAGTGACTTTAGGTCAAAGGACTACATATACCATTATCACATTGAGAATTGTTTATGACATTCATGTAATGATCCATGCAACGTTCTCATGGTGGGTCTGTCCAGTACATCATTACTCTTAATGTGTACCTGTGTGAAGACTTGATATCATTTATATCCATGATCTGTGAGATCAGATCATCAATACACTCACACACTAGTCTTAATGTATTTACATGTCCCCACATAAATACTTGACTAGGGACATTTTAGGAATAACTCTCATATGACCTATTACTCCAAGGATAAATAAAGGTTGTTAAACAATTTAACAAAAAATGGGTTATTTAAAATTATACGACCTATATAGGCTTTTAGTGCATATTTCCAACATCCTCTACCTCTTGTGTCTCCAGACCGGGGTGAGGATTCCAGCGTAGTGCACTACTACGCTGACGATACTGACTTTTACTCCACTATCCCATTTTTAGCGCACATAGTGACAGTGGACACCACCGACTCGTCAATCTTGAGGAACGACCCCAACGATACCTTCATGATCGCTGACAAAGTAAACTGGCTGGCTCGAAACGCTGAAGATCTATACTTCTAGGTCTCTCAAGACGTGCTCGATGTTTATAGCCGCCTCGCTAAGCCCACAAATGGGGTGGAGCTTGAGATTGAATAGCAGTAGCATGCAAAGAAGTACGCCAATTCTTTTGCCCTTTTGGCCCCCATACTCACAAAGCGGATCTACCACATTCCTAGGTACAGCCTTATTTATTTCCACGACTACAAAATAACTAAGGTAGGAGTCTGGTTCCCCCTTAATAAATTCAAGATGGGGGTCTTGCATTTTTTGGACATCCCCCCCAGCCAGCTCTACCCTAACGGCTGGGCCCTGGTCCTCTCGCTTGAAGTCCTTGGCAAGCACCTAGGCTTCACTCCCACCGTCACCATCTTCTTCCGGTGCACCCGCGTAATGCGTCGAGGTGGTACTGGGATGGGCTTCGTCAACTTACGATGTTAGAGCGACATCATCAACTTTGAGGCCTTTGTAAATTCCTACAAAATCGTCGGAGGTTCCTTCAAGAATTCCTTCTTAAAACTCTATGTTAAAAGGATGGACCTTCCTTTCTGGAAGGATGAGGAAGGCCGGTTCAGGATCCACACTGACTGGACTCACAAGCACTTCTTGTTGGACAGTTCAGCTTATGCCGTTGACGAATCCGCTCAATCTGAGTCTGCTAAGACGGTGGTTAACACCCTCCACAATATCTATCGGGGTGCCCCCATCAAGTGCCGCTCTCTTCTTGGAACCACTGAGACACGAAATGAGTACCTGCACATTTGGGTATTTATCCCTTCTTCTCCTTAATTGAATAATTTTACGTACTGTGGCTTACTAATAACTTTTCTTCTTTTCAGGGAACATGAGTGCCATCGCACTGAAAAGCCTCCGCAAGCTGATGGAGGGTTCAGTGGTTGACACTTTTGCTGAGAATAACATCACCCCAAAGATGAGGAAGTCCTCCGGACTCTATATCCCTGGTAGGGTGATCAATGTTGAGGATGCCCCCGACAAAAGAAAGGATAAGGGGCAGGCTGGCGGTGTGACCAAAAGGCAGAAGGTGAACCCCACCCCTCGAGCTTTGGACAAGGGCAAGGGGGTGGCCACTGAAACCCCTGTTGAAGACGACGCCTCTCCTTCTCGTTCTGGCATGGACGCTCTAGAGGCGTTTATGGTCAGGACCCTTTCCCCTGACGCTGGCTTCAAGCTTCCA
Source organism: Clitoria ternatea (assembly GCA_037962975.1). NCBI lineage: Eukaryota > Viridiplantae > Streptophyta > Magnoliopsida > Fabales > Fabaceae > Clitoria > Clitoria ternatea. The sequence goes on from CM075673.1 coordinate 50,064,703, forward strand.
TTCCACATTAAGCAGGGGCTGGAGAAGGACGATGTCACATTTGTCTTGGAGACGGCGATGTGGTTTAACATCAAAACTCACTCTGCCATATATTCTATTGCTACCAACGGTTCGAAGCTGGAGGTGGAATGGTTGAAGGAGAAGAACTCCTGTCTCTCCAAGGACTGCGGTCGAGCCCACCAGAGGATCAAGTCCCTCAATGAAACAAATCAAGCTCTTCAGCAGTTTGAGAAGAGCTGGAAGAAGAAGAAGGACGGACTCCTTGGCAAGGTGGCTGAACTGGAGGGCCTTGTGGCCGATCTTCAACAAAAAAATGAAGAGCTATCCATGGCCATGAAGGATGAGCAGAACAAATATCAGGACGATATGTTGTAATTTACTCACACCGCCATGGACTCCTTTAGTCACACAGTCCACCAGGTTATCCATCGGAACCAGGATACCCCTCTCAACTTGACCGGGGTGTTAACCCGGCGATAGCATCTCAAACGTTCTTTTCCACCACCGGGTTTGTTAATTGGCAAGCGCACCAATCGTTTGTAGTTTTCAAAATTTAGATATCGTTCCACTGGGATTGAAAGTCCAATAATAACAGTAATTTTCTATTTACTATGGTAAATGGGAAGGAAGTTATAAACAAAAGAATAATTTATATACAATTTATACAATATTCACAGGATAGCATGATTGAGTGGTTCATAAGATAAAAGAAAATAAAATCTATCTAAAAAAAATGAGTTGCAATTTAGAATAGGTAAGATACTTGAGATAAACACAGATAAACAAATTATGTTGGAAATTGGATCCCTAATCTAGAATAACAATGAGGAACTCAAGACATGCATATTTAATCTCAAGTTTCATGTCATTGCAGCTTAAAATCATTATAACCGATCCCTCGTGATATAAATTCTAAGAATTCACCGTAAAGTCCGATCCCTCATGAGCTTTCTCAGTAAAAACTTGCATTAAGACCTGGCCTTATAGCAACAATGGTTAACAACCCCTATAGAATTGAGATACCAAGGGTATTCCAACTTTTTACTTTCGTCAAAACAAGTTTCAATACAGCATGAACAATCATTCTCCCGTTTAACATTCATACTAACAAAACAAGTTTCAATACACATGAAAATCATTCTCCCGTTTGACGTTCATATTAATAAAAGGTTAAAATACTAACATGGACTTGAATCATAAACATGCAGAGGTCGAATTCACAACATTATACTCAATAGATTAGTTCACCAATTCCAACATAAACAAATTAGTTACACATGGTGAAAGTAGAAACAACACTTACAGATTTTGACATTACGAAGACGATGGGAACTTCACGATACAATGATCACAATACACCGAAACACACTCAAGTATCTAGAAAACTATTCTAGAATTACAACTCACAAAAGAAGTACTCAAAGTCGAGCACAAGAGAGAAAAGAAATGCTATGGAATGGGATGGGATAGGATGATTTGAATGGTGTTGGATGGCCCTATTTATAGGGCTGAGCAAGGGTGCTGACGCTACACGTCCCTGTGACGCTACGCGTCACACCCCTGACTCAGCCTCCATTAAACACTTGATAATGGCCACTTCAAATTATTAAATTTGATCATGCTTGGCCATATGGACATGTCTCCATCGATTTTTGGCCTTTTATGGTGAGTGGGATGGCCCTTGTGGCTGAGTAGAGTGTCCATTATTGGGTCCAAGTGGAGTGGTTGGTCAAAGTGGAGGTGGAGACCACGCAGCACTGACGCTACGCGTGGCTGTGATGCGTAGCGTCAGCATCAAAAATAGCTGTTGATGCTACGCGTGGGGTGAGGCTACGCGTCAGCTCCTCCAGTGTAATTTTCTCTTGATTTCTTAACTTTTTCACTGCAAAACTAGAGAAAATTGATCAAGGGCAGATTATTTCCAACAACATCCATTTATTGAATTTAAATCCTAATTTTCTAACAAATTAAACTAATTTTTATAATTTTTATGAAATTTTTATTCAAGCTTTTATTGAAAATTTGAGGACTAACACAGGGTTAATTTTTTCAATTAATTCTGGAATGGTGAGTTAGTGATCGAAATGGGAGGTCAGTTCTATACTCTTTCTGATGAACCCTTCAAGCTTCAGCCTCTATAATATACTATTTTTGTAGTTCATACTAAAACTTGTTAGCCAAAACTTGGTATTGTGGAGAAGTGAAGTGGAGTGTTCATATAAAGAGAATCAAGTTTGTATAATATGAACTCAATGGAATGGTTGTGCCAAGTTTAAACACAGAAACTGTAGTATAGTATAGATGTCGTTCCACTGAGGAGGTGTAGCATGAAAATCTTAGTTTTGAATTGAGTTGACAGAAGAATTTGTTTTGATTTGTTGTGAATGATGCTGAGTGAAAAAGTGAATAAATAATAGAGAGTAAAATTTCAAAAGATAACAGTAAGTGGTTTTCAAGAAAAATTAGTTTTGTAAAACAGGGATTGGTTTCATCACACCTCACATTCTGTAAGTAGCATAAGTTTTTATGTAAGTAACTTGAAAAGATAATTTCTACGTCACAATCAAAATCATTTGCATCGATCCTTTGACTACAAAATTCATCAGAATGATTTCAAACCGCTGATCCCTCAGTCACTTTGAAATCATCCCAGCATTATCGATCAATTGTTTTGACGTTTATTGCATTAGATGCCATCCCTGGCCACCTAGTCACAACAAGTATTTCATTCAGATCTGCTTTCAAAAGTCACTTCCCAGCATACTTGAGAACTTAAAACAAGAAAATAGTGATCAAGTACTTTCAGGAATTAAACGCAGAAGAAAATACAAAAACTTATCAAATCTCATTACACACATAAAAACTTACAACAGCATTACTTTAGGTTTGAATGGATTACAACCAATCCCATAAAGGAAATTTTAGCTACTCAAGCTATGCATTTTCACCTAAGAAGATTTTGCAATAAATACAGAGTGAAAAATACGGGAAAAGTGTTTGATAAAATGAAGAAGATGATCTCTTCGATCCCACTTGATGATCCTTGATGTTGTTTTCTGCTTGATTTATAGAGGTTATGCTCCAGCTTCCCTTGCCCACTTTCATAGAGCCCATGAAGCATCTTTCAGCGACATGCAGAAACACAAGAAAGTGGATGAGTTGGCATCGCACCATTGGTGAATAAAAAATTAGAAGTCCTATACTGCATGAGTCATGCTTGAGCTCAATGGTCACGCTCAAGCGTGAGGGGTCCTGATGCTCATTGATTGTTTCACACTTAGACCACTTTAACCATGCTCAAGCGTGGCCTTCTTCTTCAGCACGCTTGATCCATGCTCGGGCCACGCTCAGGCATGCTCGAGTTCACGCTCAAGCAGCCCTTCCTCACGCTTGGGTGTGGAAGGGTCCTGATATTGTATTGTCTTTACGTTTAAGCTTCATAATGCCTCACTCAAGCGTGCCAGTTATGTCCAGGGCCACGCTCAAGCGAGCTCGGGCTCGCACTCAAGCGTGAGAAGGGTCTGATGCTGTTTGTTGATTTCCTGAGTCTTCGCTTGAGCGCAAGGGCAAGCGTAGGCCTTCTGTCTCTCCCACGCTTAAGCGTCTGGTGCCACGCTCAAGCGCGCAGTGTATTTTTGCTCAAGCGCACAGTATGCTATGCTTAAGCGTTCTTGGTTTAATGTGTTGGTTCCTCTTAGTTTCCTCAGGATGTTGGACCCTTTTCTTCAAAGTTTAGACACATTAGTTCCTTTTTACACAATGTAACATGTATACAAAATCATGTTCAATTGTTTATCAATTTAGTTAAGTTATTCAAAAAATAAGTCCCATTGAATCATGAATTTAACATAAAATAAGCACTTATCAAACTCTCCCCAACCTAGATTTTTGCTTATCCTCAAGTAAAAGAAGTTTGGAAAGGAAATCAAGCATTCAATAAGATCAGATTCAGTTGCAGACAAAATTTTAAAAGACAATAATCTTAGTTTTTACTTAGGCAAATAACCTCCTTAATACCAATTCTTTGAAATGTAATGCACCATTAATTTGTTCATAAAGCAGGTAACCAATTGCTGTAAGAATAAGGAACTCTCATTATTTCTCACCAGGTGTGTCTGTCGCACTTTCATCATGAGAACTGCCTAATTAACATTGCCGGTCATTTCCAAAAATCAATTCATAAGATAAGTAAGGATCAGAAAGGTCTTTTCATGGTTGTAATGAGGCTGGGGTATCAAGAATTCTTGGTATTTTCTTGGATTCAAAGTGCATGCATGCAAAAGAGCATATGTTTTGAGATTTTTCAAACTTTTATGAGGCTTCTTCCTTTGTGCTACAGAACTCTTTATTTCTCTTTTTCTAGTTCTCTCTTTAAATTTTTAGAGAACTTTACTATCTTTTTCATCCTCAGTTTCTTTTATCACCCTTTGGGAAAAGTATTTTATGCTCTTATCAAAAAATTTTAAGCATGCTGATAAGGTAAGATTTTATTTCTCATGCTTGGGTTAAGGTGTTCGAATGGCACAAAAATGGGCTACAAAAACTAAGACAAATTTAAAGGGTAGCTTTTTGGCTCTAGGTTTATTTTATTTCAAAAATTGCCTTTATCATTTCCTTGCTTAATTTCTTATAAAAATTATTAATTAGAAAATTAGGCAATGCAATTTTGACAAATTCTAATGAGACTCTCAATGTTTAAGTTTCTCACTTTTCACTAGGCTATAAGGCTTACTTCCTTTTTCTAACAGAAAAGGGTTCAAGCATGTAAACAATCAAAAGTACATTTACTACAATTCCCTGGTTCTTAATTCATCCATTTTACCTCTTGAAAAAAAAATCAGTGTTACTGTCTAAAATTATTTTGCTGCTTAGAAACTTTTCTTGTTCAAGAAGTTAAATCTTGGTTGGGTTTTTCAAAGCTGTTGTTTTCAAAACAATGTAATGTTGTATCCAAAACAATCATAACACAAAATCACAAAAAATTCCAAAGTATGCTGCAGTAGTATCAAACTAACAATTCAAAGTAAAACTATAAAAATATCAAGAAAGAAAATTTAAAGTAGCATATTGAAGCAATTAAAAACTAAATCAAAAAAAAAACTAAAGCATTAAATTCATCACTCATCCTCAGAAGAATCATCCTCTGCTTCCCGTTCCCTTTCTAGAGGTCCTTGTAAAGAAGGTCCTGGCCTATCTTGTGAAGTCTCACCCCCTCCCACAAAAGGAGGCCTGTCCCCAGGCCAAGCAATGAGGGCTTCAAATTGGAATGGATCCATCCAGGGGTTGGGTTATCCTGCAGGGATGCTATGATATAAGCCATTATGAATATGCATCAAACCTCGATGATCAATATTTTGTTGTGCCAAAAGATGGCTAATTTGGATCTTTAGAAGGTGGATGCCCTGCAAAATCATTGTTGTTTCTGTGCTGAGAGGAGGAGAGGTAAGTTCTGGTCCTGCTGGTGGTGCTGGCTGTGGTGCTTCCTGAGGCTCTTATTGAGCTTCTTGGGCAGGCCTGTTGGTGCAGTATCGTTCAATGAAGCGCCTGTCAATAGATGGTCTGATAGGCTTTGAGTCCTCTACCTAGATTCCATGAACCGTACACAGGTCAGTAATAAAAGTAGGAAATCCTAAACTCCCCTTAACCTTTTTCCCATCCTGAGAGTATTTTTGATCTGTGATGACAAACTTATGAATTTCATCTGAGATGATCTAGGCCAGATCAATGGTGATATCATCCTCTAAAATGCAGTATAACAAATAATATCTAGCATAAATCAAGTCAGACACATGATCATTTGGGGCCACATTAACAAGTAAGAAAGAGGTCCAAACTTGAGAGGAGGTAGTCATATCCTTTCTTAGGATACGTAGTGGCTGGTCCCCATGGCTAGTCTGAAAGTGTCGCCCTAGAATGCATATGGCTGCCTCTATATCTTGTGCAGGGATCTCTTGATTCTGTAGTCGCATACTTGTATAATCACATGTCTCCTCTTCTCCTAAGTCCATGAGGTTGCCCAGGTAAAAGTTTATTTCATCTCTGCCATAGGAGAGCCAATGGCCTCTTACAAATGTCCTTCGTTCTTCAGCCCCTACCTTTGGCCATGCATTAGCATAAAACTCTCTTATAATCTCTGGGTCATATCTTTCCCTTGGGTAATAGATTTTGAGCCAGTTCCTTCTTCTGATGACTTGTAAGAAAGCATCACTCCCCTAGTGCTAAATCCACTTTTCGCTCAGGAATGAATGTCTAATTCTGAATGTCTTCATATCCCTTTCTTCATTCTTTGTCCCTGAATTTTTGTCCAGAAGTTGGCTCTTCGATGCGGGGTCATTTCCCTTTATTTCTTCTTGAAGACCTTGGTGGGGAAGTGGTTGCAGGGGAATTTGGTGCAACCTGCTTGGTTCTGGCCATCTTGTTGAGTCTGAAAATGTTACAGAGAATAGAAAGTGCAGTGACCCTTGAAGTGAATTATTAATGGAATGTAGTGAGAATGTGTAATGTAAATTATGATGCGAGAGGAAATGGGGGGGATTAGTGAAAATGGGTTGGTCAGTTTATGAAATTTGAAAGATAGAGGTGATAATGGGCGGTTATAGGAGTGGAAGGTTTCAAAATGCTGCATTTATTGGTATCAGGGCAGTTTTAAAAATGCTCGCTCAAGTGTAAGGATATCACGCATAAGCGTGATCGTCCAGCAATGTTGTAGATCAGGCGCTTAAGCGCTCTTTACACTTGCTCAAGCGTGCATGAAAGATTTTAGACCTGGTGCAATTTAAACTTCCTCGCTTAAGCGCGTAATTATTCGCTTAAGCGAATCAAATTAAATGTATCTTGCTTAAGCGTATAGCTATCACGCTTGAGTGTGGTTACTTGTGGAAGGACCCTTGATACTTATAAATTATTTATGCTTAAGTTGGGGATATCACGCTTGAGCGTGATCAATACCTGATGTCCTTGATGCTTCTCGCTTGAGTGCAGGTACATCCGCTTTGAGCGTGGCCCTTGAAAATTTTGAAAAAGTTCATCTCGCTTAAGCGCGAAGTGCCACGCTTGAGCGTGATCGGGTTTGAAAGTTTGACATTTACACTGGTAGCTTTGCCACGCTTTAAGCGTCGTTCCAGCGCTTGAGCGTGAAACATGATTCTGAGTGCCTTACCTTATCTCGCTTGAGTGAGAGTCTTCACGCTTGAGCGTGGTGATCCCCTGATGTTTTTTTCTCCTAACTGTCTTTCCTTGCTTAAGCGTATCTTTTCACGCATGATCCTTTGAACAGGTCAAGCTTGAGCGTGGTTACTCAAGCTTAAGCTCCCTTCATGTTTGCCATTGATTGAAACTTGATTTTTACATTTGGAGTGGCTTGATGAGTGACCTACAAAATAAATGAGAACTTCAATAACATTTAAAGTAAAATCAACATGAAAAGAAAGCATAAAAGATTGGGTTGCCTCCCAATGAGCGCTTGTTTATCGTCTTTAGCTCGACGCCTGAGTTCGATCATGGATCCTTCAGCTGAATGACGGTGGCGACCTTCTCCACCTCTCCTCCTAAATAAGGCTTCAGTCTTTGACCATTTACAACCCAGGTTCTTTCAGACTTAGGGTCCTGTAATTCAACAGCCCCATAAGATTTCACTTCCTTCACAATGAATGGTCCTGACCATTTGGATTTTAGTTTGCCTGGGAATAGTTTTATCCTTGAATTGAAAAGGAGCACAGATTGCCCCTGGTGAAAACTTTTTTTCACAATGTGCTTATCATGGTAAGCCTTCATTTTCTCCTTATAAATCCTTGATGATTCATAAGCATGATTCCTCTATTCCTCTAACTTGTGCATCTGAATTTTCCTTTCTTCAGCTGATGCCCTTGGGTCATAATTAAGGACTTTCATTGGCCAGAATGCTTTGTGTTCAAGTTCTACTGGAAGATGGCAATTTTTTCCATATACCAACTGGTAGGGTGAAAATCCAGTTGGTGCCTTGTAGGCTGTTCTATAGGCCCATAAAGCATCATCCAACTTCAACGACTAATCCTTTCTATTTTGGCTAATTATCTTCTCCAGTATCCTTTTAATTTCTCTATTGGATACTTCTACTTGGCCATTGGCTTGAGGATGGTAGGGGAGGTTACTTTATGATTGACTCCATAATGTTCTAGGCATCGTTGGAGTTGAGTGTTGCAGAAATGAGAACCTCCGTCACTTATCAGTACTCTTGGAGTGCCAAACCTGCTGAAAATATGTTTCTTCAGAAACTTGATAACGGTTTTGGCATCAGCTTTAATACATGCCATGGCTTCTACCCACTTTGAGACATAGTTTACTGCCACAATAATGTACTCATTCAAAAATAAAGTTGGTAGTGGCCCAATAAAATCTATGCCCCAGTAATCGAAGACTTCTATTTCCAGGATGATAGTTAATGGCAACTCGTGTCTTCTTGATATGCTACCTGTCTTCTGGCATGCGTCACAATGTTGCACAAAAATATTAGCATCTTTGAACAATGAAGGCCAATAAAAACCTGATTAGAAGATTTTAGTTACTGTCCTTTCCCCATTAAAGTGTCCTCTATATGGTGAGCTGTGGCAGTGCCATAAGATGCTGTTAGCTTCTTCTTGGGACACGCATCTCCTTAAAATATGGTCTGATCTAAGTTTAAACAGGTAAGTATCATCCCATATGAATTGTTTTGCATTCTTCAAGAACTTTTTCTTCTGTTGCCATGAAAGATCATCAGGTAACACTCCAGTAGCCTTAAAGTTTTCCATGTCTGCAAACCATGGCCTTTCTTTTATCATCAGCAGCTTTTCATCAGGAAATTCTTCCTTCACCTCTGGTTGGAGCAGTGTGACTTCCTTGTTAACAAGGCAAGATAAATGATCTGCAATAAAATTTTCACTGCCCTTTTTGTCTTTGATCACTAGATTGAATTCTTGCACTAGTAGGATCCATCTAAGTAATCTGGGCTTAGAGTCAGGTTTATTCAGCAAATATTTAATAGCAGCATGGTCAGTAAAAATAGTGACTTGAGAACCAATCAAATAAGGTCTAAATTTTTCCAGGCCATACACTATTGCTAACAGCTCTTTTTCTGTTGTTGCATAATTTATTTGGGCAGGGTTCAAAACTTTGCTAGCATAGTGTATAACATGAAAAACTTTTGCCTTCCTTTGTCCTAATATGGCCCCAATGGCATAATCACTAGCATCACACATTAGTTCAAATTCCATCTCCCAATCAGGAGCAACTATCACAGGTGCACAGGTTAGTCTATGTTTTAAAGTTTCAAATGTATATAAACAAGAATCATCAAAAACAAAAGGAGTGTCTTTGTTTTCAAAGGCTTTGTAATTTTTGAGAAGTCCTTGATGAATCTTCGATAGAATCCTACATGGCCCAAGAAGCTTCTAACTCCCTTCACATTCCCTGGTGGTGGTTGTTTCTCAATTACTTCCACTTTGGCTTTGTCCACTTCAATGCCTCTTTTGGAAATTTGATGTCCTAGCATAATTCCTTCTGTAACCATGAAGTGGCACTTTTCCCAATTTAAAACTAAATTGGTTTCCACACATCTTTTCAATACTACCCTTAAGTTTTTCAAACATTGATTGAATGATAGACCAAAAATAGAGAAATCGTCCATGGAGACTTCAATGCATTTCTCCACCAAATCTGAGAAAATGGCTAGCATACATCGTTGAAATGTTACAGGAGCATTACATAACCCAAAGGGCATTTTTCTATATGCAAACACCTCAAAAGGACATGTGAATGCTATTTTCTCTTGATCTTCTGGTACAACTGCTATCTGGTTGTAGCCTGAGTAACCATCCAGAAAGCAATAATATGCTTGTCCTGCTAGTCTCTCCAACATTTGGTCCATGAAAGGTAGAGGAAAATGGTCTTTCCTAGTTGCTGTGTTCAGTTTTCTGTAGTCAATGCACATCCTCCATCCGGTGACTGTTCTTGTAGGGATCAATTCATTTTTGTCATTTTGTATGACGGTGATTCCTCCTTTCTTTGGAACAACCTGCACAAGACTCACCCAAGAGCTATCAGAAATTGGATAAATTATACCAGCTTCTAGTAATTTAATTCCCTTTCACTACTTCCTTCATGGTTGGATTCAAGTGTCTCTGTGGCTGAGCAATTGGTTTGAATTTTGTTCCATGTAAATGCGGTGCATACAGTAGGCTGGACTTATTCCTTTCAAGTCTTCTAATTTCCATCCAATTGCTGTTGAGTGCTCCTTCAATACTTGAATCAATTGCCTTTCCTCTGTACCTGTCAATTCCCTATTAATAATAACAGGTTTTTGGTTATCATTATCAAGAAAAACATATTTCAAATGTGGAGGTAAAGCTTTTAGCTTCATTTTTGGTGGGACAACTTCCTTTGCTTTCTCTGACAGTTTCTCATAATGAATTGCTTTTTGAATGGTATGCTTGTCCTCCTTCGAGTTTTCCCCATCTTCTTCCATTGTTCCCATTGCTTCAGTGTTTAACTCATCCAGTGGATCTTTGTTGAGCCATTCACTAGATTGTTCTCTGATGGCCTTTTCATCAATGTAAATTTTGAAGCATTGCTGCTCTTCCCTTAGATACTTTATTGCATCCAACACATTGAAGTTCACCTCCTCATCTTGCACTCTTACCTTTAGTTTACCATCGTCCACATCAATAATCAACTTTACGGTTTTCATGAAAGGCCTTCCCAAAATAAGGGGTACTTTTGCATCTTCTTCAATGTCCATGATGACAAAATCTATAGGGAATACGAATTTGTCAACCTACTAGCACATCCTCCGCTATGCCATATGGAAACTTCATGGATCGATCAGCAAGTTAGAGAGTCATCCGTGTTGGTTTCACCTCGAGATCTCTGATTCTTTTCACCATTGAGAGAGGCATTAGGTTAATGCTAGCTCCCAAGTCTAAGAATGCTTTTCCTACTGGCAAAGTACCAATGGTTACTGGAATTGTGAAACTCCCAGGGTCCTTTGTTTTCTCAGGCAGTGTTTTTTGAATGATGGCACTACATCCTGCGGCGAGTTCCACTGTTTCTTCAGAAAATCTTTTTTTCTTTGTTAAGAGCTCCTTCATGAAATTTGCGTATGTTGGCATTTGCTCCATGGCTTTCACAAAAGGTATGTTTATTTGTAACCTTTTGAAGATGTCCATAAATCTTGCAAATTGCCTCTCCTTGTCTATTTTTGAAGGATTCTTTGGATACGGCAAACTTTTCAGCTGTGGTGCTGGGTCGTCTACCTTCTTCTTTCCTTCTTTTATTTCTTTCTTTTTTTCTTTTTCAACTTTATCCTCCTTCATATATACATCATCCTTCTTTTTATTTTTCTTTTCACTATCTTCCTCCTTTGTTTCTTTTTCATAATTTTTTCTTCCACCTTTTCTTCCTCCTTTTTACCCTTTTCTTCTTGTTGTCCAATGACCTTTCCACTTTGTGTTGTGATTGTTTTACATTGTTCCTTCGGATTTGGGTGGGTATTAGCTCCAAATTGAGATTTATGATGTTCTGCAATTTGACGAGCCAATTGCCCTACTTGAGTCTCTAGGTTTCTTATTGAAGCATCAGTGTTTTTTTGATTGGTGATTGAGACCTGCATGAATTTTTCTATAGTGTCCTCTAATTTTGATGTCCTTTCTGTCAAGGAAGGAGCTTGTTGATAAGGTTGTTGTCTGTTGGAAGTGCTTGCCTCTTGCTTCCATCCACCATTTTGATTATTTCTCCATCCCTGTGAAAAGTTGTTAGAATAAGCATTGTTATTGAAGTTACCCTGCTTACCTTGGCTATTCATATAAAGGATGGATTAGTCTCCTTGCTCTCCTTGACAGTGTCTATTCTGATGTTCTCCTCCACAAAAATCACCTCTCATTTGTGCTTGTTGGTTACTTGCAGAGGATTGTACAACATGTAGTTGTTGAGGGAGTTTTGCCATTTGTTGTGTCAGAGCTTCAATTTGTTGTGTCAAAATTTTGTTTTAAGCCAAAATGGAATCTATTGTATTGAGTTCCAACATTCCCTTCTTTTGGACTTGTGTTCTATCATGCTGAGCTTGGTAATCTATGGAGGATAATGCTTCAATGATTCTTGTAGCTTGCTCTGCATCCACTGTCATCATAGTGCCTCTAGTTGTTGCATCCAGTATCATTTTGGTGTCTGCTTTAAGTCCACTGTAAAAGATATTCAATTGGGCAATATCTTCTAAGCCATGCTTTGGGCATCTTCTCAGGAGAGATTTGAAACGTTCCCATGCCTAACAAAAAGGTTCATCATGGCTTTGTTTAAATGTTGTAATATCTGACTTAGCCTTGATAAATCTAGATGGTGGGAAAAATCTGTGTAGGAACTTCTCTTCCACTGTGTCCCAATGGTTCAAGCTTTGATTTGGGTACGACTGGAGCCATTCTTTAGCTTTACCTGCGAGAGAAAAAGGAAATAGTCTTAGATATGTTGCTTCAATTACTTCCTATTCAAAGCCCATTGTTCCTACTAATTCATAGAATGTGGCCAAGTGAGTGTATGGATCTTCACTGGACATTCCGTGGAATTGGTGGGAACTAATTAAACTAAGGAAGACAGGTTTCATTTCTATAGCCCTGATTTTATTTGGTATAGCAATGCTTGAGTAGTGTCTGGGTCTTTGTTGTAGAGTGTAATCTCCAAGTGTTCTCCTTGGTGAGTTTTGATTATTGCTGTTGACATCCATTGTATCAGAGGAAGTTTGTCCTGTGTGGAAGTTCTGCTTGGCTTTCTTGATTTTCTTGAGGAACCTGTCTATCTCTGGATCAAATGCAAGTTGTTCTTTTGTACCTTGTCCTCTCAAGATCATAAATCAAGTACTCAAAATAGCTAAGTTACCACACAAAAGAAATTGAAAACAATTTTATGTACACTGTCTTGTCAATTCAATGCTAAAATGTTCAAATTTAAATCACCTCCCCGGCTGCGGCGCCAAAACTTGATATGTTGTTTTTGTAATTCATACTAAAACTTGTTAGCCAAAACTTGGTATTATGGAGAAGTGAAGTGGAGTGTTCATATAAAGAGAATCAAGTTTGTATAATATGAACTCAATGGAATGGTTGTGCCAAGTTTAAACACAGAAACTGTAGTATAGTATAGATGTCGTTCCACTGAGGAGGTATAGCATGAAAATCTTAGTTTTGAATTGAGTTGACAGAAGAATTTGTTTTGATTTGTTGTGAATGATGCTGAGTGAAAAGTGAATAAATAACAGAGAGTAAAATTTCAAAAGATAACAGTAAATGGTTTTCGAGAAAAATCAGTTTTGTAAAACAGGGATTGGTTTCATCACATCTCACCTTCTGTAAGTTGCATAAGTTTTTATGTAAGTAACTTGGAAAGATAATTTCTACGTCACAATCAAAATCATTTGCATCGATCCCTCGACTACAAAATTCATAAGAATGATTTCAAATCGCCGATCCCTCAGTCACTTTGAAATCATCCCAGCATTATTGATTGATTATTTTGATGTTTATTACATTAGATGCCATCCCTAACCACCTAGTCACAACAAGTATTTCATTCAGATCTGCTTTCAAAAGTCACTTCCCAGCATACTTGAGAAAACTTAAAACAAGAAAATAGTGATCAAGTACTTTCAGGCATTAAACGCAGAAGAAAATACAGAAACTTATCAAATCTCATTACACACATAAAAACTTACAGCAGTATTACTTCAGGTTTGAATGGATTACAACCAATCCCATAAAGGAAATTTTAGCTACTCATCTATGCATTTTCACCTAAGAAGATTTTGCAATAAATACAGAGTGAAAAATGCGAGAAAAGTGTTTGACAAAATTAAGAAGATGATCTCTTTGATCCCACTTGATGATCCTTGATGTTGTTTTCTGCTTGATTTATAGAGGTTATGCTCCAGCTTCCCTTGCCTACTTGCATAGAGCCCATGAAGCATCTTTCAGTGACATGCAGAAACATAAAAAAGTGGATGAGTTGGCATTGCACCATTGGTGAATAAAAAATTGAAAGTCCTATGCTGCATGAGTCACGCTTGAGCTTAATGGCACGCTCAAGCGTGAGGGGCCCTGATGCTCATTGATTGTTTCACGCTTAGACCACTTTAACCACGCTCAAGCGTGGCCTTCTTCTTTAGCACGCTTGATCCACGCTTGAGCCATGCTCAGGCGTGCTCGGGTTCACGCTCAAGCGACCCTTCCTCACGCTTGGGCATAGAAGGGTCCTGATGTTGTATTGTCTTTACGCTTAAGCTTCATAATGCCTCGCTCAAGCGTGCCAGTTATGTCCAGGGCCACGCTCAAGCGAGCTCGGGCTCGCGCTCAAGCGTGAGAAGGGTCTGATGTTGTTTATTAATTTCCCGAGTCTTCGCTTGAGCGCAAGGGTGGGCGTAGGCCTTCTGTCTCTCCCACGCTTAAGCGTCTGGTACCACGCTCAAGTGCGCGGTGTATTTTCGCTCAAGCACGCAGTATGCTACGCTCAAGCGTTCTTGGTTTAATGTGTTGGTTCCTCTTAGTTTCCTCAGGATGTTGGACCCTTTTCTTCAAAATTTGGACACATTAGTTCCTTTTTACACAATGTAACATGTATACAAAATCATGTTCAATTGTTTATCAATTTAGTTAAGTTATTCAAAAAATGAGTCCAATTGAATCATAAATTTAACATAAAATAAGCACTTATCACTCTAGTGGTAGGGGAAGATGGCGGCCTTGGGGAACCAAATACTGAGGAAGCTGATGTCAATTCGGAGGGGGAGGAAGAAGGTACCCCTCCAAACCTTTAGTTTATTATTTTCTTTTGCTCTGTAGGTGGGATGAGTTCCATCTCTTTTTGAATATTTTGAATTGTTAGGTCGATGTGCCTCTTTTGTAACTACCTTGAGTTTTTAAATAAAGTTAATATTCTACTATATCATATGGCCTTTTACTACTTTCTCATAACAGAAATGAGCTAGCTAACTTTTAATAAAACTTAACCATCCTATTGTAACATAACCTAACCAATTTTAGGTTTGTAAACCACTTCAGGTTTAAGCAGGACCATTTTGGGGTTCTTGGACAGCTCCGATCTTTTAAAATAAGCAAATCACTCTCGGGTCCTCGAACCATTTTGGGTTTTAAAATAAGCAAACCACTTTGTGGTCTTTTGACCACTCTAGGTTCAAAATAAGCAAACCATTGGGGTCTTTTGACCATTCCAGGGTTTTAATAATTGAAATCTAACCACTATATGGTCCTTAGACCACTCTGGGGTTTAATAATTAAAACTTAACCACTCTGAGGTCCTTGGACCACTCTAGGGTTTTAATAATTGAGCCGCTCTGGGGTCTTTCGACCACTCCGGGGTTTTAATAATTGAGTCATCATCAAAAGTGAATAGCAAGTACTTTAATGCTTCAACGGAGATTTTATTAATGAACAAGCACCCTGGCTGCATGCCTCATTTAGAAACCTCCTAAATAAACCTTGTGGAAAAAACCTTAGGTAGGGAAAAAGAGTACATGACTTATGGTACCAGTTAGCTAAAATACATATGGAGATTTTTTATATTCCATTTATTCTTGAAGACTTTACCTTCCAAAGTTTCTAAAAGATAGGCTCCTCCCGTAGTGACTTCATGCACCCGGTATGGACCCTCCCATGTCGGTGTGAGCTTTCCTTGATGGACGAATTTGTTTCCAACTGAGGCCCTTCTTAATACCAGATCTCCAATGTTGAATCTCCTCCACTGAACCTTCTTGTTATACCAAAGTGCTACCTTAGCCTTGATAGCCTGATCCCGGATGAAAGCAGCTTCTCATACTTCATAGAGGGACTCGAGTTCGTCTTTTAATCGTCATTCATTTTATTCTTCATTGAACTGTTGTACTCTTGGAGGGATACAATTGATTTCAACCAGGATTACTGTGTTGACTCCATAGACTAACCAGAATGGGGTTTCCCCTGTTGAGGAATATGGCGTTGTCCTATATGCCCATAGAACGTGACATAGCTGATTGGCCCATTCTCCTTTTGCATCCTCCAGTCGTTTCTTCAATCTTTTAAGTATTTCTCTGTTTGCCACCTCTGCCTGACCATTTGTTTGTGGATGCTCTACTGATAAGAACACTTGTTGGATTTGGAGTCCTTCTAGCAAACTCATGAACTTTGAGTTTGTGAATTACGTTCTGTTGTCTGTGATTACTCTTCCTGGGATACCGAACCTGGTGATTATATTTTCATACATAAACCTTCAAGTCTGAGCAGCTGTGATGTGTACTATGGCCTTAGCCTCTATCCATTTAGTGAAGTATTCAACCCCCACAATCAAGTATTTGACCCTGCCTGGTGCCTTTAGGAATGGTCCCAAAATATCCAATCCCCACTAGTGGAATGGCCATGGGACTGCCGAGGTAAACAATTCTTCAGCCGGGACGTGATGCTCATTGTTGTTCTTCTAGCAGGCGTCATATTTCTAGACATACTCCACTACGTCCTTCATCATCGTGGGCTACCAGTAACCGGCTCTGGCTATTTTTCTAGCCAAATTTTTGCCATCGTAGTGATGATCACATGTGCCTTCATGTACCTCGGCCATTACTTCTCCTATCTCTTCCTTGTTTAAGCATTTTAGGTATAGGACCGATATCCCTCTTCTGAACAAATTTCCATCAACCAGGATGTAGTTCGATAATTCCTTCTTAAGCTTCTTTTTCTTTAAGGGATCTGTAGGCAGCTGTCCATTCACCAGATACCTGATGATGGGGACTACCCATGAGTTGTCTGGGAATGCTTTTGAATGAATAGTGCACACCTTCACAGGCGCCGTTATGCTGGATTCTCCCAAGGTACTCTAAACAACCGTGGTTGTTGATCCCGCCTTCTTCGTACTTGCTAAACAGGATAAAACATCGACCCTTACGTTATCCTCTCTTGGTACATGCTTGTATTCAATCCCGCCTTCTTCCAACTCCTTTACTTTCGCTAAGTATTACTGCAAGAGCGGCTCTTTTGCCTGGTAGCTCCCATTAATTTGCAAAATTACCAGTTGGGAATCACTATAAAGTACAGCGCTTTTGGCTCTGAAATCTAATGTAGCTCGGAGTCCAACGAGGAAAGCCTCATACTCTGCTTAGTTGTTTGATGTCTTGAAATCAAATTTAAGGGAAATTTCTATGCTAACCCCAAAACCTTTTGAATTTGAGGATCCATCCATAAAGATGGTCCAATGCTCCCGCACTTACGAAAGAGGCTCGCCTGTTAACTCAATAATGAAATCTGCCAAGACTTGAGCCTTTATAGCCGTCCTTGGCTCGGAAGAAATATCAAACTTTGAAAGTTCTATGGCCTATTTTATCATCCTCCCTGCCAGGTCTGGTGTATGTAGAACGGCCCGTAGTGGCAAATCAGTCCGTACTACAATGAGGAGGGCATGGAAATATTGCCTCAATCATCTGGACGTCCAAACTAATGCCAGAGTGGCCTTTTTAAGTTTTTGATACCATCCTTCAGACCCTTGCCACACTTTTCCAACAAAATAAATCGGCATATGTCCTTCTACCGTTTCTTTTATCAAGACGGCTCCCAATGCTTCATCAGATACGACCAAGTATACAAATAGCTGCTCAATTGGGTCTGGCTTTGTTAGTACTGGCGGATTCACCAACACCTCCTTAAGACTTCGAAAGGCTTCTTCTTGTTCCTCTCCCCCATTCAAACTTTTTATTTTTCTTCAGGATTTTGTACAGCGGTAATGCCAGGTGTGCCATCTTTGGCAAGAATCAAGATAGAGCAACCATTTTCCCATTTAATGACTGTACTTCTCTTACATTCGTTGGACTTTGGAGTTCTTTTATCACCTTGCATTTATCTGGATTGGCTTCTATCCCTCTTTGAGTCAACATAAAACTTAGGAACTTCCCTACTGGAACTACAAAGGTGCATTTCAGAGGATTTAAATGCATGTTATATGTCTGCATTCTTTAAAATATCATCCTTAGATCTTCTACATGGTCACCTCTTGCCGGTGTCTTAGCTATGATGTTGTCCACATAAACTTCGACCATTTTAGACCTCATTCCGTCAAAGACTTTATTCATCATCCTTTGGTATGTTGCACCAGCGTTCTTGAGTTCGAACGACATTACCGTATAATAGAAAACTCCTTTGTCATTTATGAAGGCAGTTTTTTCTTTGTCATCTTTCCACATCGGGATTTGATTATAGCCAGAGTAAGCATCCATGAATGAGAGAAACTAGTATCCTAAGGAATCGTCCACCACTTGATCTATACTTGGGAGCGGGTAAGGGTCCTTTGGACAACACTTGTTTAGGTTTGTGAAATCAGTGCATATCCGCTATTTTCTGTTTACTTTCTTCACCATTACAACATTGGATACTCAGGTTGAGTACTGGAATTCTCTGATAAATCCTGCCTTCAGCAACTCCTCCGTCTGTTCACAAGCGGCTTGCTGTTTTTCTGGCCCAAGTCTCATTTTCTTCTATGCTACCGCTCTTGATTCCGGATAAGCCGATAACTTGTAGCAGCAAAAATTCAGATCTATCCCTGGCATATTCGCCATCGTCCATGTGAAAAGATGCTTGAATTCTCTCAATAGTTTAACTAACCGTGCTTCCATTTCCCTTTCTAAACAGTCATTCACTCCGGTTGTTTTGTTGGGGTCATCATCTAACATTACGCTCTTGACACCGCCCTCCAGAGTAGGCCTCTGGGGATTTACAGGATCTGTTATCATCTCCTCTCTTGGGTCTAAGTCTATCAAATTCACTAGCCCAGGTACCGAGTCGTCATCATTTAAACGCTTCCTCTTGACTGTTTCTTCCTCTTTAGTCATCAAGACACTCAGGTTATAATAGTATCTTGCCATCTATTAATCCTCCCTTACTACGGATACCTGGTTATCTTTATCAATAAACTTAATCAACAAGTGCGGTGTTGAATTGACACTTCTCACCATGAAACTTCTCATCCCAACTTCTCTCAAAATTTGGCTGGGCCGTACTGTCAGGGGGTGAACTAGGTTGAATTGACACTCCGGCGTTCCTTATGCCTTAGAGGGGGATCTCGCTCCTTACTCCCTCTAATATTTGGTCCTCTTCATTCTTGGACTTGTGGCCAGTCTTCTGTGACCGGAGTCTTTCCTTTTGCCGCTGCCAAGTGCATTTCTCTTCCTATGTATTTTGTAACTTTTCTCTGAAATTCCTTAAATATTTGGGGTGCCCCTTTCACTAAAGACAAGGCGAAAGATGACTGTGGTTGTAAAGCTTCAACCTCTATGTGTAACTGAATCTGCTCAGTCAATCCTGGTACTAACGTTGCTTCCTTGTAAAATCTTTTTAAAAAGATCCCTAAGGCTTTCATCTGAACCTTGTTTGATTTTGGCCAGGGTATGGGACGTCTTGGGTACATCTCTTGATACAACAAAGTGTTTCAGGAAGGCATAGGACAAATGACCCCAGCAGTCTATCGACCGTTGTGGTAAGCTTTTAAACCATCCTAAGGCCTCATCAGTCAGGGTTTTAGGGAACATTCTACACTTTACGTCCTCCTTTGCCCCTAAGAAAAGTGACTCATTTGCATAAGCATGCAGATGGCGTCCTGGGTCGGATTCTCCATCATACTTTCCTATGGACAATGGTTGTGGGGTTTGTAGATACCTTGGAATGGGTACACACATCATCCTTCGAGTAAATGGTACACTAAACCGATATTCCCCAGTTCATCCTTGTAATTAACCTCCCTTTTATTGTTTATATCCGTGGTTTGATACGTTGATTCCTGCTCATCGAGTGTTTGTGCTTATGAATACTCATGGGTATGGGAAGGCTCCTGCTGCCCCCGTTCTCCTGTTGCATCATTCTACAATCCCCTATTCTACTTTAGCTCTTATATTTCCATCCTCAGTTGCCTGATAAGCTCGTCCCGTAGATCTGGTTCTTGGACAGCCTGCATCCTTCCTTGAGGTTGGTCTATGCCAGGGGTTTCCACGATCCCGCTCCCGAATTCTAAGATCCGGGGTTCAACTCTATGGGCGACATTCTCGACACGTCCCTTGAGGGCACCGCTTCGCTTCTTTACTTCTAGAACTTCAACTTCGATGATGTGGGACTTAGTTTATAGGTCCCACTGGGTGTGTTAATGATCTGACCAGTGTACAGGGTCAAAGTTGTTGACTTTGTACCGATACCGTGCCTCCCTCTCTCACCTTTTACACTGTCTCAGTGGGATTACGGTATTATAAACTTGGGTTCAGTGGGAACTCCAAGCTCTTCACGTTAGGGTAAGCAAGACTTAATTCAGCCGTAGTCCTTGAAACCACACCGGAGGTGTACCTACAAAAGGGACTCCGATGCTTAAGTCAATACGGTTATAACGGGGAAAATCTGTATTACGGGGCAAGAATAAGAGAGTAAGAGTGCTCAAAGAACTGATTAAGTGTGTTCATCTGTTAATGAATGAGCTATTTATAACATCCTGATTTAAAAATTTATTTACCAAATGAGATTAAGTTACTAATTAAGGGTTAATTACAGATTAAGTTAAGGAGTGACTAATACAAAGTGGCTTGATGAAAGGACGCATGTACCCCTGGTGGTATAAAAGAGTTCAGCATCTTTTTTCCACTCACTTTTCATCTGCGTCATCCTATTAAAAGAAGTGAGAGAGTTGAGAGCCTTTTCTCTGAGAAACAAAGACCTTGTTCTGCTTCATTCCCTGTCCTTCTTCTTCCTCTTCGTTGCCTTCTTCCTCCCTTCCTTCTCCCACTCGAAGCTGGCAAAGTCCAGTGGGAAGTCTGTAATGTGAAGTGCGTAAGAGCTGTGAAGTAGTCTACTGTTGCTGAGATGAACTACTCGTGGAAGAGGATAGCTTTTACTCTTCCCAAAGCTGAGAACAAAGTCGATGACTGAGTTCGAAGGCTGTCCTGTAGGAAGGAGTGACCGAAAGAAGTGATCGGTCAGCTTTGTTACTCGAGGAACTTCTGAGTCTCTACCGTAGGTAGGGGGCGCTTTATATCTCAAATGTATAGTTTATGGACGGGTCCCGGGTGAAAGTATTGTCTTGTGTGTTTAAGATTATGAAAGTAATGTTTATGTGAATTATTTGATTGACAACTTCGTATGCTGGGTGTGTGATAGTTGAATCACGTAATGTCATATCTATTTCTGTCCATGAGATATATGTTGATAAACATGTGGATGCATGCGATTGTTACTGGATTGTGTATGCCGAGTGCATGTGTTAAGGGTGTGTCTTGCTGAGTTCCGTTTATAGTTTTATATTTAAATGCATGTGATATGTGTAACATCCTGATTTTTATAATTTTTATAAAAGTAACTTAAAAATCATTAAAGAAGAATTTTTGAATGAAATTCCGAGTAAAAAAATGAAAGAAATAAGATTTTCTGAGTGAAAAGGATCAGATTCCGAGTGAAATGAATCTGACTCCGAGTGAAATAAAATAGAAGATTAATTCTAAGAGAAGTTAAGATGTTTCCGAGTGAAACATCATTAAGAGAATAATTTCCAAATGAAGTAACACTGTGTCCGATTGAGACACGTTTGAGTAAAACAAATCCGAGTGAAACGTCTCCGAAAGGAACGTTTCCGATTAAGTTGCTAAGTGAAGTGATTTTCCGGGTGAAATGTCACAGAGATACTTCTGAGTAAAATATTCCGAGTAAGTCTTTCCAGAAAAAGTGTTACTGGACAAAGACTTCAACTCCGATTGAGTTTACTGAGTAAGTTATTCCGAGCAAGATGATTCAGTTTTATTGAACTGCCGAATGAAACCCGAGTTTGGGAAACTTTGTCAAGTGGGCGAGTACAGAATAGAAGGACAGCCTCTGGATGGATTTCACCTAAGCGAGTAGGTGTCTCGCTCAAGCGAATACTAGTGGAATTCGTTATTGGACGATTCTCGGTCAAACGAGTAGCTAGTAGGAGGGAGTCTCGCTCGAGCGAAAGCATGGAAATTTGTTACTGGGTAATTCTCGCTCAAGCGAGAGTAGTTCGCTCAAGCGAGGAATCAGGTCTGATGGAAGCTGTCCACGTCTTTATGTTCTTTTATTTTCCAGCAGATTCCTTTCTTAGATATTTTCTAAGTTGGGACCCATTTTGATGTGTTGTACTCCTTTCATTAAATATCTTAGCCCTTCATTAATTACTAAAGGAACGTGTGGCAAAGTATTTCAAGTTATTCACGTCTCTTTTATATGGAAGGTATATAAATACTTCTGCCATTGAATTAATAGAGAAGTTGTTGAAAGTGAAATCATTCTTATACTTTCAATCTTCACTGGAATTAGTAAACGAAGAACACCAAACCTCTATTCTCTTCTCTTTACGAAGGAAAGCTTGGAGTAGAACAACACTGCAGTTCCAGTCGGTATTTGAGAGCAGTGACTGGATTATAGTTTTTAAAGCTGCTGGAAGATTTTATTTCCAGGTAGGGGGAGCGTACATCTCAAATACATGGCTTATGAATGGATTTGGGGTGTTGTTGATATGCTATATATGATATATGTATGAATTGTTATGAGACCCCAACTATATGACAATTTATGTTTCATATTCTCCATTCATATTGAGCATATATATATTGTTATTATGTCGAGTGGAATGATATGAGTTGATGATGTTATAAATGATGATTCATGAACTTTTCATGATATTTATATGCATGAGATGCATGTGTGGTGTTTGAATATGAATTATGATGGAGTGGTTCCTATATACCACGGACGCCTTTGAGTGTGACTCAAGGCCAGCCCGTAGCACTGGGTAGAGGACCGCTATCACTCTGGGAGTGGTACTCAGTGTTACATCATGGACGCAGAGTGGTTTGGTACCTGTAAAACGGTCGAATCAACGAGGAGCTGAGTTATGGCTCGGGGAGCCAGTGTTGCAACACAAAACTTGAAAGACTTAATAATGATCTCGTTTTGGTTGGTCATTGATTAAGTATGTGACTTAATGATCCATTTGGCTGAGCATGTGCATACACTGTTTTATATGTTATTATGAGAACATGCTGTTATGATGAGTATATGAAAATGTCTCAGTTTTAAGAATGAATAATTTGTTATTGCCGAGTGAACTTGTCATATGCCGAGTGCAGTTGCTATGCTTACCGAGTGATGTTTTTATTTACCGAGTGGAAATTTAAATATTTACCGAGTGTGATTTAGAATTACCGAGTGCTAATTTTGGCTGAGTGTAATCAGTATTGGTTTTATAGTTATTAATTGGATTTTTATTCCAATTCAATAACTGTTATTTGATATCTTATGCTCACCCTCTATAATTATTTTTCAGTGAATGAAGGGCCGACCATGATATGTGAAGACACTCAGCAGCTCGGAGTTCATTTTAGTTAAAGCCTTGGTCGGCTAACGATAATACCGAGTGAAAATTATGTATTTGTA
Source organism: Clitoria ternatea (assembly GCA_037962975.1). Taxonomy (NCBI): domain Eukaryota; kingdom Viridiplantae; phylum Streptophyta; class Magnoliopsida; order Fabales; family Fabaceae; genus Clitoria; species Clitoria ternatea. The sequence continues at coordinate 50,088,153 of CM075673.1, forward strand.
TATTTTTAAAGAGCCGGTTGGCTTATGTAAAACAGATATTGAAATTTTATTTAATTTAAAATCTGTTTGAAATTTAAGTAAATTAATTGCATTTTAAATACCCGGTCGGATTGATGAAAAATCGAGCATGTTATTCACCGAATCCGACTCCTGTTTTTGGAAATTTATCTGATTTATTAGAAATTCTTTTAAAAATTAAGGATGTTATATTTTGGTATCAGAGCAAGACTTGAAAAGTCCAAGGCCAAGGTGTAGCTACTAAATACGATGAGCTGAATGAAATCATGGTTAAAACCGGGGTTTGTAATCCGGTGTTGGGCCAGCTATAAGTGTAAGGATTGGGTGAGAATTGAAGATCGGCTCTGTGTATCCAGTCTATGTAATTCAGATTCTCTGAGAGAGAAACCGATTTTGATTTTTCGCACCTGCCTTATGTGTTGGTGTGAGAGATATGTGTATTACCGAACCGGGTTATTACCTTGTAATGACAGTTATTTTCTAGAACGGTTAGATGACTTGATTAATCAATTGTGTGATGATTGTTTCAGGATAGGAAAATGGACCCTCATGGTATGGATGCCATGGCTGCTGCCTTCCAGCGTTTGGCTGACATTTTAGAAAGGCAGAATACCCCTCAACCGAGTGGCAATCATAGTATTGATTGTTTTCTCAAGAGAAAATTGACTGAATTCCATGGTGGATTTCAGCCCGATCGAGCATATGCCTGGATCCAGAATCTTGAACGGATCTTTGGCAGTCTGCAATGCACCGAGGCCCAGAAGGTTGAATACGTTGTATTTATGCTTTGGAAAGAAGCTGAAAATTGGTGGAGGATGGCCAAAAACCGAATGGAAGCCATGGGAATCGAGTTGAATTAGGAAAATTTCAAGGAATGTTTCCTTGAAAAGTATTTTCCGAATACTGTAAGAAGCCAGAAGGAGTTGGAATTTATGGAACTCCGACAGGGAAATCTGAGTGTTGAAGAGTACGCAGCTAAATTTGAGGAGCTCTGCATGTTTTACCCTCCTTTTCAAATGCCGGGCACTGAGGGCTCCAAGTGTATCAAATTCGAAAGTGGACTGAGACCAAATATTAAAAAGGCATTCCGACACCAAGAAATCAGGAGTTTTCCGATTCTTGTCAATAAGTGTCGAATATATGAGGAAGATGATAAAACTTCCTCTAGAGTAAGCAGTCGGTTAGATAATTCCTCTAAATTATCCCCGATTAATTTTAAGAAGCATGGGAAAGCGATCAAGAGTGAATTATCCTTTGAATCCCGAGGCCGAGTAGATTCTGGTGGCCGATCAATGAGTTTTCCGAGAGACGTTAGATGTTTCAAGTGTGGAGGAGACCATTTTTCAAGTGACTGTAACCGAAACAAAATTGTTTGTTTCCAATGCAATAAGGAAGGACACACTCGTCCAAATTGCCCTCTTTTACAAAGGACCGAGTCTAATGCTAGCATAATAAATAGAGAAAGTTTTCAAAGACGAGGTTAGGGAGTCGGAAATAGAGGAGTCAGAGGAGGAAATAATGGACGAAGTAATCTGATGATTGGAAGAGACGACCAGGAAAGGGATGTTAATCCACAAACTGCTGGTCGAGTGTTTAACATTCACACGAAAGAGGCTGAACAAGCTGGTGATATGGCACAAAGAGAATAAGCTGAAATTTTTAAATCCGGGTGCCATACGACTTTTATTTCTAAAAAGTATGTTATATTCTGTTATATTTTGTAAGTACTCGTTGTTATGTAAAACGAGAGTTGTATATATTTATACTTATGGGATTCATGTGCAGATTGTGCCTAAGTAATTTATTAAATTTCGAGGACGAAATTTTTATAGAGGGGGAGAAATGTAACATCTTGATTTTTATAATTTTTATAAAAGTAACTTAAAAATCATTAAAGAAGAATTTTTGAATGAAATTCCGAGTGAAAAATGAAAGAAATAAGATTTTCCGAGTGAAAAGGATCAGATTCCGAGTGAAATGAATCTGACTCCGAGTGAAATAAAATAGAAGATTAATTCTAAGAGAAGTTAAGATGTTTCCGAGTGAAACATCATTAAGAGAATCATTTCCAAATGAAGTAACACTGTGTCCGATTAAGACACGTTTGAGTAAAACAAATCTGAGTGAAACGTCTCCGAAAGGAACGTTTCCGATTAAGTTGCTAAGTGAAGTGATTTTCTGGGTGAAATGTCACAGAGATACTTCCGAGTAAAATATTCCGAGTAAGTCTTTCCAGAAAGTGTTACTGGACAAAGACTTCAACTCTGATTGAGTTTACTGAGTAAGTTATTCCGAGCAAGATGAGTCGGTTTTATTGAACTACCGAATGAAACCCGAGTGCTGGGAAACTTTGTCAAGTGGGCGAGTGCAGAATCGAAGGATAGCCTCTGGATGGATTTCACCTAAGCGAGTAGGTGCCTCGCTCAAGCGAATACCAGTGGAATTCGCTACTGGACGATTCTCGCTCGAACGAGTAGCTAGTAGGAAGAAGTCTCGCTCGAGCGAAAGTATGGAAATTAGTTACTGGGTAATTCTCGCTCAAGCGAGGAATCAGGTCTGATGGAAGCTGTCCACATCTTTATGTTCTTCTATTTTCCAGTAGATTCCTTTCTTAGATATTTTCTAAGTTGGGACCCATTTTGATGTATTGTACTCCTTTCATTAAATATCTTAGCCCTTCATTAATTACTAACGGAACGTGTGGCAGAGTATTTCAAGTTATTCACGTCTCTTTTATATGGGAGGTATATAAATACTTCTGCCATTGAATTAATAGAGAAGTTGTTGAAAGTGAAATCATTCTTATACTTTCAATCTTCACTGGAATTAGTAAACGAAGAACACCAAACCTCTATTCTCTTCTCTTTACGAAGGAAAGCTTGGAGTAGAACAACACTGCAGTTCCAGTCGGTATTTGAGAGCAGTGACTGGATTATAGTTTTTAAAGCTGCTGGAAGATTTTATTTCCAGGTAGGGGGAGCGTACATCTCAAATACATGGCTTATGAATAGATTTGGGGTGTTGTTGATATGCTATATATGATATATGTATGAATTGTTATGAGACCCCAACTATATGACGATTTATGTTTCATATTCTCCATTCATATAGAGCATGTATATATGGTTATTATGTCGAGTGGAATGATATGAGTTGATGATGTTATAAATGATGATTCATGAACTTTTCATATATTTATATGCATGAGATGCATGTGTGGTGTTTGAATATGAATTATGATGGAGTGGTTCCTATATACCACGGATGCCTTTGAGTGTGACTCAAGGCCGGCCCGTAGCACTGGGTAGAGGACCGCTATCACTCTGGGAGTGGTACTCAGTGTTACATCATGGGCGCAGAGTGGTTTGGTACCTGTGAAATGGCCAAATCAGCGAGGAGCTGAGTTATGGCTCGGGGAGCCAGTGTTGCAACACAAAACTTGAAAGACTTAATAATATCCCGTTTTGGTTGGTCATTGATTAAGTATGTGACTTAATGGATCCATTTGGCTGAGCATGTGCATACACTGTTTTATGTGTTATTATGAGAACATGCTGTTATGATGAGTATATGAAAATGTCTCAGTTTTAAGAATGAATAATTTGTTATTGCCGAGTGAACTTGTCATATGCCGAGTGCAGTTGCTATGCTTACCGAGTGATGTTTTTATTTACCGAGTGGAAATTTAAATATTTACCGAGTGCGATTTAGAATTGCCGAGTGCTAATTTTTGCTGAGTGTAATCAGTATTGGTTTTATAGTTATTAATTGGATTTTTATTCCAATTCAATAACTGTTATTTGATATGTTATGCTCACCCTCTACAATTATTTTTCAGTGAATAAAGGGCCGACCATGATATGTGAAGACACTCAGCAGCTCGGAGTTCATTTTAGTGAAAGTCTTGGCCGGCTCACGATAATACCGAGTGAAAATTATGTATTTGTATATTTTTAAAGAGTCGGTCGGCTTATGTAAAACAGATATTGAAATTTTATTTAATTTAAAATCTGTTTGAAATTTAAGTAAATTAATTGCATTTTAAATACCCGGTCGGATTGATGAAAAACCGAGCATGTTATTCACCGAATCCGACTCCTGTGTTTAGAAATTTATCTGATTTATTAGAAATTATTTTAAAAATTAAGGATGTTATAATATGTCTCTGACTTCGCTAATACCGAGGGTATATATGTGGGATTGTTGGCTGATACCCGATGGAATTTTTATATTAGAAAGCATGAAATACTTGTTGCTGTGTATGCTGGTATGATTGCCGAGTGAATGCCAATGTTGTGCTGAATCGGTTGTGATTTCAATGGTTGCATGAGATGCGCTTGATAACTAAGGATGTTGCTGAGAAATGCATAAGACTGCATGTATAGGAAAAGGGTGACCCGTGGAAGGTCAGGAACCCTATGAGATGATTTCCAGCTACAGATTCTGGCTAGATCCTGTGAGAGCCCGTGATATCCGAGGGAGCTAGAGTTAAGTCTTGAGACGTCACGAGGTGATCGGTATCACGCGGGAAAGGCTAATGGACGAGAGGCCGGGAAGGAATCTGTAACTGAAAATTATATTTTAAGTCGGATCCGCATGCATATATGTAGGTGCATTGTTATTGAGAATAACATGATTAATATAGCCTTGAATGATTGAGTGAATTCCGACTGAATGAACGTATGCTCACTGAAATTGTTGCCGAGTGCAAGGTGTTCGTATGTTGTGTGTGTGTGTATATATATATATATATATATATATATATATATATATATATATATTTATGAGTAGTATGAGTAATATAGCCATGAATGAGTTGTACGAATTCTGACTGATTGATGCCGAGTGAGTGGCAATATTGAATGGCAGTGTATGTTAATGTTAATTATGAATTATACTGTATAGTTGAGTATGTAATGACGAATCCGAGTCAATAACTGTCATTTTATATGTAAAAGCTCACCCCTGCTGTGGTTATATTTCAGTGGATGTTGCTCGAAATGGTGATTGATGGTGTGCAATGCACCGTACAGTGGGAGTGTACATATATGTATATACTGTGTGAATAGTTTTGTTATAGCCTTGGCCGGCTCTTAGTATAATGTTTTGTTTAAATGTGTAGGAATTGAACTCTCTCGGACTTGAGAGCGTGACTATATACATATATATATATAATGCTAAGTGTTAACTTTGTTCAGTGAGTAATGATGAAGACGAATGCCTAAGTTGTATACATCTATATTTTGCCGAGTAAATAGGGCTTATATGATTCCGAGTAATGGAGAGCGGAAGTAATAGGGTGTGAGGCTAAATTGAAGATCCTCTTCCGAATGAAGAAGGGTTAAACCAATTCTGAGTGAGTGATGTTCATTAAGACCACTTCCGAGGGGAGGCTGGTCAATGTGTCGTGGAGTGGGAAAATAGTTGAATGCACCTTTCCCGATCAGAGAAGGTTGAATACTTCCGAGTGAGAGCCGACCGAGTGAATTTCTTCTAAGGGTAGAACGGTCAAATGGTTCTGAGTGAAACCTATCTTAGTAACTTATTCCGAGGGGATAGGATCCGGATAATACCGAGTAGAACTTAACCTAGTAAAGTCTTCCGAGTGAAAAGGAGTCAGAGTATTCCGAGTGAATAGGTTGTATGTTCCGAGTGAAGAGGGGTTAGAGTAATTCCGAGTGGAACTTGATTAAGGAGATCATTTCCGAGGAATGGAAGGTCAAGGTATTTGCCGAGTGGAACCTCGTCGATGGAACTCTTCCGAGTGAGACATACTCTATAGACTCCGAGTGGATGAGGTTATAAAATCTTTAAGTGAGACTTGACCTAGTAAAGTGTTCTCCGAGTGAGGAAGGTTGAAATATACCGAGTGAAGAATGGGTAAGACACCTCCGAGTGAATTGTGATTGGAATACACCGAGTGGTATTAGACTGGGGAAATATTCTGAGTGAGGGAAGGTTTATGGACTCCGAGTGGAATTACTGAGGGAATCATTTCCCGAGTGGAGATTTAACGTTTTCGAATGAAATACGATTGTGACCTTCCAGAATAGAAATAACATTAAGGATATGGCTAAGTATGAGTTTACCGGGTGAAGCCTGACCGAAGGAGACCGATCCCGAGTGAACTTAGGTCCCTAATCCGAGTGATGGAATTTCCCGAGTGCATGGGTTCGCTTCAGCGAATAAGGAATCGCTTTAGCGAGCGAGGGCTCGCTCATGTATTGTCTTCCGCTGGCGTTGTTCGTTCGAAAGTGGGCCTTGCCAACGTGTGGCACCTGACCCGATCTTCCCTTTTCTCTAGTCGATTTTCTATTCCCTTGTCACCCGTTTGATTTATTTTACCCGACTGCCTTCCGAATTTTTGAAAAAAAAAAATTTCCCCTTGTCTCGGTTTTGCCTTTATTTGGTCGGGTTGTTTCACTATTTATACATGGTTTCTCTCTAACACAAGTGGTTAATTTGACCCATGTCAGGATCTGCAACTTTTACAGGTGCGAATTGCCCACTTGCCTATTTTGGCTGGGGTTGCATTCGTACGTTCCATACTGAAGAGTCCTTTAACTCCGGTGTACCTGAGAGGCAGTCCGGTTCGACTGGCACTTTTTATAAGTAAATTTCTTATTTGATGTTATCCAAGGTAGCTAGTTTAAGGGGCCAATATCCACACCGAATCAATTTTTATGGGACAAAATTTAATATAAATTAGTTGTTTTCCATAGTAGTTCTTTAATGGATTTAAAGAGAAAAATTATATAACCTAGATAGTATGGTTAAGCAAATGGACTCATCTCTCTTAACGAAATGTCTAGGTTTAAATCTCACATTGAGTATAAAGCAACTTTAAAACTTTAAACCAATTATCTTGTTTATCGATATACCTATAAATAAATAAGGGAATATTTTGAATTATGCCTAAAAAAGACAAATTTATATAGTTAGAGTTGAAACTTTAATTTCTATTTCAATTTATTTTTTTTATCTTTTTTCATTTCATGCTCCTATACTTTTTTTTAAATTTTACCCCCTTAAAGTCACCACATGGTTATTGGGAATGTATTTTAATACCCTTTTTAAATTCACTTACAACCAAACCAAACCTTATTTCTACTCATATTTATCAAGCAAAAAGAACATAAAGGCAATTCATTGCTGTGTTTGAATGAATTGAAAACTAAGTAACATCAATAATATTCTTTATGATTTATAAATAATTATTGTTATAAATGTCATAACTGTTAATTTTGTAGTTGTAATTAATAGTAATTAATTTTTTAATAAGGGTAAATATATAATAATAGCAACAATTTTTTATAAATTAATATAATAACTAAATGTAACACATCTTCTTAATTGAATAAAACAGCCAAAAGAGACTTGTAACTATAATAGATTAATAGTAATTGAGAGAATATTAACCAAGAAAAAACCCTTAACGTTGAAACAAATAGAAAGAAGAGTAATGAGGCTACTTGGTGGAGTGTATATCTCAAAAATGGAAGTGTCAAAAGTAAACTCGGAGGGAGGGGAAGCAGCCATGAGAGAAAGTCAAATGGATTTTGGGTCACTTTTTCCCTCTCCGCGTTAGTCCAAAATGAAAGGTCAAGTCCCTTCCTAGTCTATACAAAATTAAGTTGTTTATTATGTTTTATGCATCGTAAGTGTTTTTTTTTAAACAGTTGAAAATTAAAAAGTTAATTCAAAGTTTCAAATTGAAGCTGAAACTAATAAATTATCTAGTTATATTAAAAGTAGTCGACAAAACTAGCTGTAATAGTATTTAGTAAATATACAATGACATAAAAAGAAATGTTTAATTAGACACAACTTGTAACTCTTTTTTAAATATTTTAATTAATCTCAAATTTAATAAAATAATATTTAAGTTTTTTATAAAAAAATCATAAAATTTATAAATATAAAAATATATACCATAATTCATATAATTATTATTCATACAAGTCATAATTAAATATATTAAAATTTTGATAAAAGAAATATATAATAATAATAATAATATAAAAATTCATGAAATAATTATATCTTTTAAAGTAGACTAAAAGATATTTTAAAAATAAAATAAAGGAAATTATTAAAAATATATAGAAATAATAAAGTGAAAAAGGATTTCAACTAATAGTTGAAGTCTTTTTTGTAAGGCATTTAACAATAATTGAAAATGTTACAAAGTATAAATTAAAAGTATTTGAACAACTAGTGGCTGAATTTAGATGGTTAGTAACATTTTTTAAAACGCTACTTTAAATAGCATTTTTTTAATTTTAACTACTAGCTAAAATTCTTTTTTATTTTATTGTTGCTATATTCACAACAATATTATTAATTTATTACGGAATGCTGTTTGATTTACATTATTCATTATTATTATTGATTTTAAAGCATCCGAAGCCAGGCGAATATAATGACTAGTAGTTATTCTTCTGGAAAATAAGGAGCCAAGTCAGGCTTAATAAATTGATTCAACATTCAACACTTACGCTGAGTCATGGAGTTCAAATTGCAGTTTAGGAAGGTGTGTTTGGTTTGTAGTTAGAGAAACAAAGTTAAATTGAATTGAAAAATTTAAAGGTTGATATTAATTTTCACGTCGTTCAAAACAATCAAAACTACGTTGATCCAGAATGTAACACAAGCTCTACAATTTACTCATAAATAAACTTGTATGTCTCATTGTTTTTCAGCTGTTGTCCCCACACCCTTTTCCAACATAATGGGTAACTTTTCCTATCATTTGCCGGGCAAAAACACCTAGAAGTCGCGTTTTCATTGACTTTTGAGAATCAATAATTGGGACCATACAAAACTTGTAAATTGAAAATTCCCCTTAATAATAGCCCTGACGCAATTCTTGAAATGTTCCTGCTTTTAGAATTGGAAATTCTCCCTCTACCATCTTTGACCATTTGCCACGCCACACGTTGTTATGCATCTATATAAAGCACCAAATGAAAATATTGCTCTTAAATCTTAATTTATCTTTCTTTAATCTGTTCCCTCCACTCAATTGGGTAACAAGCAAGTTTGGAGTTTTTCTCATTTCGGCTTCATAACAAATAATGGCTGCTGTATTGACACAAGATCAAGTTGCTGATTTTCACGAAGCATTTTGCCTCATTGACAAGGATTCTGATGGTGTGTTCTTCGTTTTCACAACTTGATTTCTTCAATTTTCATTTTGATGAATTCTTTTTCTTAAAAGAATGATTGTTAACTTGTTGGTGATGTCAAGGTTTCATTACTGTCGATGAATTGGCGACCATTATTCGATCGTTAGATGGGAATCCAACCAAGGAAGAAATCCAAGATATGATTAGTGAAGTTGATATTGATGGGAATGGGAGTGTAGATTTTGAAGAGTTCTTGAATATTATGGGTAGGAAAATAAAGGTATAAGATACAGAATTAGTATATATGGATTGCATACACCACAAAATTTAAACTTTGAAAGAAAAAAAATGTGATCAAGGCTTAGTTACATGTTTCGGACTAATGATTTTAACCGTTAAAATTTACAGGAAAACCAAGCTGAGGAGCTGAAAGAAGCATTCAAAGTATTTGATAGAGATCAAAATGGATACATATCAGCCACTGAGGTAAACATTTTACACCTGTTGATGAGAAAATTTAACTTCTTTTCAGACTCTCTTAGTTATATATATGGCTGTGTTGTGTTTTTCAATTTATAATTACAATAATTAAATTAAAATAGTATAAAATTTATTAAATTTTACAAATGATAAATAAGTAATAATTTTAAAAAATCATTGATAAAGGGTGCATTTTGATATACAATTTAATTAAGAGTTTATATAATATATTATTTCTATTAATATTTTATATTATAATTTGATCATAAAATTGAAAATAAATTTTTAAAAATTATACCAAGAGATTTATAAAAAAAATGAAAAAACTTATGAGAATTTGACTTTACTTTTATGAGTCATCGGGAGAAATTAATAATCAACAAAATTTAACTAAAAATATGATGCAACATTTTATTTTAAGGGTTAATTATGTTTTTTATTCCTACGTTTTTCTCAGTTATTTTTTTATTAATTTTAATGTTTATGTTATTGAATATGTTAAAATTGATCCCTAATATGTAAAAATTTATTTTTAAAATGTAACATTATTAGTTCAACTGCTAATTAAATAAATAAAAATATTATATCATATGTCTCTCTAATTTATTTTACTTTTTCATTTCTCAAAATAGACTTTTTTTCTCCACCAACATTTTTAGGGACCAATTTCAATATTTTCAACAACATAAAAGTCAATAAAAAATAATTCAATGAACAAAACCAAAAATTAATAAAAACATATGGACTAATAACATATTTAATCCTTATTTTAATGTTTTTACATGCTAAAATATTATACTTAGAGTAAATTACTAATTAATTGCAACAGATACTATATTAATATAGAATATAATTTTGTTGGAAATAAATTAATTGTTTTAATCTAATTTTTATATTTAAATAATTTTAAATAGATAAATTATAATTGTGGAGCTAACAATGAATAACCATAAAAAATATCCCCTCATAATTATTTAAAAAATTACATTGCTCCATAAAATGTAAAACTTTTCCACAATTGAAAATAATGGTATTTTGAATAACATATCTAAATTTACCTTATTATGTTATCGTAGAATATAATCATGTGTATTTTATGAAATGTAAATATTTAGATAATATAATCAATAATTCAAATACTAATTAATATTTAAAGAATATAATTTTCACATTTTTCTTTCTTTTCTAGTAGGCCGAGTGCGATTTGAAATAAAATATTTATTTAAAAATGAAATCATAATTTACTGAAAATCTAATATATATTAAATTGATATATAATAAATATATAGTAACTATTTTCTATATGATTTTGTGGATATTATGTACTAATATATATAATTATAAAAATATATTAAATTAAATATATAATATATATTTGAGTATATTTTCAAATTGAATATCTTATTTTATATATATATATATATATATATATATATATTATATTGTAGACTACCCACTGAAATATAAAAGTTAACACTACTCATTTATGGAAAGGGGAAATAGAAAAACAATATGAATTAAAAATGAAATAATAATACTTTAAAAAAGGGAATTATATCAATTTAATTTCATAACTAATTTTTCATTTAAAACTTAAAATATTTAAATTCATTTCTAACTGATATTATTTGTAGCTTTGTCATAAAAATTAATTGACCAAAATTAATTGATTTACTATCAACATATTGTATTTCTTAGTTAAAATTAATTTATTTTAAAAATAATTTCTTATATTTATTTTTAATGATGCTTATTATGATTGATGAAAACAATCTACATTATAACTATTAATTTGAAGTTTTAAACTAACCACTAAATGCTGCTGAATCATTGAACTTATTCTAATCATGAGTAAACGTTACTATCTTGTCATCTATTCTAACAAAAAAAAACATGGTATTTTAAATGACCACTTATCAAATTAGTTTGAAAATGGTACTATTTTAGGAAATTTGAATGGATAATATTTTAATTTAATTTCCAATATTTATAAAAAATAATAAAATCTAGACTACAGTATATTTTAACATGCAAGTTTTATTTCTTAAATTTTATACTTTTATTTAATCAAAATGTAAGATATAATCATATTTAACTTAGATAGTTGTCTATAATTAAATTAACAATTTATAATCAACTCAATCACATATAAGATATTTTCCCTCAAAAAAATCAGATAGTGTGAATAGATTTGCCTGTAATTTACTTAATCACATTTATAATTAAATTAATCATAATACATATATATATATATATATATATATGAAAGTGCTATTGAAATATCAAATCTCAAGAAAGATTTTTATTATTTTCTATAACATATTATTGAATATTTTAATTATTCTCGATTAAATTATCATTTAAAGTAAAATAGTTCTCAGCGCATTTTGTTATATGATAATGAATTTAAACTTTGAGAAATTAATTTAGAAACAAAATTTTTTAAAAATTGATACTAATTTTTTTGTCAACAAATTACTATGTTATTGATAGTTAAAATGTTATCATATAATTAAGTTTAAATGACCAAATTAAATATATAGTACTTCATTTTTATTGTAATATTTCATTTTGGGTTTGAAAAATTAATTTCCTTATGAATTCAACTCTTAAGAAATTATTATTTTTGTTGACTATTAAGAAATTAATTTATAAAATAGGAAATAAATTAATGATTCACAGTAAAAAAGACATAAATATATTTGAACTATAATTATCCTACAATTATTTTCATTTTAACAACAAATAATTGTGCTTTTATTGTATAGTTTGAATAGAAAATATTTAAAGAATATATCTAATATATTAATTGTGATTTGTAATACAACATTGACGGATAACAAGGAAGAAAAATTTTTAAAAAGAAAAATAACTAAATAAAAACTCAAAGATCTGCATATCTATATTGAATACTACATAAAATATTTAATTAAATTGATATATATTCTTAAATACACCATTAACGGAAATTTAATATATATTCAACTATATAGTCAAATTTAATATATTATCATATATTTTATTTTTAATTAAAAGCCATTCATAAAAAATTTGCTCATGTACACTTTAAAGTATCACATATAATTTTTGGGAAGATAACAAATGTAAAGATAATATAAAATTATGAATTAAAATTTAAATATAATATGTTTAAAAAATGAACACTATATTTTGAATCAGGTCTAGTTGACATTGTTTTTAGCTTTATGATTTTCAAAATATATATTCACTATATATAATTTATTTAATGGATAATATATATGATTACTTGAATTAGGTCTAGTTGACATTGTTTTTAGCTTTGTAATTTTCAAAATATATATTCACTATATATATAATTTATTTAATGGATAATATATATGATTGATTAATATATTTAATTAAATATTTTATACATATTGAACTATATAATCCGTACATGTCAAGAAAAGTTATATATATATATATATATATATATATATATATATATTCACATTGAATATATTACATTAACTTACGGTAAAAATATTATATTTGGTAAAAATTAAGAAGACAATGGAAAATTTTCTTCCAACATTTATTGTCTTATAATTTTTTGCTACCGAGGAAATACATTTAAAAGTTAAAACATAAGTCTTCAAAAAAGAAGAAAAGATTGGAATGTTTAAACAAAAGACCAATCGAATAAAAAAAGCATACTCAAATATTTAAGTAAACAAAAACTATAATGGTAAATGAGAAAACAACACATAAAAAATGGAAAATAATATGGAACAAATAAATTAGTGAAATAGAGAAAGATAACAGAATAATATCAAACTTAAAATATAAATTATTGTATTAAGAAATAAAAATACAAGGGAAAGGATTGTAGTGAAATAGCACGTTCATGATGTAGAAACAATAACTTAGTAAAAAGTGATAAAAAAAAAAAAGCAGCATTTGATTGCATGAATCTATAAAAATAATGTAAAAAATTGAAAGAAAAAAAAAAAGAACTCACCATTAGGAAATTGAGAAGAAGGGAAATGAGAAATCAAACAAAATAGAGACAATATGAAAAATATTTATTGGAGGAAAATCAAAAAGATATAACGAAGATAAGAAATTATAAATATGATAAATTAGGACAACAAAAAAAAGTAGTGGAAATGAGATTTACAATTTCATATAACATATCATTTCAAAAATAGATTGATTGATTGATCTCATGTTATTAAAAGACTTTAACTATCTTTTATGAAATTGTTTTATTTAAAAAGTAGAATAAAGTGAAATTGTGTAAGAAGCTAACGTGCTATAAAAATTATCAAAACAACTTATCAAATGCTGATAAAGTATCATATTTATTTATTTATTTATTTATTTATTTTATATCATTAGATCATTTATTTATTCAAAAGAGCAATTTTTTTTTTGTTTTATAGCTGATACACGTAATGATGAGTTTGGGAGAGAGATTGACGAATGAAGAGGCAGAACAAATGATTAGAGAGGCAGATTTGGATGGGGATGGTCAAGTTAGCTATGAAGAATTTGCAAGGATAATGATGCTTAAATGATCCTATTTAATGACAAAATAATCAAATAAAAGAAAAAGTATATTATTTGAAATATAGTGTCAAACCCTTAGCTTAATATTGATTTCGTTAATTGATTAATTTTAATTTGTGATTTATTTGATTTGTGATTTCATAAGAAAATTTTTCATGATTAAAACAAGTTGATTCTTAGTCATAATATTCATGATGCATAGTTTTCTAATTGCAATGCAAAATCTCACCCAAAATTGCAACATTTAAAAGTCTGGGATAGGCCTAAGCGTACAAATGCTCTGGTGTGGCATGGAAACACCTGGACACTACACGAGGAGAAATGCAAAATGCAAGCATCAGAGGCACGCAAGCCTACAAACGCCAGAGGGTGGTGTCCAGACGCTCACCCACTACTAAGGGAGAAGGATGCATAAAATTCTGAGGAGTGTATGGGCGAGTGACAAAGGGGAAACAACAGAGGATCAACGTTTATACACCCATTTTGGCGTGGCAACGCGTGAATGCAATTTGGGGCAACAGACATGGATCATGTGGGAAAATGCATGGATGTGCAAACACGCACACCATGAGAGACAGAACCAAAATACAACATGATGCATAAGTATGGGGATAATTTGGGCGTGGAAGGAGTCACACATAGGCGTGCAAATAAAACATCCTAACATTTAAAACAAGGTGTTTGGAACCTAAATAAATTTTTCACAAATTAATTTTAATTTCAAAGTAGGGTTTCAGAACCATACAACAACACTATCTTATTCCACCACCTTCTAATGTATATTTCATCCCATATATCACACACAAGAACAATTCCTGCCCATTTATGTAATGCACCAGTCACCTGGACATCAAATGCAATGCAACATAACACATGGATCCATCCATGGCATTCAACAAACATCAATAAACAACATCACTCTAATCATAATTCCTGGATATATCAAACATCATATATATGGTGGGACCATCCATGGTCTCCACACCCAAATATCATCATCATCCTCTATCATATCATTCATCGTAACAAGTATACATCTAGGATATAAACTAGGCTTCCAATTGAAGCCGTCAACTACCTAGATCCACTAAGCAGTCATATATGTATATACACATCAACTATCAAAATAATATATATCAAGAGCCGACCAAGGCTACTACCAAAATACTATACAGCCTATATACACCATGTACAGGCATCTTCCTCACGAATATGGTGATACCTCACCAATCACCATCGCGGCTCAAGTCCACTGAAAAGATAACCACAATAGAGGGGTGAACATATTATATAATAAATAACAGCTACTGAATCATATTTCTACCTATCCAATTCTACACATCACATCAATATAATTTATCATCACTTAACAAAAATTCATCAACCACAATATAATCAACATATCAATGAGATCTCATAAGCTATCCAAAGCTTCACCATTCAAACAAAATATGCAAATGAATATCCATGCGGATCCGATTCTAATGATGGGATTACACTGCAGTGTATAAACTTTCACAACATATACCATCAATTTTGTTTTACCGGTACTGAACCGCTCGCCCATAATGTAACACCAGTCACTCTCAGTGACAGCGGCAACCACAACTAGGTGTTACGGGCCATCCTTGAATCCAATCCAAGGCAGCTGTGGATACTGAAAGGAATCACCACAGGGTCTATGCCTTACCATCAGGCCGCCCTCCCATCTAGGCCAGCATCACAGGCCCCCTGCAGTCTTGTGTGCGTCCAAATATGCAAATGCTATGCCACACAACATAAATCATCATCAAACCACCTGATTACCATCACCGGGGGTCACTGCTTGGTTATCATCACCAAGGGTTTCAACATATACACAAGCATAACATGCATCAACTAGCCATTTTCATAATCAATTATAGCACTACTAAGTTATCTCAGGCTTAATCAATATCAACATATTCATCATTCATAATCAACAAGCAACCTCGTGCAAGTATCATCATATCATAATGGATGGAACTATAGTCATTAACAATTCATCAATCCCCACAACATCGAGCTAAAGGGGTATAATGCCAACAATCAACAATTATATGATACCCATCATCATAAATAACAACAATTCATCATAAATACCATGATCAACAAATCATGACATGCAAGTATACCCCAACCCGTCCATAAACTATACATTTAAAATATAATAGCTTCCCCTACCTGGAATAAGAAATCCTAGAAGCTCCCCGAGCTATCCAAATGTCAATCAATCGCTATTCACAAGCTCCAATAATTTCTAAAATTAATAATAATATATTTTAATGCCACAATCGCTATTAAAATTTCATTTCAAGCTATAAATCACCTCTCAATAATTATTTCGGTAAGATATCACTTACCAACAAGCTTAAACAACTCCGATTCTCGCTTTTGGTTATATCCAAAGTTATCCGATCACACTTTTTAACAATCAATCAGCCTCCTAAAATTCATAATAATATATTTTAACACCACGATTACTTCTAAAATTCATAACTCAAGTTAACATGCTTATTCTCAATTATTTCGATAAGCATTAACTTATTGATAACGTGGTTAACCTCTGATTCTAATCAACATCAAGGCTCCGAATATGCTCCCAAATATCTCCTACATTATTATTAATTCAATTAATACTTGAATTTCATGAAACGGAGCTAAAACAACCTTCCAATAATTATTTTATTAACTAACAACTTACCGAATCAAGTTGTCGAACTTCGATACTTGATTTTGACAATAACCCCAAACTATTCGATACTTGAATGTCTCCAAACGACCCAGAATATTTTTCTAAATTAAAAATTAATCTGATTAATACCCCAATTAATTAAATGGAGCTTAAACCAACAAATGGGTATCGAATTACTCATCGAAATGAAGGAGAATAGAAAACCCAATTCAACCCAAGCTGTCCACGAGAGAGAAAGGAGAAGACACCAATGCAAGCCTTAATGGAGAAAAATAAAGACCAAGCCTTTTTTGCCACATGCACCCCGCGCGGAAGAGAAAACGAAGATGGAATTTAATTTTGAACTTTAATTTCCCTTTGTTGCAGCATGCGAGAGAGAGAGAGGAAGAAATAAGTTTCTAATTTTCCATTCCTGACTTCAACGTGAATAGAGAGAATGAATGTAAATTCAATTGTTGACTTCTAATTGCCTTTGGGCCCACGTGACCTAAGAAGCAATTTGGCCCATTGCATTACACATGAATTGGAAAGAATAAAATGCAATTGGCTTTCAAGTTTCCAATGTGCCACCAGCGTGAATTAAGAAGTAATTGGCAAAACATTACATTTGTTTCATTAAGGGTATTTTGGTCACTTTACATGTTTAGTTAATTTTTAAAACCAATCGGGTAATTAATAGTTACCCAAAACTTACCCCGGTAAATTCTAAAAATTAATTTAATCACTTGGGGATTATTTAACTCATTTAATTTAATTAATTGGTTACTATAAATTACCTGAAAATTAATTTTAGGGATGTTACAATTCTCCCCACCATCAAAGAATTTCGTCCCTGAAATTCAAATGTATTCATACCTCAATGAAATAACTCAGGATATTGCTGCCTCATAGCATCCTCACACTCCCAAGTGTATGTAGTACATCGATTCTGCTGCCATGCTACCTTGACCAGCTGTACATCCTTGCTTCTCAACCGCTTTACAGATCGATCCATAATACTAGTAGGCACAACTACAGTGGTCAGATTCTCTCTGATCTCAACCTCATCATCAGGCATCTTATGAGTAGAGTCAAGCAGATACTTTCTCAATTAAGAAACATGAAACACATTGTGTAGATTTAACAAGTGAGGAGGCAATGCAATCCGATATGCTACAGAACTAACCCTTTCAAGTACTCCATAGAGTCCAATGTATCTTGGGTTCAATTTTCTACTTTTCAATGCTCGCCTAACACCCTTATTAGGGGAAACTTTCAGGAATACCTTATCACTAACCAGAAACTCAAGCGGTTTCATCCGCGTATCATGATAACTCTTCTGTCGGTCCTGGGATGCCTTCATTTTCTCTCTGATCATCTGAATCTGCTCTGAAGTTTGCTGCATAATCTCAGGCCCCAACATCAAACTCTCACCGGTCTCCAACCAACAAAGAGGTGTTCGGTACTTCCTACCATATAAAGCCTCATATGGAGCCATACCAATGCTGTTGTAATACTATTATTATAGGTAAATTCAATCAGAGGGAGGTACTGCTCCCAGCCACCACCATGCTCTAGCACACAGGACCTCAACAAGTCCTCCAAACTCTGAATAGTACGCTCAGACTGCCCATCTGTCTGGGGATGATAGGCTGAACTCAACCGGAGCTTCGAGCCTAACTCCTAGTGCAAGCTTCCCTAAAACCGGGAAGTGAACCTCGGATCTCTATCCGACACAATAGAAGATGGAACACCATGCAGTCGAACGATCTCACTAATATACAACTGTGCTAATCTTTACAAAGAATACCTCATACTGATAGGCAAGAAATATGCAGACTTTATCAATCTATCCACAATAACCCAGATGACATCATAACCACTACAAGTCCTGGGTAATCCCATCACAAAATCCATGGTAATATAATCCCATTTCCATACAGGTATCTTAAGAGGCTGCAAACTACCAGAAGTGAAACTTCAAATCATGATATATTTTTGTTATACCGGGATTGATACTCAACATGCTTCTATGAACTTCATCAAGCACTATTTTTCTCAAATCACCAGAATCAGGCACATAAATTTGGCCTTTCACCCTCCAAATACCATCAGGACCTTTAGACAAAGACAGGTCCTTACCACTAGCCTGAGTCTCTCTCAACTCAGCTAGGTAAGTATCACTCAACTGTTGCACATATACAAGCTTTAAAAACTCATTTGCTATCTTCAAAGTGCCAAGAACCACCTTTTTAGGTGAAGAAACATCCACAGTTAGACTCAAGTCTCTGAACTGCTCAAGTAACTCCATCTCTTTAACCATCATAACTGTAACATGTATGGACTTCTAGCTTAAGGCATCAGCTACAATATTCGCCTTTCCCGGATGGTATCTTAAATCAAAGTCATAGTCCTTCAGAAACTCTATCCACCTTCTCTGTCTCATGTTTAGTTCCTTCTGATCAAACAGATCCTTTAGGCTTTTATGATCGCCATACACTTTAAATTTGGAACCATAAAGGTAATGCCTCCAAATTTTTAGTGCAAAGACCACAGCTGTAAGTTCCAAATCATGCATACGATAATTTTGTTCATGCGGTCGCAGCTGTTGTGAAGCATAAGCTATCACTCTATCATTCTGCATCAACACACATCCAAGGCCCAACCTGGATGCATCACAATAAACCATGAAACTTTCCTGCAAGTTAGGCAATGCTAACACAGGAGTGGAAGTCAATCTAGCCTTTAGCTCCTGGAAACTCTTCTCACACTCAGGAGACTATACAAAAGGAACGTTCTTCCGGGTTAGCTTAGTCATTGCCAATGCAATCTTAGAGAATCCTTCAATGAATCTTCGATAATATCCAGCTAAACCCATAAAACTCCTGACCTCAATCACTAATTTAGGTCTCTCCCAAGCCATAACAGCTTCCACTTTGGAAGGATCAATAGAAACACCTTTCTTGGAGATCACATGCCGTAGAAAATGGATCTTATCCATCCAGAAGTCACATTTAGACAACTTAGCAAACAACTGCTTTTCTCTTAGTACTTGGAGTACTAAACAAAGATGTTCTTCATGCTCTTCATGAGACTTGGAATAGATTAGTATATCATCAATGAAAACTACTACAAATCTATCTAAGTATGGATGAAAGATGTTGTTCATATAATTCATGAACACAGCAGGGGCATTGGTTACACTAAACGGCATCACCACGTATTTATAGTGACCATATCGGGTCTTGCATGCCATTTTTGGAATATTAGAAGCTTTAACTCGAATATGATGGTATCCTGATCGCAAATCAATCTTTGAAAAGACTGAAGCACCCCACAATTGATTAATTAAGTCATCAATTCTTGGTAACGAATACTTATTCTTTATTCTAAGCTTGTTCAGCTGGCAGTAATCAACACATAACCACATACTGCCATCTTTCTTTTTCACTAGTAACACCGGAGAACCCCACGGTGATATACTAGGTCGGATAAATTGTTTCTCTAACAACTCGTCAACTTGTTTCTTTAACTCTGCTAACTCAGCAAGAGACATCCTATAGGGAGAACTTGAGACTGGTTCAGCTCCAGGTATCAGATCAATAGAGAATTCAATCTCTTTTTTAGGAGGGACACTAGGTACATGCTTCGGAAACACCTCAGAAAACTTACACACAATAGGAATATCATGCACTCTAGATCCACTCTTTCCATCAGTCAAGCAAAGCATCACAAGTAATTGGGATATACCTTGGACCATGTAGTCTTTGGTACTCCGCTTTGGAAAAATCATCCGCCGGTTCTGACAATCGACCATCACTTTATTAGCTGATAGCCAATCCATGCCAAGCACAATGTCAATACCCTTCAAGGGTAGGCAGATCAAATCAGTAGTAAAATTCCTACCACCCAAAGTGAAAGATACATCTTTACACATCATCGATGTCCACAGTTTAATACCAGTCGGGTTGGATACATCCAAAGTCCGATCCATATCAACAACAGGCAGTCTCAGATGCCTCACACAATCATCAGCTATAAAGGAGTGGGTAGCTCTAGAATCAAACACAACATCAAGTGTAAAGCCACCAAGTGAATACGTACTTTGTACTAAGTCATTTGCCTGAGCAGCATCCTTAACATTGATAGCAAAAACTCTGCCTCCAGCTTGTGGGTTAGCGTTCCCACCACGGTCACTCCAGCCAATCATCACGTTACCACGGCCGCCATTACCTCGGCTGCCACGGTTACCGTTTCCACAGCCTCATCCCCGAAAGCCTCTATAATTAACATTTGCATTAGCTTGTTGAATCTGAGGACAGTTAGGGCGAACATGCCCTTTCTTATTACACAGAAAGCAAACAACTTCTTCTCAGTCACAATCACGTACAAAGTGATCTCCACCGCATTTAAAGCACTTGCCATTTTAGCACGACCACTAGATCGACCACCACGACCACCATGCTCCCTAAATTTAGAGAACGATCCACCTCTACCAGAATTGCCTTGCTTTTTGAAACTAGCAGGCTGTGGCTTCAAAGCACCCTTAGATTTACCACTTGGCCCTGCATGAGCCTTATCATTTTCTTCAAATATCCTGTATTTGTTCATAAGAACAGGAAAACTCCTGATCTCCTGATGCCTGAATGCCTTCTTTATCTCAGGCCTCAATCCGCTTTCAAACTTTATACACTTGGAACCCTCGGTCCCAGGCTGCTGAAATAAGGGTAAAATAAATAGAGTTCTTCAAATTTAGCAGCATACTTGATACACGCGTTAGTGGGCCTTAGTTAAACTGCTCAGCAAGGCCCAAGAGAAGGATCCAGCAACCTATGTGGTTAAAGGATTTTATCTAGGAAACTTACGTTTTGTTTGGCCCATTAAGAGCCTAGGGTTTAGAAAACTGTTATAAGTATCTTTTCACTGTTCTGAGGAATCAATGAATGAAATATTATCTTCTTCCTTTAGTAATTTTTAACCTTCTTGTGGCTGATTCTTAATTATTCTCCAGTAGCTAGTTTAATAGTGGGATAAGCTATCTATCAATTTTGGTGCTTTCATTGCTCTCTCATGCCTCCCAAACCCTCTACATCTAAGGATCTTGAGGAGGTCCTTCAAGGTATTGCAGATAAGCTGGGTCTCCTTCAATCCCAACTGGATACCTAACGCCTTGCTCAGGACTCACGGCATCAATCCCTGCAACAACTTATGGATAACCGTCATGAATCTATGACAACCTTCATGGGGGGATTATTGGAGCAGGTCGCCTCTCTTCAACTGCAGCATCCTCATCAAGGGTCCACCTCTACCAACTCCCCAAATTTTTCCACCCCCATGACTACAGCCTACCTAGCTTCTACCAACAGCCCCGTAGTTATTCCATATTCCGTTCCTATTCCCTTAGCAACTACAGACCCCATCTCTACCATTGGCCTGAAGTTTTTAAACTCCGCCAGCAAGGGTCTGTTACAGATTATCAAGCACAGTTTGAAAAACTTTCTAATAGGGTCATTGGCCTTTCTCTTGAGATGTTACTCAATTGTTTCCTATCAGGTCTTTACCTAGGTATTAGAAGAGAACTTGCCATCTTGCAACCTACCCATATCACCCAAGCCATTGGTTTAGCCAAACTAGTAGAATCCAAGCTCAAAGATTCCAAACCCCATGTACCTCGTCCTTCCCCTTCCCACTTACCCTTCTCTCCACCTACCAAAACCCCTCCTCCTCCACCCAATTCACTTCCTATTAAACGCCTCACACCCGCCCAAATGCAAGAGAGACGAGCTTTGGGCCTCTGTTACAATTGCGATGAGAAGTTCACCCCTGGTCACAAATGCACCACTAGCCATTTTCTTTTACTCCTAGCTGATGATGAACCTACTTCTTTGCAACCCCAACTTGACCTTGACCTTTCTCCACCCTTAGATACACCTGACCCTACTCTAGAAGCCATTAACTTTCAGCTCTCCCCTCAGGCCCTGACTGGCCAGCCTTCCCCCAAACCTTAAAATTTCAAGGGTTCATCTCTGGTTTTCCTGTGCGTGTCTTAATTGACTCCGGAAGCTCACATAATATCTTGCAACCATGCATTGTTAACCATCTCAAATTACTCACTCAGGACATCCCAGCTTTCCCTGTCATGGTTGGAAATGGTGCCCAGATTGTATGCTCTGGAATCTGCCCTCATGTTCCCATCTCTATCCAACACCATGATTTCTCTATTTCCTTCTATTTACTCCCCATTGAGGGAGCAGATGTTGTTCTAGGCATTGAATGGATGCGTACCTTGGGCCCTATCACTGCCGACTTCTCCATCCCCAACATGTCTTTCATACACCAATCCCACCCCATTACATTATCAGGTAAATCTAATGCCTCTCTTATCCCATCTACCTACTCACAATTTTGCCAACTCCTGCACATGGATTCTATTGCTTCATGTCACCTCCTCACAATCCTTCCTATCACTACACCTTCCCATTCCCCAGAACCTTTAGACATCACTCACTCTTCTATATCTTCATTACCTCCTCCCATCTCTAAGGTCCTATTGTCACATTCCTCTATTTTCAACAAACCGCAAGGCCTCCCACCTTCTAGACCACATGACCACCACATTCCCCTTCTTCCCAACACCACACCTGTAAATGTCAAACCATACCGCTATCCCCACTTTCAAAAGTCAGCCATGTCTCAACTAATTCATGAAATGCTTAAAGATGGTATCATTACACCTAAAGCCCCTTTTCTTCCCCTGTTCTCTTGGTCAAAAAGAAAGATGGCTCATGGCATTTCTGTGTGGACTATAGGGCTCTAAATGCTATTACCATAAAAGATAGGTTTCCAATCCCTACTATTGATAAACTACTGGATGAATTAGGGTCAGCTACCATTTTTTCTAAGTTTGATCTACGCTCAGGCTACCATCAACTACGTGTTCACCCACCAGATACTTATAAAACAGCTTTTCGCACTTGGGATGGACATTATGAATTCCTAGTCATGCCATTTGGTTTGGCTAATGCTCCCTCGACCTTTCAGGCTGCCATGAATGATTTACTTAGGCCTTTTCTATGTCAGTTTGTTTTAGTCTTCTTTGATGATATCCTTGTTTATAGCTCTTCCCTTGTTGATCATGTTAAGCACTTAAATACTGTTTTAACATTGTTGGCTGATAATTGTTTTTTTTGTTAAGCTTTCCAAATGTACTTTTGCTACTTCTACAGTGACTTATTTAGGTAATGTTATTTCTTCATCCGGAGTGGCTCCAGATCCAGACAAGTTACAAGTTATCCTAGAATGGCCTACACCATGGTCTCTCACGGCCCTGCAAGGGTTTCTCAGTCTCACCGGCTTTTATCGACAATTTATTCATCACTACGCCACTCTCGCCGCTCCCCTCACCGATTTATTACATCATTGAGAGTTTACATGGAATTTACAAGCTGCAGAAGCATTTACAACTTTGAAAAATAAGCTAACCTCTACCCCAATCCTGTCCCTCCCCAATTTCTCAAAGCCCTTTGTGGTGGAAACGGATGCTTCGGCCATTGCAATAGGAGCAGTTCTCACTCAAGATGGTCGTCCTCTGGCATTTTTTAGCAAGCGTCTTGGTCCTCGCTTGGCTCTTGCTTCAACCTACATCAGAGAAATGTATGCAGTTACAGAGGCGGTAAAGAAGTGGCGCCAAGATTTACTGGGACATCATTTTCAGATCATCACAGACCAACAGAGCCTAAAATTCCTTTTATCTCAGACATTCCAGACACCAGAACAGCAAAAATGGGTGACCAAACTACAAGGGTATAGTTTTGACATTTTGTACAGACCTGGAAATGTTAACCGGGTGGCTGATGCCTTGTCTCGGTGTTACTCTGATGACTCTGAATCCTCACTTTTGTTCACCCTCTCCTCTGTTGTGCCATCCCTCATCAAGACCCTGCAAGATTTTTATTTACAAAACACAACTGGTCAAGTCCTTCTCCACCAGGCACAAACAAACATAAATCCTCTTCAAGTTTGTAATGGGATATTATTTTCCAGGGATAAGATTTTTGTACCTGTGCACACGGACCTGCGACAGACCCTCTTGCACGAGTTTCACTCCACCCCAACAGCTGGATACTCAGGTCCGAAACCCACCCGCCCGCTTAGCAGTATCATTTGCTTGGCCAGGCATGCAGAAAGATGTTAGGAATTTCATCAAAAATTGCACAGTTTATCAAGCTTTGAAATATGAGCCAACCAAGAAAAAAGGATTACTGCAACCCTTACCTCTCCCGCATAAAGTTTGGAAGGATCTTAGTATGGATTTCATCACCCATCTTCCAAACTCCTTAGGCCACACAGTGATTTGGGTTGCTTGTGATCGTTTCACGAAATCAGCTCATCTTTTGGCCCTTCCAACACACTTCACGGCCATTGACTTAGGCCAACGATTCACAGTAGACATTTGTCGTCTTCATGGCATCCTTTCCTCTATCGTCTCTGACCGAGATCCATTATTCGTTAGTTCTTTCTGGCAGCAGTTATTCAAAGCACAAGGGACCAAATTAAAATTCAGTACAACATACCATCCAGAAACAGACGGCCAAACAAAAGTTTTAAACCGTACCTTGGAAAGCTACCTTCGCTGTTTTTGTGGCGACAACCCGAGGATATGGTTCCGCTTCCTCCACCTCGCGGAATTTTGGTATAATATAGCATACCACTCGGCCATCGATATGCCCCTTTTTTGCGCACTCTATGGTCGGAGTCCTCCATCCATTCCTGATTTCACTTCGTCAGTTATTACCATACCATCTCTCTCAGCAACCCTCCACGAACAGCGCCTTATATTGAGACAGGCCCGCTCTTCATTACAACGGACACGGCAACGAATGCTGTCACAAGCTAACAGCCACCGACGTGATGTCTCCTTTAATATAGGCGAGTTTGTATGGCTTCGTCTCTAACCATACCGCCAAGGCTCCGTGTCCCGTCGCCTATTTCCCAAGCTTTCACGCCGTTTCTTCGGCCCATTTAAGGTTCTCCGTCACATCGGACTGGTGGCCTACGAGTTGGATTTGCCACCCCACTCTCGGTTACACCCGGTTTTTCATGTCTCCAAGCTGAGGGCCTTCCATAGCCAGCGCCCACCCTCTTCTATCCGACCCATTCCTTTTCATTTCCTCCATTCTACTTAGAATTCTCGGGTTCCCAATCCCTCAATTTACTCACCCCAAAATCCCGTGATTTCTGCCACAGATTCCCCTACTTTTTCGAAGTCCCAAGCCCACAGTTCCCAAACTGACTTTACTTCCTCTAAACCCGTGTTTCCAGGCCCTTCCTCTATATCTAAGCCGTCGACTTCATGCACTAATTCCCAAGTGCCCATCTCACCGTCCAGCTCTTCATCTCCTCTGACTCCAGCAGTGCCTCCCATTATTGCTGTCCAGCCTGGCATTAATGACCCCGTGGAAGAGCCTAACGTTCCTGAAGCATCCCAGATTTTGGGCCATGAGGACATGGTTCGTCTCCAACCAGCGGGCAGTGATACACGCGTTAGTGGGCCTCAGTTAAACTGCTCAGTAAGGCCCAAGAGAAGGATCCAGCAACCTATGTGGTTAAAGGATTTTGTCTAGGAAACTTACGTTTTGTTTGGCCCATTAAGAGCCTAGGGTTTAGAAAACTGTTATAAGTATCTTTTCACTATTCTGAGGAATCAATGAATGAAATATTATCTTCTTCCTTTAGTAATTTTTAACCTTCTTGTGGCTGATTCTTAATTATTCTCCAGTAGCTAGTTTAATAGTGGGATAAGGTATCTATCAATACTCTTCTACACTTATAGAAACTTGTTTTAGTTCCATGAATTCCAGCTCCTTTCTGCTCCTCACGGTATCAGGGAAGTACTTCTCTAAAAAACATGCTTTGAAATTCTCCTAGATCAACTGGGTACCAGCAGCTATCATTTTCGCCTTAGTAATTTTCCACCAGTTTTCAGCTTCCCCACGAAGCATATATACTACATATTCCACTTTTTGGGCCTCAGTGTAATAGAAGCTACCAAAGATCAGCTCCAGATCCTGAATCCAAGTGTAAGCTGGTTCAGGATTGAATCCACCTTGGAATTCATTAGGCTTCCGCTTTAGGAAGCGATCCAAACCATGATTATCATTAGCTTGAGGCATATTCTGCCTCTCGAGAATATTAGCAAAGCGCTGAAATGCCGCCGCCATAGCATCCATGCCCTGGCGGTTAGCCATGTCTTATCCTGAAATCATTACCAAACTTCAATACTTTTCAAGGAGTCGCACGTCGGTATGCACAAGCCCAAGGCCAAGGAAACAAGAAGAAATAAGCAAAAGGGGATCAGACCTAAGGCACCATACATGACCAGACCAGACCATGCAACACCAATGTGGGCACGCCCCCATGGGCCTAGGAACACCCACATCAAACCTTAATTTCTTGATTTTACATTTTAGTCCCTGCACACATTTTGCTAATTTCAAAGGTGTCTAAATCTTACGGTCGGTCTGATTAATACCAAATTTCAAAGACTATATGTTTTCGATATTTCCTTGGTGTGAACACCTATTTTTGTCCGGCAAAATATACATACTAAAATATATAAGTAGAAAAAAAAAGAAAAAAGAGAGTATAGAATCCGGAGTCAATGTTGACTGTATTAACCGGGGTCCTAGCACGGTCTCTTGGCCGGTGTTACCTCACCAACTCTAAGTTTGCACAGCCTCAGTGGAGTACGGTATTTTATACCTCAGATCGATGGGAATCCGAGGTTCTTCAAGTTAGTGAAAACTGATCCGTACTCGAACTTCAAGACACACCGGAGGTGAACCTGCAAAAGATTCTCCAATGCTTAATTATCGACCGGGGTGGAGAGAAATGTCCATAGTTGACTAATGATTTTAGACCCCGGTTATGACTCACCAGTTCTTATTGGTGACGTGGTGCGGTACTTAGAACCTCGTCCATTCCAGGTTGCCACCCCGGATCATATTAAAAAAAAATAATATTAAAAATTGCATTAGTGAACGTTGGAATAGTAACTCTTCCCCATTTCTATAAATACTCAATCCCTCTTCATTTCCTACCACACCTCTCATTTCATCAACTTTATTCATTTCTCTCAAGCAATGGCCGATGGATGCCGAAGCCAAGAGGAAAGAATGAGGGAAGGAAAATGATGTTTTGTGACTACCTTCTTGCTTCTTATAGCATGGGTAGCAATTTTTCTTTTTTGGATACTTTATTTCTTGCCACATGTGTAATAAATAATTTATGTTTCCATAAGAGTAAATGATTACTCATTTGTATTTATTAAAAAAAAATTCAAAAAATTTTTTTTTAAAAAGGGGACAAAAAAAATCAGAAAAAAATGAAAAATGTGCCAAAAAAATCAGAAAAAAATGGGCCCTAAAAAAAGTCAAAAAAAAAGAAATGGGTTAAAAAAAAAGTCCAAAAAAAGAAATGGGCTAAAAAAAGTCCAAAAAAAAAGAAAATCAAAATTAAAAAAAAGGAAAAAGTCACGTAGGTTTCGGTGATTTTAGATGTGGGACCTAGTTTGGTTGGATAATTGGAGAAAATTGGGGAAATTGACATGAAATTTGGACAAATTGGAAAAGTGAGAAAGTGATGTCTTTTATGGAGGATCCAATGCCAATTTTCTTCTATAAATAGAAGGTGATATTGAGGTATTTTGGAGGAAGAAGGAAAAAAAGAGGGGAAAGAGTGTTAAATTTTTGTGAGAATTTTTAGAAGTTTTGGCTTTCAAAAATTATGTTGTGTAATCCTAGTTAGGAAAATGAGTGCACCACTCTAGTTTGTCTTAGTATGTGAGTTTTTGTGAGCTAAAATATTGTCCAAGTGTTGTAACCGGTATCCAAATACCTTCAAATCGAGTCCAAACAAAGCCAAAAGTAAAGGAAATCTACACAAAATTGATTTCCCAACTTTCGTTCTAGTTCCTCTGTAATTGTTCTTGTACCAAATACAAGGATGTTTATTTACATTTATTTATGCGTCTTTATTTAATTGTTATTTATTTTTTTGCACTTTTATTTTTCTTTATTTATATTCAAGCACTTTATTTTCCTACACTTTATTTTTCTGCAGTTATTTATCTGTTTATTTATTTTTATGCATCTCCATCTTTATTTATTTATTTATACCTTTATTTTTCTGCACTTTTATTTCTCTTTATTTACTTTTCTGCATTTTTATTATTGTTAATTTATTTTTTTGCACTTTATTTATCCGCACTTTATATTTCTGCAATTATTAATTTATTTATTTTCTGTATGATTATTTTATTTATTTATTTTTATGTCCTTTATTCTATTTATTTACTTTTTTGCACCTTTATTTTTATTATTTATTTTTCTGCCCCTTTATTTTCATGTATTTATTTTCCTGCCCTTTTATTTTTATTATTTACTTTTCCGCCCTTTATTTTCATTTATTTACTTTTCTACCCCTTTATTTTTATTATTTACTTTTCTGCCCCTTTATTCTATGTATTTACTTTTCTGCCCCTTTATTTTTATTATTTACTTTTCTGTCCTTTTATTTTCATGTATTTACTTTTTTGCCCTTTTATTTTTATTATTTACTTTTCTGCCCCTTTATTTTTATTATTTACTTGTCTGCCCCTTTATTTTTATTATTTACTTTTCTGCCCCTTTATTTTCATGTATTTACTTTCATGCCCATTTATTTTTATTATTTACTTTTCTGCCTTTTATTTTTATTATTTACATTCCTGCCCCTTTATTTTATGTATTTATTTTTTCTCCCCTTTATTTTTTTGTATTTATTTTTCTGCCCATTTATTTTTATTATTTTTTTCTTTACACTTTTATTTTTGCTTATTTATTTTTCTGTACCTTTATTTTTTTAAGTTACTTATTTTTCTGCACTTATATTTTTGGTTATTTATCTTTCTCCATTTTTTTTATTTTTCTATACTCTCTATTTATTTATTTATGTTTGATCATTTTTAAATAATACATAATTATCCATTTTTATTATGGTCATGATTTCCTATTATTTTCTCTTAGTGACCTTTTGATAATTAAGAAAAAAAACATTATCATAACAAAAAAAAATCAAGATTATTTATTCATTTATCTTTTTCTTAAATTTAAAATAAGATTAATTTAGATGAGACATCTTATTAATCTTATTTTTTCTAAAAAGTAATTAAATAATATTCCTTTGTCAATTTTAATTAATTAAGTGTATATATATATATATTTCTTTATCTTTATGTTGATGTGTTTAATGTAACATCCTGGTTTAGATTTAACTACCGGCTAAGATTAGTTGCCGATTAAGATTAATGGCTGATTAAGATTAATTGCCGATCAAGCTAATGGCTGAATAATAATAATAATGCCAGGAAAATGACGCATGTGCCCCTTGATGGTATAAAGGGCTTTGGTCCCTCTCTCTCACTCATTCATTGTCACGCTGTTGGAGAAAAGACTTAAGAGAGTGAGCACTTCTTCCTTGTGCATGCAACCAGCCTTATTCTTCTTCTGATATTCTTCTTCTCCTTCTTCTTCTTCTTCTTCCCCTCGAAAACTGTCAGAGTCTCGTTGGGAAGCCTGCAGCGTGGGGTGCCTCGGAATTATGGAAATAGTCCACTGTTGTTGAGGCGGAGCTGCTTGTGAGGGAGAAAACAGCGTTAGGCGCCTGAGGTCTGGAAGTCCTCCATTGTTGGTAAGGATTGGACTGTTCGAGTGTGGGAGCAACTTTTGGAATCCCCCACTGGATTGAGTGAGAGGACAGTGTTGTGCCTTGGAGGCTTGGAACTCCCCACTGTCTTGCATGCAGAGCATGGAGTGTCATGGAGGCAGAGCTGTTCGAGAGTGTGAACCGCTCGGAGTTCCTCCAAAGTTGAGTGCCATGGTGGATGACTGAATCAGGTCGTTTTGTTGAGAACGAATGGCCGAAGGGCGATCGATCAGAGCTGAGAGCTCGAGGAGCTTCTGGAACCTTCATTCCAGGTAGGGGGCTGATTTACATCTCAAATGCATGGTTTATGGATGGGTTTCGGGTGAAATTGCTTTACTGTGTTGTGTTATACTTGAAATGTGTTGATTGATGTGTTGTGGTTGAGTAACAGTTTATGAAACGCCTGGATTTGTGATAGCTGTGATCTGTGTAATGTTGTGTTGATTTCCATCCATGAATGCATGTTCACTTGCATGTGATATATGTGGATATTATTGTGAATGCCGAGTGTTGTTCAAGTGGCCTCAATACTCAAGAGGGGGGGTGAATTGAGTTATAAAACTTTTGCTTGGAATACCTTTAAAATTGATTTCTATAACCAAGTTTATGAGATTATGCAAGTGAAAGCAAGTAACAATGATATGCAATGCACTACAAGAGGTAAATATTGCTGAGGCAATTTAGCAAACACTTGGTGTGCAATGTCTAAGGTATAGCAAATTAAGCAAGTTCAAGTATGTTCTTCTCAACCAAACAATACCAATCAATAAATATGCAATGTATGAAAGTAAAAGAGTAAGGAAGAGAAGCTTGCAAACCGATGTAACGAGTTCCACCCAATCCGGTGTACGTCTCGCCTCTAAGCAACCCACTTAGAGGATTTTCCACTATTGTAGACTAGAGATACAACTTTGAGCAATTGCGGCTTCCTAGTGTCCCACACTCAAGAACCCAATCCTCACAAGTATAAGGGCAACCCACCCAATCTCTCAATCTCACAATATCCCAAAGGTTGAGTCCACAACCTTTGTAACCACTCAACCTAGAGTGAACAACCACTCAACCTAGAGTGAATAACTTGTGTGTTTGGTGTTTGTTTACAATCAATACACTCTCTCAATAGAGCAAATATACAAATGAAAAGCTCTCCCAAATTCTAATCTCTCAAGATGAGAGGATATACAAGTGAAAGTACAATATGCAAGAAATAGGCTTACAAAGCAAAAAATAGAGCTATGAATTGTTGCTTCTTGGTTGTGTGTTTGTGCTTGTCTTCCTCTTCAATTTATAGACCCAAGATAGCTGTTGAGGAGTGCCCTAGTCCATCATAGCCGTTGCAGTTAGTGGAAATTTGAAGAATGGTGGAGACATGACCTGGTTTCCCACTTAAATCTGTTTTTCCACTAGCGTAATCGATTACACCCTCGCGTTGTAATCGATTAGCTTCAAGTCAGAGAGTCACTAATCGATTATCTCATTACCTGTAATCGATTAGCATCTATACCTGATGCATTTAATTTGTTTTCGTAGCATCCTAATCGATTAGCATGTCTTGCAATCGATTACCTTAAATTCCAGTGGCTTCCTAATCGATTATATGGCTCCCTTAATCGATTAGCATGTGTGCCTGATGCATTTAATTCCATTTTTGATTGCTGTAATCGATTAGTCTCAAGTGTGCAATCGATTATCTTAATTCCAGTGAGTATCTAATCGATTGTGTGGCTTCACTAATCGATTATCTTCAACCCTGATGCAATTTCTTCCAAGACAGAAAGCTCCTAATCGATTAGCATCTATGGCCTAATCGATTAGCTTCGCTGTTACTTCAATTCTGATTTCATGTCTTTGTTTTTGCATCGGTTTCTTCAAGAGTACTTGTCATTATCAAAATCCTTGCACATCTTTTGGACCTGTTAATATATTCAAACACATTCTCCCCCTTTTTGATGATGACAACTATGTTCATCTCTTGAGGGTTGTTAGTTTAAATAATATAGACTTATCTTTTGCAAAAACAACTCTGCTACATTATCTCTTTTTCAAATAGCAGATGACCAATTTCAAAAAGCAATTCAGCAGCCAATGTCTTATCTCATTTTATCTATTGTTTTATTATCTCTTATCTATAATTCACCCCCTATCAAAAGGATTTTAACAAACAGATAACATTTTTCAAATATGTTAACAGAGCATCTATTATCCATATTCTTAGTACCAGAGCACCAGAACATATTCAAAATTGTAGTCAGAGCATGTTATCAAAATTATCCATCAGAGCATTATCCAACATATGAACATATATTCTTCTCCCCCTTTGTAATCATCAAAAATAATTAGAGCAGTGAAGAGAAATAATATAAACTGAAGTAAGATACTTTTATTGAATTTAAAGAAATGGGAAATACAAGAAGTAAAATTATTCAAAATTCAGAAAACAAAACAAGGAACATAACTAAACAGAAAATCTAATTATCCAGGTTGAAGAAGTGGATTTCTGCAATTTGGTGAGCCAGCTCCTCATAACGCTGCTGCATCATCTCAAAATGTTGCTGCTCGGTCATGGAAAACTCTTGGAGGGAGTTTTCAAGTCGATCGAAGTGGCGATCAAGATGGGCGTAGAGAGATGCAAAAGGGTCAGCTTGTGGGGCAGATGAAGAGGCTGCAGCTTGTGGTTGAGGTGAAGGAGGAGGAGGAGCAGGTACTTCTTCAGCAGGAGCTTGGAAGGGAATGTTGGCATAAACGCCCTCCATTCGTGAGTACCATGCTCCATTGGAGAAAACAAGACCCATTTTGGTGAGGTGATGGGTGCCAATGCAAGCTCTAGGGGGCACTTTCTCAGAGAGTTCCCCTGCTAAATCTACTCCACAGAATTTGAAAATTTTGGTGAGGAGGATACCATAAGGGAGCTTTTGCTGGTCCTTGGCATGGCGCATGTGGAACTTGATCAACTGAACCCAGTTGATCTCTTTGTGGTTCAGCATGGCCCACATTAAGAGGACATCATCCTCTTCAACTAGAGCATAGTTCCCACCACGGGGAACAATCATCTTGACCAAGAAGAAGTGGAGCAGGCGGTTGTTCATGGTCAAGTGGCCAACTAGTTTGTGGTTGCTCCTAGGATGGTCAGCTTTCCATAAAGATTGGCGAGCAGTAAGAGCATTGAAGCCCCATTCATCCTCAGGTTCGCCTCCATCAAAGTCAGCGTTGTTGAGGGACAGTTTGGAAATCTCTGCAAACTGGGCATTGGAGAGTTTGATGGTGGTGTTTTTCACCTTGGATTCAACCATCCCATTGACAAGGCGGAGGTTGCAGTAGAATACTCTCATAAGCTCAGGATAGTATTCTTCTTCTTTGAGGGATAGGAAGGGGAAAAGGTTGTAGTGGTGGAGGCTTTGGGTGAAGGTAAGGCTTGGGTTGTCAAAGGTGTCAGCAATGGTATAATGAGGGGTCATAATCTCCTTTTCAGAAAAATTCTTCATAAAATTCTGAAGATCTCTAGGAGAAGAGAAAAACCTTGAGAAGTCAAGGGGATTATGAGCTTGAGCAGCAGAGGACCTAGCTCTCTTGACATTCCTTGAGGTAGACATGGTGGAAAATGCAAAAAGAAGGAGATGAAGAGAGATGAGTGCTAGAGAGTTTTTGAGAGGTTTGAGAGGAAGGAGGTAGTGTGAGATGAGAAGGGGAATGAGGGGGTATTTATAGGTGAAAATTAGGTTTGGGAAGGAGGAAAGATAGTTTAGAAAGGAGTGAAGTGAGTTAAGAGAGGAAGAGTTTCGAGTGAGCCTAGGGAGTTGCAGTTGTCTCTTCAGAACGCAGACTAATCGATTACGTGTCAGGTGGTAATCGATTAGGTCACTGTTTCTGGGGAATTTCAAACGTTTTATACAAAGGGTAATCGATTATAGGGTTAGGGTAATCGATTAGTTTGGAAACAGAATCGTCCTAATCGATTGGAGCAATGTGGTAATCGATTATGAAGAAGAGGAAACGTTTTGAACTTGAAACAGAAGTTTCGTAATCGATTATGGATCATGGATAATCGATTATCTTTGAAACAGAATGATTGTAATCGATTATGGGTGAGCTCTAATCGATTAGCTTAGAAACAGAAGCTTAGTAATCGATTGGGATTAACAATGTAATCGATTATGGAGTCAAAAACTTCAAACATATCAAACAGCAAGGTTCCAAACATAAAATGTGATATATGTCATGCATTATGCCATTCAACAAGGTTCTTATCAAAAGATTCAAACACAACTGGACATGTCAAGAATGCCTAGCTCTCTTCTTATGTGAATGAATTGCTCTCTAGCCAAGGGTTTTGTGAAAATATCCGCTAGTTGCCTAGAGGTTTCTACATGTTCAAGTACACAATCCCCTTTTGACACATGATCTCTAATAAAGTGATGCCTAATCTCAATGTGTTTGGTTCTAGAGTGCATTACTGGATTCTTGGAGATGTTAATGGCACTTGTATTATCACATTTAATGGGGACTTTATTCAAGGTAATACCAAAATCAAGAAGTTGTTGTCTCATCCAAAGAATTTGAGCACAACAACTACCAGCTGCTACATATTCTGCCTCAGCTGTTGACAATGCAACACTTGCTTGTTTCTTGCTATGCCAAGAAACAAGGGAACTACCAAGCAAATGGCATGTACCACTAGTGCTTTTTCTATCAAGCTTACACCCCGTAAAGTCGGAATCAGAATATCCTAAAAGATTACATTCAACGCCTTTGGGATACCATAAACCAACATTTTGAGTACCCACAAGATATTTCAAAATTCTTTTTACGGCAGTCAAATGTGATTCTTTAGGACATGCTTGATATCTAGCACACATGCATACCGCAAACATAATATCAGGTCTACTCGCAGTTAAATACAGTAAGGATCCAATCATACCTTGATATTTGGTGATTTCAATGTCCTTACCCTTTTCATCTTTGTCTAGATAGCAGGATGTGCTCATGGGTGTAGCTATCTCGTTTGCCTTGTCCATTCCAAACCTTTTAAGTAGTTCCTTACAGTATTTGGTTTGGCTAATGAACGTTCCATCAATGGCTTGTTTTATTTGTAGTCCAAGGAAGAAGGTGAGTTCTCCCATCAAGGACATTTCAAACTCATTCTGCATAATCTTGGCAAATTCTTGACAAAGATTTTCATTAGTAGCACCAAATATTATGTCATCTACATAAATCTGTACCAAGAGGATGTCATTTTGTTTGCGTTTTATAAACAATGTAGTATCAACCTTTCCTCTTTCAAAGTTGTGTTCTAAAAGGAATTTGCTTAATCTTTCATACCAAGCTCTTGGAGCTTGCTTCAAACCATATAAGGCTTTTCTCAATTTGAAGACATGATTTGGAAATATATGATTTTCAAAACCGGGAGGTTGATCTACATAGACTTCTTCTTGAATGTAGCCGTTTAAGAACGCACTTTTGACATCCATTTGATACAGTTTGAAATCCATACAACATGCAAAAGCTAGCAATAATCTAATGGCTTCTAACCTAGCTACGGGAGCATATGTTTCTTCATAGTCTATTCCTTCTTCTTGGTTGTATCCCTTTGCAACTAGTCTAGCTTTGTTCCTAGTTATTATACCGTTTTCATCTAGCTTATTTCTAAAAACCCATTTGGTGCCTATTATTAGATGATTATTGGGTCTTGGCACAAGTTCCCAAACTTCATTTCTTTCAAATTGGTTTAACTCTTCTTGCATGGCCAACATCCAATGTTCATCAATAATGGCTTCATCAATATTTTTGGGTTCTATTTGGGATACAAAAGCCAAGTGATTGCATGCATTTCTAATGGCGTTTCGAGTACTTACCCCTTTGGTTATTTGTCCAATGATTTTGTCCAAGGGATGATCCTTCAATGTTACCCAATCTTGTTGTCTCTCTATTTGTGTTGCACCTCCATCATTGATGACTTCTTCTTCTTTGTCTTGCAAGTTCATTTCTTGGAAGGTACCTACAAGATCATCAACTTCCTTTCTCGGAGGATTTTGGTTAAGTTCATCAAATTTAACATGTATGGACTCTTCAATTGTGTAAGTCCGTTTGTTAAAGAGTCTATATGCTTTACTAGTAGATGAATAACCTAGAAAAATTGCTTCATCAGATTTTGCATCAAATTTGCCAAGATTTTCCTTTCCATTGTTCAAGACAAAGCATTTGCATCCAAAAATGTGAAAGTAGGAAATATTTGGTTTTCGTCCTTTATAAAGTTCATAGGGGGTTTTCTTTAATATAGGCCTTATCAAACAACGATTCATAACATGACATGCGGTGTTCACGGCATCGGCCCAAAACTGTTTTGAAATATTTGCTTCATTCAACATAGTTCTTGCAAGCTCCGCTAAAGATCGATTTTTCCTTTCAACTACTCCATTTTGTTGTGGAGTTCTTGGAGCCGAAAAATTATGTTCAATGCCAAACTTTTCACAAAATTTTTCAAAAGATTGGTTTTCAAATTCTCCCCCATGATCCGTTCGTATGGATGCTATTTTTAAGTTTTGTTCATTTTGGATAACCTTGGCAAGTTTCTTAAATGCTTGATATGCTTCATGTTTATGAGTAAGAAACAATGTCCATGTATATCTAGAGTAATCATCCACAATCACTAGACCATAATAGTTTCCACCAAAACTTTTGATTTTCGAAGGTCCAAACAAATCCATATGTAAAAGCTGCAAAGGTCTTGTTGTTGAAACAATATTTTTTGCTTGAAAAGAAGCCTTTACTTGTTTTCCTTTTTGACAAGCGTCACAGAATTTATTTTCAAATTTCAGTTTTGGTAAACCAATAACTAAATCTTTTGAAACAAGTTTATTTAAATGGTCTACATGAATGTGAGCGATTCTTCTATGCCAAAGCCATGATTCATCCTCTTTAGTTATAAAGCATTGTACATCATTTGAAGCAAGACAATCTAGATTAATCATGTAAATGTTATCTACTCTTTGACCAACAAATTTTATCTCCTTGTTTAGTTTATTTTCAATTATGCAACCATTTGATTCAAAAACAATTTTATAGCCCTTGTCACATAATTGACTAATGCTAAGCAAGTTATGTTTTAGTCCTTCAACATATAAAACATCATTTATGGAGGTGGAAGAGTTTTTACCAACATTTCCGATTCCAAGTATTCTTCCCTTTGTGTTATCTCCATAAGTAACAAATCCTTTGCTTCGTGGAGTAAGTGATATGAACTTACTTTTGTCTCCCGTCATATGTTTAGAACACCCACTATCCAAGTACCAATGGGTGTTGCTTGCCTTGAAGCATACCTACAAAACAAAATCATTTTAGAGAACTAGGTACCCATTTTATGTTGGGTCCTTTAAGGTTAGCTTGTGGAGATGTTCCTTTGGGAACCCACACCTTTCTTAAGACCTTTGGTCCTAGTTTCCTAACACTACACTTATAAGCACTATGTCCTTTGGTACCACAATGATTGCATTTCATAAAAGGTGAGGAGGATTTGCTTGGTGGTGCAAAGAAGTTTTTATAGTGCTTCTCCATTTTATGATTACTATGTTCTTGGTCATATCCTAGACCGGTTTTACTAAACATGCATTTTTGTTGCCCAAGTAGGATATTCAAATTATCTCTTCCATTAGTGAATTTCTCTAAGGTTTTGTTTAGATCTAGGACTTTATTTTCTAGATCAACACATTTCTTAGCAAAATTACAAGGTTTACTAATGGAACATACTTGAGCATTTTTCAATTCTTCTTTTAAACATTCATTCTCTTTGCAAACTTCCATAAGGTGCATCTCTAGAGTGTCACTAGTTTTCCTAGATGCTTTGAGTTTACTAGAGATTTTTGTGAATTTATCATATAATTCTTCAAATGCTTCTAACAGCTCATTTTTATCTAAGTCAAGAAGATTTACCTCATTATCTTCTTCTTGATGATTTGCCATTAAGCAAAGATTGGCTTGCTCATCTTCCGAGTCGTCAGAGCTGCTCACATCATTCTCATCCCAGGCAATATAGGCTCTTCTTCTTCTTTGTTTGTCCTTGCCCTTCTTTTTGAGGTTTGGACAATCGGCTTTAAAGTGCCCTTCCTTGCCACATTCAAAACAGTTGGGTGAGGGAGAGTTTTCTTTAGTGATAGGTTTCTTACCTAAGTTTTTGAAGCTTCTTTGAAAGCGTTTGCCTTTCATGAATTTCCCGAAGCGTTTTACAAATAGTCCAAATTCTTCTTCTTCATCAAGTTCACTTCCGGATTCTTCTTCTTCATTTGTGGAAGTAGCCTTGAGAGCAAGACCCTTTTTCTTGGAAGATTTTTCTTCCTCTTCCGCCATCTTTAATTCTTTCAGCTCTTGTTCTTGTTCCTGCAACTTACCAAATAAAGTGGCGAGAGACATTTCGTTTATTCTAGAAGATTGTTTGATGGCGGTAACTAGCGGTTGCCATTCTCTGTTAAGACTTTTCAACACTTTATGAATGAGTTCTTTGTTAGTGTAAGTCTTTCCAAGTGTAATGAGTTGATTAATGATGAGAGTAAATCTTTTTTGCATATCAACAATCGATTCATGAGAGTTTAATCTAAAGCATTCATATTGACTAGTAAGAGTACTAATCTTTGAGTCCTTTACATCATTAGTGCCTTCATGGGTTACTTGAAGAGTATCCCACATTTCCTTAGCAGTTTGGCATGTCATTATCCTAAAAAATTCATCTTGACCTAAAGACATAGTAATAAGATTTTTGGCCTTGTAGCCATATTGGACTTTCTTTTCTTCCTCGCTTGTCCATTCATCTATAGGTTTTTCAACATTCTTGCTATCTATAGTATGCATCGGTATATAGGGACCATTTTCAATGGTATTCCATATTCTCAAGTCAATTGATTGAATGAAGATTTTCATTCTTTCTTTCCAAAACGCATACCCTTCCCCATTGAAAGCGGGAGGTCTATTTATCGCACCACCCTCGGGAAAAACATTTTGAGAACTTGAGGCCATTTAATCTCTTGAAGCTGTTAAGCTTGATTTACCAAGAGTCAAGCTCTGATACCACTTGTTGTTCAAGTGGCCTCAATACTCAAGAGGGGGGGTGAATTGAGTTATAAAACTTTTGCTTGGAATACCTTTAAAATTGATTTCTATAACCAAGTTTATGAGATTATGCAAGTGAAAGCAAGTAACAATGATATGCAATGCACTACAAGAGGTAAATATTGCTGAGGCAATTTAGCAAACACTTGGTGTGCAATGTCTAAGGTATAGCAAATTAAGCAAGTTCAAGTATGTTCTTCTCAACCAAACAATACCAATCAACAAATATGCAATGTATGAAAGTAAAAGAGTAAGGAAGAGAAGCTTGCAAACCGATGTAACGAGTTCCACCCAATCCGGTGTACGTCTCGCCTCTAAGCAACCCACTTAGAGGATTTTCCACTATTGTAGACTAGAGATACAACTTTGAGCAATTGCGGCTTCTTAGTGTCCCACACTCAAGAACCCAATCCTCACAAGTATAAGGACAACCCACCCAATCTCTCAATCTCACAATATCCCAAAGGTTGAGTCCACAACCTTTGTAACCACTCAACCTAGAGTGAACAACCACTCAACCTAGAGTGAATAACTTGTGTGTTTGGTGTTTGTTTACAATCAATACACTCTCTCAATAGAGCAAATATACAAATGAAAAGCTCTCCCAAATTCTAATCTCTCAAGATGAGAGGATATACAAGTGAAAGTACAATATGCAAGAAATAGGCTTACAAAGCAAAAAATAGAGCTATGAATTGTTGCTTCTTGGTTGTGTGTTTGTGCTTGTCTTCCTCTTCAATTTATAGACCCAAGATAGCTGTTGAGGAGTGCC
Organism: Clitoria ternatea; assembly: GCA_037962975.1. Taxonomy (NCBI): domain Eukaryota; kingdom Viridiplantae; phylum Streptophyta; class Magnoliopsida; order Fabales; family Fabaceae; genus Clitoria; species Clitoria ternatea. The sequence goes on from CM075673.1 coordinate 50,128,612, forward strand.
CTAGTCCATCATAGCCGTTGCAGTTAGTGGAAATTTGAAGAATGGTGGAGACATGACCTGGTTTCCCACTTAAATCTGTTTTTCCACTAGCGTAATCGATTACACCCTCGCGTTGTAATCGATTAGCTTCAAGTCAGAGAGTCACTAATCGATTATCTCATTACCTGTAATCGATTAGCATCTATACCTGATGCATTTAATTTGTTTTCGTAGCATCCTAATCGATTAGCATGTCTTGCAATCGATTACCTTAAATTCCAGTGGCTTCCTAATCGATTATATGGCTCCCTTAATCGATTAGCATGTGTGCCTGATGCATTTAATTCTATTTTTGATTGCTGTAATCGATTAGTCTCAAGTGTGCAATCGATTATCTTAATTCCAGTGAGTATCTAATCGATTGTGTGGCTTCACTAATCGATTATCTTCAACCCTGATGCAATTTCTTCCAAGACAGAAAGCTCCTAATCGATTAGCATCTATGGCCTAATCGATTAGCTTCGCTGTTACTTCAATTCTGATTTCATGTCTTTGTTTTTGCATCGGTTTCTTCAAGAGTACTTGTCATTATCAAAATCCTTGCACATCTTTTGGACCTGTTAATATATTCAAACACACCGAGTGCATATGCTGTGAACCAGTGTGAATACCGAATGCATGTGGTGTGAAAATGCTGTGCTGGTTCTGTTGTGATTTTATATAGAATGCATGAGATGCTTGTGGCTGTTAATGAGAAAGCCGAGCACATATGTATGACTCTGCTATACAGATTCCAGAGAGTGATGTTATATTTAAATGCATGAGATGCATGTTACTGACATTTTGAATGCCGAGTGCATATGTGTGGACTGTTTGTCGATTCCCGTGTGGGATATTATCTGAATAAGCATGGGATGCTTGTTGTGAAATGCATAAGGTTGCATATATAGAAAAAGGGTGACCCGTGGAAGGTCAGGAACCCTATGTGATGATTTTTAGCTACAGATTCTTGGGCTAGATCCTGTGAGAGTCCATGACAGCCGATGGAGCTAGAGTTAAGTCTCGAGACATCACGAGGTGACCGGTATCACGCGGGAAGGGCTAATGGATGAGAGGCCGGGAAGGAATCTGTAACTGAAATTATTGTTTAAGTCGGATCCGCATGCATGTGTATTGGTGCATTGTTATTGAGAATAACATGATTAATATAGTCTCGAATGACTTGAGTGAATTCTGACTGGATGAATGTATGTATATTGATACTGTTGCCGAGTGCAATGTGATGATTGGTTGTGAGTATATGATACTGAGGATAATGTGAATTATATAGCCTGAGTGAATTGAATAATTCCGATCGGATGATGTTGTGTGAATATTCATATTGAATGGCAGTGTATGTTATTGTTGATTGAGATATGAAATTGAATAATTGAGAATTTGAAGATTAATCCGAGTCTATAACTGTCATTTAATATGTAAAATGCTCACCCCTACTGTGGCTATATTTCAGTAAATGTAGGTCGGAATGGCGAATGACGAGAAAGCCTCAAGTCTGAGTGATGAGTAATTATACTGCTGCAGTGTACATATTGTACATATTGTATATAGTCTAATGTAGCCTTAGCCGGCTCTCATGTAATCCGTTGTTTGAACGTATTTATTTACTCGGATTGGCTATCGGAGTTGTGAACAAGTATACATATATATATATATAAACATTTTACATTGATATGGTGTTACTTGTATCAACTGGGAAGTGGTGTCAAAAGAATAATGCTAAGACAATAAGTTCCGAGTGGGATATTGTTGGGAGAGCTGTTTCCGGGTGAGGCTATAGCGAGTGGGCCTTTTTCCGAGCGGTGAAGGCTTAAAATGGTTCCGAGAGAAATGTATACGAAGGGAATTCTTCCGAGGGAAGAATAGTCCTGATGCCGAGTGAAATATAGCTGGGATAACCTTTTCCGAGGGAGGAAAGGTTTAATACTCCCGAGTGAGAATTGATCGATAGGATTCTTCCGAAGGAAGAACGGTCAAATGGTCCTGAGTGAAACCCATCTTAGTAAATCTATTCCGAGGGGATAAGGTTTAAATAAGTCCGAGTAAGACTTAACTTAGTGAATTCTTCTGAGTGAAGAGAAGTTAGAGTATTTCCGAGTGGAACTTGATTAAGGAGACCATTTCTGAGGGATGGAAGGTCAAGGCATTTGCCGAGTGGAACCTAGTCGATGGAACTCTTCCGAGTGAGACATACTATATAGACTCCGAGTGGATGAGGTTATAAAATCTTTAAGTGAGACTTGACCTAGTAAAGTATTCTCCGAGTGAGGAAGATTAAAATATACCGAGTGAAGAATGGGTAAAATACCTCCGAGTGAATTGTGATTGAAATACACCGAGTGGTGTTTGACTGGGGAAATATTCCGGGTGAGGGAAAGCTTATGGATTCCGAGTGGAATAATTGAGGATCATTTCCCGAGTGGAGATTAAGACGCTTCCGACCGAAGCATGTCTGTGACCTTCTTGAATAAAAGTAAGGATCTGGCTAAGAGTTTACCGGGTGAAGCATGACCCGAAGGGGACCGTTCCCGAGTGAACGTGGTACCGATTCCGAGTGACGGAATTCCCGAGTGAATGGACTCGCTTCAGCGAATAAGGAATCGCTCCAGCGAGTAGATGCTCACTTAAGCGACTTCTGCTGCCTTTCGTTAACTGAGGCTGTGTCTTGCCAGTGTGTGGCATCCTGTCTCGATCTTCTCTTTCTCTGATCGGTTTTCTGCTTCCCTTGCCTTCCGTTTGATTTATTTTACCCCGACTGCCTTGTGAATTTTTGGAAAAAAAATTCCCCTGTCTCGGTTTTGCCTTTATTTAAGTCGGGTTGTTTCATTTAATCCTATTTCCCCCCTTTTTATGTTTTTTTACTTTATTTATTTATTTATTTATTTTGAACTTTATATTTCTCAATAAAATCAATTGACTTTTTTTTACTAGAAAATAAGTAAGACAAGACGTCTTTTTGTTTTTTTATTTTTTTATTTTTTTATTTTTATGGTCTTTTAATTATTTGTTTGTTTATTTTCTTAGAACTAAAAAATAATAAACTTAGGAGATGTATTTTATTATTATTATTTTATTCTTTTATATATAATTGTTTTTATTATTATGTATATTATTTATGATTGTTTTTATGAAGGATGAAATATTTGATAATCATTTTTTTGAAATTATGCATGATCAATTTGGGTAACCGTTTTTTTTACGGACAGTGTGGGGTGCTAATACCTTCCCCTCCTGTAATTCGACTACCGGACTAAACAGAATCTCATTTTTTTTAAAAAAAGAAAAAACCAGTGCTGTTTAAAGGTTTTCCTAATATTTTCCTTAATAAATATTAGTGGCGACTCCTTGAACCCTTTATTTTCTTTAGGCTCCCCAAGAGCCTCATTTCAATACTGTTTCAATTTTCTTTTATTTATCTTTAACCAGTCCGTGTCGCGTACCGGGACCCCGGTCGCGACAGATGGTGACTTCACTGGGGACATTTTGAGAGTCAAGCCCGTTAAATTGATCTTGTGTGTTTTGTTGATTGTTAATTATTTCATCCTTCATATTTATTTGTTATGTTATTCTCGTTGTTCATCTAATCTTCCATTAATTTTAGATTTTATATTGTTTTTTTTACTTCTTTATTGCCTTAATTTAGAACCATAGGGTAGAAGACATGTGATATTTATTTTGACTTATGTTTGTTCATGTGAAGAATGGGTAAAAATCCAGGTATGAATGCCCCACACACTTCACATTCATCATAATGCACACACTATTAGAAGGGACCCTATTCCCGGGCCCCGCAAAAGACATAGGCTAGGGGAGATTATTAGCGGTGTCATTTAGGATGAGACGTCCTACCATGATTCGCGTGAAAATCTCAGCCGGGGTGTTATCTTAGTTATGATGTCCGCACTAAATAGGATTCCCTACTTTTTGCATAAGACTCATAGCTAAAGATCAGAGCTCCGATGACCTTCTTAGAACCAATTAGAATAATCACCTTTTGAAGAAACACGATTAAATAGCCTTAGAGCCAATTAGGTGGTTACCTTGTCTAAGACACAATTGGGCAAACATTCCTTTTATCTTTTATTCATTTGCACAAAGTTTTTTTTTAAAAAAAAATCATCAAAAATGTATATTTTCTATACTTAAGTCATGATAAATATTATCACACTCTTATGTGAGGATATTTATCAAACTGTTTTCTTTGTTAATCTAATTCATTTATTTCTTTTGTTAAAGGTGAAATTTAAACATCGGTAAGTATCACTAAAAAATGGAATTTAACATGAGATCAAGTGATCAAGAAGTGAAGGCAACTGGTTTAAAAAATTTGTTACACCTCAAAGTCATCAGATCAAATACTAGCAATCTGTTGTCCTTAAGCAAAAGGATGGATATTACTCAAAAAATAACCTTTACAAGGAAGTATGGAAAGATCCTAAAATTCTTAGAGGTCGAAGTGCAAGAAGGGGCCCTTACTGCTCTACTCAGTTTTATGATCCTCCTCTCCGCTGTTTTACATTCAAAGACTTCCAATTAGCTCCTACTTTGGAGGAGTTTGAACAGATATTTGGGTTGCCATTAGAAGATTTGAAACCTTATCGTCGAACTGAACATCATGCTTCAATCTTCAGTGTAGCTCGCATTCTCAAGATGGATCCTGAAATGCTTAAGAAGGCTCAATTAAACAGGAACCAAATTTCAGGATTCGCACTAGGCTTCTTTGAGTAGTATAACACCCCTAGTTTTTCTGTACTCGAATCCCGATGTGATCGTCATAATTAATAAAAATACGAGTAAATTTTTCACGTTTGAAAACATTCCCAAGACACCACCATGATCACACCAAGACCCAAATCACAGAAAAACCAGAGAGTGAGATTATAAAACCTGAAGCTGGATCGATAAATAAATTGCCCATAACGGTATACAAAAATAATAGAGTTTACAGCGGAAGAAGAATATGTATACCGGGCACACGCCTAGTCCCATATATGACGATATGAGAAAAGGCTCGGCAAAACACGCAATGGCATATCGTAAGCCTAATAGACATCCATCATCCTTTTACATAATTATATAAGCATGTAATGCCTAAGATATAATTACATATACATAAATATATTCATCTACATTCGGGGATCTTCTCCCGACTATCACAACCATCAATTAACATCATTCAATTTCAATCCTTCTAATACACATCCAACCCTCTCTTATATTCTGCATATATACATATATATTCATCATCCATCAATTCAAAGGATTATCTCATACATATTTAAAATCCCTAAATTATCTACATCATCATATACCATTTATTCAATACATAAGAATCCATAAATGATGCCGGCCAAGGCACTTCCTCTACCACTATTTACCTTCACTAAAGCTTTAATTGAAATCCGAACTCATCCCATGGTAACCTGCATCCCAATGCTAAAAAAAAGAAACCACATGGGGGAGGAAGTTATACATTCAAAATGACGAATAATATATATATATTGTGATCATGTGTATATGCATACAAACGTCATGTGTGCTTTGCTATCAAATCATCAAATCATCATTCATATATCATCTTATTATTATAATAGACCTACAAGCCTCATGAATTACAATTCATATCATAATCAACCACAACATATACACAATCATATACCACCACCATGGGCCATCACATCGTCAACATGGACCATTCTGGCCCTTCATTAGAGCCACCATGGGCTAACATCATCATCATCAATTATAACAATTACGCCCTTCAAACATTGGGCCACAATATATATATATATATCGTCATATTCACATCATTTCATTTATTCATATTATTTATTACCTTTATGTGGTCTTTCGGTATATTAAATTACCCTTCTCATCAATACCATCTCATCATCTCAATCATCATCAATCGTCATCATATTATGGCATATCTCCATGCTATATGCAAATGCTCTTATGGCTAATGCATATGCACAAGAATTTCTCATCAAACAATGCGGATCCGACTGTGGGAAAAATACCATATTAATTCAATTGTGGGACAAGCATAGGTGTGCTACTATGCCCCTACTGCAGTAGAAAAATTGTGTACACATATATCTCAATTTTAAACATGCTTACATACTCATTATTTTACTGGTACCAAACCGCTATCGCCCATCTGTAGCACTAGTCACCCTGTGACTTGCGGATCAACATCGTGGCCTCAACTACCATAAGTGCTACGGGCCCCTCCCGAACACACATCGAGAGAGCCGTGTCCCGTCGGACACCGAGGTAAACTCGCTCACCATAGATCCGCCCGCCCACTGGGCCCGCCACATAGGGTGCCTCGTCACCAAACTATGGACAGCTTCGTGACTCATACACCGAGTCACAGGGGAAATCAACAATACGCTCGTGCACTGAGCCGCCCTCCCACTGGGCCCGCCTAGTGGAACCCCCTAATATTCCACATAGACAGCTATGATATGCCATGGATGCAATGCAATGCAAATCAAATGCAAGCTCACCCTGTGCATCCTAAATGCCACTCATCCAACATCATCATCATCATCACAATCACCAACGCCACCATACACCTTAGTGGGTTTCAACCTTGTTGGTTTCATAATTATTATTTTCAAGTTTTAATGTGGCATTTCCATCTCAACATATTTTCACATATATTTCACATCATACACGCAAGTCAATACTTGTAAACAGCCACTATGGCATTTCAACATCACATATTATTCATCAATATTACCACACTTCATTTAGTGGATTTTCATCTCATTATTCATAACAATCCATACATGGATATCAAAGGGCATAGCAATCATCATAATATTAATCCACACACGTTGCAACAAGGTGTTACGAATTATATATACATATATAGCAACCATAATTGCCTCACACACATGCAAGTCAATTACTTGCACCCATCACAAGAATATCATAATAGTTCTCAATAATTATCAAATTGTCATTTCAATTAATTCAATACATATACATGGCAAGGCAAGCATGAGTATAGAACACATACAACAATCACCATCAAACTACTCATGCAATTTGAATATATAACTCCTCTCCTACCTCAAGGGAAGAGTCGAACGGTTCCAATGCTCCGAATGCTCCTTCACATCATCCGGAATACGATCTACATACCATATGCAAGTATATTCACATGATTAATAACCATCATAATTCTAAGTACTTGTTAGCTTATTATAAAGCTTAACCCCAAGTCCTAGACTTGTTAAACATCAACTTATGCAATTGTGTTAGGCTTCGGGAATTCCTTTCCCAAAGCCATTTGATCCTCTAGATCTTAAAGGCTAACTACATCCCACATCATTTACTTCTCATCAAGATTCATAATATATCAATAGAGGGGAAGCATACATGTTTATGTAACATAGCATAGACATATACATAGCTTTCCATGGCCTTAAGTCATTCCCCAATCACCTCTAAGATAAACCACGCATATACCCTTAGTGAATTTTCTTGTTTTTCCATACTGAAAGGGATTTTGGGCAACAATGAGCCCATGATAATTTCAACATTAAGACATGGGGAAAGCTTACTTTTAGTCTTAAAAATAGTGGGACATGTCACAAATATCACCTATTAGTCCCAATTTGGCCACCATCAAAAGTTGGGTTTAAAACCCCCTTAAACTTGAATTTTATGACGTAGTAGGTCCGGTGTTTTATGTCTAATGAGAGTTAGAAAACTCCAATTAATGTGAAACCAATTCTCACACCTCCGTGACATAATTATCTACAACTTTAGTGAAGAACTCGGAGGCCAAAAATGTCATTAAGATGCCCAAACGGGCCAAAAACAGCAAAGAAAACAGACCAGTTGGAAAAACAGCACAACAGTGGCCATAACAGGGCTCTGAATCGATTCAGACTCGTGTGAATCGATTCGAGCGCCCCAAAATCTCAAATTTTGACAAACAGAGGGCCTTGAATCGATTCAAACTCGTATGAATCGATTCAAACGCCCCTGGAGCCCAAAATAGTGAAACCAGCACCTCTTGAATCGATTCAAAGGGTCTTGAATCGATTCAAGACAGCCCTGCTGCAGTTTTTATGCAGAACAACACCAAAATTTCAACTTCCAATCACCCAATCTCATTCAATTCAAATCCAATGACCATCAAAATTTGTCACAAGCTAAAATATATTATTTGTGACGTGTGGCCATCGGCCTCACTCGAAAATTCCCAAAATTGAGAGACTTATGCGCACAATTGCGTTCTACCCATTTAGAGGCACTTTTATACAACTCAAGGGCCTATTCTCATTAGAATTGGCCCATTCCAATTCCTACAAGTCATAAACAACATATATGGGCTATTGGAGCTATCACATGCCATTCCATTCTCATAAAACTCTATTTGCCTCTATTCGTTTCTCAATTATGCATTAATATCAAGGCATAACTTCACACTTTAAACAAATTCCTTATCAACATTAACATCACTCCCATTAAAGGGACACTAAACATTCATCATCAATTCATATATACATATATGTCATTCTCAAGGATCCACCATTGCCAAGCATAATATTCATCACATTAACAACATCTCATACTCATTTTCAACCCAACACCTCAAATCACCATTCCTACATACAAACATATATCATCTTACACAACCTCATGAACATAGTTCAAAATATCATCGACCTCATTAATCAATCTCAATGATTCTAAAGATTCATTCCCTTCATATAAATCATTCTAAGGCATCAAAAATCATCAAATCACCTATTTAGCCAAAATTCCCAAATCATTACACTTAGGGTTTTTCATCAAAACTCAATAACCATATTTAATAACCATCAATCTCCATCGTTAACAACACCCATACACATATTATCATGGGTTTTCACTAAAAATCTTATTTCATGGCATTATTACTAATTTCCCCCAAATCCTAGGGTTAGGGTTTCATTAAAATCAAGCAATCACCACTAACAACCATCATCTTCCATCTCTAAACACCATATTTTCGTGTACCCCTTCATACCCATCCAAAAACACATATAAATCATACTCACCTTAGGGTTTTACACAAAAATGGCTTCTAATATATAACCCATACATAAGGTACTCTCTTAACCAAATAGAAACCAAAAGCTAAGGCCAAAAACATCAAAAGAGTAGAGAAATTTACCTCAAGCTCCAAGTTTTACCAAGCCCTAGCATGTACATGAAGATGAAGGAGGGGAAGGAGGAGGATGATCCCATAAAACTTCCAAGCTCCATAAATGCTTCACAAAGCCAAGCTCTGTTGTTGATTTTTTGTAAGAAAATGGAATGGAAAAGGGGTGGTTTGGTTTGTCCATTAGAGAGGGAGAAGGAGATGGAAAATGAAGAAGAAGGTGAGAGGGAGAAGCTGCCGAGAATGAAGGGAAAAAGAGAGAGAAAGGTGAGGTTTTTATTTTAAATATTACCCTCTTCATTAAGACTTCTCCATTTTACAACAAACAAGATCTTTGTTCGGGCTCAATACTAAATCCAAAAATTATTCTGAAGACATATTCGGATTCCCCGTAATATTCTTTACTGCCCTGACCAATGGCATCTCAATCGGAAATACTTGGCCCGACACCCATATCTCAGTCGGGTCAGTTTTCAGCTTATCCGGTCTGCATAAATCACCCATAGTCCCAAAAATCTTAATTCAATTATTTCTAATATATTAGGACATTAAATAATGCACAAATAATTTTCTAAACACTCAAGACCCATCAAATATTTATTTCCACTTAGTGGGTCCCATATTATCCGTTAACTCACCCGATTCCGGTAAATTTTAATTTACCGATAGTTCATCTCTAATGTCTAATAAATTCTCCCATAATTATTCATCCATAAATAATTAATTATCCTCTTCCAATAAATTTATTTCCTTTAAAAATCCGGGATGTTACAATCCACCCCACCAAAAAGAAACTTCGTCCTCGAAGTTCAACGTCGGCATATACCGTAAGGCCATACTTCGGCCACACACCAATAGGGTTCGATGACACCACGAAATAACATCAGACTTCTCAAAGTCTGTCAAGACATGTTCATTATCACTTCATCATTCTTAACATAAAATTCCTACATCAAAGTGTGTCATATGTCATTAATCATAAATCACCCAATAGAGCTCACATGTTCATACTCAGTACGACCAGATAGGCTCAATACATTCACCATAAGCAGTTACAATCCCTACACCTGCCCGGCCTATGTGTTGCTGCATCCGACATACAGGAAGGCGTCCCAATCCCGTAGTGGTTACCACAAACACATAAGGTCGGCGCATAAGTGCATGTTGCCACGATGCCTATGGCATGTAAGGTCATATCGGGACCAGCACTTCGTATTCCCATGCTCACATCGGTCACACTTATCCAAATAATACCAACTCACATGAGACTTAATGACAACTCGTATAAGTCTATCACTCAACATGTTCATGTCACGTCATCATTAAATATAATTTGGCATCATTCGTGCCGTATAAATCATCAAATATCGATTACCATAACCATACATTGCTACATGGGTAATAATTTTCCAACCATCACAGGGTAATTACTCCACCATTGGACTTCATCCATTTGAAGTCATGGTCAAGCAACTTAGTAATCATCAGTTTATTTCAAACATTATCGGTTGTAATTCTATTCAAACCTGATCTATTCACCAAACTCACATCAAATATATGCTCCCAAGGTTAAAAGAAGGTTCATACCCATGTAATAATTTTCCCACACTACTGATTTTCCTTCACATATCACAACCAAAGTCCATAAATTGGACATACGATTCACATCGTGTCACATCGGCAAAGGGTTTCTATCACCAATTTAATCCTTTTCAAAATGAAAAGAGAGGTATCTACAGGATTAAACTCCATTTACCAGCTCATGTTCACACCTATCATCTCTACATCACATCATAATCCATAATTAATCCAATGATCATAATCCCAAGGGCACACAATTTAGCCCAAGGTCACTTCATAAAATCATATACCATAATCAATTCCAATTATACCCCAAATTCAACATTATTATTCATCAATCATCAGGGGTTACATTCATTCATTCGTATTCCATCACATATCAGCTCCAGCTTCAACAATGTATTTCAAAATTAATTTTTGTTATGGCTCAGCCATTCATAAGGCTCGACCAATCAATAGACTTAGGAAGTCTAAGGGTTACCTAGCACCCATCGTGGAGTTCTCACATACCACACAACATCATTAGATATGGCTCACAAAAATAACATAGAGCCTAGACCGCCATAGGGTCCAATCAAATTAATTCTCTACAACAATTGATCGTACAAGATCATACCAAGTCCATCTAGGTCATCACACCTAGTGGGTTAAAATCAAATCAATTGCCCACTCGGTTTTACAAACACCAAAAACCGATACACAACTCCAATCTAATACGTATCCGATTTCACATTCAATCGCCTATCACACATTCAAATTCCCAATATAGGGGATACAACAAATCACTTGTATCATAGGATATATAGGGTCCTTGTGCCAAAGGATATAAAATCCATCCTTCATAAATGGCATAACAAATCATTTAAATTTGAAATACCCACACTAGGGAATTCTTTCAATATCACTCCTTCAATCAGCTCAAGCACATGAAGTGCTTATACTTAACAAACATACTTTGGCCATGAGCCATAAGCATGAATTACATAAGAAACTCAATCAAATTAATTCAATTTCAATATATGCATGTCATGGTCTCAACAACCATGGTCTACTACCATATCAATTTCTTTCTCAATACCTCCTATCCGTAATCAACACACGGCATAGGTCCATCATTAAATCAATGTATAACTAACATACCATATCCATGATCACACATGGTACAAATTCATCATCATATCGATTCATATCTCATATTTCATATTCATATCTCAATATTTCATTTCCATGATTAACATCCAGCATGGATCTATTGTCAAATCAATTTGCATGATATATATCAACATCAATGCACAATAATAATATATTCGTCATTTAAAGGTAATAGGGTAAGGAACTTGGCCGGTCTTGCACAATAAATACATCCATCATATATTGAGGAAATTTATTCACTCATTTTCAATCTCATAATTCATTCATGATCATCAATGAGCAACTAGGCTCCACCAGTTCATCATATAACCCCAATGATAAAAAGGGTATATTCCCAATAGACAATAATCACATCTTATGAATCACAATCTCATAAAAGTCCTCAATAAGCAATTATGCCCTCATAATCAATTCATAATCCTTAGACAACTAATCATTCATAAGTCCATATAGGGCAATCAATACTCAAACATATCATCATGCTCTATGTAATTATCATTCTTACTCTATACAAAACAACCATATTCCAATGATGAGCATCCCGCTCCAAAGATCACCATAAGTACCTCACCATTGAGCAATTATGCTCCAATCATCCATAATATCAAATCCTCACAGAGAACCCATGCTCTGGTAGTAACCAATAACTCCAATTCAGAGCAAAACATGCTCTGATACCAGATTATAACACCCCTAGTTTTTCTGTACTCGAATCCCGATGTGATCGTCATAATTAATAAAAATACGAGTAAATTTTTCACGTTTGAAAACATTCCCAAGACACCACCATGATCACACCAAGACCCAAATCACAGAAAAACCAGAGAGTGAGATTATAAAACCTGAAGCTGGATCGATAAATAAATTGCCCATAACGGTATACAAAAATAATAGAGTTTACAGCGGAAGAAGAATATGTATACCGGGCACACGCCTAGTCCCATATATGACGATATGAGAAAAGGCTCGGCAAAACACGCAATGGCATATCGTAAGCCTAATAGACATCCATCATCCTTTTACATAATTATATAAGCATGTAATGCCTAAGATATAATTACATATACATAAATATATTCATCTACATTCGGGGATCTTCTCCCGACTATCACAACCATCAATTAACATCATTCAATTTCAATCCTTCTAATACACATCCAACCCTCTCTTATATTCTGCATATATACATATATATTCATCATCCATCAATTCAAAGGATTATCTCATACATATTTAAAATCCCTAAATTATCTACATCATCATATACCATTTATTCAATACATAAGAATCCATAAATGATGCCGGCCAAGGCACTTCCTCTACCACTATTTACCTTCACTAAAGCTTTAATTGAAATCCGAACTCATCCCATGGTAACCTGCATCCCAATGCTAAAAAAAAGAAACCACATGGGGGAGGAAGTTATACATTCAAAATGACGAATAATATATATATATTGTGATCATGTGTATATGCATACAAACGTCATGTGTGCTTTGCTATCAAATCATCAAATCATCATTCATATATCATCTTATTATTATAATAGACCTACAAGCCTCATGAATTACAATTCATATCATAATCAACCACAACATATACACAATCATATACCACCACCATGGGCCATCACATCGTCAACATGGACCATTCTGGCCCTTCATTAGAGCCACCATGGGCTAACATCATCATCATCAATTATAACAATTACGCCCTTCAAACATTGGGCCACAATATATATATATATATCGTCATATTCACATCATTTCATTTATTCATATTATTTATTACCTTTATGTGGTCTTTCGGTATATTAAATTACCCTTCTCATCAATACCATCTCATCATCTCAATCATCATCAATCGTCATCATATTATGGCATATCTCCATGCTATATGCAAATGCTCTTATGGCTAATGCATATGCACAAGAATTTCTCATCAAACAATGCGGATCCGACTGTGGGAAAAATACCATATTAATTCAATTGTGGGACAAGCATAGGTGTGCTACTATGCCCCTACTGCAGTAGAAAAATTGTGTACACATATATCTCAATTTTAAACATGCTTACATACTCATTATTTTACTGGTACCAAACCGCTATCGCCCATCTGTAGCACTAGTCACCCTGTGACTTGCGGATCAACATCGTGGCCTCAACTACCATAAGTGCTACGGGCCCCTCCCGAACACACATCGAGAGAGCCGTGTCCCGTCGGACACCGAGGTAAACTCGCTCACCATAGAGCCGCCCGCCCACTGGGCCCGCCACATAGGGTGCCTCGTCACCAAACTATGGACAGCTTCGTGACTCATACACCGAGTCACAGGGGAAATCAACAATACGCTCGTGCACTGAGCCGCCCTCCCACTGGGCCCGCCTAGTGGAACCCCCTAATATTCCACATAGACAGCTATGATATGCCATGGATGCAATGCAATGCAAATCAAATGCAAGCTCACCCTGTGCATCCTAAATGCCACTCATCCAACATCATCATCATCATCACAATCACCAACGCCACCATACACCTTAGTGGGTTTCAACCTTGTTGGTTTCATAATTATTATTTTCAAGTTTTAATGTGGCATTTCCATCTCAACATATTTTCACATATATTTCACATCATACACGCAAGTCAATACTTGTAAACAGCCACTATGGCATTTCAACATCACATATTATTCATCAATATTACCACACTTCATTTAGTGGATTTTCATCTCATTATTCATAACAATCCATACATGGATATCAAAGGGCATAGCAATCATCATAATATTAATCCACACACGTTGCAACAAGGTGTTACGAATTATATATACATATATAGCAACCATAATTGCCTCACACACATGCAAGTCAATTACTTGCACCCATCACAAGAATATCATAATAGTTCTCAATAATTATCAAATTGTCATTTCAATTAATTCAATACATATACATGGCAAGGCAAGCATGAGTATAGAACACATACAACAATCACCATCAAACTACTCATGCAATTTGAATATATAACTCCTCTCCTACCTCAAGGGAAGAGTCGAACGGTTCCAATGCTCCGAATGCTCCTTCACATCATCCGGAATACGATCTACATACCATATGCAAGTATATTCACATGATTAATAACCATCATAATTCTAAGTACTTGTTAGCTTATTATAAAGCTTAACCCCAAGTCCTAGACTTGTTAAACATCAACTTATGCAATTGTGTTAGGCTTCGGGAATTCCTTTCCCAAAGCCATTTGATCCTCTAGATCTTAAAGGCTAACTACATCCCACATCATTTACTTCTCATCAAGATTCATAATATATCAATAGAGGGGAAGCATACATGTTTATGTAACATAGCATAGACATATACATAGCTTTCCATGGCCTTAAGTCATTCCCCAATCACCTCTAAGATAAACCACGCATATACCCTTAGTGAATTTTCTTGTTTTTCCATACTGAAAGGGATTTTGGGCAACAATGAGCCCATGATAATTTCAACATTAAGACATGGGGAAAGCTTACTTTTAGTCTTAAAAATAGTGGGACATGTCACAAATATCACCTATTAGTCCCAATTTGGCCACCATCAAAAGTTGGGTTTAAAACCCCCTTAAACTTGAATTTTATGACGTAGTAGGTCCGGTGTTTTATGTCTAATGAGAGTTAGAAAACTCCAATTAATGTGAAACTAATTCTCACACCTCCGTGACATAATTATCTACAACTTTAGTGAAGAACTCGGAGGCCAAAAATGTCATTAAGATGCCCAAACGGGCCAAAAACAGCAAAGAAAACAGACCAGTTGGAAAAACAGCACAACAGTGGCCATAACAGGGCTCTGAATCGATTCAGACTCGTGTGAATCGATTCGAGCGCCCCAAAATCTCAAATTTTGACAAACAGAGGGCCTTGAATCGATTCAAACTCGTATGAATCGATTCAAACGCCCCTGGAGCCCAAAATAGTGAAACCAGCACCTCTTGAATCGATTCAAAGGGTCTTGAATCGATTCAAGACAGCCCTGCTGCTGTTTTTATGCAGAACAACACCAAAATTTCAACTTCCAATCACCCAATCTCATTCAATTCAAATCCAATGACCATCAAAATTTGTCACAAGCTAAAATATATTATTTGTGACGTGTGGCCATCGGCCTCACTCGAAAATTCCCAAAATTGAGAGACTTATGCGCACAATTGCGTTCTACCCATTTAGAGGCACTTTTATACAACTCAAGGGCCTATTCTCATTAGAATTGGCCCATTCCAATTCCTACAAGTCATAAACAACATATATGGGCTATTGGAGCTATCACATGCCATTCCATTCTCATAAAACTCTATTTGCCTCTATTCGTTTCTCAATTATGCATTAATATCAAGGCATAACTTCACACTTTAAACAAATTCCTTATCAACATTAACATCACTCCCATTAAAGGGACACTAAACATTCATCATCAATTCATATATACATATATGTCATTCTCAAGGATCCACCATTGCCAAGCATAATATTCATCACATTAACAACATCTCATACTCATTTTCAACCCAACACCTCAAATCACCATTCCTACATACAAACATATATCATCTTACACAACCTCATGAACATAGTTCAAAATATCATCGACCTCATTAATCAATCTCAATGATTCTAAAGATTCATTCCCTTCATATAAATCATTCTAAGGCATCAAAAATCATCAAATCACCTATTTAGCCAAAATTCCCAAATCATTACACTTAGGGTTTTTCATCAAAACTCAATAACCATATTTAATAACCATCAATCTCCATCGTTAACAACACCCATACACATATTATCATGGGTTTTCACTAAAAATCTTATTTCATGGCATTATTACTAATTTCCCCCAAATCCTAGGGTTAGGGTTTCATTAAAATCAAGCAATCACCACTAACAACCATCATCTTCCATCTCTAAACACCATATTTTCGTGTACCCCTTCATACCCATCCAAAAACACATATAAATCATACTCACCTTAGGGTTTTACACAAAAATGGCTTCTAATATATAACCCATACATAAGGTACTCTCTTAACCAAATAGAAACCAAAAGCTAAGGCCAAAAACATCAAAAGAGTAGAGAAATTTACCTCAAGCTCCAAGTTTTACCAAGCCCTAGCATGTACATGAAGATGAAGGAGGGGAAGGAGGAGGATGATCCCATAAAACTTCCAAGCTCCATAAATGCTTCACAAAGCCAAGCTCTGTTGTTGATTTTTTGTAAGAAAATGGAATGGAAAAGGGGTGGTTTGGTTTGTCCATTAGAGAGGGAGAAGGAGATGGAAAATGAAGAAGAAGGTGAGAGGGAGAAGCTGCCGAGAATGAAGGGAAAAAGAGAGAGAAAGGTGAGGTTTTTATTTTAAATATTACCCTCTTCATTAAGACTTCTCCATTTTACAACAAACAAGATCTTTGTTCGGGCTCAATACTAAATCCAAAAATTATTCTGAAGACATATTCGGATTCCCCGTAATATTCTTTACTGCCCTGACCAATGGCATCTCAATCGGAAATACTTGGCCCGACACCCATATCTCAGTCGGGTCAGTTTTCAGCTTATCCGGTCTGCATAAATCACCCATAGTCCCAAAAATCTTAATTCAATTATTTCTAATATATTAGGACATTAAATAATGCACAAATAATTTTCTAAACACTCAAGACCCATCAAATATTTATTTCCACTTAGTGGGTCCCATATTATCCGTTAACTCACCCGATTCCGGTAAATTTTAATTTACCGATAGTTCATCTCTAATGTCTAATAAATTCTCCCATAATTATTCATCCATAAATAATTAATTATCCTCTTCCAATAAATTTATTTCCTTTAAAAATCCGGGATGTTACAAGTAGCAACTCCTCAGTCAGGAAGGGAAAGGAGAATGAGATGTGTTGACATTTTGGCATTGGCCATCTATGGTGTGATCCTCTTCCCAAGCCTTGATAATTATATTGATTTCAAGGCAATTAATGTTTTCCTAGCTAGAAAGCTTAGAGGTGAAAGTTCCATGACTGTTGTCTTAGCTGATATCTATTGTACAATGGAATCCTTTCACAATTGGAATGGGAAGAAGATCGTCTATTGTCTACCTGCCTTGTATCTATGGCTTACTTCTCATGTCTTCAATCAAGTCGGCAAGGTTGAATGTCCTATCTCTGATTTGAAGCTCCTTAGGTTAACCAACAAGACTAATAGGGAGTGGGCAGGACATCTGGCAGGATTATCTGCTAGCATGATTCGGTGGTACCCTCAGTGGATGAACGTGGATTCCATTATTTACTGCTGCGGGAAATTTCAGAATGTGCCTCTCATGGGAACTCAAGGATGCATCAATTATAATCTTGGCATTGTGAAAAGACAACTTGCTTATCCTATGATACAACCTCCCGAAGAAGAAACAGTAACACCTTTTCTTCATTATTATATTGAGGGAAATAGTGCTCCTGTTATTCAAACTGTCATTGATGCTTGGGGAAAGGTCCATAGGAAAGGAAAAGAATTGGGTGTCCAAAGTTATGCTGCAAAAGAAAGTTACCACCGGTGGATTTTAAATAGGGTAGCCATTGTCAAATTACCCTTCAAAGATCACGGTGCTCATGTGAGAAATCCAGTTCCCGATGAAAGCAAAGAGATTGAAAACTTGAGGAGTAAGTTGGCTGAAATGACAAAGAAAAACCAAGCTTTGGAGGATGATTTAATCAAAATTCAACAAGACAATGCTTCCCTTAAGAGAAAAAGGTGTGAATTAGAAAATGCCTTTGAAGACATGAGTAAGAAGTAGCGAATTGAAAGAGAACATATGATGTAATTAGATCAATGCCTCCAAACAGCGAACAGCCAATTGAAGACCAAAGAGAAACAAAAGGATGATATATTGGCTGACAAAGGGCGGTTACGAGAAATTCTAGCCAAGACAAAAGAAGAAGCTCAAGTTCAAAAGAACCTTATGCAAGCACAAATTGATGAACTGGAACGACAAGTCAGAGATGTCGTCAGTGCTTGCGAGCGTGAAATAAATGAAGAAAAATGGCAAGCCATGGAAGACAAGGATAGATATGAAGAGATTATACGTTTAATGGCCCTAGAAAGGGTTGAGTTGGAAAGTCTTGTCTATTCTTGGAGAGACCGTTTTTCTAATCTAGCCGGTCTTGCTAATAGAACACTTGGAGATATTCCTCACCTGTTGAAGAAGGCTGAAGCAATGATGAATTCGCTTTCTACACCGGAGGAAATTGCAACATTCATCCAATACTGCAAGGGGCGATTGGATGAAATGAAGGTCTCGATTGCTAGAGCGAGAGAGAATTGATTTTGATTTGTTGTAACAAATAATGTATCAGAACTTGTTGATCAATGAATAAATCTCATGTTGAATTTCCATTTTTCTTCTAACTTAGTACTTTAGAAAAAGACATTCTAAAAGAAAGGTTTATCTTTGCTTACCGATATTTAAAATTCATCATGTATTTACTTTACATCTCTTTATGTCATTTAACAATACTTGTTCTTGTGCCAAGGGGGGTTTCTTTATATTTACTCATATCACGAGGAGGAAGGGCTCAAAGCATCCTTATCAAACCCGACTACAAACAAGACTCATGGCAGAGCAGGAAAACTCAGTTGAAGAATTGAGGAATGAAGTTGGCCAGATCAAGGAACAGATGGCAGAAATACTTAAGCTCCTTGAAAAAAGAGGTACAGAAAGGGGATCCTCTACAGGAAATGGGGAACAAACATCCGCTCATTAAGTTCAAGCTCAAGAGGGAAGCCCTATACCTTTAAATGATCCTGCTCCAGTCACCGAAACTCCATTCATCTCACACCAACCTTATGGTATGCCGTTGCCACCTTTTGTTTCCCAAGACGGGAATGTTCAGCAAGCATATGCTTGGCCTCCATATAGCTTACCTCAAGGATATTACACCATGCACCCTAATCCTAATCAAGAAAATCCTCCTGTTACTCAACAAATTCCCAATCCCCCGGTATCTAACCCTCCAAATTTCAACCAATCAACAGCTGTTCCCCAAAACACTCAGGCTCCACCTAATGTCACTCCACCTAATACAATTCCACCACAAAACCACCAGCTTCTAAATGATGCCACACAACCAAACCCACAAACAATCCCATACTATTTCCCTTATGGTTGCCTAAGGCCACAGGCAGGTGTTTCACAAAACTTGTCACACAAAGCTCATATCCCTCCATCAAATCCTGATCAGCCAGCAGTGCCTCTGTCAAAAGGGCAAATGGAAATATTGGAAGAAAGGTTGCGTGCAGTAGAGGGAGGAAGTGGCTTAGGCGTAACAAATGTTTCTGAATTATGCCTAGTCCCTGATGTGGTAATTCCTCCTAAATTCAAATTGTTAGAATTTGATAAATACAAAGGAACAACTTGTCCTCGTAACCATTTAACCATGTACTGCCGAAAGATGGCAGGATATGCTTATGATGAAAAGTTGCTGATACATTTTTTTCAAGATAGCCTTGCTAGGGCAGCATTGAGCTGGTACGCTCACCTTGAACGAACTCGTATTCGTTGTTGGAAGGATCTAGCTGATGCCTTTCTAAAGCAGTACAAATACAATATGAACATGGCACCAGACCGGCTGCAACTTCAGAATATGACCAAAAGGAATACTGAGTTCTTTAAAGAATATGCTCAACGATGGAGAGAAATGGCTGCACAAGTTGAACCACCCCTGATAGAGAAAGAGATAGTGACAATGTTCATTGACACTCTTCAGCCACTGTTCTATGAAAGGATGCTTGGAAGTGTATCATCATGCTTTTCTGATATGGTGGTAATAGGAAAAAGAATTGAAAGTGGTTTGAGGACAGGAAAAGTTGTCCAAAGTTCACCGTCAATAGGAACACCTATGACAGGGGCAGGAAGAAGAAAGGGTGAGGAAGCAAATGCTGTAATGGGAAATCAAGGTCAACATAATCAAAAAATGTTCCACCCTTCCCCTTTCCCTTTCCAGCCTCATTATCCACCATGCGTACCTTACCCTTATATAGCTGCCACTTCTAGAAATCCATTTCCCCATCCTCAATCATATAGACCCCCACCTGTCCATAATTTCAAGAATACACCACCACCTCCTCCCCAACAATGGATGCAAAATCCCAACCCAAATCCTCCACCAAAAAAGCCAAACAATGACCGTCCTTCTGTCCAATTCGATCCAATTCCCATGACATATACTGAACTTTTGCCTCAACTTCTCAAAAGTTCTCTTGTTGTATGATGTCCTTTAAAACTCGTAGGGCCACCCTATCCTAAGGGGTATGATCCTAATGTGAAGTATGATTATCATACTGGGGCACCGGGGCATTCTACAGAAAATTGCATTGCCTTAAAGTTTAAGGTACGTGATTTGATAAATGCCAAGTGGCTGGATTTTGAAGAAGGCTCCCCAAATGTAATTAGAAATCCTTTGCCTAATCATGGAAATGCTGGGGTAAATGCAATAACACATGATTTGGGAAGTGATCGTGTTAGGAATGTTTCAGATATCAAAACTCCTCTCCCATGGATCTATAATGAACTTTTGAGGAAAGGATTAATATCTGAAACTCAAAGTTCTAATAAGGACAATCATAATCAGATGCCTGTTGATGTAAAGTTTATTGAAGTGCTTCAAAAATTACTTGACACACATCTGGTACAAGTTTATCGTCACCCTTGCAATGATGTCAACATGATCCATGGGCAGCATAGTATAGGCTCAGTAAGCCCAGTCACCCCCGTTCCTTTGGTGGTCTATTACACCAAGAAACCTTTGACCGAACCAGTCATAAACCATCCATCCTTGACAATTAGGACCCCATCTCCATTTTCATACAAAGATACCCATGTAGTACCTTGGAAGTATGAAGTGGATGTAATCCCTCAACTCCTAAAGGGATTGTCATCCTCGGTAACCAATATTTCTGAGACAAGTGGAATGATTAGGAGCGGACGAGTTTATGCTCCTAAAAACTTAAGAAAAGAGGACGCGCCTGTAAGTGAAAAAGAAAGACGTGGTAAAGAACAAGACCCTCCCCAAGGAATAATAGAGGAAGATGCTTGTGAATTTTTGAAATTCATTAAGCAAAGCGAATACCAGGTCCTCGACCAATTAAATCGCACTCCTGCAAAAAATCCTTGTTATCTCTCTTATTGGATTCAGAACCACATCGTGGAAGGTTATTGAAAGTCTTGAATAAAGCACATGTTCCGAAAGATATTTCGCCAGAAAAGTTCGAAGGGATAGTGGGGCATATTGCCTCAAATGACTACTTAACTTTCACCGATGAAGAGATACTTGCTGAAGGGAGAGGTCATAATAAGGCATTACACATCTCTGTCAAGTGTCAGGATCATATCTTAGCCAAGGTCCTAGTTGACAATGGCTCCTCTCTGAATATCATGCCAAAGTCCACTTTAAATCAACTACCTTTTGATGGGACACATATGAAGCCGAGCTCAATGGTGGTAAGAGCTTTTGACGGTACTCGGAGAGAGGTTATTGGAGATATTGAGATCCCCATCCAAGTGGGCCCATGTACCTTCAACATATTGTTTCAAGTGATGGATATCAATTCTTCTTATAGCTGCCTATTGGGGAGGCCCTGGATACATTCTGCCGGTGTGGTTCCATCTACCCTTCATCAAAAGCTCAAATTTGTGGTAAACAACAAGCTAATCATTGTTTCTGGTAAGGGAGATTTCCTTATCAGTAAGCCCATGTCAACTCCATATATATAAGCGGCCGAAGAAAGTCTTGAGACTTCCTTCCAATCATTGGAAATTGCTCACACCACATATGTGAGCGAAGGGTTACAACTAGCTCGTCCTTCCAAAGCTTCTATGATGGTGGCTAAAGTGATGATGAAATATGGATTCCAGCCAGGGAAAGGGCTTGGGAAGATGCTTGATGGAGGAGTAGACCCATTATTGGTTAAAGAGAATAAGAACGACTTTGGGCTGGGATATCATCCATCTCCAATGGAAAGAGTGAAGGTTTTCATAGATAAAAGAGAAAAACGACTTGCACGGTTAGAAAACCGAGAACCCTTAACTACGAGGATCCCTATCTGTGACCTTTACCAAAGCTTCAGGAGCGCAGGCTTGACATCTCCAGACTAAGTGGCGATCGTCGATGATGAGTCCAAGAGAGAAGAAGACTTGATTTACCCTTGTTCTTCAGATACTGAGCTATGTAATTGGGAAGCCGTTGAGCTTCCAGAGATTATTTCAAAGTAATTGTTCACTTTGTAGGTTTTTTTTTAAATCCTTTAGCTATGCCTAAAGCCTTAGGATGAATTTTAATAAGGGCAAAACATGTTTCCTTTATCATTTCAAATAAATAAATGTTAAGTTCAATTATTATTTTCCTTATTTTGCCTTTTTTTATATTAAATAAATTGTAGATCTGAAATTGAATTCCAAAATAATAAGATTGCTTTCTCCCATCATGATTTTAATCCAACAAGCGAAGAGGACGAAGAGTCTGATGAACCTTCCCCTGAATTACTAAGGTTGCTAGATCAGGAAGATAAAGAAATTTCTCCCTATCTAGAAATTATTGAAGTCATAAATTTAGGGAGTGAAGAAAACAAACAAGAAATCAAGATCGGCACCTCTTTGAGTAAAGAACATAGGAGGGAATTAATAGAATTGTTGGTCGAATTCAGTGATGTGTTTGCTTGGTCGTATCAGGATATGCCGGGATTAGATAACTGCATCGTTGAACACAAGTTGCCATTGAAACCCGGTTGTGTCCCCATAAAGCAGAAGTTGAGAAGGATGAAGCCAAAAATACTCTTAAAGATTAAAGAAGAGATAACCAAACAGTTGGATGCTGGGTTCTTGGCTGTCTCCAAATACCCTGAATGGGTAGCCAACATTGTTCCGGTCCCGAAGAAAGATGGGAAGGTACGAATGTGTGTTGATTACCGGGATTTGAATAGAGCTAGCCCAAAAGATGACTTTCCATTACCACATATAGATGTTCTTGTTGATAACACGGCTCAACATTCCATTTTCTCATTTATGGATGGATTTTCTGGGTATAACCAAATCAAGATGGCAGCCGAAGACATGGAAAAAACCATTTTCATTACTTTGTGGGGAACCTTCTGCTATAAAGTGATGTCTTTTGGGTTGAAAAATGCCGGTGCCACTTACCAAAGAGCGATGGTAACTCTATTTCATGACATGATGCATAAAGAGATAGAGGTTTATGTGGATGATATCATTGCCAAATCCAAATCCATTGAAGGTCACTTGATTGACCTACGAAAGCTCTTTGAACGCCTGAGAAAATTCAAACTCAGATTAAATCCAGCTAAATGCACTTTTGGGGCAAGCTCAGGAAAGTTGCTTGGGTTCATTGTCAGTGAGAAAGGCATTGAAGTAGATCCTGATAAAGTGAAGGCATCATGGAAATGCCTGCTCCTAGCACTGAAAAAGAAGTACGAGGATTCCTCGGAAGGTTGAATTACATAGCTCGTTTCATTTCTCAACTAACAGCTGTATGTAATCCAATCTTTAAGTTGCTTCGTAAGAATCAACCATCATAATGGAATGATGATTGCCAGGAGGCTTTTGACCAAATAAAGCACTACTTGCAATCCCCACCGATCTTGGTTCCTCCAATCCCGGGAAGACCACTCTTGTTGTATTTGACAGTGATAGATGAGTCTATGGGTTCTGTACTGGGGCAACATGATGAATCAGGGAGAAAAGAGCATGCTATTTACTATTTAAGCAAGAAGTTCATTAAGTGCGAAGCACGATATTCCACTGTAGAACGAACTTGTTGTGCATTAGCATGGGCTGCTCGTCGCCTAAGGCAATACATGTTATCTTATACTACTTGGTTGATATCTAAGATGGACCCAATTAAGTACATCTTTGAAAAACTGGCTCTGACGGGAAGAATAGCTCGTTGACAAGTTCTTTTGACTGAGTATGATATCATTCATGTCACCCAAAAAGCTGTAAGAGGGAGTGCTTTGGCTGATCACTTGGCCCACCATCCCCTAAAAGAATACCAACCAATGTCATTCGAATTTCCTGACGAAAATATTATGATCTTGTCAGAAGAGAAAGATTGTCCTAACAGAACTTGGATTTTGATGTTCGATGGGGCGTCGAATACACTGGGGCATGGGATTGGAGCCATCTTAATCTCACCAGATAACAAGCTTTTCCCATTCACTGCTAGACTTTGTTTTGATTGTACCAATAATATTGCAGAATATGAAGCTTGTGCTTTGGGGATTCAGGCGGCACTTGAAGCAAAGGTGAAATCTCTACAAATATACAGAGATTCTGCCTTGGTGATTCATCAACTAAAAGAAGAATGGGGTACTAGAGATGGCAAATTGATTCCTTATCAAGCTCACATCATGGAACTAATCAAAGAGTTTGATGAAGTCTCTTTCCATCATATTCCTCGGGATGATAACCAATTAGCCGATGCTTTGGCCACGTTGGCCTCCATGTTCAACGTAAGTAGGCAGTGTGACATGCCCTTCATCGAGATTGAAAGGCGTCTCGAACCTGCATATTGTCATGAGATAGAAGAAGAGTCCGATGGGAAACCATGGTTTCATGACATCAAAAATTATATTCAAAATCAAGAATATCCCCCTGGTATCTCAGAAAATGATAAAAGAACCCTCAGGCGCCTAGCCATGAATTTCTTTATGACTGGGAATACACTTTATAAGAGAAATTATGATTCTATTCTCCTTCGTTGCGTAGACGTGACGAAAGCTAACAAAATCATGAAGGATGTTCATGAAGGGCCTTTCGGAACACATGCAAATGGGCACTCGATGGCAAGAAAAATTCTCAGATCTGGATATTATTGGATGATGATGGAAAATGATTGTCATAACTATACCAAGAAATGTCACAAGTGTCAAACCTATGCAGACAACATTCATGCACCACCATCTTCTTTGAACGTTCTAATTGTGCCTTGGCCTTTTGCTATGTGGGGCATAGATGTTATTGGTCCCATTGAACCAAAAGCATCGAATGGGCATCGCTTTATTTTGGTGGCCATTGATTATTTCACTAAGTGGGATGAAGCAGCTTCCTACACCAACGTGACTAAAAATGTTGTGGTCAAATTCATCAAGAGAGAATTGATTTGTAGATATAGTTTACCAAATCAGATCATCACTGATAATGGCACAAACCTGAATAATAAAATGATGGATGAACTCTACGAGGAATTCAAAATCAAACACCTCAATTCATCTCCATACAGACCTAAGCTGAATGGAGCAGTGGAAGCTGCTAACAAAAATATAAAGAAAATCATACAAAAGATGGTTGAAACCTACAAAGACTGGAGTGAGTTGCTTCCTTTTGTTTTACATGGGTATCGTACCTCTATATGAACTTCGACAGGGGCAACACCCTTCTCATTGGTGTATGGTATGGAAGCTGTTTTACCAATAGAAGTGGAAATTCCATCTTTAAAAGTAATCATGGATGCCAAATTAGAAGAAGCTGAATGAGTTCGGTCCCGGTATGATCAATTAAATTTAATTGACGGGAAAAGATTAACCGCTCTCTGTCATGGGCAGTTATACCAAAAGCGTATGAAAAAGGCATACAAAAAGAAAGTGCGACCTCATCAATTTCATGAAGGTGATTTGGTACTAAAGAAGATCTTGCCAAATCAAAATGATCATAGGGGCAAATGGAGGCCAAATTATGAAGGACCATTCGTTGTAAAGAAAGCCTTTTCTGGAGGAGCTTTGATTTTGACAAACATGGATGGTGAAGAGTTATCTTTCCCAGTCAATTCAGATGCAGTCAAGAAGTACTATGCTTGAAAAGATAAGGTAGTCGTTATGTCCTCCAAGAGTTTGGATTGAAATTATGATGCAAACTTGTAACTTCCCAAGTAAATATATGGAATTCTCGATTTCAGTTCCAATTCTTGCTTTGTTAGGTTTCATTTGCATGCATTTTGTGAAATTTTTTTAATAATGAAAAATGTGAAAAGCATATTTTCAATTTTAAACAAGCTTGATACTTCCCAATTACACAACCCTTGGTAATCAAGGATATTCCGCTTTGCCATGAGTAATGACGAGTCCCACAAGGATTATGGTGGTCACCCAGGAGACGCGATCATTAATCTTTGATTTTCCACTTGACTATTTCTTCCATGCAGGGTTAAGGTTACAACAAGGACAAATGTTCCCTATGAAAAGTCAAGATCAACAGTATCAGTCCATCACCTAACCACAGGAAAGGTGATTTACTAAGATATAAAAAGGGAATCCTTGTATTCACTCGGAACCTTCAGTGAAGTCATATGACCAAAAAGTCAGTTTCCTTTAAATCTCAGTCTTTCAAAAGTCTCAACCTCAAACACATTCTTCGTGAGTATAAATCTCATGTTTCATTTAATTTAATTTCCTCTTATAAATGTTAAAATTTTATCCTCCACCGTAAGTCACAGTGGTAGAGATATCTCCCTTACGTCTTACTTCATGTCCAAGCCTCAGGTATCCATCCCTAGGCTACTCAAACCATGTCGTGGCGTTCCCCCAGTCATTTATTTTTCTTCAAAAGCTTTAGGTACCCATTCCTAAGCTATGTCGTCCAGTCAAACAAGTCAGGGGCATCCCCCCAGTCATTTATTTTCATGTCAAAGCCTCAGGTATTCTTCCCTAGGCTATCTCAATCAAAATCAAGTCAGGGGCATCCCCCCATTCATTTATTTTCATGTCAAAGCCTCAGGTATTCTTCCCTAGGCTATCCCAATCAAAATCAAGTCAGGGGCATCCCCTCAGTCATTTATTTCATGTCAAAGCCTCAGGTATCCTTTCCTAGGCTATCTCAATCAAAATTAAGTCAGGGGCATCCCCCCAGTCATTTATTTCATGTTAAAGCCTCAGGTATCCTTCCCTAGGCTACTTCAATCAAGTCCAGTCAGGGGCATCCCCTGCCATCTATTTTGTGTCAAAGTCTCAGATACCCATCCTTAGGCTCCTCTAAATGTCAAGGCAACCTCACATATCATTTATTTCTTTTCAAAGCTTCAGGTATCAACTCCTAGGTTATGTCGTTTATCTTCCTGCCATGTTCCAGATGCTTCTCCTTATATTGTCTGGTATTGGGACAACACCATTCAGCTGTTTACTTCTTGCCAAAAGTTGTCGAGTATTCTTTGTGACGACCCCGGAAATACGGGGAAAATTTTTTCTTGTTTTTATAAATCATAATTCAGTAAAAAGAGGATGAGTGGGAAAACGTTTAATACATCTCCTGGATCTATGATAAACCACTCCCATATATGAAGATATGAGAGGGTAATTAAAAATATGATTTAATAACAATTGCCCAACTAAAAACAGCGGAAGAATTAAATTAAATTGATTGATGTATGGGCGAATTTAAGAGGAGAGAGTTATAAGGTTCAATGATTCATAATCTATCAATAATACCCCTAAAGTGATGCATGATAAGAATTTAATGCATGAAAAACAAAGGTTTG
Source organism: Clitoria ternatea (assembly GCA_037962975.1). Classification (NCBI taxonomy): domain Eukaryota; kingdom Viridiplantae; phylum Streptophyta; class Magnoliopsida; order Fabales; family Fabaceae; genus Clitoria; species Clitoria ternatea. Next base: position 50,157,123 of record CM075673.1, read on the forward strand.
TTTGAAAACAAACAAACGAGTATCAAGCGGGAATTTCATTCGCTTGAGCGAGCCAGCATAGGCACGCTTGGGCGACGCTGAGAAAGGCTGAGCGAATGAAGTTTTTATGCATCAGGGGCTCCTCTTGCTTGAGCGAGCCCCATCTCGCTTGAGAGAGATGTAAAAGAAATCATTAAGCGAGCCAACGAGAAGCTTGAGCGAAGGAGGAGGTAAGCATTAGGTACCAATCTCGCTTGAGCGGATCATGACACGCTTGAGTGAGATTGTTCCAGAAGCGTTGGTAACTCTCTGGTCGATTTTCGCTTGGGCGAGGCATCTCTCACGTAGGCGAAAATCGTCCAGTATCTAAAACTCTTCCCCCTCGCTTAAGCGACCATCCACCCGCCTGAGCGAAAATCGTCCAGAGGCTAACCTCTGATTCAACATCAATCTCGCTTGGGCGAGATGAACACCCGCTCGGGCGATATCAGGCCAGAGGCCAAAACCCTGTTTCATATCAATCTCGCTCGAGCGAGATTCTCACTCGCTTGAGCGAGTTCTGCAGAGTTTATGCAGAAAATGTGAAATTGCACACCTTACATGCAACACACCATGCCAAATCTCATTCTACTACAATTCATTTACATTCAACATGGTCTACACATTATATAACACATTTATAACTTGCCTCATTCATCATTATCCATTAAAGTCCATTCTAATTCATGAAATGATAATAAATCAACACCATTGTAGGTGATCACCAAAACATAAATTTTCACATAGATGTTTATTCATTCCTAAAATTAATCATCAACAATCATCATCATTCATCAAATTACATCCTTGGGTCATAAATGAAAATTGGTCATACACCAAGGATCCAATTTTCCTACATGACCCACAAAATTATATTACGACAACTAAATTATAAAATCAAGTATATGAACATCATATACTTCCACAAAATGATTTCATGCCGGCCAAGGCTCACACATTCCTATTCCATATTTACCTTCTTCAAACTCGGCCTCCAAAACGGTAGGATTTACATCACACCTACATCAACCTTAAAAATAGCAACGAGGAGGTGAGTAACATAATCCAAATGAATTAAAGTCATACATTATGATGAAATACATGTATACTTACACATATAACACATCTTACCCAACATCATACATCATTTATAAGTATGTTTCATAATCTCAAGTATACATTCACAGTTTCATTCATTTGGTTCACCAAATACATACATAGAGTTAGTATCCAACACTCTCCCTTTTCAATTCTCATTCATCCATTTGCCACCATGGGCTTTCAACTAGGCATATCTCCAACTATATGCAAATGCTCTTAAAGCTAATGCATATGCACAAGGATTTCTCATTAAACAATGCGGATCCGACTATGGGAAATACAACACCAAATCAACTTGTGGGACAAGCATATGTGTGCTACTATGCCCCTACTGCAGTAGTAAATTGTGTACACATATATCTCAGTTTATGCATGCTTACACCACCATAATTTTACTGGTACCAAACCGCTCTCGCTCACTTATAGCACTAGTCACCCCGTGACTTGCGGATCAACATCGTGGCCTCAATTACCACAAGTGCTACGGGCCCCTCCCGAACACACATCGAGAGAGCCGTGCCCCGTCGGACACCGAGGTAACTCGCTCACCATAGAACCGCCCGCCCACTGGGCCCGCCATATAGGGTGCCTCGTCACCAAACTATGGACAGCTTCGTGACTTACACACCGAGTCACAGGGGAAAAACAACAATATGCTCGTGCACTGAGCCGCCCTTCCACTGGGCCCGCCTAGTGGAACCCCCTAATATTCCATATAGACAGCTAGGATATGCCATGGATGCAATCCTAGATGCCACTCCACATTCAATCATTCACCACCACCACTTGGTGGATTTCAATATTCTCATCATCCTTAATTATTTCCAATTCTCCTCAATACTTATATTTATTAATAATTAGTGGCATACACATTCATCAATTCAACATACATATTTGGATATTTCATAGATTTCAATTCACACATAGTCTTAAACCATCATCATATTCATCATCAAGATCTAATCACAACGTCATATCATTATCCCAAATACAATGCCACACAACAATCATCATTCTAAATGCATCCAAATCATAACATCGTCACATCATCCATTCAAACAACATCAACATAATCACATATACATATTTTCACATCATCAATGGATGAAATCATGCATTTAGAATAGTTACCCCCTCCTACCTCAAGTGAAGTAGTGATCAACGCGGTTTGACGTTTCCGCCTCGTCGATGGGGTCACTTCCTACATCACAACACATTACACAATCAATTTTCTATTTACCCACCAAGACTCAATTACTTATATACTTCAATAACTTGGTGTTTATATTATTTTAACTCTCAAACCTCTTTTATTTCATTTTATCCACCATAACCACCATGGGTTAGGTGACACCATTTATTATTATGCATTTTAGAGCTAAACCCATTCATGGGTTTCTCCATCAATGACTTCCACTAACCAAATACCATCACAAATGGCCATTATTCATCATAAACTACATTTATTGCCAACTATAAATGCTTATCTACCCCCATTATACATTTTCCCTAAATTTATGAAGCTAGGGTTTCTTAAAACCCAACAACCATCACAAATACTCTTCTTCTTCCAACCATACATGCATCCATTTTTATTACTCCCCCAAGAAATCTTACTTTCATGAAAACCCACCTTAAAACTCATGCATTAAATGCTCTCCATATACATCTATGTTCATGCATTACTCCTTCAAACCCTTACATCACACAATATTAACATTAACCCATCCAAAAATGGTGAAAGGAACTTACCTCACACCCAAAACGAAATGGGTTTTCAAGAGGAGGAAGGTGGCTGCGAAAAATGAGGGAGAAGAGGAAGAAGGGTTCAGCTTCAATGGTTCTCTTCCAAGCTTCTTCAAAAACAAAAATGAAGGAAGGTAGAGGACCCAATAGCTTTTGCTTAGTCTTGGAGGAAGAAGGAGATGAAAATATGAAGTGGAGTAGAAGAAGGAGAAGAAGTCACGGTTTTTGCCAAGGGAAATGGTGTCCTACGAGAGTTAAGAAGCAAATTTGGAGTTTTTGTTTTATTTTAATTCTCATTCATTAAAAATTCATCGTTTTCTCATAAACAGGCTCTTCATTTGGGCTCAAAACTTCATCTAAAATTATTCCGAATACATATTCGAATTCCCAATATTATCCTTAACAGCCCTGACCAATATCATCTTAATCAGAGACACTTGGTCCGACACCCATATCTCAACCGGGCTCGTTTTTAGCTTAGCCGGTCCCCATAAATCACCAACAATTTCCAAAATTCTTAATTTAAATAATTTCAATATATTGGGACATTAAATAATTCATATTAGATTTGTCAATATTTAGTTTCCTTGATTTAACTCTCTATTTTAAAATTTGGGATGTTACAATCCACCCCACCAAAAAGAAAATTTTGTCCCCGAAATTTCACATACCGGATTCGAATACGTCGGGATATCGCCCTCTGATGTCGTTTTCACGTTCCCATGTAAGCGTGTCCACATTTCTATGTTTCCAAGCAACCTTCACCAAAGGTACCAACTTGTTCCGCAATTTCTTCACGGAATGCTCGACAATGCGAACAGAAACAGGAGGCATAGATAGATCATCCCGTACGTTAGCATCGTCCACCAGGATCACATGCAGAGGATCATGAATATATTTCCTCAACTGGGACACGTGGAACACGTTATGTATATTAGCAAGATACGGAGGGAGTGCAATCCGATAAGCAGCATCACCAATCCGCTCCAACACCTCGTAAGGTCCGATAAATCTAGGGCTCAACTTTCCACTCTTCAGCGCCCTTCTAATTCCTTTATCATGCGAGACCTTCAAGAATACATGGTCACCCACTTGGAACTCAAGTGGTTTATGCCTCTTGTCATAATAACTCTTCTGTCTATCTTGAGCAATCTTCATATTTTCTTGTATCTTCTTAATTTGCTCCGTAGTCTCTTGAATAATCTCTGGCCCTAAGGCCAAATTCTCTCTAACTTCAAGCCAACACAAGGGAGTTCTACACTTCCTTCCATACAATGCCTCATACGGTACCATGCCAATGCTAGAATGGAAGCTATTGTTGTATGTGAATTCAATCAATGGCAGGAATCTCTCCCAACATCCACCATGTTCAAGGACACAAGCTCTCAACAAATCTTCTAGACTTTGTATTGTCTTTTCGGATTATCCGTCGGTTTGAGGATGATACGTGGAACTAAGTTTTAGCTTAGAACCTAACTCATCATGCAAACTTCCCCAAAACCGAGAAGTAAACCGAGGGTCACAGTCAGATATGATACTGGATGGCACACCATGCAATCTAACAATCTCCTTTATATACAACTGGGCCAATTTCTCCAACGAACTCTTCATATTAATAGGTAAGAAGTGAGCACATTTCATTAACCGGTCTACAATCACCCATATAGCATCATTTCCAACACGAGTCCTGGGTAGTCCAGAAACAAAATTTATAGCTATGCTATCCTATTTCCAAACAGGGATCTCCAAGGGTCTCAGATAACCAGACGGCCTCTGATGCTCGACCTTAGCCTTCTGACAAATAAGGCAAGATGCCACAAAGTTTTCCACATCATGCTTCATACCGGGCCACTAAAAATTCTCCTTCAGATCTTGATACATTTTGGTAGAACCAGGATGAATGCTTAATATACCCTTGTGAGCTTCCTTAAGTACACATTTTCTCATATCACCACTTGAGGGAACATAAATTCGGCCCTTCACACGCCAAATGCCATCTTGATCTTCTACTAAAAATAAATTCTTCCCTTTCTCTTAGGTTTTCTTCATCTCAATTAAATACTCGTCATTCGGTTGCTGTACCTTCACATACTCAAGGAATTCATTTGTGACCTTCAACATTTCCAGCGACATCTTCTTGGGAGTATAAGTCTCTACACCCATATTCAAATCTCTAAATTGTTCAATCAATTCCATCTACTTCGCCATCATCATGGAGACATGCAATGACTTCCGGCTCAAAGCATCGGTAACCATATTTGCCTTTCCGGGGTGATACTTCAATTCGAACTCATAGTCTTTTAGAATCTCCATCCATCGTCTTTGGCACATATTTAGTTCCTTCTGATTGAAAAGATACTTAAGACTCTTGTGGTCGCTGAAGACCATAAACTTTGAGCCATACAAGTAGTGTCGCCACAACTTCAATGCAAATACCACCGCCGCCAATTCAAGATCATGTGTGGGGTAATTAACCTCATTCGGTCGCAATAGTCTCGACGCATAGGCTATCACGCGCTCCTTTTGCATCAACACACAACCCAGACCAAGTTTGGATGCATCACAATACACAACAAATTCATCCATAAAATCGGGCAATGCTAACACCGGCGTGGTAGTAAGTCTTAACTTCAATTCTTGAAAACTTTCTTCACATTCTCGCGTCCACACGAATGATTGATTCTTACGAGTCAACTTCATCAATGGTAAGGCCAAACGGGAAAATCCCTCAATAAACCTCCGGTAGTAACCGGCAAGACCAAGAAAACTTCTTATCTCCATCACAGATGTCAGTCTTTCCCAAGCCATTACAGCTTCAACTTTCGATCTATCCATGACAACTCCATCCTTTGAGATAACATGTCTAAGAAACTGGACATTAGACAACCAAAATTCACACTTGGAGAGCTTCGCATACAACTCTTTCTCGCGAAGAATGTTCAATACAAGACGAAGATGTCTTTCATGCTCTTCATGACTCTTGGAGTACACCAAAATATCATCAATAAACACCACAACAAATTGATCAAGATATTCATGAAAGATGCGATTCATGTAACTCATGAAAATCGCAGGAGCATTCGTCACCCCAAATGGCATCACTACGTACTCATAGTGTCCATATCGCGGAAAGCAGTTTTCGGAATATCTTCGGTCTTCACTCGAATTTGGTGATATCCAGAACGCAAATCGATCTTTGAAAATACAACAACACCCTTCAATTGATCTAACAGATCATCAATACGTGGAAGAGGGTATTTATTCTTAATACTTAGTTTGTTGAGTTGGCGATAATCGATACACAATCTCATACTCCCATCCTTCTTTTTCACCAACAACACAGGGGCACCTCAAGGGGACACACTTGGGCGAATAAACTCCCGTTCAAGTAATTCTTCCACTTGTTTCTTTAATTCCGCCAACTCCATAGGAGACATCCTATAAGGGGCTCTAGAAACGGGCTCAGCGCCAGGAATGAGATCGATAGAAAATTCCACTTCACGTGGAGGAGGTAATCTGGGAATCTCTTCCGAAAACACATCGGGAAATTCCGAAACAATAGGGATCTCACAAGATCGGGACGTACCGTTCCCATCGATCAAACAGAACATCATGAGAAGTTGAGATATACCTTGCACATCAAAACGCTCGGTATTCGGAGAAGGAAAAATAATACTCCGATTCTGACAATCTACCAAGACCTTGTTGGCAGACAACCAATCCATTCCCAAAATAACTTCCAAGTCCTTCAAGGGTAAGCAAATAAGAGATACAACGAATCTCCTATTCTCCATAATCATCTCAACATTACTACATCGAGTGACCGCTCGCAGACAAGTGCCGGTTGGTGTAGACACCATTAGTGAACTTTTCATTATACTCATTGGCAAATTCAGTCGTCTCACACAATCTTCAGAAATAAAGGAGTGCGTTGCACCCGAATTAAATAGCACATTTACAATTATACCATGTATTTGGCACTTACTTTGGACAAGATCCTCAGCTTGTGCAGCTTCTTCACCGGTCACGGCAAAGACTCTTCCAGCCATCTGTTGATTAGCACCACGATTTTGACCATTCCAACCTCCGTTACCATTACCTCGGCCGTTCCCATTACCACGACCGTTGCCACTATTCCGATTACCATTTCTTCCACCATTACCGTTTCCACGACCATGGCCTCTAAAAGCACCATAGCCTCTACGGTTTGCATCATTATGTACCACTACATCCGTGGCATTCAAGGGACAATCGGGACAAATGTGCCCCGGTTGGTTGTATCTGTAGCACACCACCGTCTCTTCGTGGTTACATTCTCGAGCCAAATGATTTCCACCACATCGGAAACATTGAAGCCCTTGGCCATTGCCTCGGCCACCGTTGGCACCATGCCTTCCACCACCTCGTCCACCTCTAAAAGAAGAGGAACCACGCACAAAGTGTCTGTTATTCTTAAAATTGCCTTTCTTCTTGAAGCTTGAAGATTGGCCCTTCAACTTGTAATCATGCCCCGAGTAATTCTTTGGAGCAACATCATTCTCTTCAAAGATTCTATACTTGTTCACAAGAGTAGGGAAACTCCTAATCTCTTGGTGACAAATCGCCTTCTTAATCTCTTGGCACAGTCCGCTTTCGAATTTAACACACTTCAAAGCTTCAGTGCCTTCTTGCTGAAAGGGAGGATAAAACACACATAAGTCTTCAAATTTCGAAGCATACTCCTCAACCGACATGCCTCATTGCTTGAGCTCCATAAATCAAGCTCTTTTTTGTTCTTATAACTCTCAGGAAAGTATTTCCTAAGAAACTCCATCTTGAAATTCTCCTAATTTAAAGGAATGTGGGCAGCAATCATACACCCACGAGTGAGAATCCACCAAGATTCGGCCTCACTCCTAACCATAAACACCGCATACTCTACTTTTTGAGCTTCAGAACATTCCATGCTAGCGAATATCCGTTCCAAATCACGGATCCAAACATAGGCATCTTCCGGTTTATAGCCTCCATGAAATTTAGAAGGCTTCCGCTTAAGGAATCGGTGAAGACCCTGATTCGGTTGACCAACAGGTTGTTGTTGCCGTTCAAGTATATCGGCAAAACGATTAAAGGCTTCAGCCATAGCGGCTGTATCAACATTGCGTCTATTCGCCATCACTCAATCTATATATAAACAACATAAACACAATTAGAACCATAAAGTTTCTTTACCCAATGTATATACATATATCATTTATCACTAACCATTCTTAACACAAGTATCATCATAATGTATTTCATAATTAGAAGGTAAATATGAGAAAGGAAATGCCTGGCCGGGCTTAACAACTCCATATAATAATCTCAATTCAATGACAATCATCATAATTCACCCACAAAATTCATAAATCAATCAATCACAAACAATAATCACATGAATAACATCAATTATAATCGTATCAAGAGCAATCAAGGCTCTGATACCAGGCTGTGATGCCCCCGGAAATACGGGGAAAAATTTTTCACGTTTTTATAAATCATAATTCAGTAAAAAGAGGATGAGTGGCGAAGCGTTTAATACATCTCCTGGATCTATGATAAACCACTCCCATATATGAAGATATGAGAGGGTAATTAAAAATATGATTTAATAACAATTGCCCAACTAAAAATAGGGGAAGAATTGAATTAAATTGATTGATGTATGGGCGAATTTAAGAGGAGAGAGTTATAAGGTTCAATGATTCATAATCTATCAATAATACCCCTAAAGTGATGCATGATAAGAATTTAATGCATGAAAAACAAAGGTTTGTTTGAAAACAAACAAACGAGTATCAAGCGGGAATTTTATTCGCTTGAGCGAGCCAGCGTAGGCACGCTTGGGCGACGCTGAGAAAGGCTGAGCGAATGAAGTTTTTATGCATCAGGGGCTCCTCTCGCTTGAGCGAGCCCCATCTCGCTTGAGCAAGATGTAAAAGAAATCATTAAGCGAGCCAGCGAGACGCTTGAGTGAAAGAGGAGGTAAGCATTAGGTACCAATCTCGCTTGAGCGGATCATGACAGGCTTGAGCGAGATTGTTCCAGAAGCGTTGGTAACTCTCTGGTCGATTTTCGCTTGGGTGAGGCATCTCTCGCCTAGGTGAAAATCATCCAGTATCTAAAACTTTTCCACCTCGCTTGAGCGACCATCCACCCGCCTGAGCGAAAATATCCAGAGGCTAACCTCTGATTCAACATCAATCTCGCTTGGGCGAGATGAACACCCACTCGGGCGATATCAGGCCAGAGGCCAAAACCCTATTTCATATCAATCTCGCTCGAGCGAGATTCTCACTCGCTTGAGCGAGTTCTGCAGAGTTTATGCAGAAAATGCAAAATTGTACACCTTACATGCAACACACCATGCCAAATATCATTCTACTACAATTCATTTACATTCAACATGGTCTACACATTATATAACACATTTATAACTTGCCTCATTCATCATTATCCATTAAAGTCCATTCTAATTCATGAAATGATAATAAATCAACACCATTGTAGGTGATCACCAAAACATAAATTTTCACATAGATGTTCATTCATTCCTAAAATTAATCATTAACAATCATCATCATTCATCAAATTACATCCTTGGGTCATAAATGAAAATTGGTCATACACCAAGGATCCAATTTTCCTACATGACCCACAAAATTATATTACCACAACTAAATTATAAAATCAAGTATATGAACATCATATACTTCCACAAAACGATTTCATGCCGGCCAAGGCTTACACATTCCTATTCCATATTTACCTTCTTCAAACTCGGCCTCCAAAACGGTAGGATTTACATCACACCTACATCAACCTTAAAAATAGCAACGAGGAGGTGAGTAGCATAATCCAAATGAATTAATGTCATACATTATGATGAAATACATGTATACTTGCACATATAACACATCTTACCCAACATCATACATCATTTATAAGTATGTTTCATAATCTCAAGTATACATTCATAGTTTCATTCATTTGGTTCACCAAATACATACATAGAGTTAGTATCCAACACTCTCCCTTTTCAATTCTCATTCATCCATTTGCCACCATGGGCTTTCAACTAGGCATATCTCCAGCTATATGCAAATGCTCTTAAAGCTAATGCATATGCACAAGGATTTCTCATCAAACAATACGGATCCGACTGTGGGAAATACAACACCAAATCAACTTGTGGGACAAGCATAGGTGTGCTACTATGCCCCTACTGCAGTAGTAAATTGTGTACACATATATCTCAGTTTATGCATGCTTACACCACCATAATTTTACTGGTACCAAACCGCTCTCGCTCACTTATAGCACTAGTCACCCCGTGACTTGCGGATCAACATCGTGGCCTCAATTACCACAAGTGCTACGGGCCCCTCCCGAACACACATCGAGAGAGCCGTGCCCCGTCGGACACCGAGGTAACTCGCTCACCATAGAGCCGCCCGCCCACTGGGCCCGCCACATAGGGTGCCTCGTCACCAAACTATGGACAGCTTCGTGACTAACACACCGAGTCACAGGGGAAAAACAACAATATGCTCGTGCACTGAGCCGCCCTCCCACTGGGCCCACCTAGTGGAACCCCCTAATATTCCACATAGACAGCTAGGATATGCCATGGATGCAATGCAAATGCAAATCAAGTGCATCCTCACACTATGCATCCTAGATGCCACTCCACATTCAAGCATTCACCACCACCACTTGGTGGATTTCAATATTCTCATCATCCTCAATTATTTCTAATTCTCCTCAATACTTATATTCATTAATAGTTAGTGGCATACACATTCATCAATTCAACATACATCTTTGGATATTTCATACCATAGATTTCAATTCACATATAATCTTAAACCATCATCATATTCATCATCAAGATCTAATCACAACGTCATATCATTATCCCAAATACAATGCCACACAACAATCATCATTCTAAATGCATCCAAATCATAACATCGTCACATCATCCGTTCAAACAACATCAACATAATCACATATACATATTTTCACATCATCAATGGCTGAAATCATGCATTTATAATAGTTACCCCCTCCTACCTCAAGTGAAGTAGTGATCAACGCGGTTTGACATTTCTGTCTCGTCGATGGGGTCACTTTCTACATTACAACACATTACACAATCAATTTTCTATTTACCCACCAAGACTCAATTACTTATATACTTCAATAACTTGGTGGTTATATTATTTTATCTCTCAAACCTCTTTATTTTATTTTATCCACCATAACCACCATGGGTTAGGTGACACCATTTATTATTATGCATTTTAGAGCTAAACCCATTCATGGGTTTCTCCATCAATGACTTCCACCAACCAAATACCATCACCAATAGCCATTATTCATCATAAACTACATTTATTGCCAACTATAAATGCTCATCTACCCCCATTATACATTTCTCCCAAATTTATGAAGCTAGGGTTTCTTAAAACCCAACAACCATCACAAATACTCTTCTTCTTCCAACCATACATGCATCCATTTTCATTACTCCCCCAAGAAATCTTACTTTCATGAAAACCCACCTTAAAACTCATGCATTAAATGCTCTCCATATACATCTATGTTCATGCATTACTCCTTCAAACCCTTACATCACACAATATTAACATTAACCCATCCAAAAATGGTGAAAGGAACTTACCTCACACCCAAAACGAAATGGGTTTTCAAGAGGAGGAAGGTGGCTGCGAAAAATGAGGGAGAAGAGGAAGAAGGGTTCAGCTTCAATGGTTCTCTTCCAAGCTTCTTCAAAAACAAAAATGAAGGAAGGTAGAGGACCCAATAGCTTTTGCTTAGTCTTGGAGGAAGAAGGAGATGAAAATATAAAGTGGAGTAGAAGAAGGAGAAGAAGTCACGGTTTTTGCCAAGGGAAATGGTGTCCTACGAGAGTTAAGAAGCAAATTTGGAGTTTTTGTTTTATTTTAATTCTCATTCATTAAAAATTCATCGTTTTCTCATAAACAGGCTCTTCGTTTGGGCTCAAAACTTCATCTAAAATTATTCCGAATACATATTCAAATTCCCAATATTATCCTTAACAGCCCTGACAAATATCATCTCAATTAGAGATACCTGGTCCGACACCCATATCTCAACCGGGCTCGTTTTCAGCTAGCCGGTCCCCATAAATCACCAACAATTCCCAAAATTCTTAATTTAAATAATTTTAATATATTGGGACATTAAATAATTCATATTAGATTTGTCAATATTTATTTTCCTTGATTTAACTCTTTATTTTAAAATTTGGGATGTTACAATCCACCCCACCAAAAAGAAAATTTCGTCCCTGAAATTTCACATACCGGATTCGAATACGTCGGGATATCGCCCTCTGATGTTGTCTTCATGTTCCCATGTAAGCGTCTCCACATTTCCATGTTTCCAAGCAACCTTCACCAAAGGTACCAACTTATTCCGCAATTTCTTCATGGAATGCTAGACAATACGAACAGAAACAGGAGGCATAGATAGATCATCCCGTAGGTCGACATCGTCCACCGGGATCACATGCAGAGGATCATGAATATATTTCCTCAACTGGGACACGTGGAATACGTTATGTAGATTAGCAAGATGCGGAGGGAGTGCAATCCGATAAGCAGCATCACCAATCCGCTCCAACACCTCGTAAGGTCCGATAAATCTAGGGCTCAACTTGCCACTCTTCAGCGCCCTTCCAATTCCTTTATCACGTGAGACCTTTAAGAATACATGGTCTCCCACTTGGAACTCAAGTGGTTTATGCCTCTTGTCATAATGCCTCTTCACGTCTTTACTTTCTTTTCATATCAATAATATGAATATATCTCATATTCTTTCATGAAAAGAAGTAAAGAGGGGCATCTGTGAACACCTATTTTTGTCCGGCAAAATATACATACTAAAATATGTAAGTAGAAAAAAAAAGAAAAAAAAGAGTATAGAATCCGGAGTCAATGTTGACTGTATTAACCGGGGTCCTAGCACGGTCTCTTGGCCGGTGTTACCTCACCAACTCTAAGTTTGCACAGCCTCAGTGGAGTACGATATTTTATACCTCAGATCGATGGGAATCCAAGGTTCTTCAAGTTAGTGAAAACTGATCCGTACTCGAACTTCAAGACACACCGGAGGTGAACCTGTAAAAGATTCTCCAATGCTTAATTATCGACCGGGGTGGAGAGAAATGTCCATAGTTGACTAATGATTTCAGACCCCGGTTATGACTCACCAGTTCTTATTGGTGACGTGGTGCGATACTTAGAACCTCGTCCATTCCAGGTTGCCACCCCGGATCATATTAAAAAAAATAATATTAAAAATTGCATTAGTGACCGTTGGAATAGTAACTCTTCCCCATTTCTATAAATACTCAATCCCTCTTCATTTCCTACCACACCTCTCATTTCATCAACTTTTTTCATTTCTCTCAAGCAATGGCCGATGGATACCAAAGCCAAGAGGAAAGAATGAGGGAAGGAAGACGATGTTTTGTGACTACCCTCTTGCTTCTTATAGCATGGGTAGCAATTTTTCTTTTTTGGATACTTTATTTCTTGCCATATGTGTAATAAATAATTTATATTTCTATAAGAGTAAATGATTACTCATTTGTATTTATTAAAAAAAATTTTAAAATTTTTTTTTTAAAAAAAAAGGGGCCCAAAAAAAGCCCAAAAAAATCTAAAAAAAACGAAAAATGGGCAAAAAAAATCAGAAAAAAATGGGCCCAAAAAAAAGTCAAAAAAAAGAAATGGGTTAAAAAAAAGTCCAAAAAAAAGAAATGGGCTAAAAAAAAGTCCAAAAAAAAAGAAAATCAAAATTTTTTTTTAAAAAAGGAAAAAGTCACGTAGGTTTCGGTGATTTTGGATGTGGGACCCAGTTTGGTTGGATAATTGGAGAAAATTAGGGAAATTGACATGAAATTTGGACAAATTGGAAAAGTGAGAAAGTGATGTCTTTTATGGAGGATCCAATGCCAATTTTCTTCTATAAATAGAAGGTGATATTGAGGTATTTTGGAGGAAGAAGGAAAAAAAGAGGGGAAAGAGTGTTAAATTTTTGTGAGAATTTTTAGAAGTTTTGGTTTTCAAAAATTATGTTGTGTAATCCTAGTTAGGAAAATGAGTGCACCACTTTAGTTTGTCTTAGTATGTGAGTTTTTGTGAGCTAAAATACTATCTAAGTGTTGTAACCGGTATCCAAATACCTTCAAATCGAGTCCAAACAAAGCCAAAAGCAAAGGAAATCTACATAAAATTGATTTCCCGACTTCCGTTCTAGTTCCTCTGTAATTGTTCTTGTACCAAGGTATTTTTTTATTAATACAAAGATGTTTATTTACATTTATTTATGCGTCTTTATTTAATTGTTATTTATTTTTCTACACTTTTATTTTTCTTTATTTATATTCAAGCACTTTATTTTCCTACACTTTATTTTTCTGCAGTATTTATCTGTTTATTTATTTTTCTGTATCTCCATCTTTATTTGTTTATTTATAACTTTATTTTTCTGCACTTTTATTTCTCTTTATTTACTTTTCTGCATTTTTATTATTGTTAATTTATTTTTCTGCACCTTATTTATCCGCACTTTACATTTCTACAATTATTAATTAATTTATTTATTTTCTGCATGATTATTTTATTTATTTATTTTTATGCCTTTTATTTCTATTTATTTACTTTTTTGCACCTTTATTTTTATTATTTACTTTTCTCCCTCTTTATTTTCATGTATTTATTTTCCTGCCCCTTTATTTTTATTATTTACTTTTCTGCCTTTTATTTTCATATATTTACTTTTCCGCCCCTTTATTTTTGTTATTTACTTTTTTGTCCCTTTATTTTTATTATTTACTTTTTTGTCCTTTTATTTTTAGGTATTTATTTTTTTGCCCTTTTATTTTTGTTATTTACTTTTCTGCCCCTTTATTTTCATGTATTTACTTTTCTGCCCTTTTATTTTGTTATTTACTTTTCTACCCCTTTATTTTTATATATTTACTTTTCTGCCCCTTTATTTTATTATTTTCTTTTCTGCCTCTTTATTTTCATGTATTTACTTTTCTGCCCCTTTATTTTTATTATTTACTTTTCTGCCCCTTTATTTTCATGTATTTTACTTTCATGCCCATTTATTTTTATTATTTACTTTTCTGCCCTTTATTTTTATTATTTACATTCCTGCCCCTTTATTTTATGTATTTATTTTTCCCCCTTTATTTTTTTGTATTTATTTTTCCGCCCATTTATTTTTATTATTTTTTTCTTTGCACTTTTATTTTTACTTATTTATTTTTCTGTACCTTTATTTTTTTAAGTTACTTATTTTTCTACAGTTATATTTTTGGTTATTTATCTTTCTCCATTTTTTTATTTTTCTATACTCTCTATTTATTTATTTATGTTTGATCATTTTTAAATAATACATAATTATCCATTTTTATTATGGTCATGATTTCCTATTATTTTCTCTCAGTGACCTTTTGATAATTAAGAAAAAAACATTATCATAACAAAAAAAAATAAAAAATCAAGACTAATACATAATGTATTATTTATTCATTTATCTTTTTCTTAAATTTAAAATAAGATTAATTTAGATGAGACATCTTATTAATCTTATTTTTCTAAAAAATAATTAAATAATATTCCTTTGTCAATTTTAATTAATTAAGTGTATATATATATATATATATTTCTTTATCTTCATGTTGATGTGTTTAATCCTATTTTTTTCCCTTCTTATTATGTTTTTTTACTTTATTTATTTATTTATTTGTTTTGAACTTTATATTTCTCAATAAAATTAATTGACTTTTTTTTACTAGAAAATAAGTAAGACAAGACGTCTTTTTATTTTTTTTATTTTTTTATTTTTATGGTCTTTTAATTATTTCTTTATTTATTTTCTTAGAACTAAAAATGACAAACTTAGGAGATATATTTTATTATTATTATTTTATTCTTTTATATATAATTGTTTTTATTATTATGTATATTATTTATGATTGTTTTTATGAAGGATGAAATATTTAATTATTATTTTTTTGAAATTATACATGATCAATTTGGGTAACCATTTTTTTTACGGACAGTGTGGGGTGCTAATACCTTCCCCTCCTGTAATTCGACTCCCGGACTAAACAGAATCTCATTTTTTTTTAAAGAAAAGAAAAAACCAGTGCTGTTTAAAGGTTTTCCTAATATTTTCCTTAATAAATATTAGTGGCGACTCCTTAAACCCTTTATTTTCTTTAGGCTCCCCAAGAGCCTCATTTCAATACTGTTTCAATTTTCTTTTATTTATCTTTAACCAGTCCATGTCGCGCACCGAGACCCCGGTCGCGACACTTGGCGAAGTCCGTTTGCCAAAATTTTATCATATGAGCAAGTTACATGACAGAATATGTTTTAGCCACTAAACGGATAACTCAAGGCACCAAAATGAGTTAGTACATTTTAAACTATGATTCAAGCCTATAGACAGACATGGTATGCCTACTCTAACTTATAAGAATAGGTTAGGGAACCTAGCTCCCTCAAACACAAAATTTAACCCATCAAGTTCCCTTAAAGGATTCATCCTAATTCAGCACTATACTATCACACTCAAGTCTATCATTCATCATATGGGTTAAACCCAAAACACAAGATTCTTCCCAAGATATATATATTTATATATATATATATATATACAATAGTAGTAAGTATAGCTTCATGCCAATTTCATATAATTTACAGTTCATCAAGTGCCATGCATTGCACTAATAACACCTAGTCCACTAGCAATTCAAGGAATTCAAATCAACATACACGACCTACCCATAGCTGTAAATAGCATATATATCTATGCATATCTATGGCTCAATGCCGATACCATCAAAAGTATAGTTCTTAAGTTATCCCTATCACACTCCCAGCTAAAACAATCTATCATAGTGATAGTCCAACCAACATCCAGCAAGATGTATTTCAATCCATAGTTTATCATACTAATAGGTATATACCAGTACCATATTCATCAAAATATTCAGGCTATGGCATAACTACACATATATAAGTATCTACAAATAAGTCCGCTATGGCTGTATCATGTTATTCTGCCTCCGGATCACAGTGCAAACCGTTACCCTGTGCATTCACTAAAAATATCCACAATTAAAAGGGTGAGTACTAGTTAAATAATAATTGACAATATAACAACAAGGAGGTTAACCAACTAGGCACGAACAAGATAATAACTATAAGGAATCAATTCAACCATCTCCAAAAATCCTTTAAACATCTATCAACTAAACACAATTTGCAACATTCAACAAATACAAGTCATGAATGCCATGGTCTTTAAAATCTCTTCTTTTAATTGTGCATAAAATCAATAAAATACAGATCCGAATTGATAATACAAGGCAAGTGCTGAGATGACCCACTCAATGAATTGTAGCACTATAATCGAGGGTTATCTGGGTAACCATGCAGTGAATCATAGCACTATAAGCAGTAGCCTCAAGAGCAATAAGCCATAGACTACATGATGAATCATAGCACTATAATGTGATAGTTTCTTCAGTAAATTGTAGTGCTAGAAATGCATATGATGTCATGAAATGAAATCAATGAAAATGATGTGAATCGTAGTGCATGGGAAAACCGACATCATAGCCTATACTCTTTCTAAACTATTTCACAATCTCATCTTAATTCAACAAACATCATTCGTCCTAATTTAGCCATAGGCTTAAATAACATATCATCTATCATAATTCGCTACATCACTTAAGTCACATAAAAATAGCCATCACCAAACCTTCAACTTAGTTCACAAATTTGCATCACATCACTTTAATTTTCCCATTACTGATTAAACATCAAGACATCACTGTCTTTAATCATACCCATCACAGCACCAAGCATAATTTTGCATTTATCACCAACAAATACAAAGGCCATTTTCAACCATATAATAATTAAATACCATCCATTTGTAAGGACAACATGATTTTATTTGATTCATAATTATTTTCATAATTTAGTAATTAAAATTAGAATAGCATATACAAGCAAATAAATTATAGAACAAACTCATAACCTTAGAATTAAATTCCTAATTATCACTCAACTAGTAACCCCCATGTACAATAAACATACCTTACGGTGATCCTATCATATAGTTCAAGTATCCGACCATTGAAACACTAGTTTCCTTAACTCCTAAAATTAGTAAAAATTATAATTCATTGTTTTAGCAACTTAACATGCGTTAGGCATCAATTTCAAGGGTTAATTTAAGATCCCGACTTAGTTTTTGAGGGAACTGACTTACTGGAACGCAGTTTCACTTTCTAAAATCCCTCCGATAGGTTTCTGATACTTGAAATATCGATCGGTAGCTTCCAAAAAAACTTACGCAAGGATGACCAACAACAATTACGAAAGATTTTAGCAATTGCATAATGATGGGTATAACCAAGAAGCTGAAATTTAGGATGATTGAAGACTCACTACCTTTTAACTCCTTAAATCGAAAATTTGAGCTCCTAGGGTGGGTATCAATGGCTGCCACAGTTCATGCTAACGGGGAGGAAAGGAAAAATTAATTTTAATCTCATGTATAAAAGGACCGAGAGGGGAAAAGAATGAGCTATGTTTAGGTTTTACCTTGGGAGGAACTTTGAAGTGAAAGATCCAAGATAAGGATGGCATATGGTGATGATAGTGATGAATAAAATAAAAGAGACATGGTGATGGTAAGACATGCATGGTGAAGGTGATGGTGAATTAAGGAAGAAGAGAAAAAATTGCTTTTTGCTCACAAGGAAAGACACGCGCATAGAGGAAGAGGGAGTTAGGGGAAAATAAATTTAGTTTAAAGAAAATAGAATTATTAGGAATTTAGAATTTAAATGCTGAATTTTAAATAATAGTTATTTGTTTTAATAGCCAACCATGAATAAAAAAATGGTGGATACAAAACTTAATCTATGTCCGATTGGTAGGATTTAATTTTTATCTCAAATTTTAAAATTTTGGATGTTACACTTCACCCCAATCAAAGAAATTTCTTCTTTGAAATTTAAATAGAAATATACCTCAATCAAATAACTCTGGATGATGCTTCCGTATGACATCCTCACGCTCCCAAGTAAACATAGTATAACTATCATGCTGCTATGCCACCTTCACTAGTGCAACATCCTTGCTTCTGAGACATTTAACCGATCTATCTACAATGTGAGCAGGCACAGCTAGAGTAGTCAAATTCTCTTGAATCTCATTGTCGTCATCCCGAATCTCATGAGAGGAATTTGACTAATACTTCCTTAGTTGTGATACATGAAATACATTATAGAGGTTAGCCAACTGGGGAGGAAGTGTAATCCTATAGGCCACCAGACCTATCCTCTCCAAAACCTCATATGGACCAATAAATCTTAGGCTCAGCTTCCTACTTTTCAATACCCTGCCAACACCTTTATGAGGTGATACCTTCAAGAACACAAAGTCACCCACCTGAAACTCAAGTGGTCTTTGCCGGTTGTCATAATAGCTTTCTGCCTATCCTGACCAATCTTCATTTTCTCATGAATCATCTCAATCTGCTTAGAGGTTTGCTGACTAATCTCAGGTTCTAAGGCCAAACCCTCACCCGCTTCCAGCCAACAAATAGGCATCCTACACCTTCTACCATACAATGCCTCATATGGAGCCATGCCTATATTGTTTTGGTAACTATTGTCGTATGTAAATTCAACCAATGGAAGAAAGTCCTCCCAAGAGCCACCATGCTCCAAAACACATGCTCTCAACAAATATTTTAAACTCTATATAGTCATTCAATCTGTCCATCAGTCTGTGGGTAATATACAGAACTCAACTTTAGTCTAGAACCTAACTCTTGATGTAAACTGCCCCAAAAATGTAAGGTAAAGTGTTGATCATGATCATAGATGATACTAGTAGGTACACCATGTAATCTAAAAATTTCTTTTACATACAATTGAGCTAACTTCTCGATAATAGCCTTAGAGCTAATGGCAAGAAAATGTGTGGACTTGGTAAGCCAATCAACAATCACCCAAATTGAATCATTACTAGAACGAGTCCTCAGGAACCCGGATACAAAATCCATAGAAATGGAGTCCTACTTCCACACTGGGATATCAGTGGGTTTATTACTTTATTTATGTTTTTTTAGGGTGATTTTTAGTTTTAAATATTCATTTTGAAAAACAAAATTAATAGTTTTAAA
The DNA here is from genome assembly GCA_037962975.1 of Clitoria ternatea. Lineage (NCBI taxonomy): Eukaryota > Viridiplantae > Streptophyta > Magnoliopsida > Fabales > Fabaceae > Clitoria > Clitoria ternatea. The sequence continues at coordinate 50,177,289 of CM075673.1, forward strand.
AATTTATACTAAAAATAAGAAAATTTATTTTTTATGGTTTTAAAATATAGTCTTCAAACTATTTTGAAAATGTATTAAAAGAGTCTTGAAATTATTAGTGTTCGTTTGGGGCACAAAATTGATTATAGAATTAAGGCTTGAAATTAGAATTAAATTTTGAAATTATAATTTTGAGGTGAGATGTATAACGTCCTACCTAATTATAAGATTTTAAATCATGTATTTAAAATCAATTTAATTAGGATTCACTTTAGTCATTATGGTGGATATAAAAAATTTGAACCCTAGAGTGAAAAAGTGTAAAGAAAATTTCTACAACACGTTAATTCCTTGCGCATTGTTCGGTAAAATACATTTTAATGGAGCTATAAAACTCTAATTGAGGTGATTCCAAATGATATACCTTCTTAACTCAATTATCTACAATGGTTATGTAGAAGTTGAAGTCCAATTATGCCCTGAAGGCCCCCATTTTCATGAAATTGTAAACCTGGTATGCATGAGTTTTAACATGAATATCTTGTAGTATTTTGGTCATAACTTGAGCTACAAACCTTTCATTGAGGTGATTCGAGTGAGAAAACATCCACAACTTAGTTATCTATAATTTTTGTGGATAACACAAGAGATAATTCAGCCTAGATTAGCCGCAAAATGGGAAAAAAGTTAGAAATTTTTTCTTGAGCGGAAATGGGCTCGTTTGAGGGAGAGCCTGATTTGCGCTAGAGCGAGAAATGGCTCACTTGAGCGAGAATCTTCCAGAAATTCCCCCTAAACTCACGCTGAATGTCGTTTGAGTGAGAACAGCCTTGCTTGAGCAAAAATTACAATGACTATAGCTTAAAAATAACCTTCTCGCTCCCTAATTTGCCCGTTTGAACTTCAATTGCTCCAAAACTTCATGGGCACTATACTTCCCCTATTCCTGACCCACTGGCATAATCCATACACAAAAATTCATATATATGACAAAGTTACATGCAAAAATGTATATCATTAAAACTTGCTCAACATCATACTCAAGTCCTTGCAAATGGACTCCAAATCAATCAATGCCTACTCACACTAGTCCTAAATGGTCTTGGGAACCTATTGGCACCTTTTGGGGATTCTAGATCCTACCAGGTCATAAAAACATCTCTTCAATTGCTAAATTCCATTATTTCTCACTTGTAAATGCAATCATATCTATCTGTTAGAGAAAAGTTTGAGCTCATGATTGAGCTCTAAACCCCATGAGATTTGTTATTAATGCACATCAAGACTCTCATTCAAAATGAAGTCTGTATTGCTTGTTTGTTTAACATTTCTGTTCAAGTGTACTAGGAGTCCATAGAGCTCCATTTGTAAAAGAAAGAGGGAGTTTGTAAAAATCAATTCGCTTATGAAGTAAAGAAGTTTGCACTCTTCCAAGCTTCACTAGATGAAGTCTCTTTCAGTGTCTTCAAACCTCGAGAAGATCTGTGACTCTTTGAGTTCTTGAAATGGATCTTTCCTTTCCAAATATGAAGCTGCAAGAACTTTCGTATGTTCTCTTTGAGCTAGCATTAAAAATGCAATCAACAAAAAAGTTGAAGGTTTTTCTTTCGCGTATCAAGAAAACTGCCTCACATGTCTCAAGGTGTCAGAAAAACTAAACTTGATCAGAATGGATAGCCTAAGGTCAACTGCTATAGAGTGTACATGCTTTCCTAAAGTACATAAGCAAAAGGGATCTTTTGTTGAAGACTTTTGAAGTTTCCTAGATAAGGAAACTTCTCTGAAGCATGTGCCTACACTTACTGACAGCGTAGTCCTCAAGAGACCAACATCCTTTGAAGTTGAACTAATAGATATTTTCAGAAGGACTATAAATACAAGAAGCTTTTGAAAACAAGACAGTGACGTTGCTTAACTTGATACTTAAACACTCATTTTCTCTCTAGAAACCAAAGTCTGAGAGACTTTTTCTTAAAGTTTCAAAGTTCTTGTATTCACCACTTAAGTCCTCTTTGTAGCTCTGCTTAGTGTAGACCGTGACTAAAGTAGTCTGTAGCTCAGTGTACCTTATAATCATTTCATATCTTTATACGCTGAGTTATTTGGTTGTAACTTTAAACACTCTTTCTACCATCACTGTGTATTTTCTGGTGTGTTGCTAGAATTTGTTGGTGTTAGGAAGCACTATGGCCTGAAGAGGTTTTTGAAAGAATACTTGGGTTTTTAGCCAGGAGTGGCTTGTGTTAAGAATACTTGGGATAAGCTAGGAGTAGCTGGAGTCAAGAATACTTGTGCACTGGGCTGGTTCAAATTGTAAGGTGATTTATAATAGTGAAAAATCCTTTAGGCTGAAGGGACTGGACTAACTTCTGTGTTGGAAGTGAATCAGGATAAAATTTCTGCTGTGCATTTCTCTTATCCCTTTCTTTGGTCTGTTAAAATTTGCCTTCTTGAGCGGTCTGTACATAATTATTTTTTAAAAAAAGAGTTTAAGACTTATTCAACCCCCCATTCTAAGTTTAACTCTGTACCATCACTATCTATCATCAATTTATAATTTCCATCATCATTCTCAATATAACCATACAATGGACCTCTACTATACAATTCACTTGCCCACATTCATACATTTACAGATCAATGGCTCAGTGTCGCAAGTAATCAAGTATACCTTGCCAATTATCAAGTTATCAATTCATCAACATAATCCATCTAACTACTATATGGCTCAATGCCATTCAACATGTAAATTCCACATACACAACATGCATACATTCAATCCACCACACTTAGAAATTCAAACACTTAGCATTACACATATCCAAATTGAATATTCAAGTTCAATACCAAAGAAAACCAATTTCATTTTGAAACATCATTATAATTACATCATCATCACTCCCTTCCTTGGCACTGACTCCATATTTGTCTCATTTAGTACTCGCCTCTACGGTGTCCATCAATAACTTGCCAATAGTCACTTAAAAACCACAACAAGGGGGTGAGTGACTAGAATTAAAGATTAATACAGAAATATATAGACATATACTAGGAAAAACATAACCTAGCTACCTTCCTAGTTAAATACTTCCTTATTAATCATAATTTACTGTTCGCCATTATATTTAGAATTACCTTTTTATCTTACATACTTGTACACCATATTTGCCTCTAGTTCATTATTTATGCATCTCATTATTTCAATTTTAGCATTCAACTACATCCCCTTACTTAACATATGTATGTATTAACATCAATAGTATTTAACCATACCAACAATCACCACAAACGTGTTATCATATTCAAAGCTCTACATCAATAATATTCAATCACATCAAAACCATCCCCAGCCCATCGGGCTTTCCATAATCTCATACATGCCAATATAATTTTATTCACTTTCAATTAATTCATCTAAGTCCACAATCATCAAATACACCACTATATTACATCATTACAAGCCCATCAGGCTATCAAAGATTTCATATGCATCAGTATAGATTTATTCCATCTTAACACATCAATCAATATAATAATCACCATTTCATCATCAACATAAGTCAAATCATGCAAGGCAAAACTGACTCTTAAAACAAATATAATGACTCGCTAGTATCCGGATACTAAAAGGATTGGCCTTTAGCTGGGAGTCCTACTTGACACCCCGTGAACCCGACTTGTTCCACCGAGCCCTGCTTGGCTCTCCAACTTAACCACTAGGTCCTACTTGACCACTAGGTAGGTCAACTAGGTCCTTTTTAACCACAAGATCTAAAAACAAAGGGTAAAATATACCATCAGCTGTCCTTAACCACACAAGGAACATAAGTTCATTTTAAATTCTCTTCCTCTTTATTAATTAGCATAAAGGCTACTCAGACTCGGCCTATATCTCAACATCAGGGCAACCACATAGACCCAACCCAATCATACAATTTCATATAATTAATCAATCATCAAATATCAATATTTCCACATCAAGGCGGCCACACAGACCCGACCCACAAAACCAAATCTCAACATCATCATTAATGTTATGCTAATTTACCTCATCATCAATCATCAACATGAAATCATTATCATTTTAACTAAACATCATATTTTGACAAAGAGTCGTCATCATTCAATTCAGCATTCACACTGTTCATCAATATATATATATATATAAACATCAATATACCTATTTTCATTATTTTTCTCGATTTATCATCACGTCGTCCATTCATATCATTACTACATATAATCACATTATAACTTCCATCTATATCACTTTTGTTGAGAACAAGTCTGGTTGGAAAAAAAGTTAATAATATTACTGGACCAGACCCCAGACTACGTCTTTATTTCCAGACCCCAATATTTGTTAATAACACATATCAATGTACTTAAACTAAATGAAGTCTGCTTGTGTATGATCTAACCTATTTATTTAAGTGTTTCAGGAATTATATACTAAGTGCACAAATTACAAGTGATAAGAGGAGTCCATAAAATCAAAAGTCTAATCCTTTAAAAGTGAAAATTTATACTTTAGCCAAAAAGTCTGGTTCAAGAATTCTCAGTCATATGAATCAACTGAATCAAACCTTAGACTTTTGAGCATCCAGAATTTTTAATAAGAACATTACTCCAAATTACAAACATAACTATCTAAAAACTTTTTTGATGATACATTGGAAGTCAAGCCCTTATTAAGAAGAATGTGCTTATCATAAAAAAGGATAAGAAACAAATCAGCAGAGCAGCCAATGTAGATGTGGAACTCAATATAATAACTCTGCACAATTCAAAAAAGCTAAACCAAGTCAACTTATGTGTCAGATTCAATCAGAAGAATTACAACATTGATCTCTGTGTGATTACTAGAAGAAATAAAGCTAAGAATTAGCTTTATTCTCCAAAGATATTAAGGAACACCTTATTCATGCAAGTGGTAAAGTTCCTTGCTACCAGACTCTTGAACATCCCCTCAGATCATCAAAAGTCTGGTACCTGTACTTAAAGCAAAATACCTTCAAAGGATTTCGAACGTTTATATCTTATCTCCAGATCATCAACGGTCACCTTAAGTCACCTATATATACTTGGAGAAATTTATTTTCAAAAAAGAGAAGCATAATAAGAATACTCAATCTTTGTGATCAAAGTTTCTCTAATCTCTTCTTAGCTTTTCAAAGACAAAGACATTCTTTTATTGTTTTGCTTCTAGCAGACCTTGGTCTCTTGTCTTTCTTAACTTAGTGTATTTATTCTTCATTGCGTATCCTTCAACACTAAGTTTTGTGAGAAACCTTATACACCTTCTTTAAAATTAGTTATTGTGTAAAAGTCTGGTGAGTTACCAGCCTTAGTTTCAGTGGGAAATAGTTATGGCCTGGAAAGGCTTTCGAAAGAATATTTGGGTTATTGAGCCAGGAGTGGCTTGTTGAAAGAATACTTAGGGTTAAGCCAGGAGTGGCTGGACTCAAGAATATTTGTGACACTGGTCTGATGCTGTTATTGTAAAGGAGATTTTACAATAGTGGAAATCCTTCAAGTTAGAAGGGACTGGATGTAGCTTCTATGTTAGAAGTGAACCCGTATAAATTCTTGGTGTTCTCTCTTCTCCTATCTTTGTTCTTTTCAAGTCTGTTTTTATAAGTCTTATTACCTATGCATTAAAGGTTCAAAATTCCACAAAAAGAGTGAGACTTATTTAACCACCTTCTAAGTTTGATTCTGAACCATCAATTGGTATCAAAGCTTGTCCTTTGGTTAATCACTCCCTCGAGTGAAAAGGATCAAGATTTATAGCAGCATCTTAGAGTAATTAGTTAATTGTAGAAGGTTCATCTATCAATAAGCCACCAGCTTTCTTTAGTGAAGACTACCTATACTGGAAGGATAGAATGGAAATGTTCATAAAATCCATCGAGTATAGTTTATGGGCAGTCATCATAAATGGTGATTACGTAACCCTTATTGATAAAGATGGAAAGCTGAAGTCTGAAGATGAATGAAGTTCTTATAAAGTAAAGAAAATAGAGATAAATGCCAAGGCCAGGTTCTTACTTACTTGTGCTCTTAGAAAATCAGAGTACAATAAGGTGTTCAACTATGAAACAACTAAAGAAGTCTGGGATGCTCTTTAACGCAACTATGAGGGCACCTCTAGTGTTAAAAGATCCAAGAAGATACTGTTGACCAAACAGTATGATACTTTCAAAATGGAAGAACATGAGACTACGGATCAGATGTTTGGAAGATTCCAAATCCTGTTGAATAAGCTCAAGGCTCTTGGAACTACACTTTCCACAGAAGACATTAATGTGAGGCTACTTGAGAGTCTACAAGATAAGTCTGATGCCAAGTGTTTAGCACTAGAGGAAGCCAAAGATCTGAGTACCTTCTCTTTGGATGAACTTCTTGAAGTACTGCATGAATTGAAGTTAAAACAGAAGGAAGTTAGCAAACTTTCCTCCTCCAACATTATTGCCTTGAAGTTTGATGAATTAGGCAAGAAGTCAAAGACATTGAAAGCTAAAAAGTCTATAAGCTCAGACCCAGACTCTGATGAGTCAGAAGTTGATACAGACGAGGAGTTAGCCCTTGTGACCAAGAAATTTCACAGGCTGTTAAAGAAAAAGAAGTTCAGACCTGGGAAATTTTAGAAGAAAGACCATAAAGGTAAGATCAATTTAAGTTTAAAACTAATAAGTCTATTCTAGAATGTTTTAACTACAGGAAACTAGGAAACATGATAGTAACGTGTCCTCTCCTAAACAAAGCCAAAAAGGACAGAAGAGAAAAGAGAAAATTTCCCAAGAAATAGAAGAGGTTGATCACATGGGATGATGAAAGATCATCTAGGTTTGAAGAGTTTGATGAAGAGACAAAGTCTGCTTAAATTTTATTCATGGCAAATAAGGAACTAGACTCTAAAGCAAGCTCAAGTGACTCATAATTAAAAGATGTAAGTTATTCTGAACTTAAACAAAATTATGATCTATTGTTCAATAATTTCTCAAAATTTTTGAAAAATTTTAAAAAGTTGAAAGTAAAACATGTTGACATGGTTACTAATCTTGAAAATCAAATTTCAAAATTGAAAGGAGATTTTGATAAAAATATTCAAAAAGAAATGGAAGAGAATGAAAAAATACACATGGAAGAGTTAAGCAAACTCAAAAAGAAAATGTTATTTTGAAAACATTAAAGTTTACTGCTACAAAAACAAGTAAGTTCACTTACTTCAGACTTGAGCAAGTTTGTCAATGACACTAAAAATCTGAACAAACTTTTGGAAAAATGTCATGGTGACCATAGCAGATTAGGTCTGGGATATGTAGAGAAAAATGATTCCAAGCAATTTTCTTCTCCCTCATTTGCTTCAAAGAAATAGAAGCATGTCAAATGTAATTACTGTAAAAAGCATGGTCATGTAATAAATGATTGCAAGAAAAGAAAAAGAAGAAATGAATAAATTGCTAATAATATAAGACCCAAGAAGATATGGGTACCCAAATCACTGATTATTCCAATTGTAGATGTGTTTAAAGACAAGGATAAAGCCTTTGCATTGGTATCTGGACAGTGGATGCTCGCATCACATGAAGGAAGAAGGTCTATGTTCTTAGACCTGTTATATGTAGAAAATGAGGAACCGCGTAAACCCCACCCCTATTTTTTTTATCTTTGAAATAAAAAGGGTTTCGTTATTCTAATTATTATTCTAATTATTAAATCGAAAGAAACTTTCTTTAGGAAACAACAAAATAGACATAGAAATTATCTAACGAGATTTTATACATAAAAAATAGGAGGTTGCTCTTGGTTTAGGCGAATACAATATTCCATAGTTTAAAGGTGGAACAATCACCTTTGGAGTAAACTAGACTGGCAGGTTCATAGGGTCTAGTAAAGTGGGTAAAATTCCTTCACCTGTCATTGAAAATGTATTTCTGGTTGAAGGTCTGAGACATAACCTACTGAGCATCAGTTAATTTTATGATAATAGGTACAAGGTCTCTTTTGATAAAGAAAAGTGTACTATCATAAACCATGATGGATCCACACTTTTCACTCCAAATAAACATCACAACCTGTACAAGGTTGACTTGAATGAATTGAATGATCAAAATGTAACATGTTTGTTTTTAAACTTTAAGGAGAGATGGATCTGGCATAAAAAGCTTGGGCATATAAGTTTAAAGCATATTTCAAAACTTCACAAAAAAGGCCTTGTTAAGGGACTACCAAAAATTTCTTTCAACAGTTCCCTTCCTTGTGAAGCATGCCAAAGAGGGAAATAACATAAAACTTTCTTTGAAAATAAAAATGTTGTTTCCACTGTCAGATCTTTGGAAATGTTACATTTAGATTTGTTTGGTCTATCTCAGATACAAAGTCTAGCAGGGAATAAGTATAAATTTGTCATTGTTGATGATTACACAAGAATGACATGGGTATACTTCCTAGCATACAAGGATGAGTCTGTGAAAGTATTCAAATTTTTTGTAAGAATATCCAGAATAAGAAAGGATTATGTATTGGTACAATAAGAAGTGATCATGATAGAGAATTTGAAAATGAAATTTTTGAAAAATTCTACAATGAGTTTGACATAACTCATATCTTTTCTTCTCTAAAAACACCTCAACAGAATGGTGTTGTGGAAAGGAAAAATAACTCTTTATAGGAAATGGCTAGAACAATGCTTTGTAAAAACAATCTTCCAAAATATTTCTGGGCAGAGGCTGTGAGCACTTCTTGTTATATTCAAAACAGAATTCTTATCAGACCAATACTAAATAAGACTGTTTATGAATTATGGAAAGGAAGAAGACCCAACATTTCATATTTTCACCCCTTTGGTTGTATTTTTTATATTCTTAACACAAAGGATCATCTTGGAAAATTTGACTCTAAGTGTGACAAAGGGATATTCATGGGGTATTCAACTACATCAAAATCTTAGAGTTTTTAATACAAGAACTCAGACCATTGAGGAATCAATGCATGTAAGATTTAATGATTTTTAAGAGACTAATAAGAGACTCAGAAATCTAGAACTTAATGATGCAGGTATGTAGCAGCAGGAAGCTAAACATGATCAACAAGGATCAAAACCTAATCAACCTAAACCAACTAAAGATAGAGATAAAGAATTTGAACAACATCAAACAGTGTTTGAAGACAAGAGACTGGAAGTTCAAGGCTTATCACCCTTCAGACCTCATAATTAGAGATCAAGCAGCTGCAGTTAGGACTAGATCTAGAATTCTCAACCAATCCACCATTGCTCTAGTTTTAGAATTAGAACCAAAGTTTATTACAGAAGCATTGGAGGATACTGATTGGATCATTGCCATACAAGAGGAACTAAATCAGTTTAAGAGAAATAAGGTATGGAGTCTTGTCCCAAGACCTAAAAATAAAAGCATCATTGGAACTAAATGGGTCTATAGAAACAAGCTTGATGAAGATGGGAAAGTTATCAGAAACAAAGCCAGACTTGCAGCTCAAGGCTACAATCAACAAGAAGGTAAAGATTTCACTGAAACTTTTGCTCTTGTAGCCAGACTTGAGACTATAATGATACTTCTTGTATTTATAGCTTGTAAAGGAATTACATTATATTAAATGGATATTAAGAATGCTTTTCTGAATGGGTTTATTGAAGAAGTTTATGTAAAACAACCCCTTGGTTTTGAAGATGTGTCTTTTCCAAATCATGTTTCAAACTTAGTAAAACACTATATGGTCTGAAACAAGCCATTAGAGCTTGGTATGACAAACTCAATACCTTTTTACTTTCAAAAGGCTTTACTAGAGGCAAAGTAGATACAAGCCTGTTCAGAAAAAACTCTCATAAGAACTTTATAATTATGTAGATTTATGTGGATGATATTATTTTTGGTACTACTGATATAAGTCTGTGCAAAAAATTTGCTAAAATGATACAAGCTGAATTTGAAATGAGTATGATGGGAGAACTTAAATTCTTCCTAGGCTTGCAAATCAAACAGACAAATGATGATATTTTTATCCATCAACAGAAGTACACTAAGGAGTTACTCAAAAAGTTTAAAATCGCTGATGCTAAGCCCATGAGCACTCCTATACATCCAAACTGCATAATTAATAAAGATGAGTTTGGTACATCAGTGGATTATACCTTATATAGAGAAATGATAAGCTTACTTATGTACCTTACATCCAGCAAATTAGATATAATGTTCAGTGTCTGTTTGTATGCAAGATATCAATCAAACCCCAAGGAATCACACTTGTTTGTAGTAGTGAAGATTCTAAGATATCTTGTTAGAACCACTAACCTTGGGCTATTCTATAAAAGAATAGACTATTTCTCTCTATCTAGATATTGTGATGTAGATTTTATAGGTGATAGAATAGACAAAAAAATCACAAGTGGTGGATGTTACTTTTTTGGTAAAAGTTTGATATCATAGGAAGCAAAAAGCAGAATTTAATTGCATTCTCAATAGCAGAAGCTGAGTATATGTTTGCAGCAGCTGTTGCTCTCAACTTCTTTGGATAAAATATCTACTTAAATATTGTTCAATCAAAGAAGAGTGTTTCGTGACAACACAAGTGCAATAAATCTTTGAAAGAATCTCATTCAACATTCTAAACCAAAGCATATAGAAGTAAAGTATCACTTTATCAGAGATTCTGTACAAAAAAGGATTTTGGACATGAAGTTTGTGGATACAGACCATCAATGTGCAGACATCTTCAGAAAGCCTCCAGCTGAGGCCAAGTTTGCTTTTAGTAATCATAATTTAAACCTAAGAAATATTGCTTGAATCTGTATGTTCTACCTGTTACTTGAAAAGTCTGAATGCATGATAGGTCTAGGTCTATTGTGGTTGCTTTAGTTACTTCATAAGTCTGAACCAACAATTATATGCTTCTATTTTTCTGAGAGGAAAAAGGTTAAATCTTTTGGGATTCATGTTAACTGTAAAACATGTCATATTTTATTGTCTTTTACTCTAAAACATACAACATGGCAGCAGTTAATACCCTTTTGTGTAACTATCACTTGAAACGTATTTTCTCACTCCTCACTAGTGGACAATTGTTTCCTTTTAAATAAGTGGCTTTTCATTTCATTTCCCACCTGCAAAACCCTTCAAGTCTTTCTTCTTCCTAAAATAACACTTCTCTAAAACCTTTTATTTTCTTAAAACCCTAAACCCTTATTTTACCTCTTTGAGTATTTGTAATGGCCTCTAAGCTTTCTGTTGGTGATATTGTGGAGTCTCCATACTTCTACCCTAGGCAGCACAAGTTAGATGGTAAATGTGTTTGAATGTGTAAACAGGTTCAAGAATTTTGATAATGACAAAAACACTTTTGAAGAAATCCTTGCAAAAACAAAGACATGGAATCAGACCCTGAAAAGCAGCGAATCTAATCGATTATACAGACCAGGCTAATCGATTAGGAGCATTCTGTTTTAGAAGAAATTGCATCAGGCCACAAGCTAATCGATTACAGCAATCAAAATAATCGATTAAGGAACTACTGGAATTAAGCTAATCGACTACACACATGATGTAATCGATTATCAATGTCAAAAATGGGATTACATGTATCAGGTATAATGGCTAATCGATTAAGGGAAGTTATATAATCGATTAAGAGGCTACTGGAATTAACCTAATCGATTGTCAAGCAAGCTAATCGATTAGAAAGCTGCGAAGTCAAATTAAATGCATCAGGTATAGGTGATAATCGATTACAGGCAAAGATATAATCGATTAGGTGCTCTCTGACTTGAAGATAATCGATTACAGCTCGAGGGTGTAATCAATTACGATAGTGGGAAAACACTTTTAAGTGGGAAACCAGCTCATATGTCCACCAATTTTCAGAAACCCACTAAGTGCAACGGCTAGGAAGAAGAAGGGCACACCTCAAGCTTTAAAATGACTCTATAAATTGAAGAGGAACACAAGCACAAAGACACACCAAGAAGCTACAATTCCTTTGCTCATTCTTGTGCTTTGTAAGCCCTACTTCTTGTATATCTTGAAATTCATTTGTATATCCTCTCATCTTGAGAGATTAGAAAGTGTGTGAGCTATCATTTGTTTATCCACTCTATTAAGAGAGTTATTCACTTGTAAACACTTCACAAACACAAAAGATTTTCACTCTAGGTTGAGTGGTCACAAAGGTTGGGGTTCAACCTTTGGGTATTGAGAGTTTGAGAGATTGGGTGGGTTGCCCTTGTGCTAGTGAGGATTGAGTTCTTGAGTGTGGGACACTAGGAAGCTGCAATTGCTCATAGCTTGTATCTCTAAACTTCAATAGTGGAAATCCTCTAAGTGGGTTGCTTAGAGGCAAGACGTACACCGGTGTTGGTGGAACTCGTTATATCGGTTTGCAAGCTTCTCTTCCTTACTCTTTTACTTTCACATTCTGCATTTGGTTAATTGGTGTTAATTGCTTGTGAAGTGCATACTTGATCTTGCCTAAATTGCTACATTTCAAATACTACCCACCAAGTGTTTGTCAAATTGCTTCAGCAACTTTTATCCTTGTGGTGCATTACATACTATCTTTAACTTGATTTCACTTGCATATTCTTTTAAACTTGGATATAAAAATCAAGTTCAAAGGCATTCTATTCAAAAGTTTTAAAACTCAATTCACCGCCCCCTCTTGAGTATTGAGGCCACTTGAACAACAAGTGGTATCAGAGCTTGACTCTTGGTAGATCAAGCTTAACAGCTTCAAGAGACAAGATGGCCTCAAGTTCTCTTAACATTTTTCCCGAGGGTGGTGCCATAAACAGACCTCCCGCTTTCAATGGGGAAGGCTATGTATTTTGGAAAGAAAGAATGAAAATCTTCATTCAATCAATTGATTTGAGAATTTGGAATGCCATTGAAAATGGTCCTTATATACCAATGCATACTGTTGATAGTAAAAATGTAGAAAAGCCTATTGATGAATGGACAAGTGAGGATGAAATGAAAGTACAATATGGCTACAAGGCCAAGAATCTAATTACTATGGCTTTAGGTCAAGATGAATTCTTTAGAATAATGACTTGTCAAACTGCTAAAGAAATGTGGGATACTCTACAAGTAACTCACGAAGGTACTAACGATGTAAAGGACTCCAAGATTAGTACCTTGACAAGTCAATATGAAAGCTTTAGAATAAACTCAGGAGAAACTATTGTAGATATGCAAAAAAGATTTACTCTTATTATTAATCATCTCATTACTCTTGGCAAAGTTTACACTAACAAAGAACTTGTGCATAAAGTGTTAAAAAGTCTTAGCAGGGAATGGCAACCACTTATCACAGCCATAAAACAATCTCCAAGCATCAATGAGATGTCTCTTGCAACACTCTTCGGAAAATTACAAGAGCAAGAGCAAGAACTAAAAGCATTGAAGCTAGCAGAAGAAGAAGAAAAATCTTCCAAGAAGAAAGGGTTAGCCCTCAAAGCCACCTCTATGCATGAAGAAGAATCATGCAGTGACTTGGGTGAAGAAGAGGAATTTGGGCTGTTTGTAAAGCGATTTGGAAGATTCATGAAGAACAAAAGATTCCAAAAGAGCTTCAAGCCCCAAGGTAAAAAGCCAACTTTAAATGAAATTTCTTCTTCACCTAGTTGTTTCGAATGTGGCAAGGAAGGGAACTTCAAGGCCGATTGCCCAAATCTTAAAAAGAAGGGCAAGGACAAACGAGGAAGAAGAAGAGCCTACATCACTTGGGATGAGAACGATGTGAGTAGCTCCGACGACTCGGACAATGAGGAAGCAAATCTATGCTTAATGGCCAACCACCAAGAAGAAGATAATGAGGTAAATCTTCTTGACTTAGACAAGAATGAACTACTAGATGCATTTGAGGAATTATATGATAAGTTCATAAAAGTCTCTAAAAAGCTTAAGTTATCTAGGAAAACTAGTGATACCCTTGAAATGCATCTTATGGAAGTATGTAAAGAAAATGAAAGCTTAAAAGAAGAATTAGAGAATGTTCAAGCATGCTCTAAGGATAAACCATGTGACTTTGCAAAAAGATGCATTATGTTAGAAACAAAGGTTGTAGATCTAAATAAGACATTAGAAAAGTTCACTAATGGACGAGACAATTTGAATATCTTGCTTGGACAACAAAAATGCATGTTTAGTAAAACCGGGTTAGGATATGACCAAGAACATAGCAATCACAAAATGGAAAAACACTATAAAAATTTCTTTGTACCACCAAGCAAATCATCTTCACCTTTTATGAAATGCAATCATTGTGGTTTCAAAGGACATAGTGCTTATAAGTGCAGTGTTAGAAAACTAGGGCCAAAGGTTATGAAAAAGGTGTGGGTTCCCAAAGGAACATTACCACAAGCTAACCTAAAAGGACCCAACATAAAATGGGTACCTAGTTCTCTAAACTAATCTTGTTTTGTAGGTATGCTTCAAGGCAAGCAACACCCATTGGTACTTGGATAGTGAGTGTTCAAAGCATATGACGGGAGACATAAGCAAGTTTACATCATTCACTCCCAAAAGGAAAGGAAGTTTCACCTACGGAGACAACACCAAAGGAAGGATTCTAGGCATCGGAAATATTGGTAAGAATTCTTCCACATCCATAAGTGACGTGTTGTATGTTGAGGGCCTTAAACATAATCTACTTAGCATAAGTCAATTATGTGACAAAGGATATAGAGTTTTATTTGAATCCAATTGTTGTATAATTGAGAATAAGCTAAACAAAGAGGTCAAATTTGTTGGAAAAAGGATTGATAACATTTACATGATTGATGTGGATAGTTTGTCTACAAATGATGAACAATGCTTCATTTCAAAAGAGGATGAAACCTGGCTATGGCATAGGAGAATAGCTCATATACATGTAGACCATTTGAACAAACTTGTTTCCAAAGAATTAGTAATTGGTCTACCAAAGCTTAAGTTTGAAAATAGATTTTGTGATGCATGTCAAAAGGGAAAACAAGTAAAGGCATCTTTTCAATCCAAAAACATTGTGTCTACACAAAGGCCTTTACAACTTTTGCACATGGACTTATTTGGACCATCCAAAATCAAAAGCTTTGGAGGTAATTATTATGGTCTAGTTATAGTAGATGACTATTCTAGATATACATGGACATTGTTTCTTGCTCATAAAAATGAAGCATATCATGCATTCAAGAAACTTGCAAAGATTATCCAAAATGAGCAAAATTCTAAAATTACATCCATTAGAACCGATCATAGGGGAGAATTTGAAAATCAATCTTTTGAAAAGTTTTGCAAAAAACATGGTATTAATCACAATTTTTCAGCTCCTAGAACTCCACAACAAAATAGAGTAGTTGAAAGGAAAAATAGATCTTTAGTCGAGCTTGCTAGAACCATGCTAAATGAAAACCATATTGCAAAACATTTTTGGGCCGATGCGGTAAACACCGCTTGTTATGTTATGAATAGATGTTTAATAAGGCCTATTTTAAAGAAAACCCCCTATGAACTTTACAAGGGTAGAAAACCAAACATTGCACACTTTCATATTTTTGGATGTAAATGTTTTGTGCTCAATAATGGAAAGGATAATCTAGGAAAGTTTGATGCAAAATCTGATGAGGCAATATTCCTAGGATACTCTCAATCTAGTAAATCTTATAGAATCTTCAACAAACAAACAAACACCATTGAAGAGTCTATTCATGTTAAATTTGATGAAAATAGCCATAACCCTCCGAGAAAGGAAGATGTTGATGATCTTGTAGGTACTCTCCAAGAATTGACCATAAATGAAGAGGAAGGAGAAATCAAAGACACAAATGAAGCCAAACATGAGGGACCACAACAATGGACCACATTGAAGGATCATCCTCTAGACAAAGTCATAGGTGAAATGACTAAAGGTGTAAGTACTCGTAATGCAATTAGAAATACATGCAATCATTTAGCCTTTGTATCTTAAATAGAACCTAAGAACATAAATGAGGCTATTATTGATGAACATTAGATGTTGGCCATGCAAGAAGAGCTAAATCAATTTGAAAGAAATGAAGTTTGGGAGCTTGTGCCAAGACCCAATGATCACCAAATAATAGGAACAAAATGGGTTTTTAGGAATAAAATGGATGAGAATGGTATAATTACTAGAAACAAAGCTAGGCTTGTAGCTAAAGGGTATAATCAAGAAGAAGGTATTAATTATGAAGAAACGTATGCACCCGTAGCTAGATTAGAAGCAATTAGATTACTATTAGCCTTCGCATGCTGTAGGGATTTCAAATTGTACCAAATGGATGTTAAAAGTGCTTTCTTAAATGGATACATTCAAGAGGAAGTATATGTTGATCAACCGCCAGGCTTTGAAAACCATCAATTTCCAAAACATGTTTTCAAATTAAAGAAAGCTTTGTACGGTTTGAAACAAGCTCCAAGAGCTTGGTATGAAAGGTTGAGCAAATTTCTCTTAGAAAATCAGTTTGAAAGAGGAAAGGTTGATACAACTCTATTTATAAAACACAAGAAAAATAACATACTATTGGTACAAGTTTATGTTGATGATATAATATTTGGTGCCACTAACGATTCAATGTGCAAGGAGTTTTCTAAGCTAATGCAGGAAGAATTTGAAATGTCTATGATGGGGGAACTCACTTTCTTCCTTGGACTTCAAATCAAGCAAACCAATGAAGGCACATTCATCAACCAATCCAAATACTGCAAAGAGCTACTAAGAAAATTCAATATGGACAAAGCAAATGATATTGCCACACCCATGGGCACTTCATGCTATTTGGACAAGGATGAGAAAGGTAAGGATGTTGAACTCATAAAATATAGAGGTATGGTAGGATCCTTACTTTACTTAACCGCTAGTAGACCGGATATCATGTTTGCTGTGTGTATGTGTGCTAGATACCAAGCTTGTCCTAAAGAATCTCATCTTACCGCAGTAAAAAGGATAATGAAATATTTAGTAGGAACTCAAAATGTTGGTTTGTGGTACCCCAAAGGGGCTGAATGTATTTTAGTTGGTTACTCTGATTCAGACTTTGCAGGATGTAAACTTGACAGGAAAAGCACTAGCGGAACATGTCACTTACTTGGAAGTTCTCTTGTTTCTTGGCATAGCAAGAAACAAGTAAGTGTTGCGCTATCAACAGCTGAGGCAGAATATGTTGCAGCTGGTAGTTGTTGTGCTCAAATCCTTTGGATGAGACAACAACTTCTAGACTTTGGAGTTATATTGAACCATGTGCCTCTTAAATGTGATAATACTAGTGCTATTAATATCTCAAAGAATCCTGTAATGCATTCTAGAACCAAACATATTGAGATTAGGCATCACTTCATTAGAGACCATGTATTAAAAGGAGATTGTGTACTTGAGCATGTTGAAACTTCTAGGCAACTAGCAGATATTTTCACAAAACCCTTGGCTAGAGAACAATTCATCCACATTAGAAGAGAATTAGGCATTCTTGACATGACCAACTGTGTTTGAATGATGAAGTATTTTGATAAAAACTGTGTTGTATGGCATGATTGGATAAATGGTATGATTTATTAATATTACATTTCATGTTTGCAACTCTGCTGTATGAAAACCTGAAGTTTTTGAATCAATAATCGATTATATGCATCCTCACAATCGATTACTATGTTTCTGTTTTTGTTGATAATCGATTACACTAAGATATCTAATCGATTACACTGCTTCTGTTTTACACGCAATCGATTACATTCCAATCCATAATCGATTACACAGCCTCTGTTTCAAATGCAAAACGTTTCACCTTCTCACTAATTGATTACAGTACTGTTGCAATCGGTTAGGACGATTCTGTTTCTTCACTAATCGATTATTCCAATGCTCTAATCGATTACACTCTGTGCGAAGCGTTTGAAATTCCCCAGAAACAGTGATCTAATCGATTACGCACTGTCTCGTAATCGATTAGCCTCGATTCTGCAGAGTCAAAACTGCTATTTCCAAGGCCTACTCAAATTCCTCCCTCTCTTAACTCATCTCACCTCTTTCTAAACCTAATCCTCTCCTTTCTAAACCTAATTCCCATCTATAAATACCCCTCTCTTCACCCTCTCATCTCACACTACCTCCTTCCTCTCAAATCTCTCAAAGCTCTCAAGAATTCTTTTCTTCTCTTCACTTTCTTCTCTACATTCCTCACCATGTCTTCATCCCGCACAGTTAAAAGAGCAAGGTCCTCCATGGCTCAGGCCAATAATCCCCTTGACTTCTCAAGGTTCTTTTCCTCCCCAAGAGACCTCCAAAATTTTGTCAAGAACTTTTCTGAGAAAGAAATAATGACCCCTCACTTCACTATTACGGAAACCTTTGACAACCATAGCCTCACCTTCACCCAATGCCTTCATCACTACAACCTTTTTCCTTTTCTCACTATCAAGGAAGAAGAATATTACCCTGAACTCATAAGGGTGTTCTACTGCAACCTCCGACTTACAAATGGGATGGTTGAATCCAAAGTGAAGAACGCAACCATCAAGCTCACCAATGCTCAATTTGCGGAAATCTCCCGCTGCCTCTCAACAATGCTGATTTTGATGGAGGAGAACCGGAAGATGAATGGGGCTTCAATGCTCTAACTGCTCGTCAATCCTTGTGGAAAGCTGACCGCCCCAGGAGCAACCACAAACTGGTCGGACATTTGACCATGAACAACTGTCTGCTTCACTTTTTCTTGGTCAAAATGATAGTTCCTCGTGGTGGGAACTATGCCTTGGTGGAAGAGGATGATGTCCTCTTGATGTGGGCGATGCTGAAGCACAAGGAGATTAACTGGGTTCAGTTGGTCAAATTCCATATGCGTCACGCAAAGGACCAACAAAAACTCCCTTATGGTATTCTCCTTACTAAAATTTTCAAATATTGTGGAGTAGACTTGGCTGGAGAATTATCAGAAAAAGTGCCTCCAAGAGCTTGTATTGGCACCCATCACCTCACCAAAATGGGTCTTGTTTTTATGCATGGAGCATGGTACTCACGAATGGAGGGCATTGATGCCAACATTCCCTTCGAAGCTCCTGCTGAAGAAGAACCCGTTCCTCCTCCTCCTCAACCACAAGCTGCACCTCAAGCCTCTTCATCCGCTCCTGCTGACCCCTTTGCATCACTCTATGCTCATCTTGATCGCCGCTTCGATCGTCTCGAAAACTCCCTTCAAGAGTTCTCCATGACCGAGTAGTAACATTTTGAAATGATGCAACAGCGTTATGAAGAGCTGTCCCATCAAATTGCTGAAATTCGTTTCTTTAATCCGGATAATTAGAACCTTTTTCATGTTTTTGGTTTAGGTTGCTTCTTCTTTTTTTTAATTTCTAAAATTTACTTCATGTAATTTCCTGCTTTTTGTTTGCAATCCAATAAAAATTTTCCTTTTGTGATATATCTCTTTACTTGCATTCATTATTTTTGATGATTCCAAAGGGGGAGAAATATTAACTGTTCATATCTTGTTAAAATCTGAAATAGATTGCCAAAAGATTAATATTTTAAGAGATTAATAAATTCCAAAAGAAAGGGGGAGATTTGTTGATAAGAGATAAGAGATAATCAAATAAAGATGCTGAATGTGATTCAGAGATAATGATTTTATTAAGAGATAAAGATTCTGAATATTTGAAATTGGTCAAAAATATACTGCTATATTGAAACTGAGATTAAGAGATAAAATTAGAGATAAGTCTTTGTATTTACACTAACAACCCTCAAGAGATGAACATAGTTGTCATCATCAAAAAGGGGGAGAATGTGTTTGAATGTGTAAACAGGTTCAAGAATTTTGATAATGACAAAAACACTCTTGAAGAAATCCTTGCAAAAACAAAGACATGGAATCAGACCCTGAAAAGCAGCGAATCTAATCGATTATACAGACCAGGCTAATCGATTAGGAGCATTCTGTTTTAGAAGAAATTGCATCAGGCCACAAGCTAATCGATTACAGCAATCAAAATAATCGATTAAGGAACTACTGGAATTAAGCTAATCGACTACACACATGATGTAATCGATTATCAATGTCAAAAATGGGATTAAATGTATCAGGTATAATGGCTAATCGATTAAGGGAAGTTATATAATCGATTAAGAGGCTACTGGAATTAACCTAATCGATTGTCAAGCAAGCTAATCGATTAGGAAGCTGCGAAGTCAAATTAAATGCATTAGGTACAAGTGATAATCGATTACAGGCAAAGATATAATCGATTAGGTGCTCTCTGACTTGAAGATAATCGATTACAGCTCGAGGGTGTAATCGATTACGATAGTGGGAAAACACTTTTAAGTGGGAAACCAGCTCATATGTCCACCAATTTTTAGAAACCCACTAAGTGCAACGGCTAGGAAGAAGAAGGGCACACCTCAAGCTTTAAAATGACTCTATAAATTGAAGAGGAACACAAGCACAAAGACACACCAAGAAGCTACAATTCCTTTGCTCATTCTTGTGCTTTGTAAGCCCTACTTCTTGTATATCTTGAAATTCATTTGTATATCCTCTCATCTTGAGAGATTAGAAAGTGTGTGAGCTATCATTTGTTTATCCACTCTATTAAGAGAGTTATTCACTTGTAAACACTTCACAAACACAAAAGATTTTCACTCTAGGTTGAGTGGTCACAAAGGTTGGGGTTCAA
The DNA here is from genome assembly GCA_037962975.1 of Clitoria ternatea. Lineage (NCBI taxonomy): Eukaryota > Viridiplantae > Streptophyta > Magnoliopsida > Fabales > Fabaceae > Clitoria > Clitoria ternatea. Next base: position 50,197,949 of record CM075673.1, read on the forward strand.
CCTTTGGGTATTGAGAATTTGAGAGATTGGGTGGGTTGCCCTTGTGCTAGTGAAGATTGAGTTCTTGAGTGTGGGACACTAGGAAGCTGCAATTGCTCATAGCTTGTATCTCTAAACTTCAATAGTGGAAATCCTCTAAGTGGGTTGCTTAGAGGCGAGACGTACACCGGTGTTAGTGGAACTCGTTATATCGGTTTGCAAGCTTCTCTTCCTTACTCTTTTACTTTCACATTCTGCATTTGGTTAATTGGTGTTAATTGCTTGTGAAGTGCATACTTGATCTTGCCTAAATTGCTACATTTCAAATACTACCCACCAAGTGTTTGTCAAATTGCTTCAGCAACTTTTATCCTTGTGGTGCATTACATACTATCTTTAACTTGATTTCACTTGCATATTCTTTTAAACTTGGATATAAAAATCAAGTTCAAAGGCATTCTATTCAAAAGTTTTAAAACTCAATTCACCCCCCCTCTTGAGTATTGAGGCCACTTGAACAACAAGTGGTATCAGAGCTTGACTCTTGGTAGATCAAGCTTAACAGCTTCAAGAGACAAGATGGCCTCAAGTTCTCTTAACATTTTTCCCGAGGGTGGTGCCATAAACAGACCTCCCGCTTTCAATGGGGAAGGCTATGTATTTTGGAAAGAAAGAATGAAAATCTTCATTCAATCAATTGATTTGAGAATTTGGAATGCCATTGAAAATGGTCCTTATATACCAATGCATACTGTTGATAGTAAAAATGTAGAAAAGCCTATTGATGAATGGACAAGTGAGGAAGAAAAGAAAGTACAATATGGCTACAAGGCCAAGAATCTAATTACTATGGCTTTAGGTCAAGATGAATTCTTTAGAATAATGACTTGTCAAACTGCTAAAGAAATGTGGGATACTCTACAAGTAACTCACGAAGGTACTAACGATGTAAAGGACTCCAAGATTAGTACCTTGACAAGTCAATATGAAAGCTTTAGAATAAACTCAGGAGAAACTATTGTAGATATGCAAAAAAGATTTACTCTTATTATTAATCATCTCATTACTCTTGGCAAAGTTTACACTAACAAAGAACTTGTGCATAAAGTGTTAAAAAGTCTTAGCAGGGAATGGCAACCACTTGTCACAGCCATAAAACAATCTCCAAGAATCAATGAGATGTCTCTTGTAACACTCTTCGGAAAATTACAAGAGCAAGAGCAAGAACTAAAAGCATTGAAGCTAGCGGAAGAAGAAGAAAAATCTTCCAAGAAGAAAGGGTTAGCCCTCAAAGCCACCTCTATGCATGAAGAAGAATCATGCAGTGACTTGGGTGAAGAAGAGGAATTTGGGCTGTTTGTAAAGCGATTTGGAAGATTCATGAAGAACAAAAGATTCCAAAAGAGCTTCAAGCCCCAAGGTAAAAAGCCAACTTTAAATGAAATTTCTTCTTCACCTAGTTGTTTCGAATGTGGCAAGGAAGGGAACTTCAAGGCCGATTGCCCAAATCTTAAAAAGAAGGGCAAGGACAAACGAGGAAGAAGAAGAGCCTACATCGCTTGGGATGAGAACGATGTGAGTAGCTCCGACGACTCGGACAATGAGGAAGCAAATCTATGCTTAATGGCCAACCACCAAGAAGAAGATAATGAGGTAAATCTTCTTGACTTAGACAAGAATGAACTACTAGATGCATTTGAGGAATTATATGATAAGTTCATAAAAGTCTCTAAAAAGCTTAAGTTATCTAGGAAAACTAGTGATACCCTTGAAATGCATCTTATGGAAGTATGTAAAGAAAATGAAAGCTTAAAAGAAGAATTAGAGAATGTTCAAGCATGCTCTAAGGATAAACCATGTGACTTTGCAAAAAGATGCATTATGTTAGAAACAAAGGTTGTAGATCTAAATAAGACATTAGAAAAGTTCACTAATGGATGAGACAATTTGAATATCTTGCTTGGACAACAAAAATGCATGTTTAGTAAAACCGGGTTAGGATATGACCAAGAACATAGCAATCACAAAATGGAAAAACACTATAAAAATTTCTTTGTACCACCAAGCAAATCATCTTCACCTTTTATGAAATGCAATCATTGTGGTTTCAAAGGACATAGTGCTTATAAGTGCAGTGTTAGAAAACTAGGGCCAAAGGTTATGAAAAAGGTGTGGGTTCCCAAAGGAACATTACCACAAGCTAACCTAAAAGGACCCAACATAAAATGGGTACCTAGTTCTCTAAACTAATCTTGTTTTGTAGGTATGCTTCAAGGCAAGCAACACCCATTGGTACTTGGATAGTGAGTGTTCAAAGCATATGACGGGAGACATAAGCAAGTTTACATCATTCACTCCCAAAAGGAAAGGAAGTGTCACCTACGGAGACAACACCAAAGGAAGGATTCTAGGCATCGGAAATATTGGTAAGAATTCTTCCACATCCATAAGTGACGTGTTGTATGTTGAGGGCCTTAAACATAATCTACTTAGCATAAGTCAATTATGTGACAAAGGATATAGAGTTTTATTTGAATCCAATTGTTGTATAATTGAGAATAAGCTAAACAAAGAGGTCAAATTTGTTGGAAAAAGGATTGATAACATTTACATGATTGATGTGGATATCATAGCCAATCGCTAGTGCATGGGGTATCATAGTAATAAAAATATCATTCCCACAGAGATTGTGCCCAATTACTAGTTTTGTAGTTGTTCAATTATCTAGACAATTCTTAAAAGTGCTTTTAGTGTAGAAAATCTACAAAAAATCTAAGTAAATGAGAAATTTCAAGAATTAAGCTCTTTCTTCATAAATTGGATTAAATGATAGTTAAACTCTTAGGACTTGGGTATGTGAATGTGTCATGTATTAATTTTACCTATAGCCTTTCTGTTCATGAGTTCATGTTCTAAGGCAAGATTTCCTAATTTAATTAACACTTTCCTCTCAGAATATCATTAACATGCCCAATTAATAAAGAACAATGTTCAATCTATTATTTGGGCTCATTAAGATTAGTGAAATCCCAATTAACCTCGAAGTGTCATGCCCACTTTCGTGACCCATAACCCTAAGTTCAAATTCATGCATTCAAACAGTCAGTTAATCTCTTAATTATCGTAGCATTTAAGTTCAATTGAGCCTATCTCTAGATCATCAAGAGCATTAAACAATCATAGAATTTGAATAGAAACAAGGGTTTCATAAACAGAAAACCATAAGGTAAATTCAATACATTAATATGTCACATCCCTAACCCAAGATTGAAGTTTAGTTACACATGCCCAATTCAATACAACTCATGATAAAGATCATATTAAGAAGGTTACACATTTCAAGGAAAGATTCAAAGAGAAGAAGAAGAAAAGGAACAAGCTTTCACTATGTCTTCCGAATCCTCTTCACAAATTGTGCAAAATTGATGTTCTTCAATGTTTATCTCCTAATTTCTTTCAAATCTCCTTGAGAAAAGCTCTCCCTTTTCCTTTCCAAAAGTCTCTAAAAATGTCTTTGTCCTTTTCCAATGCATGCCTACTCTTGTTATGCTCAAAAACTACTCCTAAATACAAGGAAATTGCAGAACGTGCCAAATCCAATGGTAGTGGGAAAAACCCATGGCCGATGGATCGTGAAAAGGGTCTAAAAATCTCTAATTCTTGACTCCATGCAACAAGAACCACAGCAGTGGATTTTGAAATAGCAAGAAACACGACCAGTGGGAAAAACCCACTGGCAATGGATTTTTTATGCTAATTTGTCATATTCTAGTAAGGTCCACGGCCAGTGGGAATTTCCCACTGGTAGTGGATTTCTCTTATGCCAATTTTCCACTTTCCATTAAGATCTACTAGCAGTGGATTTCTCTTTTCTTCACCAAAATACTCTTTGCAAGTGTGTTAAGGCCTCAGAGTGTTCTTTTTGATGTATCCTTTCTTCATAGTGTATTCCAAGGGTCAATATGGCTTTATCCTTGTGCTTTAGGTGGCTTGAACTCCTTTCCATTCATGCAATGCTCCTCAAATGCTTCTTGTTTCCTTGCACATGAACAACAAAGCAATTTCTGCAAAATAGAGACATCTGAGTAACATGTGTGGAATAAAATAAAATCAATGGAATTAAGGGAAAAAACTAACATAAATAAACTGAAAACTCAAACAAAATATCCCTAAAACTAATGCAAACTAGACACATATCAGAATACCCCAAACTAGAACATTACTTGTCCCCAAGCAATCACCATCTTTACAAGCATGAACAATAAAGAACAAAGAATTCTAGCTAACTTAAGGAACCAAATTTGAAATATTATTAATAGATGATTGCAAGATTATCAAGGTAGAAGCCACATAATTATTCATACGATGCTTTCTATGACCAGACTACAGATACATTTTCCTTAATTTCTCTCTAAGTGTTTAGGCTTGTGTTTCAGTATCACTCAAATCAAAACATTCCAAACACTACCATAGGCTTGGCAAACGACCCTAATCTTCATAGTTATCCAGAAAAAATGTTAAAGTCTAACGGTCTTTCGATTGGTTGTAATGGGGCCAAAGGTTCACAGAATAGGAAAGGATACCAAGAAAAAGGGAAAGTTCAAAGGGTTTTAGAAATAAAATTCCTAAAAAGAGTAAGTTTTGGAAGGCACACCAGAAAAACATATTTTCTTTTTCATTCATAAACTTCTAAGGAGTACCATTCATTTTTATCTTTAAACTTGACTCCTTGTTACATTCTCACTATCATCCTTTTTCTTTCTTTCTGTACTTTTCTTTTATTTAGGACTACAAATGAATTTTTTCTGTTTGTTATTTTTGTTGTTTCCCAAACCTTTGTCATTTAGGTTCCATCCTTGTCATTTCTAAGAAATTTTGAAAATTACAGATCAAAGGCTTTAAAGAATCAATAATCAACAATTAAGGCTCAATAGGAGCAACTAATGGTTTATACAACATTCAAATTCTATGGCCAAAGAACAAGACCTAAAACGCCTTTTTCATCCCCTAACATGCAATCATAAACTATTTTGAATCGGTCGCAAGCCAAGTTCTAGAGTGCTTAAAATGTATGACACACTCAAAGAAGAAAATAAGAGTTTATCAAAATCTTTACTCTTGTTGGCTCAAAAGCTCTCAATCTAAATGGCAATTAATCCAGTCAAAGAAAACATGGAATCATAATGTATAGTTCAACCTGACAAGCAAGCAATCATAGAACTCATTCATTCATTTTTATTTATCTTGGATTATAATCGGGGCTTAAAATTCAATCATTCCTATTGAAACTAAACTTGTAAAAATAGTAATCACAAACAGACAAACCACGCCATCCTAATCAACCAAAAGTGCAAAAGAAAATCACAAAACATGAACAAATGCAAGCAAATCATAAAACATGAAGAAATGCACACAAAGGTTCAGAACAAGTTTCCTTTACCTACCACCCTAAACTATTAATGGATAGTGTCCGTACTAGTCAGTAGATAGAGATGAAGGTAAAAAGAAACTTACCTGAATGGGATTACCTTCTCATGGGGAGGGGGAGGGAAATGCCCCTGCTGGGAGTGCCAGTGATACTTAGCATCCACCCTCTGAGCTATGTCATCAATCTGATCCCCTTGCCGAATTTGCTTTATAGATAAGGACTCTAAGCGGCTATTCATTCCTTGCACCAAGGAATACATCCGCTCTATTGAAACACTGGAGTCAGTAGTGGACCGGGAAGGGCCAATTGAGTGCTCTGGAGGAAATGGCATCTCAGTGTCCAAAGGACCATCCTCATCATCATCTGTACCTAAAAATAGAAAAGAAGTCTTGCCCTCCAGGCTAGTAAAGCTAGGGTCAGGCAAGGGGTGAGACACAGATATTCCAGGAATAACAAAGCAGTAAATACCACGCTTAATTACAATCATACCCATATAAATCATTTCATCAATATCAACCCTCTTGGGTTAGCATACCAGGGTGTCATTTCTAGGTCGATTCCTACATGCGTGGCAAGTGGGTTAATGTACCCAGCAATGACAATCTTGCCAGAGGTGGCCTGACCAATTCTGGTGAATTGGCTAAAAAGCCATTTAGTGGAATGGATTGGTATCTCTTGGATCATAGCATACAAAAAGTATAATTCAACATCCCAAATGGTACCTGGGCTGTTGAATCGCCTGAAATAGAGTGAGCCATAAACCTTTAGAGGTATTTAAAAGTAGGATGATGCATTGATGAGGTTTAACAGAGGAGAGATTATAATCATCCCTTGCTCGTGAAAGTTGGGACTAAAAATATTTGGCATTAAAGCCCCTAGGATGCGAGTAGCACTCACACGAGCTAGACTTTAGGTGGTAATAGAGGGAAAACCATAAATGGAATCCACCTCCACCAAATCCATCCTAAAATCAGTATTATTGAGCCTAAAAGTAATCTCCCAGCTAGAATTATTAGAACAAGGTTTAATATCAATAGAGCTAAGGAATTCTAAACTAGTGCATTCATAACATGGCTCACATAGCTCACTAAAGTCCTCCCAACCCAAATTCTTGCAATACTTAAAAGTATCCTCATAAATCCCAAGTTCAAGTAATGATTCCTTACAGAAAAACCTTGAGGGAATAATATCCCTTGGGGTCAAAGAAGCTAGTCGTATTCGTTGTTCATCGGATGAGCATTCAATGTAATCAATACTAGCGTAGTTAGAAGACTTACCTTATTCTTCCTCTTCTTGCCAACGGTTTTGGTTCTCCCTGAAGACATGATTCCTAACCAAAAGGCATAAATTGGATAAAAATTAGGAACTCAAGGAAAATTTCCTTCCAACCTCAATATAAGACCACAACAAAGAAAATATGGGTGAACATTAGTTCACGAAAACATAAAAAATTTAACACCAAATTGAAAGGAAAGATGCCTAATCATAGAAAATTGAATATGGAAATATGTATCATATATCTAGGGATTAAGTTCACAAGCTATAGCATGAAACAATCCTAAGAAAAATGAAACAAAGTTAGTTTAGGCATTTTTACAAACACTTGGTGGGCATAGAAATATGAACTAAGAAATCCATGAACAAGCATTGCAAAGTTTCCCAATTTCATAAATTGCACTCCATACATGAATAAGAAAGAATTAAATTGCTATATAAGTATCATAGAGTATCAATCATGAAGAAAAGAACTATATGGGTTTCAAGAACATGAAGAACATGAGCAAGAATTTTATATAAAACCCACATGAGTTTTGAATCATGACAATCAAATATCAGCACATATAATCCTTCCCACATGATAAATTTCACCAAAGACAAAGCAAAATAGCAATTATTAGAAAACCCCAAACTAGGGAGAAACCCCAAATATGACACTTACTTGATGAATATAAGGGAAAGAAATGATGTAGATGTGATGATGGGTGAAGGAAACTTTCTGGATTGGAATAGGGTCAAGCAATTTCTCAAGTTAGGAGTGAATGGAAGGGTGTAATGTTGAAAGTGAGTGCAAGAGAGAGTGGGAAGCACGGGGCATGTGTGTGTGCGTTTTAAAGAGTAAAAAGGGGCCTGATTGCACTCCACGGTCGTGGGAAATTTTACATAGCCCGTGGACTTTGTTGTGGGTCCATGAAACTTTATTAAATACACACGAGACCAATACCTGTTGCGATCCACAGTCATGGGAATTTTACACGTCCCATGGACGTTGCTGTTGCTTCATTTTAAAAAAAGGTTTTCTTAAGCTGTTGAGTTCCCATGGCCCGTGGGACTTACTACCAGGACCCCTTTAAATTCATCATGCAGAGCACTCTTTAACTCAGAAATCCACTGCCAGTGGATCTTACTAAGTTACCTCAAAAAATATTTTCTCATTTTCAAGTTAGTGAAATCCACTACCAGTGGGAAAAATCCATTACTAGTGGATCTCACTGGTTTTCAAAAAATTTCTTTCCTTAACTCTAGCTTTTAAAACCAGTGAAGTCCACTGCTAGTGGGAAATTCTTACTGCCAGTTGATGTCACTGTTTTAACCATTAAGGGTTATGCAATCATGGGAAAGATCCCATGTTTATTTATGCAATGTATAAGTGCAAAAACAATCATGCATTTGAAATGGGAAAGTAAAAGATAAGCATGCTTCAAAGAAAAACATCATGCAATGCATTGAAAAACATGAGGTTACCTCCCCATCAGTGCTAAGTTTATCGTCTTTAGCTAGATGTTTTACCTAAATAAAATCAAGAATATGATGCATCAAGAAAGTCCAAGACACTTGCTTGTTGGATGGGTTCACCTGTCAAATAACGGTTAAGTCTCTGTTTATTTACCTTAAAAACACCAGACTTTTCACTCCAAAATTCAATAGTGCCAAAGGGAAAAACCTTGGTTACCTGAAATGGTCCAGACCATCTAGACCTTAGCTTACTAGGAAAGAGCTTCAAGTGGGAATTGAAGAGGAGAACCATGTCTCCCGGATTGAATGACCGCCAGAGGATGTGCCGATCATGCCACCGTTTAGTTTTCTCCTTATAGATCTGGGCATTCTCATAAGCATCCAAGCGGAGCTCCTTAAGCTCATTTAGCTCCAGCAACCTATTTTTACCTGCAGCCTTAAGGTCAAGATTAAGCATTTTAACTGCCCAAAAAGATTTATATTCTAATTCTACAGGTAAGTGGCAAGGCTTCCTATAAACTAGTTTGAAAGGGGTAGTTCCAATAAGAATTTTATAGGCAGTGTGATACGCCCATAAGGAATCATCTAATTTAATAGACCAATCCTTACGTGATGTATTGACCACCTTTTGGAGAATAGATTTAATCTCCCTATTAGAAACCTCCACCTGTCCACTAGTTTGAGGGTGATAAGGTGTAGCAACCTTATGCCTCGCTCTATATTTCTTGACGAGGGTCTTAAAAGTTTTCTCAATAAAATAAGACCCTCCATCACTTATTATGCACTTGGGGACCCCAAACCTCAGAAATATTATCTTTTTGAAAAGTTTAGTGACGATCTTAGCATCCGAATAGGGTGAAGCAACAGCTTCAACCTATTTGGATACATAGTCGACTGCCACCAAAATGAAATGATTTCCAAATGAAGAAGGAAAAGGTCTCATAAAATCGACTCTCCATACATCAAACAACTCAACCTCAAGAATACTAGTCAAAGGCATTTCATACCTTTTATTGATATCACTTGACCTTTGGCATAAGTCGCAAGTAAGGATAAACTTACACACATCCTTGAAAATGTGTGACCAGTAGAATCTTGCTTGTAGCACTTTTGAGGCTGTTTTGGAGGTGCTCATATGACTGCCACAAGATAAAGAGTAGCGATGATCTAGGATGACATGGACTTCATCCTCCAGCACACACCTCCTAATCAAACCATTAGCACATTATTTGAAAAGGAGAGGTTCATCCCAATGGTAATGCTTGACATCTGCAAAGAACTTCTTTTTCTGTTGAAAGCTAAGATCAGGCGGTAAGATACCACATGCAAAATAATTAACAAAATCAGCATACCAAGGAACATGTTGGGTACTAAGACTCAATAATTTTTCATCTAGAAAAGATTCATTGATGGGAACAACATTACCTATCTCTACTTTTTCAGATGACAACCTAGATAGATAGTTAGCAACCAAATTTTCAGTTCCCTTCTTATCTTTGATCTATAAATCAAACTCTTACAAGATTAAAATCCATCTAATTAGCCTAGGTTTTACCTCTTTTTTATGCAACAGATACTTAATGGTAGAATGATCAGTAAAAACAGTAACATGAGAACCTACCAAGTAAGATCTAAATTTATGAAAAGCAAACATTATGGCTAATAACTCTTTTTCGATCGTGGCATAATTTACCTGAGCATCATCCAACGTCCGGCTGGCATAATGGATGACATGAAGCTGCTTATCCTTTCGCTGCCCAAGCACGACCCCTACTACATGATCCCTGGCATCACACATCAACTCGAATGGGAGTTCCTAATCGTGGGGCTGTACAATAGGTGCGGAGATCAGAGCTTGCTTAACCTGCAAAAACTTCCAAATAGGATGAGTCAAAATTAAATGGCATATCCTTACCCAAAAGGTTTGTAAGAGGCTTAGTGATCTTGTTGAAATCTTTAATGAACCACCGGTAAAAGTTGACTTATCCAAGAAAACTCCAGATGCCTTTCATATTTGTAGGTGGGGGCAATTTTTCAATCACCTCCACCTTAGCCTTTTCGACCTCAATGCATCTCTCAAACACCAAGTGTCCATGGACTATGCCTTCCCTTACCATGAAGTGGCACTTTTCCTAATTCAAGACCAACTTGGTCTCTTCACAGCGCTGTACAACTTGGCAAAGATTAGTTAAACAATTATCAAAATCCAAACCATACAATGAAAAATCATCCATAAATACTTCCATCACATTTTCAATTAGATAAAAAAATGGCTTGCATGCACCTTTAAAATATGACAAGTGCATTACAAAGACTAAATGGCATACGTCTATATGTATAAGTCCCATAAGGGCAAGTGAAGGTAGTTTTTTCTTAATCAGATGGATGAATAGGGATTTGATGAAAACTGGAGTACCCATCCAAGTAACAAAAATGAGAGTGCTTTATAAGCCTCTTAAGCATCTGATCAATAAAATAGAGTGGGAAATGATCTTTTTTAGTGGTGCTATTGAGTCTTCTATAATCAATGCACATACGCCATCTAGAAACTACTCTAGTAGAAATCAACTTATATTTTTCATTTTTCACCACAGTCATTCCTCCTTTCCTAAGCACTACATGGACTGGGCTCACCCACTTGTTATTATCAATAGGATATATTACTTCAACATCAAGCAATTTAAGGATCTATTTTTTAACCACTTCTTTCATTTTAGGATTTAATCTACGTTGTGGTTCTCTAGTTGCCTTACTCTCATCCTCTATAACTATCCTATGCATGTAAAAAGAAGGGTTAATCCTTTTAATATCCTCCATGGTATACCCAATAACCTTCCTATACCACCTAAGCTATTTTAGGAGTTTATCAGTTTCCACAGGATTTAAATCAGCATTTACAATGACAGGATATGTAGAGTTTGTGCTAAGAAACTCATACCTCAGTGAAGTCGGTAAAGGCTTTAGTTCCACATCGGGACTCACCACTTTTTCACACATGAACTCAGTATCATGTTTCAGTGGGGCATCTTTTTCAGAGTAATTTGATGTTCCTGCAGGCTCATTAAGCAAAACAAATTTAAGTTGATCATTAGGAAAAGTTTCTTCCTTCACCACTTGGTTAACAAACTCTATACTACAATAAGCATCATCTTTAAAAGGTTTTTTCAAAGCATTTTTAAAGTTAAAATCAACCTTTTGGTCTCATCAATTACCATTCTTCACATCAATTACCTCACCTACGGTTGCCAAAAATGGCCCACCTAGTATAATGGGGATCATAGAATCCTCATCCGTTTCTAGCACAATAAAATCAACAAGAATGAAAAATTTACCCAATTTGATTGGGACATCCTCTAAAATACCCACAGGGTATTTTACAGATTTATCAGCTAGCTGCAAAGACATCCTAGTGGGTTTTAACTCACCTAATCCTAACTTTTCATAAATAGATAACGACATCAAACTAACACTAGCTCCTAAATCACATAATGCCTTATCTATTGTTATATCCCCAATCATTCAGGGAATAAAGAAACCACCTGGATCCTGAAGCTTGGGTGGTAGCTTCTTTTGAATTAAAGCATTGTACTCCTCAATAAGTGCCACTTTTCCATCCTCTTTAAGTTTCATTTTGTTGGATAAAATATCTTTCAGAAACTTTGTGTAGGTAGGCATTTGCTGCAAAGCATTTATAAAGGGAATGTTAATGTATAATTTCTTTGAGACCTCTAGAAACCTACCAAATTATTTGTCCAACTTGGCCTTGACAAGCATTAAGGAAATGGAATGGGAGGTTGGTATGGCTTAACCTCCTTTTTTCTTTCATATGGTTTCTCTTCTTCGGTCACTGGATGAGAGGGAGACTTGTAACATCCTAAATTTTAGAGAAATAAATATATATTAGATGATAGTAATTATTTATTTATGGTCCAATCTATGTGGGAAACTTTATTGGTAAATTAAAATTTACTGAAATAGAATAATTCAACAGATGGTGTGGAACCCACTAAGTCAAATTGGATATTTGACGGGTCTAGAATATTTAGAAAATTATTATAGTTATGGTGGTATGGTTAAAGTAATTTTTAGTGTTTAGGAGATAGTTATTCAGACACAGCGTATGATGATAAATGGTGAAAATATGAGCCAATTGGAATGAAAAGAAAATGCAAAATCCCTTTTCTTCTCTTCATTTCACCATGGAACATTTTCCCTCTCCTTTTACTTTCTTTTGCCCATTGGATAAAAGGATTTATTCACCAAAGGAAAAAGTAAGATGATGCACCCTTTTGACCATTGGACAAGGACCCATTTTTGTAATTTCTTTCTCCCTCTCCTCTCAATTTTCAGTGACTTTCTCTCAAATCTCCCTCCACACTTCATTTTCTTCTTCTTCATTCTTCCTGACCTAAAACCTTCCACCCTTTCTCCATGCCCACTTCCACTAAAAATAATTTCTAAGCTTGGATTTATGAGGCAAAGAAGGCATTTTGTGGTGTATCTCAACTCATCTCCTCTTCTCTTCCCCTTATTTTCATGTTTGGTATTATGCTTGGAGAAAATGTAAGGTTTCATCTACCCATGGTTTTTGTTGGTGGTTTTATAGTTGTTGAAGTGTTATAGTGGAAGATTAAGTGTAGTTTTAATGAATGTATGCATGTGAAACCTAAATCCTAGGGTAGATGACCATTAAGAATTTTGTTGTTGTTGATGATGATATGGATATTATGTTTTTGTCTTGGAAATTCCTAAGTGATACAAAGAAATGATTGGAATTCATGTTTAGAAATTTTTGATAAAAACCCTAACATGTGAAAATTAGGGCTTTTAGAAAAAATTGATGAATTTAGGGTTTATTGTCTTAAGAATGATTTTGGATATAAATTAATTTAGAAATGGTTGACAATAATTATTGATATTAGAAGTTTGAGAAATTAAGAGAACATGGAAGACACTAAGTTGGTGAAATTAATAGAAGTGGTGTTTAGTGTGTTGGTGACTTAGGAGTTGTTTAGTAGTCATTTAACTCTAAAGAATGTGGATTCATGGGAAGGAATTCCCGAAGCCTAACAAATAAGAAAATTGGTGTTTATAACATGCTTAAGACATGTTACCTATTTTAGATATAATGGTGAATATTTAGAATTTGAAATTATTGCCTTGATAGGGCAATTAATTGAGATATATATATATATATATTAATGTAGGATCTATTCGGAATGACGAAGGGAGATCGTTGAATTGCTTGGATTACTTCTCTTATGGTAGGAGGGGAGTTTATATTCTAAATGCATGAGTAAAGTATTTATTGATTGTTGTATGTGATATTACACATGTTTTCCTTATCCTTGATGTATTGATAATTTGTGATGTTAGATATGGTGATGTTAGTGTGCTTGCCAAATGTGTGATATGCATTTGGAATATTGGTGGTATGCTTTGTGGTGATTGTTAATTGTAATGAGAATTTGGGCAAATGTTATGCCTTTTTGTTATTAAGAATGTGTGTGTATTCACTACAAATATTGAACGATGAATATTGATGTTGAATGGAAATGGATATTATTGTTAAGCATACCCTTAAATATGGATGGAAGATTGATGGATATTGTTATTGATGATTGTTGATGCTATTGTGGTTGATGCAAGTCTAAACTTGTATGTATGATTTGAATTTATGTTGATAGAAAATGTTTTGAATGCCACACTAAAATTTGAAACAAAGACACTAATCGATGAAATTAAAATCCACTAAGAATTGAGTGGTGATGTGATGATGGTAATGGTTGGTGAATAGCATGGTAGGATGCATAATGTGAGATTGCATATGATTGGGATTTGCATTGCATCCATGGCATATTGCATAGCTGCCAGTATGGGATGTTAGGGGCTTCTCCAGTTGGCCCAATGGGAGAACGACTCTGTGCACAAGCATTATTGTTATTACCCTAGTGGGTCAGTGGTAGAGTCACGAAGTTGCCCATGCTTAGCTAAGGGGAGCTGCATGTGGTTGACCCAGTGAGGGGTGGCTTTTTGAGGAGCGAGTGTCCCCAGTGGTCATTTGGATCACAGCTGCCATGGTATGGTCCATGGTTGGCCCATAACACCATTACATTGTTATGTTGTTTACCGCGGTCATGGTGAAAATGACTGGTGTTGTAAGATGGGCGATGCGGTTTAGTACCTGTAAAATTGATATTTGATGCATACATGTGTACATATTTTACTACTGTAGTAGGGGCATGATTATATATCTATGTTTGATACCCACAATTGATGAATGTTATTCCCACAGTCGGATTCACAAGTGTTTTTGACGAATATGATTCTTGTGCATATGCATTAGCTTAAGAGCATTTGCATATAGCATGGTGCTATGCCAAAAAGAGGATGAGTTTGAGGTGATGATTGAAATGGGTGAAAGAAAACCTAAAGACAATAAGTAAAATTATATGTGATGAAAAGGCCTTGTGTTTTGGTGATAATGCTTATGTTAGCCCAAAAAGATGAAGGGCAATGATGTGTGTATATGTATGTGTTTTGTTATAAGTCATAGTAGATGATCATGATATACGTATATGTTGATAGAATGATGGAGTTGTGATGATAATTGAGTTCTGAAGCAAAGCCTACATGTTGTTATATGCCTATGCACATAATCACAAATGTATTCATATTCGTCACTTAGAATGTATAACTCACTCTCTATGTTGTCTTTTTAGCGTTGTGATGCAGGACGTATATGGGGTGAGATGTATCTTATTTTGGAACCTTATATTTTGGTGGCGAAGGTAAAATAGTTGTATAGGGATGCCTTGGCCGGTAAATTATTGGCTTTTGGGAATCATATATGTATTTGATGACAATGATGTTAATGTAGATGTTGTGTTGATGGCTTAAGTTATATATACTTGGTCTTATATTCTTTTGTGTATACATGTGTATACAATAGGCCAATTCTTTTGTAAACAACTATATGCATATTAACAATGGATGTTTGATAGCCTTTTTTTATGGCATTAATGTTTATGTTGATGGAAATCCATGGATGGATGAATTATTTAAAGTGTGAGATTATGATCCATAATGTTTATGCATAAATTAGAAGCAAATGTGATGATTTAAATGATGCGTAGAGTTGGTATAAAAAAGGCTTAGCGAATTGGTGAAAAATTTATCCTACTTTTCATTATCTAAATATTGATACCTTTAACATTATTTGTCAGATTAAGGGTGCCACAAGACTCATCCACTTTCTTGTCCTCCTTAGCTTTCGACTCCGTCATGCCGGTTGGACCCTTATATTTAGTACAACTCCTAAGAGTGATAGCCATGTTGTGGTTGGTTGGTCCAGCCTTGGATTTTCCAGGAAATGTCCCTGGTGCTCTTATGGAGTTGGAGTCTCCAACATTTTGTCGTAGGTGGCTAGGGAATCCACCTTTGAAGCTAAGTTTTTAATCACCTCGGAGAACTCATCATTTTACTTGATCTGTGTGGTTACAAGTGTCTCTATCAAGGACTCCAACTTGGATTTTTATGAAGCATAAGGTCCTTGTTGAGGCTTGAAGTTGCCTTTATTTCCTTGGGATGGTGGGGGTCGGTTTTGGAATCCTGGTGGTCCTTGTTGTCTATAGTTATTCCCAAAGTTTCCACCATAGCTACCTATGGCATCCACTTGTTGCATATCAGACTTGGGACCTTGGGATACTCCAACCTGACAACCTGTAATAGTGTGACTTGCACATTAGCAGTACCTGTTCCCAACTTATCAAATTTTACAACTAAAGCTTCTACCTTATCAGTAATTAAGGAAATAACATCTAAGAATACTTACCTAGAGTTTTGTATGGCAAACTTCGTTTAGATGACCATCGGTATGTGTTTTGTGCCACTTTTTCTATAAGGTTGTACCCTTCCTCCATGTTCTTACTCATAAAGGCACCGCCAGCTGCGGCATCAAAGGTAACCCTTTGGTTTAGGGTCAAACCATTGTAGAAGATATGGACTGTTAACCACCGTTCCACTCCATGGTGTGGACATTCTCTAAGCATCTCCATTTACCTCTCCCAAGCATCGTACAAGGTTTCATCATCTTTCTATGTGAAAGTGATGATTTACTTTCGGAGTTGGTCCGTTTTGTTACGTGGGTAGTACTTGTTGAGAAAAGTATAGGACAACTGCTCCCAAGTTGTAATCGACCCCTACGAAAGTGAATACAACAAGCTTTAGTTTTATCCCTTAATGAGAACAAGAAAAGCCTTAACCGGATCGTATCACTTGAGATGCCATTCACCTTGAGTGTATCACAGTTTTCAAGGAAGATTTGGAGGTGCAAATTTAGATCCTCATATGGCAATCCTTCAAACTGGTTTTGTTGAACCATTGAGAGCAAGAAGGGCTTCAATTGGAAGTTGTTCGCCTCAATGGTAGGCCTTGTGATGCTAGGCCTCCTACCTATTGCATTGGGTGCTGCAAAATCATGAAGTGTTTTATTATTGGGATTGTCCAGAAACGAAGCTGCATGAACTTTCTTATATCACTTTGAAGTTTTCACTAAAAAGGAAATCAACGAAAAAGTTGATAAACTTTCTCGCATGTCTCAAAACTATCTCACATATCTCAAGATGTCAAAAAAGCTGAACCTGATCAATACAAAAAGCCTAAGGTCAATTGCTATGATATGTACGTGCCTCCTCAAAGTGGATAAGCAAAAGGGATCTTTTGCTGAAATACTTTCGAAGTTGTTCAGTTTAGGAAACTTTTCTGAAGCATGTCTCTAAAATCACTGATGGCACAATACTCGAAGAGACCAACATCTCTTTCAAGTTGAATCAACATATCTTTTCAAAAAAGACTATAAATACAAGAAGCCTTTGAATCCAAGAGCGCAATGTTGTTCATTCTTTTCTTGAATTCTCTCTTGTTTCCTCTTTAGAAACTTAAGTCTGTAAAGAATTTTCTTAAAAGTTTCTAATTTCTTGTGTTCATTACGTAAGTCCTCTTTGTAGTTCTGCTTAGTGCAGATTGTGACTTATAGTAGTTTGTAGCTCAGTGTGCCTGTACTCATTTCATATATTTGTATGTTGAGTTATTTATGTGTAACCTCAAATACTTTATTACCTTCACTTTGTGTGTTCTGGTGTGTTGCCAGAATTTGCTAAGTGTTGGGCAACAAGTGTGTCCTGGAGAGGCTTTTAAAAGAATACTTAGGCTTTTAGCCAGCAGTGGCTAGTGTCAAGAATACTTGGGTATAAGCCAAAAGTGGCTGGAGTCAAGAATACTTGTTGCACTGTGTTAGTGTAGATTGTAAAGGTGTTTTACTATAGTGAAAATCCTTCGGGCTGAAGGGACTAGACTAGTTTGTGTTGGAAGTGAACCAGGATAAATTTTTGCTGTGCATTTTTCTTATTCCTTTTCTCTGGTCTGTAAAATCTGTTTCTCTCTTGAGCAGTCTGTTCATGAAACATTTTTGAAAAAAGGTTTAAGACTTATTCAACCCCCCTTCTAAGTATAACTTTGTACCATCAATTAGTATCAGAGCTTGTCCTTTCGGGTTGATTACTCTCACGAGTAAAAAGGTACAAGATCCATGGCATCATCTTCTCATGACCAGCTCATTCCTAAAGGAGCATCATCAAATAGACCACTTACTTTCTTTGGCAAGGATTACCCTTACTAGAAAGACATGATGGAAATGTTCATCAAGTCTACTCAATATTCCTTGTGGGGAATAATCACCAGAGGTGATGAACCAACTCTATTGATGACGAAGGAAAGCCTAACCCTAAAGATAAATGGGCTCCTACTAACACTAAAAAGATGGAGTCAAATGCTAAAGCAAGATTTCTCTTGATCTATGCTCTAAGAAAATCAAAATACAACAAAGTGTACAGCTACAAAACAACAAAAGAAATCAAGGATGCCTTGCAGTGCAACTTTGAAGGTACTTTAAATGTTAAAAGAGCCAAGAAGATTCTTGTTACTAAGAAGTACGACAGCTTCAAGATGGAAGATCATGAGTCTATAGACTAAATGTTTGGGAGATTCCAAACTTTCCTCAACGAGTTCAAAGCCCTTGGATCCACACCCTCCACTGAAGATATCAACATGAAACTACTAGGTTGTTTACTGAAAAGTTTGACACCAAGTGTGCTACTTTGGAAGAAGCTTAAAATCTCAACATTCTTACTCTTGATGAACTTCTTGGTGTACTAAGAGCTCATAAGCTAAAGCTTAACCAGAAGGAAGTGTCCAAGCCTTCATCCTCTAAAAATATTTCCCTGAAGTCTGAAGAGACTCCCAAGAGAAGCAAGGAGCCAAGAATTGAAGAATCAACTAGCTTAGAACTTACAACTAATGAAGAGGAAGAGGACACTAATGATGAACTAGGTCTTATGACTAGGAGATTTCACAGACTTCTAAAGAAGAAAAGTGGAGGAGGGAGGTTTAATAAAAGAGAACCTAGAGGTAAAAGTTCCTTTAAGTTTAAAACTGATAAATCTGCCATAAAATGTTTTAACTATAGGAAACCAGGACATATAAAAGTTGAATGTCCTCTGCTAGACAAGGACAAGAAAGATAGAAAAGAAAAGAAGTTCTCTAAGAAACAAAAAGGACTCATCATATGGGATGATGAAGATTCAACTGGATCTAGTGAGTTTGAAGAAGAGGCAGAGACTGCTCAGTTGTGTCTCATGGCCAACACTGACTCAAAACTTGAACCATGTTCAGCTGACTCTAAAATAGATGAGGTAACTCAGTCTGAACTTCAAGAAAATTATGAAGCTCTTTTCAATGACTTTTCAATTCTTTTGAAAAGCTATAAATTATTAAAAAATAAATAGTCTGAAACTATTTCTTCATATGAGGATAAAATATCTGAATTGAAGAAAAAAATATTCAGACCAAAAATATCTCAAGGAACTTGATGAGAAGGAAAGGATAAATCATGAAGAGATACACAAACTTAAGAAAGAAAATGATCTTCTAAAAACTAAACTCAATAGTTCAGACTCTTGTTGTATCTCACAAGGAAAGGAAATCAAGTCTCTTCAACAGGAAGTAAGTTCACTTACTGCAGACCTAGCAAATTTTGTCAATAAAACTGAAAATCTTTATAAACTTATGAGAAAATTAAAAGGGAGTTCCAAAAAGGCTGGTCTGGTTTTGCTGAAGAAACTGATTCAAGAGTTAAGAAAACCCCTTCTCCATTTTTTTAGTTTAAACGTAAGTATGTCAAATGCAAATGTTACAAGAAGCAGGGTCATGTTACTAAAGATTGCTTGAAATCGGACTTTGTGCCTGAACATAAACATGCTAAATGCAACTACTGTAAAAGACATGGTCATGTGATTCAAGATTGTCCTAAGAGAAAAAGAACAAATGTTGAGTCAGCTAACTCTACAGGGCCCAATAAGTTTTGGGTACCAAAAGCAATGATTATTTTTATTTCAGATATGCTTAAGGACAAAAGCAAAGCAACACTTCTGGTATCTGGACAGTGAGTGCTCGCATTGTAACATCCCAAATTTTGGAGAAATAAAATTATTAGATAATGATAATTAATTATTTATGGTCTAATATATGTGAGAAAATTAACTAGACACCAATTGTGATTTATTGGTAAATTAAAATTTACCAAAAATAGACAATTTAATTGATAATTTGGGACCCACTAAGTCAAATTGCATATTTGACGGGCCTAGAATTTTGAGAAAATTATTGTGGTTATGGTGATATGATTAAAATAATTTTTGGTATTGAGGAGATATTTATTCGGATATAACGTATGTTAATAAACGATGAAAATACGAACATTAATGAATTAAAAGAAAATGTTAAATCCATTTTTCTCCTCTCATTTCACAGTGGCATGTTTTTCCTCTTTCTCTAATCTCTATTAACCAATGGATAAATGGGAATTATTGTCCAAAGGTAAAAGCAGAAAGAGGCAATGCATTAACCATTGGGTAATACCCAATTTTTTACTTTTCTCTTTCCTCCATCTCCAAAATTTTTGTTAGATTCTTCCCCTCCAATTTTCTTTGGTTTTCTTCTTCACCTTTTTCTTCCCTTAGAAGCCAAAATCGTCCAACCTCCTTTATGCACTCTAACCTTCATTTTCTTTGCAAAACACTTGATTTGTGAGCATCAAAAAGGACATTAAGGCAATCTGTGGGTTCTTCATCCACCACTCTCATTTTCATTTTGGGTTAAGTCTTGGAGAAGAGGTAAGTATTTTTGGTATTTAATGGCTTATATTTGTGGTTTAAGGTTGTTGAAGCATTATAATAGAAGATTAGGTGTTGTTTTGATGGATAAATGCATATAGAACCAGACCCTAAGGTAGATGACCATTGGGGATTGTTGTTGTTAATGATGATTAGAATATAATGTTGTTAGCCTAAGGATGTTTGAAATAATGCATGAAAGTAGTTGGAATTGATGATTGGTAATTTTTGTGAAAACCCTAGAAATTTGAATTTGGGGCTTTTCGTAAAACTTAAGAAATTTAGGATTTATTTTCCATGAGAGTAAATTTATATATGGAAATAAAGTTTGGAATTATTGGCATTAATTATTGATGTTGAAGATTTGTGAAATCAAGAAAATATAGTGATGACTCTAAGTTGTTAAGTGTGTTAGAAGTTGTAACATGGAGGTTGTGATGGATTAATGAAATAGACATTATGATTTAATGAGGTCTTGGACCATAACAAGTGTTATTGGGACTTGTCAATTGATGATGGATCAAAAGAGGCTCAAATGGTTTATGTTGAACCTTAAGTGGCAATGATGACATTTGAATGATTTATATCATATTGGACGCATTATAGATGATATATAAGATATTGATGTGGTTGAGTATGGCTAACTCTTTAAGATTTAGAAAATCTTTGTTTTGGGAAAAGAATTCCCGAAACCTAACACAATTATATGAATTAATATTTTGACAAGTCTTGGACTTTTTATTAAGCTTTATGATATGTTAACAATTGTTTAGACTTGTGATGATGCCTTGAGATGACTCATTGATTAAATGCATGTATATATGTGTATTGGTGTATATTGTGTTTCGGGCGATAAGGTGGAATAGTCAGACTGTTCGAATTATTATTCTTCTCTTGAGGTAGGAGAGGAGTTTATATTCTAAATGCATGATTTGAATAATTGATGATTAATGTATATGATGTTGCTCATGTTTGCCTTGCTATGGTTATGTTGAAATAATATAATGATTGACATTTTGATGATAATGTGCTTGACAAATATATGATTGCATTTAGAATATATATGGTGTGTCCTTAGTGGTGATTGATAATGACTAGAGATTTTGGCATAGTATGTGTGTGCCTAAGTGACGTGAATATTTTTACAGTTGTGGTTCCGTCAAATTAGTACATTAAAATTAATTAATGTAGTACTAGGGTGTCAACCTAGGTCGTTCTCTCAAGGATCAACACAAAAATTTAGGAAAAATCAAGTTTAAAATTAATTTTTACAAACAGAATTTTAACAAACATACAAATAAAATTGGGGGGTTTGATTGATTTTGTTATCACAATTAAAATTAAAACAAAGTAAATATAGGATTTAAAACAATAAATAACAAGCGATTGATTTTCTTGGAGTATTGCAAATAAATTTATCCTTGGTTCACTAAAGATAATTCGTATACTTCCACTACTGTTGATTTCTTAGCTCAATTTGAATTAATCAACTAAGCGTCTTTTTCAATTCATAATTCCTTTACTTTCATTTAAAAAATGAATATTTTAATCAAGCATCCTAATTAAGCAAAAGGAGTCAAGATCTTAAAATCTAGGAATTATCAAGCATATGTAAGAATATCGCCTACATACATAATCTATTCTCATATTATGGAATTAAGCAAACCATAACTATTAAAAGTGATTATGAAAATATTCATTAAGCATGCATATTTCCTTAACCCATTCTAATTTAAAATCTTATTTTATTCCATTTGAATAATTAAACTGATTAAGCATACAAATTTAATTAAACAGAATGGAATTAAATAAGCAGAGTAAAGATTATGAAGAAATAAACAATAATAAAAGCATACTATATTAAAAATAATGACCTCAAAATTACATTACAACATTCTCCAAGAAAATCAATCTAGGGGTTTTAGCCCTCCATAATTAAAACAAACTGAAAATAAAAAGAACCTAACCCGGAAATGAAGAGCTGACTGAAGAAGAAATAGAAACAGAGAAGAGGAAGAGGAAGAATGAATGGTTTCTGAAGGAATTGATGTGTTGATACTATGCTGAAACCTTCTCATGGTGCCTATTTATAGGAATCCAAAAGCAAGTCAATGCCATAAACAATTGTAATGGAGGGTGCACTCTTCAATTAACAAGTCCATTGTGCTCCATTATCAACTTCAGTGCTCCATTATCAATGTTTAGTGCCTTGCCCACCATCCAGAAGCTCGAAAACGTTATCCTGGGCCAATAATTCACTCATGAATCGATTCAAAAGTGAAACGAATAGATTCATGCTTCCCAAATGCAATTTTGGCCTAAAAATTAACGTGTGAATCGATTCAGTGGTGGGAAGAATCGATTCAACCATTCCAAATCCGAATGAATCGATTCAAAATGATGGTGAATCGATTCAAGCTTCAAAAATTCACATCATGGGTGCATTAAACCGTGTGAATCGATTCAGGTGGGGGATGAATCGATTCATCCACCTGATTCTCCATTCTTTGTGTATTTTTTTCACCCTTTTTGAGATCCTTTTGTATATTCCTTGGTTCCTTTGATTCTTAGGCACTTTGATCTTCATTTTAAAATCAAATATTAAATAAAGCTTAAATGATGAAAATATGTTAAAATGCAATATATTACACACTAAGTGATGGCAAATTATACACATTTAAATTGAAGAATTAAAGATAAATCATGCATCATCAAATACTCCCACACTTATTCTTTTGCACTCCCGGGCAAAATCAGAATAAAAACAAGTTTCAGAATTTATTAAAAACATTGAGTTGAAAACAACAACACACAGAATTGGCATGAAATCTTAGGAATATACAGAGAAACAAGAGTTATTCAACATGCAAGATACAAAGCATCAAGATATATATATATAAAAATCATTCAAACACTTAGGCATGTGAAAATTAAATTAAACTGAAAAGAAGATCATAAGTGACAGAACCTCACAAGACATACTCTCAACTCTCAAGTGTTTAAGGTTTGTGTATACTCTCTAAACATTTCCTGAAAAACAGACAGTCTAAAAATTTGGCAAGTTTCTCAATTCCACAATCAACACAAATGCATGTATAGATCAACAGGGCTTTGCAGGGTTATAATATGGCCAAGGTTAAAATGGGTGGTAAAATTTTAGAATTTTTGGCAAGTACCAAAAAGAATAAGGAGCAAATAAGATAAGCATGAGGATATAACACTTTGTGTTTCAATTTCTTTTGGTCGCAATCATCAAAATATTTCTTTTTATTCATCCTTTTTTTATTTTTTTTATTTTTTATTAATACGATTGCTTAACACTAGAGACAAGGGTTACGACTCCTTTTTGAACACTCCCACACTTATTCGAATGCCTATTTTTGACTTGATTCCAAAGCTCCAATATATTCCTTAAGGTAGGTATATTTTTGGTTTTTTTTTATATTGCTTATTTGATCTACAACAAAGAAAAATGGTTAAGTAGGCTCAAAGTGGCTTAATTGAACAAAATGCCCGTGTCCTTTCAAATACATGTATATGAGTTTCAAGTATCATCAGGAAATAAGACAAAGATTGAGATGTAAGCTTTCAGGAATTAATCACACATGAAAGGATTAAGATGGTTTAAAGTAATCCATCAAATTTTAAGGCTCAAAAATCTCACAAGATATAATTTTATCATATATGATCATTTCTCAATTATCATGTCATTCTCATCATACCAAAATTGCTTGAGTTCAAATTATAACATATCATTAAGCTCATATCAGACATGAAAGAATTTACCTGTTACTCATGCATATCTTAAAATTCCAATAAAACATGCCTTTTTAAAATAGAAACACACACAAAATCTTTTATTTTTAATTTATTTTTTTATGAAGAAATATCACACAAAATTAATCACACAACAACACAACAATATACAAGAATATTCCCACCCCGACACTTAAATCATACATTGTCCTCAATGTAAGACAGAGCATACAAAATAGACAATATAATGAAAAAGTAAAAAGATGGGTAAGAAAAACTCTCTCAAGGGGGATCAAGAAGTGGTTCCCCCAAAGCATGTTCCTCCATTGTAACATCCACAAGTGAAGGATTTTCATGAAATGGCTTCAAACGTTGTCCATTAACCTTGAAGCTTTTATTGGAGTTTTCACTTTTTATTTCCACAGCTCCATGGGGAAATACATTAGTAACAATGAAAGGTCCTTCCCATTTGGAGCGCAATTTTTCGGCCATCAGTTTCATTCGGGAATTAAACAGTAGCACTTTCTGTCCAGCAACAAAATCCTTTTTAGCTATTGATCTATCATGGAATTTCTTTGTTTTCTCTTTATAGAACCTCGAGTTCTCATAAGCTGCCATACGGATCTCATAAGCTCATTCAGTTGTAATTTTCTTTCCTCACTTGCTTGATCAAGTGCTAAGTTGCAAGCTTTTACAGCCCTATAAGCACGATGCTCAATCTCCACTGGAACATGACATGCCTTACCAAAAACAATTCTATAGGGAGACATTCCTATAGGTGCCTTAAAAGCTGTTCTATGTGCCCAAAGAGCATCATCCAGTTTCCTACTCCAATCCTTTTTATTAGGCTATACTATCTTTTCTAGGATTCTTTTGATTTCTCTGTTAGAGACTTCTGGTTGTCCATTGGTTTGGGGGTGATATGGAGTAGAGACTCTATGAACAACCCCATACTTCCTGAGCATAGCTTGCATGGTCCTGTTGCAAAAGTGTGTTCCTTGATCACTAATGATTGCTCTCGGGATGCCAAACCTACAAAAAATTTAAGATCTAACAAAATCTACAACAACTCGAGCATCATTAGTTCTGGTGGCTTTAGCTTCCACCCATTTAGAAACATAATCTACAACCAATAAAATGTAAGTAAAACCAAAGGATGGAGGAAATGGACCCATAAAATCAACGCCCCAAAGAGCTGGCAAAATGGGCTGGCCCGCATGGGCCGGCCCGAACCCGCCCATAAAAATGTAGTGTGCGGGCTTAAAATAAAAAATTAAAATCAATACGTGGAAAAAAAAAGCCCGACCCTAAAAAAGCCCGAAAAAAGTGGCCCGAGTACGGGCCGGCCCATGTGGCCCGCGGGCGGCCTAGTTATTTTTAAAAAATAAAAATAATAATTTTTAGTTATGTTAGGTGCTTGCTTTTGTGACTTTTATTATGGACTTTTATGAAATATATGATTCAACTTTGTGCATTTTGTTTTCTTCCATAATATTTTCTTTGATTGATTTTGTACATTTTATTAAAAAACATAATATAGAAAGTCAAACATAATGTCATCTCCATAAGATAATATCACTTTATGTCAACACCAATAGTTATGTAGTTCATGACTTCACCTTAATAAGGTTTCATAGTGTTGCCGTTATGAATTGATAATATCACTTTATGACTTCACCAATAGTTATGCGCTACGTTATATGCATTTTTAATTTGATTACGATAAAACTTGAAGCTGTATGTCCATAATTTTTTAGCTATAGCCTATATGTTTACCCAAATCATGATCTTTGATATATGTATATTTTTTAATCGTGTGCCTTTCTCATTCGGTAATGTCATTTTAATTAAAACTTTTTCCAGCTAATTTAATTAAATAGTATTATTTCATAGAACAATTTTTTTATAAATTTATTTTTTAAACTTTTTTTAAGCGGGCCGCCCGAATTGGCCCACGGCCCGTTGAGGGCCGGGCTAGGGCCTTTAATTTCAAGACCCGAATTTTTGCGGGCTTTTTTTGGCCCGACCCTAAATGGCCCACAACCCGATAAAGCCCGGCCCGTTTAGGGCCGCCCGCCCGAATTGCCAGCTCTAGCCCAAACATCAAATACTTCACAAAACAACATAGGTTGTTGAGGCATCTGTTGTCTCCATGTGGTAGCATTACTAGCTCTTTGGCATTCCTCACAGGTGTTACAAATTCTCCATGCATCCTTAAAAATTATGGGCCAATATAAACCAGAATCCAACACCTTTCTTGTTGTTCTTTGTGGACCAAAATGTCCACCAACTGGTGAAGCATGGCAGAATCGAAGAACTGATTCTATTTCATGATCGGGAATGCATCTTCGAATCACTTGATCATTACACAATTTCCACAAATACGGGTCATCCCAAATATAATACTTTGCATCACTTTTTAATTTTGAAATTTGGTTTTTGGATACATATGGTGGAAAAACAGAAGCAACAAGATAATTTACAATGTTAGCAAACCAAGGTGTATCAAAAGAGTTAGAAATACTCATGAGGTGTTCATCGGGAAAATGGTCCCGAATAGGTGCCGAATCAGGAGCATTCTTAATTCTGCTTAAATGGTCTGCGACAAGGTTTTGTGTTCCACTTCTGTCACGAATTTCCAAGTCAAATTCTTGGAGCAAAAGCATCCAACGAATTAATCTTGGCTTGGACTCTCCTTTCTTCAACAAGTACTTCAGAGTTGCATGGTCAGTAAAGACAACTACTCGAGAACCGAGTAGGTAAGATCTGAACTTATCTAATGCAAAAACAATGGCCAAGAGCTCTTTTTCAGTGGTGGTGTAATTTACCTGGGCAGCATCTAAAGTTTTAGATGCATAGTAAATGACCCTAGGCTGCTTGTCAATCTTTTGACCAAGGACGACTCCCAATGCATAATTAGAGGCATCACACATCAACTCAAATGGGGCTGTCCAATCAGGTGCTTGAATTATTGGGGTTGTGGTCAATGCTTGCTTGAGGCAATTAAAAGCCTCCTTACACTTTTAATCAAACTCAAATGCCATATCTTTTTGAAGCAGACTGGATAGTGGCCTAGCCTTCTTGCTGAAATCCTTTATGAATCTTCTGTAGAATCCTGCATGACCAAGAAAAGAATGAACCTCTCGAACATAAGAGGGGTAAGGCAAATGTGATATAACTTCTATCTTGGCAGGATCTACCTCAATTCCTTTCTCAGAGATTACATGCCCTAAAACTATTCCTTGTTTAACCATAAAATGACATTTTTCATAGTTCAAGACAAGGTTAGTTTCAATACATCTGTTTAAAACTTTATCCAAACTATCAAGGCATGCATTAAATGAAGATCCATAGACAGTAAAATCATCCATAAACACCTCTATGCAATTTTCAATGAAATCATGAAAAATACTTATCATGCATCTTTGGAAAGTTCCAGGAGCATTGCATAGGCCAAATGCCATTCTTCTATAAGCAAATATGCCAAAGGGACAGGTGAATGTGGTCTTTTCTTGATCCTCAGGTGCAATATGAATCTGAAAATATCCAGAGAATCCATCAAGAAAATAGTAATGAGATTTACCTGCAAGACGCTCAAGCATTTGATCAATGAAGGGTAAAGGGAAATGGTCCTTCTTTGTTGCCTGGTTTAGTCTCCTGTAATCAATACAGACTCTCCAACTATTCTGCACTCTAGTTGGGATCAATTCATCCTTTTCATTTTTTACAACTGTGATCCCTGTTTTCTTAGGAACCACTTGAATCGGACTCACCCATCGGCTATCAGAGATAGGATAAATGATTCTTGCTTATAGAAGCTTGGTAATCTCCTTCTTAATCAAGGATTACAGGGTTGAGTCTCCTTTGAGGCTGTCTCACTGCTTTAGTATTTTCCTCCAGAAATATCCTATGCATACACATGGATGGACTAATTCCAGGAATGTCTGCCAATGTCCATCCTATAGCCTTCTTATGTCTTTTCAATACCTACAACAATTTTTCTTCTTGATTTTCATCAAGAGAAGTGGAAATTATCACCGGGAGCTGTTCATTATCCCCTAAGTATACATACTTTAGGTTCTCAGGTAGGGGTTTCAATTCTAACTTAGGTGCCTGCAAAACAGATGGAACTAACAAAGTAGGTTTTGATTTCGTTGCTTGCACCTCAAAAATTTTGTTAGAATTTTCTTGAAATCCTGCATTCAGTTCCTTATGGTTAACAGGTATATCTAAAGACTTTGAATCAAAAATTATGTATTTATCAATTTCAGCACAAATATCACAACTTCCAGAATCATTGCATGCAAAACATTTGTTTGAATCATCCATGTATTCCAAATCAACATTAGAAAAATGTTCAAAAACTAGTTCATCAATAGTGTCAATTTGGAAAACAGAATGATTTTCAGATGGGTATTTCATGGCATCAAGAATATTGAATTGAACTCTTGTGTCTCCAAATTCCATAGAGAGAGTTCCAGAATGAACATCTATTTTGGTTCAAGCTGTTTTCAAAAATGGTCTTCCCAAAATGATAGGAACAGGAATTTGAGGAGTACGTTCTTCCATATCAAGTACAAAAAAGTTAGCAGGGAAAACAAGTTGTTCTACCTAAACCAAAACATCCTCTATAACTCCAGCAGGGTAAGCAGTGCTCCTATTGGCTAGCTGAATTACTACACCAGTAGGTTGTAAATTTCCAAGAGACAATGATTTAAAAACAGACATAGGCATAACATTTATTGAAGCTCCTAAATCTAACATGCAATTTTCAAATTTGTTATTGCCTATGATACAGGGTATAGAAAACGTACCTGGATCTTTGCATTTCTCAAGGATATTTGGAATTTCCTTACCAAGTAGTGCAGATACATTCCTTCCCATGCTGATCCTTTCATTACCTTTGAGTCTCCTCTTGTGAGTACACAACTCTTTTAGAAATTTGGCATACTTAGGTATTTGCTTGATTGCATCAAGAAGAGGTATATTCACTTCCACTTTCCTGAAAGTATCCAAAATTTCTTTATCCACTTCTTCCATCTTCTTACTTGGAATTGCTTTTGGTGGGAAAGGAAGAGGGATATGAGGTGGAATTTGGGGTGGTTGTATCTCAGATTTGCTTGAAGAGGGTACATCATTCTCAACTGTTTCAGGCTCAGTTGTTTGTTTTTCAGGTTCCTTAAGTATGGGTACTTCAAGGTTCTTACCTGATCTTAACTGAATTACACTCACATTTCTTGGATTTGTAGCTGGTTGAGATGGTAATTTGTCAGAGTTTTGAGATTGTAACTGGCTTAATGATGAAGCCAATTGCCCTATTTGGTTGCTTAAACTCTAGATGGTAGCATCATTCCTCCGTTGATACTCTAAGTTCTGTGTAGCCATTTGTTTCACCAGTTCTTCCAAAGAAGGGCTACTTGTGGATGGTTGAGGTGTAGGTCTTTGGAAGGTTGGTGCATTGCTTTGAAATGGAGGTTGGGGATGGGGATTTTATTGTTGGTTGCCCCATCTCAAATTTGGATGGTTCCTCCAACCTGGATTGTATCTATTGGTGGAAAGGTCATGGTTTTGTTGTTGTTGTGGTGGTGGAGGTCTATCATGGTAAATGTTAGCTGCATAGGCTTAGGGACTATTATTATCCTTTTCTTGTAGAGAAGGACAACAATCAGTAGGGTGCTCTTATAAAGAGCAAATGCCACATACTTTAGCAGTCATGGATTTTTGATTTACTGCTAATTGTGTGACCAGAGTGGTGAGAGCATCAAGTTTACTCTCCAATTTAATTCCAGATGAACTAGAATTGGAATCAAACAGGGGTTTGAAAGAATCATTTCTCACACCAAATTATTGAGAGTTAGATGCCATCTTCTCAATTAGGTTTCTTGCTTCAGCAGCAGTCATATCTCCTAGAGCTCCTCCACTTGCCGCATCAATCATGTTGCGATCAACGTGGTGTAGACCTTCATAGAAGTACTGAAGAAGAAGTTGTTCAGAAATTTGGTGGTGAGGGCAACTTGAACAGAGTTTTTAAAATCTCTCCCAATACTCATAAAGACTTTCTCCAGAGAGTTGCCTAATGCCAGATATATCCTTACGGATTGCAGTTGTTCTAGAGGTAGGAAAGAATTTTTCCAAGAACATTTTCTTTAAGTCATTCCAACTTGTGATTGATCTTGGAGCAAGGTAGTACAACCAATCCTTAGAAACACCCTCTAAAGAATGAGGAAACGCTTTAAGATAGACATGGTCTTCTTGAACGTTTTGGGGTTTCATTATGGAGCACACAATGTGGAATTCTTTAAGGTGTTTATGCGGATCTTCACCCACAAGATCGTGAAACTTAGGCAACAAGTGTATAAGTCCGGTCTTAAGAATAAAAGGGACATCCTCATCAGGATATTGAATACACAAGCTTTCGTAAGTGAATTCAGGAGCAGCTAGTTCTCTAAGAGTTCTTTCACGAGGTTCAGCCATATCAGAAAAACTAGCAGTAGTACTTTCAGTAGATTCAGAAAAGATACTATCACTATCAATATCAACAAAGTTATTATTAAATCTAGCTTCTCTAATTAATCTATGAAAAGTTCTATCAATTTCAGGATCAAATGAATATAAATGCTCAAAAGTTCTTCTAGTCATACATAGCATACAACAAGATATTTGATCATGAGCAATAAATCATAAGAATCCTAAATCATACAAAAGGAATAAAATAAAACAATTTTTTTTTTCCAATTTATACAAAAAAAATTAATCTAAAACAAGAGTTTTTCCTAAAGATCGTTGATCCCCGGCTGCGGCGCCAAAATTTTGACGTGAATATTTTTACAGTCGTGGTTCCGTCAAATTAGTACATTAAAATTAATTAATGTAGTACTAGGGTGTCAACCTAGGTCGTTCTCTCAAGGATCAACACAAAAATTTAGGAAAAATCAAGTTTAAAATTAATTTTTACAAACAGAATTTTAACAAACATACAAATACAATTGGGGGGTTTGATTGATTTTGTTATCACAATTAAAATTAAAACAAAGTAAATATAGGATTTAAAACAATAAATAACAAGTGATTGATTTTCTTGGAGTATTGTAAATAAATTTATCCTTGGTTCACTAAAGATAATTCGTATACTTCCACTACTGTTGATTTCTTAGCTCAATTTGAATTAATCAACTAAGCGTCTTTTTCAATTCATAATTCCTTTACTTTCATTTAAAAAATGAATATTTTAATCAAGCATCCTAATTAAGCAAAAGGAGTCAAGATCTTAAAATCTAGGAATTATCAAGCATATGTAAGAATATCGCCTACATACATAATCTATTCTCATATTATGGAATTAAGCAAACCATAACTATTAAAAGTGATTATGAAAATATTCATTAAGCATGCATATTTCCTTAACCCATTCTAATTTAAAATCTTATTTTATTCCATTTGAATAATTAAACCGATTAAGCATACAAATTTAATTAAACAGAATGGAATTAAATAAGCAGAGTAAAGATTATGAAGAAATAAACAATAATAAAAGCATACTATATTAAAAATAATGACCTCAAAATTACATTACAACATTCTCCAAGAAAATCAATCTAGGGGTTTTAGCCCTCCATAATTAAAACAAACTGAAAATAAAAAGAACCTAACCCGGAAATGAAGAACTGACTGAAGAAGAAATAGAAACAGAGAAGAGGAAGAGGAAGAACGAATGGTTTCTGAAGGAATTGATGTGTTGATACTATGCTGAAACCTTCTTATGGTGCCTATTTATAGGAATCCAAAAGCAAGCCAATGCCATAAACAATTGTAATGGAGGGTGCACTCTTCAATTAACAAGTCCATTGTGCTCCATTATCAACTTCAGTGCTCTATTATCAGTGTTTAGTGCCTTGCCCACCATCTAGAAGCTCGAAAACGTTATCCTGGGCCAATAATTCACTCATGAATCGATTCAAAAGTGAAACGAATCGATTCATGCTTTCCAAATGCAATTTTGGCCTAAAAATTAACGTGTGAATCAATTCAGTGGTGGGAAGAATCGATTCAGCCATTCCAAATCCAAATGAATCGATTCAAAATGATGGTGAATCGATTCAAGCTTCAAAAATTCACATCCTGGGTGCATTAAACTATGTGAATCGATTCAGGTGGGGGATGAATCGATTCATCCACCTGATTCTCCATTCTTTGTGTATTTTTTTTCACCCTTTTTGAGATCCTTTTGCATATTCCTTGGTTCCTTTGATTCTTAGGCACTTTGATCTTCATTTTAAAATCAAATATTAAATAAAGCTCAAATAATGAAAATGTGTTAAAATGCAATATATTACACACTAAGTGATGGCAAATTATACACATTTAAATTGAAGAATTAAAGATAAATCATGCATCATCACTAAGCCATATTATGAAAACCGTGTATATTCCACTGTAACATCCCTAATTTTATATAAATGATTAAATATTGGGAATAAATACTAAATAATTATATGTGAGTGAATTAATATCCCAAAAGATTGGAAATAATTAAATTAAGATTTTGGGGGTTATTCATAATTTATTGGGGCTTTATGAGTCAAAATTAGACCCGATTAAAATGTGGGTGTCGGAACAAGTGTCTGATTGAGGTACCGTTAGTCAGGGCTGTTAAGAATATTATTGGGAGTCTGAATATATAATCGGATTAATTTTTAGATAAAGTATTGAGCCCGAACAGAGATCCTGTTTGATCTAAAACGGGATACTTTTAATGAGAGGTTAAAATAAAACACAAACTCTTCTCTTCTCCCTCTCATTTTCACATGACCTTTTCTCCCTCTAAGGAAAAAACTTCCTTCTTTATCTCTTCATCTCCCACTCATCATCATCATCATCATCATCATCATCATCTTCTTCTTCTTCAAAAAACCCATAAGTGTGGTATGTACCATTACTCCCACTTTCCATTTTTATTCTCCTTATCAAGCAAGAAGGTGAAGCTTACGATTGGAGCTCTTCTCTCCCTCTTATTTTTATGTTTCTCATCTCTCATTCTTGGAGCTCTCCTCTTTTGGTTTGAGGTAAGAACTTCTCTTCATTTTCTTGAGTTTTATGCCCTAGATTTTGGGTATTGGTTGTTGGGAGAGAGAGTTAATGCATATGGGTTATGATGGGGAGGCATTTATAATGAAGAACCCTAAGGTGGAGTGTATTTAATGTAAGTTTTATGAGGGCTTTGGGTGGCACATGAAAATGGCATGAGAATGATGGAAAATGATGAACACAAATGGTGGTTATTGGGTTTTTGATGAAACCCTAACCTTATAAATTGGGGAAATTTGAGATGTGGGTAGATGAGCATTTATTATTGATGGTAGATGCTATTTATGATGTGTAATGACCATTAATGATGGTAAATGGTTGGTGAAGTTCATTAATGTGGAAGTCCATGAATAGGTTTAGCCTTAAATGCATAATAATGAGATTGGGCACCTAACCCATAGTGGTTATGGTGGATTAAATGAATAAGTAAAGATTGAGAATAATTGTGTTGTATGTTGTATAATGTAGGAAATGACCCCATCGACGAGGCGGGACCATCGGACCGCGTTGATTTTTACTTCTCTTGAGGTAGGAGGGGGTAACATCTCTAAATGCTTGATTTCATCCATTAGTGATGTGTGTGTATATGATTGTGTTATGCTATTTAGTTTGGATGAATGAATTGATGACTACTTGATTGAAAATGCATTTAGAGTGATTGATATTATATGGCTTGTGTTTGTGGGATTATGAATATGATGTTCACTTGACTTATAATTAATAAGAGTTGTTGTGATGGTTTGGAACCATGATTGTATTGATTGCATTGTTGTTGAACATCCCATGAAATATGAATTAATGATTTGTGATTGCCACTAACTATTATGTATATGAAATCCAATGAATGTTGGTGATGGTTGAGGATGATAAGAACCTAGAGTTCCACTAAAGTGTTGAGGATGAATTATTGATGGTGGAGTGGCATTTAGGATGCATAGTGTGAGAATGCATCTGATCTGTATTGCATTTGCATCCATGGCATATCATTCGCTACTTATATGAAATGTTAGGGGTTCCAATAGGCAGGCCCGATAGGAGGGTGACCCAGTGCACGGGTAGTTTGTTGTTCCCTAGTTATTCTAGGAATCACGAAGCTGCCCTTAGATTGGTGGCGAGGCACCCTATGTGGCAGGCCCAGTAGGCGGGCGGCTCTGTGATGAGCAAGTTACCTCGGTGCCCGACGGGGCACGACTCTCTCGATGTGTGTTCGGGAGAGGCCCGTAGCACTTATGGCAAGTAAGGCCATGTTATCGAATTCGCAAGTCACGGGGTGACTAGTACTACAAATGAGCGATAGTAGTTTGGTACCTGTAAAATATTATGTTAAGCATACATGATTTGAGATATAAGTATACACTTTTACTGCTGCAGTAGGGGCATAGTAGCACACCTATGCTTGACCCACATTTAATATGATATTGTTTCCCACAGTCGGATCCGTAATTGTTATTGATTCCTTTATGCATATGTATTAGCCATATGAGCATTTGCATATAGCCAAAGATATGCCTAATTGGTAGCCCGTGGTGGCGATGGATGATTGTTAAATAAAGAGGAAGGAAGTTATGATACTAACATTGAATGTGTGATGACCTTTATTAAGAATGCCATGATGGTGATGTGTGAATTGTGAAATGTATTGATTTGGACATGTATGATGTTGAATGGAATGAGATGATATGTGAAAGAAGTTTATGATGCTTCTTGAGAAATACATGTTATGCATATATGTATTAGTATCATCATAATGTATGATTTTGGATCATTTGGTATATGTTACTCACCTCCTTTATTGCCATTTTTAAAGCTTCAGGTAGGTATCTCATATACTCTACTCTTTTGGAGGATTGAGCCATGAAGGAGGTAAATATGGAATGAAAGTTTGTAAGCCTTGGTCGGCATTCCTTTTGTAAAATAGTGGATATATGTATATGCTCATTTTAATTCGTGAATATTAGTATGTATTCTTTTGGGGGTTACTTATGAAAATTGGACCCTATATGTTTTGAGAGGCCAATTTTTGGGTAGTGACCTTAATATTGGTTGATGCTGATATAGATATGTTAATTTTAGCTTACCATATAAATGAATGAACATTAATTATAAAGTTTCTTGGCTAATTGATGGCATTAGTATGCATGATGCATGATGAATTGATTAGTTGGTAAAGATTGTATGTGAAGTTCATGCATAATTGATGAACCAATACGGTCAAAATGAGTTTTATGAGTTTTAGATAGCATGTGATGGTTCCAATAGCTTAATTACGTGGTTTGTGACTTGTAGAAGTTGGTATGGGCCAATTCCATAGAGAATTGACCCTTATGTTGCACAAAAATGCTTAAGAATGGACTAAACGTGTTTATGCGCATAAATCCTTCATTTTTAGGAATTTTTGAGTGCAGCCAGTGGCTACACATCACAAATAACATAATTTAGCTTGGGTCAAATTTTGGTGACCATTGGATTTGATTTGAATAAGATAAGGTGATTAGAAGTTAGGAATTGGGTAATTTTCTACATAAAATACAACAGGGGTCTGATTTGCCAAGCTTGAATCGATTCAGGATAAGCTTTGAATTGATTCAAAGCTTGCTAGATTTACTGTTCATCTGGGCAGGAACATGTGAATCGATTCACACCAGGCACTGAATCGATTCAATCCTTGCTGTTTTCATTGTTCCTGAAAATCTTCATTTGTGAATTAATTCACCCTGGCACAGTTATACGCATGAATCAATTTATACTTCAAATTAGAGGTCCCTGCATTACTTTTTCACATGAATCTATTCACCCTTTGGGAATCGATTCATTCCCCTGATTGATGAAATCTGGCACTCCAAAAACGCATGAATCGATTTATGCGAGATGCTAAATCGATTCATGGCCCTGTATTGGCATATTTCCATCAACTTTCAATTGTGTTGGGTACCTTTGTTCCACATTATTATTATGTTATTTTTCCTTAAACAATTGAGATATAATTAAGATTAATGATCTTAAGATTAATTGTGTCTTGACTTGATTTATTCACCTCCTCATATCTTCATATATGAGATGGGTTCTTTTAAATGATCCAGGGTTACATTGTTAAAAAGTTATCTTGCGGTTTCTTTCAATGTTTTAATAATTTCAAATCGTGAAAAATTTACTCTCACTTTCATTATTCAAACAATAATATTATAGTCACAACTCCTATAAGTAGGAGGGTGTCTCATCCACCACTAACGATATGATATTATGATTGATAATGAAAATTGAACGATGTGGTTGTGTGATACACCCATGAGTGAAGATGAGAATATTGAGACAATAATTGAATTTCATTGTGTTTTGTTGCTAATCAATGAATTGGAGAAAATATTGAAAATTTAAGATGATTGAAGACAATGGGAATGTCTACCAAAACTTGAAAATAATGGCAAGATAATAAGGATTTAAAATCCACTAAGAACAGTGTGATAACAATGTATGTGTTGGTGCATATTATGTAGTTGACTTGTATGGATATACTACCTCTAATGTATGCTATAAATGGAAAATTGATTCCCACGATTGATGGTCAAATTTGGATTAGCACATTTGATGTAGACATGAATGCAGAATACGATGGTTGACATGCTCTTTGATTTCAATGCGTGGATTGATGTTGATGTAAGTCCTCAGCCATTGTAATGTAAATGATGTCAATGGTATGGCTTGAAGGGCTTTGTAATTGGTTATATGCCACTAACTATAATGTTGAGTGTGAAAAATACCCCTAAGTGAGAGGGTGAGAAATCCTTGCGATGTTAAGGCTAGCATGTGCATTGTTATATTCATGGCATGCATGACATAACATTTTATATGTGGTTGCGATCATAATGAAGTTCTTGCGGGACTATGAAAGGGAGTACCCTTGCGTGGGGGAAAGCAATATGAAAATAAATGAATGTGGTTGCGATCACAAGTGTATTGAAATGATAAAGGTCTTGTGGGACTATGAAAAGGAGTACCTTTGCGTGGGGGAAACTAAAATATGGATGATTATATGTGGTTGCGATCACAAGTGTATTGGCATGATAAAGGTCTTGCGGGACTATGAGAAAAAGGAGCCTTATGGGGGAACTTGTATTTGAATGCTCCTCAGTGGTTACGATCACTTGACATGTGGAGATGATACAGATCTTACGAGATCTCGCAAAAAGCACCTTTGCGGGGGATAAAGGCTTAAACAACTATGCGTGGTTGCCAATGTTTGAGAAACCATGTGCGTATGGGTTATGAGAAAATGTTTTGAGTTGGAGATGGCCAAGATGCATTATGCAGTATGACATATGCATTAGCCATAGGAACATGGCATTTGAGTTGGAGATGGCCAAGATAGATGATAACCCCTTGGGAGTGTAAATTGATTAAAGATGTAAAGACTTAATGATGATATTTGTGATAGCCCATGATGATAAAGGGCGATGTGAATGTGTATGTGTTTGTACACGTGCTTGTTATGAGTTGTAAACAATGAGACTTGTATGCCTGTGATGATATCTTGATGATGGCTTAGTGATAAACTCACTAGTGGAAAATAGGCCTTTTACACCAGGGATTTTACACCAGTTGTAATGTGACCGATGTAAAAAATAAGGGGGTGGCAATTTTGTAAATAATATATAACTTTATACCGGTTGGTAAGTAGGACCGGTGAGAAAAATATAGTTTATATCGGTCTAACATTTAGACTGGTGAGAAATAATAAAATTTGTACCGGGCTAATATTTGGACCGGTGAGAAATAACAAAATTTATACATGTCTTCCATTTAAGACCGGTGAGAAAGCCTTTATTTCACTTTTGACTCTTAAGCTCTCTCTCCCCACACTCGAAAGCCCTATCCCCTGGAAGCTCTCTGTGCGTGACTACATCGTCAAAGCTCTCTCTCCCCGGTCTTTCTCTTCTCCCTCAAAGCCCTTGTCTTTCTCTTCTCCCTCGAAGCCCTCGCCTCGCTCTTCTCCCTCGAAGCCTCAACCCTACGCAAAAGGGTGACGGTGTGGTTGATAAACTTGTTCTTCATCTCTACCTTGGCGTACTTGAGCGTTCCCAAATGGATCGAGCGCGTTTGAATTCCTTCTACGACTCCTCCCACTGCGTGTACTTAATCCAAATGCCGATGTTCCATCGGACATGGCGGATGAGGTCCTCGAAGTCCTTCCGTTTACAGAGGCGGTACTCGTTAAGCTCAGTAGGGTCGGTGATCTTCTGCTTCGGAGGGCGGATCTCAGCCTCCTGACGCTCCCGGGCCTCGTGGAGAATCTGCTCGGCGGTGATTTGGATGGGAGCAGGAGTTTTGTTTTTGACCTCTGTGTCCTTCCGAGTGAGGTAACCAAGGGTTGGATCTACATCTTTTGGAAGAAGACAATTAGTAAGAGGTATTATTTCCTTATCACATTTTGAAAAAATATGTTTACTAAAGAATTATAGGATTTTTTTTTAAATTTATTCTCATTGTTTTTACAATAAAACCATTAGATGTTTTTGACTTACTCTCGATTTCTCTGTTTTCTATTATGACATAAAGACCCTGTGAATGGTAAGTTATTGGTTCATTCATATTCTGCTTGGGTCCATTGAATTATTCTCTTGCTAGTTTCTGTTGTTTGAACTTTGAATGTGATATTGAAACTATAAGGCTTGCAATTTGGCTAAATATGCTTCTGATGAAAATTGCAGAGTTGGACACGTTACTTTTATCTCATTGTTGTTGAAGACATAATACATCGTTATTGAAATATTTTAGAACTAAGATGAATCTTTTTGGTTTGGAAGTAGGACTGACATGTTGCTGGGTTTTAGAAATCTTCTGTGTGAAATAGATTCACAAGAATTATTAAGTATTGTGCAGTGCAATGATGAGTGTAATACGTATTGGGAGCTACAAAGCAAGGATTGGGTCTTGAATTTTTGTTGGATATCTAGAAAAAGAAACAAATATTATTGAATAATAATAAGCATATATGTAGTCATTACTAGGTAACTAACTCTCAAGTTCAAAATGCAGGAACTGTATGTAGCAGAGCAAGGACACAGTAGCTTCATATGTTTATTTTGTTGATAGAGATTTCACACTCTGAACCACGTTGAACAGGTAGAAGCCCCGATTAAGGTTTGATTCCTTACACTTGGCCTTATAATAATGTATACCTTATCTGAACTTGATTCTTTAGAGCAGTATAATATAGAATAGATTATAGACTATCATTGATTTTAACTATTTATTTTAAGAATTTGCATTTGGTAATCATCCTTTGTCATTAACTATTACTATTATTTGGGAATTTTATTCTACTTTGAATTATCTCATTCTAGTTCAGAACATAAAAGCTGTTATAATTAAGCTAGTGGTAAGAGACATAAAAATTGTATTTTTGATATTTAGGGAGTTTAGTTATTTGAATTTGAGTAACTTGATTCAAATTTTGTTTGCAGGCTTGTAATAGCTATGGAGTAATTAATCTCCCATTATATGACTCATTGGGTTTAGTGTTTTTGATATTCAAACATTATTAAAATTGTGAATAATTCTGTATACTATTATCGAGTTGTAGCCACTTAAAATTGTGTCTTCTACATATTCTAATACTGCAAGTCCTAGCTGTCAGCAACAACTTTCATGGATTGACTGACTTTTTATGCATGCATTCATAAATTTCTGTTTACATTTTTCTTCCTTTTCTTTTCATGCATGAATAACATGCTTTTCTTAATGCAATTAACTATATAAGTGAATCAAAATTAGATTGAGAAATAGGTTTCTCTTTTTTGATGTTGATGATTCTAGTGTTTCTGATTTTGATATTGCTGTTGGTGTAATGGATAAAACGCAATTTCGCCACAGGTACCATTTTTCTCCTTGTTTTTTGCTCCTGGACTTTGAGAAATAGGTTTCTCTTTTTTTGTGATTGTTTTCCATTTTGATGAGTTTCTGGTGCCTATTAATTGTTCGATGAAATGTCTTTTCCTTTTTTGCCTCCTATTTTGGTTGTTTTTTACAATAGTAAGTATAACACAAAACATTGAAATTGATATTTCTGAACAATTCCATCAAGAGAAATGGCAGAAAAACAAGCCTTTTCAATAGTCAGCAATGTTAACCATTTTGGACATAACTTCGGTCTGTCTACCCTGCTATCATTTAGGCAAGTAGATTTAAGTACTTTGCAATTTACTAGAATTTCTTTAACTCTAGAAAGAATTGCAACAGAACTAGAGTCCAGTTTTTCCTATGTTCTTTTGAACGTTCCAGCCTTCTTTTGCAATGCTACTAGTCTAGACCCAAATGTTGGCTCTTTTTCTTCACTAACCATAAAGACAGTTTGTCTTATTCTTAACAACTTTACAAGAAACCGAATAGAAGCAGATGATTGAAGGAGGTGAGAATCTTGACCCTGCAACAGAAGCACAAGTGGAACTTAGTAGTACACAAAAAGATTATTTAAAAAAAAAGAAACAATCTTTTAATTAGTTTTTTCCGTTTTCCTTTTCAGCTCAAAAGAACAAACATGTAACAGTTCCTAGTAACAAAGAATCCACCCTTTATGTAATAGCTAATGACAGGAGAGTGACTCATTTCTCTTCAAATGAAAAAAGCAAAAAGTTGGTGTGTCCTTACAGTATTGAAATTTTGACAAACTTCAATTCAACCTTTTTAAGTTATAATGTTTTTAATTATGATAAAAATAATTAAGCAGAAATATACTTTGATACTTTATGTTTTGATTTTTTATAAATTGATATATATATATATATCAATTTAGTCTTCACGATTAAATTTTTCTTTATTTAGCAAAGTTTTTCATTTCATTAACTTTATTAACATTGTTAACTTGTTAATTATTATTTCATTTTCTTCTTTTGTTGTGTATAGCTGCCCAAGTATTAAGCTTTTATATTGAAATAGATTTTGATTATGACAAACAAAGTGTTCAAGAATTCAAAGAAACATATCAATTTGAAAGATAAATATCCAAAGGAGGAAGAATCATGAAAAACAAAACTAGAAGGGCCAAAATGCAATTATTTTGAAGGAAGCTTCATGAATCGATTCATGAAGCAAGGAATCGTTTCATGCCATTTAAAACACGAAGGAATCGATTCAATAGGCCTGGAAATCGATTCATTAAGTTGGGATCGATTCCCCCTGCTAGGAATCGATTCACACGAAGAAACAACACCCAGGATTGCATTTTTACACAGATGAATTGATTCTTCCCTCCATGAATCGATTCATGTGCTGAAACTTGCACAGATACACTTAGAAAAATCAATTCACTTGAAAATTGAATTGATTCATTCAATTCAAATGGTTCTGGAACGTGAATTACAGACAGCCTTGCATCCACGATGAATTAAGAACAACAATGGACCATCATTCTCTAAGCAAAAACTGCATCCTCCATGCTACACTTTGCTTGGTCTGATTAATTAAAGCCAAATGTCCCATAATCCTTTAGTGGAAATAGCAGCAGAAACACACCAGGCACAGCTCCATAGTTTTCTGACTCAAGCTCCATGCTCCACTATGCATGCTGGAATTTATTAAGCAAAGGCACCATCACACTAATGGAATATTTAATTGTAAATGCCATGCCATGGAATGCTATAAATAGAGAAGGAGGAGAAGCAGCAAAGACATACCAACACCAAGGCAGTGAAGCATTTTCCTCTGCACTTCTTCCCTCTCTCACGTTGCTCTCTTTATTTCTCTTAAGCACTTTGTTCTATTTTGGCTAATTATTATTTTGAGAGTTAGGATAATATTTTTGAGTAATTTGCATATTGTTACTTAAGAGAGAAAAATATTTTTGAGTGCTAAATTTGTATATTATTTCTTAAAAGAGAAAAATAATTTTTGAGTGCTAAATTTGCATACTCTTTCTTAGAAAGGAAAATATTCTCAAGTGATTTAATTTGTATATCCACTCTATTAGAGAGTTATCCTTGTGCACTTAAACACCAAAAATCTTAGAGTTTTGGGTTGGGGTTCAACCTTGTAAAATTGTGAGATTGAGAGATTAGGTAGGGTGCCCTTGTACTTGTGAGAATTGGGTTCTTGAGTGTGGGACACTAGGAAGCCGCGATTGCTCAAAGTTGTATCTCTAATCTTCAATAGTGGAAATCCTCCAAGTGGGTTGCTTGGAGGTGAGACGTACACCGGTGTGGTGGAACTCGTATATATCGGTTTACAAATCTCTCTTCCCTACACTCATTTAATTTGTGTACTTAAAATTGATTGCTAAATATTTGTGTTTATAACTCAATCTATTAAGTTACTTTATCATTAATTTACTTGTTAAAATTAAAGTGCATATTCCATTAGCTTGATAAAATTTATAAATCACTTAGATTAAATTTGTAGAAGTTATTTAAGTAATATTCTTGAATTAATTATGTTAAAATTAATTATTACTTTTCTAAGTGTTCAAAATAGTGTATCGATTAATTTGATATTACTAATTCTTATCTTGAATATTACTTAAACTCTTTAAGTGAATTTACTTGCCATATATTAAGTGCTTATTATTTTGTCGTGTGTATAAATTGTTATTACTTGCGATTAAATTTATCATCTTCATCAAGTATACTTA
Source organism: Clitoria ternatea (assembly GCA_037962975.1). Classification (NCBI taxonomy): domain Eukaryota; kingdom Viridiplantae; phylum Streptophyta; class Magnoliopsida; order Fabales; family Fabaceae; genus Clitoria; species Clitoria ternatea. The sequence goes on from CM075673.1 coordinate 50,240,778, forward strand.
TTAAAGAATTAATTTCAAAAACATTCCAAGTAAAATTTTTAATACTCAATTCACCCCCCCTCTTGAGCAATTCTGGCCACTTGGTTAACAAACTTCTTAATTATTATTTCATTTTCTTCTTTTGTTGTGTATAGCTACCCAAGTATTAAGCTTTAATCTACGTCTTCCTTTTAATCATTGAATCATCATTATCAGTTATTATTTCATCATATTCTAATCTTCTAGAATGTACAATGAAACATAAAATGAAGCTTTTAAAACTGAGTTCTGCCAAACCATGTGTTGAGAAAACATGAGCTGCTGACCATATTTATGTTTTAAAAAAGAAGTTAGCCAAAGTCCCCTGACCCTAAATAGTTAAATGCTTATGATTGGTGTAGAGGTTTGAAATCAAGGCTTCACACACACAAATATATATATATATATATATATATTTAATGATAGTTAATGTTTTTTAGCTTTTATTCTTCTCTTTTCTTCAATTTTTAAACAATGATTCGCAGTCTTATCCATATGTCATTTGCCTTTCAAGTTTTTCTTTATAGAATGTCTCTTGTATTTGTATAATCATGCATTTGAACACCTATTAGAATGTCTCTTATTCTTGTATAATCATGTATATTGTATAATCACGTTGTTCTCAGTTGCTGTATTTATTTGTTTTACTAATGGAAATTTAAGCATTCTCATTTGAGCCTGCGAAGCTTACCGTTACTCTAAATGCTAGTTTCTTCAGTGATGTGTCAAAGTGATATTACAATTAAATTACACTAACTCGATTCCATTATGTTCATTGATTCAACAATTTTATTTTTATTTTTTAAAATTATAAGATGTGACTCACGGAAAATAAAAGCCAATTTCTATTCAGATGAAGGGTTGAGATTGTGTTGTGACTTTTTGATTGAACCTGCGTTTATCTAATTATTGTTTTATTCAAAGGGACATTTGAAATTGGGATGAAAATTAAATTGAAATTATTCATTCCCAGAGTGTTTACACGAGTGAATTATTGTAGTCTATTAACCTTTTAACATGAAAACTGGTAGTGATATTGTGATAATCTAATTGTAGTTAGTTCTTGGTATTTGTTGCGTTTTTCTTTTTGCTATATATTCATTTTTCCCCTTTTTTCTATAGAGGGATTTAACTGATTCAACCGTCTTAAAGAACATGGGGTGGGTATATGCTTGTGGAGGGAAGACTTGAACTTGAACCAGTGCTAGGAGGTGCTTGTGGAGCCAATACAGATAGTATGTATATGTTTTTGGCTTTACATGATTATTAGTTCATTCTTTTATTTAATATTCATTGTTTAAAGTATGAGACTTTAGTTCTTTATGGTGAAATTTAATAGGACTGAGATGGAAGATGGAAATAAAGGTTCTTTCCTTGTATTTTAAAATGAAAGAAAAAGGGAAGAGATTAAAAACATAAGCAGGAAAGATTTGATAAAAATTAATTCTTAATTTATCTTTACAGTTTTAGACTTTATACCTTTAATAATAAATTCTAGTATATGCAGTTATACATGTAGTTGCAGTGATAATTTTTTGACTTTGATTTCATCTGTTCTTTTTATACAGCTTTTCACTTTTGTAACTGGGATCTAGTATTATTTGTTAGTTGTGCATTATTTAGTTGTGCAAGTGTATCAAATTACTTGTATTGTTATCCAGGGAATACTTTTATTGATTTTCTTAGAAGAGCTTCTGTTTTTGAATCTCACAGTGCCAAAACTAGTGGACAACTACCTTGTTGAGATCACCCCTGATGCAAACCTGAAGCTCCTTAAGTTCTTGGTCCACTTCACATTTTTTCTTTGTATGTTCCGGTTTCTATGCCTGCTTGTATGTGCACAACATTTTTCTAGTTGTAAAGAACAAGTTTCAGGGAAAGGAATTAGAGTAAAATATTAGTGTTCAACATGATCAAAAGTGAGTTGTGAATATATTGTCTAATGTCTCCTTTAGCTGAGTTTTGTTTTAAGCAAGAAGGGAAATTTTGTTTTCCTTTAGCTGATTTTCCACTCATGATTTTGAAAATTGAAGTTGATTATGCTTTCTAAAATTGTAACGAAGTGTACTGAATTGGCATTGCCAAAGATTGAAATGTATTGAATTAAAAATTTAAAAAAAATGTATTTTTTTGTACCGAACATAAAACTAGGACCGGTGTTAAAAGTATTTTTTTGTACCGGGCGTAAAAATAGGACCGGTGTTAAAAGTCTAACTTTGTACCGGGCATAACCAATAGAACCGGAGAGAAAATTAATATTTACACTGGTTGTAAAGAAAAGGACCGGTGTAAGTATTATTTTTTATACCGGGCGTTTCAAACAGGACCCGTGTAAAAACTATTTTTCTCACCGGTCCTAAAACTGGTGTAAAAGGTCCACATTTTTCTTACCAGCTCCATCCACACCGGTCCTAGAACCAGTGTAAAAAGTCAAAAGGGACCGGTGTAAAAAGCCTTTTTTCCACTAGTAACTTATGATTTGATTGCAAAGCACTCATGTTGTTTACATGCATGTTGTGACGTCCTAGGTCAATTTACAATTATTATTATTCCTTTTATCGATTTTCACAATAAATTTTTCGCAATTAACTAATTTAATTAAGCCCTACTTCAAAAAAATATTCATTTTTACTAAAAAGTCCCAAAGCAATAATTATATAACACTTTAAAACGCAAAACCCATTTAATTTTAAAAAGAAACCAAAAAGTTGAAACAAGGGGTCTGGCGTTATGCGTGACACTCAGAACACAGCCTTGACGCTACGCGCCAACATACTAGAAACAACATCTGATGTTGTTACACATTTTAGGCCAACTGGCCAACTTCTAACCTACCCAAATGGCCCATTTTAGGTCCGATTGCCACGAAACTTCACGGGTCATATGTTTTCCCCATCTGGAACTGTTGGCGCTGTTTGTTTACTAAAATTCCAACATATGTGTAAGTTATGCGCAAAATGCAGTTTAACTCATTTAGGTGCAAAATCGTTGCACCAAACTACCCAAATGGACACCAATTGGCCCAAGGCCAATACACACCATTTCTAAATGACCTGGGACCCTACGGATCCCTTTCGGGGATCCCAAATCTCGCTGGATCGTAAGATCACCTATTCAATTCCTTAAACTCATAAAACTCACTATATGCATCACTTCTAAAATAGATCAAATCATCAATCAATCATACACATGGACAATACCTGCCCATAACAATCATTCACGTAATGGCTCCGTGCCAACAGACATTCGATTCACACATTATAAAGCTAATCATCATATCAAGCCTAAGCCTAATTTCATCCATGTCATCATCACACCATATTCCAATTCTAGATTCCTCATCATGCAATTTCTCATCAACATCATCGACGATCATCATACATCATCACACATTAAGACCATCCGACTACCCTACTAATTATAACATAGCTAATTCATCAAATATAATCTATGAATCATTACATACATCAACAATTCAATATGCAATCACACTTCACATATCATTTAAGCATGCAGATATTGCAAGACCTACCTATATCATGCAACCATACAGTGGCTTCGTGCCAGATAACAGATAACATAATGAAAGGCTACCGTACCACATCCACATATTCACGCCAACAAAGTAACAGAAATCAACAGTTTATGAATCAACAAACAAATCCATAATTATATATCTCTTCTTCTAGTTTCCATATCGCCCTGCCTCATTTAGCTTTTGCCTTCGCGGTACACATCCATACCTGTCAACAGTCACTAAACTACAGTACAAGGGGTGAGTGACTGGAATTAAGCATTAATATAGAAATAAATACACAATTACTAGGAAAAAGCGTAATTTAGATATATTCTCATTTTAACAATATTCATCATCACCATTCAGTTATGATTACCAGTTCATCATTATCGAGTTAAATCACATTGACCCTCTCAAAATCACTAACTTAAATCATTACAAATCATTTATTTCATTTTATATATACACCAGGTAAATAAATATAAACATTGCTATATGTTCCCTCTACTAGAAGCCTGTTAGGAGCCACTCTTTGACTGTGCCAACACACCAGCGATCACTTCCCGCCCTCAACAGTGTCCAGGATATCATATTATCACTCAAGTCCACATCATTGTTGTTCAAGTGGCCTTAATACTCAAGAGGCGGGTGAATTGAGCTTTAAAACTTTTAGTTAGAATGCCTTTAAAATTGATTTCTTTTTCACTAAGTATGCTTGTATGTAAGAAATAGCAAGTGTAGAGCAAGAATCAATATGAGAAAGTGTGCAAATGTTGCTCAGGCAATTTATCAAACACTTAGTGTGCAACACTTTAACTTAGCCTAGTTACTCAAGTTCAAGCAATAATATCACAATCTAATCAATATACCAATCAAGTACAATAAGTAAATGCAAGAGAGTAGGGAAGAAAAGCTTGCAAACCAATTTAACGAGTTCCACCAACCCGATGTACGTCTCGCCTTCAAGAAACCTACTTAAAGGATTTCCACTATTAAAGTTTAGAGATAATAGCTATGAGCAATTACAGCTTCCTAGTGTCCTACACTCAAGAACTCAATTCTCACTAGCACAAGGGCAATCCACCCAATCTCTCAAACTCTCAATAGCCAAAGGTTGAACCCCAACCTTTGTGACCACTCAACCTAGAGTGAATAACCTTGGTGTTTTGGTGTTTGGTTTTACAATCAATAAACTCTCTCAATAAAGTAGATAAATAAATGAAAGCTCTCATAATTTTTAAACTCTCACAAGAGAGGATTTACAAATATAAGCTCTAAGTTTCAGAACTTTAAACTAACAAAGAAATAGAACTCACAAGACTCAAGATTTGATTTCTCTTTGATGGATTTGGATGCATTGAGTAGCTTGAAGGAGTCTTACATTTATAGGCCTTGGAGAGGTGCCCTAAAGTCTTCAGAGTCGTTGCACAGCATAGGCATTAGAGTAACAATGGAGAAGTGAGCTGGTTTCCCACTTAAAACGCTTTTCCCCAATTTCTGGCACGATAGTAATCGATTAGGCCTCGAGCTGTAATCGATTACACTTTAAATTTTATAGTGTAATTTGCTTTCTAATTGATTAGACTGTCCCATGTAGTTGATTAGATGAGAGATAGAACATTGCTAATCGATTATGCAGTGCCTTATAATCGATTATGAGTAGCACCTGATGCATTTAATTGTGTAACGCGGTATGGTAATCGATTATACCTTTCATGCAATCGATTAGTATACAAACAGAACTTTTATAATCGATTAGACCTGGTTTGGTATCGATTAGTGAACTTACAGAACCTTGGTAGTCGATTGTGGCAACCTTGTTATCGATTAGGAGATGTACCTAATGCTTTTAATTCAAATCCTCAACTTGGTAATCGATTGTTTCCATTGATGCAATCGATTAGTTGACAAATAGAACATAGGTAATCGATTATATGTGAACAGATAATCGATTATGTTATGGTCAGAACTCCTGTAATCGATTATGTTTGATGCTGTAATCGATTAGCATACGTGGTCTGATGTTGTTTTCTTTGTTTTCATGGTAACTTGAGCCTTTTGCTTTGAGTCTTCAATTGCTTTTGTCATTATCAAAATTATTCAACCTGAAATACATATTCAAACACATTCTCCCCATTTTTGATGATGACAAACAATGTTCATCTCATGAGGGTGTTAGTTCAAATAAAATTATCTCCAATGATTATCTCTAAAATTATCTCTAAGTTTATCTCTTAATCATTGTCTTTAGAGTTATCTCCAAAAACTTATCTCTAGCGTTATCTCTTAAAATTATCTCAAAAATTATCTCCCCCTATCTTAAGGAGTTTATGCCATCTTTTAAAAAACATGAAGATAATCAATTGATTTAAACCACTTGTTATTTTAACAAATTTTCAGCTACCAATTACTAATCACTTCAATTATTCTAGATGAACTACAATTATTCTCCCCCTTTGTAATCATCAAAAAAATAAAGAAGACAATATAGGACAGAGATATAATTGAAAAGGGAATTACGTTCATTCATTGATAGAAAAGGAAAGTACATAGGGAAATGTAGAAAATTAAAAAATCCTAACAGAATAGTGAAAAATTAAGGGTGTCCTAACAGAACATGATAAATGAGGATCTAATTATTCGAATTAAAAAAGTGCAAATCAGAAATCTTGTAAGAAAGCTCTTTATAACGTTGTTCCATGAGTTCAAAATGCTGCTGCTCGGTCATTTGGAACTGTTGAAGAGTGTTGTCAATTCGTTCAAAGCGCTGGTCAAGGTAAGCATAAAGAGAGGTAAAGGGGTCAGCCGGAGTGAATGATTCACCTTGAGTTGCAGGAGTAGGATCAGCAACAGGTGAGGGAGGGTTGACAGGATGATCTTCTTCAAATGGACTGCTACCATGAATCCTATTGCTCTTGAAGATCCATCTACCTCCAACAAATACCATGCCCATTTTGTTGAGATGGTGAGTGCCAATGCAAGCTTGGGAGGGTACCTTCTTAGGGAGTTCACCGGCCATGTCCACACCATATGCTTTGAAAATTTTTGTGAGGAGAATGGCATAAGGCAGATTGTGTTGCTCCTTGGATTTGAGCATATGGAGCTTGAGGAGTTAAATCCAATTGATCTCCTTTTGATTGATGATGGCCCACATTAAAAGAACATCATCTTCTTCAACTAGTGCATAATTACCACCACGGGGAACAAGAAGCTTAATCATGAAAAAATAAGGGAGGCGGTTATTAAGAGTTAAGTGGCCTACCAGTTTGTGATTGCTGAGTGGATGGTTGGCTTTCCAAAGAGATTGGAGTGCAGAAATTGCATTGAAATCCCACTCATCCTCTGGATTTCCACCGGCAAATTCAGCATCAAAGAGGGGAATTTAGGTGATTTCAGCAAGTTGCTTATTTGTGATCTTTAGAGTCACATTCTTGACTCTAGCCTCTAGTACTCCATCAATAATCTTGAGGTTACAGAAAAAGACCCTCATCGATTTGGGATAGTAGTATTCTTCCTTGAGAGTGAGGAAGGGAAGAAGGTTATAGTGGTGAAGAAGTTAGGTGAAGGTGAAACAAGGGTTCTCAAAAACTTGGGCATCAATATGGTGGGGAGTTATAATATCTTTCTCTGAAAATTTCTTGATGAAGTTTTGGAGGTCTCTTGGAGTGGAGAATAATCTTGAGAAATCAAGGGGGTTGTTGGCTTGGGTTATGGAGAATCTAGCTCTCTTCACATTTCTAGAGGAAGACATGATGAGAGATTGAGAAAAAGAAGGAAGAGTAGAAGAATATGAGATTTTTGAGAGATGAAAGTGATGTGAGATGGAAGTGGTGAGGGACGGGGTATTTATAGGATTTAGGAGGGAAAATTAGGGTTAGAAGATGGATTAGGATTGGGTGAAAGGGCTGTCACACGGATTAAGCATTTAATTTTTCAATCCTGGCGCGTTGCTAATCGATTAGGCTCAGATGCTAATCGATTAGTGTGTGTTTCCTAGGGAATCTAAAACTATTTTGCACATGGGTAATCGATTGTGTAATCGATTGCACTAAAAACAGAAACTTGACAATCGATTAGGAGGAGATGGTAATCAATTACTCGGAAGATCAAACGTCAGTAATCGATTAGATAGAGGTTTTAATCGATTTGGCATGAAACAGGGAGCTAGTGATCGATTAGCTATCAGAGTGTAATCAATTATATACGAAACAAAAAGTTACTAATCGATTAGGTAAGGTTTCGTAATCGATTAGGGAAGCCCATAAATACTTAAAAATTACAGATTTCAAACAAAGACACCAGAGGTTCAATATATCATACATCAATCAATCACTTACTCTTTAAACATATTGTAAATTAAGGAATCATCAAAATTATTCAATATTCAAGCACAATTAGAGATATCTAGGATTCCTAACTCTCTTCTAATATGTATGAATTGCTCTTTTGCAAGTGGTTTTGTGAAGATATCCACTAATTGCTTAGAGGTTTCAACATGTTCAAGCACACAATCACCCTTTAACGCATGGTCTCTAATGAAATAGTGTCTAATCTCGATATGTTTAGTTCTAGAATGCATCACAGGATTCTTAGAAATATTAATGGCACTTGTATTATCATATTTGAGAGGCACATGGTCTAACATAACACCAAAATCTAGAAGTTGTTGTCTCATCCAAAGGATTTGAGCACAACAACTACCAGCTGCAACATATTCTGCCTCAGCTGTGGATAATACAACACTTACTTGTTTCTTGCTATGCCAAGATATAAGAGAACTACCAAGCAAGTGACAAGTACCACTAGTACTTTTTCTATCAAGTTTACATCTTTTTCTATCGGAATATCCAACAAGAGTGCATTCAACCCCTTTGGGGTACCATAAACCAACATCTTAAGTTCCAACTAAATATTTCATTATTCTTTTTACAGCAGTAAGGTGTGATTCTTTTGGGCATGCTTGGTATCTTACACACATACAAACAGCAAACATGATATCCAGTCTACTGGTGGTTAAGTAAAGTAAGGATCCAATCAATACCTCTATACTTTGTGAGTTCTACATCCTTACCTTTCTCATCCTTATCCAAATAACATGAAGTGCCCAGAGGTGTGGCAATTTCATTTGCCTTGTCCACGTTGAATTTCTTAAGCAACTCCTTACAATATTTGGATTGACTAATGAATGTACCTTCTTTGGTTTGCTAAATTTGCAGCCCAAGGAAGAATGTAAGTTCTCCCATCATGGACATTTCAAATTCATCTACATTAACTTAGTAAACTCCTTGAAAAGTGATTCATTAGTAGCACCAAAAATGATATCATCTACATATACTTGCACCAATAGTATGTCATTCTTCTTATGCTTAATGAATAATGTTGTATCAACCTTTCCTCTTTCAAAATTGTTTTTCAAAAGAAATTTGCTCAATCTTTCATACCAAGCTCTTGGAGCTTGTTTTAAACCATATAATGCTTTTCTTAGTTTGAAAACATGATTTGGAGATTAATAGTTTTCGAAACCAGGAGGTTGATCAACATATACTTTTTCTTGAATATATCCATTTAAGAAAGCACTCTTGACATCTATTTGGTACAATTTAAAATCTTTACAACATGCAAAGGCTAACAATAATCTAATAGCTTCTAGCCTAGCTACGGGTGCATATATTTCTTCATAATCTATGCCTTCTTCTTGATTGTACCCCTTAGCTACTAGCCTAGCCTTGTTTCTAGTGATTATACCATTTTCATCAAGTTTATTTCTAAACACCCATTTAATACCTATTATTTGGTGATCATTGGGTCTTGGCACTAATTCCCAAACTTCATTTCTTTCAAATTGATTTAGCTCCTCTTACATGGCTAACATCCAATGTTCATCAATAATAGCTTCATCAATGGTTTTAGGTTCAATTTGAGATACAAATGTTAGATGATTGCAAGTATTAAAAGAGCGTCAGGTACTTACACCTTTTGTGATATCACCTATAATGTTGTCCAATGGATGATCTTTTGAGGTGATCCATTCCTTTTGTTTAGTTTCCACACTCTGTGTTGTGTCTCCTTCTTTGTTATCTTCTTCTTTGTCATTCAAGTTTAATTCTTGGAAAGTGCCTACAAGATCATCAAAATCTTCCTTTCTCGGGGAGTTATGGCTACTTTCATCAAATTTCATATGAATTGATTCCTCAACAGTGTTTGTTTGTTTGTTAAATACTCGATAACATTTACTTGATGATGAATATCCAAGAAAGATTGCCTCATCAGCTTTAGCATCAAACTTTCCTAGATTATCCTTTCCATTGTTAAGTACAAAGCATTTGCATCCAAATATATGAAAATAGGAAATATTTGGTTTTCTTCCTTTGTAAAGTTCATAGGGGGTTTTCTTCAGAATACGGCTAATCAAACATCTATTCATTACATGACAAGCGGTATTTACCGCATCGGCTCAAAAATGTTTCGCAATGTTATTTTCATTTAACATGGTTCTTGCAAGCTCCACCAAAGATCTATTTTTCCTTTCAACTACTCCATTTTGTTGTGGAGTTCTAGGAGCTGAAAAGTTATGACCAATACCATGTTTTTCGCAAAATTTCTTAAATAGTTAATTTTTAAATTCTCCCCTATGATCGGTTCTTATGGATGCAATCTTTGAATTTGGTTCATTTTGGATAATCTTGGCTAGTTTCTTGAATGCATGATATGCTTTATTTTTATGAGCAAGAAACAAGGTCCATGTATATCTTGAATAGTCATCTACAATTACTAGACCATAGTAATTACCACCAAAGCTTTTGATTTTGGAAGGTCCAAATAGATCCATGTGCAAAAGTTGTAAAGGCCTTTGAGTAGAAACAATGTTTTTAGCTTGAAAAGATGCCTTTACTTGTTTTCCCTTTTGACATGCATCACAAAATTTATTTTCAAATTTGAGCTTTGGCAAGCCAATTACTAATTCTTTAGAAACAAGTTTGTTTAGATGGTCTATATGTATATATGCTATTCTTCTATGCCATAACCATGATTCATCCTCTTTAGTCATGAAGCATTGCACATCATTTGAAGACAAACTATCAACATCAATCATGTAAATATTATCAATTCTTTTACCAACAAACTTAACTTCCTTGTTTAGCTTATTTTCAATTATGCAACAATTAGACTCAAATAATACTCTATATCCTATATCACATAATTGACTTATGCTAAGCAAGTTATGTTTGAGTCCTTCAACATATAATACATCACTAATTGAAGTAGAGGAATCTTTACCAATGTTTCCAATACCAAGTATTCTTCCTTTGGTTTTAACCCCATAAGTGACGCTTCCTTTTCTTTTGGGAGTGAATGTTGTGAATTTGCTCATATCTCCCGTCATGTGCTTTGAACACCCACTATCCAAGTACCAATGGGTGTTGCTTGCCTTGAAGCATACCAATAAAACAAAATTAGTTTAGAGAACTTGGTACCCATTTTATGTTGGGTCCTTTTTGGTTAGCTTATGGTAGTGTCCCTTTGGGAACCCACACCTTTCTTACTACTTTTGGTCCAAGCTTTCTAATATGGAAATTTAAAGCATTATGTCCTTTAGTACCACAATGATCGCATTTAGTGAATGGTGATGAAGATTGTCTAGGTGGTACAAAAAAAATTTTGTAATGCTTTTCCTTTTTGGTAGAATTGTATCCTAATCCGATTTTGTCAAACATGTATCTTTGATTTCTAAGTAATACATTCAAATTATCTCTACCATTTGTAAACTTTTCTAAGGTTTTATTTAAGTCTAAAACCTTAGTTTCTAGGATATCACATTTCTTTATAAAATCACAAGGGTTATTCTTGGAGCATGCTTGAACATTTGCTAATTTCTTTTTCAAACATTCATTTTCTTTGCCAAGTTCTACAAGATGCATTTCAAGAGTATCAATAGTTTTCCAAGATAACTTATACTTGTTTAAGATTTTAACAAACTTGTCATACAATTCCTCAAATGCATCAAGCAATTCATCTGTATCTAAGTCAAGAAAGCTTACCTCATCATCTTCATCTTGATGATTTTCCATGAGGCATAGGTTGGCTTCCTCGTTTTTGGATTCGTCTGAGCTACTTATTTCATTTTCATCCCAAGCAATGTAAGCTCTTCTTATTCCTCTTTTCTCTTTGTTCTTCTTCTTGAGATTTGGGCAATCCACCTTGAAGTGCCCTTCCTTACCACACTCAAAGCAATTTGGTGAGGAAGAATTTTCATTTGAGATTGGTTTCTTACCTTGAGGTTTGAAGCTCTTTTGGAAATGTTTGTTTCTTATAAATTTTCCAAAACGCTTCATAAACAGTCCAAACTCTTCTTCTTCATCAAGCTCACTACCAGATTCTTCTTCATTGATAGAAGTGACCTTGAGAGCTAGACCTTTCTTCTTAGAAGACTTTTCTTCCTCTTCCGCCATCTTCAATTCTTTCAACTCTTGTTCCTGTTCTTGAAACTTATCGAATAGTGTAGCAAGAGACATTTCATTGATGCTTGGAGATTGTTTAATGGTGGTTACAAGAGGTTGCCATTCCCTGGTAAGACTTTTTAACACTTTATGAATAAGTTCTTTATTAGTGTAAGTCTTGCCAAGAGTAATTAGATGATTTATAATAAGAGTGAACCTCTTTTTCATATCAACAATTGTTTCTCTAGAATTTAATCTGAAGCTTTCATACTGACTAGTTAAGGTACTAATCTTAGAGTCTTTAACATCACTTGTACCTTCATGGGTTATTTGTAAGGTATCCCACATATCCTTGGCGGATTTACATATAACTACTCTAAAGAATTCATCAGGGCCTAAAGCTAAGGTGATTAGATTTTTGGCTTTATAGTTATATTAGACTTTATTTTCTTCTTCGCTAGTCCAATCATCCATCAATTTTTCTACTTGTTTACCATCTACAATATGCATGGGTATGAAAGGACCATTTTCAATTGCATTCCACACTTTAAGGTCAATAGATTGTATAAAAATTTTCATCCTTTCTTTCCAAAAAGCATAGCCTTCCCCATTTAAAGCAGGAGATCTATTTGTGGCACCACCCTCAGGAAAAAGATTTAGAGAATTAGAGGCCATTGTTCTCTCGAAGCTGTTAAGCTTGATCTACCAAGAGTCAAGCTCTGATACCACTTGTTGTTCAAGTGGCCTCAATACTCAAGAGGGGGGGTGAATTGAGTTTTAAAACTTTTAGTTGGAATGCCTTTGAAATTGCTTTCTTTTTCACTAAGTATGCTTGTATGTAAGAAATAGCAAGTGTGGAGCAAGAATAAATATGAGAAAGTGTGCAAATGTTGCTCAGGCAATTTATCAAACACTTGGTGTGCAACACTTTAACTTAGCCTAGTTACTCAAGTTCAAGCAATAATATCACAATCTAATCAATATACCAATCAAGTACAATAAGTAAATGCAAGAGAGTAGGGAAGAAAAGCTTACAAACCAATTTAATGAGTTCCACCAACCCGGTGTACGTCTCACCTTCAAGCAACCCACTTGAAGGATTTCCACTATTGAAGTTTAGAGATACAAGCTATGAGCAATTGAAGCTTCCTAGTGTCCTACACTTAAGAACTCAATCCTCACTAGCACAAGGGCAATCCACCCAATCTCTCAAACTCTCAATAGCCAAAGGTTGAACCCTAACCTTTGTGACCACTCAACCTAGAGTGAATAACCTTGGTGTTTTGGTGTTTGGTTTTACAATCAATAAACTCTCTTAATAGAGTAGATAAACAAATGAAAGCTCTCACAATTTCTAAACTCTCACAAGAGAGGATTTACAAATATAAGCTCTAAGTTTCAGAACTTGAAACTAACAAAGAAATAGAACTCACAAGACTCAAGATTTGATTTCTCTTTGATGGATTTGGAAGCACTGAGTAGCTTGAAGGAGTCTTGCATTTATAGTCCTTAGAGAGGTTCCCTAAAGTCTTCAGAGCCGTTGCACAGCATGGGCATTAGAGTAACAATGGAGAAGTCAGCTGGTTTCCCACTTAAAATGCTTTTCCCCAATTTCTAGCACGATAGTAATCGATTACTCTTTAAATTTTATAGTGTAATTTGCTTTCTAATCGATTAGACTGTCCCATGTAGTCGATTAGATGAGAGACAAAACATTGCTAATCAATTAGGCAGTGCCTTGTAATCGATTGTGAGTAGCACCTGATGCATTTAATTGTGTTACGCGGTACGGTAATCGATTATGCCTTTCATGTAATTGATTAGTATATAAACAGAACTTTTATAATTGATTAGACCTGGTTTGGTAATCAATTAGTGAACTTACAGAACCTTGGTAGTCGATTATGGCAACCTTGTAATCGATTAGGAGATGTACCTGATGCTTTTAATTCAAATCCTCAACTTGGTAATCGATTGTTTCCATTGATGCAATCGATTAGTTGACAAACAGAACATAGGTAATCGATTATATGTGAACAGATAATCAATTATGTTATGGTCAGAACTCCTGTAATCGATTATGTTTGATGTTGTAATCGATTAGCATACGTGTTTTTGCAGGTCTGATACTGTTTTCTCTGCTTTTATGGTAACTTGAGCCTTTTGCTTTGAGTCTTCAATTGCTTTTGTCATTATCAAAATTATTCAACCTAAAATACATATTCAAACACAATCATTACATATCAAAGCATATAAACATAACTGACCCTTAAATAATATAACACTCTAGTATCTGGATACTAAAAGGATTGACCTTCAGCTGGGGGTTCTACTTGACACCCCGTGAACCCGACTTGGTTCACCGAGCGCAACTTGGCTCCCCCTCAACCACTAGGTCCGACTTGACCACTGGGTAGCTCAACTGGGCACAAAAGTCACGGGAGCCAGAAAACGAGGATAACACATACCATCAGTCGTCCTTTACCATATAAATCAGATATCAAATCACATTGAACATGGCTAAAACATCATCAATCTCATGTATAAATATCAGAAGCTGATATATACTTACTACACAGAGCGGCCACACGGGCCCAGCCCTCACAAGCCATGTCCCAACATTCCATAACTGACATCTCATCGTTCTCATCGAGTTAAGCATAATTAATATAACACATCCTTAATTAATTAACATATTTACCTCAAATACAATTGTTACTCATTCTAATTTGCAAATCACACGGCATCGCACACATTTACATAATCCAGATATCTATTTACTGATATAATCAATTATTACACCACATCATACATACACATGTTACTTCGTCAATGCACTATATCTTTACAAACATCAAGTCATTAATAATTAACAGTATCATTACCAATATCACGACATTGCAATCATCAACGTTCATAAATTCCAGTCATGAAACTAGTATCTATACATACATATAATTTCATTATTATTATTATCATTAACATGTCATTTATTCTCTCTCAGTTCATTAACTCAGAACCCGTCACCACTTTAAATTTAATAATAATTCATGGCATTCGATATAATCTATAGCTACATTATTTCATTATGAACTCCATCTACCTTAGTTTCTCATCCAACTATTCCTTATAATTTACAAGATTATGTTTGCTTACCTGATTTCACTTCCACACTAATGTCTCTTATGCACCATTAATTACCAATTATCCTACTTCTCATTTTTGGTCTTACACTCTCTCATTTCTCATATATATATATATATATATATATATATATATTCATGAATACGCCTATTCCACTTAAACTCGCTTTTTATTTCATAACCTACTTTATCATGTAGCTATATATATATACGCACTTAATTTCATTAAATAATATAACACTATCCCATCACTTAGCCATTTACTAATCTTATAACTTATTCCTCCTCCTTTACCTTAACACCCTCACTTACTTTATTCCATATACTATATAATTCATCCTAACTTATTCAATTCGGTATAAAAAAATTAAAGCGGCTATCATACACTTTTCTCCTACACCATACCAGCATAATTACATTTTTATATTAACCTTCACCAAGCACACCCCTTTTACCTCGATTCCAAGCTTTCCTAAGCTTCCAACCAATTGTCGGGATCCTCCAAAGTATATCAAAACTCTAAAATCAAAATTAAAGAAGATCCAATAAATATTATAATTATCAACCTATAACCCATAAGCCTTAAAATAATCCCAAATCTCAATCTAAGGTTATGGGAGCTTACCGTTCTATTTCTAATCCTTGCTTTTAAATTCCTGTTGTGTAGAGCGACCTTCCGACTCTTGATTCGATCCTACAATCAATAAAACAAAGCCCCGTCACTCACATTGGAATGGCCACAACACCATGCAACCCCGTTACGCTTCACCTTGCCATAAACATGCGAAATAAAAGGCCCCATACATAAACCTCCACACGGCTAGAGAGAGAAAGATAGGGGAAGGGAGAAACTTAAAATCAATGGTGTCGGAATGCTCACCTCACATCCCCGATCACAAATCCATGGTTAATTGCAAGCCCAAGCGGTTTGAACCTTTCCAATTGAGCCCTAGGAGTCACGGCCAAAGAGAGGGGAAAGAGTAGAATAGCTTCTTATTCTGTTTTACATGCTTTAACTGTAATATTTTAACTCTTCCCGCGACGCTGACACTACGCGTCAGCGGGGCACTACGCGCCAGGTCACTAATGTGCACCTGACGATATGCGTCAGGGCCCCTAATGCCACTTCCTTTAAAAATTCATTTTAAATCCTATTTTTCTTCCAAAATCCTTACTCCCTTTTTTAATTTAACTTAATTAAATGCTAACTTTACTTTCCCAAATATTAATTTACCCGGGATGTTACACATGTACACATAATCATAATATATTTGAATTCATCATTTTGAATGTATAACTCACTCTCCCATGTGGTCTCTTTTTAGTATTGTGATGCAGTATATGAATGGGGTGATATGCATCTTGTTTTGGAATTAATATTTTGGTAAAGAAGGTAAATAATTGTATAGGAATGCCTTGGCCGGCACTCATTTTGTAAAGCGTATGATATTTGTGAATACTCATTTTGTATATGAATGTTGAATGATTATGGATGTATATTGTTGGTCAGTCATGTGTGAAATTAGGGTTTTTATGTTTGAAAGGCTAATTTCTGGTTATAACCTTAACATTGGGTAACGATACTTGTGATACATTAATTGTTATACTATATCAATAAATGAATGATGATATTATGAGAATGGTGATTTATTGGAATGAATATGTGACTTGTGTATGATTAATATTATGTATTGAATGCAAAACAAGGATGTGGATAGGTCATATTTTCATTTAATGGATAAGTATTCTTGTAGAGGTCACCTACAACCCATAATATATGTATAAAACTTGTATGCATGGTTGGTTGTCGCCAAATAGGCCTAGTTTGCAATTTGACATGCTTGGTTTAGCTAAAAAGAGGCATGAATTGCCACTAGAGCAAATCTTGATCTAGGAAATGAGTTATTGGATGAGACTTGTTGGAGAAAGTCACATTTATATATGTGAATATGGGCGCATAGAGAGTTTAGACCAAAACTTAGCCAATTGCATTTTAGTATGTCATGTAAAATGCCCAAAATATGTATAAAACTACCCTATAGCTTAGATTTTGATTGGGATAGAATTTGTGCTTGAAACTTGGCCACATAATTGATATTAGGGTAGGTATTGTATATAAAATTTCATGCAAATTGGAGTTGAATAGCCTACCAAAAAAAGGACCCAAAGTTGGCAAAAACATAAGGACCAAAAAGCTGTAGAATAAAGCTTGCAGCAGTGCCTTCCACGGCCAGTGGTTGGCACTGCCTTAAAAAATGTAAAAAACTGCAGTTTTCGCCAACCATAGCCAGTGGTTTTGCCACTATCAAGATTTTTCCAACTACTGCTTTTCCTTTGATTTTTTGGCTCTTTTGGGTATCTTAATGACATTTTTGGCCTCCGACTTCTTCATGAAAGTTGTAGATAATTATGTTACAGAGGTGTGAAAATTGGCCGCATCTCAATTGGAGTTTCCTAACTCTCATTAGGCATAAAACACCGGACCCACTGTATTGTAAAACTTAAATTTAAAAGAGGTTTGAACCAAACTTTTTATGATCTTCAATTTGGGAATAATAGGTGATATTTATGACATGTCCCACTATTTCTAAGACTAAAAATGAACTTTTCTTGCCATGGGCATGTACTCCTTGGGTCCCTATGCTTGTACTTCAATCTCTTATTCTTAATTACTTATAGAACGCTTCTTTGACACGTTTCCCTAATTAAATGCGTATACTTCCAATTATGGAATGTTTGTATAGATGTATGTACATATTTTTATTAATTATGGAATGTTTGACACGTTTCCCTAATTAAATGTGTATACTTCCAATTATGCGTAAGCACTTGTATGGTGATCATAAAATTGATTAACTTAAGTAAACGTTTGTTTAAACTACATACCTTCTCATATCGTCATATATGAGATAGGTTTTTAAAAGGTTTAGGGTTAATTGATACATTTTTTATTTGTGGTGTTCTTTTTCCAACGGTTGTTCTTAATCATGAAAAATTTATCCTAATTTTCATCATCTAAATATTAATATCTTTAATACCATTTATCGGATTAAGGGAGCCACATTGGGCATCACATGATGGGCAAAAGGTCTATGTTCCTAAACTTGGAACAGTTTGAGGGAGGAAAAGTCACTTTTGAAGGAAACCAGTCTGGACGTATCACTGGGGTTGGTAAAGTTGGTAAAATTCCTTCACCTATAATTAAGAATGTTTACTTTGTTGAAGATCTAAAACATAACCTACTGAGCATAAATCATTTTTGTGATAGTGGTTATAAGGTTTCTTTTGATAAAGAAAAATGTTCAATCATCAACGCTGATGGAACCACTCTTTTCTTAGCCAACAGACACAACAACCTATACAAGGTTGATTTGGGAGAACTAGACAGTCAAAATGTAACATGTCTCTTCTCTTCATCTGAAGAAAAATGGATCTGGCACAAGAAACTTGGACATGTTAGCATAAAATATATTTCAAAAATCAATAGAAAAGTGTTAGTCAAGGGACTTCCTAGAATCTCATTCAATGGAACCCAACCCTGCGAAGAATGTCAAAAAGGGAAACAACACAAAAATTCTTTTAAAATCAAAGATGTTGTTTCAACGGTCAGACCACTTTAGCTGTTACATTTGGACCTGTTTGGACCATCTCAAATTCAGAGTCTTGCTGGTAAAAGTTATGGTTTTGTCATTGTTGATGATTTCACTAGAATGACATGGGTTTATTTCCTAGCCCACAAAGATGAGTCTCCACAAGTGTTCAAGATTTTCTGTAAGAAAATTTAGTCTGAAAAAGGAATCTCTGTTGGTACAATAAGAAGTGACCATGGAAGAGAATTTGAAAATGAAATTTTCAAAAATTTTGTAATAAAACTGGTATCTCTCACACATTTTCTTCTCCAGGAACACCTCAACAGAATGGTGTTGTGGAAAGGAAAAACAGAAGTGTGTTGGAGATGACTAGAACCATGCTTTGTGAAAATGATTTGCCAAAATAGTTTAGGCTGAAGTCGTAAGCACTTCTTGTTATATTTAGAATAAAGTCTTTATCAGACCAATACTGAATCAGACTCCCTATGCATTGTGGAAAGGACGAAAACCTAACATCTTATATTTTCACCCATTTGGATGCACATGTTATATCCTAAACACACGAGATCAACTTGGAAAGTTTGACTCTAAGTGTGATAAAGGTATCTTCATAGGTTATTCAAATACATCAAAATCTTACAGAGTCTTCAATACAAGAACTCGGACGATTAAGGAATCAATGCATATAAGATTTGATGACATGACAAAGACTGACAAGAAATTAGCAGATCTAGATAGTGATGATGTAGGTATCATACAAACTGAAGAACAACCTGAGCCCTTAGACTCTACTATGCCACAACCACCAGAATCAGAACAACAAATGGCACCTGAACTAGAAAAACTAAGAGATTGGAAATTCAAAGCCTATCACCCTTCAGACC
Source organism: Clitoria ternatea (assembly GCA_037962975.1). NCBI lineage: Eukaryota > Viridiplantae > Streptophyta > Magnoliopsida > Fabales > Fabaceae > Clitoria > Clitoria ternatea. The sequence continues at coordinate 50,260,368 of CM075673.1, forward strand.
TCATTATTGGAGATCAAACTAAAGGAGTGTGCACCAGATCAAGGATTCAGAATCAATCATTGATGGCATTGGTTTCAGACATTGAACCTAAAAGCATTGACGAAGCTTTGGAGGATCCAGACTGGATTATTGCCATGCAAGAAGAACTGAACCAGTTTGAAAGAAATAAAGTCTGAACCCTAGTTCCAAGAACAAAGAACAAAAGCATCATTGGAACTAGATGGGTGTTCAGAAACAAATTAGATAAAAATGGAAAAGTTGTAAAGAACAAAGCAACGCTCATAGCACAAGGGTACAATCAACAAGAATGTATAGACTTCACTGAAACTTTTACTCCTGTAGCTTGTCTCGAAGCTAAAAGGATCTTACTTGCCTTTGTTGCTTTTATAGGGATCAAACTATATCAGATGGATGTTAAAAGTGTTTTTCTAAATGGCTTTATCGAAGAAGTTTTTGTAAAACAACCTCCTGGGTTTGGAGATAAATCCTTAGAAAATCATGTCTTTAAACTAAGTAAAGCACTATATGGTCTGAAACAAGCACCAAGAGCTTGGTGTGATCAACTCAGTTCTTTTCTAAAACCAAAAGGCTTTACTAGAGGAAAGGTTAATACAACTCTATTCAGAAAAGGCTCAGATAAACATTTTATTATAGTACAAATTCATGTTGATGACATTGTATTTAATGCTACAAAAGAAAGACTGTGTAAAGATTTTGCAAAAACTATACAGGCATAATTTGAGATGAGCATGATGGGTGAACTCAAATTCTTTCTTGGTCTACGAATTAAATAGACCGCTGATCAAATCTTTATTCATCAATAAAAGTACTCAAAAAAGTTACTCATAAAATTCAAAATGGCTGATGCCAAACCCATGAGTACTCCAATGCATCCAAATTGTGTTATAAATAAAGATGATCTGGTACATCAGTTGATTAGACTCTTTACAGAGGAATGATTGGATCGCAGTTGTATTTAACATCCAATATACCAGATATAATGTGGTGTGTGTGCAAGATACCAAGCAGACCCCAAGGATTCACACTTGTTTGCAGTGAAGAGGATTCTAAGGTATCTTGTAGGTACCATTAACCTCTGACTGTTCTATAAGAGAACAGACTCTTTCTCTCTTTGTGGTTTCTGTGATACAGACTTTACAGGAGAGAACAGATAGAAAAAGTACTAGTGGTGGATGTCACTTTCTCAAAACAAGCTTAATTTCCTGGAGTAGCAAGAAACAAAACTCCATAGCTCTTTCGACGGTTGAAGTAGAATATCTATCTACAGCTGGCTGTTGCTCTCAACTTTTATAGATAAAATACCAGTTGGAGGACTACTCAATCAAGGAAGAAGAAATTCTAGTGTTTGTTGACAACACAAGTGCAATCAATCTGTCAAAGAGTCTAATCCAGCATTCAAAGGCAAAGCATATTGAAGTGAAGTATCACTTCATAAGGGACTATGTTCAGAAAGGCATTCTGGATCTACAATATATAGATATAGATCATCAATGGGCAGATATTCTCATAAATACCCTAGCCGAAGCAAGGCTTACATTTATCAAATACAGTCTGAACATGCGTAACATTGAATAATTAAGATGTTTGTACAACTACTGTCTACATACTCTATAACTTAGAATTATTTTCTGCATATTATTTAAAAATCTGATAGACGCAGCCTGCACCTCTTTAAATTCTTTTAAATAGTTACTTAAATTCTTTAAAAACACGTGGCAAGTTTTTATTGCTCAAAGTGAAACCATTTTCTAAACACTGCTTTTCCCTCTATTATGACTACATTGGAAGCACAATTTCAGAAGCTGAAGCAAATGTTTGTCTCTATAGCTTGGAAACCCCTCCAACTCTTCTAGTAAAAGACTTGCTTCCCAAGCCAAAGTTCCTACATGCACTTATGAGACAAATATTCTCTCCAAGACAGAGTGCAAGAGACGTGGTAACGAAGCTGGATAAGTTCTTTATGGTCCTCATGATGAAGAAGACTCGTGCCAGTCTCCCCAGTGTAATTATGTGCTATTTGATCACCACCATTATCAGAAAGCAGAAGAAAATTCCTTTTCTAGGAATTTTAAGCAAGATCTTTGAGCAACATAGTGTTGGTGTGCAAAGCTCAAGGGACTTTAAAGATGTGTGTCAGCTTAGCTACTAAAGCTCCAACATTTTCTACAATTCTCACTTCTTCTGAAGCCCCTTAGCAAGCTGAACCAGAATTGCCCCTAAAGAATGAGAAGACATCTTCTAAAGACAACTCTTCATTAGACTCAGATCAACCAGAGTCTGGACCCCCTGCTAAGAAACTCAACTTTTGTTGGTATCTCTCCCAGAATACCAAGTGCTGGCCCCTCCATAAGAAAGTCTATATCATCTATGAAGAATAACAAACCATCCATTGCTAAACCTTTGATAGCTCCACCAATAGTTCCTGTTTGTTCTTCAGGAAGAATTATAAGGGGAATGCTTAAGCATATCTCTACAAGAAAAATGCCTCAGAAGGTTCCTCTGTTCTCAACCCTATGATTTTTTATTCTTCAGACTCCAAGTCTACCTTTATTGAACCAGAAAATATGCTATCACTACCTCCATCTGGAATTACCTCTCAAAAGATTCCAGATAAACCTTCACATGATCTAGACACTATAGCTGTCACTCTTGCTCAAGATCAAACAATGCAGATTCCTTCATCTGTCTTTACCTCTGTTCCTGTTTGTCACTAAGAATCCAGACTACCATCAACTGGAATCACCTCGCCATCCACAACATCCTCACTCATATTTGTTGCCCCTTTGCCTGTACGAGACATTCTTCATGATGATCTTCTATGCTCTACATCTGACGCCGCTATATATTACAAGCTCAGGAAAGAACAAAGAGCCATATTAATAGATATTCATCAAGGTAGATCCCTTATAGATATTCAGAGTGGATGAACAAAATCTACATTTATCCTTCCAATAACCAAGATTCTAATTGCTCTAGACAGGCTTCACCTCATTCCTAAGCCTCACTCCTCCAAAAAAGGCAAAGAATTGATGTTAGAGTTGATCTTACCATATGTGGCAGCATGGGATAATCCCAGACCCCGTGGACTTTTGGATGAGGAAGTTTCCAGACTCCTTCAATCAAATCACAATACTGAAGAGGATGCCCGACGCTTATGGAATCCCATTTTATGGTTAATAGGTGAAGCAGGATCTAACTCAAACAGTTCCAACCAACCATGATACATCTGCTGTTAAGACTTCGATGTCTCAGTGATGACCCTTATTTGTTGATTACAAAAGAAAAAGAATATGTTGGGTTATAGTTTAAGTCAAAAGGTTGTGCAGACGGTTGTTTTTGTTGTTTATGTTTAAGTCTGTAACACTTCTCGTGTTCATCAATAAAATTGCTCATTTTATATTTCTATAGAGTTATTGATGATTCATTATTTTAACTCCCTTAAAATTCTGTTGCATATGATTAACTTGACTATCTTTTGCAAATACTTGAAAGAATTTGAAACTTATGTTATATCTTGATAATCAATGTTTCAATTCTTCTAATGCAGAACTCATTTTATCCTCGAGACTTAATGTTTGTTATCAACAAATAGGGGGACAATGTTAGAGTAAAGTCTGAACTCATGATTAAGCAGTCTGAACCCCATAAGATTTATTAATAACACACATCAAGACTCTTAGTTAAAATAAAGTTTAAATTGTTTGTTTGTCTAATAACTCTGCTCGAGTGTGCCATGAGTCTGTAGAGCTCCACTTGCAAATAATAGGGGGAGTCTGGAAAACTCATGCATTTCAAAATTAAAGAAGTCTGTACTTACTCAGAGATTCACTGAATCAAGTAAACTTACAGACCATGAAGTAATCTCACTCTTTGAAGTATTCGAGAAAGGATATCTCTTTTCCAGAAATGAAGCTGCATGAACTTTCTCATGTCACCTATGAAGTTTTCACTAAAAAGGAAATCAACGGAAAAGTTGATAATCTTTCTCGCATGTCTCAAGAAAATTGTCTCACACATCTCAAGATGTCAGAAAAGCTGAACTTGGTCAGTATGAAAAGCCTAAGGTCAACTACTATGATATGTACGTGCCTCCTCAAAGTGGATAAGCAAAAGGGATCTTTTATTGAAAGACTTTTGAAGTTGTTCAGTTTAGGAAACTCCTCTGAAGCATGTCTCTACAATCACTAATGGCACAGTACTCGAAGAGACCAATGTCTTTCAAGTTGAATTAACGGATCTTTTCAGAAGGACTAAAAATACAAGAAGCCTTTGAATCAAAGAGCGCAATGTTGTTCATTCTTTTCTTGAATTCTTTCTTTTTTTCTCTCTAGAAACCTAAGTCTGTGAAGACTTTTCTTAAAAGTTTCTAAGTTCTTGTGTTCACTATGTAAGTTTTCTTTGTAGTTCTGCTTAGTGCAGACTGTGACTTATAGTAGTCTGTAGCTCAATGTTCCTGTACTCATTTCATATATTTATACACTGAGTTATTTATATGTAACCTCAAATACTTTATTACCTTCACTTTATATGTTCTGGTGTGTTGCCAAAATTTGTTAAGTGTTGGGAAACACGTGTGGCCTGGAGAGGCTTTTGAAAGAATATTTGGGTTTTTAGCCAGGAGTGGCTAGTGTCAAGAATACTTGGGTATAAACCAGAAGTGGCTGGAGTCAAGAATACTTGTTGCACTGTGTTGCTATAGATTGTAAAGGTGTTTTACTATAGTGGAAATCCTTCGGGATGAAGGGGCCGGACTAGCTTCTGTGTTGGAAGTGAACTAGGATGAATTTCCATTGTGTATTTTTCTCATTCCTTTTCTCTGGTCCGTAAAATCTGTTTCTTTCTTGAGCGTCTGTTCGTGAAACATTTTTGAAAAAGAGTTTAAGACTTATTCAACTCCCTTTTAAGTCTAACTCTATACCATTAATTTGCTATTCTTATATTTACACATTTATATCGCATCATATTACTTTTCTAATTTAATTATTCGCCATGACTACAACTTAGTTTTTCTTAATTTCTTAATCAATTAGTATTATTAATCATATGTTAATTTATTGATTCACTTCACATTCTCAATTCTTAATGTCTCTAAAAACTCTCATTTTACATTAGTTAGAAACTCTCCATTTATCATACTAAGAACCCAACCCTCTCATTATCCATTAAATGGGTCATCATTCTTTAATTAATTGCCATAGATTATGAAATTAATTTTAACGTAATCAAAAGTGGTTATGATATACCATTTTCCCATACACCAACGGTGCTAGTAAATTTCTATGTTAACCTTAACCCAACACACCCCTTTACCTCAACTTTGAGCCTCCGAAGCTTTAAACTACCCGTCGACTTCACCAAGCTCACCAAGACTCTAAAATTCATAAATTTACAAAAGAAGATAAATATAGAAACTTATAATTTGTAACCCTTCTCACTAGAACAACTCTAAATTTTGTTTCAAGGGTATCAAAACTTATTGTTTTCACTTTCGCCCCTCGGTTCCATGTTTCGCTTCCTCTAATGACTTCTTGGAGCCCGGTGCACACCCTGGCAATGCAGAAACTGCCACGCCCTGATTTCCATAACCCAAATCTGATGTAATTAGCATATCTTAATTAATAAAAATTAAATTAAATTTTTCGCGTTTGAAAAAAGGTTCCTCACCCAATAATTACATCAAGATTCGAATCATAGAAACGAAGAGTGAGAGTTTAAGATTTTTAACAATCCGGATCAATAAAGCAAAGCCCTATTGTGCATACGAAAATAATTTGAGTTTACAGCGGAAGGAATATCTATGCAGGGCAATACGCCTAGTCCCATATATGAAGATATGAGAAAAGGCCCAAAAACGAGAAAAGAAATCAAGAAAATGGAAAAATTCATAAAAGTTGACAATAGACCAGCCAGCGTAGATACGCTGGTTCACAGCGTACTCACGCTCAACGACCAGTCCCAGACAGGAGCCAAGCGCTCCAACGCTGAAGCCCAACGTGCCAGCGCGTAGACCGCTAACGTGCTTACGCTGGATCCCAACGTAAGTACACCCAGGTAATTCCTAAATGCCAACCACCATTCAGTAATGCAGCGTGCCAACGCTGGAAGTCAGCGTGCTTACGCTGAGAGTACATCATCAAAACCCAAATTCCAGAATCTCAGCGTGCCTACACCCAAAGCCAACGTAGGTATGCTCAGTCACTGGACAGCAGACCCTGTTCTACAGCTTTTTGGTCCACTGTACTCGCCAACTTCGGGTCATCATTTCACTAGGTAATTTAACTCCAAATCACATGAAATTTTAGACACAACACACCTACCCTAAGATCAACCATGTGGCAAAGTTTCGCACCAAAATTTCATCCCAATCAAAATCTAAGCTATAGGGTTGATTTACATATATACGAGCATTCAACATGACATGCCAAATTGTAAATTAGACCTATCCGGCCACAACCAACCATACACATAAGTCATAAACATATAATATAACTTATAAGTGACCCCTATTTAAGATCTTAGCTATTCCGTAAGAATACGACCTATCCACATCTCAGTATTCATGCACAATAGCATTTCAAACAACATAATTACTCACTCATGCCTCATAAAAGGTTATAATTCATGAATAACATCATCCATTCATCATATCAGTATAAATCAAGTATTACAATTATCAATGTATATTATTAAGGTCATAATCAAAAATTAGCCATACAACACAAGGGTCTAATTTTCACGAATGACCTACAAAATGAATATTCACCATTCAAATACATAAGAGCATATACCACATCATATGCTATACAAAATCAATGGTTGCCGCCCAAGGCACTTCCTATACCACCAATTTACCTTCATCATCAAAACATATACTTCCAAAATAGTTATATCTCACCCCATGGATACCTTGCATCATAAGGCTAAAAAAATAGACAACATGGGAGAGTGACTTATACATTCCAAGTGACAAATATAAATACATTTGTGATTATATGCATATGTATTCAATGACATGTATACTTTGCATGAACACATTAATTATCGTCATAATTACATCATTCCATCAACATACCTATATTATAATCCTACTCTATGATTCATAGCAAAGTATATAAGCATACACACATTCATGCCCCTCATCATATTGGGTCATCACACATATCATCATAGTACACAAGGTCATTTCTTTGTATTCATATTTCATATGTTGTCTTTAGGTATTCTTTCACCCAATCACAACCATCATCATATCTCATCACCTTTGGCCTATCTCCATGCTATATACAAATGCTCTTAAGCTAATACACATGCACAACGGAGTTAACAACAATTGTGGATCCAACTGTGGGAATATAAACACCAATTTGTGGGTTCAAGCATGGATTCATAACCATACCCCTACTGTAGTAGTAAAATGTGTACACTTATCATAATATTTACATGTATATCATATTTTACTAGTACCAAACCGCATCACCCATCTTGCAACACTGATCATTTTCACCATGACCGCGGTAAACAACATAAACAATATACGATGTTGCGGGCCACCCATGATTCATACCATGGCAGCTGTGATCCAAAGGACCACCGGGAATCCTTGCTCCTCAAAGAGCCACCCCCACAGGGTCAACCACATGCAGCTCCTTTAGCTTAACATGGGCAGCTTCGTGACTTACACATCGAGTCACTAGGGAAATAACAATAATGCTCGTGCACAGAGCCTTGACACGCTGTCGTTGTCGGGTCAAATAAAAAGTTAAATTAATATAGTATAAGGTGAACAACCTTAGTCGTCTCTCGAGGACCTTAGTTCAATTAGTTACACTCAATTTAGTTATAATAAAGGGGGGATTTGTGTTGAGATTGAAAGGAAAATTAAGTAATTATATAATAGTGTAAAAAGTAAATTTATGAGTGAAAATAATCAAATTTAGAAAGAACTAACCCAAGGAATTAATAAATCTTTACTTAACTAATCATTGATCACAAATATGATTAAATATAATTAATTTCTCAATATTGAATCATTTGGAATCCCTAAATGATTATATTCTAGAAAATCTTCTAGAATCAAATTAATGAACTAATAAGAATAATCAATCAATATATTCTTATTAATTACTAAAATAACTTTAAAACCATAGTTTGATTGAGTTAAGAAACTAAATAGAAATCTCTTATTTAGTGACTTAATCTTTGTTCTCAAATTGATTATTGATTAACCAACCAACATCAGTTTAGATTATAGATTGTTTAATTATATACCAATCGGTTATATACTTAAATAATCTACCATTATAAATATTTGAGAAACAAAGAAAAGTAATTATCTTCAATCAAAATATTAAGAACAAGAACTCAGAGTTAATATAAAGAAAAATTAAATTCCTTGAGTTGATTTTAAAAGATTAAGCTTCCATGATAAGTTTTAACAATGAAAGCTAATATTAAATTAACTATAACTTTGATTATAAAAGTAAATAATAAATAATAAAATTAACTTACTTGATATTGAGGAAGGGAAATGAAAACCATAACTTGAGGGATTGAATATAGAACAAGGAAATAAAGCAAGAGAAAGAACTAAAACTTAAGAAACTAAAGCAAAGATATAGAAATGTAATGAAAACTAAAGCATGTATTTCTTATGTATTTCTTGTGTATCTTCCTTACAACTTCAAGCATCTATTTATAGGCAAGATATGATGATACTATACATTCATTTTCTGATTATTAATGTATTTTTTCAACATTGGTGGGCTTGAAATTACAATAATTCAAAAGAAGATAATGGTAGGTGTTGAAATTCATTCTCCACTTTATCTCCTCCACCTTGCAAGTCTAATATGACCTTCAAGATGGACGAATTTTGCAAAACCTTCAACATGAAAGTTGTAGATCTCTGTCTTATTGAGAATTCGGCACAAGAATGAGGTCATTTAGACATCTACAGCTCCAGATATGTGTATTTTGGTGAACTATGTCAATGCTGGTGGGATACATGAGGGCTGATTGATTCAAGCTCCATTTCTTTATTTTTTCAGATGTAAAATAACCAAATCTGATCATCATGATGTAGCCCTCTGTCTTAGCTTTCCATGGGCTCTAAGATTAGCCCATTTGGATCACAAAAGCCTAAGTTATGGCCAAAATAAGGCAAGATACCCAAGATACATACAAAAAATGAAAATTAAAACATATATACATAATACTTCAATTTAACTAAACAACATAAAACTTATTTAAAATACTATTATTAAACATAGTAATTATATAATAAACCCCAAGTGTAAAACTATAAGAAGTGTATTAAAATTGATTTATCAAATTCCCCCACACTTAAGCTTTTGCACTCCAGGGCAAAACTAAACCAAAAACTAAAATGAGAAACAACAGAAAAAGGTTTTTTTTTTAATAAAAACTAAAATAATAAGTAATACACATCATCCCTTATATCAACAAGTCATGATAAGTGTGAATAAGAAGCATTACATACTAGTTGCACAAATTGAGTGATCAAATCAAAGAGTGGATGAAAATGTGATAGATGTTCTCTTCATGCTCTCTATATCTCAATTGTTTGGGTTTGTGTATACTCTCAGAAATCACCCAAATAATTTAGCACTACCATAGGCTTGACAAATTTCTAATTTCCATATTTGAACACATATGCATGCAGAGATCAAAAGGACTTTATTAAGGTTGTAATAGGGCCAAGGTGATATAGTGTGGATAAAATGAAATAGTATGGCTAAACTTAGGGTTGAAAAAAAGCAATGGAGTAAGTGATTCAGTGATTGTGGAAGTTCATTTTAAAACTCAAGACTTAGCAAAATGAAACATAATGGAGGTATAAAACATAAGAATAAATCCTCCTGATTATTTTCATACATATATTCACCACTTCTTCTTTTTCTTCTTGTTCTTTTTTTTCTTTTTTTATTATTTTTTTACTTTCTTTTTGAACAATGAAACAACAACATATATATCTTGGGTACATTTCCACAATCATCAAGAATCTTTATTCATAGTAATTCCAAAACTCCTAATCAATTCCTAAGCAAAGGTGGTCATTTTTTTTTGGGCTATTGGCTAATTATGTGGCTAAATCAAGAAATGGATATAGGCTCAATGTGGGTAACAATGGAAAATATGTAAGGTAAGGCATATGGCTAGTGTTTGGTTAAAACAAAAATGGCCTTAATCATATCAAAGCATGCATATGGAACATAATATATCAAAAAGAAACAAGTCAAGTTCTAGAATACTAACAAATAAGGGTCAATCAAAAACAAAAGAAAGATAGCATAATCTGGTCCATCCAATTAAGCTCAAAATCTCACCGAGGGTGGTCAATCTATCACAATTCATATACAATTTGATCTTCACAAATAACTTATTAAATTAATATGCAAGGAAATTATTCACAACATGTCATAAAATATTGGACAAGGGTGATGTAATTACTCATTACTCAGACAAATTAAAAAAATCAGTGAAAAGCATGTAGAATTTAAAATGAAAAACTTAGAAATGATGATTTTTTTTTGTGAACAAGAAACAAAGAAGGAAAAATAAATCATAACCAAATATTGGTGTCAGGATCTTGTTCCTTAAGTTTCTTGCTCTGTACTTTTTTTTTTCAAGGGCGCTTAGTAACGAAGATACCTACAACAAATTGGTCAGTTCAATTGCATGTGAAATGATTAGTATAACTGAACAATTTGATTGTGTCATATAACCTAGTTTCATGGGACTTGTGTTAGAACGCAAAAGAAAAATATCATCAACACAACCATGAGTAGCATCAAGACCAATAACATACATCTTAATTCATTCGTATGCCTATAGAAAGACTCCGCTATATCATCCATTAAGAGAAAATAAAGAACCTGATGATTGACGAGTGGTGAGGTGTGGCTCCGATCTGAAAGGAAAGGATGAAGGCAAAGTGTGGCGGCTGAAGGTTAATGAAGATGATGTTTGTGGTTGCAGAATGGTTGATGCCGGATGAAAATGATCATGGTAAAGGTAAAGGCAAATGATACCCGACACTAAAGCAAAGATAGTGGTTATGTGTGTATGTGTTTTTATTTTTTTATTTTTTATTTTTTTATTTTTTTAATGAAAAATGGTTTTGATAAGGAAGGTGAAACGATTGTAGTTATCTGAGTGAGCTTTGTTATGAGGATGCGTCTTAAGAGTTTGGACTCTTTACTCAGCCCATCCTAACAAAAGTACTCATGACAAAAAAAAATTTATTTTAAAACAATAAATTAAACAAAAGTGATACTGACACTATATAGTGAAGGATACGTCTCGAGACTTTAGTTCTCAAAGATGCATCTTTATGATTTTAGATGCAACTTTCCCAAATTAATCTTTACTCTGTCTATCCCTCATAAAAAAAATAATAGAATATATATATATATATATATATATATATAACTCAGACCCCCCCCCACACTTATTCAAGACATTGTCCTCAGTGTCTTTTATGATTTCCATAGCCTATTTTTTTTCTTCTTTTTTTTTCAATTTTTAATTTTTTTAATTATTTTTTAAAATATAGATAAAAGTGAGAAAGAAGTTATAACCGAAGGGTGGTGTCTGGTTCTGGATTCTTTCGCTTGTGTGTGTGATCCTTATTTTGCTTCAAGAGGGGTTGAGGTTGGGGTAAAAAGCTCTGCAAAATATTAATCAATTCATCTGTATTTGATGAAGCATGAATGAATGATCGATCATCTTGAGTTATAAGGCCCTGTTCCACAGCTTTATCTAAAAACATTAACAAATTGTCATAAAAACCATTAATATTTAATAATCCTAATGGCTTTTTATGAAGGTTCATGCTACACCATGATAAAATGCAAAATATTTCCTCAAAAGTACCAAAACCTCCAGGAAGTACGATAAAGGCTTCAGCACCTATAACCATACGAGCCATTCATTGATGGATGCTTGTAACTTTTACCTCAGTTCCTACAGCAATAGCTGGTGTAATACCAACATGATGTAGGATGATACTAGAGACGTTGCTTCCTTCAACTAGTGCAGATAGTGCCATGGAGCCTCTCAAACCCTGTACTCCTCCTCTATACAAGACCTTTATTTCTTTCGCAGCCAATAGTTTTTCCAACTTAGTATAGAAACTGAGATGAAAACTGAGATGAAATAATTGATGAAAGATAAAAAAGTTTACATAATTATTATTATATAAAAATAAATGATGGTAATGAAGAAATTTGAAAAGACATGATTGAAGAAAATAAAAATAGGTAATTTTAAAAGTCAAAGTGAATTCAGAAAAGTAAAACATTGAAAACAACAGTAAATATGTACAGTAGTGGTGATTATGGCTCACATCTTCCTCTGGTTTTACGTCCAGTAACGGCTTAAACGCCTTCTATGAGTCGAGGTTTTTGCTACCCATCCAGTTTTCTTATAAACTGGCAAACAAGGTCGTTTAACGCCAGATTCCCAAGGCTATAGTTTTCTTTTTGTTGAATGAATAGATCATATAATTTTAGAAGGACTCCTTGAATCGTTCCACATAGATGCGTCTCAAGAGTTTGGATTAAGTTATCCAAGTTCTCTTTACTCAGTCCATCCTTTATAAATTTAATTTTGTCCTCCTGATTTATAGATACCATTCCAGGGATCCTACAACGTGTATCACAATTCCATCTTGCACACTTATGGCAAACTCCCATCCTCTTAGCTCTTCGTTTTTTAGAATAAGAACTACGTCCCATACCTGGCAAATGTTTTATATAGGACTTATGTAATTCACCAGAGAGACATACCTTTGCTTTAATAAGCCAACGAACATCCTCTGGAATGCCAAAATATGTGAGTAGTTTTAACCTTTGAACTCGAGCTTTGTAAATTTTTACAATCACATCGCGTGGAAGTGTAAGGAATCTTTCCTTAAGTTTTGCAAGGGTTTGTTCCATTGTCAGATTACTTTGAAGTTGTGGCTGTTTACAAAAAAGAGAATAGAAAACGAGGTTATAGAGAATAGTAAAGATGAAGAAGGTGAAAAGGTGATAGGTTGCCTTCTATCAAGCGCTTGTTTAACGTCACAAGCCTGACGATGACCTTTTAACTACTGCAAGAAAAATGATAATAATGCCAAAATAATAATAGTAATAATGATTAAGACAAGTGTTAGCAACGAAAAGAATGATGATGTAATTAATTGATATCTATTTTTTTTATTTTTTTTATTTTTTTTATTTTTTATTTTTTATTTTTTTATAAATATTATTATTATGAAAAATTAGTCAAAATATTTGGCATCACATAAATACACCTCCGTATCTATGTGCTCTTGGAACCCTTGAAAGAAAGGTTTAAGTCGGTGCCCATTTACCTTGAAAACCTTGTTTGTCGCTTTATCTGAAATTTCAATCACACCATAAGGAAAGATATTAGTTATTTCAAATGGGTCTGCCCATTTAGAGCGAAGCTTACCAGATATGAGCTTTAGACGTGAATTATACAATAAAACTTTTTGTCCAATGAAAAAGTTTTTTCTCAAGACCTGTTTGTCATGAAAGGATTTGGCTTTTTCTTTATAGGTTTTAGAACTTTCATAAGCTTCCAAACGAATTTCTTCTAGTTCCTGTAGTTGGAGTTTCCTTTCTTTACCGGCCTCATTTAAGTCCAAGTTACATTATTTTACTGCCCAATAAGCTTTATGCTCAATTTCTACAGGTAAGTGGCATGATTTTCCAAAAACAATCCTATAGGGTGACATTCCAATAGGTGTTTTATAAGCTGTTCTATAAGCCCAAAGAGCATCTTCTAACCTTTTGCTCCAATCTTTCCTATTTGGTTGTACTGTTTTTTGAAGGATCATTTTTAATTCCCGATTGGACACTTCAGCTTGTCCATTTGTTTGGGGGTGATAAGGTGTTGAAACCTTATGCATAACTCCATATTTTTTAAGAAGGGACTCCATTTTATGGTTGCAAAAATGTGATCCTTGATCACTAATGATGGCCTTAGGGACACCAAACCTACAAAATATATGTGATCTAACAAAATCTGTAACAAATTTAGAATCATCAGTTCGAGTAGCTTTGGCTTCAACCCATTTAGACACATAATCGACCGCAAGTAGTATATAAACAAAACCAAAAGATACAGGAAAAGGTCCCATGAAATCTATGCCCCAAACATCAAAAATTTCACAAAATAACATGGGTTGTTGAGGCATCTCATTTCTACGAGATATGTTTCCCATTCTTCGACATTGTTTGCAAGATTTACAAAATGTATATGCGTCATGAAAAATTGTTGGCCAATACAAACCAGATTCTAATACTTTCCTTGCTGTACGTTGAGGTCCAAAATGTCCACCACATGCATATGCATGACAAAATGTAAGAATGGAATGAAATTCATTTTCAGGTACACACCTTCTAATGACTTGATCACTACAAAGTTTCCATAAGTAAGGATCATCCCAAACATAGTATTTAGAATCACTTTTTAGTTTTATTATTTGTTGTTTAGATGCATGTATGGGAGTAACAGAAGCAACTAAGTAGTTTACCAAATCAGCAAACCATGGAGTAGAATCATGTATTCCCATAAGTTGTTCATCAGGGAAATCATCTCTAATGGAAATTGGGTCAAGTTCTTTTTTAATTCTGCTTAAGTGATCAGCCACCAAATTTTTTGCTCTAATTTTATCCCTAATTTCAATGTCAAATTCTTGGAGTAGCAACATCCACCTGATCAATCTTGGTTTTGTATCTAGTTTCTTTAAAAGGAACTTTAATGCTGCATGATCTGAAAATACAACTACTTTTGAATCGAGCAAATAAGATCTAAATTTATTAAGTGCAAACACAATAGCAAGTAGTTCTTTTTCTGTGGTAGTATAGTTTATTTGTGCAGTATCCAAAGTTCGTGAGGCATAATAAATAACATGTTATACTTTACCTACTCTTTGAGCAAGAACAGCTCCTAATGCATAATTTGATGCATCACACATAAGTTCAAATGGAAGTGACCAATCTGGTGCCTGGATGATAGGAGTGGTAGTTAAAGCTTTCTTTAAGCAATCAAAAGCCTCTTTACATTTGTCATTAAAGTCAAATGCTATATTTTTTTGTAGTAAGTTAGACAACGGAAGGGCTATCTTACTAAAGTTTTTTATAAACCTTCTATAGAAACCTTCATGACCAAGAAAAGAATGAATATCTCGCACACAAGAAGGATAAGGTAATTGAGAAATTACATTAATTTTTGCAGGATCTACTTCTATGCCTTTTTTAGATATCACATGGCCTAAAACTATTCCTTCTTTTACCATGAAGTGGCATTTCTCATAATTAAGAACAAGGTTAGTTTCAATGCATCTATGTAATACTTTATCTAGACTATTTAAGAAAGCATCAAATGATGAACCATATACTGTGAAATCATCCATAAATACTTCCATGTAATTTTCAAGAAAATCAGCAAAGATACTAATCATGCATCGTTGAAAGGTACCAGGGGCATTGCATAAGCCAAAAGGCATCCTCCTATAAGCAAAAGTGCCAAAAGTACATGTAAATGTTGTTTTTTCTTGATCTTCTGGTGCAATATAAATTTAGAAGTAACCTGAAAATCCATCTAGAAAGCAGTAATATGACTTACCTACCAGTCGTTCCAACATTTGATCAATGAAAGGTAAAGGAAAGTGATCCTTTCAGGTTACTTTGTTAAGTTTCCTGTAATCAATGCATACTCGCCAACTATTTTGGATTCTGGTAGGAATTAGTTCATCATTTTCATTTTTAACCACTGTGATTCTAGACTTTTTGGGAACCACTTGTACAGGGCTGACCCAAGTGCTATCTGATATAGGGTAAATGATGTCAGCTTGTAATAATTTTGTTACCTCTTTTTTAACTACATCAAGGATTTGAGGATTAAGTCTTCTTTGTGGTTGCCTTACTGGTTTAACTTCTTCCTCTAATAGAATTCTATGCATACACATGGAAGGACTAATACCTGGGATATCTGCCAAAGTCCAACCAATTGCTTTCTTATGCTTCCTAATAATCTGCAACAACCTTGTTTCTTGATCAACATTTAATTTGTTAGAAATAATCACTGGAAGATTCTTATCTTCCTCTAAATATGCATACTTTAAATGTTCAGGAAGAGGTTTTAACTCTAACATAGGAGGCTGCATTATTGAAGGAATCAATTTGGTTGAATTTGTCTCAGCAACTTGTACTTCAACATAATCAGATGTATTTGTAACTACTTTAATCAAATTATTACACTCTGATTCTTTTGAAACAACATCTGAAACTATATTTTCTGTTTTAAGGGAGTTTGGATCATTATCATCATTAAGCAGATATTTCTCAATTTCAGCACACACATTGCATTGATGAGAATCCATGCATGAATCACAAACAAATGAATCACAAAAATCAGACAATATAGGAAAATCAACATCATCAAACAACTTAATAATATTATCATCAACTAAATCAGTTATTAAGTCAATTTGAAAAACAGAATGGTCCTCAGTAGGATGCTTCATAGCATCTAAAATGTTGAATCTAACCACACTATCTCCAAATTCCATAGAAAGTGTTCCTGCATGCATATCTATCTTTGTTCTAGCTGTTTTTAAGAATGGTCTACCTAAAATTATTGGAGCTTTATTGGTGGAATTCTCACTTTCCATATCTAGAACATAAAAATCTGCAGAAAAAATTAAATTGTTAACTTTAACAAGGACATCTTCAATAATTCCTGCAGGATGTGCAGAGCTTCGATTTGCTAATTATATAACCACACCTGTAGTTTGCAAAGGTCGTGAAGTAAATACAGTCATAGGCATAACATTAATAGATGCACCTAAGTCTAGCATGGCATTTTCAAATTTGTTATTGCCTATTATGCATGGAATGGTAAACGTCCCAGGGTCTTTACATTTTTCTAGTATATATGACAAAGGTTTTTCAATTAATGCAGACACATTTCTACTTATATTAATCCTTTCATTGCCTTTTAGTCTTCTTTTATTAGTGCATAGTTCTTTAAGGAATTTGGCATATCTTGGGATTTGCTTGATGGCTTCTAATAAAGGTATATTTACCTCTACTTTTCTAAATATTTCCAAGATCTCCTTATCCATTTTCTTATTTTTGTTTTTGTGGAAATGGAAGAGGGATATGTTGCTTATCAGGACCAGCTGCAGAAGAAGGATTTGTGAGAGATATATCATTACTATTATTACTTAAACTATCTAAAACTTCTTCTGCATGTTTTTCTGTGACAATAGTATTTTCAGTTTGTTGTTGTTTTTCTGGTCCATGGACAGCTTTACCAGATCTTAAAGTAATTGCACTTACATTTTTAGGATTGACAATTGTCTGAGTGGGTAACTTATCTGAACCTTGAGACTGCAAATGGTTTAAAGATGTAGCCAATTGACCAATCTGATTTTCAAGAGTCTGAATTGTAGCCTCAGTTCTTTTTTGGAAGTTCAGATTATCTACTGACATTTGCTTTATCAATTCCTCTAAATTTGATTTCTTAGTGGAAGGTGCAGCTATTTGTGTAGCTTGTTGTTGTACATGAGGAGGTTGATATGGTCTGCTTGGTCTAGTATTTGCCTGAAAAGGTGCATGAGGTTGTTGTGAGGAATTACCCTATCTTAAATTAGGGTGATTCCTCCAACCAGGATTATATCTGTTAGAAGAAAGATCATAATTATTATGTTGTTGTTGTGGCAGTCTGTTATTGTATAAGTTGGCAGCACATACTTGAGGATTTTCATCGGGAACTTTAGCTTCCTGCAGTGAAGGACAACAATCGGTATAATGATCTAATGAAGTACAGATAGAACATACCTTAGCAGTGGTTGCAGGTTGTTGTTTTTGAGATACAATAATATTTTTCATAAGTGTTGCTAGTTCAGCAAATTTACTTTCCCATTTTTTATCTCCATCATTAGTAGTTTCAATTTCATGGACTCCTCTAGTTACTACAGAATTATTTCTGGTGGCATGTTGTTGAGCATTAGCAGCCATGTTCTCAATTAAAGTTTTTGCTGCATTTATAGTTTTAATTTGCAAAGCACCACCACTAGTTGCATCAACTAAAGTTCTATCCATTGGATTAAGACCTTCATAGAAATATTGTATAAGAAGTTGGTCCGTAATTTGGTGATGGGGACAACTAGCACACAATCTTTTAAATCTTTCCCAGTATTCATAAAGATTTTCCCGGTCATGTTGCCGGATGCCACATATTTCTTTTCTAATTGAGGAAGTTCTTGAAGCGGGGAAAAATTTTTCAAGAAACATTTTCTTTAGGTCATCCCAACTTGTAATAGAGCCAGGAGGAAGGTAAAATGACCAATCCTCAGCGATATCTGCTAGGGAGAAAGGAAAAGCTTTAAGTTTTACATGTTCTTCTGAAACCCCTTCAGGTTTCATGGTAGAGCAAAGGATATGAAATGCTTTTAAGTGTTTATGAGAATCTTCACCTGCACGACCATGAAACTTTGGTAACAAATGAACTAAATCAGTTTTAAACACAAAAGGAACATCTTCCTCAAGATATAAGATGCATGATGTTTGATTAGTGACATCTGGTGTAGCTAGTTCTTTTAATGTCTTTTCAGCCATGTTATACAAATACTCAGAAGTTGAAGGTTTAGTTTCACTACTTATGTTATTAGCTAGAATATTATTATTATTATTATTATTATTATCATTATTATTATTATTATTATTATTATTATTTAATAGTTTCTTAGATGATCTAACTAATTGATGAAATGTTCTATCTATTTCAGGATCAAAAGAATATGTGGTTCGGGATTAGATCTAGTCATACATAATACATCTACATATATTGTAACAAAATACTACAACTATGTAATAAAAGGAAAAATTTATCATTTTAATTATGAAATGCTTAGAACATATGTTTAAAAATTTAAAGATTTTTTATATATATTTATATTTTTTTCAATGGTTGAAAATGAGATTACTAGAGAATAAATAAGAATATAATAAAGTGGAAAAAAAATTTTCAATTTTTTTTTATATGCTCACATTCAACCAAACCTGAATATCTTTAACACACCTACAAAAAAATGTAAAACATATTAGGTAATTGAATGCAAATAATTAGAACCAAAGGTCCCCGGCAACGGCGCCAAATTTGACACGCTGTCGTTGTTGGGTCAAATAAAAAGTTAAATTAATATAGTATAAGGTGAACAACCTTAGTCGTCTCTCGAGGACCTTAGTTCAATTAGTTACACTCAATTTAGTTATAATAAAGGGGGGATTTGTGTTGAGATTGAAAGGAAAATTAAGTAATTATATAATAGTGTAAAAAGTAAATTTATAAGTGAAAATAATCAAATTTAGAAAGAACCAACCCAAGGAATTAATAAATTTTTACTTAACTAATCATTGATCACAAATATGATTAAATATAATTAATTTCTCAATCTTGAATCATTTGGAATCCCTAAATGATTATATTCTAGAAAATCTTCTAGAATCAAATTAATGAACTAATAAGAATAATCAATCGATATATTCTTATTAATTACTAAAATAACTTTAAAACCATAGTTTGATTGAGTTAAGAAACTAAATAGAAATCTCTTATTTAGTGACTTAATCTTTGTTCTCAAATTGATTATTGATTAACCAACCAACATCAGTTTAGATTATAGATTGTTTAATTATATACCAATTGGTTATATACTTAAATAATCTACCATCATAAATATTTGAGAAACAAAGAAAAGTAATTATCTTCAATCAAAATATTAAGAGCAAGAACTCAGAGTTAATATAAAGAAAAATTAAATTCCTTGAGTTGATTTTAAAAGATTAAACTTTCATGATAAGTTTTAACAATGAAAGCTAATATTAAATTAACTATAACTTTGATTATAAAAGTAAATAACAAATAATAAAATTAACTTACTTGATATTGAGGAAGGGAAATGAAAACCATAACTTGAGGGATTGAATATAGAACAAGGAAATAAAGCAAGAGAAAGAACTAAAACTTAAGAAACTAAAGCAAAGATATAGAAATGTAATGAAAACTAAAGCATGTATTTCTTATGTATTTCTTGTGTATCTTCCTTACAACTTCAAGCATCTATTTATAGGCAAGATATAATGATACTATACATTCATTTTCTGATTATTAATGCATTTTTTCAACATTGGTAGGCTTGAAATTACAATAATTCAAAAGAAGATAATGGTAGGTGTTGAAATTCATTCTCCACTTTATCTCCTCCACCTTGTGAGTCCAATATGACCTTCTAGATGGCCGAATTTTGCAAAACCTTCAACATGAAAGTTGTAGATCTCTGTCTTACTGAGAATTTGGCACAAGAATGAGGTCATTTAGACATCTACAGATCTAGATATATGTATTTTGGTGAACTATATCAATGCTGGTGGGACACATGAGGGCTGATTGATTCAAGCTCCATTTCTTTATTTTTTTCAGATGCAAAATGTAACATCCCATTTTTTTTAATAATGTACCGGGTGAATAAAACCATTAAAATAATAATTCCAAAAGGGGGGGATTTACTTATTAATTGCCATTAACTTAAGGAGTGTGCTGATTAAAAAGGATGATTGGCTTAGTGGATGCTGATGGGACTGGTGACGTGAGCAGACTGCTCCTCACGTTTTCCCACCCCACCATTCCTTCCCTCATGCATGTGTTTATTGTAACACCCCGAATTTTATAAAAAAAATGAGTAATTAGTATGAATGGAAAATCTTTGGTTAGTGAGGATGTGTGGGAAAAGGTGAAATCATTGTGGCAAGGTATGAATATATATAAGATAAAGATGAGTTTGAACTTCATATGATTAATATGTTTGGAATGAGAATTTTATAAGAATGAATGATTGGACAAATATATGCCTCGTAGGTTGTATATGGTATACTGGAAATAATTGAGTTGGCTTGAATGTAATTACATGGGCTGAGTTGAATAAAATTGTGAGTAAGGTGAGAGCTCTCAGTTTCTGCGCCAGTGTTGATCATTTCGCTCAGGCGAAGTGAATTCTCGCCCGAGCGAGAGACTCTCATGTTGGGAATTTAGCTTCTGGGTAATTCTCGCTCAGGCGAGGGTAAGTCTCGCTCAAGCGAGCTCGACCTAATATCAGTGTTTAGACACTGGAGGGAATTCGCCCAGGCGAATGGAACTTCGCCCAAGCGGGGGCGAAGGGAATCAGTTGCTGGATGGAATCCTCCCAAGCGAAGGATCTTAAGGGTAGCATTCGCTCAGGCGAGGCAATTGATTAAAGAGGGACCACTGATGCTCTTGGATCATTGTAGGGCCCGATTTTCCTTTTCTCTTTCTTCTTCTGTGTGGTCCCCATGGTGATGACTTAGGTGCTTTGATGGTCAAATGGGTCTGATTTTCTCTCCTTCCTTGTCCACGTGTGTTTGTGTAATCATTGCTGAGAGAATATGCATTAAATATTGATGGACTTGCATTAAATGAGGATGGGATGTTGTGATGAGTTGGATGCTGATGAGGCTGAGATGATAAGGCCTTGGTTGCATGTTTACTTCTTACCTTCCCTTTATTCTTTGTGGGTGCATGTTCTGATGAGAGAAATGCTCCTCATTCTCTCTAGAGTTCATTGAAGCTTCTGCTTCATCTTCCTCTTCTTCTTCATCTTCTTCTTCCACTCGTGCTTGGTGTAGAACCGAGTGGACGAGTGTGGTTGTGTAAGGAACAGCTTGGTGAGTGAAACAGCGTGTAGCTGTACGTGTAAGTTGGGTTACACCTTGCTTCTTGGTGCTTCTCTTTCTTCCTCTCCTTCTTCCTCCATGTGATGGGTTGTATGAGACTCAGTTCTGAGAGCCTGCAGCAGCTGGGTGTGTGTGCATGCCTCGGTTTGTGATGCATGATGGTTCACTGTTGGTGAGGCTGTGCTGATCTTGTGAAGATGAAGACATGTATGTTGCATAGAGGAATGGTGATCCTCCACTGTTGTTGAAGGTGTATGGTGCTGCTGTGAGGAAAAAGGCATGCATGGAAGTTGGTGGTCCTCCAGGGTGGGGAGGATGATGCTGTATGAGTAAGGAACAACCTTGTACTAAGCCTTGGAGGTTGCTGCTTGAGTAAACAGCATGGATTCTTCCATGGTTGTGAGCAGAGTGGAACTTGGGTGTTGATGGCTTGAAGACTTGAGTGGAAATGGTGGTTGGCTCTTCAAGCTGAGGACGTTACTGCGACGAGTGGAAGTCATGATGGCTCTTCTCACTCCTGGAAGCTTCACCCAGGTAAGGGGGGCTTTGCATCTCAAATGCATGGCTTATGGACGGATTTCCGGGTGGCATGATTGCATTATGTTGTGTTTGATGTGTATTGTGTGCTGTTGTTGAGTTGAACCCGGATGTATGATTATTTATTGTTACATGGTGCATGTTTATCTGTCCAAGAGATGTATGAAGATATTTGTGATGATGTGAGTTAATGCATGAGATGCATGTACTTGTATTATGTATGCTGAGTGCATTGTATGGCCATTCATGAGTCCCCGTATGTAATTATGTATTCAAAAGGGCATGTGATGTTTGTTATTAAATTTATGTGTGATAAATGGATAAATAGAGACTGTGATGATGAATGTTAAGTGAAATATTGGCATGGGATGATTGATAGAGTAGATTTCCGAGTGGAAATTTCATATACAATGGTGTGAGGCTTAGAAAATGCTAAGTCTGAGTGTATCTCATGAAACAGCCTATGAGGCTTGTGAATAGATGATAATCCGAGGGAACGGCATAGAATTGCTGAGTGGATGGCACAGGGTTGCCGAGCGGATATGATATAAGCCGAGTCATCTGATTATTGTTGAATTGCCGAGTGCATAGAGTGTTAAACGCATATTCTGAGTGGGCAATCGAATGAATATGAGTAAATTTACATGCATACGTGTTATTGTGTATTGAATATGAACACCTTGCGGGGTGCCACGAGGGTGTTATCCCGAATGAAGAGGACGAGGTCCTAATAATGAATGTGATAAAAAACCTCGAGTTGGACTCGGGGCAGTGCCTGGGGCACTAAGCGTGAAATAAGACGCTTGATGAAATACCGAGTACAATGGCGTTGAACGCCGAGTGAATGAAATCGTATGCATCTGATTCGCCACTGGAATGCGTTGGACTCTTATATCGATCGGTAATTAGATGACCACATATGGTGAATTTGGCTAAGTCCTGGAGCTAGGCTCGGACAGACTCCTTGAGCATGGCTTGGAGTATGAGTATTGTTGATATAGTCTTGGGGTAGACTTGAGGTGAAATCCGATTGAGGGATCGTATTATTGATAAGGTTAATAGGCTTTATAGCCGAGTGGAAGGGGTAAGAAACCCGATTGAGAACGCTTGTGATTGTTTATGTTGAATGGCAGTGAATGTTGAGCTGATTAATGTATGTGTTATGACATGTTAAGGATTCTATGATTAATCCGAGCCAATATCTGTCATTTAATATGTAATGCTCACCCCTACACCATTTTTCAGTGTATACAGGTCGGCTTGGATGATGTGGTGGTCTTAAACCCGAGTGTTGGGTGTTTATTGATGTGGTTGTGTATATAATGTAATGTACAGAGCGTCTTTGATGTATTAAGCCTTGACCGACTCATATTAACGTTGTATAATGAATACTCTTTATATATGTATTGAAGTTGGGTTATTGGAAACCCGAGTGCATGTCTATATATATGTATAGGCTTCATTGAAATCATGTACTTGTATCGGATAATGGGTTTAGTTGAATGAATAAAGGCAAGATGATTGAATAACCCGAGTGCATGTTAATATATATATATATATACTTCGAGTGTTGGTCTTATATGCATGCCGACTGAATGTGTTGGTGAATGAGAAGTATAAAGTTAATAAGTATCCAAGTGTATGCGTATATATATATATACATACCTGTTATGTTGATAACATGGTTAGGAATCGGTGAAAGGGTATTGTTGTAGTGGTAGTCGGACTTGGAATTAGAGATTATATAAGTAAGAGTGATTTATGTTGATTTGATGCTTCCTAGTGACTAGGAAATTAGGATGTATAAATACCTCTAAGTTGATGAATCCTGAGTGGAAATCCGAGTGATCCTCTTCTAGGAGAAGTGTTGTTGTAATGACTCGGATTGATTATATTCTAAGTGTATGATTTATGAATGTATTCCGAGTGATTATGGGGACCTATTCCGAGTGAATAAGGTAATATGTAATTTGAGGGGCTAATTTATAAAATGAGTCCGAGTGTAACATGGTGTTGTGATTTTCCCGAGTGAAGAGAAATATAAGTGTTTCCCGAGTGGAACCCAAGTGAATTTCTTCTAAGGGAAGTGTACTTGTAATGGTTTAGCTTGAAAAATTCTAAGTATATGAGTTATGCCTATATTTCGAGTGTTTAAACATGGGATGAGTCCGAGTGGGACTTGACTTATTGGTTTCCCTGAGTGGTTAAGTATCTCATATGTCCGAGTGAAATACTTGGGAAATTCCTCTGAGTGTTGAGGAGTTTGGATCATTCTGAGTGGAATTGATTGTGTAGACTATTTCTGAGCAATGATATTATTCCGAGTGGAACACCACTCTGATGATGAGTTGGTTAAGAATGCTTAAACTGAGTGATTTATGGCCGAGAGGAAGCCTATGTATTCTCTGAGTGATGGAGTTCAATATACCGAGAGCTAAATGGTTGATGTTTACCGAGTGGCATTTGATTGGTAGAAATTCCAAGTGAGGGTTTATGGAATCCGAGTGGGATAACCCTCAGTTACCGGGTGGATCATGTGTGAGCTTTGGTGTATGAAATTTAACAATCAAGTTATGAAGTGTGTGTGAGTGTTGAGGTTATTTTCCGAGTAACGGAGCCCCATTATGCTGAGTGGACTAAAATATTAAATTCCAAGAGGACTTAGGCATGAATTCCGACTCGACCTGATCATTTACCGAGTGTGTGAATGTCTCGGTTTCTCGTGTGATTGAATGCCGAATGGCTCCTCGCTTCAGCGATTGAAGGATTCGCTCCAGCGAGTTTGGTTCTAAGGGAAGGCTTGATATTAGTTTCGCCCAAGCGAAGGGGCTTTCGCCCGAGCGAGTTTTGCTGTCTCGCCCAAGCGGAGTTGGATCTCGCTTGAGCGAGTGGGCGTTGTGTTACGGGCCTCGCTCTGACGCTGTGTGGTTTTCGCTGGGCTTTGTGCTCGGTTTTATTTCCCTTGCCTTCTCTCCATTTTGCATTTTCTTTTCCTTGAATGGCATTTCATTTTTCTGCTTTACGCTGCTGGTTTTCTTCTTGACCATGGGACCAGCTCTCATATCTTCATATATGAGAGGGGATTTCGATAGATCCAGGTTTGTTTTGCAAAAAATTGACCCCTATTTTTGGGATGTCACAATTTGGTATCAGAGCAAATAGAGAGGTCTATAGTCAAGGTATGCTTACCGAGTGTAAGCGTTTGGATGTATGATGATTAGTTGTCATTATTGCTGGTAATATTTTATTGGTTGATGCATGCCTATGCATAGTTTGTATGGCTGTATGCCTATGTGCTTTGCTGGGACAGTAGTGAAAGATACTACTGCTGTAAAGGTTGATTTGAAAAATGAAGTGACATAATGTTGTGTCCTTATATTTGTGGAAGTCGGATTAATTGACCAGGAATTATGTATATGGATTGATGGATAATTATTATGATACTCTTGTGTTGGGATGGAAATCCCCAATGAAAATATATAAGGATATTGATAGATAAAAAGAAATATTATGACATTCTAGCGGTGGATACAAGTAGTTGACTTGTATGTGTGTAAGGCAATGATGATTACCAAATATATAAATGGTGAATATGCCTCGAATGATTTTATGTGTGGATTGATATTATTATGGTTGCTATGTCTATGATATCCATGTGTGGATTATTATGAATGGTGTTTGTGGCCATTGAAAGCCAATTATTTGAATGATGTGCCTTGAGGGGCCTTGTGAATATTTATACGCCATTGATGATAAACTGAAATACATAATATACCCCTAATTGAGAGGGTGAGATATCCTTGCGAGGTTGTTGTTGAACATATGCATTATTGCATAGCATTCATGGCATGGCATAGCATTGATATTATGTGGTTGCGATCACAAAGATGAAAGATCCTGCGGGATTCTATGAAGGGAGTACCTCTTGCGAGATGGGAAACCAATGTGATGATGATATGATAAAGGGCTTGCGAGCACCTATGATGCCCATGGTTGCGATCATGAGGTGGGAGTACCCCTTGCGAGGAGGGAAACCTATGTGAATTATTGAAACGTGGTTGCGATCACGAGAAGCACCTTGCGAGGTTGCCAGAGGGAGTACCCCTTGCGAGGTGGGAAACCCATGACTATGATTGATTGATTATGGTGGTTGCGATCACCTGTGATATGAAATCGAATCCGTTGCATACGCATTACACAGTTGACATATGCATGTGTTCAAAGACCATGGCATTTGAAATGGAATGACCACGAGTGTGGAGAAACCCCTTGCGAGGAGGTATTGAGTGAGACCTTAGTGAATTATTGATGATAATAATTATGAATGCTTTTGTGGATAAATGGCAAAGTGACAGTGTTAGTAATTACGTATATGTTGTGCTTAATTATGATACGAATTGCAATTCGTGAAACTG
The DNA here is from genome assembly GCA_037962975.1 of Clitoria ternatea. NCBI lineage: Eukaryota > Viridiplantae > Streptophyta > Magnoliopsida > Fabales > Fabaceae > Clitoria > Clitoria ternatea. The sequence goes on from CM075673.1 coordinate 50,287,132, forward strand.
GTATGCTATTGTGATATTTTAATAATGAAATATGTGAAAAATGTTAATGAAGGAATTTCCTAGTGTGTTGAATTCGGATTATGGATGTTTGATTGTGCCATTTCTTAAATGATGATTTATACCCTTGGCATGAGAGCTTTGTTTGATTAATATATATATGATCAAGTTGATTCATGGTAGATTCCTAATTCAAGAATTTGAATATGATCATGAATGTATAAATGTGAAATCAGGTATATGTTATGTTGGAATTGTGTCTCAGTTTTAATGTGCTAAAACCGAGTGATGGATTAATTGATGATAGTGAAGCTCTCATAAGTATTAAGACTGTATTAATTGATTTGAATTCTTGTGTATGCCATGCTAATGGTTCATGGCCGAATCATGATTATGAAGGAATTTGAACTCATATGCTAAGTTGGCTGGGTGAGTAATGTTGGGAAATCTTATGATGTGAGGATTTTAATATGGGATAGGTGATTGAATGTAAAACCTGATGCCTGCTTGGCTGGAATTATATCTTGGTTTGAAGTATGAAAACAGAGTAGATGATTGGATTAAGTACTGGGCCACAAAGTGTGGTAACCCAAATTGGTTGAGCATAATTATGTGTGATTGGATGTTATGAGGATTATTATGGTGATGTACCTGTTGGTTTGGGTGCTGTCCCGGTTTTGTGATTGAAAAACCGAGTGAGTGGTTAGTTGAATTATGATTCATAAGGTGTAGTAACCCTTGGAATTCTGAGTCAGAGAATCTGATTGATCATGTGGATTGTTGAGGTTTAAAGTGTCTTAAGGTTGAAATCCGAGTACACCTTAGTACTGGATATGGGGATAATGAACATGATATTATGGTGATTGTATATCCGAACAGTGGAATGTGTTTACATTCAGTGAAGAAAATTGCCAATATAGAAACCTATTGTTATGATTGAGAATCATATTGAAAACCAAGTGGTATACCTAAGAGAATTTAATAAATTTTCTAGGCTTAAATTGATTGATGGCTAGTGATGAATGATGAATTGAGGGAGTAGTTGGCTAATTGACTATGATTTTGTGATAACTAAGATTAAATAAGAGGTATTTACTCGGTTTGTACTAGAAACCGATTGCTATTATGCCATTTTATGGTGAGTGTGGCTGGCATTTGATGATTAATATCAAGATGATTGCATTAGAATAAGTGTAAGAATGGTATATATACCTTGTGTGGGTTGGATGTATGTTGTTAGTATGTCATTTTACAGTGTTAATGAGGGATAATTGCTGGCTGTTAGTGAGCAATGTACCATTGTGGATGCCTAATGATGAAGTTAATTCAGATGTGTTGTTTATAGATGGATATAAAATGTCAATGATTTTCATATAGGTTATCATTATCTGAGTGAAATTGATAGGTATGGGTGAAATAATTGTAAGGATGCTGTTTCGATATGACTCTGCATGCCATAGGTATTGTGGCAGGCTGCATTTTGCATTAACTCTATGTAATTGTTGTAACCCTATAGGAATAAAATGTCATCTTATAAGTTGGATGCAACAGTTCATAGGTCAGCAAATGAGACTGTAGCTGCTTATGGGAATGACTTGAGCCTATTGGATTGCTCCGAGCAAGGTGAGGAGTTGCTGAGTGATGTGGAATTATGGATAACCGAGTGGGTGATTTCTGAGCCAATTGGTGACACTTCCGAGTGGAAGATGTTAAGAGTACGCTGTCTTGGAATTTCATGTTGTGTGGTTAGTAACTACTTAAGAAGTAAAATTGTACTGACTGGATTTGGCAGTCGGTGAATACTTGAAAAGTATTAGTATGTAAATGATTTGTTTGGTATATAGTGAATGCCAAGTTGTTTATTGAGGTAGGTTCATACTTGAATTTCGAGGACGAAATTCCTTGAAGGTGGGGAGAATTGTAACACCCCAAATTTTATAAAAAAAATGAGTAATTAGTATGAATGGAAAATCTTTGGTTAGTGAGGATGTGTGGGAAAAGGTGGAATCATTGTGGCAAGGTATGAATATATATAAGATAAAGATGAGTTTGAACTTCATATGATTAATATGTTTAGAATGAGAATTTTATAAGAATGAATGATTGGACAAATATATGCCTCGTAGGTTGTATATGGTATACTGGAAATAATTGAGTTGGCTTGAATGTAATTACATGGGCTGAGTTGAATAAAATTGTGAGTAAGGTGAGAGCTCTCAGTTTCTGCGCCAGTGTTGATCATTTCGCTCAGGCGAAGTGAATTCTCGCCCGAGCGAGAGACTCTCATGTTGGGAATTTAGCTTCTGGGTAATTCTCGCTCAGGCGAGGGTAAGTCTCGCTCAAGCGAGCTCGACCTAATATCAGTGTTTAGACACTGGAGGGAATTCGCCCAGGCGAATGGAACTTCGCCCAAGCGGGGGCGAAGGGAATCAGTTGCTGGATGGAATCCTCCCAAGCGAAGGATCTTAAGGGTAGCATTCGCTCAGGCGAGGCAATTGATTAAAGAGGGACCACTGATGCTCTTGGATCATTGTAGGGCCCGATTTTCCTTTTCTCTTTCTTCTTCTGTGTGGTCCCCATGGTGATGACTTAGGTGCTTTGATGGTCAAATGGGTCTGATTTTCTCTCCTTCCTTGTCCACGTGTGTTTGTGTAATCATTGCTGAGAGAATATGCATTAAATATTGATGGACTTGCATTAAATGAGGATGGGATGTTGTGATGAGTTGGATGCTGATGAGGCTGAGATGATAAGGCCTTGGTTGCATGTTTACTTCTTACCTTCCCTTTATTCTTTGTGGGTGCATGTTCTGATGAGAGAAATGCTCCTCATTCTCTCTAGAGTTCATTGAAGCTTCTGCTTCATCTTCCTCTTCTTCTTCATCTTCTTCTTCCACTCGTGCTTGGTGTAGAACCGAGTGGACGAGTGTGGTTGTGTAAGGAACAGCTTGGTGAGTGAAACAGCGTGTAGCTGTACGTGTAAGTTGGGTTACACCTTGCTTCTTGGTGCTTCTCTTTCTTCCTCTCCTTCTTCCTCCATGTGATGGGTTGTATGAGACTCAGTTCTGAGAGCCTGCAGCAGCTGGGTGTGTGTGCATGCCTCGGTTTGTGATGCATGATGGTTCACTGTTGGTGAGGCTGTGCTGATCTTGTGAAGATGAAGACATGTATGTTGCATAGAGGAATGGTGATCCTCCACTGTTGTTGAAGGTGTATGGTGCTGCTGTGAGGAAAAAGGCATGCATGGAAGTTGGTGGTCCTCCAGGGTGGGGAGGATGATGCTGTATGAGTAAGGAACAACCTTGTACTAAGCCTTGGAGGTTGCTGCTTGAGTAAACAGCATGGATTCTTCCATGGTTGTGAGCAGAGTGGAACTTGGGTGTTGATGGCTTGAAGACTTGAGTGGAAATGGTGGCTGGCTCTTCAAGCTGAGGACGTTACTGCGACGAGTGGAAGTCATGATGGCTCTTCTCACTCCTGGAAGCTTCACCCAGGTAAGGGGGGCTTTGCATCTCAAATGCATGGCTTATGGACGGATTTCCGGGTGGCATGATTGCATTATGTTGTGTTTGATGTGTATTGTGTGCTGTTGTTGAGTTGAACCCGGATGTATGATTATTTATTGTTACATGGTGCATGTTTATCTGTCCAAGAGATGTATGAAGATATTTGTGATGATGTGAGTTAATGCATGAGATGCATGTACTTGTATTATGTATGCTGAGTGCATTGTATGGCCATTCATGAGTCCCCGTAGGTAATTATGTATTCAAAAGGGCATGTGATGTTTGTTATTAAATTTATGTGTGATAAATGGATAAATAGAGACTGTGATGATGAATGTTAAGTGAAATATTGGCATGGGATGATTGATAGAGTAGATTTCCGAGTGGAAATTTCATATACAATGGTGTGAGGCTTAGAAAATGCTAAGTCCGAGTGTATCTCATGAAACAGCCTATGAGGCTTGTGAATAGATGATAATCCGAGGGAACGGCATAGAATTGCTGAGTGGATGGCACAGGGTTGCCGAGCGGATATGATATAAGCCGAGTCATCTGATTATTGTTGAATTGCCGAGTGCATAGAGTGTTGAACGCATATTCCAAGTGGACAATCAAATGAATATGAGTAAATTTACATGCATAGATGTTATTGTGTATTGAATATGAACTCCTTGCGGGGTGCCACGAGGGTGTTATCCCGAATGAAGAGGACGAGGTCCTAATGATGAATGTGATGAAAAACCTCGAGTTGGACTCGGGGCAGTGCCTGGGGCACTAAGCGTGAAATGAGACGCTTGATGAAATGCCGAGTACAATGGCGTTGAACGCCGAGTGAATGAAATCGTATGCATCCGATTCGCCACTGGAATGCGTTGGACTCTTATATCGATCGGTAATTAGATGACCACATATGGTGAATTTGGCTAAGTCCTGGAGCTAGGCTCGGACAGACTCCTTAAGCATGGCTTGGAGTATGAGTATTGTTGATATAGTCTTGGGGTAGACTTGAGGTGAAATCCGATTGAGGGATCGTATTATTGATAAGGTTAATAGGCTTTATAGCCGAGTGGAAGGGGTAAGAAACCCGATTGAGAACGCTTGTGATTGTTTATGTTGAATGGCAGTGAATGTTGAGCTGATTAATGTATGTGTTATGACATGTTAAGGATTCTATGATTAATCCGAGCCAATATTTGTCATTTAATATGTAATGCTCACCCCTACACCATTTTTCAATGTATGCAGGTCGGCTTGGATGATGTGGTGGTCTTAAACCCGAGTGTTGGGTGTTTATTGATGTGGTTGTGTATATAATGTAATGTACAGAGCGTCTTTGATGTATTAAGCCTTGACCGACTCATATTAACGTTGTATAATGAATACTCTTTATATATGTATTGAAGTTGGGTTATTGGAAACCCGAGTGCATGTCTATATATATGTATAGGCTTCATTGAAATCATGTACTTGTATCGGATAATGGGTTTAGTTGAATGAATAAAGGCAAGATGATTGAATAACCCGAGTGCATGTTAATATATATATATATATATACTTCGAGTGTTGGTCTTATATGCATGCCGACTGAATGTGTTGGTGAATGAGAAGTATAAAGTTAATAAGTATCCGAGTGTATGCGTATATATATATACATACCTGTTATGTTGATAACATGGTTAGGAATCAGTGAAAGGGTATTGCTGTAGTGGTAGTCGGACTTGGAATTAGAGAATATATAAGTAAGAGTGATTTATGTTGATTTGATGCTTCCTAGTGACTAGGAAATTAGGATGTATAAATACCTCTAAGTTGATGAATCCTGAGTGGAAATCTGAGTGATCCTCTTCTAGGAGGAGTGTTGTTGTAATGACTCGGATTGATTATATTCTAAGTGTATGATTTATGAATGTATTCCGAGTGATTATGGGGACCTATTCCGAGTGAATAAGGTAATATGTAATTTGAGGGGCTAATTTATAAAATGAGTCCGAGTGTAACATGGTGTTGTGATTTTCCCGAGTGAAGAGAAATATAAGTGTTTCCCGAGTGGAACCCAAGTGAATTTCTTCTAAGGGAAGTGTACTTGTAATGGTTTAGCTTGAAAAATTCTAAGTATATGAGTTATGCCTATATTCCGAGTGTTTAAACATGGGATGAGTCCGAGTGGGACTTGACTTATTGGTTTCCCTGAGTGGTTAAGTATCTCATATGTCTGAGTGAAATACTTGGGAAATTCCTCTGAGTGTTGAGGAGTTTGGATCATTCTGAGTGGAATTGATTGTGTAGACTATTTCTGAGCAATGATATTATTCCGAGTGGAACACCACTCTGATGATGAGTTGGTTAAGAATGCTTAAACTGAGTGATTTATGGCCGAGAGGAAGCCTGTGTATTCTCTGAGTGATGGAGTTCAATATACCGAGAGCTAAATGGTTGATGTTTACCGAGTGGCATTTGATTGGTAGAAATTCCGAGTGAGGGTTTATGGAATCCGAGTGGGATAACCCTCAGTTACCGGGTGGATCATGTGTGAGCTTTGGTGTATGAAATTTAACAATCAAGTTATGAAGTGTGTGTGAGTATTGAGGTTATTTTCCGAGTAACGGAGCCCCATTATGCTGAGTGGACTAAAATATTAAATTCCAAGAGGACTTAGGCATGAATTCCGACTCGACCTGATCATTTACCGAGTGTGTGAATGTCTCAGTTTCTCGTGTGATTGAATGCCGAATGGCTCCTCGCTTCAGCGATTGAAGGATTCGCTCCAGCGAGTTTGGTTCTAAGGGAAGGCTTGATATTAGTTTCGCCCAAGTGAAGGGGCTTTCGCCCGAGCGAGTTTTGCTGTCTCGCCCAAGCGGAGTTGGATCTCGCTTGAGCGAGTGGGTGTTGTGTTGCGGGCCTCGCTCTGACGCTGTGTGGTTTTCGCTGGGCTTTGTGCTCGGTTTTATTTCCCTTGCCTTCTCTCCATTTTGCATTTTCTTTTCCTTGAATGGCATTTCATTTTTCTGCTTCACGCTGCTGGTTTTCTTCTTGACCATGGGACCAGCTCTCATATCTTCATATATGAGAGGGGATTTCGATAGATCCAGGTTTGTTTTGCGAAAAATTGACCCCTATTTTTGGGATGTCACATTTATAAGTGGACGATGGCCTTCCTTGCCATTCGTTCTTCAGAATTCCCTGCGAGTTTCTTCTTCTTTCTTCTTCTCTTCTCCTTCTCTGCTCTCTGTTCTATTCCCTGTTTCGAAAGCCGAGTGACGGTGCTGTAGAGGAGTCAGAGCTCCCTCACACGAGTAGAAGACGAGCGTCAAAGCAGAAGCAGAAACAGCCCTGCACCACTCGTGGAGGGCAATAGCGTTCAAGTAAAGGCTAAGCGAGTGGAAGCGTTGAGTGAAGCAGCGAGGAAGAAAACCAACACCCAAGCAGAAAAGTCTCTCGGAGTCTCGTAGTTGGTAGGGGGAGTACCTTACATGTTAAATGCATGGGTTATGAACGGGTCTCGAGTGTTGATAATGATGGTTCTGTATCCTGTTGTATAATATGCTTGCATGTGGAGTACCCGAGTGTAAGATAAGTGAAAGTGAATGTTGCATGTTATTATCATCCTTGAAGATGCATGCGTTGTTTGAGTTCAGATACCACAGAACCCGATTACATGTTATGTTGTGTTGACTAGAATGCTTTGTTGAATCCGTCCATGTTCATATGTATGCATGCGTTGATTAAGTCCTGACACTGTTGTATACCGATTGCATATTATGTTGTGCTGATTGGAATGTTTATTTGAACCTGTTGATCTTCATATGGATGCATATGTTGAGTAAGTTCTGATACTGTTGTATACCGAGTGCATGTTATGCTGGAGTTGATAAGAATGCTGTTAGAAGCTTGATATTGATTGACACCGGTTGCATTGGACTCATATGCTAGTAATAGAGCTATGATGATGATTGCATGGAAGCATGTGTGTGTTAAATTAATACTTGGAATCCTGGAAATGCGTATTACCGACTGCATGTGAAATATGTATAACTGAGTGAAGGTTGTGTGCATGAATTCTATGTTGTGTGATGAATCCGCGTGTGGCGCATGGGATGCGTTGTGCTGAGAGCACATAGTATGGGACACTACCATCGGTTATAAAGCGTGGGACGCTATGAAATCCTTGAGTGGGACTCAAGGTAGCCCTTGAGTGGGACTCGGGCTGCCTGTGAACACCTCCGTTGGCGCTGAGAGCGTTGGTGTCACCCGTGGGCAAATGGTTGGGTACCTGTAAAACGGCCAAGCAACTGGGAGCTGATTTGATAGCTGAGAGCTATGTATAAAAAGGCTGAGAGCCTACGTTGCAACGTCTAAACCGATACACACAAATGCGGAACCGAGTGAAATGCTATGTGCCTATTAACTGTTGATATTGTTTGGAATTAGTTATGCATGCGAAGGTGTTAATGAGATGATGAATGTTTATAACCGAGTGAATTACTCTGTTTTAACTGTTGATATTGTTTGGAATTGATCATGCAGGTGACAACGTTATTGAAAGGATGAATGCATATAACCGAGTGAATAATCTGTGTTTATATTGCTACTGATGTTGTGTAGAATTAATTATGCTTGTGACGGTGTTAGTGAGATGATACATATATATATGTGCTCATGACCGAGTGCACTATTCCGTGTATATATGCTGTTAATGCTGACTGAAATCTGTTCTAAGAATGTATGTTATGTATTGGAGAGTTATATATGTATATATAGCCGAGTGAGGATTGTGGATTCTGACTGATAAATGTTCAAAAGGTGCATTCTAATTCATGGGTCTTAGTATAATACTACCAATTGTTGCATGTTGATATTATCGAGTTGATGCGTGTAAAGGGCCGAGTGATATCTGATGGATTCCGATCGGTAAGGATCTTATGTGTGTTCTGGCTGATTGGTATTGCCCTGACTATAATTGCTGCCATGTATAATTGTGCATATATATATGTATATTGTCGTATAAATGTGAGGCAACCTGAGTCAGTATCTATCATTTAAAATTTAAGATACTCACCCCTGCTGTGGCAACTTTCAGTGAACATCTCTCGTAATGAGGATTGGAGGAGGAGCTGAAATGCCGGGTGAAGTGCTGATGCACTATGGAATATCATGACTGTGCATATGTTGTATACAGTGTTTTGAGTTAAGCCTTGGTCAGCTCGTGTTTTATTGTTAGCCTTTTAAATAGAGTTGAATCCCTTGGAATGGGAACATGACTTCGTGATTGTAAAATTTGTGATATACACTTCTATATATATATATATATATGCCTATGCTTATGCCATGTGGCATGTCTATCTCATGCTGTGAAATGTCAGGGTGATCCTTATATATATATGTGCGTTCATATTCCCGAACGTGTTGGAAATAACATAACTCAACGTGAAGGAAGTCAATTCTTGGTCTAGAGGGCGAGTTTACTATTCTGTCACCGAGTGGAAGAGATTCAGAGGTTCTGAGTGAGTGAAATCAGATAGCTCCGAGTAGGAATTGACGTAGAAGACTGTCCCCAACGACGAGCTGTTAGGATTCGGAGTTGAGAGTCCAGAGATGCTTTCCGAGTGACAACTACTAGGATTTCTCCCGAGCGTAGGATAATCAATGAACCCCGAGTGAGAATCTGCCGAATGAAGGTTTTTCCGACCGGAGAGTGACACCTTAGATTCTAAGGGGCCCCACTGTAGTAAATGGTTGGTAACAAAAGAATCCGAGTAAGTCTCAACTTAGTAGAACATTTAGAGTAGGAAGATTATGGCCCCGAGTGAAAACTAAGTAAAATACCCCGAGTGACAAATGGGCGCGGAGGTTGATCCGAGTGAGGAGTTCTCATAGATTCCGAGTGAGTGATAGTGAGGACCATTCCCGTATTATTCGTGCATGTGTTCTGATTGTTGAAGCTGTAGAATAAATTACAATTCCGAGTGAACTGAGATCAGATTCTTTCGAGTGAATTAGGCGCTGGAATCCGAGTGCGGAATGCCGAGTGAAATGAGCGGATACCGAGAGAAGCTTTCACTTGAGCGGGTATGCGTTGCTGCGTGGTTCGCCTAAGCGATTTCCCCCTTTCTTCCGCTGTCAGCTCCTCTGAATCGGTTTTCTCTCTCTTGTTCTTCTTCTCCTCTCATTTCTTGTGCCAAGGCATCCTGATCTTCTTTCTATTGTGAAAAAAAAAATTTCCTCTATTTTTACCGTCTATGATTCATTTACATTAGGGTGTTACATTTTGGTATCAGAGCAGACCAAAAGGTCCAAGGCCAAGGTATGCTTACCGAGTGTAAGCGGTTGTGTGCTTTCTGACTGAGTGGTCATCCGGATTGTGATATTAGTTGATCCTGATTGATATTGACTTGTGGATAGGAGGTTGTTCCCCTCCTGGTCCGATTGATTGTGTAGCATATAGAAATAGTATGATGTGCTAAAGTTACTGAACATTAGGCTGAAATCCGATCGGTGGTAAGTGGCTTAGTGTACTTATCCTTGAAGGGGTGTTAATTTCAGGATAAGGAAGTGACGCATCGTCAAAGTATGGAGGCTATAGCCACAGCATTCCAACGCTTTGCAGACATGTTTGAGAGGCAGGGCCAGCCTCGAGCTGAGGAGGGCCAAGTGCTGGACCGCTTCCTGAAGAGGAAGCCGAGTGAATTTTTAGGTGGACGGAACCCTGAGGCAGCATTTAAGTGGACTCAGGAGCTGGAAAGAATTTTTGGGGGTCTTCGCTGTACCGAGGCCCAGAAGGTAGAATGTGCAGTGTACATACTGCGAGACGAGGCGGAAAACTGGTGGAAGATAGCCAGAAACCGATTTCCTGATGATGATGCTCAGCTGACATGGAACGATTTCAAGACCTGCTTCTTGGAGAAGTACTTCCCTGACACAGTAAGGAGTCGGAAGGAGTTGGAGTTTATGGAGTTGAAATAAGGCTCCATGACGGTGGAGGAGTATGCGACCAAATTCGAAGAGTTGTGTCTATTCTACCCACCTTTCCAATAACCTGGGACGGAGAGTTCCAAGTGCCTTAAATTTGAGAATGGATTAAGATCTGATATTAAGAGAGCTTGTAGATACCAAGAGATACGGAGTTTTCCTGCATTGGTAAATAAGTGTAGGATATTTGAGGAGGATGACAAGGCCCATTCGGCCAGAGTAGCAGAGCTAACCATTCTTTGAGGCCCCAGCAATCCCGCTTCAAGAGGCCAAGCAACGTTGGTAGGAACAAATCTTTTTCCAGATTTGGGGGACGGAATCAGTCTGAAAGACGACCAGTGGTAGGAGACGGAAGATGTTTCAAGTGTGGAGGAAATCATTATGCCCGAGACTGCAACAACAATGGTGAAATGGTGTGCTTCCATTGCAATAAAAGAGGACACATTCACCCCGATTGCCCCCAACTCCGTCAAGCAAACACCAGCGTACGTCAAGGAGGTTTCCAAGGGAGAAACCGAGTGAATGATAACCAACGACTGAGCGGCAGAGGCAATAGAGCCAGAGGAAACATAATGCTTGCTTCAAATAACCAAGAGAAGAATACCGACCAACCAGCAGTGGGAAGAGTCTATACCGTCAACGCAGAGGAGGCTGCACAAGCAAATGACCTGGTATAATGTAAGTGCTCACTCGGTAGACATACACTTAATGTTGTTTTCGATTCGGGAGCCACCCATTCTTTTATAGCTGATGAATGTGTAAAGCGTTTAAAGTTACCGACTGTGTTTATGGATCAGACTTTGGAAGTGGCCAATCTGACTGGCCCTAAAGTGTTGACATCGTCAGTATGTAGGGATGTGACATTTGTGTTGTGTGATCGGAGATTCACTTTCGATTTGGTGTGCATACCTTTAAAGGATCTTGATATTGTGCTCGGAATACATTGGCTTTCAGCCAACAAGGTGTTAGTGGATTGCGGAAACCGAAGGATAATCTTCCCGAGGCAGCACAATGAGGACGACACAGCACAAGGTATAACCTAACTGTTTATGATGCTTTGTCTAACCGAGGGTGAGGGTAAAACCCGAGTAAACGAAATTCCAACTGTCTGTGAATTCCCAGAAGTGTTTCCTGAAGACGTACCGAGCGTCCCTCCCAATAGAGAAGTCGAATTCTCTATAAACCTGATCCCTGGAGCCGAGCCAGTCTCCAGTGCACCTTATAGAATGTCCCCAACTGAATTGGCCGAGTTGAAGAAGCAAGTAGATGAGTTACTCGGAAAACAATTCATTAGACCGAGTGTATCACCTTGGGGCGCACCTGTGCTGCTTGTTAAGAAGAAGGATGGCAGCATGAGGCTTTGTATAGACTACCGACAGCTAAATAAACTCACGATTAAGAATCAGTACTCGTTGCCCAGAATTGATGACCTCATTGACCAACTGTGTGGAGCCTCAATTTTCTCAAAAATCGACCTGTGATCAGGATACCACCAAATCTGAGTGAAGGAGTCGGTTAGGACTCGGTATGGTCACTACGAGTATGTAGTGATGCCGTTTGGTGTGACAAACTCCCCTGCTATCTTCATGAATTACATGAACAGCATATTCCACCCGTATTTAGACCAATTCGTAGTTGTTTTCATTGATGACATCCTGATTTACTCCAAGACTCCTGAAGAGCATGAAGAGCATCTCCGAGCGGTACTTCAAGTATTGAAGGAGAAGCAGTTGTTTGCAAAGTTGTCGAAATACGATTTCTGGATGGATAAAATCCATTTCCTCGGACATGTGATTTCCGAGGAAGGTGTCTCGGTGGATCCTTCAAAGGTGGCAGCTGTAATGGCATGGGAGAGACCCAAGTCGGTCTCAGAGATAAGGAGTTTTATGGGCCTGGCAGGTTATTACAGAAGATTCATTGAAGGTTTTTCCAAGTTGGCCTCATCACTGACTAAATTAACTCGGAAAAATATTCCCTTCGTATGGAGTCCCGAGTGCGAGAACAGTTTCCGAGAGCTAAAGGACAAGTTGACGACTGCTCCAGTACTGGCATTACCTAACTTGCAAGAGAACTTTGTGGTTTACTGTGATGCATCAGGACTCGGATTAGGATGCGTGCTAATGCAGAAAGACCGAGTGATAGCGTATGCCTCTCGGCAATTGAGACCTCACAAGCAGTATTATCCGACCCACGACTTGGAATTGGCAGTTGTGGTGTTCGCATTAAAAATCTGGAGGCATTACTTGTACGGGTCCAGATTTGAAGTATACAGTGATCACAAGAGCCTCAGATACTTATTCGACCAGAAGGAGCTGAACATGAGGCAGAGGAGATGGATGGAATTTTTAAAAGATTATGATTTCGAGCTATGGTACCATTCGGGTAAGGCAAACGTTGTTGCCGACGCGTTGAGTCGGAAATCCCTTCATGTAGCAGTGATGATGGTGAAGGAGGTAGAGCTATTGGAACAGTTCCGAGACATGAACTTACATGTTGACATCCCCTCCTCTCGAAAAATGACGATCGGTACGCTGAGGATTACCAATGAATTCCTGACATCCATGTACGAGCAACAGCAGTCAGATTCCTACTTGGCTGAGATGAAGGAGACTCAGGCCAGAGGTAAGGATTTGTCCTTAACCGAAGGATCAGATGGAATCTTCCGAGTAAGAAACAGAATATACGTGCCGGATGGAGGAGAATTGAGGGGAATGGTGCTTGATGAAGCCCACAAGAGCTTGCTAAGTATCCACCCGGGTGCCACGAAGATGTACCATGACCTGAGAACCCAGTTCTGGTGGCCCGGATTAAAAAGGAACGTGGCAGAATATGTGGCTCGGTGCATCACCTGTCAGAAGTCAAAAGTGGAGCACCAAAAGCCGTATGGTGCATTACAACCCCTGGAAATTCCCGTGTGGAAATGGGACTCAATTGCCATGGATTTTGTCATGGGATTGCCTAAAAACCGAGCGGGCCATGATACGATTTGGGTCATTGTTGACCGACTAACGAAGAGTGCACACTTTTTGCCTGTGAACATGAAGTACTCGATACATAGGTTAGCTCAGATTTATATTCGCGAAGTTGTCCGACTGCATGGTATACCGACTTCCATCGTATCAGATAGGGATCCTAGGTTCACGTCCCAGTTTTGGACCAGTCTGCACCAGGAAATGGGTACGAAATTTTGGCTTAGTTCTGCTTACCACCCCCAATCTGATGGGCAATCCGAGCGAACAATCCAGAGCTTAGAGGACTTACTAAGGGTGTGTGTGTTAGAGCACGGTGGGGTTTGGGAGCAATACCTTTCCCTGATCGAGTTTACGTACAACAACAGCCATCACAATAGTATTGGCATGGCACCCTACGAAGCACTGTATGGTCGAAGATGCCAAACCCCGCTTTGCTGGTCGGAAACGGGTGAGAGTCTGCTATTGGGACCAGAGGTTGTGAAGCAAACTTCAGAGCAGATCTGGGTGATAAGAGAAAAGATAAAGGCGTCTCAAGATAGGCAAAAGAGCTATCATGACAAACGCACCAGACCATTGGAATTTTCAGTCGAAGACAAGGTATTTTTAAGGACTTCACCGAGTAAAGGAGTCAGGCGAGCCTTGAAAAGCAGAAAGTTAAGCCCTCGATACATTGGGCCTTATGAGGTGTTGAATCGAGTCGGCTCCATGGCATACCAAATAGCATTACCGACTCATTTATCTCGATTGCACAACGTGTTTCATGTGTCTCAACTAAGGAAGTACCTGCCAGATTCTACTCATACAATGCCTGATGATAAGGTGGAAATCAAGGAAGATCTGACCACTACAACTATACCGATTAGGATCGTGGACCGATCGGTAAAGCAATTAAGGAGTAAGAATGTGCAACTGGTTGAAGTGGAATGGCAGCAGGACGGGTATACCTCTTATACCTGGGAGCGCGAGGATGCCATGAGGCAGCAGTACCCCGAGTTGTTTGACCAAGGTGAGTTACCGACTGAATTTCGGGGACGAAATTCTTTTGAAGTGGGGGAGAACTGTAACATCCCATTTTTTTTTAATAATGTACCGGGTGAATAAAACCATTAAAATAATAATTCCAAAAGGGGGGGATTTGTTTATTAATTGCCATTAACTTAAGGAGTGTGCTGATTAAAAAGGATGATTGGCTTAGTGGGTGCTGATGGGACTGGGTGACGTGAGCAGACTGCTCCTCACGTTTTCCCACCCCACCATTCCTTCCCTCATGCATATGTTTATAAGTGGACGATGGCCTTCCTTGCCATTCGTTCTTCAGAATTCCCTGCGAGTTTCTTCTTCTTTCTTCTTCTCTTCTCCTTCTCTGCTCTCTGTTCCATTCCCTGTTTCGAAAGCCGAGTGACGGTGCTGCAGAGGAGTCAGAGCTCCCTCACACGAGTAGAAGACGAGCGTCAAAGCAGAAGCAGAAACAGCCCTGCACCACTCGTGGAGGGCAATAGCGTTTAAGTAAAGGCTAAGCGAGTGGAAGCGTTGAGTGAAGCAGCGAGGAAGAAAACCAACACCCAAGCAGAAAAGTCTCTCGGAGTCTCGTAGTTGGTAGGGGGAGTACCTTACATGTTAAATGCATGGGTTATGAACGGGTCTCGAGTGTTGATAATGATGGTTCTGTATCCTGTTGTATAATATGCTTGCATGTGGAGTACCCGAGTGTAAGATAAGTGAAAGTGAATGTTGCATGTTATTATCATCCTTGAAGATGCATGCGTTGTTTGAGTTCAGATACCACAGAACCCGATTACATGTTATGTTGTGTTGACTAGAATGCTTTGTTGAATCCGTCCATGTTCATATGTATGCATGCGTTGATTAAGTCCTGACACTGTTGTATACCGATTGCATATTATGTTGTGCTGATTGGAATGTTTATTTGAACCTGTTGATCTTCATATGGATGCATATGTTGAGTAAGTTCTGATACTGTTGTATACCGAGTGCATGTTATGCTGGAGTTGATAAGAATGCTGTTAGAAGCTTGATATTGATTGACACCGGTTGCATTGGACTCATATGCTAGTAATAGAGCTATGATGATGATTGCATGGAAGCATGTGTGTGTTAAATTAATACTTGGAATCCTGGAAATGCGTATTACCGACTGCATGTGAAATATGTATAACTGAGTGAAGGTTGTGTGCATGAATTCTATGTTGTGTGATGAATCCGCGTGTGGCGCATGGGATGCGTTGTGCTGAGAGCACATAGTGTGGGACACTACCATCGGTTATAAAGCGTGGGACGCTATGAAATCCTTGAGTGGGACTCAAGGTAGCCCTTGAGTGGGACTCGGGCTGCCTGTGAACACCTCCGTTGGCGCTGAGAGCGTTGGTGTCACCCGTGGGCAAACGGTTGGGTACCTGTAAAACGGCCAAGCAACTGGGAGCTGATTTGATAGCTGAGAGCTATGTATAAAAAGGCTGAGAGCCTACGTTGCAACGTCTAAACCGATACACACAAATACGGAACCGAGTGAAATGCTATGTGCCTATTAACTGTTGATATTGTTTGGAATTAGTTATGCATGCGAAGGTGTTAATGAGATGATGAATGTTTATAACCGAGTGAATTACTCTATTTTAACTGTTGATATTGTTTGGAATTGATCATGCAGGTGACAACGTTATTGAAAGGATGAATGCATATAACCGAGTGAATAATCTGTGTTTATATTGCTACTGATGTTGTGTAGAATTAATTATGCTTGTGACGGTGTTAGTGAGATGATACATATATATATGTGCTCATGACCGAGTGCACTATTCCGTGTATATATGCTGTTAATGCTGACTGAAATCTGTTCTAAGAATGTATGTTATGTATTGGAGAGTTATATATGTATATATAGCCGAGTGAGGATTGTGGATTCTGACTGATAAATGTTCAAAAGGTGCATTCTAATTCATGGGTCTTAGTATAATACTACCGATTGTTGCATGTTGATATTATCGAGTTGATACGTGTAAAGGGCCGAGTGATATCTGATGGATTCCGATCGGTAAGGATCTTGTGTGTGTTCTGGCTGATTGGTATTGCCCTGACTATAATTGCTGCCATGTATAATTATGCATATATATATGTATATTGTCGTATAAATGTGAGGCAACCTGAGTTAGTATCTATCATTTAAAATTTAAGATACTCACCCCTGCTGTGGCAACTTTCAGTGAACATCTCTCGTAATGAGGATTGGAGGAGGACCTGAAATGCCGGGTGAAGTGCTGATGCACTATGGAATATCATGACTGTGCATATGCTGTATACAGTGTTTTGAGTTAAGCCTTGGCCGGCTCGTGTTTTATTGTTAGCCTTTTAAACAGAGTTGAATCCCTTGGAATGGGAACATGACTTCGTGATTGTAAAATTTATGATATACACTTCTATATATATATATATATATATATATATATATGCCTATGCTTATGCCATGTGGCATGTCTATCTCATACTGTGAAATGTCGGGGTGATCCTTATATATATATGTGCGTTCATATTCCCGAACGTGTAGGAAATAACATAACTCAACGTGAAGGAAGTAAATTCTTGGTCTAGAGGGCGAGTTTACTATTCTGTCACCGAGTGGAAGAGATTCAGAGGTTCTGAGTGAGTGAAATCAGATAGCTCCGAGTAGGAATTGACGTAGAAGACTGTCCCCAACGACGAGCTGTTAGGATTCGGAGTTGAGAGTCCAGAGATGCTTTTCGAGTGACAACTACTAGGATTTCTCCCGAGCGTAGGATAATCAATAAACCCCGAGTGAGAATCTGCCGAATGAAGGTTTTTCCGACCGGAGAGTGACACCTTAGATTCTAAGGGGCCCCACTGTAGTAAATGGTTGGTAACAAAAGAATCCGAGTAAGTCTCAACTTAGTAGAACATTTAGAGTAGGAAGATTATGGCCCCGAGTGAAAACTAAGTAAAATACCCTGAGTGACAAAAGGGTGCGGAGGTTGATCCGAGTGAGGAGTTCTCATAGATTCTGAGTGAGTGATAGTGAGGACCATTCCCGTATTATTCGTGCATGTGTTCTGATTGTTGAAGCCGTAGAATAAATTACAATTCCGAGTGAACTAAGATCAGATTCTTCCGAGTGAATTAGGCGCTGGAATCCGAGTGCGGAATGCCGAGTGAAATGAGCGGATACCGAGAGAAGCTTTCGCTTGAGCGGGTATGCGTTGCTGCGTGGTTCGCCTAAGTGATTTCCCCCTTTCTTCCGCTGTCAGCTCCTCTGAATCGGTTTTCTCTCTCTTGTTCTTCTTCTCCTCTCATTTCTTGTGCCAAGGCATCCTGATCTTCTTTCTATTGTGAAAAAAAAATTCCTCTATTTTTACCGTCTATGATTCATTTATATTAGGGTGTTACACAAAATAACCAAATCTGATCATCATGATGTAGCCCTCTATCTTAGCTTTCCATGGGCTCCAAGATTAGCCCATTTGGATCACAAAAGCCCAAGTTATGGCCAAAATAAGGCAAGATACTCAAGATACATACAAAAAACAAAAATTAAAACATATATACAGAATACTTCAATTTAACTAAACAACATAAAACTTAATTAAAATACTATTATTAAACATAGTAATTATATAATAAACCCCAAGTGTAAAACTATAAGAAGTGTATTAAAATTGATTTAGCAAGCCTCCCTCCCACTAGGCCAACCGTAGGAACCCCTAACATTCCATCACGGGTAGCTATGCAATATGCCATGGATGCAATGCAAATGCAAATCATATGCATTCTCACAACTATGCATCCTATCATGCCACTCATCAATCATCACCATTACCAATATCACCATATAATTCTTAGTGGATTTTATTATCACTGGTTATTGCCATTGTTTCAAGTTTTAAAATGGCATTCACGATATTTCTCATTAACACAATCTCATACATACAAGTCAATACTTGCATTAATCACAATGGCATCACAATCATCAACTACATTCATCAATAGTTCATCAACACTCAAGGTATGCTAATCATCCATATTCATTCTTATTCATAATCAATAATGATCATTCCACATTCATGGTGAATATAACACAACCACATCACATCAAGGCATAACACTTGCCGAGCAAATAACATCACCATATAGCATACCATAAATGTTCCAAATGCACAACACACATTGCCAAGCACAATTAACATCATCAAGTTCAACATCTCAATTTATCATCACAACATATGCAAGGCAAACATGTATATTATCACATATGACAATCAACCAATACTCAATTCATGCATTTAGAATATAAAACTCCTCTCCTACCTCAAGAGAAGAATTCTGAGCGATACGACGTTCCCGCCTCGTCGTTCAGAAAAGGTCCTACATTTCATAAAGTACCACATCATTATTTTCTACTCAAGATCACCAAGATTTACATATTCTAATTTAATACTTGGTGCATTTAACATTTTCATTATCAAACCATTTTCCATTACATTAATTTCACTACAACCACCATGGGTTTGGTGTTCATGTTTATTATCATGCATTTATGACTCTACCCATCAAAGGGTTCATACACCAATGGCCATCAATCACCATTAATGGCCATCCACCCTCATTAATGCTATCCACCATCATCAATAACTATTCTCCTAACACATTTACTCATACCCATCATTCAAATATCATACATTTCCTCTCAAAATATATTCTCCAATAAACATTCATCATTTTCCCTAATTTTCTAAAGTTAGGGTTTCACCATAAACCCAACAACATCATAAATACATATCAATATCCATCATCTTCCAACATAAATTTCATGTACACCATTAAAGGCTCATAAAAGCTTACATTTAAGTTACCCCACCTTAGGGTTTCTATATTAATTGATTCTCCCAACAACCCACATGCATTAAATACTCACCCAATCACCAAAAACCCAAAACCTAAGGTACAAACTCTTTGAAAAGTGATGAGGAACTTACCTCAAGTCAAGAGAAGAGTGAGTTTCCAAGGGAGTTGAGGAGGGTGACAAAATTGAGGGAGAAGAAGGAGAAGAGGGCTTCAAGCTCTTCCTTCTTGCCAATGGAAAACGAAAATGGGAGAGGTAGATGGGCACACCACTTTGCTTAGGTTTAGAGGGGAAGAAGATGAAGAGTGAATGAGGAAGATAGAAGAAAAGAGTGCCTGCCCTTTAGAAAGCAAAAGCCAACGTGAGAGTGAAGAGAAGATAGTGGGTTTTGTGTTTTATTTTTAATCTTTTCATTAAACTCTATCGTTTTATAACATACAAGATCTCCGTTCGGGCTCAATACTTTATCCAAAAAATTATTTCGAATAGATTTGGATTCCCAATAATATTCTTAACAGCCCTGACCAACAGTACCTCAATTGGAGATACTTGGTCTGACACCCAATTTTAATCGGGTATAATTTCAAGTCTTAAAGCCATAATAAATTATGAACAATCATAATAAATCCTAATTTAATCATTTCAATATTTTTAGGACATTTAGTAACCTACGTGTAATTATTTAATATTTATTCCTCATATTTAATCATTTATATAAAATTTGGGATGTTACAGAAACAATAAACCGCATGTTTATTATCAGTACCCACTTCTTCCAAAACCATAATTGAGTTTCCACATGCCACGAAAATGAAAGACGGGACCTCCTTTCAACAACCCTAATTCAGCCCTAGAAGGAGGAAGAGGAAACCACGAAATTGAATGTCCCAATTGACTTACCTCCGTGCCAGGGTTCTAGAAAACGTGTTCAATTTGAAGTTTCGACGACAACTCGACTCCTAATTGGAGCTTAGAACGCCACAGTCATGGCTTCTCTCATTTCTCGAGCACTCTCTGTTTCTCTTGTCCTTGGCATGTGTGGGATATAGAAGAAGAAAGTGAAGTTTTAATTTGTTAGCATCAAGGGCGTTGGTAACTTCCCCCTTTTTAATTTCATTTCCATTTTATTTTAATTATTTTCTTCCATTTAAACATTAATTTGATTTTATTTTCATTTTCAGTCATTAATAATCTATTATTTCAATTTTAAATTTAAAACTACACTCTTATTTATCCCCTCCTAATTAATTTAATAAATTTACCCTCATTCTAATTAAATCCTCTAATTGTTTAATTTAATTCTCACCGACTTGCCAATAATTTATAATTATTCAAGAAAAATCCATATTAAATCAAAATAAATTTATTTATTTATTTTATATATAGTCAATGATTAATTTAAATACTTGAGATGTTACAAGATGTACCATTAGATGGAAGGGGTGCTAAAACGCCTCGTTTTGCTTAAGTAAAAGAAAAAAAGAATTAAATGGATAAGGAGCGTCGAACCCTCACCTCCTACCCCCTTAATTTTTTTCTTTAATTCTTTTCCTTTATTTTGCTCACTCCCTTGTTTTTTTATTCATTTTCTTTCTTTAGCCTAGGTCCCTATGATGCATAGACAAGTGAAAAATTTTCTCGCATCAAAATATGCATAAATAGGGGCTAAAACGCCTTGTTTCGCTTAAGTAAAAGAAAAAAAGGTAAATGGATAAGGAGTGTTGAACCCCTACCTCCCACCCCCTTAATTGTTTTCTTTAATCCTTTTGCTTTATTTTGGTTACCCCCTTATTTTTTTATTCATTTTCTTTCTTTAGCCTAGGTCCCAATGATGAATAGATCAGTGACATTTTTATTGCATCAAAATATGGTACAAATTGGATGTTGATACGCTCTGTTACATGACAGATACGTATCCAAAGAGTATCCATGATGTTTACTTTTTCAAAATATCAATCTCCTGATATGTGATGGATATATATGTTCTAGATTCATGATTTTGATTATTTGATACAATTGACTAGATTTTCATGTGAATTCTTGATAAAAGTAACCAAAATTTTCATAAATCTTTGATTGATATATGTCTTTAGATACCTATTTAAAGAACATCATTTTGCTTTCTTGAGTAAACCTTACTGCTTTTGCAAACTCTGATCGAGATAAATCCAATTAGTATATGTAACATCCCAGATTTTTGAGGCAAACCCCGTAGACCCTAGAATTATTTGTATATGTTAGGTATGTGTGTTAGTGTGTACTCTATGGGAAATATGGACCTCAACTAGGCCTGTATCTAGGATTATGTATATGACAGAATCCAGTATCTTAAATTTCATGAATAAAAGGATTGCATTTTGGATTTTGTAAGAAGGGGAGATGAATGGAAACTCCTTGAGGGTAAGATAACCCTGTAGAAAGTTGTTTGGGTAGAAATTACATACTTACCACCAAGCGAGAAGAGTTATGCCAAAGATGCGAAGTTTGACGTACGATCATTCTTAAGTTAACAAACTTCTACCTTGAATCTGAAACCAAGCCCTAAAGCTTGAGTCACTCCTTAACCTAAATATTTTCCTAACACTCTTGCTCTATATTGATTAAATTTCTTTAATTCTGTATTCTGACATTTGTCATCAAAAAATATTGAAAGACGTAAAATATCTTTCGATTGTTCACGTGTCGTACCGACACTTTGTCCTTGTCCATGCATCATTACTCCATACAAAGTTGGATCTTGCCACCTTGAATTCCACTACACTAAGGCTATTCAAAACATTGCCACCAACCCCCCTACGTGAGTGCATATGCCACTATTTCCTTGCCCATTGAGATTTTGAAGCTTAGGCAATAAAACTTTACTATATATATATATTGCATTGTCACATGACCGTAGGAATCGCTTCAATTTCTCTACCTTATGACTCTTCCACTCTATGCCTTGATTCTGGTCCAATGAATTATCTAACTTAGGTAACAAAATTTGCTAATACATATGTATATATTACATGGTTGTATGGCCTTGCATCACTTCTAAAAAATTTCTAGCATTTCTCCACTTCTCCATCACTTAATTCCTTTCTCATTTCCTTTCCTTGTGTTATCATTTATTCATCCACTCCTCTCTGCTTTATACTCTTCGTTTTCAGCCATCATCAACCACTGTAAGTTATATATTGTAAAGGCCACCTAATGGGTTCTAAGGTTTTTTAATGTGATTCCTTATCAACGGTTGTTCTTCTTGGTTCTAAAAGGCCACCAAGCTAAGATTCTATTTATGAGCTTATCACAATAGTAGGAGTTCCTACATGGTATGGGCGTCATAAATAGAATCACACTTCTGCTGAGATTTTCACCCGAATCAAGATGGGAATGAATGCCCCATATGACACCGCTAATAATCTCTCCTAACTTATGTCTTTTGTGAGGCCCGGGTATAGGGTCCCTTCTCAATAGTATGTGTAATAATGTGAGTGTTATGTATGTGGGGGCATTCATACTTGAATTTTTACCCATTCTGCACAATGAACAAACACAAGACAAAACAAATAATACATGTCTTCTACCCTATGATTCTAAATTAAAGCAATAAAAAAGTGTGAAAAACACAAACAATATAAATTAAAAATAAACAGAAAATTAATTAAACAATGAGAATAACAAAATAAATAAATAAATAAATAGGATGAAATAACTAATAATTAATAAAAATATACAAGATCAATTTAACGGGCTTGACTCTCAAAATTCCCTAGTGGAGTCGCCAACTGTCGCGACCGGGGTCTGGGGTCATGACGCGGACTGGGATAATACGATAGAAAAGAAAACGAAACCGTATTGGAACAAGGTCCTTGGGAGGCCTAAAAACTAAAGGGTTCAGGGAGTCGTCACTAATATTTATTAAGGAAAATATCAGGAAAAACTTTTAAATGACACTGGTTTTTAAAATGAGATTCTGTTTTGTCGGGGAGCCGAATTACAGGTGGGGAAGGTATTAGCAACCCACATTGTCTGTCCTAAAACGGTTACCCAAATTAATCATGTATAATTTTAAAAATGATTATTAAATATTTCATCCTTCATAAAAAATACAACAATGATTGATGTTATTTACAGGCAATATACACTTCAAAAATGATAATAAGGAAAAAATATAAACTAAAATAAAATTAAATTAAATAATAAGACCTATCATCTAATTTTTCATTTTTTGAGTTCAAAAGAAAATAAACAAACAAGTGATTAAAAGACAGTAAAATAAAATAAATATAAAAAACAATAAGACGTCTTGTCTAAATTATTTTTATTCTCCGAGTTTGAAAGGAAATACGCAGATAAGTGCTTAAAAGATAGCCAGAAAATAATAAGACATCTCATCTAAATTATTTTCTGATTAATTAAAAGATAATCCATTATTTTTTCTAAGAAAAACATGATTCAAATTTTTTTTCAAATAAATACACAAATAAATAAATGAAAAGATACAAATAGATAGACATAAGAAGGAAAAAATAGAATTAAATACATCAATATAAAAATAAAGGAATATATATACTTAATTAATTAGAACTAACAAGAGAATTTTATTCAATCATTTTTTTGAGAAAATAAGACTAATAAGATGTCTCATCTAAATTAATCTCATTTTAAACTTAAAAAAAGATAAATGGATAAATAAATAGATAAAAGGGAGAAACATAAAATAAAATAATAATAATAATAATAAATAATTAACTACTTATAAAAACAACTTATAAAAAATGATAGACAAATGATTATGTAAAAGATAACTCTATAATTATTAAAAAAAGTAGAATAAAATAAATAAATAAATACCGAAAGATAAAGTGCAGAAACATAAAAAATAAAAAATAAAAGTCTAGAAAAAAATAAAGAAAAATAAAAGTGTAGAAAAATAAATAAAAAATAAAAGTGCAGAAAAATAAATGAATAAATAAATAACTGTAGAAAAATAAAGTGTAAAAAAAATACATAAATAAAAATAAAAGTGGAGAAAAATAAATAAAAAAAAATAAAAGTGCAGAAAAATAAATGAATGAATAAATAACTGTAGAAAAATAAAGTGTAAAAAATAAAGTGTAGAAAAAGAAATATATAAAAATAAAAGTACAGAAAAATAAATAAAAAATAAAAGTATAGAAAAATAAATGAATAAATAAATAACTGCAGAAAAATAAAGTGTAAAAAAATAAAGTGTAGAAAAATAAAGAAAGAAAAATAATTGAATGAAATATGATGTCACCACAAAATAGCACAAAATAAAATAATAAATAACAATAATAATGATAACAAACACCAAATATAAAGGAACAAAAACATTAAATGAAATTATGATTCTAATTATGACAATCAAATTATAAATAAAGTTTCACAAGAAAAAATTGTAATATTAATAAAATAAAAATAAATTAAAGAGATAAATAAATATTCTCGTATTTATTAAAAATACCTTAGCACAGTAACAGTTAATGAAGAATAAGAACGAGAAATCTCTTGTTTTTGGCTTCATTTGGGCACCGGTTACAGGACTTTTATAGTAATTTGAGTCACAAAACTCACATACTAGAACATACTAGAGTAAAACACATATTTTCCTAACAACATTTCCATATCTCTATTTTTAAAAACAAGCTTTTCTAAAAATTTCACAAAAAAACTATCACTCTTTTCTCTCTTCCTCTTTCTCCTCTTTTTTTTTCCTTTGCATTCTCATTATTTATAGAGGAAATTTGGCCTTGGATTCTAAACAAAAAGCCATCACTTTCTTTCTTTTCCAAATTGTCAAAATTTGGTGCCAACTTTCCCCATTTTCTCCAATTATGTAACCAAACTGGGTCCCACCTAAAAAATTATCGAAAACCTTTTTTTTTCATTTTTGTTGGATTTCTTTTTTTGGACTTTTTTCAGCCCATTTTTTTCTGATGTGATTTTTTTGGCCATTTTTCATTTTTTTATTTTTGAGGCCTTTTTTTAATTTTCTTTTTTAAAATATTTTGAGTACAAATGAGTAATCATTTACTCTTATGGAAACATAAACTATTTTAAAGTCCTAAAATTATTTATTACACATGTGGTGATAAATAAAATACCCAATAAAAATAAAGTATTACCCATACTACAAGGAGCAAGAAGGTAGTCACCAAACATCGGTTTCCCTCCATTATTCTTTCCTCTCGCCTTCGATACCTATTGGTCATTGCTTGAGAAAAATTATGGAAGAAGGTTGATGAAAGGAGAAGTGTGGTAGGAAATGAGGAGAGATTGAGTATTTATAGAAATGGAGAAGGTTACTATACAACGGTCATTATGCAATGGTCACTATGCAATTTTTTAATATTATTTTTAAATTTTTAATTTTTTTAATTTTTAATTTTTAATTTTTTTACCAGACAAAAATAGGTGTTCACACTCCTCTTTCTCAAATTCACACACTTTCTTTTATTATTTCATTCCTATTTTCTTTCTGCTTCTACATTCCATCACTCCTTGCCCATGCAATTTCCCTCCCACGTGTCCTTATCTCTTGTTCACTTTTCTTTTGCATCATGACACCTCTTTTTATTATTATTTTATTAATTCCCAAATTTACTCTCTACTTTTCCAACACGATGCACCCTCTTTCTTTTTATTCATTTAATTCTCTATCACTCATTAACTTTCTTTTTAGTTCCCTCTACCTCACGATCTCACCCACTATTTCCTTCTCAACCTCTCACTCTCGATCCCTCTCTCCCACCAACATAGCTTTCTCTCTCTCTTTTTATTTTATTTAACTCTCATTTCACTCTGCCTATTATTCTCTTTTCTCTATTTACAGTATATATATATATTACTTCATCTCTCTTTCCCACTCACTCTATCTCACAAACAACAATCCCAATTTTTATTTTGATCTCACACTCTCCCTCTCCCTATATTGCACATTGTCCCTCTCTTCTTTGTGGATCTCTTCTTTTTTATTTTCCCAGGAAACATGACCCCCTTCCTTAATCATTTTATCTCTTAATCTCTTCTTTTATGCATGCTAAAAATCAATAGGATAAAGGGCCAAAGCTGAACCATTTTGGCTTTCCTCCTTACTGTGAGCTAATTGAGGCACTGGGTAGCTTGGAAAATACTTTCATCTCAGTTTTGGGAATAAAGAAAATCTTTACCAATAGAGAATTTTTTTTATCAAGATAAGGAAAACACTTAATTAATCTATATCATCAGGGTAATGATTCACCAACCTGCTAGTTCTTTTCAGGAGGCACAAACAGGAGAATTTATCTTGGAAGCAGAAGAACTACTGAAACTACGTGAAACTATCACAAGGGTTTATGTACAAAGAACGGGCAAACCTTTATGGGTTATATCCAAAGACATGGAAAGGGATGTTTTTATGTCAGCCGTACAATCCCAAGCTCACGGAATTATTGATCTTGTAGCAATTGAATAAAAAATTAGGAAAAAGTATTTTTCTCAAATACAGGATTTGAGATTTCATTTTGTCTTCTTAATCTTTTTAACTAGTTAAATATAATTTTTTTTATTTTGAATTATGGATCTTTTATATTCTATATTGATTATATAGAATGAATTATATATATATATATATGTTTACTTAGCTAGAATTACTAGAATTCATATATATTTTGGTTGGTTAAAAAAATATTAGTCTAATAAGTTCTATAAAGTTGTGGATGATTTTGGACTTTATTTGTTAAGTGTGAATGTGTACAATGATCCCTCTCGTTTAAAATTTGAAGAAATATCAAGGGTGAAATGTTGATAAGAGCTATCAACAATAAGTGTTAAAAGTTGTCAATTTCAGGTGTTAAAAGTTGAGGATTTTAGGTGTTAAATCGGAGCGTTTCGAGCTTTGGAATCAAAGATTTTAGGCAAAAGGAGTATTATATGTCTTAAAAACATGAGTTAGGAACGGATTAGGGGCTAGTTTGATATTTAATTGAATTGATGATGTGATTATGTTTACTCTTGATATGTGATGATTGTATAAATATCCCCTGTTGTACATAATTAGCATGAGATGCTTTATGATGTGATACTGCTATATGATGATGAATTGATTATGATTTCTGTTCCTATGTGCAGTTGATAAGTATGAGGTATTGATAATGATATTGATTAGATATGATTGTTATGCTTGCTTGAATCGAGATAGTATAATTTATTATGTAATGACATTGTTAACAAGCTAGAGTAGCTTGATTGATGATACAATGAAAAACGATTGTTGTTTATGCATAACATTTGCATAAAAACCTTACAAAACTGTAGGGAGTCTGTAATGTTGGCCCAGATGGGAGGGCTTAGACCCTACGGTGGTTTCTTCAGACTCCACAGAAGTCCTTGAGTGGGACTCGAGGAAGGCCTAAGAGTGGGACTTAAGGCTAGCCCACACACTACCAATGTCATTGGGAGTGAATGTGTTGCATGAGTGGGTAAGCTATTTGGTACCTATAAAACCGCCCAATCAGCTAGGAGCTGAAATATATTGTTGTATTTGATATCCTATCATTAGAACAGAGCCGCATGTATTGCATAGCTACGAGATAGTTACTACGACATCAATAAGTTATGGGAGAGCCATTAATGGATACTGGAAGCTACAAGGCAACCCTTATAATCATTAAATGTTGTGAGGCAGCTATTGAGGATAATCATGATTGTATGAGATGATTTGGTAGTAAGAATGTGTTTGTAGCAAGGTTTTAAAAACCAGATCGGTGATCGAACCAATGAAGGTACTGGTTCAAGGTTCACGGTTCAACCATGGTCGAACCGTTCATAATAAAATATATATTTTTAATATAATATAATATAATTCTTGATATATTGACAATAAATTATATAAAAATTAAGTTAACTAAGGATCATATTACATGTTTTATAGGATTAAAAAATTATATATAAGTTTTTTATTTATTTAAAATATTTTTTAATAGAATTTTTTTGAAAAATAATAAAAAAACAATTTTAAAACTCCAACCGGTTTTGACCAGTTTTGAGATGACCAATTTTTCTCTTATCCTGACCGATTCCTGATCCAACCGGTCGAACCGGCCGGTCCGGTTTTTAAAACTATGGTTTGTAATATTGAATTAACTGACAATGGTAATGTGATGAATATTGAATTCGATTTAGTATTTTGTCATTTAATATATATATATATATGCTCACCCCTAAGTTGTGGTCTTTCATTGGATGTGGACCGAGATAATGCTTAGTGATTGCTCAGTTGGAATTGTTGTGGTCTTGAAGACCAATTTAAATATATACATAATTGTATAGCTTGTGGTATAGTATTGCCTTAATCGGCTTCTGATGTATAAAGAATAATATTTTGATACAGATGGTGTGTAGAAAGAATAATAATGTTTTGGAACTTTCAAACGATTAGATAAATTCACAAAAATTTTTAAAAATATTTCCCATATTTTTATTATATAAGTGTTACAAATATTTAAGAGACAATAATTATATAATTTGATCTGCCATGAATCTGGGGTCGAGAGTTGACTGCCTCGACTGGGGTCTGAATATCAATGTCCTGACTGTAGTTACCTCACTAACTCTCAGTTTTACACCGCCTCTGTGGAGTACGGTATTTTGCACCTTGGTTCAGTGGGAATCCGAGGTTCTTCAAGTAATGGTGGCAATTAATGTCTGGTCCGTACTGGAATTTAAAGACCACACCGGAGGTGCCCCTACAAAAGATTCTCTGATGCTTAAGTCAGTACGGATACTTAGGTAAGAGATATTACAGAAGTAACTTACAGGATTAGATCATATGACTCTTCAGTAATAAATGGGTTGTATTTATAATGTTTACCTTAGTTTTAGAAGTGATTTGACTATCTTCCTAACTTACTGTTGATACAGTGTCTGCTGGGTCAGGTTACCTATACCTTCTCTGACTTGCTGTCGGATTGTCAGTTATGACCGGGGTTGAGGGAGAAATCTGTAGTCAACCAATGGTTTTAGATTCCGGTTGTGATTTGCCAATCTTGTTGGTGACGTGGCATGGTGTTTTTGGACCTCGTCTAGTCCTGATTGCCACCCCGGATAATTTTCCCCTTAGTTTATTTTTGTAGTATTACTACAATAAGTGAACTATTCACAATCCGGTTGAAAAATTTGTCAGGGTGCAGGTACCGATGTACCAATACAACCGGGGTCAGACGTGCTTTGGCAGGTAAAGCATTTAATGCTCCTCACTTGTAAAAGCTGCCACCTCACATGGATTACTGACGTGTCATATCGTGGTTGGTCGTATATTCCACGCGCCATAGGGTGATGTCATTCTCAAGCGAAATGGCACTCTTTTTTGGGCCGTGACGTTTCGTCTTCCACTTCGTCCATGGGCTGCGACGGTTGAACTTCGGCCCATGTTCTTTTTCTTCCTATAAAAGTAAGTGCCTCTGCCACTTCTCTTCACTCGTTTTTTGCCGAAACTTTGCTCAACCACCCTCTGTTTTTCCTCTTACTTCGTCCTAGCTCATATTCGAAGGAGCGCACGCATCATCCCTACAGGTAGCCTCTAAAAATCCTTCTTTTTACCATGTCTTCCTTTTCTTCTAACCACGGCCAGGAATAAGATCCTTCTTGTGAAATTACATCAAACCCTTCAATTTCTTGGCCACCCAAGGTTCCTCGTCATAGACCTCGGCTCACTCAAATGGATATCCACTGGTGGATGACTCTAGTTAACTTAGATTGAACCTCCCAGGCAGAGTCTTCCACTTCTGGAGTTTGGAATCCTCCTTCACCCCTTCCTCCTATGTCTCCGGACCGGAGTGAGAATTCCAGCGTAGTACATTACTATGCTAATGATACTAACTTTTACTTGCATGTCCCTTTTTTAGCGCACGTAGTGACTATGGACCCCGCCAGCTCATCAACCTTGAGAAATGACCCCGACGATACTTTTATGATCGCGGACAAGGTGAATTGGTTAGCTCGTAAGGCCGAAGACCCCTACTTCTGGGTTTCTCAGGATGTGCTCTCTATCTACAGCCGTCTCACCCAGCCTACGGATAGAATAGAACTTGAGATCGAGTACCATTGGCGCGCCAAGAAATACGCTAACTCCTTTACCTTTTTTGCCCCTACACTCACAAAGCGGATCTACCACATCCCAAGGGACCACTTCATTCCACGACTACACAATAAGCAAGGTAGGAGTTTGGTTCCCCTTGAACAAATTTAAGATGAGGGTACTGTGGTTTTTAGACATCGCCCCCAGCCAGCTTCATCCCAACAGCTGGGCCCTCGTTCTCTCTCTTGAAGTCCTGGGTAAGCACCTAAGCTTTACCCCCACCATCGCCATCTTTTTCCGGTTCGCCTACTTGATGCGCCGAGATAGTACTGGGATAGGGTTTGTCAACCTATAGTGTCAGAGTGATATCGTCAACTTCAAGACCTTCACGGAGTCCTGCAAGATCGCTGGAGGCTCATTCAAGAACTCCTTCCTGAAACTTTTTGTTAAAGGTACGAAGCAGCCTTTCTGGAAGGATGAAGAAGGTCGATTCAGGATCCACACCGGCTGGACTCACAAGCATTTCTTGTTAGAGAGTTTGGCTTACACTGTTGACGAGTCCTCACTCTCTAAATCTGCCAAGACGGTGGTTGACACCCTTCACAACATTTCCCAGGGTGCCCCCTTCAAGTGTCGTTCTCTTCTTGGCACTACGGAGACACGGGATGAATACCTTGCTCGTTTGGGTAAATACCCATTTCCTTTCTTGCTTTCATGTGTTTATATACCACAGTTGATTAACTGTTGCTTTAATTTTCAGGGAACATGAGCGCTGCTGCTCTGGAGAACCTCCGCAAACTGATGGAGGGGTTGGTGGTTGACACTATCGCGGAAAACAACGTCACTCTGAAGATGTGGAAGTCTTCCGGACTCCCCATCCCCGGTGGAGTGATCAACTTGGAGGACGCCCCAGGGAAACAGAAAGAAAAGGGCCAAGCTGCCGATGCCTCCAAAAAGCTGAGGGTGAACCCCGCCCCTCGTGCAATGGACAAAGGCAAAGGTGTAGCTACTGAGACCCTGGTAGAGAGTGATGTTCCTCCCTCTCCTCGTTCCAATATGGAGGCTCTAGAGGAGCTGATAACCTAACTTCAGTTTTGAGCTCCCTTTCCGCCTCAAGTCGGGGTTAGAGAAGGATGATATCACATTCGCTTTGGAGACGATGATGTGGTATAACATCAAAACTTTCTCCACCATCTACTCCGTTGCAACCAACGGTCCGAAGCTGGAAGTGGATCGTTTGAAGGATAAAAAATCCCGCCTCTCTAAAGATTGCATCCAGGCTCATCAAAGGATTAAGTCCCTCAATAAGTACAACCAAGCTTTCCAGCAATCTGAGGAGAGTTGGAAGAAAGAAAAGGAAGGGCTGCTTAGGAAGATGGTCGATCCCCAGGGCCAAGTAGCCGATCTTCACAAGAAGAACAAGGAACTATCTATGGCGGTTACAAATGAGCAGAACAAGTATCAAGAGGATATGTTATAGTTTGCTCATGCCGCCATGGACTCTTTCAACTATGCAGTCCGTCAGGTCATCCACCGGAACCGGGATTTACCTCTTAACCTGAACGGGATTAATTTTTTCAACCGATTCCGAAATGGTGAATTGGTGACCGAGATGGGCGGTCAATCCTTCTCTCCTTCTGACGAGCCCTTCAAGCTTCGTCCTTTTGCTGTGGGGAGGATGACAGTCTTGGGGATCCTAACGCTGAAGAGGCTGATGCCGGATCTAAGGGTGAAGAAGAAGGTCGTCCACCAAATCCTTAGATTTTTATCTTTGCTCTATAAGCGGGATGAGCTCCGCCCATTTTGAATTTTGATTCCTTTGGCCGTAGTGCCCCCTTTTTTTGTAACTACTTGATCAATTATAGTGCTTTGTTTTTATCATTTTGTTATACTTGTTTGTGTGAATAATCTTTTCCATAGTTTAAAATTATTTTGTAGTTTCTTTAAAATATCTAATGAAATTTTGTTTTGGGATCTTTCGACCCCTCTGGGATTTAATAAATTTACACCACTTCAGAGCCCATAGATCACTCTGGGGCTTAATAAAACAACCACTCGGATCTTTAGACCACTGGGGTTTAATAAAACTTAATCGCTCTGGGGTCCTTAGACCACTCCGGGGTTTAATATAACTTAACCGCTCCAGGGTCCTTGGACCACCCCAGGGTTTAATATAACTTAACCGCTCTGGGGTCCTTAGACCACTCCGGGGTTTAATATAACTTAACCGCTCTGGGATCCTTAGACCACTCTAGTTTAATAGAATTTTGGGGAAGACTACTGTTTTTATTGATCAAATAGCACCCCAGCTGTATACCTCATTTAAAACCTCCTAAGTAAACCCTGTGGGAAAAACCTTGGTTAGGGAAAAAGAGTGCATGACTTCTGGCGCCGGTTAGCTGTAATATACACGCAGGTTCTTTACATTCCATTTATTTTTGAACACCTCGCCTTCTAAGGTTTCTAACAAATAAGCTCCCCCTAGTGTAACCTCGTTTACCCGGTATGGCCCTTCCCATGTCGGTGCCAATTTTCCTTGGTGCACAAATAAATTCCTGACTGATGTTTTCCTTAGGACGAGATCGCCTACATTAAATCTTCTTTGCTGGACTTTCACGCTGTATCGAAATGCGGCTTTAGCTTTAACAGCTTGATCCCAGACGAAAGCTGCTTCTCTGACTTTGGTTAGCAAATCCAGCTTATTTCTCAACCTTTGATCATTATCCATCACATCAATTTGCTGAACCCTTGGAGAAATTAAATTTATTTCAACCGATATCACTGCGTCCACTCCGTACACTAACCGAAATTGGGCCTCACTTGTGGACGGATAGGGGGTCGTCTGGTGTGCCCATAAAATATGACATAACTAGTTGGCCCATTCTCTTTTTGCTTCGCTTAGGCATTTCTTTAGCCCTCTCAGGATCTCTTTGTTCGTAACTTTGGCCTGGCCATTGGTCTGGGGATGTTCAACTGATGAGAATACTTGTTTAATCTGCAGTCCTTCGAGTAGGCTTTTAAACTTGGAATCTGTAAACTGTGTCCCATTATCCGTTATCACCCTTCCTGGTATTCTAAACCTCGTAATGATATTTTCACAAAAGAACCTCCGTGTTCGCGCCGCAGTGATATGCACTACTGCTTCTGCCTCGATCCATTTTGTAAAGTAGTCCACTCCGACAATTAAATATTTAACTCCGCCTGGAGCTTTAGGGAAAAAGTCCTAAAATATCCATGCCCCATTGGTAGAAAGGCCACGGGACTACGGATGTGAATAACTCCTCGGCTGGGACATGATGTTCATTGCTGTTCTTCTGACATACATCACATTTTTTGACATATCCCACCGCGTCCTTGGCTAAAGTGGGCCACCAATAACCTGTCCCTAATACCTTCCTAGCTAAGCTCCTGCCTCCGTAGTGGTTACCACACGTCCCTTCATGTACTTCAGAGAAGATTCCATCCACTCCGGCCTCATTTATGCACCTTAGATAAGGCGTTGTCACTCCTCTTCTATACAAGCCTCCATCTATCAGTGTGAAGTTTGGTAATTCTTTTTTCAGCTTCTTCCTCTTGATTGGGCATTCTTGAAGTTGTCCACTCACCATATACCGGAGAATTGGAATAACCCAGGAATCCTCTGGGTGTGCTCTAAATTGGATGGCGTATACCCTAAGTGGGTTTGAGATGCTCGGAGCAGCTAATGTACTCTGTATCACTGTAGTTTGTGCACCCCACCTTTTTTGTGTTAGCCAACCGAGATAAAACATTGGCTCTGATATTTTCTTCCCTAGGGACATGTTTGAATTCCACAATGGCAAATTTCTCTCCTAGCTCCTTAACCTTCGCCAGGTATTGTTGCAACAGCGGCTTCTTTGCTTGATAACTCCCATTAATTTGTGAAGTCACTAGCTGTGAATCGCTGTAGAGCACCGCCGTGCGTGCCCCCACATCTAAAGCTGCTCTGAGTCTTGCCAAGCATGCCTCATACTCAACTTGATTATTTGATATTTTAAAGAAAAATTTGAGAGATATCTCTACACTTACCCCATCCTCGCTCTCAATTACTATTCAAGCCCCATACCTTTCCGTTCGACGACCCATCGACGAAAATCTTTCAATGCTCCCATGGTAGTGTTGGGGCTTCTCCAGTTAACTCTGTCATAAAATCTGCTAGGACTTGAGCTTTTATGGTTGTTCGGGGTTCATAGGAGATGTCAAACTCTGACAGCTCTATTGCCCACTTCGTTATTCTTCATGCCAGGTCGGGTTTATGAAAAACTGTTCTCAAAGGGAGATCCGTCCGAACTATGATTGGATACACATGAAAATATTGTCTTAAACGTCTGAACGTCCAGACCAATGCTAAAGCTGCCTTCTCCAATTTTTGATACCAGCCCTCCGATCCTTGCAACACTTTCCCCAAGAAGTATACCGGTCTCTGGCCCTCAACTGTCTCTTTTACCAGTGCGGCCCCAATTGCTTCATCGAACACAGACAAGTAAATGAATAATTTTTCTCCAGGGTCAAGCTTCGTCAACACCGGCGGGTTAGATAAGACCTCTTTCAGCTCTTGAAATGCTTTCTCCTGCTCTTCTCCCCACTGAAACTCCTTATTCTTCTTCAAGGCCTTGTAAAGGGGTAATGATCGGTGTGCCATTTTTAGCATGAACCGGGATAGAGCTGCCACTTTTCCATTTAATGACTATATCTCCCTTACATTGGTCGGACTCCGTAGCTCTCTCACTGCTTTACACTTGTCCGGATTAGCTTCTATACCCCTCTGTGTTAACATGAAACCTAGGAACCTTCCTGCTGGTACTGCAAACGTGCATTTGAGGGGATTCAACCTTATATTGTAGAGCTACAGTCTCTGAAATACCTTTCTCAGATCTTCAATGTGGTCCCCCCTAGCCGGAGTCTTGGTTATTATGTCATCTACATATACCTCAACCATTTTTGACCTCATTCTGTCAAACACCTTGTTCATCATTCTCTGGTATGTAGCCCTCGGGTTCTTCAACCTAAATGGCATCACAGTATAACATAAGACTCCTTTGTCATTCACAAATGCCGTTTTATCCTCATCTTTCTTCCACATCGGAATTTGATATAGCCAAAGTACGCATCCATGAAAGACAGGAATTGGTACCCCGACGAATCATCAACCATTTGATTAATGCTTGGCAAGGGGTACGGATCTTTGGGACAACACTTGTTTAGATTCGTAAAATCTGTGCACATCCGCCATTTTCCATTAGCCTTTTTCACCATTACTACGTTTGAGACCCAGGAAGAGTATTGCACCTCCCTTATGAATCCGACCTATAATAATTCTTCAGTCTGCTCACATGCCGCCTGCTGTTTCTCTGGACCCAGTCTTCTCTTTTTTTATGCCACTGCTCTGGACTCTGAATAAACTGCCAACTTATGACAGCAAAAGTTTGGGTCGATTCCTGGCATATCGGCTGTAGTCCATGCGAACAAGTGCTTAAACTCCTTCAATAACTTCACCAACTGTCCCTCCATTCATTGGTCTAAGGAATCATTAATCTTTGTTCCTCTGGCGAGGTCTTCTTCTAACATCACTTTCTTTACTCCTCCTTCCGGTGTTGGTCTTTGAGGGTTCTCTGGGTGTTACCTTAATTCCTCTCTTGGGTCCAAGTCTATCAAATTTATAAATTCCGAAACTGGTCCACCATCATTCAATCTTTTTCTTTTTATTGACTCCTCCGCCTTGGTCATTAATACACTGAGGTTATAGCAGTACCTCGCCGTTTGCTGATCAACCCAGACAAAGGACACTTGATTATCCTTGTCTATGAATTTTATTAACAGATGTGGGGTCGACATAACTGCTTCCAGAGCATTCAGAGAAGGGCGTCCGATAATCCCATTGAATGGGGACTTGACATCGATAACCAAGACTCTTGTGCGCACTGTTTTCGACCCTAGTGCTCCTTCGAATGTCAATCTGGTGTCCAAATACCCTTTAGTGGATTGCTTGGGGCCATTGAACGCAGTTAGCTCTTGAGTGTATGGCTGTAGATCTGAATCTGAGAGACCCATTTTCTTGAAGCACTCATAAAAAATAACATCGCACGAGCTTCCTTGATCTACCAACATCCTCTTGATCGTTTTGTTTGCCACCACGGCCTCAATCACCACCATGTCATCACCTCTTGGCACCGTTGGGCCGTAGTCGTCGTCAGTAAAAATGATGGCCAAAGTTTTAACGTCGTCCCTGAAAAGCTTATTGTTTGCTTTCATCTGCACTGACATTATCATTCTCAAGTGGTTTTTCCTTGCTGAGTTTGACACTTCTCCTCTAGCAAACCCTCCAACAATCATGTCTATAACGTCTCTTCTACCCGAACTAGGTGATGGTTTCATCCAGGACTCATCATCATCATCAATGTTGTCTACTACGGTTTTCCCTTTGTCCAGTGTAGGTTTTTTCGAACTTGGGGCTTCTTCCTCAACCGGGTCAACCTCCCTTCTCTGGGGTGTTACTCTCTCTGGTTCTGGATTTGCCTTCTGTTTGAACAGGTATTGTTTCAATTTCCCCTCTCTTATCAACGCTTCAATGGCTTCCTTCAGCAGACGACATTCATCAGTATTATGCCCTGCTTGCTCATGAAACTCATAGTATTTATTGGGGTTTCCATCTCTCTTCATTGGAATGGGTTTTCTCACCCCGTACACCATCATTCCTCTTAATCTGACCTCCCGTAGGATTTGGCTAGGTCGAACGGCCAATGGGGTATACTGCACCGCATTCATGCTCATCCCTTCTCGCGGTCTAGGGAACGCATCCCTATCAGCTCCTCTTCTCTCTACCCTGCCTTCCTTTTTATCCGTTCTCCTTACCTCTGTCTCTGCACTCCTTTGCTTAGCAGCTGCCAAGTGCATTTCTCTTCCTATATACTTCGTTGCCTTACTTCTGAACTCCTCCATCGTTCGGGTTGGTCCCTTTGCTAAGGATAATGCGAAAGGTGACCGCGGTTGTAGAACTTCCACCGCAATGTGCATTTGTATTTCTTCCGTTAACCCTGGAACCAGTGCTGCTTCTTTGTAGAATCTCTTCAAAAAGTCCTTCAAACTCTCCTCCGCTCCTTGTCTAATCAGCGCCAGTGTGTGTGATGTCTTTGGCACATCTCTAGACACCACGAAATGTTGAAGGAACATGTGAGCCATGTCGTCCCAAGAATCTATTAACCCATTGGGCAAACTCTTAAACCACCCCAGAGCTTCAGTAGATAGCATCCTTGGAAACATTCTACACATAACGTCCTCCTCAGCACCCAGGAATAGAGATTCGTTCACATAGGCATCCAGATGACTTCTGGGGTCTGACTCCCCAATGTATTTCCCAATCGACAATGGCTGAGGGGTTTGGAGATGTCTGGGGATTGGGGTACTCATCAGTCTTCTCATGAATGGAATTTTGAACCGGTATTCTCCTCCCCTACCGTGGTTCAGTGCCCTCCTCTGGCTGCTCATCTCCTCCGTTCTATGTGTGGACTCTTGTTCATCATACGCATATGCCAAGGACCTCTCCTGATGGTGAGGGTCTTCTGGCTGCCTCTGGTCTCCACTTTGGTTTTCCCTTCGTAGTGCTTGTATTTCTTAACGCACTTGCCTTATGATTTCGTCCCTGGGATCTGCTCGCACCACCGCTTGGGCTCTCAACTCCGTCCCAGGGGTCTCCACTATACCTTCATTGAAATCCAAAGTTCTTGCTGCATTCTGGACATGTCCTTCCGGGGTTTCGTCTCCTCTTAGGCGCTCCATGTTACTTGTTTGATGCGATGGGGGACTCACAAATTTACGCGGTCCCCTCGGGCGTGCCAATGATTTGCCGTGAATCCGGGATCGAGAGTTGACTGCCTCGACCTGGGTCTGAATATCAATGTCCTGACTGCAGTTACCTCACTAACTCTCAGTTTTACACCGCCTCAGTGGAGTACGGTATTTTACACCTTGGTTTAGTGGGAATCCGAGGTTCTTCAAGTAATGGTGGCAATTGATGTCTGGTCCGTACTGGAATTTAAAGACCACACCGGAGGTGCCCCTGCAGAAGATTCTCCGATGCTTAAGTCAGTACGGACACTTAGGTAAGAGATATTACGGAAGTAACTTACAAGATTAGATCAGATGCCTCTTCAGTAATAAATGGGTTGTATTTATAGTGTTTACCATAGTTTTGGAAGTGATTTGACCATCTTCTTAACTTACTGTTGATACAGTGTCTGCTGAGTCAGGTTGCCCATACCTCCTCTGACTTGCTGTCGGATTGTCAGTTATGACCGGGGTTGAGGGAGAAATCCGTAGTCAATCAATGGTTTCATATTCCGGTTGTGATTTGCCAATCTTGTTGGTGAGGTGGCATGGTGTTTCCGGACCTCGTTCAGTCCTGATTGCCACCCGGATCATAATTAAAAATCAAAAAACCAAGTTTTAATAACTCAGTTTAAAAATCAAAATCATATAATAAATTAAATGAAGAAAATCTAATATAAGGGAAAGATAAACAACTATAATCAAGTAATAAAAATTTAAAAAAAGTAAAAAGTAATAAAAACATAAAAAAAAGTTAAATGGTTTATTTTGAACTCTTCTTTCCTTCAATTTTTTTCCTGCACAGTTATTAAAAGAAAAAAAAAACACGTCTCATTTCTCTTTCATTTTCACTCTTTTGGCTTGGCGCCTTTTTTTTTTTCATTATAATACCTTCTTCTGATGCAGCGGCGGCTGCGATTCGCACCGCACGACAGTGTAATAACGTCCGAGCACGGCACAGAACATAGAACTTTCTGATCGACCACAGAACATTCTGTTAGGATCATAATTAATTCCTTGGAAATATGATTTAATTTTGTTTAGGAATTTCTTAATTTCTTAATTTCTTAATTGATTTTGTTTATCTTTTAAAATCTCCTAATCGATTCTATTTCTGTTATTAGGATCTCCATATTTATGTTACGGATTATCAGAAAATTTATAAAGCAATTGCAAGTCTTCTTGGCCATTAGACATTGTCTTCCTTCATTTTCACTCTTCAATTCCTCTTCTCTGCTCCACATTAATTTGATTTTCCAGTTTTCAGATCAAAACGCTACAAAGCCTCACCCTAGGAATGGCGATGGACGCATCAATACCGGAAAATCTCAACGACTACTCACCTTCTTCAACCGTCGTCAAATTCGACCATCCCATTCCCTTACTCCGAGGACCGTTACCCGCGGGTTCTTCCGACGGCCCATCGGCGGGCCCCTACGTACTAGCCTTCAGAGATTCGCGAGCTTGGACCTCTTCATTCAGAACCTGCGAGCGCAAAATCGTTGAGCAGTGTGAGGAGGGTACTAGGATCGGTTGTGCCGTTAGCGCTTCCAGAAAGTGTAAGCCTCCTTGGTGGAAGGCCCTGGTGGGTCCCAAGCTCTCCGATCTGAAGGAGAGGGAGGCATGCGAAGTTCGGGAGATGGGGGATTGTTTAGCTGTGGCAAAGGAGAAGTGTGTTGGATTCGCCAAGGATAAGTGTTTTGTTCCATTTAGGGATGCAAGGATTAGGGTTGAGAAAGGGGTTTTGAATTCCAAGGATGCTATAAAATTGATTGATGGGGCTTCCATGCCCGAGAGTGGGAGGAGCTTGTTGATGATGAGTCTAATGAGTTCTATGTGTCTTGGTGGTGGTGATTTTGTGACAAATTGCAGGGCAAGTGAATTGCTGGGATATGATGATTGTGTGCAATGCATTTTTGATGAGCAGCAACAAGGCACCAAAAACTAAACTTAACTTTTAGGTAGCATTTTGAAATCTCAACACTTGTATGCATGTGTTCATTGATTTAGCTCGTGGTTTTGCCATGTGTGTTGAATAAAGTAGCCTCTAGGAAACTCTTGCCAATGGGCTAGGTGTATGTGATGTAAACAAGTATTTTCACCCTATTGTGTGAGATACACTTGTAATTTTTAGGGTGCCACTGAAGTTGAAATCGGGGAATCTAAGGTTTATACACTTGTAATATTGAACAAATTTTAATTGTAAAATCAAACATGGGGTCTGAGAATCCTATGAATTGCTGTTGAATTTGGTCCCTATGTGTGAAAGAGGCCTGTGCACCAATCATCCTTCATTAATGGGTTTGTATAAATTGATTAATTGATGTCACACAATAAGTGCTTTTATTCTTCATAGTCATAGACAGTTGTGTGTATTTGTGATTGGGTCATGAGTCATGGGTACTAGAAAATGGAAATCATATTCAGCAACTTTATTGTCTGATCCTATTTGCCAGTGCTGGCATCAGTACGTTATGCCTGAAAATATCAACTTTGTTGGTGGAGACTGGATAGTTTTTTGGTGTCTCACATAGAATATTAACATAATGTTGTTTGAGCACAACTTTACTGTTTCATTGTCTGAATGAGTTATTATAATAAGTCCATGGCTTGGCAGTGACTTATTCCATCTTGGGTTGGTGCAGAAGTTACCAGACTTGTCATCTCATAAAGCTTGGTGAATCAACTATACAGGTTTTGCTTCACTCTAATTTACAAATTATGTTTCATCTTTTTCTCAGAAAGTTAAATAGAGGTCTTTGCTTGTGTAATGCCATCATAACTTCAAATGAAAAACTATAGGCCCACCTATTGTAACATCACATATGGTAAAATGTACACAAAGGTTGTGTTGGAATCTATTAGAATTGAATCTGAAACATATGTCTTCTATGTAGGTTGTAATCTTCTTACCACTTGTAATTGAATCTAGTCCTTGAACATATGTAGGTTGTAATCTTCTTACCACTTGTAATTGTCTCTTTGTGGAAAGGTATTTTTTTCTCAAAATCTTCAAGCATTAGATCAATGCAGTGAGCTGCACAAGGTGTCCAGTAAAGTTTTTTCCTCTTCATCAACAAATCCCCTGCTGCCTTGTAATTGGCAGCATTATCGGTGACTATTTGCACCACATTTGCCTCTCCAACATCCTCTACAACCTCATCCATCATCTTAAATATTTTATCAGCTGTCTTGCAAATATCTGATGCATCAATTGACTTTAGGAAAACAGTTCCCATAGGACTATTTACCAAAAAATTAAGTATAGTTCTCCTCCGATCTGTCCATCCATCTGTCATAAGGTGCAACCATACTGCTCCCAAATTTTATTGTGTTTCAGCCCAATACTCTTAGTCATTTCAACCTTCTTCTTCAAATATTTCACTCGGATTTCATGATAAGATTGGTGGCTGAAATCCAATCCCATGCCTTGCAATTGTATCACACATTTTAATGAATTCTTCACTCTTGACAGCATGAAAAGGAATGGCATTATTGTAGAAGAAAGAAGCAATGTCTAGGCATGCATCCTCCCTCAAATCCTTCTTGAAGATAGAGTTAATTGTTTGTTGTTTGCTTGCTCCCCTTATCTTGAATAGAGCTGCAGGTGTGTCTTTCTCTTGCCTTTTTCTCTTCCCTAAATATTCACCAAATTCAGCAGCACCCTCTTCAACTTGAAATTCTCTTGTTTTCTTCACAAGCTTTTCTTGCAACCCAAACACAATGTCCCACATTTCCTTGCGAACCTCATCCGGCACTGATTTGCAAACACTAACATCTTTCTTTGTTCCTGCAAGGTGATGTTTGAAACGATAAACACCTCCACTGAATTCTTTGTTACAAAACTTGCACATTATTCTTCTTGAATCCCCTCCAATCGAAACACCATATTTCCACGCAGTATTGGTCCTCATCCCAGCAGCATTCCTTTGAGTTTTTCCACTCTCAGCTGCAGCAACCTGAGGCTGAGATGCACCAGCAGCATTATCAACCCCATCACCACCATTTCCAGCCATTTTCAAAACAGAGACAAACAGAGCAGAGGACCACAGCAGTGTGTCTTTAAAACAGAGCAAGAAATAAAACTTGAAAACAGAGCATGAAGAAGGGCAGCTTCAAGAAAAAGCAGGGAGAAGCAGAAGCTGCTGGAGGATGAAGAGAAAACGAAGAAGAAGCAGAAGCAGAAGCTTCAAATTAAGTTGATGAAGGAGAAGAGTGAAGCAGCAAGAAGACGAAGAAGAAGAAGCAAGCCTCGAAAACAGAGGTTGACGCACGAAGAAGAAGCTTTGACGGTCACGATGGGAAGAGAACGGAGCTTCAGGAGGCGGCTGCGACGGTGGTGTGCGGCCATGAATGACGGTCGCGTGGTCGGTGGTATCGTGTGCAGGAAGAAGGGAGGAAGAGGAAGGGGAGAGCTCGCCCGAAGAAATAGGGGGAAAATGAAGAATCTCGGGCCCTTTTCCTACAAGATACGGGTTTTTTTAAAAACCGGGTCATGGAACCGACTCGGCCTGTTTTCTCCCCTCCAGGATCAGGACGATCACGATCCCACGAGTGACGCCCAAAAATCACTGATCCAAGTCCGATCCTGCTCCGGTGCGATTTTTCTTCCTCTCTGGATCGAAGATACACGCCAGAATCGTAGGATCGTACGATCCTACGATCTTACTCACGATTTTCACAACATTGCACAATCCCATAACATGGCTAAAATTAAAATACTAAACAGTTCACACAAAGTCACAAAGACAAACAAACACATGAAATTTCAGCTTCTAAGACAATTAAACAAGGCAACTAGATAACAAACTTCAAGTTCCTTTCCTATTTCCTAATTCTTAATCAATCCTAATATGCATCCTCATCTTCATGTTCAAGGTTTGGCTCCTCATCTCCAACATCATCTTCATCACCACTTAGGTAGATCTTTCCCCCTCCGAATCAGTGTCTTTACATTTAAGCTCTTCTTCCTCCTCTTGTTGGACATGAATAACCTCCTTTCCCTTCCTAGTTCTAGTAGTAGAAGTGGCAGCAGCTGTGTTCCCTCCCTTTTTCTTCCTCCTAGTGTATGTCAATGGCTTAGTAGTCCCAGTAGCTTCAACAACATCTTTCCACGTTAAGGCGTCATCATCAAAGACCAAATCATATGCACCTTCCTCATCTTCATCCTCCATCCTTCCTGTTACCCACTCATTGGTATCATTTTCAACATCATTCAAGACAATAGTATCGATCACATCTTGACAATCAAAACCCTCCTTAAGAGTTTTGTTATATTTAATACAAACCAAATCTTGTAATCTATGATATTTAGCCTACTTCTCCTTTTAGAATGAACCTAAATAAAAATTAATGGAAAAATGTCAGAACT
This sequence comes from Clitoria ternatea, assembly GCA_037962975.1. NCBI lineage: Eukaryota > Viridiplantae > Streptophyta > Magnoliopsida > Fabales > Fabaceae > Clitoria > Clitoria ternatea. Next base: position 50,330,716 of record CM075673.1, read on the forward strand.
ACTAAATTGTAGTCATTATTTCTAATATACTAATGCAATCAAATTGAATGTATCAAGAACTCTACTTACATGCTCGAACATAAGTTATTAATTTAGATACAAATATAACTACTAGAATCAAATAATTTTATCTTATTATAACATCAATTATTTTGGAGAATCCAACTAAACTAGATTATCTTAGAATCAATTTTTCTTTGACCCATCTAAACATGATTTTATTTTTGTATATAATTGACTACTATAAGCAATTGTAGCCATAACCGATTTTGGAAATAATCTATAAAAATAATCTAATCCAAACACACACTTGGTCACCACTCCAGGGATCTAGGAGTAGCTCATTGTTATTGACAAAGGAGAAATAGGGGTTGTGTTAGAACTTAGCAGTCATAGGTTTACTCTTGAATGTAAATGAGTGGTGCTTACCTTGTGTTGGTGAATCAAAGTTGTGAGGCCTTCCTCTACCCAGGATTTTATGGGCCAAATCTTTTTACCAGTTTTGGCCCACTAGAGGTGCCAGATCATAATTGAGACATTTGTACAATTTCAGTTGTCAAATGTGAATGTTGGATGTCTGGATATGATAGATGCCTAGTTGCCTATTTCTATTGACCATTCTACTGATAGTCATCTCACTCTCTCTCTATCTATCTAACTGAGAATGGGGCCTCTTCAATCTAATAATTTCCCATACTTTTGACATGTGGCATTTGGTTGGGAATATTTTATTATTGGGAATGTTACTTTCCCATGCATGGTACAAGATTCCAATTTAAATTTGCATATTAAATGACCCCAAAGAATGATTAAGATGTGTTTGGGTACAAAGTTTAATCTAAAGCTTATTGTTGAAATAAGCTAAACTGGGCTTATTTTGATAAGTTATATATACAAAGAATTTTATTGAAATAAGCTAAAAAAATTCTTATGTAAGTTTTCCATAAACTCTTCAAATGCATACTTATTATATTATGTATATACTGCAAATAAGATTGCAGGTTTAAAACATAACTACATTTGAAATTTCATTTTAATTTTATAACTTATTCTTTTATCCTACTTTATCTGTAACTTTCAAAAGGGGAGGGCAGAGAGTTCTCCTTCATTCTCCAAAAACTTCCACATTATATTCTGTGAAACGTCTCACTATTTGTGTCAAACTAAGGTTCAGCTTTGTATTGCTTATTGTTATATTGATTGTTGAAATTTTACAGTTCTTTCTTAGCACCACAAAAGGGGCCATTAGTTAATCTATTTTCTGATTTTCTCTAATCTCTAGGATTAGCCCAACAAATGGTAATTAGGGAATTATGCAAGCATTGTCTAAAGGTAGATCTTTTTTGTACAGAAAAATTTAGGAGGAGGCGATGATGCTTTGTTCGAAGGTAGGAAATGCCTCTGAGTTCAAAGAACAATTACGAAGGTACATTTACCTTGTCCCAAGTAAATGAACCATGGTTCAAGCCCTTGATGTGAGATCTTGTTTTGCTTCACTCAACCAACGCCTTAAGGTTAGTCTAAAGGTTATAATATTAGAAATGGATTGAGCTTAACTCTCTTCCAAAAGCTAGCTTATGAGAAGAAGATTGCCTTAAGTCTAATAAGGAGTATTTATGTTATATTCTTAACCAATGTGAGATATCTTAACACCTCCCTTATGCCCAAGACTAAACATTGTGTACCTAAAGTTTCTAGAATTAGTCAGTTGAGTATCATAACATTAAGACTAAATGAGTTTTGATATCATGTTAGAAATGAACAAAGCTTAACTCATTCCTAAAAGTTAGTTTATGACATCAGAGTTGTTTTAAGTGTTAAAAGTGTTGGAAGTCTCACATCGTCTACCTTATAATATGTCGTATGGTTTAAATACTTGTTAGGTCACTCCTCTGATTATCAATTGGCTTTGAGATGGAACTTTAACATAGTATCGAAGCCTGAGCTTAATTTTTGTCCGATTGTTATAGGTCAAAAGCTATCTTTTGTTTGGACTGACAAACTTTGTTGGAGGGAGCGTGTTGGTAGTCTCATATCGACTGCCTCATAATATGTTGCATGTTAGGCTACTTCTTTCATTACCAATTTAAGATGGAACCTTAACAATTAAGAAAATTCAGGTCATGTTTTAATCATTGTGGGACATCTTAACATATACCACACTAGAATTCACTACCTCAGTTGGGGGGATACAAATTTGTTTCTTTAAAGCATGTTTAAAAAATACGATCGTCGTAGTGCTAAACTGCTATCCATTAAACAATGTGAATAACCTATGACAATTCAATAGAGGGTTTTAGCTAGTCAATTGTTTCAGCTCTTATTCATTACTGAATTTTGATTTTCCTGTGGCCTTGACAACTTAATTATCTAACAAGAATTTTTTAAAACTTAATTTCATCATTAGTCATCATATTATATAGCTCACGTGTAATTGTTAGTATTTAGTATTTATTATTTTTCATAATTCATGGATAACAGCGCTTTTGGCAATTTGCTAAGAAGTTTGATTGATCAAAATAGAATTGTTTAGTAAAGAAGCTTATTTTAATGGTTTATAGTGTTTCTTTGAGAGACTATTCTATATGACCTTTGAATTTATAAGTTTCTAGCTTGTTTTCTTCTTTCCTTTTTATCCTTGTTATCTTATTAGAATTCTTCCTACTTTTTTTATTTTCATAAACCTTGATACAGTCTCAACACATTTGATGCATTTTTATTATCTTAATCCATGTATTATAAATTTATTTATTGTATTATCTGACAATTCACTTAATGAAAATATATAAAAATAAAAACGAAATTGTAAAATCACCGGATATCATTTCTTCAAAAAATGAAATCATTAAAGCTATATTATAAATCCATCAATATAATCTCATTTCATTTAATAAAAATATTTTAAATGATAACAAATGAAAAATATTTATTTACGGTAATATGTTATTTGAAATAAATTAAAATGTGAAAAGTGACAACTGATAATCATTTAAAAATATATACAAATTTCAAGTATATAAAAATGTTTTTCATGTCATTTTTCAATTCAACTGGTTGTGTTTCCAGCTTTGAACTTTTGAGCTATCAGCAATTTTTTCATTTCTTAGCAATCTATCTGTTAGATTTACCAATTCCACCCATTGTCCAAATTCCGAAGTTTGTTATTTTGCTATCCTCTCCAGATCGTGACTCGACTGCATGACCTGTGCAAGTTTGAGGTGGAATGTAAATTGGATGAAACATAGGGTAGTTTTGATTTGTTTTTGGTAGTGTTCTTTGATCATAATTTAAGTTATAGTACTTAATAACCTGCCGGCTAAAAGTTGTTACAGTTAGTGATGTAAACTCTAATTCTAAAGAGAGTGATACAAAGAACACCTTCTTAATTGTCCCTAAATTTTGTCATGCTAATGATGGTCATTACAATTTCGCTATTTCCTCCATGATTTCTTACAGAGTTGGCATTTATTGATTTTCGTGGTTCAATTCCAATTTTCTCGTATTTTCTTGCCCAATAATTACGGTTATAGTTCATTGGGACTGCTTCAATCCCTTTCCATCCCAGACTGGATGGTCCTACATGGGCCGGAATTGGTAGCACGGGGTCGAAGTTCTTGCACATGATGAGACTAGTGAGAATGCCGCATGCCGTGTATTTTTTGTTTCGGCTTTGTTTTAGGGTATAATTGCATTCCCTTAGAAAATTTTCTCAGTTAAGTGGCAGATACTAGATGGAAAATATTTCTTTCAATAAGATGGGGTAAGTATTTACCCAGGCTTCAACATTTAGGGAGTGTTAGGCTCAAACGATGAGAAAAATTTTAATAGAGGGGAAAGGAAGACTCTTCCTTTCCTCTGTTCTAAATTGGTCCACTTTTGGAGGAGAGACAATTCCTTTTAAATGACATTCATTTTTCTCTCCTCTTTTTCTAAATTGTTATCAAATAAATTAGGGGATTATAATTTTCTTCCTTAAGTTTTGAACCAAATGACAAACAGAATTCTCCCCTCCCTTCCAGTTTTTTCACTCATTGAAGTCGTGTATGGAAGTGTTTTTGAATCAAGACAGCAGGAGAACAGTCTCCTTCAACATCAGGCCTTCTGATGGTTGTATATCGTTTATAGATCGATTCCAAGAGCTGTGTTATAAAGGTTTCATTGTTGAATCAATTATTATGTGCATCTCTGTGTAGCTTGTTGATAAATCGATTAAGTAACTTTCCAAGAAGAATATACAATCTAATATGAATATATGATTAAATTAATTTTATTAAAATCAATTCAACCTAAGCAATAGTTGCTTGGTATTTATAAAACGAAGAATGTGTCATTTAGATAGGGATGTGATAGGATTCTTTATTTTTTTGGCTGTGGACTTAGGAAGGTGCTGCGAAATTGTACTGATGGCAGCGAATGATTTTTGTATCCTTCTAAAGAATCCAATATTTATTAACTTCTACTAGAAAACTCAAAATGTCATTTTCACGAAATTACTTGGTAGTTTCGTCTGCCAGTGGGTGGTTAAAGTCAACAAATTTTAAGTCACGCATGTTACTAGGTTGTTCCGATTAGTCAACAGTGATTATTCAACCTAATCGTGGAAAAGGAGAGATGTGATATGACTAACCGGGAACTGGCATTAATTCTGGTGTGCAAAGGTGTAGAATACATAGATAGAAGTGTGTTCAATTTCTAATGGTCCGTTTAGTTCATAAGGTTGTATTTTATTACCGAAAATTATATTAGTTTTTTGGAAAAAGTTTTCCGTTTGTTTTTTAAAATTTTCATTTCCTAGAATAGCTAAAAAAATTTTGAAAACCTGTTTAATAATGTGACAGTTTTTTAATTTGGAAAACTAGAAAACTAAAAAAGTTCAAGTGTATTCAATTTTTTAATTTTTTTTAAACATTTTTAATTCAAATTAATTGAGATATATCTTATATATATATATATATTATTTATGACTATTATATAGTATATGCATCACATAAAAATTGTGAAAAATTTAAAGTAATATTAAAATAAAAGCAAATGAGTTTATGTTTAAATATATTTCAAAATAGTTACAAAGAATAATAAAAATATTATCATGATACATCATAAAAATCATACGAAATATTAAATCTTAAATTTAATAAAAACAATAAAAATGTAAATTGATAGATATGGTGGGGTTGATCTTTTCGCTAATAACTAACTTAAAATATAGATAAGGTCTCTACAACCGTTTACCATTTCTTTTGTTAAGTAGGATTGCAAGAAAGCCAATTCAATATTTAAGAATAATAATACTAATTTAAACAAACTTATAATTCAGTTATCTTGTAGTAGCAGAATATTTCTAATTAGTAGCAGTTCGTTTCATATTCCTATTTGGTTACAGCAGTCTTTATCTTGTAATTCAGTTACCTTATCTTGTATTTTAGTTATCTCATTTTCTATTTTTTTACTTAGAAAACTTTTTAAAAGAGTTTTCTGATTTTCTTAAAAATAGAAAATTAATTTTCTATTCTTCTATAAAAAATTTAAATAATTTGTAAATAAATATTTTTTTATTTTTTATAAGAATAATTTTCTATTTTTCTAAGAAAACTTATAAACTAAAAGCAGCATAAGTTTTCTTAGAAAAATTAAAAAAATAAAAAACTGTTTATTTACAAATTATTTAATTTTTTATAGAAAAGTAGAAAACTGATTTTTTTATTTTTTAAGAAAATCAGAAAATTCTTTTAAAAGGTTTTTTAAGAAAAGTAAAAAAATAGAAAACGCATTAACTGAATTACAAGATAAGATAACTGAATTATAAGATAAGGTAACTGGATTATAAGATAAGGGTAACTGAATTACAAGATAAGATAACAGAATTACAAGATAAAGACTGTTGTAACCAAATGGGAATATGAAACAAACTGCTACTAATTCAAAAAGTTCTACTACTACAATCTTTCAAAAATTAGAAACACGGCAACTTGCACTGTTCATGTAAATTAGTATTATCATGTTTAAATATTGAATTGACTTTCCTGCAGTTCTGCTTAACAAAAGAAATGGTAAAGGGTTGTAGAGACCTTATCTATATTATAAGTTAGTTATTAACGGAAAGACCAGCTCACCATATCTATCAATTTACATTTTTATTTTTTATTAAATTTAAGATTTAATATTTCGTATGATTTTGATGTATCATGATAATATTTTTATTATTCTTTGTAATTATTTTGAAATATATTTAAACATAAACTTACTTGTTCTTATTTAATATTACTTTAAATTTTTGTCACAATTTTTATGTGATGTATATACTATACAACATTATCATAAATAATATATATCTATATAACACTTATCTCAATTAATTTGAATTAAAGAATGTTTGAAAAAAATTTGGAAAACTGAGTGTACTTGAATAACTTTTTTCGTTTTCTAGTTTTCCAAATTGAAAAATTATTACATTATCTAAACGGGTTTTCAAAATTTTTTTAGCTATTCTAAGAAATAAAAATTTTAAAAAATAAGTGAAATTTTTTTCCCATAACACTAAAATAATTTTTTATAACTAAACGCAGCCTAAAATTGTTCCATGCAGACCCTTTTCATGCGTCTGTTTTTGTCAGCTTTTGGAAAAGTAGGACAGAAATTGTAGCCTAACTATACGAGTTCGGTATAAGAATTTTACTTTTTTTAACAAAATTTAACTTGAGAATCTCATATTGATTTCATAGTTACGTCTTTTTTAGATAACTTTCACTGGATTTTTTATTTATATTTTACAAAGTTTATTAATAAAATATTCCCAACTAAGATGTGGGAATCTTAGTTTGTAGTTGAAAAAGTTATGTTGTACTTAAATAACATATACGAGAAATTTTTATTTTAGTTGTATATAAATATCTTGCGTTTTAATATTTTCTGTAATTATGATTTCTATGATTCCCAAAAATTTATTTATTTATTTATTTTGATGAACTATGACTCCCAAGAATTAAAAATGGTACGCATACCAAACGAGTCATGGATTGAGTTTAAACTATTAATAGTAAACTTTTCTTAGAATTTACTATTGTTTATATTTAACTCTTTGTAGAAAGAAAAAATACATTAAGAAATATAATTAATATTGTTAGCTTTAAAAAAATAATAGATTGTTTTTGTATTTTATCAATATTTTTTATTTCTCTTTAAGTTTTCTTCACTTTTAATATCAATGAGTATCATTAGAAGTAGAATAATTAATGTTTTTAAAATTTTAAGAGGATAAATAAATGAAAAAAAATTTCTCCTTAAATGGACAAGAAAATAAAAATAGAAATAGAGGGAGTGTGTAATAATTAATCACAAATATAAAAGCACAATAAATTTAAAAAATGTGTTTACTTCCAAGAAAATTCCATTACTTTTTAGTAGTTTTTTTTTTGTTTTTATTACTTTTTAGTAGTTTAAACTTAGTCTTCAGGGTTGAGGTTTGTTTCTGGGTAGGGGTTGAGATTTAAATAGCCAAATTTAAGAAGCAATCAAGTATGATGGACAATGGCATGCACCATGCTCTTAAATCATTGTACTACCTCTTTCCAAAATATAAAGTATAAACAACAAATAATTATTTCACTCTTTAAGAAAAGAATGTTCTTTATTATAATGTCCTTTATTTGAATTTGTTAATAGAGCTTAGTTTTGCTCTCGAATTAAATAAAAAGTATTTTAGTAATTCTTTTGTATTTAAAGAAGTGAGTTAAAATTGTTTTTATTCTTGAACAATTTCTTTTGTTTATGTTTTGGAATCGGGGTAGTATTACCTACTTTGTACCATTGTGTAGCATTGTAAGTAACAAAGTTGTATTTATCTAGTGTGTGTGTATATATATATATATATATATATATATATATATATATATATATATATATATATATATATTGTATGAAAAATGAAAAAATTGGAAGAGAAAAGATAGAAAAATATAATCTTTCTATTTATAATACATTTTCTTGAAGTTTTTGATGTTTCTTTTAATAAAAATTTAGAAATATTCATTACTTCTTTATATACAGTCTTTCAGAACTATTGAATTTTTTTAACATCTTTGCAATTAATATAATTCAAAACTTCAACTTTAGAAAGTGTGGTTTTAATTTTTAATGTTAAAATTAACATAAACATGGATAATACAATAATTAAGATGAATAATACAATAATTGGTTGCAAAGAAGTTAATTGTCTCATTTAATGTTAACATTAAATTTTAAAAAAATAATACAATTTAATTTTAATTTTTCTTGAGCTATTTGATACAATCAACGAAGTATTTTTTTAATTCAATAAATGTTAGTTATTAGTTTGTGAATCTTTGTTAATTTTGTTGGTAGATGGAGTTGAATTTATGAATTACTTTTTTTGTCTCTTTCACTACTAGACTAATTTTATGTTTCCCACCATTAAAAAAAAGCCTTGAAAATAGAAATGGATGAAATATATGAGATGTGTGATGTGACATAGAAAGAGAAAGAAAACATAATATGATATAAAAAAAATAGGGATAATTATGTAAGTTGGGTTGAAATATATTAAGATCTTCACTTTTTATAAATTATCGACACGTCTTCTATTTAAATAAATGTTTCACTTTAGTTTAAATGATTAAATGATTTGGTTAACTGAATCTTATATTATGAAATGGAAGTGTTATGTGGCGCCCCAAATTATAACTTAAGATTTTTGTGAATAAATCTTTTTCGCGATGTATAGGTCTCATTATAACGTAACTCAACAACCATATAAACGATAACAGTAACAGATCGATAATTAAAACACCTTTCTCATATATGACGATATGAGAAAGCACATACACAAGTCATATATACTATATATCAAAGTTATACAAACAAACAACGACAAAGAATAGTTAATGCTTGTACAATGACATTAAAACTACATTTTACAGAGTTGTCGGCCAAGGCTTTCCTACCACTTTTACCTTCAAACCACAAAAAATATTACTCTCTAAAGAAGGTTATCTGCCTATTGTCACATCTCGATTTTCTGGACCCGAATCCCGATGTAATCAAGATAATAATTAATAAAAATGAGAGTAAATTTTTCACGTTTAAAATAATTTCAAAAACACCACAAAGATTACATCAAGACTCGAACCATAGAAAACCGAAGAGTGAGATTTAATAATTTATAAACTGGATCGCTAATCAAAATGCCCACATATGTACACAAAATAATTTGAGTTTACAGCGGAAGAAAAATATGTATACAGGGCACTCGCCTAGTTCCATATATGAATATATGGAAAAAGGCTCAAGCAATCATGCAATTTCATAATATAAGCCTATTAGGCCACAATCAACTACGCACCTAAATTGTAATCATACATCATCAATTATAAGTAGCCTCTACTTGAGACATCCCTCACCAAATGATATCAATTCAAATATCATCATCATTAATATATATTATCATATTCATTCATTCACACATTAAGCAATACATGTTCACAAAACATCCATCATCGATATCATCGTTCATAATTTAATTCATTACAACATATTTAACGATCGCTACCGGCCAAGGCATTCCATTATCACTATTTACCTTCTTCAAGAGCTTTAATTCAAAAACCCAAACTCATCCCATGGCAAACCTGCATCACAATGCTATAAAGGGGACAACATGGGAGAGTGAGTTATACATTTAAAATAACGAATATAAATACATTGTGATTATGTGTGCATGCATTCAACCAACATGTGTAAATCATCAATTCATCATTAAACCATCATCAAGATATTATCTTAGGCATACAAGCCTCATTATTCATAATTCATGTCAAGCATAAGCACAAACACATACACATTCACATAGCCCCACATCATTATGGGCATTCACAATTATTATCAATTAAGTCATTAAATCTTTAATCAATTGACACTCTCTTAAGAGGTTCTCATCTCTTTTTGGTCATCTCCATCTCAAATGCCATGCACCTATGGCTAATACAAATATCAACTGTTTAATGCATATGCAATTGATCCATTTCAATCACCCATGCGCACATGGTATCTCAAGTGATCGCAACCACTTATAATCAATCTCATATTGGTTTCTCGCCACACATGGGGCACTCCCTTTTCATAGAATCCGCAGGATTTTTCATTGTGATCGCAACCACATATCAATCAATTCATATTGGTTTCCCGCCACGCATGGGGTACTCCCTTCATAGTCCTGCAAGACCAATTTCATTTCAATACACTGATGATTGTAACCACCTTTATCATATCAATCTTTCATGTGATCACAACCACAGACTCATTCCCCCATGCATAGGGTACTCAATCTCATAGAATCCTATAGGATCTTTATAATTTCAATACTCGTGATCGCAACCATATTCATCATTCTCAACATATTGGTGATCGCAACCACCTTCATTCATTCACATATTGGTTTCCCGCCATGCATAGGGTACTCCCTCTCATATAGTTCCGCAAGACTTTCATCATTGTGATCGTAACCACATATTCAATGCTATGTCATGCCATGAATGCAATAATGCATATGCCAAATCTAAACCTCGCAAGGATTTCTCACCCTCTCATTTAAGGGTATATTATATATTTAGTTTTATCATCATTGGCATGCAATTAATCACAAGGCCCCTCAAGGCACAATATTCATATTTTCATAAATCCACACATGGCAATCATAACATATCAATCATCATAGCATTAATCCACGCATGGAAGCCAACAAGGAATTTCAGAACATACATCAGCAAATCATCATTACATCTCATACATACAAGTCAATACTTGCATTAATCATAATGGCATCACAATCATCAATGATAATCATCACCACTTATTCAAGGGCGTGTTCACAACAACATCCCTTTTCATTCAACATTAACATTTATCATTCAGTACGTGTGGCATCATCCACTTCTAATCATCATCAATATCATATCAAATTTATTGATTTACGCAACCCATTGTCATTCAATTGTCCCCTCATTATTTTCATTATCACTCAAGGTGTGTCATATAACTATATCATTTACTTTTAATCATGATTCATAATATCTCAATAGTGGTGAAGTATACATGTATTCATAACATAGCATAGGCATACACATACCTTGCCAAGGCCTTAAGCCATTCCCCAATCACCACTAAGACACACTACACATGTACTCCTAATGAAATCACTTGTTTTTACACAATAAAAAGGGTTTTGGGAAATAATAAGCCCATGACAAATTTCAACATTGAGACATGTGAAAGGTTCATTCTTAGTCTCAAAAATAGAGGGACATGTCACAAATATCACCTATTAGTCCCAATTTGACAATCATAAAAAGTTGGGTTCATAACCTTCTTAAACTTGAGTTTTACAATGTAGTGGGTCCTGTAATTTACGCCTCATGAGAGTTAGAAAACTCCAATTGAGATAAAACCAATTTTAAAACCTCCGTATCATAATTATCTACAACTTTGTTGCAGAAGTCGAAGGCCAAAAATGTCATTAAGATGCCCAAACGGGTCAAAAATAGTAAAGGAATTACAGCAGTTGGAAAAACAACATAACAATGGCCATAACAGGGCCATAAATCGATTCAGCCCTTGCATGAATCGATTCATGCGTGCTTAAATCCCAAAATTGATAAACAGAGGGCCTTGAATCGATTCAGACACTCCATGATCGATTCATACGTTCCAGGAGCTCAAAACAGTGAAAACAGAGAGCCTTGAATCGATGCAAACCCCGTATGAATCGATTCAAGCTTTGGGAAATTGAGGAACAGTAAATCCAGTGAGTCTTGAATCGATTCAAGCCTTCGTATGAATCGATTCAAGCCCATCCAGTATCCTTTGAATCAATTCAAACACTGTTTTGAATCGATTCATGACAGCACAGACCCCTTTTTATGCAGAAAAAGCCATATTTTTAAACTTCTAATCCCCCTAACTTTTTCATACGAATTCCATTGCCCACCAAATTTTAACACCAACTTATATATATTATTTGTGATGTGTGGCCACCGGCCACACCCAAAAATTCCCAAAAATGAGGGACCTATGCGCATAAATGCGTTTTACCCGTTTTGAGGCATTTTTGTGTAACTCAAGGGCCTATTCTCAATGGAATTGGCCCATTCCAATTCCTACAAGTTTTAAATCATGCATAGGCACTATTGGAACTATTCCATGGCATCCAAATATGCTAAAACTCAATATAGCCCTATTAGTTCCTCAATTATGCATAACACCATAAACACAACATAACAATTTGAACAATCCATCCATCCATGGATTTCTATTGAACCATTGAATCATGCCCATTAAAAGGGACCACTAAATATTCGTTATTATCTCATATATATACAATTCCAAAACATTCAACAAATTTCCAAGCCTATCATCCATCACATTATCAATCATCATTCAAATAATCATGGCAAGGCAAGCATGAGTATAAGTCATATAGTCATCAATCATTAATCATTCTACTTATGCAATTGAAATGTAAACTCCTCTCCTACCTCAAGAGAAGAACCGCAATGATTTTCATGTTTCAAACGTTCCACCATATTGCCCGGGATACCATTTCCTATCAACACACATACATACACATGTATTCAATTTATGAGCCAACACAAGGCATCATCACAAGTTTAAATAATTGACACATCTCTTAGAGTTCAATATCAAGTCCTATACTTGTCGAAACATCAACTCACATACTTATGCTAGGTTTCGGGAATTCCTTTCCCAAAACAAATATTTTCTAAGTCTCAAAGGGACAATCACACTAAACATCAATAACATCTCTTTCATCGTTCATAATATATTCACCATTACTTAAACTATCCATTTGCCATTCAAATTCATCATGAGCCTCTTAGTTCCTTTCAAACCATCATCAATCAATAATTTCATATGTCATTAATCTATCACCACCATTATGGTTTAGTGCTCACACTTATTATTTCACACTTATGACAATACTCATTTATAGGTTTCATCATCCATGGTCCTCTACCATTTTAATTTACCCTCAACATCAATAATCAATATTACTCATTCAAAAACTTATTCTCATATATAAAACCTCTCCAATGTCAATTACTTATAATTTTCTCAAGAATTTCTCAAAGCCCCAAAATCCTAATTTTTAGGGTTTTCATCAAGAACTCACTATCATCAATTCCAACTACATTTATGCCTCATTTCAAACATCCTTAGGCTAGCAACAATGTATCCCATTCATTATCAACAACAACAATGAATCCCTAAGGATTATCCAACCTAGGGCTTGGTTCCACACACCTTTATTCATCAAATAACCTTTAATCTCCTATCACAACACTCAAATAAACTCAAAATCATCAACAAAATCCATGGGTGATCAAAATCTTACCTCTTTCTCCTAGCTCAATGCCAAACATGAAAATAAGGGAGAGAAAAAGGAGAAGTGAGCTTCAATCATCCAAGTTCCCTTCTTGACCAATGAAGAAATTGAAATGGAGGGGAAGAAGGGCACACCACCATTTATGGTTTTTGAGAGGAAGAAGGTGAAGAGGAAAAAAGAAATGTGAGAGGAGAAGAAGAAAGTGTTTTGCCCTAGAGGGGGGAAAAGCAATGTGAAAATGAGAGAGGGGGAGAGAGTTTTATTTTTAAGTTTTAACCCCTCATTAGTAATTTCTTCGTTTTACAACAAGCAGGATCTCCGTTCGGGCTCAATACTAAATCCAAAAATTATTCCGAAGACATATTCAGATTCCCAATAATATTCTTAACAGCCTTGACCAATGGCATCTCAATCGGAGATACTTGATCTGACACCATATTTCAACCGGGTTTAATTTTGTCTCATTTAGTCTCTATAAATTATGAACATCCATAATAAATCCCAATTTAGTTATTTCTAAACTTTTGGGACATGTATCAACCCATATATAATTATTTACCATTTATCCCTCTCAATTAATTATTTTTTATAAATTTTGGGATGTTACACCTATCATGGAACCTGTATCACAAGCCTAAAATGGTCTATATGGTAGAATGAGTCACACATTTGAAATGATGGATATATTACAACTGTGATAACATATACATGTGTATATATAATTCATACACTCCTCAAAGGGAATCAATTCGACAATCACATGGTACAATAACGTATTCATTATATCCCAAACACATATACAAAGATATATGTAATCATGTTTGTAACATGCTCATAAACATCAACTTAGAAACAAGTGAACACACACACATACACACACATATATATATATATATATATATATCAATTAATCAACAATCATAAATGTTAGATCATGTCTCTTTTCTTTCTTATCAATTCTTATTCACTACACATGGATATCTCTTTCTCATTGGTACTTATTCTTATTAGCATATCACTAAACCATATGTTAGACGCAGTATGTTCATCACAATAATATCAACAACAGTAATGCTAGTGCGGATTCGACTATGGGAATATAACAAAGTGTGGGAATCATATGTAAGTGTGTTATTACGTACATACTGTAGTATCATCAATAATAATTGTACACATATCAATATACCCATGTATATCTTTTTTACCGGTACTGAATCGCCTCGTCCATATGCGACACTAACAGCCACTCAAGGTGACATCAGGTATAAACACGACCATAATTGCCAACGTGTTGTAGACCTCCCTTGAACACACATCAAGAAAGACATGATCCATAAAAGAATCACCGGGGGTATGCTCACTCATTGAGCTGCCTTACCGTTAGGCCTCCTCATAGGATTCCCCTCTAATTACTATAGTGAAAAGCTTCGTGATTCAACCACTAAATCACTAGGGTAAATAATAACAATGCCTATGCATAGGACCACTCTCCCATTGGGCCTCCTCACGGAACCCCTAACATTTCAAACCAAGAAACAACTGTGATATGCCTTCCAATGTCAATATCTCAAGTACTTCATAACCACTAACTCTAAGGGTCTTACCTACACTCTACACCACCAATCTACGGTGGATTTCTAAGTTCATACTCAATGGTTAGTTGCACACAGTCATCAATCAATTCACATTCATTATAAGATAATAATTAATAAGGCATCATTAAGCCCATCAAAATATTTCACATGGTACGCACAGGGTTCAATACCCAATTCAAAATCAACATCATCTATCGATCAGTTCATGGTGGTCAAGTAATGGTTCATTCACACATAAACTCATATCAATTAACTTATATAATTTATAGCTTCATCAATGCCACCATACCATTATATATGTGTATATATATATATATACACATATAGCACACCATACATATTCTAAATGCATTTAATTGCATATTTGTCAGTGTAACACCCCTAATTTCATTATTTCTTATTTAAAATAAAATTTCAAAGGAATTTGATTATAGTTCTTTAGAACTTTTTGATTGTTATAAAATTTATAATTTTTTTGAAAATTTTTATATTTTTTAGAATAACAAAATACCCTTAACCTTTCATCTAATAACCAAAATGCCACTGCCGACATCATCGCTTACTTATCGCTTGCATCATCGGTTAGGTAATTACTTACATTATGAATAGTCACCGGTGGGTAAATACTTACATCATAAATAGTGACCGATGGGTAAATACTTACATCATGAATAGTAAAATAAATAATTAAGTAATCTTAAATAGTAAAATTCTCTTCCTATAAATAGATGGCTCATTTACAATATTTCCACACCAAAATTAGAGAGAGAATCTAGAGAGATAGTGCTTAAGAAATTAGTGGGAAGTAAACTCTTTTGGTAAAAAGAGATTCTACCGGAGGTATAAGGTAATAATATCTTCTATATTCTTTTTATGATTATTTAGTTTATTCTTTTTAGCACTCTTAAACTATTAATATACTATTACCATTATGAATAAGTTACTATAATAACAATAAATTACCATTATATGTTTTTTTTACTATTTATTGTTACTATTCACAATTTACCATTTACTGTTATTATTCAAAATTTATTATTTACTGTTATTATTCAAAATTTATTAGTTACTGTTACTATTCAAAATTTACTATTTACTGTTACTATTCAAAATTTACTATTTACTGTTATTATTCAAAATTTACTCTTTACTGTTATTATTCAAAATTTACTATTTACTGTTATTATTCATGATTTATCATTTTCCACTACTATTCAAAATTTACTATTCATGATTTACTATTTACTATTACTATTTAAAAATTACTATTTACCGTTACTATTGATGATTTACTATTTATTGTTACTATTTACTATTACTATGCATAGTTACTTTTTATCATTTCTGATAGCAATCTTAATTTTCATCTTATACTTACTAAAATAAATTAGTATTAATATTTTGTTAGAACTCGGAGGCGTAGAGCGAATTCACTTTTGGTAGCAAATCAAGGTAAGGGGGTGAGATAAGAATATAATATGAAAATACATAAGAATATTGGAAGGAGTCCCCTACTCCTTTTAAAGATAACAATATTATTATTTAAAAACAATAACTTTTAACTTAAAATTTATAATAATTGTTATTAATAAATTAAATATCTCGTGTAACTTAATCTGAAATATTTATTCAAGAACTTGAACTATTATGACCTATGCGGATTGGACTGAACCTATGAAAGGACTTGAACTACTACGAACTGGACTGAACCTATGCAAGGACTTAGACTATTATGACCTATATGGACTGAACTAGACCTATGCAAGGACTGAATATCTTGGACTCATATAGACCTGTACGAGGAATTGACTATAGGACTTAAAATAAACTTTATTAATTTAAATAACCATTGAATTTTGAATTATGATATTTATAACTGATGTTTAGTTATTTGATTTTGATTATGATTGCTAATATTTATTTGTGATTAATGATGTTTGATTGTGATTGATAATATTTGATTATGACTGATGATCTTGTAATGTTGAGTTTGAGCATATAGCAAGCATGACGGAAAGCTAAAACTCAGTAAGAATTTACTTATCTCCTACTTCCTTATTTACTTATTCATCTTTATTCAAATTACTTTTAAGAAATTTCTTAATTTTCAATGAAACTACATAAGTTCTTAGAAATCTCATTTTATCTTTTAAAATATATATATATATATATGTATATATTTACTAAAATTAAGATTTCTTGTTAGTGAAAGAAAAAGAAAGAGAAATTATTTTACAAAAATAAATTTTTACTAATATTTTACTTTAAACTCTTAATATATATATATATATATTATTTTCAAATTGTATAAAAATATTATACAAAATTTTCAAGTACTAAGGTTTTAAAATTGATAATTTTGAATTCGAGTTTTTAGTAATTGATTTTGAATTGACCTATAAACTTTCTAAAGAAGGTTGTGAAATATATTTAAGGCTTTGAAACTCAAATTATAAGGAGATTTGATTTGTGATTTGAAAAGGAACTGTACTAAAATTCTATGTGTGTATTGAGAATTTGAAAAAGTACAATTTACTAGGGCGACTATGTCGCGATTCGTAGGCCCTGATAATATAATTGAGTTTCTAAAAGCCTTAACCAACTAAATACGCGAGTAGTTCATGCATCATGAATCATCAAAGAGAAACAAAATGATATTGTCTGGGGACGGATTATAGAAACCGATGATACATTAGAGGAGGCTTAATTATGAGCCTTGGGATGAGGGGGTGTGAAAGGGTGCTTCAGGGGACCTAGGGTAGCTCCTTAGTGTCGGGTATTTTCACAATAAAAACCTTCTCAATCTGACTAGTCTCTAAGTGTTTCCATGCCAGTTGAGCTGTTCATGTTATTATTATTCAGAATTATAGAATAGTGTAAACTCCTGGTTGGCCCAGTGCAAATTAAAATTTAAGGGCCCACATATATAGGTAAGTTATGATGAAGATATGGCATATCATTCATACATTCATAATTGATTCTGTATGTGATTGTGATTGATATTATTATACTAGTTTGTGAAAACCTTTTATTACTTATGTCCCATTTGAGAATATTATATTCTGTTTCTCACTCCTTTCTCTGTGTTCTTGTTTCATATGATTTAAATTGATGATTCGTATAGAGGGAAGGATCGAAGAATCTCGACAGTATATATAGCACGTTCTAGAAAGGGAGCTCGGTATGAATACCATGGTCCAATGAATAAATAATGTCATTAAGTAACTGTTCTTGGACTATGGAGTTTCCTCTCTTTCTAATAATGTTTAATATCTATTTTTTTGGATGAATGTAAAACTACTTTATAAATTTTAATGATATTCATGAGGTATTTCAGAAATATTGTATGTAATTTATTCTGGTAGTTTTTTTTAATGATTATATTTTTAGTAAAAAAAATTCATGAATTTTTTAAAAATTATTGAGATGTAAGAGAGGGTGTTACAAAATGGTATTAGAGTAGTTAATCTCGTAGGCTGGGGAAAGGTCTATCTTGCTTTGTCTGTAAACTCTGTATAGGTGATAGAAAATAGAATATCTGATTTGGTAGTAACTGTGATTGATATGACAAGTCTCAATTACTATGAAGCAGGAAAAGAATGGCTGGAAACGTTCTTGCTGGAGTTGTAGAACGCTTAATCAATGCAATGGGAGCACGCGAAGGTCAAGGTAATGATGCCTTGAGAAGGTTGGACCTGTTCGAAAAACATAATCTACCTCGTTTCAAGGGAGGATACAACCCTGATGGAGCACAAATCTGGATTCGAGAGATAGAGAAGATCTTTTAAGCATTGCAATGTACTGAGGCTGATAAAGTAGTCTTCGCTACTTATGCCTTATCTGAGGATGCCAAACATTGGTGGGATAGCATGCGTAGATAATTCAAAGTTAACCACATGGGATCATTTCAAGGAGATGTTCCTGGAAAAATACTTTCCAACTGATGTTAAAGAGAAAAGACAATTCGAATTTCTGTCGCTGATCCAAGGAAATATGACTGTGGGAAAGTACGTATCCAAGTTTGAAGAGCTATCTCGTTTTTATTCTCATTATAATGATGCTACTAATGAAGGTGATCGGTGCGTAAAGTTTGTAAACGGATTACGGCCAGAAATCAAAGAAGCTATATGAGTACATGAAATCCATGAATTTTCTGTATTGGTAAATCGTTGCAGGATCTTTGAAGAGGACCATAAGGACAGAATGACCAAAAGCCGCAAATCCATTCACAAGGCGAGAGAAATGAGAAGTGGAGGACCTCACCATGGCCAAAGAAGAGACTTTAGGAGAGAAAAGCCTTACCAAGCGCCATTTCGTCGGTTTGGAGCAGCACCTATTCCTAACAAACCCCAAGCTTCATCTAGAAGCTATTATCCAACACCTGCTCTAGAATTTAAATGCTTTATCTGTGGAGGACCCTATTTGAAAAGGGATTGTCCCCAAAACACTTATATTTGCTTTAAGTGTAACAAACTGGGTCATCACATCAAGGATTGCCCAGAGATAAAGAGGGAGAACCCTGAAGGTGCAAGTACATCCATAAATACTCAAGGAGGCGTACACAGTGCAGTCGGAAGGCCAAAGACGAAAGGAAAAGTTTTTACAATTAATGGGGAAGAAGCATCCCATTTTGACTCCATGGTGGAAGGTAAGTGTATCATTAATAAGATTCTTTTAACTATTATGTATGACTCAGGTGCATCACATTCCTTTATTTCCAATGACTGTGTAGAAAAACTAAAATTACCCGTGATAGAATTGACATTTGATTTATCTATTCATACACCTGGGAATAATCCCATTGTCACTTCTAAAGCCTGTTGGGAGTGCCCTATTGTCATTGATGGTAGGGACTTTAAGGCTAATCTCTTTTGCTTACCCCTTTCTGGCTTAGAAGTTATTATTGGGCTAGATTAGTTATCTGACAATCATGTTCTAATAGATTGTCATAATAAAACCATAATGTTTAAAGAACCTATAAATTTGAATCCAGAGGATTCGAGATTTCTAACCGCCAACCAAGTGAATGCCTCATTAAAAGGAGGGGTTCAAGGATTCATGCTATTGCTTTCAATGAAAGGAGAGCAAGATCCAAAAATCAAAAATCTGTCGGTCGTGTGCGAATTTCCTAGCGTTTTTCCAGAAGATATCCCTGGTTTACCCCCAGAAAGAGATATGGAATTTTCCATTGATCTAGAACCTGGAGTTGGACCAATTTCAATTGCACCATACCGAATATCACCTCTAGAATTAGCAGAGTTGAAGAAACAACCTGAAGAAATAATGGAGAAGCAGTTTATACGACCCAGTGTATCCCCCTGGGGTGTACCAGTGTTATTGGTTAAGAAAAAGGATGGTAGCATGAGGTTGTGTGTAGATTATCGGCAACTAAACAAGGTAACGATCAAGAACAAATATCCTCTGCCAAGGATTGACAACCTGATGGATCAACTGCGTGGTGCCATGGTGTTCTCCAAGATTGATTTGAGGTCTGGATACCATCAAATAAGGGTGAAGAAAGAAGATGTACTGAAAACTGCTTTTAGAACACGCTATGGCCATTACGAATATCAAGTGATATCTTTTGGTGTAACTAATGCACCAGCCGTATTCATGGATTACATGAATTGGATTTTTCATCCATATCTAGATAAATTTGTAGTGGTTTTCATTGATGATATACTAGTATACTTTAAAAGCATAGAAGAACATGTTGAACACTTGAAGGTTGTGTTGGAAATCCTGAAAAAGAAATAATTGCATGCAAAGCTGTTGAAGTGTGAATTCTGGTTGGAAGAGGTGAAATTTTTAGGACATGTAATTATTCAAGGAGGAATAGATGTAGACCCTTCCAAGGTGGAAGCTGTTTTGAAATGGGAGAGACTAACCACAATCACTGAGATCAAAAGTTTCTTGGGCTTGGCTAGATACCGTAGGAGATTCATCGAAGGATTTTCAAAGTTAGCATACCCACTGACCAAGCTAACACGGAAAGGATAATCTTTTGTGTGGACGACACAATGGGAGAATAGTTTCCAAGAGTTGAAAGATCGACTTACTTCTTCGCTAGTGTTAGTACTCCCCGATCCACAACGAAGTTTTGAAGTTTACTGTGATACGTCTAAACAAGGACTAGGAAGTGTACTCATGCAAGACAAGAAGGTTGTAGCCTATGCGTCGCACCAATTAAGGCAACATGAGATTAACTATCCTACCCATGACTTAGAATTAGCTGCTGTAGTTTTTGCCTTAAAGATTTGGAGGCATTATCTATACGGTGCAACATTCGATGTGTTTAGTGATCATAAGAGTCTCTGGTATTTATTTGACCAAAAGGAGTTAAACATGAGGCAACGAAGATGGATGGAGTTCTAAAAGACCATGACTTTGAGTTGCAATACCATCCTGGAAAAGCGAACATAGTGGCTGATGCTTTGAGTCGAACGTCTCTGTATGCATCCACGATGATGATTAAAGAGCTGGAATTGATAGAGAACTTCATAGATCTTAACCTAGCAATAAAGGTTAATGCTAACAGCTACAGATTAAGAGCGTTGCAAGTGACAAGTGAATTCCTGAGGCAAGTTTTAGAGGCTCAACGAGAGGATGAATTCCTGCAAGAGAAGAAAGAACTCTTGAAACAAGGAAAAGAAGTCAAGTTTAACGTGGGAAATGACCAATTGTTAAGGTATAAGGATTGAGTGTGTATCCCTGACCAAGAGGAGCTAAGGAAAGCAATTCTGGAAGAAGGCCACAAAAGTTATATGAGCATTCATCCCGGAGCTACTAAAATGTATCAAGATTTGAAAAAGTTATTTTGGTGGCCTGGAATGAAGAAAATAGTGATGGAGTACGTGGCTGCATGTCTAATTTGCTAGAAGGTTAAAGTAGAACATCAAAAAACCCTGGAATGCTACAATCAATGAAAATACCAGAATGGAAATGGGATAACATTACCATGGATTTTGTGACTTCTTTACCCAAAACTCCATTAGGACATGATTCAATATGGGTAATAGTTGATAGATTAACTAAGTCTGCCCACTTTATTCCCATTAATATTCGTTACCCTATAGAGAAGCTGGCAAAATTATACATCAAAGAGATTGTGAGATTACATGGAATTCCTTCAAGTATCATTTCTGATCAGGACCCTCGTTTTACATCGTAATTCTGGAAGAGCTTACACAAGGCTTTGGGAACAAGACTACGTCTGAGTTCAGTATATCATCCTTAGACGGATGGACAATCAAAAAGAACAATCCAATCTCTAGAGGACTTGTTACGAGCTTGTGTGTTAGAACATAAAGGAAGTTGGAATCAATTCTTACCATATTTGGAATTCACCTACAACAACAGTTTCTATGCTAGCATTGGCATGGCACCTTTTGAGGCATTATATGGAAGAAAATGTAGGACTTCGCTATGTTGGTTAGAGACTGGTGAAAACTTGATGCTAGGACCAGAGTTGGTACAACAAACCATGGATAAAATCAAAATGGTTCAGGAAAAGATAAAGGCAGCACAAAGCAGGCAGAAAAGCTACTATGACAAAAGAATGAAGCCGCTCGAATTTCAAGAAGGCGATCATGTATTCTTGAAAGTCACACCTACGACTGGGGTCAGTCGGACAATGAAATCTCAAAAACTAACTCCTAGATTTATTGGCCCATATCAAATAATTCAAAAAGTTAGTCCTCTTGCTTACCAAATAGCATTACTACCTTTTCTTTCTAATATTCATAAAGTTTTTCATGTGTCAAATTTACGAAAGTATATATCTGACCCTACACACGTTATTGAACCTGATGTCATACAAGTTAAATATAATCTTACATATGATGCACCACCTGTTAGAATAGCTGACAGAAGAATAAAAAAGCTAAGAGACAAGGCAATTCCACTGGTAAAGGTCATTTGGAACAAAACGAGAGGAAAAGATGCTACATGGAAACTAGAAAATGAAATGAAAGAGTCTCATCCCCATTTGTTTTATTAAAAAGTGTAAATTTCGAGGATGAAATTTTTTTTAGGGGAGTAGAGTTGTAACACCCCTAATTTTATTATTTCTTATTTAAAATAAAATTTCAAAGGAATTTGATTATAGTTCTTTAGAACTTTTTGATTGTTATACAATTTATGATTTTTTGGAAATTTTTATATTTTTTAGAATAACAAAATACCATTAACCTTTCATCTAATAACCAAAATGCCACTGCCGACATCATCACTTATTTATTGCTTGCATCATCGGTTAGGTAATTACTTACATCATGAATAGTCACCGGTGGGTAAATACTTACATCATAAATAGTGACCGGTAGGTAAATACTTACATCATAAATAGTAAAATAAATAATTAAGTAATTTTAAATAGTAAAATTCTCTTCCTATAAATAGATGGCTCATTTACAACATTTCCACATCAAAATTAGAGAGAGAATCTAGAGAGATAGTGCTTAAGAAATTAGTGAGAAGTAAACTCTTTTGGTAAAAAGAGATTCTACCAGAGGTATAAGGTAATAATATCTTCTATATTCTTTTTATGATTATTTAGTTTATTCTTTTTAACACTCTTAAACTATTAATATGATATTACTATTATGAATAAGTTACTATAATAAAAACAAATTACCACTATGTGTTATTTTTACTATTTACTATAACATCCCTGATTTTCTGAACTCGAATCCCAATGTAATCGTCATAATTAAATAGTAAAAACACGACTAAATTTTTCATGTTTGAAAATAGTTTCTAAACATCATCTTGACCACATCAAGACTCAGACCACAGAAAACCAAAGAGTGAGATTTATTAGCCTATAACTAGATCGGTAAATAGTTTACCCATAACGGTATACAAAATAACAGAGTTTACAGAGGAAAAGAATGTGTGTACCAGGCGTACGCCTAGTCCCATATATGAAGATATGAGAAAAGGCTCGGCAAGCATACAAAGGCATATCATAAGCCTAATAGACAACCATCATCTTTTCACATAATTTCACGAACATGCAATGCCTAAGATATATGTAGATACATATCTTTATGAATTACATCTCCAATACCCATAATCCATAATTGACCATATTCAATTCATCCCTAAAGTCATACATTATTAACAATTATACATTATTCATATTGCATCCACCAATAACGGTAATTATCAACATCATGATATCTACATTATGCACAATATAATAAATTACAACGTTGCCGGCCAAGGCATTCCATTACACCTATTTTACCTTCACAAAAGTTTTTCCATCAAAACATCCTCATCCCATGACGTCCCTGCATTAATACTAAAAAGTAGACCACATGGGAGAGTGAGTTATATATTTCAAATGACGATATGAATACAATTGAAATTATGTGCATATGCATATCAACATCATGTATACTTTGCTAAACACATCAATAGTCATCATAGATTTACTAATTCAACAATACATACTTATTTCGTACTCAATCATCAAAGCATAGCAAAGCAAGCATATACACATCTTTCACATCGCCACAATAGGCCAACATCATCAGTATCGACCATTCAAGTCTTTTCTCAAAGCCACCATGGGCTATCATCATATTCATCAATCATAATTTATTATGCCCAACATTTTAATGGGCCATAACACACATATCGTCTTATTCAACATCGGTTTATATATATATATTCATATCATTTATTTTTCATATGTTGTCTTTTAGGTATTTAATTACCCATCTCAACAACACCATACCATAATCTCAATCATCATCGATCATCATCATCATCTGGCATATCTCCATGCTATATGCAAATGCTCTTAAAGCTAATGCATATGCACAATGGAATAGACATCAACAAATACAGATCCGACTGTGGGAAATAAACACCAAATATGGGTTAAGCATGATCACATACCATGCCCCTACTGCAGTAGTAAAATGTGTACACATATATCATAATGCATGCATATTCATCATACATTTACTGGTACCAAACCGCACCGCCCATAATGCAACACCTGGTCATTTTCACCATGACCGCGGTAACAACATAATCAATATATATGGTGTTGCAGGCCGGCCAGATCTCAAATCATGGCGGCTGTGATCTCAAGGACCACCGGGGTCACCTGCTCATCAAGAGCCACCCCACAAGGGTCGGCCACATGTAGTTCCCCGTAGCAATACATGGGCGACTTCATGACTTATACACCGAGTCACAGGGGAAACAACAAATTGCTCGTGTACTGAGCCACCCTCCCACTAGGTCAGCTGAGGGAACTCTACTAACGTTCCAACATCGACGGCTATGATATGCCATGGATGCAATACAATGCAAATCAAATGCATTCTCACTCTGTGCTTCCTAAATGCCACTCATCAAACATCATCACCATAATCACCAACACCACCATTCACACCTTAGTGGGTTTATCATTGTTGGTCTTAGCCATTGTTATCAAGTTTTAAGTGTGGCATTTAATTTCAACATATTTTATTTCATACATGCAAGTCAATACTTGCAATCAACCACAATGGCATTACAACATTACATAATATTCAACAATATTGCCACACATTCATTTAGTGGGTTTTCATCTCATTATTCTTCACCATTGTCTCATATATATATATATATATATATATATATATATTGGTGTGGTATTTACAATAATTCATTCATATAATTCGAACAACACATACAAGATGACACTTGTATCACACGCAATGGCATTCTTACAATTCATCAATAACAACATTCACCCCCTTTATGCAAAAGAGTGATCAACATCATCATCTATCATTATTCAATGTTATATCTTTCTCTAATTCATTAATTTATAACTCATACTATGTCATTTAATTATTCTCTCCTTGGTTTTAAAATCACCAAGGGTATAACTCATATCCTTATCATTGTATTCTCATCACCATTCTATCATAATTCCATTTTAGGTGGTAAATATATCATATCAATTAATCCCGAGTATACCAATCCATCCCTATCACCACCATGTCATAACACCATTATATTGTCCTCATACATACCCTCAATCATCCCACAATACAAGGGAAAGGGCCAACATAAACCCACAATGAAGAAAATACAACAAAGCCATTTCTGCGGAAAACTCGCTCAAGCGAGATTCACCTGCGCTTGAGCGAGACAGGCCAGGATCGCTTGGGCGAGCCCCAGTGCGTGTAAGCGAGAGGCACCCATCAGCGTGCATACGCCCGCTCGCTTGAGCGAGCCACTCTCGCTTGAGCAAGACTTCTCAGTGTCATTTCTATGTATCGCTCGCTTGAGCGAAGCTCCTATCACATAATCACTCGCGTGAGCGAGACAAATTGAAGCATCAGATCCTACGCGTGCGCTCAAGCGAGTCACGCTCGCTTGAGTGAAAATTGTCCAGTGCCTAATCCTAAGCTCGCTCGCTTGAGCGAGGCCCAACATGCCTCATCACTCACTTAAGCGAGGTCCTAATTCGCTTGAGCAAGGTCATCCCCACAGGCGCAAACCTCAAGTTTTTCACTCTTTTTCTTATGTCAATATCTTCCTCATCAATAGTTGGCCTAATTTAACACTTTGCCTATATTGAATTATGTAATTAGGCTTATTTCAAGAAACCATGCCTCTCTATTTTCAATTCTAAACCTTTAAATATCTAAGGCAGGTTTTAACAACATTCCACATCATTACCTCTCTCATTTGGCTACATAATCATCATAAAACAATCCTCTACACTTTAATTAACTCATCCATTCATAAATTTTCATCAACATTTAATTCATGTCTAACCAAGGGACAATCAAGCACTCATTTTCATTTCATATATATATATATATATATATATATATATACATACACGATTTTCTTAATATTCAAAAAAAGCCAAGCAATCATTCATTACATCATCAATTCAACATTCAACACATTCATGGCAAGGCAATGCATGAGCTCATACATATACATAATTCAATAATTGTTCACTCATGCAAATTTGAAATGCTAACTCTACTCCTACCTCAAGAGAAGAACCGCAATCTAAACGTTCTGATTGCCTCGATTATTTCGCATCATCGTCCGGAATACAATCCTATCAACAACACATGTATACATGCTATTAATATACCATCATAAGAAATCATCTCTCAAAACTCATGATCAAGTCCTAGACTTGTCCAAACTCTAAATTCATATGCTTATGTTAGGCTTCGGGAATTCCTTTCCCAAAGCCAAGATTCTCTAAATCTTAAGGGCTAACAAACCCAAGAATTAAAAGATCATATTCCTTATCCACAAGGCATCCAATATGTCATACAAATCACTCAACTATCATCATAATTTCTTCCACTCACTAGAATTCTCTTGGCTCCATTCAAAACCATCATTAATCAATAAACTCTTATGGTATTTATCATGGACCAAGACTTTATCAAGTCAAGTATCCATTATCAATGGTCATCCACCATTATTGTTATTACCAATAACAACACTCAACATTGCTTATCATCTACCCATTCTCAAGATTAATTCCTCAAATCATCATACCTACTTACATGCACATATCATCAACCTCATTAATCAATCTCAATGATTCTAAAAATTTATTCCTCTTATATACACCATTCTAAGACATCCATAATCATCAAAATCATCAACTTGGCTAAAATTCCCAAATCATCAACATTTAGGGCTTTCTCTAAAATCACCCAACAACAACTTCAACCCATTATAGAATTCACATGCAAATCATAATCCTCATTCATTTCTAAAATCACACCCTAATCAAGAATCACAATTTCAAGCCATCCAAGCCTAGGGTTCACATCCACATCAACACCCATAACTTCTAGCACCACCATTTCAAGCTTAAGTAAATCATAAACCACAAATAGAGGAAGAAGGATTCAAAGTCTTACCTCTTTTCCATGTTATGACCAAAACGAAAATAGGGAGAAAGGAAAAAGAAGATGTTCCAAGCAAAGCTCCCATGTCCCATTTGATGTTCACAAATTCAAGCTCAAGTGAAATTTTTGATGAAAAATGGGTGTCAAAAGGGGAGGCCACGGTTTTGGGAAAGAAGAAGTAGAGGAGGAGGAGAAAATAGTGAATGAGTTGAAGAGGAAGAATAATGCACGGTTGGAAGGAGAAGGAGGAAGTAGTTTAGTGTAAATTGGGTATTACCCATTGGATAAAGTAATGCCTCATTTTACTTTTACCATTGGTCCATTATTTCCATTACCCATTGTGTAAAAGAAAGTAGGAAATGTGTAAAGTGGGTACACGACTATGAGAAGAAGAGAAGAAGGATTTTTCATTTTCTTTTAATTCTATTTGGCTTGTATTTTCCCCGTTTCATATCATACGTCGCGTCCAAATAATTATCTTCTCAACACCAAAAATTATTTCAACTATACCGTCGTAACCACAATAATTTTCTAAACGTTCTAGACCTATCAAACATTTAATTTGACTAAGTGGGTCCCACATCATCTGTTAAATCATCCAGTTCCAGTAAATCTCAATTTACCAATAATTCACCTCTAATGTCTAACGAGATCTCCCATAATTATTTGACCATAAATAATCAATTATCATTATCCAATAAATTTATTTTCTTTAAAATCTAGGATGTTACAATCCACCCCACCAAAAAGAAACTTCGTCCTCGAAGTTTAACATCGACATATATCGTAAGGCCATACTTCGGCCACACACCAACAGAGTCCAATGACACCATAAGGTGATATCGGACTTCCCAAAGTCCAACAGAACATGTTCATCATGGTTTCTTTATCCAAGTATAAAACTTTACATATTCATAGTGAGTCACCACTCATCCGTTCTCGGTTTATTCATTACAACTCTCACATTCTTATCCAGTACCTCTGGATAGGTCCCATACATTCACCGTAAGCAGTTACAACACTACACTTTCCCGGTCTATGTGTTGCTGCATCCGACATACAGGAAGGCGTCCCAATCCCGTAGTGGTTACCACAAACATATGAGATCGGCGCATGAGTGCATGTAGCCACAATGCCTATGGCATGTAAAGACATATCAGGGTAAGTACCTCCACGTCCTATTGCTCACATTATCCATATCAGTTCAAACAATGTCTCTCCACACACGAGACTTCGTAAGAGGTCATACAAGCCCATGAGTAATACACTCATATCATATTATCATTTAACCATGATCCGGTGTAAGTCACGACATACAATTCATCAATTGTCAGCCACCATAACCATATATTAACACAACAACCACAAATTTCCAATCGTCATAGGGTAATCACCCCACCATTGGGCTTCATCCATCCCGAAGTCATAATCAATTAACTCAAAAATCTCTTATCTAATTTGAACATTGTCAGCTATAACTCAATTCAAGCCTAAATGAATCACTAAATTCACGTCAAGTACACACTCCCAAGGTTAAAATAAGGTCCACAATCATATAATAATCTTCCACACTAGTGGATTTCCTCATTTATCATAGTCAAAGTTCATATACTGGACATACAATTCACATTGTGTCACATCGGTATGTGGTTTCTATCACCAGTATAACTCCTTTCAAAATGAAAAAGGGGGTATCTATAGGATTAAACTTCACTTACCAATCTATGTTCATATATATTACTTCTACATCACATTATAATCCATAATTGATCTATTAATCATTATGTCAAGGGCACATAATTTAGCCTAAAGTCACATCGTAAGATTTTTCGTCATAGTCAATGCTAAGTCATACCCCGAATTCACATCATTATTCGTTAAATACCTAGGGGTTTACATTTACATTTTGAATCCAATTACATATCGGCTCTAGCCTCAACAATTTGTCTCACAATCAATTTCACTATGGCTCAATGATTCATAAGATTCAACCTATTATTAGGCTCAGAAAATTCAAAGGTTACCTAGCACCCATCGTGGAATACTTCTATAACATATATAATCGTTAAATATGGCTCATAGAAGCATCGTAGAGCCTAGACCACCACAGGGTCTAATTCCACAAGGTTCGATCTTTCAAGATCATTTTGAGTTATTCGGGGTTACCACACTTAGTGGGCCACAACAAAATTAACCATTCACTCGGTCCACAGATATAGAACCGAGACATAACCCCAATCAAGTGCACACACAAGGCTTACATTTCACCAATTTATCACTCATTTACATTCCTGATCTAAAGGGATACATCAAATCACTTGCATCATATAATGCAAGACTCTCATGCTCAAGGATATGAAATTCATAATTCCACATAGTGCAATCAATCAATTTAATTTAAGAATATCCATATTAGGGAATTCCTTCACTATTATTCATTCAATTAATTTCAATACACAAATCATTCACGTCTAATATCTCCTATCCGTAATCAAGATACGACATAGGTTCATCATCAAATCAATTCTTATTCAATACCTCATATCCATGATTACACATGGTACATATTTATCATCTATTTAAGTCATACTCAACATATCAATATTCAAATGCATAATATCAATGTATTCGTCATTTGAAGGAAATAGTGTAAGGAACTTGGCCAGTCTTACACAAACAACATATCAATCACTTTGAGGAATTCATCCATAGTTATATCTAATCTCATAATCTCATTAAGTTTTCCAATGAGCAACTATGCTCCATAAGTGTATCATACAACCTCAATGATAAATGGGCATACTCCCATAAACATCAATCATAACATGGACAATCATTCCCAAAGAATCCTCAATAGGAATCAATCATAACTCAACTTTAATGATTCACAATAATCCTCAATAAGCAATAATGCCCTTATAACCAATTCACAATTCTTAAACAATCATTCATTCATAAATCCATATAGGGCATTCGATATCTTATCATATCATCATCCTCTAGATAACTACCACTCTTTAGTCTATACAAACAACCACATTCCAATAATGACTATCTCACCCCTCAAATCACCATAAATGTTTTACAATTGAGTAATCATACTCCAATCATCCATAATATCAATTTTCAATACAGAGTAACATTACTCTGATGATAATTAACAAATCTAATTTAGAGCAAAATACGCTCTGATACCAGATTATAACACCCCTGATTTTCCGGACTCGAATCCCGATGTAATCGTCATAATTAAATAGTAAAAACATGAGTAAATTTTTCGCATTCGAAAATAGTTTCTAAACATTATCTTGACCACATTAAGACTCGGGCCATAGAAAACCAAAGAGTGAGATTTATTAGCCTATAACTAGATTGGTAAATAGTTTGCCCATAACGATATACAAAATAACAGAGTTTACAACGGAAAAGAATGTGTATACCGGGTGTACGCCTAGTCCCATATATGAAGATATGAGAAAAGGCTCGGCAAGCATACAAAGGCATATCATAATCCTAATAGACAACCATCATCTTTTCATATAATTTCATGAACATGCAATACCTAAGATATATGTAGATACATATCTTTATGAATTACATCTCCAATACCCATAATCCATAATTGACCATATTCAATTCATCCCTAAAGTCATACACTATTAACAATTATACATTATTCACATTACATCCACCAATAACGGTAATTAACAACATCATGATATCTACTTTATGCACAGTATAATAAATTACAACGTTGTCGGCCAAGGCATTCCATTACATCTACTTTACCTTCACAAAAGTTTTTCCATCAAAACATCCTCATCCCATGACGTCCCTGCATTAATACTAAAAAGTAGACCACATGGGAGAGTGAGTTATACATTTCAAATGACGATATGAATACAATTGAAATTATGTGCATATGCATATCAACATCATGTATACTTTGCTAAACACATCAATAGTCATCATAGATTTACTAATTCAACAATACATACTTATTTCGTACTCAATCATCAAAGCATAGCAAAGCAAGCATATACATATCTTTCACATTGCCACAATGGGCCAACATCATCAGTATCGACCATTCAAGTCTTTTCTCAAAGCCACCATGGGCTATCATGATATTCATCAATCATAATTAATTATGCCCAACATTCTAATGGGCCATAACACATATCGTCTTATTCAATATCGGTTTATATATATTCATATCATTTATTTTTCATATGTGGTCTTTTAGGTATTTAATTACCCATCTCAACAACACCATACCATAATCTCAATCATCATCATCATCATCTGGCATATCTCCATGCTATATGCAAATGCTCTTAAAGCTAATGCATATGCACAATGGAATAGACATCAACAAATACGGATCCGACTGTCGGAAATAAACACCAAATATGGGTTAAGCATGATCACATACCATGCCCCTACTGCAGTAGTAAAATGTGTACACATATATTATAATGCATGCATATTCACCATATTTTTACCGGTACCAAACCACATCACCCATAATGCAACACCTGGTCATTTTCACCATGACCTCGTTAACAACATAACCAATATATATGGTGTTGCGGCCCGGCCAGATCTCAAATCATGGCAGCTGTGATCTCAAGGACCACCAGGGTCACCTGTTCATCAAGAGCCACCCCACAAGGGTCGGCCACATATAGCTCCCCGTAGCAATAAATGGGCGGCTTCATGACTTATACACCAAGTCACAGGGGAAACAACAAATTTCTTATGCACTGAGCCACCCTCCCACTGGGTCGGCTGAGGGAACTCTCCTAACGTTCCAACATCAGCAGCTATGATATGCCATGGATGCAATGCAATGCAAATTAAATGCATTCTCACTCTGTGTAACACCATCTTTTACACCTTAATAAATTATAGAAAAATTCATAATTTTTTTTAAAGATATGATTGTTAAAAAGAAACTATCGGAATAAATTACATACATTATTTCTGAAATACCTCATAAATATTATTAAAACTTTATAAAGTAATTATACATTTATCCGAAGAAAATAAACATTAAACATTATAAGAAAGAAAGGAAACTCCATGGCCCAAAAGCAGTTACTTATTAACATTATTTATTCATTGGACCACGGTATTCATACCGAGCTCCCTTTCTAGAACGTGCTATATTTACTGCCGAGATTCTTCGATTCTTCCCTCTGAACCATCAATTTAGAATATATGAAACAAAAACACGGAGAAAGGAGTGAGAAACAGAATATAATATTCTCGAATAAGACATAAGCAACAAAGGGTTTTCATAAACCAATACATAATAATATCAGTCACAATCACATACACAATCAATTATGAATGCATGAATGTTATGCAATATCTTCATCATAACTTGCCTATATATGTGGGCCCTTAAATTTTAATTTGCACTGGGCCAACCAGAAGTTTACACTGTTCCATATGTCCGGATAATAATAATATGAACAGCTCAACTGGTATGGAAACACTTAGAGACAGGTCAGATTGAGAAAGTTTTTATTGTGAAAGTACCTGACACTAGGGAGCTACCCCAGGTCCCCTGAATCACCCATTCACACCCTCTCATCTCAAGGCTCGTAATTAAGCCTCCTCTAATGTATCCTCGGTTTCTATAATCCGTCCCCAGACAATATCATTTAATTTCACTTTAATGATTCATGATGCATGAACTACTCGCGTATTTAGTTGGTTAAGGTTTTAGAAACTCAATTATTAAATACCGTAAAGGTTTACAACATCATTTTAATAAACTGTACATTTTCTTAATTCTCTAAATTTCTGTTCCACAGAAATAAATTTGGTACAGTTTTCAAATCTCATTGAAATTGAGTTTCTAAGCCTTAAATATCTCAAAACTTTTTCATATAAAACTTTTACATAATCTTTCTCAAATTGAATCTTAACAAAATCAAATTCTCAATTATTTCCAAATATCTTTAGTTATTAAGTTGGAAATAAAATAATTTTCTTTTGAAAATTTTATTTTATTAAAAGAGAATAATCTTTAAATCATTAACCAAAAATACTTAAAATTACAAAATATTTCTTTAATTCAAGATTTAATTATCTCAATTTATTATAAATTAATTTTCATAAAATGTCTTCTTTCTAAAATAAATACTAATTTTTTATTCTAAATATTGAAAATAAAGTTAATAAAAATAATTTCTAAGAAGAGAAGATTTAAAGTAATAAAAATTTAAAGAGTAAGGTAAGAAAATTCTTACTGAGTTTTAGCTTTCCGTCATGCTCGCTATATGCTCAAACTCTACATCACAAAATCATCAATCAAAATCAAGCATTATCAATTATAACTAAATATTATCAATTACATCAAATATTATTAATCACAATTAAATATCAATCAAAATCAAATATTATCAATTATAAACAATTCAAATAAATTAAATATCACTCATAATGTAATTCAAATCTTAATGGTTATTTAGATTAATAAGATTGATTTTGAGTCTTTATAGTCCATTTCTTGCATGGGTCTATATAGGTCCATATAGTCCAATACTCGCATAGGTATAGTTCAGTCCATAAGTCCATACAGGTCATAATAATCCAAGTCCTTGCATAGGTTCAGTCCAGTTCGCATAGGTTATCTAGGTATTTGCATAGGTATTTTAGAGTTAGTTACATCAGATATTTAATTTAAAATTTTATTATAAATTTTAAGTTAAAAGTTAATATTTTAAAATAATATTATTATTTAATTTAAAAGGAGTAGGAGACTCCTCCCATTATTCTTATGTCTTTTCATATTATATTCTTATCTCACTCCCCCTTACCTCTTATATACTGGTTCGTTATTGTAAATCCGTGCACGCCTCGTTTCCGAGTTCTAAAACATACCAATTTCATTTTAATATAGTTACAAGATGAAAATTAAGATTACTACGTAAAACAGAAATGGTAAATTTTGAATAGTGAATAGTGAATAGTGAATAGTGAATAGTAAATCCTGAATAGTAATAGTAAATAGTAAAACATGAATAGTAATAGTAAATAGTAAATCGTAAATAGTAACGGTAAATAGTAAATCGTGAATAGTAATAGTAAATAGTAAAATATGAATAGTAAAGGTAAATAGTAACAGTAAATAGTAATTTACTATTTGAATAGTAATTTACTATTGAAATAATATTTTACTATTCAGAATAGTAACTTAAAATAATATTATTTCTAGTATAATAATAGATTTCTAAAAACGATATAAAAATAACCCTAGAAAATATAAAAGAGAGATATTCGTACCTTAGAATTTTAGCAGAACCTTCTTCCAAAAAATTATATTTCTCTCTCTCACTTCTACTACTATCTCACTAGCACTATTATATTAAGAAAACTTAGTCTGAAATTGTGAATTCTAAAGAAGAATTCCTTCGGTATTTATAGAAAAAAATTAATATGTATTCCATTATTTTAATATAAAAGTACTGTGTATTTTTTGAAATTTCAAACCTGGTTACTGTGTATTTTTTGAAAATTTCGTACATGAACAGTGTTTTGCATAGTAACTGTCGGCAAAATTATTAAGCCAAATAGTAACCTTTCACTTGGTATATTTTAAATATTCAAAATCAGTCCTTTTTGAAATTTAGAGATATTATATCAGTCCTCACTAATTTTATAATAAGTAATATAAAGTTTAAATTTTAAAAATCTAAAATTTTCTGTTAATTAAAATTTATTGATACGTTCCTAATTTTTTAACGATTGAAAAAAATCAAGATTTTTCTCAAACTGATAATTTTTAGATAAGTCTTCTTGAAATGGATTTTAGAAAATTTTCTTATAATTTGAATTCACTTTCTTATAAATATTTTTAATTTTAAGTCACTTTATATGAATTTAAAATATATTATTTTATTAAAATAATTCAAAAATTCCAAAAAAATTCCAAAAAATCATAAATAATACATAGATTAAAAGGTTCTAAAGAACCATAATTTAATTCCTTCAAAATTTTAATATAAAAATAAAAATAGGGGTGTTACAACTCTACTCCCCTTAGAAAAATTTCGTCCTCGAAATTTACATTATTCAGTAAAACAAATAGGGATGAGACTCTTTCATCTCAGTTTCTAGTTCCCATGTAGTGTCTTCTCCTCTCGTTTCACTCCAAATGACCTTTATGAGTGGAATTGTCTTGTCCCTTAGCTGTTTTATTCTTTTGTCAGCTATTCTGATAGGTGGTGCATCATATGTAAGATTATCTTTAACTTGTATGACATCAGGTTCAATAACATGTGTAGGATCAAATATATACTTTCGTAAGTTTGACACATGAAAAACATTATGGATACTAGAAAGAAAAGGTGGTAATGCTATTTGGTAGGCAAGAGGACTAACTTTATGAATTATTTGATATGGACCAATAAATCTAGGAGTTAGTTTTCAAGATTTCATTGCCCGAGCGACCCCAGTCGTAGATATGACTTTTAAGAATACATGATCGCCTTCTTGAAATTCGAGCAGCTTCCTTCTTTTGTCATAGTAACTTTTCTGCCTACTCTGTGTTGCCTTCATCTTTTCCTGAACTATTTTGATTTTATCCGTGGTTTGTTGTACCAACTCTGGTCCTAGCATCAAGTTTTCACCAGTCTCAAACCAACATAGCGGGGTCCTACATTTTCTTCCATATAATGCTTCAAAAGGTGCCATGCCAATGCTAGCATGGAAACTATTGTTGTAGGAAAACTCCACATATGGTAAGAATTGATTCCAACTTCCTTTATGCTCCAACACACAAGCTCGTAACAAGTCCTCTAGAGATTGGATTGTTCTTTCTGATTATCCATCCGTCTGAGGATGATATGCTGAACTCAGACGTAGTCTTGTTCCCAAAGCCTTGTGCAAGCTCTTCCAGAATTGTGATGTAAAATGAGGGTCCTGATCAGAAATGATACTTGAAGGAATTCCATGCAATCTCACAATCTCCTCGATGTATAATTTTGCCAGCTTCTCCATAGAGTAACGAATATTGATGGGAATAAAGTGGGCAAATTTGGTTAATCTATCAACTATTACCCATATTGAATCATGTCCTAATGGAGTTTTAGGTAGAGAAGTCACAAAATCCATGGTAATGCTATCCCATTTCCATTCTGGTATTTCCATTGATTGTAGCATTCCAAGGGGTTTTTGGTGTTCTACTTTAACCTTCTGGAAAATTAGACATGCAGCCACGTACTCTGCCACCGCTTTCTTCATTCCAGACCACCAAAATAACTTCTTCAAATCTTGATACATTTTAGTAGCTTCGGGATGAATGCTCATATAACTTTTGTGGCCTTCTTCCAAAATTACTTTCCTCAACTCCTCTTGATCAGGGATACACACTCGATCCTTATACTTTAAATATTGGTCATTTCCCACATTGAACTCGACTTCTTTTCCTTGTTTCAAGAGTTCTTTCTTCTCTTGCAGGAATTCATCCTCTCGTTGAGCCTCTAAAACTTGCCTCAGGAATTCACTTGTCACTTGCAACGCTCCTAATCTGTAGCTGTTAGCATTAACCTTTACTGCTAGGTTAAGATCTCTGAAGTTCTCTATCAATTCCAGCTCTTTAATCATCATTGTGGACGCATGTAGAGACTTTCGACTCAAAGCATCAGCTACTACGTTCGCTTTTCCAGGATGGTACTGTAACTCAAAGTCGTAGTCCTTTAAGAATTCCATCCATCTCCGTTGCCTCATGTTTAACTCCTTTTGGTCGAATAAATACTTGAGACTCTTATGATTGCTAAACACATCGAATGTTGCACTGTATAGATAATGCCTCCAAATCTTTAAGGCAAAAACTACAGCGGCTAACTCTAAGTCATGGGTAGGGTAGTTAATCTCATGTTGCCTTAATTGGCGCGACGCATAGGCTACAACCTTCTTGTCTTGCATGAGTACACTTCCTAGTCCTTGTTTAGACGCATCACAGTAAACTTCAAAACTTCAATGTGGATCGGGGAGTACTAACACCGGCGCAGAAGTAAGTCGATCTTTTAGCTCTTGGAAACTATTCTCGCATTGTGTCATCCATACAAAAGATTGTCCTTTCCGTGTTAGCTTGGTCAGTGGGTATCCTAACTTTGAAAATCCTTCAATGAATCTCCTATAGTATCCAGCTAAGCCTAAGAAACTTCTAATCTTAGTGATCGTGGTTGGTCTCTCCTATTTTAAAACTGCCTTCACCTTGGAAGGGTCTACAGCTATTCCTCATTGACTAATTACATGTCCTAAAAAGTTCACTTCTTCCAACCAGAATTCACACTTCGACAACTTTGCATACAGTTGTTTCTTTTTCAAGATTTCCAACACAATCTTCAAGTGTTCAACATGTTCTTCTCTGCTTTTAGAGTACACTAATATATCATCAATGAACACCACTACAAATTTATCTAGATATGGATGAAAAATCCTATTCATGTAATCCATGAATACGGCTGGTGCATTAGTTACACCAAAAGGCATTACTGGATATTTGTAATGGCCATAGCGTGTTCTAAAAGCAGTTTTTGGTACATATTCTTTCTTCACCCTTATTTGATGGTATCCAGACCTCAAATCAATTTTGGAGAACACCGTGACACCATGCAGCTGATCGATCAAGTCGTCAATCCTTGGCAGAGGATATCTGTTCTTGATTATCACTTTGTTTAGTTGCTGATAATCTACACACAACCTCATGTTACCATCTTTTTTCTTAACCAATAGCACTGGTGCACCCTAGGGGGATACACTAGGTCGTATAAACTGCTTCTCTATCATCTCTTCAAGTTGTTTCTTCAACTCTGCTAATTCTAGAGGTGACATTCGGTATTGTGCAATTGAAATGGGTCCAACTCTAGGTACTAGATCAATGACGAATTCCAAATCTCTTTCTGGGGGTAAACCAGGGATATCTTCAGGAAAAACGTCAGGAAATTCACACACAACCGACAGATTTTTGATTTTTGACTCTTCCTCTCCTTTCATTGAAAGCAATAGCATGAATCCTTGAGCCCCTCCTTTTAAAGAGGCACTCACTTGGTTGGCGGTTAGAAATCTCGAATCCTCAGGATTCAAATTCATTGGTTCTTTAAACATTATGGTTTATTATGACAATCTATTAGAACATGATTGTCAGACAACCAATCTAGCCCAATAATAACTTCTAAGCCAGAAAGGGGTAAACAGAAAAGATTAGCCTTAAAGTCCCTACCATCTATAACAACAGGGCATTTCCAACAGGCTTTAGAAGTGACAATGGGATTGTTTCCAGGAGTATGTACAGATAAGTCAAATTACAGTTCTATCACAGGTAATTTTAGTTTTTCTACACAGTCATTGGCAATAAAGGAATGTGATGCACCTAAGTCATACATAACAGTTAAAGGAATCTTATTAATGATACACTTACCTTCCACCATGGAATCAGAATGAGATGTTTCTTCTCCAGTGATTGCAACAACCTTTCCTTTTACCTTCAGCCTTCCCACTGCACTATGCACGCCTCCTTGAGTATTTATGTTTGTACTCGCACCTTCAGGGTTTTCTCTCTTCATCTCTGGGCAATCCTTGATATGATGACCTGGTTTGTTACACTTAAAGCAAACATAAGTGTTTTTAGGACAATCCCTTTTCAAATGGGTCCTCCATAGATAAAACATTTAAAATTTGGTGCAGATGTCGGGTAATATCTTCTAGTTGAAGCTTGGGGTCTGTTAGGAACAAATGCTGCTCCAAACCGGTGAAATGGCGCTTGGAAAGGCTTGTTTCTCCTGAAGTCTCTTCTTTGGTGATGGTGAGGTCCTCCACTTCTCATTTCTCCCGTCTTATGAATGGGTTCACGACTTTTGGTCATTCTATCCTTATGATCCTCTTCAAAGATCCTGTAGCGATTTACCAATACAGAAAATTCACGGATTTCCTACATTCGTATAGCTTCCTTAATTTCTGGCCGCAATCCATTTACAAACTTTGTACACCGATCACCTTCGTTAGTAGCATCATTATAATGAGAATGAAAATGAGATAGCTCTTCAAACCTGGATGCGTACTCTCCAACGGTCATATTTCCTTGGGTTAGCGACAAGAATTCGAATTATCTTTTTTCTTTAACATCAGCTGGAAAGTATTTCTCCAGAAACATATCCTTGAAATAATCCCAAGTGATCTCAATGTCGTTGACTTCAAATTGTCTACGCATGCTATCCCACTAATATTTGGCATCCTCAGATAAGGCATAAGTAGCGAAGACTACCTTATCAGCTTCATTACATTGCAATGCTCGAAAGATCTTCTCTATCTCTCGAATCCATGTTTGTGCTCCATCAGGGTTATATCCTCCCTTGAAACGAGGTGGATTGCGATTTTCGAATAGGTCCTGCCTTCTCAAGGCATCGTTACCTTGACCTTCACGTGCTCCCATTGCATTGATTAAGCGTTCTACAACTCCAGCAAGATCGTTTCCAGCCATTAGTTTTCGGTTTCACAGTAACTAAGATTTGTCACATCAATCACAGTTACTACCAAGTCAGATATTCTATTCTCTATCACCTATACAGAGATTACAGACAAAGCAAGATAGACCTTTTCCCCGGGCCTATTGGAGTAACTGCTCTGATACCACTTTGTAACACCCTCTGTTACACCTTAATAAATTATAGAAAAATTCGTAAATTTTTTTTAAGATATGATTGTTAAAAAGAAACTATCGGAATAAATTACATACATTATTTCTGAAATACCTCATAAATATTATTAAAACTTTATAAAGTAATTATACATTTATCCGAAGAAAATAAACATTAAACATTATAAGAAAGAAAGGAAACTCCATGGCCCAAAAGCAGTTACTTATTAACATTATTTATTCATTGGACCACGGTATTCATACCGAGCTCCCTTTCTAGAACGTGCTATATTTACTGCCGAGATTCTTCGATTCTTCCCTCTGAACCATCAATTTAGAATATATGAAACAAAAACACGGAGAAAGGAGTGAGAAACAGAATATAATATTCTCAAATAAGACATAAGCAACAAAGGGTTTTCACAAACCAATACATAATAATATCAGTCACAATCACATACACAATCAATTATGAATACATGAATGTTATGCAATATCTTCATCATAACTTACCTATATATATGGGCCCTTAAATTTTAATTTGCACTGGGCCAACCAGGAGTTTACACTGTTCCATAAGTCCAGATAATAATAATATGAACAGCTCAACTGGCATGGAAACACTTAGAGACTAGTCAGATTGAGAAAGTTTTTATTGTGAAAGTACCTGACACTAGGGAGCTACCCCAGGTCCCCTGAAGCACCCTTTCACACCTTCTCATCCCAAGGCTCGTAATTAAGTCTCCTCTAATGTATCCTCGGTTTCTATAATCCGTTCCCAGACAATATCATTTAATTTCACTTTAATGATTCATGATGCATGAACTTCTCGTGTATTTAGTTGGTTAAGGCTTTTAGAAACTCAATTATTAAATACCGTAAAGGTTTACAACATCATTTCAATAAACTATACATTTTCTCAATTCTTTAAATTTATGTCCCACAGAAATAAATTTGGTACAGTTTTCAGATCTCACTGAAATTGAGTTTCTAAGCCTTAAATATCTCAAAACTTTTTCTTATAAAACTTTTACATAATCTTTCTCAAATTGAATCTTAACAAAATCAAATTCTTAGTTATTTCCAAATATCTTTAGTTATTAAGTTGGAAAAATAAAATAATTTTCTTTTGAAAATTTTATTTTATTAAAAGAGAATAATCTTTAAATCATTAACCAAAAATACTTAAAATTACAAAATTTTTCTTTAATTCAAGATTTAATTATCTCAATTTATTATAAATTAATTTTCATAAAATGTTTTCTTTCTAAAAAAATACTAATTTTTTTATTCTAAATATTGAAAATAAAGTTAATAAAAATAATTTCTAAGAAGAGAAGATTTAAAGTAATAAAAATTTAAAGAGTAAGGTAAGAAAATTCTTACTGAGTTTTAGCTTTCCGTCATGCTCGCTATATGCTCAAACTCCACATCATAAAATCATCCATCAAAATCAAGCATTATCAATTATAACTAAATATCATCAATTACATCAAATATTATTAATCACAATTAAATATCAATCAAAATTAAATATTATCAATTATAAACAATTCAAATAAATTAAATATCACTCATAATGTAATTCAAATCTTAATGGTTATTTAGATTGATAAGATTGATTTTGAGTCTTTATAGTCCATTTCTTGCATGGGTCTATGTAGGTCCATATAGTCCAATACTCGCATAGGTAAAGTTCAGTCCATAAGTCTATATAGGTCATAATAATTCAAGTCCTTACATAGGTTCAGTCCAGTTCGCATAGGTTATCTAGGTATTTGCATAGGTATTTTAGAGTTAGTTACATCAGATATTTAATTTAAAATTTTATTATAAATTTTAAGTTAAAAGTTAATATTTTAAAATAATATTATTATTTAATTTAAAAGGAGTAGGGGACTCCTCCCATTATTCTTATGTCTTTTCATATTATATTCTTATCTCACTCCCCCTTACCTCTTGTATACTGGTTCGTTATTGTAAATCCGTGCACGCCTCGTTTCCGAGTTCTAAAACATACCAATTTCATTTTAATATCGTTACAAGATGAAAATTAAGATTACTACTTAAAACAGAAATGGTAAATTTTGAATAGTGAATAGTGAATAGTGAATAGTAAATCATGAATAGTAATAGTAAATAGTAAAACATGAATAGTAACAGTAAATAGTAAATCGTAAATAGTAACGGTAAATAGTAAATCGTAAATAGTAACGGTAAATAGTAAAACGTGAATAGTAAAGGTAAATAGTAACAGTAAATAGTAATTTACTATTTGAATAGTAATTTACTATTGAAATAGTAATTTACTATTGAAATAGTATTTTACTATTTAGAATAGTAACTTAAAATAATATTATTTCCAGTATAATAATAGATTTCTAAAAACGATATAAAAATATACCTAAAAAATATAAAAGAGAAGTATTCGTACCTTGGAATTTTAGCAGAACCTTTTTTCAAAAAATTATATTTCTCTCTCACACTTCCACTACTATCTCACTAACACTACTATATTAAGAAAACTTAATCTGAAATTATGAATTCTAAAGAAGAATTCTTTCGGTATTTATAGAAAAACAATTACTATGCATTTCATTATTTTAATATAAAAGTACTATGCATTTTTTGAAATTTCAAACCTGGTTACTATGAATTTTTTGAAAATTTCGTACATGCATAGTGTTTTGTATAGTAACTGTCGACAGAATTATTAAGCAAAATAGTAACCTTTCACTCGGTAAATTTTAAATATTCAAAATCAGTCCTTTTTGAAATTTAGCGATATTATATCAGTCCTCACTAATTTTATAATAAGTAATATAAAATTTAAATTTTAAAAATCTAAAATTTTCTGTTAATAAAAATTTATGGATACGTTCCCAATTTGTTAACGATTGGAAAAAATCAAGATTTTTCTCAAACTGATAATTTTTAGATAAGTCTTCTTGAAATGGATTTTAGAAAATTTTCTTATAATTTGAATTCACTTTCTTATAAATATTTTTAATTTTAAGTCACTTTATATGAATTTAAAATATATTATTTTATTAAAATAATTCAAAAATTACAAAAAAATTCCAAAAAAATTATAAATAATACGTAGATTAAAAAGCTCTAAAGAACCATAATTTAATTCCTTCAAAATTTTAATATAAAAATAAAAATAGGGGTGTTACACTATTCATCCTAAATGCCACTCATCAAACATCATCACCATTATCACCTACACCACCATTCACACCTTAGTGGATTTATCATTGTTGGTCTTAGCCAATGTTTCCAAGTTTTAAGTGTGGCATTTAATTTCAACATATTTCATATATATTTTATTTCATACATGCAAGTCAATA
Organism: Clitoria ternatea; assembly: GCA_037962975.1. Classification (NCBI taxonomy): domain Eukaryota; kingdom Viridiplantae; phylum Streptophyta; class Magnoliopsida; order Fabales; family Fabaceae; genus Clitoria; species Clitoria ternatea. The sequence goes on from CM075673.1 coordinate 50,374,638, forward strand.
CTTGCAATCAACCACAATGGCATTACAACATTACATAATATTCAACAATATTGTCACACATTCATTTAGTGGGTTTTCATCTTATTATTCTTCACCATTGTCTTATACATATATATATATATATATATATATATATATATATATGATCCGGTCTGGATACCGGTCTCTAAAGTTATAACGTCAGAATGACTTCGTGAGGAGGAAACCGGTGTCACAGTTCGGGCGGCACCACACCGGGCGGCACCATACGTTCTATTCGCTCTCTTTACCACGGATACTTCACTCGTTATCCCTGAACGTCTATATAGCCGTTAGTCTCTCAGTCACAGCAAGATAAGAATTCCTAATAACTTATCAGCGAAGATACCCCATGTAGCAGAATATGTCATATCAATGGCCTCAGAGAGCAAGTACATGTGTCAGCAGATTATGCGGAAAGGTGATTATCCTCCATCCTCCCCATAGGATCGTACTCTGGTAATTGACCTACCCTCCTGACACATTCTGAGTGCTGAGCCACTTTGATTGACACACTTCACATGCTATCAGAGCCCAAGGGCCCACTTGCATCCAACGATTCATTTCCTACGTTCAACTATAAATAGCCTGATCAAAAACACATGCAAGGTTACGTTGTCCTAACTCACCTTTTACAATTGTATCGCTTGAGCATTCACTGAGTTCTTACACTCTTCTAACTTGAGCGTCGGAGAATCTTCGCAGGTGGCACCACCTTTCGCCCCCCTTCAACGCGAAACGCTGGTGTGAAGGATCTCCAGGACAACAAGACCGGTTTCTCCCACTGAGAGGCCAGATTTCCACATCGGATACTCATTGCTCCGGTGTGCAAACCCTAAGACACTTGCACTCTTGTGGCTGGTCCCACACCGGACCCTTGACCCCGGTTCAGACCAGATCATTGGCACACCCAGTGGGACTCGTTAGAGTTATTCCCATTTTCACAGAAGTTTGGTTGTCATAATGGAAGGTGACGGATGTGATTTCATTGATGGTCATGTGGAGGATGTGACCCACCAACAGACTGGAAGGAGACTTGTCTTCGAGTCTCCTGTTACCAACACCCGGAGGATGGTGCAAGTACCAACCCCTAATCCTCGAGATGAGGTTATCAGACAGCTCAGGGAGGAGTTGATGGAGTTGAGGCGAGAGAAAGGAGGAGTTGGGGACAGGGTAACGTCCCATGTAGAGGAGGCTCATCATATATCAGTGAGGGATAGATCTACGACCCTCCAGTATTCGAAAATCCCTACATACGAAGATAGAGAACAGACCCAAGACTCTGGTGATAGAGTCAGTACCAGGAGAAGGGAGCAGGCAGTGGTAACTTCTCGGACCTACAAGCTCAATGTCCCTTTCTCAAGGAGACTGATGAGCATCGCCATCCCGAAACATTTGCAAACGACTCAGCCACTGTCGATCGGAAAGTATAACGGAGAAACTGATCCCACTAAGCACTTGGATGCTTATGTGTATGAAGCCATGTACTTGGGAGCCGATGAAGACGTCATGTGCAGGATGTTCCCAAGGACGTTGACGGAGGAAGCTCTTAGTTGGTTCAAGAATTTATCCTCAAGATCCATAGATTCTTGGGAGGAAATGACAGCAGCATTTGAAAGCCATTTTGTCATCTCCAGGGATATCCCGAGAACTTCTCACACCTTAGCACAGATAAGGCAGGGAGAGACTGAAACTCTTAAGGAGTTCTTGAAGAGGTTTTATAAGGAGGCTGCGTTGGTCCCCAACCTCACGGAGGCAATACAGCTCCATATCGTGGTGGAAGCTTTGCAACCTGGTTCTGCTTTTGCCTTATCCTTGGCAAAGAGCCCCCCAACGACCTTCGAAGAGTTTCGAAAGAAGGCTTCCAAATACATGGGCATAGAGATGCATTTGGAGGCAACAGCAGCTAGAATGAAGCCTCCAACACCCTCCCAACAGCCACGGAGAGAGAAGGAGAAGATGAGACCTGAGAAGCATACCTTCCGAGAGGACTTTACAAGCGTTCGTCCACATCAACGAGATAGGCGCGTCTCGTCGTTCAATAACTATGCCCCTCTGAACGCCAGGCACTCCCAAATCATGAGGGAGGTTGGCTGGCCAACGCTTAATGTTTTTGGAATAAGGAAGCCGCTCCCACTCAAGAGAGAAGATAACCCACGTAAGTATTACACTTTCCACGAACAGACAGGTCACAATACTGACGAGTGCAAGGCGTTGAAGAATACGGTGGAGACTCTCATTCGGGAGGGAAAGCTGAAGTAATACTTGTTCAAGGAGAGATCTACAAACGAACCTCAGAGAATGGACAAGAGGGGCAGAGATCCTGATGACGAGGATGATAATACACGTAACCCAGTCAGGAAGTTCACTGCAGCTGAAAAGCAGAAGGGCGTAGTGATGGCTGAAGGAGCTCAGTAGAACGACATGCCTCAGCAGCAGAGGCAGGGCAGACGTGAAGTGATTGAGATGATAGCTGGAGGATTTGCTGGAGGAGGAGCATCAATCACAGCCCAAAAGAATCACCACAGAATGATTTTATCTGTCCAGGGCAAACCACGGAGTAACCGTCCTTTCAGGGACGGTGTGGCAGCTCCAATGGTGTCATTCACTGACGATGATTTTGGCCCAACGATCCCAGGAGGGGACGACGCAGTGGTGATCATCGTCGTAATTGCCAACAAGGACGTGAAAAGGATCCTCGTTGACCAGGGAAGTTCTTGTGATGTAATTTTTTATAATTGTTTCAAGAGAATGGGTTTTAATGATGCAGATCTACAGCCTTACACGCAAGAACTCACAGCGTTTAATGGAGCTAAGCAACCCACTAAGGGGTACCTTGACACTCTGATTTTTTTTGAAGGAGAGCCTGGTGCAAGAACAGTCAAGTCAAGAATTTTGGTGATTGATGTGAAATCTCCCTACAACAGCATCATAGGCCGTCCTACCCTGAATGCAATGGAAGCAATTGTGTCCACCCCTCACCTCCTGATCAAATTCATTGACAAAGACAACGGTGTGTCCTCACTCCGCGGTGATCAGGAGATGGCTCGGTACTGTTACAACTTGAGCCTCAACATGGTTAAGATGAAAGCATTCAACAAGAAAAGAAAGCTGAACGACAGAGGAACAGCGGCTGGGTCTGTTAGCCTAATTGACTTGGACCCAAGAGCGGAGTTGAAGATTAACCCTCTCAATCCCTCAAAGCCCACACCGGATGGTGGTTCCAGGGACGTCGTCCTATGGGATTCCCCGGAGAAGGTCACGCACATCAATGATAAGCTGGAGTCAGTCATGGAGCAACGCTTGTTAGCTCTCCTGCGGGAGTTTAAGGACCTTTTCGCATGGACAGCAGCAGACATGCCTGGGATGAACCCCAATTTTTGTTGCCACAAGCTTGCTGTGTATCCTGAGACGAGACCGGTGGCCCAGAAGAAGAGGAGGTTGGGACCGGAGAAGCAGAAGGCAGCATGTGAGCAGACTAAAGAATTGTTGAAAGCGGGCTTTATAAGGGAGATTCGTTATTCTTCTTGGCTTTCTAATGTAGTTATGGTGCAGAAAGCTAATGGCAAGTGGAGGATGTGCACAGACTATGTGGATCTCAACCGTTATTGCCCCAAAGATCCATATCCCCTGCCAAACATTGACCGTATGGTAGATGACTCATCTGGTTATCAGTACCTCAGTTTCATGGATGCTTATTCTGGGTACAACCAGATTCCGATGTGGGAAGGAGATCAAGAGAAGACGGCTTTTGTCAACGACCGCGGTGTTTTCTGCTACATCGTCATGCCATTTGGATTGAAGAATGCTGGCGCTACCTACCAGCGTATGATCAACAAAGTTTTCGAAGGGATGCACACCAGGCTGGTTGAAGTGTATATTGATGATATTATAGCCAAAACGCCCGCTGGAGGAGACCATATTGAAGACCTGCGTTAAGTTTTCATTAGGCTGCGACAGTATAACATGAGGCTAAACCCCTTCAAATGCACTTTTGCCATTCCAGCAGGGAAATTCCTGGGATTCATGTTGACCCAACGAGGCATTGAGGCTAACCCTGGGAAATGTCAAGCAATTTTGGACATGTAGAGCCCTAAGAGTCTGAGGGAGGTCCAATCCTTGAATGGGAAAGTAGCTGCTCTAGCTCGTTTCATGCCTAAGATGGCACACAGATCCCTTCCCTTATATAAGGCGTTGAAGAAGCACAAGAGTTTTGAATGGGGAGAAGAGCAAGAACAAGCCTTCCAACAGCTCAAGGTCGTTCTCTCAAGTCCACCAATTTTGGTTAAGCCTGACCTGGGTGAGACTTTGATCCTGTATTTAGCAATCCCTGACGAAGCTCTGAGCGTGGCTTTGGTTAAAGAAACTCGCGAAGGGCAGAGGCCGGTGTATTTTACTAGCAAGACGTTCCAGGGGGTGGAAGGAAGGTATCAGAAGATTGAGAAAGCCGCCCTGGCAGTTGTATGGGCGTCACGTCGGTTAAGGCCCTATTTTCATACGCACCCAGTATTGGTGAGAACGGATCTGCCTCTCCGTTCAGTGCTCAGCAAACCAGACCTCGCTGGAAGAATGATCAAGTGGTCCATTGAGCTGTCTGAATTTGAAATATCTTACGAGCCTCGAGGAGCCATTAAGGCGCAAGTATTGGCTGATTTTGTAGTGGAGTTGACAGGGTTGGATCCAGCCACACCTCGAGCGCATTGGACCATCTATGTTGATGGATCGTCAAATAGTAAAGGTTGTAGGGCAGGTGTTGTGGTAGAGAGTGATGATGGTGTGCACTTAGAGATTTCCCTCCGATTCAATTTTAAGACCTCCAATAACCAAGCTGAGTATGAGGCATGTTTGGCCGGCCTCCGTGCGGCGATTGACATCAGAGCGTCAGCAGTCACGTTATGCAGTGACTCACAGTTGGTGATTTCACAGATCCAGGGAGAGTACCAGGTTAGGGAGCCACAACTTCAATTATACTTAAATTGCGTGAATGAATTGAAGGGGAGATTTGAAGCTCTAGAATTCAAGCATGTGCCTAGAGAGGAGAACACCAGAGCAGATATTTTGTCAAGGCTCACGAGTACAAAGCAGCCCGGTAGCACAACGACGGTGGTTCAGAGCACTTTGACATCACCTAGCATCCCTCTGTTCCCTTCTTTGAATGCTGTAATGGTAAGCTACCCTTATGAGAGTTCTTGGGTGATCCCCTATATTCGCTACCTGGCAGATGGACAACTCCCTACTGATGAGAAGGAGAGGAGACGAGTGAAAAGGGAGCTGCCATATTTTACCATGGTTGATGGTGTTCTGTATAAAAGGGGATTCTCTGTCCCATACCTTCTCTGTTTGAGAGAAGATGAGGTCCAAGCAGTGTTGGAGGAAGTACATGAGGGACAATGTGGGCACCATGCTGGGGGTCGGAGCCTAATGAGAAAGATCCTCAGGGATGGATATTGGTGGCCCACTGTGAAGCAAGACTCTACAGATTTTGTGAAGAAATGCGATGCTTGTCAAAGATTTTCCAACCTCCATCATACACCGGCCCAAGAGCTTTCCTCATCCGCGGTGCCTTAGCCGTTTTACTAGTGGGGCCTTGATATTCTGGGCCCGTTCCCCACTGCTCCAGGAGGTATTAAATATCTGATTGTGGGGGTAGATTACTTCACCAAATGGATTGAGGCTGAGCCTGTAACACCCTCTGTTACACCTTAATAAATTCTAGAAAAATTCGTAATAATTTTTTTTTTACTAAAGATATGTTTGTTAAAAAGAAACTATCGAAATAAATTATATACATTATTTCTGAAATACCTCAATATTATTAAAACTTTATAAAGTATTTGTACATTCATCCGAAGAAAATAAACATTAAACATTATAAGAAAGAGAGGAAACTCCATGGCCCAAGAGCAGTTGCCTAGTGACATTATTTATTCATTGGACCACGGTATTCATACCGAGCTCCCTTTCTAGAACGTGCTATATATACTGTCAATGTTCTTCGATCCTTCCCTCTGTACGAACCATTAATTTAAAAACATATGAAACAAAAACATAGAGAAAGGAGTGAGAAACAGAATATAATATTCCCAAATGGGACATAAGCAATAAAGGGTTTTCACAAACTAGTATAATAATATCAATCACAAGCACAAGCACAATCAGTTTATGAATGTATGAATGATATGCCATATCTTCATCATAACTTATCTATATATATGGGCCCCTTAAATTTTAATTTGCACTGGGCCAACCAGGAGTTTACACTGTTCCATAATTCCAGATAATAACATGAACAGCTCAACTGGCATGGAAACACTTAGAGACTAGTCAGATTGAAAAGGTTTTTATTGTGAAAGTACCGACACTAGGGAGCTACCCCAGGTCCCCTGAAGCACCCTTTCACACCCTCTCATCCCAAGGCTCACAATTAAGCCTCCTCTAATGTATCCTCGGTTTCTATAATCCGTCCTGAGACAATATCATTTTGTTTCTCTTCAATGATTCATGATGCATGAACTACTCGTGTATTTAGTTGGTTAAGGCTTTTAGAAACTCAATTATATTATCAGGGCCTACGAATCGCGACATAGCCACCCCAGTAAACTATACTTTTTCAACTTCTCAAATACGCACATAGAATTTTAGTACAGTTCCTTTTCAAATCACAAATCAAATCTCCTTATAAATTTGAGTTTCAAAGCCTTAAATATATTTCACAACCTTCTTTAGAAAGTTTATAGATCAATTCAAAATCAATTTCTAAAAACTCGAATTTGGAATTATCAATCTTTAAAACCTTAGTACTTGAAAATTTTGTATAATATTTTTATACATTTAAATAATATGTATATATATATATATATGTATATAGTAAAAATAATTTCTCTTTCTTTTTCTTTTTAATAAACTAACTAAAAAAAATCTAAATTTTAGTAAAGATATATACATATATATTAAAATATAAAAGAGATTTCTAAAAACTTATGTAGTTTTATTGAAATCTAAGAAATTTCTTAAAAGTAATTTGAATAAATATGAATAAGTAAATAAAGAAGTAGGAGATAAGTAAATTCTTACTGAATTTTAGCTTTCCGTCATGCTTGCTATATGCTCAAACTCCACAGTACAAGATTATCAATCATAATCAAACATTGTCAATCACAATCAAACATCATAAAACATAAATGAATATTAACAATCATAATCAAATCAAATAATTAAGCATCAGTTATAAATATGATAATTTTAAAATTCAATGGTTATTTAAATTAATAAAGTTTGTTTTAAGTTCTATGGTCAATTCCTCCCACAGGTCTATGTAAGTCCAAGATTGTCCAATCCTTGCATAGGTCTAGTTCAGTCCATATATGTCATAATAGTCCAAATCCTTGCATAGGTTCAGTCAAGTTCATAATAGTTCAAGTTCTTAAATATTTTAGATATTAAGTTACACAAGATGCTTAATTTATTAATAACAATTATTATAAATCTTAAGTTAAAAGTTATTATTTTAAAATAATAATATTGTTATGTTTAAAAGGAGTAGGGGACTCCTCCCAATATTCTTATGTATTTTCATATTATATCCTTAATCTCACCCCCCTTTACCTTGATTTGCTACCAAAAGTGAATTCGCTCTGCGCCTCCAAGTTCTAACAAAATATTAATACTAACTTATTTCAGTATAAGCTTAAGATGAAAATTAAGATTGCTATCAGAATGATAAATAGTAAATATGTATAGTAATAATAAATAGTAACGGTAAATGGTAAGTCATTATTAGTAACGGTAAATAGTAATTTTTGAATAGTAATAGTAAATAGTAAATTGTGAATAGTAACTTTTTGAATAGTAGTGGTAAATGGTAAATCATGAACAATAACAGTGAATAGTAAATTTTGAATAGTAACGGTAAATAGTAAATTTTGAATAGTAACGGTAAATAGTAAAAATAACACAGTGGTAAATTATTTTTACTATAGTAACTTATTCATAATAGTACTAGTATATCAATGGTTTAAGAGTGCTAAAAAAATAAACTAAAATTATAAAAAGAATATAGAAGAAAGTTATTACCTTACACCTCCAGCAGAACTTCTTTTTACCAAAAGAATTTACTCCCCACTAATTTCTTACGCATTATCTCTCTAGATTCTCTCTCTAATTTTTAGTGTGGAAATGTTGTAAATGAGCCATCTATTTATAGGAAGAAAATTTTACTATTTAAGATTATTTAATTATTTATTTTACTATTCATGATGTAAGCGATGATGATGTAAGCGATGATGTCAGTAATGGCATTTTGGTTATTAGATGAAAGGTTAAGGGTATTTTTGTCATTCTTAAAAAAATAAATAATAATAATAAAATAAAAAAATAAAAAAATAAGATAATTCTAAAAAATTATAAATTATATAACAATCAAAAAGTTCTAAAGAACTATAATCAAATTCCTTTGAAATTTTATTTTAGATAAGAAATAACAAAATTAGGGGTGTTACAACTCTACTCCCCTAAAAAAAATTTCGTCCTCGAAATTTACACTTTTTTTTTTAGTAAAATAATTGGGGATGAGACTCTTTCATCTCATTTTCTAGTTCCCATGTAGCATCTTCCCCTCTCGTTTCACTCCAAATGACCTTCACGAGTGGAATTTCCTTGTCTCTTAGCTTCTTTATTCTTCTGTCAGCTATTCTGATAGGTGGTGCATCATATGTAAGATTATCTTTAACTTGTATGACATCAGGTTTAATAACATGTGTAGGATCAAATATATACTTTCGTAAGTTTGACACATGAAAAACATTATGGATACTAGAAAGAAAAGGTGGTAATGCTATTTGGTAGGCAAGAGGACTAACTTTATGAATTATTTGATATGGACCAATAAATCTAGGAGTTAGTTTTCGAGATTTCATTGTCCGACCGACCCCAGTCATAGGTGTGACTTTCAAGAATACATGATCGCCTTCTTGAAATTCGAGCGGCTTTCTTCTTTTGTCATAGTAACTTTTCTGCCTGCTCTGTGTTGCCTTCATCTTTTCCTGAACTATTTTGATTTTATCCGTGGTTTGTTGTACCAACTCTGGTCCTAGCATCAAGTTTTCACCAGTCTCAAACCAACATAGCGGGGTCCTACATTTTCTTCCATATAATGCTTCAAAAGGTGCCATGCCAATGCTAGCATGGAAACTGTTGTTGTAAGTAAACTCCACATATGGTAAGAATTGATTCCAACTTCCTTTATGCTCTAACACACAAGCTCGTAACAAGTCCTCTAGAGATTGGATTGTTCTTTCTGATTGTCCATCCGTCTGAGGATGATATGCTGAACTTAGACGCAGTCTTGTTCCCAAAGCCTTGTGCAAGCTCTTCCAGAATTGTGATGTAAAACGAGGGTCCCGATCAAAAATGATACTTGAAGGAATTCCATGCAATCTCACAATCTCCTCGATGTATAATTTTTCCAGCTTCTCTATAGAGTAACGAATATTGATGGGAATAAAGTGGGAAGACTTTGTTAGTCTATCAACTATTACCCATATTGAATCATGTCCTAATGGAGTTTTAGGTAGAGAAGTCACAAAATCCATGGTAATGTTATCCCATTTCCATTCTGGTATTTCTATTGATTGTAGCATTCCAGGGGGTTTTTGATGTTCCACTTTAACCTTCTGGCAAATTAGACATGCAGCTACGTACTCTGCCACTGCTTTCTTCATTCCAGGCCACCAAAATAACTTCTTCAAATCTTGATACATTTTAGTAGCTCCAGGATGAATGCTCATATAACTTTTATGGCCTTCTTCCAGAATTACTTTCCTCAACTCCTCTTGATTAGGGATACACACTCGATCCTTATACCTCAGCAATTGGTCACTTCTTACATTAAACTCGACTTCTTTTCCTTGTTTCAAGAGTTCTTTCTTTTCTTGCAGGAATTCATCATCTCTTTGAGCCTCTAAAACTTGCCTCAGGAATTCACTTGTCACTTGCAACGCTCCTAATCTGTAGCTATTAGCATTAACCTTTACTGCTAGGTTAAGATCTCTGAAGTTTTCTATCAATTCCAGCTCTTTAATCATCATTGTGGACGCATGCAGAGACTTTCGACTTAAAGCATCAGCTACTACGTTCGCTTTTCTAGGATGGTACTGTAACTCAAAGTCGTAATCCTTTAAGAACTCCATCCACCTCCGTTGCCTCATGTTTAACTCCTTTTGGTCGAATAAATACTTGAGACTCTTATGATTGCTAAACACATCGAATGTTGCACCGTATAGATAATGCCTCCAAATCTTTAAGGCAAAGACTACAGCGGCTAATTCTAAGTCATGGGTAGGGTAGTTAATCTCATGTTGCCTTAATTGGCGCGACGCATAGGCTACAACCTTCTTGTCTTGCATGATTACACTTCCTAGTCCTTGTTTAGACGCATCACAGTAAACTTCAAAACTTCGATGTGAATCGGGGAGTACTAACACCGGCGCAGAAGTAAGTCGATCTTTCAGCTCTTGAAAACTATTTTCACATTGTGTCGTCCACACAAAAGGTTGTCCTTTCCGTGTTAACTTGGTCAATGGGTATCCTAGCTTTGAAAATCCTTTAATGAATCTCCTATAGTATCCAGCCAAGCCCAAGAAACTTCTAATCTCAGTGATCGTGGTTGGTCTCTCCCATTTTAAAACTACCTCCACCTTGGAAGGGTCTACAGCTATTCCTCCTTGACTAATTACATGTCCTAAAAAGTTCACTTCTTCCAACCAGAATTCACACTTCGATAGCTTTGCATACAGTTGTTTCTTTTTTAGGATTTCCAACACAACCTTCAAGTGTTCAACATGTTCTTCTTTGCTTTTAGAGTACACTAATATATCATCAATGAACACCACTACAAATTTATCTAGATATGGATGAAAAATCCTATTCATGTAATCCATGAATACGGCTGGTGCATTAGTTACACCAAAAGGCATTACTAGATATTCGTAATGGCCATAGCGTGTTCTAAAAGCAGTTTTTGGTACATCTTCTTTCTTCACCCTTATCTGATGGTATCCAGACCTCAAATCAATTTTGGAGAACACCGTGGCACCACGCAGCTGATCCATCAAGTCATCAATTCTTGGCAGAGGATATTTGTTCTTGATCGTCACCTTGTTCAGTTGCCGATAATCTACACACAACCTCATGCTACCATCCTTTTTCTTAACCAATAACACTGGTGCACCCCAGGGGGATACACTGGGTCGTATAAACTGCTTCTCTATCATCTCTTCAAGTTGTTTCTTTAACTCTGCTAATTCTAGAGGTGACATTCGGTATGGTGCAATTGAAATGGGTCCAACTCTAGGTACTAGATCAATGGCAAATTCCACATCTCTTTCTGGGGGTAAACCAGGGATATCTTCAGGAAAAACGTTAGGAAATTCACACACAACCGGCAGATTTTTGATTTTTGATTCTTGCTCTCCTTTCGTTGAAAGCAATAGCATGAATCCTTGAGCCCCTCCTTTTAAAGAGGCACTCACTTGGTTGGCGGTTAGAAATCTCGAATTCTCAGGATTCAAATTCATTGGTTCTTTAAACATTATGGTTTTATTATGATAATCTATTAGAACATGATTGTCAGACAACCAATCTAGCCCAATAATAACTTCTAAGACAGAAAGGGGTAAACAGAAAAGATTGGCCTTAAAGTCCCTACCATTTATGACAATAGGGCATTTCCAACAGGCTTTAGAAGTGACAATGGGATTGTTTCCGGGAGTATGTACAGATAAGTCAAATGGCAGTTCTATCACAGGTAACTTTAGTTTTTCTACACAGTCATTGGCAATAAAGGAATGTGATGCACCTGAGTCATACATAACAGTTAAAGGAATCTTATTAATGATACACTTACCTTCCACCATGGAATCAGAATGAGATGCTTCTTCTCCAGTGATTGCAAAAACCTTTCCTTTTGCCTTCGGCCTTCCGACTGCACTGTGCGTGCCTCCTTGAGTATTTATGCTTGTACTTGCACCTTCAGGGTTTTCCCTCTTCATCTCTGGACAATCCTTGATGTGATGACCTGGTTTGTTACACTTAAAGGAAACATAAGTGTTTTTAGGACAATCCCTTTTCAAATGGGGTCCTCCACAGACAAAACATTTAAAATTTGGTGCAGATGTTGGGTAATAGCTTCCAGTTGAAGCTTGGGGTCTGTTAGGAACAGATGCTGCTCCAAACCGGTGAAATGGCGCTTGGTAAGACTTATTTCTCCTGAAGTCTCTTCTTTGGTGATTGTGAGGTCCTCCACTTCTCATTTATCCTGCCTTGTGAATGGGCTCACGACTTTTGGTCATTCTATCCTTATGATCTTCTTCAAAGATCCTGCAGCGATTTACCAATACAGAAAATTCACGGATTTCCTGCATTCGTATAGCTTCCTTAATTTCTGGCCGCAATCCATTTACAAACTTTGCACACCGATCTCTTTCATTAGTAGCATCATTATAATGAGAATGAAAACGAGATAGCTCTTCAAACCTGGATGCGTACTCTCCAACGGTCATATTTCCTTGGGTCAGCGACAGGAATTCAAATTGTCTTTTCTCTTTAACATCAGCTGGAAAGTATTTCTCCAAAAACATATCCTTAAAATAATCCCAAGTGATCTCCACGTCGTTGACTTCGAATTGTCTACGCGTGCTATCCCACCAATGTTCGGCATCCTCAGATAAGGCATAAGTAGCGAAGACTACCTTATCAGTTTCATTACATTGCAATGCTCGAAAGATCTTCTCTATCTCTCGAATCCAGATTTATGCTCCATCAGGGTTATATCCTCCCTTGAAACGAGGTGGATTGCGCTTTTCGAATAGGTCCAGTCTCCTCAAGGCATCGTTACCTTAACCTTCATGTGCTCCCATTGCATTGATTAAGCGTTCGACAACTCCAGCAAGATCGTTTCCAGCCATTAGTTTCCTGTTTTACAGTAACTGAGATTTGTCACATCAATCACAGTTACTACCAAGCCGGATATTCTATTCTCTATCACCTATACAGAGTTTACAGACAAAGCAAGATAGACCTTTTCCCCAGGCCTATTCGATTAACTGCTCTGATACCACTTTGTAACGCCCTGGCTGCTTTTCAGGAATGAACGACTGGCCCCACAGACCAACACGAGACCTTTCCAATGTGCTTTTGTCCTCACTCACACATTTTCTGAGAACTTTCCAGGAGGTCACCCATCCCAGAATTACTCCAAGTTAAGCACGCTTAACTTTGGAGTTCTTAAGTGATAGGCCACCGAAAAGGCTAATGCATTTGTTGGTATAGGTAGTACGAATTTATTTCTTTAAGCTATCCTTGACTGTATAGTCCCATACCTATACAGTCTTTGGATCCCTCTCATTCTGGTATGTATTCGGTTCGTTCATGTGTCCCTCCCACTGGAAGCCTGCCATGAGCCGCTCCTTGTCCGTGCCTATGCACCGACGATCACTCCCCGCCCTCAACAGTGCCCGGGATGTCACATGCCCACCAGCTTCCGCCTGGTTCGTCCCCGAACCATACCGTACTGGGAGAGGCTAGGCTCTGATACCACTTTGTAACACCCTCTGTTACACCTTAATAAATTCTAAAAAAATTCGTAATAATTTTTTTTTACTAAAGATATGTTTGTTAAAAAGAAACTATCAGAATAAATTATATACATTATTTCTGAAATACCTCAATATTATTAAAACTTTATAAAGTATTTGTACATTCATCCGAAGAAAATAAACATTAAACATTATAAGAAAGAGAGGAAACTCCATGGCCCAAGAGCAGTTGCCTAGTGACATTATTTATTCATTGGACCACGGTATTCATACCGAGCTCCCTTTCTAGAACGTGCTATATATACTGTCAATGTTCTTCGATCCTTCCCTCTGTACGAACCATTAATTTAAAAACATATGAAACAAAAACATAGAGAAAGGAGTGAGAAACAGAATATAATATTCCCAAATGGGACATAAGCAATAAAGGGTTTTCACAAACTAGTATAATAATATCAATCACAATCACAAGCACAATCAATTTATGAATGTATGAATGATATGCCATATCTTCACCATAACTTATCTATATATGTGGGCCCCTTAAATTTTAATTTGCACTGGGCCAACCAGGAGTTTACACTGTTCCATAATTCCGGATAATAACATGAACAGCTCAACTGGCATGGAAACACTTAGAGACTAGTCAGATTGAAAAGGTTTTTATTGTGAAAGTACCGACACTAGGGAGCTACCCCAGGTCCCCTGAAGCACCCTTTCACACCCTTTCATCCCAAGGCTCACAATTAAGCCTCCTCTAATGTATCCTCGGTTTCTATAATCCGTCCCGAGACAATATCATTTTGTTTCTCTTCAATGATTCATGATGCATAAACTACTAGTGTATTTAGTTGGTTAAGGCTTTTAGAAACTCAATTATATTATCAGGGCCTACGAATCGCGACATAGCCACCCCAGTAAACTATACTTTTTCAACTTCTCAAATACGCACATAGAATTTTAGTACAGTTCCTTTTCAAATCACAAATCAAATCTCCTTATAAATTTGAGTTTCAAAGCCTTAAATATATTTCACAACCTTCTTTAGAAAGTTTATAGGTCAATTCAAAATCAATTTCTAAAAACTCGAATTTGGAATTATCAATCTTTAAAACCTTAGTACTTGAAAATTTTGTATAATATTTTTATACATTTAAATAATATGTATATATATGTATATAGTAAAAATAATTTCTCTTTCTTTTTCTTTTTAATAAACTAACTAAAAAAAATCTAAATTTTAGTAAAGATATATACATATATATTAAAATATAAAAGAGATTTCTAAAAACTTATGTAGTTTTATTGAAATCTAAGAATTTCTTAAAAGTAATTTGAATAAATATGAATAAGTAAATAAAGAAGTAGGAGATAAGTAAATTCTTACTGAATTTTAGCTTTCTGTCATGCTTGCTATATGCTCAAACTCCACAGTACAAGATTATCAATCATAATCAAACATTGTCAATCACAATCAAACATCATAAAACATAAATGAATATTAACAATCATAATCAAATCAAATAATTAAGCATCAGTTATAAATATGATAATTTTAAAATTCAATGGTTATTTAAATTAATAAAGTTTGTTTTAAGTTTTATGGTCAATTCCTCCCACAGGTCTATGTAAGTCCAAGATTGTCCAATCCTTGCATAGATCTAGTTCAGTCCATATATGTCATAATAGTCCAAATCCTTGCATAGGTTCAGTCAAGTTCATAATAGTTCAAGTTCTTAAATATTTTAGATATTAAGTTACACAAGATGCTTAATTTATTAATAACAATTATTATAAATCTTAAGTTAAAAGTTATTATTTTAAAATAATAATATTGTTATGTTTAAAAGGAGTAGGGGACTCCTCCCAATATTCTTATGTATTTTCATATTATATCCTTAATCTCACCCCCCTTACCTTGATTTGCTACCAAAAGTGAATTCGCTCTGCGCCTCCAAGTTCTAACAAAATATTAACACTAACTTATTTCAGTATAAGCTTAAGATGAAAATTAAGATTGCTATCAGAATGATAAATAGTAAATATGTATAGTAATAATAAATAGTAACGGTAAATGGTAAGTCATTAATAGTAATGGTAAATAGTAATTTTTGAATAGTAATAGTAAATAGTAAATTGTGAATAGTAACTTTTTGAATAGTAGTGGTAAATGGTAAATCATGAACAATAACAGTGAATAGTAAATTTTGAATAGTAACGATAAATAGTAAAAATAACACAGTGGTAAATTATTTTTACTATAGTAACTTATTCATAATAGTACTAGTATATCAATGGTTTAAGAGTGCTAAAAAAATAAACTAAAATTATAAAAAGAATATAGAAGAAAGTTATTACCTTACACTTCCAGCAGAACTTCTTTTTAGCAAAAGAATTTACTCCCCACTAATTTCTTACGCACTATCTCTCTAGATTCTCTCTCTAATTTTTGGTGTGGAAATATTGTAAATGAGCCATCTATTTATAGGAAGAAAATTTTACTATTTAAGATTATTTAATTATTTATTTTACTATTCATGATGTAAGCGATGATGATGTAAGCGATGATGTCAGTAATGGCATTTTGGTTATTAGATGAAAGGTTAAGGGTATTTTTGTCATTCTCAAAAAAAAATAATAAAAAAAAAATAAAAAAATAAAAAAATAAGATAATTCTAACAAATTATAAATTATATAACAATCAAAAAGTTCTAAAGAACTATAATCAAATTCCTTTAAAATTTTATTTTAGATAAGAAATAACA
This sequence comes from Clitoria ternatea, assembly GCA_037962975.1. Taxonomy (NCBI): domain Eukaryota; kingdom Viridiplantae; phylum Streptophyta; class Magnoliopsida; order Fabales; family Fabaceae; genus Clitoria; species Clitoria ternatea. Next base: position 50,391,013 of record CM075673.1, read on the forward strand.
AAATTAGGGGTGTTACAGAGCCAGTAGTGCATATTACTTCTGCGCGGACAAGGCGTTTCGTGTATGAAAATATCATAGCTCGATTCGGTGTGCCAGGGCGGATTGTGACTGACAACGGCACCCAGTTCACAGACTTGCTCGAAGGATTGGGGGTAATCCAGATATTTTCATCTGTCGAACACCCTCAGACGAATGGCCAAGCGGAGGTAGCCAATCGAGAAGTGCTAAAGGGGTTAAAAAAGCGTCTGGGAGAAGCGAAGGGAGGATGGACTGATCAGCTGTGTCATGTTTTATGGGCATACCGCACTACGCCTCACTCTTCCACTAGTGAATCCCCATACCGGTTGACGTACGGGGTCGAGGCGATGATCCCAGTGGAGTTACAAACCAGATCGGCCCGTGTAGAGTATTTCTCAGCTGAAGATAACAATGCCAATCTGGCGTCAGAACTAGACGTCCTCCACGAGTTAAGGGAAAGGGCCTTTATCAGAGATCAGGCAGTGAAGGCAAAGGCAGCTCTCCGATATAATAAACGTGTCCAGTACAGACCTTTCAATACTGGAGATCTTGTTTTGAGGAAGGCGAGTGTGGGAAATAAATTTGCTTACCAAGGAAAGCTAGCACCGACGTGGGAAGGCCCTTACAGAGTTTCCGAAGTGACTGGAAAAGGGTCATACCGGCTGGAAGAACTTGATGGGACTCCAATCCGTAATAAATGGAACACTCAGAACTTACGTGTTTATTACAGCTAGTTGGTAAGGCGGCATGTACTCTTTTTCCTTACTTGAGTTTTTTCCCATTGGGTTTTCTCAAGAAGGTTTTAACGAGGCATGACCTCGACTACGCTCCCTTTGTAATATACTTTCAATATTAATGAGAATGCAGTCCAATAACCTCATTACTTTCACTTTTCCTGCATGTTGTGACTTGTAGCTATAGCCTATCACGTGAATTCCTCAGGGCGGATGATCTCAATCACACGTCTTGTGCATTGACGATGTAACTCCTCGAGGTGGAATGGGTTGTAAGGCTGGTCCTTTTTTAAGGCCACAAACCGAACCCCATTCGAAGATAACATGGGTTGTAGGGCTGGTCCTTTTTCAAGGCCACAAACCGAACCCCATTCGAAGATAACATGGGTTGTAGGGCTGGTCCTTTTTCAAGGCCACAAACCGAACCCCATTCAAAGATAACATGGGTTGTTGGGCTGGTCCTTTTTCAAGGCCACAAACCGAACCCCATTTGAAGATAACATGGGTTGTAGGGCTGGTCCTTTTTCAAGGCCACAAACCGAACCCCATTCGAAGATAACATGGGTTGTAGGGCTGGTCCTTTTTCAAGGCCACAAACCGAACCCCATTCGAAGATAACATGGGTTGTAGGGCTGGTCCTTTTTCAAGGCCACAAACCGAACCCCATGTGAAGGCTTGGGCGCAGTAAGCTGGTCCGTCCAGAAGACCACGCTGAACCCCGAGTAACGGGCGCAGTAGGTTCAGGATTAGCCTTGATCCGAACCCCGTGTCGAAGGCTTAGATTGTAGGATTGCACCGAACTCCAAGTACGGTTAGTAGGATCGAACCGAACACCGTGTGAAGACTTGAGTTGTAGGATCAAACCGAACCTCAAAAGGAAGGTGTAAAACTTACCCTTTTTTCAAGGCCGAACCGGACTTTAGAGGCAATTTCCGTTCTCAACTCTGAAATATTCATTACAGAACGGTTGAACGTTAATGTATCCGCTCTACATCTTCGAGGTCAGATGAACCTTTCAAACCTGTTAACAAGTTAAAAGTAACTCTTGTAACGAAGTTTCCCCATCTCAATGTACTTATGCTTGGGGACAGGGCATACTTTAACTTAATCGTCGCTTATTTGGTACTATTTGTTATCTTAATCCGATGTGATAAGAACGCTTTCAACAGCGGTATGACTAGACAAGAGCGGCTCTGCAGAGTACAGAGAAGGTTAAAGTATTATGTATATTGTTAAGTTATTTGGCAATCATACACTGGACATAAATAATAAGAGAGGAACAAGGCGAATTTTATTTCTTGAAAAAAGAAAGTGCACAGGTACCAAAGTATTAAAAGCTGGAGCTGATCCCAGAACACATCCATAAATGAAAGCATAAAATTAAGAAGCGGGTGCTTGATCCTCCGAAGTAGGCACCTCCGTCCTCTCCCCTTCAAGTCCAGCAGCTTGGGCCTTGTCCGCTCCGGCCTCAGGATCAGTTTGGGCAGCTTCTTATGTCTTATCCTCAGGACCAGAGGTAGGCATTGCAGGTTCCATGCTCTGACCCTCCGGAAGTGGAGGCAGTTCGTAGAGAGAATTGCGAGGGACATGGTACGAGCCATCTTTCTCCACTTCGACAAGCTTCCCCTCATGGAATTCATAAAACGGATCTAGCCCGTACAGATTCAGTTTTACGTCGGGGTTGCGATAGAATACTTGACGAAGTTCCAGCCCAAAGGATTCGTAAGCTACCTGCTTGCATATGCCCAAGGCCTTGGCAGCCTTGGCCTTAGCAGCAGTTAGTTTCTTCTGGAGTTTGGCAAAATCCTCCTCCGATGGGCCAGTGCTCATACCTCCCTTCCTCAACTCCTCAATCTGGGCCTGCATCTCCTTCCGAAGGGCCTCCCACTCCCCAAGGCTCTTGTTGTGTCCGTCCTCCATAATTTTGAAATCGTCAGCAAGCTTGGCCGATCTTTTCTTCTCCAATTGTAGCTCTTCTTCGAGGAGGGGGATGGATTTATTCTGCTGTTGAAGCTCAGCAGCCTGCCGTTCTAGAGCCTTATTGGCAAAGTGAAGCTGGCTCGTTTCTTCTGTCTTCCTCTGAAGTGTTTCCTTGGCCTTCTTCAATTCAGCCTCTACACCTTTATGAATCTCAGCTTGTTTGATTGCCCATTTCTCCTTCACAGCGAGTTCGGTTTTGAGTTTCTTAACCTACTCCATGTAATCTGCCTTTTCGCTCAGGGATGCAAGGAGGCCGGACAGTTCATCCAGCTGCCAACGGCCGGCCTTACAAGCTCCTCGAACTTCAGCAGCCTCGAACGAAGGGCGGAGGCAGTATCTAGCCTTTGGAAGAGTGGGGGGCATGGTCCCCTGAAACCATAAGTATAGGGAGAGGAAGGAATCGCGTGGAGGGTCAAACGCCGGAGGAGGACCGTTCCCAGAGTCCGGTCCAGAAGTGTTCTGTGAAGAAGGGGCAGAAGAGTCAGGAACGGGCTTCTTCCCCTTATCCTTTTTCATCCCAGACTCTTCAAGTGTCTTTTGGCGCTTCTTCGCAGGGTCACCAGAAGAGGGTTTTTCCTGATCCGCTGTCTTAACCAGGTGCCTCTTTTTCTTCTTCTTTTCTAGGACGGCCTCCTCGTCGCCCATCCCAGTGGCCTCTGTTTGCTCCTCTGTTTCTTCCTCATCAAAGAGAGGAACCTCCTCACCCACTGTAGAGGTCAGGGGAATGAGTGGAGTTTTGGTGGCGTTCCTCTTCGCCTGAATCTCGTTCTCCTCGGAGGAGGAATCATCATCAGCCATCATGGTCCTTAAAGACAACATTTCTGGGCATACTTTTTCGATTTGTTCTGTAAAACAAGAAAAGCTGAGTTAACACATGAGAAGAAAAATAATCAGAACGGAATAAATGTACAACACAAATATAATAAGAATGGATATTACGGAGATAGGAGGACCGAACGTCGTCCTCTGCCAGGAGGAGCCTGCAGGAAAATCCTTTGAGGGTCTTTGAGGCCGTCTGCATGGCGCTCAAAACCTCGACGGAATGAGAAGAGAGTTCACTCTCATCAGTGTAATAAGCACGGCTCATAAGGAAAAAATGCTCGTGCGTCAAACTGAGAGGGAACTTAGGGAATCCCTCCTTGTTACGCCAGAAGACCGGCTTATTGGGCTGAATACGGACCCGCGTGTAGAAATGTTTAAAGGAGCGCCCATCCACCTTCGCGGATTCCGTGTAGGATTTGAAGTTTATAACCCTTGAGTCACAATGGAGTGTTATGAACCCAAGGCCGCCCTTCTTGTTAGCACGGCGGACTACTTGGCAATAATGGAACAGTTTGGCCACAGTGGCTGTGAAGTTGAAATGCTCTCCTAGAATTTCGAGAGCCCGCACTAGACCCCAACCGTTGGGATGCAGTTGGGTAGGAGCACAGTCTAGGAAGCGCAGGACGGCCATCTGGAATTCCGTCATGGGGAAGCGTACCCCCAGCTTCAGAAACACGAAGTCGTACATATAGACCGACCTCTCATCAGGGACGATGTGGCAGATCCTCTCAGAGGGACGTGGTGCCAGCACAACATAGCGTGCTTTGAACTTCTTGTCTGAGTAGATCTTGCAGCGGAGAGAGACCGTGCGTTCCTCTTCACTCACGTGATGCGAGGGGATCTTTAGGAATTCCTCTTCCACCCAGCAGTACGGACTTTCCCTGTTGAGCTTTTCCCAGTTAAGCCGGTGTGCCACAACATTGACACACCCTTTAGTGGTACGAAGAACCAACGTTTTTCCAGACCCCGGAATCTCCATGGTTTTGGATGCACGATGGAACGCGTGCGTGCTGTGGTAAAAAGCAACATCGTCAGAGAGATAATCTTCGTTACTTGACCCTTCATCAGAGCAGCTGGTAGCCCTCGAGTCAAGGGGAACCTCAGAGCGACGTTGAGTAGTAAACGCTCGTGAGGAAGAAGCTTCAACTCTCTCTGGGCGACGAAGCCCAGCCACAGGAGGATTCACTGGAATCCTCCCACCACGGTGGCTAAGGGGGGCGCGAGAGCTAAAATTCCCCCTGTTTGAGGTACCAGCGTTGCCTGCTCCAGGGCGCATGGTGGAAGTAGAATGGACAAAAATTGTAGGGAGATGAAGGAAAGGGAGGTTACCTAAAAGGAAGAGGATCTTTGAGAAGTTTGAAGGCAGCAAAGAAATCTCCAAGAAATTTGAGCAGAGGTTCACTAAGCTTGAGGACAAAGGTGAATTCCAAAACTTGTTAAGAGTCCCTTTTATAGGTAACGACGAGGCACGGTGCTCTGTTGAAAGCCAAAACATTTGCTTCAAAACGCAACCCTTCGGATTCAAATGAGTCCGTCGTTTCGCCACGATCGAGCGTGAAAATGGTAACGTTTCAGCAAACGTTTTTGCAAAATGGGCCCCCTTTCAGTTTGAATCCAGGCCCAATAAGCCCAATCGACGGTTATACCCTTGGGTAATGATGGCTCGTGCGTGAAGGGCGCATTTAATGTCCAATCATTCCAAACGCATTTAATGTATTTCAACCACTCTTCGAATACCAAGGGTTTTGACTCCCAAAGACTCTTGGGATTTCCCTCACTATTATACGCTGTCTGAATCCGTTGAATATAGTATGAGAGGAGCGTTCGCTCAGTTGTTAGAACGGATGCTCTAGAATTTCCAGAGAATTTCCAGAACATTCCGCCGGCATCTAGACTTCTCAAAGGCTGTATAGCTCATATGAACAACTTAACAGTCCCTCATACAAGCTAGGGGACAAATGATCCAGTCTGGATATCGGTCTCTAAAGTTATAACGTCAGAATGACTTCGTGAGGAGGAAACCGGTGTCACAGTTCGGGCGGCACCACACCGGGCTGCACCATACGTTCTATTCGCTCTCTTTACCACAGATACTTCACTCGTTATCCCTGAACGTCTATATAGCCGTTAGTCTCTCAGTCACAGCAAGATAAGAATTCCTAATAACTTATCGGTGAAGATACCCCATGTAGCAGAATATGTCATATCAATGGCCTCAGAGAGCAAGTACATGTGTCAGTAGATTATGCGGAAAGGTGATTATCCTCCATCCTCCCCATAGGATCGTACTCTGATAATTGACCTACCCTCCTGACACATTCTGAGTGCTGAGCCACTTTGATTGACACACTTCACATGCTATCAGAGCCCAAGGGCCCACTTGCATCCAACGATTCATTTCCTACGTTCAACTATAAATAGCCTGATCAAAAACACATGCAAGGTTACGTTGTCCTAACTCACCTTTTACAATTGTATCACTTGAGCATTCACTGAGTTCTTACACTCTTCTAACTTGAGCGTCGGAGAATCTTCACAGGTGGCACCACCTTTCGCCCCCCTTCAACGCGAAACGCTGGTGTGAAGGATCTCCAGGACAACAAGACCGGTTTCTCCCACTGAGAGGCCGGATTTCCACATCGGATACTCATTGCTCCGGTGTGCAAACCCTAAGACACTTGCACTCTTGTGGCTGGTCCCACACCGGACCCTTGACCCCGGTTCAGACCAGATCAATATATATATATATATATATATATATATATATATATATATTGGTGTGGTATTTACAATAATTCATTCATATAATTCGAACAACACATACAAGATCACACTTGTATCGCACGCAATGGCATTCTTACAATTCATCAATAACAACATTCACCCTCTTTATGCAAAAGAGTAATCAACATCATCATCTATCATTATTCAATGTCATATCTTTCTCTAATTCATCAACTTATAACTCATACTATGTCATTTAATTATTCTCTCCTTGGTTTTAAAATCACCAAGGGTATAACTCATATCCTTATCATCGTATTCTCATCACCATCCTATCATCATTCCATTTTAGGTGGTAAATATATCATATCAATTAATCCCGAGTATACCAATCCATCCCTATCACCACCATGTCATAACACCATTATATTGTCCTCATACATACCCTCAATCATCCCACAATACAAGGGAAAAGGCCAACATAAACCCACAATGAAGAAAATGCAACAAAGCCATTTCTGGGGAAAACTCACTCAAGCGAGATTCACCTGCGCTTGAGTGAGAAGGGCCAGGATCGCTTGGGCGAGCCCCAGTGCGTGTAAGCGAGAGGCTCCCATCAGCGTGCATACGCCCGCTCGCTTGAGCGAGCCACTCTCGCTTGAGCAAGACTTCTCCAGTGTCATTTCTACGTATTGCTTGCTCAAGCGAAGCTCCTTTCACATAATCACTCGCTTGAGCGAAAATTGTCCAGTGCTTAATCCTAAGCTCGCCCGCTTGAGCGAGGCCCAACATGCCTCATCACTCGCTTAAGCGAGGTCCCAATTCGCTTGAGCGAGGTTATCCCCACAGGTGCAAACCTCAAGTTTTTCACTCTTTTTCTTATGTCAATATCTTCCTCATCAATAGTTGGCATAATTTAACACTTTGCCTATATTGAATTATGTAATTAGGCTTATTTCAAGAAACCGTGCCTCTCTATTTTCAATTCTAAACCTTTAAATATCTAAGGGAGGTTTTAACAACATTCCACATCATTACCTCTCTCATTTGGCTACATAATCATCATAAAACAATCCTCTACACTTTAATTAACTCGTCCATTCATAAATTTTCATCAACATTTAATTCATGTCCAACCAAGGGACAATCAAGCCCTCATTTTCATTTCATATATATATATATATATATATATACATACACGATTTTCTTAATATTCAACAAAAGCCAAGCCATCATTCATTACATCATCAATTCAACATTCAACACATTCATGGCAAGGCAATGCATGAGCTCATACATATACATAATTCAACAATTGTTCACTCATGCAAATTTGAAATGCTAACTCTTCTCCTACCTCGAGAGAAGAACCGCAATCCAAACATTCCGATTGCCTCGATTATTCCACATCATCGTCCGGAATACAATCCTATCAACAACACATGTATACATGCTATTAATATACCATCATAAGAAATCATCTCTCAAAACTCATGATCAAGTCCTAGACTTGTCCAAACTCTAAATTTATATGCTTATGTTAGGCTTCGGGAATTCCTTTCCCAAAGCCAAGATTCTCTAAATCTTAAAGGCTAACAAACCCAACAATCAAAAGATCATATTCCTTATCCACAAGGCATCCAATATCTCATACAAATCACTCAACTATCATCATAATTTCTTCCACTCACTAGAATTCTCTTGGCTCCATTCAAAACCATCATTAATCAACAAACTCTTATGGTATTTATCATGGCCCAAGACTTTATCAAGTCAAGTATCCATTATCAATGATCATCCACCATTATTGTTATTACCAATAACAACACTCAACATTGCTTATCATCTACCCATTCTCAAGATTAATTCCTCAAATCATCATACCTACTTACATGCACATATCATCAACCTCATTAATCAATCTCAATGATTCTAAAAATTCATTCCTCTTATATACACCATTCTAAGACATCCATAATCATCAAAATCATCAGCTTGGCTAAAATTCCCAAATCATCAACACTTAGGATTTTCTCTAAAATCACCCAACAACAACTTCAACTCATTATAGAATCCACATGCAAATCATAATCCTCATTCATTTCTAAAATCACACCCTAATCAAGAATCACAATTTCAAGCCATCCAAGCCTAGGGTTCACATCCACATCAACACCCATAACTTCTAGCACCACCATTTCAAGCTTAAGCAAATCATAAACCACAAATAGAGGAGGAAGGATTCAAAGTCTTACCTCTTTTCCATGCTATGACCAAAATGAAAATAGGGAGAAAGGAAAAAAGAAGATGTTCCAAGCAAAGCTTCCATGTCCCATTTGATGTTTACAAATTCAAGCTCAAGTGAAATTTTTGATGAAAAATGGGTGTCAAAAGGGGAGGCCACGATTTTGGGCAAGAAGAAGTGGAGGAGGAGGAGAAAATAGTGAATGAGGTGAAGAGGAAGAATAGTGCACGGTTGGAAGGATAAGGAGGAAGTAGTTTAGTGTAAATTGGGTATTACCCATTGGATAAAGTAATGCCTCATTTTACTTTTACCATTGGTCCATCATTTCCATTACCCATTGTGTAAAAGAAAGTAGGAAATATGTAGAGTGGGTACACGGCTATGAGAAGAAGAGAATGAGGAATTTTCATTTTCTTTTAATTCTATTTGGCTTGTCTTTTCCCCATTTTATATCCTACGTCGCGTCCAAATACTTATCTTCTCAATACCAAAAATTATTTCAACTATACCGTCATAACCACAATAATTTTCTAAACCTTCTAGACCTATGAAACATTTAATTTGACCAAGTGGGTCCCACATCATCTGTTAAATCATCCAGTTCTAGTAAATCTCAATTTACCAATAATTCACCTCTAATGTCTAACGAGATCTCCCATAATTATTTGACCATAAATAATCAATTATCATTATCCAATAAATTTATTTTCTTTAAAATCCGGGATGTTACATTTATTGTTACTATTTACTGTTATTATTCACAATTTATCATTTACTATTATTATTCAAAATTTATTATTTACCATTATTATTCAAAAATTATTAGTTATTGTTACTTTCAAAATTTATTATTTACTGTTACTATTCAAATTTTATTATTTACCATTACTATTCAAAATTTACTATTTACCATTACTATTCAAAATTTACTATTTACTATTATTGTTCACGATTTACCATTTATCACTACTATTCAAAATTTACTATTCATGATTTACTATTTACTGTTACTATTTAAAAATTACTATTTACCGTTACTATTGATAATTTACTATTTATCGTTACTATTTACTATTACTATGCATAGTTACTTTTTATCATTTCTGATAGTAATCTTAATTTTCATCTTATACTTACTGAAATAAATTAGTATTAATATTTTGTTAGAACTCAGAGGCGCAGAACGAATTCACTTTTGGTAGCAAATCAAGGTAAGGGGGGTGAGATAAGAATATAATATGAAAATACATAAGAATATTGGGAGAAGTCCTCTACTCCTTTTAAAGATAACAATATTATTATTTTAAAAATAATAACTTTTAACTTAAAATTTATAATAATTGTTATTAATAAATTAAATATCTCGTGTAACTTAATCTGAAATATTTATTCAAGAACTTGAATTATTATGACCTATGCGGATTAGACTGAACCTATGCAAGGACTTGAACTACTACGAACTGGACCGAACCTATGCAAGGACTTGGACTTACATAGACCTGTACGAGGAATTGACTATAGGACTTAAAATAAACTTTATTAATTTAAATAACCATTGAATTTTGAATTATGATATTTATAACTGATGTTTAATTATTTGATTTTGATTATGATTGCTAATATTTATTTGTGATTGATGATGTTTCATTATGATTGATAATATTTGATTATGACTGATTATCTTGTAATGTGGAGTTTGAGCATATAGCAAGCAGGACATAAAGCTAAAACTCAGTAAGAAATTAGTTATCTCCTGCTTCCTTATTTACTTATTCATCTTTATTCAAATTACTTTTAAGAAATTTCTTAGTTTTCAATGAAACTACAGAAGTTCTTAGAAATCTCATTTTATCTTTTAAAATATATATATATGTATATATTTACTAAAATTAAGATTTCTTGTTAGTGAAAGAAAAAGAAAGAGAAATTATTTTACAAAAATAAATTTTTACTAATATTTTACTTTAAACTCTTAATATATATATATTATTTTCAAATTGTATAAAAATATTATACAAAATTTTCAAGTACTAAGGTTTTAAAATTGATAATTCTGAATTTGAATTTTTAGTAATTGATTTTGAATTGACCTATAAAATTTCTAAAGAAGGTTGTGAAATATATTTAAGGCTTTGAAACTTAAATTATAAGCAGATTTGATTTGTGATTTGAAAAGGAACTGTACTAAAATTCTATGTGCGTATTGAGAATTTGAAAAAGTACAGTTTACTGGGGTGGCTATGTTGCGATTCGTAGACCCTGATAATATAATTGAGTTTCTAAAAGCCTTAACCAACTAAATACGCGAGTAGTTCATGCATCATGAATCATCAAAGAGAAATAAAATGATATTGTCTGGGTACGGATTATAGAAACCGAGGATACATTAGAGGAGGCTTAATTGTGAGCCTTGGGATGAGAGGGTGTGAAAGGGTGCTTCAGGGGACCTAGGGTAGCTCCCTAGTGTCAGGTACTTTCACAATAAAAACCTTCTCAATCTGACTAGTCTCTAAGTGTTTTCATGCTAGTTGAGCTGTTTATGTTATTATTATCCGGAATTATGGAACAGTGTAAACTCCTGGTTGGCCCAGTGCAAATTAAAATTTAAAGGCCCACATATATAGGTAAGTTATGATGAAGATATGGCATATCATTCATACATTCATAATTGATTGTGTATGTGATTGTGATTGATATTATTATACTAGTTTGTGAAAACCTTTTATTGCTTATGTCCTATTTGGGAATATTATATTCTGTTTCTCACTCCTTTCTCCGTGTTTTTGTTTCATATGATTTAAATTGATGATTTGTACAGAGGGAAGGATCAAAGAATCTCGACAGTATATATAGCACGTTCTAGAAAGGGAGCTCGGTATGAATACCGTGGTCCAATAAATAAATAATTTCATTAAGTAACTGCTCTTGGACCATGGAGTTTCCTCTCTTTCTAATAATGTTTAATATCTATTTTATTTGGATGAATGTAAAACTACTTTATAAATTTTAATGATATTCATGAGGTATTTCAGAAATATTGTATGTAATTTATTCTAGTAGTTTTTTTTAACGATTATATTTTTAGTAAAAAAAATTCATGAATTTTTTAGAAATTATTGAGATGTAACAAAGGGTGTTACAGTCAGCATAGATCAACTATCAACTATCTGCATATACAAACAAGGGAAAACATATTCCATTTAAAGCAAGTATAGCATATATCTTCATATATCAATAATTATGTATCATGCATTTAGAATATGAAACTCAAACTCTTCCTACCTTAAGAGAGGTAGTCTGAAAGGTCTAACGATCGTGCCTCATCAACTAGATAAATCCCTACATTTAAATAAATGTAGAAACACGTTAATTTATCTAGTCAACCTATATTCTTAATCTTAATCATTTAATAAAATTTTGTTAGAGAAAAGTCTGAGCTCATGATTGAGTAGTCTAAACCCCATGAGATTTGTTAATAATACACATCAAGACTCTCAGCTAAAATGAAGTCTGTATTACTTGTTTTCTTAACATTTCTGTTCAAGTATGTCAGGAGTCCATAGAGCTCCATTTTCAAAAGAAAGGGGAAGTCCGTTAAAATCAATTCGCTTCTAAAGTAAAGAAGTCTGCACTCTTAAGCTTCACTGGATCAAGTTTCTTTGTGTCTTCAAACCTCAAGAAGATCTATGACTCTTCGAGTTCTTAAAAAAAATCTTTCCTTTCTAAATATGAAGCTACAAGAACTTTCGCGTGTCCTCTCTGAAGCTAGCATTAAAAAGGAAATCAATGGAAAAGTTAAAGGTTTTCTCTCACGTATCAAGAAAACTGCCTCACATGTCTCATGGTGTCAAAAAAGTTGAACCTGATCAGAACGAATAGCCTAAGGTCAACTGCTATAGAGTGTATGTGCTTTCCTAAAGTACATAAGCAAAAAGGATTTTTTGCTGAAGACTTTCGAAGTTGTCTAGATAAGGAAACTTCTCTGAAGCATTTGCCTGTACTCACTGACAGTCCATTCCTCAAGAGATTAACATCCTTCGAAGCTGAACCAATGGATATTTTCAAAAGGTTTATAAATACAAGAAGCTTTTGAAAATAAGACAGAGACGCTGCTTAACTTGATTCTTAAACACCCACTTATTTTCTTTCTAGAAACTAAAGTCTGAGAGACTTTTTCTTAAAGTTTCTAAGTTCTTGTATTCACTACTTAAGTCCTCTTTGTAGCTCTACTTAGTGTAGACCGTGGATTATAATAGTCTGTAGCTCAGTGTACCTTGTAATCATTTCATATCTTTATACATTGAGTTATTTAGTTGTACCTTTAAACACTATCTCTACCATCACTTTGTATTTTCTGGTGTGTGTCCAAAATATATTGGTGTTGGGAAACACTGTGGCCTGAAGAGACTTTTGAAAGAATACTTGGTTTTTTAGCCAAGAGTGGCTAGCTCAAGAAAACTTGGGATAAGCCAGAAGTGGCTAGAGTCAAGAATACTTATGCACTGGACTGGTGCAGGTTGTAAAGGCGATTTACAATAGTGAAAATCCTTTGGGCTGAAAGGACTAGACTAGCTTCTACGTTGGAAGTGAACCAGGATAAATTTCCATTGTGCATTTCTCTTATCCATTTCTCTAATCTATTTAAAATTGCCTTCTGTTCAAGTGATCTGTATGTAATTATTTTTGAAAAAGAGTTTAAGACTTATTCAACCCCCTTCTAAGTCTAACTCTGTACCATCAAATTTATATTTTGTCTCTAAAATTTTTTAATATTGTTTTAGGCCTACATTTTATTTTTACGTTAAGTTTTGGGAATGTCTTTCAAATTGCCCCTTTTTAACGTTTTAAAAGCCAAAAAGTGAGCCTAGGGTAGACTGATAAGTCAATAAATATTATTTGTGTCTTACAAAGCTTCTTAAATTATTTTCTATATCTTTTACATTTAGGAGTTGTACCCATTTATTACAGAAAATCCTTGATTTTAACTTCAGCTCACGTATTCATACTGTGAACACCTCTTTTGATCCAATCCAAGTGGAACGAATCTTCTTTTATACTGAATTCTGACTCAGAATGGTCAAATCCGAGTAGAATGGCTCAAAAATAATCAAATCCGAACAGGATGACTCAGATTGAAGCATTTCCGAGTGAAATATTGCCCTTTTGGGATAAATCCGAGTGAAATGACTTAAGGAATGATCAAATCCGAGTGAAATGACTGAGAATGGATCAAATCCGAGTGGAATATGTCCCTGTTGAAGAGAAATCCGAGTGGAATGACTCAAAAGATGATCAAATCCGAGTCATAATGAAGCATTTCCGAGTGGAATAGGCTCCTGTTAGGGAATCCGAGCGGAATGACCCATAAATGATCCAATCCGAGTAGAACTACTCAGAATGAGTCATTTCTGAGTGGAATGTTAGCCAAGGCCTCAACGCTCAAGAGGGGGGTGAATTGAGTGTTTCAAATTTTCGCGCGGAATCCCCTTGGAAATGGTTAGTAATATACAAATGATGCAATGATGAAGAGACAACAACTTTTATGCATATATCACACTTTGACACACTTGATGTGCAATGACAATATTTAGCTATAAGTGTGATAAACAAGGTAAGTTATTGGTTTAAACAATTTATCAAACAGTTGGAGTGCACAGATTTATTTGTCAATAATGTGATGTTTCCTATAAAGATTCAGCTCATTCAAGTTATCAAACACCTTGTGAATGTGAGAAGTAATAGCAATCAAGTAAGTATCACACAAGACTTAATAGGAAACAATGTATTAGATATTTGGTAAGTTATAGCAATTTCCAGTTTTGAAGAACTTCACCAAATATTAATTCAAGCAAATTATCAAACACTTGGCATGCAGAGTTAAGTATTCTACTTGAACAATAACTTTGATTCACATATTTAGCTCATGCATTTCAACAAACAGTTTATATGTGCAGTTGTATAAGGAGTTCAAGGTAGAGAGAAATGCAAACCAATTTAACGAGTTCCACCAACCCGGTGTACGTCTCGCCTTCAAGCAACTCACTTGAAGGATTCCACTATTAAAGATTTGAGATACAAGCTTTGAGCAATTGCAGCTTCCTAGTGTCCCACACTCAAGAACTCAATCCTCACAAGCAAAGGGCAACCCACCCAATCTCACAATCTCTCAATACCCAAAGGTTGAACCCCAACCTTTGTGACCACTCAACCTAGAGTGAAAAACCTTGGTGTTTTGGTGTTTGGTTTACAAGCAATTAACTCTCTCAATAGAGTAGATACACAAATGAAAGCTCTCACCAATTCTAACTCTCAACAAGAGAGGATATGCAAATTGAAACTCACAATTTAATAACTCTTAAGCAATATGCAAGTTTAGAAACAAGAGTTGCAGAATATACAAGAGAAAGTAATAAGAAGACCTTAAGAAGAGAAATGTTTGTTGCCTTGTGTTGTGCCTTGGTCTCCCCTCTTATGTGTCTTTTCTTGCTTGAATCCATGCTTCATTTATAGCCATTTTTAGGGTTTCCAGCCGTTGCACATTGTCTCCAACGGATACCTTAGCATGGGCATAAAGTGGGAGTGAAGAAATGAGCTGGAGTTCCACTTAAAAGCATTTTCCCACGTTCTGACACTATGGTAATCGATTAGCCTTCGAGCTGTAATCGATTAGCTTTTGAAATCTTCAGTATTATGCAGCAGGTAATCGATTAGCATTTCTACTGTAATCGATTAGCTATGAAACAGAACCATTCTAATCGATTATTCCTTGCCTTGTAATCGATTATGATTGATACCTGATGCTCTTAATTTGTGTCTCGCAGCATGGTAATCGATTAGGACTTCATGTAATCGATTAGGGACAAAACAGAACTTACGTAATCGATTATGCTTGACTTGGTAATCGATTATGGTGAATACCTGATGCTCAGTCTTCAAACTTTTAACTGGTAATCGATTAGCCTTTTATCTGTAATCGATTATGTTCATTCCAGAACCTATGTAAACGATTATCCTTCTTATTGTAATCGATTGTACCATAAACAGAGTTATGGTAATCGATTATTCCATTGTGGTAATCGATTAGTACATGTACCTGATACAATTCTTCAAGGTTTTTGATATGTTCTTGATATGTATTGACCCATGGCTTATTCCTTTGATCCTCATGCTTGTTTCCTTGATTCTTCTTCAACTTATGAGCTTGTTCTTCATGATTTAGTTCATGTCATCAACCTTGTCTTCCATAGCTCATGTTTCTTTAACTCTTTGTGAGGCATCTTCATCTTTTTATTCTTGGCCATTGTCTTTGTGCTTGAACCTTTTTGTTTCTAAACCTTTGCCATTCCATCATCATCATGAATACTTAGTCATTCATCAAAACTACTTTGCATACTTACATATGCAACTTCATTCTCCCCTTTTTTGATGATGACAATTAATGTTCCATATGGCTTGTATTCATGTGTTACAAATTCATCATATTGGCTTCATGGTAATATCCTTTCTTCCTTTAGGAGTCTTTGCCTTACATATGCAACTTCATGGAATACTATTGCTGATTGAAGTGAATCCGACTGGGAGCTTTCTGAATGCGAGAAATCCGACTGAAAGAATACTGATTGAAGTGAATCTGATTGAGGAGTGTGTTTTTCTGGGCAGAACCGAGTCCGAATAACCAAGTCCGAGTGAGCACATCCGAGGGTCAGATGTTGAATGGAGCTCTCCTGACTGAAGTCAAAAAGACCGACTCCGAGTGTAACTGAGTGGTCAGATTCAGACTGAAAGAAAAGTCTAACTCTAAATCTATCTGAGTGGTCAGATTCTCTCAAGTACCAACTTCTGAGAGGAAAGAAGATCGAGTCCGAGTGAATATTTACCGAGTGGGCCATTCTACAACCATTTCCGAGTCCTTTTCAGTCAGATTTCCGAGCCAATCTTCACTTATCCTTCATACCAATTCTGAGCCACTGATTCTGAGCTATCCTTTTAACCATTACCGAGCCACTATTTTCACCAAATTCTGAGCAACTTTCTCAATCAATTCCGAGTAACTTTCTCAGCAAGGAGTCCTTTTCAGCCAATGCCGAGTCATCACCCTTCAAACCAATGCTGAGTCATCACCCTTCAAACTAACTCCGAATCATCCTTTACCATTACCGAGCCACTCTTTTAACCAATTCCGAGCCACTGATTCTAAGCTATCCTTTTAACCATTACCGAGCCACCATTTTCACCAAATTCTGAGTAACTTTCTCAATCAATTCCGAGTGACATTTTTCAGTCAGCAAGGAGTACTTTTTAGCCAATGCCGAGCCATCACTCTTCAAACCAATGCCGAGTCATCACCCTTCAAACCAATTCCGAGTCAATCCCTTCAAATCAATCCCGAGCCATCACTCTTTAAACCAATTCCGAGCGCAGAAAGGCTGAGAATGAATATCTGGGCAGACTTTCTCAAGTCCCATATTTCTGAGTGAAAACAACCCCAACACCCGAGTAAACACATCCGAGGGTCAAACATTGATTGAAACCCTTCTGATTGAAGTATGAGGGAAGAGTCCGAGTGAATACAAGGCCGACTCTTGAATAAACACATCCGAGGGACGATTATTTAATGAATCTCTCTTGACTAAAGTGAAGAGACCGACTCCGAGCAGTCAGATTCTGACTAAAAAAGGGTTCTGATTTCAGAGAAACCATCCTGATTGGAAAGTGCATAAGAACTGTTGATTGCCATGTGAAACCATTTCTGATTGAAAAGGCAATTCCATGTGAAACCAGTCGGATTTCTGAATGAATGCTCTCCACTGAATGACTCCCCATTGTGAAATCCGAATGGGTTGTAGCTTACCTCCAATCCGGTTGATACACAAATAAATTGCTCCTGAGTCCTGAATCTGACCAAGACTTGTCCAGGAAACAAGGGAAACCATCCGAGTGGAAATATGGCCAACTCCGAATGAATGCCCCTGAAGGATTATTGGAGCTGTTGCAACTTCTGATTGAAAGGAAGGCCGGCTTCGAGTTGAATATTGAGTGAAGCTGACCTTGAATGAAACTTACTGAGACCTGATTGTACACCCAGGGTCCTGTATCCGAGCACAAGTGACGAATCCGAGTGTAGAAGCATTGCCGAGTGAGATTCTTCCGAGTGGTTGAGTCCTCTCAGATTGATTCACACTCGGCAGCTATTAAAAGATTCCTACTCGGTCGGCTACTAAAGGATTCCTACTCGGTCTTTTGTGAAAGGATTCTCACTCGGACAAGATTGATAGTCATTCCTCTCGGAATTCTATTGGAGAATAGTCATTCCTCTCAGAATTCACTCCTATTAAGGATGAATGCTGACTGAGAGGCTAATCCGAGTCATCCTCTCTCGGATTTCCACCATCCTCTCTCGGATTTCCACCATCCTCTCTCGAATTTCCACATCCTCTCTCGGATTTCCACCAGGCTCCCCCTGTTCGCCCGTGCTGACTTGGATTCCACCACCCAAGTGGATCCAGGAATCCTGGGGGTGGCAGACAGGGGCGGAAGTGGAGGAATTAAAAATTCCCACCAGCCGCTGTCCCCCACTACCAGGCTGCCTCCACTCTGAGTGGAAGCCTGAGCTGGCCTTCCACTCGGAAAAGCCTATAAATGGACAAGGGCTGAAGCTTTGAGGACCAAAGGCATTCATTAAGAGAAAACTCTGCCTGAGTTCACCTTCATTCTCTCTCTCCCTCACACCGTCCAACCCCTCACAGCAACCAAACACCCTCCAGCTCCCTCTTTAACCCATAACACCGTCCTCATTCTTCACAGCCCTCTCCAACAGCCCCCACACCTCCTTCTCCTCACCTATACCGTACAGCTCCCACATCAACCGTCCTTCAAATCTCACTATCCCTCCTCCTCTCTCTTCATACCACACCGTCTCCTTTCCCTTCAAGCACCCTCAAACTCCTCAACCCCCCACTGCCTTTCTCACTCGGTCGGTCCCTTCCACCTTCAGTCAGTTGCTGACCCACTCTGTAGTTTCTTATTCCATCACTCGGTATTCCTCTTTTCACTCGGTACTTTTATTTCTCACTCGGTAATTTCAATTTTCACTCGGTACTTTTATTTCTTACTCTATTTTTTCCATTTTCACTCGGTTTTCCCATTTTTAACTCGGTTTTTTTTCCATTTTCACTCGGTTTTTCCATTTTTTACTCGGTTTTTCCCTTTTTCTCACTCGGTTTTCTCTTCTCTCACTCAGTTTTCACTTATTTTTCCCTCTCTTTTCTGAACTCACTGTTTCCCTTTCTCTCTTGTAGCTTCTGCTACCTTCCCTCCTTTGCTTCGTAGTAAAAATATAATAAAGTGAAATAAATGTTTCCTATGTCTTCTTTCAAATCTAAATAAAATCAAAAAAAAGAAACAAATCATTTTTAGTTCGTGTCGTACGGAAAATACTTCCGTCTACACAACCTCTATAGGATCCGTACACGTGCGAAGAACTTCGTCTTGTATGAGTTCCTCACCAAAATGATACCCACCAACATTTTCCCAATCTTTTCCTAAAAGAAAAATACTTAGAACTACGTAACCCTGATTTCTTGATAATTCAAGAATACGTAGGAGCAGGACCTCAACTCCTGTCGGGCCCATCTCTCTTGTTTCCTTTCACTGATTTATTTCCTCACTTTCGTGTCCCTTTCATAAATGTTCCTTTTTTCGTCGCTTCCATGAAAATCAATTTAGACGTGACGTCTTGTTGATTTCCCCCTAGTTTTTTGTTCAAGCCTCGCCATAATTCATAGAGAAGGGATACTTAGGACGAGACGTCCTACTTATCTCTTTCCTATCCCCGTCCCTTTTTTATTCGAGGATGTCTAATTTAGACGTGACGTCTTATTAGCATTCTCTTCCTCTCTCTGTCTCATATCGAAGTCGAGTTTAATTCGGATGAAACGTCCCGTTAACCTCGCTTCGACATTCTATGTTTGTACAGTTCACTTACTCCCTTCCGTCATTTTCAAATAAAAATACAAAAAAAAGGAAGAAACCATGTTTATTTAAGGCTATTTATATTGCGCTTTCAACCTTGGTACTGTTTCCGACAGGCGATGTAGGGTGCTAATACCTTCCCTACTCGTAACCGACTCCCGAACTTGAATCTCAATTTTTAACCAGTGCTTTACTGAACTTAGTTTTTTCCCAATGTTTTTCCTATAAATAAAAACGTTGGTGGCGACTCCCTGTTTCATCTCATTGGTTTTCTCTCTTCGCCGCGCCGTCGCGACCCAGGTTGCGACACATGCATACTTTCGTATTAGCTTATTTAAGCTACAAACGTCATATTTAGGTGAATTTAGTTTTAAAATTTCTGTAACACACTTTTCTACCACTTTGATGAATACATTGAAAACTAGATCCAAGTAGAAAAATTCTTGATTTCTGTTTTCAGCCATTGCCTCACGCTAAAACAATAACATGGGCATGTTTCCCTATTTTTAACATAACTTAAGCTACAGATGTTTGATTTAAGCGATTTTGATCTTAAAATTTTTGTAACGAAATTTATTACAACTTTTACGAAGACACCACAAGCCATTTTTAAGCCAAAACTTCTCAGTTTACGTGAAAAGGCCAGTGACCCGTTACCTAATTCTAGCTAGGGAAACACTTAGCATTTGACGTATAACTTTCACTCTAGACGTTGGATTTATGCGTTCTTTGAATCGTTGGAAAGAGGAAAGAAAGAGGAACAACTTTTGTATTAATCATTTTTCCAAAAACTGAATGGAGGGACCTCATGTAGACAAATCAAATACCAATGAAACTTACAAATTTTTAGCATGCAAATCAAAAGGGAAAATGAGCATGCATGCAAAGGTGGTAGAGCGTTTAGCTTATCGACATCGATTCTATGTCGATCGGTTACTGAGATCCTCCCTTTCGACTTCGATCGAGTCTCCGATCAAACGTTCAATCACCCACGATGAAACCTTCGAGCTTTACGATGATGGCGACCATGCATGCGAGAGCACTTGAGCAAGGAAGAGAGGCATAATAATGGTGGTGTAGCTTTGGAAGAGAAGATGGTGATGGTGGTAAGTCACGACCTTGGAAGAGACAATGTTGGAACTTAGCTTTTGAAGTTGACACACATGAGCTAGGGAAAGTGAGATAAGAGGATACAATGAGGAGTGAAGTGGATGGTGAGAAGCGAAGATAAAGGAGGTATGGTGGTGGTTCAGTGACGAGAGAAACAAAGAAAAAGAGAATGAGATAACTTTAGATGGTGACGTGAACTTGAAGAAAAAGAGAAGAAAGTGAGATTTTTAATGGTGGTGATGGTGAGGTGTTGTGGTGGTGGCTAGGTATCACCATGTGAGGGAGTTTGAGTGGGTGAGGTGGTGTGAAAATTAAACGCGATGTGAGTTGAAACGATGTAACATATAGTCAAATAAGCAAACTAGTTAGGTTTCATGCAAAGATTTAGCCTGAGGTTGATATATAATGATAATAATCTTACTCAAGTGGGCAATAAGTTTTAGTGGAAAGGATTGAAAGGTTTCAAGCTCAATTGGTGCATAAATAATATGAATACAGAGTTTTACAAAATTTCTGACAATAATTGTAGAAAACAGAAATAGGCTCACACAATTTTGGAATTAATTCCTTGACATAATAGATCATTCTAAAATTTTAAATATATCCAGCTTTGAATAATTAATGAATTATGGATTGTTGAAAATAAATCGCGTGCCTGATTACTTTTCCTAAAATACCCAATTAGTCAAAATTGAGATGTTACATGTTACTAGTAGTTACCATACATCATTCACATGTGGATAGTCAATATCAAACTTTAGAATCGGGAAGGTGTACCTAAGTTCTAAAATTGAGAGATTTTTGTGTAAGTTAAATATAATGCAAGTTAGTGCAATCATCCTAAGAAAATACTACATGTGGACCTTAATATAAGAACATCTTTGTGATTTCTTTGATTTTTAATATAAGAACCTACAAAAAAGTCAACAACATTAATTTCAAAATATCCATATGAACCATTAATAAAATAAACATTAATTGAGAAGAAAGAGGGTAAGATTTGAGTCTCAATAAATATGTAAGAGTATTTTTAAAAAAATTACTATAATTTGTAGACACATTAAATGATTTTAACTATATTAACCAAATTTTCTTAAAAGTTGGAATTAGTTGAGAAGTTTTTATACTCTCTCATTTTTATTTATAAGATAATTAAGATTAAAACACATATTAAAAAAAACATATTAATGTATTAATTTTTATAAAAAGATATTGTAACAATTTAATTTTATCCATATTTAAACTCAAATTCTTTATTAAAATTAATAGTACATAAAAATATAAAAAAATATCTTTGTTTTATAAATAGAAACCGATGAAATATTAAAGAGTAAAGATAATATTATATAAGTAAGTAGTATCTTGTATCAAAAAGTCAATGTAGTTTACCTGGGTGTCTGGTCACTGGTACATACTCCGTGCAAGAAAATCTCATTTGTCATTCACTTGTGGAAATGCTTTTACACAATGGATTGTATGGATATTTGAGGTTTAATAAGTGGAAAAAAAATTATGGGTTAAACAGAATTTTGATTGTTTTGAATTGTGTGAATGATCAATATTAGTTATTAGATTTTTTTTATTTTTCATAATTTCATTTCTTAATTGGATACTAAACGAGGTCTGTTTTGATAAACTCTTATCGTTTTAGTTTAGTGATCATCATAGAAATAGAATCATAAATACAAAAAATTTAATAGTTAATATTAATTTTATATATTATTTAACACAATTCAATTTTTATTAAATCAATGAATTCTTTTTTCTCATTGGCCAAGTTGAATTTGTTTGACAAAATTATCAACCATACATGCGTTATATTCCGTACCGCTAAATTTGTTCTAGTACTGATACCGTTCATTTTTCGGAGTGTGAAAGGCCAATTGACATTGGTTTTTGTCCTTTGGAATATTCAAAAGAACCTTAAAATAATAATGTTAACCGAAAGGACAAAAATAGGTTAAAATTACTACCAAAAGAATAATTCACTTTTTGTTGTCACAATTCATATATATTCTCTTCAAGAGGCTGTCTTGGTTTAGCTCCGATCCACCATCAGATGGGAAATTTACTTATTTGATCATGCGATAATTGATTAAGTTGTCGATTACTCATCTGCTTAGTGTTAGAATATTTTAAATTTTAGTGCCAATTTTTTTAAAATTTTATTAAATATATTTTTTTAAAAATAAAAGTTAATAGACACATTGTTTGGTCCTTAACTTTTTTATTAAAATTGATCCCCTATATTTTTAAAGAGTTTCACTTTGGTCCGTTAATAACGCAACAAACTCATGACACATATTACTAATAAAGCTAGGACACGGTTCAATTATGATTGGCTAATGGTTAACATGTAATTTAAAAAATCTATAGTGTGACACCCAATTAATAAGAATATGGGGAAATTTTTTTTGATTTTCAACGCATCTGTCTGATCGTTCGGAAATCCCAAAACATATATATAAACATATATACATACAACCTGTATTAAAAGATTACTTTTAATATTAATACATAAGGAGTCGGTCAAGGCTACACTAACAACTATACGAATATTCACATATTTATATAGGTCTCGAAGACCATGATGACTCCAATCGAGCAATCACCAAGTATCGCCTCAATCCACATTCATGAAAAATGACAACAACCTAGGGGTGAGCATATATATATATATATATATTAAATGACAGGTACTGAACTAGATTCAACATCATTTACTAATCCATTATCCAGTTCCACACAATTAATAATTCATTATAAACATTACCACACACACACAATCATTCAATATGATTACATTATCTCAATGTAATCAACCACAATCATCATTTACTATAAGCTGTCCCACAATGTTCAAAATCACAATATTCATAGGTATATGCATATGTATATGCATATGCATACGGATCCGATTCTAACGATGAGAATTACACAACATAATAATATATCTCAGCTCCCAGCTGATTCGGCTGTTTTACAGGTACCAAAACGCTCTCGTCTATAATGTAACACCTGTCACTCTCAGTGATAGTGGCAACTCAACTCGGTGTTACAGGCCGGCCTTGAGTCCAACTCGAAGGCGGCTGTGGAATCCAAAGAAACCACCACAGGGTTTGTGCCTTACCATCAGGCCGCCCTCCCATCTGGGCCGGCATCACATGGCCCCTACAATCCTATGTGCATCTAAATGCAAATGCTATGCCAAATAATTATCAATCATCAATAAACCACCTGATTACCATCATCAGGGGCTACCAATTGGTTACCATCACCAAGGGTTTCATCTCAACATATCAATAAGCATAGCAATTAATTATCCACCCAACATACTTATAAATTATTAATCAAAGCAACAATAACAATTAAGGGGTATATTGCCAGCAACCACAAATAACATCATCATGAAATTCATCAATCGACATAAACAAACATATATACTCCTATCCGTTTATAATCTATGCATTTAAAATATAATGCTCCCCATACCTGGAATCATTGATTCCTGAAGCTCGAGCGCTCCTTGATCGCTGAGTTAGTCACCAATTTCTGGTTTCCAAAGCCAGAAATTCATAAATCAACAATAATTATTTTTAATAGTCTACACGCTATTTTATAATCACAATTTTGACACTTTAATAACCAACCCTCATAATTTCAATAATTCCAATAGATTCTAAAACTTGATAGTTATTATTTTAACACTCATCGACTATTACTCGTTGAACCACAATTAAGTATTATATATATATATATATATATATATATTTTATACTTCACAATTTTTATATTTTATAATGACATTCTTATTTAATAAGTATAATTCATTTGTTACCAAAGTACAAAAATTTTCTAAAATACTTTTTGTCTAGTTACTTCTAGAAATTCCAATTATAATATATAATATATTTATAACTAAAAAATTCATCTAAATAAATTAAATATTACATAATAATTTAATTACTTTTAACTAAATTATAACCCTTTATATAAAATTTTCATTTTCTTATAGAATATTATTTTCTTGCTTAAAAGTTCTTAAATCATGTAAAAACTTTCTAATTTTTTATCATTTAAGTATTCATATAAACTTATCCAATGAACTTTACTTAATTTAATTAGTCCATGGTTAACTTATAAAAATTCAAAACTACTAAAATTTACTAGTCAAAATTTTAATATAAAATTTCAGCCCTGAAAGACTTCTTAATTAGTTTAAATTTTTATAAAACTTCTTTAAATTAAATTCCTACAAGAATTTATTTATAAAATCCAACCTTATATTTTATACTTAAAACTTAATATTAAAAATTCAGCCCTTTGATTTTCTTAAAGAACTCTATTTTTAACACCACTAGATTTTTGCGTTTAACACATGTTCTCGTTAGCTTTTAACATCACCATAATTTTTATTTTGCCAAACATAACCTCTTAACTGAAAATTTTTAAAACTAAATCAAGTAATATAATAAGTATATATTTTTCCTTCATTACAATTTAGTTTTATCATAATTAATATCAATTAATTTGCTTAGCAAGGCTTTAAAAACACGCTACAATGCAACCAAGGGAAAAATTCTAACAACATTGATTACTACTTTAAAATCATTTCTTAGCTGAATATTTTGTCTAAAACCATAAGAAATACCATACACACTACTTGGTCATGAGATAGTACATGCAAATACATTTTGAAAGTATCAATATCGTGATCATTCACCATTATGCCACATGCCTCAAATGACCATCATCAATTGCTGAAATTTTGAGTAAGAAATTGGAAGAGGCAAGAACCAAGAACTAAAAATAGAAGAGCTTACCTTGGTGGCTAAAATGGTGGCCACGAGAAAGAGAATGGAACAAGATGGCTATGGTGGCTTAAATGATGGTGGAGTGAATTAATTAGAAAAAAAAAATGAAGGGGCTGTCTTGTTGAGAATTAATAAAGTGGAACAAGAATTTAGAATTGGTGAGATAGTGATGAGATTGAGAAATGAAGAGGAAGTGGCGTGCAAAAATTTGAAACAGAAAGGAAAAACATTTTGTAATATATATATATATATGGCATGTCACGTTAAGTTATGGTAACATGGCATGGAAGATAATATGTGATGATGTTTTGGAAGAGAAGAAATGAGTTGTTAAAATTAGAATTCAATTGAAGAGGGATTAGTGTTGAATTATGGTCGTGCGTGAGCATGAAATAGAATGGAAGATGTTTAAGGGAATATATGCTTCATTATGAGTTTGTTAGCATTAAATGCTAAGTGATGGCAGCTGGAGGGTGAGGTGGCTACGTGAAGGGGATGGCCTCTCCTGGAGGCGACACCTATCCCAGGAGGTGGCGGGTGGTGGTGGTTGACCGGAAACCGGTCGTCGAAAAATTAATTGTTACCCGATGGTTTTAGGTGTGCCAGATTTTTAGAAACCGAAAATGAAAGGCGTTAAAAATAAATATGGAATAATTCGTGGGGTAGAATCTCAAAAAACGCCCAACACAAAACTTGTAGATATTCTTTTTCCCTTTGATTTGATATATCATTTGCGATGATTCAATATTGGTAGCCCGAGATATGACCGAAACAAGACAGGATGCTCTAATCGTTCCTAAATCAGGTAGGACGGTAAAGATAAATTTGTAGTTATTTTTCCTTTGATAATTAGACTTTGTACCCTTCATAAGACTTGTAGAGTTCTTCAATATGGATCCATGGCAAAAAGAACGAAGCAATTCTCATTCCGGAAGAGGGTGATATCCCCATTTTACTAAGGGTCGTCAACATAGTGACGTGATGAACAAAGGTTGGCAAAGATTCTAAAAACTGTACCAATATGTAAGGATTTAGCTTTCAAGGTCTTCATGGAAAATGTATATAATTTTGTTACGAAGAGTTTGACACCAAGTTTGCATGAATCGAAGGTTGTATGAGAGAGTTATGAATTTTTGAATGACCGTGCGCAGAGTAAAAATGTGAATGACATGGTTTTAAAATGAATTTACTTAATCCTTGAATTTGGGCATGAAAGAGTAGGAATTTAGAATCAAGACTAGGAATAGGGGTTGAAGATCTCTTAGAAACAAAGTGAACGAGACCGGAATTATTCCAATCAAGCATTGTTTGGAAAAGTTAGGTCTGAAATACCAAAGATGCGCAGGAGAGGAACAAGCTACCGAGCCTAATAAGTTATTTTCCAAAACTTTCAAACTTAGGATGTTACATATAGTGAGTAGATCTTTAACTAAGAGCCAAGAGAGAAAAAAAGAATGCCTCAACTACTGAACTAAAGTTATAGTAATGGTAATGTAAATATGTATATCATAATATTCAATTTATTCAACAAATCTATTCTTAATAATATTTATTATTTAAATAATATATAATATATTATATAAGATAATTATATATTTTTATAATTACATTTAATAAAATATAAAACATTACGACTACGATTAAATATCTCAAATAATATACTTTAAATTTATTTTAAATATATATTATTAAACTATAAAATATGTGAATATATATTGTTAAATAATTTATTACTATATATTTTTGAATGTTTTAATTATTAATCATATATTAAATTTTTGAAATATATTAAATTATTTTTAATAATAAATTTAAATATATTATTAATAATATACCCATTCATTAAATCTATTCTTAATAATATTTATTATTTAAATAATACATTTTATGTAATAATTATATATTTCTTAAAAATATATTATTAATAATAAATAAGTTATCATTAAAAATAAACCATATTACTAAATATATTTGTGACACCCTAATGTACGATAATCGAAAACGGGGGGGGGGGGGGGGGGGATTTTCCATGGATTTGAAGAATCAAGAAGTGGAGCTTTGAGAATGCAAGCCAAAAATGAAAATGGGGAATGTACCATACCTTTGACAAATGAGAAAAATGAAGAGGCCCTAAGTCATTGCACGCTGCCCACGAGAATGAAGAAGAAGAAAGAGTGTGATTCAGCCTTTTGCATGAGAAAATTGAAGAGGATAAAGAAAATGGCGTGGGGTGGTGTGCGGGTTGGGAGAAGACACAAGGCTTGCTTTTCTTTCTTTTTCCTTTCAAAATGCACAAAAGAGTGAATGTGAGGGAGAGTGAATTGAAACTTAATTATTCAAAGGCAAATTGGTCATTTGGCGTGTCTAGTTATCTTTTGAAATTAATTGGGTACCCTCGGTTACCCGGAACGTATCCAAATAACCGCAATAAATGACCAAAATACCCCCATTTCATTAATCCTTAATTTCACATTTCCAATTCTTTTCCTCTCACTCTTGTTCTTATACATGCAAGGAAGGAAATAGCTTTGTCATTGTCCCTTTCTCCTCCGTGACTTAAACCTCACCATACCTATCTTCTTCTTCTAAATTCTTCAAGCTAAGGCAAATTCCAAGTTTCATTTCCTTTCTCTTGCTCATGGCAGCCATGGATGAACTTAGGATGTTCCAATTTCTTCAATTTGTGAGGTATGGTTCCGTGGTCTTGAACCTTATTTTCGTTTTAGCTTGTTGCCAACGGTAGGGATGATTGTTTCCATTACTAACCAGAAAGACACCAAATTCTCCTTTAGGTGCTTCAACTGCGGTATAGTTAGAAGGAGCTGGTATGGAAAAACCTTCTATATAAAGTTTGAAATGGTGAATTGAGGTAGAGTAGACTGATGATCCTGTAGTCATTTACCCGGCTATTGAAAGAAAAGGCTTGCATTTGCTTTCCCTATTTATAATATAATAGGTTCGATCTCTCTCCAAACCTAACATGAGCCAGCGGCCAGGCGAAATTAAAGAGAAAATAAGAAGCGTCTGCTTTCTTACCTCCAATGCAACTTCTAAACAGTAAAGTAAGTAGTTTGTTCCAATCGCTTGTGTAAGCGAATAACTATTATTCTTTTTCTTTTTAACGAGTAAAGTTCCTATCCTTTTAGATGTGCATTCCTGAGTTTTTGGGCTTTTACTGCATAAATTCTACATATTATCACTCTGGAAATCGATTATCAGCTATGTTGTAATCGATTACCAGAGAGCAATTGTGCAGGAATTTGCAGTTAGCTCTCGGGTAATCAATTACATCCATTCTGGTAATCGATTACCAAAGCCATAACATACACACGTTCTATTATTTAATGCTTGTAATCAATTACAGTGATGCTGTAGTTGATTACTTGGTACCCAAAATCCTCATTTTTCATGTTAGGTATATGGAAACCCACCTAACTTCCGCCTAATCCTTCTATATATATTGAATTAACATTTTAAGGTTCTGAGCGGCCAATCTGGGGTCGGAATAAATTGGAAAAAAATTTCTTTGGATTTTTCTTTAATTGAGCATTGAAGTGTCACAAAATATATCTATTTTTAATAATTTATTATAAATAAATTTATTATTATTAAATATTTATTACTATGTTAATTAAATATTTTTTAATATTTTATTATCACTAAATATATATTATTAACATTTAATATATTATAATTAAATATTAAATTATTTAAAGGTATATTTTTATTAATTTATTATTATTAATTATATTATGGCTAAATATTAAATTAGTTAATACATTCATAATTTTTTGAATAATAATATGTTTAAAATATATTTAATAGTTTACTATTTAAAAATTTATTATTTAAAAATAATATATTTATTAATATGTTTTGTTTTAATGATAACTTATTTAGTAATGATAATATATTTATAAGAAATACATGATTATTATAAAATATATTATTTAAATAATAAATAATAAATAATAAATATTAGTAAGAATAGGTTTAATGAGTATATTATTAACAATATATTTAAAATTAACACCATATTTTAAATGTATTTATCAATAAAAATATTTTAATATTTTAAAAAGTTTTAAAAATAATTTAATATATTATTAATAATTTTTCAAATATATTTGTAAAATATTTAAAAATATACAATAAATTATTTAACAATATATATTTAATAATATATTTAGTAATTTATTTTAATGTATTTTTAATAATAGTAATAATTATTATTAAATAAACTTAAAATATATTATTTGATATATTTAAGAGTATTAAAAAATGTTTAATATTTTATTAAATATATCTATAAAAATATATACTTATACTATATAATGTTTAAATAATAAATATCATTAAAAATAGATTTGTTGAATATATTGATTGTTATGGTATACATATACGTTATTATTAATATACAAAATATGAGCTTCGGTTTAATGTTTTAAACCTTTGTTTTTTCCCTTCTTGGTCTTGGTCAAGACTTGCTAATTGAGTATTTTTTTAACTTTTAAATTAACTGTGTTTAGACCTTTATTTTTGGTGACACATGTTCTTGTCATGTCACTAACGGAAGTACCAAAATACTTAACCAAATTCATATTTGTTGACCACACAGATATTAACCGTTTTAGGTGAATTAATTAAAATTTTGGTTTGGCGTTGCATGAGTCATTAAAGACAAAATTATATAGTGAAGATAGTTAATTAATGTATTATCTGATGTTGAAGAATTTAGGTGAAATATAATAAAAAAAATAAGAGTATTATTAAAAAATTGGTTTCTGAATTTGAAAAAAATGACCTTTTAGAGGAAAAAAGCTCTAAAAGTAGAGAAACTATTAGCTAGTCTCAGACATTACATTTTACATAATCTCAACTAATAATTATTTGATAAATATAGGATTTGATAATAATTTAAGAGAAAAAATAGTATATAATATTATATTTGTTGACACATTTTTGTATGATGAATTATGATTAATCGTTTAAGATTAGATAATGTTAGTCCCATGTAATGATAAATCGAAATAGAGATGGTAGTTGTTTACCGTTAGACCTATTAGGAATTGTATTCATTAACATGTACATGTATAAATTGAGAGATATGGAAATGTGGGATAAGATGAATGATGTGGTGATGTATTTAAATATCGTAGCATTTAATAAGTACATGTTTGATTAAAAATGTATGTAGGAAGAGGGATTAAGAGAAATGTAAGATAAGATGGACGATGTGATAAACATGTTGAAGAGTGTTAAAGATAAAAAATATATATATTTGATTTTAAATATAAATAATTAATTTTATACCTATTAAGAATAATAATTGGAAGTAGTTGATATCATCAATGTTATCAAATATTTGATGTAATATCTAAAAATACCTATGATATCATGTATTATATAAAATATTAGTTGTTTTAGGAATATAAATAAGGGCATATTTGGTAGACAAATATTTAATGACATTAAAAAAGTATAATTATATTTATTAAACAAAAGATTACATTAAAATTTATTTATATTTAAAATTGGAGGTAGTATTAATTATGGTACGTTGTAGGTTGATAGAAGTTGGTTGACTATATTATAAAGAAAAATAAAAATAAAAATTTGAGAGTTGGATGGCTGGGTATTGGAGTAAAGTGAAAGAGTGAGTACATCAGTTATGTTCGACAAGCAAGGTCGTTAAAATTAGGTGCTAACTTGTTTCAGTGAAAGTAAGCAAAGTTGGTAACCAAACTTCTTGTTTTGTTTTTGTTCATTCAATTAGAGTTTGGTCCACTATTTTTTTGGGTTCAATTTGATCTTTCAACTTTTCATTTTGGTTGTTAACTTTCGTGTATATTAAATCTCTACATTTTAATTATCATCATTTAGGTTTCTTTTCTTTTTTTTACTCGAAACTATTCAACTATCTATTCTCCAAATTCCAACAAACAAAACAATAAAAAATACCATAATGACTAATTTGAAACAAAATGATAAGTTAGGAACCAAATTGAATCAAAAGAAATTTATAAGGCCAAATTAAAACCTAAGGTCTCGTTAAGGGTAGGTTTTGGTTTTTAGTTTTGAAATTTTAAAAAATCAAAATTTATATTTGGTTTAGTTTTATGTTTTATTTTTATTATGTTGTATTTTAAAAAATATAGAATTTTTATTAAATCTCAATCATATTGCACATAAACAATAACAATATAACCGTGATGGTGACAATAGTGATGACAATGAAGATAGCGGAAAGATGGTGGTGGTGGCGATAGTAATACTGATGGTTATGGTTTATGTGAATAGTGGTGGTTATGGAGGTGGCGGTATGGTGGGGTAGTGGCAATGATGATGATAATGGTGAAGTGGTGATGGCAACTACAATGGTGGTGGTGCGCGGGGTTTGTGGTGGTAGTAGTGGTAGTGACAATGGTGACAATGATGACAATAATAATGGTGGTGGTGGTGGTTTTAAGTTTGAGATTATGGTGGTGACGGAAGTTATAATGGTGGTAGTGACGGTAATTATGGCAAGAAGTGGTGGTTGTGGGCGGTGGAGGTCATAATGATGATGATGATGGTTACAATGGTGGTAATGATGGTTGTAATGGTGGCTATAATGTAACAGCCCAATTTTTAATTAAATTTGAATCGGTAATTAAATAGTGAAAAATTAAAGTTTCTTAAAAAAAATAAGAAATAAATCTTAGAAAATAGGAAATTTTATTCCGGTTACGGGGATATTTTTATTTTATAAATCGGATTTAAAATGAGATTAAAAGAAAATAAAATGCGACAATAAAACGTAGAATTATTAAAGGACCCGTTATTAAATTCTTTCTCTCTCTCTCGAAGACTCTCTGTTTTTCTCCAAGCTTCTTCCGCGCACCGCCTTTCATTTCCACCGCCTTCCTTTGCTTATTTAAAGGACTTCCCACTTCATTTTTCTTCAATCCAAATCACCCAAACCCTTCTATCCTCTATTATCTTCTAATTCAACCCTTCAAACCTTCGTTTCTATAACTTTAAGGCCTTCAATTTTGGAATCCTAGAAACCATTTTCCATTGAAGATTCAAGGAGAAACAAAGAGCTTGAGCACAAACCAAGTTTGGGAATCTGAAATTAAGGTAAGAAAGAGGGGATAGAATATCGGATAGATGGAAATTAGATTAGAAATATATCAGTATTTGACTAAATAACATTAAATGTGAATAGTTAATTTTTTTTTAGTTAAAGGAATTAAATTTTGAAATTTACATTAATACATTGAAATATGATATATAATATATTTCTAAAGTTATATGATGATTTAACATCATTTGGTATGCTTAAATTGCAAATTGGAATGGTTAAAACGTATAAAATCACAAAAACTATATGCTGTTTTCGTAACAGCATATGCAGGACCCTATTAGTGCGGTTCCTGTTACAACCGCACTAATAGGTAGCGCACTAATAGTTTCAAAATTTCTATTTTAAGTTCTTATTGGTACTTTTGTTAATTTCCTTTATACTATACTACCTTATATGAATATATCATTATTAAAATATGCTTTAATCTTAACTACTAAGACATTACAATTTATCAAAATCTAAGTTTTTTTTAAACAAAATAATATTAAAGTTATTTAATTAAATAAATGGATGAAATAACCATTTTGAAAACATGTTTCTACATTCCTTGAAATAAAGAGTATGATAAATCAATAAATGCTATGAAAAATATGTTTCCGTAACCTTTGGAATAATAATTATAGTAGTTTACATGAAAAATGTTTCCTTATTGTTTGAATTATTAAATATAGTAATTAGTTGATATTATGTTGCCATATTTTTAAATATAGTATATGGATTATATTTGTAAATATGATAAAATGTCGTATCTTCTTGAATTTTTCAATAAATCCTTATTGTTAAAATTATGAATAAATTTATTTAAAATAAATTTACTGCATTCATGCATCATATGCATTGGCCGTTCAAAGAATCCGCAGGGGGGTTCTTTGAGGGGGTTCCCGGTGGGGGAACGCGCTCTGTTGAGCACAGACCTCTGCGGTGGTTTTTATACCACGGCCGTCTTAAGGGCTAAGCAGTGTGTCCTTAAGGGGGGTCCCGCAACACTTGTTATTGATATTATGATATTGTTATCCGATGTTGGTGTTGCATTATGGGGCGCGGTATCGGTTGGATATCCGTAAAAATATTGTTGTTGGAAATCACTGTAGATGTTCCCACCAGAATGGATCCATCATGCATTTTCATTCATATAAAGAACGGAATATAATAACAAAAGTATATTACAAAATACTTGTTTGGCATTTGCATCGCATAGCATCCTACTTGTGGTTGTGTTTGTCTAATTTAATTTCTATTTATTTGATATTTTATCTCACTCTTTCTGTTATTTGTGGCAACCTTTTAGTGGTTAACCAGGATGATATGTGACAAAGTGGATGATGCTTGATGTGGATAAATTATGAAGGCTTTTGATGCTGATGCTTGCTTGTGTGACTACTATGGCTGTATTATGTGTATGCTATATTTTGGTACTTTACATCTTTATATTTTATAAGATCTAGGTGCCTGTTGTAAAATATAATATGCATGAGACTCTGATATTATGTATAATAAAATAAAGTTAGTTATGTAAAAGTTTCGCACTCTGATATTGTATTAGTAACCTCTGGAATCAAGTTGTGAATCACTTGATAATTACCAGGCGAAAAATAAGTTATCCAAGAGATTTTATATGGAGACGGTAATTATCTTGGGATTTGCAAGTTGGCTCCAGGGTGTTACATATAAAGGCTATGATGGCGGTATTGGTGGTGGTGACGACAATGGTGTCATGATAGAGGTGGTGATGAAAGCAATGGTGGTTGTGGTTTTAGGTATAGAATCATAAGTTTATAAAATTCAAAACAAAAATAAAGAAACAAATATATTCTTATTTTTAAATGACTAAAAACTATTTTAAAAATAAATTAAAACTGAACTTTAACAATGTTTTTATCAAACATGTTTGTTTTTAAATTTACTTTTCAAAATAAAAAATGAAAAACTCACTACTGTCACCCTAAATTTACATTGGAGGACTAAAATGATTTCCCCCCTAAAGTAATTTCGTTTGATTTTTTTTAACAAATACTATCATCATAGATAATATTTATTAATTTTTAAAAAAATCTTTCTACTAAAGCAATAATAAATCTAAATTGTTCAACTTTATCATGGATAATTATTTAATTGATAGTATCTCCTTGTAACATCCCGGGTAATTAAATGAATTTTGCGATTGGTGAAAAAATAATATTAATAATAATCCCCGGATCAAATTCTAGATTTTGGGAATTATTATTTAATATAATATAGTTAAAATAATTAAATGTTATGAAATTAAATAAAATTATTGATTGGTTAATACTAAAAGTTAAATAAGAATCGAAATAAGAAATGGTAAGTTTAAAAGTTACTGAAAGGGTAAAAGTTTAATAAAGCTTTAAGAGGAAATATGAAAAATGAAAATGAAAAAGGAAAATGACCATTTCGCCCTTGGACCTTAAAACTCAATTTCACATTTCTTCTTCCTTATTCTTTCTCACGCGAGAACTTCTTCTTCCTTCATTCCCATTGTCGTGACTTGGTGCTTCCAATTGAAGAGCGATTTAGCTTCAAAAACTCGAATTAATCACGTTTCTGGAACCGTGGCTCTAAGGTGAATTTATTGGTACCCTCAATTTCAAGTTTCTTCCTCTCTCTTCTTTTTCTTTCTCTAGCCGCAGATGCACGTGTGAGGAGAGATTATGGTTTCACGTTTTAAGGCAATGGGAGGCTTGGGTATTGCTTCCAGAACGATGGGTATGAGGAAATGCTAACGGGTTTCATGTTTTGATGTTCGTAGGTGGTGAAACGGGTATAGATGACCGTTAAACGAAGTAGGTACCCGAAGCGGAAGCGGAGCAATGAACCATTCGGCCGTGGGTCGTGACCGACACCGTGAACAACTCATTGAAGCTTGGAACCTAGGTAAGGGGGTGTTCGGGTCATAATTAATTGAAATTGGTTAATGAATAATTAAAATTAGGAAGTACATAATGTTTAGTAGAAAAGTTGAGAAATGTAGTAGAATGGTAAATATGTATATGCATGATGATAAGAATGAGTTGTATAAATTATGAATGATTAATTGAGAGTTGTGGGTGTATGAGAAATTGATTTTTATGATCGGATGTATGCGTATATGATTATTATAATTGGTTGGGGATGAATTGTATGTTTGGTTGGAGTACGTCGATAAATATAATGAATATTGATGAGTTAACAGGCATTGAAATGAGATATGTGAGGGTCGGGTCTGTGTGGCCGCCCTGTATAATGGCTTGTTATTGATGATTGCCAGTGGACATGTTACATGAGATACGTGTATGTGATTATATGGTGTAACGGGCGACGGTATGATTCACCCCTCGCTTTCGGCTCTCGTGGTCCTTTGAGGCCCAGTTGAGCTACCCGGTGGTCAAGTAGGACCCAATGGTTGAGGTGGAGAGCCAAGTCGGGCTTGTGAACTAAGTCGGCTTCACGGGGTGTCAAGTCAGACCCCCAACTGAAGGCTGATCCTTTAGTATCTGGATACTAGGCATCAGATTGAATGATAAAAGTCAGTTGTGTTTTAATTGTATGACAACGTTGATGTATGAGTTAGTGATTGATATGAAAATCATGAATATGATGCTCATAATGATTTGCTATGATATAATGATTGTATGAGTTGTAGGGAATCTGGGAGGTTAAGCTGTAAAGATGGTAAAGTACTAGTATTGTGTTTACTGTTTTACATTAATTATGATATGATTTCCAAACACTCACCCTTGCATGTGGTTTCCTTTCTTCTAGTAACCAATGACAGGGAGGAAGTAGATGCCCTGGAAGAAAGCGCCAAGTGAGAGCCCGATGCTAAGAAAGCTGTGGAAGCAAGGATTATGTAATAGCTTAGTAGTGAATTGTTTTTAGTATATGGATCTAGGTGTGTGGTTTGTTTGATAACCTAACTTGTGGCCTTGATAGACTGGAGGTATTGATTTTGATGTGGTGATGATGATGTATGCATGGAACGGAGCCATTGTGTGATTGCTTGAGATGGGCAAGTATTGCGATGCGTGTGTGATTTATATGATACGTGTGAATGTGAATAGATGATGATGAATGATGAATGAAAATTGATATGGTACATGTTCATGGAAATAGTTGGAACTATTTGAAATTTAGGAACTGGAAGAGTGATTTTTGATCTGGTAGGTTTTGGACCCCCGACCAATAGGTTCCCCACATCATTTAGAACTTGTATGTGTAGGCCTTGATGAGTTTGGAGGCCATTGGATAGGTTTTGTGCATTAGTTTGCATGACTTTTAGTTTAAATGCATTTTCCATATATCTTGGGCATATGTTAGAATTTTGGCAAACGGACAACGCCAACAGTTCCAGAATGGGGAAACATAATGCCCATGAAGTTTCGTAGCAATTGGAGTTGAAACGGTTAAAATAGGTAGGTGGGAAGTTGATTTATAGGTTTAAAGCTATCAAATTCGCTCAAGCGAGCCAAATCTCGCTTGAGCGAGTCCTTATATGGGTTTAGGAGTGCATTCTGGACAAATCTCGCTCAAGCGAGTGCCAAAGAAGTGGTTTCTGCCAAAATTTCACTCAAGCAAAAGCATTTTCGCTCAAGCAAGTTGATCAGGGTCTGATACTGTCGAATTTTCGCTCAAACGAGAGCTTGAGCGAAAGCGAGCTGATTTAGCTTTTGCTTTCTTCATGAAAGTTGTAGAGAATTTCATCGCGTCGTTTTGATACCCAATTTGCATCGATCAGAGGTCAGTAACCCGAGTTATGCCCGAAATACTACAGGGTGTTCAGGCTGAAAATTTCAGCAGGGCTAATTTTATAAATTTGCAAATTAGGCAGTCTTCGGGGAATAATTAGCCCTCGACTTCCGCATAACAATTTTAGATATTTGAGTTATTGAAGTGTACCATTTGGGCTCATCTCGATTGAAGTTATGTAACTCTGATTTGACCTAAGTTACCGAGTGGTGCGCAAGAAGTTAGTATGCTAAAATTTTTCTTTAAACGGTTTTGGGTCTCCCAAGCCTAAGATACCTTATTAGGGACCCGTAGAGCCATGTGGGGGATATCATAGGACAGATGTAAACATTTCTGAAAAATTTCCCCTATATTTTTATTAATCGGTGTAACATTTAATACTTAATTTCACGTTTAGGGTCTAATAATTAGGCGGGATGCTACACTCCCCATCCTTAAATATAAATAATTTTTTAGAATACAAAAAAATTTAACTAATTTTAATTTATTAAATATGAAAATATTCTTAAAATATCCTTATTTAATATATATTTTTAATTTTTATTAGATACAGAATAAACACTCTTAACAAATTTTAATGAAATCAAATTAAATATTTTTTTAAAAGGTTTTTTTAAAGGGTGCAAAGGGATTATTTTTTTCATAGGACGGGAAAAAGGGGATTTTGGCCAAAATAGGGCCCTTTTAAAAAAAAATTGCGTTTTTGGGGTTAAAAAAAAACTATTTCGTGGTCTGGGATAGAATCTTTGAGTTTCGCCTGATGGAGGGGCGATTTTGACATTTCGCCTGATGGAAAGGCGAATTTGCAGAGAGAGTGTCAGAATTCGTCTCTTGGGCAGACGAAATTGGGGCCACGTGTCAGAATTCGTCTCTTGGAGAGACGAATTTAACCTCCATCTGGATGGGGGAAATAATTGATAAAATTGCCCACATCCAGACTCGAACCTGTCACCCATAGATCACAATGTGATGCTATAACCACTAGGCCAACTGATTTTTTGATGTAAATGAGGAATCCTATTATAAATTATAATCATTACATTAAATTATAATCATTTTTATATTAACGTTAATTTATAATAATATTATTATTATAATAGTGAAATGACTTTTAATAATTTAATAAGGCATAATTAATAATATAAAAATATATATTTATATTTAATATTTTAATATATAAACGTTAATTTATAATAATATTATTATAATTTATAATATATATTAGAATATTATAAATATATGTTTAATTTATAAATTATATTTTATAATATAGAGTATATATTTATTATGTTATATATATATATATATATTATATAAGTTTTTATTTTATTTTATTTTATATTTATATATATGTGTAAGAATAGAATGTATTATATTTAATAGGATTCCTCATTTACATCAAAGAATCAGTTGGCCTAGTGGTTATAGCATCACATTGTGATCTATGGATGACAGGTTCGAGTCTGGATGTGGGCAATTTTATCAATTATTTTCCCCATCCAGATGGAGGTTAAATTCGTCTCTCCAAGAGACGAATTCTGACACGTGGCCCCAATTTCGTCTGCTGCCCAAGAGACGAATTCTGACACTCTCTCTGTAAATTCGCCTTTCCATCAGGCGAAATGTCAAAATCGCCCCTCCATCAGGCGAAACTCAAAGATGATGTGACACATTCTACCCCAAACCACGAAATAGTTTTTTTTTAACCCCAAAAACGTAATTTTTTTTTAAAAGGGCCCTATTTTGGCCAAAATCCCCGGGAAAAAGAGTGAAATTTATGCGCCGCCCAGCACCCTGGGTCCATACACGGGCGATGTGTTTAGATGGTGTGAAAGAAGCCGCAAAATTTGATGTTTTACGCTCTCATCCATTTTAAAAATTCTTGCTTTCCGTAGTCCTAAAGATGATCCTCTAAATTTATAGAAAGGAAACATACGCCAAAGTCCAACTGGGACTATTTCCTTTAGTTATTTGCATTAGCGAATACACTTCCAATTCCAACCTGCAAAAATATATACTGCTATTTCTCTATCCATTTCCTTTTTAGTCTCCATTTGATATATAGTTAAGGAAGCAAAATTATGAAAAATAGAAAAATCTAAAAATTAATATTAATCATTCATATCGTTTGATACAATCAAAACTCCATATGATCATATTAATTTTTTTTAGATACGGGAATCAAACGAGACCTTATTCCTATACCTATCAATATCAATATTTATTTCTTATTATATATACTTATTTATTTTTTATTTTATTAAGAATCAAACACGTATTACTTTAGTTTATCAAATAATGTTAATTTGTCAATATTTTTAGAAATATTAATAGAAAGATTTGAACCGCATCATATTTTTCTCTTTACCTTTCTTTACTCACTCGATCAATTTTAAATATATGGGTATATATGTGACCACAATTTACAAAACTCATATATTCAGTCATTAATTATGTATTTTTATTTGGTACTTTTAATATATAAATTTATTTAATCTATACAACTTTACATAGATTGAAGATCAAAATATAAATAGTTTTCATTTAAAAACGTTATGAATATTTATTTGAACTGATTTTTTAAATAATTTTCGTATAAATTTTAATAAAAATTTTATTTTTAATCTATTATTTTATACACGCAAATCCCAAGAAGGCCGGCGTGGACGGCATGGAATTTCAGCGAGAGTTTCTGAGAAAACTTCATAGTAATTGAGGGACAAAACAATAGGAAATACCGATCACTGGGTTTCGCAAAAGGACATATATGAAGTCAACAAGGAGTTGTTACACTGTTACTTGATTCAATTTCTTCTACTAATACTAATTCCCTTTCTGTGATTTATCAAATAATATGTAAAGTAATTACCAAACATTCACAAAATAATCTAATAATATCATTGGAAGCTCAACCTAGTGTCTCCTGGTTCATCACTGAGATACAATATTTGTTGTGAATGGCAATAAGCTTACTAACCAACCACTATGTCGGTTTCATTAAAAAAATATTACAAAGTGGGAGTTGTGGAAGTTTTTCATTTTAAAAATTGCTGATTCCGTGTAAATTGTGCGGCAAGAATGTGTGCACATACAGCTTGATCCCATGGGTTTGACCAAATTGGACTAAATTGAAGGTTCCACGAAAATCATCCCTATGTACCCTCCACAGCATTATAATATATTGATAACAACCTCTCCTAACCCAGAAAGAAGTTCTTTCCTACTCATGCTTTTCTGTTTGTCCTAAAACATAATCCACCATGTCTAGTACCATTAAGTCCAATTATGATAGCTCATTTCTCATAGCCACTCTCAATTACACCATCAACAAAGCCAAAAAACGGTGGCGTTTTGCTTTCACTGCAATTTACTTCACACATGTCTTGGCTAAAGAGGTCATATCCAAGAGAAACTCAAACGCTCTTGCCTACTCTAAACTCTTCCAAACCCAACCTTCCACTTTCAGCACCACTCTGGATATAGTTGACCCTCTAATTCCCCTCCATCATCTTGGGACTAAATCTAATAATCATTGTTCTTCATCAGTTCCTGATGTTGACAAGGCAAGAATTACTAGTATTGTTAAGGACAAAAATTTGTTGGTCCTTACCGAGTTTGGAGGAGTTGAAGGTATTGCCAACATTCTTGGAACCGTTCCTCCCAAGGGTATTGTGGATGATGATGATGGAATTGCCAAAAGGCGTGAATTGTTTGGTTCAAACACTTACCAGAGGCCACCACCCAAAGTTTTGATAAACTTTGTGGTGGAAGCTTTCAATGACACTACTATTCTTATCCTTCTTGTTTGTGCTGGCCTCTCCCTTGGTTTTGGCATAAAGGAACATGGGGCAGGGGAAGGTTGGTATGAAGGAGGGAGTATATTTGTGGCAGTGTTTCTGGTTGTGGTTGTCACTGCACTCAGCAACTTCAGACAAGAGAGACAGTTTGATAAGCTTTCTAAGATAAGCAACAACATCAAAGTTGAGGTTGTGAGAAATGGAAGGCCACAGCAGCTATCAATCTTTGATGTTGTTGTGGGGGATATTGTGTCACTCAAGATTGGTGACCAAGTTCCTGCTGATGGACTCTTCTTAAGTGGCCATTCTTTGCAAGTGGATGAATCAAGTATGACAGGTGAGAGTGACCATGTAGAAATTGAGGCTATTAAATGTCCCTTCTTGTTGTCTGGTGCAAAAGTGGTGGATGGCTATGCTCAAATGTTGGTTACATCTGTGGGAGCCAACACAGCATGGGGTCAGATGATGAGTTCAATATCGCGGGACACCAAGGAAAGAACCCCATTGCAGGCTCGCCTTGACAAGTTAACCTCTTCCATTGGAAAGGTTGGCCTTACAGTGGCTTTTCTCGTTCTCCTAGTGTTGTTCGTTCGGTATTTCACTGGAAACACAGAGGATGCCGATGGGAATAAGGAGTTCCAGAGAGGTAAATCTGATTTAAATGACATCTTCAATGCAGTTGTGCGTATCGTTGCGGTTGCGGTTACTATTGTGGTTGTGGCAATCCCTGAGGGTTTACCATTGGCTGTGACTCTCACATTAGCTTACTCCATGAAGAGAATGATGGCAGACCAAGCAATGGTGAGGAAACTCTCGGCTTGTGAAACAATGGGGTCTGCAACTGTCATCTGCACTGACAAAACCGGCACCTTAACTTTGAATGAGATGAGAGTGACCAAGTTTTGGCTTGGCCTAGAAAATGTAAGAGAAAATTTTTCCAATGCAATGGCACCTAATGTTCTTGACTTGTTCCACCAAGGAGTTGGCTTTAATACAACAGGCAGTGTCTATAAACCTTCATCAGTATCAGAACCTGAAATTTCTGGTAGCCCAACGGAGAAAGCTATTCTCTTGTGGGCTGTATCAGATTTAGGCATGGACATGGATGAACTGAAGCGCACACATAAAGTTCTCCATGTTGAAACATTTAACTCGGAGAAGAAACGGAGCGGCGTTGTGATAAGGAACAACACCAACAACAAAGTTCATGTGCATTGGAAAGGGGCCGCAGAGATTATACTAGCAATGTGTTCTAATTATATTGACAGTAACGGCATAGAGAAGTCCCTTGATGAAGAACGGAGTAAACTTGAGAAGATAATTCAAGGCATGGCAGCTAGTAGCCTAAGATGTATTGCTTTTGCTAACATGGAGATTTCAGAAGATTATAACGAAATGGAGAAAGCCGAACAAGTCCTATGTAAAGATGGCTTGACCTTGCTAGGCATTGTTGGCCTAAAGGATCCGTGCCGGCCCGATGTCAAGAAGGCTGTGGAAACATGTAAACTTGCAGGAGTTGAAATCAAGATGATCACAGGAGATAACATATTCACAGCAAAGGCAATTGCAACAGAATGCGGAATACTAGATATTGATTCTCCTCTGAAAGCAGGGGAAGTGGTGGAAGGTGTTGAATTCAGGAACTATACAGAGGAAGATAGAATGAAGAAAGTTGAAGGAATCCGTGTGATGGCGAGATCATCCCCTTTGGATAAGCATTTGATGGTGCAATGCTTGAAAAAGAAAGGCCATGTAGTTGCAGTCACAGGAGATGGCACAAATGATGCACCTGCACTAAAAGAAGCTGATATTGGACTTTCTATGGGAATTCAAGGAACTGAGGTTGCAAAGGAAAGTTCTGACATTGTAATCTTGGATGACAACTTCAGTTCTGTTGCCACTGTTTTAAGATGGGGAAGATGTGTTTATACCAACATCCAAAAGTTTATCCAATTTCAACTAACAGTGAATGTTGCAGCTCTAGTGATAAATTTTATTGCAGCAGTTTCGTCAGGAGATGTTCCTCTAACAACAGTTCAACTATTATGGGTAAATCTCATCATGGATACTTTAGGAGCTTTGGCACTTGCTACAGAACGGCCTACAGAAGAGTTAATGCAGAAACCGCCGGTAGGTAGAACTGAGCCTCTTATTACTAGGATTATGTGGAGAAACCTTTTAGCTCAAGCTTTATATCAGATTGCTGTCCTATTGGTTTTACAATTCAATGGAAAATCAATCTTCAACGTAAATGAGAAGGTAAGGGATACTCTAATTTTTAATACTTTTGTTCTCTGCCAAGTTTTCAATGAGTTCAGCTCCAGAAGTATGGAGAAACTTAACGTGTTCCAAGGTATTCACAAAAACCACTTGTTTCTTGGAATTGTGGGGATCACTATTGTTCTTCAAGTTGTGATGGTGGAATTACTAAGGAAGTTTGCTGATACAGAGAGATTAACATGGGAGCAATGGGGAATTTGTGTTGCAATTGCAGCTGTGTCATGGCCAATAGCTTGGTTTGTAAAGCTCATACCCATTTCAGATAAACCCTTCTTGAGCAGCAACATTAAGTGGGTAAAATCCTTGGTTGGCCTTTAAGATTAAGCCTGGTTTTTTAATTTTACCTTGTGACATGTATGAGGTATCATAAAACTTTCAAACATTTTGAAAACTTAGATACCAGATATTCGTGCATACGATGTATGGAAATTCAAGACCCTTTGTGGTTAAAACACCGATGATCTTGAATTTCC
The DNA here is from genome assembly GCA_037962975.1 of Clitoria ternatea. Lineage (NCBI taxonomy): Eukaryota > Viridiplantae > Streptophyta > Magnoliopsida > Fabales > Fabaceae > Clitoria > Clitoria ternatea. The sequence continues at coordinate 50,434,853 of CM075673.1, forward strand.
ATATGTCCTATGCCTAAATATAATGTATTTTAGTTTTCGGGATGTTTGGGACATTACCTTTGTTTAGGAAATTATGAGTAGTAGTAGTTGTAATGAAGATGTTCATAGCTGTTGTAACGGTTTAGTAAGTATACCATAGATTGTGTTACTGTTATCAGCGTACTTTAATGAATAGATAAGGTGAAGTACATTCTTTAATTATCATATTTATATTTATTTGAATAGATAACTGCTAAGACTATTTACATTTACTTCACTTCAAGGAGATGAATGGAGATTCAAACTTATAACCTGTCAGATGTGAGACCTTATCTTGCTCCACTCAATCAACCTCTTGAAGTATTATAAAAATGATTTATAATTCTTATAACAAGTTCTTTCTAGCTTATTTTAATAAGTTTATGATATAATGTATTAAAATAAGCTCTTTTTATTTTATTCTAATTAGTTCTAAGATAAAATTCATTGCATTGTTTAAAAAGAGCTAATTAATAAAAAGTTTAATTAAATTCCGTGCCTAAAAACACAGTAAACTGTTACCTTTAAACTTTCCAATAGAAATTATCATGTAGTGTAATAATTTCATGACATTATATTATCTTTAAGTTGTTTATGGTTTGATTTTGGATACCTAAACCCATAGCAGAGTATACCTAAACACTTGTAGAATTCTTGGATAAAGATGAATTCTGATGGCTCATGATGTTCAATGAGGTAAGGTAGCATCCTATCTACCAGAAAAATCGGGTAGCATCCTGTGGTGTGGTTCTTCGTGATCATGGTAATTTCCAGGCTGTGTCTGCTGCAAAATCAGGGGTATGCTCTGTGGTGATGGCTGAATTGTGGGTAATCTTTATGTTGCGTTTCTCAATATATTGCTGTTGAAACTGCTTCAAAGTTAGCTCTCAAATTTGTTGAATCTGTGTGTCATTGCCTGATTGGTGCAGCAAAGATGTAAAGAGATGCTAACAGTTTAGGAAATGAAATTGTGAAAATGAAAAAAATTTAATAATTAATATTTATATTTTACACTATTTTAGATTATTAAATTCCCATTAAACCAACAAATTTTCTTTTTCTTTGGCCAAATCTCCACTTAGTTGGTTAAACAAATTTTAAATATTCAACACTTTCAATTAAAACTATAATTTAATATTTCCATTATATTGTTACTGATATGCTATCATTCTTGATTAAATTGATTATCTGAGTTGAGGGTCAATGTAAGGCATTTCTTAGGACGTTGAATTTTACGCTTAGCTAAATGTCTAAAATTTAACTATTCTGAAGTTAAGGAAATGAAAGTTCATCCTCTGCTAATTTCAAAATAAGTCGGGAGGGTTATTTTCAGGGAGGAGTCAGGATTCATTTTCATAAGGAAATTACACCGAGATGTATTTTTAGGGATGAGTCTTTAATAGTTTATAGAGTTTTAGTTCATCAATGATCTAAGTGTAAAGTGTATCTTTTTATATCGGTTATAAAAATAATTAATACAAAAAATATTTTTTATATTAGTTATAAAAAATTCAATCTGAAAAACTTTATTTTTATACCGGTTATAAAAATAACCGGTATAAAAAGATATTTTTTATACCTGAACCATTAATGATCCAAGATTTTATGATGCGTTGCGGAATTTCTCCATTCGCATACAAGTTTTTAACTGAGGTTAGTGGTGGATCCAGCATTCTTTGAGCAGTCCATGTGTTATCCAACATCCATAACCATCTCTATTGTTCCCTTGCTAAAGTTCCTTATCCCATTTTCTTCTACTCTGGTGTCACAACAAAATCTATTTTTTTCTTTCAAATTCTGAAATGTTATAAATTGAAAAATAAGTTCCCAGAATATAAAGATGCATCACATTTTTTCCATTAAACCACAACACATTTTCTAATCAATTAAATTATGTTTGGAAAATACTAAGAGTAACCATTTAAGTAGTTTTTAATTTATTTTATTAACTTAAAAATTTATTAGAAAAAATAACCATGTGTGATAAATAAGTTTATTTTAGTAGTTTGTAGAATTTATAATCTCTAAGCTTATTTAAGTTTTTACATATATTTTTTTAAATCACTCATATCTATAGTTTAATAATAGATATTTTTTATATCATTTTATATTTGACAGTTAGTTTTACCAAATAAATTTTAATTTAATCAGTTAATTAACTTTTTTTTTGTTTCGTTTTATGAAACAAACTCTTAATATCTCATTTTAATTAAAACTTGAGTGCTTTTGATGGGATAATTAATATTATATATATATTGTAATTGAATTCGAGTAGTGTCTAGATTTTATTAATATTAATATAATAATAATAAATTGATCTTGTGTGCTAATACTATTAACTATAGATTTGAAATTGATTTTTAAGGAGATTCTTAAATATTGGCGTCTAAATTAAAAAAATTTGTAAAAGATACCCCTATTTATAAAGATTAATATATAGTTAGGGTGTGATATTCATTATTCATTTTGGTTTGATTTTAAAAAGAAAAAAGAAAAAGAAAATGACTGTGGATCCGGAATAGTAACCGTGGTTACATTTGGAAATTTCTAATAGAATATTCGGGAGTGTAATATTAGCTTAAGAATGGATCTCATTGTAACTTTCGTATGAAAATGGATCTCCTTGCAATTACATCAAACCCGGAGGTAGCCCACTGTGATTGGCCCATATAATACAGAAGATATTGTAATTCAAATTGATAGTATTCACCAAAAAAAAATTGATAGTAGATTTTCATCCAAAAAAAATTGATAGTAGATGTACCATAACTTTCTGATGTTACAAATTTCTTCACTTTAGATTCAAATGTTTACCTCTTGAGTTTGTAATTTTGACGATGATTTTTAGCATGTGAAATGGCTATGTGCTAATTTGAATAAATAGTTACTTTTTTTTTTCCTTTTAAATCAAGGGTGTCTTGTTACCGAATATTAAGGTCGTGATTTATCTTTTTTTTACCTTTTTTCTATCTACATGATTCAATATCCTATGAACATAATTAAATGATTAAGTTATCAATTGTGTCTAATTTTATTAGTTTAATGGTTAATTTATTTATACTTATTGATATTTATTCATAATGGTATATTTATTTTACCTTATTTGTAATCATTAACTTGTTCAAAATTATTAATAAAAATTTAATAGTTAAATTAAATAAATACTTAATTATTTTTTATAGAACTTGTAAGAATGTGAAGTCATCATGCGCTAATATTGTTAGTATAAAATTTTGATAAGTAAATTACAAGGACCACCTAATGTTTTGAATTTATTTCAAAGAGGCTTAAACCATATGAGAAAGTACATGTGAGTCTAGATTTGAAAAAATATTTCAACCCACCCCAAGATTTCCCAAATCATTAACTCTTTTTTCATGTTTGTTCCTTGATGCTTGTTGATTTATAGTCTTATAGTGTTAGTGGACCTTTTATATATATGCTGAGAGATTTTGTCTTTTAATCTACATTCAATGACATTTTATATATGTTGAAAGATTTAGCGTCTGTTTGGTTTCTAGTTGAGGAAATGAAGTTATGAAAATAAAAAAATCTAAAGGTTAATATTGATCATTTGCACTGTTCGAGATAATCAAAACTCCGTTTGACCGTCGAATCTATTTTTGAGTTAGTCAAACCACCTAGTTGGAAAACAAACACACCATTAGTAGTTTAGCTTATTTTTTTTAATTTTCTTTATATTTGATGTGTTTTTCTTTGTATTTGGTTAAATTTTTAATTAACTGTTTCTTTCCCTTTTTGGTTTCATCTTCTGTATTAAGAATATCTTTCTTCAATACTCCTTTGGTACTCATCACAGTGCGTCTACAAAGGGGTTAAACAAAACGCATACAAAATAAAAGAGAGTGGAAAGGACACGAGTAATATTCCAATTGTCAAGTCTTAAACTATATTCAATAGACACAACCTTTTTCTATATTTGATAGGGGTGTTTGATACATGGTGAAAATTTTTATTTTTGGGAATGAGAAAAATAAGATTCTTGAGTAAGTTTTAAAAGTATGTTTGGTTGTCACTTAAGTTTATCGGGAATAAATTTTTATTCTTATTATAGTTCTATTCCCATATTTGACTCAAGTAGAATATTCCCAAGAATATAAAGTAAATTATCAAAACTACCATCACTTAAAATATAAAGTCATGGTTGTAAAATTTTACTTTTGGTAACAAGAGGTTACAAAATTTAAAAAATTATTTTTAAAAACATTTCAGGGAATCTTTTATTCACGGAAGATAATTTATTACCTCTTACTAAACATGAGGAATCGTTCATTCCTATCAAACTTACTCGAGAATATGAAAAGATACCACGTACCAAACACCTGTTAATTTAATATGTTAAAGTTAATTGTGGAGTTTGTGGATGTGATTAAGTGTCTGTTTTGGTATGCAGCTGGCGAAACAAAATTATGAAAATGGAAAAATCTAAATGTTAATATTACTCATTTACGCCGTTCAAGACAGTTAAAATTTTTAGAGTTGGTCAAACCATTTGACCAACCCAACTCTAACCAAACAACTCCTAAATGTATAGCCCAGCAAAGATTCAACAAAATATTATATTTCAGTTAGGTTAAAATACTGTAATAGTAATCAATCATGGCGCATCAACCATCGATCATGGTGATTAGTTAATTATCCAATGAAAAATATGTGCAATTAAGGAAAAGCAATCAAAGCAGATTTTTAATGCTTCAAACAAATCAGGTGGGCCAAAAAAAGGAGAAAAAGAAATTTGTGAAAAAAAGTATTATTACTAAGGAGGGACCACTTACAGAACATGTAAAGGAGTTATGTGAAGAGGGGCTTGTAGCAGTTAATGGCCATAACTCTTCACAACCACATAGGAGGAAAAGGATAAGGAAAAATCTGTCAATTCCATTTGACCAATTGCTAGTAGACGTGTAGAAGAATACCCAGAAGAGAGAAATGAGAGACATGTCCAAATCTCAAATACATGCAACTTTAAGTTTCATGCAGAATGGAATGAAAATCTTCCAGTTTAAAGATGACACATGTTCTACTATTCCTATGGAACATAATTTTAGTTATCATTTTTGGTTCACGGGTAGGGAGGAACCGACAAGATGATGTAGAAGGAGGAAGGTGAAAATGTTGGTGACGGGTTGGAGCCAAGGTAACTAAATTGTGAACCCGATTTACAAGAGATTCATGATGTCTAAATGGCTTAATTTGGATGTAAAACACACCATTTATTTCAATTTTTATGGATTGTAAAATCTTATTCTAGAATGTAAAGGGCGTGAAGAGTATTAGGGGTCGGAGACATGTGCAACCTATAATTCAAAACATGATACCTAACTTTATGATTTTTGGTGGAGACACACTGGCAATTTTTACTCATGGAAGGTTATTGGAGGATTCAAGGGTTATCCTGATTCATATTGTTAAAGCAATTGGTCATTCAGGTGGTATTTGGATGCTTCAAAGTGCTAACTCAGCTTTCACTTTTTCTTTGATTGATTCCCACTCTCAAACAGCTCGATTTTGATTGGTAATGGGTCAAAAGATTGGGTCTGTAATGGTACATATTCTAGTCCTATTCCTTCCAATAGAGAAGCTTTTTGGAATTATTTATCTTTGCTAAGGAACCATATTTAACAAGCTTAGATGATGATCAATGATTTCAATGAAATTTGTTAGCCATAATGATGGATACTTGTCATATGGTGGATCTAAGGTGGTCTGGATATTAATATACTTGGGTCAGAAAGCATAATGGAGTGGTGAAGTTAGCGAAGATGTTAGATAGAGGTTCACAGATCTAAATTAGCGGCACCAGTTCCTTGAGGCTTACATTGAAGTTCTTTATAGGACTTACTCTAATCATCATCTTTTCTTCTTAGATGCAATGGCACAGTGTGTAAAAAGACTCTTTAACCTTTTTGCTTTCTAGATGCTTGGTCCCGTTATGTTGCTTATGAAGAGGTAGTTAAAAAACATGGAGACCAGAGGTAGGGCTGACCAAAAATTTGAAGAAGCTACGTGAAGAGTCCCTTGTTTTTAATAAATAGGTTTTTGGTAATACTTTTGCCAAAAAAATGAATATTGAAGGTGGGATTCAAGGAGTACAACAAGAAATGGAAGTTAAGACTTCTCATTCCTTAGAGTAGCTTGAAAGCAACCTGCAACAAAAGTATAATGAAATTTTGAAGCAAGCGGAGCTTTTCTAGTTTTAAAAATCCAGGGAAAAAATGTCTGTTTTGGGGATAGAAATACACGTTCTTTCATACTCAAATTATTATTTGGCGGAAGAGGAATAAAGTTCATGGGCTACACATTGATGGCATTTGGTGTACAGATCAAAAGAATTTGAAGTAGGAAGCTATGGAGTTTTACATTGGCTTATTTAAGGAAAACTAGGTGGTGATAAACACTTTGCATAACCTAGGACCAAAACTTAGTCAGTAAGCTAAATCTTTTTTATTTGAACCTGTATAAAAGGTAGAAGTAAGACAAGTCATCATGTTAATGCATTCCTTCAAAGCTCCTAGGCCTGATGGTTTTCAGCCATATTTGTATAAAAAAATATTAGTATAATATGGGTGACAATCTTTGAAGGTTAGTGGTTGATGCTTTTATTTATAACTATTTAGATTTGGCCATTGTTGATACACTCTTAGTCTTAATTCCAAAAGTTGATAATCCAACAGCTTTAAAGAATTTTAGACTGATAAGTTTGTATAATTTGGCTTACAAAGATGTAACCAGGGTGATTGTAGCTAGATTGAGAGCTTTTCTGGATGAAATTATGAGTCCTCACTAAAGTAGTTTTATTCCTAAAAAGAGCATTTTTGGTAATTCTATTTGAACTGGTTTATACCAGGGTTAGTAATCCGGCGTGGGAACCAGCCACAAATGTTCTTCTATGTGAGATTTTTATACCAGTTCAGTTGGGATCTAATATTATAGGCCCTATTCCAGTGGGGAAATAGGGCACTTAGAGTTCTGAAGAACCAACACACCAAACTCTCGCGTTGTGGGGCGAATTGGTAGATTTTGCATGTGTGGAGAAGGTAAGACACTTGGTGTGGATGATTTTGCATGACATCATACCAACCAACAAGCTAAGGTTTGGGAGGAACCTAGCTATCAATCCCAGTGGTAGCCGTGGAAATAGGAAGACCCCGTGGCCATCACCCACGAACCACCACCATCAACCACCCAACCTCCATCTTCAACCATAATACCTAACACCTCTACCAACCTATAAACGACCATCCTCATCCACAACCACTCCTTCACAATGGCTCTCTACACCAACTAGGACATCATCTCACTTCACCACCATCACCTCACGCATGTGGCCCCCTCATTCACTACCTAAAACTCTGAACCAAAACCACCTTTTCTAACCTACGACCACCACCTGAATCAGTCGCCCATGTCACGTTAACCCAACACCATTGTGAAACAACCCCCTAACACCGTGGCCACCGCCTTAACCACCTAAACCCTCCACTTTTAAACACCCACCATCAACCACCGTTCACCATCAACTATCTAAAAACCACCACTATTACTTCCGAATGACCATTACTAAGGAGCCTACCATTACTGTCTTTCTCTCCACCATCACCATCGTGTTCCTATTTCTCTTCCTCTGTCCAAGTCGTTGCCTCATTCTTTCACTCTCCCTTTCTCAAATTCTCATAGTATGATAAGTGTGTTTAGTTTAGGGTTAAGTTTAATTGTGTATTTTTAGGTTGGGCCGATATGGGTCGAGGCTCATTTTTTTTGGGGGTCGGGGTGGGTTCAGGTCTCTCCAACCCCAATCTTATAAAAATCAGTGTAGGTATAAAAGAAAAAGGTTTGAAATTATGCAACTCAAACCTAATTTAAAATAATATATATTTGAATAAAAGTCATATTTATCTAACAATTTAAAAAATCAATAAATAAAAATAAATTTAATATATCATATTTAAAGATAAATCTACTTTTTCATTATTATAGAACAAAAGAAAATATTTTAAATTCCAAGATTAACTACTTTTCTATTAAATCATACTTTATTCTTAGAGGGAAAATGTAAAATGTACAAACATTTATGGGTGAATCTCTAATTACACATAACTTACCCAAAACCACAACTCTATCTCCATAAACTGCCCTTGGTTTTTATCCAACAATATCATCATTGCACACTGTATTTATATAAATCAACAATCAATGTTCATAATCATATACTTTTTGCTAGTATTGGTCCTCGATTTTGCTAGACCATGCAAAGTCTTTTGCAATGAGAATTATCCTGAATGGCTCAAAATAAAGCGTACATAGAAATTTCACATGTGGATATGAAATGGTATACATCTCAAAAGCATCAACAACATTTGGATCGGGGGGGGGGGGAGATCTTCTCACTCAACATCAAAAATGAATTAGATTGTTAGGTATTCAGATCATTTTTTTATTGTCACCAGTTGAACCATGATTTGAGTTTTAGTTTGACCATAATTCACTTGAATTGACATTTTCACAAGTTTAATAGTTGGTCCAATTTTGAAAACATTGGTTATATCTTTTAAGATTAATTAAGTGATTAATTCCTATAAAATTTGTAGGATTTAGAATTAGTATTTGTAATCTTTTTTTTGGTTCAGAATAGGTCCTTATTTTCTTTAGCGTTTGGTTTTAGTCTTTTATGGTTAGTAATATGTGTTTCGATAATCACTGAGTTTAATATACTGGTGAGCCAACTAAGCAATATAATGTGTCATATTTAACCGCCTAATGTTTTATTTATTATTTGACCATGCTAGTTTATCTCTTTTATTCTCTCCCTCTATCTGTAACTTCTATTTCTTTCTCTCTCTATTTCTCTCTTTTATCTTTCTTATTCATCATTACCTTTCTCTTTCTCTTTCTCTTTCTCTCTCTCTCTCTCTCTCTCTCTCTCACACACACACATACACACTCACACTCATACACATATATACACTTCATCTTTTTCTCACGAGCAATAGCCTTTCCCTCCATCCAATATGTTATTCTTAGGAAAATGGTTATGCTTGTGACGATTTTAATTGCCATTGAGAATATTGGGCACCACATACATAAGAATATGTTGTTATGATGATTGATTTTGCCACTGCTTCACATTCTTCACCTAACTACAAATCCATTGCCAAATGTAAATGCACAAAACATAGAAAACAACAATAAATCAATTCACCCTTTCCTTAACCACCTAAATCCCCAATTCAAAAGTGAATTAGAAAGAAACATAAAGAAAACCTAACAATTGAAGCATAATGTAACATCCTAAATTTGAAAATAATTCATTAAGGATCGGTGGAGTTTCTTTTAATTAAAAAGCGTCAGACATCTGTTATCAGTGAAGAATTTCCGAGTCTGATTTAGGACGAGCGAAACGTTCCCGAGTGAATCATGTTTGAGATAAGACTTTCTAAGTTAAGAAAGGGATCTGATTTTGAGTAAGATCTTTCTGAGTGAGAGAACTACTTCCGAGTGAAGTAAAGTTAAGATGTTTTCAAGTGAAGCATGACCGAGAGAATCACTTCCGAGTGAAGAAAAACTGTGTCCGAATGAGACACTTTTTGAGTGAGGTAAATCCGAGTGAAACATTTCTGAATGGGTCGTTTCTGAGAGAAGTACTTCCGAGCGAGGAAAAGCTTTGATTTCGAATAAGTACTTCTCGGGCCAAGATATTTCTGAGTAGTGAATTCCCGAGTGGGGTATCTCCGAGTTGAGTGTAACTTTCCTGAGTGGGATGTCTCCGAGTGCGACACTTCCGTGTGGGATGGCACTGAGTGAGACATTTCCAAGTAGGATGGCACCAAGTGAGATATTTCCGATTCCGTGTGGTATGGCACCGATTGAGACATGCCGAGTGAGTCTTTCCAGGGGAAGTACTTCTGGATAGAGGAAGACTTTAACTTCGAATGAGTACGTTTCTGAGTGAATAGTTCTCGGGGAAGTAAATATCCGAGTGGTGAGCCCCTTCATTCAATTCATGCTCGGGTGTCTTAAAGATTGCCTAGAGCCTGTGCTCGGGCCTATATTCAAAGTTGCCGAGAGCTTGTGCTCGGATTCGTCTTCGAGATTGTCTTCGACTCCGAGTGATATTCCCAAGTGGAAAGATTTCTGAGAGAGGACTGAACTCCGACTCCGAATGATTCTTTTGATTGTAAGACTTCCGAGTGACGCACTTCCGAGAGAAATATTTTCGAGTGAAGAAAGGCTTTGACTCAGGCAGAGATATATCCGAGTGAGATATTTCTGAATAAGGTGTCTCTGGGTGAGACATTTCCGAGTGGGTCACTTCAGAGGAAAGAACAGCTATGACTGAGTGTTTCAAACAGAAACATTTCCGAGTGAATTCCTTCCGAGTGAAGCAATTCTGAATGAAAAGAGACTCTGATGAATCCTTCTTGAAAATAGATATTCCTGAGTACTTTCAATTTAATCTTTTTACCATGTTAGAGTCAGAATTTGAAAATATGGTCAACTACAAAGTTATTCCTCGTTGTCTTAGCTTTCCAACAAGACCAAATTTATTAAAATTCATTAAGATATGAGAGAGATATGCCAAAATATCTAAACAATGTCAGAACTGATATTTACTTCAATCATCGAGGTTCTTCCATGTCGCTCTATTCTTCTAAACTCTAGCAGATTCTCTTTTCTGTATGGGACCTTCTCTATTGTCCTATCCTCTTTTCTTTTATTATCTTGTTTCTTCCTTATCTCTTAAGATATATATATATATATATATATATATATATCAGCACTTCCTCTCTTCGTGGACGTCTTTTTTCATTAACGATCTCTGTAAATTCCACCGTTGGATCGGTTTGAAATTTTGAGAGTGGAAAGAACTCTAAATTCCTTAGTTCAAGGTAGTTGTGGAAGATTTCAGAACTAAGAGTTGATTCGGAGCTTGTGAATAACGAGCTGATTGTATTTAGTAGCCCGAGGAGCTTCTGGAATCATTTATTCCAGGTAGAGGGAGCGTTACATTTTAAATGTATAGTTTATGAACGGAATCGGGATAATATTGTTATCTTCAACGAGAAATCCCGAATATGTATGATATGTGTGATATATTATGAGATATGATGTTTTCCGTTCATATGTGAGTGGTATTGATATTGAATTTATATGAGATATGAATTGTATATGTGATGTATGTATTTGTGATAAATTCTATGCATGAGATGCTTATGTGATGAACAAATATGAAATATGATTGTGGTTTCGAGGATTCCACAAAAGACCTTGGGTGGGACTCAAGGCAAACCTCTTGAGCGGGGCTCGGGGTTTAGCCTGTGACACTACCGTTGTCGCTGGGAATGATTGTGTCACGTGAGAGGGCAAACGGTTTGGTACCAGTAAAACGGCCGGATCAGCTGAGAGTTGAGTTATGGCTGAGAGCCAGTGTTGCAACACAAAATAAAAGACTTAATAATGGATCCATTTGATTGAGCATGTGAATGCATCGGTGTATGTTGTTGTGAACAACATGAGTATATGATTATTATGAATGAATGAAATGTGATGAGATTGTGTGATATGAGTTTGACTTATATGTGGTTATGAATTGGACACTTGATCTGATTCAATAACTGTTATTTGACATGTATATGCTCACCCCCTATTTATGGTTATTTTTACAGTGGACATAGGACGTAGCGATGATATATGAGGTCACTCAGCATACCCGGAACATTATGTATTTATATGTATTGTACATGATGCACATAGTCATTTTGTAGTAGCCTTGACCGGCTCCTGTGTATACCGGTTTTGTTATATACATGTGTTCATAAATGAGCATGTTAATGTAATAATGACAGTGTTATTATATTATCCAAAATTCTGTTTTAAAACTGAAGTTTATTCGCGAAATATTTATTTGGATATTTGAAACTTAGTTTTAAATATTAGGATGTTTTACATAAGCTTATATTTTCTTTTTATTTATGATGCATTTCAATTTAGGGTTTTAGGTCTTTTACACTTGTTAATTGTGACATGTTCCCAAAATTAATCATTTTGATACAAGTGGTTCCATTTGAAAGGCTATTATCGATTGGGAGATGGGTTATAGTAGGGTGCATATGGGGTTAAAACTTGGGATAAAGATGGCTTAGTGGGTTTGATTGTGTAAGTTTGAGTTTGGGATAAAGATGGCTTAACAGGTTTAATTGTTTAAGTTTAAGTTTAGGATGAAGAGAACATTTTAGGTGCGGTGTTAGCAAACAAAGTGACACATGGAAGCTTGCAAAGAGTCGGAGGTTTAGACTCGCAGAGGTGACAACTTTTAGATGGGCTTTATAGAGATGGCACAATAGCATAATAGAGGTGCTCTGGTTGAAGCATGAGGGGCAACAATGATGAAGGTAATTATGGCTTAGATATGGAGTAAGAAAGAGACAAAGGGAGAGAGATGATGAATGAGAAAGAGAATAGAGAGAACGAAGGAGATGGAGAGAGAATATAGGAGGAAGAAAGATATGAGATGACATGATGTGATGATCAAATGTGATATGTGACACTATTGAGTCATCACTAGTCAACTTACTAACAAAATGTTTTATATGAACTAATTTCAAATTTTGAAAATTTTATAAGGATTGGTCACTTAATTAAGCTTACCTTTTACTATGAACTCAAGATTCCTTAACATGACAAACAAAAATGTGAATGGAGAATGGTTGGTTAACAAATATTTTTTATAACATTTAAGAAATGAAATATAGAAAACAAGTAAGAAAATAAAAAGAATATGGTGATAATAGTATAATGGTAAAACAATAGAGATAAAAAATAAAAGTTATATAAATTAAATGTTGCCCATAGACTCTACTTTGGTTTAAAATTTTGAGATTTTTTTATTAACTTTTGTATTCAATGTTTTTATGGCACCTTTTTTTTTAAAAAAAGTAAATATTTCTATGGCACCCATTTTTTACAAAGTCAACTAGCATGTTGATCTGCTACCCAGATAAGACCTTGCAAATAGGTCCTTGATAGCCCCTGAAAGTGCAATGGTTTTATTGTGTAACAAAAAGTTATCGATCTTAAAAAGACTGCGTTACTGAGCATCGGTTGGGTCTTTAGTCTTTACTTTGAACAATTAAAATTTATGATTTTAAAAAGAAAAAATAGAAACAAAGCAAAATGGAACACTTTCGCAAATATGAAATCAAATATTAAAAAGACACTCTCAGGGGTTTCGTTTCATCTCAATTATCGATACTAATGACCTATGACTTATAATCTGAGCATCTTTTGTTGAGAATGCTTAGGTTCACTTTTCAGGACCTTTATAAGGTTCATGTATGTCCTATGTCTAATTGTGTGATTCACTTTTTCAAAACCTCTCCCTAACGATTTTAGATTAGTTATTTAAGATTGTCACAAGACCTTTAAAAATATCAATTAATTTAAACAAATGAAAAACTCAAAATAACATAATATAACCATAACCTTAGATGAAAATCATAGAGTCATATAATTTCTCTAATTCGGACCACTTTTACATCCTCAAGAATAAAACAGAACTACTCACTCATGATGGTAGAGGTCACAAACAAACCTATACCACTCACTATCTTGAATAAGCGAAAAAACAATAAAAGTTATAAACAAGGTACCTTGAGAAAGGAAAGGAGTCATCAAAGTCTCTTCACAATCCTTAAAGCACAAAGCACATGACTAAAACTATCTTAAGACTATCTACCCCTTAAAATAAAAGTTATAAACAAGGTACCTTGAGAAAGGAAATGAGTCATCACGGTCTCTTCATGATCCTCAAAGCATAAAGCACATGACTATAACTATCTACCCCTCAAAATAGGTCAGAATAAATCTCAAATAAATAACTTAACTATACGTGGCTAGGTTTAACCTAAACTAAATTAGAAAATAAAGCAAAACAGGTCTGCTTGAACTCCATAGCTAAGTAGGCGCACCTACGACCTAGTTGTAGAGTTCGCCTAGTGGGTGTAGAGGTCACTTTAAGCTCCCCTTGGTTAGTTGGGCTTGATTCTAAGTTTTTTTAGGCTCCAATGCTCCTTGGTTTATGTCTTGCACTATTTTTAAACCTAAATTGGGTCTTTTTGTACCTGTTTACTTAAAAAGCATAAACGCCAAACATATATGTGCCAAAACACAAAACAAACAAAAACTTAAAAAATGCTAAAATAAATCCTAAGAAAAGTCCTAAAAGGCCTAAGGAAAATGAAACCTAAAACTACACATCTTGGGAATGTATTAGTTCTCAAGCCGAATTCATAGGCAAATACATCCTCAACTTAAGCAACTATTATTCACTTTAATCCAAACCGTATACTCCCTACTAATATCGATAATATATGTGTCATGTTAAGTGTCAAGAACACACATAGCAAAAGACATTTTGCAGTGATTATGAACAACCTCTGACAAAATATTAGATCATAAAAGAAAATGACACCACAAACCGAAAGGAATGCAATGATTTGTTAATTATTTTATGTACGAAAGGAAACGACACACTCAGTGGATGTTTGGATGTCGACAAAGAGGAACATAGTGACGTTGATGATGGGAGGGTCTCAACGCTTGCTGAAGCTTTCACCTTTTTCAAAATGTTGAGTTATGCACCTGAGTTGGAAAGGAAACGACGTTGTTGGATGAGTGAGAGAAGAGGAGTTTTGTTATTTAAACTTAGGGTTTCAATGTAATATAATAAATTATTAGGAATATTATTTTATATTTATATTAATTTTAATATAAGAATAAGGTTGTGGGTTGGCCTGTAAACCCACAAGCCAAGTGTTTTTAACCTGCGAGTTATACGGGCAATGCCCGTGAGCATGCAATTTAAATAAGGTTGTATAAAGAATGGGCTGGCTTGTGGGTCTGTACTCGCATATACCCAGCTCTAGTGGGGAGTGAGAGGTCTTAACGTCCTTGTCAATCCGGTATCCCTCACGTTGTGGGGCGAGTTTGAGTATCATCTACCAGGATACTCTGACGCTCAATTCAGTATGGTATGCAACATTAGAGCTTAAGTGTAATGAATACTGAGTATTCATGGAAATCATGAGTGATTCCCTTGTAATGATGATTGGGTCAATACTTTTTCATAAAATACAGGTAAAGTTACTATCACTACAATAATTTTTAACACATTTTCAAGTGTGATTCGATGTTTTGAGTATTGAGTTAGCTCCTCTTAAATATATTATCATAGACATCATATACTTACATTTGTAAGTTACACTTAATCTTATATCTACCATGGTATAAATCTTTTGATACTGTCACCCCAAATTTATGGTTGAGTGAAGAGAAAAATATATAGAGGCAAATAAGCTTTTGTGCCTTTTCTTTTTTGGAGTTTTAGAGAGAGAGAATGGGAGTTGAGGTTTTCTTGCAGGAAGCGTAAAAACAAGCCCTTCATCGATGTAATACTAAAAAATGTTCAGAGCAATTTATGATTTTTTTTTAATTTGAAATTAAGTGTTTGATTAGATCCGAGAGACAAGGAGAAATCTTTCGGCAGGTGGTGTCATCTTTTTCTAGTATCCAATATTTTATGTATTGCAAAAAGTTGAGATTCAATACAAAAAATTAAAATATGCGGTTTGCCTAGAAGGCAAAAAAAAAAAAAATTGATTTATTATTATCCTTTATCAGGATATATTTCTATTGATTTATCAGTTTTTTTTATGAATAATTGATTTATCAGTTATCACACGGCCTGATTAAAGTAATAGAATTGATTCACAGTACTTTCTCGTAAATGTAAACAATCTCTAAATGCAGTGAATGACCAGAAAAGTAATCAAGAAGGCAAATTGATTTTTTTAATGACGTGAGCTTTTCATTTGTTTGATTAATATTTAAAACCAAAATAATATCCAAACGCGGTTGAAAATGTACAGATGCTTCTTTTTCAAAAGACACAAGGTTTGTAACGAGACCACATTAATGAACATCTTGAAGGTATTTTCATCTATTATTTTAATTAGAATAACATTTAATTAGGTGAAAGATGATAAAAAAAAGATACGTATTTCATTCATGGAGTATAAGTATGCAATTGTGGGGAAAAAACACGTGAATTTGAACAGATTTTAACTTAAATGAATGGCGAAAGATAAGCATGGAAAACTTAGAAATAAAAGAAAAGAGAACTGCGAAATAGTACAGCTATAACGTGATTAAGCTAATTACTATTAATTAAGAACAAGGGTCTTAAAGCAAGACAATTTGAGTAGTTCTAAGTTTTCATTTAGAGTTTCCATCAATCAAAGTAAAAGTGGCAACCACTAAGTGTATGGGGACCAGTTGAATGTCTTACAAATGCAGCACAAAACAAAGGTGGTACTATTTCTTAACAGAGTCTTGCCCGGAACCAACATGCCCTACAATAAAATATTGAATTTGCGTTTAGAGTGTGGTAGTTTAGGAATGCAATATTTTAGTGTTAATAAGTAATTTGGTAGTACCTACGGTTTTAAATATAAATAAAAAACTATTTTTTATATATTAAAAATAATAGTTAAAAATAGTTATTTAAATTAATATTATTAAATATTTAATATAATATCTTAAAATTCTCTTATATCATTTATTATATAAAACATTAATTATTTTTATGAATACACATATAAGGAGGACATAATTGATATATAGATAAATATTTAATGACATTAAAAAGTATAATTTTATTTATATTATGAAATTTTTTATTAATTTTTTTTATATTTAAAATAGAGGTGGTATCTTTTCTATAATGTAGGTTATTTTAAAACGTTGTGATATAGTATCCGATTGTTAATTTAGGATTTTTTTTTTGGACACGGTAACCGGTTGGTAATATAGTAATTTGGTTGGGTTACGATTTTTAGGTTTTGTTATGACTTAAGTATGGTTTTAGTAATAACTTATAGTATTTTAGGTTGCATTGTGATTTAATTAGGTTTTTTTTATATAAATGAGTAATTTTTAGGTTCTATAAAAATAAGTTATCATGTTAAGGGAAACTAGCTTAGTTAATTAAATAGATAATATGAATTGTTGTGAGTCTCCTTATACATATTCGATTTTTAATAAAACCAAAAAAATGAATCATCATTTTTATGTTTAGGGTTTAAGATGCATCTAAGTTACTGCGATACTACATAACTCAATAATTGTTTCATTTCAGATGAGCTTAGGTAATGACATGATCCACAAACATAATAAACAAAACCAACATTAAAATTATCAAAATGGATTACTTTACCCACATATGGACTAGCCTAATGCAGCAACAAATTTTGTTGGGCCATACCAAGAAGCTTAGGTTAGAAAGAATTATCAAACTTGACCAAAGCCTCTTAATTTTTAACGTGTTCCAACCTTAATTCACAGAGTCTCATCAAGTGTAGACTATAAAGTTTAAAAAATAATTCAAAAATGTATTTTCTATGTTTAAATTTGCGTATTTTACATGCTAAATTGATTGAGTTTTTGAAATTTGCCACGGTCACCACGGATAGGATTTGATATAGGTTTTTTCCTATATTATTGAATTATTGAATCATGTTTACTTATTGTTGGGATATATCTTATTAAATCTATATGTCAACTTTCTTTTATTTTTATAAAAAAATTAAACACGAAATTTAAATTTAGGACGTGAACCTAACTACATAAAACTCTACCTTTAGGCGCCGACTGCAATAGAATTAGATATTTAGATGTCAATTCTCTAAACTGGATTATGAAAATACCTTTTTAATGTAAATGTAAGCAATTACCATTTTATGCATTCCACTAAATTTTTGTATTAATACTAATTGAATAATCTTATAATCATATAATATATTAACTTTATAATCATATAATAATGAGTTGGTTGTGATGTGGTTTGTTACAGTTTAGACTATTTGGGAGATACGTAATGACATCATTTTCAATGGTGGAGTTGTGAGTGGTAAGAAAATGTTTGAGTTGGTTCAATATAGGTCTGAGTTATGGTTAAGAAAGGTTTTTTTTGGAGCTTCGCTGATTAGTACCGAGAGCCTATGTTATTTTTATCTAGTTTAGGAATATTTTTTTGTATATAGGTTAAAGTACCTCTTGTACCTTTTTAATATATTTTTTTCTTTCCTGATATAAAAAAACAATGTGTAGATACACACGTAGACAAACATATTATAATTTCTGTAAAAAATTGTGTAATTACAAAAAATAAAAAACACAATATAACTCTTTACGTTATACGTATTTTTAAATTTAAATTTAAATACTTTATAAAATTTCCCTATTAATTAGTACAAATTTATAAGTAAGTAATCTATCACACTTAAATTATATCTTTTTCAAATATTATGAATTCAAATAATGAGAAAATTAAATTACAATGCCTAAATACCAATAAGGAACTATATAATTATCACAAACCAAGCCTTGCTAGAATAAAATATTAAAACATATTATAACATTGTTACCCCTTTATTTTTATATGGTTAAATATGATTTAGGTTTGAATTTTTAACATATAATTGAATTTAGTTTTTATATATGTTTTATTGTATTTGATTTGATCCTTATATTCTAAAAATAGAATGTCATCTGTCGTTCCTAAGGTTGAGCCTTCTATGTAACATATTTTCTTTCACCTTCTATGGTATTTTTGGCTTGTTTGCAAAGCCTAAACGATTTCAGTGTTTTCAAATGAGCAGATGATGAAGTAACGTTGTCTTACAAAAGTTGTAATAGCTTTCAATGGAAACTGTAAAGGAAATTATGTTGAAGAAAATAAAGAAACTTAAACGATTACAAACATTATTTGTCTACTCGAAAAATTTGTAATTGTTTAACCTTTGTAAACAAATGAAATAAAAAAACTCAAGAGTTGAAGGACTTAAATTATATAAAATACATTATCTCATAAAATGATATCATCTTATTTTTAGAACATAGACACTAAATATAATAAAAAATAAATATAAGGATGAAACTTGACATTTTAACATATTTTATAATATATGCGGTAAAATTTCACATAACATCACATCTAAATTTCCTTATCTTTAATTTTATTAGATAAAAATGATTGTGCAATTCATTCCATTAGGTGTAAGACATTATTAAAAGATATAAAGGGGAAAATGTGATAGCAAACAATTTAAGAAAGGTGAAAATAATATTAAATTATTTTATATAATTATCATGTAAAAAAATGATCTTTTCTAACAGGAAAAGGAGAAGCCATTTAGTTGGCAACAAAAGATTAGTACAGTTGCTAACGATTTAATTTATGTCCATACATCAAGGGCTCTAAGTTCTCCGGGGGAGTTATATGTAAACACCCTTCAAGAGCCTTGAGGGGAGACTTGACGTACCTCATAGAATCTAACTGATTTAATTTTTTAGAGTAGGCATTTAGTGTATTGGGGAGAATACTATTTTAGGCGGGATATTATCGCTACTCATATCACGAGTTTGAACCAAGTAACAGGAATTTGCAGTATTTATCAATTAATGTTTATTAAAAAGTAATAATATGAAAAAAATATTATTTTAGTATGTAAATTAATATTGTATAATACATTACAACTTTATACATTAAAAATATTATCATAAAAAATATTAATTTTATTTATCTCATTATAAAATAAAAAAATATTTAATTGAAATAAATTAATTAATAATCATGGGTACTCCTAAATCATGTAGTGTAATGTCGGTGTCCATCCATTTAATAAATATATAAATTGTCACAAAACCCTACTCTAGTAAAATTAAAGTTCCATTATTCAAAATATGACTTGAATTACAAAGGGTTTATAAGGTTACATTTATTACACTAAGGTTACATATATAATAGTAAAGAAAGGGGGAATGAGAACCTTCAATCTAAGTCCAACTACTGTATTCAGTTGAAATCATAAAAAATCAAAATTTCAAATACACACTCTAAAAATATGGGAGAAAAAAAGGCTCGGTGGCCCCCTCCTAATCTGGGGGAACACAATTATTTATTATAGAAACCCACAAACTACCCATGAGTGAGTTTTTTTTTTCACCCCTGCTTAATTCATACACTGTGTAAGCAATTTAAGCAATAAGATTTTTAATAATAAAACATATTTACATTAAATAATAAAATAAAATTATTACCCTTGCTAATACAAGTCTGGATAAGATATACTAGTTGAATAAGCGGGTTTGAGTGCATGTGAATGAATAAAACACCCCGAGTTGAGTTGCAATGGGTTTATAATCACAAGGCCTCGCCTTGCACTTGCAACCATATCCCTTCAGTTCTATCACATATTCAAGTCTTCAACTTAGATAATTGTAGGTCACACAAATCTCACTCTTTCAAGACAAAAACTAAAATAGAGCACCATCAGGGCGTGTTTGATTTTATATGAGCTTTTTAATTACATCTTAAAGGATATTCTATCAAACAAATTTTTAAAACCGTTGTAATTAAACAAACTCATTTGTTTACTTTTAAAAAAGAAAACAGGTTTAAAAATCAAAAACAAAAAAAACATTCTTTAGTAAACCATGGATCTCGGGCCTGCTTTTTGCACAGTTCAATTAAAATTGGTCAAATACGCATGCAGCTGAGGAAAAATCATAGCTAAAAGAAAGCTAAGAACCAGACCTGCAAAGGGGTGTTGATCTGCTTCAATATCACTGTTTTGCACCAAAACAACCGCATCTTGTGATATATTTGGACATTCATGCACATAAATATATAAGAGGTTGCATCAATTAAGAAAAACACTAGTTGGATACAAAACAAGAGCATGTCAACTATTCATAAACGCTGCATATACCCAATAGGCATGTAACACTCATACAAAGCAACGTACTTAAACATCACATCAGAAAGGTCTTTTAAGATCAGCAGAGTTAATTTGACAGGCATTCTACATTAAAAACAAAGTTCAATTTCAATCACTAATTTTTACAATTTTCAATTTACATCTTCCTTTCCTTTACTGTTAATGTTATTTAAAGGATAAATAGTCATAACCATTCAAGCAAATCCGAAGTACATGTAACCCAAAATCTCAAACATTAATATATTTTTTAAAGATCAAACAGCAAATATATTTTTAAAGATCAATCAACTAATATCGGACGCTTAACATAGGCAATAACATATGGTTCTAGGAATTGCTCTCTTTTATTGTTTCATCCACAAAGATACCTACAACTGAACCGAGTAAACTACTCATTTTGATTGACAATAGATAACTTAACTTCCAAGTACACCAAAGATATGCTTCTAGGAACCCTAACAAGGCTACAGCTTCTGATTTAGGTCAGCGAGAGCAAGACACACAGTAGTATAAAGAAATTTATAGTGAAAAAAAAAACAGACAAAAGCAAGAAAAAGGGAAAACGTTAAGAAGGCACGCCTGCCAGAACAGAAACTCAGAAAAGGAATATACGATGCTAACAGTGATAAACTCACTTACCTTTTGCTTTTGAGTTAATTTGTGTTGTGTGTTTCGGAATCTATTGGGTCCCCAAATAGGAAGGAGTGAGGCTGTCACAGCATGACCTAGTTAGGGTCAGCACTCTTCTCTTCTCTAACCAAATCTAGATCATGCTGGCAGCTTCACTTTTTCCTTTGCGAACACTTCTCATGATCTCCACAATTCCTGTAACGGTTCAACTCCACTCCACACTTATCATTGTCACTCAAAAGAAGAAAACAAACATTGCAACACACTTCCAAAACAACAAAAAGATATATAGGCCAAGACCAAAACGGATAAAAACAAGTGGACTCAATTAATTGATTATAACAAAAAGGAGAGAAAGTCGATGCAAACACCTAACTCAAAACGAAGAAAGGAGAGGAAAAGGGGTATTGAAAAAATGAAGCAAGAGGGTGCATATGCAAGCTAGTTATAGACAAGTATTGATTCGATTCTAACACTTGTAGTAAAAGCTAGGAAAGAAGGAGCAAGGTATAAACTATAAAAGATTCATTCATACGATTAAAGTGCACGGTAGAGGGAAGAACCAGAAAGGAAAAACCAGATCATAGAAGAGGTGAGTGTACTAGAGAACTAACAGCACGCGGGAATATGTTGATTAGTGGAATACATATAGATAGAGAAAAATAAAGGGAAGGTGTAGATATATATGGTCATAATATAGACGATGATAAAAGGAGGTTCATAAAAGTATAACCCAACCCACCTTGTGTAACAGTGAATTAAAGGATGAGGAAATTGAAAGGTGCACACAGCTAAGAAAGCTAGAAAGCAGGAAGAGCAGACGCATGATGATTGATGAGGAGTTTGTCTTAAGCTACCTAGCTACTACATGTAGACTCAGAAATCAAAGAGTAGCTAGGGCAAAATTACATGGATTTTTTTCTTTCTACACTGATTCTATTTATGTACACTTCATGTGGTATATTTTATAAGATAAAATTAATTGAATTCTTAAAATTATTAAAAACTAATTAATTGATATTTAGTTTATTGGTTTAATAATAATAATAAGTATATAAATACTATAAGAACTTCTTAACTAATTTAAATTTTTAAGAAAAGTTGGTTAATATAATTAAAGTCATTTAGTTTGTTTATAAATTATACTAGTTTTCTAAAAATACACTTTTAACTTTATTGGTACTCATAAATCTTACTTTTTTTCTACTTAATTAATGTTTATTTCATTAATATTTTGGTGATAAATTAATTAATGCTATTGACTTTTTGATGAGGTTCTTATATTAAAGACTAAAGAAATCTCTCAAAAGGTTCTTAAACTTTTGATTTGTTGGTTAATTAAAGGGTTTAAAAATTAAGTTGAAGGAGTGGCTTAAAAACCATGGGAAAAATCAATAGGGGAAAAATAAAAGAAAGGGTTGAGGAATTAAATAAAATTGATTTGAAGGGTAAGTAAATGGGTTAAGTGAGGGTGATTGAGAAGATGAAGGTTATAGAAAAACTAAGTGAACTCTATCATATGATAGCAAGTTGTGTGTATCGCATTATTGGGAAATTCTATGTTGGCTATAGGATTTTGGCCACAGATACCTAACCCATCACACTACTAGAAGATGTTGGCTATTAGATTTTAGAGTCGAATGCCTAACCCACCGCTAACAGCCATGAGATTAGCGATGAATATCATTTGGCGATGAAAGGAAACTTATGCAAGGAATGGCGATTCATCTAGCGACAAGAATAAAAAAATAGCATTCTTGTTGTTTTGTCCGTCGAGAAACGTACATGTCGAGAAATGTACACGTCAACTGTAACGTCCTCGATTAACTAAGATGATTCGCTATATCAGATTGTCCTGATTAACTAAGGTGTTACGTAGTTTGTAAAAACTAGAAGTGTTTTTTTTGTACGTTGAGTATTGCAAAATACTTTTTCAAAATGTATATAAAATAGCTGCATGGTTTAATTCATCAAAAGAATACATACTCTAGAAGGAAGAAGAGACACACAGGCTCCCAAAACAAACTACTAATTTATATCTAACGTATACAAAACAAACACTCTCCTATGTTGCCTTCCTACTAAGTAAATTACATGTCCCCACTACATCTTAACAGAACTTCTCGGAATAACTCCTTTCCTCTATAGTTCGGACCCTTGTTTGCGTTCCTCATGATTGTCTTCTAGAAAGAATACAAATAAAAACACATAACAACTAAGTGAAGAGCATAACACTTCCAACCTAATAGGTATTCATGCAATGGATAGCTAAACATAATACATATACCATACAATTAACAAGCATTTATCATTTCATAATCAACTAAGTAACAATCATTTCAGGTCATCATCATCTACACCATATGTTTGTTAGTAGCATGCTATGCATGAGTTAGAAATCTTATGCTTCATCTTTATTTAATATTTCATGATGCTAATGGGACCCCTAAAATATCCCTTTACAATTACCTTGTCATAGTAGGTCTACTGGATGATGTGATTGCATACTAGAGCGACCAAAGTACACAAAGTTCCTCACAACCATAAGGTAAGGGGCATACACAGGTCCAAAAATCCATAATTTGTGATCACATTAAAAAATGGAACTAGCTCTCCACGATCTCAGAAATACCCGTCTTTAGTTAAAGTACATCAGGCTTGCTACGGGTTTCCTGGTGGGCACATCTCTGAACCATCAAGAGCACAACCTAGTTATACTCCCAAGATTCCAATTTCACGGATTGAATGATCATATCCTCCAATGTACCCATCACTATGGCTCTAATACTCAAGGCCAATCACATGCCAATGAATGCATGCAGAATGCTATGTTTTATTTTCTCTATATTAGTTAAGTATCGAGTGGAGTTGTTACACTCAATATCCTTTGTCCTTAGCACGTAAGGTAAATTGTACTATTAAATTTTCTAGTTCATAAGGTTTATAAAAAATATCTATAACTGTAAATCTATATCTCTATTTTATTATTATTAAGGAAAACATTACGTTATAAGACTTAAACTAACTCTTAAATATTCATAAGAGTAAATAACACATATAATTATAATTATAGGAACTCATGTATAAAAACGATATATTTAAAATGAACTTTTCTCATATTACTTTAGTAAAATGTAAGAAAATTTAAAAGAGCTAACAGTTATCGAATCAATTTAAGTGGAGGTTTTATTCAAACTATCTTTCTTAGTTTTAAATCTATCCCAAAATCTTTGTTTGTATTAAAAAAGGACTTATTAAATAAAAGATAAGTTGTAAAATTTTTATTGTAAACTATTTTATTTTACCGATAGTCAGAAGCATTGTTTTGTCATATTTTCGACCACAAACTCTGTTTCCTTTGGCGTTGAACTAAAATTTCTTTTGAAATTGGTTATGGAATCTTTCTAAAATATTCAAGTTACAAAAATATTAGTAACAAAATTTCAAGAAGATTCTTCAAAAGGGCTAAACTTTAATTAGACCAATTTTTGTCAAAAACTTGTCGTTGTTTGTATTTTCACCCAGAAATCCCAATTTACATAATTCAAAAGCCTAAATTGTATACCTTTCAAAGTTTTATATATTTTTAATGTCAAAAATTAAAATTTGGTTCCAAATTAAAAATTTCCTTGTTTACTTTGTTTCTTTATAATTTTATTGCTAACAACAGTTCCAAATGTATTTCAGGATAAAGTTACCAATTATCGCTTCTTAATCCATTTCGTATCGATTCAGACAACGACCATTTTTCCTTCTTAACATCACATGCAATAATCAATAAAATTATAGAATTACAACTCAATTGCATTCCTACCTCGTTTCCTCAAAAAATGATGTTTTCTTCACATTCCGACTAAGAACCCGCACCGGTACTTTAAAATTTTCTCATCTAATCCATTACTCACAAAATTCAACAACTAAATATTTATACTAAGTTAGAATTCCGACATCTACCATATGAAATTAATCAAGCCATATTTCACCTATAATAAACTGAATAATTATTAGAAAAATTCATGGAGTTTTCAAGGCATTTTCACATAATATTTCATGCATTATACCATTTTTCTAAATATTGACCAAGGGATGAATTTAAACAGAATCTCAAGCATTTCATCCACTCAAAGTTTCAGATCTCTAAGATGCAAAAATTTATTCATCAAGCGAGGCTATTACACGTGACATGCAACCATGAAAAGAGAGATTTTTCTGCAAAACTTTGACATGCAATATCAACCAACAATTTTATCATCTCAAAATGTCATTTATAAGACATGCAAACTAGCCAAAAGTGCATGCAAAGCTTCATTTTACTTTAGTTCCAAAAACTGAAAATTTTTATAAAATCTAAATCAGAAAAACTCAAGCTTTTCATACCATTTTTCCGTTCTAATTTAAAGAGAAAAAATTCAAATTTTGGGCACTAAGGGTGATCTCTACCACCGATGCATGCAAAAACCTAAGAAAAAAAAGGAAGAAACTCCCCTTACCTTAATAAATTTGGCGCTGAAAAAGAGGAGAAAAGAGTGGCTCAGAAGAATGTTTTATGATTAAGAGGAAAATGGAAGAATGTTCATGGTCTAAGGAAGAGGAAGAAGAACTTTGGTTTCTTTACCCCAAAAAAACCAAGAGATTGCATGCAAAAGTTATGGTGTAGAGTAAAGATGAGCGAGGGGTGGTGGAGTAATACTGGACGGTGCATGGTGGTGGTACTGGATATGAAAATGAGGTGGAATGGATGGGAAAGATTGGAAGGAAAATGAAAGGATTTGGTGGTACATGAAGTACAGCTTGTTATTCAAGTGGCCTCAATACTCAAGAGGGGGGTGAATTGAGTGTTTAAAAAATTTAACTTGAAATGCCCTTGAACTTGGTTCTTTATGCAATCTTAATGAGATATCCAAAACTTCTCAAGCAGTAACAATCAAATGCACAATAATTTGTTTGATTTGAGATAGAGAGCTTCTTTGAGACAAGTGAGACTTAACAGAAAAATGAGAATCAAGAGAGAATAATGGTTTGGTAATTTTATCAAACAATTGGTGTGCAGGTAGTTTAGAGACTTCTTATGAACACAATTAATTCAAGCAATCAACTCAGGCAATTTAACAAACAGTTGGTATGCATATGTAAGTAAAGAGTTCAAGGTAAGAAGAAATACAAACCAATTTAACGAGTTCCACCAATCTGGTGTACGTCTCGCCTTCAAGCAACCCACTTGAATTGAAGATTTGAGATACAAGCTTTGAGCAATTGTCTCTTAGTGTTCCACACTCAAGAACCCAATTCTCACAAGCAAAGGGTAACCCACCCAATCTCACAATCTCTCAATATCCCAAAGGTTGAACCCCATCCTTTGTAACCACTCAACCTAGAGTGAACTTTGGTGTTTGGTGTTTGTGTTTACAAGCAATATACTCTCTCAATAGAGTGGATAAGCAAATGAAGAGCTCTCACAGTTTCTAACTCTCAACAAGAGAGGATATACAAGTTCTAAGCTTAAGGATTTAGAATATACAAACAAAATGAACTCACTAAGCACAAATATAAGTAAAGATTGATTGCCTCTTGTTGTGTGTTGTTGTGCTTGAGTTGGGGATCCATTGATAAAGCTTTGAAGGTCCTCCTAGCCGTTGCAAATGAGTTCCAGGTTGTCCCTTCGTGTAGTGGGTGTTTGGATCTCAGTTTCCCACTCAAAAGTGTCTTTTTAATGGTGTTACCCACTACTTGAATCGATTTATACCTTTTCGAATCGATTTAAGACATTCTGACTTGGGCATTTTGGGCTTCCAGGAGCGTGTGATCGATTCAGGCTTTGGTGAATCGATTTAGGGTGTTCTATTTTGAATTCCTGGGCTGTTAACTTTGTGTGAATCGATTCAGGATGTTGTGAATCGATTCAGGGTGTTCTGTTTTCATATTTTTGGGACTTTCAGGCCTCTGAATCGATTCATGCGTATGTGAATCGATTCAAGCAATGCTGTTTGTTGTTTTTCCATGCTTTTTGATGTTTCCTTGATACATTTTGAGTCATGTTCCTTTCCTGATTCCTTGAATGCATTGTTTTCTTGATTCTTTGATCCTATGGGAGCATGTTCTTCATGATTCCTTGAATCTTTGATTTGAGTACATTAATTGTATTCTTTTGATTTGTTTATTTCATTTATTTTTGATCCATGAATGATGCTCTTCTTGTTCTTGGATACTTGTCATTATCAAAACCTATCTACAACATGCAAATACATTCTCCCCCTTTTTGATGATGAAACCAATGGCTATCTCTTGAGGTGTTAATATTAATATTTAAGTAACAATGAGAAAGAACCATTTGTAGAAAAATTTCAAGTTTTTAGAACAGAGTGTGTCTCCCCCTTTGTTATTGAATCATTGCATTTATTTATATTGATCTGATCATACATTACTCTTATTACTCTCCCCTTTAGAAAAGTATTCAATATCTAATATCTTGGTTTCAGAGCATCTCTCCCTCTTTGTCATTACAATATAAGCTCTAGGAAAGAAAAGGAAATAATCATTGGATAATTAAGGATTAATAACCAGCAAACACAACCATGAGAATTAACAACAAAGTTATAAAATCCAAGCAAAAACATAACAATGAGAAATGCCTCAGAAGGGCAACAAAGTTTTAGATAAGATAACCATAAGACATAACAATTTCAAGCAAAATATAGAAAAGAAGGCCAACTAAGGCTGAGGGAATTGGAGGCTGGAGATTTGGGTGGCAAGCTCTGTGTAGCATTCCTCCATGTTTGCTTCAAGCTTATCAAGCCGAGTGTTGATATTTGCTTCCATTGCATCAAAGCGATGATCCATATGAGCAGTGAGGCGAGCAAAGAGGTCATCAGTAGGAGCGAGTGGAGGAGGTGGAGGAGCAACAGGTTCATTATCATCACGAGGACGACAGAGATATTGCCAAAATCCATGATGCTCAATAATGTTCATCTTGGTGAGATGAGATTTACCAATGGGTCCTTTTGGTCCGATCAGTTCTTTGACTTCATTTTTTCGATCCACCTTGTGATGACAAAGTAGTTTGGTGATAAAAATAGCATATGGGAGGCGAGTGAGGTTTTGAGCATCAAGCATGTGATGCCTCACAATGTCAATCCAGTAGATCTCCTTTTGGTGGAGAATAGCCCAAAGCAATAGAATCTGAGCCTCATTGAGTCTTGCATAATTTTCACCTAGTGGGAGAAGGATCTTGACTAAAACATAGTGCAAAAGGCGATGTTCAATGCTCAGAGTGCCAACGGTACTTGCGGGGGCAGTGAGATTAAAGAAAGCTTTTGCCTCTAATGGGTTGTAGTTCCAGGAAGGAGAAGGTTCTTTGCCATTGAAGTGAGCATTACTTATTGGAAGTTTTCCAACTTTGTTCATGACTTCATTGTCAAGCACAATGGTCTTGCCTTTCATTTTGGCATAATATCGATCATCTTGTAGGCGTAATGTTGAGTAGAACACACGGATCAATTCGGGGTAAATTGCAATCTCCTCAAGAGCCATGAAGTCAACAAGTTCTTGTTGATGAAGAGTAGTGATGAGGGGAAGACCAGAGGATTCAAAAAAGGGAACATCAATCCAATATGGTGAGATCAATTGTTTTTCAGAAAAAGTGTTTTGGTACCTTTCTAATTCTTTTTGTGTGGTGAAGAAGCATGATAAATCTGAATGTTGGGGAGTGGAAGAGCCGGCAACATTTGCTCTTTGTTTCTTTCTTGGATGGGATGAAGAGGCCATGAGTAATGGAGGTTTGGAGGGGAGGTTTCTAGAGTGAGAGAGGTGTTTTAGAGAGAAAGAGGAGAAAAGGAGTAAGAGAGTTTGAAGTAAAATGAAAAACATGAGCCCAATACTGTGATATAGGCAAAAACACTCGTTTGAATCAATTCAGAGGGGCTGTGAATCGATTCAGATGTTGCTGTGTGTGGAAATTAAGGGGCATCAGGGGTTTGAATCGATTCAAACTTCGCGTGAATCGATTCAGACCTCTCTGTTTGTAAAAATTTGAAGAATCAGGTCTGTGAATCGATTCAGGGGTCTGTTGAATCGATTCTGTTTCCTTTTATACTGCATTTTTAAACTGCTGAATCGATTATGGGCATAGGGTAACGCTTGTGGATCATTGAAGCATCAGTTTTTATGGTTCTTTTTACCTTCTAAAGCAATCAAACATTCATAAATAATATTTAAACCAAACAATTGTTCAATGTAGCTCATGAATTATTCATTCTTGAGAATCATAATACAATCAACATTCATGATTCACAAGATAACTATCAAGTCTAAGAGAGTCAAGTCACATACTTATTCAATTCTCATGCTCAATGATAAGAATCATTCAATCAAAGATAGTCAAATGTTTCACCAATTTGTTTGAAATGAATGTAATTAGTTCACATTAGACATCTTTAATATCCCTAATTCTCTCCTAATATTTATGAATTGTTCCTTTGCAAGAGGTTTTATGAATATATCAGCTAATTGCTTAGAGGTTTCAACATGTTCAAGCACACAATCACCCTTTAACACATGATCTCTAATGAAATAATGTCTAATCTCAATATGTTTGGTTCTAGAATGCATCACAGGATTCTTTGAAATATTAATAGCACTTGTATTATCACATTTAAGAGGCACATGGTCTAATATAACACCAAAATCTAGAAGTTGTTGCCTCATCCAAAGGATTTAAGCACAACAACTACCAGCTGCAATGTATTCTGCCTCAGCTGTGGACAATGCAACACTCACTTGTTTCTTGCTATGCCAAGATACAAGAGAGCTACCAAGCAAGTGACAAGTACCACTAGTGCTTTTCCTATCAAGTTTACATCCTGCAAAGTCAGAATCAGAGTAACCAACAAGAGTGCATTCAACCCCTTTGGGGTACCATAAACCAACATCTTGAGTTCCAACCAAGTATTTCATTATTCGTTTTACAACACTCAAATATGATTCTTTTGGACATGCTTGATATCTTGCACACATACATACAACAAACATTATGTCCGGTCTACTTGCAGTAAGATAGAGTAAAGATCCAATCATACCTCGATATTTGGTAATTTCCATATCTTTACCTTTCTCATCTTTGTCCAAGTAGCAAGATGTGCTCATAGGGGTGGCAATTTCATTTTCCTTGTCCATGTTGAATTTCCTAAGCAGTTCCTTGCAGTATTTGGATTGACTAATGAATGTGCCTTCTTGGTTTGCTTAATTTGCAGCCCAAGGAAGAATGTAAGTTCTCCCATCATGGACATTTCAAATTCTTCCTGCATTAACTTAGCAAACTCCTTGCAAAGTGTCTCATTAGTGGCACCAAACATAATATCATCCACATATACTTGGACCAATAGTATGTCATTCTTTTTGTGCTTGATATTGTCTAAGAGAAATTTGCTTAATCTTTCATACCAAGCTCTTGGAGCTTGCTTCAAACCATATAAAACTTTTCTTAGTTTGAAAACATGATTTAGAAATTGATAGTTTTCAAAACCTGGAGGTTGATGAACATATACTTCTTCTTGAATGTATCCATTTAAGAAAGCACTCTTGACATCCATTTGGTACAATTTGAAATCTCTACAACATGCAAAGGCTAACAATAGTCTAATAGCTTCTAACCTAGCTACGGGAGCATACGTTTCTTCATAGTCTGTGCCTTCTTCTTGATTGTAACCCTTAGCAACTAACCTAGCTTTGTTTCTAGTGATTATTCCATTTTTATCTAGCTTGTTCCTAAATACCCATTTAGTACCTATTATTTGGTGATCATTGGGTTTTGGCACAAGTTCCCAAACTTCATTTCTTTCAAATTGGTTTAATTCTTCTTGCATGGCCAACATCCAATATTCATCAACAATAGCCTCATTTATATCTTTGGGTTCTATTTGTGATACAAAAGCTAAGTGATTGCATGCATTTCTAATAGCGTTTCGAGTACTTACACCTTTTGTTATTTCACCTATGATATTGTCCAAGGGGTGATTCTTTACGGTGATCCACTCCTTTTGTTGAGGTTCATCATTTTGTGTTGTTTCTCCTTCATTTTTGTTTTCTCCTTCATCTTCCAAGTTCATTTCTTGGAAAGTACCTACAAGATCATCAATTTCCTTTCTCGGAGGATTTTGGTTAAGTTCATTAAATTTGACATGTATAGATTCTTCAATTGTACATGTTCATTTGTTAAAGAGTCGATATGCTTTACTAGTGGATGAATAACCTAAGAATATTGCTTCATCAGATTTTGCATCGAATTTGCCGAGATTTTCCTTTTCATTGTTTAAAATAAAACATTTGCATCCAAATACATGAAAATAAGAAATATTTGGTTTTCGTCCTTTGTAAAGCTCATAGGGGGTTTTCTTTAAAATAGGCCTTATCAAACATCGGTTCATAACATGGCAAGTGGTATTTATCGCATCGGCCTAAAAATGTATCACAATATTACTTTCATTTAGCATTGTTCTTGCGAGATCTGCTAAAGATCGATTTTTCCTTTCAACAACCCATTTTGTTGTGGAGTTCTTGGAGCCGAAAAATTATGTTCAATGCCAAATTTTTCGCAAAACTTTTCAAAAGATTGATTTTCAAATTCTCCCCCATGATCCGTTCGAATGGATGCTATTTTCAAGTTTTGTTCATTTTGGATGAGCTTGACAAGTTTCTTAAATGCATGATATGCTTCATGTTTGTGAGTAAGAAACAATGTCCATGTATACCTAGAGTAATCATCCACAATCACAAGACCATAATAGTTTCCACCAAAACTTTTGATTTTTGAGGGTCCAAATAAATCCATGTGTAAAAGTTGTAAAGGTCTAGTTGTTGAAATAATATTTTTGGCTTGAAAAGAAACCTTTACTTATTTTCCTTTTTGGCAAGCATCACAAAATTTGTTTTCAAATTTCAGCTTTGGTAAACCAATCACTAAATCTTTTGAAACAAGTTTGTTTAGATGGTCTATATGAATGTGAGCAATTCTTCTATGCCATAACCATGATTCATCTTCTTTATTTAAGAAGCATTGCACATCATTTGAAGCAAGACAATCTAGATTAATCATATAGATATTATCAACTCTTTGACTAATGAACTTTATTTCCTTGTTTAATTTATTTTCAATTATGCAACAGTTTGATTCAAAAACAATTGTATAGCCCTTATCACATAATTAACTAATGCTAAGCAAGTTATGTTTAAGTCCCTCAGCATATAAAACATCATTTATAGAAGTAGAAGAATTTTTACCAATATTTCCGATTCCTAGTATTCTTCCCTTTGTGTTATCTCCATAGGTGACAAATCCTTTACTTCGTGGAGTAAATGATATGAACTTACTTTTATCCCCCGTCATGTGTTTTGAACACCCACTATCCAAGTACCAATGGGTGTTACTTGTTTTAAAGCATACCTACAAAACATGTTAAGTTAGAGAACTTGGTACCCATTTTATGTTGGGTCCTTGTAGGTTAGTTTGAGGTAATGTTCCTTTAGGAACCCATACTTTTCTCACAACTTTTGGCCCTAGTTTTCTAACATTGCAATTAGAAGCATTGTGTCCTTTAAAACCACAATAATTACATTTTATGAAAGGTGATGCATTTTTACTAGATGGTATGAAGAAGTTCTTATAGTTCTTTTGTTTCTTATAGGCATTGAAACCTAATCCAGTTTTATCAAACATGCATCTTTGATTTCCAAGTAATATATTCAAGTTATCTCTACCATTTGTAAATTTCTCTAAGGTTTTATTTAAATCCAAAACCTTAGTTTCTAGCATGTCACATTTCTTTACAAAATTACAAGGATTATTCTTGGAGCATGCTTGAACATTTGCTAATTCCTTTTTCAAACATTCATTTTCTTTGCCAAGTTCTACAAGATGTATTTCAAGAGTATCAATAGTTTTTCTAGATAATTTATACTTGCTAGAGAGTTTAACAAATTTATCATACAATTCATCAAATGCATCAAGTATCTCATCTTTATCTAATTCATGGAGCTTTACCTCATTGTCTTCATCTTGATGGTTGGCCATGAGATAGAGATTTGCTTCTTCATTTTCGAATTTGTCTGAAACGCTCACTTCGTTTTCATCCCATGCTATGTATGCTCTCATTTTTCCTTTTTGATCCTTGTTTTTCTTTTTGAGACTTGGACAACCCGTTTTGAAATGTCCTTCCCTTCCACATTCAAAACAAGTTGGTAAGGAGTTATTATCTTTAGAGGTGAATTTCTTACCTTTAGAAGTGAAGCCCTTTTGAAATCTTTTGTTTCTCATTAGCCTTCCAAAGCACTTCACAAATAATCCTAACTCATCATCATCATTTTCTTGGTCACTTTCAGATTTATCTTCTTTAATAGAGGTGGCTTTAAGAGCTAGCCCCTTCTTCTTGGAAGACTTTTCTTCTTCCTCTGCCATCCTCAATTCTTTTAACTCTTGCTCCTATTCTTGTAACTTACCAAATAGAGTAGCAAGAGACATTTCATTGATTCTAGGAGATTGTTTGATGACGGTGACTAGAGGTTGCCATTCCCTGGTGAGATTTTTTAACACTTTATGAATAAGTTATTTGTTAGTGTAAGTCTTGCCAAAAGTAATGAGATGATTTATAATAAGGGTGAACCTCTTTTGCATATCAACAATTGTTTCTCCAGAATTTAATCTAAAGCTTTTATATTGACTAGTTAAGGTACTAATCTTAGAGTCTTTGACATCACTTGTACCTTCATGGGTTATTTATAAGGTATTCCACATATCCTTGGCGGATTTACATGTTACTACTCTAAAGAATTCATCAGGGCCTAAAGCTAAAGTGATTAGATTTTTGGCTTTATAGTTATATTGGACTTTCTTTTCTTCTTCGCTAGTCCAATCATCCATCAACTTTTCTACTTGCTTACCATCTACAGTATGCATTGGTACAAAAGGACCATTTTCAATGGCATTCCAAACTTTCAAGTCTATAGATTGCACAAAGATTTTCATGCTTTCTTTCCAAAAAGCGTAACCCTCACCATTAAAAGCTGGAGGTCTATTTATGGCACCACCCTCAGGAAAAAGGTTTAGAGAATTTGAGGCCATTTGTTCTCTTGAAGCTGTTAAGCTTGATCTATCAAGAGTCAAGCTCTGATACTGACAGGGCCCGCAAGCGCACGGGTTATGTCGCGTAATATAAAAGATTATCGTTCTCCACAGGGACTGTGTTCAAAGTACCAGCATATTGAAATTTAATTATCCACACAATTAATTTTTAAGATTTTTATAAAATAAAGCACAAATTAAAGTTGCATAAAATAAAATTTACTTGACACTAAAAAATCAGAGTTGAGAGTATCTTGGGATTTCAGGGGATTAAGACTCTATTTTATGTTTAATGAATTTTAACTTTTCATAAATAAGAATCGAATTAAGTTTTCCAAGGCGAATTTTCCAAAAGCTAATTAATATGTTCCTCTCGGAATCCTATTAATGTACCTAACCTATGGAAAGCGCTGCTTAATCCTCAGAAAGGCCCATTATCGTTTTATGAAAATCCCTTTTATTTCCTCAAAAGAATTTTGATTACTTTCACGGTTTTACCGAGGTCACAAAAAGCATTTCAAAAATCTTAGGTTTGGTTCAAAGCTTTCTGGTAAAAATAAATCTCTCGATTCTATTTATTACCTAAACTTACTAATATACCCGTAAGTATACAGTTTTATCATTTAGGTTCTTGTTAGGAATTACTAAAAGCATTAAGCATAATTGAACTAAATGGAAAACAGAAATTTATTTAATTCAAAGTCAAAATAACATTAAAATAAAATATTATCATACCCTCTTCATCCCAAGATAATTAATTTAGCTACTCATGAAATAATTCAAATTCATATAAATAATGGAAAAATAAAACATACAAGACATGGTAAAAAATAAAGACTTACGGGTTTCTCCAAAAGCTCAGAATAATTTACCACTGTATTTCCTTGTTGAAATATTCCTCCACCAATTACAAATTGGAACACTCAATTTCACAATCCTCACAACTCTTACACAAAATAAAAGAAAGAAAAAGAAAATAAAAAGAGAAAGAAAATAAAACAGAGAAAGAAAACGAAAGAGAAAGAAAGGAATGAAGCTGATGAAGAATGGGATTTGGATCTGGATGCCTTCTCTGCTTGGATTGCTTCTCCTTTTATAGGCGAAGGAAGGGAGGAAGCCAGCTAAGAAAACGCGTTGCAAGTTGGAAACTTTCGGTGCATGTGATTTCCAGCTGTTCCAGTTGTCTCCAATTTGCGTATTTTTGTTGTTTCCAATAATTCGGCGCATGATTTCACTGATGAATCGATTCCTCCAGTTGATTTTTGCCTTCAAAACAGCGTGTGAATCGGTTCCTAAAGGTGGGAATCGATTCCCAGCATGATGAATCGATTCCTAGCCTTCATGAATCGATTCCCAGCCTGATGAATCGATTCCTGGCCTTCATGAATCGATTCCTGCCCTTTTAATCCTCAATGAATCGATTCCTATAAGGGGGGAATCGATTCCCAACAGCCTTGAATCGATTCCTGGCTTATGTTTCACATGGGAATCGATTCCTGTAAGGGTGAATCGATTCCTACCCTTTCCTGGAAATGTTTTCTTGCATTTTTGAGGCATTTTGGACAGTATAGCTCATGGTTCTTGATTGCTTTCATCCTTTGGCACTTTGATCATCTTTTTGGGTTCTTGAATCCATTTTCCATTTATATTCATTCATTCTTAAAATGGATCATCAATAATTCCAAATCTATTAATTTCTGCAAAATAAAAGTACCCGAGTAGAATACAGTGGAAAGAAAGCAAAAATCACAATAAATAAAGGAAATACAGTGCATAATGATTAAAATCCTAAGTAAACTAAATCTAATTTATTGTGTTATAAAACACTTATCAAAATACCTCAAACCAAAGCATTGCTTGTCCTCAAGCAATCACCATATTAACAAGATAAAATACAGAAAACACTAAGCTTAATAAACTAAGGAATCCAAAACAGAGAAAAAGATTTATTCAAATGCCAATATTAATTTTCTTATGTGAATCAATTTTCATTATCAAGACAGAGGATACTCTTCTCTCAATTTTCACTCAAAGTGTTTCATGGTTTGTGTATCACTTAGATCATCATAGTCAAAAAATATTACCATAAGCTTGTTAATAAACCAGAAACTCCACAGTTTAAATAGAAAATATGTCAAAGTCTAAAGGTCTTTCAAAGGTTGTAATGTGGCCTTGGGTTGTATTGTCAAGGTAGGAATTTCAAGAAAAATGGAATACAAAAGGGCTTTAATAGTCATGAATGATTCAAATCACCATTATAAATTTAACAGAGCAAATTTTTGAACTTTTATGGACTTTTTTTTTTTTGAATTCATTCAATATCATCCTTTTGATTTTCTTTTTCTTTTTCTTGCTTTTCTTTGCATTCAATACCATATTTTTCTTAAGTCCTTTTTTATTTCTTTGCTCCACTAAATTTCCAACTTTTTCACCATTATAGAGAATATTAGTCAATGAAAGGTTTCAAAGAAAAATTTTCACTTTCAGGCTCAAAAGGGACAACTAGGGGTCAAATTATACAAAATTCTGAGGCTTAAGAATAAGACCTAATTGTGCCTTTATCATCCTAAGACATATAATCAAAAACCATTTTGAATCGGTTGAAAAACAAGTTCTAGAATATTAATGATTATGAGATTCACTCAATCAAGAAAATATGGGTTTTGAAAATTTGTTTGATAAATTACCCATTTTGGCTCAAGTCTAACCATGGAAAGTCTTTTTCAAAGAAAATTTTAATCACATAAGATTCATTTAGACATTGATTTGGCATTTAAACAATCAAATTTTGAAAATTTTACTCAAAATTTTGGGGTCCTTAGATACTTTAGCCTTGTGTTCAAAGTAAATTTGTCATGCAATCATGGTAAATTACAAGATTACAAACAAATCAAAGAAAACACACATGCATAATAAAATGACAATCACACAACGTAAACAAAACAGTTAAGTTTTCTTACCTACCACCCCAAACCAGAATTTGACATTGTCCTCAATGTTAAAATGGATGATAAAAGGATAAGAAAACTTACCTGTAATAACCCCAAACCAGCATCTGACATAGTTGGTTTTTTTTTTATTTATTATTATTAAAGACATGGGGTTACCTCCCCACAAGTGCTAAGTTTTAAGTCTTCAGCCAGACTTTTTACCGTTTGGATTTACTCATCAGGAGCATCAAACAATTCCAAGTCACTTGCTTGTTGTATTGGTTGACCTGTGAAGTAATGCTTTACTCTCTGTCCATTTACTCTAAATGTACCAGATTTCTCGCTCTATAGTTCGACAGCTCCAAAGGGAAAGACTTTTGTCACTTTGAATGGTCCCGACCATCGGGATCTCAGTTTACCTGGAAAAAGCTTCAGTCTGGAATTAAACAGTAAAACCATATCACCTAGATTAAATGTTCTCCGTTGGATGTGACGATCATGCCATTGTTTGGTTTTTTCTTTATAAATTCTGGCATTTTCGTATGCATCTAGACGGAGTTCTTCAAGCTCATTTAATTCCAACAATCTTTGTTCACCTGTAGCCTTATGATCAAAGTTAAGAGTTTTAACAGCCCAAAAAGATTTATATTCTAGCTCAACAGGTAAATGACAGGGCTTCCCATATACTAGCTTAAAAGGTGTGGTTCCAATGGGAGTTTTGTATGCGGTTCGATACGCCCATAACGGCAATGATCCAAGATAGCATGGACATCATCTTGTGAAACACATCTCCGAATCATACCATCTGCACATTGCTTGAAAAGGAGTGGTTCATCCCAATAATAATGCTTGACATCTGCATAAAACTTTTTCCTTTGCTGAAAGCTAAGATCAGGAGGTAAGATACCACATGCAAGAAAATTTACAAAATCAGCATACCAAGGAACACGTTGGATACTAAGGTTCAAGATTTGTTCATCTGGAAAAGATTCATTGATGGGAATATTATCTGTTTCTTCTTTTTTAGATGTCAACCTAGATAGGTGGTCAGCGACCAAGTTCTCGGTACCCTTCTTGTCCTTAATTTCCAAGTCAAATTCTTGCAATATTAGAATCCACCTAATTAATCTAGGCTTTGCTTCCTTTTTATTCAATAGATACTTAATGGCAGAGTGGTCAGTGTAAACAGTAACATGTGATCCTACCAAATAAGACCTAAATTTATCAAAAGCAAAGACAATAGCTAACAGTTCTTTTTCAGTTGTGGCATAATTTACCTGAGCATCATCTAGCGTCCGGCTGGCATAATGAATTACATGGAGTTTTTTATCCTTTCTTTGTCCTAACACAGCCCCCACTGCGTAATCACTCACATCGCACATTAGCTCAAATGGGAGTTTCCAATCAGGTGGTTGTACGATGGGGGCAGAGATTAGAGCTTGCTTAATCCTGCAAAAAGCTTCCATACAAGATGAATCAAAATTGAAAGGCACATCCTTACCCAGAAGAGTTGTAAGAGGCTTTGTGATCTTGGAGAAATCTTTAATGAACCTACGGTAAAACCCTGCATGTCCAAGAAAACTCCGAATACCTTTCACATTTGTGGGTGGAGGTAATTTTTCAATTACTTCCACTTTAGCCTTATCAACTTCTATACCTCTCTCAGACACCAGGTGTCCAAGAACTATGCCTTCTCTTACCATGAAATGACATTTTTCCCAATTTAGAACCAAATTGGTTTCTTCACAACGCTGCAAGACTTGGCACAAATTTGTTAAACAATTATCAAAATCCAAACCATGCACTGAAAAATCATCCATAAAGACTTCCATCACATTTTCAATAAGATCAGAAAAAATTGCTTGCATACACCTTTGAAAAGTCGCAGGTGCATTACATAAACCAAAAGACATACGTCTGTAAGCATAAGTCCCATAAGGGCAAGTGAAGGTAGTCTTTTCTTGATCAGATGGATGAATGGGAATTTGATGAAAACATGAATACCCATCCAAATAACAGAAATAAGAGTGTTTCGCAAGTCTTTCAAGCATCTGATCAATAAAAGGGAGGGGAAAATGATCTTTTTTCGTGGCGCTATTTAACTTCCTATAATCAATGCACATGCGCCAACCAGAGACGATCCTAGTAGGAATCAAGTTATGTTTATCATTTTCAATCACAGTTATTCCCCCCTTTTTAGGCACCACATGGACAGGACTTACCCATTTACTACTATCAACAGGATATATGACTCCAGCATCAAGCAATTTTAAAATTTCCTTTTTAACCACTTCTTGTATTTTAGGATTTAATCTCCTAAGTGGTTCTACTGTGGGCCTACTTTCATCTTCTACAGTAATCCTGTATATACAAAGAGAAGGGCTAATCCCTTTGATATCATCCATTGTATAACCTATTACCTTTCTATACAACCTAAGTTGTTTCAAAAGTTTTTCAGTTTCAGATGGATTCAATTCAGCATTGATAATCACAGGATATGTGGAATTAGGGCCAAGAAACTCATACCTTAATGAAGCTGGTAAAGGTTTTAATTCCACATTGGGGCTTACCACTTTGTCACCTATGACCTCAGTATCATGTTTTAGTGGGGCCTCAGAGCAATCAAATGTTTCTGTTGACTCAATCATGAAAATAGTTTCAAGTGGGTCATTAGGAAGGGTTGTTTCCTTTACCACTTGTTCGACAAAATCCACAGTACAACAAACATCATTATAAGGTTTTTCTAAAACATTTTTCAAGTTGAAATCAACCTTTTGGTCTCCAACAGTTAGAGACAACTTACCATTCTTGACATCGATCACAGCACCTGCAGTTGCTAAAAATGGTCTGCCTAAAATAATAGGAATCAAAGAATCTTCGCCCATTTCAAGCACAACAAAGTCAGCAGGTATAAAAAATTTTCCTATCTTAATAGGAACATCCTCTAAAATTCCTACAGGATATTTTACAGATCTATCAGCCAATTGTAAAGACATCCTAGTAGGTTTTAGTTCACCCAATCCTAACTTTTCAGCAACAGATAATGGCATTAAACTCACACTTGCTCCTAAATCACACAATGCTTTATCTATATTCATGTCACCAATCATGCAAGGAATAGAGAAACTACCTGGATCTTGGAGCTTGGGTGGAAGTTTCTTTTGAATTAGAGCACTGCACTCTTCAGTAAGTGCAACTGTACCATCTTCCTCCAGTCTTCTTTTGTTGGACAGAATGTCCTTCAAGAACTTTGCATATGTAGGCATTTGCTGCAAAGCATCTGTAAAAGGAATATTAATATACAATTTCTTTAAAACATCAAGGAACTTACCAAATTGTTTGTCCAACTTTGCTTTGGCTAAGCGCTGAGGAAATGGAATGGGAGGCTGATATGGCTTAACTTCCTCTTTCTTTTCTTGTGGTTTCTCTTCTTCAATTACTGGATGAGATGAAGATTCATCGACTTTCTTTTCCTCCTTTGTTGTCTTGTCAACTGGCCCATCGTATTGAGTACCACTCCTAAGAGTGACAGCCATGGTTTGGTTGGATGGTCTAGCCTCTGGTTTTCCAGGAAATGTTCCTGGTGCTCTTTGAGAATAGCAGGCTTGTTGGGCAATTTGATTTTCCAGTATTTTGTTGTGAGTGGCAAGAGAGTCCACTTTTGAAGCCAAGTTTTTTATTGCATCAGAGAATTCATCATTTTGTTTAAGTTGAGTAGCTACAAATGTTTCCATCAAGGATTCTAGCTTTGATTTTTGTGGAATATAGGTTCCTTGTTGAGGTTTGTAGTTACTTTGAAATTGAGGTGGCCTATTTTGGAAGCCAGGTGGACCTTGTGGAGGTCTGTAGTTACCTTGATAGTTTCCACCATAGTTTCTAATAACGTCCACCTGATGCATTTCTTGTTCTTGATTAGGGGTCATTGCTAAATGGCAGTTTGTAGCTCCGTGTCCTGAAACACCACAAACTTCACAAACAATATTAGTAGCACCTGTTGACCCTATTTTATCAAGTTTTAATGTTAATGCTTCAACTTTGGCAGAAAGTAAGGAAAGAGCATCAACAGAGTACTTACCTGGTGTTTTAGAAGGTAATCCTCTCTCAGAGTTCCATTGGTGAGTGTTTTGAGCTATTTCCTCGATCAGGTTCTCAGCTTCATCAACATTTTTACTCATGAAGGCTCCTCCAGCTGCAGCATCTAAAGAGATCTTTTG
This sequence comes from Clitoria ternatea, assembly GCA_037962975.1. Taxonomy (NCBI): domain Eukaryota; kingdom Viridiplantae; phylum Streptophyta; class Magnoliopsida; order Fabales; family Fabaceae; genus Clitoria; species Clitoria ternatea. The sequence continues at coordinate 50,476,608 of CM075673.1, forward strand.
TGTGGAAGTTAGTCCATTATAGAAAATATGGATTGTCAACCACCTTTCTATCCCATGGTGAGGACATTCTCTTAGCAACTCCCTGTATCTTTCCCAGGCTTCATACAAGGATTCATCATCTTTTTGTGAAAAATTGATGATTTGTTTTCTCAGCACATCAGTCTTGTTCCTTGGGTACCATTTATTGATAAAAGCACTGGACAATTATTCCCAAGTTGTGATGGATCCTTCAGGAAGAGAGTATAACCATGCTCTTGCTTTATCTCTTAAGGAGAAAGGGAAAAGTCTTAAGCGAATGGCATCATTGGTGGCTCCGTTCATCTTCAGGGTGTCACAGTATTCAAGAAAGATTTGAAGGTGAAGGTTTGGATCTTCAGAGGGTAAACCCCCGAATTGGTTCTGTTGAACCATTGAGAGTAGTGAAGGCTTCAATTCAAAATTGTTAGCCTCCACTGTGGGTCTAAGGATGCTAGATCCTCTCCCATTAGTGCTTGGAGCGGCAAAATCTCTTAAGGGTCTGTGTTGGTCTGCTATTTGTTTTTCTTTTTGTTCTTTTTGTTGTTTTTGTTGTTTTCTCAAAGCTCTAAGGGTACGTTCTATCTCAGGGTCAAATCCTAAGTTTAGATCGACACTACGGCTTCTTCGCATAAATAGAAAATAAATGACAAATAAAACAAACAATTACAAAAATAAAACAGATACACAGAATATAGAACAAAATACAAAATTACAAAGAAAATAAAAATAAAAATAACAATAAAAATATTAACAAGTATGATCTAATCGAATTTCAATATTGCCGATATTTGAGGGACAACAGTCCCCGGCAACGGCGCCAAAAACTTGACAGGGCCCGCAAGCGCACGGGTTATGTCGCGTAATATAAAAGATTATCGTTCTCCACAGGGACTGTGTTCAAAGTACCAGCATATTGAAATTTAATTATCCACACAATTAATTTTTAAGATTTTTATAAAATAAAGCACAAATTAAAGTTGCATAAAATAAAATTTACTTGACACTAAAAAAATCAGAGTTGAGAGTATCTTGGGATTTCAGGGGATTAAGACTCTATTTTATGTTTAATGAATTTTAACTTTTCATAAATAAGAATCGAATTAAGTTTTCCAAGGAGAATTTTCCAAAAGCTAATTAATATGTTCCTCTCGGAATCCTATTAATGTACCTAACCTATGGAAAGCGCTGCTTAATCCTCAGAAAGGCCCATTATCGTTTTATGAAAATCCCTTTTATTTCCTCAAAAGAATTTTGATTACTTTCACGGTTTTACCGAGGTCACAAAAAGCATTTCAAAAATCTTAGGTTTGGTTCAAAGCTTTCTGGTAAAAATAAATCTCTCGATTCTATTTATTACCTAAACTTACTAATATACCCGTAAGTATACAGTTTTATCATTTAGGTTCTTGTTAGGAATTACTAAAAGCATTAAGCATAATTGAACTAAATGGAAAACAAAAATTTATTTAATTCAAAGTCAAAATAACATTAAAATAAAATATTATCATACCCTCTTCATCCCAAGATAATTAATTTAGCTACTCATGAAATAATTCAAATTCATATAAATAATGGAAAAATAAAACATACAAGACATGGTAAAAAATAAAGACTTACGGGTTTCTCCAAAAGCTCAGAATAATTTACCACTGTATTTCCTTGTTGAAATATTCCTCCACCAATTACAAATTGGAACACTCAATTTCACAATCCTCACAACTCTTACACAAAATAAAAGAAAGAAAAAGAAAATAAAAAGAGAAAGAAAATAAAACAGAGAAAGAAAACGAAAGAGAAAGAAAGGAATGAAGCTGATGAAGAATGGGATTTGGATCTGGATGCCTTCTCTGCTTGGATTACTTCTCCTTTTATAGGCGAAGGAAGGGAGGAAGCCAGCTAAGAAAACGCGTTGCAAGTTGGAAACTTTCGGTGCATGTGATTTCCAGCTGTTCCAGTTGTCTCCAATTTGCGTATTTTTGTTGTTTCCAATAATTCGGCGCATGATTTCACTGATGAATCGATTCCTCCAGTTGATTTTTGCCTTCAAAACAACGTGTGAATCGGTTCCTAAAGGTGGGAATCGATTCCCAGCATGATGAATCGATTCCTAGCCTTCATGAATCGATTCCCAGCCTGATGAATCGATTCCTGGCCTTCATGAATCGATTCCTGCCCTTTTAATCCTCAATGAATCGATTCCTATAAGGGGGGAATCGATTCCCAACAGCCTTGAATCGATTCCTGGCTTATGTTTCACATGGGAATCGATTCCTGTAAGGGTGAATCGATTCCTACCCTTTCCTGGAAATGTTTTCTTGCATTTTTGAGGCATTTTGGACAGTATAGCTCATGGTTCTTGATTGCTTTCATCCTTTGGTACTTTGATCATCTTTTTGGGTTCTTGAATCCATTTTCCATTTATATTCATTCATTCTTAAAATGGATCATCAATAATTCCAAATCTATTAATTTCTGCAAAATAAAAGTACCCGAGTAGAATACAGTGGAAAGAAAGCAAAAATCACAATAAATAAAGGAAATACAGTGCATAATGATTAAAATCCTAAGTAAACTAAATCTAATTTATTGTGTTATAAAACACTTATCAGATACCACTTGTTATTCAAGTGGCCTCAATACTTAAGAGGGGGGGTGAATTGAGTGTTTAAAAAATTTAACTTGGAATGCCCTTGAACTTGGTTCTTTATGCAATCTTAATGAGATATGAAAAACTTCTCAAGCAGTAACAATCAAATGCACAATAATTTGTTTGATTTAAGCTAAAGAGCTTCTTTGAGACAAGTGAGACTTAACAGAAAAATAAGAATCAAGAGAGAATAATGGTTTGGTAATTTTATCAAACAGTTGGTGTGCAGGTAGTTTAGAGACTTCTTATGAACACAATTAATTCAAGCAATCAACTCAGGCAATTTAACAAACAGTTGGTATGCATATTTAAGTAAAGAGTTCAAGGTAAGAAGAAATGTAAACCAATTTAACGAGTTCCACCAATCTGGTGTACGTCTCGCCTTCAAGCAACACCCTTGAAGGATTCCATTATTGAAGATTTGAGATACAAGCTTTGAGCAATTGTCTCCTAGTGTCCCACACTCAAGAACCCAATTCTCATAAGCAAAGGGAAACCCACCCAATCTCACAATCTCTCAATATCCCAAAGGTTGAACCCCAACCTTTGTAACCACTCAACCTAGAGTGAACTTTGGTGTTTGGTGTTTGTGTTTACAAGCAATATACTCTCTCAATAGAGTGGATAAGCAAATGAAGAGCTCTCACAGTTTCTAACTCTCAACAAGAGAGGATATACAAGTTCTAAGCTTAAGGATTCAGAATATACAAAGAAAATGAACTCACTAAGCACAAATATAAGTAAAGATTGATTGCCTCTTGTTGTGTGTTGTTGTGCTTGAGTTGGGGATCCATTGATAGAGCTTTGAAGGTCCTCTTAGCCGTTGCAAATGAGTTCCAGGTTGTCCCTTCGTGTAGGGGGTGTTTAGATCTTAGTTTCCCACTCAAAAGTGTCTTTTTAATGGTGTTACCCACTACTTGAATCTATTCATACCTTTTCGAATCGATTCAAGACATTCTGACTTGGGCATTTTGGGCTTCCAGGAGCGTGTGATCGATTCAGGCTTTGGTGAATCGATTCAGGGTGTTCTATTTTGAATTCCTGGGCTGTCAACTTTGTGTGAATCGATTCAGGATGTTGTGAATTGATTCAGGGTGTTCTATTTTCATATTTTTGGGACTTTCAGGCTTCTGAATCGATTCATGCGTATGTGAATCGATTCAAGCAATGTTGTTTGTTGTTTTTCCATGCTTTTTGATGTTTCCTTGATACATTTTGAGTCATGGTTCCTTTCCTGATTCCTTGAATGCATTGTTTTCTTGATTCTTTGATCCTATGGGAGCATGTTCTTCATGATTCCTTGAATCTTTGATTTGAGTACATCAATTGTATTCTTTTGATTTGTTTATTTCATTTATTTTTGATCCATGAATGATGCTCTTCTTGTTCTTGGATACTTGTCATTTTCAAAACCTGTCTACAACATGCAAATACAGAGCTCTCGACCAAAGCAAGAGAGAAATGGAAAATGGTTTCACTTTCTTCACATTACACACTTAGATAGGTAGAGCGTTAGTGGAAGAATTCAACACAATAAACATTAGCTTAGTGGGCTAATTTTAGAGACTACGTGTCATGTGGTGGTTTAATTAAGGAATAGTGGAGTTATTGATGTCAAATATAAATCTCAACACATGGCCATACATGGTGTCAGTTCGATATGCGAGCGGTCGGAAGCCGATTTACAATTTCAGTGTAACTACATTATTTTAAGTCAATTTCTTATTTATTATCACCATTATCACCATTATTCATCATGATTCTTATACTTCTCAGTATCATGCATTTTCTCAAGCATCATAACTACTTCCTCAAAAGTTACATACACACACATACTAGGACACAGAATTGGCTAAAGCCCAGATTTGTTTACAGAGGACACACAACACAACTTGACCTTACAAGTCCAAGGCCTTAGAGATTTACCCTAAAAACCAAGGGTGTTACATCGACAAACGTACACAAGTGTGAAGTTTGGCAGTGGCATCTATCATTTTGTCACTATAATTTCAGACACGTGTCTTTCACTTAAAAAATTGGTGCCTATTAGTGGGAACTTTAATGACGATGACGTGTTCATTTATTTGAAACTGATCCGGTCCTAACACCGGCCCCCAAGAGCATGGCTTTAATGCGTTGCCAGGTCAGCATTTTGAATAAAGAGAAGTACGCTTCAAATACATTACGATTACTTCTATACGGAGTGCATACCGCCAGGGCAAGTAACTCCGCCAAGGCATGTTACTCCGCCAAGAAACGTAACTCCGCCAAGGCATGCTACTCCGCCAAGGCATGCTACTCCGCCAAGGCGCCTTACTCCGCCAAGGCATGTTACTCCGCCAAGGAACGTAACTCCGCCAAAATTTGTTACTCCGCCAAGGTGGAAAATATTGAATATCTTATACACATGCATGAAATGTTCCCAATGCATATTACTCCGCCAAGCCATAGGCTCAATACTGGCGGAATATTGAATTTCCCATACTGCGTAGCGAGCCCATACTCACAACCCCGGCACGAGATTGACTCTGTCTTGAGAGGTTAATAATGGGAATCACGCTGTCACGCATAAAGGGGAATAACAATAAAATAATAAAGCATTGACGCTTTCCAGACAAGTGGAGATACCTACTACAATAATGGTGCTTGTAAACGGTGCAGGGACCCACCACCTTTTCAGCATTATACCTGAAAACAAGGAGCGGGTCCTACCAATAATGGAGCACCAGTAACAGGTATATAAACCTCTATCAAAAAGGTATAAGGGATCCCCAATTCTGAACCTTACACTCTCTTACTTGCATAATTCTCTCAGATTAGCTTTCTAAGTCTTTAAGTATTCTGAAATACTGACTTGAGCGTCAGAGAACGATTGCAGGTACCACCCCCAATCGGGTCAAGAAAAAGAAGATCCCGTCAGGCGGACTGCACACCGCCCGCGCATACTGCACTCCGCCTCAACATACAAAGACACTCCTTATCTGTACATTTACGCACATTGCTTTGTATCAGATTGACATTTTATATACATTTTGAATTGTTCAACAAACATACTTCTACACCCCCTGTATAGAACAGTTCAGAAACTAATATCAAATTCAGCTTCCATTGCCAACATTTTCAGACTCGGATATAGTTGTTTTGTAGTTCTCGCTTAGCGGCAAAATATTCATTTTGGCTAAAATAGCTTGACACATGCCAAAAGTGTTTAAATCTAAAAAGTTTCTTTCTAGATCAATAACAGAACTAGTTTATCTATGACCAAATTTTAATCCACGTTGAATGGTAGACACAGATTTAGCGACAAACACAAATTCTGTCGCTAACTCTTAAATCTCTAAATCATGAGTTCCTTATTATGAATACTTGTGCATTTGAACAATGTCAATGTGACAAAGTTCATTAAACCTAATTCCTTAAAGAGTAAATTCTAAATCTTGACATCAAATATCAATGCCTTAAGTATTCAATGCTAAAACTTACATTAAGAAAAAGCTTTAATATCTATTAATTGCAACCCTATTCCTCGATGAATAAATTAATGTGCATTTGAACTACAAAACTTGTTCAGAACCTTATACACATGCATAACCATTCTCCTATTTGAAAGCACATTAGGCAAATATAGAAGAATGCTAATATTGATATAAATACATAAATATTCATAAACATTCAACATCATAAAAAGGAGTAGCTTTATCCTATCCCAATAAAAAATAGTTTAGCAGCACATAAGTATGGTGACAAAACATACATACATCAATAATTAAAGATGGAAAAAGGCTAAACCCTAGAAGCAAACCCCAAAGCCTTCAATCTCATAAGCCTTAGCATTCCCAATCTCTTCTTCTAGAAATTTTGATAAGTCACAAAAAAATATGTTTCGAAGCTTTTAAGTGAGTTTTGATTCACATAGCTCAATTTTAAATGCCTTATTCATTTCTTTGTGTTTCAAGTGTGATACACAAAAAAAAGAATCAACAAAAAGCAAACAACAACAAACCATGTTGGCACTCATAAGAATAAGGCATTCACAACTCACCTAGTTTAAACAAGTTAAATTGATTGTATGCACAAGCAAGGAATCCTTTGAACATCCTACTTTAATCATGCACAAAGATAAAAAAAACTTAAACTTTTTTAGGATTAGACAAGTCACACCTAGATTTTAACACTCCTAACTTAGGTTTTCAAAAAGGATGAAGAGAAGCTCATGGTTCCAAATATCAAATGTGTTTTACAAAATAAAATGCTCACGAATTGTGTGATTTCTATTAAGAAAACATTCTTTTTTATGGATTAAATTTGAAAACCTATCCTATACATCTATTAAAAGCAAGACGTACACAAAGATGGTTCTGTAACAAAAAATACATTGGTATAATTAGCTATGCAAAAGATTTATAGTCAACAGAGCTATGAATACTACCACCCAACAAAGGTTTAAATAACAAAAAGACTCAACAAAAAGAGTCTAAATAGCAAATAGATGGCACATAAGTTACAAAACCAAGCCTAACAATCGAAAATCTAGACAAACTAAACTACTAGTAACAGTAAAATCAGACTAACTACTAGCATCAGTCAACAACTAACTGCTAATTTATTGAATGCAATAAAGGAGAAGGGAAAGAAAATGGTCCAAAGAAACTATAATGTGTAACATCCTGAAATTTTCAGGAAAGGTCTGTAGGACTATGGGTTATGAAATGAGGTTGTGTGGCTTTGATTATTGTGTTTGTGGCTACGACCAATGATATGCTAATTGATTTGTGGTATATATTGTTGGGCCATAAACAGTGTTGGGTTTTTTATTGGCAAGCACACCAATCGATTGTAGTTTTCAAATTTAGATATTGTTCCCACAAGGATTGAGTGTCTCAGTAATCACAGTAATTCTTATTTATTATGGTAAAATTATCAAAACTAATTAACAAAAGAATGATTTATATACAGTTTTTATAATATTCATAGATTGAATGGTTGATTTGTTCATGTGAGGTAAAAAAATATAAAAACTATCTAAAAATAAAGTTGAGTTGTAATTTAGAGTAGATCAAATACTTAAGGTGAAAACACAGATTAACAAACTATGTTGGAATTAGGATCCCCTTTTCTAGAACATAATGAAGTAGTTATTAACATGCATATTTAATCATCAAGTTCATGTCATTGCAACTTAAAATCATTATAACCGATCTCTCGTGATATAAATTTTAAGTAGTTACCGTAAAGTCTGATTCCTCAAATGCTTTCTCAATAAAAACTTGTTTTAAGTTCTGGCTGTAACACAATAATAATTACCAACTCTATCCCTAGTAATTGATATATTAAGGGTACTTCAACTTTTACTTTCATTAAACCAAGTTTTAATACATGCATGAAAATCATTCTCCCGTTTGACATTCATACTAATAAAACAAGTTTCAACACGTATGAAAATCATTCTCCCGTTTGACATTCATACTAATAAAAAATTGAAACACTAACATGGATCTTGAATCATAAACATGCATGAGTTATAATCACAACATCATATATTAGATAGGTTCACCAAATTCCAACATAAACAAATTAGTTACACATGGTAAAAGTAAAAATAACACTTACAGAGGTTAACATTATGAAGACTTTGCAATACTTCACGATACAAACGATCACAATACCACACAACACTCTCAAGTATCTAGAAACTATTCTAGACTACAAACTCATAAAAGAACACTCAAAACTTGAGTGAAAAAGAAAGTAAAGAAGCTACTGAATGTAGAATGGGATACCTAGAATGCCTTAAGAATGGCCTATTTATAGGGCTGAGCAGGGGCCCTGACGCATAGCGTCAACTTCTTGACTCAACCTCCATTAAACGCATGATTAAGAATTTTTAATTCAATAATGCCCAGACATGTGTGGCCTTGTCTCCCAATTCGGGTTGGACATTAGCTGCTGGTCGATTGGCCAATAATGGGTCAATTGGCTGAGTGATTGACCACTTAGAAGTGGAGTCCACGTAGCTTCTGATGCTACGCGTGGGTATGACGCGTAGCGTCGGAATCAGAAGTTCCCACGCTACGCGTAGGATTGATGCTACGCGTTAGTTCTCCAGTTCTTGAATTTTGTTTCTTTGATTTCTTTGATTTTTCACTGCAAAACTAGAGAAAATTGATCAAGGCAGATTAAATCCAATAACTTCCATTTATTACACTTAAAACCTAAATTTCTAACAAATTAAACAAATTTTTATTGATTTTAACACAATTTTTATTATGAAAATTACTGTAAATTTGAGGACTAACATATATATGGGCTTCAGATGATGTGTTTGTGAATTTTGTGGGGGCCAATAAAGCTCATATTCCTGAGATAATATGGTTAGCTGATGAGATAAAAATGATAAATTGTGACATGTTCATAAGGTGATTAGTGTTGATTAATAATTAACCAGTATAATGAGAAATGATTAATTTATAATTGATAAGATGAGAGATTAACTGAAAAATGGAAATATATTAGAGATGATAAATAAATGGAAATAATAAGAAGTGATGTGAGGATAACCTTGATGGGATTAATAACCATAAAAGTTTAATAAGAAAGTTTTATGGGTTTCTTGGGGAACATGTACGTTGGAGGATCAGGTCAGAAATTTAATCGGGAACCAGAACGAGTGATAGAAAATACCAGGAAGCCTTGAGATGAGGGGAATTTCCTAAAACTTGTTCAGTATAAAAAATATCCTCTACAATATTTATTTGAAATTGTAAGGAGCCGGTTAGACCCACGACTGTCTTGACCATTTTTTTCCTAAGTTAGGTACTTGTTTGGTCCTGTACTTACCTGCACTGTTTTTAGCATAACTCCTTTTCCCGATGTGAAAAATTTTGATTCTAGTTTCTAATTTTTGTATCAAAATTCTCTATAACTCTTATGTTGACCACTAAGCCCAGTTTTGAGCCATTTGATCCCAGTTTTCAAAATACTGCCCTGCCCTATGAGTTTTTGGGAATTCCTGAATACCTTTTAGTAAATTACTAGTAACTTACGCGTCCAATATCAAAATCGAGTCATTCTTATTCTAGAAATTTCTTAAGAGAATATTCTACAACTCTTATGAATGACCCTAAAGCTAATTCCTAACCATTTAATCCCAGTTTTAAAAAGATGGCTGCTACATCTTTTTCAAAACCGATCTTGGAAGCCCTTCGTATTTTGACCATATCTCATTCTCCCGATATCAAATTTTCATGTTCCTTACCTTATCTTAAAGGGAAAAATATGATCCACAAATTTGATGTTGGATATTTTTCTAAATTCTAGCCTTAAAATTTATTAAAAGTTTCATGATTCCCCTCTCCTTTCTCCATCAAATATGTAATTTAATATAAAATAAGCCTTTGTGTCTTTTGTTGCCAAGTCTGAAGCAAATCTTCTTAAATGGCTTTTTGTATCTTCTAAAACCCTTTTTTTGTCATGTCTCTTACACATTTAATTTCCCATGTAAATTCTCTCTTCCTATTAGTTGCATACAAATAGCAAAATCCTTGAAGTATCTAAGTTAATTCCTTTGAAAAAATCTGATTTTCTTTGCTCTCTCTCCCACTCACGGTGCACACTCAACCCCTCACTCTCTATATCATGTCACTTCACTCTCAATCTTCAACATTTACACTACTCTTTCTTCACTCTCTCACTCGGTTTCTCTTTTACTCACCAAGCATTAAATGTATGTGTATGTAGTAAATTAATGTCTTAATGATATGTGCAGTTTAATGTATGTGTATGTAGTAAATTAATGTCTTAAAAAATTTGATAGCATTGTGTGGTGGTGAAGCTTGGAAATGCATGATTGATGAATAATATGATGTCCTAAAATATTTGTAAGACTTGGTGCATGTTATTTGCCATGGTCGTGGGCTTCTTGTTGCATGTGCATGATGTTTTAAGAACTAAGAAGTGTTAAAAGTGGTGGTGCAAAATCTTGTTAGTAAATAAATGTGTTTTTGGACTAAGAAGAATTAAGAAATGGAAATATGAAAGTTTTATAAATTTTAAGATTGTTTCGGTCTAGGACGGGGGGTGCCTTAATTTGTTGAGTAAGGATTTTTATTACTTTAAAGTTTTAGAATATAAGGCGGTGTTAAAAGAAATCGGTGTTAAAAGAGGTATTGATTTCTTAAGTTGTGTTTATAAGAACTAACGATATTTGGGCCAGAGGGAATTTTATAAATTAAGTAACTATAGAGAAGTTTATATAAATTATTTTGGAAATTTTAGAAGGAACAAAGACATGTTAAATTTTAAGGAGATAACTGGAAAGTTTTATCTTAAGAGGTCTTTAATAAACTTACTTATGAAAATAATAAAATTATTTGAATGAGTTTAGAAAGAATTGAATTGTGGATATTATGAACTTTTATGAAGAAAACTATAGTTTTAAGACTTTTAATAATAACACGTGTAGGAGTTACTTTATTGAGTAAGCAGAATTTTATACAAGAAGACTTAAGCAAAATTTAATGTTTTAGAAGAAAACTTTAAATTTATACATATTCTGAATTTCTGAGACTAAAGGTAGTCTTAAGGTAAATTTTAAAAAAATCAATTCCATAAGTATAAGTTTCTTAAGTATATAAAGTTTGGTATATGAATTTGTTGTGAAAAGTGATGTTTTTAATCTGAAAATATTTGTGCATGATTGTTGTTTGGTCACATTAAGTTGAGGGAGAATTGATGTTGTGTGAAGCTTTTAAGTATTTAAAAATGGCTAGTGTGACTTTATTATGGAAACTTCGGGTGCAGGAATTGGTGACCTGGGGAGATTTTATGTATATTTGCTTAAAGGGTGTTGATGGTCTTAATTTTTGCATATTATTTCCTAACTCGTGCATACAGGTACTTGTTGAATATTGCGATGTTTATGCCTTGATGAGTGTATGTATGTGTGTATGGGATGTAGTTGATGGTTGAGTTAATTGTGATTGAGATAAAAAGGGGATTGATAATGATAGTTAAATATAAATGATGAGAAAATACGTTGTGATGTGTTTGATGACTTGATTGGCTTTAATTAAAATTATGTGAATTAATAATGATGCTTAAGTATTGGAAATGGTTGTGTGAAAATTTGCTTGATGTGATACATGTGTGCATGTACACATGAAGTGCCAACTATAATGCTGAGTTGCTATGATGGAATGAAAAATATGAATTAAATTGAAAGTTTTAGTAGGGTCCACAGGATGAAATTGACTGAAGTATGATTATAATAAAGAATGAGAAATACGTGATGAATAGGCTTGAGGCCTTTACCTTGTGAATTATAATGATGTTGGTTTGCGATAACGTATAGATGATATTTGTGAATATGAAAATGGAAATAATTAAAATGCGTAATAGTCGTTGTCTTTTATCGTAGGCTATAGTGTTTAAAAATGAAAGGATAAAGGGATATTGATGATTTGGAATCCTTATCATTTGAATATCACCGCTTTAGTTTTTGTCTTAAAACTAAAGAATTTGGTATGGGATTGGGAAAATGACTTTTGATGGTTGAATTTGAAAATGGTGCGGTGAGTCGAATTTACGTCTTTAAGGACAACGAGTTATTGACGCTAGGACTCTACCCGGTAACTATGATTTAAATGATAAGATTAAAAGATTATATGTATTCATGCATCATTGCATTGGTAATCGAGATATGTGGAAATCGTGGCCAGTTACATTACAGTGACGGATACACTGGAGAGCCTAGCATTGTAGTTCCATTATTAGGAACCTTTGGGGTATCCTTGGGTCAAGACGTCTAAGTGGTCCGGTGTAGCACCCGGTGTCGGATAGCTTGTGGCAAGCTCGGGATACCCTGACTTATACGAATAGTTTCTATGGCTGTGTATCACGAGTTCTGACCCTATGTGTTGCCATGTCGTAGCGTGTGGCTTGGATCCATATGATTGTGATGGGCTGCGGTCCATATACCCTGATTTAGTTGCGAGAACTCAAAAGGACTCCAGCTGCACTGGTATACTACAATAGGTGTTCCTCTCAGTAGATAAACTATGAAGATGTGATTGTGATGATGATGATAAGATTGATCAGCCTCATTTGCATGCATGGAATTTAACTAAAGAGTATAATCATAAATAATCTAATTCATGCATGGCATTTGATTCGCTAACCCCATCTGACTTGAAGATTATAAGTTTTCAATGTTGTGTGGTGATTGCATGTTGTTGAGAGTACTACATATATATATATATATATATATATATATATATATATATGATATTGACAGGTGTTGGAATTTATGAATTTTATTCTTACTGTATTTGTGATTGAATTGTATTATTATGTTTGTTTGGAACATGTATCTAACATAATGATGATAAAGGTCTAATGTTGCTTATGGATTATGAGATAATTGTAATTTGTGTTCTATGCTATGATTAGATTTCCAAGTGATCGTGTCATCTATGAATCATAGAATGAACTAATTATGGATTGAGTCATATGATGCATAGTAGTGTTTGACACGGTAAAAGGTAGTATAGAACATACTTTATGTATAACCTGTGATTGTGAACTGAAGGATGATCATGTTATGTGTATATGGGGAAATGATTCCCGAATCTTTATGTGATGTATGAATAATGTGGTGAGGGAAGTTGTTAGAAATGACGGACCTCCCCGTTAGAAATGGACAAGTAGGGATAAGATCTCACCTTTACATTTTCGTTAGGATTGTTCATGGATCAAGACGGAGACAACAAATCCGTAACATAGTGGTTAGTGGTAGTCTTCCTCCTATCCCTAAAGAGAATCTAGTTGGGCCTGATGTTCGCCCAGTGGAGCCACCTCCTTATGATAAGGACGCGAAGGTCATAGAGAGTATAGTCTAGAGGTATGGAGAGCCTTCTCGCTCTCAGGGTCTTGCTTTCTTCCAACAAATTATGGAGGATGAGTCTTGATCTGATCCTCTTGAGTTGAGTTTCCATCCCGAGCCTAAGCCCCTCAGGGTTGAGTCATACGTTGTTCAATCCCCCATACCGGAGTATGTTCCTGAGTCAGAAGAGCCTGCAGAGCTAGTGCCAAAGGAACCAATCCAGGAAGAGAATCTTGAGGAAGATTCAGATGAAGAGCCTAAAGAATCCTCTATGGAACAAGATGAAAAAGAAATACGAGATTCACCGTTGATGTAGTGTTTCCTATCCCATTATGAGTAAAACATATATCTTACCTTCCTTCGTCATGTTTACCGTTGCTACCAATATGGTGACCTTGGTGAGCAGGGGGACATGAGTGAGGCAGCTAAAGATCTTCTTAGGGTTGTTTCTATCTGTTTTAGAAGTCAATGTATCTCGGCCAACATTCTCCATAAAAATTCATCTATCCTCTATGTCATATATCTTGGCCAACATGTAGTATAACGTGTAAGTAAAATCCTAAGCAAAAACTAAAAGAAGAAAAGAGAAAATAGAAGAGATTTAGGAAAGGAAAGTGACATTGCTCTTCTAGAAAGATAAGCCAAAAAATTCACCACTTTAGAAGTGCTCCAAAGATAAAAACATGCTTAAGAATTCTCAAAAGTTATTGAAATAACTAAAGTTATCAACAAATTAAAACTCTAACTTTATTTAAAGGCAAACTAATCATAGTTAAACTAACTAACCTAACTACTAATCTATGGTAGAATGTATTTTTGCTTAAAATAAAGCTAGTCTAAAAAACATGGCTCAAAAATAGCCCAAACATAAAAATAAGGTCATGTGAGACCCAAAACCCTAAAGTCTATATTAGACTCATCTAAAATTACAATTAAAAACCCTAACAGCCTTAAGGAAGCCACATAACATTAGCGACTACATTTCCCAAAGTTACCAAAAAACCGTCATTAGAAAAATCCTGGTGACAGGTTTAGCGACGACTCATCAACCATTAATATGTTTGTTTGTGACAGTTAAAATCATCGTTGATGTATATAAGAAACTATCTTTTAGTGATTATTACTAGTGTTAATTTATAAATTAACGATTGAAAATGATAACTAATCATGTATTTATATCTTAGGCTTTACTATGAGAGACATGACTCATTTTAGTGATCCTTGTATCATGAAAAAATTACCCTTTAACTTTTGGCTAGGAAACAATTTTGATTAAAAAGAATATTGTTTTAAATTTTATAATTAATATTATATTATCATCTAAGATACATTTTTACTCTTTTTGAGGAATCAAATATTTTTTATACTTCTTTTGTTTTTGTATTTGTTCACTAGTGTTTCAAATATATTAAGAAAAAATTCAATGTGTTTTTTTCCTTAAAAATTCCTAAACTAGTCTTTTTCTTTCTATAGTTAATGTTTGATTAATGTTATCATATATCAATAATATTTTAATAAATTAAATAAAATAATTAAAGAATATAAGAATATAATTAAAAAGAAGTATTAAATATTGTTTTAAATTTTTATATTGATAAATATTTAGAAACAAAAGATAATGCAAAAAACAAGTATATAAGAATGAGTTGATTATGTTGATAGTCTTGCTGGAATTTTCAAATTTTGGAATTAGTCTTTAAATTTTTTTTTAGATTCTAGTCTCTATCTAATATAATAAGTATTATTAATCGGTCTATATCATTAGTGAAGCACTATTAATTAAATATTGATGTGACTACTAAATAGTCACATCAACATGTCCCTGTCTTACATTAATCACCATATGTTAAATTTAATTGTCATGTGTTACATGAAAAGGTAATGATATGACAATCAAATTTGTTAATTGTTGTCATATGAACATGTTAGTGTGATTCTCTCTTTACCATATTACTACATCTATCCTTAAATATAATAAAAAATAAATAACTTATACATAATAAAAAAAATAGTTAGTCATATTCAGTGTCATTAAATTTCATTTAAACAATTTATATGATTTTACTATAATATCTAAATCCTAAACTTTTTTGGATGACCGAATATAAAACTTAATATGATAATATTAAATTTTTTTATTATACTATTATCTTCATTTTAGTATATTTGATTATATCTTGGAAGAATTAATTGAATATATGATACTATCGAGAGTAAGTGTTCTTTGGAAAAAGTAAACATAAGAAAGAAAAAAGCATACTACATACAATTTTTAATCGTGCGTCAAAATTAAATAGGCATATACAAATGAAGACAGGAAATGGTTTATATTATTGTTCTTAATTGTAATTAATTATAATAAGTAAATATTTTTTATTATATATATATATATATATATTAAAATAGAATGGATATTATCATATTCCTACTTTAAAAAATAGGATAGATGAGATACTCATTGATGTAAGAGGCATCGCCCATGGTATTAAACAAATATATTTTAGGAATATTTTGACATTAAATGAATTAGAATTAGTTAGGTTTGTTTATATTTTAAAACATTTTTTATTGTTTATATTTAAGTGTCCGGTTAATTAATCCGTGCTTTAGGAACCTTTTCTAAGAAGGTAAAGATAGAGGTTTTTATTAAAAATTATATGGAGACTATTTAAAAATAAAATAAATGTGTTTAATGATGTTTTTATATTAAAAAGAATTCATTCAATCGTTTCTTATGGTGTTTATGAACATTAAGAAGGAACAGTTAACTAACCCTCACATTTAACAACTTGAACGAATTTTTAACAATTTAAAAAATTAAAATCTAAATTCAGATGTTAACATTTTTAGGATGGGTTTGGTTTTTATTTTTATTTTTTGTTTTTATTTTAATTTTTCACTCTAATTATAAAATTATCTGTATTTAAAATAAGAAATAAGAAAAAATTATTTTCAGAATTTTTTAGTAAAATTTTAAAAATAAAAAAGATGATAATAATTTTATAAATAAATAGTGTTGATTGCATGTGAGTGAGGAGGAGGAGGGGGCTACAATAATTGGGTTACGAAACCGAAGAAAAAGTTGGGGCCCCGTTTAGAATTTCTATGCATATGTTGTTTTCTAAATCCTTCTCTCTTTCTCTGTGCTTATTGGCGATTGCACTGCCACAACACCCTCACTTGTCAATTCAATCTAATAACTTCCCATTTTCTTTTCTAACATCCCAATCCTTCACTATCACCCGTCGGATTTGAATCCAATTTCAACCGGTCAACGGAGTCATCCACCGTCCAGTACCCGCCAGCCTAGGATTGGATTCATTTTATAAAGATTCCTATTAATCATTGTTTATATATAAGTGGTTTAAAAATTAACATGAGTACCACTTGATATTAATCAAATTTTTAAATAGTAAGAGTACTTTTTTTACTTTTTTTTAATTAGTGTTTGGTTGATAAAATATTTTGTTTAATTAAAAATTAAAATCAAAATATTACAAAATATAAATTAGAGATGTTTGAATGGATAGTTAAAATGTCACTTTTTATTTAGTTGATAGCACTTTTCAATTTCAACTACTAACTGAAATCTTATTTTACTTTATTGTCTTTACACGTTTTAATAATTCCTACTACTACTCTTTATTTTATTTTTAAAAGGTTAGATCTTTATTTTAAAATACCCTTTAGTCATATTTATAAGTCACTTCTAACCGAATTCTCAAAATCAAAGAATGCTAGTTAAGCAATAAATTCTATATAAAAATATAATTAATTTTTAACTACATCCTTGTTCCTAACAAACTCCACTAATACGCTTATAAATATATTATCTCTCTTCTCTTTCTACACTTTCTCACATTATTTTCCTCACTAATACCCCAATAGGCTTGAAAGAAACTAGATAGTTTCTTCCATTTAAGTATGTAAGGGATATATGAGTAAAAAAAATAACACACATGAATCATCTTGGTTATAGAGTAGGTAGTGCATGGGAAAAACTCAATAATTAATAAAGCTATTGATGCAAAAAGGGTAAAACTAGAAAAAATGTAATTAATATTACAATTGGTGACTTATATTTAAGATCAAAGAATTTTTTTAGAATGTGACTTATAAATAGGATCGGAGGGTGTAATCCATACTTCTATCAGTTTTTAATTTATTATGGAATGTGATCTATCCTGGACCGGGGTCAAGAGATCTGGTGTCGGGTCAGTCACAAATAGTAAGATGATTACGTCTCTAAAGACCGGTTATATGAGTATCCGGTTTACGTATCCAATGTCTCTGTATGATGAGAGAGGATTGGGCGTCCTAGAGGTCCTTCACACAGTCCTTACGCGTTGATGTGGGCGAAAGGTGGTGTCACCTGCAAAGATTCTCCGACGCTCAAGTCAATGGTGATATTCCAAGTGAGGAATGTTTTCAGAGAGTAATTATAAGTTGATAGAGTCAAAAGATCCCTCCCTTCATTGATGAAGAGAGTTCATATACCTGATTGGCTCGATATTCGAGGATCCGTTAGTGGGGAACCACTAACCTCCAATAACATTTTAAATTATTATTTTATTACGCACTTACCAGTATGATTGGGTCAAGTGGCCATTTTATATTGAGCGTAGGGAGTATAGGCTAGAATTAAGGGACAAATTGACCATTCCCGTGAGTAGATTTTGGCTCGTAGTGCAGGGAATTATTGATCGGTCCCTGTAGCAATGCCTTTTGTCTTCTGCATAGTGACGTATATGTTATCCGGTGTCATGGTGTTATTCTGGACAACCGGTATAGGGAGAGCGCCTGATACGGAATTAGAGTCCGGACGTATACCGATGACACCGGTTGCACATTGGCGAATTGACAAAGACGTTGAAATATGTCTTGTAGATCGGATACCGGTATCAAGACCGGATCATATGTCCCCTAGCTTGTGTGAGGGACTGTGTAGTTGTTCACATGAGCTACTCAACCTGCGAAAGGTCTAGATGCCGATATAGCTATGTAGGAAACGTTTTTATGCATGTGTGTTGTTCAGCATTATTATATCGTGAGGAACCGTCCTAAGGTTGAACGTTCCATTGTCATGATGTTGTTATAACGGTTTCAGACAAAGATTTGCAGCAGGAGAATGCCAAAAGTTTTTTGAAAAATGAGGACCCTTGAAATTCGAGTGACGTCTGTAAAGCATAGATTGCGTCGCATGATTAGACATTAAATGCCTTTAATCACGTGTGCGAGCAGTTGTTGCGTCTGAGACGGAAATCTCAGTAACCGTCATTTGGGGCTTAATGGGCCTACAATTTTTAAAACTTCTGGGCCCAGTGGAGAGGCCCTTTGACGAATTGATATTGTTTTGGCGCCCATGAATTTAGAACGACTGTGTCGTTTGACTTGTAAATCGACGCGTTTAGTCGTGAACGACACAACCTCAAGAGTTGGTAACCGAACCCTTTCGTTTCCTATAAAAGAAACACTTAGTGGATTCTGGGTACCACTCACTTCTGATTTCTTAGCAAAACTCTGCAAAACTTTTGTAAAGACGCTTGTCGCTTGTTTTGCGAAGTTTTTCTCAGTCTTCATCTTCCTTATCATCTGAGGTAACCATTTTCTTTCCCCTGTTATTTTCGTCTTCTTTTGCTCTGCTGTTTTTGCTTGAAAAGAATGTATCTTATGAGGGGGAGATTAACTTCTCGCAACCCTAATTATCATGGGGGAAGAATCCTTGTGATTCTTCCGAGGGCTGAGTCATGTCGCTGAGAAAGGGGATCTTACTCACGGTGGAGAGTGACTTTTCCCTTCTCAGAGTCGTCCTCTGATTGTAGTCACTCTGAAAAGTGAGATGAGTAATGATTGTTACCCTTCTAACGATGTGACTTTTTATCGTAGAGCAGAGATTTTTGTTCACGCTACTCAAACGATGACTGGAGAAGGAACCTCTGGAGATCAAACTATTCTGAAAACAGCAGAAGGTCTGTACAGCGTAGTCGCCTCTCGGCTAAACTGGGAAGAACTCCAGGCTAAGTGGCCCTTCTGCTAGATATCTGACAAGCTTAAAAACTTAGCTTCCCATCACGCGAATGAGGACGGAGCTCGGATTCAGCCAAGGTTTACAGTTTGCGCCGAGGAGGAAATGAAAAAATGGTTCAGGGTATTTGCACCGCTCCCTACAGAACGAATATACCACGTTGTCCCAGACGAGCGTTCGGTATATATGCATGATTTTGTATTTCATCACCTCGGAGTTCGTTTCCCCTTATCCGAGTTTCAAATGGGTGTACTAAGGTTTCTAAATTGTGCACCTTCTCAACTTCATCCGAACGGTTGGGGACTTGTCCGTGCTCTAGAAGTATTGGGTGACTACTTCAACTTTACGCCCACCGTAGCGATGCTGTTCTACTACACTCAGGTAGTTCGGAGGGCTAACAAGCAAGGCGGTGTAGGTCTAATCACACTCCGGACTCTATGTCCTTCGTGAACTTCGAATCCTACACCGATTCGGCTAAAGTTAACGGGAAGTCATTTAAGTCCTTCTTTACCCAGATATCAATTAAGAAGAATAAGCCCGTCTTCTGGAAGAACGAAGAGGGTCTTAATAAATTTCCCCTGAGCTGGACTCATGAGCATTTTCTTCTGAACTCTTCAGCATACTACACTCATCAGTCTGAGCTATCTACTGAAATGGCGACGGTGTTATTCGCCCTTGAAGCATATTCTACACGCTTTAAAGCATTTTTGTGTAGACGTCTTTTAAGTAGTTCAAGTGCAGTCCGGAATGAATATCTACGTAATTCCTGTTTTATTCCTTTTTTCCTCCTTTGTTGATTGTATTGAGCATTTCTTTGTTGCTAATATGTTTTATTCGTGCATGTAGGTGAAATAGAGCAAAAATCTCCAGACATGGACAAGCTGAAATCCTTGAAAGTAGGAGGTAAGTCCGTAGCTGGTGAGAATGAAATTCATCCTAAGAAGGATTCTGTGAAGGGTTGTTCTGAGTTGATCATTTTGACCTCGGATGTCGAAGGGGAAATTCTGCTGGTGGAAGGTGATTCAACTGGTGCTGGTGCAACTACGAGTCAACCCAATATAACAGAGAGGAGGAGGAAGATCAAGAATGACCCTTTAGGAGGACCAACGAAGAAACATAAACCTTCGAGGAGTCCGAAAAGGGCAAGGGCTTCAAAAGGTAAAGCTGTAGAGACCTTGGATGCAGCTGAAGTTTCTTCTGGACTCCATAAGGGTATTCTTTCTGGGGTCTCTGGATCTAGTCCGATCTCTTTCCCAACTGCTTTATTCCTTACTCCCTTCCTCTCATACCGGGGGACAACTCCAGCGATTCTTCCTCAGCTGCTATACGAACTCCGGCCCACGCTTAAACCTAAAGAAATCAAAGAGGCGTGTGAGGCTGGAAAATGGCAGTTAGCAGAACTTACTGGGATGCTTCACTCGCTCAGTTTGTTAGCTCATGATGCTGACAAGGTTGATGAGCTGAGTGATAAAGTAGAATAGCTCAACCTCTCGGCGGGGAAGGATAAAGCTACCCTAAGATTAATGGAAGATCGCCTCTCCAAGTCTAAAGAGTTTGGAGATATTATGAACAAGGAAAATCTCAAGCTCAAAACCATGCTTAAAGACTTGGAGGAAAAACTGGCAGAGAAGGAGGAGATGCTTGGTAAATCTCAAGAAGAACTCCGTAGCAGTCAAGCTAAACAAGCTGATCTTGAAGATAAAAGCAAAGCTGCTGCGGAGGATTATTTTAAACAAGCAGAGGAATGGTCCTAGAAGGAGAAGAATTTCCTCCTTGAGATCGAGGGACTGAAGGCTAGGAGCACGGAATCTCAAGGATCGGATGGAGATCTTTCAAGGTTGCGGGAAGAATTGGCTGTAGCAAAAGCCGAGGCGCAAGAAGCTATTGACATATGCACTCAAGCAGTTGAAGAATCCTTCGGCCTAGCTATACGCCAAGTTTTCTATCGTAACCCCACTGTGTCGCTTAACCTCTATGGTATGGATCCGTTCTATGAATTCCATGGAGGGAGGTTAGTTGCAGTGGTTGATGGTCGACATGAAGATCCTCTGGAGTCCTTGTATGGTTTGGCCCGTCTTCCCAAGGGTCAAAGTATGGGACTGGATTTCATTTTTCCTATTCCTGAGGTCGCCTCATCTGCAGGAAGTGCTAAAGCTCCAGAAGAGAAGACTCCAGAGGAAATCCCAAAGGAAGGGATACAAGAACCTAGAGAAGGGGAAGGGCAGAAAGAGACTGAAGAGCAAGTTCCCCCTTCGTAGTCTTGCTATTTTTAATATGTAAAGTTGTGTTCCGGGACCAACTTCAGTATTATATGTAATCCTGCTCTTCACGAATGAATAAAATTCCCTTTCAGAATTTTGTCTTCTATACTTCATGATGAATAATATGACTCAGATGTATATATCATTTCAGTAATTGATAATCCGCTCTGTAGGGCTAGCGTTGAGGTTGGATTGAAATAATCACCTCAGAAAATCATATAATTTTAGAATGGAAAGATATATAAATGAATACTGTCCCTAAGTGCAGTATGTTAAGGATTAGGTACCTGTCATAGGGCATCATCCTTAATTCCTTTGGGGAGAAAAGGAGTCGATCCGTTGTTCACAGTAGCAGTGTCACAGGACGGATGACTAGTATTAGTTCGTATTATTCTCATTAGAGATGAAAACGTTGTCCAATGTGAGAGTATTGTTCCGTGCTTGGGGAACTACAAAGATACATAAGGATGATAGTTGGATCTTCCATCATAAAGATGATGATGGGAATTTGTTCACGCCAAGAGTTACATCATTAAATCACAGATTAGGTGATTGAGATCATCCGTCCTGGGTAAATATATCTCAATCGTAAGAGTACGGATTGAGCCTTCAAAATCATAGGAGTTGCATCATCAAACCACAGGATAGGTGATTGAGATCGTTCATCTTGGGGAAACACTTTTCAATCGTCAGGATACAGATTGAGACTTCAGAAGCTTCCATCATAAGGATGATGATGGGAATTGTCCATGCCAGAAGTTACATCATCAAATCACAGGATAGGTGATTGAGGTCGTCCGTCCTGGGGAGTACACCATACCAGGAGTTACATTGTCAAATCACAGAATAGGTGATTGAGATCATCCGTCCTGGGGGGTACATCACGCCAGGAGTTTCATCGTCAAATCACAGAATAGGTGATTGAGATCATCCGTCCTGGGCAAGTACGTTTCAATCGTCAGGGTACGGATTGAGTTTTCAATTTCGTTATCAAGTCCGGTATCGAGACGAGGTTATCATTCTACTTGTCCCCTAGCTTGTGTGAGGGACTAGTAAAGTGGCTCATATAAGCTACGTCATTTTAGAAGAAGTGTAGATGCCGGATGATACACGTTGTCATATAGACATCCGTTCTTGGAACGAAGGTTCCGTCGTCATGGCATTCGTGAGGACAGATATGGACAAAGATTCTTTGTGCGAGAATCCCAAAAGTTTTTGAAACTTGCAACCCTTGGTATTCGAGTAACAGTTGCAACGTTTCTCATGATTGGACATTTAATGCCTTTAATCACGTGGGCGAGCCATTATTGCCTTAAATGTGCACGTCTCACTAGGGAGCTTCATGGGCCTGAAATTTAAATTCTGAGGCCCATTTGAGAGGCCCTTTTGACGAATCGACGTTGATTTCGCGCCTTAAGGTTTGAAACGACAGCCTTGGATTTACCAAAATGGCGTCGTTTAGTGGTAAACGACATAACCTTCGACTCGTAATTGAGTCTGTTGACACCTTATAAAAGGAATACTTAGTGAATTCAGAAATCTCTCAGTCTTGCTTTCCTGACGAAACTCTGCAAAATTTTTGAGAAGACATTGTTTGCTTGTGTGATACTTGATTCACCACCCTTCTTCATCCTTAGGTAACCTTTCCTTCATCTTCTCGTATTTTCTTCTAGTTTTTCTAAATGTCTGGGAGAGGTTTCGCTGGCTCGAGCCGTGTTGGCCCTAGGGGAAGGGGAGGAAGAGAGTTGTCTCGAATTTCCTCTAGACGTGGTGGAAGGATCCCTGTGATCTTCCATTCAAACCTACTTCATTCAGAGAGGGAGGCGTCGCCCTATTCAAGGCGAAGGGTGATAATACCCTCTTCAGAATCCTCTTCTAGTGAGAGTGAGGAGAGCGCTGATTTATACCTCTTTGATGATGTGAGTTTTTATCGCAGCGTGAAGGTGTTTAAACTAGCTATAAAGGAGATGACTGGAAAAAGTGCCTCTGGCAGTGGAGGACCATCTCAGCAGTATATCTTGAAGACAGCTTCTGGGCTGTGCGATGTAGTTGCACACCGGATTGATTGGGTTAAGCTCCAAAAGGAGCGTCCTTATTGCTGGGTTGCGGGTGAATTTCTCTCAACACCGTCTATCCATGCTCGGGAGGACGGAGCAAGGTTGGAGCCCCGCTTCACAATTTTCAAAAAGGAGAAATTCAAGAAGCGTTTTATGGTGTTGGCTCCTCTTCTCTCAGAACGGGTTTATCATACACTGGATGAGAGGTCAATATTCATGTATGACTTCGTATTTTTGAATTTAGGTGTACGCCTTCCCTTCAGAAAATTTCAGATGGGGGTGTTGAGGTTTTTGGACTGCGCCCCCTCTCAGCTTCACCCTAATGGATGGGGGTTAATCCGTTCTCTTGAAGTGCTTGGGGATCACTTCAATTTCACACCCACGGTGGCCATGCTTTTTTATTTTACACAAGTGGTCCGTCGTGCGGATAAGGAGAAGGGAGGAGTAAGTTTGATAACCCTCTGGATTAACTCCAAAGTCATCAACTTCGAGTCATACACTGACTCCGCCAAAGTAGATGGGCGTTCATTGAAATCTTATTTCACCAGGATTCGTGTGAAGCCCAATGACCCAATTTTTTGGCTGAATAAAGACGGGATTCAAGAATTTCCCGTGGCCTGGACTCATGAACACTTTTTGTTGACGTCCTAGGCTTATTACACCGATGAGGATGAGTTAACCCCAACATCGGTCTCCGTTCTTTCTGCTCTTCAATCTTACACCGCCTCGCACAAGTTTTTCTCTTGCAGGCGTCTGCTAGGGTCGGAAACTACCCGCGAAGAATATTTGTGTAATTTTCTATGATTTTTTATTTTCCTTCTTTTTATGTCTTGATATCTTCTGTTATTGATGATCTTTCTATCTAATTATGCAGTTGAAATTGAAGCTGAGTCACCAGAGATGGATAAGTTGAAGGGCCTCAAAGCTGGAGGGAAATCTGTTGCGGCTAAAACCAATATTCAGCCAAAGCAAAATTCTAAGAAGGCTACCGTCAAGACCATCATACTCACTTCGTCCGCTGGTGACGATATTCCTTTATTGGAGGGCGGATCTGACATACCGACCTCTAATGTTGAGGGAAAAAAGGCCATAAAGAAGAGGACGAAAGCAGAACATGATTCTTCTAAGACAACAGAGTCTCAGCCCTCCCCTTAAAAACCAAAGACTTCCAAAGGGGCAGCTGATCCTGGGGCCTCTAAAGGAAAGGGGAAAGAAGAGACAACAACGGCTGCCCCCAGCAATGTGATTACCTTTGGCGCCAGGCCAATAAGTTCTTACTTTGTGCCCAAGGTTTCCTGTCCCCCTCCCGGCAACTCCAATCTTGCCCCATACCTAGTGTATGAGGGTCCAATACCTCAATGTATCCCCGATTCTCCGTATAAGCTGAAGACTTTAGAGCCAGGAGAAGTAACTCGAGCTTGTGACACTGGACAATGGCAACTGGCTGAACTGTCCGGTCTTCTAAGATCGGTTCGCAGGCTATCAGAAGATAATGAAAAACTTGGCCAGTTAACGGGCAAGGTTAACGATCTGAACGTTGCCACAGCTAAGGACAGAGCAAAAATTCTTCGCTTGGAAAGTCGGTTGGAGGCTTCCAAGGAAGAAGGGTACCAGAAAGACAAAGAAATCTCCAGGATGAAATATCTTGTTAAAGAGTTGGAGGCTCAAGCACTTGAGAAAATCAATTCCGACCTCCATGCCAGCCTCTGTATGGAGAAAGAGCATTCGGCCAAGTTGGGAGAGGAACTGAAAGAAGCCAAGGTCTTACTCCTAAGGAGTTGAAGACTGGGCTCGTAAGGAGAAGGAGTTGTTACTAAAGTTAGCGAGTTCGAATGACGAGGTCAAAGTTCTGAAAGCGGATTTGACTGCTGCGAATACCCGAGCGGAAGAGGCTGTGGATATCTGTGTCCAGGCAGTCGAGGAATCTTTTGGGCTGGCTATTCGTCAAATTCAATACCAGAATCCCAAAGTGGAACTTAATTTGAACGGTATTGATCCGTTCTATGAGTTTCATGGAGGGAAACTCGTAGCTTTGGTTGATGATCGTCAGGAGGAACCACCAAACACCATGTATAAGCTAGCTCCTCTCCCGAAAGGCCAGTCAATGGGACCTTCTCTTCTGACCCCTATCACCAATCAGCCTAGAAATGAAGGAACAAGTGCTGATGTAGACAAGCTGCTGGTGATGGGGAAGGCGAAGCCGGAGATAAAGGCAAAGGAAAGGGCGTAGAGACAAGTAGAGCTGGCAAAATGGGCTGGCCCATATGGGCCGGCCCGAACCCGCCCATAAAAATGTAGTGTGCGGGCTTAAAATAAAAAATTAAAATCAATACGTGGAAAAAAAAAGCCCAACCCTAAAAAAGCCTGAAAAAAGTGGCCCGAGTACGGGCCGGCCCGTGTGGCCCGCGGGCAACCCGATTATTTTTAAAAAATAAAAATAATAATTTTTAGTTATGTTAGGTGCTTGCTTTTGTGACTTTTATTATGGACTTTTATGAAATATATGATTCAACTTTGTGCATTTTGTTTTCTTCCATAATATTTTCTTTAATTGATTTTGTACATTTTATTAAAAAACATAATATAGAAAGTCAAACAGAATGTCATCTCCATAAGATAATATCACTTTATGTCAACACCAATAGTTATGTAGTTCATGACTTCACCTTACTAAGGTTTCACAGTGTTGCCGTTATGAATTGATAATATCACTTTATGACTTCACCAATAGTTATGCGCTACGTTATATGCATTTTTAATTTGATTATGATAAAACTTGAAGTTGTATGTCCATAATTTTTTAGCCATAGCCTATATGTTTACCCAAATCATGATCTTTGATATATGTATATTTTTTTAATCGTGTGCCTTTCTCATTCGGTAATGTCGTTTTAATTAAAACTTTTTCCAGCTAATTTAATTAAATAGTATTATTTCATAGAACAATTTTTTTATAAATTTATTTTTTAAACTTTTTTTAAGCGGGCCGCCCGAAGTGGCCCACGGCCCGTTGAGGGCCGGGCTAGGGCCTTTAATTTCAAGGCCCGAATTTTTGCGGGCCTTTTTTGGCTCGACCCTAAATGGCCCGCAACCCGATAAAGCCTGACCCGTTTAGGCCGCCCGCCCAAATTTCCAGCTCTAGAGACAAGCCACTAGAAATAGTGCCTTCCTTGTCTTATAGTTTTTATTGATTCAAATCTGCTGTGTTCCAGGATCAGCTCCGGATTACTGAATCAATTCTCTCATGTAATTCATGATTTGATCAATGAAAATACAACTTGCTTTATACGTTTGTCCGTTGAGAGTAATTTCAATAGAATCATTGCATATGTAATGATCCAATCCGGATGTAGACGCATAAATACTACATCGGATAGCAGCAAACAAGTTTAGTTCTCATGTATAGGTACTTAAATAACCAAAGGCTCAGTTTGATAGAAAAGATAGAATATCTTTTGTTGTATTGATATTGTAGTGTGACGAAATCATTTATTTAAATCACACGAGCCCGGTAAAAGACGTACCTTAATCTTCGATGATTAGGCTTTCAATTATAAGTACCATAATGAGGTTTGCTGTTGTGGTGAGACATGTTGTCATCATGAGAACGGCTTGCAGTGTTAGCCTTGAGGGGAAGTAATCGTGAGGACGTTTTACTAAGTGTCCATCCTTCGGAATACTCGTTAGTCATTGGATACTGTCCCCAAGCATTATTGGGTGATCAGTTCTGAGTGAGCAACTGACTCTGAATGAGTGACTCCGAGTAAGGCTGGTTTTGGCCATGTCATCTGGGAAATTCCATTACCCCTCAAGTTGCTCAGTAAAAGCATATACGTTTTAACTGAGTCTTATTTTTCATCAAGGACGATTTCGAATGATATTTCCGAGTGGAATTTATTTCGATTGAGAATTCCGAGTGGGAGCTCTTCTGAGTGAAAGCTCCGAGTGGAAGCTTTCAAAGCAAATCTTTCTGAGTAAAGAGTTCTGATTGAACTTTCCTGAGTGGAAGGCTCTGAGTGATTCTTCAGCCGCACTCGGTTTGATTGTGTTTACTACACTTGGAGTTCAGTTTTAGCCTTACAATCCGAGTTTTCATTCGGGCTCGAGTTTTCTGAGTGCAAATTCTCCCGAGTGGAGTATTTCCGAGTGTAATACTACTAATTGGGATTGCACCGAGTGAGACATTTTCGACTCTTCATGGTATAGTATCAAGTGAAAAATTTCCGAGTAAGGAATTCCAAGGGAAAGTATTTCCGAGTGGGGAATTCCTAAAGGAAGTACTTGTTAGCGATTTTGAATAATCCCAAGTATGGCACTTTAACGTGGGATTTCACTGAGTGAAGCATTTTCGAATATCATAGCTCCAAGTGGGGCATTTCTGAGTAGGAAAAAGAATGGAATGGAATGACACCGAATGGAATATCTCTGATTCCTACATAGTGCGGTAAAGAATGGAGAATTTCCAAACGAAATGCTTCGGGTGAATACGCCTCAGATAGAGACATGCCCGAGTGAATTATTCCTGAGTCGGAAATAATGAGTCGGGCTTCGATAAAATATGACCCGAGCCTTTGAAGTTAAAACGTTCCCGAATAAGGAATTTCAACAAAAAGTATTACCGATTGAAGAATTTCCAGGAGAAGTGCTTCTGGGAAATTTAGAGTTCGGTGTCACTTACTTGTTGTATTTGGAGTTCGGTTCGATCCTACAGTCCAAGCCTTTCACTGGGGTTCGGTTTTGATCCTGCAACCCATGTCTTTCTTGGCGTTCGGTTTAATCCTACTAACCGTTCTTCAGTCGGTGTTAGGTTTTGTTCATTCACCGTTCTTCACCGATGTTCGGCCAAACCTACTAGTCGTACTCGGGGTTCGGTTCAATCCTACAATCTGAGTCTTCAACACTGGGTTCAAATCAGGGCTAATCCTGAACCTACTGCGCCCGTTACTCGGGGTTCAGCGTGGTCTTGAAGGAGAACCAGCTTACTGCGCCCAAGCCTTCTCCGGTGTTCGGTCATACCTACTAATCGTACTTGGAGTTCGGTTTGGTCCTACAATCCAAGCTTTCAACGGTGTTCAGCCAAACTTACTAACCGTACCCAGAGTTCGGTTTAATCCTATAATCTGGGCCTTCGAATGGGGTTCGGTACAGCCTTATATAAAGGTCTGATCCTACTGCGCCCAGGTCTTCCTTTATTTGACACATTCGAGGAGTTACATCGTCAACTACAGAATGGGTAGTTGAGATCATCCGTCCTGAATATGTTTGTGCACGCCGGATAGACTGAAAATCACAGCATAAGAAAAACTTGAAAGAGTTAAGTTGATGTATGAGATTCTTATTGAGCAAAAATAAGAATTACAATAAAAGCGTAGTTGGGATTATGATATAATGATTTCTCCGTTGAACAATCTCAAGTGAGGAGAAAAGAGTGCATGTTGCTCCAGCAGCTAGCTATAATAAATGCGCAAGTTCTGGGTATTCCACTTGTTTCAGATTAGAGTGTCATCAAGGTTTTCAAGGCGGTAAGAGCCTTTGCCAGCAATCTCTGATACCCTGTATGGGCCTTCCCAGTTTGGGGCTAGTTTGCCTTGATGAGCGAATTTGTTTCCCACACTTGCTTTCCTCAAAACCAAATCTCCGACGTTGAAAGTCCTTGATTGGACTCGTTTGTTGTATCGAAGGGCGACTTTGGCTTTGATGGCCTGGTCTCTAATGAATGCTTCTTCTCTGAGTTCTTATACGACATCCATTTCTGATGCTAAGTTAACGTTATTGCTTTCTTCAGAGAAGTACTTGACCCTGGTAGAAGCAATTTGCAGTTCCACAGGTATCATTGCCTCCACCCCATAGGTCAGGCGATATGGGGATTCATTGGTGGAAGAATGAGGCGTTGTGCGATATGCCCAAAGGACGTGGCACAACTGGTCTGTCCATCCGCCCTTGGCTTTACCAAGACGTTTCTTCAGTCCTTTCAGCACCTCCCTGTTGGCCACCTCAGCCTGGCCGTTAGTTTGGGGATGTTCGACGGAGGAAAATATCTGGGTTATTCCTAACCCTTCAAGTAAATCTGTAAATTTCCTGTCCGTGAATTGGGTGCCATTGTCTGTGACAACCCGTGCTAGGACTCTGAATCGTGTTATAATATTTTCATACATAAAACGACGAGTTCGGGCTGAAGTAATGTGCACCACCAGCTCTGCTTCAATCCACTTAGTGAAATAATCGACCCCTACAATGAGATATTTGATGCCCCCAGGAGCAGTTGGGAAAGGGCCCAAAATATCCAATCCCCATTGGTAGAACGGCCATGGAACAGCGGATGTGAAGAGTTCTTCTGCCGGTGTGTGGTGAAGATTAGAAAATTTTTGGCAGGCATTGCATTTCTTGACAAAGTCAATGGAGTCCTGCTTCATTGTGGGCCACCAATATCCCGCTCTGAGGATTTTTCTCATCAGACTTCTTCCTCCAGTGTGGTGTCTACATTGTCCTTCGTGCACTTCCTCTATTACTTCATGTATTTCATTCTCTCTCAGACAGATTAAGTAAGGTACTGAGAGTGCCCTTCTGTAGAGGTTACCATCTATCATAGTGAAGTATGGCAGTTCTCTCCTTATTCTCTTCTTTTCCTTCTCATCAGTAGGCAACTGCCCATCGGCCAAATAACGGATGTAGGGGGCCATCCATGTGTCACCATAAAGGGAATTGGTCATTATCGCATTTAGAGAAGGGAAAAGAGGAATGCTCGGCGACGTTAGTGTACTCTGGACCAACGTTGTGGTGCTGCCTGGCTTTTTGGTGCTTGCCAATCTGGAGAGTATATCCGCTCTTGTATTCTCTTTACGTGGAACATGTTTGAATTCCATTTTTGAGAATTTATCTCTCAACTCCTTGACACAGTTTAAGTTCAATTGGAGTTGAGGCTCACGAGCTTGATAATCTCCCAGGATCTATGAAATCACGAGTTGTGAATCACTGCATAGCGTCGCCTCAGAGGCTCCGATGTCAATCGCAGCTCGTAGTCCGGCCAGGCAAGCTTCGTATTCAGCTTGGTTGTTGGAAGTTTTGAAATTAAAACGAAGGGAGATCTCCAAGTGTACTCCATCGTCACTTTCGAGAACTACACCTGCTCCAAAGCCCTTTTGATTTGATGAACCATCGACATAGATGGTGCAATGGACACAAGGTGTATCTGGATCTATCCTTGTCATTTCCACAATGAAATCGGCCAGACCTGAGCTTTAATAACGCCTCGAGGTTCATAGGATATATCAAACTCTGAGAGTTCAATGGACCATTTGATCATCCTACCAGCGAGGTCAGGCTTGATTAACATAGAGCGGAGCGGCAGATCCGTTCTTACCAAGATTGGGTGTGCGTGAAAATACGGACGTAACCGTTGAGAGGCCCAAACAACAGCGAGGCGGCCTTTTCAATTTTTTGATACCGGATCTCAGCACCTTGTAATGTTTTGTTGTTGAAGTAGACTGGCCTCTGTCCATCAGGAGTTTCCTTTACTAAGGCTACGCCCAAAGCTTCATCTGAAATAGCCAAGTATAGGATGAGCATGTCCTCGGGGTCAGGCTTCGTAAGAATAGGAGGTTTGGACAACACCTCCTTAAGCTCTTGGAATGCTTGTTCTTGTTCCAGTCCCCACTCAAATTTCTTGGACTTTTTCAGAACTTTATACAGAGGAAGTGACCTGTGAGCCATCTTTGGCATGAACCGTGCCAAGGCTGCTACTTTGCCATTCAGGGATTGAACCTCTCTTAGATTCTTTGGACTCTGCATGTTGATAATCGTTTGGCACTTCCCTGGATTGGCTTCGATACCGTGTTGAGTTAACATGAAACCCAAAAACTTCCCAGCTGGGATAGCGAAAGTGCATTTCAATGGGTTTAGCCTCATGTTAAATTCTCTCAAGCGGATAAACACTTGGCGTAGGTCTTCAATATGATCACCCCCAACTGATGTCTTGGCTATGATGTCGTCAATGTACACCTCAACAAGTTTGGTGTGCATGCCCTCAAACACCTTATTGATCATGCGCTGGTATGTGGCCCCAACATTTTTCAGGCCGAAGGGCATAACGGTGTAGCAAAAGACACCACGATCATTGACGAAAGCTGTTTTCTCCTGATCCTCCTTGCACATCGGAATTTGGTTGTAACCTGAGTACGCATCCATGAAGCTCAGGTATTGGTAACCAGAGGAATCATCCACCATCCGATCTATGTTAGGAAGAGGATAAGGATCCTTTGGACAGCAACGGTTGAGGTCCACATAATCAATACACATTCTCCATTTGCCATTGGCTTTCCGGACCATTACTACATTTGATAGCCAAGAGGAATAACAGATTTCCTTGATAAATCCGGCCTTCAGCAATTCCTCGGTTTGTTGGCAAGCTACTTTCTGTTTCTCTGGTCCCAATCTTCTCTTCTTTTGGGCAACCGGTCTCGTCTCTGGGTAGACAGACAATTTATGACAACAGAAAGTAGGATCTATTCCAGGCATATCGGCTGCAGTCCATGCAAAGAGGTCTTTGAACTCCTGTAGGAGCATCAACAGTTGCTGCTCCATTTCTGTATCTAGCTTGTCATTAATATGGGTGACCTTTTCTGGAGAATCTCCCAATACAATGTCCCTGGAACTTCCTTCCGGTGTGGGCTTTGATGGGTTGGAAGGATCAATGTGCAAATCCGTCCTAGGGTCCAGGTCGACAAGGCTCACAGAACCAGCAGCTGTCCCACAATCATTGAGTTTCCTCTTTTTATTGGAGGCTTCCAACTTTGTCATATTTAGGCTCAGGTTGTAACAGTACCTGGCCATCTCTTGGTCACCTCGGATGGATGAAACAGCATTGTCCTTATCGATAAACTTGATAAGAAGATGTGGAGTTGACACGACTGCCTCCATAGCATTCAGGGTGGGGCGTCCTATGATGTCGTTGAATGGTGACTCGACATCAATTACCAGCACTCGGGATTTAACCGTTCTGGCTCCTGGCTCGCCTTCAAAGGAGATAAGGGTGTCAAGGTACCCCTTTGTTGGTTGCTTTGCACCATTGAAAGCTGTTAGTTCCTATGTGTAAGGCTGTAAATCTGAGTCGTTAAAACCCATTCTTTTAAAGCAATTATAAAAAATAACATCACAGGAACTTCCCTGGTCAACAAAGATTCTTCGGACGTCCTTGTTGGCTATCACTACAACGATAACTACAACATCATCTCCACCAGGAATGGTAGGACCAAAATCCTCATCAGAGAATGAAATTATTGGAGCTTCAACCCCTCCTCTGTAAGGATGATTGTCTTTAACTTTTCCTTGTACAGATAGAATCATTCTATGATGATTCTTTCGGGCTGTAATTGAAGCTCCTCCCCCAGTGAACCCTCCAGTGATCATATCAATGACTTCACGTCGGCCTTGACGCTGTTGCTGAGGCATGTCATCTCTGTGTGCTGTATCATCAGTCATTGTACCTTTCTGTTTCTCCACAGCGGAAAATTTTCTAACCGGATTACGGTTATTGTCATCCTCATCGTCTGGATCTCTTTCTCTTTTCTCATTCCGATCTGCCCTATCAAAGGATTTTTCTTTGAACAGGTACTGCTTTAATTTGCCTTCTCTAATTAACGTTTCAACTGCGTTCTTTAGAGCTTGGCATTCATCAGTGGAATGACCTGTTTGTTCATGAAAGTCACAGTACTTACGGGGATTCCCTGGTCTCTTCATAGGGGCTGGCCTCCTGATGCCATAGATGCTGAAGGCTGGCCATCCTACTTCTCTCAAAATTTGAGATGGCCTGGCTGACAGAGGTGCATAATGGCTAAAGGAATTAACACGCCTTTCTTGAGGTCGAGGAGAGGAGGTATTAACCTTGGGGTTGTTGAATGGCCTCTCCATGCGTTCTGACCTCATTTTCTCCTTATCTCTCCGCGGCTGTGAAGGTGGTGTTGGTGGGTTTTTCTTCGCAGCCATAGCCTCTAGGTGCATCTCTATACCCACATACTTTAAGGCTTTTTTCCTAAACTTCTCAAACGTTGTTGGCGGGCTTTTTGCTAGTGAGAGAGCAAAGGTTGATCCTGGCTGCAGTGCCTCGATAACGATATGCAGCTTAACGGATTCTGTAAGGTTAGGAACCAGGGATGCTTCCTTGTAGAATCTCTTCAGGAAATCTTTTAAGGTTTCGTTTTCGCCTTGCTTAATTTGGGCCAAAGTATAAGATGTCCTGGGAACATCTCTAGAGATGACAAAGTGAGTTTCAAAAGTAGCTGCCATTTCAGCCCAGGAATCTATGGATCCAGAAGGTAAACCTTTGAACCAGCCGAGGGCCTCTTCTGACAATGTTCGCGGGAACATCTGACACATTACGTCTTCATCAGCCCCAAGTACATGGCTTCAAATACATAAGCATCAAGATGCTTAGTAGGATCAGTTTCGCCATTATACTTTCCAATGGAAAGAGGCTGAGTGGTTTGCATATGTTTGGGGATATAGACACTCATAAGTCTCCTTGAAAAAGGAACTTTGAGTTTGTAAGTTACAGGGGGTGCTGTAATTAGCTCCCTCCTTCCCCGAGCGGCTCCATCATCAGAATCGTGGGTCTGTTCTCTCCCCTCAAACGTGGGGATGTTTGAGTATTGGAGAGTTGTGGATTTTTCTCCATCGGTTGTATGGGGAGTGTCTCTGGTGCGAGATGACTCCTTGTCCTTACTCTACCTTCTCTCTCTTCGTAATTCTGCGAGTTCTCTCTGGAGTTGACTGATCAACTCATCACGAGGATCAGGGCTAGACACTAGTACTACCTTCTTTGAGCTGCCCCCATGAGAATCGAAGTTAAGCTTCCTGAAGACGTTGGGGTTGGTCCTGCCTTCAGGTTGATTCTCCACGAAATCATGTGCTTTGCCTTCCATTGATGATTACTTCTTCTTTCACAGGATATGGGAATAACTTTATCGTGTCCCACCGGGTGTGCCAATGATCTGTCCTGGACCGGGGTCAAGAGATCCGGTGTCGGGTCAGTCATAAATAGTAAGATGATTACGTCTCTGAAGACTGGTTATATGAGTATCCAGTTTACGTATCCAATGTCTCTGTATGATGAGAGCGGATTGGGCGTCCTGGAGGTCCTTCACACAGTCCTTACGCGTTGATGTGGGCGAAAGGTGGTGTCACCTGTAAAGATTCTCTGACGCTCAAGTCAATGGTGATATTCCAAGTGAGGAATGTTTTTAGAGAGTAATTGTAAGTTGATAGAGTCAAAAGATCCCTCCCTTCATTGATGAAGAGAGTTCATATACCTGATTGGCTCGATATTTGAGGATTCGTTAGTGGGGAACCACTAACCTCCAATAACACTTTAAATTATTATTTTATTGCACACTTACCAGTATGATTGGGTCAAGTGGCCATTTTATATTGAGCGTAGGGAGTATAGGCTAGAATTAAGGGACAAATTGACCATTCCCGTGAGCAGATTTTGGCTCGTAGTGCAGCGAATTATTGATCGGTCCCTGTAGCAATGGCTTTTGTCTTCTGCATAGTGACGTATATGTTATCCGGTGTCATGGTGTTATTCTGGACAACCGGTATAGGGAGAGCGCTTGATACGGAATTAGAGTCCGGACGTATACCGATGACACCGGTTGCACATTGGCGAATTGACAAAGACGTTGAAATATGTCTTGTAGATCGGATACCGGTATCAAGACCGGATCAGAATGTTATTGCCCTTTGATAGTAACATTATTTACTATTTTTATTATTATAAATATTTCTTTTATCAAAACTTTATGGATATGTAAAACTGACTTTTATGAAAAATACTTATATGAATTATCATATTTGAAGTATATGTTTTTTATTTCATAATTTTTATAAATAAACAAAAAATAAAAATTATTTTATTAATCTCGATATTAATTATAATATCTAAAAAAAAGTTACAAGTTGTATATATATAAAAATACAAGTTTTGTCTAAATAATTAAGTGTTTCCTTTGATATTCTTTTACAGTTTTTCAGCTATCGAAATAGTTTGTTTTACCAAACACTTCCAATATAATCAACTAGCTTATCAACTTTCAGTTTTTCAGTTGGATTTACCAAACAGATAATTATTACTCTGGTCAATATATTTCATCTTATAAATTCTAATTGTTCACTCTGAGTCTGTAAAGCTAAAACCTTAGAAAACTATTCTAGGAAAACTAGGGTTTATTACTCAAAATGTCACTTGAATTACAGAGGGGGCTCTGAGGCCATCTTTATACATCAAATAAGGGCCTTGATCTCAGCCCAATATCCAATAGATAAAGATAATCTCCTAAGATTAGGGATAAAGATAATTTCCTAAAAGTAAGGAGATAGAGATAATCTCCTAAAATAAGGGGATAAGGGGTACATTAGTTAATCCGGAGGGAACAAAAGCCCCCCAATCATAAGCTCTCGGCCATCGGGCGAGTCAAGTGACTATATACCGAGCGTCCGTACACTGAGCGGTTTGTATACCATGTGATTTCTAGTCATGAGCTTTGTTGTTCCTCCGATCGGATTCTATGATTTAACGTAATTTGATGAGCTGAGTCATACTTGTCTTATTATTATTCTGGTGGACCTCGTTAGGATCTCGTGGAAGAAAAACCTAGTGGAAAAAACCCTTGAGTAGGAAAAAGAGTGTCATCATTACATTCAATTGTAATATATCTTTAAATGTGTAGCTTTTCACGTCCATGGGATGCTTATTCCTTTTAACTTTTCAAGTCTGTATGCTTATTTACCGATGACTTCATTTACCGATGACTTCTTTTACCCGATGTGGGCCTTCTAAGTTGGCTGCTAGCTTCCCGTCCTTTCTGATTCTTCTATTTTTGTCAGCTACTCTTGGAATTAGATCTTCTCTTTGAAAAGGTCATGGCCTGAGTAGTGTGTTTCATTTCTATGTAGATTTCTATTTGGAGGCTTGTATCTTGATGTAGGATATGTCTCGTTTTCTAGATTAAGGTCCAAGTCTTTTTTTGTCTCATTGTGTCATTTTCTTCTTCATCGTAGGATGTTCTTCTGAGAGAGGGCTCTCCTAGTTTTTACAAGAATCATTACATCTGCTCTATAAGTAGGGCAAAATGGTGTTTCATGTTTGACACTTGGAAATTTGTTGTTTTAGGATGTAACTAGAAATTTACCATTGGAACTTAGAAATTATCATTTTGGGACTTGACGTAATTGGGCTTTTCTCATTCATAAATTGAATTTTTTCGTTACTCCCTTGTGTTGTGATCGGGATGCAATGGGAGGTCGACCATAAAAAGAAAATGAAAGAAAAAGGTTTCAAAATCCTTTTGAAAAATAGGGAGTCGCCACCAATATTTTTTAAGGTAAAATATCGGGAAAAACCTTTTGTTAAGACACTGGTCATGAAAACGAGATTCTTAGGTTCGAGAGTCAAATTACGGGCAGGGAATGTACTAGCACCCCATACTGTCTATCATAAGACGGTTACCACAAATTAAACGCGCTTATTTTAAATAGACGAGAAAATAATTTAACCTCTCAAACGACATGGACAAGGAAAAGGAAAATTTTGAAATAAGATTGACAGGACATCTCGTATAAATTAATCTTAAATCGAACATAGAAGGAAAAAAAATGGAAAAAAAATAAAAAAAATAAAAAAATAAAAAAAAGGATAAATAAAATAAAAGATTAACAGGATGTCTCGTCCAAATAAATCTTGAATCAGACAAAATAATAAAAAAATAATAATGATAATGATAATAAACAAATGAAATGAAATGAAATGAAATAAAGGATTAACATGTCTCGTCCAAATTAACCTCATTGTAGTAAAATGATCCAAATTAAATAATAACAATATAAAATTGATCAGAATAAAACAACGATACACGAAGATTTATAAAAGAAAAATGAGCCCGATAACAATTATTCTCGCTCCTACGTATTCTTGAATACGTCAGAAAATTAGGGTTACGTAGTTCTTGAAAAAATTGCTCTTATGATTTTGTTTAGGTGTCATGTAACTGATGACACCAATAAAATTGTTGCATTATGCTTTAAATATATTTAAGGATGGTATGTATATTTTTAAATAAAAAAACATACAAAAAGAATGATGGAATAAATGACTAACAAATTAAAACATAAAATACAAATAACGAAAAAGTAAATATGTCCAACATAAATAATAGAATAAACCACAAAATAAAAAAATATGACCCCTTTTCTACTATAGCTTCATTAGCCTGAAAGAAAAGAAAAAGAAGAAGAAAACTTACCTCATTTTCCAAACCGAAGGGAAAATTTTAAAGTTGCCTCCGAATTTGGTGCCATCTCTTTTTTTTTAAACCGAGACTCTCGTGGCAAAACCAAATCTTTTCTAATATGAAAGATTGGTCAAAGCCATAACCACAGAGTAAACTAAGAAATAAGTTATCTCCATGGTTATACTAGGAAGTCCTCTCGTTGCTCAAAGTGTTACAATGTGTTGCTTATATAGTAGCATAAAATGCACAACTCCCATAAGAGTATTCGATGTTGGACTAAATAAAGCTAACTGATGGTTTAGAGTCAGACTTAGAAGTGGGGGTTAAATAAGTCTTAGACTCTTTTTACAGAAATTTGAACCTTTAATGTACATGTAATCAGACTTATAAAATAGACTTGAAAGGAGCAAGGAAAGGAGAAGAGAGAACACCAAGAATTTATATTGGTTTACTTCCAACACAAACTACGTCCAGTCCCTTCTAACTTGAAGGATTTCTACTATTGTAAAATCCCCTTTACAATAACAGCACCAGACTTGTGCCACAAGTTCTTGACTTCAGTCACTCCTGTCTTAAACCCAAGTATTCTTTCAACAAGCTATTCCTGGCTCAACAACCCAAGTATTCTTTCAAAAGCTTCTTTAGGTCACAACTGTTTCCCACTGAAACTTAAGACTAGCTGTAACAATCTTAGTTTTTGAGAGTAGAAGCCCAGGCCCTCAGGACTCCTGAGGATACTCTATTAAGCTTTCGATGGAAAGTTTGAGGCTTTTGGCCTGTTCCCTGAGGTAAATATATGGATATCAAGCGAATATGAACAAGAAATTTAACTTAGAAGAGTATAAAAAACTAGGAGAAAGATTAAAGAATGCACTAGTATTTAAAGAAAGATTGAGATGTGAGGATGATAGTAAATGAGTTATTTATTTTTTTAATTCAGTGATAATAGCTAGCAAAATTTTCTCTTATTGTTGACAATAATTAATTGTGGGTATTAATAATTTGTAATAAGCAGGATATAAATTGAATTTAAAACTAGTTTAATATTTAATGACTAATGCTAATGTTTATTTGATACTTACATGATTGAATTCGAGAGGTATATAATTAATTATGATTAATCTAATTACTTGTTCAAAAACATATTTAAATAATAATCATTTATTTAATTAAGTTGAAAAATTTTGAATCATTACATTACTTGATTATTTAGTTAAGTATTTAATAAATTATTGATTATTCAACAATTATTTGGTAAATATTTATTAATTAATTTCTCATTATTTGATTATTAATTTCCTATTTATTTGATAATTGTTAATTATATTTAATAATAAAATATTGACGGGTGGGGCCCGATAGACGATTAAAATCCGGCGATTCAGCCTAAGACTAGTGATCCTATAGGGAGACTAGTCCTGTTAGGACCCTCTTGTAATAAATCGAGGAAAACAGGTTTGGTCTGGTGGCCCGACCTGTACCTCAAACGTTTTTCACGTTTGATCATGCGTATAATTTGGAATATTCGATTGTAGCATGGTCAATCTTTGGTGAACCATTTTGACATTTTAAAAACTTTTCTTAAAGGTACAGAATCCTAATTCGGGCCCTATCGGCTTCGTTTCTTAAGAAAACGATTAATTCAATTTGAACCCCCAAATCTGGCCTGAGCAGCTTCAGTGTTTTGGGCCTAACTTTCTCATACAATCTTAGAATCGAATGGTTCTGGTCCCAACCTCTTCATTTCAAAGAGATCTATAATCTCTATTTCTAGCCCCAAACCTCGATTCATTCTCTGTCATCCCCCAAATCTGTTTTGAACCCTCAAATCCGGCCTGAGCAGCTTAAGTGTTTTGGGCCTAACTTTCTCATACAATCTTAGAATCGAATGGTTCTGGTCCCAACCTCTTCATTTCAAAGAGATCTATAATCTCTATTTCTAGCCCCAAACCTCGATTCGTTCTCTGTCATCCCCAAAATTAAGGACCAAGTATTTATACTCTGAAAAACCCGTTATTTAATCCCTTTAATCTCCGCATGGTTCATGTAACATCCCAAATTTTATATAAATAATTAATGAGAAGAGTGAATGTTGAATAATTAAATGTGGGATTAATAAATGCCCCAAAATATTGAAAATAATTAAACTCAGATTTTGAGGATTATTTATAATTTGTTGAGGCTGTACGAGCTATAATAATACTCGATTAAAATAAAGGTGTCAGACCAAGTATCTCCGATTAAGATGATATTGGTCAGGGCTGTTAAGGATATTATTGGGAATTTGAATATGTATTCAAAATAATTTTTAGATAAAGTATTGAGCCCAAACAGAGATCCTGTTTGATTTAAAATGGAGAATCTTTAATGAGGAGATGAAATATGACACTAAAACTCTCATTTTTCCTCTACACTTCACGTTGGCTCTCTCTTTCTCAGCAAACACTATTCCTTCTATTCTTCTTCTACTTTCCCACTCATCTCATTCTTCTTCAAAAATCCACAAAGAGGTGGTGTGTCCTTTCTCCTCCCATTTTCATTCCTTGGAGCTTACAAGGAGAGCTTGGAGCTTGAAGCCTCATCTTCCTTATCCCCTCATTTTTGTTTGACTCCACTCCCCCTTTAGGAACCCTCTCTTTTCTTCTCCTAAGGTAAGCTCTTGGTTGTTCTCATGAGCTTAAACCCTTGGCTATGGGTTCTTATGGTTTTGGGAGGGTAATGTATATGGAAATAATAATGGAATGCATTTATGATGGAAAACCCCTAGGTGGGGTGACATTGATGAGAGTTATAGATGGGTATTTATGAGTGTGTGTATATGGCAAAGGAGATGATGGAAAATGATGGGCATTGAGTATGGTTGTTGGTTTTTTTAATGAAACCCTAACCCTATGATTTGGGGAAAATGTAAAATATGAGTAGAGAAGCATTTATTATGTTAGATAAATGTTATTAATGAGGTGAAGTGATGTTATTGATGGTGGATGACCATTAATGAAGTTTGTTGATTAATGATGGTTGTTGGAAACCATTAATATGGAAACCAATGAATGGGTTTAGCTTTAAATGCATAATAATGAATGGAAGCACCTAACCTATGGTGACTATGGTGGATAGAATGAAATAAAAGGAGTTGATAATTACAATGACATAAACACCAAGTTATTAAATATGACCATTTGAATCTTGGTGGTTTGAATAGAAAATAATTGTGTGGTATATTTTATAATGTAGGAAATAACCCCATCGACGAGGCGGGATCTTTGGACCTTGTTGATTATTAATTCTCTTGAGGTAGGAGGGGGTTAACTATTCTAAATGCATGATTTCATCCATTGATGATGCGAATGTATAGTATTGTGCTATGATAATGTGGCTTGAGTGGATGATATGATGATTTTTTGATTGAAATGCATTTAGAATGATTGATGTTATATGGCATATGCTTTTGGGATGATGAGTATGGT
Organism: Clitoria ternatea; assembly: GCA_037962975.1. Lineage (NCBI taxonomy): Eukaryota > Viridiplantae > Streptophyta > Magnoliopsida > Fabales > Fabaceae > Clitoria > Clitoria ternatea. Next base: position 50,518,244 of record CM075673.1, read on the forward strand.
GTTGTTTTGATACATGTTAATGAGTTTGTTATGAATGGCTTGAGACCATGGTTGTATTGATTGATATGTGGTTGAACATCCTATAATGTGTGAACTAATGAATGTTGATTGCCACTAACTAATTGTGTGTATAAAATCCAATGAATGTTGGTGGTGGTGGATGATGAGGAGTGTACGAAATCCACTAAGTGCATGTGATGAATTGCTAAAAGTGGAGTGGCATGATAGGATGCATAGAGTGAGAATGCATTGATTGGAATTTGCATCCATGGCATATCATACGCTGTCTATGCGGAATGTTAGGGGTTCCACTAGGCGGGCCTAGTGGGAGGGTGACCCAGTGCACGGGTATATTGTTGTATTCTCCTAGTGATTTTGGGAATCATGAAGCTGTCCATAGTTTGATGACGAGGCACCCTATGTGGCGGGCCCAGTGGGCGGGCGGCTCTGTGATGAGCAAGTTACCTCGGTGTCTGATGGGACACGGCTCTCTTGATGTGTGTTCGGGAAGAGCCTGTAGCACTTTGGCCAGTAAGGCCATGATGTTGATCCACAAGTCACGGGGTGACTAGTGCTACATAGGGGCGAGAGCGGTTTGGTACCAGTAAAATATGTTGTTAAGCATGCATGAATTGAGGTATATGTGTACATATTTTTCTATTGCAGTAGGGGCATAGTAGCACACCTATGCTTGTCCCACATTTGGTATGTTGATGTTTCCCACAGTTAGATCTGCATTTGATAATAATTCCTTTGTGCATATGCATTAGCTATAAGAGCATTTACATATAGCCGAAGATATGCCTAGTTGAAAGCCCGTGGTGGTGATGGATGATTGAGAAATAAAGAAGAAAAAAATGTGGCACTAACATTATATGTATGATGATGTTATTGAGAATGCCAATGATTTGGATATGTGTGTTCTGAATGCATTTCTTTAGGTTTGCAACATGTTGAAATGAAATGATATAGTATGTGAATGAAACTATGATGTTTCTTGAGAAATATAACATATGTAAGTATGAATAAGTATCATCATAATACATGACTTTGATACATTTGGATTATGTTACTCACCTCCTAGTTGCCATTTTTAAGTTTGATGTAGGTATGATGATACCCTACTCTTTTGGAGGTCGAGTATTGCTGAAGGTAAATATGGAAGAAAGTGGGTGAGCCTTGGCCGACATATTATCATTTTGTAGAGTATATAATGTATATATATGCTCAATTTTGTGATTTAATGTGATGAATGATGATTTTAGAGGTCATGTAGGAAAATTAGACCCTGTGTGTATGGCTAATTTTCATTAATGACCTTGACAAGGTATGGATGACAAACATGATTTGGAATACTGTTAGAGTTGATGAATAAATGAAGTATTTCTTAAGATTTTGTGTTCAATGAAGCATATAAGGTGATAAGCTTGATTATGATATGATTAATGAATTGGAATGGAATTTGTTGAATATGATTACTTGAAACAAGTTCTAAATGCTTAATATGATGTATGCGATATGTTAGTTTTGATCAATTTTGCTTGGGATGAGTTTTTGTATGTAAGGTTGTGAGATTTTCATGTTTTCTGTGCATGAACTGATAATCTCGCTCAAGTGAGATGGATCCTCACTCAAGCGAGATGGATCCTCGCTCTAGCGAGAATCCCCTGTATCAGTAGTATGGCCTCAGGCCTAATCTCGCTCAAGCGAGAGTGGTTCTTGTTCAGGCGAAACGACTATGCACTTGGCGTGTGCATTCTAGACAGATTTCGCTCTGGCAGAGTGTTATGTGGTTTGTTACTGGATGGATTTTGCTCAGGCAGGCCTGGCCTCGCTCGAGTGAAATGTGGGCAGTGAGGTTCTATCCCTTTTTCGCTCAAACAAGCGTGCCTCGCTCAAGCGAGTGATGGTTTTGGAGCGTTTTCACTCACACTCACTGGCCTCGCCCAAGCGACCCATGTGGGTCTCACTCAAGCGAAACAGGGATCCGCTCAAGTGAGATACCCTGATCCCACTTCCTTCTTTTTCGTTTCTTTTACTAACTTCCCTGCATGTTTTGGGTCCCATCACCTCTAGAAACATTATTACTATTATGAAATTGTATTATCACCATTTAAACGAATTAATGGTGCATCTTTCAATCTCTTTTCATGTAGATTTTTATAATCCTCAATCTTAATTATAACTTCCGCTTTTCCCTTGTGACGATTCTTGAGTTCGATCATCCAAGGAGCACTATGGTACCTTCTCATATCTTCATATATGAGATAGGTTATTAAATGATCTGGGTAATTACTTGGCATTTTATATATATCACGTTTTCTTCTATCACACCTCGATTTTCCGGACTCGAATCCTGATGCAATCTAAATAATTAAATGATAAAAATACGAATAAATTTTTCACGTTCGAAATATTTTCATAACACCACCACGACTGCATCAAGACTCGAACAACAGAAAACCAAAAGGTGAGATTTGATTATCAATAACTGGATCATTAAATAGTTTGCTCATAACGGTATACAAAATAACAGAGTTTTATAGCGGAAGAATAATGTGTATATCGAGCATACGCCTAGTCCCGTATATGAGGATATGAGAAAAGGCTCGGCAAAGCATGCAAAGGCGTATCATAAGCCTAATAGACAACCATCATCTTTTCATATAATTTCATGAACATGCAATGCCTAAGATATATGTATATACATATCTATATAATCATGCATCATACATCTCCAATACCCATAATCTATAATTGGCCACATTCAATTCATCTTTAAAGTCATACATTATTAACACTTATACATTATTCACATTACATCCACCAATAACAGTAATTATCAACAATCTTATATACATTTATCCATAATGAAATAATTCACAAATACTTCCGGCCAAGGCATTCCATTACCACTATTTTACCTTCACTAAAGCTTACTTTAAAAATCATCCTCATCCCATGATATTTCTGCATAAATACTAAAAAGTAGACCACATAGAAGAGTATGTTATACATTTCAAATGAGAATATGAATACAATTGAAATTATGTGCATATGCATATCAACATCATGTATGCTTTGCTAGACACATCAATGATCATCATAAATTAAAAACTCAACAACATATACATATCTCATGTTTATTAATCAAGTCATAGTAAAACAGACATATACACATCTACCACAACACCATAATGGGCCAACATCATCAACATTGACCACTCGGGTCTTTTTTCAAAGCCACTATGGGCTATCCTCATTATCATCAATCATAATTAATTATTCCCTACATTATAGTGGGCCATAACACACATATCATCATATTCAATATCCTTTCGTTGTATTCATGTCTTTTATCAATTTTATGTGGTCTTTTAGATATTCAATTACCCATCTCACCAACATCATACCACAATCTCAATCATCATCAACTTCTGGCATATCTCCATGCTATATGTAAATGCTTTTATGGCTAATGTATATGCACAATGGAATAGACAACAAATGCGGATCTGATTGTGGGAATAAACACTAAATTGTGGGTTCAAGCATGATCACATACCATGCCCCTACTGTAGTAGTATAATGTGTACACATATATCATAATGCATACATAATCACCAATTTTTACTAGTACCAAACCACATCGCCCATAATGCAACACCTGACCATTTTCACCATGACCGTGGTAAATAACATAATCAACAATATAAGGTGTTGCAGGCCAACCATGATTCAAAACATGGCAACTGTGATCCATAGGACCACCGGGGACACCTGCTCATCAAGAGCCACCCCCCACAAGGGTCAACCACATGTGGCTCCCCGTAGCACAACATGGGCGGCTTCGTGACTTACACACTGAGTCACAGGGGAAAATAAAATTTGCTCGTGCACTGAGCCACCCTCCCACTAGGTCGGCCGAGGGAACTCCCCTAACGTTCCAACATCGGCGGCTATAATATGCCATGGATGCAATGCAATGAAAATCAAATGGATTTCTCACATTGTGCATCCTAAATGCCACTCATCAAACATCATCATCATAATCACCAACACCACCATACACACCTTAGTGGATTTTATCATTGTTAGTTTCTTAGCCACTGGTTTCAAGTTTTACATGTGGTATTTTTATCTCAACATATTTCACATATATGTCATATCATACACGCAAGTCAATACTTACAAACAACCATAATGCCGTCATAACATTTCATAATATTGATCATTATTACCACACATTCATTTAGTGGATTTTCATCTCATTATTCATCGCCATTGCCTCATATATATATATATATTGGTATGGCATTCACAACGTTTCATTATTATATTTCTAACCACACATACAAGATCACACTCGTGTCATTCACAATGGCATTCAACAATCATCAATAATAATAACCATCCTTTTATTCAAGGAAACGATCAACAACATCATCCATCATTATTCATTATCGATATCATCTCCGGTTCATCGATTTAAAGCAAATAGATTGCCATTTAATTATTCTCTCATCGGTTTCATAATCACTCTAGGGTGAATCTAATAACCTCATCATCACACTCTCATTATCATTCCTTCACACCCCATTCTTGGTGGTGAAAATATCCTAAATAAAGCATCCCAAATATATCAATCAATTCCAATCACCACCATGATAAATCATCATTATATTACCCTCATACAATCCCTCAATCATCTCGTAATATAAAGGAAAGGGGCCCAACATCAGAAAAATAGAGGAAAACAACATAAAATTTCAGGCTGGGCAACTCGCTCAAGCGAGATTCACCTTTGCTTGAGCGAGATCTACATGGCTCGCTTGGGCGAGCCCCATTGCGCGTAAGCGAGAGACTCCAGCAACGTGTCCTTGCTCGCTCACTTGAGCGAGGCTTCCCATCATTGACCACTCGCTTGAGCGAGTATAGTTTTTAGTATCAGGCCCCTTATCCCACTCAAGCGACTCACACTCGCTTGAGCGAAAATTGTCCAGTATCTTATTTTGGGCTCGCTCGCTTAAGCGAACTTCCATCAGCCATGCCACTCGTTTAAGCGAGGTTTATCCAGAACCATGTATCCTCTCGCTCGCTCAAGCGCGATCACACCCGCTTGAGCGAGAATCATCTAGTAGCTCACCATCCTATTTTGCACGCGTCTCGCTTGAGAGTGACCTCCCCTCGCCTGAGTGAAATTGGGCAAGAGGCCACCCCTCTGATGCAGGGGACTCTCGCTTGAGCGAGATCCCATCTCGCTTAAGCAATATTATGAATACACGTACAAAAACTTGAGTTTTTCACTCCTTTCCACTTGCCAATATACTTCTCATCAATAGTCGGCCTAATTTAACACTTTACCTATATTTAATCATGTATTTAGGACCATCCCAACAAACCATGCCTCTCCACTTCTAATTCTAATTCATCAATTGTATATGGGAGGTTTTAACAACACTCCACATCGCTACCTCACTCATTTGGCTACACAATCATCACAAAACAATCCTCTACACCTTAATTAACTCATCCATTCATGAATTTTCATCAACATTTAATTCATGTCCAACCTAGGGACAATTAAGCACTCATTTTCATTTTATATATATATATATATACATACACCATTTTCTTAATCATTCAACAAAAGCCAAGCCATCATTCATTACACCATCTATTCAACATACAACATATTCATGGCAAGGCAATGCATGAGTCCACACATATACATAATTCAACATTTATTCACTCATGCAAATTTGAAATGCAAACTCCTCTCTTACCTCGAGAGAAGAACCACAATCTAAACGCCTCGATCGTTTTGCATCATTGTCCAGAACACAATCCTACCACAAACACACATACACATGCATGCCATTAATAAGCAATCATAAGGCATCATCATAATGTTAATAAATTATTAACATCCTATGGGGGTCGTATCAAGCCCTAGACTTGTCTAAACACCAATTCACTTTCTTGTGTTAGGTTTCGGGAACTAGATATCATAGGGGGCTATCCACACCCAACAACAACAAGATCATATCCCTTATTCATAATACATCCAAATCCAAATCTCAAGATTGGAACCTGAATAATTTAACACCAATGATTTCCAAGCATCATCTCTACCCACCAAATCATTCTCATGACCAATGAATTATCAATTTCTTAAGGGTTTCATACAATCACCAATCATCAATTCCATCAATTCACATACATCATTAAAAATATTATATCATCACAAAAGTGCCAATCATTTGTAAACAACAATCAATTGTCCCAATGGTCATCTACCCTATGGTTTAGGTTTCACATGCATATATCATCATACATATATTTTGGACTTAGTTCAAAATTTCATCAACCTCAATATTCAATTCCAATACTTCTAGAAATTCATTTTTCTCATATGACTCATTCTAAGAGCATCCAACCCATTAATATCACCAATTTAGCCAAAACCCCCCAAATTTTCAATACTTAGGGTTTCCTCTAAAATGTTCCAACAATAATCAACTTCTACCATTTCATGAATCCTTATAAACTTAATAACCCTCATCTATTCAACATAAAACCCTTATCAAGAATCACCTTCTCAAACCAGTCAACCTAGGGTTCATCATTTTCTTCAATAACCCAAGTTCCTAACATTACCATTTCAAGCTCAAACAACATAAAAATAAAAATATAGCAAGGTGAGTTCAAAACCTTACTCATCTCCTAACCCAATGTCAAACACGAAAATGAAGGGGTGAGGAGGGAAAACCATCAAATATTTGCTTCATTGTCACTTTCATGCTCTATGAATCCAAGTTTTGTTATTGATTTTTGCAAGAGAATGGAATTGAGAAGGGAAGGTTTAGTTTGCCATGAAGAAGTGAGGGAGAAGAAGAAGAAATAAAGGTAGATGGAAGAAGAAGAAGGCTCCACGGTGATATAAGGAAAGGGGGAAGAATTTTAGTGTAAATTGGGTATTACCCAATGCACAAAAGAATGCTTCAAGTTGCTTTTATCAATGGTTAATAATTCCTCATTGTCCAATGGATAAAAGGACCAAAAAGAGAGAGGGAAAGATGCTACGGTTATGTGAAGGGAGAAATAGGGATTTTACATTTTCTTTTAATCTAATTTGGTTCGTATTTTCCCCGTTTTATAACTTACGTCGTGTCCAATCAATCATTTCTCTAACACTAAAAATTATTTTAACTATACCAGTATAACCACAATAATTTTCTAAGTATCCTAGACCCATCAATTATTTAATTTAACCAAGTGGGTCCTACATCATTCGTTAAATCATCCAACTCTGATAAGTCTTAATTTACCGGTAATTCACCGCTAAGTCATACCCCAAATTCAACATCATTATTCACCAAATACTTAGGAGTTTACGTTTACATTCTAATCCAATCACACATTGGCTCTAACCTCAATAACTCGTCTTACAACCAATTTCATCATGGCTACAATTCATGAGGTTCAATCCATTATTAGGCTTAGAAAGTTCAAGGGTCACCTAGTACCCATCGTGGAATACTTCCACAACACCTAAAATCATTAAACATGGCTCATAGAAATAACATAGGGCCTAGACCACCATAGGGTCTAATTCTAAAAGGTTTGATCTTTCAAGATCATATCAATTCATTCGGGGTTATGACATCTAGTGGGTCATAATTAAATCAATCGTTCACTCGGTTCATAAATATGAAACTGAGTCCAACCCCAATCATATGCCAACACAATTTCATATTCCATGAGCATACCATGGCTATAAGTCACTTTATAATTCATATAAGAGACCTAAGTAAATAATTCAATTTTAATACACAAGGTCTTAGCATACATGGTATACCACCATATCAATTCAAATTTAATATTTCAAATGACTGATTTGTGAAAACAATATGATAATAGAGATCGGATCTAATGTGATGATGGACGTTACGGTGCCACTAATACCCCAATGTTTTATAAATGTTCAGAAGTCATTTTATTCCTAATTATCAGGTGGGCTGTGTTATGATTTGAGTATATGTAAAAAGAGGGGAATAAATAAAGAAAAATGTTTAATCGAGAACTTTGCAAAACGAACCCGATGTTAGGAATGAAATGGAGTCACTAAAAGGACCCTACCGATAACTAGTTAAAATGAAATTGTGTGCTGCATACATCATGTACGGAGTATAAAGGCGTATGGTTGAGTGATCCCTTAGAGCACATAGTGATGGGGTACACTGGGGAACAACGACGTTTCGATCCTGCGGGAGGTCTAAGGAGTATACCGGGGCGGACCTCCAATGGCTTAGAGTCACACCCAAGACTGGACAGCCTGTGGCAACCTTGGTATACTTCAACTCAGAGTGAGTGTTATCAAGATCGTGGAGTGCCTGTTCTCACTAGATATGATTAGATCCATTGTGATGATAGGGCTGCGTGTTCTTACCCTTTTGTGAAAACCAGAACGAGGCGACCTCCGATCACTTTAGTTGAACAGAGGGAGAAGGTGGGATTTATATGTATAATATGATTTGATATATGTGAGATTGATGAGGAAGAGATGGGCCCATATGCATCATGATGACTAAGAAAAAGATCGAAATTAATGAAATGGAACTCATGCATTGCATTATCTTTTCTGTGTGAATTTGTGTTTGAATGTGATTAAATTAATAGCTGTGTATGTGATGGTTAATGGTGAGGGGGAGAGCAGAGAGTTATGTATTTAGGGACGATTGGATGAGGCTGAGTTAAGATAGATAATTTAGAATAAACTAATTAAGGACCCTGATAAGAAAAATAGAATATGATATGCAAACCCAAATAGATTGTGTGGGAGGGATGTTAGTGATGACAACTATCTGATTATTATAGAAATGGAGACTCACCCTTATGCTACTTTTTTCAGACCTTCGAATGGACCATATACCTGACACCGTAAAGATCAATCTAGACTTCACATTGAGGACTAGCTAGACTTCCCTTGGACCAAGGAAGAGTAGGATAGATAATTTTTCTTTTCATGTTTTGTATGGGAGCGTACGTGCCCCTTTACTTTCAGTATGTACAGTTTTTGTTCGACCACTTGTTGTATATATAACTCTGTTTATATATGATGCTAGTGGTCCACAAAGTGTTTATGTACAAAAAAAACTTCCACATTTTTCTAAAACTCGTAACTTCTCAATTGACCAAGATAATCTAGTGGATGGGATTATCCTAGTTAACCGAGGGTGTTACACTGGTAACTCACCAGACCTTTACAAAATGACTGAATTAAAAGTAAGAATATAAGGTTTCTTACAAAACTTAGTGTATGAAAGATGTACCATAATAAATGAATAACTAAGTTAAGAAAGAAAAGAGACTAAGGTTTGCTAGAGGCAGAACAATAAAGAAGGTCTTTGATTTAGAAAAGCTAAGAGATTAGAGAAATTTGATCACAAAGACTTAGTATTCTTGATAGGCTTCTTCTCTTAAAAAATGAATCTCTTCAAGTATATATATAGGTCATTTAAGATGACCGTTGATGATCTAGAAATCAGATATGAACGTTGGAAATCCTTTGAAGGAGTTTCGCTTTGAACGCTGGTACTAGACTTTTGATGTTAAAAGGTCTGGTAGCAAGGAAATTTGACACTTGGATATGGTGTTCCTTGATATCTTCAATAAATAAAGCTAATTGTTGGCTTTCTTTCTTCTAGTAAGCATGAGAGACTAATGCTAAAATTCTTTTGAATCTTTCTAACATATAAGTTGACCTGGTTCAACTTTTCTGAAGTGTGCAGAGTTGTTATATTGATGTCTTTGAAAAATTGCTTTGACTGCTCTGTTGATTTGTCTTTTATCCTTTTTTATGATAAACATATTTTTCTTGATAAGGGCTTGATTCCAAGGCATCATCAAAGAGTTTTAGAATGTTGTGTGATTTTTACTTTGGAGTAATGTTCAAGTTGTAAATTCTTGATGCTCAAAAGTTTGAGGTCTGATTCTCTTGATTCATGTGACTAAAAATTCTTGAATTAGACTTTTTAGGTAAAGACTAAAATTTAACTTCTGATGGATTAGACTTTTGATTTTATGGACTCCCTTTTTTTCTTGTAACCTGTGCACTTAGTATATATTTCCTGAAACACTTATATAAATAAGTTAGATCATAGATAAGTAGACTTTATTTAATTTAAATACATTGATGTATGTTATTGACAAATCTTAGGGTCTGGTTATAATGACTTAGTCTGAGTCTGGTCCAAGGATGTTATCGATTTCTTTTTCCAACCAGACTTGTTCTTAACAATCTCCCCTTATATGTTGATAACAAACATCAAGTCTTTTTCATAAATAAAGTCCAGGATAATTTGAGTAGAAAGGAGAATGATTACTTCAAAGACATGTATATTATTAAAACACTTGATCATATTTCATATCACAGCATACATACAAGAATTTATATGTAAATAATATTAGAGCATATAGATGTGTATCAGAGCATAATTAAACTCTAGATTTTCAGGAAGATCAAAGCTTTAAAGAATTTTTAATGACTCATATTAATTTATTGGACATGTAAAATTTTTTATTTTCTTATCAGAGCATTACATAGACCATATAAGATCAGAGCAATTAAGATTTAGACTCAGCAACTTGATTAAAACATGCAAACTTAGAGCAAATATCATATATCAGAGTAAAAACTTCATTAATAATATGGTAAAGGATCAGTATATTCCATTTTAGCAAAGCATATTAATAACAGAATGATCAAGATACAAAAGATTGTTAAACACAAATTAAGACTTAGACTCCTAGGACCATACCCACTAAAAATACTTCTATATTCTCCCTCTTTTGCTATCAACAAAGATGAGGGACACTACAAAGGGTTAAAAAGTTAAACCACGGGTTGGGGTAGAAACAATAAGGAGTAAAGCTACAATGGAAACAAGGATAAAGAAACGAGTCTAAAAGATAAAGATATTAGAGGAGTGGAAGAAAATGATAAAGGGGCGATAAAGAAAGAGAGACTGGTCAGGAAATGATGGTTCAGAATAACAACCTGCTTCTCTAATTATCCATAGATAGTGACTCCAAAGGGTATCAACATGTTCTTCTGTTAGTTTGGAAGTAGACAAAATACTCTTTAGAGAGTCCTTAGGTAGCTCATGATGTCTGAAAGGACCTTTGTAATGAGGCTTATACTTGGGGAGCATGGGTTGCTTCATTTTGCCTAGCTAAATCCTTACAGCTAGAAGTTGAAAGCGGTTGAGAGAAATCAAAATTTTCTTCCCAGGGGTAACTACTCTATGAAACTTATGTTGTTGCATTCCTTGTCTTACATCCCTCTTGACACAAGTCTTTTCAGCCTTAAGAGCAAAGTACATAACAATGCCTATTTCTGAGAGAAGGTTAGGGTAGTTCATGAGCATTTTAAAGGTCATTGAGGGAACATAGCTAGGAGCAGAAGGAAGGATATAAACTTTTCTTTTGTCAAAACTAGGGGCTTTGACAATGGCTAAGTTAAAAGGGTGGTAATAGCCTAGGTCATCTTCATCAAAGGTGGGTTTGAAGTTTCTAAAAAGAGGTACCCTAGGGGTGATAAGATGAAGAGGGTAATGTTTATGTGGTTTGGGAGGAAAGGGTGGTGTTGGAACAATGACAATTACAAGTGAAAGTTCAGGAGGGGTCTGGTTAGACTGGGAGGTCTGATATGGTAGGAGCGATGATGTAAATTCTGGTTGGGATAGGCTGCTCATAGAATTAGACTTTGCTCACTTCAAACTTGTCTCAAACTCAGAGTCAGTCCTCTTTCTCTTCCCTACAACCTTGGCCTTAAAGTTGGCCTGATCACTCTAAAATTCACCTACAACCTTATAGAATCTATTAATCCAGTCTGTGGTTCCATTTTAGAATATCATACTCTAGGAAACTCTTGAGGTGACCATCAATGAACTTCATGTATTGAGAAAACTAGGATACCCCCACATTTCATTAGCTATTCCTTGTTTGCTCTCATAGCATTCAAGTACGCAAACCTTAACTCCTGGTACTTGTCTTACCATATAGTTCCAGTCTAACCATGAATAGAAACAGATGGATGAAGTGTAGTAAAAACATTCATAAAATAGTTACATGCTTTAACAGTGAAAGTGGATGGTGACTGTGGCTGCTGTTGAAAAGCTTAAGAGGCTTGCTTCTGTTATATCACAACCTTACACTTTAGCTGGCTGAGACAAATTCTATCATTAGTGTCTGATGATGTTTTTGCATCCTTAGTGCCTTTAGGAACAAACTTCTGAATAAGAGAGAGAGGGGAAATAGATTCTGGCTTGACATCCAAAGGTGAATCTGAACTCTCAGACTCATTAGAATCATCCAAAACCAATTTTCTGGTCTTCTTGGAAGATAACTTAACTCTGTCACTCTTCCTTTTAGGGGCTGGCTTTATTGGCTTTGGCTCAGACTTTCTCTTCTTGATGTTTGTAGGGGCAAACCTTTTATTTTGAATAGGTATGGGAATTGACCTTTCCAAGGTCTGATCTAGTAGGGGTAAGAAGGTTAGAAGTTTACTCACCATGGATGACGACTAAACCACATCATTGATAATCTAGGTCTGCACATTCTCTAGTGCAAACAATTTTATCAATACAACTAGGTAGGGGATTTTATTCTACTTCTTCCTTATTGATGAGATGAGGTATGTCATGATGACATTAGGTAGACCGACTTTCTCCTTCATAAGCATGTGGTACATGTAGAACTTGTCCAACTTGGTAATTGTATCTTTGGCACTCTTCCTAGGGAAAAATACTTGCCTTATGACCAGGTGAAGCATTTTGACATTAGGAATAAGGTTTCTAGAGATAGAGTTGGCTGGGTGAGTGGTACCAACCAACAACTTGTTAATTTCTAGACCAGAGACCACTTCATACTCAAAATCATTAGCATACATGTTACCAACAGAGGGACATCTAGTGCCAGTAGCAATGACGTCATCAGAGATTTCAATGTTCTTCCTTTTAAGCTTTTATGATGCTCAGAGAGAGAGAGAGAGATGAAGGGTTTAGGGTTTTAGGAAATGAAAGGTTTTAGAGAAGAATTGCTTTTAGAAGAAGAAAGGCTTGAAGGGTTTTTATAAGGTGGGAAATAAAATGAAAAGCCACATATTTAAAAGGCAACAACTATCCATGAGTGAGGAGAGAGAAAACCCATTTCAAGTGGTAGTTATAAAAAAAAGGTATTAACTGTTGCCACATTGTACGTTTTAAAGTAAAAGCCAACAAAACGTGAAACATTTTTAGTTAACATGAATCCCAAAAGATTTAACATTTTTCCTCTTAGTATAAAAATAGAAGCATATAATTATGGGTTTAGACTTATTAAGCAACTAAAGAAAACAATAATAGACCCAGACCTATCATGCATTCAGACTCTTTAGGTAACTTAACATTTAGAACAGGCATATTCAAGCAATATTTCTTAAGTTTAAATTATACTTAATGAAAGAAAACTTGGTTTCAGCCAAAGGCTTTATGAATATGTCTACCCACTAATGGTCCGTGTCCATAAATTTTACGTCCAAAATCCATTTCTGTGTATAGTCTCTGATGAAGTGATACTTCACCTCTATGTGTTTTGCTTTGGAATGCTGAATGAGATTCTTTAAGAGATTTATTGCACTTGTGTTATCACAAAACACAAGGATCTCTTCTTCTTTGATTGAATAATCTTCAAGTTGATATTTTATCCAAAGAAGTTAAGAGCAACAGCCTCCTACAGACATATACTTAGCTTCTGCTTTTGAGAGTGTAATTGAATTTTGCTTTTTGCTTCCATATAATATCAAACTTTTACCAAGAAAGTGATATCCATCACTTGTGCTTTTCTTGTCTACTCTATCTCTTGTAAAATTTGCATGACAATATCCAGATAGGGAGAAAGAGTCTGTTCACTATAGCCTAAGGTTAATGGTTCCAACAAGATATCTCAGAATCCTCTTCACTACAGATAAGTGTGATTTCTTGGGGTTTGATTGATATCTTGTACACATGTAGACACTAAACATTATATCTAGTCTGCTGGATGTGAGGTACAAAAGTGAACCTATCATCCCTCTATATAAGGTCGGATCCATTAAAGTACCAGACTCATCTTTATTAATTATGCAATTTAGATGCATAAGAGTGCTCATAGGCTTAACATCAGTCATTTAAAACTTTTTGAGCAACTCCTTGGTGTACTTCTATTGATGGATAAAAATACTATCATCAGTCTATTTGATCTGCAAGCCTAGAAAGAATTTGAGTTTCCCATCATACTTATTTCAAATTCAGCTTGCATCATTTAAAAAAATTCTTTGCACAAACTTACATCAGTAGCACCAAAAACAATATTATCCACATAAATTTTCATAAATATAAAGTTCTTATGAAAGCTTTTTCTGAACAGAGTTATTTTGTACTTTTCCTCTAGTAAAGCCTTTTGAAAGTAAAAAGGTACTGAGTTTGTCATTCCAAGCTCTAGGGGCTTGTTTCAGACCATATAATGTTTTACTAAGTTTGAAAACATGATTTGGAAAAGATACATTTTCAAAACTTGGGGGCTTTGTTTTACATAGACTTCTTCTTCAGTAAATCCATTCAGAAAAGCACTCTTAACATCCATATGATATAATGTAATTCCTTTAAAAGTAGCAAATGCAAGAAGTATCCTTATAGCCTCAAATCTTGCTGCAGGAGCAAAAGTTTTAGTGAAATTTATGCCTTCTTGCTGATCGTAGCCTTGAACTATAAGTCTGGCTTTGTTTTAGATAACTTTTCCATCCTCATCAAGCTTGTTTCTGTAGACCCACTTTGTTCCAATGATGCTTTTATTTTTGGGTCTTAGGACAAGACTCTAGACCTTATTTCTCTTAAAATGATTTAGTTCCTCTGGTATGACAATGATCCAATCAATATCCTCTAATGCTTCTACAACAGACTTTGGTTCTAGTTCAGAAACCAGAGCAATGATGGATTGGTTAAGAAGTCTAGATATGGTCCTAACTCTAGTAGCTTGATCTCTAATTATGAGGTTTGAAGGTTAATAAGCCTTGAACTTCTAGTCTCTTGGCTTTTCTGGTTCATACACTGTTAGATGTTGTCCAGACTCTCTGTCTACATCTTCAGTTAGTTCAGGTTAAGCAAGGTCTGATCTCTACTGATCTTGTTTAGCTTCTTGCTGCTGCACACATGCATCATCAAGATCTAGATCTGTCAGTCTCCTGTAAGTCTCTTGAAGGTCATCAAATCTTACATGCATTGATTCCTCAATGGTCTGAGTTCTTATATTAAAAACTCTATAAGATTTTGATGTGGTTGAGTACCCCATGAATATCCCTTTGTCACATTTAGAATCAAATTTTCCAAGATGATCTTTTGTGTTAAGAATATAGCAGGTACAACCAAAAGGGTGAAAATATAAAATGTTAGGTCTTCTTCCTTTCCATAATTTTAAGGAGTCTTATTTAGTATTGGTCTTATAAGGATTCTTTGTTGAATATAGCAAAAGGTGCTTACAACCTCTACCTAAAAATATTTTGGAAGATTGTTTTCACAAAGCATTGTTCTAACCATTTCTTGTAGAGACCTATTTTTCCTTTCTATAACACCATTGTTAGGGTGTTCTTGGAGAAGAAAAATGTGTTATGCCAAACTCGTTGCAGAATTTTTCAAAAATTTCATTTTCAAATTATCTTCCATGATCACTTCTTATTGTACCAATACACAATCATTTCTCATTCTGGATTTTCTTGCCAAAAATCTTAAATACTTTTACAGACTCATTCTTGTGTGCTAGGAAGTAGACCCATGTCATTCTTGTGTAATCATGAATAATAACAAAACTATAGTTCTTTCCTGCCAGAATCTGTACCTGAGATGGACCAAACAAATCTAAATGTAACAGTTCCAAGGTCTGGTAGTGGAAACAATATTTTTGTTTTCAAATGAGGTTTTATGTTGTTGCCCTCTTTGGGATGCGTCACAAGGCAGGGAACTGTTGATAAAAAATTTTGATAGTCCCTTAACAAAACCTTTTCTGTAAAGTTTTAAAATATGCTTTAAACTCACATGCCCAAACTTTTTATGCCAGATCTATCTCTCTTCAGAGTTTGAAAACAAACATATTACTTTTTGATTATTCAGTTCATTCAAGTGAACCTTGAACAGGTTGTGATGCCTGTTTGTAGTGAAGAGTGGGGATCCATCGTGGTTGATAATAGTACACTTTTCTTTATCAAAGGAGACCTTGTACCCACTGTCACAAAATTGACTAATGGTTAGTAGGTTATGTCTCAGACCTTCAACCAAAAAGACATTTTCAATGAAAGGTGAAGGAATTTTACCCACATTACTAGACCTTATGATTCTACCAGTCTAACTTCCTCTAAAGGTGACTGTTCCACCTTTAAACTGCTCCAGGTCTAGAAATATAGACCTTCTTCCTATCATGTGATGCGAGCATCCACTGTGCAGATACCAGTGCACAGGTTTTATCTTTGTCTTTAAGCACATCTGCAATTGAAATAATCAATGACTTTGGTACCCATATCTTCTTGGGTCTATAGGTTTGCAAATCTTTCATTTCATTTCATTCTTTTTTACAGTTATTACATGACCATGCTTTTTACAGTAATTACATTTGACATGTTTTTGTTTCTTTGAAACAAAATGAAGGAGATAGAGATTGTTTGAAATTATTTTTCTCTATATAGCACAGACCGGGTCTGCTATGGTCACCATTAGATTTTCCTAAAAGTTTATTCAAATTCTCAGTGCCATTAACAAACTTGCTCAGGTCTAAAGAAAATGAACTTACTTTCTTTGTAGTTTGATGATTTCATTAGCCTGAGAGTTGCAGAAAACTTTAGTATTTTCAAAATTGGTTTTCAAAGCAAGATTCTCTCTTTTCTAAGTTTATCTAATTCTTCCAGGTGCATCTTTTTATCTCTTCCATTTCTTTTTGAATATTTTTGATCAAAATCTCCTTTTAATTTTGAAATCTAATTTTCAAAATCAGTAATCATGTCAACATGTTTTACTTTTAACTTTTTTGAAAAATTTCAAAAGCTTTGAAAAATCATTGAACAACAACTTTTAATTTTGTTTAAGTTCAGAATAGCTTACTTCCTCTGATTCTGAGTCAGTTGAGCTGGCTTCAGATTCTGGTTCCTTGCCATAAGAAAAATCTAAGTAGACTCTGTCTCTTCATCAGACTCTTTAGAGCTAGATGATCGTTCATCATCCTATGTGATTAACCCTTTTTATTTCTTAGGAAATTTTCTCTTTCCTATTTTGTCCTTCTTATCTTTGTTTAATAGAGGACACTCTGCTTTCATGTGTCCTGGTTTCCTGCAGTTAAATATTCTAAAGAAGATTTGTCAGTTTTAAACTTAAATTGATTTTTACCTTTATGGTCTTTCTTCTAAAATTTCTCAGGTTTGAACTTTTTTTTCTTTAATAGTCCATGAAATCTCTTAGTCACAAGGGCTAGCTCCATATCTGTATCAGCACCTGACTCATCAGAGTCTAGGTCTGAGCTTGTGGACTTCTCAACTTTTAAGGCTTTTGAATTCTTGCCTAATTCATCAGACTTCAAGGCAATGCTTTTGGAGGAGGAAGGCTTGCTTACTTCCTTCTGTTTCAGCTTTAATTCATGCACTCTAAGTACTCCAAGGAGTTCATAAGAAAAGAAGGTACTCAGATTTTTGGCTTCCTCTAGTGCTGAACACTTGACATCAAACCTCTCTGGAAAACTCCCAAGAAGCTTCACATTAATGTCTTCTGTGGAAAGTGTAGCTCCAAGAGCCTTGAGCTCATTCAGTTGGGTCTGAAATCTTCTAAATATCTGATCCATAGTCTCATGTTCTTTTATCTCAAAAGTATTAAACTGTTTGGTCAACAATATCTTCTTGGATCTTTTAACATTGGATGTGTCCTCATAGTTTTGCTGAAGAGCATCTCAGACTTCTTTAGTTGATTTATAGCTAAACACCTTATTATACTCTGATTTACTAAGAGCATAAGTAAGTAAATATTTTCTTTACTTTAAAAGAACTCCATTCATATTTAAATTTGAGCTTTCCATCTTCATCAACAGGTGCTGTATAATTACCATTCATGATGACTGCCCATAGACTGTACTGGGTGGATTTTATGAACATCTCCATTCTATCCTTCTAGTATAGGTAGTCTTCACCAAAGAAGGCTAGTGGTCTGTTGATAGATGAACTTTCTGTAATTAACTGATTACTTTGAGAAGCTGTCATGGATCTTGTTCCTTTTCACTTGAAGGGGTGATCAACCCAAAGGACAAGCTCTGATACCAATTGATGGTTCAGAATCATATTTAGAAAGGGGGTTGAATAAGTCTTAGACTTTTTTTTTGTAGAAATTTAAACCTTTAATATGCAGGTAATCAGACTTATAAAATATACTTGAAAGGAGCAAGGAAAGGAGAAGAAATAACACCAAGACTTTATACCAGTTCACTTCCAACACAGAAGCTATGTCCAGTCCCTTCTAACTTGAAAGATTTCCACTATTATAAAATCTCTTTTACAATAACAGCACTAGACTTGTGCCACAAGTATTCTTGATTCCAACCACTTCTGGCTTAAACCTAAGTATTCTTTTAGCAAGTCACTCTTGACTTAACAACCCAAGTATTCTTTCAAAAGCCTCTTTAAGTCACAATTATTTCCCATTGAAACTTAAGGCCGGTAACTCACTAGACATTTACACAATGACTAAATTGAAATTAAGAGTGTAAGGTTTCTTACAAAACTTAGTGTATGAAAGATGTATAATAATGAATGAATACATTGAGTTAAGAAAGATAAGAGACCAAGGTTTGCTAGAGGCAGAACAACAAAGAAGGTCTTTGTCTTAGAAAAACTAAGAGATTAGAGAAATTCGATTACAAAGATTGAGTATTCTTGATATGTTTCTTCTTTTCAAAGATGAATCTCTTCATGTATATATATAGGTCACTTAAGATAACCGTTGATGATTTGGAAATGAGATATGAACATTGAAAAACCTTTGAAGGAGTTTTGCTTTGAACGCTGGTGCTAGACTTTTGATGTTCTGAAGAGATGTTAAAAGGTCTGATAGCAAGGAACTTTGACACTTGGATATGAGGTTCCTTGATATCTTCAATAAATCAAGCTAATTGTTGGCTTTCTTTCTTCTAGTAAGCACGTAGAGACTAATGTTGAAATTCTTCTGAATCTTTTTGACACATAAGCTAACTGGATTCAGCTATTCTAAAGTGTGTAGAGTTGTTACCTTGATATCTTTGAAAAACTGCTTTGGTTGCTCTACTGATTTGTCTCTTATCCTTTTTAATGATAAGCACATTCTTCTTAATAAGGGATTGATTTCCAAGGCATCATCAAAGAGTTTTAGAAGGTTGTGTGATTTGTACTTTAGAGTAACGTTTAAGTTGCAAATTCTTGATGCTCAAAAGTCTGAGGTCTGATTCTGTTGATTCATATGACTTAAAATTCTTGAATCAGACTTTTTAGGTAAAGACTAAAATTTAACTTTTGATGGATCAGACTTTTGATTTTATGGAGTCCCCTTTTTTCTTGTAACTTGTGCACTTAGTATATATTTCATAAAACACCTAGATAAATAGGTCAGATCACACATAAGCAGACTTTATTTAATGTAAATTCATTGATATATGTTATTAACAAATCTTGAGGTCTGGTTATAATGACTTAGTCTGAGTCTGGTCCAAGGATGTTATCAATTTCTTTTTCCAACCAGACTTGTTCTCAACACTAACAATTTATATTTAAAATTTAGTAACCCTTAATCTTAAAGCATTTAACGTGGGACTAAATCTAATATATATACTTTTTATTTTTTCCCTTTCTTTTTTCTTTTTTCTTTCTTGTTTGTTTTTGTTGTTTTTTATTTTTGACTTTTAAGACCTTTTTTCTCTTCATTATTATTTTTTACATATATTTGAATTTTAAATTTTCTGTTTTTTTAATAAAGGAAAGAAATGAAAAGCTGAATATTTCAAAATTGATTAAAAATTTTATTTTTTGAAATAAAGGTAACTGAAAAATAAATTATTTTAAAATTTAAACTTTATTTTTCTTTGTATTAAAATATAAGGTTCCCGAATGGAAAATGATGTTCGCAGTTGCTCCTCTTTACTTCTTTTTCACAAAGATATGAATAGTTATTCATATCATCTTTACGGAAAGGAAGTAAAGACATGAACACTCTAACCAAGCTCCTGATCTAATCATGATATTTTTAAAAAGATGTGCCAGCCTCAAAGACAAAGAATTTTTTAAATTTGCCAACTTAGTTACAAGTATTTAAAAATGGGATGCCAACTTCAGAAAAGGTGTCAGCTTCGACGGTAAAGAAATTTAAGAATGTCATCTTTAGCAATAAGGAAAAGTGCAAAAGTTTTTCTTTTAAAAAGGTGCAAACTTTGATAACAAGTGAATTAAAGAGTGCCATCTTTAGCGACAAGGAGTTTAAAATGGGGTGTTAACTTTCGTAAGAAGGAATTTAAAAGGTGCTAACTTCGGCAATTGGGAATTTAAAAGGTGTCAGTTTTGGCGGTAAGAAATATAAAGAGGTGCCAGCTATGATGACAAGGAAATTAAAGAGTGCCATATTCGAAAATGGGGAATTTAAAAGGTGCCAACTTTGGTGACAAGAAACTTAAAGAGGTGACAAGAAACTTAAAGAGGTGCCAACTTTGGTACGAGGCGTTGAGACTTGATACAACTATTCGTCGCAACTACATGTAGAAAAGGGGTAAGCGATGCAAAGATATAAAACTAAATTGAAATTCGTGGAGTACCTTTTGGAACTGTGATCCTTATAGACTCGAAGTGATTCAGGAACGATTTAGCTTCGGAGCGCGTGTTTGGCTCAGTCCTCGTGTCGCTTGCCTTGGGTAAGATCGAGTAACAGGAGCATCTTGCCGTTGCGACTTTAAATAGTTGTTACTTTCTCATTTTATTTGTTAGGGAAAAACACATATTTTATCACATCAATGAAACTCAGAATGTAAACACGTATCGAAAAGGATAAAATTTTATTCCTGTATGTCAAGTAGGTACAGAGAAAAAAAAGCAGGGTGTAACACCCAAAATTTTAAAATAAAGGATTAATGAAGGAAATAATTATTAAATAGTTGCATGTGGGTTATTTAATGTCCTAAAATATTAGAAATAATTAAATTAAGATTTTAGGGACTACTCATAATTTATGGGAGCCGAATAAGCTGAAATTAAGCCTGGTTAAAATATAGGTGTCAGACCAAGTATCTCTGATTGGGATGATATTGGTTAGGGCTGTTAAGGATATTATTGGGAGTCCGAATATGTATTTGGAATAATTTTCCGATAAAGTATTGAGCCCGAACAGAGATCCTGTTTGAATTAAAACGATGAAGCTTTAATGAGAGGATTAAAATTAAAATAAAAAACACCTTTTTCCTTCTCATTTTTGTGAGTTAGCTAGAACCATTTAGCAAAACACTCTTCTTCTTCTTTATTTCCTCTCCATATTTCTCTTCTAAAACCCTAGCAAAAGGTGGTGACCCATTTCTCCTCCATTATTCATTTGAGAAGCTTGAAGGAAATCATCAAAGCTTGGATCCTCTTCTCCTCTTTCTCCATTTTCATTTGGCCTCTCTCTCCCTTGGCTCCATTTTCGTTTTTGGGGTGAGCTAAGCTCTTCTCACCATTCTTGTTGGGTTTAATGCCTTGGTGATGAGTTATTATAGCTTTGGGGAGTAATGTGGGTGAATGGGGTATTTATTGGTAGCTTTAAATGTGGGAACCCTAGAGTTGGGTGTCATAAATACAGGATTTGAATGAAATAAATGTGGTAGATGAAGGTATGGTTGGAAGGTGATGAAGATTAATGAAGTAATTATGAATGTAGCTGAGTTGGTGAAAACCCTAAATATTAAGATTTGGGGAAAATGATAAATGTAGTTTGGGTAATGTATTAGAGGGAAATTACAAGCCATTGAGAGTATAGATAGTGGTATATGATGTATTGGGAATGTTAGGCTATGGTTGTTTTGTAGCCTTTAAATATAATGAATGAGGCTTGATGGGAAGGAATTCCCAAAGCCTAATAAATGAAAGAAAATGATGTCTATAACATGTCCTATACATGTTATGAAATTGTAGATATGACTATGGTTAAGTAGAGTTGAATTTGTGTCTTGAATAGTTGATTGATTGGGATTTTACATGTATATTAATGTAGGACTCATTCCGAACGATGAGGCGGGTACGTCGTATCAATCAGAATTCTTCTCTTGAGGTAGGAGAGGAGTCTTTATGTTCTAAATGCATGAGTTGAATAGTATTTGATTGTCATATATGACAATATGCATGTGCCTTGCTTGTAATGTTAGGAAGAATTTTAATGCTATGTATGACGTGTCTTGGCAACAGGCATTGATGCATTTAGAATGTTTGTGGTGAGGATTATTTGACAATGTGGTGTCTTGAATATATTGTTATACTTATATCCACCATAAATGTGAAATGATTATAAGTGATGTTTGATTGAGAATGGGTGTGAATAAATAGTACACCTTGATTGATGGTGAAAGATTGATGTTATTGTGTTTGATGATGGAATTGAATTATGGTTATGAGAATTATTGAATATGCAACACGAAAATTTAAACTAATGATAATGACCAACACTAATAAATCCACTAAAAGCCTTGGGTGATGTTGGTGATGATGATTGATGAGTGACATAAATAGGATACATAGAGTGAGAAATGCATATGATTGGCATTTGCATCCATGGCATACTGTATACCCGCCAATGTTGGAAAGTTAGGGGAGTTCCCTTGGCCGACCTAGTGGGAGGGTGACTCGGTGCAAGAGCAAATTTTATTTTCCCTTGTGACTTGGTGTGTAAGTCATGAAGCCGCCCATGTATTGCTATGGGGAGCTACATGTGGCCAACCCTTGTGGGGGATGGCTCTTGATGATCATGTGACCCCGATGGTCCTCCGGATCACAGCCGCCATGAAATGAGTCGTGGCCGGCCTGCAACACCATATGATTGATTATGTTGTTACCGCGGTCATGGTGAAAATGACCAGGTGTTACAAAATGGGCGATACGGTTTGGTACCAGTAAAAGATTGGTGAAATGCATGTAATTTGATGATAAATGTACACATTTTACTACTGTAGTAAGGGTATGGTTAGATGATCATACTTGAATCTCACAATCGGTGTTTATACTCCCACAGTCAGATTTGTAATTATTGAAATAATCTGTTGTGCATATGTATTAGCTTAAGAGCATTTGCATATAGCCAGGAAGTATGCCAAAGGTGATGAAATTTGATGATGGTTGTAATGTGGATGAGATCATGTATTAAGACGACATAAAAGATAAGGATACCCAATGTTAAAATGAGTAAAACGATGAGGTGTATAGTAGCCTAAATTGTTGAAAGACTTGATTATGTGTATGCTTGTATACTTGCCTAATCTATAATTTTGTTTGTGATATACGTATGATAGTATTATGATGATGAATGAGATGGTGAATGATATATGTAGGCAAAGTATACATGTTTTGATGCATATGTACATAATTACATGGTATTCATATTCATTCGTTTGGAATATATGACTCACTCTCCCATGTTTTCCCATTTTTAGACTTGAGATGCAAGGCACTCATGGGTGGAGTGAATATTTTGAAGTATATTTTGATGAAGAAGGTAAACAGGTCTATAAGAAGCGCCTTGGCCGGTAAATCTAGATTTTTTTATAGTATATAGTGTACATGTATGTTTATTTTGCCATCTAGATTGTAGTTTGATGATTTTGAGGGTCATGTAGGAAAATTGGACCTTGGTGTGTATGGCCAATTTTCATTAATGACCTAAGTGATGTAAGATAATGAATTATGATGCTTGTGGATGATAAATACTATGAATGAATGATGTATTTCTCAACTTGTAGCATTTCATGAAGTTTATGTAAAAAATGATTTAAATCCTATGCATTGAATAAATGATAATTGATTTTGAAGTGTATAAACGATTGGATGAACTTTTGAATGCATGGTTGAATATATCTAGTGCATTAGCATAAGTTAAAATTGCAAGAAATAAGATTTGGTAAGCTAAGTTGTGTGGAATTTTGCATGTTTTTGCTGTTTTTGCATAACTCGCTCAAGCGAGATCTCCCTGTAACAGTGGGGTGGCCTCTGGCCCAATTTTGCTTAAGCGAGTGACAATTTCGCTCAAGCAAAATCTCCTTGAATCAGAGGTGTGGCTATTGGCCATATTTCACTCAAGAGGGTAAGGTCTCGCCCGAGCGAGCGTTGGATAAATTGCTACTGGACCATTTTCACTTGAGCGAATGGTCAGTGACTTGGTGTCTCGCTCAAGCGAGCGAGGACGGGAACGACCACTGGAGTTATTTCGCTTAGGCGGTGATGCCTCGCCCAAATGAATAAGGTTTAATTAGCTACTAGAGTGATCTCGCTCAAGCGAGCAGGGCTTCGCTCAAGCGAGATGAGCACCTGATGCTCTTCTCCTCTTGCTCAAGCGTATTTCGTATCTCGCCCAAGCGTGACCACGTGAACTCGCTTAAGCGAGTGTGGTACTCGCTTGAGCGAGTGGCACCTAATTCCCTTAAAATGTTGTTGTGAGAATTACTTTGATTTTCCTTTGCATTAATATTCCTTCTTACATCATCTTAATAATACTTTGGACATATTTTGAACCATTAAATCTCGTGAAATTCATTCTCTTTAAATCCAATCATATAACATCATTTTAATCGATTCTTTCGCTGTTTTTAATTGAAAACTTAGTTTCTCATGAATCCTTTTAATTCACCAACTCATATCTTCATATATGAGAGAGGTTTTTCATAGATTCAGGGTGTTAATTAAGACTTCACCACATTATTACTCTATCAAATAATGACTTATAAAACAAGAAAAATTTACCCCTAAATTTTTAGGGCGTCGCAACCTGGTATCAGAGCATTGATTGCTCTTGATACAAACATAATTGATATTGTATAAGTAATTGTTACTTATGATTAGATCATATGGGCTATAATTGATTGAGTTAGGGATTTCTTTGATTGAATTGTGACTGTTTGTCATTGGATTGAGATTGATGTCTATGTTGTTGTGTCCGGCCAAGATTCTTACATTATTTACCTTTTATACTAAATATGTTGTGATTATGTTTTGAGATTAGCATGATTATGTGATGTGATGCCTAAGAGATTGATGAATGTTGAAACCTTGTATTTATAGGTTGAAAATTTATTGTTTGGTCTAGTACACTCATGTATGAACCATGTTTGAATGTATAGGCTTGAAATATGGCTCGTAGACCTAATCGTGAGGCTGCTACTATAGCAAACGCCTTGAATCGCTTTGCTGATCTCTTAGAAAGACAAGGCCAACTAAATATGGGACAAGGTGCCCAGGGTCTTGATATTGAATTTCATGTAGGTTACAAACTTGAGGATGCTTATGCATAGATCAACGATTTAGAAAAGATTTATGTAAGCTTCGAGTGTTCTGAAGCACAAAAGGTGGAGTATGCCGTTTTTATGATCCGCGATGAAGCCGAAGCATGGTGGCATCTTGCTAGAGGATGCATGATTTCTGTTGATGTTCCCTTGGTCTGGCAAAACTTTAAGGCTGAATTCCTGAAGAAATATTTTCTGGATAGCTACAGAAGCAAGAAAGAGCTTGAGTTCATAAAGCTTAAGCAGGGTAATATGACTGTGGAGGAGTATGCCTCCATGTTTGATGAGCTTTGTGTGTTCTATCCTCTTTATCAACAAGAGGGTACCGAGGCTTTGAAGTGTGTGAAGTTTGAAAATAGCTTGAGGCCCGAGATCAAGCGGGCCATTCGACATCAAGAGATAAGAAGCTTTCCGACACTTATGAACAAGTGTCGTATTTATGAAGAAGATGATATGACTCCTTCAAGTCATGGCAAGCATGAGTCTAAATTAAAGGGTAAATTCTCTAATTTTAAGAGACATGGTCAATTTAAAAAGATGAAGTTCTTTCGTGGTGGATCCTCAAATGCAAGAGGACGTAGTGCTTTTAGAGGTGGTTAGGGAGTTGGTAACCAAGGTCGTGGCAATGTCCAAGGCCTTATTTGCTTTAAATATGGTGCTAACCACTTGGCCCGTGATTGCCCAAGAGAGAATGTAGTGTGCTATCAATGCAACTTACTCGGGCATATTCGTCCTGATTGCCCATTAAATGCAAGGAATGCTAATGCTGATACTCTTACTCATGTGAACCATAATGGTAACCGTGGAGGCCATGGAGGCTTTGGAGGTCATGGTCGTGGAAATGGTAATGGTCATAATGGTGGTCGCAATGGTGGCCATGGTGGAAACCATAATGGTGGAAGAAATGGCAATGGTCGAGGCAATGGCCATGGTGGAAGAAATGGTAATCAAAATGGTGGGATCCACCACAAGCAGCTGGAAGAGTCTTTGCCGTTACCGGTGAAGAAGCCGCACAAGCTGAAGATCTTGTTCGTGGTAAGTGTGAAATCCTTGACACTTCAGTAGATGTTATATTTGATTCTGGTGCTACGCACTCCTTTATTTTTGAGGATTGTGTGAGGTGCTTAAAAGTTCCAGTTTGCATAATGAGAGGTTCTATAATGGTGACTACACCGACCGGTACCTGTTTAAGATCAATGACTCGATGTGAGAATATCGAGATAACTCTTGAGGGAAGGAAGTTTGTCATATCCCTCATGTGCTTACCTATGAAAGACCTAGATATTATTCTAGGCATGGATTGGTTATCTGCCAACAAAGTCTTGGTGGATTATCATAACAAGACGGTGATTTTTCTGACTTCTAACGCTAAAGACTATGATCTACAAGGTATCTCTCAACTTCTTGTAATGTTCTGCATAGTTAATGGGAGTGGTACTTCCCAATCTGGTGAAATCCCTGTTGTTTCTGAATTTCCCGATGTTTTTCTAGATGAGATTCCTGGTTTGCCTTCTCCATATGAAGTTGAATTCTCTATTGATCTCATTCCCGGTGCTGAACCTATATCTAGAGCTCTTTATAGGATGTCTTCTATGGAGTTGGCTGAGTTAAAAAGGCAAGTCAAGGCATTACTCAAATGAGAGTTTATCCGCCCAAGTATGTCTCCTTGGGGTGCTCCTATGCTATTGGTGAAAAAGAAGGACGAAAGCATGAGATTGTGCGTTGACTATCGCCAACTCAATAAGTTAACTATCAAAAACAAATATCCTCTTCCTTGCATTGATGATCTTTTGGATCAATTGAAGGGCGCCGTTGTGTTTTCTAAGATTGACTTGCGTTCTGGATATCACCAAATTTGGGTGAAGACTGAGGACATTTCTAAAATTGCCTTCCAAACACGATATGGACAGTATGAGTATGTAGTGATGCCATTCAGAGCAATAAATGCTCCTACCATTTTCATGGATTACATGAATCGCATCTTCCATGAATATCTCGATCAATTTGTTGTTGTCTTTATTGATGATATTTTGGTGTATTCTAAGAGCCATGCAGAGCATGAAAGACATCTTCACCTTGTGTTATCCATTCTTCGAGAGAAATAATTGTATACTAAGCTCTCTAAGTGTGAATTCTGGATGAGTGAGATTTCTTTTCTTGGTCATGTGATTTTCAGTGATGGGGTTGCCGTTGATAGATTAAAAATGGAAGCTATTATGGCTTGGGAAAGACCGACGTCGTGACGAAAATAAGAAGTTTTCTTGGTCTTGCTAGTTATTATCAGAGGTTTATCAAAGGATTTTCTTGCTTAGCCTTACCATTGACAAAGTTGACTAGTAAGAATCAACCGTTTGTGTGGACTCATGATTGTGAAGAAAGTTTTCAAGAGTTGAGGTTGAGGCTTACTACCGCACCAGTATTAGCATTGCCTGATTTGTTGGATGACTTTGTGGTATATTGTGATGCTTCTATGCATGGTCTGGGTTGTGTTTTGATGTCGTGTGAACGTGTGATAGCCTATGTGTCACAATAATTACGACCGCATGAGGTTAATTATCCTACACATGATCTTGAATTAGCGGTGGTGGTGTTTGCTTTGACATTGTGGCGACATTACTTATATGGTTCTAAGTTTATGGTCTTTAGTGATCACAAGAGCCTTAAGTACTTGTTTGATCAAAAAGAACTTAATATGCGCCAATGGCGATGAATGGAGTTTCTAAAAAATTATGAGTTCGAATTAAGGTATCATCCCGGAAAGGAAAATGTGGTTGTCGATGCTTTGATCCGGAAGTCCTTGCATGTTTCCGTAATGATGGTAAAAGAGATGGAAGTAATTGAACAATTTAGAAACTTGAATGTGGGCGTGGAAACATATACTCCAAAGAAGATGTCCCTTGAGATGTTGACAGTTGCTAACGTGTTCTGTGAAATCATAAAATTATAACAACTGAAGCATGACTACTTGGTTTAAATGAGAAGAACTCAAGAAAAAGGGAAGAACCTGTTTCTAGTGGAAAGTCACAATGGTATTTGGGGCATGAATGACCGAATTTATGTTCCCTCGAGCGGTCATTTGAGGAAACGTATACTTGAGGAAGCTCATAAGAGTATATTGAGCATTCATCCTGGTTCCACCAAGATGTATCAACACTTGAAGAAGAATTTTTGGTGGCCTGGTATGAAACGTGATGTGGTGAACTTTGTTGCATCTTGCCTTGTTTGTCAAAAGGCTAAGATTGAACATCAAAGACCATCTGGTTATTTGAGACCTTTGGAGATCCCTGTTTAGAAGTGGGATAGCATTGCTATGGATTTTGTTTCTGGACTACCTAGAACTCGTGTTGGAAATGACGCTATATAGGTGATTGTGGATCGGTTGACCAAGTGTGCTCACTTCTTACCCATGAATATGAAGAGTTCTCTGGAGAAATTAGCCCAGTTGTACATAAAGGAGATTGTTAGGCTTCATGGTATGCCGTCTAGTATCATATCCGATCGTGACCCTCCGTTTACTTCTCGATTTTGGGGAAGTTTACATCATGAATTGGGCTTTAAGTTGAAGCTTAGTTCTGCTTATCATCCTCAAACCGACGGACAATCTGATAGGACTATCCAAAGCCTTGAAGATCTGTTGAGAGCCTGTGTTTTGGAGCATGGTGGATGTTGAGAGAGATTCCTTCCGTTGATTGAATTCACTTATAACAACAGTTACCATAGTAGTATTGGTATGGCTCCTTATGAGGCACTCTATGGCAGAAAATGTAGAACACCTCTGTGTTGGCTGGAGACTGGTGAGAACTTGGCTTTAGGGCCAAAGATTGTTTAGGAGACTACTGAGCAGATTAAGAAGATACAAGAGAATATGAAGATTGCTCAAGACCAACAGAAGAGTGATTATGATAAGAGACATAAACCACTTGAATTTCAAGTTGGTAATCACGTATTCTTGAGAGTCTCGCGTGATAAAGGGATTAGAAGGGCGTTGAAAAGTGGAAAGTTAAGCCCTAGGTTCATTGGACCTTATGAGATTTTGGAGCGGATTGGCGACTTGCTTATCAGATTGCATTCCCTCCGCATCTCGTGAACCTACACCATGTATTTCATGTATCACAGTTAAGAAAGTATGTTCATAATCCTCTGCACGTGATCCCTATTGACGATGTGGATGTGCGGGACGACTTCCTGTTTCTGTTCGCATCGTGGAGTATTCCGTGAAGAAATTACGAAACAAGTTGGTGCCTTTGGTAAAGGTCGCTTGGAAGCACGGAAATGTAGAGACGTTCACCTGGGAACATGAAGACGATATAAGGGAACGATACCCTGACGCGTTCGAATCTGGTATGTTAAATTTTGAGGATGAAATTTTCTTTTTAGTGGGGTGGAACACCCTAAATTTTAAAATAAAGGATTAATTAAGGAAATAATTATTAAATAGTTGCATGTGGGTTATTTAATGTCCCAAAATATTGGAAATAATTAAATTAAGATTTTGGGGACTACTCATAATTTATAGGAGCTGAATAAGCTGAAATTAAGCCCGGTTAAAATATAGGTGTCGGACCAAGTATCTCCGATTGGGATGATATTGGTCAGGGCTGTTAAGGATATTATTGGGAGTCCGAATATGTATTTGGAATAATTTTCAGATAAAGTATTGAGCCAGAACAGAGTTTCTGTTTGAATTAAAACGATGCAGCTTTAATGAGAGGAATAAAATTAAAATAAAAAACCCCTTTTCCCCCTCTTATTTTAGTGAGTTGGCTAGAACCATTTGGAAAAACACTCTTCTTCTTCTTCTTCTTCTTCTTCTTCTTCTTCTTCTTCTTCTTCTTCTTCTTCTTCTTCTTCACTAGTAAAAAAATCCCAAACAGCTACCTCACATTAGCGACCACCACCTGCCGTCGCTAAATAGCGACCGTTTTAGCGACCGCTTGATGCCAAAAGGGACGTAAAAGTTGTTAGCGACTGAAATAGCGACCGCGTGTCAAACCGGTCGCTATGTATTTCACTTCCCTCCAGTTTTTCCTTTTAATGATTGAAGTTAGTGACGGTGGGTTGAGGCCGTCGCTAGTTTTCAGGGGATTAGGGACGGAGTTTGTGGACCGTCGCTAATTATTTAAAGGTAGTGACGTCGTTAGCGACGGCTCGTGTGCCGTCGCTAAATTTTTAATGTTACTCGACAGCACCCCTTTCCCTCTCAGTTGCCCTAAGTTTCCCACCTCTCAGCTGCCCTAACCTGCCTTCCACCCTCTCCGTTCACCTCTCCGTTCACCTCCGTCCTCTCCGTTCACCTCCGTCCTCTCCGTGCACCTCTCCGTTCACCTCTCTGTTCACCTCCGTCCTCTCCGTTCACCTCTCCCTCCCCCTCCTCACCTCCGTTCACCTCTCCCTCCCTGCCGTCTCCCTCTCCTCCCTCCTTCACCTCCGTCTCACACACAGCAGTGACAGTGGTCAGACACGATGGTCATCTGAGACTGTGTGCTGCGATCTTCTCCCGGCTCCCCTCCTCCACTCGGGTGGTCACTTCTCCTTGGTCCTCCCTCCTCCGGCGAGTTTCCCTCCCTGCCACAGAGACTCAGTGAGTGTACCTACCCTTCTGTGATTATTAATAGTTAACAGAGACTATTAATTTTTAGTTACTACTTACTACTTAGTTACTTACTAATTTAGGCTTATGAGTTAAGAATCTTAGTTAAGAATTAAGATGGTTACTACTAGTTATGAGTTAAGAATTGTAAATTTGATGCTGAAATTTGTTAGTGTTTGTGATGTTGAAATCTGTTAGTTAGCAACACAGGAACAACATTTAAATTTCAGCTTCAGTTGAATTTATTTAGTGTTTTGTATCTTGTCTATGTATAGGTATGTCATTATGAGTTAAGAATCTTATCAATTGAGAATTAGGATGGTTACTACTAGTTAAGACTTAAGAATTGTAAATTTGATGCTGAAATTTGTTAGTCTTTGTAAATTTGATGCAGGTGAGAAGAAATTGTCGAAGGTGATAGTACCAGACAAGTGGAAAGAAGGGGCCAGCAATACCACTGAGGGTGGTGGCCGCAAGATCAATGAGAACAAGCTTCTTTCCAAGAAAAACAGGTTCTTTTAACCTTTAAGTATACATATTTTTATGATTTGTTTTTGTATTATTCAATTTTTTTGTTAATTTTAAAATTGGGTACAAGAAGCATGATTTGGCTATGACTTGTAAATTTTATCGCTAAATGATAGTATGCTAAAGTGTGTGTTTTTAGTTTCCTAGTGGGAACTTTTGAATGTACACTTGCTTGAATTTAACAAAAAATGAGAAGGAAATTTTGGAATATAACTCACTTTGGACCGTGGGAAATTGTTTTCTTGCTATCACAGGAATCTCTATTTAAAACACCATCACCGGATAATGCATTTAGAACACCATCACATAATAAACCTCATAAATAGGTACCATAGAATCCATTACCATGGTTTCGGGCAGAATTACAAGTTGAACGGCCTTACATCAACATATTAACTGTACACTGTTGTGACAGGGGAGATTGTGTAACCCTCCAACCTGTCAAGACAGTGTTAAGATCTAAAAAAGCTAGTAATGAAATTATGTTAGGAACAGTGCTCCAAAAAAACCCCGCAAAACCTAAAACTAATCACAGGTATCATATCTAACTAGGGGGATTAGATTGAACCATACAGCAGCTGCAAGGGGCTCAACCCTGTGCTAGTGTTGATGGTGGCATATATCAATTAACTCTAGGTGCCAACCATTTAACTCTACAAAGATACAATGACAAGAGTTTACTTTTCCATCTCTCTTGATTCAATTTCTTTTAGACCCCAGCATGTTCTAGTCTAGAACCTATTCCGCCAAAGTCCAAACAGGTAACAATAACATCCAATCATGTATTTTTGTCTTAATTAAACTAAGATCAATTACAAGTAAGGTTACATAATGCCCACATAAACAACCAGCACCACCAAACAAAATTCGAAGGAAAGCATAGAGTACAAACCAAGAGGGAAGGAAGAGACTCACCTTCTTCCTACAAAACTTGAAGAGTGGATTTAAGTAACGCGCACACTGCTTGAATGTAGCAACCATGGACTTACCTTTGGCGGTTCGCTTCTTCGCCTCAGGCATCTCATGCAGTTCCTGCTTCCACTCGTTCAACAGCTTCTTGAAAAACACCAGAATCTTATCCTCATCGTACAATTCATCGAAATTTGCCTTCATCCTTTTCAAATCTGAGTCAGCATCAACACCACTAGACCAGCCTTCACTCAAATCTTCATTGCCTCCACCACCGTCCCTGTCCTCCCCAGCGCCGTCATCTATCTTCTGCCTCTTCCTCTCGCCCAAAATCCCTGTCTTCTGGCGTTTCCTCAACTCCGCGATATCAAGCAAGAAATCGTTGGTCTGTCCCTCCGTCATGTCGCTATCGACTTCGAACAAGCCGGCTTTGAGGACATACTTGAGGCGATCTAACCTAGCATCGTCATCTTCACCAAAGAGCGTGACAGGTTGTTTGAGGAAGCAGAGGCGGCGGATGACCTCGGGTTTGGGGAGGACGAGGTTGTCAATGTTTTGCTCGTCGGTGAGGGATGTGTTAGAGGCGGCGATAGTGGAGGAAACGGAGGAGGAAGGGGCGGTTGAGGAAGTAGGAGCGGCGGTGGCGGTGTCGGAGGAGGCTCCGAGGCGTTTTTGGGATTTGCATAGTTAAGCTTATGTACAAAGATGGTTTGCATAGTTAAGCTTATGTATAAAGATGCCCCTGCTGTATTTGTTAATTATGTATTCATTAATTTGAGTATATAACTTGTATATTAGGAAAGAAAAAACTTTATAAATTTGCTTGGAATAATCTCCTGTGATAATCAAAATTAATTACTGACATGATAATCCATGATTATATATCAAAGCATGTTGGTAATTTTATCCTCCTCTTAATTAGAACCTTTTTTTCATTATGAGTTCTGATATGGAACCACTCTTAAAAATCTTGAGCTTCAAAAGGGATCCTTAAGACCTCTTCATTCCTAAACCCATATTCTTCAGCTGACCTACTCAGAAGCTTAAATAAATATACATCACCAAGTGCTTTGATGTTGTGACCACCATCCCTGTCCTATCTTTTATTTAAAACTTTTACTAAAAATAATAATTAAAAATAATTTTTTGGGCCCCCTTCCAGGAATTTCGGTGTAGAAACCGGAATTGGTTTCCCTTCACCATCCTCTTCTTCATCTTCCTCATCACTACCCACCATGAGAACTAACCTCTTCATCTTCCTCACTAGACCTAACAACCACCAACCTTCACCTTCATCCCCTTCATCCCATCACCACCAACAGATAGCATCTTCTTCATCCTCACTACCCCAACAGCATCATCCCCTTCACCTCCAACAGCAAGGAAAAAAAACAGACCCAACAACCTTCATCCCTTTTATCCCAACAGCACCAGCAACACCTTCTTCATCCTCTCAAACCTCCCAACATCTTCCTGAACAATAAAACCAAAAACAACAAAAAAATAATAACAGAGATCAAAATACGGAGAAAGGAAAAGAGATAAACCTTATATAATATTGAGTAATTTGCTTTGACTGTCTTTGTTTGTTTAGTTTCCTTGCAATGTACTTAATCTATAATTTGCTTTACGTGTCTCTCTTTGTTTAGTTTCCTTGCTACTTGTAACTATCCAACCACTTATTGGTTTGTCATGCAGACTAGCACACATTACACGTGGTCTGTGATCGTCTGTCAACAGCTTCATATTCTTCCCTCACTTTTTTCCTCGAGGTAATCCCCCAACACTGACTTTCTCATTATGTGTATGCATATGGATTGTTGTTTGTTAGTGGAGGGCAAGGCTCATTAGGCATTGGTTTTGTATGGTGATAACATGATTTTTTATGCATGTGTAATGTTGTTTGTTAGTGGAGAGCAGAGCTCATTAGGCATTGGTTTTGTGTGCTGATAATATGATTTAAAGATGCATGTGTAATGTTGTTTGTTAGTGGAGAGCAGAGCTCATTAGGCATTGGTTTTATGTGCTGATAATATGATTTAAAGATGCATGTGTAATGTTGTTTGTTAGTGGAGAGCAGAGCTCATTAGGCATTAGTTTTATGTACTGATAACATGATTTGGTGTTCATAACTCTGACTATCATATACAATGCGTATGGTATGTTTATTTATCTATACTGGGAAGTTTTCTGTATGTAACAGGTCGCTCATAAATTTGGGAAATGTCTAGTTTATAGGGGAGACTCTGCCAAAATTTTGACAGGCTCCCTTTCTTAGGGAACTTAAAAAATGAAACTCGTGATTTGAAGATTTAGGGTTTAGTCGTGTGTGTACCCATTAGATTCCCGTTTAAGTTTCAAAACAACCGGTCGATGTACCCTGTTGTGTTGGATCTTGAATTGTCCCGGTTGGACAGTTTGGTATGAATTTGTAACCTGTAGGGCGTAACCCATCACAGTTGTATGTGGTCTATGTTCTTGAGTTGAATGAATGTGCATTAGAAATTTCGGTTATGGTGTTTCGTATTGTCCCCAGGGTGCATGTGTGCGTGTGGTGTTTCATACCGTACGTATCTCTGTGTACTCGGGGACCAATACGAAATGCTGCCGAAATTTCAAATGAACATTCATTCAACTCAAGATAGACCACATACAATTATGGGATGGGTTACGGATGGTTGCATATTCATCCCGAATGGGATAGGGCCCCACCAATTTGCAACATCAAAGAGATAGAGTGATTCACAACCGATAGTTAAATAAAAATTTAACCATGTAAGGTAACAGAAATCGTGCTTGTTAGATATTTTAAATGGAGGTACCGGCAAATCGGCGATGGATGTACAACCGACTAGATTGCAATCGGCGAGTGACTGAGGAGTTTATGATGGGGCTATTGGAGTTCATTCCGTTCGCTACGGCAAACACGCCTGGATTTGAAGCAACTCAGAAGATTCGTTGTCCGTGCTCAAGGTGCAAATGCATGAGTTTTGAATACGCGGATGATGTCATGTGCCACCTAACTGAGAAAGGGTTCATGGAAACATACCACTGCTGGTACAACCATGGTGAGCAGTTACCGCGTAGACCATCAGACGTACCCGTGCAACAGTCTTACTACGAGGTTGGAGGAAACAGGGATACGTACAACAACATAGAACAAATGGTGATGGATCATGTTGGACCCTCCACCGGGCGTATGCTGGAACATAATGACCAAGCAGGTCATGGAGACTCTGACAATGTAGAGGAGGAGCCTAATCCGGAGGTGAAGAGATTTTATGATTTGTTGGCGGCGGCTCAGACTCCATTGTGGGACGGGTGCAACAGTCACACTGAGTTGTCCACCTCCCTAGCTGCTTTAAGCCTAAAGGCAGATTATAATCTTTCTGGAGGTTGTTTTGATAGGATGGTCAATCTGATGGGTTCCACCATGCCTAGTAATCACAGAATGCCAGCAAACCTGTACCGTGCTAAGAAACAAGTGGCAAACTTGGGGTTGGGTTGTGTGAAGATAGAGTGTTGTGTTGGTGGATGTATGCTGTTCAGAAATGAGTTTGCAGACGAGAGTATCACAAAATGTCTGCATTGTAATGAGGAACGCTACAAGACCGTTAAAAGGAGAGGGAAGGTAACCCGGACGGCCAGGAAGAAAATGTGGTACTTCCCTATAACACCGCGTCTTCAACGCCTGTATGCCTCATTGTCCACGGCAAAACACATGCGTTGGCATGCTCTGAACCGAACACAAGAGGGGTTTCTTTGCCATCCTTCCGACGGGAAAGCATGGAAGTGTTTGGATGAGCTATATCCGGACTTTTCTGGCGAGCCGCGAAATGTAAGACTTGGATTATGTACTGATGGGTTTAACCCTTTCGGTCAATATGGAAGGGCTTACTCTTGTTGGCCAGTCATCCTGACCCCATACAATCTGCCGCCTGATATGTGTATGAAGAGGGAGGTCATGTTTCTATCTATACTGGTTCCAGGACCCAAAAATCCAAAGGCGAACATAGACGTGTTTTTGTAACCGTTGGTTGAAGAGTTATCACAGTTATGGGATGTCGGGGTAATGACATACGATGTGTCTTTGAAGAACAACTTTATGATGCGTGCTGTTTTGATGTGGACTATTAACGACTTCCCGGCCTACGGTATGCTTTCTGGATGGTCCACGTCTGGGAAGCTTGCTTGCCCTGTATGCATGGAACATACCGGGGGGGAATCACTCCCTGTTAGTGGCAAGACAAGTTTCTTTGACTGTCATAAAAAGTTTCTACCGTTGGATCACCCGTTTAGGAGGAACAAAACCGCTTTTAAGAAGAACAAGGTTGTTAATGAACCTCCACCCCGTAGGTTATCTGGTGCACGGGTTTGGCAGAGGGTCGAAGAGTATCCTTACATCTGGGACAAGAGTGTTAAGGAGTTTGCGGGTTACGGTAAGGAACACCACTGGGTGAAGCAGAGTGTGTTGTGGGATTTGCCATATTGGAAAGACTTGTTGTTAAGACACAACATTGATGTGATGCACACTGAACGTAATGTTTTCATGAATATTTTTGACACTGTTATGGACATCAAAGGGAGAACAAAGGACAACGAGAAGAGTCGTCTAGACCTTCCGATTTGGTGTTCCAGAAAGGAGTTGGAGTTGAGGGATGCGGGACGTGGAAGAATGTTTAAACCCCATGCAAAATATGCTTTAACTAGACCACAACAGATTGCTGTGTGTATTTGGATGAATGGGTTGACCCTGCCTGACGGATTCGCTTCTAACTTGAGTAGATGTGTCGACGTGAAGGAGGGCAGGGTGTTTGGCATGAAAAGTCATGATTGCCATGTGTTTATGCAATAACTACTCCCGTACGCGTTTCATGCCTTACCGAAGCCTATTTGGAAACCGTTAGTGGAGTTGAGTCACTTCTTTAAGGAGTTGACGGC
This sequence comes from Clitoria ternatea, assembly GCA_037962975.1. Lineage (NCBI taxonomy): Eukaryota > Viridiplantae > Streptophyta > Magnoliopsida > Fabales > Fabaceae > Clitoria > Clitoria ternatea. The sequence goes on from CM075673.1 coordinate 50,555,787, forward strand.
TACTTCGTTGAGTGTGGAGAAACTTGTGAAGATGGAAGAAACTATCCCGGTATTGATTTGTAAGTTGGAGCAGATTTTCCCACTAAGTTTTTTTGACTCCATGGAGCATTTGCCTATCCATCTACCGTACGAGGCCTTGGTTGGTGGCCCAGTGCAGTATCGTTGGATGTATCCATTCGAAAGGTGAATGCTTGGTGAACTCTTTAATTTACTTGCAAATCGTGCTTATAATAGTATTTTCTAACTTAACACCATCTTGTTAATGATGTTGAAGATTCTTACGCTCTTTAAAAGATAAAGTGTCGAACAAAGCCTGCGTTGAAGCTTCAATTTGTGAGGCATACTTAGTCGAAGAAATGACAACCTTTGCTTCTTTCTATTTTCCAACGGAGATAGAAACTAGAATGAGTAGAATTCCCCGCAATCTTGGTGTAGCCAGCCGCACAGGGTTTGATGAACAAACGTCGATTTTTAACTATCCTGGTCACCCGGGGGGCAGGCTCACAAAATGTTACATTGATGAGAAAGATCGAAAGGCGGCTCACTTGTACATTCTTCTCAATTGCCCAGAAGTGGAACCCTTTATTGAGTAAGTCATAGAAGTTATATTATACATTCTTAACGTAGCTTTTATATTAAACTTATTTGTTTCTTTCAATAGCTTATACACAGATATGCTAAAACTTGAGCAAAATGATTTAACTGATGACCAAATTCATAGTGAGGTGTCATCCAAGTTCGTTGGTTGGTTCGCGCAACATGTAAGACCCGTATACCAAGTGTTTTTAAGCCTATTTGCTTCTAACTCCCGTCAATATGGTAACAATGACCTACTTCTTATGTTGTACATAGATACAAGACCCTAACAACCATATTGAAGATTCTTTACTCCAAGCCCTTTCTTGGGGGCCGGTGAAGACTGTTAAAAAATGGCCTATTTACTACGTAAATGGGTACAAGTTTAATATTCTTCAATGGAATGAAGGGATGTGCACCCATAACTACGGGGTTTGTGTTAAAGGCACCGCCGGTCAGTTGGAAGAAGACTTTTATGGAGTGCTGACGGAGATTGTTGAAGTTTCATTCTCTGGACGACTAAGAAGAGATATTGTTCTATTCAAATGTGATTGGTTCGACAACACAATCGGTGTTGGAACAAAGGTTGACAACAACTACGGCTTAGTTGAGGTCAAGAAGAATGGTAGATATAAAGGGTTTGATCCCTTCATTTTTGCCCAACAAGCTGAGCAGGTTTATTACACCGACTTCCCGGGAGGACATCGGGACTGGTATGCAGTAATCAAGGCCAAGGCCCGAAGTCAGATCACTGACAATGTCTCCGAGGAGGTCGATGACGCTTATCAGCTTGCACCACACGAGCTCAACGATGCCAATTTGTTGTTCAACATTGATCCAGTCATAATGGATGAGACACTCGCCACTACGGGGGGTGAACACATTGACAAAGACCTTGTCTCCCGATCAAAACGGTCTAGGGCTGATTTGGATACTGATGAACTTGTTCAAACAGATAACCACAGTGACACTGAAACTGAGGGGGAATTTGAAACTGAAACAGACACAGAGTATGTAGTTGTTAAACATATATACATAGGTTTATATATATCATGAGACTAACCTTTCTTTTCATGATTTTATCCACAGATGACGGGACGTCGACTGCCCTTCAGTAGGGGTGGTGGATCCAGGACTCCGGCTTCCCGTCTGGGGATGCAAACCCCAGGGCAGCAGACCACTCCATCACCACCACAGCGGACCACTCCATCCCCATTACAGCAGACCACTCCATCACCACCACCACAGCAGACCACTCCATCACCACTCCAGCAGACCACTCCATCACCACCACCACAGCAGACAACCCCATCACCCCCACAGCTGACCACCCCAGAGCAGACTCCTGGAGTTGGTGGCTTGGAGGACCATGGCCATCAGGCGACCCCACCTCCGGCATCCCCTCTGCCCATGTTGGTACCCGTGCCGGCCGGAGACGAGTAAGTGACTAAATTTCATATACTTTTATGTTATTTGTATGATACTTTATATTAGGGTTTAGTTGAAAGACTTGTTGGTTTATTGTTGCTTACTTTAATTAGTACTTGTATAGATTGAATTGTACTGGGCACTCTTCTGTTTGTAACAGGGTAACTATTTAAACTTGGAAATGTTACATTTACAGGGGAGACTCTGCCGAAATTTTGGGTGTCTCCCTAGATTGTGTGTTGTTTTACTCCTAACATAATTGTTGTCATTACAGCTTTGTTGATAGTAGTCGTACTACAAAAGCGATTACTAAGGTTTTGAAGGCCCAGTGGGATGGTCCATATATATCTTGGACAGATGCTGGGAAGGTTGTGCAAGATAGGTGGTTTGACACCTTCTCGGTAAGTTCCTAGCTCATTTATTGTGACTTGATTTGTAAAATAGACCCGTTATTAATTTTGATTTCTCAATTCATTTTACAGCGTGATTACCAGTGGGCGGAGGGTATGATTGATAAGATTAGGAAGGTCTTTGCCACAAAGACCTCCAAAATCATCAAGAGTACCCTTTGGAAGGTGAGGGACAAGGGTGAGCGCCCTCGTTGGATCCCGGAGGACCATTGGGACGGGATGGTCCAGAAGTGGGGCGGGGTCCCATTCCAGCAGGCGAGTGCTCGGAATAGGGCCAACAGAGCCGCCGATGCTGCAGCCTCGGTTTACACTGGGGGTAGCATTTCAACCCTCGAGCACAAGAAAAGATTTGTAAGTATATTTATGTTAAACATTTCTATTATGGTTCGTCTTACATGTTTACAAATAATAATTTCAATGTTTTTTGTCCACCACAGGAGCAGAGGGAGCACCGGGAGCCTTCTTTGTTTGAGGTCATGCAAATGACCAAGAAGAACAAAGCCGGTGCATGGGTAAACCAGAAGACTACGAAGCTAGCGGTATTTACTTTTAACTGATACATGCTTTTAATTTACTTACAAATCAGCTTACTAATCCTATCGTTGTTTTTGAATTTACAGGAGGCGTATCAGGCCAGGAGGGCCGAGAAGGAGGCGGACCTGGTGGCTTCCACCCCTGAAGGGGAGGTTCCTCCCACCCTATCTTGTTCTGACGACAACGCCATCTATATGGAGGCTGTTGGCGGTGTGAACAAGAAAGGGAGGGTGTTTGGATTGGGTGGCGTCGGCACGCAACTGGCGAAAAAGGGGAAGACCCCTTCCTCTTCGTCTTCCTCTGGTCTTCCGACTGAGGTCATTCAGGTAATTCAAAACCTGAACGATGAGCTACAGGAGGAGCGACGTCAGAGGCAGTTGCTATTGGAGCGGCACGAGGCGGACCGACAGAAGGCCGAGGCGGACCGACAGCGGGCCGAGGAGCAGCACGCCGAGACTCGTCGGCAACTTGCTCAGCAGCAGGAGCTACTGATGCAGTTGATGGCGAGGCTACCTCCCCCCACCTCCCAGGCGCCCCCACCACCACCCCAGGATCCCCCACCACCTTGATTGTAGTTGTTTTATTTATACACATTGTATATTTGATTTTTAGTTATGTTATATTTTCATTCAGTATTTATTTTGTCATTCTTTATTTATTATGTCAATATTTATTGGTAATTACATTCAAATCACAAAGCCTTATTCTACCTATCATTAATAATTTAACCTATTTGATAAATTAATTTAATCTATTATTTTGTTTTTAATAATAATTTATTACTTCAAAAAAATTATTTTAATTTAATTATAAAATTTTATCAGCCAATACAAAATACAAAATATTAACATATTTTTAAAGTTAAATTAACAAAACCAGTCAATATTGAATTAATTTTAAAAAAATTTAAAAATTCCCGTTAGCGACGGTCCACTTCCGTCGCTGACTTATTAACACTAGCGACGGACTTTGTGGTCGCTACATCACAACCACTAGCGACGGATACTGTGGTCGCTACATCACAATCACTAGCGACGGAACATGTGGTCGCTACATCACTACCTATAGCGACGGACAACGGCGTCGCTACATTGCAACCACTAGCGACGGCTACTGTGGTCGCTACATCACTACCTATAGCGACGGAATACGGTGGTCGCTGGTGGCTGTTAGTAGCGACGGGGCCTCGAGGTCGCTGTATGGCAACACTTAGCGACGGCTGGAGTTATTGGGGCAGAGACGATTTTAGCGACGGCCTTTCGCCGTCAATATGGTAGCGACGGCAGGTGTGTGGTCACTGATGTGTTTTCGACGAGGGTTTTAGCGACGTCCTCTTGCCCGTCTGCGATGCCGTCGCTAATGGTTTTAGCGACGGGAGTTGCATTGATTAGCGACCAAATACTTCCGTCGCTAACAGTTATTTTTTTAGTGGTGCTTCTTCTTCTTCTTCTTCTTCTTCTTCTTCTTCTTCTTCTTCTTCTTCTTCTTCTTCTTCTTCTTCTTCTTCTTCTTCTTTTTTGGGGTGAGCTAAGCTCTTCTCACCATTCTTGTTGGGTTTAATGCCTTGGTGATGAGTTATTATAGCTTTGGGGAGTAATGTGGGTGAATGGGGTATTTATTGGTAGCTTTAAATGTGGAAACCCTAGAGTTGGGTGTCATAAATATAGGATTTGAATGAAATAAATGTGGTAGATGAAGGTATGGTTGGAAGGTGATGAAGATTAATAAAGTAATTATGAATGTAGCTGAGTTGGTGAAAACCCTAAATATTAAGATTTGGGGAAAATGATAAATGTAGTTTGGGTAATGTATTAGAGGGAAATTACAAGCCATTGAGAGTATAGATAGTGGTATATGATGTATTGGGAATGTTAGGCTATGGTTGTTTTGTAGCCTTTAAACATAATGAATGAGGCTTGATGGGAAGGAATTCCCGAAGCCTAATAAATGAAAGAAAATAATGTCTATAACATGTCCTATACATGTTATGAAATTGTAGATATGACTATGGTTAAGTAGAGTTGAATTTGTGTCTTGAATAATTGATTGATTGGGATTTTACATGTATATTAATGTAGGACTCATTCCGAACGATGAGGCGGGTACGTCGTATCAATATGAATTCTTCTCTTGAGGTAGGAGAGGAGTCTTTATGTTCTAAATGCATGAGTTGAATAGTATTTGATTGTCATATATGACAATATGCATGTGCCTTGCTTGTAATGTTAGGAAGAATTTTAATGCTATGTATGATGTGTCTTGGCAACATGCATTGATGCATTCAGAATGTTTGTGGTGAGGATTATTTGACAATGTGGTGTCTTGAATATATGGTTATACTTATATCCACCATAAATGTGAAATGATTATAAGTGATGTTTGATTGAGAATGGGTGTGAATAAATAGTATACCTTGATTGATGGTGAAAGATTGATGTTATTGTGTTTGATGATGGAATTGAATTATGGTTATGAGAATTATTGAATATGCCACACGAAAATTTAAACTAATGATAATAACCAACACTAATAAATCCACTAAAAGCCTTGGGTGATGTTGGTGATGATGATTGATAAGTGACATGAATAGGATACATAGAGTGAGAAATGCATATAATTGGCATTTGCATCCATGGCATACTGTGTACCTGCCAATGTTGGAAAGTTAGGGGAGTTCCCTTGGCTGACCTAGTGGGAGGGTGACTCGCTGCAAGAGCAAATTTTATTTTCCCTTGTGACTTGGTGTGTAAGTCATGAAGCCGCCCATGTATTGCTATGGGGAGCTACATGTAGCCGACCCTTGTGGGGGGTGGCTCTTGATGAGCAGGTGACCCCAGTGGTCCTTCGGATCGCAGTCGCCATGAAATGAGTCGTGGCCAGCCCGCAACACAATATGATTGATTATGTTATTACAGCGGTCATGGTGAAAATGACCAGGTGTTGTAAAATGGGCGATGTGGTTTGGTACCATTGAAAATTTGGTGAAATGCATGCAATTTAAGGATAAGTGTACACATTTTACTACTGTAGTAGGGGTATGGTTAGATGATCATACTTGAATCTCATAATCGGTGTTTATATTCCCACAGTCAGATCTGTAATTGTTGAAATAATCCATTGTGCATATGCATTAGCTTAAGAGCATTTGCATATAGCCAAGAAGTATGCCAAAGGTGATGAAATGTGATGATGGTTGTAATGTGGATGAGAGCATGTATTAAGACGACATAAAAGATATGGATACCCAATGATAAAATGAGTAAAACGATGAGGTGTTTAGTAGCCTAAATTGTTGAAAGACTTGATTATGTGTATGCTTGTATACTTGCCTAATATATAATTTCGTTTGTGATATACGTATGATAGTATTATGATGATGAATGAGATGGTGAATGATATGTGTAGGCAAAGTATACATGTTTTGATGCATATGTACATAATTACATGGTATTCATATTCATTCTTTTGGAATATATGACTCACTCTCCCATGTTTTCCCATTTTTAGACTTATGATGCAAGGCACTCATGGGTGGAGTGAATATTTTGAAGTATATTTTGATGAAGAAGGTAAATAGGTCTATAAGAAGCGCCTTGGCCGGTAAATCTAGATTTTTGTATAGCATATAGTGTACATGTATGTTTATTTTGCCATCTAGATTGTAGTTTGATGATTTTGAGGGTCATGTAGGAAAATTGGACCTTGGTGTGTATGGCCAATTTTCATTAATGACCTAAGTGATGTAAGATAATGAATTATGATGCTTGTGGATGATAAATACTATGAATGAATGATGTATTTCTCAACTTGTAGCATTTCATGAAGTTTATGTAAAAAATGATTTAAATCCTATGCATTGAATAAATGGTAATTGATTTTGAAGTGTATAAATGATTGGATGAACTTTTGAATACATGGTTGAACATATCTATTGCATTAGCATAAGTTAAAATGGCAAGAAATAAGATTTGGTAAGCTAAGTTGTGTGGAATTTTGCATGTTTTCGCTGTTTTTGCATAACTCGCTCAAGCGAGATCTCCCTGTAACAATGGGGTGGCCTCTGGCCCAATTTCGCTCAAGCGAGTGACAATTTCGCTCAAGTGAAATCTCCTTGAATCAGAGGTATGGCTACTGGCCATATTTCGCTTAGGCGGGTAAGGTCTCGCCCGAGCGAGCGTTGGATAAAATGCTATTGGACCATTTTCGCTTGAGTGAATGGTCAGTGACTTGGTGTCTTGCTCAAGCAAGCGAGGATGGGAATAGTCATTGGAGTTATTTTGCTTAGGCGGGGATGCCTCGCCTAAGCGAATGAGGTTTAATTAGCTGCTGGAGTGATCTCGTTCAAGCGAGCAGGGTTCGCTCAAGCAAGATGAGCACCTGATGCTCTTCTCCTCTTCGCTCAAGCATATTTCGTATTTCGCCCAAGCGTGACCATGCGAACTCGCTTAAGCGAGTGTGGTACTCGCTTGAGCGAGTGGCACCTGATTCCCTTAAAATGTTGTTGTGACAATTACTTTGATTTTCCTTTACATTAATATTCCTTCTTACATCATCTTAATAATACTTTGGACATATTATGAACCATTAAATCTTGTGAAATTCATTCTCTTTAAATCCAATCATATAACATCATTTTAATCGATTCTTCCATTGTTTTTAATTGAAAACTTAATTTCTCATGAATCTTTTTAATTCACCATCGCATATCTTCATATATGAGAGAGGTTTTTCATAGATCCAGGGTGTTAATTACGACTTCACCACGTTATTACTGTATCAGATAATGACTTGTAAAACGTGAAAAATTTACCCCTAAATTTTTAGGGCACCGCACAGGGAAAGCAAAAGAAACAAGTAGAGTCAAATAGAAAAGGTCAATAGCGGGCAAAGCAGGAAGGTTCACAAACCCTCTAGTGAATCCCCAAGAATAATATGCATTGCAATCCCACATTGCGACTTCAAGTTCACCCTTCAACTCTGCTTCTGAGAAAGTGGTTCGACCATGATCCATGTCCTCCGGTTTGGACTCGTACTTTTTGCATGAGAGGTTTTAGCCATATTGCCATAAATTTGACCTTAATTTTTGCCTGAGCTGCCTATTTAGGTTTTTGACTCACCGGGTCGTTCTAACTTTTACCTAGGTCGCCTATTCAGGTTTTCAGTCTAGCGAGCCTTTTTTTTAATTCTCTTTTTTTGTTTTGATGTTCTTTTTCTAGGCGAAGTATTTATTGACCGCATTTGCGTTTATGGGCATCGATAAGTGTTCACCGTCCATGTTGGTGAGTATTAAGTATTTATTACGACATACATGATAAATGCCCAATGGTGTATAAATTTCTATGAGATTTGGGTAATTATTTGGATAATTATTATTTGGATAATTCTTGGATTTTAATGTAACTTATGTGTTAAAATGTCAAGAACTTAAAAATCTCTTTCCCAATTTTGTTTTGTAATCTATAGAGCCTTATAGTATATATTTTTCTTTTAGTAGGTAGGAAATTGAGAAAATAGGAAGAAGGATTAGGAAAAGGAAGACAAAATTATGGCATCCTGAAGAAACTCGCTTGAGCGAGATTCATAGTCGCTTGAGCAAGAGGTTCGCTCAAGGGTGGGATCCGTCGCTTAAGCGAGGAATGAAATAAAGAATTATTGAAGAAATTCGCTTGAGCGAGAAGACTGTGCTTAAGCAAAAATAGTCTAGAGAGATTTAGGAGTACACTCACTCAAGCAAAGAAGTTCCCGCTTGAGCGAGAAAACAACAGAATCAAGAAAAAGTTGCACTCGCTTGAGTGAGAGAATTGGCGCTCAAGCGAAAATAGGGTCAGTAGGATCAGAGTTGATCTCGCTCAAGTGAAACAAATTCTCTTGAGCAAGAATATGAAGACCTAATCAAATGCCAGTTGTACTCGCTTGAGTGGGCCAACGTTCGCTTGAGTGAGTGCACTAATATTTAAAGGAACAACTCATAGAAATGAGGAGGGACGAGGAAAAAGGAAGCAAAAATAGAAACCCTACTTCTTGGAGGTTATTTTGGATAATTTAAGAGCCTTTTCTTCTTCTCTCTTAGATGATGTTTGTAATAGCCAACATGAGTGGCTAATCCTTTTATGTGGGATTAGATGTAGTGAATCTCTCCTTCTATACATTGGCTCTATTTTGATACATATATGGTAACTATTTTATTGATTTTTGTATTTCATTCCATGGTATTTGCTAGATCCTTTTGAACAAATAGTATCTTGACTTAGTTTTCTTCAGATATTGGAAAATAGTTTTTGAAAATCGATTTGAATGAGATATTCATTATGCTCTAATGATTAGGAATAACTTCCGACATATTGAACGCTAAGAACAAACGTATTTAATGCTGGAAACTTCTTAAAATGATTGAGGAATCAATGTAATACCCTCAGTCAACTAGGACAATCCCTTCCACTAGATTGTCTTGGTCAATTGAGAGGTTACGAGTTTTAAAAAAATATGGAAGTTTTTTTTTGTACAAGAAAACTTGGTGGAATAGATAGATCATATATACAACACATGGTCATAAAAACAGTTGTACAAACTGAAAGTAAAAGGGCACGCAGGCTCCCATTAAAGAAAATAAAATTAACCTATTCTATTCATCCTTGGTCTAAGAAGAGTCTGGCCGGTCCTCGATGTGAAGTCTGTATCCATCTCCATAATGTCTAGAAAAATTTAGTGTAAGGGTGAGTCTCCACCTCCACAATAATCGAGAGGGTGTCTCATTGACACTTGCCCCACACACAACACAAATAATCCTAGATCGAATCCCTCCCACTCCCTTAGGGGTACCTAAGATGCATTCTAAGTTATCTCACCACTCTTGATCTTAGCTAACCATTCCCATTTTCCCATTGACTTCTCAGGATTTCTAAGATCTATACCATCATACTCAAACAACAAGCAATCACAATCTCAGTACAATGATGCAATGCATGAGTTTATTTCATTATTTCCAATCTATTATTAGTCATCATGATGCATGTGGGCCTATCTTCTCCTCATCATTCCCAACACAATATATATCATAGTCCCGCCTTATCCTTCTTGTTCACTAGAGCGACCAGAGCTCTCCTTATTCTAGATTTCATAAATGGGTAAAAACCTACAGTCCTATTATCACAATGGCCAATGACATCTCTGTAAAATGGGCACTCCACGGTCCTGGAAACACTCGCTCGGAGTCGAAGTATACCATATTTGCCATGGGCTATCCGGTCTCGGGCACGAATCCAAACCATTAGACGCTCGCTCTGGTATACTCCCAAGACCTCTCGCAAGGTCAGAACGCTAGTTGTCCCCAGTGTACCCCTCATTGTTATGCTCTAGGGAGTTTCTCGTCCATCACCTTTATCCTCCATGTATGATGCACACAACACATAATTTCTTTTCACTAGTCATCGGTAAGGTCTTTTCAATGCCTCCATTTTATTTCTAACATTGGGTCTATTTCAATTAATTCTTTCTTTATTTTATCAAAATTCCTCAATCTATAATGGTCTTACCCGATACTTAGAAATGAAACGAGATCTTACATTTCCAAAAAACCACGAGGTATATTGGTGCTACAACGCCCATCATAACATCGGATCCGATCTAACCTTATCATATCATTTTCGCAATTTATTTATCTCAGGATCCCTACCGAGACATTTCTTCATTCATCCTTTTCTTATTTATTCGAACATATTCATTTAATGCATCATACAAGTGCTATTCATCACATCATTCATTTTGTTAACTCATGATATTCTTTAAGCATTTCTACCATATCATATTTCATATACATGTTGTCATATCACACTCATCACATATTTCATCACATATGTACATTATATAACTAACACACATATATCCATGTACACAATCATTTACAGTCACATATTTAATCATATTAGCCAATTAATGAGTACCATGTTGCATGTAGTATTCATTGTACTAAGAAACCATTACACAATAAATCATTAGGCAGACAATATACTATACACATCAGTATCCATCATTTACTACGTCTTAACAAGTTATCGCATATTTAACGTCACTAAAGTTTTACTTATATAGGCAACTAGATGCAAGCGTTCACATTATATCCTTACCGTGTATCTAGTTCACGTCATTAGCATTCCCTTAATTTAGTTTGTTATTAAAGGCATACTGGCACTTAATTTAATTCTTTATATAACTTTCAATTATTCTTTAATTAGGTATGATTATCTCTTTACTCAATTAATCTCCTAAGGTCCAATTATGAACTCTTTGGTCATCGTTAAGCGATCTCACTGTTGATTTTCCTTTACTGATCTTTATTAGCTGAATGACCCATTTCCTTGGTCACTAAAAGGGTCACTAATTCTTTATGTATAATTATCAATTTAGTGATATTATTTCTAGATTCATGACTACTTATCTTTTTGTACCTTTTTCTTTATTCCCCTTATTAACTAATTTGCTTCCTTAGTTACATTCTCTTAATCGACTAAATTTTATTTCTTATGGTGTTGATTTATTGCTTAAGAACTTAGATACCGCTCTAACCTCTATAATATGAACTTGGTCATTTTATTCCTTAGTCACTAAAAGTTGTCATCTAATTTATTCTACTTCTTGTTATTACTTAGTTCAAGTCCAAATTTTGATTCTTTATCTATAGCTTAAATATTTATTTCATGTATATCATGTACTGAAATTACATCTCCTTAGTCAATTATTACTTGATTACTAAAAGTCATCATTTAATTAATAGGTCTTGTCCCTTTTTATTATATGTCTATGTCAAAAATCTTTTCTTATTTAGCTAATTAATATTTCTAGGTATAAAAACTCCTTTATTTCTTTTCTCTTACTTTTTAATGGTTACCTAGGTTTCTAACTCTTAACATCATTTTCTTTTATTAAAATTCCAAAATTTAGATCTATTTTATTTAGGTGCATGACCCTTTCCCTAATTAATTTATTAAGATCTTTTCTTATAACTTACTCCAAGTTAAACTCTAGCTATCCATTTCTTTTTATTCTTAGCTTATTTGAGCCATTAAAATATTTAACCCCAAATATTCATTTCCTACACAAATTTCTTTTACCAAATTCATTTCATTTAATCCAGTTCCTAAAGTCACTTTTTATTCTACTTTAAGTGGACACAAAAATGGTCAGTAAAGTTGCCACGAAATCTCTTTCTAACCTCTAACATTCCTTGCACTTAAAAGGATCTTTTTATTTCCATTTCTTTTTCTTATTGGACATTTATTTAGACCTAAACCAAGATATTTATTAGTAAAGCTTTTCAAGTAAGACTTTTCACTTGTTAAAAAGAATTCATTTATTTATTTAGTAACTTTCTATAAAACCTTATAGCAACTTAAAACAATGCCATTTTTAGCGCTTGATATAAAAACGTGTCGGAATCGTTCGATTGGTAACTTTCCACGAATCATGCGATCTCTTCAAACAACTCCGGCGATACATAATGATAACTTAATTTCCTAAAGCGGGGCTTACCGGGATAAAATAACCATGAGTTACACAAGATCACAAAAATTTAGATTTAAATAATACAACCATATTGAATAAAACCGAGCCCGCCTAAATACTAATATTTTTAAGTTTCTCATACGATTCTGATCATGATAAAATTCTCCCGAGCACATAAACGTTGAGTTACGCCAATTAAATTTATAAAATCCCCATTAATTTAAAAATGTAATAATTTTAACCGTTAATTACAAAAATCTTCGCGGTTTAAAATCTAACCGTTAGATCGCGACAAAATTTAAAATGGAGGTCCCCGAATATGCAAGCAATACTATAAAACAACAAAAAATACAATCCAATGAGTAAAAAACCCCCTTACCACATGGAACAGCTACTTCCCGGAGGAAGGAAAATGATCTGCTCGCCAAAAAATCGCTAAAGGCTCTAATTCGCCCTCCGATCACTTCCTGGTCACTAGAAACTAACATGCATGTATTTTTGAGCTATTAAGGGCAGCCAAGAAAATCATTAACAACATGAAATTATTCAAAACCAAAAGATCGTTTACCAAAAATTCGCCTTTTGCTCCATATTTTCCACCATTCGTCACCGACCGTCATCGATTGTCCCCAGTACCTTAGAAACAACACATGCAACTTCAACTAAGGAAAAGAAGGTCATGGTTTTTGAAAGAAACCAACAAGAACAGCCATGCAAAAATTCAGAATTTAAAAGGATTGAAAGGATCATGAGCCAAGAGTCAAAATTTAAAAATCTTGCTTACCTTTGCCAAAGAGACTTATGATCACAAATGGTGATGTAAGAGAGGAGTCTAGCTACAAGATTTTGGATTTTTGAAGAGGAGGAGTGAAGAAGTTAAAGGCTGATTTGGTGATGTAATGCCATGGTTTGAGTGAAAAAGGAAAGAGAGGAGTTGAATTTGTGGTTAATGTTATGGGAGTATGGTGTTGCCGAGAGGGAAGTGGAATGGTGATGTGTCTTGGACGGTGTAATTTGGATGAGGGAAAAGGAATAGATTGTAAAAAAATGATTAAGGAGGATTGGCAATGGTAGCTGCTGGAATTTTTTAGAAAATGAGAGTAAGTGATAGTTGTTGTGAGAAGGGTGGAGAGTTAGATTGAAGTGTGTTGGATTAAGTAAAGGCATCATGTGTATGGCATAAGGCATGGTGTGACGTCCCTCGTCATTTTACATTTATTTATATCTGTTTAATTAATTTTCACAATAAATTTTTTCACGTTTAATAATACTTAATCAAGTCTCTAATCGATTACAGGACAAGGGATAATCGATTACTGAACTCCTTGAAATGGCATAATGAACAGGGTAATTCCTAATCGATTATATCAGTGACCCTAATCGATTACCATGGCTCTGTTTGGTCCATAATCGATTACAGAACCTTGGCTAATCGATTACAAGGTTACTATTGGACACCTAATCGATTACTACACTTCCCATAATCGATTAGCCAGCTGCTGGAACTTATATAATGCATCAGGTGTTTCCTCTAATCGATTACCACTCAGAGCATAATCGATTACAACGGTTCTGGATGACCCATAATCGATTACGCTCTGATGCCTAATTGATTAGATTAAAGACAGAGGCCTTGTAATCGATTACACCTTAAGGTCTAATCGATTACACCCTGTCATTCTTCAGAAATTATGCAGATTTTGTAGAAAAACGAACTTCTTGACTACCAAAACCCATGTAAACGATATCAGAATGCCACCAAATTTTAACATAAGCCAAAACATATTAATTGTGACGTATGGCAACTGCCCGCACTTGAAAATTCCTAAAAACGAGAAATTTATGCATATAAACGCGTTTATCTCATTTTAAGGCATTTTGAGGTAACCAAGGAGTCCACTTTTGGCAAAATGGATCCATTCCATTTTCCACAAACCACAATTAACATATTTAAGCTGTTGCATTCCCTCTATTGCACCAAAACCTTATAAATCATCATTTGACTATGCTAGTTCCTAACTCATGCATGAAACAACTATACAAAATCTCAAACACTCATCATAAAGGGCTATAATTCATAACCTTCAACATCCAATTACACCTATTCAAGCACGCATATGGAATTGATTCCACTATTATGCATCTTAATCCTAATTCCTACGCATTAAACGTATTCTATTGAAATTTATGACCTACACATCAACACTTCATATCCAAATCATACAGGGGATGAACAATCCACACATACACGCATCATTCACTCTTCTCATGAATAAGTAGAACCTGCCCATAAAGATGTATATATGTCTAATTCATAAAGCTTATCATATCCATGAACATCTCATTATCTACTCATCATGAATTCATCTTCTCAACAACCAACATGCAATTTTTATCCATTACTTTTCACAAACATTCATAACCATATTGATCATATCTAAATTAGTCCAGCATACATAGGAAATATATAAACATAACATACATATAACACAATACATATTGCACACATCCTTTTACTCATAATTTCCTCTGCTCCTTGGCATCAATCCTCCGCTTGGCGTACCTCTGGGGCTTCAATCTCTTCCCTGTCACTGGTTACTAAATTAAAAGAAACCATAGCAAGGATGAGTGTTTGGTATCGTAATTAATCTAGAACGGTAATTAAATAACAAAACACATATTTACTAACTCTACATTATGCAATTAGTCTCACCTTTTATCATCAACCTATACTTACCAATTATAAACTTCATTCAAATTCATTATCCTTAAAATGCAAATCACAACCAACAAATATAATAGAGCACATGCACATCATCACACAATGCCAATAATTTCATCAATTATCACCACTGACTCACATAAAATCGACGCCTAGTATCCGGATACTAAAGGATCAGCCTTCAGTTGGGGGTCCTACTTGACACCCCGTGAACCCTGCTTGGTCCACCGAGTCCTAGTTGACTCTCCTCCTCAAACACTGGGTCCTACTTGACCACTGGGTAGCTCAACTGGGCACAAAAACCATGGGAGCCAGAAAACAAGGGGCTATACATACCGTCGGCCGTCCCACACCACATAATCATATATATACATCACATTCCTTATATCATATATCATGTGGCCATTAACAACAAATCATATTCATCAAATGGGTGACCTACTTGTCAAGCCCGCCATCGCAACGCCACTATACACAGTGATTCATCATAATATAAAACTCTTTAATCTCATAATCACCATAAACCATATACAATTCACATTCATGTATACATGCACATACAACTTTCATCTAGTAATCTTTCTTACCGTTTTAATATTTAGTTCGATGACCCGAACCCAAAATACGCACCTATTCTAATTAATTACAACCCGAACACCCCCTTACCTCGATTCCAAGCTTCGATAATTTGTTCTTGATGTCGGTTGCGTCCTCTAGATGCTTGGTTCAAGGTCCTACTTCCGAATCCAGCACCCGCTTCACCACTCGATCCTCTGACGCCCGTTTCGCTACCTACGGAGGTCAAACTCAAAACCCATTAACGTTATACTACTCTAATTGTTCTAAATACCATTTTCAAACTCCCATGCACTGGAGAAGTGAAAAACGGAAGCTTCCCCCACCATGCATGGCTATCGGCTAGGGAGAGAAAGTAAAGAGGGAAGAGATAACTCAACTCTAATGGGTCCATTGTACTCACCTCGAAGCCACAATCCCAAAAACGTGGTTACATTGAAGTTTCGACGCAAAACGGCCCTTCCCTTGGGACATGCAAGCTCACGGCCATGTGAGGAAGAAGAAGAAGACGTTAGCGTGAAATGAGGAAGAAGAAGAAGGCTTTATGATTTTAAGGCCCAGGGGCAAAACTGTCCTTTACTCTTTTCTTTTATAATTTCTTTAAAAGTTTTAATTAAACTTTTACCTTTTACCCCCATTGGTAACTTCTAAATTTACTTCCTTCTATTTACTCCTCATTTAACCTTTGTAATTAATCAATCAAGTAAATTTATTTTATTTCCATAATATTTAATTATTTATAATTGTATTTATAATAATAATAATTCCCAAAGTCTCAAATAAATCTCAAAGGAAATCTTTAATATCTTCCGCCAATCAAAATTTTACTAAAATATTAGGGATGTTACACATGGTGTCATAAAAGAATGAAGTGTGTTGAAGTCTTGGCTTTTTACTTGAAATTCTAACCGTGAATAAGCAAGGGAAGCATGACAATTTTAATGAATGGTGTGACATGGTACATGGTATGGCATGGGTCATAACATAACATCATGTGATGTTATCCACTTGCTAAGGAAGCAACGTAACAAGTAAGGAGAATAAAGTGGCTGAGTAAGACATGTGGTGGGCAGGTGTTGCCTGGAGGGAATACATGGTTAGAGGAGTTATGGTGAAGGAGACAAGTGTACCTTGGGTGGTGGAAGCAAATTGGTTTATGTTGCATGAAGGCTGAGGTGTTAAGGTTTTCTGACATCACTTTCTTGGGATTTTAAGGGTTGATGCACGCTGAATTAGGAAACGTTCCCAACATAAGAATTATATGCCTTTCACTTATCTTTCTATTGATATATGGCACAAAAAAATTTATTATGAAATAAGGGAGTTATGGCCCAAATACGAAAGTAGTGTAAGGTTATGTTAGGATTATTGTTCCTTGTAAAGATTAATTTTTGGGGCAAAATTGGTGAGGTATTTTACTTCATGGCCTTCATGAAAGTTGTAGGAAATTGAGTTAAGAAACGTTTGGTGAAAGAATCGTTCGATTTCATGGTCATACAAGGGAGAAACAAGAAAAATACTAAACATAGTGCAAGCTGCAACTAGGAAAACGTGAATGAGTCTGGTATTTTAAATTTTGGGATTTATGAAGAAAGAACTGGCCTTCAAGCCCTTCATGAAGTTTGTATATCTTTCTTTTCTCTTTAATTTGATATATCATTTGTGATGATCCAAGATCAGTAGCCCGAGATATACTCGATTTACGACAGGGTGCTCTAGAAGCTTTCCGGATCAGCTACGGCTTTAGAAATAAATTCACCATCCATTATCCTTTGAGAATTGGGTTTCGTGCTCTTATAAAAATTGTAGAGGTCTAAGATAAGGATCCATAGCAAAAAGTACGAAGCAATTCAAGTATCGGACGAAGGAGATATGCAAATTTTACCAAAGACTGACAGCATTGAAACGAAACAGCCAAGGGGTTGCAAAGATCTATTAAACTGTACTAATCTAGGGGGATTTAGCTTTTAATGTCTTCATAAGAAACATAGATAATTTTGTTATGGAAATTTTGACACTAAGTTTGCATGCATCTAAGGTCGCATGAGATAGTTTTGAATTTTTGTGTGAACCATGCACAGTGAAAAATATCCAAACATTGGAATTTTGAGGCGAACATACTTAATCTTTGATTTTGAGGTTGACAGAGTAGGAATCGGAGTTCGGGGCTCAAAACAGAGATTAAAGATCTTTTCAAAATGAAGAGATTGAGACTAAAATCGTTTGATTTTAAGGTCATATGCCAAAGTTGGGTCCAAAACGAAGGTGCTCGGGTCAGGCTTTAAAGCGATTTCTTAGGAAACCAACATCTGGAAAAACAAGGATGATAGAGTCCGAATCAAGCTTCGGCCTCTTCAGGAAACGTTCCTAAAACATCAAAATGAATCACGAGAGACTGATCGTGCCACCACCCGATATCCCAAGGTATATGAACGGTCAAACATAGGAGACGTAAAAGGTTTTGATTGGGATGGTTAGGCCGAGTTAGACTGAAACATCCTAACAAAATTAAATAAAATCCGAAACGAAAGAAAATTTTTCCAAAAATTCCAAACGACTACTAGGGAAAATTGGGACAAGATTCTGACCAAAGAAAGGAAAAACCGAGTCAGAACGCCCCAAGTTGGCAAGACTCCACACCGTTCAAACAATGGACAGCGGAAGAAAGCGCCCAAGCGTACCACGATTCGCTGGAGTGGAACCTTATTTGCCCAAGCGAACAAGGCACTCGGGTAATTCGATCACTCGGAATCTAAACTCAAGTCCACTCGGTATTTTCGTCACTCGGTATAGGAGCCTAAGTTCACTCGGTAATCGCATCGCTCGGAATTCCGAACCTAAGTTCTCTCAGGAATTACTCCCTCGGCCATTGCACTCGGAACCTATAAGTTTTCCTTACTCGGAATATTTCCACAGCCTCATATCACTCGGAAATACTCTAGCTCCATTCCACTCGGGAAATTTCTAATAAGTTTCACTCGGGAAGTTTTTAAGTCAATTTCCACTCGGACTTACGTAACTTTACTCACGCGGGATATCCTGGCCTTATCCACTCAGAATAGGCTTATTAAAGGGGGCTTTCACACATAACATCCTTCCGTTGATCCTCCTAGGGAAATAGTCCTTTAATGGGTATATCTCACTCGGAATTAGCCCAACCCTTCTTCATTCGGAAGAGGGTCTCTTGTCTCACATCACTCGGATTTACCTTAGCCCTCACTTACTCGGTATCACACAAGCATTATACATTTAGCAGAAAATAAACGTACACCACTTAGGCATTCCCCCACATCATTATACACTGAACAAGATAAAAACGCATAGCATTAAATATAAGCATTGACATATGTTTAGTTCTACTCCCAATAGCGAGAGAACTCGTATCCTACACATTAAAGTAGAATGTTAAACTAAGAGCCGGCCAAGGCTTTACAAAATCATCTTTCCAAAATATATATATTTGTACACTTCCACTGTACAATGTACTTCACAGCAGTCGGTACTCTCCCTTCATTCCACATTCCGAGCAACATCCACTGAAATATGGCCACAATAGGGGTGAGCTTATACATATAAAATGACAGTAATGACTCGGAAAACCTCAAGAATTCCACTACACAGCATTATCTCATCAATCAATCTATCACATGCACTGTCATTAGATATATCCACACATAGTATCATTCAATCAGAATTCATTCAAATAACACATAGCCATATTAATCATATTGATATTCCCCATACATGCGCATATAACCACATTTATTTCATCAACAGTATAAGTGTGCACACATTAATTTTAAGTCGGATCCGATCGGTTTTATTAAGTTTTATGTTGCAACATAGGCTCCAAGCCTTTTCTCAGCTCCAAGCTGATCCGGCCGTTTTACTGGTACTAAACCGTTTGCCCTCACACGTAACACAATCGCTCCAAGCGACAACGGAAGTGTTACGGGCAGCCCCGAGTCCAACTCGGTAAGCTTGCCTTGAGTCCAACCCAAGGTCTTTAAGCGTCCAACGCTTAGTGCACTCGGCACTGCCCCGAGTCCAACCCGAGGACTTTCACCATGCGTCCAACGCTGGTACACGAGTGTTTTACTCGGTCTTGCCTTGAGTCCAACCCAAGGTCTGTATTATTTTTCCCATGCATATTCATAAGCACAATAGAGGCATTTCACTCGGTAAAACCACATATCACATGCATTATATATTCATGCTTTCATATATATAAAAATCCACACAGGAATCAACCAACAGTCCCACAATATACACTCGGCATTAGCAATATCAATAACATATACCACATGTTGTTAAGTGTTTAATCACACACGGGACTCGGCATAACAACCTCTTAACGCATGCACTCGGCCAAAATAGATCCAGTACATTTTCATGCATTCTCATATTTATTCACACACAGCTCATGGACGGAGAAAAAAATATAACCTTACTTGACTCAACTAACACACACACACCGGTATTTGAAAGTTATTATCATATTATTCGCACGACCAACATATTCACAACCATAAACATAACATACAGTACTTTCACCCTGGATCCGTCCATAACTATGCATTTGAGATGTAAAGCTCCCCCTACCTTCTGCAAAGACGCAAGAAGCTCCTCTGTTATCAGTGTTAACCCGTGCTCTATTTTCCAACGCTGATTCTGTTGCTCCCACGCTTCCACAGTCACTCTCTCCTGCTCAGAAACCGTCGAACCCAGTCAAACACCACACACACAGCTTGGAGGACTGGAAGCTGTTCCTCTTCCACTCGAACAATCTCTCCTTCCAACAGTGGGGAACTCGAATCCTCCACACACCACAGTCGTAACTGACGAAGAAGGAGAATGAAAAAGAATGAAGAAGAACGAGAAGAAGGAAAAGAAGAAGTACAGAGGAAGAGGAGAAGTCTTTGAGGGAATTTTGAGAGAATACGGAAGTGGTTGAGAGCTCCAGAACCTATACTCGAGGAAATGAGGGGAGCGGTTGGGAGAGTGTGCTTGTGGCAGCCCCATCAAATCATGTGTCATGTTTCATTACTCCCATCAGCATCAAGTTTCTTTTATTTTACATTAATTCTCAATTAACAATTATCCTATTTTGCAATTAATATTAATTTGCAATAAATTTTAATTTTAATCTGGCCATTAATTTAATTAGGATGTTACAATTCTCCCCCTCTCAAAGAATTTCATCCTCGAAATTCAACACAAGCTTACCTCAATAAAATAGCTCGGGATACTGCTGCCTCATGGCATCCTTACGTTCCCAGGTATAAGAAATACATCCATTCTGCTGCCACGCTACTTCGACTAGTTGCACATCCTTGCACTTCAAGCGTTTTACCGATCGGTCCACAATTCTAGTCGGTACAGTCACTGTGGTCAAATCCTCTTTGATCTCCACTTCATCATCCGGCATTTCGTAAGTGGAATCGGGTAGATACTTCCTCAACTGAGACACGTGAAACACATTATGCAAGTTTGATAGATGAGTCGACAATGCTAATCGGTATGCCACAGGGCCAACCCTTTCCAATATCTCATAGGGTCCAATGTAATGGGGGCTTAATTTCCCACTCTTCAAGGCTCGTCTGACCCCTTTATTCGGTGAAACCCTCAAGAACACTTTATCACCGACCAAAAATTCAAGCGGCTCTGTCCGCTTATCATGGTAGCTTTTCTGTCGGTCCTGCGACGCCTTCATCTTCTCCCGAATTACTTGAATCTGTTCAGAAGTCTGCTTCATAATTTCCGGTCCCAACAATAGGCTTTCACCGATTTCCGACCAACAGAGTGGGGTTCGACATTTCCGGCCATACAGTGCTTCATAGGGTGCCATGCCAATGCTGCTGTGGTGGCTATTATTATATGTAAATTCAATCAAAGGGAGATATTGATCCCAACTACCACCGTGCTCCAATACACATGACCTCAGCAAGTACTCCAAACTTTGTATTGTCCGCTCGGATTGCCCATCTGACTGGGGATGGTAGGCTGAGCTCAGTCGGAGTTTAGTGCCCAATTCCTGGTGCAAGCTTCCCTAAAACCGGGAAGTAAATCTTGGGTCCCTGTTCGACACGATAGAAGATGGCACACCATGCAGTCGGACAATGTCTCAGATATAGATCTGGGCTAACTTCTGTAAGGAATACCTCATGTTTATGGGTAAGAAATGTGCTGATTTCGTTAATCGGTCCATAATCACCCAAATGGCATCATAACCCGCTCGGGTTTTAGGCAATCCCATTACAAAGTCCATGGCAATTGAGTCCCATTTCCACATGGGGATTTCAAGAGATTGCAATCCACCATACGGTTTCTGGTGTTCAACTTTTGACTTCTGACAAATGACACACTGAGCCACATAATCGACCACGTCTCTTTTCAATCCGGGCCACCAGAAACACATCCTCAAGTCATGGTACATCTTTGTAGTGCCTGGGTGAATGCTTAATAGACTTTTGTGGGCTTCATCGAGTACCATCCTTCTCAACTCTCCAGCACCCGGCACATAGATCCTACTTTTCACTCAGAAAATTCCATCCGAGCCCTCAGTTAAGGATAGATCCTTGCCCTTAGCTTGAATCTCTTTCATCTCGGCCAAGTAAGAATCCGACTTCTGCTCCTCATACACTAGCTTTAGGAATTCATTGGCAATCTTCAACATTCTGAGCGTCACCTTCCGAGACGAAGAGACATCTGTATATAAATTCATGTCTCGAAATTGCTCAGTAATTCCATTTCTTTCACCATTATTGTTGCCATATGAATCGACTTCCGACTCAAGGCGTCGGCCATAACGTTCGCCTTACCCGGATGATACTTCAACTCAAAGTTGTAATCTTTCAAAAATTCTGTCCACCTCCTTTGCCTCATGTTCAGCTCTTTCTGATCGAATAAATATTTGAGGCTTTTGTGGTCACTGTAAACCTCAAATTTAGAGCCATACAAGTAATGTCTCCATATTTTCAATGCGAATACAACAACTGCCAACTCCAAGTCATGAGTCGGATAGTGTTGCTTGTGTGGCCTCAATTGACGAGAGGCATAAGCTATCACTCGGTTCTTCTGCATCAGCACACATCCGAGACTGAGTCCCGATGCATCACAGTAAACTACAAAACTGTCTTGTAAATTTGGCAATACCAACACTGGAGCGGTTCTCAACTTAGTCTTTAGCTCTCGGAAACTTTTCTCACACTCGGAACTCCACACGAAAGGAACATTCTTCCGAGTCAACTTAGTCAGGGGTAACGCAAGCTTAGAGAACCCCTCAATAAACCTCCTATAATATCCAGCCAGACCCATGAAGCTTCTAATCTCCGAGACCGACTTAGGCCTCTCCCATGGCATTACAGCTTTTATCTTGGAAGGATCTACCGAGACACCTTCCTCGGAAATTACATGTCCAAGAAAATGGATCCTATCCATCCAAAACTCACACTTCAAAAGTTTCGCAAACAGTTTCTTCTCCTTCAATACTTAGAGTACCGATCGGAGATGTTCCTCATGCTCCTCAGGGGTCTTAGAATAAACCAAGATATCATCGATAAAAATGACCACGAACCCGTCCAAGTATGGGTGGAAAATGTTGTTCATGTAATTCATGAACACAGCAGGGGCATTTGTCACACCGAATGGCATTACTACATACTCGTAATAACCATACCGAGTTCTAAACGCGGTCTTGGGAATATCCGAGTCCTTCACCTGGATCTGGTGGTATCCCGACCGTAAATTGATTTTTGAGAAGACTGTAGCACCTCTCAACTGATCTATCAGATCATCAATCCTCGGTAATGGGTACCGATTCTTTATAGTCAGCTTATTCAGCTGTCAGTAATCAATACATAGCCTCATGCTGCCGTCTTTCTTTTTGACAAGTAACACCAGTGCGCCCCATGGTGACACACTCGGTCAAATGAACTCTTTACCGAGTAACTCATCAACTTGCTTCTTCAACTCGGCTAATTCGGTTGGAGATATTCTATAAGGAGCACACGAGACTGGCTCAGCTCTAGGGATTTAGTCAATAGAGAATTCAACTTCTCTATTTGGAGGAACACCCGGCACATCATCCGGAAACACCTCAAGAAAATCACAAACAATCGGTATATCATGCACTCAGACTCTACTCTCACCCTCGGTCAAACAAAGCATCACAAATAACTGGGCTATACCTTGCACTGCATAATCATTATCGTTCTACCTCGGGAAAATCACCTTCCGGTTTTGGCAATCCACCAGCACCTTGTTGGCTGAAAGCCAATCCATGCCAAGTACGATATCGAGGTCTTTCAGAGGCACACACACCAAATCGAAGGTAAAGCTCCGATCGCCCAACGTAAAGGTTACATCTTTACACATCGTTGATGTCAACACTTTAACGCCGGTCGGATTGGCTACCTCCAAAGTCCGATTCATATACACAGTCGGCAATCTCAACCGTCTAACACAATCGTCAGCTATAAAGGAGTGGGTAGCTCTAGAATCAAAAACTACATCAAGAGTATGAATACCGAGTGAGCACTTACTTTGCACCAAGTCGTTAGCTTGTGCAGCTTGCTCAGCGTTGATTGCATAAACCCGTCCAGCAGCTGGTTGCTCAGTATTTCTCTCTCGATTATTTGGGGCAAACATCATATTACCCCAAGCTCCATTGCCTCTGCCTCCATTCCCTCGGCCGCCGTTTCCGTGACCCCTTCCTCGGAAACCTCCACGCTGTGCATTAACATTTGTCGGTTGCAGCTAGGGGCAGTCAGGGCGTACGTGCCCTTTTTCATTACAATGGAAGCATACAACATCTCTTCCAACATCACACTCTCGGGCAAAATGGTCTCCACCACATCTAAAGCACTTCCCATTCCCAGGCCGACCTCCAAAACGTCCCCCACGATTTCCCCGTCCTCGGTATTTAGAGGAGGGTCCGCCTCTTCCAACATTGCCCGGCTTCTTAAAGCGAGGCTGGTGCGGCTTCAAGGACGAGTCGGTCCTGCTGCTCTGTCCCGGGTAGACATTCTCATCTTCTTCAAAAATTCTGCATTTGTTCACTAACACTGGGAAATTCCGAATTTCTTGGTGTCTAAAGGCTCTCTTAATCTTGGGTCTCAATTCGCTTTCGAACTTAATGCACTTGGAACCCTCGGTTTCAGGTTGCTGAAATGGTGGATAGAACAGGCACAGTGCTTCAAATTTAGCAGCGTATTCCTCAACAGTCATGGAACCCTGCTTTAATTCCATGAATTCCAATTCTTTCTGACTCCTCACAGTGTCAAGAAAGTATTTCTCCAGGAAACTTGCTTTAAAATTCTCCCAGATCAACTGGGTACCTGCATCAATCAATCGGGCCTTGGCGATCTTCCACCAACACTCGGCTTCAGCTCGCAGCATATATACATCATAGTCCACTTTCTGGGCCTCAGTACATTGAAGGCCACGAAAGATTCTTTCTAACTCCTGAATCCATGCATAAGCCGATTCGGGATTGATCCTCCTTCAAACTCACTCGGCTTCCTCTTTAGGAAGTGGTCCAACCCTTGGTCATCATCAGTTCGAGGCTAGCCTTGCCTCTCAAATATGTCAGCAAAACGTTAGAACGCCGTGGCTATGGCTTCCATGCTCTGACGATTGGCCATGACTTATCCTAAAATTAACACCCCTTTCAAGGATAAGTTTACAGAATTACTTACTACCGATCGGACTTCAACCCAACATTCAACAATTATCACACATTATTATAGAATCCTTGAGTATCATATAATTAATCGGACCAGGGTAGGAACAATCTTCCACCCTCAAACAACACCTCATAGGCACATGGCCACTCGAATTGTACTTAAACATGAATCAAATCCATCAAATGCTGCAAATAGTTATGACACTCGGTCATAATGCACCCAACTGCTTACTAAGAGTAAGCATACCTTGGCCTTGGACCTTTTTAAATCCGCTCTGATACCAAAATTAAACATCCTAACAAAATTAAATAAAATCCGAAACGAAAGAAAATTTTTCCAAAAATTCCGAACGACTAACAGGGAAAATCGGGACAAGATTCTGACCAAAGAAAGGAAAAACCGAGTCGGAATGCCCCAAGTTGGCAAGACTCCACACCGTTCAAACAATGGACAGCGGAAGAAAGCGCCCAAGCATACCACGATTCGCTGGAGCGGAACCTTATTCGCCCAAGCGAACAACGCACTCGGGTAATTCGATCACTTGGAATCTAAACTCAAGTCCACTCGGTATTTTCGTCATTTGGTATAGGAGCCTAAGTTCACTCGGTAATCGCATCGCTCGGAATTCCGAACCTAAGTTCTCTCAGGAATTACTCCCCCGGCCATTGCACTTGGAACCTATAAGTTTTCCTTACTCGAAATATTTCCACAGCCTCATATCACTCGGAAATACTCTAGCTCCTTTCCACTCGGGAAATTTCTAATAAGTTTCACTCGGGAAGTTTTTAAGTCAATTTCCACTCGAACTTACGTAACTTTACTCACGCGGGATATCCTGGCCTTATCCACTCAGAATAGGCTTATTAAAGGGGGCTTTCACACATAACATCCTTCCGTTGATCCTCCTAGGGAAATAGTCCTTTAATGGGTATATCTCACTCGGAATTAGCCCAACCCTTCTTTATTCGGAAGAGGGTCTCTTGTCTCACATCACTCGGATTTACCTTAGCCCTCACTTACTCGGTATCACACAAGCATTATACATTTAGCAGAAAATAAACGTACACCACTTAGGCATTCCCCCACATCATTATACACTGAACAAGATAAAAACACATAGCATTAAATATAAGCATTGACATATGTTTAGTTCTACTCCCAATACCGAGAGAATTCGTATCCTACACATTAAAGTAGAATGTTAAACTAAGAGCCAGCCAAGGCTATACAAAATCATCTTTACAAAATATATATATTTGTACACTTCCACTGTACAATGTACTTCACAGCAGTCGGTACTCTCCCTTCATTCCACATTCCGAGCAACATCCACTGAAATATGGCCACAATAGGGGTGAGCTTATACATATAAAATGACAGTAATGACTCGGAAAACCTCAAGAATTCTACTACACAGCATTATCTCATCAATCAATCTATCACATGCACTGTCATTAGATATATCCACACATAGTATCATTCAATCAGAATTCATTCAAATAACACATAGCCATATTAATCATATTGATATTCCCCATACATGCGCATATAACCACATTTATTTCATCAACAGTATAAGTGTGCACACATTAATTTTAAGTCAGATCCGATCGATTTTATTAAGTTTTATGTTGCAACATAGGCTCCAAGCCTTTTCGCAGCTCCAAGCTGATCCGGCCGTTTTACTGGTACCAAACCGTTTGCCTCAATCGCTCCAAGCGACAACGGAAGTGTTACGGGCAGCCCCGAGTCCAACTCGGTAAGCTTGCCTTGAGTCTAACCCAAGGTCTTTAAGCGTCCAACGCTTAGTGCACTCGGCACTGCCCCGAGTCCAACCCGAGGACTTTCACCATGCGTCCAACGCTGGTACACGAGTGTTTCACTCGTTCTTGCCTTGAGTCCAACCCAAGGTCTTTATTATTTTTCCCATGCATATTCATAAGCACAATAGAGGCATTTCACTCGGTAAAACCACATTTCACATGCATTATATATTCATGCTTTCATATATATAAAAATCCACACAGGAATCAACCAACAGTCCCACAATATACACTCGGCATTAGCAATATCAATAACATATACCACTTGTTGTTAAGTGTTTAATCACACACGGGACTCGGCATAACAACCTCTTAACGCATGCACTCGGCCAAAACAGATCCAGTATATTTTCATGCATTCTCATATTTATTCACACACAGCTCATGGACGGAGAAAAAAATATAACCTTACTTGACTCAACTAACACACACACACACCCGGTATTTGAAAGTTATTATCATATTATTCGCACGACCAACATATTCACAACCATAAACACAACATACAGTACTTTCACCCGGGATCCGTCCATAACTATGCATTTGAGATGTAAAGCTCCCCCTACCTTCTGCAAAGACGCAAGAAGCTCCTCTGTTATCAGTGTTAACCCGTGCTCTGTTTTCCAACGCTGATTCCGTTGCTCCCACGCTTTCATGGTCACTCTCTCCTTCTCAGAAATCGTCGAACCCAGTCGAACACCACATACGCAGCTTGGAAGACTGGAAGCTGTTCCTCTTCTACTCGAACAATCGCTCCTTCCAACAGTGGGGAACTCGACTCCTCCACACACCACAGTCGTAACTGACGAAGAAGGAGAATGAAGAAGAACGAGAAGAAGGAGAAGAAGAAGTGTAGAGGAAGAGGAGAAGTCTTTAAGGGAATTTTGAGAGAATACGGAAGTGGTTGAGAGCTCTAGAACCTATACTCAAGGGAATGAGGGGAGCGGTTGGGAGAGTGTGCTTGTGGCAGCCCCATCAAATCATGTGTCATGTCTCATTACTCCCATCAGCATCAAGTTTCTTTTATTTTACATTAATTCTCAATTAACAATTATCCTATTTTGCAATTAATCTTAATTTGCAATGAATTTTAATTTTAATCTGGCCATTAATTTAATTAGGATGTTACACAGACACCCTTGATCCTTTACGAAACGATCCTAACAGGACTAGTTTCCTTACTAGATCTCTAGTCTCGGGTCGAATAGTCAGAGTCTGACCTCAAGCTGGGTCCTATAGTTCAAATCTGAGGAACAGAATGATATTTTATTATTAAATATAATTATCAAATAAATAAACAATTTAAAATATATAATTTCAAAATAAATTATTATAATTATTTATCTATTAAGTATTGTTGGCAAGAAATAATTATCAACTGATATAATTATAAATTAATTAGTACCCAAAATAATCATCGTTAACTCATTATTTTTAATTAAATCATACTGTTGGATGTTATTTATTATTTTCTTATCTCTGCTTCTTTCACTCATTACATTCTTTCGGTATTCTTATATTTCAAATTAAGCTCCGCTTTTCATTATTTTTCTTATACTGAGTTTCTCGGGGAACAGGCCAAAGCCTCAAGCTTCTTACCAAAACCTTAATAAAGTATCCTCTAGAGTCCTGAGGGTCTAGTTTCCTATTCTAAAAAATCAGGGCTGTTACAATCAAGGTTTTAAAGGTTTTCTTAGGATTTTAGAGTTGAGAAATTGAAACAAATGATTTATGTTTTGTTGGTAAAAATTAATAGAATAGAAACCATTTATATCAATGTATCCAATGTTGTCAAAGGTAAGATGAGCCAAATCCAATCCCATTCTCCTTATATTTGAACTCTCTTTTAGTTTATTACTGTTTATGCATGCTTCAGATGATCATTATTGTTTTAACTCAACATGAAAATGAACCATTATATTTCCAAGATTATTTGAACTGAGTATTCAACTTTCTAGTGTCCCAGTGGAACACCACTCGAAAATACTACAGTTTACTTGGTTAAACTTGCCACACAAAAACCCCATTGCGAAAATAGCTATCATGTTTTGGCACTGCCACAGGGGAGCGGTGAACTTTTGAAACTTAGTTTCTTATAATTTGGCATTATGAATATTGTGTATATTGTTCATAGTACATTTTAATTTTAGTTTTTCTTTGACCTTGTGCTTAACCTTTGTCATTAGTGGAATATATGCTTTTAAGAGGACAAGTGATTGGTAAATCCTGAGCCATTAATTTGGTGTGAAATCCTAAATTATTATCGACTTATTGTGTGACTCTCAGAGGATTTATTTTCTTTTGGCAAGCGCACCAATCGTTAAATTTGTAATATATTTGATTGTTCCCACAGGGATTGTGGTAATTACCGCAATCTTAGACTAGTACAAGCTGAACCAACGCAAGTAGATGCAATTCATTCTATTTTTGTTATTTTATATTTTCTATGTTTTTGTATTTGCAGAAACAATATAGAAGATGAAATGTGATTAATAGAAGATAGGTTAAGATTACTTCAGCGTACAACTTCATCAAGGAGCATGCAATCAAGGTTCAATTAAGCTTCAGATGTAAGAGGACAATTCACAGATGGTTAATCCCTAATTTCTTAGGTGAATAACACTAATTCCTAAGTATTAAACCCTAATCCCTTAGGTGCTCAATAACAGAGAAATCTAATGCAAAATTGGGGGTTGAACCCTAACTATTCACCTAATTACTAGGCCTGACTTAGTTAGGAAGCCAGAAGTTACCTAAGCCTCAACCATGATTCCTCATGGGTGAGATTCTTCATATGGATCTGAGTTTGTCAATTCAGCAGAGTAAATCCACTTCTCAACTTGTTCTCCTCTTGTTTCAGAAGATAATTTCCTCAATGCAGCTTCAAGATTCCATCTGAAGCTTCAGCAATCCCAACCCTAGGGGTTTAGAAACCCATGGGAATGGATTCAGAGAATGGAATGTGAAGAGACATGGATGAGAGAATTTAGAGAGAGAAAAGAATTAGAGAGAGATTGGAAATGAGAAAATGAATCGTGTTTTTTTTGTGTGTTTCTCTCCTATACTCGTTCATAGAGTATTATAAATATATATATATATAG
This sequence comes from Clitoria ternatea, assembly GCA_037962975.1. NCBI lineage: Eukaryota > Viridiplantae > Streptophyta > Magnoliopsida > Fabales > Fabaceae > Clitoria > Clitoria ternatea. Next base: position 50,586,141 of record CM075673.1, read on the forward strand.
GCATCTAACTAACTAACTAACTCAATTAATTACAAAGGAAACTTAATTAACAATTAAACTGACTAATTTAAATACATAATTACAAGTAAATAATTAATTACACTCAATACTTAAATTACTAATGTATAGCAGCAAATGGAAAATAGAAACAGCGCAACATTTCGTTTAGAGGGAACAACAGCAAGTTAAACAACCACCTTCACGCTTGAGAGTGAAGGACTCGCGCTTGAGCACGATTGATATATTCACTGCCTCTGTATCCTTACGCTTGAGCGTGAATAGGGATCACTTGGGCGTGAGTGACACTTTGATTCCACGCTTGAGCGTGAGTGATGAAAGCTTGAGCGTGATCGTGTTTTCTTTTCTCTCTTTTTACATAGATTGCATGGATTTCAAGCTTAAGCGTGAAGCTTTCAAGCTTGAGCGTGAACGACACCTGCGCATGCAAACAAATAAATTCCCAGCGTATGTACACTGGCTGTCCAGCGTATGCACGCTGGGTTAGTGAATTTATAAATAAACAAATTTCCTTAACTAATTATTATTTTTAATCATTTTCTTATATAATTTAAACACTTTTGAAATAAATAAATAAAATAAGAATTATTGACAATTTATTAAATAATAGTGCCAAACTTAACAGTATTTAATGAATTAAGTTAAATTAAAGGTGAAATTATTAAGTCTTTTCAAGACTTATCACATCCCCAAACTTAAAACTTGCTTGTCCTCAAGCAAAGACTCAGATTAATTAAATCAATTGCATTTACTCAAAGCAATCAACCTTTCCTTAACTTAATTCATACCATAATTATTGAATACCATTCATGCTTTCTTTTTGCAAATTCTGAAAATATAATAACTCACACCTCCTTTGGGAACAAGCTGGTGAATCGTTCCTCACATGGATTGGTGTTTCACTCTTCTCTCAGTGTATAAGGTTCAGTTTCATGCACTTATCACCTGCATAATTGTTAGATCAACATAGGCTTACAACAGTTCTAAACCTCATGACATATGCTAGCACAATTGGATCAGTTAGGGCTTTTTAAGCTTGAAATGGGGTTAGGGTACAGGCTCTATTTTGGTTTTTCTAGTCAATGTTGGGTTAAAAGATGTACCCACTGATGCCTTGCCTCAATCTTAACTTAAATGCCTTTACTAACTAGCTCTTTTTACTTTCATTGTTTTCAGATGAAGAATACTCAATTACTTGTGGTGCTTTGCACCTTCTTCTCTTTCAGTCCTTTGGACTCTTTCTTTCTTTTTCTTCTCTTTCATTTTTTTTCAATACCATTTTTTTTCTTTATAAGACTTGCTTTACTGATTTTTCACTTTTCTTTTGCTTTTACTATTCTTTCTTTCACTTTTTTTTCTTCTTTTTCATTTTTCAAAATCCTCATCTATAATTAAGGTCAGAGTGTGTCTTTAATTGCTGTTAGGCACACTCTTCATCCCCAAACTTAGAACTTGCTAGTCCCTTGCAATAAGATAAGACTCAGCGATTCATCAGTGGTACATCCAGGGATGGTTCACTTGGTTTTTCTCAGATAAATAGGCTTGTAAAGTTAGGTACATAATCTGAATGAAAGGGTCTCAGGCTCAAACATAATTATTGGGTCAAAGGATAATTAATATTAGGATGGCTAAATTTGGCCCTGGCTAAATTAACAAAGAAGGCCTTCATCATTTCCAATTGGCAAATATATAATCATTAGTAAGCACTGAAGCAAATTCTGTCTCACTAACAATAATGCAGACACACTTGAAAAAGAATTAATAAAGGCTCAAAAGCTAATAATATAACAGGTAATCAGCCAATCACGTCCCCAAACTGAATGCAAGATTATAACTCAGATTGTTAACTAGTACAATGAATAAATAAATAATAGAGGATTGAAAATAGTTATGGATAGGGATCATGAATCAAGCAATGCAAATCAATTAATTTATCCAATTAAAGCCTGAGAATCAACAAACTTTAAATTATTAAGATGAATTCTAAATTAAACATAATTAACATAGTTTATCAATCAATGAGATGAAAGGATAGATTACTTCCCTTTTTACCTGAATGTCAGTGAATGGTGAGGAATGGTGTGCATGAATTTAACAATACAATTCAGAAAAGAAATAACAACAAACAACTTAACATAGAAATAAAGTTCCATTACACTGAAAAGAAAATACATTGTTCAAAAGAATATTTAAACAAAGTCATTACAGCTTGAAAATAGCACAATAACACATAAACAAAGTAAAAGATCAGTCATCCTCTTCTTTATTTTCTTCATTCATAGACTCATCATTATCTTGCTCAGGGCAGGGTGGAAATTTAGCTGCTAAGGGTGTGTCATCAGGGGGAATGGTGAATCTAATGGAAGCCAACCATAAATCTCTGTTAGGTGGAACTCCTATTTCTTCAGTGTGATCCACATTCAATGTGGTGGCAATCTTTCTCAGCATGAGATCATGGTTCAGGACCAGATCATAGATTCCTAGCTGCATTTTCTTCATAACCTGAAGTTCCTGCATTAGCATGGAAATATTAGAAGAAGTACCTGCTCTTGTTGGGGGTGGTGGTGCAAAAGATGTTGGTTTAGGTTGTTTGGGACGCTTTGACTCTTAAGGCATAAAATTGTCAATGTGGTTTATCACCCATTGCTTGTCCATAATCCTTTCAGGCTTTACCTTTATCAGTTCATCATAATTCAACCTAACCTGATTCCTTTGGGCCAACAAAGGGATAACAGAGCAATATGGAAGTTGGAGATTCTTTTCAAGGTTTTTCATCATCTCTTCCAGTATTAACTCACCCAGATTAACATACAGGCCTCTCATTAAACAGTAAATCAACACCAACCTCTTAATGGCAAGTTCAGTAGAATGAGCCACAGGTTGCAGGGATGAAAGGACATAGTGGCACCATAAAAGGGAAAGATGATTCAAACAATTCTTCCTGACACTTTTTGGTGCACCATTAACCTTTGTTATATATGTAGCTCCTTGTTCACAACACTCCTCTAAAATTTCTTTCCTAAGATTTTCATTTTTAGCCCTACGAAAGATATCTACTTTCCATATGTAGTGACATCCTTCCTCATCCAATATAGGTACTTTCAACAGCTTATTCAATATGTGACCAGTTAGAGGAATGGTGACTCCTCTCAAGAAGGAAGAAAAAGGAAACTTATCTTCCATAGAATGAGTCCTCAGATTGGCATAGAATTCTCTAGTGATTTCTTGGTAACCATTGCCTAAATTCTCATTAAAGAACTGTTATCCCCTTTCAATCATAGCAGCTTTTACATTAAAATCAAAACAATTTTATTCATCAAGGACCAGAGCTCTATCCCTTATTACTCCCCTATGTTTGAACTTATTCTCATAATCTTGGGCGGCCTTGGAATCTCTAAGCCTATACCCATCAAAACCCTCAACTGTCTGAGACTTCTTTCCTTCTTCAAGACTTTTACTCCTTTCAGTTGATGGAGAATCAGGGATACTGATAGTAGCCACCCCTTTTCCTTTCTCTTTTCGGGCTTCTTTCACATTTTCTATTTCAACACTTTTTTCAGATTTTCTACAAAGTCTTTATGATCTTCTGATCATGGTGAGTGTTAACGATGGTATTTATAATGCCTAAATGGATACATATATACAAATAGCAAAACCACAACAAAATGAAAATGTAAGATGAACAGATATGATGGATGAAAGAAATTTGAAATTGAAACAGTGAGCTACAATAATTCTAACTATAAAGTGAAAGTAAGAACTAAAAAGATGGTACCTTTCAAAGAAATCAGAGATTGTGCCTTTTCCTCTTCAAAACCCAAGGTTCCAACGTAAAGTGTTAGGGTTTGTACACTGAGAGGGTTTTATACTGTTGATCCTAATACCTGAGGTACGCGTAGGTACGCTGAACCTTGAGCGTATAAACACCCAAATTAAATCATAACAAGTAGCATGAGGTATGAATTACGCTCAAGCGTACCATTCTTCGCTTAAGCGAAAAGAAAGTAACATGGGCACGCTCAAGCGCTAAGGGACCACGCTCAGGTGACAAGTTTGAACAGCAAGATCTTAACTCTCTCACCCCGAGCACACTCAAGCAGATAGTTACCACGCTTAAGCGTGGAGGTATATACCATAGATCTAAGGCTCACGCTTAAGCGTTAAAGTGTTCGCTCAAGCGCAACGCATGAAACAATGAGAGGTTTGGTGCAGGCACGCTCACGCTTAAGCGTGAAGTTACTCGCTCAAGCGTAAGGTCAATTACAGGAATCACGCTTAAGCGTAGAGTAGACACGCTCAAGCGACAAACTTGAAACAATTAACGTTCAACTTCCTCAGCCTTGAGCATGCTCAAGCAAGGCAATTTCAAACTCAAGTGTGAGAATCGGTGACTTGCAAGAGAGCTCACGCATAGGCGTGAGCATTGTACGCTTAAGCGCGCTATGCATAAGATGTAATGCATATCACGATCACGCTTAAGCGTGATGGTCCTAGCTCAAGCGTGATCAAGCATCAGGGATCACGCTTAGAGCGTGTAGAATTATGCTCAAGCGTGTGGTGGATTCAAGGGGGTCAAAGATAACTCGCTCAAGCGACAAGAAGTCGCGCTTAAGCGCAAAGGTATAAGAAAAGGATAATTCCACAATCACACTTAGGCGTGAGAAATTCTCGCTCAAGCGAGCGCAGAAGGTAATCCAAATTCACACTGGTTCACACTTGCTATACACTTAAGCGTACACGAATCCGAGGTCTTACGCTGGAAGCGTGAGGTCTCACGCTCGAGCGCGCAAGTTATCAGGGCACACTCCTGTTGTGCGCATAGGTACACTAAGGCTGCACAAGGCACTACCTGATGGTCATGCTCAAGCGCACGGAACTTCGCTCAAGCGCCAGACTTACAGGAAGTCATGCTCAGGCGTGAGAGAACACGCTCAAGCGCCTGACACTTAGCTTAAGATCATGCTTGAGCGCATCAAAGCTCGCTCAAGCGTCAGGGGCACCTGATTCTAATTCTAGCTAATGGATTTACATGTAGGTACACTGGGAATTGAGCGTATGAACGCTTAAACTTTATTCAAAAATTTTACAAGATTATTCACACCTTGATCAAAAATTTTTAGTTTTCTTTTACTGTTTTAAGACAAAATGCAACAAATCAAAATGTAGGGTTGCCTCCCTAAAACGCTTCTTTAAGGTCACTAGCTTGACCTTCTGACATCTAAGAAGATGCCTGCAACAGAATGGAGGTTTTCTGCCTATCAAACTCTCTTCCAAAATAGAGTTTGAGTCTTTGGTCATTCACTTTAAAAGTTCTATCAGTGGCTGGTTCTTTCAATTCAATTGCACCATGAGGAAAAACCTCATTCACAATAAAAGGTCCAGACCACTTTGATCTTAGTTTTCCTAGAAAGAGTCTTAGTCTAGAATTGAACAACAGAACCTTATCATCCTTGTGAAATTCCTTCCTGTTTATCCACTTATCATGCCACCTCTTAGTTTTCTCTTTATAAATTGAGGCACTCTGATAAGCATTGAGTCTGAACTCCTCAAGTTCATGGAGTTTTAGGACTCTCTCCTCTTAAGATTGATCAAAATCCATGTTTAACAGCTTTGTGGCCCACCATGCCTTATGTTCTAACTCCACAGGGAGATGGCAAGCCTTACCATAAACCAACTGATAAGGAGACATGCCAATTAGAGTTTTAAATGATGTCCTATAGGCCCACAATGCATCATTCAATCTCACAGACCAATCCTTCCTAGATTTCCCTACCATTTTCTCTAATATTCTCTTAATTTCTCTATTAGACAGCTCAACTTGTCCACAAGTTTGTGGATGTATGGAGTAGATACCTTATGTAGTACCTCATAATGTCTCAGGGCTTTTTCCATGATTCTATTATAGAAATGTGACCCTCCATCACTAATGAGGACTCTAGGGACTCCAAATCTAGAGAAAATGTTCTTCTTTATAAACCTAAGCACCACATGTGCATTATTGGTTCTGGTAGGGATTGCCTCCACCCGCTTGGAAACATAATCCACAACAACAAGAATATACTCATTAGAGAATGACTTTAGGAAAGGTCCCATGAAGTCGATGCCCCAAACATCAAATAACTCCACAAGTAAAATAATTGTCAAAGGTATGCCAACTTTAACAGAGAGGCCTCTACTTCTTTGACACTTATCACACCTTTGAATATATACTTTAGCATCCTGAAAAATTGTTGGCCAATAAAAGCCACATTGCAAAACTTTTGCTGCTGTTCTGGAGGCACCATGGTGTCCTCCATAATAGGAGTCATGGCAGTGCCATAAGAGTCTTTCTTACTCTGATTCAGGCACACATCTCCCGATAATTCCATCTACTCCTATCTTATAAAGAAATGAATCATCCCATAGAAACGTTTTACTGTCATGAAAGAATTTTTTCTTCATTTGGGTTGTCCAACCTTCAGTTACCACAGAGGCACTTTTAAAGTTGGCCATATCAGCATACCATGGCCCTGTGATAATTGCCATTAGCCTCTCATCTGGGAATTCCTCTTTAATCAAGATAGAATCTGATTCACCCTCATGATGGGAGTGTTAATCAGCAACTGAATTCTCTACTCCCTTTTTATCTCTTATTTCTAAATCAAACTCTTGGAGTAAAAGAACCCACCTGATCAATCTTGGCTTTGATTCTTTTTTAGCTAGCAAGTACTTGATTGCTGAATGATCTGTATACACAATGACCTTAGCCCTAATCAAATAAGCTCTGAATTTATGAAATGCATACACCACAGCAAGCATTTCTTTTTCAGTAGTGGTGTAATTTATTTGATTCTCATTCAGCACTTTACTAGCATAATAAATGACATGTGTTAATTTTTCTTTCTTTTATCCTAGCACAACTCCTATAGCAAAGTCACTTGCATCACATATTAGTTCAAATGGTAAAGACCAACCAGGTGCTGCAAGGATTGGAGCTGTTACTAATCTTTGTTTCATATTTTCAAAAGCCTTGACACAGTTTTCATCAAAAACAAAGCATGATCTTTCACAAGTAAATCAGTCAAAGGTTTTGCTATTTTCAAAAAGTCTTTTATAAATCTCCTATAGAAGCTAGCACATCGTAAGAAACTCCTCACTCCTTTCACATTGATTGGAGGAGGAAGTTTTTCAATGATATCAATCTTGGCTCTATCTACCTGGGTGCCCTCAGTAGAGATTTTGTGGCCAAGGACTATCCCTCCTCTAGCCATAAAGTGACATTTTTCCCAGTTAAGGACAAGATTAGTCTCTTGACATCTTACCAGAACCTTAGATAGGTTGCTAAGGCATATATCAAAACTATTTCCAAACATAGAGAAGTCATCCATAAACACCTCAATGAACTTCTCTACCATGTCCCCAAAAATTGCCAGCATACACCTTTGAAAGGTTGCTGGTGCATTGCACAAACCAAATGACATGTGCCTATATGCAAAGATTCCATAAGGACAGGTGAAGGCTGTCTTTTCTTGATCTTTTGGATCAACCACAATTTAGTTGTAACCAGAATATCCATCAAGGAAGCAGTAATACTCATGACCTGACAGTCTCTCAAGCATTTGGTCTACAAATGGCAAAGGAAAATGGTCTTTTCTAGGGGAGTCATTAAGCCTTCTATAATCTATACACATTCTCCAACCTGTAGTTGGTCTAGTGGCAATGACTTCACCTTCCTCATTCTTAATAGTGGTCATCCCTCCTTTCTTAGGCACCACTTGAACTGGACTAATCTAAGGGCTGTCCAAGATAGGATAGATAATCCCAGCATCAAGAAGTTTAACTACCTCTTTCCTTACAGATTCTTTCATTATGGGGTTTAATCTTCTTTATGGATGAACAACAGGGGAATAGTCATCCTCCATCAAAATTTTATGCATACAGAATGATGGACTAATTCCCTTTAAATCAGAAATGTTCCAACCAATAGCAGATTCATGTTTTCTTAAAACCCCTATCAGTTTTTCTACATCCTTATCTTTTAAGTCAGCATTAATGATTACAAGATGTGATTCATTATCTCCTAAGAAAACATATTTCAAATAAGAAGGCAAAGGTTTTAAATCATTTTTTTCTTCAAACACTTCCTTACCTTTCTCAAGTTCAGTATTATTCAAATTTCTTTTCTTTTCATTTTCTAATTCACCTACTTCACATGCTTCTAGTAGGTTCAACAACTCATTATGTGAGTCATTTAACTCCTCAGTCTCATAGTCAAAATCATCCTCCAAAAAGGCTTGTAAAACCTCTTCTTCAGTTCTCAACAGCATAGGAGTCTTATCACTTTTAATTTCTTCAAGCATAAAACAATCCATTTTCTCAGCTGGATGTTTCATAACATTGAAGACATTAAAAGTTACTTGCTCCTCTTGAACTCTCAGCATGAGTTCTCCCTTCTCTACATCAATTAAAGCTCTACCTGTAGCTAAGAAGGGTCTTCCTAGAATCAAAGAAATTTCTCTATCAGCCTCCATATCCAAAACTATAAAATCCATTGGGAAGATGAACTTATCTACCTTAACTAACAGATCTTCCAGCATCCCATGAGGATATTTGATAGACCTATCAGCCAACTACAAAGACATGCGAGTTGGTTGCAGGTCATTAATTCCTAATTTCCTCATTAAAGACAAAGGCATGAGGTTTATACTAGCCCCTAGATCACATAAGGCACTTCCTACATGAACATCCCCTAGTGTATAACTTTTGAGGAAGTTTCTTTTGAATAATTGCACTACACTCTTGAGTGAGAGCAATCATCTCATCTCCCTTAAGCTTTCTCTTCTTAGACAGAAGTTTTTTCAACAATTTAGCATATGAAGGCATCTCTTGCAATGCCTCAACAAAGGGAATATTTATGTGAAGCTTTTTAAACATATCTAAGAACTTAGCAAATTTCTGCTCCTCTATTTGTTTCTTAAATCTATGTGGAAATGGAGCATTCCTTAATTTTTTAGGAGTTAGCTTGACAGCTTCCTCCAAGATCAAATCAATCTTTTTCTTTTTCTTTTGATGGACTTGATTTTCTTTTTCTTTCTCTGATTCTATTTTGTTTTCAGTTTTATCAATAACTTGCTCACTTTCCTGCTCTATTTCTTTGGTTGTTTCTTTTTCTAAACTCACTTCATGACTTGGAGGTGGGAGAAGAGTTTTCCTACTCCTAGTAGTTATTGCTTTGCAATGTTCCCTAGGATTTACCTCAGTATCTCTAGGAAAATTGCCTGATTGTCTCTCAGCTAATTGTTTTGACAGCTGTCCAACCTGATTTTCTAAATTTCGAATGGACGCTTCTTGATTTTTAAAGCTGGCCTGAGTGGCCTGAATGAATTGAGATAGCACATTCTCAAGTTTAGATTTTTCTTTAGAGGGAGGGGGAAGAGATTGTTGTCTATTTGTGATTTGATTTTGTGGCATGTTTTGATTCAAATGTGGACCTTTCTACCATGAAAAATTAGGGTGATTCCTATAATTAGGATTAAAGGAATTAGAGGAATAATTCCTTTGAAATGGTTGCCGCCCCATGTAATTCACTTGCTCAGCAGGCACATTTGGATCATACATGCCATTTTCATGATCTCCACCATAAAAATCACAACTCATCATACAAACTTTACTAGGCTTTTGAAGTTCTGAAATTTGTACACTTAATTTCTCTAAAGCCTGAGTCATCAACTTACTTTGAGCCAAATAAGCATCATGTGCTTCTAATTCTAATATCCCTCTCTTAGGGATTTGGCTCCTTTCACTAACTAAACATTCATAAGAAGCCATTACATCAATCAACTCTATAGCTTCTTCTACAGTTTTTATGGTCAATGAACCTCCAGCTGAGGCATCAATCAAGACCCTAGTTGCTGGTCTTACACCATTATAGAATATGGTAACTTGCTACACATCAGGAATCCTATGGTGAGGACATTTCCTTAAACTCTCTTTATACCTATCCTATGCTTCCATTAGAGATTCACCCTCTCTCTGCTGGGAACAAGTGATTTCTGTGCGCAATTTGGCATATTTGGAAGGAGGGAAATATTTAATTAGAAATTTTCTTTGTAAATCCTCCCAAGTAGAGATACTACCTCTTGGTTGGCTTTGCAACCAAGCCTTAGCCCTGTCCCTTAAAGAAAAAGGAAATAATCTCAGTCTTATTGCCTCTTCAGGGACTCCATTCATTTTTACAGTATCACAGATTTGGAGGAAGGTTGCTAGATGCAAATTTGGATCCTCAACCTCACTTCCTCCGAATTGATCATTTCTAACCAACTATAGCAAAGCCGGTTTAAGTTCAAAGTTATTGGCTCCAATTGAAGGCCTAAAGATGCTAGATTGCAATCCTTCTTCAGTAGACCTAGAGTAGTCACCTAGTGTAACTCTCCTCTGTTCCATTTCTTGCTGTTCTTTTTTCTTTTTCTCCTTTCTAAGCTTATGCTCTAACAAATCAATATCAGGATCAAAGAAGAACGGCTCTCTTCTGTTCCTTGACTGTATACACCAAATATTTGAAACAACAAAATTAAAGCTACTGCTACTGCTGCACACAAACAAACTACTACTATACTAATGAGAATTAAACTACTTACTAAATGCAAAAACAAAATTAAATGGTTCAGTCTAGTACCGGTCCAAGGATTATTGATATTACTCAACAATCCCCGAAAACGGCGCCATTAACTTGATTGGTAAATCCTGAGCCATTAATTTGGTGTGAAATCCTGAATTATTATCGACTTATTGTGTGACTCTCAGGATTTATTTTCTTTTGGCAAGCGCACCAATCGTTAAATTTGTAATATATTTGATCATTCCCACAGGGATTGTGGTAATTACCGCAATCTTAGACTAGTACAAGCTGAACTAATGCAAGCAGATGCAATTCATTCTGTTTTTGTTATTTTATATTTTCTATGATTTTGTATTTGCAGAAACAATAGGTTAGGATTACTTCAACGTACAACTTCATCAAGGAACATGCAATCGAGGTTCAATTAAGCTTCAGATGCAAGAGGACAATTCACAGATGGTTAATCTCTAATTCTTTAGGTGAATAACACTAATTCCTAAGCATTAAACCCTAATCCCTTAGGTGCTCAATAATAGAGAAATCTAATGCAAAATTGGGGGTTGAACCCTAACTATTCATCTAATTACTAGGCCTGAATTAGTTAGGAAGCCAGAAGTTACCTAAGCCTCAACCATGATTCCTCACTGGTGAGATTCTTCATTTGGATCTGAATTTGTCAATTCAACAGAGTATATCCACTTCTCAACTTGTTCTCCTCTTGTTTCAGAAGATAATTTCCTCAATGCAGCTTCAAGATTCCATCGGAAGCCTCAGCAATCCCAACCCTAGGGGGTTTAGAAACCCATGGGAATGGATTCAGAGAATGGAATGTGAAGAGACATGGACGAGAGAATTTAGAGAGAGAAAAGAATTAGAGAGAGATTGGAAATGAGAAAATGAATCGTGTTTTTTTCTGTGTGTTTCTCTCCTATACTCGTCCACAGAGTATGTACAAATATATATATAGGCATCTAACTAACTAACTAACTTAATTAATTACAAAGGAAACTTAATTAACAATTAAACTGACTAATCTAAATACATAATTACAAGTAAATAATTAATTACACTCAATACTTAAATTAGTAATGTACAGCAGCAAACGGAAAACAAAAACAGCTCAACATTTCGTTTAGAAGGGAACACCAGCAAGTTAAATAACCACCTTCACGCTTGAGCATGAAGGACTCGTGCTTGAGCGTGATCGATATATTCACTGCCTCTGTATCCTCACGCTTGGGCATGAATGGGGATCGCTTGGGCGTGAGTGACACTTTGATTCCATGCTTGAGCGTGAGTGATGCAAGCTTGAGCGTGATCGTGTTTTCTTTTCTCTCTTTTTACGTAGATTGCATGGATTTCAAGCTTAAGCGTGAAGCTTTCAAGCTTGAGCGTGAACTGCACCTACACATGCAAACAAATAAATTCCTAGCGTATGGACGCTGGCTGTCCAGCGTATGTACGCCGGGTTAGTGAATTTATAAATAAACAAATTTCCTTAACTAATTATTATTTTTAATCATTTTCTTACATAATTTAAACACTTTTGAAATAAATAAATAAAATAAGAATTATTGACAATTTATTAAATAATAGTGCCAAACTTAACAGTATTTAATGAATTAAATTAAATTAAAGGTGAAATTATTAAGTCTTTTCAAGACTTATCAACATGTTCCCGAGGACGAATTGTAGTTTGATCTAAAAATTGAGAAGACGGCAAGACAGAACCGGAGCAAGTCTAGAAAGGCAAAGCACGATCGCGATCAAGATCAATCCTCTACTACCATTCCCAGTTGTGAAACATCAACATCAACAACTTCCACTCAACCAGAAAAACAGATGGCAGAAGGAAACAATAACAATAACCCACCCCCACCTAGGAGAACAGTTGGAGACTATGTTACACAACAAGGACCAAGACACTTTTCCAGCATTGCCATACCTACTACCACTAAAGCTCTAGAAATGAAGCCAACATTCCTTAGCTTAATCAGCACTTATCAATTCACTGGAATACCAAATAAAGATCCATACACCCACTTAGTAAATTCTATGAATTGGTTGGAATAATGGGATTTGGACAAGACAAGATAGAAGTTACTTATTTGTGTTTGTTCCATTTTTCTTTAGTAGGAAAAAGGAAGGAGTGGCTCCAATCTCATCTGAATCAACGCTTGAATAGCTGAAGTACGGTGAAAGAGAAGTTCTTACAGAGGTTCTTCCCCCATCACACTTTATTAAAGCCAAGTCAAATATTTCCACATTCAAACAAGGACTGAATGAACCATTTTGTAAAACTTAGGAGGGGTTTAAATCATTACTCAGAAAATGCCCAAACTATGGATTTAAGGATATTGCACAACTAAATATCGTTTACAATGGTTTGCGGCCTAACACCAAGATGATTCTAGATGCTGCTGCTGGAGGAACAATAATGACTGTGGATATGGAGCAAGCCACCAGAATCATTGATGCATTGTCGTCTATTTATCATCATGCTCAACATGACAGACACCGAGTTCACAAGAAAGGGATGTTGGATTTGAACACCGCTGATGCTATCCTAGCTCAGAACAAAATTCTGACTCAACAAATGGAAGCCTTGACATAACAAATGCGAAGCTACCATAAAAACTACATGCAATACATTTTTCCTCAGTATCTGCAAACCATAACTCAAATGTGATTTTTGTGGAGGAAACCATCCAAATGGCCAATGTTCTTAGCAAGCAAGTCACCAAGAAGAATCTATTCATTACATGAACAATCCAGGGAGATAAGGTAATTTTAATCCAAATTATTCTAACCCTTCTTTTCATGGATGGAGATAACAATAAAGGCAAGGTGCAAATTAGAAACAAGAGGAAGGACCTTTCAACAGGCCACTGTATCAGCAAAACTATCCCTCTCTGATGGAAAAGACTTCTAAACTGCAAGAAACTTTGGAGAAGTTCATGCAAGCTTCATTGACAAACCAAAATAACACTGAAGCTTCAATCAGAAACTTAGAAACTCAGGTTGGTCAACTTGCTTGACAAATAGCTGATCAACAAGATCATTAATATGGAGCTAATACTCAGCCAAACCCAAAGGAGCATTGTAAGGCAATCACTACCTGTAGTGGTAAGATCTTAGGGAAAGGTGTGAGTGAAAATGAGAGAATGGAGGAAGAGGTTTTGTATTAAAAACAAAAGGTGGCAGATAAAAAAATAAGTGGTGAAAAGGATGGAGTTGAAAATGAGTATGAAAAGAAAACAATAGAAGAGGAGAAGATGAGGGATAAGGGTAAGGAGAAGGTGGACTCCCCATTGCCACAATTGAGGAATTTACCATACCCTAAAAATCCTTCTAAGAAAGATAAGGAGAGGCAGTTTCTAAGATTTATGGATATTTACAAATGATTGCAGATTAATATTCCTTTTGTAGAAGCTATAGAGCAAGGGCCGACTTATGCAAAATTTATAAAGGAGCTGCTTTCTAAAAAGAAGAGATTTTTAGAGGAGACTGTTGAATTGGAAGCAAGATCTAGTGCCATCATTCAGAAAGCTATGCCACAGAAAATTAAGGATCCAAGCAGTTTAACAATCCTAGTTACTATTGGTTCCTTACCAGTAGGAAAAGCTTTACTGGATCTTGGTACAAGTCTTAATTTGATGCCTTTTTCTAAGTTGAAAAGGATTGGAGATTTGGAGGTCAAACCAACAAGAATGACATTGCAATTAGCTGATAGGTCAATGAAATTTCCATATGGCATAACAGAAGACATTTTGGTTAGGGTAAACAAGTTTGTGTTCCCTGTAGATTTTGTGGTGATAGACATTGAGGATGATTCCAAGGTGCCATTAATTTTAGGAAGACCATTTATGAAGATAGCTAAAGTTATTATTGATGTAGATGATGGAAAGATGAAAGTGAGAGTGCATGATGATGAGGTGAACTTTGATGTATTTGAAGCTATAAAACATCCCTCAGATAAAGAATGTTATTTTCAAATTGATGTGGAAGAAGAAGTAGTTCAAAGGGAGATGGCCAAGATAACTACTCCTACTTTGCTGGAAAAAGCCTTAATCTATACAGTGAATGAGCATGGTAAAGATGAAGCTGAAGATGTAGAGGAAATCCTTAAGGACTTTGATGCAACTAAATCTATTCCACCAAATACAGAGTCCATGGAGGAGCTACCAACAAAATATGAACTAGAGGTATAGAAAATGGAGTTGAAGGCCTTGCCATCTCATTTAAAGTATGTGTTTTTGGATGAAGCAGGCCAGATGTTGGTGGTGATCAGTAACATCCTTTCCATATTGGAGGAAAAGCAACTGATTGAAGTGCTCAGATGGAATGCGGGAGCAATAGGATGGACTTTATATGATCTTAAGGGAATCAGTTCTTCCTATTATATGCATAAGATCTTTATGGAGCAAGAATACAAACCAGTTGTGCAGCCATAAAGGCACCTGAATCTGACTATGAAGGAAGTGGTTAAGAAGTCCTGGAGGCAGGTATGATTTATCCAATATCTAATAATACTTGGGTAAGTCCAGTGGAGGTGGTGTCCAAGAATGGAGGTATTGATTATAGGAATTAATCCCAACCAGAACAATTACCGGATGGAGAATGTGTATTGATTATAGGAAGCTCAACCAAGCTACTCGAAAATACCATTTGCCATTGCCATTCATAGACCAGATGTTGGAGAGATTGGCAAGCCAAGCTTACTATTGTTTTCTGGATGGTTATTCTGGTCATAATTAGATAGTAGTTGCTCCAAAGGACCAAGAGAAAATATCTTTCACTTGTCCCTTCGATGTGTTTGTTTACCAGAAGATGCCATTTGGACTTTACAATGCTCTAACCACGTTTCAACGGTGTATGTTTGCTATTTTTGCAGATTTGATAGAAAAATGTATTGAGGTCTTTATGGATGACTTTTCTGTGTTTGGATCATCGTTCGACCATTGTTTGGATAATATGGATAGTGTATTAAAGAGGTGTGTTAAGACTAATCTGGTTTTGAATTGGGAGAAATGCAATTCCATGGTAATAGAAGGAATAATACTAGGCCACAAGATTTCTAGAAAAGGTATTAAGGTGGACAAAGCAAAAGTATAGGTGATTGAGAAACTTCCTCTATCAGTAAATGTCAAGGGGGTTCGTAGTTTCCTTGGTGATGCAAGATTTTATAGAAGATTCATCAAGGACTTCTCAAAAATTTCCAAACTATTGAGTAACTTGTTGAATAAAGACACTCTTTTTCATTTTGATGATAATTATTTGACTATTTTTGAATTGTTAAAGGAAAAGCTAGTTTCTGCTCCTATCATGGTTGCTCTTGATTGGAAACTTGATTTTGAATTAATGTGTGATGTGAGAGACTATGCAATAGGAGCAATGCTAGGACATAGGAAATCTAAGATTTTTCATGCTATACACTATGCTAGCAAAGTTATAAATGAAGCACAAATAAATTATCCTACAACTGAGAAAGAACTTTTGGCAGTGGCGTATGGTTTGAAAATTTAGATCCTATCTGATTAGCTTTATTGTTATTGTTTACACTGATCATGCAACCCTTAAATATCTTTTGAATAAACCTGACTCAGAGCCAAGATTACTTCATTGGATTTTGTTGTTGTAAGAATTTGATTTGATTATAAAGGACAAGAAGAGCAGTGAGAATTACATTGTCGATCATCTTTCTAGACTCACTAAGAAAGCTGTTACAGATACACTACCTGAGATTTATGAAGACTTTCCTGATGAGAAGCTGCTATTGATTCAAGAGAGGCCGTGGTTTGCAAACATGGCAAATTACAAAAGAGCAGGGGTTATTTTGAAGGATTTCAATTGGCAACAGAAGAAAAAGTTTTTAAAGGAAGCACAACAATATGTGTGGGATGATCTATATCTATCCAAAATTAGATCAGATCATATTTTGAGAAGATGTGTCTCACAGGAGAAACGTAAGAGTATATTATGGCATTGCCACAATTCTGTTTATGGAGGTCATTTCAATGGAGAGAGGATTACAGCAAAAGTCCTCCAATCTGGATTTTATTGGCCTTTCTTATTTAAAGATGCTCACTCTCATGTTCAGTAGTGTGATAGTTGTCAAAGATTAGGCACCTCAAAGAGAAATGAGATGTCATTAGATGCTATTCTGGAAGTAGAAGTATTTGATTGTTGAGGTATTGACTTTATAGGACCATTGCCGGTATCATTTGCTAATGAGTTCATTTTCATTATTGTGGATTATGTATCCAAATAGGTAGAAGCAGTTGCTACTCCCAAGGTTGATGCCAAAACAATAATCGAGTTTTTGAAAAGAAATATCTTTTGTACATTTGGTACTCCCCGAGTGCTAATCAGTGATGGAGGCTCTTATTTTTGTAATGTGCAATTGCAAAAATGCTTAGAACATTATGGTGTCAGACATAAGGTAACTATTCCTTACCACCCACAGGTGAATGAACAAGCAAAAGTTTCAAATTGAAACATTAAGCGCATTTTAGAGAAGACTATTTCACATAATAGGAAAAATTGGTCTTAAACGCTTGATGAAGCTTTGTGGGCTTACAGAACTACCTACAAGGCTCCTAGAGGACTTTCCCTATATCAGTTGGTTTTTGGTAAAAGTTGCCATCTACCAGTAGAACTTGAGCATAGGGCATATTGGGCAATGAAGTTGCTTAATTTTGATTCTAAAGCTTTTGGTGACAAAAGGAAGCTGTAAATCCATGAGTTGGAAGAATAGAGACTTAATGCTTATGAGTCTTCCAAAATATACAAGGAAAAGATGAAGTTATATCATGACAAAAGCATTCTCAAAAAGGATTTCCATCCGGGCCAGTCCTTGTTTTTATTCAATTCTAGGTTAAAGCTTTTTCGTGGTAAATTGAAGTCCAAATGGTCAGGACCTTTTGTGGTTCTTGATGTGAAACCATATGGAGCTGTGGAGCTACAAGACCCAGACTCAAGAAGGACATAGGTAGTCAACGCGCAAAGATTGAAGCCATACTTGGGAGGAGGGGTGGAAAGACTTATCACCCTCACTCATCTTCAGGAACCTTGAAAGTATATCAGGCGTCAAGCTAATAACGTAAAACAAATGCTTGTGGGAGGCAACCCAGTATCTGACTCTATCTTGTGTTTCAAATTTAAGTGAAAGTTATGAACTTTTAAATTATTGTGATGTTCTTAATGTTTTGTGTTGTGAATAATTTAACAGTATTTTAGTCCCTTATAATTCATGGTGGTTGGAAATTTTATGGATTAATTGAAAATTTATGATAAAACAATCATATTGAGCAATGAGATGATGCATGCTAGTTGACAGGTTAGAATGATGCATGACAAAGATTGAACTGTGAGAATTGTGACTTATTGATAGTTGCCAAGAAAAATACAGTTTGATGATCATGATTGAAGGGAAAAAGTGAGATGCAATATTGACAATGTTTGAGTTAAAGTACATGTTCATTGGAATAAATGTGAAATGAGAAACTTGATCTATGCAATGTGCAAATTATGTGGAATTGTTTAAGAAATTTTGCTTGATGAATGATGTTTAAAGCTTGTTGTGTAGTGCTCTTTTATGAAACTAGAGTGAATTAATGGAATCTTCTTGTAAAATGAAGTTTCTGGGCAAATATTGGTTTTCTCGCTCAAGCAAGAATAACAGACATAGGTGTAAATGCTCATAAGTGCTTTTTCTGTTAAATTCGCTTAAGTGAGATGATTTTCGCTTAAGTAAGAACTGGCCATTTCAATTCTGTTTAATTTTTGCTTGAGCGTATGCCAATTAGATTTTGTAAGTTTTTCGCCTGAGCAAGTAGGCCCTCGCTTAAGTAACAAAAAATGTAATTTGCTTCTGTAATATTTTCACTTAAGTGAGAAGACTGCGCTTAAGCGAAAGAAACATTAATTGTATCAGGGGGTATCAGTGTTAAGCTCACCCAAGCGAGAACTATTTCACTTAAGCAAAAATTGAAAGGTTGCATCAGTTACAAAGTTTGATTAAGCGAGAATCCTCTCGTCTAAGCGAGAACAATGAGGGGAAAAGTTATGGAGTTTCAAATTACTCTCGCCTAAGCGAGTGCGGGCTCGCTTAAGCGAGAAATTCAATTTTTAGTTCTATGGTTGTAAGTTTTGCTTTGATTGACCTATTTAAAGATGCCACTTACATAGTTCCATTCTGAATGTGAAACTTACCCACCATGTGTTTGCTAAAATGCCTGATTGAGCCATGTGACTTTGAATTCCGTTTCCTTATGAGCCTCTTTTATATACATGTTCTTTTATGCTTATTTTTAAATTTGTGACTATGATTGTTCTATATGGAATACATGTTTGTTTCCCACATGATTTATACCCCATGAGGATTATTGACACAAATCAGTAAGCAATGGTGTGATAACATGTGCTGATTTGCCAAGCATGATTTCTTATTTTGTTATAGGTAGGCTTTAATTTAATCGCTTGGCATTTGAAGAGTCATTGTCTTTTCTTGGAAAAATTAAAGTTATTTAATGATGGAATTCCTTTTTCTTGTGGTGTTGCTTTTTATTATTTGTAGAATGGCTCGTACAAAATAGGCTGCTGCTATGACTTTTGATCCTGCAAGGAAAGATAAGGGAAAAAGGCAAAGGACCACTGAAAAAAATCCTTCTACAGGTCCTAAATTCAGAGATAAGGACAGAGCAAAGTGGTTTGAAGAAATTCAGCAATGGAATTTTATCCCCGAGCACAGAGTGGATCTTTGTAAAGGGGAATGTGATGAACTTATGGAAGTTCTTGAGAACCGCCACTGTTTGAAATTGACCAACCCCTGCCCTTAGTATGATCCTGATATTATTCAGGAATTTTATGCCAACGCTTGGCCCAAGGATAGTTTTGGAGACTATCGGACTTATGTTAGGGGCATATGGATTTCTTACACTTGGGAAGATATTAATGAATATTTGGGTAGTCCTTTCCCACAAAGTACGTGTTATCCCAACTACGGTTATTTCTTTATGAGGGAGCATAATGATTTTTACCCAGCGATTGACTTGGAAGAAACCTTATGTCTCCAGGGCACCATTTTCAGATGGGCCAAGGTGATCATAACCCCCTCTGCATCCTCAGCAAAGATATGAAATTGATGACTTAAGTGTGGACTTCATTCTTATTGGCAAATGTTACACCAACCAACCATGTTTCTGATTTGACTTACTAGAGATGCCATCTTCTGAAGTAAATTCCGAATCTTGAGATGAGCATTGATATTGCTAGGGTGATCTCAGATGAGAATCACAAATTTGCTAGGATGGAGGTAAAGGCCATTGCTTTAAGGAAAAATGTAAAGGGTAGTTTGGGATTCTCTGACTTCGTTACAGGTCTATGTGTTACATATGGGATACAGGTTCAGCCTACCAAACCCATCCGACCTTCCATTGATAGGAGATATATTCAGCAGTATTACACCTCACCAGCACCAGGACAGTCAGATGCACCAGCACCACTAGTTGATGAGCCAGCACCGCCAGAGACCACCACTGACCCTACTCCTTCTCAGCTTCTGACTTCTATGGAGACCCGCATTCTTGAGTCTCTTGCTCAGATGCATATTTATCAATAGCACCTTTACCTTCAATAGACTGTTACCCATACTGGAATCCTCCATATCCACCAGGGACTTTATTCAAATATTCCCAGGGATATCCCAACACTTGGATAACTCATGATGATTTTTCAGCTTATTTTGCTTGGCCTGGGGACCAGCCTTCTTTTACAGGGGGAGGTGGAGTCTCGGGACATAGACCATCTGGAGACTATCAACCTGAGTTCGACATTGGCACATTTGAGGAGGGTGGAGCCTCAGGAGCAGAAGAGGAGTTGCATGATGAGGAATTTATGGAGTAGCTGGATAGGGTTATGAGAGGCGATTGACACTCTCATTGGTTTACTAGTTTATACTTATGCATTTTATAGCTCTTTTAGACAATTTGGTTTATTTCCTGCTTTGCTTTATTACTAGTTTACGTACTTTGGGGTTTATATAGCACACGTCTAATATTTATAGGATATTTTGCAGTTTGACATTTTGGATTGTCATTGTTTATACCATCTTTTTGAAATGCCGCATAGTAATTAGGAATATGATATATTTATATGCTTTTAATTAATTTAGTGATATAATGGTAAATAGGAAATATAATACTTTGATCAAGTAACTAATTAGTCTAATTATGAATAAATTATGAAAACTAATCAAAGATTAACATTCCACCGGATAATATTTTTGGAAAATAAAATACCATGGTTGAAAATAAGCTTGATGAAGAGAAGATATGAAAATAAGCAAGAAGCTTACTGGATAATTAAACTTTGTTATTGTTTTGATTAAGGAATCAAGCCTTTAGCCAAGTGAGTGAGCGAATCCAATAAACACTAGGAGAATAATCATCATTTCATGTGTGATCTTTATTACCTGATTTTCTTTTATTTGTCATCATTATAATCAGCATGGAAATGATTAAGGCAATTTTGCTAGAATTAGGAAAAGCCAGAGCCAAATAGCCAACCTGTAAATATAATTATCCCTTTTGTTCTTAACCCTTTTTAAGCTGAAATTGTTATTCTTGTTAGCTTAATTTGTAAACTAGCATGAAATCTAATCCTTACCTATAATGCATGCTTAAGGTAAGAGCATAGGTACAAGATACAAGTATAATGTATGTTATATTAGCTAATTGGTTGAGAATAACGAATGCCTTAGAATTGAGAGCGAAGATGAAAAGAAAAAGAAGGAAAATTCCTTAATGTTTTAAAATGTAATGAAATAGAAGAGATGAGGAATCTAAAGGCAAAAGCACAGAAAAAGCTAGGAAATTAGCTGTGAAACAAAAAATTTGTGTAGTAACTTTGCTTTTTTTCCTAGCATGCACTTTGATTATCTAAAAAAACCAAGGATTATTGTATACCCTGGCCCCATTACAAACTTTTTGAAGACCTTAAGATCCATGTTGTTTGTTTTGGTAGCAAAAGAATGATAAATGATAGTCAATTTTGATTCAAGCATGATTGGTGATGTTGAGAATGAAATACTTACATGTAAGCAAGAGAGGATTCCTTGTTTTTACAGTTTCAGGTTGCTTTGATCAACTTGCATATTGTCTTATTTGTATTTGATTTGATTCAGCTGAAGAGATACCATGTGTTTGTAAATTTAATTATACATGAAGGTTATTTGTTATATCTTGATTAGTGTGTCTAATTTTAAATTGTTGGCTATAATTTTGTTGATTGGAAGTCTTTGCTTAAGGACAAGTAAGATTCTAGGTTGGGAAGAGTTTGATAAATGCCCAGTGGTGTATAAATTGCTATGAGATTTGGAAAATTCTTGCATTTCAATATAACTTATGTGTTAAAATGTCAAGAACTTAAAAATCTCTTTCCCAATTTTGTTTTGTAATCCATTGAGCCTTATAGAATATACTTTTCTTTTTGTAGGAAAGAAATTGAGAAAATAGGAAGAAGGATTAGCAAGAGGAAGACAAAATTAAGACATCCTAAAGAAACTCGCTTGAGCAAGAGCTTTGCTTAAGCGTAGGATCCCCCGCTTGAGCAAGGAATGAAATGAAGAATTATTAAAGAAATTCGCTTGAGCGAGAAGACTGCGCTCACGCGAAAATAGTCTAGAGAGCTTTAGGAGTGCACTTACTAAAGCGAAGAAGTTCCCGCTTGAGCGAGAAAACAACAGAATCAAGAAAAAGTTGCACTTGCTTGAGCGAGAGAATTGGCGCTCAAGTGAAAATAGGGTTAGTAGGATCAAAGCTGATCTGGCTCAAGCGAAAGAAACTCGCTTGAGTGAGAATACAAAGACCTAATTAGATGCAAGTTGCACTCGCTTGAGCGAGCCAACGTTTGCTTGAGCAAGCTTATTAATATTTAAAGGAATAGCTTGCAGAAATCAGGAGGGACGAGGAAAAAGGAAGCAAAAATAGAAACCCTACTTCTTAGAGGTTATTTTGGATAGTTTGAGAGCCTTTTCTTCTCCTCTTTCTCTTAGATGATGTTTGTAATGGCCAACATGAGTGGCTTATCCTTTTATGTGGGATTGGATGTATTGATTCTCTACTTCCATACATTGGCTCTATTTTGATACATATATGGTAACTATTCTATTGGTTTTGGTATTTCATTCCAAGGTATTTGCTAGATCCTTTTGCACAAATTGTATCTTGACTTAGTTTTCTTTAGTTATTGGAAAAAAAATTTTGAAAACTGATTTGAATGAGATACTCATTATGCTCTGATGATTAGGAATAACTTCTGACATATTGAACGGTAAGAAAAAATGTATTTAATGTTTGAAAACTTCTTAAAATGATTGAGGAATCAAGGTTTTAAAGGTTTTCTTAGGATTTTAGAGTCGAGGAATCGAAGCGAATGATTTATGTTTTGTTGCGTAAAAATTAATAGAATAGAAACCATTTATATCAATGTATCCAATGTTGTGAAAGGTAAGATGAGCAAAATCCGATCCCATTCTCCTTATATTTGAACTCTTTTTTAGTTTATTATTGTTTATGCATGCTTTAGATGATCATTATTGTTTTAACTTAACATGAAAATGATCATTATTGTTTTAACTTAACATAATTACTGGTTTTAGATTACCTTCTTTCAAAAAGATATACTTTAGGTTGGAAGGTAGCACTTTCAATTCAGGCCTCTAGATTTCTTCAACAGGTACTTCTTGGATTTCTTTAATTTTTCTTGATTCAGGGGAAATTTTTTTCCTTTGATCAAGGTCTTCAAGATACCTATCCACCTGTCCCTCTTCTTCTTCACTCAAACATTCCATAGAGTTAGTTAATAACTTATTTAGAGGATCATAAACCAGAGCTTTTTATGTTGGCTACTTCTTTTGCCAACTGTCCTAATTTCATATCTGACGCTTTATGTGCGCTTCATTTGTTTATATATATTGTAACAATTATTGGATAGATTCTTTTATCCTAGTTAGCCTTGCTATTTGATCAGATTGTGGTTGTTGTTGTTTGAATTGATTGTTAGGAGTTTGTTGGAAGGTCCAACATCTTGTTTCCAACCAAGGTTCTGATTCTGCCAACCCTACAGGTAATTGTTAAGGAAAGAATTACCAAGATTAATGGGAAAAAAAACCTAAAGGTATTCTTTGATGAATCTAAAAATTGGTTTGTTCTTGATCATTTCCATTAGGGGCACAGTAACCACATGGTTGTTCGCCCATGCAATGCACACATTATTTCAATTGAGCGGGGAGTGGTGATGATACTTGAGCAATTTGAAGTTTTTCCAATTGTTTGCTTATTGCTTCCAATTGTTGTGTTAGCAATTTTTGCTATGCTAAAACTGCATCATTTACTCCCAACTCAAGCATACCTGGTTTCCTTGATGTACTACCTCTTTCATGCTTTGCTTAACGGCCACTGGTTGACATAGACTCCATGATTGATATTGCTTCTTCAACAGTTTTGTTCATTAAAGAACCACCTGCACATGCATCTAACATCATCTTAAACTGAGGCAATAAACCATGATAAACGATTCTTACCTTCCCAGCATCATCCAAATTATGGTTTGGATATTTCCTAAGAAGTGCTTTGAATCTTTCCCATGCTTCACCAAGTGATTCATCATGATTTTGTGAAAAAGAATGTATGGCTGTCATTGCTTCAAAATATTTTAAAGGTGAATAAAATCTTTCCAAAAATTTTGTTTTAACATTGGACCAGTTTGCAAAACTACTAGGTGGACAAGATTTAAACCATTCTTTAGCTTTCCCAATCAAAGAAAAAGGAAACAATCTCATGTAAACAGATTCTTCTTAATTGGGTTCAAAACCAACTATGTTGCATAACTCATAAAAAATAGTTAAGTGTTCATAAGGTTCCTCATTATTTAAGCCAGCAAATTGATTATTTTGAATAATATTAAGAGTGGCTGGTTTAATCTCTACAGTAGCAATAGATCCTTGGACCATTGATAGCAGCAAACTGTCCCAATGTTCTTTGTTCAGCAGCCATATTAGATTTTTCAAAATTTTCAAAAGAAGATAAAGTTGAAGAAGAAGAAGTAGTTTGTGTTTTTTTAATTTTAAAGCTTTGAGTTTCTTTACAAACTTCTCGATCTCAGGATCAAAGAACACTTTCCCTGCAGAAGATCGAGTTTGCATAAACAAACTAAATATAGAAAGTCAGTGTAATAATGTAAGAAAAAAATGAATAAATAAATGAATAAAATAAAATTGAAAATTTAACTAAAGTAAAAAAAATATTTTACCATGGTAATTAAAAATTTACTATTTTACTAAATCAATTCAATCCCCGGCGACGGCACTAGAAAACTTGTTAGACCCTAAAATACTGTTGGGTCTTTTAATTGGCAAGCGCACTAATCATTTGTAGTTTTCAAATTTAGATATCGTTCCACTGAGATTGAAAGTTCCAGTAATTCACAGTAATCTCTATTTACTATGGCAAATTTATCAAAACTTATTAACAAAAGAATGATTTATAAACAATATATACAATATTGTTAGAATTTGATGATTGATTTATTCATAAGGTAAAAAGGAGGTACAGATAAAATTCATCTGGAAAGTGATATGTAATTCAGAATAATTTCAGATACTTGAAGTTAAAACACAGATTGACAAATTATGTTGGAATTAGGATCCTCGCACTAAAATATAATGAAATGATTACAAACATACATATTTAATTATCAAGTTCATGTCATTGCAGCTTAAAATTATTATAACTAATCCCTCATGATATAAATTCTAAGTAGTCACCGTAAAGTCCGATCCCTCGTGAGCTTTCTCAGTAAAAACTTACATTAAGTCTTGGCCTTATGGCAACAGTAATCACCAATTCTATTCCTAGTAATTGGTATATTAAGGGTATTTCAACTTTTACTTTCATTAAAACATATTTTAATTTGGCATGAATAATCATTCTCCCATTTGACATTCACACTAATAAAACAAGTTTCAATATACATGAAAATCATTCTCCCGTTGACGTTCACACTAATAAAAGATTGAAATTCTAACATGGTACTTGAATCATAAACATGCAGAGGTCATAATCACAACATCATATAATAGATTGATTCACCAAATTCCAACATAAGCAATTTAGTTACACATGGTAAAAGTAAAAATAACACTTACAGAGGTTGACATTACGAAGGCGTGGATACACTTCACGATACAAGAATTCATAATACTACACAAGACACTCAAGTATCTAAAAACCACAACTTACAAACTCACAAAAGAACACTCAAAACTTGAAAGAAAGGAAGGAAGTTCTAAAACACAGAGTTAAATTGGATGCCTTGAATGCCTTGGAAGTGGCCTACGTTAGGTTCCTGACTCAGCCCCATTAAACGCGCATGATTAAGGCCATTATTGATATTAAATAATTAAAATCATCAGCAAACATTGGGCCAATTGTCTCCCACTGTGATTTGGTGTCTGGTGTGAGGGGGTTGACCATTATTTGGCCACTAGGCAGAGTGCTTGGCCACCTAGAAGTGGAGTCCATGTAGCTTCTGACGCTACATATGGATGTGATGCGTAGCGTCAGCATTAAAACTTCCCACGCTACGCGTGGTGTTGATGTTTCGCGTCAGCTCTCCAGTTCTTCTATCTTCTCTTGAATTTCTTTAATTTTTCACTACAAAACTAGAGAAATTTGATCAAGGCAAATAATTTCCAATAACTTCCATTTATTACAATTAGAATCTAAGTTTCTAACAAATTAAACTAATTTTTATTATTTTTTGACACAATTTTATTAAGAAATTTATTGTAAATTTGAAGACTAACACTGTGTGAAACATGATACGTTTCTTGGGGGAATGTGTGAGAAATAGAGCATAGCAGATTTGGTGAAGGTGATAGGGAAGCTTCTAGATAGAAGGGTATTACATGCGCTAAAGATGAGAAGATTGGTTGTGAATTTGGTGAGGTGTTTTTCTGGGTTGCCTCTTCCATCATACTTTTCCATTGTAGGCGGCTTATAATGTAGTGGTATGGGATTGTCATTATGAATTATGTGAATGACTATGCCGAATAAGGAACTAAAGGTTCTGGTCTATCTTTCTTTGGTTTTGTAGCTTCCGCATTCTAATAACTTGAGGCCTTCATTTCCTCCAATTGGTGATTCCTTAAGTATTCATTTTATTTTCTTAACTCCTCCATAGTACGGTTCAGTGTATTAACGATGACTAAAGCCTTTTCCAATTGATTGTCACCGTCCTGGTTTCCTTCCTGATTTTCTCAGGTGTCTCATTCTTCTCTTTGTTTGGTGTTGTTGCATGTGACCATTATCTTCTTCCTTCTTGGAGCCAATCTTACTTTGTGTGATATGGAAACATTTTTACCAAGCCCCACGGTAGGCACCAAAATATTCATTCTCAGTCTGTAAAGGTAAAACCCAAGAGAATTACTATAGGAAAATTAGGGTTTATTACTCAAAATGTCACTTGAATTACAAATAGGGCTCTAAAAGCTATATTTATACATTAAAGAAAGGCTTTGATATCAGCCCAATATCTAATAAATAGGAATAATTTATTAAGATAAGAGATAGAGATAACTTCCTAGAATTATAGAGATAAAGATAATCTCCTAAAATAAGATAATAAGGGGGAGATTAACTAATCTAGAGGGAACACTAATAAATCTGATCAAACATTATTTAAATAAATTAAATTAAATCTTTATATCCCTTAAATTGATGATAATGAGAAAAGAGGTAAGAATCATAGAGTATAAAAACAAGAGTTTAAATCCAACCTTTGATATTTTATATTCATGCACACTAACTCTAGCTATTGACCTTAATAGATAGTTCACATACAATTGGTTTAGATTTTATATTTATAATTCATAAAATAAAATTATTCCAAATCAAACCCGGCCTTCAGCTGTATAGGGGTGAGCATAAACTGCCCACCCGAACCAACACTGTAAAAACCAAATTAAAGAAATGAGTTTGGTCAGTTTTAGGCGGGTAAACGGGTAGGCAGGTCAAAGAAATGACTAAGTTTGATAAAGTTTGGACAGATCCAGTTTTATATTTTTATCAACTGAATTAATTGTACCCAACTAAACCTTATTATAATTTTTGGGCCTATTATTTTTCTACACGGCCTAACTTTAAACCCTGAAACCCATTTAGTTCACCCACTTCTTATTCTTATGCTTAATTCTCAACTTAGAGTCAAAACTCAAAACCCTTATGTGATGTGCCTTTAGCTTTATGGTCTCTAACATACAATAAACTTTGTTCCTTTTGTCCTGCTCAAATCCTGTTGTAGGGGTCAATGATGTTAACTCCTTAATTCTTCTCTGCCCTCTTCACTAATGGGTTGCGCTGACTAATCAGTGGTTTTCTCCTTCATCTCCTCATCAACAACGATGAAAATGATTTAACCTCTTTATCTCTTTTGTTCAAAGGTAAAAGTTCTCACTTAACCTTGTTAATTTCTGATCTAGCTTATAATATTTCCTTTATGATTGAATTTAAGAGTTTATTTTTCTCATTCCTTTCATCTCTAACCCAAACTAGAGAAGAAAACCTAAACCTTTTTTTCTATCTCCACTCCCCAAATTCTTCTCTGTCGAAGATGTCACTATTGTCGACGACAATCGTTGACGTCGACATCAGCGATGAAGAAGTGCAAGAAATCATGTTCACTAGGAGGCATTGTATATTCTGATGGATTTGCTCCGGAATGTCATTGTTGGGGTGGGAGAAAGTGCGGTTGCCAGAGGGCAAGAAACGGTGGTGGAAGAAGCTTCAAGAGGGGTTTGAGATCATGGCTGGTCCAAAATGGAAAAATTAAATTTTTAATTATTAAAATATTTAGTTCAACTTATTTACCATACCACTGTAGCTGATCTTGTTAACTTATTTTTTTCAACTATATTAGTAATTTCTTATGAAAATAAGTCCTATTCGTTAAAGTTAAAGGGGCTAGCTTAATTGGTCGAGTCTTTGACACAAAATAGATTCTTAGCAAAACGAAAAATAAATCTTTGTCAATGGTAATTGTCATAATTTAAAGAGAAAAAGAAAAAGGAAAGCGTGAAGTATGAAGTGAGAGATATGATAAAATAACAAAGAAAGAGAAAATAGGAAAAAATAAAACACTTGGAAAAAATTATGAATATATGATAATCATTGTTATCAAATAGGTGTTAAATACAAAGTACAGATTATGAAATTCTTTTAATAAAAAAAATATGAACATTTATCATGTTACATGATTATTTGTTTTATTTTTTTGTCTCTTATTTATCTCCGATAACAAAATGACATGTCATATAAAAATCAAGACCCTCTCTCTTGATTAATAATCTCTTTTATTTACTAAAATATCATTCTTTTTTGATAGACAAGCAAAGAAGGAAAGCGATTTAGTTCTCCGTAACAAAGCCCATCACTTCTCCATGATCATATGTATATGATTTTATGTTTTCCTGTGAGATTCATTTTTTTTGTCATATTCGTACAAACTAGCAAGAGCAAAATCTTCCTAAAACATTTGTATTCTTTGTTTTTCTTCTGATATAAAACAAAAATAACTTCAAATCCTTGTTTCCTATTTCTCAAATTCATATAACCTTTATCTGTTTAATTGTACTAATTGTACCAAACATCCATATATTAGTAAGATTTTAGCATAATTCCATTTACTCCAAATTTTTCTTATCCTTCAAACTAGCTATTAACAAGAATCTCTTTGCTACTTGATTGTCCTGTGAGTATTTTAGTGTAATAATATTATAGAATATTGATTAATATTGTAGTTTACTAGTGACTTGTGATTGAATTTACTATTACAAAAGTTGTTATCTTTTAATATATAGGGTTAAAACATGTCATTCCTTTCACCCATAATGCCACAAGCTATTGAAGGGACAATTATTCCTATCAATTTTGATCCAACAGCGGTATGTGGTGGTGGAAGTCAGCTTTCTGATGAACCTATGCCTGCAACTGAAGAGTATGACCAAATCCTAATTTTCCTCTTCTAAATAACACTAAAAAAAGGAAACAAAATGCAAGTAGTACCCATAAAATATTGATGGTTTGGGACCACTTTGAGAAGTTAGTTGAAAAAGGATTACCGACGGCTAAAGGTAACTATTGTCCTAAATCTTATCATTATAACCCTAAGGTACATGGTACATCAAACCTGATAGTAGACCTAAAAGTTTGTGCTAAATATCCTTATGTTGTCACCAATGACTTAAATCAAACTGTAATCAACTTTGAGGGTAGTGGTATAGTTGTTGTAGATACAAGGTTTAACTTCGAGGCTTGTAAGAGGGAGGTTGTAATTTTTCTCATCTTGGATGAGCATCCTTTCATTGTTTTTAAGGGTCTAGGTTTTAAACATTCATGTAAGCAATTACAACCCCAATTTGATTCCCCTTATAGACATACTATTGCTAGAGATTGTTTTCAGGTATACTTGGATGAAAAAATTAGGTTGAAGGCCCTTTTCAAATGTAATTGTAATAGAGTAGCATTAACCATTGATTGTTGGACACCAATACAGAATTTAAACTATTTAACTCTTACAGCAGACTTTATAGATAATGTATGGAAATATCAAAAAAGAATCATTAGCTTTTTTATGGTTCCTAATCACAAGGGCAATACAGTTGGAAGGAAAATAGAGGAGGTTCTTAGAGAATGAGGTATTAGGAATGTGTCTATCATTACTGTTGACAATACGTCATCAAATGATATAGCGATGTCATATTTAAGAAATAGACTAAGGAATATGGATGGGTTAGTGATGGATGGATAGTTCTTCCATATGAGATGTAGTGCTTATATATTAAACATTGTTGTGAATGACGGTTTGAAAGATATGCATAGTTCTATTATGAATGTTTGAGCTGTTATTAGATTTAAAAGGTCTTCACCTTAAAGATTGGAACTTTTTAAGGACTCCATACAATTTTATAGAATTTCAAGTAGAAAACTAGTTTGTCTTGATGTCCCTACTCGGCGGAATTCCATCTACTTGATGTTAGACACTACTAAAGGATTTCAATCTACATTTGAAAAATTAGAGCATAAGGACCTAACCTATTCTGATTTCCTTGGGATTGCTGGTCCACCCACTGTCAATAGAGAATGTTAGAGTCTTTATGCATTTCTTGAAGTGCTTTTATGAAGCCACTAAGATATTTTCTCCGTCTATGGATGTGAGCTTGCATGTTGCATTTCACCAATTGTCTTCTATTTACTGTGAGATTAAAGAATCTACCATGAATTTGAATACTGTGTTAGCCATTATGGGTTTTGAAATAAAAAAAATATCACAACTATTGAGGTAACTTTAGTAACATGAATAAGTTACTTTATTTTGGTGTTGTTTTTTTATCCTCGTTATAAACTTAGGTTTGTTGAATGGACCTTTACGGATATGTGCTCTGATGAGCTGGGTATTGCCCAAAAACTATTAGCTGATGTAAGAAGCAATCCATTTGAGATGTATAAATAGTAAAAATTAGCTTATGAAGAGCAAAATAAAACTGTAGTAACACATAAGATGTTACTAATGGTGAGGCAAGTGTTTATGTTGAAAAACCTTACCATTTGGCAAAAGATGCTTATAAAAAGCTCTTAAAAGAAAATGATACAATTGACAAAAAAAATGAACTAGAAAGGTATCTAGGTGAAGCTTATGAAGACGATAAGGATGGGAAATTTGATATTCTGGTTTGGTGGAAATATAATTCAAATCGATTCCTTATTTTGTCAACCATGGTGAGAGATATTCTTGTTACTCCTATTTCTACTGTTGCGTCTGAAAGTGCTTTCAACATTGGTGGTATGATCATAGATACTTACAGAAGCTCTCTAAAGCCTGAAATGGCCGAGGCACTTATCTGTGCACAAAACGGGTTAAGGCCAGGTCTCTATCGAATAAATAATTACTACAAAGAATTTGTTGTATCTGATCAGATTATCATAGGTTTCCTTTTACATCGTTTTCTCCTTTTTAGGTTATTATTCATTTGTGTTGCATTCAATAAGCAATTTTTTTGCAATCACTACAGATTTTGATAGAATATCTGTGAATCCATAAGGAGAAGTTGGATCCACAATAACTGGAGTTGGTTCATCATCTCGTTCACAACCACTGCGTTGTGATTAGATGTTGTTTTGTATATTTCTACAACTTAAATTGTGTTTATATATTTTATGGTGCTTCGCTAACTCCTTTTTTTAAATGTTCTTAGGTCCAAAACATTTTTTGAATATTTTTTGGAGTCATTTCACATTTCACATCAATTTAGACCCTCGCATTATCAAACCTCCAATTGAACCCTTTTGGTAAAATAATACTTTAGATAATTAGTTTTGTGAGGATAGTTTTATAAGGTTGGTTTGTTAAAATTTGATTCATTGTATTCACAGGCGCTTGAGTTAAGATTTTTTATAGTCCAACATAAAGATGGAGGAGGAATGGATATAGTGGAAGTTGAAATTTGATTTTTTCCATTTATGATGAATAACCAAACCACTTTTACTAGAGCTTATAACCCAATTCCAGAGGTACACATTTTCTTTTATGTTTTTCCACTTCCTTCGGTGGCCTATTTTTGGTTTCTTTGCATTCTTGCACTAAGTTAATACTTCCTTATCATATAAGTTGTATGTTCTTTCAAAATTTTCTTGTCAAACTGCTCTCTCAAATGCCAGCATACATATGTACAAAATCCTACCATATTTTAAAAAGCAGATTGTTTCTTTAGAGTTTTTCCAATGAAACTATAAAAGCATGAGGAATTTCAGCATGGTTCAAGTTGGTACCCTTTCTTAAACTACATGATTTCTTTTCCTTGTCTACTGACATAACATGCATGTATATTATTTCTTTTCGAAAATATTTGTCTATGTAAGGGCCATTAAATAGCTGAATTTGAATCAGTAAAACAGATTGCCTATGATTACTTATATTGATACATTATTGAAGAATTTAACTATGATTACAATTACTGGAGAAGTTAACTATTTCAATAATATGGCAGCACTTGATTAAATGTTAGTGAATAAAGAGAGTGGCAATGGATCAAAACAAAGCTCTAACTTAATTATAGATTCCAATGCACTATCCCCCTCGTGATATACCTTTTCTAGTTCCTAGTCATTATGCTTCTCAGCAAGTAACACTAATATCTATATTTCTCTAGTTTGCTATGCTAATCATTTAAAACAAATACTATTTTCATATCCTTTTATTCCTTTCTAAATCATAATTGTATAGAGGCATAAAAAATAAAATCATAATTGTATATATATTTTAATGTCTGTAAGATAATTTGTTATGCCTTATTTTATGGAAAAAAGGACAACAATTATGTAAGCATTGTTCTTATTCAGTTCCTGTGCTTCCTGTGCTTCCCAAAGATTGCAACACATATGTTGGGGGCATGTTTTGTGTAGTTCCTACCGCACCATGGTTGACTGGGAGTTTTGCTACAACATCTAGAAAATCACCACCCAATGACACTGGTATCTTTCTTTTTTGTGTAATAAAGTTCTATAGGCTCACAATTAATCCTTGAAGAGTACTCCAAAGTTTTAAAATTGTGAACAACAGTGTTCTTGGCCATACAATTTTTGTGTGTTTATGATATGTTTAGAATGCATTTCATATGGGTCATGATTGATAATTTACTTAATAGTAGCATCAAATGAAGATGTATTGTTGTTAACTAGAAGTAGAAGGGTGTTCTCTCGAGCAACATTAGTTGCTCAATTAATTTTTGTTGCTAATAATTCTAATGAATAGGAATAGTTTTTCTTGACTTCATCAACTGTGCAAGATTCTACAACCAATATCAGATATAAAATTCCGTTTGTACCAATATCAGATATAAAATTGTGTTTATACTTTGTAGCGCCAAATTCATTAGTAAGCATGTATTGTAGTATATATTGTAAGCCTTATAATGTTCATATAAGGGTAAAATGATGTAAATTTATACATTGATGTTATGTATAAACCTACATATTTATTTTATTTTAATTATACATTAAGTCTTTTATCATATAATTATGTGATATATATATATATATATTACATGTTGTGATAATATAGTAGATATTAAATCATTTTTCTATCGAATTGATAAGGAAAATGTGTAAAAAAGTTTTAAAAATAAATTTAGGCTACAAAACAAATTCAATTCATTAGTTTAAACTGAAATTACCTGTTCTAACTTAACCGAAACCGTTCACCTGAAACCCAATGAAGCCGTGAGGTTATTGGTCAAAATTGGTTAAAAATAAGTGACATTTGGTTAAGATTAATTGAGTTATTCATCACCTGAACCCGCTCAAACCCGACTGATGATCACCCCTAGTTATAGGATATAGTTAAATCACACAAAATCCAAATTAAACATGTATCAAAAATATTGATTAATTTAATTTAAATTTGTTGAAAAAATTATACAAATTCAAATGAAAAGAAACCAATTCCAAGCCTACTTGAGTTCCAAGGCTTCAGCTATTGGAGGCGCCTACAAGTATATTGCATGTTATGTTGTAGCAAGCAATACTTGTCCCTGTATATCCCATTCCCAAATTGTTGCATCCATTTTTAGTGCTAGTTATTTCCTAAACATCAGGCTTACTCCAATACGCAATAACTTGTCCAGGCATAGTACTAGTTTCGACTCTATTCAAGGTCGTGTATGAGGTTGCAAGCCCTATTAGTGTTTGCTCAACATCTAACATAATACCATCCAAATACTTTGTTTTTCCTTCTAACCCACAATGCATTCCTATCAAAGTTTAATACATCATCCCCTATAACTAAATTGCGCCATAGACCACACCAACACGGAAACACGACACTGCCATAATGCATGCGCTATCATCTCCATATTCCACTCACAGACCCGAAAAATATCATCTACATCCACCTTAAGACTACATAGTTTAAACGGACCTAAAATTGATCTGGCTATTGCACTAAACATTTTTTGGTCGAGTTCAAAAAGTCTAAAATTTATCAGTTCACAAAAACTAACATCCAAACTTGGTTTTGTTGTTTTCATAATGTTTTGATGTTATCATTATAGTGTGAGTTTCTAACACTTAATACATGTTTTGTTTCTATTGAAACCAAAATATTGAATAAATTAAAATTTTAAAGTAAATATATTCAATATGTTTAATAGATTATTAGATGTTTCCTTCAGGATAAAAGTGTTAAGTTTACATGTCACTTAATTTGACACATATTACACAATTATGATTGTCAATTGTTACTATTTATTTTAAGTCTGCATTTGTAATCAATGGTGAATCTACTTGTAATAATTATATGATTCTCCATGCATACATATACATATAAGAATAGATATAGAAAATAAGATAGAAGCTAAGTGTTGAAGCATATGAAAAGAACGGAGGTAGATGCTTACTTAGTTAGTTGCTACTGTCAACAAGAATAAGAAAAAGGTAAAGTATTTTGGAATAGCAAAGTGAGACGCTTCCAAAAACGTGCTTGAGCCTTGCTCCTCTCATCTCCTATGAAAATACATCTAGGAAATAAAATATTTGAATGATCTAAGTCATGGGCGAATAACAAAGTTATACTGTCAAATATTGCAAATAAAAAGATAAAGAGGAAATAAGTTCAAGTTTGGAAAGTGTCTCTTCAAAAGAAGGAAGAAGAGTGCTAGACGGGACTTGACAAGAGCAAAAGCAAGAGTTGCAACCTCAGAGCATTATAAACTTGCTTTAACAAGACCACAAGAAAGAAAAAGTAGTCTTTGGAAAATACAAGTTGAGTTATGAAGGTACAATATTGAAAGTGGTCTTAGAAACTAGAAGCATGAAGCAAACTAAAGCAAAACTGAAGGGAAGATGATCAAGCAAGTTCCCTAAAATCCAACTACGCAAAGGGTAAATTTTATTATAAACAAGAAGATAAAGAAAAAAGAAAAAGCAGAGAAAAGGTAAAAAAAAGAAGAAAAGAAAGAAGAAAGAGAAGAAGAAGAATAGAAAAAGAAAAAGAAAACAAAAACTCAATAGAAGGAAAAAAAATAAAAATATGGAGAAAAGTGTCTTCTTAAAACTGACTGGTCAAATAAAAAACCAGTGAGTCAGCATGGTAATTTGTTTGAATGACTATTTGATTGGATATTTAAGTGAATTGGTCAAACCTCCATCGAAGTGTGTTACCTACAACTGTATGAATCCTATTCACACACACATATTCAGTCGTCTTTTTCATTTTGTAATAAAATTTATATTTCATTTAATTTCTAATTTATGTAATAAAGTATCATTATCTGTATGTTTTGGTGTTTATATTTATATTAGAGGGCTCTCGGCCAGTAGTGGTATTAGAGCCTAAACGGTATCAAATTATTGTATTTCTTTTTCTTGAAGCGGGTGAGTATGGTATAATAATACTATCCAAGAGTGAGTAAGAAAATCTCTTTTAAAAATAAGTGAAATAAACCCCTGTCCAAGCTCTGTAAATCTCTCTTCAAAAATCTCCCTTTCTATCCTTGAATGTTATAAAAAGACCCTCTCAAACAAAATCAAAAACCTGATTGAGTACACCTTTGTCCCTGAGGATGCTCAAATAGAGAGTGTTGTTTCTCGTCTTCTGAATCCCTATAATGTTTTCAGAAGACACAAATCCAACTTTACTTGGTCTATAAAAAAGTTTATCTCCACCCCTAGACCTGGAGTGAAAGAAGTCATCCAGACTTCAAAGCTTGTTTCTTGCCTTCTTCATGCTACCTCTACAGAACAGTATGTAGACCTGGAAATAAATCCAGATCTAATTAAATTATGGCAAAGAGCAGGATACATTGCATAACACTTAGGTGCAATTCGGTTGATCTTAACCCACCATGGGAGAAAAGGTATGCCAGTTACAACTAAAGTCTCTCTTATAGACTCTACTTTCCATCACTGTGAAGTTGCGGTAAATGGTACGATCTTCACAACACTTAATGCAGGAAGTATGGTTCTGACCATGTTTCCTAATTTCAATGTCCACTGAAAGATCTGACTCTTCCACATAGGTTCCAAGTACAAGTTCAACTTATAGGATCCCCTCAAAACTTAGATGCTTTCAAGGCAACTCTGAATCACCAGACTATATTCATAGTTCAAGATCATTTTTTTGATCTTCTAGTTGATTCCAAGATCTCAAAATGCTTTGATGGTAATCGCAAATTCTAAAGAAAAAACTCCATCCATTATTCAAGTTCCCAGACAAATTCCTAGAGGAGAGTTACTAAAACGTATTCCTATGGAATGGATCAATGACTGTGAGACATAGAAAAAATAGTCAAGACCAATAGTCTCTATCGAGTCATCATTTAAAAGACTCCCTGATGGCAAGGTGAAGATTGTTTTCAAGAAAGAAGAAGAGCCTTCGTCTTCCTCCTCAAAAAATCTAGTTTTTTCCACTATGATGATAACCTTGGGAGAACAGGAAAAGAAAATTCCTGTTTACTCATTTAAGGCAGATGGAACTCCCATTTATAGTGATAAAATAGATGGTCATTTTATATGGGATGTAGCTCCTGATATGTGTGATCCTGATTGTGATTGTGGCATGGACTATGACAGCAGCCATAGTGATAACGATGATAATGATCCCAGAAGGAGAAAGAAAAAGAAGTCTCCTTTGTAAATCTCTAAAAAAGCCTAAAAGGGGATTTGATCCAGACAATGGACCCTGGGTTAGAATCAGAAAGAAATATGAGCCTATTCCTTTCTATGAAGAAGTCTTAAAAATTCTCAGTAAGCATAAGTATCCTCCACCACCAGATGACCCATCCTTGATCATATGGCCTCTACCAACTAAACCATCTCCAAAACCGTTATCCGCACAAAGGTGCAAACCTGTTGAGCCACCTCCTAAATAGATAGCCATACCATAAATATGTATGATGTTTTCCTCCACTTCAACCTCCTATAATGCAAACTTTCCTTCTTTGGAAAGAAAAGTTGATTCCGTCAAAAAGATTTAAACTAGACCCTTTTTTATTCCATCGAAAGTAAATACAGATGGATCAACAAGGCCAATCACTCAAGCAGAAGAAGTAATGAATTGACAAACTGAAAACGTTGTAGCCCAAAATGAGTTCTTGCAAAATATGGACAAGAAAATAGACAAGATTGTTGACTCTTTAGATAAGGAAATAAAGAACATGTTAAAAAAAATTACAAGATCATTATTTTGAGATAAAACAGAAGATAGCGCAGCTCGAGGCAAAAGTATAGAAAATAAAGGAAGAAAGGATCAGCTTCACTTTTGTTAAAAAAGAAAGAGAACTTAGAAAGGTTAAAGCCCAGTATGAAGAATTAAGAAGATATATTTCCTCTAAAAGTCTGAAGCCTTCTCTCAAAGAAAGTTCCTTTAAACCAGATCCTTACTTCATTCCTCCCTTAAAAATCTTTACATCATGCACTCCAAAAACCATTCAAAATCCTAGCCTATTTATTCCTCCAAACTTTACCTCAAGAAAGTTTGATCCTATTAGAAAAAGAAAAGAACAACCTGTTCCTCCTCCCACAAAGGATGATGGAAAAGATTCCTTGTTAGAAGAATCTCCAATAGAGACACCCAAACTTTCTCTGATGGTTTCACATAAACCAATATCCTATGTAACACCATTAATGTACTCCCAAAACAAAGAAGAAGAGTTTGAATCCACTGAAGGAGAAGATCAACCCTTCTCTAAAGAAAACTAGCAAAATACTGAGCCGGATTCCACTGAAGCTGAAACTGTGTATAATGAATATACTGACATTTCAAGAATTCTAATCATCAAACAAAATGAGACAGCTACACAGCCCTATAGTTTAGATCCCAGAGAAATAAACACCCATGTTTATACTAGATCTTCATTCTTTTCCATAGATGGAATCCCTTCTTCTTAGTGGAATAAGAAATTCCTCAAATTCAAAGCCTTTATGGATGTAAAAATCATCCAACATGAAGAATCATACAAAGTAGTTGAAGAATTTTATGCAAGAATGACTGGAGTACTCAAAGAATGGTATCAATCCATTGGTCTTGTAAATCAGGAACAACTACACAGTCAATCTATATCAGACGTGATCAATTTTCTCCAATTTCATTTCTTGGGAGATATATCTGTGTTAGAGAAAGAAACAAGAAAGGGGTATTTTGTGATGAAACGTTGCTCGCTAAAAAAGGCAGATCTCGAAAGACATTATCAAAGAATGTCTCAGAGATTTTACCAACTAAATGGTTTCTGTAACATCCCAGATTTAAAAAAAAGAATAAATTAAGGAAATAAATATTGAATAATTGAATATGAGTCATTTGATGTCCCAAAATGTTGAAAACAATTAAATTAAGATTTTTAGGGACTGTTGGTGATTTATTGAAACCGGATAAGCTGAAATTAAGCCCGGTTGAGATATGGGTGTCGGACCAAGTATCTCTGATTGAGGTACCGCTGGTCAGGGCTGCTAAGAATATTATTGGGAGTCTGATTATATACTCGGAATAATTTTTAGATAGAGTATTGAGCCCAAATAAAGAGCCTGTTAGTGGTAAAACGATAAAATTTTAATGAATGGGATCAAAAATAAAGCAAAAACCCAATTTCTCTTCTTAAACTCCCGTTGGTTTCTTTTCCCCTTGGCAAACCCGTTGGTTCTTCTTCTTCTTCTCTACTTCTTCTTTATTATCTTCTATTCCAAAAACCCTAGCCAAGAGGTGATCATCTCCCCTCCATTTTCGTTTTCAAGGAGCTTAGAAGGAGATCATTGGAGTTGAAAATTTCTTCTTTCCCTTCTCTATTTTCGTGTGGTATCTTTCCCTCCTTGGACCCATTTTTGTTTTTGGGTGAGGTAAGCTCATCTCACCATTTTTGGATGGGTTAATGCCTTGGTTTTGATATATTTTAGTTTGGGGAGAGTAATGCATATAAGTGAGTATTTATTAGAATCATTTAATGCTTAAACCCTAGAGTGGATTGCCATAAATGTGTGTATTTAATGAGGGATAAGAGTAGTAGATGCATTTATGATGGTAAGAGATGAAGAATGATGAGACATTAATAAGAGTTGTTGGGTTTTAGAGAAACCCTAGCTTTTAAGAATTTGGGGAAGGTTATGAATATTGGTTGGATAGTGTGATTGAGAACAAATATAAGCCATTAGGTGTGTGGGTAATTATTTGTTATGGTATTTTGTGAAGGTTAGGGCTATGGTTGTTTTGTGGCCCTTGAATTTAATGAATGTGGCTTGATGGGAAGGAGTTTCCGAAGCCTAATAAATGATAAAATTGAGGTCTATAACATGTCTAGTACATGTTAAGAAATTGTAGATACGATTATGATTAAATAGAAATGAATGATGTTTTAAATAGTTGATTGATTGGGATTCTATATGCATGTTAATGTAGGACTCATTCCGAACGATGAGGTGGGTGCGTCTTATCAATCGGAATTCTTCTCTTGAGGTAGGAGAGGAATCTTATGTTCTAAATGCATGAATTTGAATGTTATTTGATTGCCATATGTATTGGTATGCATGTTAGCCTTGCTTGGAATGATATGAGAAATTGTAATGTGGTGTATGGTGTAGATAATGTGTTTGGCAACATGCTTTGATGCATTTAGAATATTCATGGTGTGTTATATGGTGGTGTAGAATGATCAATGATATGAAGTTATGCTTGTATCCACCATGAATGTAATGTGATTGTTGATGATGTCGATTGAGAACTATTGTAATGCCACACAAATGTTTAAATTAATAAGAATAACCCAACAATAATAAATCCACTAAAAGCCTTATGGTAATGTTGGTAATAGTATTGATGATGATGCATGATGAGTGGCATGTATAGGATGCATAGAGTGAGAAATGCATATGATTTGCATTTGCATCCATGGCATACTGCATAGCCACCATTGTATGAACATTAGGGGAGTTCCCTTGGCCGACCCAGTGGGAGGGTGGCTCGGTGCACGAGCAAGTTTTATTTCCCCTGTGACTCGGTGTGTAAGTCACGAAGCCGCCCATGTATTGCTTCGGGGAGCTACCCTTGGTGAGCAGGTGACCCCGGTGGTCCTTGGGATCACAGCCGCCATGATTTGATATCTGGCCGACCCGCAACACCATATGTTGAATATGTTGTATACCGCGGTCATGGTGAAAATGACCAGGTGTTGCAAGATGGACGATGCGGTTTGGTACCAGTAAAACAATTGGTGAAATGCATGCAAATTTAAGAATAAGTGTACACATTTTACTACTGCAGTAGGGGTATGGTTAGGTGATCATACTTGCGTCCCACATTTGGTGTTTGTATTTCCCACAGTCAGATCTGCAATTGTTGAAATATTCCATTGTGCATATGCATTAGCTTAAGAGCATTTGCATATAGTAAGGAAGTATGCCGAAGGTGATGAGATATGATGATGGATGTGATGAGGATGTGATGATATACTAAGACAACATAAAAGATATGAATACCAAATAATAGTTTGTGTAATAGCCAATTTGTGGTGGGACTTGATTATGTATATGCTGTGTACTTTGCCTAAATTGTAATGTTACTTGTGATGTATGTATGATGGTGTTGTGATGATAAAGAGTATGGTGAATGATATGTATGTGCAAAGTATACATGTTTTGATGCATATGTACATAATCACATGGTATTTATATTCATTCCTTTAGAATGTATGACTCACTCTCCCATGTTGTCCATTTTTAGATTTGTGATGTAGGGCAAATGTGGAGAGAGGGGACATTTTGAAGTACATTTTGGTTGAAGAGGTAAATAGGGGTATAGGAAGTGCCTTGGCCGACGAAATACAGATTTTTGTATAGCATGTGATGTATATGAATGCTTATTTTGTTATCTAGATTAGCAATAATGATTTTGGTGGGTCATGTAAGAAAATTGGGTCCTAGTGCGTATGGCCAATTTTCATTTATGTCCCAAATGATGTATATGATGAATTATGATGCTTGATGATGTTCATTCTCATCAATGAAAGGTGTGTATTGAGATTTCTAGCATTTTATGGAGTTTGTGAGATAATGATTTCAAATGATGTGCATTGTATGAATGATTTGAATGCTACGTAATGAATGATAGGAAGTTAGATTTAATATGTGTGAAAGGGTGGATATGCTTACAAATGCATAATAGAATATGAGGGATGCATTAGGATGGGCTAAAATAGTAATAAATGTTATTTGGTATGTTGAGTTACATTAAATTCCCATGTTTAGTCATTTTCTGCATAACTCGCTCAAGCGAGTGGTGATCTCACTCAAGCGAGATCCTCCTCCATCAGTGTTGTTGTCACTGGCCGGAATTCACTCAAGAGAAGGGCCTTCTCGCCCAAGCGAGATGGGTCTGGAATCAGTGGATGGTCACTGGACCAATTTCACTTAGGTGAAATGGTCCTGGCCTTGGTGATCGCTTAAGCAAGGAAGAAGGGAATTAGACACTGGACGATTTTTGCCCAGGCGAGACATGCCTCACCCAAGCGAGAATCGGGCAAAGAGTTCTTAATGTCACTGGGACAATCTCGCTCAAGCGAGATGGGGCTCGCTCAAGCAAGATTGGCTCCCGATGCAAACCTCCTCTCTCACTCAAGCGTCTCACTGGCTCGCCCAAGGGGATTCTCGAATCTCGCTCAAGCGAGCTAGGGCTCGCTCAAGTGAGAAGAGACCCTGATGTTTAATTATTTCTTCGCTCAGCCTTTTCTTGTTTTCGCTCAAGCATGCCTACTTGAGCTCGCTCAAGCGAGTGTGGTACTCACTTGAGCGAGTGGTATACCTGATGCACTTGTGTGTTTCATTTTAAATGATTATAGTTTCCTTTGGATTAAAACCTTTCTTGCATCATCTTAAAAATTGGTTTGGACATATTATGAACTTCTTGAACTACACGAAATACCTTCTCTTTAATCTTAATCATGCAACATCAAAATTAATTAATTCTTCTGTTGTTTTTAATTAGAAACTTATTATAAAATCATCCTTTAATTTACCCTCTCATATCTTCATATATGGGGGCGGTTTATCATAGATCCAGGTGTCATATTAAATGCTTCACCACTTTAATTATTTGAGTTATAAATGATTGATAATTGTGAAAAATTTCCCCATATTTTTGGGGCGTCTCAACCTGGTATCAAAGTGTTGGTTTGCTCTTGATACGATCATGATTATTGTTTTTCATGTAATTACTACTCAAGATTGAATTATATGAGCCATGATTGATTGATTTATGGATTATTTAGGTGAATGGTGATGGTTATCATTGAATTGAGATTGATACAATTGTTGATGAGTCCGGCCAAGAGTCCTTACATTATTTGCCTCTAATGATGAATATGTTGTGATTGTGTATTGAAAAATGATGTGATTATGTGATATGGTGCATGATAAGCTTATAAGTGCTAGAACTTTCAATTTATAAGATGAAAAATTAGATGTTTATTCTAGTACACTCACGTGTGAGCCATGTTTTAACGTATAGGCTTGAGACATGGCTGGTAGACCGAATTGTGAGGCTGTTGCTATGGTAAATGCCTTGAATCGCTTTGCCGATCTCTTGGAAAGACAAGGCCAACTGAACTTGGGACAAGGCTCCCAAGGTCTTGTTTTGTTTCTCAAGTGGAAACCTTCTGAGTTCCATGGAGGTTATAAGCCTGAAGATGCATATGCTTGGATTAATGACTTGGAAAGAATCTATGCTAGCTTTGAGTGTTTTGAAGCGCAAAAGGTGGAGTATGCGGTCTTTATGATCCGTGATGAAGCCGAGGCTTGGTGGCGTCTTACTAGGGGACGCATGATATCTACTGATATTCCGTTGATTTGGGAAAACTTCAAGGTTGAGTTCTTGAAGAAATATTTTCTGGACAACTATAGAAGCAAGAAAGAGCTTGAGTTTATGGAACTTAAGCAAGGTGGTATAACAGTGGAGGAGTATGCCTCCAAGTTTGAGGAGCTATGTGCATTCTACCCGCCCTATCAACGAGAGGGTACTGAAGCTTCCAAATATGTGAAGTTTGAAAATGGATTGAGGCCCGAGATCAAGCGGGATATCCGACATCAAGAAATTAGAAGTTTTCCGACGCTTGTGGATAAGTGTCGTATCTATGAAGAAGATGATATGGCTCCTTCGAGTCATGGAAAATACGAGCCCAAGTTGAAGAGCCAATCTTCTAGCTTCAAGAAGCAAGGGCACTTCAAGAAGAAGTTCTTTCGTGGTGGATCCTCCAATACTAGAGGATGTGGTGCTCCTAGAGGTGGTTACGGTGATGGTAACCAAGGTCGTGGTAATGTCCAAGGCCTAACTTGCTATAAATGTGGTGCTAACCATTTGGCACGTGATTGTCCACGGGACGATGTGGTTTACTACCAATGCAACCAACCTGGACATATTCATCCCAATTGCCCATTGAACACAAGAGGTGCTAATGTTGACACTCCTAACCGCATGAATTATGATGCTAACTGTGGAGGCCATGGTGGTTTTGGAGGCCATGGCCGTGGAAACGGTAATGGTTATAATGGTGGCCGAAATGGTGGCTGTGGTAGAAATCATAACGGTGGAAGAAACGGTAATGGTCGAGGTAATGGCCATGGTGGAAGAAATGGAAACCACAATGGTGGTGATCATCTGCAGGCGGCTGGTAGAGTATTTGCAGTTACCGGTGAAGAAGCTGCGCAAGCTGAAGATCTTATCCGTGGTGAGTGTGAAGTCCTTGGTATTTCAGTAAATGTTATCTTTAATTTTAGTGCTATGCAGTCATTTATTTCTGAAGATTGTGTGAGGCGCTTGAGGGTGCCTGTGTGTATGATGAACGGTTCTATATTGGTAACTACGCCAACCGGTACTTGTTTAAGATCGGTGACTCGATGTGAGAATGTCGAGATGAACCTTGAGGGTAGAAAGTTTGTTGTATCCCTCGTATATTTGCCTATGAAGGATCTGGACATTATTCTAGGCATGGATTGGTTATCCACTAACAAGGTCTTAGTGGATTGCCATAACAAGACAGTGATCTTCCCGACTTTGAATACTGAAGGCTTTGATGTGCAAGGTATCTCTCAGCTCCTTATGATGTTCTGTTTGGTTGATGGGAATGGTACGTCCCAATCTTGTGAGATTCCTATTGTTTTAGAG
This sequence comes from Clitoria ternatea, assembly GCA_037962975.1. Lineage (NCBI taxonomy): Eukaryota > Viridiplantae > Streptophyta > Magnoliopsida > Fabales > Fabaceae > Clitoria > Clitoria ternatea. The sequence continues at coordinate 50,631,010 of CM075673.1, forward strand.
TTTCCTGATGTGTTTCCGGAAGAGATTCCTGGACTACTCCTTCACGAAAAGTGGAATTTTCTATTGACCTCATTCCTGTCGCTGAGCCTGTCTCTAGAGCTCCTTATAGGATGTCTCCTATGGAGTTGACTGATTTGAAGAAACAAGTCGAGGAATTACTTGAGCGGGAGTTTATTCGCCCAAGTGTGTCTCCTTGGGGTGCTCCTGTATTGTTGGTTAAAAAGAAGGATGGAAGCATGAGATTGTTCAATGATTATCGCCAACTCAACAAGCTAACTATCAAGAACAAATATCCTCTTCCTCGTATCAATGATTTACTAGATCAGTTGAAAGGTGCTGTGGTATTCTCTAAGATTGACTTGCGTTTCGGATATCACCAAATTCAGGTGAAGACCAAAGATATCCTGAAAACTGCCTTTTGAACGCAATATGGACACTATGAGTATATAGTGATGCCATTTAGAGTGACGAATGCTCCTGCAATTTTCATGGATTACATGAATCGCATGTTCCACGAGTATCTTGATCAATTCATTGTCGTGTTTATCGATGACATTTTGGTGTATTCCAAGAGTCATGAAGAGCATGAAAGACATCTTCGTCTTGTATTGACCATTCTTCGATAGAAAGAATTGTATGCCAAGCTTTCTAAATATGAATTCTGGATGGGTGAAATTTCTTTTCTTGATCATGTGATTTCCGGTGATGGAGTTGCTATTGATAGATCGAAAGTTGAAGCTGTTATGGCTTGGGAAAGACCGACCACCGTGATGGAGATAAGGAGTTTTCTTGGTCTTCCCGGTAACTACTAGAGATTTAATGAAGGATTTTCACGTTTAGCCTTGCCATTGACAAAGTTGACTCGTAAGAATCAACCGTTTATATGCACCCGTGAATGCGAAGAAAGCTTCCAAGAATTGAAGTTGAGGCTTACTACTGCACCGGTGTTAGCGCTGCCCGATTTGATGGACGACTTTGTGGTGTATTGTGACGCGTCTAAGCTTGGCCTTAGATGCGTATTGATGCAAAAAGAGCTATGATAGCCTATGCGTCATGACAGTTGCGACCGCATGAGGTTAACTATCCTACTCATGATCTTGAATTGGCGGCGGTGGTGTTTGCTTTGAAGCTATGGCGACATTACTTGTATGGTTCTAAATTCGTGGTCTTTAGTGACCATAAGAGCCTTAAGTATTTGTTTGACCAAAAGGAACTTAATATGCGCCAAAGAAGGTGGATGGAATTCCTAAAAGACTACGAATTTGAGTTGAGGTATCATCCCGGAAAGGCCAATGTGGTTACCGATGCTTTGAGCCGGAAGTCGTTACACATCTCTATGATAATGGCGAGAGAGATGGAGTTAATTGAACAATTTAGAGATTTGAATGTGGGCGTGGAGACTTATACTTCGAAGAAAATGTCGCTTGAAATGTTGAAGTTCACGAATGGGTTTCTTGAATATGTGAAGGTACAACAACCGAATGATGAGTATTTGTTTGAGATGAAGAAAACCCAAGAGAAAGGAAAGAATTTGTTCCTAGTGGAAGGTCAAGATGGCATTTGGCGTGTGAAAGGCCGAATTTATGTTCCCTCAAATGGTGATGTGAGAAAATGTGTACTTGTGGAGGCTCACAAAAGTGTATTAAGCATTCATCCTGGTTCTATCAAGATGTATCAAGACTTGAAGAAGAATTTTTGGTGGCCTGGCATGAAGCGTGATGTGGCGAACTTTGTAGCCTTTTGCCTTGTTTGTCAAAAGGCTAAGGTCGAGCATCAAAGACCATCTGGTTATTTGAGGCCCTTGGAGATCTCTATTTGGAAGTGGGATAGAATAGCTATGGATTTTGTTTCTGGACTACCCAGAACTCATGCTAGAAACGATGCCATATGGGTAATTGTGGATCGGTTGACGAAGTGTGCTCACTTCTTGCCCATGAATATGAAGAGTTCCTTGGAGAAATTAGCATAATTATATATAAAGAAGATTGTTAGGTTATATGGTGTGTCGTCTAGTATCATATCCGACCATGATCCTCGATTCCCTTCTTGATTTTGGGGAAGTTTGCATAATGAGTTAGGTTCTAAGTTAAAACTTAGTTCTGCTTATCATCCGCAAACTGATGGACAATCTAAAAGGACGATACAAAGCCTTGAAGATTTGTTGAGAGCTTGTGTTCTTGAACATGATGGATGTTGGGAGAGATTCCTGCCATTGATTGAATTCACATACAACAATAGCTACCATAGCTCTATTGGTATGGCACCGTATGAGGCACTTTATGGAAGAAACTGTAGAACTCTGTTATGTTGGTTGGAGACTGGTGAGAACTTGGCCTTAGGGCCGGAGATTGTTCAGGAGACCACCGAGCAGATCAAGAAAAGACAAGAGAATATGAAGATTGCTCAGGATCGACAGAAGAGTTGCTATGACAAGAGGCATAAACTACTTGAGTTCCAAGTGGGTGACCATGTGTTCTTGAAGGTTTCACGTGATAAAGGAATTGGAAGGGCGTTAAAAAGTGGAAAGTTGAGCCCTAGGTTTATCGGACCTTATGAGGTTTTGGAGCGGATTGGCGATGTTGCTTATTGGATTGCACTCCCTCCGCATCTCTCTAATCTACATAACGTGTTCCACGTGTCAAAGTTGAGGAAATATGTTCATGATCCTCTGCATGTGATTCATATGGACGAGGTCGACGTACGAGATGATTTATCTATTCCTCCTGTTTCTGTTCGCATTGTCGAGCATTCCGTGAAGAGATTACGGAACAAGTTGGTGCCGTTGGTGAAGGTCGCTTGGAAGCACGGAAAGATGGAGACGTTCACATGGGAATGTGAAAATGACATCAGAGAACGATACCCTGTCATGTTCGAATCCGGAATGTTAAATTTCGAGGACGAAATTTTCTTTTTGGTAGGGTGGATTGTAACATCCCAGATTTAAAAAAATAAAAGAATAAATTAAGGAAATAAATATTGAATAATTGAATATGAGTCATTTGATGTCCCAAAATGTTGAAAACAATTAAATTAAGATTTTTAGGGATTGTTGGTGATTTATTCAAACCGGATAAGCTGAAAATAAGCTCGGTTGAGATATGGGTGTCGGACCAAGTATATCTGATTGAGGTACCGTTGGTCAGGGCTGCTAAGAATATAACTGGGAGTCTGAATATATACTCGGAATAATTTTTAGATAAAGTATTGAGCCCAAATAAAGAGCCTGTTAGTGGTAAAACGATGAAATTTTAATGAATGGGATTAAAAATAAAGCAAAAACCCAATTTCTCTTCTTAAACTCCCGTTGGTTTCTTTTCCCCTTGGCAAACCTGTTGGTTCTTCTTCTTTTTCTCTACTTCTTCTTCATTATCTTCTCTTCCAAAAACCCTAGCCAAGAGATGATCATCTCCCCTCCATTTTCGTTTTCAAGGAGCTTAGAAGGAGATCATTGGAGTTGAAAATTTCTTCTTTCCCTTCTCCATTTTTGTGTGGTATCTTTCCCTCCTTGGACCCATTTTCGTTTTTGGGTGAGGTAAGCTCATCTCACCATTTTTGGATGGGTTAATGCCTTGGTTTTGATATATTTTGGTTTGGGAAGAGTAATGCATATAAGTGGGTATTTATTAGAAGCATTTAATGCTTAAACCCTAGAGTGGATTGCCATAAATCTGTGTATTTAATGAGGGATAAGAGTAGTAGATGCATTTATGATGGTAAGAGATGAAGAATGATAAGACATTAATAAGAGTTGTTGGGTTTTAGAGAAACCCTAGCTTTTAAGAATTTGGGGAAAGTGATGAATATTGGTTGGATAGTGTGATTGAGAACAAATATAAGCCATTAGGTGTATGGGTAATTATTTGTTATGGTATTTTGTGAAGGTTGGGGCTATGGTTGTTTTGTGGCCCTTGAATTTAATGAATGTGGCTTGATGGGAAGGAGTTCCCGAAGCCTAATAAATGATAAAATTGAGGTCTATAACATGTCTAGTGCATGTTATGAAATTGTAGATACGATTATGATTAAATAGAAATGAATGACGTCTTAAATAGTTGATTGATTGGGATTCTATATGCATGTTAATGTAGGACTCATTCCGAACGATGAGGTGGGTGCGTCTTATCAATCGGAATTCTTCTCTTGAGGTAGGAGAGGAGTCTTATGTTCTAAATGCATGAATTTGAATGTTATTTGATTGCCATATGTACTGGTATGCATGTTAGCCTTGCTTGGAATGATATGAGAAATTGTAATATGGTGTATGGTGTAGATAATGTGTTTGGCAACATGCTTTGATGCATTTAGAATATTCATGGTGTGTTATATGGTGGTGTAAAATGATCAATGATATGAAGTTATGCCTGTATCCACCATGAATGTAATGTGATTGTTGATGATGTCGATTGAGAACTATTGTAATGCCACACAAATGTTTAAATTAATAAGAATAACCCAACAATAATAAATCCACTAAAAGCCTTATGGTAATGTTGGTAATAGTATTGATGATGATGCATGATGAGTGGCATGTATAGGATGCATAGAATGAGAAATGCATATGATTTGCATTTGCATCCATGGCATACTGCATCGCCACCGTTGTCGGAACATTAGGGGAGTTCCCTTGGCCGACCCAGTGGGAGGGTGGTTTGGTGCACGGGCAAGTTTTATTTCCCTGTGACTCAGTGTGTAAGTCACAAAGCCGCCCATGTATTGCTTCGGGGAGCTACCCTTGGTGAGCAGGTGACCCCGGTGGTCCTTGGGATCACAGCCGCCATGATTTGATATCTGGCCGACCCGCAACACCATATGTTGAATATGTTGTATACCGCGGTCATGGTGAAAATGACCAGGTGTTGCAAGATGGGCGATGCGGTTTGGTACCAGTAAAACAATTGGTGAAATGCATGTAAATTTTAAGAATAAGTGTACACATTTTACTACTGCAGTAGGGGTATGGTTAGGTGATCATACTTGAGTCCCACATTTGGTGTTTGTATTTCCCACAGTCAGATCTGCAATTATTGAAATATTCTATTGTACATATGCATTAGCTTAAGAGCATTTGCATATAGTAAGGAAGTATGCCGAAGGTGATGAGATATGATGATGGATGTGATGAGGATGTAATGATATACTAAGACAACATAAAATATATGAATACCAAATAATAGTTTGTGTAATAGCCAATTTGTGGTGGGACTTGATTATGTATATGCTGTGTACTTTGCCTAAATTGTAATGTTACTTGTGATGTACGTATGATGGTGTTGTGATGATAAAGAGTACGGTGAATGATATGTATGTGCAAAATATACATGTTTTGATGCATATGTACATAATCACATGGTATTCATATTCATTCCTTTGGAATGTATGACTCACTCTCCCATGTTGTCCATTTTTAGATTTGTGATGCAGGGCAAATGTGGAGAGAGGGGACATTTTGAAGTACATTTTGGTTGAAGAGGTAAATAGGGGTATAGGAAGTGCCTTGGCCACGAAATCTAGATTTTTGTATTGCATGTGATGTATATGAATGCTTATTTTGTTATCTAGATTAGCAATGATGATTTTGGTGGGTCATGTAAAAAAATTGGGTCCTAGTGCGTATGGCCAATTTTCATTTATGACCTAAATGTTGTATATGATGAATTATGATGCTTGATGATGTTGATTCTCATCAATGAAATGTGTGTATTGAGATTTGTAGCATTTTATGGAGTTTGTAAGATAATGATTTCAAATGATGTGCATTGAATGAATGATTCGATTGCTACGTAATGAATGATAGGAAGTTAGATTTAATATGTGTGAAAGGGTGGATATGCTTACAAATGCAAAATAGAATATGAGGGATGCATTAGGATGGGCTAAAATAGTAATAAATGTTATTTGGTATGTTGAGTTACATGAAATTCCCATGTTTGGTCGTTTTCTGCATAACTCGCTTAAGCGAGTGGTGATCTCGCTCAAGCGAGATTCTCCTGCATCAGTGTTGTTGTCATTGGCCGCAATTCGCTCAAGAGAAGCGCCTTCTGTAACACCCTCGGTTAAATAAGATAGACCCTTCTATAGGATCATCCTATTTAACTAAGAGTGTTAATAGTTTTCAGAAAAAGTGAATATTTGTTTTTTAAAATAAAATAATGGCAGATCAGTGGAAGCAATTAATAGATAATTCACATAGTCATTCACAAACTATAAGTAATTGTACTCTTAATAGAATGGGGCACGCAGGCACCCTTAAATAATTATACACTCATCCATGGTCTTATTATTCATTAATAAATATTCTACCACATATATTCTATTTTTAATGAGTGTTCCCAGTCGGTTCAACGTATTGCTGTTCGTCGTACTCCGGTTCTTGGTTTCCTATTTCTTCTGTTAATATTCAACAGTAAGGGTGAGTATAACCCAAGACCCTGATGGTTATCCGGTGCGGACATATCCAGTTAACAGATAATATAACATAAATCATACAATTAACATATTTACAATTATAACAATCAAGTATGCTGTCATGAAATGCATGAGTTTGGTTTACTATGATTTATCTTTGGTTAAGTCTCATGATGCATGTGGGCCCAATAAATCAATCCACCATCACCATTATCTCATTCTTTGGAATTCATCCTGCTCAAGTTGCCTCTTGGGCACAACGTTTCCATTCTAGAGCGATCGGAGTCCACCAAGCTCCCATTCATTATTTAATCATCATAAGATACGAATGAACTCACAGGTTCTCATCAATATATTGTTTCATCTTGGGACTTGGCTCTACACGATCATAGATACATTCCGTCATTTAGTCAAAGTACACCAGAATTGCATCGTCTCACTCGGCTCCAGGCGCGACTCTGATGCCATTGGGTTTCCGTTCCGGTTGTACTCCCAAGATTCTCCTCAGAGATCAAACGTGAATGTCCTCTAGCGTACCAGGTGTATGCTCTATTTCATGATGCGAAATGCATTATTTTTATCATTTGATCCTTGGGTATCTTATGTGTTTCCAGTCTCATAATATTTATTCACAAATTCTTGGCTAAAATAATGCTTCGTTTAAAGAGTAAGTAATATGTTTCTTATTCCATTACTCATAATTAAAACAATAATAATAGTTGATAATAATAATAACAAGAATAACAATAATAATGGTAATAATAATAGAAATAAGAATAATACTGATGATTGTAACATCCCAATTTTTATGATTTCTATAAAAATAATTCAAAAAGGATTAAAGAAGAGTTTCTGAATGAAAATCCGAGTGAAAGACGTCGAAAACCAGATTTTCTGAGTAAAATAAGTGTGATTCCGAGTGAAAATGTTGACAACCAGATTTTTTCGAGTAAAATGAGTGTGATTCCGAGTGAAAATGAGTTTCCGAGTGAAACAAATATGATTCCGAGCGAAATCAGACTGAGAAGAGTTTTCTGAGTGAAATAACTATGATTCCGAGTGAAATCAGACTGAGAAGAGTTTTTCAGTGAAATTAAGATGTTTTCCAAGTGAAATATGATTGAGGAAGAGTTTCTAAGTGAGAAAATATTCTGTCTGAATAAGACACGTTCGAGTAAGTAAAATCCGAGTGAAATAGAAACATATCCGACTGAAATGCTTACGAATGAGTTGTTTCCGAGAGAAGTGGAAGTATCTCTCAGACCAATTTTCTGATTAAGTAAACTTCTGAGTGAAATATATCTGATGGTTTACCGAGTGAAATCATGTATTTTGTTTTAAATGATCCGGTCGGTTTACGTAAAACAGATATTTAATTCAAAATCTGTTTGAAATTTAAATAATTTATTTGTATTTTTAGGTAACCGGTCAGATTGTTAAAAACCGAGCTTGTTATCATTGATTTCGACTTCTGTTTATAATTCTTCACTGGAATTCATATAGACACCCATGATTCTTAATATTTTCACAATTCAACACCAATCATATCATTTAACTCATCATGGTTAATAATAATTAACACAGCCAGTCAAACATATACATAGCAATCAAAATATATAAAACATACATGTAAAAATTAAAGCATATTGATATAACAGCAATTCCTGAACCTGTCCTGGAAAGGTGAGGACCAAAGGTACCTTAACCCTTTCCTAACACTCGGTTTTCCCCCAGAATACCTGAGAATATACCCCCCTAACCTTAATGGAAGATCTTTGATTAGTAGATGATATCCTTGCTTCAGCTCACAGTGAGGAGAAAAGGAAAATGAGAGAGAAAGAGGCTTGTATGTAGAGAAGAAATAAGAAAGAAAGAGTTTTTGTTAATCTCTGTTGGTTCTGAAAGTTTGGACTTGGAGATGTGTTGTGGTATTGGTTTAATAGTGCAAGAGACAAGTGGGGAGACAAGCTTTCTCGTGATTGAAGGTTAGGTGCGTTAATTATGGGAATAATGGAGACTTTTGGGTAGAAAGTGAGTTGTATTTGACCATTTCTGCCACTTACGTACAAGAGTTAGTAAGATTGAAGGAAATATATATTAAAATATATAAAAGGTACTTTGATTGGAGTGAAAAGGTGCAATCTGATAATGGAACGTGTGATAAGCTTTTGGATTATGTGAGCTAGTGGACCGGTTACTAGCAGGAGGGAGTCTGTCTCGGTTTAGCTTGTTTCAGTCGGTTTCCATCGAACAGTGAGGTGAACGCTGGTGAGTGCAAAACCGGTCGGCTAATTGTTTCCGAGAGTTACTGAAAACAGACTCCTTTGAATCACGCTTAAGCGTGGCCTCTCTCGCTCAAGCGTGAGTGTGCTATCACTCTTGAACACGCCGCCTTCATGCTTGAGCGTGAGAAAGAATCAGGCCCTTTCCACATGTCCACGCTTGAGCATGCCAAAAATATACATGAGTCATGCTTGAGCGTGAGAAAGGAGGAAGAATCAGGACCCGAGCGCGCTTGAGCGCAGAACGCTCGCTTGAGCGTTGTTCAACATAGCTTCACTCGAAATATTTCTCTCAGGAAATGCATAACTCGGAATGCATATGACCGAAGGTCATTCGGAAATTTTCACTCGGAAATGTGACAAATGAGGTCATTCGGAGTCGACCTTTATCTGTTTCAGAGTCCCTCAACTGAAGTGACTCACTCGGTATATATATCTCAGTCGGTGTTAGGTAAATTACACTCAACTCGGAGATAGCCCACTCGGATATTTATTACTCGAAAATGAGTTTTCCTTCAATTGGACGTGCTTCTCTCGAAACGTTGCACTTAGAGAAGTTTCATTTAGAAATGAGGCACTTGACGATGTTTGACTCGGAAACGAGTCATTCAGAGGCGTTTGACTCGGAAGCGAGTCATTCGAGAACATTTTAACTCGGAAACGAGTCATTCAAGGGTGTTTGACTCGGAAATTTCACCCAGAAGTGGTTCTCTCGAACACACTTCACTCCAAATGTCTTCGAGGCCAGGACTTCACTCGGTAGTGGCTCTCTCTCGGTCATGTCTTACTCGGAAAAACATGACCTTCAATCGGAATTTCCAACCTTCACTCGGAATTTCTCTTGGTCACTCGGAATTTCATCATTCACTCGGAACAGATCCCTTTCTTCACTCGAATAGTCTCATCTAAGACATATTTCGCTCGGAAAATGGACAATATCACTAATGGTCCATATAAAATCAATGATTATACACAAAAATGGAATTTTTGGGATATTACAGACCATCCACAGGGTATTTATTCACTTATTAACACTTTACAGACCTTCCATACTTCAAAATTACAAGATTAAAACTGTTACTAAAAACAGGGATGTTACACCTTCTCGCCCAAGCGAGATGGGTCTGGAATCAGTGGATGGTCACTGGACCAATTTCGCTCAAGCGAAATGGTCCTAGCCTTGGTGATCGCTTAAGCGAGGAAGAAGGGAATTAGACACTGGATGATTTTCGCCCAGGCGTGACATGCCTCGCCCAAGCAAAAATCGGGCAAAGAGTTCTTAATGTCCCTGGGACAATCTCGCTCAAGCGAGATGGAGCTCGCTCAAGCGAGATTGTCTCCCGATGCAAACCTCCTCTCTCGCTCAAGCGTCTCGCTGGCTCGCCCATGGGGATTCTCGAATCTCGCTCAAACGAGGTAAGGCTCTCTCAAGTGAGAAGAGCCCCCGATGCTTAATTATTTCTTCGCTCAGCCTTTTCTTGTTTTCGCTCAAGCATGCCTACTTGAGCTCACTCAAGCGAGTGGGGTACTCGCTTGAGCGAGTGGTATACCTGATGCACTTGTGTGTTACATTTTAAATGATTATAATTTCCTTTGTATTAAAACCCTTCTTGTATCATCTTAAAAATCGGTTTGGACATATTATGAACTTCTTGAACTACACGAAATACCTTCTCTTTAATCTCAATCATGCAACATCAAAATTAATTAATTCTTCCACTGTTTTTAATTGGAAACTTATTATAAAATCATCCTTTAATTTACCCTTTCATATCTTCATATATGGGGGCGGTTTATCATGGATCCAGGTGTCGTATTAAATGCTTCACCACTTTAATTATTTGATTTATAAATGATTGATGAACGCAAAAAATTTCTTCGTATTTTTAGGGCGTCTCAGTTTCAATGACCCAAGTCTCAAAAATACCTATATAAGCTCTCTACCAGAAGAACATCAAGAAGAAATGTGGAGAATTTTGTAGGCTGTAAACAAAAATGTCGCAAAGATGACCTTTGGAGAAATTCATCAAGTTGGAATGTTTGCAGTAGACAAGATTTGTAGTCAACAAAGTCTGATAGACAAGATGTTGAACAACCAAAAAACGTACAAAGGCATATGCAAGAAGAAGTATATGAAAATAAAATGTGGTAAAGAGAATTGCATTTGCAAAAATTCAAAGCTTCATTCTACAAAGAAAGAAAAGAAAAATAAGGCCTTGTACAAAAAGAAAAACAAGTTCCAATTCTTCAAGAAAAAACCATTCAGAGGAAAAAGCAAGGGCCAAAGATGCTTCATCTGCAAAAGAAAAGGACACTTCTCTAAAGATTGTCCAAAAAAAAGAGAAAAATCAATCAAACTATTACAAACCCTAGCAATAGAATAAGATAATGATGTTGAGTACTTATATGAAGAGCAAAGCTCTCCAAACAACAAAACTGCTTTTGCCCTTGAAGAATTTGAAGGAGAAATCTCAAGTTCAGTAGACTTTGAAAGTTTAGTTGAACTAGAACATTTTCCGGTTCTGAAGATCAAGAAGTGCAAAAAGACATAACCATTGCTTCAGCTGAACTCCCCCCATTACCAAATCTTGAAGTATTCATCCTGCCATCCAAATATGATGTTCCTATAAAGGCGATTGCCTTTATTGACACAGGAGCACAGAGAACCTTTGTGACATCCTACGTTAATTTACAATTATTGATATTCGTTTTATTAAAATTTACGATAAATTTTTCATAATTAAATGACTTAATTATGCCATAATCTAAGAAACTATGTATTTTTACCAAAAGGTCTCAAAACAATAATTGTATAACAATTTAAAAGTGTAAAATATCTTTTAAAATGAAAAATCTAGAACTTTAGGAACAGGGGGCCTGACGCTACGCGTCAACCCCACGCTCCGTGTGAGGTCCCCTGTGCAGCCCTGACGCTACGCGTCAACATGACAGTAACAGCACCTAATGCTGATGCATAATTTAGGCCAATCCGCCAACTTCTAATCTACCCATTTGGTCCATTTTAGGTCCGATTGCCATGAAACCTCACGGGCCATATGTTTTCCCCATTCTGGAACTGTTGGCGCCATCCGTTCTTCAAAATTCCAACATTGCGCAAGATATGTACAAAATGCAGTTTAAACCCTTTTTGAGCAAAACCCTTGCACCAAATACCCTAAATGGGTTCCAATTGGCCAAGGCCTATGTACACAGTTCCTACATGTCCTAAGGGACCAATGGGTACCTCCCTGGGGTCTCGAAACCCGTCTGGTCTCAAATTCACCTAATCAGTTCATTAAATCCATAACTATTCATTATATGCCTAATTATCCAAATCAACCAAAACATCAATCAATTTATAATCACATCACACACGACATTCACACATCATAACAGAACCTGCCAATAGCATTCATCATTCACACAAAATTGGCTCCATGCCATAATTTATAATAATCTACACATTATATCACAATTCATCCAAATTCAAATTACCATCATAATCATCATTAATCATCCTCATCCATAATTCACTAGCACCATATAGTTACCATCATCACATTCTTAACCCACCAAATTAATTTAGCAATCACACAAACGGAATTATAACTAACTCATCAAGTGAAATTAGCAAACTCTTAAATACTTCAACATATTACATAGATTCATTTAATTTGTAAATCTTCTGCATTCTGTGGCATCATTCCTCCGCTTAGTACACCTCCGGGGCATTAGCTTCCTCCCTGTCACTGGTCACTAAAATTAAATAAACCACGGCAAGGGTATGTGTTTCAGAGTATCATAATTAATATAGGACAGAATAATGAACATAACCATATACTACCTACTTTTCTCATTACTAATTAACCTCTTTGACTCTATTGCATTAATATATATATATATATATATATATATTTATCTTAGCTGCCGTATCGGACAAGGATCGAATTAGCAAGCCTAGCAGAGTCCCCTCTAGCAGTAGCACTATAGTCCGTCCTTATTTATTCGCAAGGAAGTATCCGCAACACTACATATATATGGGTACTTATTCTCAATTTAAATTAACACTGTTGGCTTATCATACACCTTTTAGGTCATCAAGATACATCATACACATCAATTTATATCTCATCATTAGTCATATATCGATCATCCATTCATATAATTCACAACTATCTCGCATGTATCTGACTCCTAGTATTCGGATACTAAAGGATCGGCCTTCAGCTGGGGGTCCTACTTGACACCCTATGGACCCTACTTGGTCCACCGAGTCCTGTTTGACTCTTGACCTTAACCATTGGGTCCTACTTGACCACTGGGTAGCTCAACTAGGCACAAAGGCCACGGGAGCCAAAAACGAGGGGCTACATATACCTTCGGCCGTCCCACACCATATAATCACATAGCAATCGCATCATACATGGCATATTATCAACATATCTCATATACATTGTCAGAAACTAACATGCAATCAACACTCGGGTGACCTACTTGTTAAGCCCATCATCACAAGCCATGTTATTCATGCACATAGTCATCATATCATTCAATCTCATCAAGTCATAGGTAATAACATCAACCAATATCACACCACACGTTACTAACATTATTCAAAATTCACAATTTATTTGATGTCATTCATATATATAACTTATATATTTATTTTATTACTTCCTAGCTCACATTTACTTAATTAAGACAGTTCTTTATCAAACAATAACTTAGTCACACTTAAAAATACTTATGAAATTATATTAAATATATTTAACCACCATACATCATCAATAATATTTTCTAAATAATCTCTGAACCTCCCGAACCTATCATATATCCAAATCCTAATTAATTACGACCTGAACATTCCCCTTACCTCGATTCCAAGCTTCGACAATTTGTTCTTGGTGTCGGTTGCATCATTCGGTTACTTGCTTCACCGTTCCTCTCCCAAGCTCGACACCCACTTCGCCGATCGCTTGCCCAATACTTGTTCCGGCACCTACGGTCACCGAAACACCATTTCGATTAGTACATTTCCTTCCTAATCCTTCCAAACACAAAATCCTAACTTCTAAAGCTATTAAAACTCAAAATTTAAAGTCCTAATCATCACATGTAAATTCTGTTTCTTAAGAGAGAAAGAAGAAGAAGAAAGAATTGAAATTGAGGATCCCATTGGTGTTACCTTAGTCCCAATTGCTCAAAACTACCATAAATCAATACTTCCCCCAAGGTTCAAGCCAAACCTCATCAGAGAGAGAGAAAAAAATGGAAGAAGAAGCTCATGGGTTCAATGTTTGCATGTCCTTATTTTAACCTGATCACGACGCTAACGCTACGCGTCCTACTAACGCTGTGCATCAGCTCATTAACCTGTACCTGACGCTACGCATCCCATCCACGTTGTGCATCAGCTCATTAACCTGTACCTGATTCTATTTTCCTTGAAATTCCATTTTAAATTCCCATTTCTGTTAAGTATACCCTCTTTAAGCCATATATTATTCCAAAATCCTATTTCTATTAATTCCAACTTAATTTATTATTTAATTTTTACTTTCCCAATTTTAATTTATCAGGGATGTTACAACCTTCATAAATCCTGTCATTCTACCTTCCCATGCCTGGAAGAGTCATAAGCAAAGCTTTAAAGCAGCCAATGGAGAATCCTTTGAAACAAATCTGATAACTAGATCTAAAGTTAGAATAAAGATCTTTCCAGATTGCATAATCTGGATAAAAATCATTAGATCAGATTCGCCTGAGAAGGATATATTGATAGGAAGAGACATCCTGATAAAAAATTAGAAGTTACAAATCTTAGAAAACGGAGTGAAGCATAAGATAAATTTTAAGCCTTTCTGCCAAATTCCAAGATTCTTTTCTTCGGTAGAAGTGCCTCCGGAGTTTGTAGAAGTCAGAAATCAATTGATAAAATTATGTGGTGAAGGCCATGATCTTTTCCAATATCCCAAGCCTTTATGGAAAAGAGAAGAGTTCAATATGAATCTACCCTTCAAGTTAAATGAAGACATTAATCCCACCAAAGCCACACATCTGGAATGTCTCCCTTAGAACTCAAAAGGCACAGTCAGAATGTCAAGAACTAATGAAGCAAGGACTGATTAAGCCCACAAAATCAAAGTGAGCTTGCACTATATTTTTTGTGAATAAAAGATCAGAATAGGTCAGAGCAAAGAAGAGACTTGTTGTTGATTACAGACCTCTAAACTTGTTTCTCAAAGATGACAAATTTCCCATACTAAAAATCAGTTCACTGTATACTTACATAAAAATGCCTTCATCTTCTCAAAATTTGATTTAAAATCGAGTTTTTGGCAATTGGGCCTCAATCCAAAAGATTACCCAAAAATCGCATTTTGTATCCCAAATGGACACTATCAATGGACTGTTTTTCCTTTCAAACTTAACTTCTCCCCGTTATTATTCCAGAAGGGCATGGTTCAGGTATTTGAGCCCATCTTACACTGTGCTCTCGTCTATATTGACGACATCTTGTTGTTCTCTCCTGATAAAGCTAGTCACAACCAGCTTCTTCAACAATTTCACTCCATCTACAACAATTATGGAGTCATGCTCTCTGCAAGAAAATCAGAGATTGGAACTAAGGAAGTTGATTTCCTAGGAATGGGATTTTCCTAAGGAAGATATTCCCCTCAACCACTTCTAGCAGAAGACCTTCCCAATTTTCCTGATAAAAACCTCCACCAAACAAATTCAACAATTCTTAGGAATTTAGAATTATGTCAGAGACTTTATTCCTCATATTTCTCATCATACTTCTAAGCTTTCTAAGATGCTTAGAAAAATGCACCACCATAGGCAAAAGAACAAACTGAAGCCATGAAGTTTCTAAAAGAAGCAGCAAAAAATCCTTTATCCTTAAAAATTCCTAGAGAAGGAAAGGCAATACTATAAACCGATGTAAGTGATCATCATTGGGGAGCTATTTTGATAGGAGAAATTAGAGGACAACAACTTTATTATGGACATGCCAGTGGACAATTCACAAATGGAGAACTTCATTACCATACCACTTACAAAGAAACTCTTGCAGTCAAATATGGGATCAAAAAATTTGATTTCCATATTCGAGGTCACCAATTTGAGCTACAACTTGACAATTCTTCATTCCCAAAAATGTTAGAATTTAAGAATAAAACTCCTCCTAATCCTCAAATGCTCAGACTCAAAAAGTGGTTTTCAAGGTATGATTTTACAGTCAAACATATCCAAGGAAAAAATAATCTAATCCCAGACTATCTGTCCAGAAAATAATCCTTTGAAAAACCAATCCAAATCATCTCATCCTCTCACTCTTACGCCCTCATTATGATGAATATTGAAATGCCATCTTCCTCATCATCCTCTTCATCAAAGTTTCCTCAATTTCCTCCTAAATTTAAATGTATGAAAGGAGTAAGACCTACAAAAATAAAACTTTTTGCCAAAACTCATATTTTTCTTTATCTGGCCATTTCCCTACAAAACATAAAATCCTTCAAAAAACTGCCTAGTTTAACCCTGATAAACCTTTCCTGAATATCTTTGGACTTTTCTTGGGTAAATTTTTTCAAGAAAAAGACATGTGGTATTTATGGTGTGCGATAGTACTTTACAATTACCGTATCATATTTCCCACATGGATCATGATAAGAACCCTATAAACAACTAAAGATCCTAATCATTGTTCTTCTCTGATTAAAACCTTCATGGAATGGTATCAATCTCTTGAAAAATGGATAACATATTTGAAAAAAGAAATAGATTTTACGAAAGATAAAATGGTCCGATGTTAACCCGGCGATAGCATCTCAACAGTTCTTTTCCACCACCGGGTTTGTTAATTGGCAAGCGCACTAATCGTTTGTAGTTTTCAAAATTTAGATATCGTTCCACTGGGATTGAAAGTCCAATAATAACAGTAATTTTCTATTTACTATGGTAAATGGGAAGGAAGTTATAAACAAAAGAATAATTTATATACAATTTATACAATATTCACAGGATAGCATGATTGAGTGGTTCATAAGATAAAAGAAAATAAAATCTATCTAAAAAAAACGAGTTACAATCTAGAATAGGTAAGATACTTGAGATAAACACAGATAAACAAATTATGTTGGAAATTGGATCCCTAATCTAGAATAACAATGAGGAACTCAAGACATGCATATTTAATCATCAAGTTTCATGTCATTGTAGCTTAAAATCATTATAACCGATCCCTCGTGATATAAATTCTAAGAATTCACCGTAAAGTCCGATCCCTCGTGAGCTTTCTCAGTAAAAACTTGCATTAAGACCTGGCCTTATGGCAATAATGGTTAACAACCCCTATAAAATTGAGATACCAAGGGTATTCCAACTTTTTACTTTCGTCAAAACAAGTTTCAATACGGCATGAACAATCATTCTCCCGTTTGACATTCATACTAATAAAACAAGTTTCAATACACATGAAAATCATTCTCCCGTTTGACGTTCATATTAATAAAAGGTTAAAATACTAACATGGACTTGAATCATAAACATGCAGAGGTCGAATTCACAACATTATACTCAATAAATTAGTTCACCAATTCCAACATAAACAAATTAGTTACACATGGTGAAAGTAGAAACGACACTTACAGATTTTAACATTACAAAGACGATGGGAACTTCACGATACAATGATCATAATACACCGAAACTCACTCAAGTATCTAGAAAACTATTCTAGAACTACAACTCACAAAAGAAGTACTCAAAGTCGAGCACAAAAGAGAAAAGAAATGCTATGGAATGGGATGGGATGGGATGATTTGAATAGTGTTGGATGGCCCTATTTATAGGGCTGAGCAAGGGTGCTGACGCTACGCGTCCCTGTGACGCTACGCGTCACACCCCTGACTCAGCCTCCATTAAACACTTGATAATGGCCACTTCAAATTATTAAATTTGATCATGCTTGGCCATATGGACATGTCTCCACCGATTTTTGGCCTTTCATGGTGAGTGGGATGGCCCTTGTGGCTGAGTGGAGTGCCCATTATTGGGTCCAAGTGGAGTGGTTGGTCAAAGTGGAGGTGGAGACCACGCAGCACTGACGCTACGCGTGGCTGTGATGCGTAGCGTCAGCATCAAAAATAGCTGTTGATGCTACGCGTGGGGTGAGGCTACGCGTCAGCTCCTCCAGTGTAATTTTCTCTTGATTTCTTAACTTTTTCACTGCAAAACTAGAGAAAATTGATCAAGGGCAGATTATTTCCAACAACATCTATTTATTGAATTTAAATCCTAATTTTCTAACAAATTAAACTAATTTTTATAATTTTTATGAAATTTTTATTCAAGCTTTTATTGAAAATTTGAGGACTAACAAATACCCCCAACTTGAGACATTGCTCGTCCTCGAGCAAGAGAAAAATAAGAAAAAAAATAAAAATTTGGAATCAAATTTTTAAGTTAGTCCGAAAATTTACCATAAAAAATAATTACACAATTTAACTAATTTGTAATAATCAAGAATTGATATCAAATATAACAAAGGTCTAATGATAAAATTGTTTACAATATTCTATTAACAATCAAGCAGAATTTCAGGCTTACCTCACAAGTGTTTATCTCTATGCAATTGGTAACCTATTTCACTCAATCAATCATAAAATCAAACGAATTTAACTTTGTTTGTCATCTAATCAATGGTTATTTATACCGAGTTAATTCGAAAATCACAAGGTCTTTTCACGGGTTGTAATGAGGCTTGGTTTTCAAGAAGTAATGGTTTCTCTTGGAATTCAAAAACCTGAAATCATAAAAGAGCATTTTATAATTCTTAGGCTTTTTTTTTGACCCAAACTTCTCATTTTCTTTCATTGATGAAAAATAAATACCCCCAACTTGATTCTTTTCACTATTTTTGATTTTTTTCTTTTTCATACTTTCCTTTTGAAAAGAATCAAGTTGCTTATTTTCACTCCCCATTTTTGTGAGAACACTCAAAATATTTTTCATTTATTTCAACTGCTCTTTTAATCAATCAAGTATAGGGAATGGTTAAAACAAATTTAGGTTTTAAGGGTACCAAAGAATTTTATTTTAGGCTCAAATTGGCTTTGCAAAGGATAAAAGACTTTTTACCAAGGTAAGCTGTTTGGCCCAAGGTTTCGTTTCACCAATAAATGTGCCTTGATCATTTTCTCGAATTCTCTGTACAACAACACAAATCAGAGATTAAAGCAAAATCAATTCGAATTAAAAATATGTCGATTAAACCCTCAAGTGTTTAAAAAAATATCTCTCTGCTCACCGGGTTATTAAATTTGCTTGATGGTTAATAAACTTATTGTAATTAAATTTATCAAAATTCCTAAGTTATATAAAAAAATCGATAATTGATTTTACAAATTTAAGTTTTATTGTGTAAAAACTCTAAGTGTATAAATTAACTTACTAACAAAAATTTGATTTATTAAAAGAAAATTTTTTTTTATTTTTTTTTAAAATTTAAAAAAAACAAATAACAAAATGGGTTGCCTCCCATTGAGCGCTAGGTTTAATGTCTCCAACCTGACATTCCTGCATTTCAAGGGTCAGTTAAAAGATAACTGGTGGTAATTTTGTTAATTTCACCACCCAAATATAGTTTCAACCTTTGCCCATTTACCATCCAACTTCTTTTGGAAGTTGGATCTTCAATTTCCACTGCTCCGTATGGTTTGACTTCTTTAATCAAGAACGGGCCTGACCATTTTGATTTCAATTTTCCAGGAAACAATTTTAATCTTGAGTTGAACAATAAAACTTGCTGACCTGGTGTGAAGTGTCTTTTCTTTAACTTTTTATCATGGTAAGCCTTCACCTTACTTTTGTAGCATCTAGATGATTCATAGGCATTGTTCCTCATTTCCTCTAACTCAAGTAGCTGTAACTTTTGTTTGTCTGCTGCTACATTTTGATCAAAATTGAGGAATTTTAAAGCCCAATATGCTTTATGTTCCATTTCAACTGGAAGGTGACATGATTTTCCATAAACCATCTGGAAAGGCGAAAGACCAATTGGTGTTTTAAATGCAGTTCTGTATGCCCAGAGTGCATCATCAAGTTTTTGTGACCAATCCTTTCTAGAAGATGACACAGTTTTTTCCAGAATCCTTTTCACTTCACGATTTGAAATCTCTGCTTGCCCATTGGTTTGTGGATGATATGTTGTGGCTACCTTATGCTTTACTCCATAATGTTGTAATACTTTCTGAAGAATTTTATTACAAAAGTGTGAACCACCATCACTGATTAAAGTTCTTGGTGTCCCAAATCTACAAAAAATATTTTTCTTCAAGAAATTCACAACAGTTTTAGTGTCAGCATTAGGGGTAGAAATTGCTTCCACCCACTTTGAAACATAATCTATTGCTAAAAGAATGTATTGATTTGAGTATGAGTTAGGAAAAGGTCCCATGAAGTCAATTCCCCAACAATCAAATACCTCAACTTCTTGTATATTTGTGAGAGGCATTTCTTGCCTTCTTCCAACATTACCTGTTCTTTGGCAGTTATCACAAGATTGAACAAACAAGTGAGCATCTTTAAAAAGAGAGGGCCAGTATAAACCTGATTGGAGAACTTTTGCAGATGTTCTTTCATCATTAAAGTGTCCTCCGTATGGTGATTTATGACAATGCCACAACACATCTCTTACTTCCCAGTCAGGCACACAACGTCGTAACAAATTATCCGCTCCAATTTTGAATAAATAAGGGTCATCCCAAACAAAATATCTTGCATCTCTAAAAAAATTTTTTCTTTGTTGCCAAGTCAAATCATTTGGAAGAACTCCTGCTGCTTTGAAATTGGCCATGTCAGCAAACCATGGCCGTTGTGTTATTTTGAAAAGTTTTTCATCTGGAAATTCTTCCAAAATTTCTTTTTCTTTGACAGTAACCTCATTATTCATTAATCTAGAAAGATGGTCAGCTACCATATTTTCACTACCCTTTTTATCTTTGATTTCAAGATCATATTCTTGAAGGAGCAAAATCCATCTGATTAACCGAGGTTTTGAATCAGGTTTAGTTAAAAGATACTTGATTGCAGCATGATCAGTAAAAATGATTATTTTTGAGCCAATCAAGTAAGATCAAAATTTTTCTAAAGCATACACTATAGCTAGTAATTCTTTTTCAGTAGTTGCATAATTTATTTGATTTTCATTCAAGACTTTACTAGCATAATGTATGACTTTAAAAATTTTCTCATATCTTTGACCTAAAACTGCTCCAACAGCATAATCACTTGCATCGCACATAAGTTCAAAGGGTAGATTCCAATTAGGAGCAACAATTACAGGAGCAGTAACCAATTTTTCTTTCAAGGAATTAAAAGCTTTAAGACATGCTTCATCAAATTTGAATTCAACATCTTTATTTAGAAGGTTTGACAAGGGTTTTGCAATTTTTGAAAAATCTTGCATAAACCTTCTATAGAATCCAGCATGTCCTAAAAAGCTTCTAATACCTTCTAAAGAAAGGGTGATAGGTGCCTCCCCGTTAGGAGTCTGAGAGGCCAGCTCAGCCTCCTTCTCGACACGTATGGCCTCATACGCCTCCTGCATCCGCACACAAAAATCAAATATGTTAGTAAACGTTAATGTATAAAAAAATTAAAAAACATTTGAAAGTTTAATAAAGTACTGCCATGTCAGTGGTCTTCTGGTTAACCTAGTTTCAACCTTGCTCTTCTTGGTGATTTGCATCACCTCGAATAACGAAGGCTCCCGGTGCTCCTTTTGCTCCTACAATTTATAACATATTAAATTTGTTAGTGAATAAGCTTTCAAGTCATTATAATAATAAACACATTTAAGAAAATGTACTTACAAATCTCCTTTTGTGCACAATAACTGAGATGGAGCCCCCAATATAGACGGAGGCTCAGCGTCAACCTGCCTGTTTGTCTTGTTCTGAGAATTGGCCTGCTGGAACAAGACACCTTCCCACTTCTACAGCATGCCATCCCAGTGGGGCTTGCGGATCCAACAGGGGTGCTCCATCTTCACCCTCACCTTCCAGAGGGTACTCTTGATGATTTTGGAGGTCTTTACGGTAAAGATCCTCCTAATCTCATCAGTCATACCCTCCTCCCACCAAAAACCATGTTGTACATTAAAATGCAATTCCAAATTAAACTTATAAGCAATGATGAACAATAAAGGTTACATGAAATTAGAAGACTTGTGCTAAACTCACCGAGAATGTGTCAAACCATTTATTTTGGACAGTCTGACCAACATTCGTCCAAGAGATGTAAGGACCATCCTACTGGGCCTTCAAAATCCTAGTAATCACCTTTGTGGTACGAATACTATCAACATAACTATATGCCATGTGATTGAACAATTAATTAATAAAATATTTTTATAATCAAACAAGCATAAATCTTGGCAGTCCACCAAAATTTTGATAGAGTCTCCCCTATAAACCAGATATTTCCAAAATTTATGAAAACCCTGTTACACACAGAAAACTTCCCAATACAGTTTAATGTAAACAAATAGCAGCAAACCCTAGTGAGCTTTGCTCTCCACTAAGATAAAAATAAATCATGACGACCATCAACATCCGTAACTTAACATAAGCATAAAACACACACACATTCATCCTAGTGAGCCTTGCTCTTCACTAATAAACATAAATCATATACGACATGTTTACAAATTTAGTAGTAATGCGATCAGCACACAAACCAATACAAAAACAGGTAAATGTCAGGAAATATAGTGATACTTGCTCGTCGGCGTCCGATAATGGGACGAGAGTCGGGAGAAGGTCGGATGCTGTAGAAGGGGTCACCTCACGGACCTTCTCCTCCTATTGCTGCTGAGGCTGTGTGCCGTCCAAGCTGGTGGAAGTGTCTGCAGTATCACCCGGAATGGTCGGTAAGGGCGTGATGTGTGCAATGTCATCGGTTGATGTGGCCTCCCTCTACGAGGTAGGGGTACCCAGCCGTGTAACTGGGAAGTGCTTACCACCACCCCGACCAAATCGTCCTCTACGTCCAGCCATCTATCAATGAAACAATGTAAGCATTAACCAATTATAGTGATAGCACATATATATACATAAATCTATATACAACTACATACTCTGTGTCAGTTTCAATTTGGAAGTCCCTTTTAGTGTCAGTGTCACTGTCAGAATTTATTTCAGACGTGTTATCATTGTCCAAATTGGCCCTGGTTTGTTTTAATGACAAGACAGCTTATGTGTCAATGTGTTCACCACTTGAGGCCGCAAGTGTCTCATCCAATATCATTGGATCATTATTCAACACTGAGTGATTGTCGTGGAGATCGCTCAGAGCTAGCTGATAAGCATCTTCAATCTCATCGGAGACGTTATCAGTGATCTGACTACGAGCCTTGGCTTTGATGACTGTATACCAATCCTGGTGCCCTCCAGGGAATTCTGTGTAATAAACTTGCTCGGCTTGTTGGGCAAAGATGAAGGGATTAAACCCTTTATATCTACTGCTCTTTTTCATATCAACCAATCCATAATGGTTGTCGACTTTTGTACCCACTCCGATTGTGTTATCGTACCAATCGCAATTGAATAAAACTAAATCTTTACTATCCCGTCTAGAGAAAGAAACTTGAACGATCTCTTTTAACACACCGTAGAAGTCCTCCTTTAAATTTCCAGTTGTACCTTTAACTCAAACCCCAAAGTTATGTGTTCGTATTCCTTCACTCCATTGGAAAACGTTAAACTTATAGCCATTTACAAAGTAAATTGGGCATTTTTTAACAGTTTTCATAGGCCACCAAGAAAGAGCTTGGAGTAAAGGGTCTTCAATTTGGTTGTTTAGATCTTGAATCTATTCAGAGCATAACATTGTGCATTATGTTAGAATGTATATAACTATACAATATAAAAAATAAACATATAGTGTACCGCCTTACGTGTTGTGCAAACCAATCGACGAACTTAGATGATACTTCACTGCGGATTTGGTCATCAGTTATATAATTGTGCTCTTGTCTAAGTCTATCTTCATATATACTATTTAAAGTAGAAAAGTTTCACTACACAGCAATCCTGTGGAAGTGAAGTTAGAAAAATGTAAAAGTAGTTGACTTACTCGAGGTATGGTTCAATTTCCTTGCAATTTAAAAGAATATACAAGTGGGCCGCCTTTGATGTTTCTCATCAATGTAACATTCTATGACCTTGCCTCTAGGACAACTAGGATAGTTAAATATTGACGTTTGTTCACCAACACCAGTGTTTGGTGCCACTACAAGGTTACGGGGGATTCTATTCATTCTTGTTTCTATCTTCGCCGGAAAGTAAAATGAAGCAAAAGTGGTTATTTCTTCCACTAAGTATGTCTCACAAATCGACGCCTCAACGCATGCCTTGTTTGAGACTTTGTCTTTTAAAGAACGCAAGAATCTAGTGAACCATAAAGAAATGTTAAGTTACAATCAATTTAACAGTTTTACAAGAAAATGTATCAATGGATTTAAAGTTGTTCTAGCATCTAACCTTTCAAACGGATACATCCAACGATACTGGACGGGTCCACCAACCCTAGCCTCGTATGGTAGATGAATCGGTAGGTGCTCCATAGAATAAAAAAACTAAGGGGAAAATCTACTCTAGCTTATAAATCAACACTAGAATGCTTTCCTCCATCCTCACAAGAGTCTCCTCTGTTAAGACTGTTGTTGTCAACTCTTTGAAAAAATGACTCAACTCAACCAACAGTTTCCAGATGGGTTTCAGTAAGGCATGAAATGCATATGGTAATAGTCGTTGCATAAACACATAACAGTCATGACTTTTCATGCTGAACAGTCTGACCTCTTGTGTTTGGTTCAGAGCATGCCAACGCATGTGTTTTGCCGTTGACAATGAAGCGTATAAATGTTGAAGCTGTGGAGTAATTGGAAAGTACCACATTTTTTAATTGTTCTAGTTACCTTTCCTCTTCTCTTGACGGTTTTGTAGCGATGCTTGCTACAGTAAACACATTTTTCGACACTCTTGTCCGCAAACTCGTTTTGGAACAACATACATCTGTCAACACAACACTCTATCTTGACACATCCCAATCCCAAATTCGCCACACTTTTCTTAGCATAATACAGGTTTAATGGCATTTTGTTTCCGTTTGGCATAATGGACGCCATCAAATCCACCATTCTATTAAAACAGCCACCTGAGATATTGTAGTCTGCCTTTATGCTTAAAGCAGTCAGAGAGGCAGATAATTCGATATGACTCTCACAGCCGTCCCATAACAGGGTCTGGGCCTTGGCCAACAAATCATAAAATTTCTTAACATTCGGATTCGGGTCCTCCTCTACACCCTTATTCTGATCCCACAATTCGTCTTCATGTTATAGAGCATGCCTGGTAGAAGGTCCAGTGTGGTCCATCACCATCTGTTCTATGTTGTTGTAGTTATTCCTGTTGTTGAATACTTCAAAATAAGATGCTTGTATAGGTACGCTCAGTGGCCTGGGCGGTAACTGCTCACCATGGTTGTACCACCAATAATATCCTTTCATGAATCCCTTCTATTATAAGTGGAACATCACATCATCGGCGTTTTCAAAATTCATGCATCTACACTTAGAGCAAGGGCAATGGATCTTCTAGGTCACTTGAAACTCAAGGGTGTCGGCCGTACCGAATGGAATGAACTCACACAACCCCAACAAAAACTCTTCAGTGATTCGCCGATTACAATCCAGCCGGTTGTACATCCATCGTCGATGTGGCGGGACCTCCATTCACGATGTCTAATGATAATAGGATTGGTTAGTATAATTAAAGAAGACTTAACTATCGTTTGTCAATCACTCTCTACCACATTGACATTGTAAGTAGGTGGGGACCTATCCCATTCAGAATGAAAATGTAACTATCTGTAACCCATCTTGGTGTATAGGTGAAGTTTGTGTGTTGACGTTCAATCAGAATTTTGGCAGCATTTCGCATTGGTCCTTGAGTACACAGAGGTACGTGGGGTCGAAACACCCCATGCAGACATGCACCTAGAGACAGACGAAATGCAAAAGCCAAAACTTAAATTGGACATCAACAACACAAGTTTCACCACAAACACCAATATCTATGGGTTACGCCCTACTGGTTACAAATGCATCCTAAACTATCCAACCGGGACAATTCAAGATTCAACACAACATGATATGTCGGCCGGTTGTCTTGAATCTTGAACGGGTACCTAGTGGTTACAGACACGGCTAAACCTACATAATTAAATTTGTATAAAATTTTTTCTATAACCTAAAACCAGGAGCCTACTAAAATTTTGGCAGAGTTTCCCCAGTAAATTAGACATTTCTAAATTTTAGAATATGCCCTGTTACACACTAATAAATTCCCAGTACAGTTCAATATATACAGTATGACATGCATATTCAATTTAGGAAAACATCACCACAACCTAGTGAGCTTTGCTCTTCACTAACAAACAACAATACACATACAGTATCGATCATGTTACCAGCACATAAAATCAATGCTTAGTGAGCTTTGCTCTCCACTAACAGACAATAATACACATGCAGTATCAATCATGTTACCAGCATACAAAACCAATACCTAATGAACTCTGCTCTCCACTAACAAACAATAATCAACATGCATACACATCAAAAGATACAACATACATAACAAGAAAGTTAGCGTTAAGGAATTACCTAGGAGGGAGAGTCAACGATGGAGACGAAGCTGAAGAGAGATGAACAGAGACCACGCGTAGCATATGCTGGTCTACATGACAAACCAACAAGTGGTTGACAATTATAAATTTTTTGTGTTGAAATGAATATATGAAAATGTATAACAAATTAAATGGACAAAGTTTGTTTAAACAAGTTTTTAATAGTAGTTAAGAATCAATACACAAGATTTTAATAGTAGTTAAGAATCAAAGATGAGTATGTGAACACCAAGGCTTTACTGGAAGCATCAAATCATCATAGATAAGAAATTTTTGAAGAGGTCTCTAATCTCAAGGCAATTCTCCATGAAAAGGAAACCCAATTAAAATCTTATGAGTTAGAGACATTGAAGATAAAGACTCGTCTAAGTGGTCTAAGGACAAGTATGTTGGAGGCTAACATGACCTTCAAGGAGACTCGTCTTGGTTCAGTGTGCCATTTTGCCATTGTATTTGAAAGCTGGGGATGGGAGGAAGTTCCTGGTGGATAATCTTTAGTTTAAGTCTTCTGTTTATGAGGGAATTATTGGCAATGATTCATTTGCAGTAATTTAAAAATGATTAAGGACTTTAAAATGAAGATGATGAAAAAAATATGACATGAGTGATCTTACTTTGCTTCTAGAAGACATTTATTGGTATTGAAGTTTACCAAAGTCAGAAATGAGTGCTTACTTTTCAAAAGAGGTATGTTATATTTTGAATAAGTTTGGCATGTATAGGTGCAAACTTGTTAATTCCTTTTTGGTTGTGAATAAGAAACTAAAAGAGTAAAATGATGGAAGATTGGTAGATGCAAGTATGAACAAAAGTTTAACATGAAATTTATTTTCTCTTGGAGCTTCAAGACCCAATTTGATGTTTGTTGCTCGTTTACTCTCAGGATTCATGAGTAAACCAAGTGACTTACACCTTGGGACAACAAGAAGAGGGATAAGGTATTTTATGAGCACTATGGAGTATGGAATCAAATTTTAGAAGAATCCCAATCTTGAAGTAAAAGCTTATTGTGAAATTGATTGGGGTAGAAGGGTTAATGATTTGAAGAGCACTTCAGGTTATAATCAAATAATTTGGTTCAGTGTGTCATTTCGCACTTTGGATGACAAGAATTTTAGAAGAGATTGGAGAGAAGCAAGAAGGAAGTCTTAAGTTTCATTGTGACAACAGGAAGATTAATTTCTTAAACTTGGAGAGTATTATAGGTGAACTTTGATGCAAAGACAGAGTATGATATGAACCAGAATTACAAGGTTTTACAGGAAGTGTTCAATAAGCTGAAAATTAATAAATTTCAACTTTTATCCCTATAAAATGTTTTATATATTTTAATCCCTATTAAGGCTTTAACCTTTTAAAATAGTCCTTGCTATTAGAGGGTGCTATTAAGAACTGATTTATCTAACAGATCTTGAAACTATAATTATAAATGACAAATTTTATTTCCCTCTTTAGTGGAAAGCCAATGCCAAGCTCCCGTGTGAACTACTGCTTAAGTGGCCAACAAAATTATTTGATTATAATTAGACAAACTTAAAGCCAATTGAAATAGGAATAACAAAAAGAAGCCAATTGAAAATATTATCAAAAGAAAAATAATTAATACTTTATTAAGATTTTTAATTGATAAATATATCAAAAAAAATTTTCTTCCTTACGTGAACAGTTAAAAGAAAATGGTGCTGAGAGTATTAAAAGATACTAATTCACAAATTCGGTTCTGATGGAAATAAAAAGTGGTGAGAGTATAAAATATATGCAAAACTAAGTTCGTATTTAAGAGGGGCAGACATAACATAATCATTAAAGAATAAAACATAATCCTTTGTGCCTTTTAACATTTTATAATCCACTTGCTACCACTTGACCATTTCCTAAACTCGTAATTCGAAATGTCAATGAAAAACACTATAGTCGGCAACGAACAAGGTTAAGAATATGTACCCGCGATTAAAAAATGTTTTCTATTATTTTTTTAATCACATATGTTCGGAAAGAATTCTGTTAGAGTTGGGTTAACTTTCTAATGTGACCATTTTGTTTTGATTTATAAATTTTAAACTAAAATCTTTTTTAAAAAGAATTAAATATATATGACTTGAATTATCTATTATGAGTAACTTGGTATTAATTAAATCAAAATTTATATATGTAAGAAATTCATAATAAAAACCTCACCGAATAAATTTTGGTACTTAACAAAAAGCAAAGAGGATTATTTCTGAAGAATAATGCTCATTAGAAATGGAAAAGTCATTTGTTTATTCACTAATAATAATCCACAAAAAGCACAGGCATGCATTTTACAAGTCTAATTAAGCTGCTGCTTTGTTTGATATACGGTGCCAAAAAAAAAACACCCTTTTCTAAATCTTGATTTTAATTCCTATGTTCTAGTCTTTTTCTTCTCTTATAAATTGCCCTCACCACCCTCCACTCTCCTTCCTCACCCACTGAACACCTTTCATTTCAAAATCTCTCCATTTCTGGATTTGAGGCTGAGACATGGAAAAATGTGGCAACTGAGAGAGTATAGAAGAATCTGTAAAGCTCAGGAGGGATAGCGCCATGACACACTATATTTTAAGATATAAAAACCAACTAGATTTTATTTATATTTGTAGGTGGGATAGAATTTGGTTTCTTAATTTTTTTTCAAAAACCTTAAACAAAACATGGAATGGTGGGAATAAATATCTTAGGAAGCATATAAGTGGTTTTGTAAGTTAGCTTAATATTCAAAAGCAGAGGTGTAGAGGGAAAATGAAAAGCAAAGTTGCTGCCACATGAAACAAAGACAATAAAACAAAAATAAATTAATAATGGTAGTAATGGACCGAACGTAGGCAAGGAGATGAATAGGGTTAGAACAGAGCTAGAAAAGGTGAGAGTGAGACTTCAAATAACTTACAGCTTGATGATGGAGGATGTGAGAAATAGAGGATGGTGGTGGAATAAATATGCTGAAGCAGAATAACAACCAAACAAAGGGAGAAGAGAGGGTTGAGAATAGAAGTTAAGTACCTAAGAGGATGATGTTGAAAAACGTGAGAAACAGGGATGGAAAACGCAAGAAACAAGGCTGGAAAACAAGGCTGGAAAAAATGCAAGACCGACGACGGTGAAGGTGGTGCTCAGCGATGGTGGGGGGAGCTTCAAGCGCACAATGAAGGAATGGTATGTTTTTCCTCTGCTGCGTGTGTGCTGATGGGGAAGAAAAGGTCTGACTTGGGTACCTGAACTGGGTAGGTTTTCCAAATTGGGCCTCACAAAAATAAATCATATAAAATCCCAAAAAATTGGGATTTTAAATATTTTTTCCTAAAAATCGTGATTCTAATGCGATTCTAGACAGAAAATGATTGTTTCCTAATCTAAATCGCAGACCCCCTAAAAAATCATAAAATCTGGATTTTTTATTTAAATCAGGATTTTAACTACCATGATATTATTGTTCAATTTATGAAGCCAAGTTTTATTTTGTCAACAATCTCAGGTTCCAGATAAACCAAACCACAACTTGGTTCTATATTATGCATCTGACAAACCTATAAATGAAGATTCCCTGTTGGTTAAATTTGTGGATGGAGATGACACATTTTGAGACTCAAGGTTTACACTAATTCTAACTATAGTTGAGGTGTATGATTCTCAATGAAGGGGTGTTATATCTTTTTTAAAGCTTGAAAGCATTCAACAACTAATGGTTTTTAATTCATACAGGGTTATTGGATGGTTAAGCGAGCTGTTGGAACAAAAGCTTGTTGTTCAAGTGGCCTCAATACTCAAGAGGGGGGTGAATTGACTGTTAAAAATGTTTCGTTGGAATGCCTTTGAAATTGATTCCTCTTTCACAAAATATACTTGTATGCAATAGATAGCAAGTGTAGTGCAAGAATCAATGTAAAACAATATGCAAATATCACTTAGGTAATATATCAAACACTTGGTGTGCAACACTTTAACACAAGTTGTTTAAGCAAATATAAGAGGGGCTTTCACAATCAACAACAATAATCAGGCTAAAAACAATATGTAAAGGCAAGAGAGTAGGGAAGAAAAGCTTGCAAACCAATTTAACGAGTTCCACCAACCCGGTGTACGTCTCGCCTTCAAGCAACCCACTTGAAGGATTTCCACTATTAAAGTTTAGAGATACAAGCTATGAGCAATTCCAGCTTCCTAGTGTCCCACACTCAAGAACTCAATCCTCACTAGCATAAGGGCAACCCACCCAATCTCTCAAACTCTCAATACCGAAAGGTTGAACCCCAATCTTTGTGACCACTCAACCTAGAGTGAATAACCTTGGTGTTTTGGTGTTTAGTTTTACAATCAATAAACTCTCTCAATAGTGTATATAAAAAAATGAAAGCTCTCACAATTTCTAAAATCTCACAAGAGAGGATTTACAAATATAAGCTCTAAGTTTCAGAAAATGAAACTACACAAAGAAATAGAACGCACAAGACTCAAGATTTGATTTCCCTTTGATGGATTTGGATGCTTGGAGTAGCTTGAATGAGTCTTGCATTTATAGGCCTTGGAGAGGTGCCCTAAAGTCTTTAAAGTCATTGCACGGTATGGGCATTCAAGTTGGAATGGAGAAGTGAGCTGGTTTCCCATTTAAAAACGCTTTTCCCCAATTTCTGGCACGATAGTAATCGATTAGGCCTCGAGCTGTAATCGATTACACTTTAAATTTTACAGTGTAATTCACTTTCTAATTGATTAGAGTGTCCTATGAAGTCGATTAGATGAGAAACAGAACATTGGTAATCGATTATGCAGTGCCTTGTAATCGATTGTGAGTAGCACCTGATGCATTTAATTGTGTTACGCAGCATGGTAATCGATTATGCCTTTCATGCAATCGATTAGTATACAAACAGAACTTTCATAATCGATTAGACTTTGTTTGGTAATCGTTTAGTGACCTTACAACACCTTGGTAATCGATTGTAGCAACCTTGTAATCGATTAGGAGATGTACCTGATGCTTTTAATTCAAATCCTCAACTTGGTAATCGATTATTTCCATTGATGCAATCGATTAGGTGACAGACAGAACATAGGTAATCGATTAGATGTGAACAGCTAATCGATTAAGTTATGGTCAGAACTCCTGTAATCAATTATGTTGGATGCTGTAATCGATTAGCATACGTGTTTTTACAGGTCTGGTGCTGTTTTCTCTGTTTTCATGGTAACTTGAGCGTTTTGCTTTGAGTCTTTAATTACTTTTGTCATTATCAAAATTATTCAACCTGAAATACATATTCAAACACATTCTCCCCCTTTTTGATGATGACAAACAATGTTCATCTCATGAGGGTGTTAGTTCAAATAAAATTATCTCCAATGATTATCTCTAAAATTATCTCTAAGGTTATCTCTTAATCATTGTCTTTAGAGTTATCTCCAAAAACTTATCTCTAGCGTTATCTCTTAAAATTATCTCTAAAATTATTTCCCCCTATCTTAAGGAGTTTATGCCATCTTTTAAAAAACATGAAGATAATCAATTGATTTTAACCACTTGTTGTTTTAATAAATTTTCAGCTACCAAATACCAATTCTTTTATAACTTCAATTATTCTAGATGAACTTCAATTATTCTCCCCCTTTGTAATCATCAAAAAATAAATAAGACAATATAGGACAGAGATACAATTGAAAGGGAAATTGTATTCATTCATTGATAGAAAAGGAAAGTACATAAGGAAAACGCAGAAAATTAAAAATCCTAACAGAACATGATAAGGGAGGATCAAATTATCTGGATTAAAAAAGTGTAAATTGGAAATCTTATGAGAAAGCTCTTCATAACATTGTTCCATGAGTTCAAAATGCTATTGCATGGTCATTTGGAACTGTTGAAGAGTGTTGTCAATTCGTTCAAAGTGCTGGTCAAGGTAGGCATAAAGAGAGGTAAAGGGGTCAGCCGGAGTGGATGATTTGCCTTGAGTCGCAGGAGTAGGATTAGCAATAGGTGAAGGAGGGTTGACAGGATGATCTTCTTCAAATGGACTGCTGCCATGAATCCTATCGCTCTTGAAGATCTATCTACCTCCAACAAATACCATGCCCATTTTGTTGAGATGGTGAGTGCCAATGCAAGCTTGGGAGGGTACCTTCTCAGGGAGTTCACCGGCCATGTCACACCATATGCTTTGAAAATTTTTGTGAGGAGAATGGCATAAGGCAGCTTGTGTTGCTCCTTGGATTTGAGCATGTGAAGCTTGAGGAGTTGAATCTAATTGATCTCCTTTTGATTGATGATGGAGCACGTTAAAAGAACATCATCTTCTTTAACTAGTGCATAATTACCACCACGGGGAACAAGAAGCTTAACCATGAAAAAGTGAAGGAGTCAGTTATTGAGAGTTAAGTGGCCTACCAGTTTGTGATTACTGAGTGGATGGTTGGCTTTCCAAAGAGATTGGCGTGCGGAAATTACACTAAAATCCCACTCATCTTCCAGATTTCCACTGACAAATTCAGCATTAGAGAGGGGAATTTGGGTGATTTCAGCAAATTGCTCATTTGTGATCTTTAGAGTCACATTCTTGACTCTAGCCTCTAGTACTCCATTAACAATCGTGAGGTTGCAAAAGAAGACCCTCATTAATTCGGGATAATAGTATTCTTCCTTGAGAGTGAGGAACGGAAGAAGGTTGTAGTGGTGAAGAAGTTGGGTGAAGGTGAAACAAGAGTTCTCAAAAACTTGGGCATCAATGTAGTGGGGAGTTATAATATCTTTCTCCGAAAATTTCTTGATGAAGTTTTGGAGGTCTCTTGGAGTGGAGAAGAATCTTGAGAAATCAAGGGGGTTGTTGGCTTGAGCCATGGAGGATCTAGCTCTCTTCAAATTTCTAGAGGAAGACATGATGAGAGATTGAGAAGAAGAAGAAAGAGTAGAAGAATGTGAGATTTTTGAGAGATGGAAGTGGTGTGAGATGGAAGTGGTGAGGGAGGGGGTATTTATAGGATGTAGGATGGAAAATTAGGGTTATAGGATGGATTAGGATTGGGTGAAAGAGCTGTCTTACGGATTAAGCATTTAATTTTTCAATCCTGGCGCGTTGCTAATTGATTAGGCTCAGAGGCTAATCGATTAGTGTGTGTTTCCTGGGGAATCTGAAACAATTTTGCAAATGGGTAATCGATTGTGTAATCGATTGCACTAAAAACAGAAACTTGGCAATCGATTAGGAGGAGATGGTAATCGATTATCAGGAAGACAGAATGTCAGTAATCAATTGGACTGAGGTTCTATTCGATTTGGCGTGAAACAGGGAGCTAGTGATCGATTAGATATTAGAGTATAATGGATTATATACGAAACAAAAAGTTACTAATCGATTAGGTAAGGCTTTGTAATCGATTAGGGAAGCCCAGAAATACTTAAAACTAAACAAAGGTACCAGAGGTTCAATATATCATACATCAATCAATCACTTACTCATTAAACATACTATAAATTAAGGAATCATCAAAATTATTCAATATTTAGACACAATTAGAAATATCTAGGATTCCTAACTCTCTTCTAATATGTATGAATTGCTCTTTTGTAAGTGGTTTTGTGAAGATATCCGCTGATTGCTTAAAGGTTTCAACATGTTCAAGCACACAATCACCCTTTAACATATGGTCTCTAATGAAATGGTGTCTAATCTCAATATGTTTAGTTCTAGAATGCATCACAAGATTCTTAGAAATATTAATGGCACTTGTATTATCACATTTGAGAGGCACATGGTCTAACAAAACACCAAAATCTAGAAGTTGTTATCTCATCTAAAGGATTTGAGCACAATAACTACCAGCTGTAACATATTCTGCCTCAGCTGTGGATAATGCAACACTTACTTGTTTCTTGCTATGCCATGATACAAGAGAACTACCAAGCAAGTGACAAGTACCACTAGTACTTTTTCTATCAAGTTTACATCCTGCAAAATCAGAATATCCAACAAGAGTGCATTCAACCCCTTTGGGTTACCATAAACCAACATCTTGAGTTCCAACCAAATATTTCATTATTCTTTTTACAGCAGTAAGGTGTGATTCTTTTGGGCATGCTTGGTATCTTGCACACATACAAACAACAAACATGATATCTAGTCTACTAGCGGTGAAGTAAAGTAAGGATCCAAACATACCTCTATACTTTGTGAGTTCTACATCCTTACCTTTCTCATCCTTATCCAAATAACATGAAGTGCCCATAGGTGTGGCAATTTCATTTGCCTTGTTCATGTTGAATTTCTTAAGCAACTCCTTGTAATATTTGGATTGACTAATGAATGTACCTTCTTCGGTTTGCTTAATTTGTAGCCCAAGGAAGAATGTGAGTTCTCCCATCATGGACATTTCAAATTCATCTTGCATTAACTTAGCAAACTCCTTGCAAAGTGATCCATTAGTAACACCAAAAATGATATCATCTCCATATACCTGCACCAATAGTATGTCATTCTTCTTATGCTTAATGAATAATGTTATATCAACCTTTCCTCTTTCAAAATTGTTTTTCAAAAGAAATTTGCTCAATCTTTCATACCAAGCTCTTGGAGCTTGTTTTAAACCATATAATGCTTTTCTTAGTTTGAAAACATGATTTGGAAATTGATAGTTTTCAAAACTAGAAGGTTGATCAACATATACTTCTTCTTGAATATATCCATTTAAGAAAGCACTCTTGACATCCATTTGGTACAATTTAAAATCTTTACAACATGCAAAGGCTAATAATAATCTAATAGCTTCTAGCCTAGCTACGAGTGTATACGTTTCTTCATAATCTATGCCTTCTTCTTGATTGTATCCCTTAGCTACTAGCCTAGCCTTGTTTCTAGTGATTATACCATTTTTATCAAGTTTATTTCTAAACACCCATTTAGCACCTATTATTTGGTGATCATTGGGTCTTGGCACTAATTCCCAAACTTCATTTCTTTCAAATTGATTTAGCTCCTCTTGCATGGCCAACATCCAATGTTCATCAATAATAGCTTTATCAATGGTTTTAGGTTCAATTTGAGATACAAACGCTAGATGATTGTAAGTATTGAAAGAGCGTCGGGTACTTACACCTTTTGTGATATCACCTATAATGTTGTTCAATGGATGGTCTCTTGAGGTAATCCATTCTTTTTGTTTAGTTTCCACACTTTGTGTTCTGTCTCCTTCTTTGTTGTCTATTTCTTTGTCATCCAAGTTCAATTCTTGGAAAGTGCCTACAAGATCATCAAAATCTTCCTTTCTCGGGGAGTTATGGCTACTTTCATCAAATTTCACATGAATTGATTCCTCAACAGTGTTTGTTTGTTTGTTAAATACTCGATAACATTTACTTGATGATGAATATCCAAGAAAGATTGCCTCATCAGCTTTAGCATCAAACTTTCCTAGATTATCCTTTCCATTGTTAAGTACAAAGCATTTGCATCCAAGTATATGAAAATAGGAAATATTTGGTTTTCTTCCTTTGTAAAGTTCATAGGGGGTTTTCTTTAGAATAGGCCTAATCAAACATCTATTCATTACGTGACAAGCGGTATTTACCGTATCGGCCCAAAAATGTTTCGCAATGTTATTTTCATTTAACATGGTTCTTGCAAGCTCCACCAAAGATCTATTTTTCCTTTCAACCACCCCACCAAATTTCCTTTCAATACCATGTTTTTCATAAAACTTTTCAAACGATTGGTTTTCAAATTCTCCCTCATGATTGGTTCTTATGGATGCAATCTTTGAATTTTGTTCATTTTGGATAACCTTAGCTAGTTTCTTAAATGCATGATATGCTTCATTTTTGTGAGTAAGAAACAAGGTTCATGTATATCTTTAATAGTCATCTACAATTACTAGACCATAGTAATTACCACCAAAGCTTTTGATTTTGGAAGGTCCAAATAGATCCATGTGCAAAAGTTGTAAAGGCCTTTGAGTAGAAACAATTTTATTAGCTTGAAAAGATGCCTTTACTTGTTTTCCCTTTTGATATGCATCATAAAATTTATTTTCAAATTTGAGCTTTGGCAAGCCAATTACTAATTCTTTAGAAACAAGTTTGTTTAGATGGTCTATATGTATATGTGTTATTCTTCTATGCCATAACCATGATTCATCCTCTTTAGTCATGAAACATTGCACATCATTTGAAGACAAACTATCGACATCAATCATGTAAATATTATAAATTCTTTTACCAGCAAACTTAACTTCCTTGTTTAGCTTATTTTCAATTATGCAACAATTAGACTCAAATAATACTCTATATCCTTTATCACATAATTGACTTATGCTAAGCAAGTTATGTTTGAGTCCTTCAACATATAATACATCACTAATTGAAGTAGAGGAATCTTTACCAATGTTTCCAATACCAAGTATTCCTCCTTTGGTATTATCCCCATAAGTGACGCTTCCTTTTTTTTTGGGAGTAAATGTTGTGAATTTGCTTATATCTCCCATCATGTGCTTTGAACACCCACTATCCAAGTACCAATGGGTGTTGCTTGCCTTGAAGCATACCTACAAAACAAAATTAGTTTAGAGAACTTGGTACCCATTTTATGTTGGGTCCTTTTTGGTTAGCTTGTGGTAATGTCCCTTTGGGAACCCACACCTTTCTTACCACTTTTGGTCCAAGCTTTCTAATATAGCAATTTAAAGCATTATGTCCTTTAGTACCACAATGATTGCATTTAATGAATGGTGATGAAGATTTTCTAGGTGGTACAAAAAAGTTTTTGTAATGCTTTTCCTTTTTGGTAGAATTGTATCCTAATCTGGTTTTGTCAAACATGCATCTTTGATTTCTAAGTAATACATTCAAATTATCTCTACCATTTGTAAACTTCTCTAAGGTTTTATTTAAGTCTAAAACCTTAGTTTCTAGGATGTCACATTTCTTTACAAAATCACAAGGTTTATTCTTGGAGTATGCTTGAACATTTGCTAATTCCTTTTTCAAACATTCATTTTCTTTGCCAAGTTCTACAAGATGCATTTCAAGAGTATCAATAGTTTTCCTAGATAACTTATACTTGTTTGAGATTTTAACAAACTTGTCATACAATTCCTCAAATGTATCAAGCAATTCATCTCTATCTAAGTCAAGAAAGCTTACCTCATCATCTTCATCTTCATGATTTGCCATGAGGCATAGGTTGGCTTCCTCGTTTTCGGATTCGTCCGAGCTACTTATCTCATTTTCATCCCAAGCAATGTAAGCTCTTCTTCTTCCTCTTTTCTCTTTGTTCTTCTTCTTGAGATTTGGGCAATCCACCTTGAAGTGCCCTTCCTTATCACACTCAAAGCAATTTGGTGAGGAAGAATTTTCATTTGAAATTGGTTTCTTACCTTGAGGTTTGAACCTCTTTTGGAAGCGTTTATTTCTCATAAATTTTCCGAAATGCTTCACAAACAGTCCAAACTCTTCTTCTTCATCAAGCTCACTACCGGATTCCTCTTCATTGATAGAAGTGGCCTTGAGAGCTAGACCTTTCTTCTTAGAAGACTTTTCTTCCTCTTCCGCCATCTTCAATTCCTTCAGCTCTTGTTCCTGTTCTTGTAACTTACCGAATAGTGTAGCAAGAGACATTTTATTGATGCTTGGAGATTGTTTGATGGCGGTGACAAGAGGTTGCCATTCCCTGGTAAGACTTTTTAACACTTTATGAATAAGTTCTTTGTTAGTGTAAGTCTTGCCAAGAGTAATTAGATGATTTATAATAAGAGTGAACCTCTTTTGCATATCAATAATTATTTCTCCAGAATTTAATCTGAAGCTTTCATACTGACTAGTTAAGGTACTAATCTTAGAGTCTTTAACATCACTTGTACCTTCATGGGTTATTTGTAAGGTATCCCACATATCCTTGGCAGATTTACATGTAACTACTCTAAAGAATTCATCAGGGCCTAAAGCTAAGGTGATTAGATTTTTGGCTTTATAGTTATATTGGACTTTCTTTTCTTCTTCGCTAGTCCAATCATCCATCAATTTTTCTACTTGTTTACCATCTACAATATGCATGGGTATGAAAGTACCATTTTCAATTGCATTCCACACTTTAAGGTCAATAGATTGTATAAAAATTTTCATCCTTTCTTTCCAAAAAGCATAGCCTTCCCCATTGAAAGCAGGAGGTCTATTTGTGGCACCACCCTCAGGAAAAATATTTAGAGAATTAGAGGTCATTGTTCTCTTGAAGCTGTTAAGCTTGATCTACCAAGAGTCAAGCTCTGATACCACTTGTTGTTCAAGTGGCCTCAATACTCAAGAGGGGGTAAATTGAGTGTTAAAAACTTTTCATTGAATACCTTTGAAATTGATTCCTCTTTCACAAAATATACTTGTATGCAATAGATAGCAAGTGTAGTGCAAGAATCAATGTAAAACAATATGCAAATGTCACTTAGGCAATATGTCAAACACTTGGTGTACAACACTTTAACACAAGTTGTTTAAGCAAATATAAGAGGGGCTTTCACAATCAATAACAATAATCAGGCCAAAAACAATATGTAAATACAAGAGAGTAGGGAAGAGAAGCTTGCAAACCAATTTAACGAGTTCCACCAACCCGGTGTACGTCTCGCCTTCAAGCAACCCACTTGAAGGATTTCCATTATTGAAGTTTAGAGATACAAGCTATGAGCAATTGGAGCTTCTTAGTGTTCCACACTCAAGAACTCAATCCTCACTAGCACAAGGGCAACCCACCCAATCTCTCAAACTCTCAATACCCAAAGGTTGAACCCCAACCTTTGTGACCACTTAACCTAGAGTGAATAACCTTTGTGTTTTGGTGTTTGGTTTTACAATCAATAAACTCTATCAATAGAGTAGATAAACAAATGAAAGCTCTCACAATTTCTAAACTCTCACAAGAGAGGATTTATAAATATAAGATCTAAGATTCAGAAAATGAAACTACACAAAGAAATAGAACTCACAAGACTCAAGATTTGATTTCCCTTTAATGGATTTGGATGCTTAGAGTAGCTTGAATGAGTCTTGCATTTATAGGCCTTGGAGAGGTGCCCTAAAGTCTTTAAAGTCATTGCACGGTATGGGCATTCAAGTTGGAATGGAGAAGTGAGCTGGTTTCCTACTTAAAAATGTTTTTCCCCAATTTCTAGCACGATAGTAATCGATTAGGCCTCGAGCTGTAATCGATTACACTTTAAATTTTACAGTGTAATTCACTTTCTAATCGATTAGACTGTCCCATGTAGTTGATTAGATGAGAAACAGAACATTGCTAATCGATTATGCAGTGCCTTGTAATCGATTGTGAGTAGCACCTGATGTATTTAATTGTGATATGCAGCATGGTAATCAATTATGCCTTTCATGCAATCGATTAGTATACAAACAGAACTTTCATAATTGATTAGACCTGGTTTGGTAATCAATTAGTGACCTTACAGAACCTTGGTAATCGATTGTGGCAACCTTGTAATCGATTAGGAGATGTACCTGATGCTTTTAATTCAAATCGTCAACTTGGTAATCGATTATTTCCATTGATGCAATCGATTAGGTGACAAACAGAACATAGGTAATCGATTAGATGTGAATAGCTAATCGATTATGTTATGGTCAGAACTCCTGTAATCAATTATGTTGGATGCTGTAATCGATTAGCATACGTGTTTTTGCAGGTCTGATGCTGTTTTCTCTGTTTTCATGGTAACTTGAGCCTTTTGCTTTGAGTCTTGAATTGCTTTTGTCATTATCAAAATTATTCAACCTGAAATACATATTCAAACACAAAGCTTGCCATATCCTACTCATGCTAAACCGTTCTAAAATTACAGACTGAAGTGGAAGAGCTGAAAAAGAAGATTAAAGAACTTGAAGAAAGGTGCTCAGAAATTGAACATGAGAATCAAGCAAGGATGAAGGAGGCAGAAGAATCACAGCTTAAAGCAACACAACTTCAGGAGACTATTGAAAGGTTCTTAACTAAGAATTAGCCCCACACAAAGTATCTCTTCCACCCTAAACTGGCATTGATTATCTATTCTTTATTACTATGCCAGTAGGCTAAATCAAAATGTAAGATCAAATATATTATTTGAATAATTATTATGAATTCTATGTTTGAGTGATATTTGGCTGTCAGAGACAGTTAGTAGACCATGGCCGCATTTGAATATAGCTAATAAAATATTTTATATGCCTATGCAGGTCCTTTCTCTAAGGGTTAGGTAGACAATTCCCTTAGCAAGAGGGGATACACATATGATATGATACACCATAATAAGCCTAGTGTAGGTCAAGTAATTGTTCACAAAATAAATTTTAAAAATCAAATGATAACATAACACGTGGAAATTATGACAACTGTCTTTTCCTTTCTTTAGATAATTCTAATTTGTAAAGTTTTATGATTATATAACACAAATGATTTCTACCCCATAACACAGGCCATAATGTTCTTTTTCTATTATTATACTAAGTGGCTTATTATCAACAAACACTGAGTGGCTTACACCATTAAATTAAAAATACATTTAGAAAGGAATATGAAGCATAAATAAAACTGAAAATTACATTTACACACCATAAAAATACTGAAACTTTCATGTTGTCTCTAGCCTCAATGAAGAGAATAACTTTTCATTATCTAATGATAAGGAGTTTGAGAGTTTCTTAGATGTTGGGTTAGTTAAGATGGAATCCAATTTAGAAAGAACCGATGAATTGTCAAACTTAGACCCTAAAAATTTTGTTCCTGATTGATTGAGGCGGGATTTGATGATGATGTTCTTTATCTAGATAGAACATATGATGTGAAGATATATGTTGTTGAGATTGAAGACAACATTGTTTTGGAGAGGGAAATGATATTTGAAAGTGTTGATTCATTTAGGGCAGTCCTTAAGGATTATGTGATGAGTATCAAAAGGGGTGACTTTAATTTTTTTGTTATGTTTGTTCTGTCCCTTTTTTAGCCTTGTTTTCACAGTTTAGGAGCTTATAATTAAGCCAATAAATTAATTTCCTCTTACAGATTCACTACAGAAATGAAATTACTAATCATATACACTAAATTCAACTACAAGGTAAGCATCTTAGCATGGAGCAGAGTGTTCTATACTCTATATTCAACTACAAGGTAATCATATTAGCAATCTGCAGTCATATGCAATTAATTCTATAGTACTATATTATCAGAGTTTTCATAACCAACTTTAATTTTTTTCACACTCGACCAATACACAATTCATTTATCTAACAGATTTTGTAATGTTGGAGACTAATATTTAGTCAGAGATGGACCTACCAGAGATGGAGAGAACACACAAGGGAGAAGGAACGTCGTGCACTGCTGACAGGAGATGCGATGGCAATGAAACGCAAGGGAGAAGCCACGTGATGGAGAAGAATGGCCGTCCACGACTCAGAACATCCTCGAAGGGGGAAGAATGGAGAAGGCAAAGATGAAGAAGAATGGAGAAGACAGAGAAGACACGTGAGGGGGATTGAATGATTAAGGGAGAAGAAGAGAAATTTCAAGAAAGGAAAAGAAGGCACGGGAGGAGGATGAAGAGAAAACTCAACAAGAAAAGGGGCTCGAATGATTAGGGCAAATGATTGGGGCTCGAAGATTAGATTAAAACTTAGTGACGACGAAAATACCCTGTCATTAAAGCCTAATTAAAGATAGCGACTCCTGTCGACTCCGTCGCTAGTTCTCCACAATTAGCGACTAAACCCGCTGTCGCCAAAGGCATGTGATGTAACAGTGCTTGAGATAGCGATGGGCTATACACTTCGCTAAATTAAAGCATGGAGGGAATCAAAATTTTAGGGGGAATGAAAATCTAGCGATTACCCTCCACCGTCGCCACGTTTTTACTTGGTCTAGCGACCGCGTTGTTCCGTCGTTACGTTTACGCGCCAACAAAACCCTTGGAGGGAAACCAAAAAAAAGAGGGAAATAAAAGATAGTGACCATACTAGCAACAGTTTGGTAGTAGCGATGGATTTAGTGACGACATTTGGCCATTTGTAGCGACGGAGGTTTCGTTGGTCGCTAAAGTGGTCACTGATTACTTTTTTTTGTCCCTTTTCACATGGCGGTCACTAACTTGGTCGCTAATTAGCGACAGAATCAGGTGGTCACTAAATTGAAGTAGCTATTAGTGGGTTTTTTAGTAGTGTCATAATACTAAAAACAAAAACTAATACTCTTTATAGGTTTTAAACATTCAAAACTACATGTAGAATTCAAACATAACAGAAAACTCTAACAACTAGATAATCACAATAAAAAACTAATTTGTTTTTATTAAACCATTCAAAATTTAGATCATATCTCATTTTATTGATTTAAACATATTGAATTGATGACTAATGTATTAATTTTTCAATTAAACCAACGAATCTATTATAATTTTTAAAATTATGTTGATGAATAATACTCTTAAAATACCGGTTTATCATTTTTTTTCTTTTATGTTGATAATGAATTAATTTTGCTTTGTAAAGAGTATTGGAGATAGTAGTTCCTTAAAAAATTATATCAAATAAATAAATTTGTAATTCTAAATGATTAAAAACTAACACTTTGTAAAGACTAATAGCAGTTTTAAATAAACCATTTGGTTATTTTTGGTTATTCTTCTTTTTTCTCTTTGTAAACTAAAGAAAAAATAATCATTGGTGATGGTTCAATCACACTTAGAGGGGGTTGAATAAGTCTTAGACTCTCTTTGTGGAATTTTGAACCTTTAAAGTGTAAGTAATCAGACTCGTAAAGCAAACTTGATATAAGCAAGAAAAGAGAAGAATGAATACTAGAGATTTATACCAGTTCACTTCCAACATAGAAGCTACGTCTAGTCCCTTTTAACTTGAAGGATTTCCACTATTGTAAATGATGGTTCAGAGTCAGACTTAGAAGGGGGTTGCAAAGTCTTAGACTCTTTTAGAGTAAATTTCAAACCAAAAACAAATACAGGTAATCAAATGATAAAAAGAAGGAGAAAATAAACACACACAGCTTATACTGGTTCACTTCCAACATAGAAGCTACGTCCAGTCCTTTCCAACTTAAAGGATTTCCACTATTGTAAAATCTCCTTTACAATATCAGCACCAGACTCGTGCTCTAAGTATTCTTTCAACAAGCCACTTCTGGCTCAACCCAAGTATTCTTTCAACAAGCCACTTCTGGCTCAACCCAAGTATTCTTTCAACAAGCCACTCCTAGCTTAACCCAATTATTCTTTCGAAAGCCTCTTCAGGCTAAAGTGTTTCCCAACACACAAACTAGTCTTGTTAACTTACCAAACTTATACAAATAGTAAGAATGAAATGTTCTAGGAACTTAGTGCACAAAAATGATAGACAAATTTTGAGATCAAACACTAAGTATCTTTGACACAAGACCTGAGTCTACTGGAAGAAGAGCTAAAGCTAGACAGTAGTAAGGGTCTTTGTCTTTTTACAAGAAATTAAACTAAGATTGAATGATGACTTGATGAGCTTTCTTCTCAGATATTTCTCTATATCTTGAATGTTCAAACTTCCTTGATATTTATAGTGACTTGAAAGATATATCCGTTATTACATCTTAAAAGAAGATATAGACATTGGAAATCCTTTGAAGGTGTTTTGCCATAGGCTTCTTGAGATCAGACCTTGAGTTGATTTCTGGCTTAAGAGACGTCTGAATCATATTTCAGTATTTTCACGAGAATAGTTTCTCATGTATTTCCATGCACAAAACCTTTCATGAACTTATCCTTGATTAAGCGAGAAGTTGCTTTCAGAGATGTCCTAATGAGTTTTCTAACTTCTGATCAGAGTTCACAGAAGTAGGTACACTGATAGCTACTACTCATGTTGATCTTGTTATTTTTGTTCTTTGATGATAAGCACGGAAATATGGTATGATTATTTTTCCTGAAGCATCACCAAAATAGAGTTTTCGAATATTGACGAAGAGTTCTTTATTCAAGATGTTTCTATCAGACTTTTGTTGTTCTACCAGACTTTTAGAACATACGCTCCCCCTTTGTTTTTACACTTGATCTTCATATCCTGAAATTACTTTTACACTAAACGAGAATGTTATGAACAATTTAGACTTTATTCTTTTAGCAAAAATGTTTGATGAGCGATATAAACAAATTCAGGGATTATAAAATCTGGGGTCTAGTCCAACAGGACTTGAAACTTATATTTTTTACCAGACTTTTTCTCAATAATCTCTCCCTATTTGTTGATGAAAAACATCAAGTCTTTTCATGGATGAAGTCTGTGATCAGAATAT
This sequence comes from Clitoria ternatea, assembly GCA_037962975.1. NCBI lineage: Eukaryota > Viridiplantae > Streptophyta > Magnoliopsida > Fabales > Fabaceae > Clitoria > Clitoria ternatea. The sequence goes on from CM075673.1 coordinate 50,675,768, forward strand.
CATAGAATCAAAATTAAGATGATAAGTTGATAGGATAGGTTTTGAACAGGATAAACTGATTCTTCATTGATCAAAATAGTGCATACAATATGTATCATTCCATGACATTACATTGACCTTCAAAAGAAAAGACTTCTACAAAACTCCTCCTTTTGTAATCAATAAAAGAGAGACCATCAGTGAAACTGGAAAAGCAAATCACAAGCGATACTTGAAATGAAAAGAGGGAAAGCAGCAGAGGAAACAATAGTAAAGAAACAAGTTTGAAACACAAAGATATATGAAGAAGTAAAAGTGATCTAAGAGGGGCGACAGAGAAAAATAGGATTATAAGATGAAGAGAAAAATGAGTAGGAAAGTTCTTCCTGTAGAGTCCAAAGGTAATTGCACCATAATGCATCAGCGTGAGCTTTAGTGGGTTTAGGCATGGTCTAGAGACTCTTGAGTGTTGCTGCTGGTAGGCGCTTGGGCTGAAAAGGACCCTTGTAGATAGGCTTAGGCTTAGGAGGCATGGGTTTCTTGAGTCGGCCTAAAGAAATCCATTTGGCTGGCGAAAGGGGCCGGGGGACCTCAAACATAATCTTCTTTCATGGAATAACGATTAGGCAGTTCTTGATGGAGACATCATCAAGAGTGATGAAGCCATGCTTACGATCATGAGCTACAGAGGCCTGTTCAGCTTGAAGCACATGGAACATCCCGAGGTCATCATTTAAAAACAAGTCTGGCAACCCAAGAAGCCTTTTAATGGGAAGAGAAGGGTAGTGTCAAGGGGAAAATGGTCAAATATGAAGTTGGCGAGGGTCAAAGGAAGGGTAATTCACAATGGCTTGATTTTGAGGACTATAATATCTAGGGTCAGAGGTGTCGAGCACCGGTTTGTAATCAAAATATTTGGGTAATATGGGATAGTGTTTGATAAGAGGGGGAAGGTGAGACTTATGGACAAGAGTGAAGATGGGAGGACAAGGAACAATAGCTAAGGAGGAGGGAATGTGAGGCAATGGCGGAGGCAAAATGGCAAGAGGAATAGGTGGAGGAGAGGAGGGAGCAGAGTTCGGGGAAGACAAGGGTTCAAACCCTTTCTGTTTGGAAGATGCCTAAGGAGAAAGAGACCTTTTTTGCTTGAGTGATGCTTTGAATGCACTTGTGTCACTTCGATAAAGAGGAACAATGACATAGAACTTGTTTAGCCAATCAAGGTGTTCCCAGTTGCAGACCTCAGAAAGTTAATGATGCCTGAGATAACCATGAATGAAGCACAAATAGTGGTTGTATGTCAAATAGCCACCACACTCTTGTAAGGTGTCGTGATTCTCAGCCATGACTCTTTGATAGTCATTGTAAAGCTCAGTGAACTTTGAATTTCAGGCTGAAGAATCCCATTTTGACATAGAGATGTCCGGATTCAAAGTAGTGAAGATAGAGATAAATAAGTCCAACGTTTCATCATCAGAGAGTAGCTTCAAATGAGACTCAAAAGAGGGTCAAAACAAAGGTATTTACGTCTGTGGGGCTTTGGTTGTTGAAACCTTGATTCATTTACTAGGGCCAAACTTCTTCTTGATAGAACGCAATTGTAGTTTTTCAATGGGAAAATGATCATCGGAGTATGGAGAAACCTTAGGTGATGTTGGAATTGTAATCTGAGAGGAGGACGGTGCCTGAGCAGATGGTGAGTCTAACTTTTCTAAGGGAGCATCATACTCTTCATGAACCAATTTCCTTAGCTTCTTAGTAGAACAAGTACATGGAGTGTGAGATAGAGCGGACTTTCTTTTCTTGGATGGTATAGACTTTTTCTTCTTTGGGAGGGCCAAAGCAGGGCTTGATTGATCAGATTGAGACAAGAAAGCAGGTAACTTACTGACCACCATGGAAGGGGTAACCAAGTCTGATACTGGAGGGGGTTGCACATTCTCAAGTGCAAAGACTTTCATGAGGACAACAAGATAAGGAATCTTATGTAGCTTCTTCCCTATGGATGAAATCAAATATGTGATGATGATATTAGGTAAGCTAACCTTCTCTTTATTGAGCATGTGATACATGTAAAAATAATCGAGCTTGCTGACAGTATCTTATGCACTTATTCTAGGGCAAAAGATTTGTTTCATCTCAAGGTGCAGCATTTTGGCCTTTGGGAGGAGAGACCCAAAAGGGAACTTGACTAGATGTTGATTACCATACAACATTTCACTTATCTCCAGTGAAGATACCATATTGAACTTAAAGAGTTCATCGTACACCTCCTCCACATTAGGACATCCAATAATAGTTGCAATGAGGTCCGTAGAGATTTCTATGGAATTCCCTTGAAGAGAACCTAGGACAAGAAACTTTGACTTGTCCACTGAGACCGAATTCCAAAAGCTGAGAACCGTTGATGGAGAATACGAAGTTTGGTCGAAACAGAACTGTCTCCATATAATTCTGTTGAGCTTTTTAGAGATATCGTGCCCTTCTAATTTGTGCTGCCTGAGCTTAAAGACCGAGGATTCAATAATGTCTAATGCCTTCAATGCCATTTCTTAGGTGAGAACAGAAGAGGGTTTTCAGAAGAGTGAAGAGGTTTTTCGAAAGAGAAGTTGAAGAGGGAAGAGAAAAGTGTGATGCAACACGGTAGAAAAGAGTAAAAGTGAGGGGACGTTAATAAATAAAAATTTTCTACACAAAATAGAGAAAGAAAACACGTTCGGAGAGTGGTTACACTAAAATATGATAACTGCTGCCACATTTTAAAAAGTAAAACTAAAAATTACTTAATAGAGTAAGTCTCTCAGAGTGTAAAGGCAAACAATGCAAGTTATATCAAACTGATACACAAAGCAGACTATTTAGACAATAATTTTTAAATTTAAATTATGCTTAATAAAATTAAACCTGGCCTCTGCCCAAGGCTTAGCGAAGATGTCTGCCCATTGATGGTCTGTGTCCATGAATTTTAGATCTAAGGTTCCTTTTTAGACATAGTCACAAATAGAGTGATACTTTACTTCAATGTGCTTTGCTTTGGAGTGTTGAATAGGATTCTTGGAGAGGTTTATTGCACTTGTATTATCACATAATACTAGGATTTCTCCTTCTTTGATTGAATAATCTTCCAGTTGATATTTGATCCAAAGAAGTTAAGAGCAGCAACCAGCTACAGACATATATTTTGCTTCAGCAGTTGATAATGCAATGGAGTTTTACTTTTTACTACTCCATGAAACCAAGTTGCTTCCCAGGAAATGACATCCACCACTGGTACTTTTTCTATCAACTTTATCTCTAGCAAAGTCTGCATCACAAAATCCAAAAAGAGAGAAAGAGTCTGTTTGTTTGTAGAACAACCCAACATTAGTTGTTCTAACAAGATATCTAAGAATCCTCTTCACTGTAGAAAAATGTTATTCCTTGGGATCTAATTGTATCTTGCACATATGTAAACACTAAACATTATGTCAGGTCTGCTAGATGTAAGATACAAGAGTGAACCAATCATTCCTCGATATAAAGTTTGATCCACCGATGTACCAGGCTCATCTTTATTAACAATACAATTGGGATGCATGGGAGTACTCATGGCTTTAGCATTAGCCATTTTAAACTTTTTGAGTAGTTCATTGGTGTACTTTTGTTGATGAATATAAATTGCATCACTAGTCTATTGAATTTGCAAGCCTAAGAAAAATTTAAGTTCACCCATCATACTCATTTTAAATTCTACTTGCATCATATTTAAAAAATCTTTACATAGACTATCATCAATAGCACCAAAAATAATATCATCCATATAAATCTGTACAATAATAAAACATTTCTTAGAGCTTTTTCTGAAAAGAGTTGTGTCAACCTGGCCTCTTGTAAAGACTTTTGAAATAAGAAATGTATTGAGTCTGTCATGTCAAGCTCTAGGATCCTATTTCAGACCATACAATGCTTTACTCAATTTAAAAACATGATTAGGAAGAGACGCATCTTCAAAACTAGAAGGCTATTTTACATAAACTTCTTTCTCAATAAAACCATTCAAAAAAGCACTCTTTACATCCATCTCATATAATTCAATACCTTTAAAGGCTGCAAATGCAAGAAGTATCCAGATAGCCTTAAGTTTGGCTACAGGAGCAAAAGTTTCAGTAAAATCTATACCTTCTTTGTTTCGAACTATTTTTCCATCTTCACCTAACTTATTTCGAAATACCCACTTAGTACCAACTATACTTTTATGTTTGGGTTTAGGAACAAGTGTCCATACTTTACTTCTTTTAAACTGGTTTAGTTCTTCTTGCATAGCAAGAATCCAATCTGCATCCTTTAGAGCTTCTAAAACATTTTTTGGTTCTATTTCTGAGAAAAGAGCGATTGTGGACTGATTGTGAAGGCTGGATCTAGTCCTAACTCTAACAGCTTGATCTTCGATGATAAGGTCTAAAGGATGATGGAGTTTCAATTTCTAATCTTTTGGCTTTTCAGGTTCAGGGAGTTGATCTTGTTCAGATTTTTTAGGATTTGTTGATTGTGATTGATCATTTTTAGTTGGTTGTTTTGTTGATTTCTCTTCCTCTTGCTGAATCCCTACATCATTAGAGTCTAGATCTGCCAATCTCCTGTCAGTCTTTTGAAGGCCATCAAATCTTACATGCATAGATTCTTCTATGGTTTGCGTTCGAGTACTTTGAGTACGCATGGAAGCAAACTTTCTTTTCTTGGAGGGAGTAGACTTTTCTTCTATTGGAGAGCTAGGGTAGTGACCAGATCCATTTGAGAGGAAAATGTAGTCAACTTCCTAACCATCAAGGAGGGAGTGACCAGATCCTTCAATGAGGTGGTTTGCACATTCTCAAGTGTAAATACCTTCATGAGAACAACAAGGTAGGGATATTTTACTTCTTTCCAATTGAGGAAATCAGATACATCATGACGATATTGGGCAAGCTAACCCTTTCCTTTGTAAGCATGTGTATCTTTTACACTCTTTCTATGACAAAAGACTTGCTTTATCACAAGATGCAACATCTTTGCTTTAGGAAGAAGAGACCCAGAGGCAAACTTGGCTAGATACTGAGTTTCGTACAACATTTCATTGATTTCCAATGAAGACATAACATTGAACTCAAAGAGTTCATCAAATACCTCACCTTCATTCGGACAACCAGTAGCAGTAGCAATAAGGTCCATAGAAATTTCAATAGACTTTCCTTGAAGAGTGCCAAGGACAACAAACTTGGACTCGCCCACAGAAACCATATTCCAGAGTCCATGAACCAGAGATGGAGAATAGAGAGTTTGGTCAAGGCAAAACTTCGTCCACCCTATGCCATTAAGCTCATCAGAAACTTGGTCAAGGCAAAACTTCTTCCAATTTGTGCTGCCTGATGTTGAAGACGGAAAACTCAACAATGTCGGATGCCTTGTATGTTATCTCTTAGGTGAAATGAGAAAAAGAGGAGTTTTCAGAAACTGAAGAAGTTTTAAGAAGAGAATTCTGTGAACACCTCTTTCGGTCCGACCCAAATGGAAAGAATTCTGAGAGGACTGGGCTTCATTTCCGAATGATCTGCCGAGTAGAATGGCTCAGAATGATGATTTCTGAGTGAAAAATGGTTATTTCCGAGTGAAGAAGGCTATTTTTGAGTGAAAAAGGCTATTTCCGAGTGAAAATGCCTGTTACCGAGTGAAATATCCGAGTCAGCCGTTACTGTGTGAAATTCCGACTGGGATGTCTCCGACTGACAGTTTCCGAGTGGACTACTTCCGAGAGGGTTACTTTCGAACAAAACAAAGACTTCCTTATGTCCGAATGATCATTTCTGAATGACAAGTCTCCGAGTGGGTTCCAAGTGTGAGTTAATTCCGAACGAGAAAAAGGCTCTTTATTGTCATTTCCGAGTAAGGAGTCTCCGAGTGAGGCATTGCCGAGTGAATTGTCTCTGGGTGTTTCCGAGTGAAGGATTCCCAATTGAAACCACTGAATGAAAAAGGGACTGTCTTTGAATGAATACTTACCGATTGGATACATTCCCGACTGAAGCCAGTCCGAATGAAAATTAAGCCCGAATGAAGACTTCAAGGAAACCATCCTGATTGGAAATATAAGACCGACTCCTAAGGTCCATTCCGAGTGAATATGCCCGAGTGGTCAAATCTTTCTCAAGTTCCATTCTGATTGAAATGTGAGTCCGACTCCTGAATGAACAATCCCGAGTGAGCACATCCGATTGGAGACTCCTGAGCAAATGCATCCGAGTGAGTTGATGCACAAGCTTGATGAATGAGTCTGATTAAATTACTCGAGCGATGTATCCGACCAAAAATTTCTCCGAGTGATTCAATCCAAGTGATGTGTTTCTGAGTGAAATTTACCTCATGATTGAATCAGTCTTAAGTCAAAGAAAGAATGGTGCTGAGATGCCAAGTAAAATATTTTGAGATGCCGACTGAATCAAGCAGAGGGGCCGAATGAATGCTTCAAGCAGAAGCACTTCCGAGCAAAACTCCTCTAATTGAAGCAACTCGATTGAGTACTTGAAACTGATACTACCAAGCAAATTCGAGCAAGGTTTCTCCGAGTGGTCCATTTCCAGAGACATGGCCGACTGAAACATTGTGAGATGTTCCAAATGAGTCATTTACTTCACAGTACCGAGTCCTCTCTCAGTCAGCATCGAGTGAAGAATCTCCAGTCAGCACCGAATGAAGAATCTTCAGTTAGTACCGAGTGATGCCTTTTCAGTTAGCACCGAGTGAATCCTTTCGCTCAATTTCCGAGTCACCTTTGTTTCACTTCCGAGCTATCCTTTTCACCCATCACCGATCCCATTTCCACCAATTTCCGAGCCATACTTAAACCATTTCCGAGTCATCATTTTTAGCCAATTTCAAGCCATCCTTTCACCCAATTCCGAGCCATACTTAAACCATTTCCGAGTCATCCTTTTTAGCCATTTTCGAGCCATTCTTTTAGCCAATTCCGAGTCATCTTTCACCCAATTCAGAGTCATACTCCAACCATTTCAGTCGGTTCCGAGTCATTCTTCACTCGGTTTTTGTATAAACAGCACCTTTTCCACTCGGCTTGTGGAGAGAAGGTGAAATCCGACCCATATTCCCACCGAGTGCCCTTGCTGACTTGGATTTCCACTATCCAAGTGGATCTTTGACTTGTGGGGGGCGGCTGACAAAGTGACAAAGGACTAGCTGCCATCCCCTATAGCCGTCTAGGTGCAAGCTGTGTCCACCAACTCCATCCAGGCTGTATCCAACGCTGATCAAGTGGGGCGGCTGACTTCAGGACAAAAGGAGAAGCCCCACTTGCCACTGCTGGTAGGCGTCCAGGACCTCTATAAGTAGAGAGGATCCTGAAGCCTTCAAAAAAAGGGGGAGCCTTCATTAGAGAACCCCAACACCGTACAACACAGTCCCTCTCTTCCTCTCTAAACCGTCCTCCTCCTCTCAAACACCATCCCTCTCTTCCCAAAAAAAAACCACACTGTTACTCTCCTTACAAATCCTCCCAGCACAGTCCCTCTCTTCCTCTCAAACACCATCCCTCTCTTCCAAAAGAAAACCACACTGTTACTCTCCTCACAAATCCTCCCAGCTGTCCTCACTATTCCTTTCCCAACCGTCCAGCACCCTTTAAAATCCTCACCATCACCGTCCCTCTCTTATCAACCCCAACACCGCCCCTCTTTTCAGCCCAACACTATCCAGCACCCCTCAAAAATCCTCACCAACACCGTCCCTCTCCTATTAACTCCAATACCGTCCCTCTTCTCACTTGGTCTCCCAATTTTCACTCGGTATTCCACTTTCTCACTCGGTATTCCATTTTCCACTCGGTATTCCACTTTCTCACTCGGTATTCCATTTTCCACTCGGTATTTCATTTTTTCACTCGGTATTCCATTTTCCACTCGGTATTTTATTTTTTCACTCGGTATTCCATTTTCCACTCGTTATTTCATTTTTTCACTCGGTATTCCATTTTCCACTCAGTATTTCATTTTTCACTCGGTTTTCCATTTTTCACTCAGTATTTTATTTTTCACTCGGTATTCCATTTTCCACTCAGTATTTTATTTTTCACTCGGTTTTCCATTTTTTCAAGAGGTTTTCCATTTTCCCACTTAAATAAATTTTCGTTATTTTCTTTTCTTTTCTTTTTACCCCTCCCTAGGTTCGTAATAAATAAATAACAAAAAAAACAAGTGTTTCACATTCAGACTAGCCAAAAAAAACATCATCCACCATTAATCTTTTAGTCTTTTCCTAAAAAAAATCATCAAGAACTACGTAACCCTGATTTCTTGGTAACTCAAGAATACGTAGGAACAGGACTTTAAATCCTGTCGGGCCCACATTTCCCATTTTTTTATTGTTGTCTTGTTTTTATCACTTCCATGAGAATCAATTTAGACGTGACGTCTTGTTGATTTTCCCCTATTTTTGTAAATAATAATAAAAAGGAAGAAATAAAACATCTTTTGAAAGGCTATTTATGTTGCGCATTTTCAATCTTGGTACTTTTTTTTTTACAGGCGATGTATGATGCTAATACCTTCCCTACTCGTAACCGACACCCGAACTTGAATCTCATTTTTTAAACCAGTGCTTTACTGAACTTAGTTTTTTCCCAATGTTTTTCCTATGGATAAAAACGTTGGTGGCGACTCCCTGTTTTTCTTTTCGAAACAAAAAAAAATCATTTTGAGGGTCGGCCACGCTGTCGTGATCCCGGTCGCGACAAAGTCGAAGAGGGAAGAGAAAGATATGAGGAAAACAGTGGGAAAGAGTGAAAGTCAAGAGACATAAACAAATAAAATTTTGGCCACGAATGTGGAGAGAGAAAACACATTCAGAAAATAGTTATACTAAAATGTGATTATTGCTGCCACGTTTTAAAAAGGAAAAACTAAAAATTATTTAATAAACTAAGTCTCTCAGAGTACGGAGTCAAACAATGCAAGTTATAACAGACTGATACATAAAGCAAACTATTTTGGCAATAATTTTTAAATTTAAGTTATGCTTAATAAAATTAAACCTAGCCTCTACAGAGGCTTAGTGAAGATGTCTACCCATTGATGGTCTGTGTCCACGAATTTTAGATCGAAGGTTCCCTTTTGGATATAGTCACGAATGAAATGATACTTTACTTCAATGTGCTTTGCTTTGAGTGCTGACTAGGATTCTTTGAGAGGTTTATTGCACTTGTATTATCACAAAATACTAGGATTTCTCCTTCTTTGATTGAATAATCTTCCAATTGATATTTGATCCAAAGAAGTTGAGAGCAGCAATTAGCTGCAAATATATATTCTACTTCAGTAGTTGATAATGCAATGGAGTTTTGCTTTTTACTACTCCATGAAACCAAGTTGCTTCCCAAGAAGTGACATCCACCACTGGTACTTTTTCTATCAACTCTATCTCCAGCAAAGTCTGCATCACAAAATTCAGAAAAAAAGAAAGAGTTTGTTCATTTATAGAACAACCCAAGATTAGTTGTTCCAACAAGATATTTAAGAATCCTCTTCACTTCAGAAAAATGTGATTCCTTAGGATCTAATTGATATCTTGCACATACGCAAACACTAAAAATTATGTTAGGTCTGCTAGATTAAGATACAAGAGTGAATCAATCATTCCTCGATATAAGGTTTGATCCACTGATGTACCAGACTCATCTTTATTAACAGTACAATTGGGATGCATGGGAGTACTCATGGCTTTAGCATTAGCCATTTTAAACTTTTTGAGTAGTTCATTAGTGTACTTTTATTGATGAATATAAATTCCATCACTAGTCTGTTGAATTTGCAAGCTTAAGAAAATTTAAGTTCACCCATTATACTCATTTCAAATTCTGCTTGCATCATATTTGAAAAATCTTTACATAGACTATCATCAGTAGCACCAAAAACAATATCATCCATATAAATCTATACAGTAATAAAATGTTTCTTAGAGCTTTTTCTGAAAAGAGTTGTGTCAACCTGGCCTCTTGTAAAGCTTTTTGAAATAAGAAATGTACTGAGTCTATCATGCCAAGCTTTAGGAGCCTATTTCAGACCATACAGTGTTTTACTTATTTTAAAAACATGATTGGGAAGATACACATCTTCAAAACCAGGAGACTGTTTTACATAAACTTCTTCTTCAATAAAACCATTTGAAAAAGCATTCTTTACATCCATTTGATATAATGCAATACCTTTAAAGACTGCAAATGCAAGAAGTATCCTGATAGCCTTAAATCTGGCTATAGGAGGAAAGGTTTCAATGAAATATATACCTTCTTGATGATTATATCCTTGAGCAACTAATTTTCCTTTGTTTTGAATTACCTTTCCATTTTTATCTAACTTGTTTCTGAATACTCACTTAGTACCAATTATACCTTTATCTTTGGGTCTGGGAACAAGTGTCCATACTTTGCTTCTTTTGAATTGATTTAGTTCCTCTTGCATAGCAAGAATCCAATCTGTATCCTTAGTGCATCCTGAATATTTTTTTGGCTCTACTTCTGAAATAAGAGCAATTATTGATTGATTGTGAAGACTGGATCTGGTTCTTACTCCAGCAGCTTGATCTCCAATGATAAGGTCTAAAGGGTAATGGACTTTGAATTTCCAATCTTTTGGTTTTTTAGGTTTAGGCAGTTGGTCTTTTTCAGACTTTTCAAGATTTATTGACTTTGGTTGACCATTTTCAATTGATTGGTCTGTTGATTGTTCTTCTTCTTGTTGAATCCCTACATCGTCAATATCTATATCTGTTAGTTTCATGTCAGTCTTTTGAAGGGCATCAAATCTTACATGCATAGATTCTTTTATGGTTTAAGTTTGAGTATTAAATAGTCTATAAGATTTTGATGTGGTAGAGTATCCCATGAATATACCTTTATCATATTTTGAATCAAATTTTCTGAGATAATCCTTGGTATTCTACCTTTTCACAATTCATAGGGAGTCTTATTCAGTATGGGTCTAATAAAAACTATGCTTTGAATATAACAAGAAGTACTCGTAGCTTTTGCCCAGAAATATTTTGGAAAATGATTTTCACAAAGCATGGTTCTAGCCATTTCTTGTAGAGACCTGCTTTTCCTTTCCACAACTCCATTTTGTTGTGGAGTTCTTGGTAAGGAAAAACCGAGTTATTCCAGACTCATTGTAGAATTTTTCAAAGATTTCATTTTCTAATTCTCTACCATGATCACTTCTTATTATACCAATATAGTATCCTTTCTCATTCTGAATTTTCTTGCAAAAGATTTTAAATACTTTCACAGACTCATCCATGTGGGCTAAGAAGTATACCCATCTTAATCTAGTGTAGTCGTCAATGACAACAAATCCATATTTTCTTTCCTGCCAGACTTGGTACTTGAGAGGGACCAAATGGATCTAAATGCAATAATTCTAGAGGTCTGGATGTAGAAACATCTTTGTTTTTAAAAGAGGTTTTGTGTTCTTTTCCACTTTGGCATGCTTCACATGGTAGGGAACTGTTAAAGGAAATTTTTGGCAATCCTTTGACTAGATCATTTTTGTGAAGCTTTGAGATAAGTTTGAGACTTACATGTCCAAGCTTTTTATGCCAAATCTATCTTTCCTCGGAGTTTGAAAATAGACATTTTACATTTTGATCATTTAGTTCATTCAAGTCTACCTTATAGAGGTTATTATGTCTGTTAACAAAAAAAAGTATGGTTCCATCATGATTGATGATTGTACACTTATTTTTGTCAAATGAAACTTGATACCCACTATCACAAAATTGGCTGATGCTCAGTAGGTTATGTTTCATACCTTCAACAAGAAATACATTTTCAATAACAGGTGAGGAAAATTTACACACTTTACCATACCTGGTGATTCTTCTAGTCTGGTTCCCTCCAAACGTGACAGTTCCTCCTTTAAATTTTTCCAGGTCTAAGAACATAGACCTTTTTCCTGTCATGTGATGTAAGCATCCACTATCCAGATACTGTTGCAGGTTTTTGTTCTTGATTTCAAACATATCTGCAGAAGGAATGATTAATGATTTTGGTACTCATATTCCTTTGGGTCCTAGATTGTTAGTGAATTTTTCATTCCTCTACTTTCTTTTCCTACACTTATTTATAGAATGACAATCATTTTTATAATAATTGCATTTAATAATTTTTCATTTTTCTAGAACAAATGTAGGAACTGAGGGATGCTTAAAAACTTTTGACTTTAAGACATTTTTTTGGTTCACAAATCCCAGACCAAGTCCTTTTTGATTTCCCTTGGATGTTCCTAGTAAAGCATTCAAGTTTTTAGTACTAGTAACAAACTTACTTAGACCTGAGGTAAGAGAGTTGACAAGATTTTTTTAGTTTGACAATTTCTTTTTTCTTGAAAGTTGTAGTGGTTCTGAGATTTTTCAAAATCCTTTTTCAAAGAAGTATTTTCTTTTCTAATTTTACTTAACTCATCAAGATTTAATTCTTTTTCTTCTAAAGTATTTGTGCTGTGTTTTTCTTCTTTTAACAACAAAATTTGATTTTCAAAGTTTGTGATCATATCAACACACTTTAATGTCAGTTTTTTGAAATTCTTTAATAGTTTAGAGAAATCATTAAATAATAATTTGAGTTTTGAGTAACTTACTTCTTCAGAGTCTGAGTCACTAAGGCTAGCGTCTGAGTCTGTTTCTTTGCTCGCCATGAGACAAATTTGAGCTAACTCACTTTCTTCATTAGACTCTTCTGAGCTGGATGATCCTTCATCATCCCAAGTAATCAAACCTTTTTATTTCTTTGGTAACTTCATTTTTCCTTTTTGTCCCTTCTATCTTTGTTTAGAAGAGGATATTCTGCTTTTATGGTCCTGGCTTTCTGCAATTGAAACACTCTAAGACAGATTTGTCAGTTTTAAACTTAAATTGACTTTCACCTTTGTAGTCTTTCTTTTGGGAAGTTTCTGGTCTGAACTTCTTCTTTCTTAGTAGCTTATGAAACCTTTTGGTTACAAGAGCCAATTCTTCATCGGTGTCATCATTTGATTCACCAGAGTCTGGTTCAGAACTAGATGACTCTTCTATTTTCCTACCTTTACCTTTTCTTATTTCGTCAGATTTCAAGGTAATGCTCTTAGTGGAAGCAGATTTGCTGGTTTCTTTTTACTTCAGCTTTAGCTCATGAACCCTAAGAACTCCAAGTAACTCATCCAGAGAGAAGGTGCTCAGATCCTTAGCTTCTTCTAAAGTAGAGCATTTTGCATCGAATCTTTCAGGCAAGCATCCAAATTTGACATTTATATCTTCTATGGAGGGAGTAGTTCCAGTATTTTTTAAGCCATTTAGAAGTGTTAAGAATCTTCCAAACATTTGATCTACTGACTCATGTTCCTCCACTTTGAAGTTGTCATATTGTTTAGTTAACAATATCTTCTTTGATCGTTCGACATTTGAAGTTCCTTCGTAATTTCGTTGTAGAGTATCCCAGACTTCTTTCACTATTTTATAGCTGAATACCTTGTTGTATGTGAGAAGAAATTTGGTTTTGGCATTGATCTCCATTTTTTTTTATTTCATCAGAGCTTCATTCGCTTTCAGCTTTAGGTTGTCCTTCACTATTGACAATAGAGCCATAACCACCCTTGATGATGACCGCCCAAAGATTATATTGAGTGGATTTTATGAACATTTCCATCTTATTCTTCCAGTATGGATAATCTTCCCTAAATGGGGGTCTGTTGATAGAAGATTCTTCTATGATCAATTGATTATTTTGAGAAGCTGCCATAGATCTTGATCCTTTTCACTCGAGGGAGTGATCAACCTAAAGGACAAGCTCCAGTACCAATTGATGGTTTATAGTCAGACTTAGAAGGGGGGTTGAATAAGTCTTAGACTCTTTTTGAGTAAATTTCAAACCAAAAACAAATACAGGTAATCAAATGATAAAGAAAAGGAAAAAATAAATACACAGAGTTTATACTAGTTCACTTCCAACATAGAAGCTATGTCCAGTCTCTTCCAACTTGAAGGATTTCCACTATTACAAAAACTCCTTTACAATATCAGCACCAGACTCGTGCTCCAAATATTCTTTCAACAAGCCATTTCTAGCTCAATCTAAGTATTCTTTCAATAAGCCACTCCTGGCTTAACCCAAGTATTCTTTCGAAAGCCTCTTCAGGCCAAAGTGTTTCCCAATACACAAACTAGTCTTGGTAACTTACCAAACTTATACAAATAGTAAGAATGAAAATGTTCTAGGAACTTAGTGTACAAAAATGATAGACAAATTTTGAGATCAAGCACTAAGTATCTTTGACATAAGACCTGAGTCTGCTTGAAGCAGAGCTAAAGAGTAATGAGAGTCTTTGTCTTTTTACAAGAAATTAGACTAAGATTGAATGATGACTTGATGAACTTTCTTCTTAGATATTTCTCTATATCTTGAATGTTCAAACTTCCTTGATATTTATAGTGACTTGAAAGATATATCCATTATTACATCTTGAAAGAAGCTATAGACGTTGGAAATCCTTTGAAGGTGTTTTGCCATAGGCTTCTTCAGATTAGACCTTGAGTTGATTTCTGGCTTAAGAGAGATCTGAATCATATTTCAATATTTTCACGAGAAAAGTTTCTCATGCATTTCCATGCATAAAATCTTTCATGACCTTATCCTTGATTAAGTGAGAAGTTGCTTTCAGAGATGTCTTGATGAGTTTTCTAACTTGTGATCAGAGTTCACCAAAGTAGGGATACTGATAGTTGCTGCTCATGTTGATCTTGTTATTTTTATTCTTTGATGATAAGCATGCAAATATGGTATGATTATTTTTCCCGAAGCATCACCAAAATAGATTTTTCAAATATTGACAAGGAGTTCTTTATTCAGGATGCTTCTATCAGACTTTTGTTGTTCTACTAGACTTTTAGAACATACGTTCCCTTTATTTTTACAGCTTGATCTTCATATCCTAAAATTACTTTTACACTAAATGAGAATGTTATGAACAGTCCAGACTTTATTCTTTTAGCGAAAATGCTTAATGAGCGGTATAAACAAATTCAGGGATTATAAAATCTGGGGTTTGGTCCAACAGGACTTGAAACTTATATTTTTTACCAAACTTTTTCTCAACAGTAAAATCTCCTTTACAATAACAGCACCAGATTTGTGTCAGAAGTATTCTTGACTCCAGTCGCTCATAGCTTAAACTCAAGTATTCTTTCAACAAGACACTCCTGGCTTAAACCTAAGTATTCTTTCAAAATCCTATAAACTATTTTTCAAAGAAACTAAAGGTTGGTAACACACCAGACTTTTACAAAACAACACTTTTGTAAGAATAGAGTGTGTAAGATGTTTATGAGAACTTAGTGTATAAAAAGATACAAAGAGATGAATAGATACACTAAGTAAGATAGACAAAAGGACCAAGGTCTGCTAGAGGTAGAACAACAAAGCACGCCTTTGTCTAAGAAAAGAATAAAGAAGAGATTGTAAGAGCTTTTAGATCATAGAGGTTCTCTCTTATGTTATTTGTTCTTGAAATTGAATATCTTTAAATATATATATAGGTCACTCAAGATGACGATTTAATCTGGTGAGGGGAAATAACTGTTGGAAATCCTTTGAAGGAGTTTTGCTTATTCGTAGGCACCAAACCTTGAGAAGATGTTGAGATGCCAAAAGGTCTGGTATGAAGGAACCTTGAATCTTGCATGAAAAATGAGTTCCTTGAGATCTTGAAGTCATAAAGATCATTTGTTGGCTTTCTTCTTTTATCAAACGCACAAAGCATATTGTTGTTATACTTCTGAAACTTCCTGACACATGAGCTGATTGTAATTGGCTTTTTTGAAATGTTCAGGGTAACTATATTGGTTTCTTTGTAAGTATGCTTTGGTTGTTCCACTTATTTGCCTCTTATCTTTTTTGGTTATAAGTAGTTTTCTTTGATAGGAGCTTGACTCGAAGTATCATCAAAAAAGAATTTAGAACGTTGCATGAAGAGTACTTGAAGAAACATTTTTGTCGTATAATCTTGTTGCTTTAAAAGTCTGACGTCTAATTAGTGGTCCAAAGGTCTGAAAGATCTTGGATCAGACTCTTTCTGGGAAAATACTAGAATCAAAATTTTCTTGTATCAAACTTTTGTTTTGATGGACTCCCCCTTTCTTTTGTAAACTATGAACTTAGCATTTGTTTCCTAAAACATTTAATTTTAACAAGTTAGATCACTCATCGGCAGACTTCATTTAATTTAAATGCCTTTATGTTGAAGATGTGAATGGAAAAATACTTTTGCCATTGTGTTAAATTTGAGCATACGCGTCTGCTAGGCTTGGAAGTGTTAAGGGAACATGTCTTATGTGATGGTTTTCTCAAGAACTATACATATTGGATATGATATGGTGAACCTGTTGACACATCGAGTGTGATGAATGAAAGTCAAAATGAAGGTTCTGCACATGATGCTGATTATGATATGGATAATCGACTTGAGGAAATGATTTGTGATGTAGGTGAAGAAAATTTTAAGAAAGCACGTGTGTATGAATCTCTCTGTGGGGATCATAAAAACTATTGTATTCAAATTGCACTAATTTCACATGATTGTCGGTAGTTTTACAATTGTTTAATTTGAAGGAGAAAAATAGGTGGACGAATAAAAGTTTTATTGAATTGTTGCAACTATTGAAAGAAATGCTTCGAGCTGGTAATACCTTGCCAAGTCGTAACTACGAGGCTAAAAAGATTGTGTCCTATGGGGTTAGAGTATAAGAAGATACACACATGTCTAAATGATTATGTGTTTAACGAAGGTGAATATAAAAAGTGCATGAATATCCAAGGTGTGGGTTGTCACGGTATAAGAAGAAAGACAATGATTACGGTGAAGAGGTATGCACCAAAGGGCCTCCTAAAAAGGTGTTATGGTATTTGAATATCATTCCTAGATTGAAGCGTTTGTTTGCCAATGAAAATGATACAAAGCATATAAGGTGGCATTCTGAGGAGAGGTTGATTGATGGACAACTTAGGCATCCGACAGATGGATTACAACGGAAGAAGTTTGATTCACTATTTCCATAGTTTGTCAATGACCCAAGAAGTTTAAGACTCGGACTAGTAATAGATGGAATGAACCCGTTCGGTAACTTAAGCGTAACGTATAGTTCATGGCATGTTTTGTTATTTATTTATAACCTACCACTGTAGTTATGTATGAAGAAAAAATATGTAAAGTTATCAATGATGATCTCAGGTCCAAGACAACCGGGAAACAACATTGATATATACTTAAATCCATTGATTAAAGACTTGAGACTGTTATAGGATGAGGGAGTTGATGTCTTTGATGCATTTGGGCACGAGGATATTCAAGTTACATGCAATGTTGTTCTGCATAATCAACGACTTCCTAGCCTATGGGAACTTATCTGGTTATAGTACCAAGGGCCATAAAGCATGTCCTATATATGAGGATAAGACTTGTTATCAACAAGTGCATCATGGGAGGAAGACGATTTATCTTTGACAATGAAGGTTTCTAAAAGTAGACCATTCATATCGTAAATTAAAGAAGGCCTTTAATGATGCACAAGAGTTTGATTTTGATCCTCCAACATTAACTAGTAATGAAGTTTATGAAAGGGTAAAATTCATAAATGTGACCCTTGGGAAGTTTGAAAAGCGACATAGTACATAAAGGATATGAAGAAAAGGTCAATATTCTTTGTTTAACCATACTGGAAGGAACTTGATGTAAGAAACTGTATTTATGTGACGCATGTGGAGAAAAATGTGTATGACAGTGTTGTTGGGATATTGTTGAATATACAGGGTAAGACAAAGAATGACTTGAACTCTTGTCTTGATTTACAACTTATGGGTATACGACTGGAATTGTATGCACAAGTGAAGGGTAAACACATATATTTTCCCCCAGCCTGTCATACATTGTCGAAAATGGAGAAAACAAGTTTCTGCAAATGTTTACAAAGTGTGAAAATTCTACAAGGTTATGGTTCAAACCTAAGAAGTTGTGTTTTCCTTAAGGATCTGAGGTTAGTCAGATTAAAGTCTCATGATTGTCACATGCTGATACAAAAATTCTTCCTGTCATCATTTATGACATTCTCCCTAAAAATGTGGGGCATATGATAGCAAGGCTGTGTTTTTTTTAATGTTATCTGTTGTAAACTTATTGACCCTAACACATTGGCATCGTTGGAAGATGAAGCAATTATTATACTATGTCAATTAGAGATGTATTTCCCTTCTTTCTTTTTTGCATCATGGTGCACTTAATCATTCATTTAGTCATAGAGGTGAGGTTATATGGTCCTATGTTTCTGAGATGGATATATCCTGTTGAGCGGTACATAAAAATATTGAAAGGGTATGTCAAAAACAACCACCATACAGAAGCATAGATCATAGAGTGGTATGTGGCAGAGGAAGAAATTGAGTTTTGTAGTGAATATACATGTCCCAAGTTGATAGTATCAGGATTCCTAGAACACGCCATGAGGGAAAAACTATTGGTAAAGGAATAATTGGGCTAAAATTAAAGATCAAGCCACGAGATGAAGTGCTTCAGGCATATTTGTATGTATTGAACAACATAGATAAAGTCTTTCCTTATTTAAATAAAAATAAAGACTTAGTGAAGAGAAACAACTCAAGAATGTTTAAGAAATGAGTGTTGACCGAACATCATAAGACTTTCATGTAGTGGTTCAGAATGACTATCATGAAAGATTCATTAAAATCTACAACCCTATAATGTCTAGCTCAGGAACCCAACTTTGATGTCTTCACTTTTAGTGGGTATGACATATATAAGTACTTATTTTATACAAAGGAACAAGACGTCAGGAGTACAATACAAAGTAGTGGTGTTATGGTAATGGTTAAGTCGGTAATTTTTCAACTGCAAAAGATAAGAATTCTGTAATGGTCGAGTTGTGTTATTTTGGTGTAATTGAAGAAATATGGGAGGTCAATTACAGTTCCTTCATAGTACCTATGTATAAATGTAAAAGGGTTGATAGTAATCACGATGTAAAAGATGATGAATTTGGATATACTATGGTTGACCTTAGCAAGATAGGTCATAAGGAAGAGCCTTTTATTATGGCGACTCAAGTGAAATAAGTTTTTTATATTATTGACTCATTAACAAACGATGGTCAGTTGTTATGCAAAGTAGACCCAACATTGCAGATGCCGAGATAGGGGATCTTAGTCTAAATATCTTGGATACCTCTACTTTAACAACACGTATCTCAGCAATAAACCTAGAAGATAACATAGATAAAGTCTAAGCAACTTGTGATGATTATCATAAAGGCATATGGGAGAATATATCAACTACATAGTTTATCTTATATTTTTGTCATGTTGTTTGTTATTAATAATTGATGGTTCAGAGAATAGACTTAGAAGGAGGGCTGAATAAGTCTGTTCACTTTTTCAAACCAAAAAGTGTTATTTAAATGTAACAACGTTTTGCACAACAGACCAGACTTTTGTGAGATAAAGAGCGAGATTCTTTGATTGAGAGAGTATTATTTACCAGACTTTTACTATCAAGAATATTATTGAGCATGCTCCAGACTTTTGATAGTTAAGAGTAGGGAGAAAGAGAGAATACACAAGCGATTTATACTGGTTCACCTTTAACTCGGAGACTACATCCAGTACCTTTAAATTTAAAGGATTTCCACTATGTAAACATCATTTACATAAACAGCCCAGACTGAGCTTAAGAGTATTATTGACTTCAGCCGCTCCTGGCTTAAGCAGAACTCGTACTTGAGTATTCTTTTACAAGCACCTACTCCTGGGGCTGACCCAAGTATTCTTTCATGAGCCACTCCTGGATCAAACCTAAGTATTCTTTCCAAAGCCTCCTCAGGCCAAAGTGTTTCCCAACAGATCATTAGATCTGTGTTTACAAGAAATTGGAAATATTAAAACAGATGAAACTCTTGTACACAAACTATCTGGGGCTTATATATGTTTTTCTTTTCTTTCTATCACACTATCTTTTGTGTGACATCCCTATCTCTTTGTTTCTAATACATTCTCACAAGCTCTCTCTTTTTCTTTTCTTCTTCTTTTCTCTTCATATGACTCTCTATCTTCTTTTGTAATCTCTTTTCTTTTCTTGTGAGATATCAATATCTATTATTCTCTTGTACAAACACATATATTTCTATGTCTCACATTACTCTTTCTTTTTTTAGGAGAGTTACAATAGATATATATGCACATGAGGTATTTTTGCTCATAGAGATAGATCTACTGGATGATTATTAAGGAGTGTGTCACTCAAATGCTTGAGAAAGGTCTTCTTAACGGATATAATCTTTAGAGAAAGAGTCTTTCTTCTTACTAGGTGTAGATCAGGGAGCTTTTGAGATTTGTATAGTTGTAGGTCTAGAGTCAGTTTTATTAAGATGGAAAAATCTTCACTGAAAGATATATCTTTGATCTACTTTATTTCAAAATTTCCTTTCTTGTGATAAGACTTTGAGCTAAGAATAAAATATGCTTTGTTGTCATTATATATAGTTCTAAACTTGATACATTCAGAGAGAGTATCTGAGATTAGTTTTAGGTTTGGTGAATCGTAAAGAGTTAATGATGAGACTCACAATTCCAAGAAATATTCTAATCCTTTCTTGTGATTTTGAATAAGGTCTGAAGCATCCTCTATATGGAGACAGAGTCTGATTGAAGGCGATTGCCTTAATCAGTGAGTTCATTCAGATTCATTGTTGCTTGCTATATGATGCGAAGAGTCTAGGTCTGTTATACGTCCAGAAGAATGTTTTTCTTAGGTGAGGCATTCCCAGACTTTATGTGTTTCTTTGATGCACATCACTTTTAGTTTTGTTTTACTAGCCTTATTAGATACGAGCTCCCCCTTTGATTTATAACATGTGCTTTATGTTTTGAAACACTCGAATAATCTTATCAAACATCTAACAACTCATAACCCGACTAATTAAGATGCTTGATGTTGGTTATCAACAAATCTAAGGGTATTTCAAAAATAAATCTTCTTAGTTCTAACAATCTCCCCCTATTTGTTGATAGCAAACATTGAGTTTTCTTAATTATTTGATCTTCTTTTTGTATAAAGTTAGGTTAACATAGATACTTAAGAGTAGGGGGATAATCATTGAATGGAAGACAGAAAATTGTTTGAAACATAAACTTTGAGAACAATTAAGATGACACTTTCAAAACATACAGAGACAAAGAGAATTACTTCTTCTCAATTCCTTCTCCCCCTTTTGATATCAACAAATTAGTAGGGTAAATGGATGAAAGAGATGGCATATAGAAGAGAAGGTAGACAAGAAAAGTTATTTTTGTTCTAAACTCCTAGAGCAAGATCCATCTTCTCCCAACATCTAGAGAATGTGATTCCATAATCTTATGGCGTCATCTTCAGTGTTGTAGGTGAAGGGTAGTAGTTTGGCAACCTCTTCATTAGGAAGTTTTCTAGGTCTAGGCTCATCCCATGCCAGAATAGAAGGATTAACCAATGCTAACATTGGCTCTTTTCCTTTTCTAGAACAATGAGGCTTAGGAACAGTGGCTAGCATATCTAGAGCAATTAGGATCTTTATGGAAGGAAAAACGAAGACAGACTTTTCTTTGCCATTTTGAACATCTTCCAAAGGCTTTCCTTGCTGAAGATCCCTTAGGATGGCTCTTTGTTCTTTATTTAGCTTACTGAAGATAGTGACATCTGATTTAGTACAAAGATTTATGTCGCGGATGACTTCCAAGGTAGGTTGGGGAGGAGCAAACTTTGGTGAGGGTGAGGACACAATGAGGTTTCCTTTACATAGACTTCTGGAACCAGGATTTAAAATAGGTGTACAAGAGAATGAAGAGAGATAGGATTGCTAACATAAATTTTGAGAGGTGGGAGCAGAAGCAATTACAAGATCAGAAATAATTTCTAGTTGATCAAGGATGATAATGGGTAAGTTTGGAGGAGGGGAGTCTGGTTGAGCTTTCTTTGAATTTGTAGGAGAGATTGGAGGAGAGGCAGATCGTACTCTTTTTTAGTTAGAAGGTGAGTTTTCTAAAAAGATAGATGCAAGGATGTCTTCTGGTTTAGGAGAAGTTGATTTTGAAAATAGAGAATCTGAGGAAGTAGGAGAGAGGGTAACAAAAGTTCCTAGGGTTACTGAAGGAGAGTTTTTAGAGTCAGAATCTAGAATCAAGGGATTTCCAGTAGAGGATCCTTCCTTGTTAAAATACTTTGATGTATGCGATGCCATTTGAAAAAAATATTCGAACAAAACTTAAGAGAAAAAAGTGTTTGAGAAATCAGAAAGAAAAGTGTGATGAATGAAATTAGATTTGTGAAAAGTTTTCTTATAAGATTACGAAATGATGGTGAAGCGGTGGAATCCTGAGAGGTTTTGAACAAAGTTTACAAACAGACATCATTAAAAACATTTAATCGGTGAGAGACATATTGGTTTGAAAGATTACGATTTTCAAAACAAAGAAGTCGTTTCTTAATGATAAAGAGCGGTTATCTAGATTTTTCAATAAATGCTAAAGCAATCATATGATAAATTAATTAAGAAAGGAATCAAAGAGTTATGTAAAATTGCCCAATCATTAAGTGATGATTTCATTGATGTTCAGATATGGCTTTTTGTCCTGCACGAGTGTGTTTTTGATTTTACAGTCTTTTCATTGTCAGATCTCTTGGCTTTTACTTCTTCTTAACGATCTTGTCTTGTCCTTGAGTTCTTGATCTTCTTCAAACTTCTGATTTCTACAAATATTAAGCAGCTTCTTCTTCTTGGCTCTTTTTATTAGCCTTCATCAGAGTAGAATTCTTCATGGATCTTCTTCCTCTACACTCGTTAGAGTGTTCAACCCCTGAGGCCATGCTCTGATACCAACTGATGGTTCAGAGAACAAACTTAGAAGGGGGTTTAATAAGTCTGTTCACTTTTTCAAACCAAAAAGTGATATTTAAATGTAACAATGTTTTGCACAGCAGACTAGACTTGTGTGAGATAAAGAACGTGAATTTTTGTTTGAGCGAGCGTTATTTACCATACTTTTACTATCAAGAATATTATTGAGCATGCACCAGACTTTTGATAGTTAAGAGTAGGGAGAAAGAGACAATACTCAAGCAATTTATATTGGTTCACCTCCAACTCGGAGACACATCTAGTACCTTCAAATTTGAAGGATTTCCACTATGTAAAAAACATTTACATCAGATGTTGAGTATTATTGACTCCAGCTACTCCTGGCTTAAGCACAACTTGTGCTTTGAGTAATCTTGAATCCAGTCACTCCTGGCTTAAGCATAACTCATGCTCTGAGTATTCTTGACTCCAGCCACTCCTGGCTTAAGCGTCGCCCGTGCTTCGACACACCAGACCCCTCTGGATTCCTATGAGTATTATTTTATAGTACTCACTCCTGGGGCAGACCCAAGTATTCTTTTACAAGCCACTCTTGGCTCAAACCCCGAGTATTCTTTCAAAAGCCTCTCCAGGCCAATAGTGTTTCCCACATATAGAGTCTGGCAACACACCAGAACTATACTACTAGAGGATTGGAAGAATTATTTCAAATAAAATAATCCCCTTAACTCAGTAGAGCTAAGTGATAAACCATGAAAAATGGGTTCATGAAGCAAGAAAAGGCTTATTTCCAATAGGGCTCAATACATTCAAAAAGTGAAAGATGTTTGGAAAATATATTGAGCCAGAAAGCATGACTTCGGATAGTATGTTATTAAGCACACAAAGGCATATCCCAAGTTACTATGGAATCTAAGTAGGAAGATGATTGCACATAGCGAGTTTTCTTTATCTTCATGGCAGATCTTCCAGGTATAGTTACTCGTTGTTGAGTATACTGTCATCTCTTTATTTCTCATGAGCTTTAGTACACGAACGTCTGGTGTTCATTCATGATCACATTTCGATTAGTGTGTTCTAGCTTATATTCTTCTTCTTTTCTCAAGTTTTCTCTCTTTTTCAATTCTTCATTTTTCATACTCTCTTGTGTTTCTTTTTTTTTGCTTCAGCTTTCCATATTTGTCTTTGGTCTCTTCTGGTTTTTCTTTTATTTTTCTAGAGAGCCATCTAATGAAGAGATTAATTCTGTTTATATAGAATCATCTTGTTGAGCTCAGGGAGAGGCCGTCAATTATATGACCATTAAGAGGGTTGTTGTACAAGGGACAAAAACCTTTCTTGTTGGAGTTGCACAAAGAGTAAGAGCTTTTGTTGTCAGACAGAGATGTTCTGTACACGCAATATAAATTTGAGAGATTTGAGATGTGTGTAGTCGTAGGTGGAGTAAAGGTAGCATAAGTTTCACGAAGAGAGGAAGCTTTGATTCAAGAAACCTCTGAATACGTGAGATAGAGGTGAAACTTTGATACTTTTCAGACTAGATTAGAATCCACCCTATTTAGGCAATCTTTCTTTTGAGAATCTTTTCTTTAAGCTTCGATAGAGATGAGTTGTGACTATTGATGCTTCATGTATCAGACCGCTTCTAAAATGATTTAAAGAGATGAGACAGGGTCTGATGCTTTCATATATTCTGAAGCTTGAATGATGTTTTTAGGTCTGGGTCTAGTGAGTTACTCTGATGCGAAGGAGTGCCTTTTGAAGTGAATTCCCAGACTCTTTTGTCTTAGAATGTAGAGCTCATGTTACGATTAAGCCCTTCAAACTTTTGATTCATAGGCTCCCCTTTCTTTTATGGCTTAATCCTTATGTTTCCTAAAACGCTTAAGTACCCACATCAAATAATAACACATAGCTTTATTTAAGTTAGAATACATAATGTTAGTTACCAACAAATTTCATGGAATCTGGTTTAAAAAAGATTTTGACTTTGACCAGACTTTTCTTTAACAATACACGGACATCATGAGAAAGGAAGCATAGAAGTCAAGCCCTTAAGACCTGATTCAAGCACGAAGATGGAAGGAGTCTTCAATCAGATGCTTCAACAAGCTTCTCCACATTAGTTGATCGCAAAGTCTAGTGTATGGAAGATCAAGACTCAGGAGATCTCTGACAAACTGACAAAGGAAGGTAAAAACAAAACAGGACTGATTATCTCTCTTCTAATTATTATATTCATTATTCCTTTAAATTCTCACATGAACTACTTAAATTTATGATTGAACAAAAGATTGTCAAAAACTAGTCTGGACTCTTTCAAAAAATTTACATTTGAATATTTGGCAAAACTAACCGTTTCTTTGCATAAATTTTTAATATAAATCAATAACTTTTTGAGCATTTATTTTAAATTTCTAGAAAACTTTTCCTAATTATTAGGAACGGCGTGTGTTTTCAAAAAATTCAAAACTGTGTGTTCCTCTCCATTTATTATGAGTTTTTTAAATAATTTTGAAAGACTCACTGGCTTCTATCTCTCTCTTTCTATTTAAACTTTTCACTATTTCCATATATTTCTCACTCGACAAACCTCTCTTTGAATCCCTAAACCCTCTTTTCTCAGAAATTTTTCTCTCAATCCTTACAATGGCTACTTTCACTGAAAATGACATTGTGGAATCAATATATTTTTCCCCGGTTGAATACAAAAACAATGGTAGGGATGTCATAGTTGAGTTAGAAGGTATTGTTTGGCTACCATTTTGCTCCACAATTTATTCACACTCATCATCCATGGTGATAAGCTTCTGGTCTACTGTTGTTGCCAACAAAGAAGACTTCACGGTCTCTAGAACTCTTCAAGGTTGAAGAATCACAATCACCACTGAGAGTATTACTTATGCATATGAATGTCCCAACGAAGGTCGGTTTTTCTTCAATGAATACATGGGCTCTATTATCTCTGAAGAAGAAGCAAATAGGTGTCTATACGGGATAGAATCTCCACCAACCCTTCCGGTCAAAGACTTGCTTCCAAAGACCAAATTTCTCCACACTCTGATGAGACAAATTTTCTCACCAAGAAATAGTACAAGGGATGTGGTAACTAAATTGGACAAGTTTTATATGGTTCTGATGTTGAAAAGAGAGAAGGCAAGTCTGCCTGATGTAATCATGAACTACCTAATCACGTCCATCTTCAAGAAACAAAAGAAGATTCCCTATCCAGGTGTTTTGTGTAGGATTTTTGAAGTTCAAAATGCAAGAGACGTGAAAGTATGTTGAAATCTAGTTAACAAGGCCCTAATTTTCTCTGACATAACTGTCACAGATAAAGCCCCTCAATAGAATATTGCTGAAGACCCCCTAACTGATGATACAGATTCATCTCATGACTTGCTTGAAAAATCATCCACAAACTCAACCAAAAGAGTCTGACGCTCCCAAGAAAAAAGCTAAAGTATTTTTTGGCGCTTCCCCAAAAACTTCAAGGTCTAGTCCTCCCTCCAAGTCAAAGTCTAGCTAATCAATGCCTACTTTGAAACCATCAACTCTCTCTGTTCCAATCAGAACTTTTGGAAGAATCACAAGGGGTATGACAAAGCATATCTCTACAAGAAAAATCAATAAAGAAGGATCATCTGTAGAAAATCCTCTGATCTTCGACTCTTTAGACTCAACAACCACTGAATTAGAAACTACGCCATCTTCTCCACCTGGTATTGCAAAATCTCTTCCTGAACAAGAAACTCTGTTTGATGCTCCTGCTCAAAATTCAGCATTGCAAGCTTATTCATCTGTCTTTACCTTTGTGCCCCATTGCTCACCCAAAATTTATATTTCAGTCGATAGGAATTACTCGATCATCCGTATCTTCCTCTCTTACATTTACGCCTCCTATGCCTACACAAGACATACTTCATGATGATAAGTTGTGTTCTGCTTCTGATGATGCTATGTACTGTAAGCTTAGAAAGGAACAAAAAGCTATCTTGATAGACATATAACAAGGAAAGACTCTGACTGAAATTACAAGCGGAAGAGCAAAATTCACATTCATTCTTCCATCAACAAGAATTCTTATTACTCTAGACAAACTTCACTCCATTCCTAAGTCTAGAAAAGGAAAAGAACCCATCTCAGACTTGGTGTAACCATACGTACTAGCATGGAATAACCCCAGACCTCGTAGACTTTCTGATAAAGAAGTAACTAGACTTCTTCAATCTGATCACAACACCAAAGAAGATGCTCGTCACATGTGGAATCACATCTTGTGGATGATTGGTGAAGCAAGTTCCAGTTCCAACAGTTCGAATCAGTCATGATCTGCTCGACCAAACTCTTTAGCTCAAAATTTTCATCTCTTAAACCCATATTTGTTGATACCAAAAAAGGGAGAAAATTAGGAGCAAATAAGCAAATTGTTCTAAAATAAAATCTCTTACAGTTTTCCTTATATGACTCAATGTTTGTTTTTTGTAATATTTATACTGTTATTGTTATTACTCTATCCAGCTTAAGAGGACTCAATATCTTACTTACAGAACTTCAGTTAAGTTAAAAGAGTTAATGTTTGCTATCAACAAATAGGGGGATATTGTTGAAAAAAAGTCTGGTCGAAGTCAAAATCTTTTTTAAACCAGATTCCATGAAATTTTTTGATAACTAACATTATTTATTCTAACTTAAACAAAGTTATGTGTTATTATTTGATATGGGTATTTAAGCATTTCAGGAAACATAAGTATTAAACCATAAAAGAAAAGGGGAGTCTATGCATCAAAAGTCTAAAAGGCTTAATCGCAACATGAAATCGCAATATGAACTCTACATTTTAAGATAAAAGAGTCTGGGAATTTTCTTCAAAAGGCACTCCTTGGTATCAGAGTAACTCACCAGACTCAAACCTAAAAACATCGTTCAATCTTCAGAATATATGAAAGCATCATACATGTCTCCTCTCTCTGAATCATTTTGGAAGTGGTTTGATACATGAAGCATTAACAGTCACAAGTCATCTCCATCGAAGCTTAAAGAAAAGATTCTCGAAAGAAAGATTGACTAAACAGGGTGGATTCTAATCTAGTCTGAAAAGCATCTAAGTTTCACCTTTATCTCACACATTCAGAGGTTTCCTGAATCAAAGCTTTCCCTCTTCATGAAACTTATGCTACCTCTACTTCACCTATGACTGCACACATCTCAAAGCTCTCAAATTTATATTGCGTGTACAGAACCTCTCTCTCTGACAACAAAAGCTTTTACTCTTTATGCAACTATAATAAGAAAGGTTTTTGTCCCTTGTACAATAACCCTCTCAATGATCATATAATTGACAGCCTCTCCCTGAGCTCAACAAGATGATTCTATATAAACAGAATCAATCTTTTCATCAGATCACTCTCCAGAAAAATAGAAGAAAAACCAGAAGAGACCAAAGACAAATATAGAGAGCTAAAGCAGAAAAAGAAACATGAGAGTATGAAAAATGAAGAATTGAAAAAGAGAGAGATCTTGAGAAAAGAAGAATAATATGAGCTAGAACACATTAATCGAAGTGTGATCATGAACGAACACTAGACGTTCGTGTACTAAAGCTTATGAGAAATAAAGAGATGGCAATATACTCAACAACAAGTAACTATACTTGGAAGATCCGCCATGAAGACAAAGAAAGCTCACTATGTGCAATCATCTTCCTACTTAGATGCTATAGTAACTTGGGATATGTCTTTGTGTGCTTAATAGCATACTATCCCAAGTCATGCTTTCTGGCTCAGTATATTTTCCAATCATCTTTCACTTTCTAAATGTACTAAGCCCTATGGGAAATAAGCCTTTTCTTTCTTCACGGACCCATTTTTTATGCTTTATCACTTAGCTCTGCTAAGTCAAGGGGCTTATTTTATTTGAAATAATCCTCCCAATCCCTTGGTAGTATAGGTCTGGTGTGTTGCCAGACTCTACTAGTATGGGAAACACTGTTGGCCTGGAGAGGCTTTTGAAAGAATACTCAGGGTTTGAGTCAGGAGTGGCTTGTGAAAGAATACTTAGGTCTTCGACAGGAGTGGGTGCTGCAAAATAATACTCATAGGAATCTAGAAGGGTCTGGTGTGTTGAAGCACGAGCTGTGCTTAAGCCAAGAGTGGTTGGAGTCAAGAATACTCAGAGCATGAGTTGTGCTCAAGCCAGGAGTGGCTGGATTCAAGAATACTCAAAGCATGAGTTGTGCTTAAGCCCGGAGTGGCTGGAGTCAATAATACTCAATATCTGATGTAAATGATTTTTACATTATGGAAATCCTTCAAATTTGAAGGTACTGGATGTAGTCTCTGAGTTAGAGGTGAACCAGTATAAATCGCTTGTGTATTTTCTCTTTCTCCCTACTTTTAACTATCAAAAGTTTGGTGCATGCTCAATAATATTCTTGATAATAAAAGTATGGTAAATAATACTCGCTCAATCAAAGAATCATGCTTTCTATCTTGCTAAAGTCTGGTCCATTGTATAAAACATTGTTACATTTAAATATTACTTTTTGGTTTGAAAAAGTGAACAGACTTATTCAACCCCCCTTCTAAGTCTGTTCTCTGAACTATCAATAATGTATTATTTTTTCATTTCAAATATTTAATGCATCTCATATAATTGACAAATAATTACCCTTTTATGCAGGTACAGATGGCATCACAAGGCTCAGATTCCTCTTTCAGGGGCCAGAGAGGTGTGACACAGGTGTCTAGTGTCACTGTTAGGAGGTATCAGGGAGATTGATTGCATGTTGACATTAACATCAACATGAGGATACCATCTGGGCCGAATGCAACAAGTTTAGTAGTTACCTAGGGATTTTGGCCAAGACTCGGGTCTCTATTCTTTTTTCACATTGGAATCACGTAGAGAAGGTTTTGAAAAACCAAATATGGGAGGATATTCTAGTACGTTACGTTGTATTTAAATTATTATAATTCATTAAATTTTGATTGTGATGCTAACTAAAATGTGTTTTTTCATTGTAGAGTGCTTTGGATATCTCACCAATAAATACATGAGGAGGAATGTACAATCCAGTGTGGCCAAGAGGTGAAAGGCTTATAAGACCAAACTCACACGTTATACATTTTTTGAGAGCTCAAGGGGGAGTTTCCTGGTGAGAAATAGGAGTCTATCAACCCTGAGATATTGGATGCGTTTGTTGCATCTCGACAGGCTACAGCTTGGTAGACTAGAGCACCTTGGTAGAGTTTGGGCTTCTGATAGAGGCCACACCATACGCAGTGTGTATGAGCCATTTACTTTGTCCAGTTCATCAGCTGACATGTACAAAATGTTTGAGTCAAGGTTAAGTGAGGCCAAGGCTCAACTTGCTTCTGAGTATGATGAAAAATTCAGTAGGTTACAGCAAGTCTTGGATACACAGGCCCAACAAATTCAAAGTTTGACCGAGCAGTTATAGGCCATAACTCTCATATCATAACCTGTCCTTGTACTTGTACCTAAACAGGTGCCTATTAGCACGATGGGTTCATGTGTGGGTGCAGATCCTGATGGTCATAACACTGGTGCCGACCTTGGAAAGAAATGTCAATTGTTTGTTGATCGAGTAGATGATCTGGTTGTCCATGGGATGGTATATAGTACAAGGTCACCGGTTCACCTTCAACCCTTGTTGGATGACATGTCAAGGGTATTAGTGGTGCAGGTTATCATACCTAATATGGTCGTTTTAATGCCTACAGAGGAGGTATTCTATATTTCACAAGTGCTTCTTTAATTCCTCATGTGCCAACATCACTATTGAAGGTTGTTGCTGATCAGGTATGTTCCAAAATCATATATTATATGTATATATTTATATATCTACTTATTAGTTATTACTTATTGTTTAAGCAACTTGTAAAGGAAGTTTGAAGTTTCAACTCCTTCTCAAGTGGATCCAATATGACAATTATGGAGAGTGTTTGTTGACATGTATGACACACTTACTCCGGTGCCCTAGAATAAGGAAGTGTTCAGTAGGACGAGCAATGTTCCCTTTTACATTGATCAGAACGACCTATTAGAAATAACAAACGGGATGATCATGCTCAACATCTTTATCCTATAACTTTGGAAGATAAAAGTACTTATACATGTAAATATATTTACCTATTTTATGTGTATTAATCTTTTTCAGCATATGTATGCTGTAGGTTCATGTATAACTTATGTATAGCTAAAGGGAAGCATGACACATATGGATTTCTAGAGCCTAAGTCCATATAGAGAACTGGTAACAAGCTAATAAACCTAAGCTTACATCCAGAATTGGATGTCTGAGTCAAACAACGGGGTTTATTTAGAGCCATATCATGCCAAGTAAGTTGACATTATTTGTAGTGTGTGTGCGTGTGTATCATTCACTTATCTTGAATACTTACTCATTCCCTTTCAGCTTTAGTGCTCACTAGAAACTTGCAGTTATCTGTCTAGCGGATAACATTACAGTATGTATTTGTTCAACTCATGGTTTTGTTCTTGTACAATTTAAAATATGTGTTGAAGTGTAAATTGACATCGAAACTCTTACTATGAACAACAACCAGATTAGTTATTAAAGACATTTCTAATTGGTATTCTATTTTTTCAATAGAGCTGTAAATGAATACAATCGATTGAAGGGCTTCAACTCAAAAAAATTACAATGACTATACCCAAAGTAAGTGCACTTCCTTTATAGATTTTATTTTTATATTCTGAAGCAAATATTAACAAATTTTATTATTTTGTATATGTATTATGTAGTACCATAGATAGGTGGGTAATCATGAGTATGGGTACTATGTCATGAAGACAATATAGAGTATAGGTTTTTCAAGACCGGTAACCATACACTGCCAAAGACATCCAAACAATTTGGGAGGAATAGGCTGCATATTTTCTTAGAGTTAGGGGACAATAGTAATTATAGATATATTTATTTGCTTGGGTAGTTTACATATATGTTAGGAACAAAATAATATTACATTGATGATAATTTAATTAGAAATTTTGTTAGTTGTATCTGTTACTGCGTTGGGACTATCTGTTGTTTTATACAATTTGTAGGATTATGATAATACAAAAACAAAAATAATATTAAAAAAAGCCCCACCTACAAACTCGATTCTACCTATAACCGAGTTCATAGGTGCTCTATAAACTCGTTTTTGGCTTTAACCGAGTTCGTAGGTTGCCCATAAATAAATTTGAACATGGTTGTGCCCAGAATCGAGTTTGTCGGATGAATGTATAAACACGGTAGAACCGTGTTTATACATGCACCTTACGAACTCAGTTCTAAACTGAGTACATATTTTCAGACTTACAAACATGGCCAAAATAAACTTATTTTGGAACCCGAATTCGTAGCCCAATTTTAACTGAGTTCATAGACCTTTTTTGTAGTAGTGCTTGGGTCAAGGATTCAATTGACATTATACCAATAACAACAACAGTGATTTTGTGGCATGCCTGATTTGTTTGCTTTATGATTGAAAGTTGATTAGAAATATAAATATGATTACCTCCAACATAGCCTTCAACATACATCTATTTAAGCAAACTTATCAAACCTTTATACTATTCATTAGCTAACATGTTCCCTCCATGATCATATTCCTCCTCAATCATTTTTCACTCAGTGAAATCATCATCCGTATTAGAATAATTCACAAAGTTGTTTCCTTTTTTCTTTAAGCTTGAAGGATAACCATGCTTCTCATAGCATATGTCCACTATATGTCATTCTCTTCCATAATGCTAGCAAATCTCCAGTTTTCCTTTGCCTTTCCATAGCCTCTCTTTACATTTGCAGAATTGACATGGATCCATCCTTGATCTACAAAGCTAGAACCAAAATAGTTTTGCCTCTCATGTTAGAGGAATGTAGAGAAAACATTATTGAGTGTGGGTAAAGGATCCATGACCAGGATTTGAGATCGAATCGATGAGTATTCATCACTCAATCCTATTAGTAACCTGATAATCTTGTCTTGCTTCTTGTACAATTTCATGTTTCTCATAGTCACACATGAACAAGGAATAAGACAACTATAGGAGCAGGTCGATAGTTCTCTAATTCCTCCTAAAGAGTCTTAATCTTAGTAAAAAAAAATCAATAACAGTTGAGGAACCTTGCCTTAAATTACAAATCTCAAGTTACAATTTAGAAACACGAATAAGATCTCCTAGTGAGAATCTCTCGTGTAAATCATTCCAAGCTTCGAAGCTAGATTTATGTAAACCACACTTTGAGCAATAGATTTGATTCAGAAATCAAGTGAATAATCCAGGAATGAACAAGATTATTGCAACACTCCCATAGTTCAAACATCATATCAAATTGAGTAGACATTACAATTGAACCATCAACAAACTTAAATTTCCTTTTCAAAACAAAAGTTCTTCTCATCAAAACACCAGGTGTGGTAATTGTTACCTGTAAGAGTAAGGTAACCAAAGCAATTGATGGATTCTCCTCAGGGTGCAGGGTTTTGTGACAAATCATTGAAGAAGGAAATCAAGCTTTGAAACCTTAGGTATTTGATACCCATAAAGAAGAATTGAGAGAGCATTTGTGAGAGAAAAATATTCATGAGGAAAGCATTGCATGCAACTGATTCTCATTAATTGTAAAAAAAACTAAAAATAGAATTTATACAAAAGGAAGATCACATGCTAAACTCTCATGAACCATAAAGTATTATAACAAAACTCATAACTAAAACTAATTAGTATGGCACATCTAGTCACATGCACACAAGTTTAATAATACTCACAACTAATATATACTTTTTGTTTATTTCTATTTTATTTAATATAGAACTTTTTAACGAGTGATTCTCTCAACACTTATATACTTACTCTTTTTTACTTTATTCAATGTATAACTTTCTAACATGAGAAATACCTAATCGAAAATTGAAGATATATCTTTACCTGAAACCTATTAATTCAAACCGGTGTGCTTAATTGTCAGATTGGATCCAGTTTTGTTTTTGGTCGTATGAGCTTTTTATGGCCTGAACCTCTCCTAGAGTAGGCTATTTTATGGCTAAGAACACAATCGATCCTCCTGTGGTACGTGCACTTATTTATGAGATGCAATTGCGCAAGCATGTAGCAACAACATGACAGAAGCAATATCGTAGTTTTCCTTTTTAAGATAATGCTAAGAAAAAATATTTATTGAATGTTTTGAAACTATTTTTCTATTTGAGTGGCTTTAATCATATGATAATTATGTATCACATGATAAAATGTGGAACACACTAACATGTTAGCATGTAATGTATTCCTCCAATTCAAAAGGCAAAACATACGTTGTAACACATGTTAAAACTACGTGAACTTTGTTTTAGTATACTATGTATGACTAGTCAAATGGTTATAGAATTCTCCCCCAGTCAATAAGTAAAAGAATTAGAATAAAAGGATTGATTGATCATTTTTTTCATAAATATTTATCTTATTTCTATTGATTAATCATTTTAAGAAAGCTTGGAGATTTTTTTTTCTCTCTCTAACGTTCACTTAATTTTAATTACATGTGTGATTAAACAGCAAAGGAAAGGACTATTTTTCATATCGGTACGCACTACAAGA
The DNA here is from genome assembly GCA_037962975.1 of Clitoria ternatea. Lineage (NCBI taxonomy): Eukaryota > Viridiplantae > Streptophyta > Magnoliopsida > Fabales > Fabaceae > Clitoria > Clitoria ternatea. The sequence goes on from CM075673.1 coordinate 50,710,316, forward strand.
AAATTAATTTTCTACATAAAAAGGTTTCTTATTTACTGTTACAAATACTAATATTTTTATCACTTATATAATAATGATATAAAAATTAGTTTTGATTGCGATAATTTTTTGGTCAGTAAAAGTACATTTTCTTGTTGCTAGTGACATGTTTTTTCATAGATATGAATATTGAATTGTAAACCAAAAGTATGTTTCCTGGGACAAGACATGGTGACAATTGACAAACACTAGCTAGTGCAGAATTTGAGTTTATTACATTCAATATCCAACTTGCTTATTTTTTTAATCAGTGCTGAATTAAAAGGTTGGTGTAAATTTTAATTTTTGACGGCTCTACAGCTTGCATTATCTCTTTGATATCATCATTTTAATAGTGAAAAATCACATACTAAGAAGTTCAATTAGAATATTACTAGAAAAAGATAATTTACATAAACTAGCTATGGTCTTATTTTACAAAATATATATGATGATAAAGGTCTAATCTAGTAATAAGTTAAAAAATGTTCTGGTTAATTAAGCTAACTGACCAGAATATATATACTTGAAATAAAAATTAACTGATTGTGAAACAGTAAATGAAAGAAGAATAAGAAAACAAAATAACCAAAGAAGTTACACTATATATATGCACGGCTTATTGGGAAACCTAGACTCGGTTGTAGGCAAATGATTTGCTGAAGAGGCGACGAATGTACACCACTTGTAATAAACTTGTAGCAGCGAATAAAATATACTCTAAGATTGTGTAGAAGACAACACGTTTTCTGGTGCTCTCGTTTGCTGCATATGCAAAATTCAATTCATGAAATGAATTACTTACAAGCAATTGAGTGCACCAATGTCTATGGGCTAATAAAATACACATAAAAGTTGGAGGTCAACAAGGATAATTTTAAAGTTAGTAGGCGAGTATAAACATCAATTGCATCTACGAAAGTATATATGCATCATTAGTTGGAGGTCTTTAAGAGATAGAATCCCTACAGTTATGAACTTAACAAGAGGAATACATATACCAAATGTAATGTGTAAATGTGTAGGCTGGTTGAGGAATCCGCAGATCATGTATTGTTTAACTGCTATTTTGCTAGAGTTATTTGAGAAATGTTATTCTTAAGTGGGCTTGTCAATTGTTCTGCTAGGAAGGGAGAGGATAATTTTTTACAACATAAGCTCTAGTTTAAGAGGAAACATGGAATCTGCTTGGAATGTATGTTTTGTGGGAATCAATTTTATGGGGCCTTTGGTTAGAGAGGAATGAAAGGTGCTTCAAAGGAAAGAAATAAACTCCTAGTCATGTGTTTCAAACAACAAAAGTTAGAGTGTAGTCTTGGACAAGGATGAAAGTTAAAGAGTTTGTCAATTCCTTGTTTCTTTGTCTTCTAAGCTTATAGCTTGGTTCTGATTGCTTATAGATTGTGTGTTGATGGGGAGTTGTTTTGTTTTATTGTGTTTTAGCTTGGTTCTAGTTTCTTTTCTTTCTTCGGTTTGACGCGCGTGTAAACAAACCTATATCTTTCTTTATATTTTAATATATTTGTGTTTGTTTGTTGATAAAAAAAATAAATAAAAATCTAGCACTACTTACTGTATCGATGTCTAGCATCACGTGCTTTCAAGTATTTTTGCTCTGATATAATGGACTCCAGTGCTTCTCTTAACTCGGCGATCTTCACATTAATAGGGTCTAAATGCTCTGAACTCAAAACCAGGATAGAGTAAATTAACACAATTATCCATGCATGAAAATGTTATTATTAAAATATAATTGATTTCAATAATTCTGGTATTATTCCTTTTATTTATTAAGGGTTTATTCAACAAATTTTTATAACTAAAATGTTAATGTCATATATACAATAACTTCTTTTGATATATTATGCTCTAAATAGCTTAATTTAAACTACACCAAATTTGATAAACATGTCCCTTAAGTTAAAAATAACTTAAGGAGCTAGTGTTACTCCATATTCATTTTTTAAAAATACTATCATTATCCTTAAATATAAATCGTTTTAAAAAATTATTTTTTAATATAAGATTTTTTAAAAAAATTTCAATGTCATTGATTATTTTTTTTACCAAAATACTTCTATTAATATAAAATTTTTATTGGAATCAATATAATAATAAATGACATACATCAATTAGATTATTTATCTCTCTAATGATAACTTAGTAGAGACTAAATAGAGAGAGAATAAGTATAAAAAAATTAATAATGAGTTTAAGGATAATTTTAAAAATTATTATAAATTTTAAACAAATTTAATAATTTTAACTAAATTAATCAACTTTCTTAATACGTGTAAATTGAATAAAGAAAATTTTATATTTAAGGATAGAGATAATATATCTTTTTAAGTTTCTATTGTTTGTCTTTTTAAGAAATCCAAAACATCAATAAATATTCCTTTGAATATTAATGTAAAAGATAAAAGATATATGCTAAGAAAAGCGAGAAGTAAAAGAGCATATTTACATTTTCAATTTTTTTAAAAATTTAGATAAATAAAAATTAGAGGAAATATATCGTATTTTCTTAAATATTTTTCTTAGGTCGAATTACTCTCACATAACATAATATGGATATATAGTTATGATTTACCCATTTAGGTCTGTCCCAAAACTGCCATGGAGATGGCTGGCTAGCCCAAATAATAAAAAAATTAATAACTAATAAGCTTTTTTTAGTTAGCTTTTATATTTTTGAAGGTATAATAATTTTATGTGAAGGGTAATAAATTGATTTTTAATGGACTTATTCATTTTTATGACAATTTTTTCAAAAAAAAAAAACAGAGTTCATCATGGTTTTTAAGCTTTCACTGCAAAAGAAAATCTTTTTGTCCATCAACAAAATTCACTATATTTTCTTGATTTGACTTGGTCTATACTATGAGGGGGAAGATTGACCCATTTTATGACTCGTATGTCTAAACATTTATTGACAAAAAAACAATGATGTCCAATTATAACGAGACACTAAACTTGGTACTAACCATCTTTAGCTAAGTCGTGTTCATTGGGGATGTGGCCAACGTGAATGTAGAAAGACACTGTCTCTGGCGTTGCAGCAGGGTTGTAAAAGCAGAACGAATATAATCCATTTTGTGGAGCTTTGAACTCAAATTTGTCCCCTGAAGTTCCCTTCAAAGAGTACACCACATTTCCCGCTGGAGATGTCACCTACACAATCCTACAATGTTCATTCACCATACACACAACGTCCACACTCTTGGGAATACAAAATTTGTGTTTAACTGCATCTTCATGGCCACTAAGTTATAAGCAAAATTTGTGAATGTTTCTCAAAAGATAGTTAAATACAATTTTTTTACACGATATTGTGTTGTAATGTAAAAGTTCAACATGCATGAGAGAAGTGCATCTGATAAATAATTATTGTAATATGCTTACTTTTATGAACATACGAGAATACGGAGAAATTTAAGTACTAAAGCAAAATTTCTTAAATAGTATATTTTTTTTATATTGTTCTTTACTCAGAATTAAAATCTTATATTGATAATTTAACCAACTATTGATGTCTGAGTCTAATACAGATTAGATAACAACACTAAAAATATATGTAAATTTTTGGTATTTAATTAATTTGCATGGAATTTGGGGTGGTTGTGGCTAACTTACAACAAAATCAATCCCAGGATGGTCAGAGCTCCAGAAAATATCGTAGTCTATGACTACAAAATTACCAGAAACAGTGTCCCCTTCGTATAGAACGTGCTCTGATACGCATTCGACATCGTTTAAAACAATTGAGAGAGAAAAACCATGACAAATTAAGCTACCAAGGAAAGTAATAAGAATTGTGAAGATCTTTGAAATCCAATCCATTTCTCACTTTGATATGATTGTTAATGCGTGTTGGTTGGCCAAGAACAACCTTAATCTCCCTTGGGAAGGTGCCAATAATTATGCATCAAGTGAGAGCTTTTGATGGCTTTAAATTTAATCAAGTAGTTTAACGGATCGTTACTTCTATCTATAGAGTCGCTTTACTATATATATCCATTTTAAAGGTGAGGTTGACCATACATGTACATCATCAGTTTTTTTCCCTTCAACTCTCGTATGATCAAACTTTGCTTGTTGATATTTTATTGCTTAAATTAAGTTAAGTCTACCATAAATGAAAATTGATTTGAATTTGAAATTAGTCCTGAAAAATAAAGCTATCACATGTCACCGAAATTCAATTCAATTCAAAGTTCATTCAAAACGGGATGGATAACTCTCACTTTTTCAAATTTTAAATAGTGTTAAATAGACATTTTAATAGTTAACTATGCTCTTAATTCGTGTAAATATAATAAATTTTAGTTATAGTCCTACTTTTTTTCTTTATGAATTTTAAAACATTTTAAATGATCTCTATAATCATATATTTATTATGAGTTAAGTATTGTTACATATCACATTACAAATCATCTAATATAATATGTTTAAATGTAACATCCCAATTTTTAATTATTGGTTAATTTTTATTTATTGAATAATTAATTGAAAATTTTAAATTAATTACAAAAATTTGTACGTTAAGTTTTGGAATTTAACTGAATAATTTTTGGGTAACTAGAAGTTACCAGATTGATTTCAGAAATTGACTAGGGGTGTCAAATTACCAAATTGCCCTTTGAGCCTTACACTTAATTGCCAAACTCTTTTCCCTTATTTTTACTCTCTCTCATGCATGCTAAGGAAGAAAAAAAAAAGGAGCACTTCTTCTCCACCGCGGCAACACCACCTCTTCCTCCCATCATTTTTTTAATTTCATTCAAGCTAAGGCAAGAATCAATGTCCATATCTTCACGCCTCTTTATGGGTAGCATTGCAAGGGCTTGGGTTTCTCCATTTTTTATTGCCAAAGGTATGGTTCCTTGAACCTCATTCATGGTTTTGACGTGCCTCTTGAAATTCCATCTCTAAATTCTTCCAATTGATGATTTTAGTGAGTTTTAGAACAACTCCAAGTGTCGACAACATTAGGAGGCTAGGGTTCTACAATTCCTTATCGGTGAGCTTCAAAATGACCGATTTTAGTAATTGGATTGGCTTCTGAGTGTTCAATTCTATATTCCTTTAATTTCATGGTTTTAGGAAGCTTTAGAATTATTTCATAATTATGAGCAGCATTGGGACTTGGCGAATTGACATTTTGAAACCCGTCGGTGACATTCGGTAAGTCGTAATCTTCCGAATCTTTAGCATTTTGCTAAATTGATGATATTTACAATGTTTCAGGTTTTCGATAAGTTAGGAATTAATTATATACCATCGGTGTAGTGAGTGGTTAATTAACTAGAGAGTTATCGGTTATGTGTAATGTAGGTTTTTGATTCCGGCACGTGACCGGAAACGTGGATTGACATTTAGGATCTCTTATTCTAGGTAGGGGGAGCATGGCATTTTAAATGCATGAATTATAAGCGGATAGGGAATATAGTTGTGTTATATATGATGATTTATTTGATGTATTGATGAAAATTAATGATAATGATGATATATGATTGAATTAATAATATATTCCCTCTTTATTCTATTATCGATGTGATTTGACAATTATTAGAATTGACTAGAATCCGTTCATATATGTTATTGTTTGATGCATTGATGATTATGATTAATATTGCATAAGATTGCATATGAAAAGCTAGAATTCTTGATAATGATAAATGATGTGAATTAAGAATGTAAATGATTGTATTTTAATGATTTGATTTTGCTTGCTATGCTTAAAATGAAAATGAATGAGGGCCCTTATGATGGTAACCAAGTGGTGGCCCTGGTAATGGTAATGAAGTGGATCGAAATGATTTATGGATGATGTGTTGCATAGCATTTGCATTTAGACGCTCACAGAACTACAGAGGCATGTGATACCGGCCCAGATGGGAGGGCGACCTTTAGATAGGCACAGACCTTATGGTGGTTTCTTTGAATTCCATAACCTCCTTTGAGTTGGACTCAAGGCCGGCGAACAACACCTGAGTTGAGGTACCGCTATCAGTTGGAGTGACAGGTGTTGCAAAGGGGCGAGCGGTTCGGTACTAGTAAAAAAATTAAAGAGATATGTTGAGAAATTTTTAATATTGCAATATTAATCCCATTAATAGAGTCGGATCCGTATACATATGCATTGACATATAGTGATTAAGTTATAAACGCTGTGGGGCAGCTATTGATGATGATTATGACTATGAGTGATGTAATTAATGATGATAGAATTACATTAAATATGTTGAATGATAATGTTTATGTTGATGAATTGTGATAAATTGATAAATGAATGAAATGTGATAATGGATTGAATTGTATTTGAACTGGATGAATATTTATATATTGTGGCAAATCTGATTCTGTATTTTTAATTTAACATATATATGCTCACCCCCTAACCATTTTATTTTAGTGAACTTGGAACAAGGAGAAGAATGGTGAATTTCCATAAAAATGTCCCAATGATCCTTGAGAAGAATTAATATATATGCGTTGGCATAGTTTTTGTTGTCAGGTGCCTTGGTCGGTTTTATTTTGATTGATGTATATAGTTGTATAGTGCACTAGGTATCTGACAACCTCACTGGAGGTTTAGTATGTCTTTTGATACTAAAATATGGATGTGGATAATGATATAATGAACAATGTAATATCTTACTTTCTACTCAAATAGACAGTAGATATTAATACATCTTTAATGAGAAAACACTTACTACTAGTTAGTGGATTATTAACTAATTAATATTTTAATGAAATTTTGGTACTTATATCTAATTATTTTATTTTTAAAAAAGAATAAAAAATAAAAATATATATGTATTTTGAATGAGGATTTTAAAATAACTTAATTAATATTCACTAATTAAGAAAATTATATTAAGAATTTTGAATATCTTTATTATTCACAACTTTTATTTTATGTTTTTATATTTATGTTTTTACATATTTATGATTTAACTCTTATTAGAATTTTAAAATAAAATTTTGAAGGAATTAGACTATGGTTCTTTAGAACTTTTTAATCTACGTATTATTTATGATTTTTTGGAATTTCTTGAAAATTTGAAAATATTTTAATAAAAAATATATTTTAAATCATTTTATATTTATATAAAGTACTTAAAATTAAAAATATTTACAAGAAAGTGAAGTTAAATTATAAGAAAATTTTCTAAAATCCATTTCAAGTAGACTTATTTAAAAATGATTGGTTTGAGTAAAATCTTGATTTTTACCAATCGTAAGGAGACCGTAAAGGTACCAACAAATTTTTATTAACGGAAAATTTTAGATTTTTAAAATTTAAACTTTATATTACTTATTATAAAATTAGTGAGGTCTAATATAATATTGCTAAATTTTGAAAAGAGATGATTTTGAATATTTAAAATATATCAAGTGTATGGTTACTATTTGGCTTAATAATTCAACTGAAATTTACTAAACAAAAACATTGTGCATGTATGAAATTTTTAAACTTGCGCAGTAACCAAAAATGAAATTTTCAAAAATTGCACACTACTTTTATAATAAAATAATAGAATGCATAGTGCATAAGTTTGCCTATAAATACGGAGGAAGCGAAGAAGGAAATTTATATTTTCATATTAATTTTTCTTAATATAGTAGTGTTAGAGAGATAGTTGTAGGAGAAAGAGAGAGATAATTTGTATGGAATAAGGTTCTGCCAAAATTATAAGGTAAGAATAACCTTTTTATATTTTTTATGTTTATTTTTATATCATTTTAGAAATCTATTATTATACTAGATATAATATTATTTTAAGTTACTATTCTAAATAGTAAATTACTATGTCAATAGTAAATTACTATTATAAATAGTAAATTACTATTATAAACAATAAATTACTATTCAAATAGTAAATTACTATTCAAATAGTAAATTATTATTTACTATTTACTATTACTATTCACGATTTACTATTTACTATTACTATTCATGATTTTATATTTACTGTTACTATTCACGATTTACTATTTACCATTACTATTCATGATTTAGTATTTACTGTTACTATTTATGATTTACTATTTATTGTTACTATTCATGGTAACTATTTAAAATTTACTATTTTTTGTTACTATGCATAATTACTATTTACCATTTTCATTTCAAATAGTAATCTTAAAATTTCATCTTATGCCTATTCTGAAATAAATTGGTATTAATATTTTTAGAAATTAGAGACGCAAAGCGAACTCACTTTTGGTAGCAAATCAAGGTAAGGGGGAGTGGGATAAAAGTATAATATGAAAAGACATACGAATAATGGGAGAAGTCCCCTACTTCTTTTAAATTTAATAATATTATTATTTTAAATTAATAAATTTTCAACTTAAAATTAATAATAAATTTAGTATCTTGTGTAACTTATTCTGAAATACCTATGCATGGATCTAGACTATTATAACCTATATGGATTGAACTAAACCTATGCAAGAATCAGAATATTATAACCTATACGGACAAGACTAAACCTATGCAAGGATCTGGAGTTTTATAACTTATACGAACTAGACTAAACCTATGCAAGGACTTGGAGTATTATGACTTATATGGACTTACATAGACCTGTGCGAGGAATGAACTATAAGGACTTGAAATTAAGTTTATTAAATTAAATAACTATTAAACTTTAAATTATGATATTTATGAATGATATTTATTTGATTTGATTATGATTGATAATATTTATGATTGATGATATTTGATTGTGATTGATGATATTACAATATTTGATTGTGATTGATGAGTGATTGATGATCTTATGATGTGGAGTTTGAGCATATAGCAAGCATGACGGAAAACTAAAACTCAGTAAGAATATATTTATCTCTTATTCTTTAAAGTATTACTTTAAAAGAAATTATTTTATAATAATTTATCAATGTTTATTCAGATTATTGTTAAGAATTTTTTTTTAATTTTCAATAAAAGTATATAATTTCTATAACTTACTTTTATCTTTCAAAATAAATTATTTAATTAAATTTTAGGAATAATTTTTAGTTATTTAAAAAAATTGTTTTATGAAAATAATATATTCATATATGTATATATATGAAAATATTTGATTCTCAAATGGAAATGAGATACTTCAATAATATTTCATTTTAAACTTTTGAAAATAAGAGTTTTAATTTCAAAAGTGTTTTATTATATATTTTTCAAGTATTATAATTAAAGATGGAAAAAGATCAATAATTCAAACTTGTGTCTAAAGTAAATTAATTTCCTATAAATGCCCTAAAGAAGGTTTGGAATATATATTAAGACTTTGAAACTCAAAACATAATAATATTGATTTGTGAATGATAAAGAAAAATGTATTGAAATTCTTCTGCATGTGGCATAACTTATTTAAGAGTTTGGAAATGTGCAGTTTATCGGGGTGACTATGTTGTGATTTATAGGCCCCGAAGATATAATTTATACTTGAGTTTCTAAAAGTCTTAACCAACTAAATACGCGATTAGTTCATGCATCATGAATCAATAAAGAGAAATGAGATGTGATGTTGCCTGGGGACGGATTATAGAAACTGAGGATACATTAGAGGATGTTCAAATGTGAGCCTTGGGATGAGAGGGTGTGAAAGGGTGCTTTAGGGGACCTGGGGTCGCTCCCTAGTGTCGAGTACTTTCACAATAAAAACCTTCTCTGTCTGACTAGTCTCTAAGTGTTTCCATGCCAGTTGAGTTGTTCATATGCCATGAAGGCATTTATGTTATTATTATCCGGAATTATGGAACAGTGTAAACTCCTGGTTGGCCCAGTGTAAATTAAAACTTTAAGGGCCCACATGCATAAACTGAATGATATAGTAGCATTAAAAGCATTACATAACATTCATATGATTGTGACATTCTATGTGGGTGGTTATGAATGAAAATATAATTGTTATATTTGTGGAAACCCTACATTCATAATTAATTGTGTATGAGATTATGACTGATATTATTATAGTTTGTGAAAACCCTTATGCTTATGTCTTATCTATAAGATATTATATTTTGTTTCTCACTCCTTCTTATTTGAATTTTTGTGTCCAAAATATATGTTATGTTGATATATAGCTAGCAGTCCAAGATAAAAGGATGTAATTACAAGAGGGTAAAGTGATCTCATCCTCAATTGGATAGGTGAAGAGACATGGCAAGAGTAGGATTTCAAAACCCTATAATTCGAGGACTAGGAAATGATTGGTCGCAACCATAGTAGAGGTATAATTTAGTATTAGTTTACCTTATTACAATATCAAGTTGGATAATTGTAACAAGGTAAAGGTTAAACTTTGATAAACCTTATCATTCAGATATAACACTATAGTCTTTTATCACTTATGATTTCTATAAATTATTTTTGTCATTATGGACAAATATTGAAAGACAACATTCCTTTACTTTCAATATTCGAAGAAAATCAGGTATATATACGTCCTTGTATACGCGAGATAAGGAATGATAAATATATATATATCTTTCTAAAGTTTTTAAAAGCAAGAAGAATATAGATATCTCATGTATATAAGGGGGTGTTACAAACTACATGCTTAATGATGATGAGTTAGTGATATATATATATATATATATATATATATATATATATACATGATGTATCATATGAGAAAGGCTTTCTTATGTGAGATTGAGAGGAGCGAATTTGGGCCGTACAACTATACAATGGATAGTTGAGATTAATCATATGAGTTTTAAAAAAAAGTCATATGACCTTTTAAGTGATCATGTGACTTTGAAAAACTTTTAATCTTAACCATTCATTGTATGGTTGTACGGTCAAGATTCGCTCCTCTCACTCTCATATAAGATACATCCCTTATATATATATATGCAGTAATTAACCATATGGTGATGATATCATTGAAAATGTATTATGGGCTAGGTATTGTAGATGTTATGTTACATATGAGGTGAATGGATAATATATAAATTGCCAGGTAGTATTGAACATAATTAAATGACATGCTAAATCATTAAGAGTTATAAATAATTAAGGAACAGGATGGGCTAGATTTTGAAATATAAGTAAAATTTCTAACAATCCCCACATATTTCAAAAGTTTTTTATTAAAAAAATTAGGTTTACATCATAGTGTAAATGCATCAAATATGGTGTCTTCTGGACTATGAACAAGACCTTAGACAGATAAATTTATCCTATAGTGAATTGGTGAAGCATAGCTTCTATGAACCAAAATCACTTTAATGTAAGTAGGGGTGGTCAATTTCTGTATAATTCGTTCTAAGCTGCATAGTCCAAGCCGAAGAAAAGTGATCAAACGGTTTAAAATGAGTTTTTCATATTAAAAAATCAAAAAATTTGGACTCCAACGGCTACTTGCGGATAGGAATGGTAAAGAAAAAAATGAAAAATTAGTACTTGTCATAAACCATAACTTGGTGTTATTAAGAAGCCCATATTATGCTTGGTCAAATCATAAAGCCCATAAAACTAAAAATATCTTCAGTAACCCTAATTTCATCCTCCCCTTCTTATTCTATTTTCAGCAACCCATGTAACACTCCCTTATATACATGAGATATATAAGTATTCTTATTGCTTTAAAAAACTTTAGAAAGATATATTGTCACAACCGGGATCGCGGCAAAATTGATAAAATACCGGGAAAACCTTTCATTAAAACGAGTTTCAAAATCCTTTCGAAAAGAAAACAGGGAGTCGCCACCAATATTTTTAAGGATAAAATACCGGAAAAACCTTTCATTAAAGCACTGGTTATAAAAGTGAAATTCTAAGTTTGGGAGTCGAATTACAGGTGAGGAAGGTATTAGCACCTCACAACTGTCCGTTATAAAACGGTTACCCCAAATTGATAGCACGCATTATAAGTAGCCTAGAAATTACTTTTTTGAACTTCTTTAGAAAAGGAACAGGCAAGACAGACAATGAAGTTTTGAAATAAAACTAACAGGACGTCTCGTCCAAATTAATCTTAAATCGAACAACTTAACCAAACAGTGACAGTAAAGTACCAAATAGTGACAGTAAGAGACTAAACATGACAATAAGAAACCAAACAATAACAGTAAGGATTAACAGGGTGTCCCATCCAAATTAACCTTAAATTGTAATACAAATTAGATATTAACATAGAATTAAATAAGACGAGATAAAATAAGTTGATTAATTAAAACAAGAGATTAACAGGACGTCTCGTCCAAATTGACCTCGTTTTGTAAGAAATATTATTTTAAATAAAAATATTGAAAACACGAGATTAACAAGACGTCTCGTCTAAATTAACCTCGTTTTAAAACAAATTACTATTTTTAAATAAAATATTAAAACGTGAGATTAACAAGACATCGCGTCTAAATTAACCTCATTTTAGACAAATTACTATTTCAAATAAAATACTAAAAACATAAGATTAACAAGACGTCGCGTCTAAATTAACCTCATTTTAAACAAACTACTATTTCTAGATAAAGTACTAAAAACATGAGATTAACAAGACGTCGCGTCTAAATTAACCTCATTTTAAACAAATTACTATTTTAGATAAAGTACTAAAAACATGAGATTAACAAGACGTCGCGTCTAAATTAACCTCATTTTAAACAAATTACTATTTTAAATAAAATATTAAATAGACAAAATTGATTGAGATAACAACAGAGACATAGAAATTAAACAAAAGAAAGTGGGCCCGACAGGAATTGATTCCCGCTCCTACGTATTCTCAAGTGCGTTGAGAAATCAGGGTTACATAGTTCTAAGGAAATTAATTTCGGAAATATTTAAAATTATTTTTAAAGTTATTAAATCAATTTGATTTTTAATAATAAAAGGAGATTTGCGAGGAAGGAGAAATACAAGGCGAGTACTTCGCACGTGCATAAACCTTCGAGATCCTATAAAGCTGATGTAGGCAAAAGTAATTTCGCCCTACATTACTTATAAGATCTTGAGACGTTTATTTCTAAAAAAAGGAATACATATTTAATATTTTTTTAAATCCTAAAACTGTTTGTTTCTTTTTCAAAAGATATTTTTCATCCTTCTTTAAAATTACCATAAGTACTACTATTAATTTTTATTCTGAAAGGGTGTTTGGATTTTAACATTTCTGTTCTTAGAGTTGTCATAAATAAGGCTATCTACTTTTATTCAGGTTTATATCTTTTTCAAAAGTTTTCTTTTTTAAAAAGAAAAGTCAATAACAACTAATAATAATAGATAATAATAATGACAAAAGAAGATATTTATTTAGGAGTTTCATAACATAACAAATATATTTTAATTTTTAGTCCGACCGGCGGCAGTTGTTTCTTCTTCTCTCTATTTGTTGTGTTATTATTTTTTGTTTAATGATGTATTTACTGTTTTGTGTCCCTATTGATGAGGAGAGGGAGAAGAGAGTGTGAGTTTTTTAGAAAAGGGTCAGTGTGTTATGTGTTTGCTGTGAGTATTGAGAAAGATGAGAAGAGAGTATTTTCTCAGTTTTCTGTTGATGGAATGTAGGAGATCCCCCTCGGGCCTGTGTTGGTGATGGGTTCTTTTTATTTTGAATTCGTGAAGAGGACCCCAAGAATGAAAATCTGATGTCTTTTTCTGTTGATGATGGGTGTTATTATTTTTTATGAAAGGTATTTCTTGAACTCTTCACTGTTCCTCTTCAGACCATCCCATGCTTGTTGGAACCAGGACTTGCTGTTGGGGAGTGGAGTTCAGTCTGGCGTGGCAGACCAAGGAGGATGGGAGGGGATTCTTTTTTCATTTTTTAATGAAGTAAAAATAAAAAACTGATTACTAGAAAAATAAAATTTAAAACTGGTGTTCACGGCTGCCCCTCTTTACTTTCTTTTCGCTATAATATGGATGATCCATTTATATCGTGGAAAGAAAGTAAAGACGTGAACACCCCCTAGTTGGGATCTTGACAAATTTGAAGAGCTTTGACAAGTAGAAAATTTAAACAATGCCAACTTTGGCAATGAGAACTTGATGTGGTGCCAACTGTGGTAAACAACAGACCTAAGCAATGCTTGCTTTAGCAACAAGAGAGGTCTAAGAGTGCCAACTTTGGTGATGTTAACTTGGAGAGATACCAACTTTGGAAAATGGAAAACTTTAAATAATGCTAGCTTTGGCAATAAGAAAGACTTAAAGAGTGCCAACTCCTGCAACTGAAACAAGAGCTTTGCCCTGAAGCTTTGACAAGAAACGAATGACTGGAGGGGGTGCCCCTGTTTCTAATTGAGAAATGAAATAGCTTAGGAGTGGGTACCTGAAGCTTTTTGGCAGAAAATAAACAACTTGGTGGGATGCCCCCTGTAACATCCCGAATTTTATAAAAATGAATAATCGATGAGAATAAATAATAAATAATTGTAGGTGAGTTGATTTGTGTCCCAAAAATATGGGAATAATGAAATTGGGATTTATTATGGATATTTATAATTTATTGAGTTTATGTGAGATAAAATTTTACCCGATTAGGATATGGGTGTCGGACCAAGTATCTCCAATTGAGATGCCATTGTTCAGGGCTATTAAAATATTATTGGGAATCCGAATCTATATTCGGAATAATTTTTGGAGTTAGTATTAAGCCCGAACCGAGATCCTGTATGTTGTAAAACAGAAAATTTTAATGAGGGGATTAAAAATTAAAACAAAAACCCTTCTTCTCCCTTCTCTTTTTTGTTGGCCTCTCTCCCCCTCTTTCATTCACTTTTCTTTTCTTCCTCTCCCTCCATTCTTCTTCTCCAAAAACCGTTCACTCTCTCTCTCTCTCTCCCTCCATAAATTATTTTTCATCCAAAGGCTTGGGAACTAATGGAATCATGAGGCAAGGAAGGCACTTGGAGCAAAGCTTGGTTCATTTCTTCTCCTTTTCATCTCATTTTCGTTTTGGGGTTTAAGCTTGGAGAATGAGGTAAGATCTTGAACACCCATGGCTCTTGTTTATGGTTTTGAGTCTATTTATGTATTGTGATGGAAGATTGGGTGTTGTTTTGGTGAAAAATGACTTGAGGAACCAAACCCTAGGTGGGATAACCATTGAGAATTGTTATTGTTGTTGATAATGAATGGGATATATTGTTGTTAGCCTAAGAATATTGGAAATCATGCATATGAATGGTTAGAATTGATGATTGTGGGTTATTAATGAAAACCCTAGGTTTAGGAATTTGGGGCTTTTGGCCAATTGATAGGTATTAATGATTTATGCTTTAGAATGGGTCTTGGAAAGATTGGGATTGATTATTTGTGGTGATGGTTAAGTTTTGATGAAAAGTCTTGTCCTAAGAATTTGGGGGAATATATGTATTGTGGTTAGGAAGGTTGACTTGAATGTGGGTAGAAAATACCCAATGTAGGTGTTAATATGAGTATGAAATGATGAATATGAACACTAAAACCATGGTGAATGTGAGGGGTTAGTGAAATGAGCGCGTGTCTTGATGGGGTCTTAGACCATTGGTGTGCCATATGGGATTGTTGATGGATAATGGTTTGATAGGAGCCAAGTGGCTCATGATGAACTTGAATGGGAAATAGATAGTTTGAGTAATAAGGAACACATTATGAATGATGAGAGTGATATTGATGTCGTTGGACGTAGTTGGCCCTTTGAGATCTAGAGAACCTTGGTTTTGGGAAAGGAATTCCCGAAGCCTAACACAATGGTATGAATTGGTGTTTAGCAAGTTTAGGACTTGATATTGAGCTTTATGATAAGCTAGCAAATGTTTAGAATTAAGAGGAATGCCTTGAGATGGCTTATTAATTGTATGAATTCATATGTATGTTGTGTAGATTGTATTCCGGACTATGTGGCGGAGCTTTCGGAGCATGCATTCGGATTTCGGCTCTTCCCTCGAGGTAGGAGAGGAGTTTACATTCAAATTGCATGAGTTATATAATTGATGATTATTGTATGGCTTGATACTCATGCTTGCCTTGCCATGTTTATAGTGAAATGATATGGATAGCAAATTGTTGGCTATTGATGATAATGTATGTGCATATATGATGATGAATAACCCATGAGGGGTTGAAATATGTACATGTTAATGAACCATCCTTGAGGGGATGAAGTATGTGTTTTGTGAATTGAGAATCTATGTGGATGATTGACATTGAATGTGATAGCCATCGTGATGGTATTAGTGATAAGTTTGAGGTTTATGCATAATTGAGGAACTCATAGAGCCAAATAGAGTTTGATGTGGTTTTGATGGCATGCGGTAGTTCCAATAGCCTATATATGTAGTTTATGACTTGTAGGAATTGGAATGGGCCAATTCCATTAAGAATAGGCCCTTGAGTTGCATAAAAGTGCCTCTAAATGGGTAAAACGCATTTATGCGCATAAGTCCCTCATTTTTGGGAATTTTCGAGTGAGGCCAGTGGCCACGCGTCGCAAATGATGTGTATTTGTTGTGGGTAAAATTTCGTAGCATTTGGAGTTCATACGAGAAAGTTAGGAGGGTTAGAAGTTGAAACATCTTGCGTTTCTGCATAAAAACAGCAGCAGGGCTGTCTTGAATCGATTCAAGACCCTTTGAATCGATTCAAGAGGTGCTGTTTTCATTGTTTGGGGCTCCAGGGGCGTTTGAATCGATTCATACGAGTTTGAATCGATTCAGAGCCCTCTGTTTGTCAAATTTTGAGATTTTGGGATGCTTGAATCGATTCATACGAGTTTGAATCGATTCAAGGCCCTCTGTTTGTCAAATTTTGAGATTTTGGGATGCTTGAATCGATTCACACGAGTCTGAATCGATTCAGAGCCCTGTTATGGCCACTGTTGTGCTGTTTTTCCAACTGGTCTATTTTCTTTAGTGTTTTTGGCCCGTTTGGGCACCTTAATGACGTTTTTGGCCTCCGACTTCTTCATGAAAGTTGTAGATAATTATGTTACGGAGGTGTAAGAATTGGTCTCGCATTAATTGGAGTTTTTTAACTCTCATTAAGTATAAAACACTAAACCTACTACGTCATAAAATTCAAATTTAAGAGGGTTTTGAACCCTACTTTTTATGGTGGCCAAATGGGGACTAATAGGTGATATTTGTGACATTTCCCACTATTTTTAAGACTAAAAGTAAGATTTTCTCATGCCTTAGTACTGAAATTTATCATGGGCTCATTGTTGCCCAAAACCCCTTTTATTATGTAACAACAAGCGATTTCATTAGGGGTCCAAGTATGGTGTGTTTTAGTGGTGTTTGGGGAATGGCTTGAGACCTTGGCAAGGTATGGGTATGCCTATGCTATGTTATGAAAACATGTATGCTTTTCCCCCTCTATTGATTATATTATGAATCATGATGAAAAGTAATGATATGATTGTATGACACACCATAATTGACGATGAAACTAATGAGGGGACAATTGAATGGCAATGAGTTATTATAACTCAATGAATTTTGAAAAAGTATCAATGGTGATTAAAAATGGATGATGCCACACATATTTCATAATGATTAATGATGTTAAATGAAAAGGGACGTTGTTGTTGAACATACCCTTGAATACGCAGTGTTTGCTATTTTGGATGAGTGTGGTGCCAATATGATTAATCCAAGTATTGACTTGTATGTATGAGACGCAATGATGATTGCTGAATGTACGTATGAAATATATTGTTGATATCCACGTGTGGATTGTTATGAATGATGTTTGTGGCCATTGAGATGCCAATTATATGAATGATATGCCTTGAGGGGCCTTATGAATGATTATGTATAATTATTGAAATGCCAAATTAAAATATATCCCTAATTGAGAGGGTGAGAAATCCTTGCGAGGTTGTTGATGGGCATATGCATTATTGCATTTGCATTCATAGCATGGCATAGCATTGATACTTTGTGGTTGCGATCACAGTGATGAAAGATCCTGCGGGATTCTATGAAGGGAGTACCCCTTGCGAGGCGGGAAACCAACTTGATGATGATATGAGATTAAGCCGGTGGTTGCGATCACCTGGTTGTGAAAAATGAAAGGCCCTGCGGGGACCATTGTATGATGATGAGCCAGTGGTTGCGATCACTTGGTATTTGATATGAAAAAGGGCTTGCGAGCACCTATGATGCCCATGGTTGCGATCATGAGGCGGGAGTACCCCTTGTGAGGCGGGAAACCTATGTGAATTATTGAAACGTGGTTGCGATCATGAGAAAGCTCTTTACGAGGCTGCTATAGGGAGTACCCCTTACGAGGCGGGAAACCAATGATTATGAATGATTGATTATGGTGGTTGCGATCACCTGTGATATGAAATCGGATCCGTTGCATATGCATTAAACAGTTGACATATGCATTAGCTTTAAGACCATGACATTTGAAATAGGATGACCACGAGTGATGAGAAACCCCATGCGAGGAGGTATTTGAGTGAAACTTTAATGAATTAATGATGGTAATGATTATGAAGGCCCTTGTTGATAAGTGGCAAAGTGATGGTGTTTGTGATTGTGTATATGTTGTGCTTATTTATGATATGAATTGCGATTCATGAGGCTTGTATGCCTATTGTGATAATGAGATAATGAATGAATGATAATTTGATGTGTTGATAGCAAAGCACACATGACATTTGTATGCATATACACATGATCACAATATATATGTGTTATTCGTCATTTTGAATGTATAACTCACTCTCCCATGTGGTCTCCTTTTTAGCATTGTGATGCAGGTTACCATGGGATGAGTTGGGATTTAAAGATCAAGATTTGGTGAAGGTATATAGTGGTAGAGGAAGTGCCTTGGCCGGCATCATTTGTGAGCTATTATGTATTGAAATTATGAAATGAATAGATTGTATATGAGGACATGGAGGATTTAGTGATTGTGAATATGTATAAGATAAACCTTGAATTGGTGGATGATGAATATATATATATATATATAGAATGTAAGAGACAATTTGATGTATATTAGAAAGATTGAAATTGAATGATGAATGTTGATGATTGTGATAGTTGGGGGAATATCCCCGAATGTATGTGAATATAGGTCTATATATATATACAATTATATCTTAGGCATTGCATGCTTATGTAATTATGTAAAATGATGATGGTTGTCTATTAGGCTTATGATAGGCCATTACATGCTTTGCCGAGCCTTTTCTCATATCGTCATATATGGGACTAGGCGTGTGCCCGATATACATATTCTTCCGCTATAAACTCTATTATTTTCGTATACCGTTATGGGCAATTTATCTATCGATCCAGCTTAGGGTTATTTAATATCACTTTTGGGTTTTCTGTGATTTGGGTCTTGATGTGATCATGGTGAAGTCTAGGAAATATTTTCAAACGCGAAAAATTTATTCGTATTTTCATTAATTATGACGATCACATCGGGATTCGAGTACAGAAAATCCGGGGTGTTACACCCCCGGCTCAAATTGAAAAAAGAAATAGCCTAGGAGTGGGTACCTAAGGCCTTTTGACTGAGAGTAACTGACTCGGGGGATGCCCCTGACTCTAATTGAGAAATGAAATAGCCTAGGAGTGGGTACCTGAGGCCTTTTGACAGAAAACAAATGACCTAGGGGGAATACTGACAGGGCCCGCAAGCGCACGGGTTATGTCGCGTAATATAAAAGATTATCGTTCTCCACAGGGACTGTGTTCAAAGTACCAGCATATTGAAATTTAATTATCCACACAATTAATTTTTAAGATTTTTATAAAATAAAGCACAAATTAAAGTTGCATAGAATATGAATAAAAAATTTACTTGACACTAAAAAATCAGAGTTGAGAGTATCTTGGGATTTCAGGGGATTAAGACTCTATTTTATGTTTAATGAATTTTAACTTTTCATAAATAAGAATCGAATTAAGTTTTCCAAGGCGAATTTTCCAAAAGCTAATTAATATGTTCCTCTCGGAATCCTATTAATGTACCTAACCTATGGAAAGCGCTGCTTAATCCTCAGAAAGGCCCATTATCGTTTTATGAAAATCCCTTTTATTTCCTTAAAAGAATTTTGATTACTTTCACGGTTTTACCGAGGTCACAAAAAGCATTTCAAAAATCTTAGGTTTAGTTCAAAGCTTTCTGGTAAAAATAAATCTCTCGATTTCATTTATTACCTAAATTTACTAATATACCCGTAAGTATACAGTTTTATCATTTAGGTTCTTGTTAGGAATTACTAAAAGCATTAAGCATAATTGAACTAAATGGAAAACAGAAATTTATTTAATTCCAAGTCAAAATAACATTAAAATAAAATATTATCATACCCCCTTCATCCCAAGATAATTAATTTAGCTACTCATGAAATAATTCAAATTCATATAAATAATGGAAAAATAAAACATACAAGACATGGTAAAAATAAAGACTTACGGGTTTCTCCAAAAGATCAAAATAATTTCACCACTGTATTTCCTTGTTGCAATATTCCTCCACCAATTACAAATTGGAACACTCAATTTTACAATCCTCACAACTCTTACACAAAATAAAAGAAAGAAAAAGAAAATAAAAAGAGAAAGAAACGAAACAGAGAAGAAAACGAAGGAAAAGAAAAGAAAGGAACAAAGTGAATGAATGAGAACTGGATTTTTTTCTGGATGCTTTCTCTGCTTGGATTGCTTCTCCTTTTATAGGCGAAGGAAGGGAGGAAGCCAGCTAAGAAAACGCGTTGCAAGTTGGAAACTTTCGGTGCATGTGATTTCCAGCTGTTCCAGTTGTCTCCAATTTGCGTATTTTTGTTGTTTCCAATAATTCGGCGCATGATTTCACTGATGAATCGATTCCTCCAGTTGATTTTTGCCTTCAAAACAGCGTGTGAATCGATTCCTAAAGGTGGGAATCGATTCCCAGCATGATGAATCGATTCCTGGCCTTCATGAATCGATTCCCAGCCTTCCAAACATCAATGAATCGATTCCTATAAGGGGGGAATCGATTCCCAGCCCTATGAATCGATTCCCAACAGCCTTGAATCGATTCCTGGCTTATGTTTCACATGGGAATCGATTCCTGTAAGGGTGAATCGATTCCTACCCTTTCCTGGAAGTGTTTTCTTGCATTTTTGAGGCATTTTGGACAGTATAGCTCATGGTTCTTGATTGCTTTCATCCTTTGGCACTTTGATCATCTTTTTGGGTTCTTGAATCCATTTTCCATTTATATTCATTCATTCTTAAAATGGATCATCAATAATTCCAAATCTATTAATTTCTGCAAAATAAAAGTACCCGAGTAGAATACAGTGGAAAGAAAGCAAAAATCACAATAAATAAAGGAAATACAGTGCATAATGATTAAAATCCTAAGTAAACTAAATCTAATTTATTGTGTTATAAAACACTTATCAAAATACCCCAAACCAAAACATTGCTTGTCCTCAAGCAATCACCATATTCACAAGATAAAATACAGAAAACACTAAGCTTAATAAACTAAGGAATCCAAAATAGAGAAAAAGATTTATTCAAATGCCAATATTAATTTTCTTATGTGAATCAATTTTCATTATCAAGACAGAGGATACTCTTCTCTCAATTTTCACTCAAAGTGTTTCATGGTTTGTGTATCACTCAGATCATCATAGTCAAAAAATATTACCATAAGCTTGTTAATAAACCAGAAACTCCACAGTTTAGATAGAAAATATGTCAAAGTCTAAAGGTCTTTCAAAGGTTGTAATGTGGCCTTGGGTTGTGTAGGAATTTCAAGAAAAATGGAATACAAAAGGGCTTTAACAGTCATGAATGATTCAAATCACCATTATAA
The DNA here is from genome assembly GCA_037962975.1 of Clitoria ternatea. Classification (NCBI taxonomy): domain Eukaryota; kingdom Viridiplantae; phylum Streptophyta; class Magnoliopsida; order Fabales; family Fabaceae; genus Clitoria; species Clitoria ternatea. Next base: position 50,732,127 of record CM075673.1, read on the forward strand.
ATTTAACAGAGCAAATTTTTGAACTTTTATGGACTTTTTAGAATTCATTCAATATCATCCTTTTGATTTTCTTTTTCTTTTTCTTGCTTTTCTTTGCATTCAATACATATTTTTCTTAAGTCCTTTTTTCTTTCTTTGCTCCACTAAATTTCCAACTTTTTCACCATTAAGAGAGTATCAGTCAATGAAAGGTTTCAAGGAAAAATTTTCACTTTTAGGCTCAAAAGGGGCAACTAGGGGTCAAATTATGCAAAATTTTGAGGCTTAAGAATAAGACCTAATTGTGCCTTTATCATCCTAAGACATATAATCAAAAACCATTTTGAATTGGTTGAAAAACAAGTTCTAGAATATTAATGACTATGAGATTCACTCAATCAAGAAGATATGGGTTTTGAAAATTTGTTTGATAAATTACCCATTTTGGCTCAAGTCTAACCATGGAAAGTCTTTTCAAAGAAAATTTTAATCACATAAGGTTCATTTAAGCATTTATTTGGCATTTAAACAATCAAATTTTGAAAATTTTACTCAAAATTTTGGAATCCTTAGATACTTTAGCCTTGTATTCAAAGTAACTTTATCATGCAATCATGGCAAATTACAAGATTACAAACAAATCAAGGAAAACACACATGCAAAATAAAATGACAATCACACAACGTAAACAAAACAGTTAAGTTTTCTTACCTACCATAAAGAAAACACACATGCATAGTAAAATGACAATCACACAACGTAAACAAAACAGTTAAGTTTTCTTACCTACCACCCCAAACCAGAATTTGACATTGTTCTCAATGTTAAAATGGATGATAAAAGGATAAGAAAACTTACCTGTAATAACCCCAAACTAGCATCTGACATAGTTGGTTTTTTTTTTTTTTTTTTTTTTAGAATTTATTTATTAAAGATATGAGGTTACCTCCCCACAAGTGCTAAGTTTTAAGTCTTCAGCCAGACTTTTTTGAACCAGCTTCAGCTATATAATTCATACCTGAACACAGGTTTTAATGGTCTGAATTCTACCTTAGGGATCAGTTCTCTTTTAGCCAAAAAATCACAGAAGAGTGTTTTTGAAATGCCTGAAAAGTCATAAGATAAAACAGATTCAAGTGGATCAAGAGGGAGGTTTTGGATTGCCTCTTTCTCTACCACTTGGTCAATAAAATCTATTTCAAACATAACAAAGTTAACAGGTATGTAAAATTTTCCTACCTTGATAGGAATAACCTCTAAAATACCTGGATTCTGAAGCTTGGGCAGTACCTTCTTTTGGATCCGTGTACTGCTCTCCTCAATTATCGGATGAGATAGAGACTCATCAAATTTCTTCTCTTCCTTAGCTTCTTCTTTAGTTATGCCAACCGGATCATCATAATGAGTATCACTCCTAAGAGTGATGTCCATGGTGTGGTTAGATGGTCCTACCTCAAGTTTTACAGGAAATGTTTCTGGTGTTCTCATAGAAAAAGAGGTTTGTTGGACAATTTGATTTTCTAAAATTTTGTTATGGGTGGCCAGAGAGTCCACCTTTGAAGCTAAGGTTTTTATGGCATTTGAGAACTCTTCATTTCGTTTTTCTTGGGTGCTTACAAAATTTTCCATCAGTATTTCAAGTTTGGATTTTTGTGGAGGATAGTTTTGGAATACTGGTAAGCTTCTAAAATCATTGTTATGGTTATAGTTCCTAATAGCATCCAACTGATGAAATTCTTGTTCATGGTGGTTTAAAGATATTGCAAAATAGCAATTTATAGCAGCATGTCCTGAATCACCACAAATACAACAATAAAGGTCAGTAGCACCTGTTAAGAATTCCATAACAGACCAAGATCAAGGGTGATCTTTGAAAATAAAAATAAAAATAAATAACTAAAAATAAAACAAACTAAAAATAAAAATATTAACAAGTATGATCTAATCGAATTTCAATATTGCCGATATTTGAGGGACAACAGTCCCCGGCAACGGCGCCAAAAACTTGACAGGGCCCGCAAGCGCACGGGTTATGTCGCGTAATATAAAAGATTATCGTTCTCCACAGGGACTGTGTTCAAAGTACCAGCATATTGAAATTTAATTATCCACACAATTAATTTTTAAGATTTTTATAAAATAAAGCACAAATTAAAGTTGCATAGAATATGAATAAAAAATTTACTTGACACTAAAAAATCAGAGTTGAGAGTATCTTGGGATTTCAGGGGATTAAGACTCTATTTTATGTTTAATGAATTTTAACTTTTCATAAATAAGAATCGAATTAAGTTTTCCAAGGCGAATTTTCCAAAAGCTAATTAATATGTTCCTCTCGGAATCCTATTAATGTACCTAACCTATGGAAAGCGCTGCTTAATCCTCAGAAAGGCCCATTATCGTTTTATGAAAATCCCTTTTATTTCCTTAAAAGAATTTTGATTACTTTCACGGTTTTACCGAGGTCACAAAAAGCATTTCAAAAATCTTAGGTTTAGTTCAAAGCTTTCTGGTAAAAATAAATCTCTCGATTTCATTTATTACCTAAATTTACTAATATACCCGTAAGTATACAGTTTTATCATTTAGGTTCTTGTTAGGAATTACTAAAAGCATTAAGCATAATTGAACTAAATGGAAAACAGAAATTTATTTAATTCCAAGTCAAAATAACATTAAAATAAAATATTATCATACCCCCTTCATCCCAAGATAATTAATTTAGCTACTCATGAAATAATTCAAATTCATATAAATAATGGAAAAATAAAACATACAAGACATGGTAAAAATAAAGACTTACGGGTTTCTCCAAAAGATCAAAATAATTTCACCACTGTATTTCCTTGTTGCAATATTCCTCCACCAATTACAAATTGGAACACTCAATTTTACAATCCTCACAACTCTTACACAAAATAAAAGAAAGAAAAAGAAAATAAAAAGAGAAAGAAACGAAACAGAGAAGAAAACGAAGGAAAAGAAAAGAAAGGAACAAAGTGAATGAATGAGAACTGGATTTTTTTCTGGATGCTTTCTCTGCTTGGATTGCTTCTCCTTTTATAGGCGAAGGAAGGGAGGAAGCCAGCTAAGAAAACGCGTTGCAAGTTGGAAACTTTCGGTGCATGTGATTTCCAGCTGTTCCAGTTGTCTCCAATTTGCGTATTTTTGTTGTTTCCAATAATTCGGCGCATGATTTCACTGATGAATCGATTCCTCCAGTTGATTTTTGCCTTCAAAACAGCGTGTGAATCGATTCCTAAAGGTGGGAATCGATTCCCAGCATGATGAATCGATTCCTGGCCTTCATGAATCGATTCCCAGCCTTCCAAACATCAATGAATCGATTCCTATAAGGGGGGAATCGATTCCCAGCCCTATGAATCGATTCCCAACAGCCTTGAATCGATTCCTGGCTTATGTTTCACATGGGAATCGATTCCTGTAAGGGTGAATCGATTCCTACCCTTTCCTGGAAGTGTTTTCTTGCATTTTTGAGGCATTTTGGACAGTATAGCTCATGGTTCTTGATTGCTTTCATCCTTTGGCACTTTGATCATCTTTTTGGGTTCTTGAATCCATTTTCCATTTATATTCATTCATTCTTAAAATGGATCATCAATAATTCCAAATCTATTAATTTCTGCAAAATAAAAGTACCCGAGTAGAATACAGTGGAAAGAAAGCAAAAATCACAATAAATAAAGGAAATACAGTGCATAATGATTAAAATCCTAAGTAAACTAAATCTAATTTATTGTGTTATAAAACACTTATCAAATACCCCTGGAATAAATTAAGAAACGAGATAGCCTAGGAGTGGGTACCTGAGGGCTTTTGACCGAAAGTAAATGTCTTGGGCGATGCCCCTGGCTCCAGTTGAGGAATGGAACAGCCTAAGAATGGGTACCCAAGGCTTTTTGATGGAAAGTAAATGACTTGGGGGATGCCCCTGGTTCAAATTGAGAAAAGGAATAGCCTAGGACGGTGTACCTGAGGCTTCTCAACAGAAAATAAATGACTTGGGGGGATGCCCCTGGCTCCAATTGAGAAATGGAATAGCCTAGGAGTGGGTACCTGAGGCCTTTTGATGGGAAAGTAAATGTTTGGGGGGAATGCCCCTGGTTCAAAAGGAATAGCCTAGGCATGGGTTCCTGAAGCTTTTTGACAGAAAATAAATGACTTGGGGAGATGCCCCTGGTTCAAATTGAGAGATGGAATAACCTAGGGCGGTGTATGTTGACCCGTTGTTGTAACCGGGTTTTGTCAATTGGCAAGCGCACCAATTGTTTGTAGTTTTCGAAATTTAGATATCGTTCCACTGGGATTGAAAGTTCAATAACAACAGTAATTTTCTACTTACTATGGTAAATGTGAAGGAAATTATAAACAAAAGAATGATTTATACACAATTTATACAGTATTCACAAGATAGCATGGTTGAGTGATTCATAAGATAAAAGAAAATAAAATCTATCTAAAAAGTTGAGTTGCAATCTAGAATAGGTAAGATACTTGAGATAAACACAGATAAACAAATTATGTTGGAAATTGGATCCCTAATCTAGAATAACAATGAGGAACTCAAGACATGCATATTTAATCATCAAGTTTCATGTCATTACAGCTTAAAATCATTATAACCGATCCCTCGTGATATAAATTCTAAGAATTAACCGTAAAGTCCGATCCCTCGTGAGCTTTCTCAGTAAAAACTTGCATTAAGACCTGGCCTTATGGCAACAATGGTTAACAACCCCTATAGAATTGAGATACCAAGGGTATTCTAACTTTTTACTTTCGTCAAAACTAGTTTCAATACGGCATAAATAATCATTCTCCCGTTTGACATTTACACTAATAAAACCAGTTTCGATACACATGAAAATCATTCTCCCGTTTGACGTTCATATTAATAAAAGGTTGAAATACTAACATGGACTTGAATCATAAACATACAGAGGTCGAATTCACAACATTATACTCGATAGATTAGTTCACCAATTCCAACATAAACAAATTAGTTACACATGGTAAAAGTAAAGACAACACTTACAGAGTTTGACATTACGAAGAAGACGATGGAAACTTCACGATACAACGATCACAATACACCGAAACACACTCAAGTATCTAGAAAACTATTCTAGAACTACAACTCACAAAAGAAAGTACTCAGAGTCGAGCACAAGAGAGAAGAGAAGAGAAGTGTATGGAATGGGATGTGTTGAATGGTGTTGGATGGCCCTATTTATAGGGCTGAGCAAGGGTGCTGACGCTACGCGTCCCTGTGACGCTACGCGTCAGACCCCTGACTCAGCTTCCATTAAGCAGCTGATAATGGCCACTTCAAATAATTAAAATCAATCATGCTTGGCCACTTGGACGTGTTTCCACTGTAATTTGGCCATTTGTGATGAGTGGAGTGGCCCTTGTGCTGAGTGGGGTGCCCATTATTGGGTCCAAGTGGGGTGGTTGGCCAAAGTGGGAGTGGAGACCACGCAGCACTGACGCTACGCGTGGCTTTGATGCGTAGCGTCAGCATCAAAAGTAGCTCTTGATGCTACGCGTGGGGTGAGGCTACGCGTCAGCTCCTCCAGTGTAATTTTCTCTTGATTTCTTAACTTTTTCACTGCAAAACTAGAGAAAATTGATCAAGGGCAGATTATTTCCAACAACATCCATTTATTGAATTTAAATCCTAATTTTCTAACGAATTAAACTAATTTTTATGAATTTTATGAAATTTTTATTTAAGCTTTTATTGAAAATTTGAGGACTAACAAATACCCCCAACTTGAGACATTGCTCGTCCTCGAGCAAGAGAGAAAAATAAGAAAATAAAAATTTGAAATCAAATTTTTAAGTTAGTCCGAAAATTTATCACAAAAAATAATTACACAATTTTAACTATTTTGTAATAATCAAAAACTGATTCAAATATAACAAAGGTTTAATGATAAAATTATTTACAATATTCTATTAACAATCAAGCAGAATTTCAGGCTTACCTCACAAGTGTTTATCTCTATGCAATTGGTAACCTGTTTCACTCAATCAATCATAAAATCAAACGAATTTAACTTTGTTTGTCATCTAATCAATGGTTATTTATATAGAGTTAATTCGAAAATCACAAGGTCTTTTCACGGGTTGTAATGAGGCTTGGTTTACAAGAATCAATGGTTTTTCTTGGAATTCAAAAACCTGAAATCATAAAAGAGCATTTTATAATCCTTAGGCTTTCTCTTGATCCAAACTCTCATTTATTTTTATTGATGAAAAATAAATACCCCCAACTTGATTCTTTTCACTATTTTTGACTTTTCTTTTCCATATTTTCTTTTTGAAAAGAATCAAGTTGCTTATTTTCACTCCCCATTTTTGTGAGAACACTCAAAATATTTTTCATTTATTTCAACTGCTCTTTTAATCAATCAAGTATAGGGAATAGTAAAAACAAATTTAGGCTTTAAGGGTACCAAAGAATTTTATTTTAGGCTCAAATAGGCTTGCAAAGGATAAAAGACTTTTTACCAAGGTAAGCTGTTTGGCCTAAGGTTTTGTTTCACCAATAAATGTGCCTTGATCATTTTCCCGAATTCTCTGTACAACAACACACATCAGAGATTAAAGCAAAATCAATTCGAATTGAAAATATGCCGATTAAACCCTCAAGTGTTTTAAAAAGATCTCTCAACTTACCGGGTTATTGAAATTTGCTTGATGGTTAATAAACTTATTGTAATTAAATTTATCAAAATTCCTAAGTTATAAAGAATCAAAAGTTGATTAATTATACAAAATTGGTTTTATTGTGTAAAAACTCTAAGTGTATAAACTAACTTACTAACGAAAATTTGATTGATTCTTCTTTTTTTTCTTTTTATATATATATATATATATATATATGAAAAACATTAAAAATAACGAGAAAAGAATGGGTTGCCTCCCATTGAGCGCTAGATTTAATGTCTCCAGCCTGACATTCCTGCATTTCAAAGGTCAGTTAAAAGATAACTGGTGGTAATTTTGTTAATTTCACCACCCAAATATAGTTTTAACCTTTGGCCATTTACCATCCAACTTCTTTTGGAAGTTGGATCTTCAATTTCCACTGCTCCATATGGTTTGACTTCTTTAATCAAAAACGGGCCTGACCATTTTGATTTCAATTTTCCAGGAAACAATTTTAATCTTGAATTGAACAATAAAACTTGCTGACCTGGTGTGAAGTGTCTTTTCTTTAACTTTTTATCATGGTAAGCTTTCACCTTACTTTTGTAGCATCTGGATGATTCATAGGCATTGTTCCTCATTTCTTCTAACTCTAGAAGCTGTAGCTTTCTTTTATCTGCTGCTGCATTTTGATCAAAATTGAGGAATTTTAAAGCCCAATATGCTTTATGCTCCATTTCAACTGGGAGGTGACATGATTTTCGATAAACCATCTGAAAAGGAGAAAGGCCAATTGGTGTTTTAAATGCAATTCTGTATGCCCAGAGTGCATCATCAAGTTTTTGTGACCAATCCTTTCTGGAAGATGACATAGTTTTTTCCAGAATCCTTTTCACTTCCCGATTTGAAATCTCTGCTTGCCCATTGGTTTGTGGATGATATGCTGTGGCTACCTTATGCTTTACTCCATAATGTTGTAATACTTTCTGAAGAACTTTATTGCAAAAGTGTGAACCACCATCACTGATTAAAGTTCTTGGTGTCCCAAATCTACAAAAAATATTTTTCTTCAAGAAATTCACAACAGTTTTAGTATCAGCATTGGGAGTAGATATTGCTTCCACCCACTTTGAAACATAATCTACTGCCAAAAGAATGTATTGATTTGAGTATGAGTTAGGAAAAGGTCCCATGAAGTCAATTCCCCAACAATCAAATACCTCAACTTCTTGTATATTTGTAAGAGGCATTTCTTGCCTTCTTCCAACATTACCTGTTCTTTGGCAGTTATCACAAGATTGAACAAATAAGTGAGCATCTTTAAAAAGAGAGGGCCAGTACAAACCTGATTGGAGAACTTTTGCAGATGTTCTTTCATCATTAAAATGTCCTCCGTATGGTGATTTATGACAATGCCACAACACATCTTTTACTTCCCAGTCAGGCACACAACGTCGTAACAAATTATCCGCTCCAATTTTGAATAAATGAGGGTCATCCCAAACAAAGTATCTAGCATCTCTAAAAAAATTTTTTCTTTGTTGCCAAGTCAAATCATTTGGAAGAACTCCTGCTGCTTTGAAATTGGCCATGTCAGCAAACCATGGCCGTTGTGTTATTTTGAAAAGTTTTTCATCTGGGAATTCTTCCAAAATTTCTCTTTCTTTAACAGTAACCTCATTATTCACTAATCTAGAAAGATGGTCAGCTACCATATTTTCACTACCCTTTTTATCTTTGATTTCAAGATCATATTCTTGAAGGAGCAAAATCCATCTGATCAACCGAGGTTTTGAATCAGGTTTAGTTAAAAGATACTTGATTGCAGCATGATCAGTAAAAATGATTATTTTTGAGCCAATCAAGTAAGATCGAAATTTTTCTAAAGCATACACTATGGCTAGTAATTCTTTTTCAGTAGTTGCATAATTTATTTGATTTTCATTCAAAACTTTACTAGCATAATGTATGACTTTAAAAACTTTCTCGTATCTTTGACCTAAAAATGCTCCAACAGCATAATCACTTGCATCACACATAAGTTCAAAGGGTAGATTCCAATTAGGAGCAACAATTACAGGAGCAGTAACCAAATTTTCTTTCAAGGAATTAAAAGCTTTAAGACATGCTTCATCAAATTTAAATTCAACATCTTTATTTAGAAGGTTTGATAAGGGTTTTGCAATTTTTGAAAAATCTTGAATAAACCTTCTATAAAATCCAGCATGTCCTAAAAAACTTCTAATACCTTTTACATTCACAGGAGGAGGGAGTTTAGAAATTACCTCTATTTTGGCTTGGTCAACTTCAATGCCTCTAGAAGAAATTTTATGACCAAGTATAATTCCTTCTTTTACCATGAAGTGACATTTCTCCCAATTAAGCACTAAATTTGTCTCAATACACCGCTTCAGTACGGTGTCCAGGTTGGATAGACATGTTTCAAATGAATTTCCAAAAACTGAGAAGTCATCCATGAAAATTTCAATGCTCTTTTCAATTAAATCTGCAAAAATAGCAAACATACATCTTTGAAAAGTAGCAGGTGCATTACATAATCCAAATGGCATTTTTCTGTAAGCAAATATGCCAAAAGGACATGTAAAGGCAGTTTTTTCCTGATCAAGAGGATCAACAGCAATTTGATTATATCCAGAATAACCATCAAGAAAGCAGTAATATTCCTGTCCAGATAATCTTTCAAGCATTTGATCCATAAAAGGTAATGGAAAATGATCTTTTCTTGTTGCTTGATTTAATTTTCTATAATCAATACACATTCTCCAACTGGTGACAGTTCTTGTAGGAATTAGTTCATTTTTTTCATTAACAATTACTGTCATACCACCTTTTTTTGGAACAACTTGAACAGGACTTACCCATGTGCTATCAGAAATTGGATAGATAATACCTGCTTTCAACAATTTCAAAACCTCTTTTTTGGTTACCTCTTTCAAAGTTGGATTGAGGCGTCTTTGAGGTTGAGCAATAGGTTTGAAATTATCTTCCAACAAAATTTTGTGCATGCAGTATGATGGACTGATACCTTTCAAATCCTCAAGCGTCCACCCAATTGCTTCTTGATTGCTCTTTAATACTTCCACCAGTTTTTCTTCCTCTGTTTCACTCAACAAATTACTAATAATAACTGGTTTCAAATTACCTTCTTTCAAAAAGATGTATTTCAGATTGGAAGGCAACACTTTTAATTCAGGTTTCTGGATCTCTTCAGTAGGTGATTCTTGAATTTCTTCAATCTTTCTTGATTCAAAGGAAATTTCTTTCCCGTGATCAAATTCTTCAAGATATCTTTCAATCTGTTTTTCCTCTTCTTCATCCAAAAATTCAACTGAGTTAGTCAATAACTTATTTAATGGGTCAGAAATAATCATACCTTTTGATAAGGAGAGATAAGTTTCATCAAGGACGTCTACTTTGAAACAATCTTGCTTTGGGTTGTGATGTTTCATTGCCTTGAAAACATCAAAATTTACTTCTTCATCATGCACTCTTACTGCTAACTCCCATTGTCCACATCAATTAGTACTCGAGCAGTTTTCATGAATGGTCTTCCAAGAATTAAAGGAACATCAGCATCCTCTTCCATGTCTAGGATCACAAAATCCACAGGAAAGTAGAACTTGTCAACCTTTACAAGCACATCTTCTACAATCCCATAAGGTCTCTTGATGGATTTATCAGCTAATTGCAGAGTCATCTTTGTCTGCTGTGGATCAAGATCACCGATACGCTTCATCATACTTAGGGGCATTAGATTGATGCTAGCCCCTAAATCTAATAAAGCTTTACCGATATTTATACCCCCAATAGAGACAGGAATAGTGAATTTACCAGGATCTTTGGATTTTTCTGGCATCTTGTATTGTAGAATAGCGCTGCAGCTTGCTTCAAGTTCTACAATCTCTTCATCATACTTCCTTTTCTTTGTAAGCAGTTCTTTCATAAATTTAGCATATGTAGGCATTTGTTCTAATGCCTCAGAAAAAGGAATGTTTATGTGTAACTGCTTAAAGATTTCAAGGAATCTTTTATATTCCTTCTCTTTATCTTTTCTTGATGGTGGATGAGGATATGGTAAGTCTTGGACAGGGGGTGTCTGTCCAAAATACTGATTTTTTTTATTTTTTTCTTTCTTTTCTTCACTCTCTTTTTCTTCTTCCTTTTCTTTCTCTTTTTCTTTTTCATTCTCTTCTTCTTTTTCTTGATTCATACCTACGGCCTTACCACTTCTTGTAAAAATAGCCTTACATTGTTCTTTCGCTTTGAATTCTTTGATGTCGGCTACTTCTTTTACTAGCTGGCTTAACTGTTGATCTGATGCTTTACATGCGACATTAATTGTCTCCATGTATTGCATCAGTTGTTGAATACTTTCTTCAGCCTTTGTCAACCTAGCATTGTAATCTCCTTGATTGTTGAAGGGTCTAGCATTTTGTTTCCAGCCATAGTTTTGCCTTTCCTGTAAGTAATTGTTAGAAAAAGAATTTACAAGAGGATTTAGGGAATTACCTATGGGTAATCTCTGATGAATCAAGGAATTAACTTGTTCTTGCTCATTTCCACAGTAACCACATGGTTGTTCGCCCATACAATACTCACATTGTTTTAATTGAGCAGGGAGTTGTGGTGGTATATGGGTAACTTGCAATTTTCCAAGTTGTTTACTCATAGCCTCAATTTGTTGCATCAACAATTTTTGTTGAATTAACACTGTATCGTTTACTCCTTGTTCAACTATACCTTGTTTATTACCTCTTGCTGGTTTAGCTTGATGGTCACTAATGGACATTGATTCCAATATTCCAATAGCTTCCTCCACAGTCTTGTTCATTAAAGAACCACCTGCACAAGCATCTAACATCATCTTGAACTGAGGCAATAAACCATGGTAAACGATTCTTACCTTTTCGGCATCATTCAGGTTGTGGTTTGGGCATTTTCTCAAGAGTGCCTTGAATCGTTCCCATGTTTCTCCTAATGATTCATCATTATTTTGAGAAAAAGAGTGTATGGCTGTCATTGCTTCAAAATATTTTGAAGGAGAATAAAATCTTTCCAAAAATTTTCTTTCAACATCGGACCAGTTTGCAAAACTACCCGGTGGACAAGATTTAAACTATTCTTTTGCTTTCCCAATCAATGAAAAAGGAAAGAGTCTCATGTAAACAGACTCTTCTTGATTAGGTTCAAAACCAATTATGCTGCATAACTCATAAAAAACAGTTAAATGTTCATAAGGTTCTTCATGATTTAAACCAGCAAATTGGTTGTTTTGAATAATATTTAAAGTGGCAGGTTTAATTTCCACTGGTAAAACTGGTCCTTGAAACATTCCCGAAACTCGGGGTGGACCATTTATAGCAGCAAACTGTCCCAATGTTCTCCTTTCAGCAGCCATATTTGAATTTTCAAAAATTTTCGAAGTAGAAGAAGAATTAGTTTGTGTTTTAGATTTCAAAGACTTGATTTTCTTTACAAACCTTTCTATCTCAGGATCAAAATAAATTTTACCTGCGGTAGATCGAGTTTGCATACACAAACTAGACAAAGAAAGTTAGTGTGATAATGATAAGAAATAAAAAAAAATTATCTAAGGTAAAAAAAATATTTACCACGGTAATTAAAATTTTACTGTTTTATTGAAACAATTCAATCCCCGGCAACGGTGCCAGAAAACTTGTTGACCCGTTGTTGTAACCGGGTTTTGTCAATTGGCAAACGCACCAATCGTTTGTAGTTTTCGAAATTTAGATATCGTTCCACTGGGATTGAAAGTTCAATAACAACAGTAATTTTCTACTTACTATGGTAAATGTGAAGGAAATTATAAACAAAAGAATGATTTATACACAATTTATATAGTATTCACAAGATAGCATGGTTGAGTGATTCATAAGATAAAAGAAAATAAAATCTATCTAAAAAGTTGAGTTGCAATCTAGAATAGGTAAGATACTTGAGATAAACACAGATAAACAAATTATGTTGGAAATTGGATCCCTAATCTAGAATAACAATGAGGAACTCAAGACATGCATATTTAATCATCAAGTTTCATGTCATTGCAGCTTAAAATCATTATAACCGATCCCTCGTGATATAAATTCTAAGAATTAACCGTAAAGTCCGATCCCTCGTGAGCTTTCTCAGTAAAAACTTGCATTAAGACCTGGCCTTATGGCAACAATGGTTAACAACCCCTATAGAATTGAGATACCAAGGGTATTCCAACTTTTTACTTTCGTCAAAACTAGTTTCAATACGGCATAAATAATCATTCTCCCGTTTGACATTTACACTAATAAAACCAGTTTCGATACACATGAAAATCATTCTCCTGTTTGACGTTCATATTAATAAAAGGTTGAAATACTAACATGGACTTGAATCATAAACATGCAGAGGTCGAATTCACAACATTATACTCGATAGATTAGTTCACCAATTCCAACATAAACAAATTAGTTACACATGGTAAAAGTAAAGACAACACTTACAGAGTTTGACATTACGAAGAAGACGATGGAAACTTCACGATACAACGATCACAATACACCGAAACACACTCAAGTATCTAGAAAACTATTCTAGAACTACAACTCACAAAAGAAAGTACTCAGAGTCGAGCACAAGAGAGAAGAGAAGAGAAGTGTATGGAATGGGATGTGTTGAATGGTGTTGGATGGCCCTATTTATAGGGCTGAGCAAGGGTGCTGACGCTACGCGTCCCTGTGACGCTACGCGTCAGACCCCTGACTCAGCTTCCATTAAGCAGCTGATAATGGCCACTTCAAATAATTAAAATCAATCATGCTTGGCCACTTGGACGTGTTTCCACTGTAATTTGGCCATTTGTGATGAGTGGAGTGGCCCTTGTGCTGAGTGGGGTGCCCATTATTGGGTCCAAGTGGGGTGGTTGGCCAAAGTGGGAGTGGAGACCACGCAGCACTGACGCTACGCGTGGCTTTGATGCGTAGCGTCAGCATCAAAAGTAGCTCTTGATGCTACGCGTGGGGTGAGGCTACGCGTCAGCTCCTCCAGTGTAATTTTCTCTTGATTTCTTAACTTTTTCACTGCAAAACTAGAGAAAATTGATCAAGGGCAGATTATTTCCAACAACATCCATTTATTGAATTTAAATCCTAATTTTCTAACGAATTAAACTAATTTTTATGAATTTTATGAAATTTTTATTTAAGCTTTTATTGAAAATTTGAGGACTAACAGTGTACCTGAGGCTTTTTGACAAAAGATAAATGTTTGAGGGGAATGCCCCTGGTTCAAAAGGAATAGCCTAGGCATGGGTTCCTGAAGCTTTTTGACAGAAAATAAATGACTTGGGGGGGATGCCCCTGGTTCAAATTGAGAAATAGGATAGCCTAGGAGTGGGTTCCTGAAGCTTTTTGATAGAAAATAAATGATTTGAGGGGATGCCCCTGGTATAAACTAAGAAATGGAATAGCCTAGGGCGGTGTACCTGAAGCTATCTAATAGAGAATAAAGGATTTAGGGGGATAGAGGGCTTGAAAAAGGCCAATCCTCAGAGATGAAACCTTAAAAGGGTGTCAACTTTGGCAGTGTGAAAATTTAAAAGATGCCATGTTTGGTGACTAGAGAGTAAAAGGTGCCTTGTTCGGTGACACGAAAGTGAAGGGTGCCTTGTTCCGCGACTGGAGAGTAAAGGATGTCTCATTCGGCTACTGGAAAGGAAAGGGCGCCTTGTTTCTGTAATTGGAAAGGAAAGGGTGCTTCATTTTGCGGCAGGGAATTTAAAGAGGGTCAATCCTTGGTGATAAAGGAGAGGAGGTGATTTGAGGGAAAGAAACTTAAAAGATGCCGACTTTAACAACTCGAAAGATGCTTGCTTTGGTGATCTATGAAAGGAGACTTGAGAGAGGCATCGATACTTGACATGTTGTCTGTTACAACAACCTGCAGAAAAATGGGTAAATAGTGTAGAGATAAATTTGAAAATCGAGTAGATCCTGTGAAACCGTGACCCTTAAGATGACTCATGGATGAAGGAGAATGAACGAGGCAACTATAGCTTCGGAGCGTGTGCCTGGCCGAGTCTTTGTGATGATCGCCCAAGATGAGGTCGAGTAGTAGGAGCATCTTGTCCCTCACGACTTTAAATGTTTATCATTCTTTAATTTATTTTATTAAAACACATGTTTTATCAGATCAATGAAATTCATAACACGTATCGAAAAAGGTGAATTTTATTCGTGTATGTCAAACAAGTACAGAGAAAGGACAACGGGGAAAGTAAATGAAATGAATGAAATCACATAGAACAGGTCAAGGAAAGGTAAAATAGGGAAGGTTTATGGATCTTCCAGTGAATCCCTAAGACGAGCGAGGATCTTAATCCCCCAACGTGACTTCATGTTCACCCTTCGACCTTGCTTTGGAGAAGGTAAGTTCGACGATGATTCATGTGCCCTAGCTTGGACTTGCACTTCTCGAGTCAGAGGTCTTAGTCGTATTACCAAAAACTTGACCCTAACTTTTGCCTGAGCCGCCCCTTCAGGTTTTTGACTCACCGGGTCGCTCTAACTTTTGCCTAGGCCACCCTTTCAGGTTTTCAGCCTAGCGAGCATCACTTTTACTTTTTCTTTCTTTTCTCTTCTTTTTGTTTTCTCTGGTTCCTGACATTCCCTCCTTAGGCGTAGTACTTCTTCACTGCATCTGCGTTTATAGGCTTTGGCAAGTCCTCACCGTCCATGCTAGTCAGCATCAAGACTCTTCCAGAAAAGGCTCTCTTCACGACATACGGACCCTCATAGTTAGGAGTCCATTTGCCCTGGTTGTCCTTCTGAATCGGCAAAATTTTCCTGAGGACCGAGTCTCCTTCTTGAAACTATCGAGGTCGCACCTTCTTTTCGAATACTCGTTTCATACGCCTCTGATACAACTGACCATGACAGAGGGCAGTCAGTCTTTTACCATCGATCAGGTTTAGTTGGTCATGTCGAGTCCGGACCCACTCAACTTCTTCAAATTTTGCCTCCATCATCACCTGAAGGGAAGGGATCTCTACTTCAAAAGGCAGGACCGCTTCTATACCTTAAACTAAGGAGAATGGGGTTGCCCCAGTTGAAGTTCGGACTGAGGTACGATACCCATGTAGAGCAAAAGGGAGCATCTCACTCCAATCTCTGTAGGTTACCACCATCTTCTGTATTATCTTCTTGATGTTTTTATTGGTTGCCTTGACTACCCCATTCATTTTAGGCCGATAAGGGGAGGAATTATGATGGTGAATTTTGAAGCTCTCGCGGAGTTCCTTCATTATTTTATTGTTCAAATTCGTACCATTTTCAGTGATGATCTGACTTGGTAAGCCGTATCGGCATATCAGTTCTCGCTTGACGAATTAAACCATAACATTTCTTGTCACATTGGCATATGAAGCAACCTCTACCCACTTTGTGAAATAATCGATGGCGACCAAGATGAAACAATGACCGTTTGAGGCCTTCGGCTCGATGGGCCCAATGACATCCAGCCCCATATTGAGAAAGGCCACGGTGCTGACAAGACATTCAAAGATGATGGGGGCATGTGAATATGATCAGTGTATATTTGACATTTGTGACACCTCCGAACATAAGCAAAGCAGACCGCTTCCATGGTCATCCAGTAATAACCGGCCCTCAAGATTTTTCTTGACATGGCATGCCCATTAGTGTGGGTTCCAAAAGATCCCTTGTGAACATCCCTCATGATTCTGTTTTCCTCAATAGAGTCAACACAACGAAGAAGGACAGAGTCATAGTTTCTTTTATAAAGCAGATCACCATTTAAGAAGAATCTCATGGTGAGCCGTCGTAGGGTTCTCTTGTCGTTTTGTGTAGCATCGTCAGGGTATTCTTAACTCTGAATATACCTCTTAATATCGTGGTACCAAGGTTTCCCATCTGACTCCTCCTCAACAACTTGGCAGTACGCGGGCTCACGACGCTTCTCTATCTCGATAAGAGGCATGTCATAGTCATAACTCACTCTGAAAATTGAAACGAGAGTGGCCAAAACGTCAGCCATCTGATTGTCATCCCGAAGAACATGATGAAAAGAAATCTTATTGAAATCCTTGATCATTTCCTTGATGTGGGTGTGATAGGGAACCAACTTGCTATCCCTGGTTTCCCAATCGCCTTTTAATTGGTGGATGATCAAAGCAGCGTCCCCGTAGACTTCCAACGACCTCACTTTTGCGTCCAACGCCGCTTGGATCCCCAAAGAACATGCCTCATATTCAGCGATGTTGTTGGTACAATCAAAACACAATCTGGCGTAGACAGAGATGAACTCTTTATCTGGTGAAATTAGGACGGCTCCGATTCCATGCCCCAGTGCATTAGAAGCCCCATCGAACCTTAAGATCCACTTGTCTTTACTACTGCTTTCTTCATTAAATAATGCCAAGATATCCTCATCCAGGAAGTCAAATCGTATCGGTTGTTAGTCACTGACGGGCTGGTGCGCTAAGTAGTCTGCCAGAGCATTTCCCCTTATGGCCTTTTGAGTGACATATGTTATGTCGTACTCAGTTAATAGCACTTGCCAATAAGCGATCCTTCTGGTCAAAGCAGGCTTTTAAAAAATGTACTTGACGGGGTCCATCTTAGAAACTAGCCAGGTGGTGTGACTCAACATGTATTGCCTTAGGAGCTTAGCGGCCCATGCTAATGCGCAACAAGTTCGTTCTAAAGCGGAGTACCTTATTTCACAATCAGTGAACTTCTTGCTTAAGTAGTAAATAGCATGTTCCTTCTTTCCAGTTTCATCGTGCTGACCTAACACACCCATGGACTCATTCAATACAGTCAGATATAAGATTAGCGGCCTCCCAGGGGTCGGTGGTACCAAGATGGGTGGTTCTCGTAGGTACTACTTAATCTTCTCAAAAGCTGCTTGACAGTCCTCATCCAATTGCCCCGGTTGGTTCTTGCGGAGTAACTTAAAGATCGGTTCACAAGTCGATGTCAATTATGAAATGAATTAGGCAATATAATTCAGCCTTCCCAGGAATCCTCAGACTTCTTTTTCTGTACAGGGAGGAGGCATCTCGAGAATCACCTTGACTTTATTGGGATCAACCTCTATTCCCCTTTCACTTACTATAAACCCTAGCAGCTTGCCTGACCTTGCGCCAAACATGCACTTGTAGGTTTCAACCTAAGCCTGAACTTTCTCAACCGTTCAAAGAGCTTCTTTAGATCGCTAATGTGCCCCTCTTCAATTCTAGACTTGGCGATGATGTCATCCACGTAGACTCCTATCTCCGTATGCATCATATCATGGAAGAGAGTCACCATTGCTCTCTGATAGGTTGCCCCAACATTTTTTAACCCGGAGGACATCACTTTGTAACAAAATGTTCCCTATAGAGTGATAAATGTGGACTTCTCCATATCTTCAGGTGCCATTTTAATTTGATTATATCCGGAGAAACCATCAATGAATGAGAAGATTGAGTGTTAGGATGTGTTGTCAACCAAGACATCGATCTGTGGTAGTGGGAAATCGTCTTTAAGGCTGACCCTATTCAAGTCCCGATAGTCCACACACATCCGCACCTTCCCATCCTTCTTTGGGATAGGGACGATATTTGCCACCCACTGAAGGTACTTTGCTACGGCTAGGAACCCAGCATCAAACTGTTTCTTAACCTTGTCTTTGATCTTTAGGAGTATCTCTGGCTTCATACGGTGCAACTTTTGCTTTACCGGTGGGCATTCAGGCTTTAGAGGTAACTTATGCTCGACGATGTTATTATCGAGGCCAGGCATGTCTTGATAAGACCAAGCAAAAACGTCATGGAACTCCACTAAAAGCTTAATCAGTTCTTCCCTTCGCTCCTTACTTAGGGAAGTACCAATCTTGATCTCTTTTGCATTCTCTTCATCTCCCAGATTAATCACTTCAACCTCTTCTTGGTGGGGTTGAATCTCCCTATCCTCTTGCTCTAACAACCTTGTCAGCTCAGGTGGCGGCTCACAATCTTCCTCACCTTCCTCATCGGCGTAATTAACTGGGTAATCAAAGTCGTGAAATGGGATCGCGACCTCACTAATCTCAAGAGGGTCATTTTTGGATCTGCAATTTAGTGTATTATGGCAAATAAAAAAGGGAGGAACAAGCTAGTAAAGAAAATGATTCAAAGCAAGGATAAAGAGGATAAGAAGATTTTTTTTTTGAATTTCGATACGTGTTTATTGATGAGAATGATAAAACAAGTTTTTTTCGTCTTTATTACATGGAAGAGTCCCAAAGCCTTAGGCATAGCAGAAGGACGAACAAGTACTTAAAGCATAAACAAATTACTTTGATGAAACGTTCAAAGTCGTGGGGAGCTCAATAGCCTCCCAGTTATAAAGTTCTTGGCCCGGTGGACAAGCAATCACAAAATTAGCGACGTCACAAAGGCTATCTTCAACAACGGCGACTTGGTCTGGAGGCATCAATCCGGTGCTCCGGAAGCTTTTGTAGAGATCACAGATGGAGACTCTTGCGGTATGAGGCTCTCTGCTGGCAAGACGAGCAGCCCTTCTTTCCCTCTTTTCTTCCTCCACCCTTTTCCTATCGGCGGCCGTGGGCTGGTACCCCAAGCCAAAATTATTTCTATTCTCAATAAGGCACACAGGCTCTACCTCTCCATTTAAAGCGCGCCCTAACCCCTTCCCAGACTTATATCCTTCGCACAGCATGCAGTTGGCATGCAGGCCCTAACCATCATGGTCTCTTCCCCCACGTATGTGGCATTTGCAATTTCTAATGCCTGGAATGAGGTCTAAAGGGCTTCTTCCACTGCCTCAACGTAAGGGGTCGTAATGGGTTTGCTGACCAGAAAGTCCTCCTCACCAGAGACAATTATCAACCTGTTGTCAATTATGAACTTTAGTTTTTGGTGCAGGGTAGAGGGAACCACTCCAGCCGAGTGGATCCATGACCGACCTAACAGGCAACTGTAAGCAAGCACGATATCCATGACCTGGAACGTGCATGGCCCAACTTGAATTGGCAGTTCAATCTCGCCCATGACCTCTCTCCGTGTACCATCAAAGGCTCGCACGACCGTGGCACTTGGCCTCATATACGTCCCATCGAATGGCAACTTGGCTAATGTGGATTTGGGCATTACGTTAAGGGAAAACCCGTTATCGACTAGCACTTTTACTAGAATATGATCTCAGTATTTCACGGAAATATGGAGGGCCTTGTTGTGCCCTAGTCCTTCCGATGGTATCTCATCGTCGGTGAAAGTTAGGTAGTTATCTGCGACGATGTGTCCTACTATTCCCTAAAACTTATCAACGGGGAGGTCATGACTGACATGAGCCTCATTTAGCACCTTCATTAGCGTCTTTCGATGTGGCTCGAAAATCATCAACAACGACAACAGAGAGATTTTAGCCGGAGTATGGTTCAACTGGTCTAGTACTTGATATTCGCTTTGGCGAATAAAATTTAAGAACTCTTAGGCCTCTTCATCAGTCACAACCCCTTTTTCTTTGCCACTAGTGCCTTCTCTACCTACTTTAGCCTTTTCGGCAGTTTGATCCAACCTCAGCTCTAGAGGGGCATACACTCTTCTGCTTCGGGTCACACCTCCTACCCCGGCAATGTTTGTGACCGACGATGATGATGGGTTGCTCATTATTGAGCCTGCAACGACTATATCCACATCGTATTTCCACGGGACAGCCTGCGAATCCTTAAATGAAAATAGGGTAGGTGCTTAAATAGTAACGATTGGTCGCACAAAAACAGGAGCCGCCAGAGGGCTCTTGTTGTAGAAAATTGTTAAAGGCCTAGGAACTGGAACCCCAGACTGTTCTTGAATCATATTCACCCTGTCTTCGCGGTGTTTACAAACTTGCACAATGTTGCCATCCATGAGCCCTTGAAGACGTTCACAGAAGTTTTGGCGTTCGGCAGTCTGGTCCTTGTCATGCTCCTCAGTCCAAGGCTCCTCCACTAAACCTTGCTTGAGCAAGTGGGAATGAATTGTCTTTAATGGTGTCTTCACATCAGCAACATCCCTGATGCACTCCTTATCCTTCTCTACGACGTTAACCCCTGAACCCCCATGGTTGGGTAGGGGATTCGTGGCCACATTCGGATTTCCTTCTTGAAAGTTGAGCCAGTCAGTGTTAATCAGGTCTCTCACCTTATATTTCAGGGCCATGCAATTTTCCGTAGAATGCCCTAATGCCCTAGCGTGGTAATCACAATGAGCGTTAGGATCATACCCCTTTAGGTAAGGGGGTTGCACCGGCTTTAAGGGGCAGGGGGCACCAGACCCTTACGAACGAGAAGCGGCAAAAGTTTGGCATATGTCATTAGGATAGGATCAAATAGCACAGGGGTGCACTCATTGTTGGGTCTCCTTACATTCTGATTGGGATTGTGTGGCTGAATTACTTATTGTGGGGGACGGTATGGCATAGGTTGTGGCACTGGCGCTCTCACCATGGGCGGACAAAAGTGGGGAGTATAAGATGTCGGGTTATGAGCGGCGGCCACATACGGGTATGGTGCATAAGGATTGAGGGCTTGGACTGTGGTAGGGGTGAATGGTCTCGGCGGAGCCGTCCTTTAATCATAAGAGATAGAATTAGTTTCTCCATCTCTTCTCCTACCATCGCCAAGTGCCGGTCTTCTTATTGTGCTTACCCCAGATGGGCCCCGGGTGATCTTTCCTGTTTGTATTCTGCTCTCTACCCTTTCTCTGATAGTCACAATGTCAAAGAAGTTAGATGAAACACTACCAATCATCTTGCCATAGAAGGGTGATGGGAGCGTGTCGATAAGCATTGCGACTATCTTTTTTTCTGACAACGGGGGGTCCACTTATGCAGCTGTCTCTCGCCAACGTTGGGAATACTCCTTAAACGTTTCACTGTCCTTCTTCACCATATTCTGTAACTGAACTCTGTTGGGCACCATGTCCAGATTATACTTGTATTGTCTTATAAAGGCGTTCGCCAAGTCCTTCCAGCAACGAATATGGTTCCGCTCAAGGTGTGCATACCATGTGAGGGTGGCCCCGGCCAAGCTATCTTGGAAGCAGTGGATCAACAATTGGTCGTTGGAAGAGTAAGATGCCATCTTTCGGCAGTACATCGTGAGATGGTTCTTTAGACAAGTCATTCCCCGATACTTGTCAAAGTCTGGCATTTTGAATTTGGGCGGGAGAACAACGTCCGTGACCAAACATAGCTCAGAAGTGTCCATCAGCCCAAAACCTCCAGCGCCTTCCATAATTCTCAAACGTTCCTCCAAGATTTCTATCTTTCCCTTTTGGGGAGCTGCGACCGTGCTATGACCGGGGACCAAATTCATCATGTGGGTCGCGTCTTGCGGATTGGCCGTATAGGGGGTCGTGTACCCATACGGATAGCCGTGTGGCTGGTCGAATGGAGCTGATGCATGTGGCTGGTTCATTGGGCCTGCATTTAGCGAGGGACCCCAGGGTTGGGCCATAGCTTGTACGGCGTAAGTCGGCTGGGTCATCTGGGCTTGTGTGTTTTGGGCTTGCGCATTATAAGTCGGTTGGGCTGTCTGCGCTTGTGCATTGTAAGTCAGCTGGGCCATCTGGGCTTATGTGTTTTGGGCTTGATAGGTTTGCGGGTCATGGAGTGGTGGCATACTTGGCTGGGCGGGGTGTAAAGCGTGAGGATTTGCCGCTTGTTGGTCGTGGGTGTCTTGTTGGTTAGAGAGCGGGGTGGTAGGCCATAGGGTGGAAAAGGTACTGAGTTATCGTCAGGGCCGATAAATGTATGTTGTTATGCATAGGACTGGCCATAAGGTGGCTGGGACTCAACGGCAGGGTTAGGTCTTCCAATATTAATAGTGAGAGGAGGTGTCGTTGGATTAGGGAGTTAGGTCCTCATCGGGCCAAAACCAGGGGGATGTGGCGGGGTGGTAGACTGCTATTGGGCATCCTCAACACCTGTAGAGGAGCCTCCTTCTGTGTGTCTCTTCTCTAGAAGTCTGGTTAACTCTGCTACTCGCTCTTTCAGCTGATCAAACTCAGTTCTAAAGTCTTTGTCCATGACTTCTACCTCGGCCATGAGTCTCTTTTGGAGTCGGGTCTGGTAAGGATGCCTACCCGTGATGTCTTTTGAAAAGAAAATAAATATTCATTAAAAAGCAGAACATGTTTAGTAAATAAAACAAGGTGATAAAGAGAGTGTAAACCAAAATTATACGAGAAGCAATTCGGAACTTGTCGACTATCCTTCGATTGTTACTCAGAACGTTACATTCAAAAGTACTAAGCACGTGATAAATGGAAATTAACACGAGATAATTGTGGAGACAAAAGATCCCTTCCTTCTGAGATACTGCAAAATACATAACTGTTGAGTTTGTTACATCACCAGAAAATAGATCAACCATTCCTAGCTCGGGCAATCATGGCCCTCATCTTACAAATCCTTTCCCTACAATAGTTCAAGAAGGTTACAATTTCCTTTGGGGTAGTAAGGGGATTAACCATTTCCTTGGCCTGCTTGAGTAGGAGTGGGAGGTCTTCTAGAGTCCCGTTGGCTAAATATGCGAGATTGGCGAAGCGGCCCATCCATGAATGAATGACCTCGCCCTGCTGCGTTGTTTTAGCCTCCAAGGTGCGTCTAGCCTCACGACAGTCTTGCTCTACTTCCATTACATGTCGACGCTTGCTGTTTATTTCTCGTTGGCAAGCCTCTACTACCTCGTTGAGTTGATGCTCCACCCTATGAATTTGTGACTGCAGTAATTCTTTTTGCACCAGAGCGTTTCGCTCATTTTCCTTGGCCTTTGCCAACATATCCCTCAGAAGCTGCTTATCAGCTAGAATGGTGTCCCTCTGACGACTCTTCATCTTTAGTTGCGAGTTGGCTGCTCAGAGGCATTGCTCTTGTTTTCTCATATAGTCCCTTTCAGTTTTTCGCTTCTTCCCTACCTCCTCGATGGTTCACTTGCTTTATAGGTTCTCCCTTTTCTGAAGGGCACATTCTTGTTGAGACTTCAGTAATTCTTCTTCTAGCTTTTTGTTTCTTGCGGTCAGTTCCTCTATCTTGGCTCTCATAGCTTTTGTTGCTTCATCTTCAAAGATGGGTGGGGGAACAGGAGCGCTTGTTGGGAGATAGGAGGGACTCCTGAACGGCAGCTTGACTATGGATACCCTATTTAGGATCCACTAATGGTATTCTTATTTTACAGCATGGCTTCGGACCCCTAACTCTTTTCCTTTCTTGTGCACTTTCTTCCAAGCCTCCGCTATATTCCGAACAGCAGAGGTGAAATCTCCTTTTGCATAGTAGAAAACAAAAGGAGTGAGTGACTCCTCGTCAGGTGGCCCAAGCAGTGGGTAAGCTAATTGGCGCTTGACGATGATAGGGTTGTAATTGATGCATCCCTGAGTGCCCATGAGGGGAATATTTGGGTGGTTTCCACATGGTAAATTATGGTGTCAACCCTCAACCATTGTGGATACCACCTTACTTTTTCAGCCGTGAGCCCCACTAGATGATTGGCCCACTCACGCCTATTCTTTGTCGCTAACTGGCACAACTTCAGATCAGAAACAGGACATTCAACCTTGCCCACTTGGTTAAAGACATGTGACGTAAGCCACACATACAAAGCTGGCAGAAAACAGATGATCCTTTTCCCGCCTTGTGTATGGCAGAAATCCATAGTGCAGTAGACATTTGCCAAAATAATAGTGACGGGGTTCTCAAACTTGAGCTTTCGAGCTAGGAAGACGTCGATAGCCTCGTAGTCCACATAATTGTCTATGTTTGGGAGTAATACAACACCATAGATAATAAGAGCCAAAACGTCCATGAAGGTAACCCAATCTTCCTTTTCAGCTAGGAAGTGTGCGTGTTTCTCAAGGTATTCCTGAGCGAACCTCGGGGTCTGATTTCTACTTAGTTGTGCCCCCTTCAACACCTCTGGGCCAATTTTTAGGACACGGGCAACGGAAGCGATATTTGCTTGATGCTCCAGATAACAGTAAGGCGTTTGTCCTTCTAGAGGCATCCCCAAAATCCGCTCAAATTCCTCAATAGACGGAGCTAACTGGAAATCCCAAAATGTGAAACAACGAAGAGGTGGGTCATAAAACTGAGTCAACGCGGTGATCGCCTTAACTTGTACCTCAACTTCCAACAACTTCAAAATCTTTCCATATTTCTTGGCGAAAGCCATCTTTTAAGTCAGATTCAACTTCTTACCCAGTGCCTATAAACTAGCTGTGTCGACCTTCTTTGCCTTAACATGCAGTAGCTTCCTCAACTCAGTTACACTTGTACCACAACTACCTGACCCCATGTTAATTTCCATATTTCACTCGAAGGTATTCGCCTAGCTCCGAATAGCTTCCTGTGAGAATAGAAAGAAAGTGAAATCAGTCATTGGTAAAGGACGTGTTTCGTAAATCGCTACCCCTTTAGCAACTTTTGGAAGACATTTTTATAATTAGGAAGTAACGATTTACAAAACCCGTGACAAACCAAGAGCCATGTGGGTTACGGACCTTCCGATCGTCATCGACTCTTTTTCCTTTTTCTTTTTTTTTTTTGCTTTTTTTTACTCTCTTTTCTTACTTTTGGATGTTTTGTTTTTTTTCTTTCTATTTTTCTCTTTTTTCTTTTTTTCAATGACACAGAAAATCCATAACTCAGGACCCAAAGACTAATGAAATGTGAAAAAATGAAAGGACTATTTGCCCGTCAAAGGGTCACTAATTTTAAAAATTTCATTTGTGGAAAGAGCAATCCTTTGAACGGGTAAGTGGTCCAACAATTTGGATTAAAAGGGAGAGCGAGAAGGAGGAAAGGTAGAGGAAAAGTCTGCCCCTTGTGGCCTAAAATGGATTTTTCTAAAGGCCTCCTATCGATTCTAGGGTTTATCTAACAGTGGTACCTCACAATAGGTGGCTTGCACTACTGTCTAAATGTCACTAGAGCCAAGATCCTACTCATGATGTTGACCACAATAGTAGGAAGTCTACTAGGTGTGGGCATCATGAATAAGTCGAACTCTAGCTGAGGTTCTCACGATAGCCAGACAGGAAGTACATCCCAAATGACACCGCTACCAACCTCCCCTAATCTTAAGTTTTATTTGGGCCCGGGTACAGGGTCCCACTCGAAAGTGTGTGCGAATTGTTAGTGTAGTATGTGAAAGGGGTGTCCAATACCTTTACCTTACCAATCCTTCACAAAGAATAAACATAGAACAATAAAACAAAGTCGTCTACCCTAGGGTTCAACAACATATAGACGTTAACAGAACATAAATGACAAAATATAAATAAACAGAAACCGCATACAAACATTGACAGAAAATAAAATAAAGGAAGAAGTTAAATAATTAATAGGCTATTTAAAAAACATGCACTATCAATTTGATTGGCTTGACTCTCTAGGCTATTTCATTTCCCCAATGGAGTCGCCATCTGTCACAATCGGATCACAACGGCATGGCGGACCCTCAAGAAATAAAACGAGTTTCAAAATCCTTTCAAAAAGAAAACAGGGAGTCGCCACCAATATTTTTAAGGATAAAATACCGGGAAAACCTTTCGTTAAAGCACTGGTTATAAAAGTGAAATTCTAAGTTCGGGAGTCAAATTACAGGTGAGGAAGGTATTAACACCTCACAACTGTCCGTTATAAAACGGTTACCCCAAATTGATACCGCGCATTATAAGTAGCCTAGAAATTACTTTTTTGAACTTCTTTAGAAAAGGAACAGGCAAGACAGACAATGAAGTTTTGAAATAAGACTAACATGACGTCTCGTCCAAATTAATCTTAAATTGAACAACTTGACCAAACAGTGACAGTAAAGTACCAAATAGTGACAGTAAGGGACTAAACATGACAATAAGAAACCAAACAATAACAGTAAGGATTAACAGGGCGTCCCGTCCAAATTAACCTTAAATTGTAATACAAATTAGATATTAACATAGAATTAAATAAGACGAGATAAAATAAGTTGATTAATTAAAACAAGAGATTAACAGGACGTCTCGTCCAAATTGACCTCGTTTTGTAAGAAATATTATTTTAAATAAAAATATTGAAAACACGAGATTAACAAGACGTCTCGTCTAAATTAACCTCATTTTGAAACAAATTACTATTTTTAAATAAAATATTAAAACGTGAGATTAACAAGACGTCGCGTCTAAATTAACCTCATTTTAGACAAATTACTATTACAAATAAAATACTAAAAACATGAGATTAACAAGACGTCGCGTCTAAATTAACCTCATTTTAAACAAATTACTATTTCTAGATAAAGTACTAAAAACATGAGATTAACAAGATGTCGCGTCTAAATTAACCTTATTTTAAACAAATTACTATTTTTAGATAAAGTACTAAAAATATGAGATTAACAAGACGTCGCATCTAAATTAATCTTATTTTAAAAAAATTACTATTTTAGATAAAGTACTAAAAACATGAGATTAACAAGACATCGTGTCTAAATAACCTCATTTTAAACAAATTACTATTTTAAATAAAATATTAAATAGACAAAATTGATTGAGATAATAACAGAGACATAGAAATTAAACAAAAGAAAGTGGGCCCGACAGGAATTGATTCCCGCTCCTACGTATTCTCAAGTGCGTTGAGAAATCAGGGTTACGTAGTTCTAAGAAAATTAATTTCAAAAATATTTAAAATTATTTTTAAAGTTATTAAATCGATTTGATTTATAATAATAAAAGGAGATTTGTGGGGAAGGAGAAATACAAGGCGAAGTACTTCGCACGTGCATAAACCTTCGAGATCCTATAAAGCTGATGTAGGCAAAAGTAATTTCGCACGACATTACTTATAAGATCTTGAGACGTTTATTTCTAAAAAAGGGAATACATATTTAATATTTTTTTAAAATCCTAAAATTGTTTGTTTCTTTTTCAAAAGATATTTTTTATCCTTCTTTAAAATTACCATAAGTACTACTATTAATTTTTATTCTGAAAGGGTGTTTGGATTTTAACATTTCTTTTTTTAGAGTTGTCATAAATAAGGCTATCTACTTTTATTCAGGTTTATATCTTATTCAAAAGTTTTCTTTTTTAAAAAGAAAAGTCAATAACAACTAATAATAATAGATAATAATAATGACAAAAGAAGATATTTATTTAGGAGTTTCATAACATAACAAATATATTTTAATTTTCAGAATCTATATCATTTGAATTTTTAGAACTTTTAAGCTTACTTATCATTATTATTTTTTTAAAAGGGTTTTGGTTAAAAAAGAAAAAGAAGAAGAAAATGGGAGATGGGCCTCTAGGGCCCAAAACATAAAAAACCTAAAACCTAAAAAACAAATGACTAACCTAAATTAAAGAAAGGAAAAAGAGAGAGGTGAGTGAGGGGAAGGGGCGGCAGTAATGAAAGAAACAGAGGGGGAGAGAGTGTGAGATTTCAAAAGGAAGAAAGAGAGAGCCACCGAGAGGGAAAGTGTGATCGGAGGGGAGCGGTGGTGCAAGGGAGGCCCGGTCGGTGCGCATGGAGACTCGGGACCGCGGTCAGCGTCGTGCGGCTTGGAGGTCGGCGTCGGCGCAGGCGTAGGCATAGTGAAGGAAGAGGGGTCTGCTCAGGGGACAGCGCCGGGCAGAGGCCGGCTGATTCGAGCCTGGGCAGCGGTGGAGTAGTCCGATCGGCGGCAGTTGTTTCTTCTTTTCTCTGTTTGTTGTGTTATTATTTTTTGTTTAATGATGTATTTGTTGTTTTGTGTCCCTATTGATGAGGAGAGGGAGAAGAGAGTATGAGTTTTTTAGAAAAGGGTCAGTGTATTATGTGTGTGCTGTGAGTAATGAGAAAGATGAGAAAAGAGTATTTTCTTGGTTTTCTGTTGATGGAATGTAAGAGATCCCCCCCGGGCCTATGTTGGTGATGGGTTCTTTTTATTTTGAATTCGTGAAGAGGAGCCCAAGAATGAAAATCTGATGTCCTTTTCTGTTGCTGATGGGTGTTATTATTTTTTATGAAAGGTATTTCTTGAACTCGTTCAGACCATCCCATGCTTGTTGGAACCAGGACTTGCTGTTGGGGAGTAGAGTTTAGTCTAGCGTGGCAGACCAAGGAGGATGGGAGGGGATTCTTTTTTCATTTTTTAATGAAGTAAAAATAAAAAACTGATTACTAGAAAAGTAAAATTTAAAACTGGTGTTCACATATATATATATATATCATTCCTTATCTCGTGTATACAAGGATGTACATATACATAATTTCCTTTGAATATTGAAAGTAAAAAAAAAATGTTGTCTTTCAATATTTGTCCATAATGACAAAACAAATTTATAGAAATCATAAGTGATAAAAGATTACATTATTATAACTGAATGATAAGGTTTATCAAAGTTTAACCTTTACCTTGTTACAATTATTCAACTTGATATTATAATAAGGTAAACTAAAACTAAATTATACCTCTACTATGACTGTGACCAATCATTTCCTAGTCCTCGAACCATAGGGTTTTGGAATCCTACTTTTGTCGTATCTCTTCACCTGATGAGACCACTTTACCCTCTTGTAATTTCATCCTTTCATCTTAGACTGCTAGCTATACATCATATATCATATATTTTGAACACAAATTCAAACAAGAAGGAGTGAGAAACAAAATATAATATCTTACAGATAAGACATAAGCATAAGGGTTTTCACAAACTATTATATCGGTCATAATCTCATACACAATCAGTTACGAATGTAGGGTTTCCACAAACATAATTATATTTTCATTCACACCACCCACATACAATGTCACAATCACATGAATGTTATGTAATGCTTTTAATGCTACTATCTCATTCAGTTTATGCATGTAGGCCCTTAAAGTTTTAATTTGCACTGGGCCAATCAGGAGTTTACACTGTTCCATAATTCCAGATAATAATAACTTAAATGCCTTCATGGTATATGAACAGCTCAACTGGCATGGAAACACTTAGAGACTAGTCAGACTGAGAAGGTTTTATTGTGAAATTACTCGACACTAGGGAGCGACCCCAGGTCCCCTAAAGCACCCTTTCACTTCCTCTCATCCTAAGGCTCACATTTGAACCTCCTCTAATGTATCCTCGGTTTCTATAATCCGTCCCCAGGCAACATCACATCTCATTTCTCTTTATTGATTCATGATGCATGAACTAATCGTGTATTTAGTTGGTTAAGACTTTTAGAAACTCAAGTATAAATTATATCTTTGGGCCTATAAATCACAACATAGCCACCCCGATAAACTGCATATTTCCAAACTCTTAAATAAGTTATGCCACACGCAGAAGAATTTCAGTACATTTTTTTTTGTCATTCACAAATTAATATTATTATGATTTGAGTTTCAAAGTCTTAATATATATTCCGAACCTTCTTTAGGGCATTTATAGGAAATTAATTTACTTTAGACACAAGTTTGAATTATTGATCTTTTCCATCTTTAATTATAATACTTGAAAAATATATAATAAAACACTTTTGAAATTAAAACTCTTATTTTCAAAAGTTTAAAATAAAATATTATTGAAGTATCTCATTTCCATTTGAGAATCAAATATTTTCATATATATACATATATGAATATATTATTTTCATAGAACAATTTTTTTAAAATAACTAAAAATTATTCTAAAATTTAATTAAATAATTTATTTTGAAAGATAAAAGTAAGTTATAGAAATTATATAAGAAAAATTTCTAAATAATAATCTGAATAAACATTGAGAAATTATTATAAATAATTTCTTTTAAAGTAATACTTTAAAGAGTAAGGGATAAGTATATTTTTACTGAGTTTTAGCTTCCCGTCATGCTTACTATATGCTTAAACTTCACATCACAAGATCATCAATCACTCATCAATCATAATCAAGTATTGTAATATCGTCAATCACAATCAAATATTATCAATCACAAATATTATCAATCATAATCAAATCAAATAAATATCATAATTTAAAATTTAATAGTTATTTAATTTAATAAACTTAATTTCAAGTCCTTATAGTTCATTCCCCGTACAGGTCTATGTAAGTCCATATAGGTCATAATACTCAAAGTCTTTGCATAGGTTTATTCCAGTCCATATAAGTTATAAAAGTTCAGATCCTTGCATAGGTTTAGTCTAGTCCGTATAGGTTATAATAGTCTAGATCCTTGCATAGGTTTAGTTTAGTCCATATAGGTTATAATAGTTCAGATCCATGCATAGGTATTACAAAATAAGTTACACAAGATACTAAATTTATTATTGATTTTAAGTTGAAAAGTTATTATTTTAAAATAATAATATTATTAAATTTTAAAGTCGTAGGGGACTCCTCTCATTATTCTTATGTCTTTTCATATTATATTCTTATCCTACTCCTCCTTACCTTAAATTGCTACCAAAAGTGAGTTCGTTTTGCGCCTTCGAGTTCTAGAAATATTAATACCAATTTATTTCAGTATAGACATAAGATAAAAATAAAGATTACTATTTAAAACAGAAATAGTAATTAGTAATTATGCATAGTAATAATAAATAGTAAATTTTAAATAGTAATAGTAAATAGTAAATTTTAAATAGTTACTATGAATAGTAATAGTAAATAGTAAATCATGAATAGTAACAGTAAATAGTAAAATATAAATAGTAACTGTAAATAATAAATCGTGATAGTAAAAAGTAAATAGTAATAGTAAATTATAAATAGTAATAGTAAATAGTAATTTACTATTTGAATAGTAATTTACCATTCATAATAGTAATTTACTATTTAAATAGTAATTTACTATTCAGAATAGTAACTTAAAATAATATTATATCCAGTATAATAATAGATTTCTAAAATGATATGAAAATAAACATAAAAAATATAAAAGAGAGTTATTCTTACCTTATAATTTTGGCAGAACTTTCTTCCATAAAAATTATTTCTCTCTCTTACTCCTACCACTATCTCTCTAACATTGCTATATTAAAAAACTTTAATCTAAAAATATGAATTTCCTTCTCCGTTTCCTCTGTATTTATAGGCAAATGTATGCATTATGCATTCTATTATTTTATTATAAAAGTACTGTTCAATTTCTGAAATTGTCATTTTTTGTTACTGTGCAAGTTTGAAAATTTTATATATGCACAATATGTCGGTGAAATTATTAAGCCAAATAGTAACCATTCACTTGGTATATTTTAAATATTCAAAATCAGCCCTTTTTGAAATTTAGCGATAGTATATCAGACCTCACTAATTTTATAATAAGTAATATAAAGTTTAAATTTTAAAAAATCTAAAATTTTCTGTTAATAAAAATTTATTGGTACGTTTTTTATTTTCTTACGATTGGTAAAAATCAAGATTTTACTTAAACTGATCATTTTTAAATAAGTCTACTTGAAATGGATTTTAAAAAATTTTCTTATAATTTAACTTCACTTTCTTATAAATATTTTTAATTGTAAGTACTTTATATAAATATAAAATGATTAAAAATATATTTTTTATTAAAATATTTTCAAAATTTTAAAAAATTTCAAAAAAAATCATAAATAATACGTAGATTAAAAAGTTCTAAAGAACCATAGTTTAATTCCTTCAAAATTGTATTTTAAAATTCTAATAAGAGTTAAATCATAAATATGTAAAAATATAAATATAAAAACATAAAATAAAGGTTGTGAATAATAAAAATATTCAAAATTCTTAATATCATTTTCTTAATCGATGAATACCAATTAAGTCATTCTAAAATCCTCATTCAAAATACATATATATTTTTATTATTTTTAATTATTTTAACAAAATAATTAAATATAAGTACCAAAATTTCATAAAAATATTAATTAGTTAATAATCAATGTAACATCCTAAATTTTAAAATAGAGAATTAATTACCGGAATATATATTAGAAATTGGTATATGGAGTATTTAATGTCCCAAACTATTGAGAATAATTAAATTGATAATTTTGGGGACTGTTAGAAAATTATGGAGATCGGTTAAGCTGAAATTAAGCCCGGTTGAGATATGGGTGTCGGACCAAGTATCTCGGAATGAGATGATATTGGTCAGGGCTATTAGAAATATTATCGGGAACTCGAATATGTATTCGGAATAATTTTCAGACGATATATTGAGCCCGAACTGAGAACCTGTTAGTTATAAAACACTGAAGTTTTAATGAATGGGAATTAAAATAAATCAAAAACCCAAATTTCTTTCACTATTCACGTATGTTTTCGCTGAAGGCAGTAAGCATTTGCATTTTCTTCTTCTTCTCATCATCATCTTCTCCATTTTCCTCTTTTCTTCTTCCAAACCCTAGCAACTTGGCTTCATCTTCCATTTCCTCTCATTTTTGTTGGTGGGAGCTTGAAGGGAGTTGGTGGAGCTGCTGTTTTCTCCTCCTTTCCCTCCATTTTCGCAGCTTTCTCTCCCTCCATTGAACCCATTTTCGTTTTTGGGTGTGAGGTAAGAAATACTCACCATTTGTTTGGGTTTTTGCCATAGTTGTATGAAAATATGAGTTTGGGAACCATGCATGTGTATGGATGTCCTTGAGGAGAGTATTAAATGCAAGAGTTTAATATGGGTTTCTATGAGAGTAAGGTTTCTTTGGGAAGTAATGAAGTGGATGCATTTATGGTTGGAAGGAGAAGGGTATTTATGAAGGTGGATGGAATTTTTATGAACCCCTAGCTTCACAAATTTGGAAGAAATGTATAATGGAGGTTGATGAGTATTTATTGCTGGAAATAAATGTGAGTTATGATGAATAAGGGTCATTGGTGATGGTATTTTGTTGGTGGAAGTTCTTGATAGAGAAACCTATGAAAGGGTTTGGTTGTTAGTGCATAATAATAAAGGATAGTACCTAACCCATGGTGGTTATGGGGGATAAAATGAAATAAGAGAAGTTTAAGAGTTAAAATAATATAAACATCAAGTTATTGATATATATATATATATAAGTATTTAAGTCTTAATGGGTAAATAGAAAGTTGATTGTGTAATGTGTTGTGATGTAGGAAGTGACCCCATTGACGAGGCGGGACCATTGAACCGCGTTGATCACTACTTCACTTGAGGTAGGAGGGGGTAACTATTCTAAATGCATGATTTCATCCATTGATGATGTGAAACTATGTATATGTGATTGTGTTGATGATTGTTGAATGGATGACGTGATAATGTTATGATTGGAATGCATTTAGAATGATAACTATTGTGTGGCATTGTGTTTGGGATAATATTGTGATGTTGTGATGATACTATGTTGATGAATTATGATGATGATTTGAAACCATGTGTGAATTGGAATTGTGATGTGAATATCCCAAAGATAGGTGTATGATCTATTGAATGTGTATGCCACTAACTATTAATGAGTATAAGTATTGAGGAGAATTGGAAATAATTAAGGATGATGAGAATATTGAAATCCACAAGTGGTGGTGGTGAATGATTGATTGTGGAGTGGCATCTAGGAAGCATAGTGTGAGGATGCACTTGATTTGCATTTGCATTGCATCCATAGCATATCATAGCTATCTATGTGGAATATTAGGGGGTTCCACTAGGCGGGCCCAGTGGGAGGGCGGCTCAGTGCACGAGCGTATTGTGATTTCCCCTGTGACTCGGTGTATGAGTCATGAAGCTGTCCATAGTTGGTGACGAGGCACCCTATGTGGCGGGCCCAGTTGGCGGGCGGCTCTATGGTGAGCGAGTTTACCTCAGTGTCCGACGGGACACGGCTCTCTCGATGTGTGTTCGGGAGGGGCCCGTAGCACTTGTGGTAATTGAGGCCACGATGTTGATCCGCAAGTCACGGGGTGACTAGTGCTACAGAGGGGCGATAGCGGTTTGGTACCAGTAAAAATTATGAGGATGTAAGCATGCATAAAATTGAGATATATGTGTACACAATTTTTTCTACTGCAGTAGGGGCATAGTAGCACACCTATGCTTGTCCCACAATTAAATTAATGTTGTATTTTTCCCACAGTCGGATCCGCATTGTTTTGATGAGAAATTCTTGTGCATATGCATTAGCTTTAAGAGCATTTGCATATAGCTGGAAATATGCCTAGGTGAAAGCCCATGGTGGCAACGGATGAATGAGAATTGAAAAGAGGAAAGAGTTGGATACTAACCCTATGTGTGTTTTAGGCAATCCAAATGAATGAAATTATAAATGTATACTTGAGATTATGAGATGTATTGTGTATGATGTATGATGTGTTGTAACGATTGATATGTGAGCAAGTATACATGTATTTCATCATAATGTATGACTTTAATTCATTTGGATTATGTTACTCACCTCCCCGTTGCCATTTTTAAAGTTGATGTAGGTATGATTTAAATCCTACAGCTTTTGGAGGCCGAGTTTGGAAGGAGGTAAATATGGATAGGAATGTGTAAGCCTTGGCCGGCATGAAATCTGTTTTGGTAGAGTATATGAGGTTTATATACTCAATTTTGTAATGTTGATAATTTTGGAGGTCATGGGAGAAAATTGGACATGTTTGTGTAATGACAATTTTCATTCATGACCCAAAAGTTGTAAAGAATAAATCTTGATACTTGTCTTTGATTAATGAATGTATGCTGTGTTTTTATGCCATTCTGTGGAGTCGTGAAATGATGTTGGATCCAAATGTATGTAGGGAGTGTATGTGGCTTGATGATGAATTTAGATTATATGCATGGAATCAATATTAGCATGATGATGTTGGTGGTATTTGATTCAATGAAAGAATTATGTAGTTTTAGATTATAGTATTGTATGAATTGGTACATGCATAATAAAGTAAGATATGGTCATAGGTAAGGCCAAAATGAATGGAGTTGATGGTTTATGTGCTAAGTTAAGGTAAATTTTGTTTCTGCATTGTTCCTGCATAACTCGCTCAAGTGAGTGATAATCTCGCTCGAGCGAGATTGTTGTGAAACAGGGGATTCGTTTCTGCCCCAAATTCGCTCAAGCGGATGTGTGTTTCGCCCAAGCAAAATTGTCACAGAATAAGTGTTTAGCTTCTGGACAACTTTCGCTCAGGCGTGGGAGTGGGCGCTCAAGCGAGGGAGAAGGAGATTTGATTCTGGACGATTTTCGCCCAGGCGAGTGGTGCCTCGCCCAAGCGAAAATCGACCAGAGAGTTACTGATGCTTCTGGAACGATCTCGCTCGAGCGAGTCATGATCCGCTCAAGCGAGATTGATACCTGATACAAACTCCTTCCTTCGCTCAAGCGTCTCGCTGCCTCGCTCAATGTTTTCTTTTGCATCTCGCTCAAGCGAGACAGGGCTCGCTCAAGCGAGCTGAGCCCTGATGCTCATTCCTTCCTTTCGCTCAGCATCACTCAGCGTTCGCTCAAGCGTGGGTACGCTGGCTCGCTCAAGCGAATTGATTCTCGCTTGAGCGAGTGGCACCTGATGCTCATATTTGTTATTTTAATTGGATTTTTAAATCTTATGCACATGTTCTTCCTTAAACATTATTTTAAAGGTATTGAGGAGTATATATTGAACCTCTAGGCTATATAAACTACCTTCCACATTTTTATGAAATTCCTCCTCTTGGAAAATCAATCGGCCAATGATTAAATTAAATGAATTCTTCCGTTGACTCTGATTAAAAAATAATCTTTTAATCTCACCCTCTCATATCTTCATATATGGGAGTGGTTTATTTTAGATCCAGGGGTTTGGTGAAAAATACTTCACCACTCTAATTATTTGAATTATTAATATTTACAAAAACGCGAAAAATTTTCCCCTATTTTATTTGGGGGTTTGGGGCGTCTCAACCTGGTATCAGAGCATTCATTGCTCTTGATACGATTATAAGTGATGTTGTCTATGTGTTTATTGCTTGTGGCTGATTGATTTGTAAATTATGTGGGTGAATTATGATGGTTGACATTGAAATAAAATTATTACATGATTGTTGTTAAGCCCGGCCAGGCAATTCCTTTCTCATATTTACCTTCTAATTATGAAATGCATTATGATGATACTTGTGTTAAGGAAGTTAATGATGAATGATATATGTATGAACACTGGGTGAAGAAACTTTAAGTTTCTAATTATGTTTATGTTGTTATGTATAGATTGAGTGATGGCGTATAGGCGCAATGCTGATACAGCCGCCATGGCTGAAGCCTTTAATCGCTTTGCCGACATACTTGAACGGCAACAACAACCTATGGGTCAGCCGAATCAAGGTCTTGACCAATTTCTTAAGCGGAAGCCTTCTGAATTTCATGGAGGCTATAAGCCAGAAGATGCTCATGTCTGGATCCGTGACTTGGAACGGATATTTGCTAGCATGGAATGTACCAAAGCACAGAAGGTGGAATATGCAGTGTTCATGGTTCGGAATGAGGCCGAATCTTGGTGGATCCTTACCCGTGGGCGTATGATTGCTGCCCACACTCCTCTAAATTGGGAGAATTTTAAGGTGGAGTTTCTTAAGAAATACTTTCCTGCGAGTTATAAGAACAAGAAAGAGCTTGAATTCATGGAACTCAAGCAAGGTGGTATGACAGTTGAGGAGTATGCTTTGAAATTTGAAGAGCTATGTGTGTTTTATCCTCCCTTTCAGCAAGAGGGCACTGAAACTTCGAAGTGTGTTAAATTTGAGAATGGACTACGCCAAGAGATCAAGAAGGCGATTTGTCACCAAGAGATTAGGAGTTTTCCTACTCTTGTGGATAAGTGTAGAATTTTTGAAGAGAATGATATTGCTCCAAGGAATTACTCGGGGCATGATTACAAGTTGAAGGGCCAATCTTCTAGCTTCAAGAAGAAAGGCAACTTTAAGAACAATAGACGATTTGTACATGGATCCTCTTCTTTCAGAGGTGGACGAGGTGGCAGAAGGCATGGTGTTGTTGGTGGCCGAGGTGATGGCCAAGGACTTCGTTGTTTCAGATGTGGTGGAAATCATTTAGCCAGAGACTGCAATCATGACAAACAGTGGTGTGCTACAGATGCAACCAACCGGGGCATATCCGCCCTGATTGTCCTTTGAATGCCGCGGATGTTGTGCCACGTGATAATGCAAACCGTGGAGGCTATGGTACTTTTAGAGGCCGTGGTCGTGGAAACGGTAATGGTGGAAGAAATGGAAACCGGAATGGTGGTAACGGTCGTGGTAATGGAAACGGCCGAGGTAATGTTAATGGTGGTCGGAATGGCCCAAATCGTGGTGCTAATCAACAAATGGCTGGAAGAGTCTTTGCCGTGACCGGTGAAGAAGCAGCACAAGCTGAAGACCTTGTCCAAAGTGAGTGCCAGATACATGGTAATATTGTTAATGTGATATTTGATTCGGGTGCTACGCACTCTTTTATTTCTGAAGATTGTGTGAGGCGCTTGCGGGTGCCTGTGAGTATGATGAAAGGTTCAATATTGGTGACTACACCGACTGGTGCTTGTTTAAGATCGGTGACTCGATGTGAGGATGTCGAGATGGTCTTGGAGGGTAGAAAATTTGTTGTATCCTTCGTGTGTTTACCTATGAAAGATCTGGATGTTATTCTAGGCATGGATTGGTTATCCGCCAACAAGGTTTTGGTGGATTGTCATAGCAAGGCGGTGATTTTCCCAACCTCTAATACTGAAGGCTTTGATGTGCAAGGTATCTCTCAACTTCTCGTAATGTTCTGTTTGGTTGATGGGAATGGTGTTTCCCAATCTTGTGGGATTCCTATTGTTTCGGAATTTCTCGATGTGTTTCCGGAAGAGATTCTCGGATTACCTCCTCCATGAGAAGTGGAATTTTCTATCGATCTTATTCCGAGTGCGGAACCTGTTTCCCGAGCTCCTTATAGGATGTCTCCTATGGAGTTAGTTGAGTTGAAAAAGCAAGTGGAAGAATTACTTGAACGGGAATTTATTCGCCCAAGTGTGTCTCCTTGGGGTGCTCCCGTGCTGTTAGTGAAGAAGAAAGATGGGATCATGAGATTGTGCGTTGATTATCGCCAGCTCAACAAACTAACCATTAAAAATAAATATCCTCTTCCACGCAGTGATGATCTATTGGATCAATTGAAGGGTGTTGTTGTGTTTTCGAAGATTGATTTACGTTCCGGATATCACCAAATTCGGGTGAAGGCCGAAGATATTCTGAAAACTGCTTTTCAAACGCGGTATGGACATTATGAGTACGTGGTGATGCCATTTGGGGTGACGAATGCCCCTGCGATTTTCATGAGCTACATGAATCGCATCTTCCATGAATATCTTGACTAATTCGTCGTAGTGTTTATTGGTGATATTTTGGTGTACTCCAAGAGTCATGAAGAGCATGAAAGACATCTTCGTCTTGTATTGACTATTCTACGAGAAAAGGAGTTGTATACGAAGCTCTCTAAGTGTGAATTTTGGCTGTCTGAGGTCCAATTTCTTGGACATGTTATTTCGAATGATGGAGTTGTTGTGGATAGATCTAAAGTTGAAGCTGTGATGGCTTGGGAAAGACCAACGTCGGTGACGGAGATAAGGAGTTTTCTTGGTCTTACCGGTTATTACCGGAGGTTCATTGAAGGGTTTTCCCGTTTGGCTTTACCATTAACGAAGTTGACTCGGAAAAATCACTCTTTTGTATGGACCCGTGAATGTGAAGAGAGTTTTCAAGAGTTGAAGTTAAGGCTTACTACCGCACCGGTGTTAGCATTGCCCGACTTAACGGATGAATTTGTGGTATATTACGATGCATCTAGGCTTGGTCTTGGATGTGTGTTGATGCAAAAGGAACGTGTGATAGCCTATGCGTCGAGGCAGTTGTGACCGCATGAGGTTAATTACCCCACACATCATCTTGAATTGGCGGCGGTGGTGTTTGCATTGAAGTTGTGGCGACACTATTTGTATGGCTCCAAGTTTGTGGTCTTTAGTGATCACAAAAGCCTTAAATACTTGTTTGACCAGAAGGAATTAAATATGCGCCAAAGGCGGTGGATGGAGTTCCTAAAAGACTATGAGTTTGAATTGAAGTATCACCCCGGCAAGGCGAATATAGTTGCCGATGCATTGAGTAGAAAGTCATTGCATGTCTCCATGATGATGGCAAAGGAAATGGAGTTGATAGAATAATTTAGAGATTTAAATGTGGGCATGGAGACTTACACTTCCAAGAAAATGGTGTTGGAAATGTTGAAGGTTGCAAATGAGTTTCTTGAATATGTGAAGGCGCAACAACCCAATGATGAGTATTTGATTGAGATAAAGAAAACACAAGAAAAAGGGAAGAATTTGTTCTTAGTAGAAGGTCAAGATGGCATTTGGCGTGTGAAGGGTCGAATTTATATTCCCTCAAGCGATGATGTGAGGAAACGTGTACTTGAGGAAGCTTATAAAAGCATATTGAGTATTCATCCTGGTTCCACCAAGATGTATCAAGATTTGAAGAAGAATTTCTGGTGGCCCGGTATGAAACATGATGTGGCGAATTTTGTGGCATCTTGCCTTGTTTGTCAAAAGGCGAAGGTCGAGCATTAGAGACCGTCTGGTTATTTGAGACCATTGGAGATTCCGGTTTGGAAATAGGATAGTATAGCTATGGATTTTGTTTCTGGACTACCCAGAACTCGCGTTGGAAACGATGCTATATGGGTGATTGTAGATCGGTTGACAAAAT
Source organism: Clitoria ternatea (assembly GCA_037962975.1). Classification (NCBI taxonomy): domain Eukaryota; kingdom Viridiplantae; phylum Streptophyta; class Magnoliopsida; order Fabales; family Fabaceae; genus Clitoria; species Clitoria ternatea. The sequence goes on from CM075673.1 coordinate 50,772,485, forward strand.
GTGCTCATTTTTTACCCATAAATATGAAGAGTTCTTTGGAGAAATTGGCACAAATCTACATCAAGGAGATTGTTAGGCTGCATGGTGTTCCGTCCAGCATCATATCCGACCGTGATCCTCGATTTACTTCTTGGTTTTGGGGACGCTTGCATGATGAGTTGGGTTCTAAGTTGAAGCTTAGTTCCGCTTATCACCCTCAAACCGATGGGCAATCGGAGAGAACTATACAAAGCTTGGAGGATTTGTTGAGAGCTTGTGTCCTTGAACACGGTGGATGTTGGGAGAGATTCCTACCATTGATCGAATTCACATACAATAATAGCTTCCATTCCAGTATTGGCATGGCACCTTATAAGGCATTGTATGGAAGGAAGTGTAGAACTCCCTTGTGTTGGCTTGAAGTTGGTGAAAACTTGGCCTTAGGGCCGGAGATTATCCAGGAGACTACCGAACAGATTAAAAAGATACAAGAGAATATGAAGATTGCTCAGGATAGCCAGAAGAGTTATTATGACAAGAGGCATAAACCACTTGAGTTTCAAGTGGGTGACCATGTGTTTTTGAAGGTCTCGCGCGATAAAGGCATTGGAAGGGCGTTGAAGAGTGGGAAGTTGAGCCCTAGGTTTATTGGACCTTACGAGGTGTTGGAGCGGATTGGTGAGGTTGCTTATCGGATAGCACTCCCTCCGCATCTTGCTAATCTACACAACGTGTTTCACGTGTTGCAGTTAAGGAAATATGTTTATGACCCACTACACGTGATCCCTATGGACGAGATTGAGGTGCGAGATGATCTATCTATTTCTCCTGTTTCTGTTCGCATTGTCGGACATTCCGTGAAGAAATTGTGGAACAAGTTGGTACCTTTGGTGGAGGTCGCTTGGAAACATGGGAATACAGAAACATTCACATGGGAACACGAAGACGATATCAGAGAACGGTATCCCGACGCATTTGAATCCCGTATGTGAAATTTCAGGGACGAAATTTTCTTTTTGGTGGGGTGGATTGTAACATCCCAAATTTTAAAATAGAGAATTAATTACCGGAATAAATATTAGAAATTGGTATATGGAGTATTTAATGTCCTAAACTATTGAGAATAATTAAATTGATAATTTTGGGGACTGTTAGAAAATTATGGAGATCGGTTAAGCTGAAATTAAGCCCGGTTGAGATATGGGTGTCGGACCAAGTATCTCGGAATGAGATGATATTGGTCAGGGCTATTAGAAATATTATCGGGAACCCGAATATGTATTCGGAATAATTTTCAGACGATGTATTGAGCCCGAACTGAGAACCTGTTAGTTATAAAACGCTGAAGTTTTAATGAATGGGAATTAAAATAAATAAAAAACCCAAATTTCTTTCACTATTCACGTATGTTTTCGTTGAAGGCACTAAGCATTTACATTTTCTTCTTCTTCTCATCATCATCTTCTCCATTTTCCTCTTTTCTTCTTCCAAACCCTAGCAACTTGGCTTCATCTTCCATTTCCTCTCATTTTCGTTGGTGGGAGCTTGAAGGGAGTTGGTGGAGCTGCTGTTTTCTCCTCCTTTCCCTCCATTTTCGTAGCTTTCTCTCCCTCCATTGAACCCATTTTCGTTTTTGGGTGTGAGGTAAGAAATACTCACCATTTGTTTGGGTTTTTGCCATAGTTGTATGAAAATATGAATTTGGGAACCATGCATGTGTATGGATGTCCTTGAGGAGAGTATTAAATGCAAGAGTTTAATATGGGTTTCTATGAGAGTAAGGTTTCTTTGGGAAGTAATGAAGTGGATGCATTTATGGTTGGAAAGAGAAGAGTATTTATGAAGGTGGATGGAATTTTTATGAACCCCTAGCTTCACAAATTTGGAAGAAATGTATAATGGAGGTTGATGAGTATTTATTGCTGGAAATAAATGTGAGTTATGATGAATAAGGGTCATTGGTGATGGTATTTTGTTGGTGGAAGTTCTTGATAGAGAAACCTATGAAAGGGTTTGGTTGTTAGTGCATAATAATAAAGGATAGTACCTAACCCATGGTGGTTATGGGGGATAAAATGAAATAAGAGAAGTTTGAGAGTTAAAATAATATAAACATCAAGTTATTGATATATATATATATATAAGTATTTAAGTCTTAATAGGTAAATAGAAAGTTGATTGTGTAATGTGTTGTGATGTAGGAAGTGACCCCATTGACGAGGCAGGACCATTGAACCGCGTTGATCACTACTTCACTTGAGGTAGGAGGGGGTAACTATTCTAAATGCATGATTTCATCCATTGATGATGTGAAACTATATATATGTGATTGTGTTGATGATTGTTGAATGGATGACGTGATAATGTTATGATTGGAATGCATTTAGAATGATAACTATTGTGTGGCATTGTGTTTGGGATAATATTGTGATGTTGTGATGATACTATGTTGATGAATTATGATGATGATTTGAAACCATGTGTGAATTGGAATTGTGATGTGAATATCCCAAAGATAGGTGTATGATCTATTGAATGTGTATGCCACTAACTATTAATGAGTATAAGTATTGAGGAGAATTGGAAATAATTAAGGATGATGAGAATATTGAAATCCACAAGTAGTGGTGGTGAATGATTGATTGTGGAGTGGCATCTAGGAAGCATAGTGTGAGGATGCACTTGATTTGCATTTGCATTGCATCCATAGCATATCATAGCTATCTATGTGGAATATTAGGGGGTTCCACTAGGCGGGCCCAATGGGAGGGCGGCTCAGTGCACGAGCGTATTGTGATTTCCCATGTGACTCGGTGTATGAGTCACGAAGCTGTCCATAGTTGGTGACGAGGCACCCTATGTGGCGGGCCCAGTTGGCGGGCGGCTCTATGGTGAGCGAGTTTACCTCAGTGTCCGACGGGACACGGCTCTCTCGATGTGTGTTCGGGAGGGGCCCGTAGCACTTGTGGTAATTGAGGCCACGATGTTGATCCGCAAGTCACGGGGTGACTAGTGCTACAGAGGGGCGATAGCGGTTTGGTACCAGTAAAAATTATGAGGATGTAAGCATGCATAAAATTGAGATATATGTGTACACAATTTTTTCTACTGCAGTAGGGGCATAGTAGCACACCTATGCTTGTCCCACAATTAAATTAATGTTGTATTTTTCCCACAGTCGGATCCGCATTGTTTTGATGAGAAATTCTTGTGCATATGCATTAGCTTTAAGAGCATTTGCATATAGCTGGAAATATGCCTAGGTGAAAGCCCATGGTGGCAACGGATGAATGAGAATTGAAAAGGGGAAAGAGTTGGATACTAACCCTATGTGTGTTTTAGGCAATCCAAATGAATGAAATTATAAATGTATACTTGAGATTATGAGATGTATTGTGTATGATGTATGATGTGTTGTAACGATTGATATGTGAGCAAGTATACATGTATTTCATCATAATGTATGACTTTAATTCATTTGGATTATGTTACTCACCTCCCCGTTGCCATTTTTAAAGTTGATGTAGGTATGATTTAAATCCTACAGCTTTTGGAGGCCAAGTTTGGAAGGAGGTAAATATGGATAGGAATGTGTAAGCCTTGGCCGGCATGAAATCTGTTTTGGTAGAGTATATGAGGTTTATATACTCAATTTTGTAATGTTGATAATTTTGGAGGTCATGGGAGAAAATTGGACATGTTTGTGTAATGACAATTTTCATTCATGACCCAAAAGTTGTAAAGAATGAATCTTGATACTTGTCTTTGATTAATGAATGTATGCTGTGTTTTTATGCCATTCTGTGGAGTCGTGAAATGATGTTGGATCCAAATGTATGTAGGGAGTGTATGTGGCTTGATGATGAATTTAGATTATATGCATGGAATCAATATTAGCATGATGATGTTGGTGGTATTTGATTCAATGAAAGAATTATGTAGTTTCAGATTATAGTATTGTATGAATTGGTACATGCATAATAAAGTAAGATATGGTCATAGGTAAGGCCAAAATGAATGGAGTTGATGGTTTATGTGCTAAGTTAAGGTAAATTTTGTTTCTGCATTGTTCCTGCATAACTCGCTCAAGTGAGTGATAATCTCGCTCGAGCGAGATTGTTGTGAAACAGGGGATTCGTTTCTGCCCCAAATTCGCTCAAGCGGATGTGTGTTTCGCCCAAGCAAAATTGTCACAGAATCAGTGTTTAGCTTCTGGACAACTTTCGCTCAGGCGTGGGAGTGGGCGCTCAAGCGAGGTAGAAGGAGATTTGATTCTGGACGATTTTCACCCAGGCGAGTGGTGCCTCGCCCAAGCGAAAATCGACCAGAGAGTTACTGATGCTTCTGGAACGATCTCGCTCGAGCGAGTCATGATCCGCTCAAGCGAGATTGATACCTGATACAAACTCCTTCCTTCGCTCAAGCGTCTCGCTGCCTCGCTCAATGTTTTCTTTTACATCTCGCTCAAGCGAGACAGGGCTCGCTCAAGCGAGACAGGGCTCGCTCAAGCGAGACAGGGCTCGCTCAAGCGAGCTGAGCCCTGATGCTCATTCCTTCCTTTCGCTCAGCATCACTCAGTGTTCGCTCAAGCGTGGGTACGCTGGCTCGCTCAAGCGAATTGATTCTCGCTTGTGCGAGTGGCACCTTATGCTCATATTTGTTATTTTAATTGAATTTTTAAATCTTATGCACATGTTCTTCCTTAAACATTATTTTAAAGGTATTGAGGAGTATATATTGAACCTCTAGGCTATATAAACTACCTTCCACATTTTTATGAAATTCCTCCTCTTGGAAAATCAATCGGCCAATGATTAAGTTAAATGAATTCTTCCGCTGACTCTGATTGAAAAATAATCTTTTAATCTCACCCTCTTATATCTTCATATATGAGAGTGGTTTATTTTAGATCCAGGGGTTTGGTGAAAAATACTTCACCACTCTAATTATTTGAATTATTAATATTTACAAAAACGTGAAAAATTTTCCCCTATTTTATTTGGGGGTTTGGGGCGTCTCAATCAACTAACTAATAGTAAGTGTTTTCTCATTAAAGAGATATTAATATCTATTTTCTATTTGAGTGGAAAATGGGATGTTACATGTCACGGCCTAATTTTTAATTAAATTTGAATCGGTAATTAAACGGTGAAAAATTAAAGTTTCTTAGAAAAATAAGAAATAAATTTTAGAAAATAAGAAATTTTATTCCGGTTACAGGGATATTTTTATTTCATAAATTAGATTTAAAATGAGACTAAATGAAAATAAAACGTGACAATAAAACGTAGAAATTATTAAGGAACTCGTTAAAAAGAAGAAGAAAAATCTTTACGAAGTTTCTCCCTTCTTCCTCCACCGCCTTACTCCACTGCCATTAACCATTATAAATTCTTCATCTCCACCTTAAATTTCTTCAACCCAAAAACTTCATAAGATTCCATATCCCTCCATCTCCTTCTTTAAGCTTTCAAAACCTTCATTACCATACTCAAGCTCTTTAATTTTGCATAAGAAGAAATTACTCAAACTTGAAGATTTGAGGAAATACAAGGGAGTTTAGCACAAGGAAAGCTTAGGGATCTTCAATTGAGGTAAAAAAGAGGAGATAGGATATTACATACATAGAAATTAAGTTAGAATTGCTTGTTTAATTATTAATTGTTTAGAAACTCATAAAGTTAGATTTTAATTTAATTTGAATTAAATTGTGAAATTGATGCTAATTGGTTTGGAATTTGATATATGATATGTTTCTGATGTTGTATGATAATTTGGAATCAATTGATATGTTTAATTTTGTAATTAAAATGAGAAAAATAGCAAAAAAGCAAGAACAGAGTTGTTATTTTTGTTCTGCAGAATCAGACCCTTTAACAGCGGATATTTTCAACCGGTGTTAAAAATTGGAAGCGTTGGTATTTTTGTAAATAAAAACGAGTGATGGCATTTTTGTAAATAAATCAGAAGCGGTGACATTTTTGTAAATAAATTAGAACGATGGCATTTTCGTAAATAAGACTAGTGGCATTTTTGTAAATATGATTAAAAACTTAAAATAATATTTTTTTATAAAAATCAGAATTTTTATTATTATTGGATTTTTATTATTCTAGATACTTTATTTTGAAATAAAATAAATATAATTAATTAAATTAAATTTAGAAGTTTATTTAAACATTTAAAGGGAGAAACCTCTTGTTTTTAAATTATCTTAGTAGTATAATTTTATGGAAAATATGTTTTCCTTGTTCTTTGGGGTATGATACCAAATAAATACTATAATATAGAAAATGTGTTTCCATATTCTTTAGATTATGATATAAATATTATGGAAAATATGTTTTCATATTCTTTGAATTATACATAAAGTATGTTTATTTGATTGTTATGACAATTTTATTGTTAAGATTAATTATATAAAGAAATTTGATAATTTAATTTAGATCTATTTCATTCATGCATCATATGCATTGGCCGTTCAAAGAATCCGCAGGGGGTTCTTTGAGGGGGTTCCCGGTGGGGGAACGCGCTCTGTTAAGCAACAGACCTCTGCGGTGGTTTTATACCACGACCGTCTTAAGGACTGAGCAGTGTGTCCTTAAGGGGGGTCCCGCAACACTTGTTATTGATATTATGATGTTGTTATCGGATGTTGGTGTTGCATTATGGGGCGCAGTATCGGTTGGATATCTGTAAAAATGTTATTGTTGGAAATCACTGCAGATGTTCCCACCAGAATGGATCCATCATGCATTTTCATTCATATAGAGAATGGAAATATTAATATAAATATAATACGAAATACTTGTTCGGTATCTGCATCGCATAGCATCCTACTTGTGATTGTGTATGTTCTAATTTAATTTCTATTTATTTGATATTTTATCTCACTCTTTCTGTTACTTGTGGCAACCCTTTAGTGGTTAATCAGGAAGACATGTGACAAAGTGGATGATGCTTGATGTGGATGAATTATGAAGGCTTTTGATGCTGATGCTTGCTTGCTTGACTACTATGGCTGTATTATGTGTATGCTATGTTTTGGTACTTTACATCTTTATATTTTATAAGATCTAGGTGTCTGTTGTAAAATATAATATGTATGAGACTCTGATATTATGTATAATAAAATAAAGTTAGTTATGTAAAAAGTTTTGCACTCTGATATTGTATCAGTAACCTCTGGAATCAGGTTGTGAATCACTTGATAATTACCAGGTGAAAAATAAGTTATCCAAGAGATTTTATGGTGACAGTAATTATCTTGGGCTTTGCAAGTTGGCACCAGGGTGTTACATTACAACCCATCCTTCTCGTTCTCTCTACAGTGGCTGCTCTGTTAGTTGTTGGTATTGTTGTATTTCTCACTCCCTCCTAAACCCACCACCAAGACCCAAAATATCTCTTTTTTTTTTTGAGCTCGTGGTATCCTTTAGAAGACATTATGGAAGAAGATGGTGATTGGGAAGGTGTACGCGACGTCATGGTGAGGTGAATTAGTGGCAGACTGAGAGGGTTGAACCATTGGTTTTAATTTTGTTATGATTTGCAATTTTTATTTCAAGTTTTCATTTTTCTGTAATTTCTACCTGTAACATTTGTCTTGAAATTTTAAATTTAAGTTGTAATTGTCATCCTTTTCTTTGAGATGAATTCTGGTATGTTATATCCATCTTCAAGTTTCAATTTTTATCTATAATTTCTACCTATTTATTCTGTAATTTTTCATTTTTAGTTTTGAGTTTTAAAATATACAAAGCTATTCATAACCGCCCGATGTATACCGACACCCGAAGAAATGAAACCCGCCTAGTCCGATCTTTTCTTCGGACGAAATTGGGTTAACTTTTAAAAATGAACGGTTTGGTCAGTGGGACCTTTTATGGTCCAAAATCATCCAATTGTCACCCCTAAGTGTAAGATAACGGTCTACCTATCACATTATATTTCCCAACTCTTTTTATTGTTTTTTCCGTTTTACGTGAATAAGCCTTACGCGTGCCTGGTGATTCATGAGTGCTCTAAAAATTTGTCTAATTCTCATGCAAGCGGCCTCACTTGACACTCATATAGGTGATTTCATCAAGTGCATCCTGTATTTTATACACCACCCATAAGGGATATGAAAATCATTAAAATTTAATAAATTAACCTCTCGTTCTTTGCAGCCTAACACTTCACACATCATAGGAATTGAGGAAGAAATAGTGCTAGAGGATTAACTATGACTTGCTATTACCCATATAAACCTTTTTCATGAGATCTCCAATCACAAAGATTGGGTTCCTATCATTGTTAATTTTATTATTGGCTTAAGTCTCATTCCCCTCGATGTTTCATAAACAACCTTTTTTCTCAAAGGTTTTGTCAGAGGATCGGTCAAATTCACTTCTGACTTCACATACCCTATAAAAATTGTTCCATTCTTTAACAGTTGCTTTACCATATCGTGTCTCAAAAGAATGTGTCTATTCTTACCATTGTAAGATTTATTTTTAGTAATGGCTATCGCGGATTGACTATCAAAATGTGTAGATATTGAATGTGTTGGTTTTATTCCTAATGGAATATTTGCTAAGAAGTTTTTCAATCACTCAACCTCACTACCAGCCAATTCTAGAGCAATAAACTCTGACTCCATAGTGGATCTAGCAATAATATTTTGTTTGACCGATCTCTAAGGAACAACACCTCTACCTAGTGTAAACACATAATCATTAGTAGATTTTGTCTCATTTGAGATCCAATTGGCATCACAGTATCCTTCTAATACTACAGGATATCCATTATATAATATATCATAATTTGTGGTACCTTTCAAATATTTCATTAGTTTTGTTAAAGCAGCCCAATGCTTATTATTAGGATTATGAGTATATATACTCAATTTACCCAAAACATATGTTATGCCAGGTCTCGAATAATTTATCAAATGTAATAGGCTCCTAATAATTTAAACATATTTAGATTGAGACACAGATTCTCCTCTATTTTTCTTTAATTGAGTGTTGTCATCATAAGGAGTACTCACTGGTTTTGATTCAAAATATTTAAACTTTCGAAGAAGTTTCTTAATATAATGTTCTTGAGAAAGCATTATATTATTATCCTTCCTAATGATTTTAACACCTAAGATAACACTTGCCTCATGCATGTCTTCATATCAAAATTATTAGCAAGAAAATTTTTCGTATTGAATACAATATCATCATTGGTACCAAAAATAAGCATGTCATCTACGTATAAGCATACAATCATGCATTCACCATTTTCTACTTTTGTGTATACACACTTGTCAACTTCAGAATAAGAAAACTCATTTCTAGTCAATATACTATCAAATTTTTCATGTGTTTATAAATTTCCTTTTAGCATTTCAAACAAATAAATGCATAAATGGAAAATTAATATTCATCATGGCTTTTTCTCAAATTTGAGTGCTAAGGTCAATAACTCAACACGTTACATTTGACCATCGTAACAACAAAATAAAAGAGCATCTTTAATATATTTAGAATCAAACTATAGACAAGATCTAAAAAATATCATATTAGAGTTCAAGTCTCTTATATATTTGGGAAAAAATTCTTAACAAAAAAAATCAACCGATCTTAGCATATAGAAATATGTCCCTTATCATGTAATATAATATTTAAAATTAATTTCCAAACATAGTTTCAATCATCATCATAAAGTTCATATATCAAGCGGTTCACCCCTAATTTTTTTAAACAATTACAATTATAAAATACAATACATTAATTCCAAAATGATATCAAATATGAAGAGCATACAATTCCAAATAGAGGAAGCTATTCACAACACCTCATATAGGGTATATCTCTATAAATTTATACAACTCTATTATACTTAAACCATAATTTTAGATACTTAATGAAGTAATTAGTATAATAGACATACGCATAACCGATTCATTTATACATCTGTGACAAATTAACATGCATCAATAAAACCTTAATAATTAAGAGAATTGAAATATCATCAATGTCATGATTTTGAGGAAAACACTAAGAGTTGTTCTATCAAATCAATTTGGAAACCCCATAAAATTATAGCTTTAGAGTGATTAACAAAAACATTTTTTTCATGAAATAGACCTATCAAATCACATTAATGATTTTTTTTCAATATATATACCTATATATTTCAATCTTTTAAAGACAAAAAAATAAAATAAAATTGTCTAACTGAAAACCAATGAAAATTGAGACAAACATACTAAAAAGCCAAGCTTCTATACCAAACCACAAACCAAAACACATTATGATGAACATATATTAATTTAGTTCTTTGTAATTATGGTGAGTTGTACCAAAAAGCACTAGTCTTTCCTAATTAACTCAAATAAAAATCCACCATTCAAACTCAAATTTCTTAATGAATAATTTACAATAAGAAGACAAAAAAAAACTAATTTGCCATAACAATATAATAAAACAATATTTACCATCATTGTTAATATGATACTAACTACCATCACTTATTTATTTTAAAGATCATATGCATATGTGCATTTCAAAATTAAAAACAAATTTATAAAGAACATATAATGAGCCAACCAAGTTTTCTTCACTTCATATAATTTATTTTTTTCTTTTTAATCACAAACAAAATAAACTAAATCTAATTATAATAAAGCTAGATAAAATTACCAAAAACCATTTCTATATGCGAAGCAACTTTAAGCATAATTAAACAGATTATAAAGGGTCTTTGAAACATCATATAGGACCCTTACTATACGCAACATACCTTGGCAGTCTTGTTCACTCTAGAACGTTTTAAATGACACCGTAAACAATGGCGAGAGTAGAAAAAATTAGTCTATGTAAGCTAAACCCTTAAGATTGTTGGAAAATATTAGACTGAGTCGTGCGGAATCACATTGCCCTTAAGGGTTTATACGTCAAAGGCGTGACCCCTAGGATACAGTAGCCTTTCTATCAGAATGACATGAAATAGAACTTGCAAAAGGTAAAGAAAATTGTTTTAGTAAACCTAGAACGGGAAACAATTTCTATAAAAAGGAAATAAAGATAACGAAAATAAATTGGTCAATTAAATCCCGTAATGATAGATGTTACAAAATAAAATATTTAAACGGGAATTAATTGACATATTTAATTATGGTAACCGCATTAGATACTATTTTTCTTTTAAAATGTAAATCATAACCTTCCAAAATCAGATGTCCCAATAAATGGCTTTCACGGGTAGGCTTTTCAAGTTTAAAATTTAAATTAATTAAAAAAATGAGTTGAAAGCCAAGCAATGTGGGACTAAAAAAGACTTGAAATATAAGCAAATTTTCTAACAAAAACACGGTGGTCATAGATGGAAGCAGACAACACTACAGGCAGACGTGTTAATGGTGATGCTTGCTGGTGAGAGAAGATTAGAGAGTGCAATGAAGGTGTGGTGGTAATGAAGAACAACATTGCATAGTGGGTTTTATGAGTGCTACTATGAAACAAGTTTTAATGATGTCAAACAAGATTTTGAGATGTCAAATTTTGATGGTCTCAAACAAGATGTTATAGATGTTAAACTAGTTATGACAAACAAGCCAATATCAAAACAAACATGTGATGAACAAGTTTCTTATAATGGATGTCTCAAAATACATCTCATGCTTACTAGAAATGGACAGACCAACATCCTATGATTATATCCAAGGTTTGGAAGGGTGAGATAGATGAAATCCAATCCCAGTCTCAATATATTTTAACTTTCCTTTTTATTTAACATTGTTTATGCATATCTCTATTAGTTTTTACTGTTTCATATCACAATTAAAACTAATATTTTTCCCGTTCAAATTATTTGAACTGGACATTTCAAGTTTCAATAGTCCCTTAGTAGAACAACACTCTATTTTACTATAACTAAACATGGGGTAAACTTGCCACAAGCATTTAAAATCTTTATCACACTTATCACTTAACTAACAAATCACCTCTCAATACAAACCATAAATTAAAACATAATAACAACTAACAATAAACTGAATTGAAATGTTATTAGAAAATTTAGGTTTCTAATTTCACACTCTAAAATAGATATCTTGTCTATTACCATCCCAGGGGAGGTGCCTTATTAGCAAATAAAGGGGCCTTGGCCTCTTTATTTTATGAAATGGGAAAAGAAAAATATGCATAATACATTACATGTTTCTTTTATCATTACATGCATTCTACATATATAAGGCTTAAATTGAAAAAGATCATGTTATTCTTTTTAACATGTTATCAATTGTTAAGGAATTTTTTCGAGTTGACCAATTATTAAGGAATTTGATTTTAGAAAACTATTGAGTGCAACTTTCTAGTTAGTCGGCAATTATAAATTTTCTTTCTTTTTTGATATAATTTACATTTTACATAAATATTAATGATTGAATATTTTTTATAGTGTTAAGCTTAATATAACAATATCATAAACATTTTGATTTTGATCTTTATACTTGGTCCTTTAAAAAAGCATCTAGCTCTATCCCTACACCTTCCTCTTCCATTTTTCATCCGTAGTGGAAGTGTTAACATGTTGGCAATTATTTTCCCATGGGTTTTGTTCAGTGATAGATCTAGAAATTTTAAACCATGGGGAAATATACACATAAAATATATTTTAAAAAAACAACAACATACTACTATTAGCGTATAAATATTCATCATAATTATTCACTACTAGATTATGAGGGTACCTTAAAAATTGAACAAAATTATGGGGAAAATAACATACATAATACTAAGACAAATAAGATTATAGTGAGGTCATGCCCCTAGGGATGATAACCTACACCTACCCCTGGTTGTGTTCATGTTTTTCCCTAACCTCTTTCCTGAGCTCAGTATTATCTACTCGTGCTAAGAAGCCATAACGATAATTAGGATAAGTTTAGAATGGTCTTGCAAGGGTTGTTTCAGTCCTTGAAATTTTACTATGGCTAAGTCCCTACAGTCATAACACCTCACATGGGTGGATCTTTGCCCCTAGTTGATGCATGAACTGGTTGAATCAGCCCCTCACTTATAAGAACTCACAGTATTGCTCACCATTGAAGCTTCCCACTAAGTTCTTCCTTCTTCGCATAATCACACAAACACGTATAAGGCTGGGGTTTCTGAATTGCAGATACAGAGAAATTAGGGAAAATGCTAGAGAAATTTCAATATAAAGTTGATGGCCCCCAATGGTAACATGTTTTAGCCACATGAAATATCATCATTTTTGGACATGTGGCAAACAGAAATACCACATCATCAAGACACATGGATACTACATACAACACACCTCATAATTTTTTCCCTCATTTCTTTCTTTTTCTTCCTCATCCCCACCCTATATCTTTCTCTTCTAAGGTGTTATTTGGCCTCCACCTTCACCATCCATGGCCACAACCTCACAACCACTCATTCCCCTTTACTCATTCTGTAAACCTCAAACCATTGAACCAATGCAATCTTATCTAAAACACCAACCTCATCCAAACCATCATTAAAAAAAGTAACCCCACAATAATAGAATAAGTAGTCGTAATATAAAATCTCGATTTGTGACTAGTGAACACAATAATAAAAGGCAGTATACATGGCAATAAGATTGAATATTCTGATAAGCACATAGACACCACTTTCACTTTGTTCCTCCAAATCCTAACCCATTTTTTTAAATTCTTATTCCTTTCTCATCAAAGCCCATTACTCACACTTTTCACAATTCTTCCTCACCCTTTGACTAACCTAAGCATGGTTTTCATGCTAGAATTGTAGCCATGACTAATCCTAGCTCGCTCCCCCAAATTCAAGGAAAGTGGCACGTAATTCTTTCACCCAAACAGTTTTAAATTCTCAAGCAAAAAGATGAGATATCTTCCATCGAGGTCATCGTCCATCAACCTTACTCCATCTCATTGCACCACCTAAAACCCCAACCTAACTAACAACAAAATCCAAAACCCAGAAAAAATAAACTAGTCGGTCACAGCTCCATCTATGTGATTTTGTGGATTTAATAATTGGTTGTTCATTTCTAATTTTGGAAATTTTGATTTGGGATATGATTTTTATTTTCCTTTTCATCATAATTTTGCTTTTCTTTCTAATAATTATTGATGGGTAAGTGGCTGATGTTGATAGGTTTTGTTATGTTTCATAGAAAAGAAGGGTATGTAGAGGTGGCAACAAAGGATTATAGTTTTGTGGTGCTTTGTCGGAGAAGAGGGATGTTGTTAGGTGTTATGACTAAATAAATAGAGAAAGGGAAGGGAAAGGGAAAGAGAAATGGTGAAGGTTTAAGGGTAGGGTAGGGCGACATGGAAGGCCGAGGTTGTGGGTTGGGGGTAAGGGTAGGGTGGAGGAGGGCAACAGCTAGGGTTGAGATGGAGAGAGAAAATAGATGAGGAAAAGAAATAGAGAGAAAAAAAAGGAAAAAGAAAAGGAAATGTTGAGGTGTATAAATTATTTTAATAAGTAGCTTGATGATATGAGATTTTCATTTGTCACATTATTAGTTAACACAAAACATTAATAGTAAGTAAGGGGTTGGAATAAGGTAGGAAACTAGGGCAATAGGCTTAGGCCATAACTTCTTTAAAAGTTTAGTAATTATAAACTATAAATTAATTAATTACTTTTTGGAAAGTGATAATTTAAAAGAAACCAAATATTAGTGTTACTTGTTCCTTTTGATTGCTTAAAAAATGTAGTGTTTCAATAGAAGTTTATAATTTATTATCACAAATCACTAGTTAATGATTTTTTATATTGTTAGTGGTAATTTAAAATTATTCATGGTGCTTATAGAATACTGTTGGAAGATTTAATAGAATTGTATTTCTTTGATATTAAGGCCACGTGTTAAACTAGAATAATTTTTTGTCAATTAATTTACTTGTTTGGTGATTATAAAAGGAAGTTTTTTAAAATTAAATTTACTTAAATTTTTTGAGGTCAATAATGTTACAAGATATGTTACGTCTATCAATTTTTTCATCCAACAAAATGAAATTTTATAATTACTTAGTCATAAAATTTTAATAAAGAATTTTGTAATTCAAAAAATTTAAAAATAAATATTCCAACAATCCCGTACCTCAAACTAATATCAAACAAAAAAATTATAGAAACTAATAACAAAACAAAATTAAGTCACTTTTAAAGGATTAAACACATAATTAATCGAATAACAACAGACCATTTTTTGTTCTCGGTCCATACAACTTGTGTACGTTTACTGTCCAAGATTATCGTGGGCCAAGCATTGGGCTTGGATTGTCAACCTGATTAATTGGACTGGGCCATGGGCCAATGCAATTACACTCCCCAACCGTTATTACAACCTTGTACTCCCTTTGTATTACCATTTTATATAAATATTATTTAAGTATGATATAAAAGTCTCTTAATTAATTTTAGTTTTAATAAAAATTAATTCATATAGTGAAAATTATTTAATTTATATAAAAATTGTATTAGTTTTTTTAAAAAAATTTCTTAAATTTATTAGAACTTATAAATTTTTTATTTTACTTGATTAATGTTTATTCCATTAATAATTAATAAGAGTATTTTGGGGAACTAACTTTTTTTTATGGGGTTCTCA
Source organism: Clitoria ternatea (assembly GCA_037962975.1). Classification (NCBI taxonomy): domain Eukaryota; kingdom Viridiplantae; phylum Streptophyta; class Magnoliopsida; order Fabales; family Fabaceae; genus Clitoria; species Clitoria ternatea. Next base: position 50,788,091 of record CM075673.1, read on the forward strand.
TAGACAAAACAAATTTCCAAAAGATTCTTTTATTAAAAAAGTAGGTAGTAGAAGATTGATTTGAGTGGTTTCAGTCTGTATGGATAGAGAGGGTAATTATCTATATGCTTTAGTATGCATATTCTCACATGTTACATTGCTATGTTTCGGATGATACAAAGAATTTGATTGTTATAGACGGTAAGCATACACACTCTTCTCGCCTAATTTTCTATATGTTGTTAAGATCATACGGGATAAACCTAGCAACGCCTCGGGTAGATTAACTAATAGGGGTTGGTTTCCTATATATTAAAAAAAGACCAGTGGAGGATTGATTCTAATTTAACTTATGATTTTGGTTTGAGTTAGTTTTGTGAAATTTAGATGGGAAAAATTTTGACGCTCATAATAAGGTATATTAAAAACCTTTTTTTGTGTGTGCAATGGACGTGTAGTTTAGGAACCATTTAGGAACACTAGTTTATGATTACGAGGAGAGGGTTCAAATTCAATTATATACTAATTAGATTGATATAGGACTCAGTATAAGATGGTATTTGGTGAAGGTGAGCTGAATGGTATGTTTCAGACTTTCCTTGAACATGCACAAATGCCAAATATAGGACCTAAAAGGGATGTGTCCTGGAAGGTACATCTGATGTATAAGTTAGCAAGGGAACTTGGAGCACACTAAACGGGAATCAAAGAATAATTGTGTAATAAATACGTACCTTCATTGTCTACGAGGCATGTATATATAGTGGAGACTAATTACGGTGCAATGATGTGATTGTGAAGTATTTGTGTAGGCCTTGTTGGTGACATGTCTGTTGATATGGTTGTCCTTGTAGACGAGGTTATCCTTAAGGGGTCTTGGTATTTCGTCTCCATATAAGACAAGCTCCCTGCTATGGCATATTCTGATATGTCGTTTAGTTATGGTTAGGTCTCAAATGACATGTCCAGATATACTCTAAAAAGAGACATGCAGATTGTCAATTTTGTTATTATTACATATTGAGCATTTTTATTCGTAGAATTCTAATTAAAACTAGTTTTTTGCATTGTCCGGTTTCGGAGGCAATATAATTATTGTTGGGCTTAAAAAATTAATCCTTAGATAAAATAAAGATTTTCGTAATTGCTTTTGAATTTTAAATGGAAGGCTCTTTAGAATACATTTTTGTATCAATGGTTTGATGGGGAAGTTGATTGATTAAATCAAATTGGCAACCTCAATTAAAGAATTAATACTAAGGTGCACTATTGTCAATTAAAAGCCCTAGTTGAGAAAAACTAAGAAAAAAAGCAAAGAGCCCCATGTTAAGTCATCAAGTTTGTAGGATTCAAGTGAACATGCTTTCAAGTTGCCTCTAGATCTCATGAGAGGTTGGAAGCTGAGCACATGTTTAATTAAATAATTTGGGCAATTTTTGAAGCTTAATAAGCAATGAGGCACTTGACATTACATGATATGAATACATGAGTAACCTATCAGATAGTGAGAAAGAGGAATTAACTCCTCTCAAGTTGACAGTTTTGAGGAAAAACCATAAAAACCAAATTGAAGTCAAAAAGTAAAGGGAGAACGAATTTAGAAGACTCCGACGTTTTAAAAGAAATGTCTAACAAATCTACCGTCGTACTGAAAATTTACAAGATGTTTAACACCATGATACTTCCTTCCGATGTCTTGTTTGTTCATCATAATACCCAACTGAAAACTCCATAATTTATCATTTATTAGAATTGTTGTTTTTTATCCATTGATGGTATCTATTTTTTAGAATCTTATATATTTGTGAGGCGTTATACTTTTTTAGCTTGAAGCATGTTTAATTATCTACTATTTTCAGCATAACTTGCCATGTACTTCAAGTTTATTGTACCGCATATACTGCGTATATGGGATTTTAGGTATAGATGAAAGAGAGATGAAATAGAATGAAACCCAAATTAACATTAATGTATTGCAATGTGTTGATGTGTCCTAAAACCTGTAACATTATCCCCTGTTATAGTAATAATAATCCTATCCAATTAGGAAACTAATCATAATAATAAAGAGAAACATAATGATCAATCTTAAGAAATTTTGAGGAAATGAGAAAACTAATGACAGAAGGTTATCTAAGATATTTTTGGATATTTTCATATTTTCTAACATTTACTTTCCCCTGTTGAGATGGAAGTCCTTACCCAGAAATTTGATGAGTTGGGTCAACAAACTCTTAAAGATAGGTTCTTGCTAATCACATGGTTGTTTAATTTACTAAGGTCCGCTTGAATATCAATCTGCAGCAAAGAACTCAATTTTTAACAGGGAAGGAACCATTCACTCAAACTGGTAATTCAATTACTCCAGCTATATCTTGTGAAATTTAATTTACTAAACTTATCCTTCTAGTATGTTAAACATACTTTCTGTGAAAAACAAAAAAGATTTTGTTTTTAACTGGTTAATCAGTGTTGCTTTTTTAGTGAGAGCTGAGCTTCAACATTTTAAGGCGTTTAGAATTTATTTCCCCCTTGTAGGGAACTTGATTAATAATCTAGTGAAATGTTTGTAGTGTGTTTCCGTTTTGTCTTTTGAGATCAAGAACTATCTAATCTAATAGACTTTAAAGGGGGAGTATGTTGCTAATTGGAGTGAAGAAAAAGTGAACAACAATGGTTGATTGCTAATGATAGAATTTAATTGGATGGCTAGTCCTAGGATTAGGAGTGCAAGGAAAGCTATTTTCAATTTTCATTCGTTGAGAATTAGTAAAGACAGGGGCTGATAAATTGCTTTTCATCATCTGTGCCATATGTTTGTCTTATGTAAGCCTTAATTAATATGCAACTCTTCTTATATTGTTTTAATTTTAATTCTCTTCTAGCATTTTATGCTTCATTATGTTTATATATCATTTTGTATGTCATTTTCAATTGCATTCAAATCCATAATGTTTTTCTGACCAAGCAAGCTGTATATGCCTTCTGGTATCAACTGATATAGACATTTTTGAACTGTACTGTTGCCTTTTTTTCCCGAGAGGGACAGATTTCCTTAATGTATACTTTGACATTGGCATATTTCTTTTTCTAGTTTTCTCTATCATGTCATCATTTCAGTGGAGAATCTCTTGCATTGGTGGCTCTGCATGAGTAATGAAACTTTAGTTTCTGTTTAGTACACGAAAATATGTGATTGGATTGTAAGATTTTCCTACACAGTTACATGTACAGTGTGTAAAGCAAACTAATCAAATTGGAAAAAGAAAACTAATGAGAGCTATTTGCGTTAGATATTGAACCTCTGAAAGAAATTTGGAGATGAAACTGTTCATTTTTTTCCTTAATTTCTTTCCTGTGTGGTACAGGCATTTAAGATGTGTTGGTTAAATTTGTTGGAAGTTATGTGTAAAGCTTGAAGCGGAGGGCCATAAGATGCTTAAGAAGTGAACTTCATAGGTGAATTGGCCCACCAGGTATCTCCCAAGAGCAAATTGATGCATATTTGAAATTGGAAGCCTTTTCTTTGTCTGTGTTGCGCTACAAATTTTGTCAGTTGTTTATAGTCAGTAGATGATTATCACTAATATAAACAGTGTTGGATTAGGTAGTCAATTCTGACAAATGCATTGAATTGAATGGAACTTAAATGCAATTGTACAAGGAGACCTTTCCAGATGACCCTGTAAGGAGAGTTGAGAAATGATTTTGAGTGAAAGAAACAGTACAAAGGATATCACTGCTGTACTTGAAAATTAAATCATGGTGAATAAATATTACTTAGTGAATTGGAAATCAAAGTTTGGATCTATTCAAAGATTGATATTAAAAGCAGCCTGACATGCTGTGAGTGTCATTTCATTGCAACTTGTATTCCATAACTGTCACATTTGTGGAGTTGTAATTGGTGGAGGATTTGCAGCGGAAGGGAAAAGCATGGAAAATAAAGTTATGGTATGGGTAATTATTGGGATTAGAAGGAAGAAAAGAAGAGGCATAGTTGAAATGAGAATTTATAGTGGAAGATGACATATGCAAGAAAGGGTTTGTCTCTTTGTGCAGCAGAGGGACATGAGTAGGCAAATGGGATGTATATTGTACCTTAACCCTGCAACTTATAACTATACTTTCTGAAAGCTTGGATATACCATAAAACCCAACTCCATCAATCTCCTTTCGTTAATCCCCAGGCTCTTTTCCCTTCCTCTCTCTTTCACTCAACCTACTCAATTTGAGTGACAACAAGCTTTTTCCATTCTTTAGGCTAAGATGCCAAGCGTGGAAGTGCAACTTCACTGCTTACTTTAATAACTTCTGAACAATTAAATACGAATCTTTGAGTTTTATTGTTATTATATACCCGATTTCTCTTCATTTGCAAAATAGATTTCCATTTTGGGAGCTTTCCAAAGATCAGCTAAGGCATAGACATCCATCCAATTAAGGGCATTGATGAGGTAACAATCCCTAATTGCATTCCGGTTGATAAATTGGTGCACTACAAGAAAAGAATTAACTAGTCGGTTCTGTAGGTGATAGAAAGAGAAAGAGAAGAAGAAATGCATTTAACGAGAGAAAAAGAATGAGAGATATATTAAAATAGAAAAGAGTCCATTATTATTATATTTTCTGATTGTAAAACAAGCCTTTATATAGGTAAAACCAAAACAAAATTTTGTTTTGGAAACAGAAATTACTGGCTAAGTCAATTACAGGTTATAAAGAGCAATGTTTTCAGAACGGACCGATCATTCAACCGATGAAGACACTAGTTCATGAAAATCGTGTTAAAATTGGGGTTCAACCGTTAGTATTAAAGAATTAACCTGAACCGGTCACCTAAGTGGTTCACGGTTCAACCGATCGGACCGACTAAACCGGTTCAGTTTTGATAACAATGATAAAGAGAGTATTTTATTAATACAACTTACTATCTCTAATAATAGGGGAAAAAAAGAGAAACAAGAAATACAACATTTACGTTAATTGTCAAAACATACGCTAAAAAGCTCGATGCAAATATTGTGTCAGATTTTTTTGGTAAATGCCAAGTAGTACCAGCTTAATCAATGTCCACATGCCCAAGATTAATTTTCATAGGATTTTTTTTTCTGTAAATCATTTGTCACCATCTTCTTCTCTTTTTCATACATGTGTTGATTTTTAAATTTAAACTAAAATAAGTTATGTTCAACTGCTAAGTCAACTCATTATTAATGTTAAAAAGTGAATTTTGAAATTTAAATTATGATTGACTTTAGCATTCAAAAAATAGACACCATTTTAAAGACAAGTCAACACAATTTACATCTAGAAATAAACATAAAATCTTCAATTGTAAAACACGTTTTTATTGCAAACATATTGAAAAGTATGGCTATCCATCGGTCGGCTTTGGTGGGATTCGGTTAATTTTGAGTCCATTCGTTGCTATTTATGAAACATAAATAATAACTCATTTTCACCTAATACTATGGTCGGTTTTTTCGAGTTCGGTTAATTGCGGTTTTCAGTTTTTTTGGTTAAGTTTCTTAGGAAAGTTTGATTTTATTTTTTTGCAAAAACCTTTGCGTATAAAATAATTTTAACAAACATCTTGCGTATAAAAACATTTCAAAGTTTTTATCGAAAAACATAAACCCAAAATGAATATATTATTGAAATATACATTATAATTCCTTAATTCATAATCATATATAGCACACACACCGTTATTTAGTACTTACAACTGTGGCAAAGGGTATTCAATATAATCTTAATTTTGCTTCATGAGTATCTGCATAATGCCCAATAACTAATATTTAATACTAAAAACTACAGTATGTTAATGTAATGTAATCCAGTAACTAATATTTAAAACTAAAAATTACAGTATGTTAATATAATCCTAATTTATGTCGGACTTATTCGGTCGGGATTGGATTTGACCGGGTCTCATTTTTTAAAACCGAACCCACTCGTTCCTAGCCAATATAAACCTTTTAAATGACCTGTTTTTACCCAAAGACCTATTACAAACCGACTCGTCCTTACCTTTAAATTCGAGAATCACGGGTTCATATGAATAAAACCAAAATTGGACAGGCCTATTGAAAAGTAAAATTTGACTATAATAATTACTGACTTTAACATTTAAAAAACAGATAGTATTTAAACAAAAATTAACGCAATTTATGTCCGGAAACAAACACCAAATCTTCTACTATAAAACACGTTTTTATTGCAAAGGTGGTTGATATTAAACATAATTAGTAGTAAATTGTCCTATACTAGCTAGTAGCATATGCTTAACATATATTGTCGTGCATCAATTTGCAGATAAGTTGCCTACCAAAGACTGATGTGTGAATGTGCACAGAATCTGATAAAGGGTACATGATCTATAGAAACATTCAAAGCTCCATTGAGCAACCGTTGACATTTTTTTCCCTTTAGTTATTTTTTCTCTTTTTTGTTTTCCTTTTAATTGAGTACCACCTATCTGTCACGGACCACCATCACACTCCGCACAAATGCACATAGCACATAGACCATCACCTTAATTAGCTTACGTACCTTTCCACTCAGTTACTCATGTTAGATTTTCTTATTAATATATTATTATATTAATTTGATGGATTAGCATCATTAAATTATTACATCTATATTGTTTGATTAATTATATAATATGTAAATATTATAGATATAGATAGATTTAGCTATTGGGCTTTTGTTTGAATGGACCGTGATAGGTTGGCCCATTCTATGTGCCCAGTGAGAGGTTCCTGCTCTCATCTGAGGTTACCTATATAATCACTATCCCATTAGGTGATTATCACACAGAGAGTCAGTAATACACTGGACATAAGGCACTCAGATTAAGAGTAGTACACCTCACTATTGTGACTCATGGATCGCTTGTCTTCAGGTACGCCTTCAATCAAAACTTTGTTGTCATGATATGTGTTAAAATTGTGTTATGAATTGTATGTTCATAATAAGAATTTTTCTTTAATTGGTATCAGAGCCTCGTTTAACACGTATCATGAATGTTAAAAATTAATTGTAAATTTTTTTTTTTGTTTCCCATATTTTTCCATGTTGCGTTTCAGTTTCTGTTTTTTTTTGAATGAATCCTTGTTCATGGATTTGTGTTTTTTTTACGCGGGGCAATTGATTCGTCAATTCAGCCTTCTTTCAATTCTGCCAATACAAGATATGGTACATGCCTATTTTTTTTATTTTATCCAAGTATTGGCACGCTAAAATTTTTTTAAAATTGGTGAATCAAAATTGCCTTAGACCCTGCCTCAAATTCTTTTTCAATTACTGTTCTTGGCAATTTCTAGAAAATTGATCAATTTGTTGTGCACATCAATTCGAATTTGTTATCAATTTTGTTCGTATTAGCAAATTTGTTCAAACGCATTACTGTCCTGAAATTCCAATTGGTCAATTGTCCAATTTCATCTCATTGTTGTACGTGTTAATTCGAAAGCTTGTTGATCAATTGTTCAAATTCTTTCATCAAATCCATGCGTTACTGTGCCAATTTGTTGTTTCCTTGATCTTGGCATGAATTCATGAAAGATACACTATATTTTTTGGATTCTGATTAGTCAATTCTTTCCAATTGCTATACGTACAGTGCACAATTTTCTAGTCATCTTGACTTACAATTGTTGTATGTGCTCATTCAAAATTTTCATTTTTTTATGCAGTTGCCATTCTATTTTTTTTAACATTATATATATATATTTTAAATTGTGACTGATTACGTTAAAATTATATATCATGTATCGTTATAAAATACTATGATTTGCCATAATAGATATATACTATTATAATTTCAATTATCAATCTATATTGATTGTTTGCCATAATAGATATATACTATTATAATTTCAATTATCAATCTATATTGATTGTTTGCCATAATAGATATATACTATTATAATTTCAATTATCAATCTACATTAATTGTTTGCCATAATAGATATATACTATTATAATTTCAATTATCAATCTATATTGATTGTTTGCCATAATAGATATATACTATTATAATTTCAATTATCAATCTACATTAATTGTTTGTCATAATAGATATATACTGTTATAATTTCAAATTTCAATCTATATTGATTGTTTGTCATAATAGATATATGCTGTTATAATTTCAAATTTCAATCTATATTGATTGTTTGCCATAATATATATATAGATATATAACACGGTTACAATTTTGAATTTTATAAGATATTATATATCTCTCGTAAAATTCTGTGTACCATTATTGTATATATATTTCCGCCATTATCATATATATATATATATAATATTATGCATTAGTCTCTTGTTATCAATATGCTCTTCTCGTTTGTATAAAATAATTATAAAATATAAAATCAGTAATATTGTATACAAAATTTTGAATTATTCTGTACAAATGTCATCCCACCTATCGTGAGATCATTTATACAAGATTTGTGAAAATAAAATAAAATAAAATAAAATAAAATAAAATAAGCATCTATATATAATATTACATTAATAATAATTATATCCCATCGATATATTGTTGTTAATGTGATTTGTTGAATACTATGCACTTGTGTTTTTTACGTCAATTTTGTACTAATGCCCTATCGGTGTTAGGATTTGGCGACATGAATTTTTTATGCATTGTATTCTTTCGTGAATATTTTTATTTATTACAACCTGAGACCCTTAGGCGGGATTATAATTAATAAGAAATTTTATGATGGGCACACTATATTTTGCATGATTTAATTATGCATATTGATTAATTTCTCGTATATCAGTATCAATGCCCACTTCGGTTAAAACGTTGAACGGGACGAATTATGAGGACTGAAAGGAGTCTTTAGATTTGTATTTGGCTATGACCAATATTGACTTAGCTTTGCGGGAAGAAGAGCCAAATGCTCTAGCTTGTTTTGAATCCAATGTTGTTGATGTTCCTCCTAATACTTGGTGGTTTGATTCGGGCGCAACTATTCATGTGGTGAATTCCTTACAGGGGTTCATAAGCCTGAGGAAACCAAGTGATTTTGAATCAAAGATCGTAGTAGGAGATGGAGCTAGAGTTCCTGTTGAAGATATAGGGGTTGTTTCTTTGTTTTTGCCCTCTGGTCATGTTTTGCTTCTAAAAGACGCTGTTTATGTTCCTTCTATTCGTAGAAACCTGATTTCTATTTCTGCTTTGGACAAGTGTGGTTATTCTTTTCTGTTTGGCAATGGAAAACTGGACATCTTTTTTGCATCTTCTGTTGTTGGTCATGGGGTTCTTTGTGATAATCTTTATATGTTGACTTTTTCCGATATGAGCGTAAATTCTATTGTTGGGCATAAGCGTAGCAGGGTCGATGAGAATTCTTCCATGTTATGGCATAGACGCTTGGGGCATATTTCAAGGCCTCGTATTGAGAAACTCATTAAGCATGAGATTTTACCTGATTTGGACTTCTTTGATTTTGATGCTTGTGTGGTTTGCATTAAAGGTAAGCTTACTGCTAAACCCAGGAACAAGTCTGGGAGTCGTCGTGATGCTGTGTTAGAGTTGATTCACACTGACATATGTGGGCCTATTACACCCACTGCTATAGGTGGATATAGGTATTTTATTATATTCATAGATGATTACTCTCGTTTTGGCTGGATAGATCTTCTTCAAGAGAAATCATGTTCCTTGGATGCTTTTAAATCGTTCAAGGCTGCTGCTGAATTAAAAGCTGGCAAGAAGATAAAATGTGTGCGGTCTGATAGAGGAGGAGAATATTATGGCAGATATGATGAAACCGAAAGGAATCCAGGACCTTTTGCTAGATACCTCTAAGAATGCGGTATCGAAGCTCAATACACGATGCCAGGTACATCTGAACAAAATAGAGTGGCAGAAAGGAGAAATCGCACGCTTATGGAGATGGTGAGATCTATGATGGGTCCATCTTGCTTACCCAACTTTCTTTGGGGAGATGCCTTGAGAACCGCTGTGTACGTTCTTAATCAAGTGCCTAGCAAGTCTGTACCAAAAACTCCTTATGAATTGATGACTGGAAAGAAACCAAGTTTGAAACACTTGCGTGTTTGGGGATGTAAGGCAGAAGTCAGACCCTATAACCCTGCGATGAAGAAGCTTGATCTAAAGACTGTTAGTGGCTTCTTCATTGGTTATTGTGTGGGTTCAAGAGGTAGCAGATTTTATTGTCCTTCTCACTCTACACGAGTAATAGAGTCTGATCCACCACTAAAAAAACACCTGTTAGCGACGGAAGGATGTGGTCGCTAATCCATGGAATGGCCGTCGCTAAAACCATTAGCGACGGCATCTCAAACGGGAAAGAGGACGTCGCTAAAACCCTCGTCGAAAACACATCAGCGACCACATACATGCCGTCGCTACCATATTGACGGCGTAAGGCCGTCGCTAAAATCGTCTCTGCCCCAATAAGTCCAGCCGTCGCTAAGTGTGCCATACAGCGACCTCAAAACCCCGTCGCTACTAGCAACCACCAGCGACCACCATAGGCCGTCGCTATCTGTACTCATGTAGCGACCACTTAGGTCCATCGCTGTTTTTAACAATACAGCGACGACGACATCCGTCGCTAGTGGTATTCATGTAGCGACGACAGCATCCGTCGCTAGTGGTATTCATGTAGCGACGACATCATCCGTCGCTAGTGGTATGCATTTAGCGACGACAACATCCGTCGCTAGTGGTATGCATTTAGCGACGACAACATCCGTCGCTATCGTTAATAATGCAGCGACGGTCCACTACCGTCGCTAACGGGAATTTTTAAATTTTTTTAAAATTAGTTCAATATTGACTGGTTTTGTTAATTTAACTTTAAAAATATATTAATATTTTGTATTTTGTATTGGCTGATAAAATTTTATAATTAAATTTAAATAATTTTTTTAAAATATTAAATTATTATTAAAAACAAAATAATAGATTAAATTAATTTATCAAATAGGTTGAATTATTAATGATCGCTACAATAAGGCTTTTTGATTTGAATGTAATTACCAATAAATATTGATATAATAAATAAAGAATGACAAAATAAATACTGAATGAAATATAACATAACTAAAAATCAAATATACAATGTGTATAAATAATAAAAATACAATCATGGTGGTGGGGGATCCTGGGGTGGTGGTGGGGGCGCCTGGGAAGTGGGGGGAGGTAGCCTCGCCATCAACTGCATCAGTAGCTCCTGCTGCTGAGCAAGTTGCCGACGAGTCTCGGCGTGCTTCTCCTCGGCCCGCTGTCGGTCCGCCTCGGCCTTCTGTCGGTCCGCCTCAGCCCGCTCCAACAGCAACTGCCTCTGACGTCGCTCCTCCTGTAGCTCATCGTTCAGGTTTTGAATTACCTGAACGACCTCAGTCGGAAGACCAGAGGAAGACGAAGAGGAAGGGGTCTTCCCCTTTTTCACCAGCTGCGTGCCGACGCCACCCAATCCAAATACCCTCCCTTTCTTGTTCACACCGCCAACAGCCTCCATATAGATGGCGTTGTCGTCAGAACAAGATAGGGTGGGAGGAACCTCCCCTTCAGGAGTGGAAGCCACCAGGTCTGCCTCCTTCTCGGCCCTCCTGGCCTGATACGCCTCCTGTAAATTCAAAAACAACGATAGGATTAGTAAGCTGATTTGTAAATTATAAGCATGTGTCAGTTAAAAGTAAATACCGCTAGATCCGTAGTCTTCTGGTTTACCCATGCACCGGCTTTGTTCTTCTTGGTCATTTGCATGACCTCAAACAAAGAAGGCTCCCGGTGCTCCCTCTGCTCTTGTGGTGGACAAAAAACATTGAGATTATTATTTGTAAACATGTAAGACGAATCATAATAGAAATGTTTAACATAAATATACTTACAAATCTTTTCTTGTGCTCGAGGGTTGAAATGCTACCCCCAGTGTAAACCGAGGCTGCAGCATCGGCGGCTCTGTTGGCCCTGTTCCGAGCACTCGCCTGCTGGAACGGGACCCCGCCCCACTTCTGGACCATCCCGTCCCAATGGTCCTCCGGGATCCAACGAGGGCGCTCACCCTTGTCCCTCACCTTCCAAAGGGTACTCTTGATGATTTTGGAGGTCTTTGTGGCAAAGACCTTCCTAATCTCATCAATCATACCCTCCGCCCACTAGTAATCACGCTGTAAAATGAAATGAGAAATCAAAATTAATAACAGGTCTATTTTACAAATCAAGTCACAACAAATGAGCTAGGAACTTACCGAGAAGGTGTCAAACCACCTATCTTACACAACCTTCCCAGCATCTGTCCAAGATATATATGGACCATCCCACTGGGCCTTCAAAACCTTAGTAATCGCTTTGGTAGTGCGACTACTATCAACAAAGCTGTCATGACAACAATTATGTTAGGAGTAAAACAACACACAATCTAGGGAGACCCCCAAAATTTTGGCAGAGTCTCCCCTGTAAATGTAACATTTCCAAGTTTAAATAGTTACCCTGTTACAAACAGAAGAGTGCCCAGTACAATTCAATCTATACAAGTACTAATTAAAGTAGCATCCAATAAACCAAGAAGTGTTTCCACTAAAGTTTAATATAAAGTATCATACAAATAACATAAAAGTATTTGAGGTTTAGTCACTTACTCGTCTCCGGCCGGCACGGGTACCAACATGGGCAGAGGGGATGCCGGAGGTGGGGTCGCCTGATGGCCATGGTCCTCCAAGCCACCAGCTCCAAGACTCTGCTCTGGGATGGTCAGTCGGGGTGATGGGGTGGTCTGCAGTGGTGGTGGTGGTGGTAGAGTGGTCTGCTCTGGCGGTGGTGGTGGTGGTGATGGAGTGCTCTACTGTAGTGGTGATGGAGTAGTCTGCTGTCCTGGGGTGGGAGTCCCCTGCCGGGATGTCGGGGTCCTGAACCCACCACCCCTACTGAAGGGCAGTCGACGTCCCGTCATCTGTGGATAAAATCATGAAAAGAAAGGTTAGTCTCAGGATATATATAAACCTATGTAACATTTTGTTTAACGACTACATACTCTGTGTCTGTTTCAATTTCAAATTCCCCCTCAGTTTCAGTGTCACTGTAGTTATCTGTTTGAACAAGTTCATCAGTATCCAAATCAGCCCTAGACCGTTTTGATCGAGAGACAAGGTCTTTGTCAATGTGTTCACCCCCCGTAGTGGCGAGTGTCTCATCCATTATGACTGGATCAATGTTGAACAACAAATTGGCATCGTTGAGCTCGTGTGGTGCAAGCTGATAAGCGTCGTCGACCTCCTCGGAGACATTGTCAGTGATCTGACTTCGGGCCTTGGCCTTGATTACTGCATACCAGTCCCGATGTCCTCCCGGGAAGTCGGTGTAATAAACCTGCTCAGCTTGTTGGGCAAAAATGAAGGGATCAAACCCTTTATATCTACCATTCTTCTTGACCTCAACTAAGCCGTAGTTGTTGTCAACCTTTGTTCCAACACCGATTGTGTTGTCGAACCAATCACATTTGAATAGAACAATATCTCTTCTTAGTCGTCCAAAGAACGAAACTTCAACAATCTCCGTCAGCACTCCATAAAAGTCTTCTTCCAACTGTCCGGCGGTGCCTTTAACACAAACCCCGTAGTTATGGGTGCGCATCCCTTCACTCCATTGAAGAATATTAAACTTGTAGCCATTTACGTAGTAAATAGGCCATTTTTTAACAGTTTTCACCGGCCCCCAAGAGAGGGCTTGGAGTAAAGAATCTTCAATATGGTTGTTAGGGTCTTGTATCTATGTACAACATAAGAAGTAGGTCATCGTTAGATAACGGGAGTTAGAAGCAAATAGGTATGTTTCACTTGGTATACGGGTCTTAGCACGGTACAGGTTTGCTGGCATTCTGTGATTACTAGGCATGGTGGAACCCATCAGATTGACCATCCTATCAAAACAACCTCCAGAAAGATTATAATCTGCCTTTAGGCTTAAAGCAGCTAGGGAGGCGGATAACTCAGTGTGACTGTTGCACCCGTCCCACAATGGAGTCTGAGCCGCCGCCAACAAATCATAAAATCTCTTCACCTCCGGATTAGGATCCTCCTCTACATTGTCAGAGTCCCCATGACCTGCTTGGTCATTATGTTCCAGCATACGCCTGGTGGAGGGTCCAACATGATCCATCACCATTTGTTCTATGTTGTTGTACGTATCCCTGTTTCCTCCAATCTCGTAGTAAGACTGTTACACGGTTACGTCTGATGGTCTACGCGGTAACTGCTCACCATGGTTGTACCAGCAGTGGTATGTTTCCATGAACCCTTTCTCAGTTAGGTGGCACATGACATCATCCGCGTATTCAAAACTCATGCATTTGCACCTTGAGCACGGACAACGGATCTTCTGAGTCACTTCAAATCCAGGCGTGTTTGCCGTAGCGAACGGAATGAACTCCAATATCCCCATCATAAACTCCTCAGTCACTCGCCGATTGCCATCTAGTCGGTTGTACATCCATCGCCGATTTGCCGGTACCTCTATTTACAATATCTAGCAAGCACGATTTTCTGTTACTTTAAATTATTGTAATTTTATTTCACTAACGGTTGTGAATCACTCTCTATCTCTTTGATGTTGCAAATAGGTGTGGCCCTATCCCATTCGGGATGAATATGCAACCATCTGTAACCCATCGATGTTGTATGTGGTCTATCTTGTGTCGTTGATGTTCATTTGAAATTTCGGCAGCATTTCGCATTAGTCCCCGAGTACACAGAGATACGTACGGTATGAAACACCACACGCAGACATGCACCCTGGGGACAATACGAAACACGATAACCGAAATTTCATATGAACATTCAACGTCTTAAGATAGACTATATACAACATTGATGGGTTACGCCCTACTGGTTACAAATTCATACCAAACTGTCCAACTGGGACAATTCAAGATCCAACACAACACGGTACATTAGCCGGTTGTTTTGAAACTTGAACGGGAACCTAATGGGTACACACACGACTAAACTCTACATTATTAAATCATGAGTTTCATTTTTTAAGTTTCCTAAGAAAGGGAGCCTGTCAAAATTTTGGCAGAGTCTCCCCTGTAAACTGGACATTTCCCAAATTTACGAACGACCTGTTACATACAGAAAACTTTCCAGAAATGATAAATATACATACCATACATATTGTATATGATATTCATAGTTATGAACACGATCGAGAGACAAGGTTATCAGTACATAAAACCAATGCCTAATGAGCTCTGCTCTCCACTAACAAACAACATTACACATGCATAAAGAATCATGTTATCAGCACACAAAACCAATGCCTAATGAGCTCTGCTCTCCACTAACAAACAACATTACACATGCATAAAGAATCATGTTATCAGCACACAAAACCAATGCCTAATGAGCTCTACTCTCCACTAACACACAACATTACACATGCAAAAAGATTCATGTAATCAGCACACAAAACCAATGCCTAATGAGCTCTGCTCTCCACTAACAAACAATATTACACATGCATAAAACTCATTATAAACACATCAAAACCAGTTCCTAATCTCTCTACTAACAAACAACAATTGACATGCATACATATATCGAGAAAGTCAGCGTTAGGGGATTACCTAGCGAAAAAAGTCGGTGATGAATACGGAGCTGAAGAGAGGCGATCAGAGACCACGCGTGATCTGTGTTACTCTGTATGACAAACCAAGAAGTCGTTAGAAAGTTACAAGTAGCAAGGAAACTAAACAAAGAGAGACACGCAAAGCAAATAATAGATTACACAGCCACGACTTCTTAGTGATCTAGACACTTGGGATCCACGTGAGAATGAGTCCATGAGAGACGCAACAGAGACTACATTTGCATTATTAAACATTCTAAACGTTATTTGTAAAGACTCTTCTTAGATGAGTTAATTTATAAAGACTCTTCTTAGATGAGATCCGTCGTTAAAAGACCCAAGTTGTTTCAGGTCAAATACACCATTCTCTTCCTGTTGGCCTAAACATTTCAGCTTGTGCAGCTGCAATAGGAGTCCCAGAGGTGTTTGCAGGCTACTGTCCACCACTTGCCATTATTAATGGAGGTGATTTCAACAAGAAGTGCTCCTGAACGGGTTTCAGGTACAAAGCTAAAGGTATTATAATATAGGAGATACTTACTATGTTGCACACATATTCAAATGTATATACTGAAATATGACAACGAAGAGACCAATATTAAAACATTCAGGACAATATGGAGAAGAGAACATGCGAACCCAGTTAAATGACATTCCCGGAGCCCAGGGAAACAAAAAGCCCAAGGTCGAGTGCGGGTTCTTCAGCCTCTATAAGACACATGGAACTCACGTGCCGAGCTTGGGCAGTTCGGTTATTGAAGAGGTGAAAAGGCTTATGGAACTTTACAAAGGGGAAACATTATAACCTACTGTATAAAGTTTTAATTAAATTAGGTATCAAACACAAGTAAAATTTATCAGTTCAATAGTTGAATCACATGACTTTTTGTTATTAATCTTTTATATCAAATCAAATTTTAAATAATTTCAACATTCATATATATGTTTTCAAATAATCAAAATTTACTTATATTAAGATAACATATTATCCATTAAAAAATAGTATTTCAATGAAGTATCAACTAGTCTTTAGTTTGCATGAAACTTTATAATCCTTTTCTACTTCATAAGAATTTATAATTCATTAGTTGGATTAGTGAAATTCACATTCACTACCGAATAAAAAGTTATTAGGTAGTATAAATGTACAAATTTCATATCTAGTTTGGACAAATTAACCCACATGCTCAATTGTTTTGATTTCTATTTTTAGTCATCCTTATTGTAGGGAAGTACAGTGTACATAGAAACACTTTAACAAATTTTATTTGTTTACACTTAATAGATTTTATATTTCATTAATCACATATTTCTCCTAGATAAATAAGAGGTAATCCAGCTCAAAACTTAATCATAGTTAAAATTTCATTATTCTCTAACAGTATCTCTAGTGGAGATCCCACTCAATAGAAATAACATCAACATCTCCAATTATTTTTATATATTTTTATTTTCAGATATTGATAACATATACTCTTGACTCCAGTTAGTAGTTTTCGATGTAGAAGAAAAAATAATAATGTTGGGTGTTCAAATATGAAGCACAAGAACCCTATTTATGGCAGAGGCACTGGCTTTTGCACCAGCCTCTTGTTGAACAATGATAAAATTTATATCAAGCTGGGAAACAGGTAGATATGAGATTAGAATCAATAAGAAGAAAATTAAATGTTAGTTATTATTTTGACCATCTGGCATGACATCTACCCAAAGGGACCAATTCTACTTGAGATAAAACAAACTTTATGTAGATATCAGATTATCAGAAATTACTTTCCCGTACCACTCTCATCAGAGGCAGTAAAACGGCAACCAATTATATAACCAACACTACCAATCCAACCCACTAAATTTGCAACCTAATATATCAAAATAGGCTTTACAAATAAATCGACTGGGAGATGTGATAACTATAAGTTAAGAGCCTCATATACAAGCATTTACTCTAAAACAGTTTATAGCTTTCACTCTATGCAGTTAAATAACATATGATGCACATCAGGCAAAGTAGCAGGCACGTGACGTTTCAGTTTGCTAAGTTTTAAATGTCCAAAGAGAGCAGACTAGCCGCAGAGTTTGGTTACAGTTTCCCGATCAGAGATCCATGGATCACATCCATATACCCAATTCCAAGTCCCCATTTACTTAGCAAAAATAACTTCATAATCAAAAGGAACTTAAGCAACTTCTATTATCGACTTACACTGGAATTTGACTCATGTTTTGCTTGATTTACCATTCAAACTCCGCTGGCAGCCATTGAATAGTGTTTGAAATGAGAAAGTGTATTGGAAAAATTCCGTTCCACCGCCCATTCAAATAAGCACTTAATAGTTAAAAACATTGAAAAAAATGCGTTAAGTATGTATTATTGGGTTGCATTATCTTTGTCGTTATAATTCATCAAAGCAAACAAATTCTTTTTAAGTATTTTTGTAAGACAAGTTTAATAACAACAGATTAGTGAGAATTTCATATCAGTGGTGACAAGGAAGCTATAGAGATTTCAAGGAAGTGGAATCCAACTTCCACTAAAGCATCAGATGAGGGAGATCAAGGAAAAGATCTTAGTGAAGGCATTAAATCTTGTGAGGGCCGTTGGCAAATTGTGCAAAAATAAATAAAGAGACCACAAACTGAACAGAGAAATAGAAATCAAACCCAAGCAAGGACTGGTCATAAACCTGATGATGGAACTAGAAATGGTTCTAGATCAAAGCCCGGTAACCCCCTCTGATTTTGTGGTAAAGGAAAATCAGGAAATGCCTAAGAAGATAACCCAACCAGTTTTGAACCTCAATAAGAGACAGAGAAGATAACACAATAAGCCTTTTTTTCAGTAACCTAATACATCAAATTTGATTCAAGATTAAGACATAAATGGAGAGCATATGAATATTGATCTCATGCAAAGAACCAAACCTTCGGATCCAGATTTTATTTTTAAATCAACTCGACGATGACTCTGCTAAGGGGTTAGTAAATCAGAATTCTAGGAATAATTTTTCCTGAGTCACAAGGAGCAATAGATAGGGATACTGCTATAAATTTAGATTAATTAATCATAAAATTCTAATGTGGAACTGTAAAGGGGCTGTTGGAGGGGCTTTTCTTAGAAACTGTCAACAGTTTTTCAATATGCATAAGCCTAATATCCTAATATTAGTTGAAACTAGATGTGATCCTGCAAGGGTCCAAGGTAATCTGGATAAGATGATGGGTTTTAATAAAAACTTCTTCTCTGAAACCAGAGGTTATGCTGGGGGTATAATTCTTGCCTGGAGGGATGCGGGTTTAAAAATTGATCTTGTTTTATCTAAACTTCAATTCATTCATGTGAAAGTTTCTTTTGCTTTGGGAAGAGATTAGTTTTTAACTGTTGTGTATGCGAGTTCTATAGATGCTTTCAAAACTAAATTATGGGATGATATGTATGATCTAGCTAAAGTTAATAAGGAAGATTGGTTTGTCATTTAGGACTTTAATGAGATCAGTTCCCAAGCTGAACAACAAGGAGGTGCCCCTGTTAATCAAAGAAAATGTGGCAATTTTTCAATTGGTGGAATAGAAGTGAACTTGTAGATCTTGGCTTTATTGGCTCTAGACTTACATTGAAATGACCTATATATAGAAGTGGAGACAAAATTTTCCAAAGGCTTGACAAAGCCTTTGGTAACAGTTCTTGGAGGGTTAGATTCCCTAAATCTATAATTAAGATTCTGCCATGAGTTTCCTTTTCTGACTATAATCCCATTTTAGCTCAGCTTTGGCCAAATTCTAGGGCTAATAGGGGTGAGGTTTTTAGATTTTATAATGCTTGACTCACTAATCCTAATATTGATAATGTGTTTAAACAAAATTGGTATCAGAATATATCTTTGCCTTTAAATTTTGCAGCAAAGCTTGAAGGTATGGGAGAAAGAGGCTTTTGGTTAGATAGGTAAGAAAAAAAGATTGATGGCTAGAATTGGTGGAGTCTAGAGGAAATTAGAATACGGGAAGTTTACTAATCCTTTTCTTTTAAAGCTGGAAAAATCACTACAATGAGAATTAGATCTTGTTTTATATCAAGAAAAGTTAAGTTGGCATAAAAAGTCTAGGGAACTATGGGGCCTAAATGTCCTTAATCATGTAGGATAATGTTGTGGTAAAAAACACTACAACATTGTGATATTTAAGGCCTTTCTCCGTTACCCAAATTACAGCATATGTGATAAATACTATGACCCAAAAACTATAGGATCAATTGGCAAACTCTAGTCCTTGACAAAGATGTTCTATAGATTTATATTGTAATGGGGCCTAAAATATTTGACACTAAAGCAATCAGGCTAACACGTGTGAATTTTTAATAAAGAATGCTTTTGAAAGTGAGACCAACCATATACATAACTAGAAAGCATAAAAGCCTCCCTAGGGATACTGCTATAAATTTAGATTAATTAATCATAAAATTCTAATGTGGAACTGTAAAGGGGCTGTTGGAGGGGCTTTTCTTAGAAACTGTCAACAGTTTTTCAATATGCATAAGCTTAATATCCTAATATTAGTTGAAACTAGATGTGATCCTGCAAGGGTCCAAGGTAATCTGGATAATTGAAATTTCTAACTGAAAAATATAATTGAAATTTTTATCTTTTCCCTTTTGCTATATTCGGTTACCATATCACTTCATCTCACAACACAATATAATAATGTTAGATCAAATTAGTAGCAACTTAGTTCATAAAATACACAAAATAACCTAAGAGCAGAAACAGAAACAGAAAAATAAAACACGAATAGAGAAGGAAAATGAGCTTACCTAAGAGCTAGGGAACCGTCAATGAGACCTGCTGTGAGGAAGAGCTGCCGCAACAGAGATTAAATGCGATGCACAACAAGGTCACTACCGCGAGGAAGACCTATCGCTATAGGAAAATTTTCTGGGGGACTGAGAAAAATGGTGGCAGAGAGACACAGAGCCAAATCCTAACATAGAGAGAGAGGGAAATAGTGACCGAGAGAGGGAGAGAGGGTTAGGAGACGGAAATGGTGGAGGAGAGAGAGAGAGAAAGGGAAATGGTGGCCAAGAGAGGGAGGAAGGGTTCAGAGAAGTTTACAAACAGGGAAGGTTAGGAGATGAAAGTCTAGGGAGAGAGGGGGAAATGGTGACCGAGAGAGGGAGAGAAGGTTAGAAGCCAGAAATGGTTAACGAGAGAGACGGAGAGAGAAAGGGAAAGTTTGGCCGAGAGAGGGAGAAAGGGTTCGGAGAGGTAATGGTTAACAAGAGAGAGGGAGAGAGAAAGGGAAAGTGTGGCCTAGAGAGGGAGAAAGGGTTCGGAGAGGGAGAAGGTTGGGAGAAGAAAGTGTTGGTGTTTAGGGTAAATGATTTGGGGGAAGGGATGATGTCGAAACAGATTAAAACCATAGCGACGGCATACGACCGTCGCTAATAACGTCACTAGAATAAAAAGTTTACGACGGCCAACCACTTCCGTCACTAGCCTCTGAATCTTAGCGACGGATAAATAATTCCATCACTACTCTTGAATATTAGCGACGACGCTTGGATACCGTCGCTATATTCCCAAGTTTAAACTAAAATAACGGAGGGAAGGCCAGAACACTAGCGACGGCTATATGCTCCGTCACTAGTATAAAAACCTAGCGACGGTATCCACCGTCGCTAACGTTAATGCAAATTTAGCGACGATAATGACCGTCGCTCATATTTGGCGCCAACAAAACAACATGGAGGGAAACCCAAAAAAGGAGGAGCTGAATGATAGCGACGGCACTAGCGACGGTTACATTTCAATTTAGCGACGTCACAGCAACACCGTCGCTACATTGGGGCCATAGCGACGTCGTGGAGGACGTCACTGATGCATTAGAGGTCATAGCGACCCTACATTTCCCATCGCTATCAGTTGGCGCCATAAATACATTGGAGGGAAACCAAAAAAGTGGAGGGAAATAACGATAGCGACCGATTCAGCGACGACGTGTGATATTGTGACGGAGGTAGTGACGGTTCTTTACCAATTTTAGCGACGGGGAAATTTCAGTCGTGGATGTGGTCACTATGTTTCCTGTTCCAAGTCGCTTTTCATTTGTGGTCGCTAACGCGGTCACTAATTAGCGACGGCGTGAGTCGGTCGCTAACTGGTTGTAGCTGTTAGTCATTTTTCTAGTAGTGATCATGCAGTATTCTTTGAGGATGATTTGGGTAGTGGGAGCATTGCCTCACGACCAGTTGTCTTTGAAGAAGATAGAGTTGAAGTCCCCGCACCTCAATTTCCTGTTTCGGAAATCGATCCAACTCCTTTCATACCTAATAATGAACATGTTCCTATCACTGATGAGATTGTCGTAGCACCTGTGGCAACTTATCAAGATCCTGACGTTGCCATTGACCATACCCCTTTAAATAATGAAATTATACCTGCACCTGTTCCTGTTAAGGCTGTGGTGAGAAGATCTCAAAGAATGCGTAAGTCGTCCATACCAGATGATTATATTGTGTATCTTCAAGAATATGAGTTTGATGTTTGTGGTGATGATGACCCTATTAGTTTTGAGCAAGCTATCTCTAGCTCTCATGCTTCTGAATGGGTGAATGCCATGCATGATGAGTTAGCTTCTATGACTAACAATAATGTTTGGGAGATTGTTTCTTTATCGCCTGGTTGCAAACCGGTTGGCTGCAAATGGGTTTTCAAAACTAAACGTACACCATCTGGCGAAGTTGAAAGATACAAAGCTAGATTGGTGGCGAAAGGGTACAGTTAGAGAGAAGACATTGATTTTAAAGAAACTTTTTCGCCGGTCTCGACAAAGGATTCTTTTCGAGTTGTTATGGCTATGGTGGCTCATTTTGATCTGGAGTTGCACCAGATGGATGTCAAAACAGCTTTTCTAAATGGTGAACTTGTTGAAGATGTCTACATGGTTCAACCTGATGGCTTTGCTGAAAAGGGCAAAGAAAATTTAGTTTGCAGGTTGAAGAAATCCCTTTATGGTTTGAAACAGGCTTCTAGACAATGGTACTTAAAATTTGACCAAGTGGTCACTTCTTTTGGCTTCAAGGAAAATGCCTCAGATCAGTGCATTTACCTGAAGATGAGTGGGAGCAATTTTATCATCCTTGTTTTATATGTTGATGATATTCTTCTTGCTAGCAGCTGCATTGATGTTTTGAATGAGACAAAGAAAATGTTGAGTAGCCATTTTGATATGAAAGACCTTGGTGATGCTTCTGTTGTCTTGGGCATCCAGATATGTCATGATAGGTCTCGTGGTACTCTTGGATTGTCTCAGAAAGGGTACATTGATAGAATCCTCAAAAGGTTTAATATGTACTCTTGCTCCCCGTGTGCCGCGCCTGTTCAAAGGGGTGAGAAACTCTAATTCTCAGTGTCCTCAGAACGACAAAGAGTTGTTTGAAATGGAGAAAGTTTCATATGCTTCTGCTGTTGGGAGCTTGATGTATGCTCAAGTCTGCACTCGTCCCGATATTGCTTTCGTTGTTAATGCTTTGGGCAGATACTTGAGCAACCCAGGTTTGGGTCATTGGAAAGCCGTGAAGAAGGTCTTGAGATATTTACAGGGAACCAAGGATTATATGTTGACCTATGCAAAGTCTGATCAACTTGAAGTCATAGGTTATTCAGATTCTGATTTTGCAGGTTGCCCTGATGACCGTAAGTCTACTTCAGGCTTCATCTTTATGATGGCAGGAGGAGCTGTATCCTGGAAAAGTGTCAAACAGACAATCACAGCTACTTCTACTATAGAGGCAAAGTATGTTGCTTGTTATGAGGCTACTCGCCAAGCTATGTGGCTAAAGAATTTGATTTCTGGCTTCCGCATTGTTGAAAGTATTTCTAGGCCACTTGTAATTTATTGTGATAATACTGCTGCCGTACTTATCTCTCAAAATAATAAGAGCTCTACTCGTTCGAAGCACTTCGATGTGAAGTACTTGTTTGTTAGAGAGAAAGTACTTGAGTTTCAGACTCGAATTGAGCACATTGCTACTCAGAGCATGTTGGCAGATCCACTAACCAAAGGCTTGACCGTTGGAGTTTTTCAGAATCATGTAACCCATATGGGTTTAGTCAAGTCTTTTGATGTCTTGGATTAGTGGGAGTTTTATTTTGTAATCTGTTTATTGAAACTAGTTTTCTATTTTGGATATGTTATTATTGATGTCATTTTATTGACATTTTTGTTGCATTTTGGATGCTTGGAACATGTGGAAATGAAATTCATATTTCCTTATCTATACCGTGACTGAAATATAAACAATTGTGGTGTATAATGCATATCCCTATCGGATATGATTGCATGCTATTGTGAAATTATTATATTTCTTGGTATAATTAATAACTTGTAATAATAATATAGATTTTGTACTTAATAATTTAATAATGCTATCCAAGTGGGAGAAATGTTAGATTTTCTTATTAATATATTATTATATTAATTTGATGGATTAGCATCATTAAATTATTATATCTATATTGTTTGATTAATTATATAATATGTAAATATTATAGATATAGATAGATTTAGCTATTGGGCTTTTGTTTAAATGAACCGTGATGGGTTGGCCCATTCTATGTGCCCAGTGAGAGGTTCCTGCTCTCATCTAAGGTTGCCTATATAATCACTATCCCATTAGGTGATTATCACACAGAGAGTCAGTAATACACTGGACATAAGGCACTCAGATTAAGAGTAGTACACGCTCACTATTGTGACTCATGGATCGCTTGTCTTCAGGTACGCCTTCAATCAAAACTTTGTTGTCATGATATGTGTTAAAATTGTGTTATGAATTGTATGTTTATAATAAGAATTTTTCTCATGCATATATTGGCTGAATAGATTGATTGATATCCTTTGTTCCCAGTTGGTTTTAAATTAGTTTTTCATGTGTTTTTAATTTTAAATTCTCCCTTATTTTTTAAAAAAGTTTTAACTTCATCTTTAGTTAACTGACAAATTAAAAAATTCAACATACATGAATGTTAAATCTGTGACCAAAGAAAAAAAATACAAAAACCTTTCTATCAGATGAAATACATATATATATATAGAGTAATCTATTATATATATATATATATATATATATATATATTCAGTATATTTATATAATTATATAATTTAAAATATATTTTTCATAAATAAATGTTATAATATTAAATACTATATATTATTAATATTTATTATTTTTTATGAATATTTATTAAAATACTAAATGTTATAAGATATATATATAATGATTACCATTCACAAAGTAAAAAGATGTGTTTGGTTTGGTAATAAAGGCTTTTGTGCATCTCCTTTTTAGTTACGGGTTCAACCTTCATCTATGTCGATGTGTTTAAGTTTATTTAACGATATACGTATTAATCAAATTGTGTCATGCGTCCTATGATTTTTTAATTAGAATTAAAGTTCTATTTCTTAATTTTTCTAATGTTAATATTTCCAGACAGAATTATCATGGTAAAATTCTAATTAATCCAAAAACATTAATTAATAAAAAAGAGTTACATCTGAGCTTTATTTATTATTGTTTGGTGACAGCATTATCTTTGAAAACTTTCCAGTCCTAAATTATTTTAGGGGACCATGTAAACAATTCCTATGGTTTTTACCTATAATGTTGGAAGGTGATTATAAATTCTCTGTACTTTTTAGCCTAAACTCACGGGCAGGGATTTGAACTTTGAGCTGTTTTGCTCCGCATGGGATTCACGAAAATTGTTTGGGGTGACTTTATAAACTTAAA
The DNA here is from genome assembly GCA_037962975.1 of Clitoria ternatea. Lineage (NCBI taxonomy): Eukaryota > Viridiplantae > Streptophyta > Magnoliopsida > Fabales > Fabaceae > Clitoria > Clitoria ternatea. The sequence goes on from CM075673.1 coordinate 50,813,479, forward strand.
ATAATAATAATGGGCAGCATGACCCTTATGGGAGACAAGTCTGTTACATAGCATGGATAGAGACAAAAGATATGGATATGAAGCTCTCTGGCACTTAGCTGCCAAATCCAAAATTGTGTCACTTTTTTTAACACAATCTTCATCATTTGCCATCCACACAGAGAACTCAGCCAAATTATTTAACAAATAATGTTTAAAAACCACAATCACGAGCACCTGCACCACGGGTATTTACTGTATATTTAACAATGACATTAACACCCAAAAAACTTCAGGTTATGATGATGAATTTGACAAATCAAGGTGTCTTAATAACATCCATTTGGAGTTTATTTTTCTATTCCTTAATAAAAAAAGTAGTGGTTTGGGACCGAGGGCACTAATGACATTTCCAACTTGCATCATCCCATCCTCAACTTGATCATCTCTCTCACACACAATGCTTTTTCTTATTTTATCTCTTAACCCAAGGTTTCCTACCATTGTGAGCTTATCAAATTTTCTAGTTCAAGTGTAGAAATCATTGAAATAAGTGTTATTAGTCTTTTCTATAAACCTTGAACCCTAAATATTATAACAACAGAATTAAAGGATACCAATTGTGTGGGGTCTGTTAATATACAATCCCTGTTCATATTATAACAAAATATTCCATTCAAATTCCACATTAAAGTTTGAACTTCAAAAGATGTAACGTCCCTTTTGTAGCATGAAATGCACAATACAGATCACATACCCGTACGTGATGCATGGGATGCCAGTAGTGTTAACAGATACGCAGATTACATAATCTAACTAACCACTCAAGTTTATTCAACCGGTCAAAACACTAAATGGTCAAATCGTTTTAATTAAGTAATATTTCTAATTAAAAATAATATGTACGATGAATTTTTAAAGAAAAAGCCATAGCATAATTTTTTTAACAAGAAGGAAAAGAATTTGACCATTTGGGAAAATGGAGAAATTTAAGGGTTGATATGGATTCTTTATGCAGTTCGAGACAGTTAAAACTCCGTTTGACCGTTAGATGGTTTGACCAACCAGGGTTTGTATACAAACAACTTTGTTTATCAAAATGACTCCATGAAATTACAAAAGTTGACCCAAAATGCAGAAACTCTTGTTATTTATTACGAATGAAGCTCTTATCTGTTTTCTATTCCACTACAGAAATTAAAGAACAAATATACTATTTACATTTCTATTTATATAACTATTTACTAGAGATCATAAATCTTGTTTCTATGTAGCTAAATTAATAATTATTATTTTTTAATAATACTCAAGTAAGAGATGAAGTATGATAAATAAATAGGAACAATATGGTTTAATAAATAAAGAATAGATCAGAAATTTTGATATATAATCAAGATAAAATAATTGTATTATTTGATTAATATAATTTTTTTTAAAAAAATTAAATAAGAATGAATGGCCTATGACATAAGAAGTCACACCAAGGTACTCTTAACCTAGGTGAGAATGTCATATGCACACATAAAAATAACGTTAATTTTATATATATGTGTGTAGTATACAATTGATAGTTAGCTGATGGAAGTGAAAATTAAACAGAGAGATGTTTGAATTGGAAGATTGTTGAGGAGATGAAAGGAGGTAGGAAGGGAATTTTGGGTAGAAGCAGAACTGGCTATGAAAACAAAAACTGTCTAGATAGATAAAGATGGGACATAGGTAGTGATAACAACAAAAGGACTAATAATAATTTTATTGCATGTGACGTTTTCGCTGTTCCATACTGACAACAAAGGCCACCATCATCCGTTGCATCAACATGCACGCATATGTTTTGCAAATATTCCTCCTTTCATGTGTTATATATTAACTGATTATAAGTTAGCACAGTCAATCAAACAAAATTACGATGAATGTACTAATTAAATCCTTCAGTCTATTTAATATATATGAAACGATAACAAGAAATTATAATCACTCAATTTGACTACATTGAACTAAAGCTACAACTAATAACCAAACATGAGTCAAGACTATGAAAAGTTTCTGAAGACATGAGAAACTAGATTATTGAATCCCAATTTGATGGTTTTCTGAATCCGGATATATGAGAGAAACTGTGTTGCCTATTTTACCCTTAGTGAGTTGGAAAAATTGAGCCATTAGTCCCAAGCAAGCTAAAACCGTGTTGCTGTTGTTGTGGTTTTAACAGCGCTTGATTGCGGTACTCTACACCCCCCGCGAACGTCAGCATATCCTTGACGTTGATGCTAACGTCAACGGCGGCGCCGTTTCCTCCGTGAATTCCGCCGTCAGCGTCTCCCGTGAGTCCAAGGAAGTCCCTAGTGAGACGGTCATGAGCCGATTTCACGTAGTCGGGCAGTACCGAGTCGAGTTGACTCAGTGTGCCGAACTCGGCCGCGTGAGTCACGTGACCCATATTTGACCCGACACCCACAGCAGAAGGGCCCGTCATGGCAGCCTTTTGAAGCATTGCAGTGGCCGACATGTATGCTGACGTGGAAGCCGCCTCTGTTGCCACGTGGAGATTTCCGAAGGGTGGGGCTATCATCATGCTCTTGGTGGTGGTGGTGTTGTTGGCTTGAATATTAATGAGTGGTGATGAAGAGTGCAAGATTTGGGCTTCTGGCTTGATGCTGCTAATGCTAGGGTTAGGGTTTTGTAATTGAGATGAGTTCCATTGGTTGAAATTTGTCGTCTGTTGTTGGTTTTGGAAGAGAAAGAGGGATTGAAGTAATGGGTTTGTGGTGGTGCTTGCTAATTGGTTTGCTGTTAGTCTTGCACTTTCTTCAGCCAATGCATCACAGAATGCCCTGTGTGTTATGAAGCTGTCCTTCCTGCACATTATGTATAACAAAATTGTCAATGTTGAATTCAATTAATCTTACACTATATTCATACACCAATAATTTTAAGCACTAATTAACAGTACAATTCTTTACTTTTTATCTCATTTTTTATTTCTGTCACCTATCGAATTTATTTTTTCCCCTCAAATGCCAAAAAACACTATGAAAAAGGATGTATGTTTATTATTTTTTATTTTTATTGGAAATTGAAGAAATGGAAAAAAAATGTATAAATTAAGAAAGTTTCATTAAAATAAAAAAACAATTAGAGCAAGTTAAATTTATAATTCGTGAAAGGAAAACTATCACATTATTATTGTTGGTTTATTTCTAAACGAGATGGGAATGTGGAAGGTATAGTGTCCACCGTCCATCTGTTTTTCAACAATATTTATTTATTCATATTCTTACTTCTATTTGATAATATCTTTCAAGTTCTTTTTAATTTCAAGTTACATGCAGAGCATCACCGATCATATTATCACTTAAGTCTTCTATGTTCTCAAGGTACATATTGTTCAATATTTGGGTCTCAAATATTGTTTTAGTAAGTTTTAAGGTATAAGAAAGTAACATTATAAACGGGTAATAATTAATGGGCGATGTCATTTCATTAATTATTTTCAGAGAAGAACCTTAACTTGTGAGTGACAGAAAAATTACGTGATTGCAGTATGGAGTGTGTCCCGTTTACAAAAAAGGTGTGGGAAATGATGCATGGGGAGGGTGAGTCCACAGGGAATGAAGTGTCAAAGGGTTGGACCAAGCGAGATACTATGTCGTGGTTGGGTCAAATTTAAAGTAGGAGAGAGAAATTCCTATGGACACACACGCTTATGCTTTTGTGCATGCAGAAATTAATGACTATATACACTAAAATATGTCTCACAAAGAAAGAAAAAGATGTACTGGTTCAAAGTGTTGGAAGGTTATTTCTCACTAGCTACTAGTTATCAGTGCTACATATCTCGTTACCATGTCAAAAGCTAGCCTTGACACAAAGATATGGAATTGGAATCAATATCCAATGTATATATTTTAGTATATTTTCACTGATAATCCTGAAGCTAGCTAGAGGAAATTAAGAAAGCAACTTGACATGCGGGATACTCTTGCAGATTTATCAGATTTCACAATGATGAAAGTTCAGAGAAACATTGCACAGCATTCTCAATAAAACAAAATTAAGAGGAGAAAGTCAGAAATCATCACCCATTATTGTTTTTTTAGTAGACAAAAATATACCCTCCATCATTATTTTTCTGTGTATGCAGCCACTTGCAAACGCGGAAATGTACATAAGGAGGAAAAGAAAAATTACAAATATATTCTAGAAGACAATTGAGCACTATCGATCTGACACACTGAAAATTTTTGTATATGTAGCCTTATAAAATCAAAACCTATATATGAAATGAACATTTTAAACTTTAATTTTCTTGGAGATAGTGTTATGTATATACGATGCTCTTCATGAATGTGCATGCACCACAAAGTTTTCTTTTAATTTCAGAAAAAATAATCAAAGATCAACATTGCTATTGAGTCACAGACTATACAGTGTACGTGAATATTGTGCTTTTTCAGTTCTTGCCAAACATTAATTTGGCAGTTTTAGGAATCAGATACAAGTATAAGGTTTCAATCTCTCGTGCAAAACAAACATTGTTGTCCCACTTTCGTGCTACTTGTCATTGCCATTCTTACATTCCTTGGCGAGTGCTTACCATTTTTGTGTAAAAACAAAGATTCACTGAAAGATTAAAATATTAAGAGAGACTTTATGATATAATAAGAAACATTGGATTTGGTTTAGTTGAAATCAATATTGGTGTATAATAATTGGTATAGAAAATATTTTTTTAATACATTTTACATTGATTATGGAAAACAACAAGCAAGTATGAAGATACAGAATTCATCGAATACCAATTGTTTACCGCACCGAATTCAAATTTATAAGGATTCCTTTCAAATTAGATAAAAAATTAATTCTAAAATATGAACTTTGATTTCAATATTGTGTGTGAGAAATTAATGGGATGTGTGACAATATGAAGTTAATTATTAATTAATTACCTGGAAAAAAGGGTTCCACAGTCACATCTATATTCTCTAGTACCACAGGTTTTAGAGTGAGCTTTCCAATCTGACTGAACAGCATAAATCTTTGAGCACTTTTCACATTTCCACTTCTTCTCTCCATGCTTTCTGCAGTAGTGTTTCTTGATTCCTGTAAGATCTCCAAGAGCCCTTGAAGGGTTGTGGTGAACGCACGAGGGTTCAGGGCAAACGTAGACTTTCTTTTTAACTTCTTTGCTGTTCCTTTGCTTCAGCTTCCAGGGGAGGTTATGTCCCCTCCTATGAAGCTGCAGGTTCTGATCTCTCTGGAAACCCTTTAGGCAGATCTCACACACAAATCTATTTGTGGCTAAAAGCGTCTTTGGTGATAAAGCAACCACTTCAGCATCTGGGTCTGAAACAAACACCTCACCAATAAACATATATATATCAAACATGTTATAGAAACTTATAATTAGAAACACATCAAACATGTCAAGGAGTCAAAGAGATAATGACAATTTTATTTTAGTGCTAATGTATCATGCGTGCAACACTTGAGATAATCCTCTTCAAAAATTTGTTACTCATTATATATATATATATATATATATATATATATATATATATATAGTAGGGATTGATTCATAGACTCTTCTTAGAATCTCAGTCTGTTGAGAAATATAAACATACCTGGGTTTCCAGGAAGGTTTCTCTTTTTCTTGATCTTTAGAGGCTGTTGAGGAGGAATGGTTGAGAGGACATGATTTAGTCCACCCAAGTCCTGAACTTTTGTTCCAGAAGAAACAGTGGCATCCTCGGACAAGGAAGTTGAATTGGAAATATTAGGTGTGGGAAACATATTAATTGCCTTTGAAGAGGGTTATATGGAAAAGAAGAAAAAGCAAGATACTAAGTTATATTCTGTGATCTTTGTTTGCTTGCTAAATTCCTAGCTACTTTGGTGCCACAAGAAGCCACTTTTGCACCTTGGAAGAGACCAAGAAGACGAAATTAGCTCTTGGAACGCAAAGAAAGAGTAATTGGGTTGTTGCTAGTGAAGAAGTGTAAGTGGCAGAGACATGTAGACAGAGAAAAGCATAATTGATTTCACTTTGTTGTGGTAAAAAGAAAGCTAAATTAATCTCGTGAAGAGAGGATATATGATGATGATGATGGTGGTGTGTTATTTTCCAAGTCGCTATCTAAGCCATGGATTGCTTGTCTGAGCAACTCTGCACAACTATTTCAGACACATCTCTCTCTTTCTCTCTCTGTGTCTATCTATGTGAAATTGATCAAGAGAATCCACCATGCAATCAAAAGCAAAAGATATTTAATTTTCTCATTATAATCTTGGTGGGTTCCCAAATAGGACTAGGCATCTTTTTGTTTTTAGACAGAGAGAGAGAGAGAGAGCAAATGAAAAACTGTTTGGGTATGCTTAAAGATAGGGAAGAGAGATGGTGAGGAGAGAAACATAAATTGAATGTGGGTGTTGTAAATAATGGACACGAGAAGAAAAGGTGACGATGACACTCAAAAAAAATCATCGTTTGGTTGGCTGTTTATTCTACTTAATAAAGATTAGTCAAATAAATGAAAAATAAAAAAATCATTGTTTATCAAATGTACACTATATATATAGAGAGGGAGATGAGAAATTATTTTCTTTTTAAATGTAAGGGTGTTTCTCAACTAAAGATTGAAGTTTAAATCATTTTAAAAGGTAGAAATCATATAATGAATTTTACTTTTCGTAATGATTTTATATATATATATATATAATTAAAAGATTTAATTATTTGTTAGTTTTATCAAATTTTCTTGATAGGTAACAAAATGTTTAACACATTAAATAATTTTTAATTTTTAAAAAGGAAAAATTAATACTTGAAGTGGCATTGCGGCAGCGCCAATACGGGAAAGAATCTCAACAATGAGTAGCCAAATTTTCAGATTATATATATTTCAATCAAAAATATTTTGCTCATATAATACCCTCAATTTATATACTTTTGGAATATAAATATCGGGTAGGAGATAGGAGTTGCGATTCAAATTAAACCCTATATTTTTCTATTGATAAAATTTGGAAGAAATTGCTTTCATAATTCTGGAGGTTTTGGAACATACTCGAATTTATCACTTTTATATATATATATATATATATATATATATATATATATGACATCCTATGTCATTTTATATTTAATTCTAACCGTTTTACTAATTTTCATATTGTGTTTTTCGCATTTGAATAATCAAATTACATTACATAATTAGAAAAATTTACATTTTCAATAAAAGTACCAAAATATAAATTCAGTAATCAATTTATAAGCAACATAGTTCATTTAAGTTGAAAGGAAAATCAAAACTGAAACAGGGCCTGACGCTGCGCGTCAGCTCCACGCGTAGCGTGAGCTCCCCTACGCAGTTCTGACTTTGCGCGCCAGGCTGACGCTACGCGTCAACATGACAGTAACAGATCTGGTGCTGCTACATAATTTAGGCCACCTGGCCAACTTCTAACCTACCCAAATGGCACGTTTCAGGTCCGATTGCCACGAAACTTCGCCGACCATATGATTTCCCCATTTCGGAACTGTTGGCGCCATCCGTTCGCTAAAATTCCAATATATGTACAAGTTGTGCGCAATTTACAATTTAAACCATTTAGGTGCAAAACCTTTGCACCAAATACCCTAAATGGGTTCCAAATGGCTCAAGGCCAATGCACACAACTTCTAAATATCCTAAAAAACATATTGATGTATTCCGGGGGTCCCGAAACCGCCGGATCTCAATATCACCTAATCAGTTCCTTTAATTCCATAAACTAGCTATATGCATAACATTTCCAAATCATTCCAAACATTAATCCAATCACATCCACATCATCATCCACATCACACATACATCGATCATGCATCAATACTACACCTGCCCATAGCACTCATCCACTACAACAAAAAGGGAATTTAGCTGCGGGCATTTAGCGGCGGTTATATGGTAACCGCCGCCGCTAATTAAGTATCGGTGGTTATAGCGGCGGTTTACTATAACCGTCGTTAATATATAGGTGGTAACAGCGGATGGCCCAGCATACTATATGTAAATCGTCGTTAGGACCACTAAATGTAAGCATGTGCCTCCCATGATCGAGCCCCTCTCTTGTGCGTTCACTTTTCAGTTTCCCACTTTTTCAGTTCCCCCCTTTTTCCTTGTGTGAAATCCCTAACCCCTTCCACTCTTTTCCCTCCCTCCGCATGCTCAAGCCTCTCTCTTTTCCACTTATGTTACAGTTCCCCTAATCTAAAATCCCTAAATCCCTTTCCACTTCTCCCTTTCACTTTTGAAATTCTTTCTACTATTCTCTCTCCCTGACCACCACGACCCCTTACGTGCGTGTGTGGTGTTGTCCCTCCCCAACCATCGTCGACCCCCTACCACAGGTGAGACCTTTAGTGCCTTTTTTGTCACCGTCTTCTCGCCATCATCACTAAGCTAAGGTGCTGTCACTTGCCATTGAATCTGATTATAGGATTTGCCTTTTGAACGGGTAGCTTAGAGTTCTTCATTTCTTCATTTAATTTCAATGTCGTCAAAGTTGGTTGATGTTGTTGGTTTATGCTGTTGTGAATTTTGTTTTTCATTATTTAAGTTGTTGGTTGATGCTATTGTGTTAGTGCATATCGGTGAAGCGGTGGGTCAGTGTCCTGTATGATTTTTTAACTAAAATTTTCTTTTTTTGATATACAAACTTAAAATGATAGGTAGAAAAAATAATTTTTACTTAGTGATTTACCTGCTTAACTATTTTTATTATATTATTTGTTCTAATTGGGAGGTGGCTTGCATTTTTTTTTTGGGTCCATTGGCAAGGTGCATGAGAGCCACAAATCGTGAAATGAGTCAAGTGGGGATTAATGGTTACACAGGTCCATTTTTTTATGAGAAGGAAATTACATGAAATTCAGATATGGTTAGTTCTAAGTTCTAACAAATACATGACTTATGATGGCTATTAATTAGTCTTGCATCATTAGAAACCTTTATTTCTCTTTTGCTATTGTTTACTCCAGAATTTTCAAAGTTATGTAATGAAAACACTATGCAAGATATTAATGGAGGAATAATGAATTTGTGAGTTATTTCATGTTACTGTGGTTTTATTCCAAAAGAAAAATAAAATTGTTAATCTTGAGATTATGTGGACCTTATGGTATTGCTATACCTGGTGAATGGAGGCTTACTTGCTAAAATCCAGAAAAATAATCATCTTGAATTTCTCATGGTTGCTTAATTACTTGTCCTTCGTCCTTATGCTTTTGTTATTGATTACTTTGTTGCTATCTTTCATAGATCATTAGCAAGAATTACAGGTTAGATACTATACTGCATAATTACATGCAACACTAGCCTAGACACCAAATCTTTTAGTGTGCTCTTTTTGAGTATAATATATTAATATCATGGTCATCCTGTGCTGAGGTTGGTGACTTTGTTTTATTTTTTGATTCATCCTGCCATGGTTCATTCCTGTAAATGTTCTCTAGCTGATGAATAATGGAAGTTACAATGATAACCAAAACTATAGGAAACTTTGGCTGTGCTTTTGGTAATATTTTTCTGGTTGAACTTTTCTATATTTGTGGTTTTACATCTATTGACCATTTAAAGTTGAACTTGAATTTTCTTTGTGGGCGTTATTAATCTTCTATTAAGATAAACTTTGTCAATGTAATTATTCCTTCCTCTATTTTTACTCTGTTTTCTCTCCTCTTTCTAAAGCGACATAAGAAAATAATTAAAAAGTCTTACAAGAATTTTGGGGCTGTTACGTTAGGATGTTGCGTGTAAAGATTCTGGTTTTTATACCTTTTGGGAATTGGAAACTGAAAATGTTTTTCAATATATCAATTTGTTTAATATATTTTTCTAGAAAAAAAATCATCATCCCTCTGTATGCTTGAGATAAGGTCTCAAACAAATACTACTAATAATAATAGAAAGGGATGGGTAAACATCTACTTTTAATAATGTTAAACTCCATAGACAGACCATATTTGCACATGTTCTACATACCTTACATTTATACTCTTCCATAGATAGATGTGCACAGTGGATGTTGGTTTTAGAGAAGTATGAGTTCTAATGGTGCATTTTAGTTGATTATCAGAACTGTCTCCACTTTCCAAAGCACTGTATCTTAGTTTGATCTAGTTACTTTAGATTCTACCTAGTAATTACTTGTGAAAATTTGTTGTTTAGGCTATCAAATACGTCTCAGCTGCAGGATTTAGTGCTAAGTGGCTTGGAATATTTGGGAATGGCATGGTGCAATCTTTTATAAATGCATATACTCTATCTCTATCAGGTACAAATCAAAAATTCAATGTTGGAGCATGAATGACAATGTCAGGTTCATAAATGATTTTAGATGTTGCTTTTGAGTGTTCTTGTTTATGTTTGTTAGAAACTTAAGCATATCTAGACAATGAATCTATCCAATATTGTATTTAGTATGTGTGGCTCAGGACACATGTTAAGAAATTAAAAAGTGAATTTTTTTAATTTAAAATTAACATTAATGCAGTCACTCTATGTTATGATTTTAACATATGTTTGAACTTTGGAGTACATGTTAGAAAAACCAATTAAAGATTGTCACTCAAGGAACTATGTTGTGCTGTTATTGCTTTTTTTGTCATGATATTCTCAGTAAGAGTTTTTATAACAAGATTAGTTTAGATTAGTTTTGAACTAGTTTAATTTAAACACACTAACAAAATTATGTTGAAACCTATTTTATCCCTCCTTCATTGGTGACCAATAGATAAGGAACTTTGATATCCTAATTCCATACCCTGTACCCACATCAACTTTGATGGCATTTTAATTTGATATGAATAAGTAGATATGCATGTGATTTGATGTTAGATTTACAGATATCACATTATACTTTGGGTGAGGGTTCACTTTTTTTCTCATAATTATTGACAGAAGTAGGAGGTACAGAACTACTTATTTTCTGGCTCAAAGAACTACTTCAACTGTCAGCACTCCTGTTCCTATTGCACCAAAATTGCCATCTGAAATCACAGGGAAAACTGTGGAAAAGGTACGTCTATATGTTCCATATTCTTTTATTATACATTCCCTGGTACTTTTAATTTTTTTGTTTCTTTCTTTGTAGCTATTAATAATTTAATATTTTTAGGGTTAAACTTAATTAATATAATATAAGGGTTATGGATTAGAGTTTGTTAAGGCTGAAAGAACATTTTGTCTTATTGAGATATTGGTAAAGTATGTCTTGTATCCAGCTGCACAGGAGTATGTTGATAAGGCAAATGCTGATCCTTCAAAATAATTATTAACAGCCAAATCTATCTTTCACCTGGACCCAGTTATCACAATCACGATTCTACTGGTGATGTTCATGTTATAATTAAATCTTAAGCAAACTGTCTGGCACTGTCAATCAAGGCATTCATGCTTTACCTTTTTTCTCTTGATTAAGTGTAAATCAACATCATCTTCAAGTGAAAAAGAAACAATACTCTTAAATCTTAAGTTAATTTACTTTTAGTGTTTTTATTGATTGAGGATGCTTCCTAAAATTATATTTGCTGCTTTGATATTTACGTATCAGTTGTAGCACAACTGATTATATTTGTCAATATACAGCTTTGGTGGGTTGGTCTTGGCTTCTCGGGATGGAAAGATTGTGTGTGAAAATACTTTCAAAGCAAGACTTGATGTAGTGTTCTGCAAAAAGCTATTTGGCCTAGAGCAATTGTCATATCCTATTAGCTTGCATCCTTTTTGTTAGATATTTATGGCTGAATTGTTTGTATTGTTGAATCTTAAAATGTTTAGCTAGAAAATTATTATTTTCAAGATGTTGGAACTTTGACATATACAATATTTCTTTACATTTTTTTAATATTTAATCTACTAAATTCCCAATAACCTTATTTTTGCATCATTGTTTTATATTTCTTTAATCATTTGATACTAAAATGACTTCTTGTAATTTGACAGGAATTCATACTTTTACAAGAGTTGGTGGGTTAACAAGAAATGAATTGAATAAGTTAGAGATTGAATGGGTTTCAAATTGCATGTAAATGTGAGTGTGTTTGAGAGTTGCTATTGCTACCATTTGGAGAAGGAAGTAAGCATAGGAGGAGGGTATCACATTGAGAGGACCCTTAGGTGTGCCGAAGAAATCAAAGAAACGCATAAAGAGGAAAGGGGTTACACACAAATCGCATGTGTAATTTGTAAAAAAATGGTTAGGGAGTTTTATACAAGACAAATTTATTATTGCTACTCCTACATTACTTGTTGGGTTAAGACCTATTCATTTTGTTATTAATATATAATTCTTATTGAGTATTTGATTCTTGTAAGTAGATTTTTATATGTTTACTTCATTATACTATATATAAATATTTGTAATAAAATAATTTACTATTTGAAAACTTAATTATATATAGAGAGCAAAATAAAAATATAATTATATAGTCGATAAAATATCAAATATAATTGAGGGTTAAAAAATTAATAAGGATAAAATATGATGTTATAATAAAAAAACTAACAGGCATTATAAAAAATTATTGAAGCTTTTGCGGCGGTCATAATTGCCGAAAACATCATCATGGCGGTTTTTCCTACGGTTAAACAATTAGTGGCGGTTATTCCAGCGATTACAAACAAACGCCGCTAAATGCCTAGCGGCGGAGCATTTAGTAGGAACCACCACAGATGTAATTTAGTGGGGGTTTAAACCGCCGCTAAATTCATTTTTTGTTGTAGTGATCATTCACACAACATTGGCTCCGTGCCACAATTCATCACCATCATTAATCCATCTAAATCATCATCATGTCAATCATCATCACATCAAATATAATCATAATAATTTCATCACACATGGTTTGCTATTTATTACACACATAATTATACATTATATTTATTACATCAATTCCTCGCTCCTTGGCATCAACCTTCCGCTTGGCGCACCTCCGGGGCATTAGCATCCTCCTTGTCACTGGTCACTAAAATTAAATAAACCACAACAAGGGTGAGTGTTTGGAATATCATAATTAATCTAGGACAGAATAATAAATCTAACATTACCTATAATTTGTATTGTTAATTAACTTCCACCTTCCTGCACTTTTACACATTCATGTATGCATATACATATGTATCTATCTCAGCCTTTCATCTTTTCCGCATAAACTCATGTCACATACAATTACACTAAAATCCATCATACAGATAGTTTATCATATATCATCCAATTCACATAAACATCAACATACATCATCGAGTTACATTTCATCATCATACATGAATCACTAATTCATATAGTCCACAACTGACTCACATGTATCAGACTCTCTAGTATCCAGATACCTAAGGATCGGCCTTCAGCTGGGGGTCCTACTTGACACCCCATGGACCCTGCTTAGCCCACTGAGTCCTACTTGATTCTCCACCTCAACCACTGGGTCCTAATTGACCACTGGGTAGCTCAACTGGGTACAAAGACCACGAGAGCCAGAAACGAGGGGCTACACATACCGTCGGCCATCCCACACCACATAATCATATAACAAATCATCATGGCATATCATCAATATACAACATATATAATGTCAGAAGCTGACATGTATCCCTCTCTCGGGCGACCCACTTGTCAATCCCATCATCATAAGTCATGTTATAAAACCACTTAATCATCTCATATATTCACAACATTTTTCATCCAGCCATATGTAGTAACATCATCAAATATCATACCACACACCACTGACATCATCAGAATTTATAATTTATTAGATGTTACATATTTACATAACTTTACATATTTACCTCTTTACTTTCTCGCTCGTACTCATTTAATTTAACTTACTTTCTTATCAAACAATAACTAAATCACGCTCAGCATACTCATAAAAATTATAGTAATTATATTTGGTCATCCTACGTCATCCATAATATTTTTATAAATATTTCTAAGCCTCCCAAGGCTACCATATATTAGAATCCTAATTAATTACGACCCGAACATCCCCCTTACCTCGATTCCAAGCTTCTAAAATTTGCTCTTGATGTTGATTGTGTCCCACGGTCGTTTGATTCGCCGTTCCTCTTCTAAACTCGACGCCCGCTTCGTCGATCGCTCGTCCAACGCTCGTTCCGGCACCTACAGTCACCAAAACACCAAACTAATTAGAACATTTCCTCCTTCACACATCCAAACTCATCATTCAAGCTCCTAAACTCATTAAAATTTAGAATCAAGGCTCCCATTATCATATGCAAATTCGGTTCCATGAGTGGAAAAGAGGAGAAGAAGGAAAGAATCAAAATAGAGGTTCCCATAGGCATTACCTCACCTCCCAAGGTCCCAAAACGCAAGAATCCACAAACCCTAGCAGAATCGCCTCAAAGGAAGAGAGAAAAGGGAAGAGAAATGTCTCTGCCCAGACTGTTTGCATGCGTTGTTTAAAACTGAATCGCAACACTGACGCTACGCGTCCCACTGGCGCTACACGTCAGCCCATTAATTCATACCTGACGCTACGCGTCCCAACCACGCTACGCGTCAGGGTCCTGATGTCATTTTCCTTTAAATTCCATTTTCCACTTAATTTTCCATATACTATTATAATTTTAATCCAAATAATACTTTTATTTATTTCCAATTTATTTTCTAATAATAAAACATCAGGGATGTTACAATATATATATACATATTAATGGGACTAGTTGTACATGATATTTTAATAATTTATATGCTTATCCTGCATTTCTATTATTTGTTGTTTGTTTTTCATAAAGCATAATAGTTCAATAAAAATTAAAATACTATAGAATTTAATTTAAATATTTAACATTTATAGTTGAATTTTATTTAAAGTTATAATATACTGTCTTTGCGATTAATTACTTTAATTAATTGAGTATATACGTATCTTTTATGATAAATATAAAGAAAGGAAAAAATTATATATATATATATATATATATATATATAAACATACATGACTCATAGAAAAAAGTGTAAAAATATAATCACAACATTAAACATAACCACTTGCATATTAAATAATTGTTAATATTATTTTATCAGCTTAGCTAGTTAGCTTGATATTAGTTTCTTTTCTATTGATTAGTTAGAACTTACTTAGTTAGCTTCTATTTTTAGCTTGTACATAGATATCTTTTAGAATCTTCTTTTATTCATTTTCAACAATTATGAAAATTTTTCATAATCTCTTGTTCATTTCTCATTTTAATTTTGTCTTCTCATGATTTTGGTTTTTCCTTTTCTTTTTCTTTGTCCAATTGAAATGGTATTAGAGCTTATTTTTTAGGGGATCTATTGTGTTCTCTCTTTTACTTCTTTCTTCGATCGTTTTTTCTTTGATTGATTCCTCTTTCTCGATTAAATCCTTATTTTTGGTCATTTTTTTCTTTTTTGATCGATTCTTTCTCTTTGATTGATCTTTGTTCTTCTTCAATTCTTGTTTCGATCTTCACATTTACCTATTTTATTGTTGTGTTCTTGATGGCAAGATTGACATTCAATTTGATGAGTCCATATTACCTTTATCCCAATAAAAACGTAGGGATTTCAATAGTTGGAGTTACTTTGAATAGTTCCAATTATCACTCTTAGTCTAGAGCCATGATTATACATTGAAATCAAGGAACAAGCTCCAACTTGTCAATGGAGGTTTACCTAAGCCTGAAGCTAATAATGCTTGTTTTCAGCTTGGGACAAATGTAACATCATGGTTGTGTCATGGATCATGCATTCTCTTGATCCATTGATTACTCAAAGTGTTTTATGGATTGAGGTGACTTCAAAGGTATGGAGTGACCTAAAGGAGAGGTATTATGAATGAGACATCTTTAGAATTTCTTAACTCCAAGAGGAGATATATTCTTTGAGGCAAGGAAGTTCATCAATTACATGTTATTTACTCAATTGAAAAGTTTATGGCAGGAGCTCTACAATTTCATATCATACCTAAGTGCATGTGTGAGGTTAAGTGTTCTTGTAATTTGGTGTCTGCAATCAAGGAATACTGTGATAGAGACTATGTGATCAGGTTCTTGAAAGGCTTAAGTGATCAATATTCTATGGTTAGATCTTAAAAGTGATGCTTATGGATCATTTAACCTTAATCAAACATGTTTTTTCATTACTTGTGCAACAAGAAAGACAATTTAGGGTTCTAATGAGGGAACAACAAGTCCTAACAATATACAACAAGGTCAAGGGGGTGGAGGATTCAGAGATCATCCTAACACTTTTAATGGTGGTAGAGGTAGAGGAAGAAGTTTCAAGTAGTTATACTATGGATACATGTGTTTAAGAAACGTGACTACCTTTTCATATGAAAAAGGACTTTGGTGTGAATAATTACATGGTTGAGGAGGAAGATGAGAATGTTGATAAAGGAAGTGTCATCTCCCAAAAAGAAAATGTTAAAGGTTCTAATTTTTGTTGGCCATATTGGCTTTACTCCCACAACAAAGTGGAAATAGCCTTCAAGGAGTGAATCAATTTTCCAATAAATCCAAAACCAACAAATCCTTAAGTGTAGTTTTGTCAACTATACTCCACAAAGGTTCCTAGGTCATGGATTCAGGGGCCATAAACCATGTTTGTAACACCTTAGATATGTTTCACTCCTATAGGAAAATTAGACCCATACTAATCAAGCTACCTAATGGTACTCATGTCTAAGCAGAAATCAATGGTACTGTGTTTTTCTTTACACTATCATAGAAAATAGCAATTACTATGGTTATTTTCCTTTTTATTATGGTTCTAACCTGATTTATGCAGTTTGCAGGGAACATTTTGGATACTCTCATAACCGATATGGAATCTCTTTGTCACTCCTTTTTTTACATCGGTTCAATGGGAATCTAGTATTATATAACACAGGCTCAGTGGGAGCACTGTGCCTTCTATGGTTTAGCCTTGGCACCTTAAGTTGATGACTCAGGAACAGGTGGTGATGGTAGCTACAAAGACTCTCCGACGATTAAGTTAGTATCGATTCAATGAATATTGGAGCATTAAGAGTTTTCAATGACTTACTTAATTCATTATGAGTGATGGTATTTATAGTCTGGTGGAGGTCTAACTCGTGATTTGACATTTGACAAGTCCAGACTGCTTTTTCAGGTAAGTTACAAACTTGGCTCATAAGTTCTGACTCACTGGCAGGCTTTAAACCAAAGTACATTTAGTAAGCATATCGGTTACTTTGTCAACCATGTCTTAGCTATCTTATTAGACCCACATCTTTTGTTCTTACCTTTATCTCCTTAGTTTAGGGTCCGGTATTGATATCGGATCATAACTATAGTTAGAAAAGGCGTTGTAATAACATGTTACTACGGTTATAATGATCTATTATTGTGGTTATCCTCACTTATTATTGTGGTTTTACACATATTACTACATTTTCCCTAAGTGTTGTAAAATGTTATGTTATAATAGCCTTATTTTGTTGTAGTTCTAATAAACTTTACTTGCTAGATGCTTTGTTTATTCCAAATTTTTCTTTGAATCTTGTTTAAGTTTCACAATTGGTTAAATCTTTGTCTTGCAAGCTTATATTTTTTGATTATGGTTGTCAAATTTAGGACTTCATCTGCTTAAGGACGATTGTTGCAGTTGAACTAAGAGCAGGCCTTTATGCAATAGGAATCAATTGGTCAACTAGTTTTCACTTTCCTCATGTAAATAATAATAATTCTTACAAAAAATAATCTCTAGCACATTAAGCTAGTAATCTTTCTTTTGATAGAATGCTTGTAATGCAAAAATTGTATCATTTTCATTGAATGCCATAAAATACATTATCCTTGTGAAGTTTTCCACAAGTGTAAATAAAAGAAAGTCTCTTTTCCTGATAGCAAAACTCTCTATACTGAATTCTTTAAATTGGTTCATCTTGATATTTGGGGATCTATTGCCATTCCTTCTTTGCATGGTCGTAGGTATTTTTTTACTATAGTAAAACACACCATTAGACTTACCTAGATATTTATAATGAAGCACAATTTTAAAATAGGAGACCTTGTAGATTCTTTTCTATCCTTAGTTGAAACTCAATTTTATAAAAATATAAAGAGTATTTGAATAAACAATGGAGTTGAGTTTAGCCTTAAACTTTTATATGCCTTTAAAGGGATTCTTCATCAAAAGTCTTGTATTGAAACTGTTGGTGTATGCACTATGAGATTTTATGCTTTTTCATTTGTATCATTTTTCTACTTATCAATAAAATAAATATTTCAGTTTAAAATTGTTTTAAAACGTATTTATCCTTGGAGTAAGAGGTCATATAAAAGTTATTCCTAAAATGTCCCTGTAACACCCTCTGTTACACCTTAATAAATTCTAAAAAAAATTCGTAATTTTTTTTTTTTACTAAAGATATGATTGTTAAAAAGAAACTATCGGAATAAATTATATACATTATTTCTGAAATACCTCACAAATATTATTAAAACTTTATAAAGTATTTGTACATTCATCCGAAGAAAATAAATATTAAACATTATAAGAAAGAGAGGAAACTCCATGGCCCAGAAGCAGTTACTTATTAACATTATTTATTCATTGGACCACGGTATTCATACCGAGCTCCCTTTCTAGAACGTGCTATATCTACTGCTGAAATTCTTCGATCCTTCCCTCTGAACCATCAGTTTAGAATATATGAAACAAAAACACGGAGAAAGGAGTGAGAAACAGAATATAATATTTCCGAATAAGACATAAGCAACAAAGGGTTTTCACAACCGATACATAATAATATCAATCACAATCACATACACAATCAATTATGAATGCATGAATGTTATGCAATATTTTCATCATAACTTATCTATATATGTAGGCCCTTAAATTTTAATTTGCACTGGGCCAACCAGGAGTTTACACTGTTCCATAAGTCCGGATAATAATAATATGAACAGCTCAACTGGCATGGAAACACTTAGAGACTAGTCAGATTGAGAAAGTTTTTATTGTGAAAGTACCCGACACTAGGGAGCTACCCCAGGTCCCCTGAAGCACCCTTTCACACTCTCTCATCCCAAGGCTCGTAATTAAGCCTCCTCTAATGTATCCTCGGTTTCTATAATCCGTCCCCAGACAATATTATTTTATTTCACTTTCATTATCCATGATGCATGAACTACTCGCGTATTGAGTTGGTTAAGGCTTTTAGAAACTCAATTATTAAATCCCTTAAAGGTTTACAATATCATTTCAATAAACTGTACATTTTCTCAGTTCTCTGAATTTCTGTCCCACAGAAATAAATTTGGTACAGTTTTCAAATCTCACGGAAATTGAGTTTCTAAGCCTTAAATATCTAAAAACTTTATAATATAAAACTTTACCTAATCTTTCTCAAATTAAATCTTAACAAAATCAAATTTAGGAATCTCAATTATTTCCAAATGTATTTAGTTATTAAGTTGGAAAAAAATAAAATAATTTTCTTTTAATTTTTTTTTTATTGAAAGAGAAATATTTATTAACCAAAAATACTTAAGATTACAAAATTTTTCTTTAACTCAAGATTTAATTAAATAAATTCTAATAAAATATTTTCTTTCTAAAATAAATACAAATTTTTTTATTCTAAATATTGAAAATAAAGTTAATAAGAATAATTTCTAAGAAGAATTAAAAGATAATAAAATTTAAAGAGTAAGGTAAGAAATTCTTACTGAATTTTAGCTTTCCGTCATGCTCGCTATATGCTCAAACTCCACATTACAATATCATCAATCAAAATTAAACAATATCAATCATAACTAAATATCATCAATCAATCAATCATAATCAAATCATAATCAAATCAATTAAATATCATTAATACATATCATAATACAAAATTTAATGATTATTAATATAGTCAATTTTAGTCCTTTTGGTCAATTCCTCGCATAGGTATATGTAAGTCCATATAATTCAGTCCTTGCATAGGTATAGTTCAGTCCATATGAGTCATAATGGTCCAAGTCCTTGCATAGGTATTGTCCAGTCCATATAGGTCATAATGGTCCAAGTCTTTGCATAGGTATGTTAGAGTTAGTTAAACCGGATATTTAATTTAAAATTTATTATAAATTTTAAGTTAAAAAAAGTTAATATTTTAAAATAATAATATTATCAGATTTAAAAGGAGTAGGGGACTCCTCCCATTATTCTTATGTCTTTTCATATTATACTCTTATCTCACTCCCCCTTACCTTGAATTGTTACCCAAAATGGATTTGCTTTGCGCCTCCGATTTCTAAAAATATTAATACCAATCTTATTTCAGTATAAGCATAAGACGAAGATTAAGATTACTACTTAAAACAGAAATGGTAAATTTTGAATAGTGAATAGTGAATAGTAAATCGTGAATAGTAACGGTAAATAGTAAAACGTGAATAGTAACAGTAAATAGTAAAACGTGAATAGTAACGGTAAATAGTAAATCGTGAATAGTAACAGTAAATAGTAACAGTAAATAGTAATTTACTATTTGAATAGTAATTTACTATTTGAATAGTAATTTACTATTGAAATAGTAATTTACTATTGAAATAGTGTTTACTATGCAGAATAGTAACTTAAAATAATATTATTTTCAGTATAATAACAGATTTCTAAAAACGATATGAAAATAACCCAAAAAATATAAAAGAGAAGTATTCTTACCTTAGGATTTTGGCAGAACCTTCTCTCCAAAAACTTTTCTTCTCTCTCTCACTTCCACCACTATCTCACTAGCACTACTATATTAAGAAAACTTAATCTGAAATTGTGAATTCTAAAGAAGAAATCCTTCGGTATTTATAGGAAAAAAATTTACTATGCATTCCATTATTTTAATATAAAAGTACTATGCATTTTTGAATTTTTTATTCCAGGTTACTGTGCATCTTTTGAAAATTTCATACATGCACAGTGATTTGCATAGTAATTGTCGGCAAAATTATTAAGTCAAATAGTAACCCTTCACTCGGTATATTTTAAATATTCAAAATGAGTCCTTTTTGAAATTTAGCGATATTATATCAGTCCCTACTAATTTTATAATAAGTAATATAAAGCTGAAATTTTTAAAAATCTAAAATTTTCTGTTAATAAAAATTTATTGATACGTTTCAAATTTTTTAACGATTGGAAAAAATCAAGATTTTTCTCAAACCGATAATTTTTAGATAAGTCTACTTGAAATGGATTTTAGAAAATTTTCTTATAATTTCAATTCACTTTCTTGTAAATATTTTTAATTTAAGTCACTTATATGAATTTAAAATTATTTAAAAAAATATTATTTTTATTAAAAAATTCCAAAATTCCAAAAAATTCCAAAAAATCATAAATAATACGTAGATTAAAAAGTTCTAAAGAACCATAATTTAATTCCTTCAAAATTTTAATATAAAAATAAAAATAGGGGTGTTACAACTCTACTCCCCTTAGAAAATTTCGTCCTCGAAATTTACATAATCAGTAAAACAAATGAGGATGAGACTCTTTCATCTCAGTTTCTAGTTCCCATGTAGCATCTTCTCCTCTCGTTTCACTCCAAATAACCTTTACAAGCGGAATTGTCTTGTCTCTTAATTGTTTTATTCTTCTGTCACTTATTCTAACAAGTGGTGCATCATATGTAAGATTATCTTTAACTTGTATGACATCAGGTTCAATAACATGTGTAGGATCAGATATATACTTTCGCAAGTTTGACACATGAAAAACATTATGGATATTAGAAAGAAAAGGTGGTAATGCTATTTGGTAGGCAAGGGGACTAACTTTATGAATTATTTGGTATGGACCGATAAATCTAGGAGTTAGTTTTCGAGATTTCATTGCCCGACCGACCCTAGTCATAGGTGTGACTTTCAAGAATACATGATCGCCTTCTTGAAATTCGAGCGGCTTTCTTCTTTTGTCATAGTAACTTTTCTGCCTGCTCTGTGTTGCCTTCATCTTTTCCTGAACTATTTTGATTTTATCCGTGGTTTGTTGTACCAACTCTGGTCCTAGCATCAAGTTTTCACCAGTCTCAAACCAACATAGCGGGGTCCTACATTTTCTTCCATATAATGCTTCAAAAGGTGCCATGCCAATGCTAGCATGGAAACTGTTGTTGTAGGTAAACTCCACATATGGTAAGAATTGATTCCAACTTCCTTTATGCTCTAACACACAAGCTCGTAACAAGTCTTCTAGAGATTGGATTGTTCTTTCTGATTGTCCATCCGTCTGAGGATGATATGCTGAACTCAGACGCAGTCTTGTTCCCATAGCCTTGTGCAAGCTCTTCCAGAATTGTGATGTAAAACGAGGGTCCCGATCAGAAATGATACTTGAAGGAATTCCATGCAATCTCACAATCTCCTCGATGTATAATTTTGCCAGCTTCTCCATAGAGTAACGAATATTGATGGGAATAAAGTGGGCAGACTTTGTTAGTCTATCAACTATTACCCATATCGAATCATGTCCTAATGGAGTTTTAGGTAGAGAAGTCACAAAATCCATGGTAATGCTATCCCATTTCCATTCCGGTATTTCCATTGATTGTAGCATTCCAGGGGGTTTTTGGTGTTCCACTTTAACCTTCTGGCAAATTAGACATGCAGCCACATACTCTGCCACCGCTTTCTTCATTCCAGGCCACCAAAATAACTTCTTCAAATCTTGATACATTTTAGTAGTTCCGGGATGAATGCTCATATAACTTTTATGGCCTTCTTCTAGAATTGCTTTCCTCAACTCCTCTTTGTCAGGGATACACACTCGATCCTTATATCTCAATAATTGGTCGTTTCCCACATTGAACTCGACTTCTTTTCCTTGTTTCAAGAGTTCTTTCTTCTCTTGCAGGAATTCATCCTCTTGTTGAGCCTCTAAAACTTGCCTCAGGAATTCATTTGTCACTTGCAACGTTCCTAATCTGTAGCTGTTGGCATTAACCTTTACTGCTAGGTTAAGATCTCTGAAGTTCTCTATCAATTCCAGCTCTTTTATCATCATCGTGGACGCATGTAGAGACTTTCGACTTAAAGCATCAGCTACTACATTCGCTTTTCCAGGATGGTATTGCAACTTAAAATCGTAGTCCTTTAAGAATTCCATCCATCTCCGTTGCCTCATGTTTAACTCCTTTTGGTCGAATAAATACTTGAGACTTTTATGATCGCTAAACACATCGAATGTTGCACCGTATAGATAGTGCCTCCAAATCTTTAAGGCAAAAACTACAGCGGCTAACTCTAAGTCATGGGTAGGGTAGTTGATCTCATGTTGCCTTAATTGTCGTGATGCATAGGCTACAACCTTCTTGTCTTGCATAAGTACACTTCCTAGTCCTTGTTTAGACGCATCACAGTAAACTTCAAAACTTCGATGTGGATCGGGGAGTACTAACACCGGCGCAGAAGTAAGTCGATCTTTCAGCTCTTGAAAACTATTCTCGCATTGTGTCGTCCACACAAAAGGTTGTCCTTTCCGTGTTAGCTTGGTCAATGGGTATCCTAGCTTTGAAAATCCTTCAATGAATCTCCTATAGTATCCAGCCAAGCCCAAGAAACTTCTAATCTCAGTGATCGTGGTTGGTCTCTCCCATTTTAAAACCGCCTCCACCTTGGAAGGGTCTACAGCTATTCCTCCTTGACTAATTACATGTCCTAAAAAGTTCACTTCTTCCAACCAGAATTCACACTTCGACAGCTTTGCATATAGTTGTTTCTTTTTCAGGATTTCCAACACGACCTTCAAATGTTCAACATGTTCTTCTCTGTTTTTAGAGTACACTAATATATCATCAATGAACACCACTACAAATTTATCTAGATATGGATGAAAAATCCTATTCATGTAATCCATGAATACGGCTGGTGCATTAGTTACACCAAAAGGCATTACTAGATATTCGTAATGGCCATAGCGTGTTCTAAAAGCAGTTTTCGTTACATCTTCTTTCTTCACCCTTATTTGATGGTATCCAGACCTCAAATCAATTTTGGAGAACACCGTGGCACCACGCAGCTGATCCATCAAGTCGTCAATCCTTGGCAGAGGGTATCTGTTCTTGATCGTCACCTTGTTCAGTTGTCGATAATCTACACACAACCTCATGCTACCATCCTTCTTCTTAACCAACAACACTGGTGCACCCCAGGGGGATACACTGGGTCGTATAAACTGCTTCTCTATCATCTCTTCAAGTTGTTTCTTCAACTCTGCTAATTCTAGAGGTGACATTCGGTATGGTGCAATTGAAATGGGTCCAACTCCAGGTACTAAATCAATGGAAAATTCCACATCTCTTTCTGGGGGTAAACCAGGGATATCTTCAGGAAAAACGTCAGGAAATTCACACACAACCGGCAGATTTTTGATTTTTGATTATTGCTCTCCTTTCGTTGAAAGCAATAGCATGAATCCTTGAGCCCCTCCTTTTAAAGAGGCACTCACTTGGTTGGCGGTTAGAAATCTCGAATCTTCAGGATTCAAATTCACTGGTTCTTTAAACATTATGGTTTTATTATGACAATCTATTAGAATATGATTGTCAGACAACCAATCTAGCCCAATAATAACTTCTAAGCCAGAAAGGGGTAAACAGAAAAGATTAGCCTTAAAGTCCCTACCATCTATGACAATAGGGCATTTCCAACAAGCTTTAGAAGTGACAATGGGATTGTTTCCAGGAGTATGTACAAATAAGTCAAATGGAAGTTCTATCACAGGTAATTTTAGTTTTTCTACACAGTCATTGGCAATAAAGGAATGTGATGCACCTGAGTCATACATAACAGTTAAAGAAATCTTATTAATGATACACTTACCTTCTACCATGGAATCAGCATGAGATGCTTCTTCTCCAGTGATTGCAAAAACCTTTCCTTTTGCTTTTGGCCTTCCGACTGCACTGTGCGCGCCTCCTTGAGTATTTATGCTTGTACTTGCACCTTCAGGGTTTTCTCTCTTCATCTCTGGGCAATCCTTGATATGATGACCTGGTTTATTACACTTAAAGCAAACATAAGTGTTTTTAGGACAATCCCTTTTCAAATGGGGTCCTCCACAGATAAAACATTTAAAATTTGGTGCAGATGTTGGGTAATAGCTTCCAGTTGAAGCTTGGGGTCTGTTAGGAACAGATGCTGCTCCAAACCGACGAAATGGTGCTTGGTAAGGCTTATTCCTTCTGAAATCTCTTCTTTGGTGATGGTGAGGTCCTCCACTTCTTATTTCTCCTGCCTTGTGAATGGGCTCACGACTTTTGGTCATTCTATCCTTATGGTCTTCTTCAAAGATCCTGCAGCGATTTACCAATACAGAAAATTCACGGATTTCCTGCATTCGTATAGCTTCCTTAATTTCTGGCCGCAGTCCATTTACAAACTTTGCACACCGATCTCTTTCATTAGTAGCATCATTATAATGAGAATGAAAACGAGATAGCTCTTCAAACCTGGATGCGTACTCTCCAACGGTCATATTTCCTTGGGTCAGCGACAGGAATTCGAATTGTCTTTTCTCTTTAACATCAGCTGGAAAGTATTTTTCCAGAAACATATCCTTGAAATAGTCCCAAGTGATCTCCACGTCGTTGACTTCGAATTGTTTACGCATGCTATCCCACCAATGTTCGGCATCCTCAGATAAGGCATAAGTAGCGAAGACTACCTTATCAGCTTCATTACATTGCAATGCTCGAAAGATCTTCTCTATCTCTCGAATCCAGATTTGTGCTCCATCAGGGTTATATCCTCCCTTGAAACGAGGTGGATTGCGCTTTTCGAATAGGTCCAGTCTTCTCAAGGCATCATTACCTTGACCTTCACGTGCTCCCATTGCATTGATTAAGCGTTCTACAACTCCAGCAAGATCGTTTCCAGCCATTAGTTTCCTGTTTCACAGTAACTGAGATTTGTCACATCAATCACAGTTACTACCAAGTCAGATATTCTACCTATACAGAGTTTACAGACAAAGCAAGATAGACCTTTTCCCCAGGCCTATTGGATTAACTGCTCTGATACCACTTTGTAACACCCTCTGTTACACCTTAATAAATTCTAAAAAAAATTCGTAATTTTTTTTTTTTTTACTAAAGATATGATTGTTAAAAAGAAACTATCGGAATAAATTATATACATTATTTCTGAAATACCTCACAAATATTATTAAAACTTTATAAAGTATTTGTACATTCATCCGAAGAAAATAAATATTAAACATTATAAGAAAGAGAGGAAACTCCATGGCCCAGAAGCAGTTACTTATTAACATTATTATTCATTGGACCACGGTATTCATACCGAGCTCCCTTTCTAGAACGTGCTATATCTACTGCTGAAATTCTTCGATCCTTCCCTCTGAACCATCAGTTTAGAATATATGAAACAAAAACACGGAGAAAGGAGTGAGAAGCAGAATATAATATTTCCGAATAAGACATAAGCAACAAAGGGTTTTCACAACCGATACATAATAATATCAATCACAATCACATACACAATCAATTATGAATGCATGAATGTTATGCAATATTTTCATCATAACTTATCTATATATGTAGGCCCTTAAATTTTAATTTGCACTGGGCCAACCAGGAGTTTACACTGTTCCATAAGTCCGGATAATAATAATATGAACAGCTCAACTGGCATGGAAACACTTAGAGACTAGTCAGATTGAGAAAGTTTTTATTGTGAAAGTACCCGACACTAGGGAGCTACCCCAGGTCCCCTGAAGCACCCTTTCACACTCTCTCATCCCAAGGCTCGTAATTAAGCCTCCTCTAATGTATCCTCGGTTTCTATAATCCGTCCCCAGACAATATTATTTTATTTCACTTTCATTATCCATGATGCATGAACTACTCGCGTATTGAGTTGGTTAAGGCTTTTAGAAACTCAATTATTAAATCCCTTAAAGGTTTACAATATCATTTCAATAAACTGTACATTTTCTCAGTTCTCTGAATTTCTGTCCCACAGAAATAAATTTGGTACAGTTTTCAAATCTCACGGAAATTGAGTTTCTAAGCCTTAAATATCTAAAAACTTTATAATATAAAACTTTACCTAATCTTTCTCAAATTAAATCTTAACAAAATCAAATTTAGGAATCTCAATTATTTCCAAATGTATTTAGTTATTAAGTTGGAAAAAAATAAAATAATTTTCTTTTAATTTTTTTTTTATTGAAAGAGAAATATTTATTAACCAAAAATACTTAAGATTACAAAATTTTTCTTTAACTCAAGATTTAATTAAATAAATTCTAATAAAATATTTTCTTTCTAAAATAAATACAAATTTTTTTATTCTAAATATTGAAAATAAAGTTAATAAGAATAATTTCTAAGAAGAATTAAAAGATAATAAAATTTAAAGAGTAAGGTAAGAAATTCTTACTGAATTTTAGCTTTCCGTCATGCTCGCTATATGCTCAAACTCCACATTACAATATCATCAATCAAAATTAAACAATATCAATCATAACTAAATATCATCAATCAATCAATCATAATCAAATCATAATCAAATCAATTAAATATCATTAATACATATCATAATACAAAATTTAATGATTATTAATATAGTCAATTTTAGTCCTTTTGGTCAATTCCTCGCATAGGTATATGTAAGTCCATATAATTCAGTCCTTGCATAGGTATAGTTCAGTCCATATGAGTCATAATGGTCCAAGTCCTTGCATAGGTATTGTCCAGTCCATATAGGTCATAATGGTCCAAGTCTTTGCATAGGTATGTTAGAGTTAGTTAAACCGGATATTTAATTTAAAATTTATTATAAATTTTAAGTTAAAAAAAGTTAATATTTTAAAATAATAATATTATCAGATTTAAAAGGAGTAGGGGACTCCTCCCATTATTCTTATGTCTTTTCATATTATACTCTTATCTCACTCCCCCTTACCTTGAATTGTTACCCAAAATGGATTTGCTTTGCGCCTCCGATTTCTAAAAATATTAATACCAATCTTATTTCAGTATAAGCATAAGACGAAGATTAAGATTACTACTTAAAACAGAAATGGTAAATTTTGAATAGTGAATAGTGAATAGTAAATCGTGAATAGTAACAGTAAATAGTAAAACGTGAATAGTAACGGTAAATAGTAAATCGTGAATAGTAACAGTAAATAGTAACAGTAAATAGTAATTTACTATTTGAATAGTAATTTACTATTGAAATAGTAATTTACTATTGAAATAGTGTTTACTATGCAGAATAGTAACTTAAAATAATATTATTTTCAGTATAATAACAGATTTCTAAAAACGATATGAAAATAACCCAAAAAATATAAAAGAGAAGTATTCTTACCTTAGGATTTTGGCAGAACCTTCTCTCCAAAAACTTTTCTTCTCTCTCTCACTTCCACCACTATCTCACTAGCACTACTATATTAAGAAAACTTAATCTGAAATTGTGAATTCTAAAGAAGAAATCCTTCGGTATTTATAGGAAAAAAATTTACTATGCATTCCATTATTTTAATATAAAAGTACTATGCATTTTTGAATTTTTTATTCCAGGTTACTGTGCATCTTTTGAAAATTTCATACATGCACAGTGATTTGCATAGTAATTGTCGGCAAAATTATTAAGTCAAATAGTAACCCTTCACTCGGTATATTTTAAATATTCAAAATGAGTCCTTTTTGAAATTTAGCGATATTATATCAGTCCCTACTAATTTTATAATAAGTAATATAAAGCTGAAATTTTTAAAAATCTAAAATTTTCTGTTAATAAAAATTTATTGATACGTTTCAAATTTTTTAACGATTGGAAAAAATCAAGATTTTTCTCAAACCGATAATTTTTAGATAAGTCTACTTGAAATGGATTTTAGAAAATTTTCTTATAATTTCAATTCACTTTCTTGTAAATATTTTTAATTTAAGTCACTTATATGAATTTAAAATTATTTAAAAAAATATTATTTTTATTAAAAAATTCCAAAATTCCAAAAAATTCCAAAAAATCATAAATAATACGTAGATTAAAAAGTTCTAAAGAACCATAATTTAATTCCTTCAAAATTTTAATATAAAAATAAAAATAGGGGTGTTACAACTCTACTCCCCTTAGAAAATTTCGTCCTCGAAATTTACATAATCAGTAAAACAAATGAGGATGAGACTCTTTCATCTCAGTTTCTAGTTCCCATGTAGCATCTTCTCCTCTCGTTTCACTCCAAATAACCTTTACAAGCGGAATTGTCTTGTCTCTTAATTGTTTTATTCTTCTGTCACTTATTCTAACAAGTGGTGCATCATATGTAAGATTATCTTTAACTTGTATGACATCAGGTTCAATAACATGTGTAGGATCAGATATATACTTTCGCAAGTTTGACACATGAAAAACATTATGGATATTAGAAAGAAAAGGTGGTAATGCTATTTGGTAGGCAAGGGGACTAACTTTATGAATTATTTGGTATGGACCGATAAATCTAGGAGTTAGTTTTCGAGATTTCATTGCCCGACCGACCCTAGTCATAGGTGTGACTTTCAAGAATACATGATCGCCTTCTTGAAATTCGAGCGGCTTTCTTCTTTTGTCATAGTAACTTTTCTGCCTGCTCTGTGTTGCCTTCATCTTTTCCTGAACTATTTTGATTTTATCCGTGGTTTGTTGTACCAACTCTGGTCCTAGCATCAAGTTTTCACCAGTCTCAAACCAACATAGCGGGGTCCTACATTTTCTTCCATATAATGCTTCAAAAGGTGCCATGCCAATGCTAGCATGGAAACTGTTGTTGTAGGTAAACTCCACATATGGTAAGAATTGATTCCAACTTCCTTTATGCTCTAACACACAAGCTCGTAACAAGTCTTCTAGAGATTGGATTGTTCTTTCTGATTGTCCATCCGTCTGAGGATGATATGCTGAACTCAGACGCAGTCTTGTTCCCATAGCCTTGTGCAAGCTCTTCCAGAATTGTGATGTAAAACGAGGGTCCCGATCAGAAATGATACTTGAAGGAATTCCATGCAATCTCACAATCTCCTCGATGTATAATTTTGCCAGCTTCTCCATAGAGTAACGAATATTGATGGGAATAAAGTGGGCAGACTTTGTTAGTCTATCAACTATTACCCATATCGAATCATGTCCTAATGGAGTTTTAGGTAGAGAAGTCACAAAATCCATGGTAATGCTATCCCATTTCCATTCCGGTATTTCCATTGATTGTAGCATTCCAGGGGGTTTTTGGTGTTCCACTTTAACCTTCTGGCAAATTAGACATGCAGCCACATACTCTGCCACCGCTTTCTTCATTCCAGGCCACCAAAATAACTTCTTCAAATCTTGATACATTTTAGTAGTTCCGGGATGAATGCTCATATAACTTTTATGGCCTTCTTCTAGAATTGCTTTCCTCAACTCCTCTTTGTCAGGGATACACACTCGATCCTTATATCTCAATAATTGGTCGTTTCCCACATTGAACTCGACTTCTTTTCCTTGTTTCAAGAGTTCTTTCTTCTCTTGCAGGAATTCATCCTCTTGTTGAGCCTCTAAAACTTGCCTCAGGAATTCATTTGTCACTTGCAACGTTCCTAATCTGTAGCTGTTGGCATTAACCTTTACTGCTAGGTTAAGATCTCTGAAGTTCTCTATCAATTCCAGCTCTTTTATCATCATCGTGGACGCATGTAGAGACTTTCGACTTAAAGCATCAGCTACTACATTCGCTTTTCCAGGATGGTATTGCAACTTAAAATCGTAGTCCTTTAAGAATTCCATCCATCTCCGTTGCCTCATGTTTAACTCCTTTTGGTCGAATAAATACTTGAGACTTTTATGATCGCTAAACACATCGAATGTTGCACCGTATAGATAGTGCCTCCAAATCTTTAAGGCAAAAACTACAGCGGCTAACTCTAAGTCATGGGTAGGGTAGTTGATCTCATGTTGCCTTAATTGTCGTGATGCATAGGCTACAACCTTCTTGTCTTGCATAAGTACACTTCCTAGTCCTTGTTTAGACGCATCACAGTAAACTTCAAAACTTCGATGTGGATCGGGGAGTACTAACACCGGCGCAGAAGTAAGTCGATCTTTCAGCTCTTGAAAACTATTCTCGCATTGTGTCGTCCACACAAAAGGTTGTCCTTTCCGTGTTAGCTTGGTCAATGGGTATCCTAGCTTTGAAAATCCTTCAATGAATCTCCTATAGTATCCAGCCAAGCCCAAGAAACTTCTAATCTCAGTGATCGTGGTTGGTCTCTCCCATTTTAAAACCGCCTCCACCTTGGAAGGGTCTACAGCTATTCCTCCTTGACTAATTACATGTCCTAAAAAGTTCACTTCTTCCAACCAGAATTCACACTTCGACAGCTTTGCATATAGTTGTTTCTTTTTCAGGATTTCCAACACGACCTTCAAATGTTCAACATGTTCTTCTCTGTTTTTAGAGTACACTAATATATCATCAATGAACACCACTACAAATTTATCTAGATATGGATGAAAAATCCTATTCATGTAATCCATGAATACGGCTGGTGCATTAGTTACACCAAAAGGCATTACTAGATATTCGTAATGGCCATAGCGTGTTCTAAAAGCAGTTTTCGTTACATCTTCTTTCTTCACCCTTATTTGATGGTATCCAGACCTCAAATCAATTTTGGAGAACACCGTGGCACCACGCAGCTGATCCATCAAGTCGTCAATCCTTGGCAGAGGGTATCTGTTCTTGATCGTCACCTTGTTCAGTTGTCGATAATCTACACACAACCTCATGCTACCATCCTTCTTCTTAACCAACAACACTGGTGCACCCCAGGGGGATACACTGGGTCGTATAAACTGCTTCTCTATCATCTCTTCAAGTTGTTTCTTCAACTCTGCTAATTCTAGAGGTGACATTCGGTATGGTGCAATTGAAATGGGTCCAACTCCAGGTACTAAATCAATGGAAAATTCCACATCTCTTTCTGGGGGTAAACCAGGGATATCTTCAGGAAAAACGTCAGGAAATTCACACACAACCGGCAGATTTTTGATTTTTGATTATTGCTCTCCTTTCGTTGAAAGCAATAGCATGAATCCTTGAGCCCCTCCTTTTAAAGAGGCACTCACTTGGTTGGCGGTTAGAAATCTCGAATCTTCAGGATTCAAATTCACTGGTTCTTTAAACATTATGGTTTTATTATGACAATCTATTAGAATATGATTGTCAGACAACCAATCTAGCCCAATAATAACTTCTAAGCCAGAAAGGGGTAAACAGAAAAGATTAGCCTTAAAGTCCCTACCATCTATGACAATAGGGCATTTCCAACAAGCTTTAGAAGTGACAATGGGATTGTTTCCAGGAGTATGTACAAATAAGTCAAATGGAAGTTCTATCACAGGTAATTTTAGTTTTTCTACACAGTCATTGGCAATAAAGGAATGTGATGCACCTGAGTCATACATAACAGTTAAAGAAATCTTATTAATGATACACTTACCTTCTACCATGGAATCAGCATGAGATGCTTCTTCTCCAGTGATTGCAAAAACCTTTCCTTTTGCTTTTGGCCTTCCGACTGCACTGTGCGCGCCTCCTTGAGTATTTATGCTTGTACTTGCACCTTCAGGGTTTTCTCTCTTCATCTCTGGGCAATCCTTGATATGATGACCTGGTTTATTACACTTAAAGCAAACATAAGTGTTTTTAGGACAATCCCTTTTCAAATGGGGTCCTCCACAGATAAAACATTTAAAATTTGGTGCAGATGTTGGGTAATAGCTTCCAGTTGAAGCTTGGGGTCTGTTAGGAACAGATGCTGCTCCAAACCGACGAAATGGTGCTTGGTAAGGCTTATTCCTTCTGAAATCTCTTCTTTGGTGATGGTGAGGTCCTCCACTTCTTATTTCTCCTGCCTTGTGAATGGGCTCACGACTTTTGGTCATTCTATCCTTATGGTCTTCTTCAAAGATCCTGCAGCGATTTACCAATACAGAAAATTCACGGATTTCCTGCATTCGTATAGCTTCCTTAATTTCTGGCCGCAGTCCATTTACAAACTTTGCACACCGATCTCTTTCATTAGTAGCATCATTATAATGAGAATGAAAACGAGATAGCTCTTCAAACCTGGATGCGTACTCTCCAACGGTCATATTTCCTTGGGTCAGCGACAGGAATTCGAATTGTCTTTTCTCTTTAACATCAGCTGGAAAGTATTTTTCCAGAAACATATCCTTGAAATAGTCCCAAGTGATCTCCACGTCGTTGACTTCGAATTGTTTACGCATGCTATCCCACCAATGTTCGGCATCCTCAGATAAGGCATAAGTAGCGAAGACTACCTTATCAGCTTCATTACATTGCAATGCTCGAAAGATCTTCTCTATCTCTCGAATCCAGATTTGTGCTCCATCAGGGTTATATCCTCCCTTGAAACGAGGTGGATTGCGCTTTTCGAATAGGTCCAGTCTTCTCAAGGCATCATTACCTTGACCTTCACGTGCTCCCATTGCATTGATTAAGCGTTCTACAACTCCAGCAAGATCGTTTCCAGCCATTAGTTTCCTGTTTCACAGTAACTGAGATTTGTCACATCAATCACAGTTACTACCAAGTCAGATATTCTACCTATACAGAGTTTACAGACAAAGCAAGATAGACCTTTTCCCCAGGCCTATTGGATTAACTGCTCTGATACCACTTTGTAACACCCTCTGTTACACCTTAATAAATTCTAAAAAAAATTCATAATTTTTTTTTTTTTTACTAAAGATATGATTGTTAAAAAGAAACTATCGGAATAAATTATATACATTATTTCTGAAATACCTCATAAATATTATTAAAACTTTATAAAGTATTTGTACATTCATCCGAAGAAAATAAATATTAAACATTATAAGAAAGAGAGGAAACTCCATGGCCCAGAAGCAGTTACTTATTAACATTATTATTCATTGGACCACGGTATTCATACCGAGCTCCCTTTCTAGAACGTGCTATATCTACTGCTGAAATTCTTCGATCCTTCCCTCTGAACCATCAGTTTAGAATATATGAAACAAAAACACGGAGAAAGGAGTGAGAAGCAGAATATAATATTTCCGAATAAGACATAAGCAACAAAGGGTTTTCACAACCGATACATAATAATATCAATCACAATCACATACACAATCAATTATGAATGCATGAATGTTATGCAATATTTTCATCATAACTTATCTATATATGTAGGCCCTTAAATTTTAATTTGCACTGGGCCAACCAGGAGTTTACACTGTTCCATAAGTCCGGATAATAATAATATGAACAGCTCAACTGGCATGGAAACACTTAGAGACTAGTCAGATTGAGAAAGTTTTTATTGTGAAAGTACCCGACACTAGGGAGCTACCCCAGGTCCCCTGAAGCACCCTTTCACACTCTCTCATCCCAAGGCTCGTAATTAAGCCTCCTCTAATGTATCCTCGGTTTCTATAATCCGTCCCCAGACAATATTATTTTATTTCACTTTCATTATCCATGATGCATGAACTACTCGCGTATTGAGTTGGTTAAGGCTTTTAGAAACTCAATTATTAAATCCCTTAAAGGTTTACAATATCATTTCAATAAACTGTACATTTTCTCAGTTCTCTGAATTTCTGTCCCACAGAAATAAATTTGGTACAGTTTTCAAATCTCACGGAAATTGAGTTTCTAAGCCTTAAATATCTAAAAACTTTATAATATAAAACTTTACCTAATCTTTCTCAAATTAAATCTTAACAAAATCAAATTTAGGAATCTCAATTATTTCCAAATGTATTTAGTTATTAAGTTGGAAAAAAATAAAATAATTTTCTTTTAATTTTTTTTTTATTGAAAGAGAAATATTTATTAACCAAAAATACTTAAGATTACAAAATTTTTCTTTAACTCAAGATTTAATTAAATAAATTCTAATAAAATATTTTCTTTCTAAAATAAATACAAATTTTTTTATTCTAAATATTGAAAATAAAGTTAATAAGAATAATTTCTAAGAAGAATTAAAAGATAATAAAATTTAAAGAGTAAGGTAAGAAATTCTTACTGAATTTTAGCTTTCCGTCATGCTCGCTATATGCTCAAACTCCACATTACAATATCATCAATCAAAATTAAACAATATCAATCATAACTAAATATCATCAATCAATCAATCATAATCAAATCATAATCAAATCAATTAAATATCATTAATACATATCATAATACAAAATTTAATGATTATTAATATAGTCAATTTTAGTCCTTTTGGTCAATTCCTCGCATAGGTATATGTAAGTCCATATAATTCAGTCCTTGCATAGGTATAGTTCAGTCCATATGAGTCATAATGGTCCAAGTCCTTGCATAGGTATTGTCCAGTCCATATAGGTCATAATGGTCCAAGTCTTTGCATAGGTATGTTAGAGTTAGTTAAACCGGATATTTAATTTAAAATTTATTATAAATTTTAAGTTAAAAAAAGTTAATATTTTAAAATAATAATATTATCAGATTTAAAAGGAGTAGGGGACTCCTCCCATTATTCTTATGTCTTTTCATATTATACTCTTATCTCACTCCCCCTTACCTTGAATTGTTACCCAAAATGGATTTGCTTTGCGCCTCCGATTTCTAAAAATATTAATACCAATCTTATTTCAGTATAAGCATAAGACGAAGATTAAGATTACTACTTAAAACAGAAATGGTAAATTTTGAATAGTGAATAGTGAATAGTAAATCGTGAATAGTAACGGTAAATAGTAAAACGTGAATAGTAACAGTAAATAGTAAAACGTGAATAGTAACGGTAAATAGTAAATCGTGAATAGTAACAGTAAATAGTAACAGTAAATAGTAATTTACTATTTGAATAGTAATTTACTATTTGAATAGTAATTTACTATTGAAATAGTAATTTACTATTGAAATAGTGTTTACTATGCAGAATAGTAACTTAAAATAATATTATTTTTAGTATAATAACAGATTTCTAAAAACGATATGAAAATAACCCAAAAAATATAAAAGAGAAGTATTCTTACCTTAGGATTTTGGCAGAACCTTCTCTCCAAAAACTTTTCTTCTCTCTCTCACTTCCACCACTATCTCACTAGCACTACTATATTAAGAAAACTTAATCTGAAATTGTGAATTCTAAAGAAGAAATCCTTCGGTATTTATAGGAAAAAAATTTACTATGCATTCCATTATTTTAATATAAAAGTACTATGCATTTTTGAATTTTTTATTCCAGGTTACTGTGCATCTTTTGAAAATTTCATACATGCACAGTGATTTGCATAGTAATTGTCGGCAAAATTATTAAGTCAAATAGTAACCCTTCACTCGGTATATTTTAAATATTCAAAATGAGTCCTTTTTGAAATTTAGCGATATTATATCAGTCCCTACTAATTTTATAATAAGTAATATAAAGCTGAAATTTTTAAAAATCTAAAATTTTCTGTTAATAAAAATTTATTGATACGTTTCAAATTTTTTAACGATTGGAAAAAATCAAGATTTTTCTCAAACCGATAATTTTTAGATAAGTCTACTTGAAATGGATTTTAGAAAATTTTCTTATAATTTCAATTCACTTTCTTGTAAATATTTTTAATTTAAGTCACTTATATGAATTTAAAATTATTTAAAAAAATATTATTTTTATTAAAAAATTCCAAAATTCCAAAAAATTCCAAAAAATCATAAATAATACGTAGATTAAAAAGTTCTAAAGAACCATAATTTAATTCCTTCAAAATTTTAATATAAAAATAAAAATAGGGGTGTTACAGTCCCTAGTCAAGTATTTACATGGGAACATGTAAATACACTGAGACTAGTGTGTGAGTATACTGATGACCTGATCTCACAGATCATAGATATAGATGATATCAAGTCTTCACACGGGTACACATTAAGAGTAATGATGTACTGGACAGACCCACCATGAGAACGTTGCATGGATCGTTACATGATTGTCATAAACGATTCTCAATGTGATAATGGTATATATAGTCCTTCGACCTGAAGTCACTACGATTCCTACATGAGGAGTTTATTGTTTTAATATAATTAAACGTCTTCTGTAACAAGAGGACTATAAATGTTGTGATTAGGCAATGAACAAATTATGCAGAGGGATGTGAGTGATGTAGATGGGATTTGTCTCTCCTATGTGACAGGAGTGATATCTATAGGCCACTTGATGGAGTAAGACTAAGAAAACGCATGGCCATGCTAGAAAGAATAAATATTAGATATTTATTCGGATCCAGTCTACTTCGGTATCAAGTAAAATAAATTGGGCCGTACAAGGATGACACGACCATGCCTTGGGCCCAATTAGGATATCATGACAAAAGGAACAAACATATTAAATAATTATCACTTATAGGTTATGTTGATAATATTCGGACATAATGATGCATTGCTAGATGCCGCTCTTATTTTATATTAATAATAAAATAATTTATTATTAATATGACCGGGTATTTTACCTGTAGGGTCACACACATAGAGTAAGCCCATCAGAAAATGTTGTTTTATTTTAGTTGGACTAAAATAAAGCTATTGGGCCTAACTCATTTGGAATGAGTAAGGAGCCCACTTTTTAGAGAGAACAAATTAGGTCAAACCTCAGCCTATAAATAGAGCATAAGATGCTCATAGACTGTTCACTCAAGTGACACTCAAGTGAGACACAAATTCGCAAAAGTTGCAAGAGCTACACGCCGTCAAACTAGCAGTTGGCAAGTGTTGCGATTCTGGTGGGAGTGCTCATGTGGACTCTTAAAGGACGAGGCTACGACTGCTTCGGTGTTCTTCAAGAGGTAATCCAAAACGAATTTTTTGTGTTTGTTTTGTGCTTTGAAACACGGAACTTTGCAAATCCTATAGAATCCCTTTTTTTTTCGCTGCTCATGTTTAGGGATTTCCTAACAGAAACCCCTCAATAAAATGGGCTTGTCATCCTAACCATCACTAGATCTCTTCTATTCTAGTTTGGCTTACCTGGACAATTTTAGAGTTATGTTGTTATCCATGCCACACACTTAATCAATAGAACTTTATCCAACTTGTTAGGAAACTAATCCCCTTTTGAAACCTTATTCTCACATAAACTAGATATTTATCTACTAAAAGTCTTTAGTTGTTTGTGTTTTTCTACCACTTTTACTACACACGGAAAGAGGTTGGATAATAGATCTAGAAAATGCATCTTTCTAGGTTATAGGACAATAATCAAGGGATATGTCCTGTATGATTTGAAATCTCATGAAATATTTGTTAATAGAAATGTTCTATTCCATGAGAATTCCTTTTCTTATCTCAACATTTCTACTGAATCCACTCTCACTCTGACCTCATCTTAAACCAATGAAACCTATGATGATGATCTTTTTCTCTTTGAAAATCATGAAAATACTATCAATCCTATACTATCATGATGATCTTTAAAATATAGACATGGTGGGCTTTACATGATTATCATGAACCATTAAGGCATTCCACCAAGGAAAGAAAACCTTTTACCTACTTGAAGGATCACCATTGCATATTGGTTACTACATCATCATTATCCTTAGCACAAACTGTCAAGTATCCTATTTCCAAACATCTCTCAAATAAATCCTTGTCATCTTCCTATACTCATTATTCACTAGCCATTTCTACCATTGATAAACCTTCCACCTACAAGGATGCTATTCTTCATGAATGATAGAGGAATGCTATTAAGGCTGGATTATAGGCACTAGATAAGATCCAGACTTCGGTCTTTACAACTCTTCCCATTGGGAAGAAAACTGTTGGCTGTAAGTGGGTTTTTAAGGTGAAACATAAAGCTAACAACACTATAAAGAGACGTAAGTCTAAATTAGTAGCCAAAGACTACCCTCAAATAAAAGGGATAGATTAGATGGACACTTTCAGTCCTGTTTTGAAGATGTCCACTATCAGGGGTCTATTGTCTCTTGCTTCTGTTGAGAATTGGTTTTTACGTCAATTAGATGTTAATACTGCCTTTCTCCATTGTGATCTAGTAGAAGAAGTTTACATGCAGCCACCTGAAGGTATCTCTCTTCCCAATCCTGACTTTGTTTGCAAGTACCAAGTCCCTTTATGGCTTGAAACAAGTAAGTCACCAATGGAACTTGAAGTTAATTGAAACCTTGCTTGAATAAGGATTTGTCCAATCCAAATTAGATTACTCTTTATTCATAAAGAGCATAAGATAGAGGCTCATAACTATGTTGACCTATATGGATGATCTTATTGTTGCAGACAATGATATGATGGAAATGAAAACCTTGAAATCTCTTCTTGATGCAAGGTCTGCAAAAAGGAGCATGCTTATATCAAAGAAAATATACATTGGATCTTTTATAGGATGTTGGCGTCTTCAGGTCAAAACCTTGCCCTACTCCTATGGATCATAGTCTTAAGATTCAACAACATTCAAGTTTCACTCATACAGATATCACAAGTAATAAAAGGTTAATAGGAAAGCTGATTTATTTGACGAACACTAGACCAATCATCAATTTTTTTATTAGCAAACTAAGTCGGTATTTGGGCTCACCTTCCACCTCTCATATCAAGCTACATTGAGAATTTTGAGATATGTGAAAGCTAATCCTGTCAAAGGTCTATTTTTCCTAGCCAAGTCAGATTTCAACTTAACTTGCTACGTAGACTTTGATTGGGATGCATGTGCTTGGACACTAGAAGATTTACCATAAGTTTCTCATTCTTCTTAGGCTCTTATCTCATATGTTGGAAATGCAAGAAGCAACCTACCATCTCCAGGTCATCTTCTAAGCATAATATCACACCAAGGCCTTGGCTACCTGTGAGGCTTAATGGCTTACTTCCTTGTTAGCAGATTTTGGCATCACTCTTACCAGACCAGCCACTTTCTTTTATGAATTCAATCAGCCTTACATATACATTCCAATCTTGTCTTCCACAAGTGCACCAAACACATCGGGAATGATTGTCATTTTGTTTATGACTAAGTTAAAAAAAGGTTCGTTCATAGCATGCCAATTTCTTCAAAAGATCAAGCTGCTGATGTTTTTACTTGGCCTCTTACTCCTTGCCCTTTCCACAGTTGTATTTACAAACTTGGAATGTTAAGTATACACATTCCAACTTTAGGGGTTGTTAATGTTATTTTATTAGCTTAGTTAGTTAGCTTGATTAGTTCCTTTTCTATTGGTTAGTTAGAGCTTAGTTAATTAGCTTCTTTCTTTAAACTTGTGTATATATTCTTCAAGCTTGGGTATATATTCTTCAGGAACCCTTTCATTATTTTCGACAATTGAGAAAATCTTTCATAATCACTTCTTCATTTCTCTCTTCTCATGATTATGATTTTTCCTCTTCTCTTCTACGCTGCCATGTCAACAATAATGTTACTCTCAATTGTCATACTTGTCACACTCTATTATTTGCATTTTATTATTAAGCATATAAAAGAGAGATAAAAAATAAACTTTTCTGATGAGAAAAAAGGGGTGAAAATGGTGCGTGGAAAAGTAACATGGGAATATTATTCCAATTCAGGTTCGATTTGTGTACAGGGTTGTGACGTGGGCACTTTCTGGCTCTTCTTTTGTTACCATAATAACTACTAGTAAGACACCCAAATCCCAAAAGCACCTTGAGATGAATGGAATTATGAAAAAGAGTGACATATGCTCATCAACCGGTTCATGAGAACGACAACCTTTTGTAATATTAATAGTTTTGAAGGGGTGGAATATAAGAAACTAACTAGAAAATAAGAAAAAGCATGTGAAACGTGATTTCCGAGAGATAACCCCACAACATACATGATTGTTCATTGATTGACGTACATGTAATAATCTAGCTAATATTAGTACGCTTGATATTTTTAATCTGTTACAAGAAATTCATGCGGTAACATAAATTTAATTTGATTGAACTATAGTGCTGAATTATTTGTATATGCCTTGAATTGTCTTGTTCTTGAGTGTTTCTGAGATAAACAATAATTCCCCAAGTCATCAAAAGTAGCTTGTTCTCTCGGTTATTTATACACTTTCCATAAGATTATCATTTTGTTCGTGGAATTTAATACCAAATAATTGTTTTTCAATATATCTTCAAGATTTTACGTTGTATATAACTATTCAGAAAATCGGATCTAACTAGTAG
This sequence comes from Clitoria ternatea, assembly GCA_037962975.1. NCBI lineage: Eukaryota > Viridiplantae > Streptophyta > Magnoliopsida > Fabales > Fabaceae > Clitoria > Clitoria ternatea. The sequence continues at coordinate 50,854,699 of CM075673.1, forward strand.
GACTCTTAAAGAATAACCCAACGTGTAGTTCATTGTGCTAAAACAATAATTCCAATAATTTTAGTAGAAATTTTTGGTTTCATAATATAAACAAAATTATCATTTTTTAATGTTATTAAATATTTGTCTATTAAATATATTATTTATATATATTTTCAAGACAACTAATATTTTGGGTAATAAATAACATTAAGAGTATTTTAGAATATTATATCAAATATTTGATAATATTAATGTAAATAACTATTTTCAACCATTATTTTTAATATATGTAAAAATAGTTATTTTTGCTTATATTTGGAATTAGAGGCAGTATTATATTCTAACACAAAATTTAAAAGTTGTTATGAAAACCTTCATTGGAATCAATGTTGAAAAAATCATATTGAACTAACCGGTTAAACTGAAAAACTAGTGAACCAGTGGGATAATCAGTCCGAGTGGTTGTTTGGATTAGACATACAAGTGAACCAATAGGAACCAGTGTGAACCAACCGATTAAGGGTGAAAACCAGTGATCCAATTGAGTTAGACTGAATCGGCCGGGTCATGAATGCATTTTTTTTTGTGTTTTAAACCTTAAAAAACAACATCATTTCAATGGAAACACTTTTTCATTTTATAAATTAATGTATGAAATAGTTTGTTGATGATTTTGAACCGTTATGATTTTAATAGCTCTTATAATTTTACATTGTCACATTGTTTATGACTAGATATTAACAAATTAATTTTTAATTCATACACATGATAATTTATTTGAAGCGAAATTATAAGAATTTTTTGCATATATATATATATATATATGATAATTTATGTAATATTTTAATTTAAATTGAGTCATACGATTCGACCAATGACTCATCACCTTGATCAAGTCAATGATTGATCTGATTTTAATAACATTAACTAGTATAATCTTTAACTAAAAGAAATTAATATAAGATAATTTTAATTTATACTAACAAAAGAAATAATATTAAACAAACCCAAGGAAGTCTTAATCCAAAAATACATTATTGTCATATAAGCATATCAGATTCAAACAAACCCTCATTAATTTTTCTTAATTAAAGGCATATAAACATTTTCTTTAACAATTTTCAAATTTTGTAGGTTTGGTAAATGATAATTTTTTTAGTGTTAGTCAGACTCAAACCGATTTGTATTAATTTTTTTAGAAAATACAAATATTTAAAGTGGGACTTAAACCCTAGTTAAATAAACGTAAATTAATATATTAATCACTTGTCCATTATATATATATATAGAAATGATGAAAATTATTAGATGCATTATTTACTTTAATAAAATAGTTAATACTCTCAATGATACTATGATTTTTTTTTTACTTTTTCTTACACTTATTATAATAAATAAGGTTATTGAAAAGTAACTTCTAAAACTTTGAAAGTGATAATTATTTTGAATGAAAAAAGGCTAAAAAAATTTAAAGATAAAATGAAAAGAAAGAAGTATTATTTTAATATATAATAGAATTTAACATGATTTAAATTTTTATATGTTAGATATTGTTAAAATACGTATATATATTTAATCATACCTGTTGAACTAATAAATATTAATGATTCAATAACTAGTAGATACGAACGTCGGCGGAAATAGTGCTCAAGCATGGGACCCCATTTACGAGAATTTGCAAATGTCTCTTTACTTCCTCTTTTCTTTCTCTCTTTATTCCAAACGCACATATAAAGCTATGGAAGAGATTATATTCATTGATAGAACAAATTGTCCATTTTACCCATTTTGTTGACTAAACTCAGGTAAGTTTAATTCGCTAAGTTAGGGGATAAGTAACCATGCAAACCATTAATTAACCATTTCCATAAACCAAAAACCTTAGGCGTGTAGGAAATAGGACGCATCACCAATTAGACCTTTGGGCTATGCATATGTTCTTGTATTTATGTTTTAGAATCCAAGCTTTTGGAATCTGTTGGGATTGGATTTGATTCTTCTCTCTTTCTTCAAGTCATTAGAAAATGATCTTTGTGCTTAATCAAGTCATTATATATAATCTTTAGCTTGATATATCCTATTTGTATTTGAATAGACATATTACTATAGGAAAATCTTTCACCAACAAAATTATAAGATACTATATGTTCTAAAATTGGAACTCAAGACCACATGCAGGTTAAACCAGTTGTTCAATCTAAACACTTGGTGGTATGTATACACTAATATGCTTTAATTAGAAGTCTATTATATAATTTCATCTTTCTTCTCTTAATTTACCTTCCTACCAGTTTTTCTTTTATGTACAAAATAGAGATGGTAACATATATATGCTTTAGTTTTGAAATACTAATTACCTCCATTGCTCTATTATATTTTCTCTAATGGATATTAAACTATCTGTATAAATAATACAGATTTTTATATCATATTTCATATTCTACCAGACAATTTAATAGTATACATATAATACTAATACATATATACCATTAATACAATGAATGTTTATATTACAATTTAATTATTAGTGTTGGTTTACAATATTTATAAGAAAATTTTAAATTTTCATTGAAGATTGTAATTTTGTAATCTCAATAATAAATATGTAATATTTTGAACAGACAACTTGACCTAAAAGGAAAGAATAATGTCCTTAACCCGGTGGTCTATATCATGGTTTTGACTAGTAATATAAGTGGGTCTCTTAAGTCCAAAAATTTTGCAGGGATTGATAAATTGACGTGGAAGTTAGTTAAGTTAATTTGTTGAGAAGTCTGAAGAGTTCTATCTTGAAGATAACGATGGATCCATAACTAAGATCCTCATTTTGACTAGTAGTATATCGTTTTATGTGGAAAATTCCGTATTGTAATTACTCTAATTAACAAGGTGTGCTCTACCCACATATTAAGACACAATTTTAGGTGTAATAGAAAATCCATATTTTCTCTTTTTGATTGAAAAAGCTTGGGTTAGGATTTAGGAGGAAGACTCCCGCCGTGCAAAATTGAAAATCAAAATCTTAAGTCTTAATTTTGCATGACCGGCACAGTTTGAACAGGTTACTCAATGACTCACCATTACCAAATTGAAAATCAAAATCTTAAGTCCTATTTAATTTTGCACAATATAAAATTAAAAAAATTAAACTAAAATTTATGTAAAGTTTAACATAATTTTTAATAAAAAATCATTTTAAAAATTTATCATGTAAAAAAGTGAACACTTGAACAATTTAATAAAGACACTAATCCCAACATATAAAGAAAAGTGATCTATTATTCTATATTTTATCTCCTTTATGCTTTTTTAGTTGCAGAAATAAAATAAAATTTGTATTATGTCAAACTTTTTATGACACATGTAAACATTTAATAAAGTGCGGTCCTATTTATTTTACTTTTTTAAATTTGTAAAAATAATTTTCAAGACAAATTAAAATTATATATGTGTGTTTTTTAAAATAAAATAAATTAGTTAGTTAATCTTTTATTTTTAAAACCTTTTCTTTAAAATTAATCTCTATCTCTATTATATACATTTGTGAAACTGTTTATGACACGTGTTAGCCTCTAATGAAATGTGGCCCTATTTATACTACTTTTTCAAATTCATAATAAAAATAATTTTTTTAAAAATTAAAATATCAAATTATATATGTTTTTTAAATAAAAATAAATTAGTTTGTTTGTTTGTTTTTTTATTTTTAAAACCTGTTTTTCGAAATTCATAAATAGATAACAACCTATCAAATCAGTTTTTTAAAATAAAAAAATTATTTTGTTTGTTTTTTATTTTTAAAACCTATTTTTCAAAATGAATAGTAGATAACAACTTATCAAATCAATTTTTTAAAATAAAAATAAATTAATTTGTTTTTTTTAATTTTTAAAACCCATTTTCAAAATTAATAAATAGATAACAACTTATCAAATCAATTTTTTAAAAATAAAAAAAATTGTTTTTTTGTTTTTTATTTTTAAAACCTATTTTTTAAAATTAATAAATAGATAACAACTTATCAAGTCAATTTTTTAAATAAAATAAATTTGTTTGTTTGTTTTTATTTTTAAAACCTATTTTTCAAAATTAATATTAGATAATAACTTATCAAATTAATTTTTTTAAAATAAAAATAAATTAGTTTGTTTGTTTTTTTATTTTTAAAACTCATTTTTCAAAATTAATAAATAGATAACAACTTATCAAATCAATTTTTTAAAATAAAAATATATTAGTTTGTTTGCTTTTTTAAAAAACTATTTTATAAAATTAATAGATAGATAACAACACTACTAAAAAAACCTGTTAGCGACGGACAAACCCCGTCGCTAAGTGATGCTATTCGCGTCGCTAAAACTATTAGCGACGACAATTATAACGAAACGAACATTGTCGTTACATCAATCGTTGCTGATATCAGAGCGACACGAAAGACATCCGTCGTAAATGTTTCGAAGGTGTGACGTCGTCGCTAATGGGGTCCCTATGTTGGTGACGTATCCCGTCGCGATGAGTGCTATACAGCAACCATAACACGCCGCCGCTACTTCTGTTAGGTAGCGACCACGCCCTGCCATCGCTGTCTACCCAAGAATAACGACGGTAGAAAGTGGTCACTAAATACCCAATAGTAGCGACGATCGTATGAGGTCGCTGAATACTCAATAGTAGCGACGACTTGAAACGGTCGCTATTAGTGGCTATACAACGACCACCTTATGCCGTCGTTATTAGTGGCTACACAGCGACCACATATGGTCGTCACTACTATTGGGTATTCAGCGACCACCTTGTGCTGTCGCTACTTTGTTTATATACTAGCGACGGGCTTGTGTTCTGTTGCTAATATTAATTTTTGTTTCTTTTTATTTAGTTTTTGTTGACTTTTTAAACTATTAATATAGGTTGAATATTAATAATATAGGTTTTTCTTCATTAAATTTTAAACTAGAAATATCGAATGACATAAAAATTATAAACGGAGAATGACATAAAATAAATACTGAGTAGAATATGATATAAACATAAAAAATACAATGTCGTGGCTAGTCGCTAAATATACAAACAAATAAAACATAAAAAAGTAAAATCATGGGAGGGGGATCCTGTGGTGGTGGTGGCGGCGGCTCGAAACTAGAGGAGGAAGCCTCGCCATCAACTGCATCAGTAGCTCCTGCTGCTGAGCAAGTTGTCGACAAGTCTCAGCCTGCTGCTCCTTGGCCCATCGTCAGTCTGCCTCGCCTGCTCCTCCAAAAGCTGCCTCTGGCGTCACTTCTCCTATAGCTTGTTGTTCAGGTTTTGAATGACCTAAACAACATCTCCTGGAAGGCTAAAGAAGGAAGAGGAAGAGGAAGAGGTCTTCCCTTTCTTCGCGAACTGCGTGCCCACGCTGCCCAACTCGAACACCCTCCCTTTCTTGTTCATGCCGCCAACAGCCTTTGTATAAATGGGGTTGTTGTCGGAACAAGACGAGGTAGGAGGTACCTTCCCCTCAAGAGTGGAAGCCACCAACTCCACCTTCTTCTCGACCTTCATGGCCTAATACGTCTGTTGTAAATGTAAAATAGAGATAGGGTTAATAAGCTGATTTGTAAATAATAAGCATGTGTAACTTAAAATAAAATACCGCCAGATCTGTCGTCTTTTGGTTAACCCATGCACCGGCTTTGTTCTTCTTAATCATTTGCATGACCTCAAACAGGGAAGGCTCGCGGTGCTCCTTCAGCTCCTATAGTTGACAATGTATTGAAATTATTGTTAGAAAACATGTTCGGTCATTCATAAAAGAAATGTTGTAAATTAAATATACTTACAAATCTCCTTTTATGCTCGAGGGTTGAAATGCTACCCCCAGTGTAGACGAACGTTGCAGCATCAGTGGCTCTGTTCGCCTTGTTCCAAGCACTCGCCTGCTAGAACAAGACACCCCCACTTCTGAACCATCCTGTCCCAGTGGTCCTCAGGGATCCAACGAGGGTGCTCGCCCTTGTCCCTCACCTTCCAAAGGGTACTCTTAATGATTTTGGAGGTCTTTGTGGCAAAGACCTTCCTAATCTCATCAATCATACCCTCTGTCCACTAATAATCATGCTGTTACATAAAATAAGATTTCAATATTAAAAATAGGTGTATGAATTAGCGATAAATTCACAACAAATGGGGGTGTTATCTTACCGAAAGGTGTCAAACCACCTATCTTGGACAGCCTTCCCTGTATCTATCCAAGAGATGTATGGACCATCCCACTGGGCCTTTAGAACCTTAGTAATCGCTTTGGTAGTGTGATGACTATCAACAAAACTGTAATAAACAAAAATTAGAAACAAATAAAACAAGTTACATACGGGGAGGCTACCGAAATTTTAGTAGAGTCTTCCTTGTAAATATAACATTTCTAAATTTAAATGGTTACCCTGTTACAAACAGAAAAGTTTCCAGTACAGTTGAATCTATACAACTACTAAATAAACTAATAGACAATAAACCACTTTAGGCATTATATGAGTTTTATATACAAAACAACTAAGAAACTTAAAACAAATTATAGTATACTTACTCGTCTCCGGCCGGCAGTGGGACCAGCATGGGTAGGGGGGATGCCGAAGGTAGGATGGCCTCAAGGCCAACGTCATCCAAACCACCAGGTGAAGGAGTCTACTCTGGGGTGGTTTATTGTGGGATGGTGGGCCCAGGTGGTGAAGGAGTAGTGGCCTGCTATGATGTGGTGGCCTTTGTGGGGTGGTAGCCTGCAGACGGGATCCGGGGGTACTCGAACCACCACCCCGACTGAAGGGTAGCCGACGTCCTGTCATCTGTAGAATAAACCATGAAAATAAATGTAGTCTCAGACTATAAAGATATATATGTATGTATATATGTTTAATAACTACATACTCTGTCTGTTTCAGTTTGAAATTCCCCCTCAGTTTTAGTGTCACTATGGCTATTTTTTTCAATAGGTTCCTCAGTCTCCAAATCAGCCTTAGACCATTTTGACTGGGAGACAATATCTTTGTCAATGTGTTCACCCCCTGTAGTGGAGAGTGTCTCATCCATTATTACTGGATCAATGTTGAACAACAGATGACTGTCATTGAGCTCATTCGGAGTGAGCTGATAAGCATCCTCAACCTCATCGGAGACATTATCAGTGATCTAACTTTGGGCCTTGGCCTTGATTACTGCATACCAGTCCTGATGCCCTCCAGGGAAGTCCGTGTAATAAACCTGCTCGGCTTGTTGGGCACCTTTTATATCTACCTTTTTTTTACCTCAACTAAGCTATAGTTTTTGTCAACCTTTGTTCCTACACCGATTATGTTGTCATACCAATCATACTTGAATAGAATGATGTCTCTTCTTAGTCGTCCAGAGAAAAAAACTTCAACAATCTCTATCAGCACTCCATAAAAGTCTTCCTCTAACTGTCCAGCTGCGCCTTTAACACAAACCCCGTAGTTATAGGTACGCATCCCTTCACTCCATTGAAAAATGTTAAACTTATAGCCGTTTATATAGTAAATAGGCCATTTTTTAACAGTTTTAACTGGCTCCTGAGAAAGGACTTGGAGTAAGGGATCTTCAATATGGTTATTAGGGTCTTGAATCTATGTAAAATGTTAGTTCTCAAATTTACAATAAATCCTTTAATAAAAATTTCATAAAAATAATAAAAATTTGAGGAATTTGTTATAAAATTAGGTTTTAAATTCAATAAATGAATGTTGTTGGAAATAATCTGCCCTTGATCAATTTTCTCTAGTTTTGTAATGAAAAAGTAAAGAATTTAAGAGAAAATTGAAGAACTGGAGAAGTTAACGCATACCATCAACACCACGCGTAGCGTGGGTACTTTTGATGCTGACGCTACGCGTCACAGCCATGCGTAGCGTCAGAGCTGCATGGACTCCACAGCCAGCTTGGCCAGGCACTCACCTTTTGACCCATAATTGGCCACTCCACTCAGCACAAATGGCCAAAATGCAGTGGAGACAGAGACACGTGGCCAAGCATGATTGAATTTAATAATCCAAAATGGCCATTATCAGCTGCGTAAATGGAAGCTGAGTCAGGGGTCTGACGCGTAGCGTCAGCACCCTTGCTCAGGCCTATAAATAGGGCCATCCAACACCATTCCTAGCATCCTATTCTGAGTATTTCACTCTTCTTTTCTCTTATATACTCGAGTTTGAGTATTCCTTTTGTGAGTTTGTAGTTCTAGAATAGTTTTCTAGATACTTGAGAGTGTTGTGTAGTATTGTGATCGTTGTATCGTGAAGTTTCCATCGCCTTTGTAATGTCAATCACTGTAAGTGTTGTTCTTACCTTCACCATGTGTAACTAATCTGTTTATGTTGGAATTGGTGAACTAATCTATTGAGTATGATGTTATGAATTCGACCTCTGCATGTTTATGATTCAAGTCCATGTTAGTATTTCAATCTTTTATTAATATGAACGTCAAACGGGAGAATGATTTTCATGTGTATTGAAACTTGTTTTATTAGTGTGAATGTCAAATGAGAGAATGATTATTCATGCCTTATTAAAACTTGATTTAATAAAAGTAAAAGTTGGAATACCCTTAATATACTAATTACTAAGAATAGAATTGGTAATTATTGTTGCCATAAAGCCAGGACTTAATGCAAGTTTTTATTGAGAAAGCTCACGAGGGATCAGACTTTACAGTAAATACTTAGAATTTATATCACGAGGGATCGGTTATAATGATTTTAAGCTGCAATAATATGAACTTGATGATTAAATATGCATGACTTGAGTTCCTCCATTATTATTCTAGATTAGGGATCCAAATTCCAACATTATTTGTTTATCTGTGTTTTATCCTCAAGTATCTTAATTGTTCTAAAATTTCAACTCCACTTCTTAGATAAATTATTATTCTCTCTTTACCAAATGAATAACTCAATTATGCCATCTTGTAAATATTGTATAAATTGTATATAAATTATTCTTTTGTATAAGTTTTGATAAATTTACCATAGTATCTAAAAAATTACTGTAACTATTGGACTTTCAATCCCAGTGGAACGATATCTAAATTTTGAAAACTACAAACGATTGGTGCGCTTGCCAATTAATAGACCCAACAGTAAAATAAAATAATAAGTTTTTTGCATCATTATATTTTCTGGGTCTAACAAGTTTTCTGGCGCCGTCGCCGAGGATTGAATTGATTCAGTAAATAGTAAATTTTTAATTACCGTGGTAAAAATAATTTACCTTAGTAAATTTTTTTTATTATTATTTTTTCATTCATTTATTTATTTTAACATTATTTTACTAACATTTCTTTATTTAGTGTGTTTATGCAAACTCGATCTTCTGCAGGAAAGGTGTTCTTTGATCCTGAGATCGAGAAATTTGTAAAGAAACTCAAAGCATTAAAATCTAAAAAAACAAAAACTTCTTCTTCAACTTCATCTTCTTTTGAAAAATCTGAAAATTTTGAAAATTCTAACATGGCTGCTGAAAGGAGAACATTGGGATAGTTTGCTGCTATTAATGGACCACATCATGTCTCGGGGATGTATCAAGGACCTATTGCTGCTGTAGAAATCAAACCAGCTACTTCAAACATTATTCAAAATAATCAATTTGCTGGTTTAAATAATGAGGAACCTTATGAACACTTAACTATTTTTTATGAGTTATGTAGCACAATTGGTTTTGAACCCAATAAAAAAGAATCAGTTTACATGAGATTGTTTCCTTTTTCTTTGATTGGGAAAGCTAAAGAATGGTTTAAATCTTGTCCACCCGGTAGTTTTGCAAACTGGTCCAATGTCGAGAGAAAATTTTAGAAAGATTTTATTTTCCTTCAAAATATTTTGAAGCAATGACAGCCATACATTCTTTTTCATAAAACAATGATGAATCATTAGGAGAAACATGGGAACGATTCAAGGCACTCTTGAGGAAGTGCTCGAACCACAACTTAAATGATGCTGAAAAGGTAAGGATCGTTTACCATGGTTTGTTACCTCAGTTTAAAATGATGTTAGATGCTTGTGCAGGAGGTTCTTTAATGAACAAAACTGTGGAAGAAGCAATAGAAATATTAGAATCAATGTCCATCAGTGATCGACAAGCAAAACATGAAAGAGGTAATGTACAAAGAAAGCCAGGTATGCTCGAATTGGGGGTTAATGATGCAGTATTAGCTCAGTAAAAATTGCTGACTCAACAAATTGAGGCCATGAGCAAGCAATTGGAGAAACTTCAAATTGCTCAAATGTCATCACCACCTCCTGCTCAATTAAAACAATGTATGCATTGCATGGGAGAGCAACCATGTGGTTACTGTGCCCCTGAGAGAAATGAGCAAGAACAAGCCAATTTTCTGAACCATCAAAGAATACCTTTAGGTAATTTTCCTTTCAATCTTGGTAATTCTTTTCCTAATAATTACCAGCAGGGTTGGCAGAATCAGAATTCTGGCTGGAGACAAGATGCTGGACCTTCTAACCGACCTCTAAACAATTAATTCAAACAACAACCACAATCCGATTAAACAACAAGGCTAACATGGATAGAAGAATCTATCCAATAATTGCTTCAATACATGCAAACAAATGAAGCCGCACGTAAAGCGTCGGACATACAATTGGGACAGTTAGCAAAAGAAGTAGCAAACATGAAAAGCTCTGGTTTTTCTGCAAACACTCAGAATCTAAGAGAACAATGTAATGCTATTTTTACAAGATGTGGTAAAGTTGTAGGAAGTGATAGTGAAAAAGAAGAAGAAAAAGAGAAAAAAGAAGAAAAAGAAAAAGAAAAAGAAGAAGAAAAAGAGAAAAAAGAAGAAAAAGAAAAAGAAAAAGAAAAAGAAGAAAAAAAGAAAGAAGAAAAGAAAGAAGAAGAAGAGAAAAAAGATGAAGAAAAGAATAAAGAAAAAGAAAAACAAAAAATTCCAAAAATTAAAAAACAAAATCAGTATTTGGGTCAGACACCTCCAGTTAAAGATTTACCTTATCCACATGCACTATCAAAGAAGGATAAGGAAAAGGAATACAAGAGATTCCTTGAAATCTTTAAGAAATTACACATAAACATTCCATTTTCTGAGGCATTAGAACAGATGCCAACATATGCAAAGTTTATGAAAGAATTACTCACCAAAAAGAGGAGGTATGATGAAGAAATTGTTGAACTGGAAGCAGGTTGCAGTGTCATTTTGCAACATAATATGCCAATAAAGTCAAAAGACCCTAGAAGTTTCACCATTCCTGTTTCCATTGGAGGGATGAACATTGGAAAAGCCTTGTTAGACTTAGGGGCTAGCATTAATCTAATGCCTCTAAGTATGATGAAGCGAATTGGTGACCTTGATCCCCAAAGAACAAAGATGACTCTGCAACTGGCTGATAGATCAATTAAAAGACCCTATGGTATTGTGGAAGATGTACTTGTGAAAGTTGACAAGTTCTAGTTCCCTGTTGACTTTGTGGTATTAGACATGGAAGAAGATGTTGAAGTTCCCCTAATTCTGGGAAGACCATTCATGAAGACTGCTAGAGTGCTCATTGATGTAAATAATGGAAAGCTGGCAGTAAGAGTTCACGATGAAGAAGTAAACTTTGATGTTTTCAAAGCCATGAAACATCCCAATCCAAAACAAGATTGTTTTAAGGTGGATGTTCTTGACAAGGTCTGCTTCTCCATATCCACAGGTATGTCAAATTCTGATCCTTTAAATAAGTTTTTAACTAACTTTATGGAATTTTTTAGTGAAGAAAAAGCAAAACAGGTAGACAAATATCTTGAAGATTTTGATCAAGGGAAAGAAATTTTCCCTAAAGTTAAGAGAAATTGAAGAAATTCAAGAAATACCTATTGAAGAAATCAAGAGGCCTGAATTGAAAGTGCTACCTTCCAACTTAAAGTATATCTTTTTGAAAGAAGGTAATTTAAAACCAGTGATTATTAGTAATTTGTTAAGTGAAACAGAAGAAGAAAAACTGGTTGAAGTCTTAAAAAGAAATCAAGAAGCAATTAGATGGACACTTGAAGATCTGAAAGGTATAAGCCCATCATATTGCATGCATAAGATTTTATTGGAAGATAATTTTAAACCTGTTGCTCAACCCCAAAGACGCCTCAATCCAACAATGAAAGAGGTAACTAAGAAGGAGGTTTTGAAATTACTGAAAGTAGGTATTATCTATCCCATTTCTGATAGTGCATGGGTAAGTCCGGTACAAGTTGTTCCAAAAAAGGGTGGTATGACAGTAATTGTTAATGATAAAAATGAATTAATTCCAACAAGAACTGTCACTAGTTGGAGAATATGCATTGATTATAGAAAACTAAATAAAGCAACAAGAAAAGATCATTTTCCACTTCCTTTTATGGATCAAATGCTTGAAAGATTGTCTGGACAAGCTTATTACTGTTTTCTTTATGGATATTCTGGATACAACCAAATTGTTGTTGACCCTCTTGATCAGGAAAAAACTGCTTTTACATGTCCCTTTGGTATATTTGCATATAGGAAAATGCCATTTGGATTGTGTAATACACCTGCCATTTTTCAAAGATGCATGTTTGCTATTTTTGCAGATCTAATTGAAAAGAGCATTGAGATTCATGGATGATTTTTCAGTCTTTGGAAATTCATTTAAAACATGTCTAACCAATCTGGACACCGTACTGAAGCGGTGTATTGAAACAAATTTGGTGCTCAATTGGGAGAAATGTCACTTTATGGTGAAAGAAGGAATTGTACTTGGTCATAAAATTTCCTCTAAAGGTATTGAAGTAGACCAAGCAAAAATGGAGGTAATCTCTAAACTCCCACCCCTTGTGAATGTGAAAGGTATTAGAAGTTTTCTAGGACATGCTGGATTTTATAGAAGATTTATTCAAGATTTTTCAAAAATTGCTAAACCTTTAACGAATCTTCTAAATAAAGATGTTGAATTCAAGTTTGATGAAGCATGTCTTAAAGCTTTTAATTCCTTGAAAGAAAAATTGGTTTCTGCCCCTGTAATTGTTGCTCCTAATTAGAATTTACCCTTTGAACTTATGTATGATGCAAGTGATTATGCTGTAGGAGCAGTTTTAGGTCAAAGATATGAAAAAGTTTTTAGGGTTATACACTATGCTAGTAAAGTTTTAAATGAAAATCAAATAAATTATGCAACTACTGAAAAAGAATTACTAGCTATAGTGTATGCCTTGGAAAAATTTAGATCATACTTGATTGGATCAAAAATAATTATTTTCACTGATCATGCTGCAATCAAGTACCTTTTGACCAAAACTGATTCTAAACTTCAGTTAATCCAATGGATTTTACTCCTTCAAGAATATGATCTTGAAATCAAAGATAAAAAGGGTAGTGAAAATATGGTCGTTGACCATCTTTCCAGATTAATAAATGATGAGGTCACTGCCAAAGAAAAAGACATCTTGGAAGAATTTCCTGATGAAGAATTTTTTGAAATAACAAAACGGCCATGGTTTGCTGATATGGCCAATTTTAAAGCAGCAGGAATTCTTCCAAATGATCTAACTTGGAAACAAAGAATTTTTTTTTTCAAAGATTCAAAATACTTTATTTGGGATGACCCTCATCTATTTAAAATTGGTGTGGATAATTTGTTATGTCATTGTGTACCCGATTGGGAAAAGAAAGATGTGTTGTGGCATTGTCATAAGTCCCCTTTTGGAGGACATTTTAATGGAGAAATAACTGCTGCAAAAATTTTGCAATCAGCTTTGTATTGGCCCTCCATTTTTAAAGATTCTCACTCATTTGTTCAAGCTTGTGATAACTGTCAAAGAACAGGTAATGTTAACAAAAGACAAGAAATGCCTCTTACTAACATTCAGGAGGTTGAGGTATTTGATTGTTGGGGTATTGATTTCATGGGACCTTTTCCTTATTCTCAATTTAATCAATACATTCTTTTGGCAGTTGATTATGTTTCAAACTAGGTAGAAGCAATTGCTTCACCTAATGCTGACACCAAAACTGTAGTGAATTTCTTAAAGAAAAATATTTTCTGCAGGTTTGGAACACCAAGAACTTTGATCAGTGGTGGAGGATCACATTTTTGTAACAAAGTTCTTCAGAAAGTGTTACAACATTATGGAGTGAGACATAAAGTGGCCACATCATATCATCCACAGACCAATGGACAGGCTGAGATTTCAAATTGAGAAGTGAAAAGGATTTTGGAAAAGACTGTGTCTTCTTCTAGAAAAGATTGGTCACAAAAGCTTGATGATGCACTCTGGGCATACAGAACTGCATTTAAAACTCCAATTGGCCTTTCTCCTTTTCAAATGGTCTATGGAAAAGCTTGTCATCTTCCAGTAGAGATGGAACATAAAGCATATTGGGCTTTAAAATTTCTTAATTTTGATCCAAATGCAGTAGCTGACAAAAGAAAGTTGCAGTTATTTGAATTAGAAGAAATGAGAAACAATGCTTATGAGACATCTAGAAGTTACAAAAATAAGGTGAAAGCTTACCATGATAAGAAAATTAAAAATAGACATTTTATACCAGGTCAGCAAGTTTTATTGTTTAATTCAAGATTAAGACTGTTTGTTGGTAAATTGAAATCTAAATGGTCAGGTCCTTTTATAATCAAGGAAGTTAAATCTTATGGAGCAGTTGAGATTGAAGATCCAACTTCCAAAAGAAGTTGGATGGTTAATGGACAGAGATTGAAACCATATCTGGGTGATGAGATCAACAGACTCACTACCATTTGTTATTTGTGTTAGTCCTCAAATTTTCAATAAAAGCTTAAATAAAAATTTCATAAAAATTATAAAAATTAGTTTAATTTGTTAGAAAATTAGGATTTAAATTCAATAAATGGATGTTGTTGGAAATAATCTGCCCTTGATCAATTTTCTCTAGTTTTGCAGTGAAAAAGTTAAGAAATCAAGAGAAAATTACACTGGAGGAGCTGACGCGTAGCCTCACCCCACGCTTAGCATCAACAGCTATTTTTGATGCTGACGCTACGCATCAAAGCCACGCGTAGCGTCAGTGCTGCGTGGTCTCCACCTCCACTTTGATCAACCACTCCACTTGGACCCAATAATGGGCACTCCACTCAGCCAAAAGGGCCATCCCACTCACCATGAAAGGCCAAAACTCGTGGAGACATGTCCATATGGCCAGGCATGATCAAATTTAATAATTTGAAGTGGCCATTATCAAGTGTTTAATGGAGGCTGAGTCAGGGGTGTGACGCGTAGCGTCACAGGGACGCGTAGCGTCAGCACCCTTGCTCAGCCCTATAAATAGGGCCATCCAACACCATTCAAATCATCCCTTACACAACATTTCATTCTCTTCTCTTCTCTCTTGTGCTCGACTTTGAGTACTTCTTTTGTGAGTTGTAGTTCTAGAATAGTTTTCTAGATACTTAAGTGTGTTTCGGTGTATTGTGATCGTTGTATCGTGAAGTTTCCATCGTCTTCGTAATGTCAAACTCTGTAAGTGTTGTTTTTACTTTTACCATGTGTAACTAATTTGTTTATGTTGGAATTGGTGAACTAATCTATTGAGTATAATGTTGTGAATTCGACCTCTGCATGTTTATGATTCAAGTCCATGTTAGTATCTCAACCTTTTATTAATATGAACGTCAAACGGGAGAATGATTTTCATGTGTATCAAAACTGGTTTTATTAGTGTAAATGTCAAACGGGAGAATGATTATTTATGCCGTATTGAAACTTGTTTTGACGAAAGTAAAAAGTTGGAATACCCTTGGTATCTCAATTCTATAGGGGTTGTTAACCATTGTTGCCATAAGGCCAGGTCTTAATGCAAGTTTTTACTGAGAAAGCTCACGAGGGATCGGACTTTACGGTGAATTCTTAGAATTTATATCACGAGGGATCGGGTATAATGATTTTAAGCTGCAATGACATGAAACTTGATGATTAAATATGCATGTCTTGAGTTCCTCATTGTTATTCTAGATTAGGGATCCAATTTCCAACATAATTTGTTTATCTGTGTTTATCTCAAGTATCTTACCTATTCTAGATTGCAACTCGTCTTTTTAGATAGATTTTATTTTCTTTTATCTTATGAATCACTCAATCATGCTATCTTGTGAATATTGTATAAACTGTATATAAATCATTCTTTTGTTTATAATTTCCTTCACATTTACCATAGTAAATAGAAAATTACTGTTGTCATTGGACTTTCAATCCCAGTGGAACGATATCTAAATTTTGAAAACTACAAACGATTGGTGCGCTTGCCAATTAACAAACCCGGTGGTGGAAACGAACCGTTGAGACGCTGTCGCTGGGTTAACAAGTTTTCTGGCGCCGTCACCGGGGATTTAATTGTTTCAGTAAAACAGTAAAATTTTAATTACCTTGGTAAATATTTTTTTTACCTTAGTTAATTTTTTTTATTATTTATTTCTTATCATTATTACACTAACTTTCTTTGTCTAGTTTGTGTATGCAAACTCGATCTACCGCAGGTAAAATTTATTTTGATCCTGAGATAGAAAAGTTTGTAAAGAAAATTAAGTTTTTGAAATCTAAAACATAAACTAAGTCTTCTTCTACTTTTAAGAATTTTGAAAATTCAAATATGGCTGAAAGGAGAACATTGGGACAGTTTGCTGCTATAAATGGTCCACCCTGAGTTTTGGGAATGTTTCAAGGACCAGTTTTACCAGTGGAAATTAAACCTGCCACTTTAAACATTATTCAAAACAACCAATTTGCTGGTTTAAATCATGAAGAACCATATGAACATTTAACTGTTTTTTATGAGTTATGCAGCACAATTGGTTTTGAACCCAATCAAGAAGAGTCTGTTTACATGAGACTCTTTCCTTTTTCATTGATTGGGAAAGCAAAAGAATGGTTTAAATCTTGTCCACCGGGTAGTTTTGCAAACTGGTCCGATGTTGAAAGAAAATTTTTGGAAAGATTTTATTCTCCTTCAAAATATTTTGAAGCAATGACAGCCATACATTCTTTTTCTCAAAATAATGATGAATCACTAGGAGAGACATGGGAACGATTCAAGGCACTCTTGAGAAAGTGCCCAAACCACAACCTGAATGATGCCGAGAAGGTAAGAATCGTTTACCATGGTTTATTGCCTCAATTCAAGATGATGTTAGATGCTTGTGCAGGTGGTTCTTTAATGAATAAGACTGTGGAGGAAGCTATTGGGATATTAGAATCAATGTCCATTAGTGACCATCAAGCTAAACCAGAAAGAGGTAATAAACAAGGTATAGTTGAACAAGGAGTAAATGATACAGTGTTAATTCAACAAAAATTGTTGATGCAACAAATTGAGGCCATGAGTAAACAACTTGGAAAATTTCAAGTTACCCATGTACCACCACAACTCCCTGCTCAATTAAAACAATGTGAGTATTGTATGGGCGAACAGCCATGTGGGTACTGTGTTCTGGACAAAAATGAACAAGAACAAGCTAATTCCTTGATTCATCAGAGATTACCTACAGGTAATTCTCTAAATCCTCTTGTAAATTCTTTTTCTAACAATTACTTGCAGGGAAGGCAAAACTATGGTTGGAAACAAAATGCTAGACCCTTCAACAATCAAGGAGATTACAATGCTAGATTGACAAAGGCTGAAGAAAGTATTCAACAATTGATGCAATACATGGAGACAATTAATGTCACACGTAAAGCATCAGATCAACAGTTAAGTCAGCTAGTAAAAGAAGTAGCCGACATCAAAGAATTCAAAGCGAAAGAACAATGTAAGGCTATTTTTACAAGAAGTGGTAAAACTGTAGGTATAAATCATGAAAAAGAAAAAGAAGAAGAGAATGAAAAAGAAAAAGAGAAAGAAAAAGAAGAAGAAAAAGAGAGTGAAGAAAAGAAAGAAAAAGATGAAAAAAATCAAAAAAATCAGTATCTTGGACAGACACCTCCTGTCCAGGATTTACCATATCCTCATCCACCATCAAGAAAAGATAAAGAGAAGGAATACAAGAGATTCCTTGAAATCTTTAAGCAGTTACACATAAACATCCCTTTTTCTGAGGCGTTAGAACAGATGCCTACATATCCTAAGTTTATGAAAGAACTGCTTACAAAAAAAAGGAAGTATGATGAAGAGATTGTAGAACTTGAAGCAAGTTGCAGCGCTATTCTACAATACAAGATGCCAGAAAAATCCAAAGATCCTGGAAAATTCACTATTCCTGTCTCTATTGGGGGAGTAAATATCGGTAAAGCTTTATTAGATTTAGGGGCTAGCATCAATCTAATGCCCCTAAGTATGATGAAGCGTATCGGTGATCTTGATCCACAGCAGACAAGGATGACTCTGCAATTAGCTGATAAATCCATCAAGAGACCTTATGGGATTGTAGAAGATGTGCTTGTAAAGGTTGACAAATTCTACTTCCCTGTGGATTTTGTGATCCTAGACATGGAAGAAGATGCTGATGTTTCTCTAATTCCTGGAAGACCATTTATGAAAACTGCTCGAGTACTGATTGATGTGGACAATGGAAAGTTAGCAGTAAGAGTGCATGATGAGGAAGTAAATTTTGATGTCTTCAAGGCAATGAAACATCCTAACCCAAAGCAAGATTGTTTCAAAGTGGACGTCCTTGATGAAACTTATCTTTCCTTATCAAAAGGTATGATTATTTCTGACCCATTAAATAAGTTATTGACTAACTCGGTTGAATTTTTGAATGAAGAAGAGGAAAAACAGATTGAAAGATATCTTGAAGAATTTGATCAAGGGAAAGAAATTTCCTTTGAATCAAGAAAGATTGAAGAAATTCAAGAATCACCTACTGAAGAAATCCAGAAACCTGAATTAAAAGTGTTACCTTCCAATCTGAAATACATATTTTTGAAAGAAGGTAATTTGAAACCAGTTATCATTAGTAATCTGTTGAGTGAAACAGAGGAAGAAAAACTGGTGGAAGTACTAAAGAGGAATCAAGAAGCAATTGGGTGGACACTTGAAGATTTGAAAGGTATAAGTCCATCATACTGCATGCACAAAATCTTGTTGGAAGATAATTTCAAACCTATTGCTCAACCTTAAAGACGCCTCAATCCAACTTTGAAAGAAGTAACCAAAAAGGAGGTTCTAAAATTGTTGAAAGCAGGTATTATCTATCCTATTTTTGATAGCACACGGGTAAGTCCTGTTCAAGTTGTTCCAAAAAAAGGTGGTATGACAGTAATTGTTAATGAAAAAAATGAACTAATTCCTACAAGAACTGTCACCAGTTGGAGAATGTGCATTGATTATAGAAAATTAAATCAAGCAACAAGAAAAGATCATTTTCCATTACCTTTTATGGATCAAATGCTTGAAAGATTATCTGGACAATAATATTACTGCTTTCTCGATGGTTATTCTGGATATAATCAAATTGCTGTTGACCCTCTTGATCAGGAAAAAACTGCCTTTACATGTCCTTTTGGCATATTTGCTTACAGAAAAATGCCATTTGGATTATGTAATGCACCTGCTACTTTTCAAAGATGTATGTTTGCTATTTTTGCAGATTTAATTGAAAAGAGCATTGAAATTTTCATGGATGACTTCTCAGTTTTTGGAAATTCATTTGAAACATGTTTATCCAACTTGGACATCGTACTGAAGCGGTGTATTGAGGCAAATTTGGTGCTTAATTGGGAAAAATGTCACTTCATGGTGAAAGAAGGAATTGTACTTGGTCATAAAATTTCTTCTAGAGGTATTGAAGTTGACCAAGCCAAAATAGAGGTAATTTCTAAACTTCCACCTCCTGTAAATGTAAAAGGTATTAGAAGCTTTTTAGGACATGCTGGATTTTATAGAAGGTTTATTCAAGATTTTTCAAGAATTGCGAAACCCTTATCAAACCTTCTGAATAAAGATGTTGAATTCAAATTTAATGAAGCATGTCTTAAAGCTTTTAATTCTTTGAAAGAAAAATTGGTTACTGCTCCTGTAATTGTTGCTCCTAATTGGAATCTACCCTTTGAACTTATGTGCGATGCAAGTGATTATGCTGTTGGAGCAGTTTTAGGTCAAAGATACGAGAAAGTTTTTAAAGTCATACATTATGCTAGTAAAGTCTTGAATGAAAATCAAATAAATTATGCAACTACTGAAAAAGAATTACTAGCCATAGTGTATGCTTTAGAAAAATTTCGATCTTACTTGATTGGCTCAAAAATAATCATTTTTACTGATCATGCTGCGATCAAGTATCTTTTAACTAAACCTGATTCAAAACCTCGGTTAATCAGATGGATTTTGCTCCTTCAAGAATATGATCTTGAAATCAAAGATAAAAAGGGTAGTGAAAATATGGTAGTTGACCATCTTTCTAGATTAGTGAATAATGAGGTTACTGTTAAAGAAAGAGAAATTTTGGAAGAATTCCCAGATGAAAAACTTTTCAAAATAACACGACGGCCATGGTTTGCTGACATGGCCAATTTCAAAGCAGCAGGAGTTCTTCCAAATGATTTGACTTGGCAACAAAGAAAAAATTTTTTTAGAGATGCAAGATATTTTGTTTGGGATGACCCTCATTTATTCAAAATTGGAGCGGATAATTTGTTACGACGTTGTGTGCCTGACTGGGAAGTAAAAGATATGTTGTGGCATTGTCATAAATCACCATACGGAGGACATTTTAATGATGAAAGAACATCTGTAAAAGTTCTCCAATCAGGTTTGTACTGACCCTCTCTTTTTAAAGATGCTCACTTATTTGTTCAATCTTGTGATAACTGCCAAAGAACAGGTAATGTTGGAAGAAGGCAAGAAATGCCTCTCACAAATATACAAAAAGTTGAGGTATTTGATTGTTGGGGAATTGACTTCATGGGACCTTTTCCTAACTCATACTCAAATCAATACATTCTTTTGGCAGTAGATTATGTTTCAAAGTGGGTGGAAGCAATATCTACCCCCAATGCTGATACTAAAACTGTTGTTAATTTCTTGAAGAAAAATATTTTTTGCAGATTTGGGACACCAAGAACTTTAATCAGTGATGGTGGTTCACACTTTTGTAATAAAGTTCTTCAGAAAGTATTACAACATTATGGAGTAAAGCATAAGGTAGCCACAACATATCATCCACAAACCAATGGGCAAGCAGAGATTTCAAATCGGGAAGTGAAAAGGATTCTGGAAAAAACTGTGTCATCTTCCAGAAAGGATTGGTCACAAAAACTTGATGATGCACTCTGGGCATACAGAACTGCATTTAAAACACCAATTGGTCTTTCTCCTTTTCAGATGGTTTATGGAAAATCATGTCACCTTCCAGTTGAAATGGAACATAAAGCATATTGGGCTTTAAAATTCCTCAATTTTGAACAAAATGCAGCAGCAGATAAAAGAAAGTTACAGCTACTTGAGTTAGAAGAAATGAGGAACAATGCCTATGAATCATCTAGATGCTACAAAAGTAAGGTGAAAGCTTACCATGATAAAAAGTTAAAGAAAAGACACTTCACACCAGGTCAGCAAGTTTTATTGTTCAACTCAAGATTAAAATTGTTTCCTGGAAAATTAAAATCAAAATGGTCAGGCCCGTTTTTGATTAAAGAAGTCAAACCATATGAAGCAGTGGAAATTGAAGATCCAACTTCCAAAAGAAGTTGGATGGTAAATGGCCAAAGGTTGAAACTATATTTGGGTGGTGAAATTAACAAAATTACCACCAGTTATCTTTTAACTGACCCTTGAAATGCAGGAATGTCAGGCTGGAGACATTAAACCTAGCGCTCAATGGGAGGCAACCCATTCTTTTCTTGTTATTTATATATATGTGAAAAAAAATTTAAAATAAAAATAAAAATTTTATCTTTCAATCAAATTTTTGTTAGTAAGTTAATTTATACACTTAAAGTTTTTACACAATAAAACCAATTTTGTAAAATCAATTATTGATTCTTTATAACTTAGGAATTTTGATAAATTCAATTACAATAAGTTTATTAACCATCAAGCAAATTTCAATAACCCGGTGAGTTGAGAGATTTATTTTTTACACTTGAGGGTTTAATCGACATATTTTCAATTCGAATTGATTTTGCTTTAATCTCTGATTTGTGTTGTTGTACAGAGAATTCGGGAAAATGATCAAGGCACATTTATTGGTGAAACGAAACCTTGGGCCAAACAGCTTACCTTGGTAAAAAGTCTTTTATCCCTTGCAAGCCAATTTGAGCCTAAAATAAAATTCTTTGGTACCCTTAAAACCTAATTTTGTTTTAACCATTCCCTATACTTGATTGATTAAAAGAGCAGTTGAAATAAATGAAAAATATTTTGAGTGTTCTCACAAAAATGAGGAGTGAAAATAAGCAACTTAGATTCTTTTCAAAAGGAAAGTATAAAAAAAAAAAGGGTCAAAAATAGTGAAAAGAATCAAGTTGGGGGTATTTATTTTTCATCAATAAAAGAAAATGAGAAGTTTGGGTCAAGAGAAAAGCCTAAAAATTATGAAAATGCTCTTTTATGATTTCAGGTTTTTGAATTCCAAGAAAAAACCATTAATTCTTGTAAGCCAAGCCTCATTACAACCCGTGAAAAGACCTTGTGATTTTCGAATTAACTCGGTATAAATAACCATTGATTAGATGACAAACAAAGTTAAATTTGTTTGATTTTATGATTGATTGAGTGAAACAGGTTACCAATTGCATAGAGATAAACACTTGTGAGGTAAGCCTGAAATTCTGCTTGATTGTTAATAGAATATTGTAAATAATTTTATCATTAAACCTTTGTTATATTTGATATCAGTTTTTGATTATTACAAAATAGTTAAAATTGTGTAATTATTTTTTGTGGTAAATTTTTAGACTAACTTAAAAATTTGATTTCAAATTTTTATTTTTCTTATTTTTCTCTCTTGCTCGAGGATGAGCAATGTCTCAAGTTGGGGGTATTTGTTAGTCCTCAAATTTTCAATAAAAGCTTAAATAAAAATTTCATAAAAATTATAAAAATTAGTTTAATTTGTTAGAAAATTAGGATTTAAATTCAATAAATGGATGTTGTTGGAAATAATCTGCCCTTGATCAATTTTCTCTAGTTTTGCAGTGAAAAAGTTAAGAAATCAAGAGAAAATTACACTGGAGGAGCTGACGCGTAGCCTCACCCCACGCTTAGCATCAACAGCTATTTTTGATGCTGACGCTACGCATCAAAGCCACGCGTAGCGTCAGTGCTGCGTGGTCTCCACCTCCACTTTGATCAACCACTCCACTTGGACCCAATAATGGGCACTCCACTCAGCCAAAAGGGCCATCCCACTCACCATGAAAGGCCAAAACTCGTGGAGACATGTCCATATGGCCAGGCATGATCAAATTTAATAATTTGAAGTGGCCATTATCAAGTGTTTAATGGAGGCTGAGTCAGGGGTGTGACGCGTAGCGTCACAGGGACGCGTAGCGTCAGCACCCTTGCTCAGCCCTATAAATAGGGCCATCCAACACCATTCAAATCATCCCTTACACAACATTTCATTCTCTTCTCTTCTCTCTTGTGCTCGACTTTGAGTACTTCTTTTGTGAGTTGTAGTTCTAGAATAGTTTTCTAGATACTTAAGTGTGTTTCGGTGTATTGTGATCGTTGTATCGTGAAGTTTCCATCGTCTTCGTAATGTCAAACTCTGTAAGTGTTGTTTTTACTTTTACCATGTGTAACTAATTTGTTTATGTTGGAATTGGTGAACTAATCTATTGAGTATAATGTTGTGAATTCGACCTCTGCATGTTTATGATTCAAGTCCATGTTAGTATCTCAACCTTTTATTAATATGAACGTCAAACGGGAGAATGATTTTCATGTGTATCAAAACTGGTTTTATTAGTGTAAATGTCAAACGGGAGAATGATTATTTATGCCGTATTGAAACTTGTTTTGACGAAAGTAAAAAGTTGGAATACCCTTGGTATCTCAATTCTATAGGGGTTGTTAACCATTGTTGCCATAAGGCCAGGTCTTAATGCAAGTTTTTACTGAGAAAGCTCACGAGGGATCGGACTTTACGGTGAATTCTTAGAATTTATATCACGAGGGATCGGGTATAATGATTTTAAGCTGCAATGACATGAAACTTGATGATTAAATATGCATGTCTTGAGTTCCTCATTGTTATTCTAGATTAGGGATCCAATTTCCAACATAATTTGTTTATCTGTGTTTATCTCAAGTATCTTACCTATTCTAGATTGCAACTCGTCTTTTTAGATAGATTTTATTTTCTTTTATCTTATGAATCACTCAATCATGCTATCTTGTGAATATTGTATAAACTGTATATAAATCATTCTTTTGTTTATAATTTCCTTCACATTTACCATAGTAAATAGAAAATTACTGTTGTCATTGGACTTTCAATCCCAGTGGAACGATATCTAAATTTTGAAAACTACAAACGATTGGTGCGCTTGCCAATTAACAAACCCGGTGGTGGAAACGAACCGTTGAGACGCCGTCGCCGGGTTAACAATTTGACTGATTTGTGATATGCAGGATGTCTAGCTAGAGACTGTAAATCAAGCGCTCAATGGGAGGCAACCCATTATTTCTTTTCTTTATTTTTATTTTTATATACAAAAATTAGATAGAAATTTAATAAAAAGGGTTTTAAAATTTTAAAAGAAAAAGTTTTTGAAAATTAAATTTTGAAATTTAAATAAGAACCCCACGCGTAGCGTCCCACTGACGCGTAGCGTGGACTCTGAATTTTAAACTTGACGCTTAGCGTCCCACCCACGCGTAGCGTCAGGGCCCACGTTCAGTTTTTAAAACTGAACCAGAGAGGCCCAATCTTAGGTTTTAAAACCTAAAATTCCCTCTCTACCTCACTTTAGTTTTCACAAACCTAATTTTCCAAAACCTCCTTTCTTCTCTCAAACCTTCAACCTTCATCATTCCTATTTCTCTAAAAAATTCCAAGTAAGCATCTTCTCCCTTTTCTCTTTTGGTTTGATTTTGATTTTTGATTTTTAGAATGCATGTGGTTAGGATTAGGATTAGAGAACCATTGGGAATTGATTGCTGTTAGAGTAAGGAAATTAATGGATTGAATGTGGTTTTGAAGGGGTTGCTGTTGCGCAACCTCTGTTTCTGTGTTTGAAACTGCGCACCTCACGCGTAGCGTCCCATTGACGCGTAGCGTGAGGATGGACTGTAATCCCACGCGTAGCGTGAGAAGAACAGAGCTGACGCGCAACGTCCTACCCACGCGTAACGTCAGCCTCTGTTTCTGAATTTTGTAAAATTTTGTGTGTTATCTTCTGATGTTTGTTTTCTGTTTTTAATAAATTTGTTAGTATGCCTCTGTTTGTTATTTGTTTATTTTTCTTTTGAATTAATAAAATTTTTTATTTTGCATTTGTTATACTTTCTTGCATAAAAATAAAAATAAATTTGCATAACTTTATAAATATGTATGTTTGATGATGTTTTATGAAATTTATGCATGTTGATTTTTGTTTGTGAAAATTGTAAAAATTCAAAAATATGCATGTTAATTTTTCTAATAAATTACAAAAAATTCAAAAATATGTTATTTTTAAGTTGTTATGGATTTTGTGTGAATTTTGCATTTTGTATAAATATTTAATAAAAGTGTTTTTTTAGAAAATCCAAAAACATGTATTTTTTATTTTATTTTATTATTGAATGTTTTGTATAAAAAGCAAAAATAATTGTTAAATGTTTGATATGTTTTTCAAATAGTATAATGTGTGTTTGATTTTTAATTTTTCTTTTTGCAGATGGCACCTAAGAAGTCCATTCCGACTACTGGTCCTAAAAGACAGAGGAGGACCAAGGACACTGACACCACTTCTGAGGATCCTGATCTTCAGGGAGAGGAGGTGTTAGGACCAAGTGATCCTACCAGGTTTCGCACAGATGCGAAATGGGCCCGATTTCACCAAATAAAGGGCCAGAGACTTATTTGGGAGAGAGTGCTTGATTTGAACGCTGGAGATTATCCTGAACTGCAGGATGAAATCCAGAGGAGGAGATGGGGACCCTTATTTTCCTTGCCTACTGAGGGGGATCCCATCTTAGTGATGGAGTTTTATGCAAACGCCTACAAGACTCGCCAGGACGCACCAGATATTGGCCATCAGAGGACGAGTTGGGTTAGGGGCCGACATATCACTTATGGCCGGGACACAATTAGTACCCTACTGGGTAATCCTTGGGAGCCTACTCCCGAGGACGATACTTGTTTCTGGAAGGAAAACAGAAATAAGATGTCTACTGAGGATGGAGATCTAGGATACTTTCTAGATCAGGTTGCTCACTCCTTAAGCAAGGATGGAATCTTCTTCAACCTGAGTAAGGTTGGAAGGACTCCATCCAACCTCCTCAAGACTCAGCTGACCCCTATAGCCCAGGCGTGGTCTTACCTTATGCTCCATAACATCACTCTTGTTACCCACCTCTCTTCTATTCTCGTTGATCGATGCTGCCTCTTATACTTTATTCTTCAGGGCCATACCATTGACATCGCCGAGCTGATATCCGAGCTGATTCACCTTTATGCCCTTGGGTATAAGGTGAACCGCCCTATTCTATTCCTTCTCATCATATCTGCCTTACTGAGGAGGCAGGGAGTCATTGTACCATCACCTGAGTTCACTAGTTTTTCGGGGAGAGTCCCCAAAGTTCTAATGAACAGAGATTACTTTGTCCAGTAGTGCGAGCTTCCACCACTGGAGCAGGAGGCTCAGCCCAGACAGAGGAGGAGGAGACCACCAGTTTAGCCACCACCTGCTGATGTTGTCGCAGAGGGATTTGCCAGGATGACACTTGAGCATCAGCATATGATGCAGATGATGGCTGCCACACACAGAGCTTACATGCATCTTCATGATTCATATTATCAGTATAGACTTCAGGGTGAGGGAGCACCATATGTTACACCAGCTGAGTTTGCAGCCTATGTGGCTTGGCCTGGTGATCTGCCAACATACCCTGAGACTGGTGGACCGTCTGGAGCACATGTTGAGTCAGAGGGTGATGCAGATGAGGAGGGAGATGATGAGATGGAGGGTTGATTGGTGTTATCTCATTTCTGTTACATACATTCTAGTTTTCTTTTAGTTTTTTATTTACATTGGTATTTTTACTTTTTGGATATTATATTATAGTTTATTTTATGTGGTGTGTTTTATCTTTGCGTAAAAATTGTGTCATGGTGTGTTTTTGCATTTTTAATAAATAAATCAAATTTTTGAAAGTAAGATAATTTATACACTTAAAGTTTTTACACAATAAAACTAATTTTGTAAAATCAATTATTGATTTTTTTATAACTTAGGAATTTTGATAAAATCAATTACAATAAGTTTATTAACTATCAAGCTAAATTTCGATAACCCGGTGAGCTGAGAGATCCTTTAAACACTTGAGGGTTTATTCGACATAACTTCATTCGAATTGATTTTGCTTTAATCTTTGATTTGTGTTGTTGTACAGAGAATTCAAGAAAATGATCAAGGCATATTTTTGGTGAAAAGAAAACCTTGGGCCAAATAGCTTACCTTGGTAAAATTATTTTATTCCTTGAAAGCCAATGTTGAGCCTGAAAAATAAATTCTTTGGTACCCTTAACCTATATCTGTTTTAATCATTCCCTATACTTGATTGATTAAAAGAGCAATTGAGGAATATAAAAATATTTTGAGTGTTCTTACAAAAATAGGGAGTGAAAATAAGCAACTTGATTCTTTTCAAAGAAAAAAAATAAAATATGAAAAAGAAAAGTCAAAAATAGTGAAAAGAATCAAGTTGGGGGTATTTATTTTTCATCCATAAAGGAATTGAGACTTGGGCCAAGAGAAAGCCTAAAAATTATAAAATGCTCTTTTATGATTTCAAGTTTTTGAATTCCGAGAAAAACCATAATTTCTTGTAGCCAAGCCTCATTACAACCTTTGAAAAGACCTTGTGATTTTTGAAAATATCTCTGTATGATCAACCATTGATTAGATAAAAATCAAAATTAAATTTGTTTGATTTTATGATTGAAAGAGTGAAACAGGCTACCCTTGGCACAGAGATAAACACTTGGGAGGTAAGCCTAAATTTATGCTTGATTTGTTAATAAAATATTGTAAAGAATTTTATCAATAAACCTTTGTTACATAAGATTTCTATAATTGATTATTTCAAAATGGTAAATTGTGAAATTACTTTTTGTGGTAAATTCTCAGACTAACTCAAAAATTTGATTTCAAATTTTTATTTTTTATTTTTCTCTCTTGCTCGAGGACGAGCAATGTCTCAAGTTGGGGGTATTTGTTAGTCCTCAAATTTACAATAAATCCTTTAATAAAAATTTCATAAAAATAATAAAAATTTGAGGAATTTGTTAGAAAATTAGGTTTTAAATTCAATAAATGAATGTTGTTGGAAATAATCTGCCCTTGATCAATTTTCTCTAGTTTTGTAGTGAAAAAGTAAAGAATTTAAGAGAAAATTGAAGAACTGGAGAAGTTAACGCGTAGCATCAACACCACGCATAGCGTGGGTACTTTTGATGCTGACGCTACGCGTCATAGCCACGCGTAGCGTCAGAGCTGCGTGGACTCCACAGCCAGCTTTGCCAAGCACTCACCTTTTGACCCATAATTGGCCACTCCACTCAGCACAAATGGCCAAAACGCAGTGGAGACAGAGACACGTGGCCAAGCATGATTGAATTTAATAATCCAAAGTGGCCATTATCAGCTGCGTAAATGGAAGCTGAGTCAGGGGTCTGACGCGTAGCATCACACTGACGCGTAGCGTCAGCACCCTTGCTCAGCCCTATAAATAGGGCCATCCAACACCATTCCTAGCATCCCATTCTGAGTATTTCACTCTTCTTTTCTCTTATATACTCGAGTTTGAGTATTCCTTTTGTGAGTTTGTAGTTCTAGAATAGTTTTCTAGATACTTGAGAGTGTTGTGTAGTATTGTGATCGTTGTATCGTGAAGTTTCCATCGCCTTTGTAATGTCAATCACTGTAAGTGTTGTTCTTACCTTCACCATGTGTAACTAATCTGTTTATGTTGGAATTGGTGAACTAATCTATTGAGTATGATGTTGTGAATTCGACCTCTGCATGTTTATGATTCAAGTCCATGTTAGTATTTCAATCTTTTATTAATATGAATGTCAAACGGGAGAATGATTTTCATGTGTATTGAAACTTGTTTTATTACTGTGAATGTCAAACGGGAGAACGATTATTCATGCCTTATTCAAACTTGATTTAATAAAAGTAAAAGTTGGAATACCCTTAATATACCAATTACTAGGAATAGAATTGGTAATTATTGTTGCCATAAAGCCAGGACTTAATGCAAGTTTTTATTGAGAAAGCTCACGAGGGATCGGACTTTACAGTAAATACTTAGAATTTATATCACGAGGGATCGGTTATAATGATTTTAAGCTGCAATAATATGAACTTGATGATTAAATATGCATGACTTGAGTTCCTCCATTATTATTCTAGATTAGGGATCCAAATTCCAACATAATTTGTTTATCTGTGTTTTATCCTCAAGTATCTTAATTGTTCTAAAATTTCAACTCCACTTCTTAGATAAATTATTATTCTCTCTTTACCACATGAATAACTCAATTATGCCATCTTGTAAATATTGTATAAATTGTATATAAATTATTCTTTTGTATAAGTTTTGATAAATTTACCATAGTAACTAAAAAATTACTATAACTATTGGACTTTCAATCCTAGTGGAACGATATCTAAATTTTGAAAACTACAAACAATTGGTGCGCTTGCCAATTAATAGACCCAACAGTAAAATAAAATAATAAGTTTTCTGCATCATTATATTTTCTAGGTCTAACATACAACATAACACATAGGTCATTGTTAGATACCCAATGTTAGAAGTACAACTAAAAAACACAAGGTATATAGGTCTTACGTGTTGTGCAACCAACCGATGAATTTGGATGATACCTCACTATGAATTTGCTCATCAGTTATATGATTTTGCTCAAGTTTTAGTATATCCGCATATAAGCTATTTAAAGAACAAAAATTTAGATACAATAAAAGCTAGCTTTAGAATGCAAACTATAAGTTGGTGACTTACTCAAGATAAGGTTCTACTTCTGGGAAATTTAGAAGAATATATAAGTGAGCTGCTTTTCGATCTTTCTAATCAATGTAACATTTTATGACCTTGCCCCCAGGACGACTGAGATAGTTAAAAATTGAAATTTGATCATCCAACCCTTTGTGTGTAGCCACCCTAAGATTGCAGGGAATTCTACTCATTCCAGTTTCTATCTATGTCAGAAAATAGAAAGAAGCAAAAGTGGTCATTTCTTCCACTAAGTATGCCTCACAAATTGATGCTTCAACATAGCTTTGTTTGACACTTTGTCTTTTAAAGAGCGTAAGAATCTAGAACAACATAAATAAATGTTAACTTACATAATACTATTATAGGAAAAAATCTCTGCAATGAAATTAAGTAGTTCTGGCATTCACCTTTTGAAGGGATACATCCAACGGTACTGCACTGGGCCCACTAAGGCCTTATACGGTAGATGGATAGGTAAATGCTCCATCAAGTCAAAAAAACTTGGTGAGAAAATCTGCTCTAAATTACAAATCAAGACCGGGGTACTTCCCTTCATCTTTACAAGTTTCTCCTAAGTTAGTGAAGTTGCTGCCAACTCCTTAAAGAAGTGACTCAACTCAATCAGTGATTTCCAAATAGGTTTCGGTAAGCCATGAAACGCATATGGTAGTAGTTGTTTCATAAACACATGGCAATCATGACTTTTCATACCAAACACTCTGCCCTCCTTTACATCGACATATCTACTCAAGTTAGAAGCGAATCTGTCAAGAATGGTCAACCTATTCATCCACACATACAGTAATCTGTTGTAGTCTAGTTAAAACATATTTCGCATGCGGTTTAAACATTCTTCCAGTCCCACATCCCTCAATTCCAACTCTTTCCTAGAACACCAAATCGGAGGGTCTAGATGACTCTTCTCGTTGTGCTTTGTTCTCCCTTTGATGTCCATCATAGTGTCAAAAATATTCATGAAAACATTTCATTCAGTGTGCATGACATCAATGTTGTGTCTTAACAATAAGTTTTTCCAATATGGAAAATCCTATAAGATACTCTGCTTCACCCTGTGGTGTTCCTTCCCATAACCCATAAACTCCTTAACACTCTTATCCCAGATGTACGGATACTCTTTGACTCTTTGCTAAACTAGATGTACAGATAACCTATGGGGTGGAGGTTCATTAATAACCTTGTTCTTCTTAAAAACGGTTTTGTTTCTCCTAAATGGGTGATCCAATGGTAGAAACTTTCTATGACAGTCAAAAAAACTTGTCTTGCCACTAACAGGGAGTGATTCCCCCTGGTATGCTGCATGCATACAGGGCAAGCAAGCTTCCTAGACGTTGACCATCTAGAAAGCATACCATACGCTGGGAAGTCATTAATGGTCCATATCAAAACAGCCCGCATCATGAAATTGTTCTTCAAGGACGTATCATAAGTCATCACCCCGACATCCCACAATTGTGACAACTCCTCAACCAATGGTTGCAAAAACACGTTTATATTTGCCTTTGGATTTTTGGGTCCTAGAACCAGTACAGATAGAAACATGACCTCCATCTTCATACACATATCAGGAGGCAGATTACATGAAGTCAGTATGACTGGCCAACAAGAGCACGCTCTTCCGTATTGACCAAATAGGTTAAACCCATCAGTACATAAGCCAAGTCGTACATTACGTAGCTCACCGAAAAGTCTGGATATAGCTGATCCAAACACTTCCAAGCTTTCCCGTCGGAAGGATGGCATAAAAGACCCTCATGTGTTCAGTTCAGAGCATGCCAACGCATGTGTTTTGCCGTGGACAATGAGGCGTACAAACGTTGAAGATGTGGTGTTATGGGAAAGTACCACATTTTCTTCCTGGCCGTCCTAGTTACTTTCCCTCTCCTTTTAACGGTTTTGTACCGGTCCTCATTATAGTGTACATATTTTGTCACACTCTTGTCTACAAACTCATTTTGAAACAGCATATACCCGCCAACACAACACTCTATCTTCACATAACCCAACTTTAGGTTTGCCACTCTTTTCTTAGCATGGTACAGGTTTGATAGCATTCGATGATTACTAGGCATGGTGGAACCCATTAGATCAACCATTCTATTAAAACAACCTCCTGAAAGATTATAATGTGCCTTTAGGCTTAAAGCAGCTAGGGAGACAGATAATTTAGTGTGACTCTGGCACCCGTCCCACAATGGAGTATGAGTCGCTGCCAATAAATCATCAAATCTCTTCACCTCCGGATTAGGATCCTCCTCTATATTCTCATCCTCTGTCCCAGCTTGGTCATTATATTGTAGCATACGTCCGGTAAAGGGTCCAACATGATCCATCACCATCTGCTCTATGTTATTGTACGTATCCTTGTTCCTTCTGACCTTATAGTAAGACTGTTGCACGGTTACAGTCGATGGCCTAGGCGGTAACTGCTCACCATGGTTGTACCAGTAGTAGTATCTTTCCATGAACCCCTTCTCACTTAGGTGGCACATGACATCATCCGTGTATTCAAAACTCATGTATTTGCACTTTGAGCACGGACAACGAATCTTCTGAGTCACTTCAAAACCAGGTGTGTTCACCGTAGCGAAAAAAATAAACCTAACAAGTTCATGATAAACTCCTCAGTCACTCGCCGACTGCGATCTAGCCAGTTGTACATCCATTACCGATTTGTTGGAACCTCCATTCATAATATCTAACAAGCAGAGTTCTAGTAACTTTAATTTAAACATTATGTGACTATCGTTCGTGAATCACTTTCTATCTCTTTGATATTGTAAGTAGGTGGGGCCCTATCTCGTTTGGGATGAATATGCAACCATCGGTAACCCATCTATGTATTTGTATCAACCTTGTATTATTGATGTTCATTGGGAATTTCGGCAGGATTTTGCATTGATCCCCGAGAACACAGAGATACGTGTGGTATGAAACACCATACACAGACATGCACCCCGAGACAATACGAAACACAGTAACCAAAATTCCAAATGACCATCAACAACACATTGTAGAACACAAACAACAGCAATGGGTTACGCCCTACTGGTTACAAATTTATCCCAAACTGTCCAACCGGTACGATTGAAGATCCAACACAACACGGTATGTCAGCCAGTTGTCTTGAATCTTGAACGGTGTAACATCTCGAGTTTTATGTAGAATTAATTAATTTGAGTGAATAAATATAATAATTATAGAAAATAATTATTTGATGTCCCTGGCATGTAGAAAAATTAATTGAGAGCCCCTTGAGTTAATACGACGAATACAACGATTACTGTCGTTGTTTAATTGACGTAAGACGTACGAGCAAAGTATAGAGACAAACCGAACATGTTGGGAAACATTAGATAATTATTAGGAATGAATACTTATTCCCCAATGATGAAGTTAAATTAATTTGAGCAATTGTTGAATTTATCACGAATTATTCAGAATTTATCGATGTTGTTTAACGTCAAAAAATGACCGATTCAAGAAACAGGCCTTAACTGGGTCTCAAAACTCATTAACCCAAAAATAATTATTAAGTATTGGAAAACACTAAAATAATTATGATAAACACAAAAATAAACTTGGAAAAATTTATAGATGATTAACTAGACGAAAAAGGGGCCCCAGACGGTCAAAATGCTTCGTTTTTTAGCCAAAATGCGATGAGTCTCACCCAATCAAATGGGATGGCCTTGCAAATCATAATGGTCTATTTCCCATCAGCTTCTAAAGCCCAAACATGAGGAATTGCCAAAAAATGGGCCTTGGAGCCAAAAAATTTAAATGAAGGGCATGGTGGTAATTTTGGCCTAAAAAGCAAAAATCCCTCTCTCCTTTCCCGCTCAAAATTTTGTCCAGCCCTTATTTTATTCCTATCTCCGCCAAAAATCTCTCTTCTCCTTCTCCTCTTCATTCTAAAATCCATTCCACTAAAAGCAATGGTCAAAGCTTAAAGGAAATTGAAGAAAGGTGCCATTTTTGACAAGTTTTTGAGGTTAGGACCTTATTCCTCTTCTCTTTCTCCTCATTCTTCGTATTTTCATCATCTCTTATTGGCCTTCACACCAAAACTGAAAATCCCACTTTGGTTCCCCCCTTTGATTGATAAAAATTCATGGTGTAGGAAGCTCCAATTGCACTTTTGAGAAGCTTGGTGGTGCATTGGATGTTTGGGCCACTCCCCTCCACTTCCTTTTTGCTCTCTTGAATCAAGGGTTTAAGACTATATTGGGGTAAGTTTGAGAACCTTTAATGATCCCTAAATTAGTAGCATAAAGTGTTAGAGATTATGTTGTTAGTGTTGGAAAAATTTAGGAAATTGCATGTGGAACCCAAAACCTAGGTTAGGAGACCATTGAGAATTTGTTGCTGTTGTTGAATAATTATTTTTGTGGCTTGAAGTTGATGTGAAATAGTTATTAGGTTTGAATAAATTATTTTTGAAATAAATAAATTGGTATTGATTGGCATTAGAGGCAAAATTAGAAATTAAAGGCTTACTTTAATTTTAGGGGAAAAATTTATTTTAGACTTGAAATGGCTAATGGATGATTTTAAAGTAATTATACGACTTTAGGTAAGGCTCTAGAATTTATTTGGTGTTGGAAGGAAGTATGGAATTGATGCTAAGCTTTAAAATTCCCTTGAGATGGTAAAAAGTGACAAAGAGACAAGAATAGGTTTATAAATGTGTTGACCTTGCTAATGGGCTTGAAAACTCTTGTTAGATGTGGGTTATTAATTAGAATTAGTGTTGGGTAATTATTGGTTGACAAAGAGTAAAGTGTGTCATGAGTTAGGTGAAGGACAATTGTGAATTGGTAGGAAAGGGCATGTTACTAGAATAAATAAATTTGTTGGAAATACATTAGGACTTAAAAGAATAATAGTATAGATAATTGTATGCATATATGGGTGTATACTTGTGAGGCGGGACTATCCAACTCCTCCAACCCTACAGAATACTTCTCTTGAGGTAGGAGAGGAGTTCATTTTCTAAATGTATGGTCAATGGTATTGATAATTGTATGCATGTATGGGTGTTAACTTGCATGTTGGCCTTAGTTGTTTTTATTGTTACCCTTGTGTAATGATTATGTGAAGTATGCCATTTTGAATGACATTTGTGGTGAATTGTCAAATGTGATTGTGATGTACTCTTGATGTGTCTTCTTAGCTTGTGTATGATAATGAAGTGGGATTCATATGAAAATTGAGACTACCATTTGTACCTTTGTGCATCTCATGGCATGCATAGCATATCTCACATGTGATATTTAATGATCTTGTGTTGATCTTGAGAATAACAACCTTGCGTTGGTTGATTGTATAAACGACTATGTGTGGTCGTAGTGTATACCATATGGCATATTTAATGATCTTACGTTGATCTGTAGAATGAAACCTTGCGTTGGTTTTAAATATTGAACAACCATGCGTGGTTATAGTCACATAAGTGAATTATACATATGAAGAGAAATTGGGATTATTAAAAATTTGTCTCATTGTATATGTATATGCATTAGTTATGAGGACATGGCATTTAAATTGGAGTATCCAAAATGAATATGCCTTATGAATACCTTGAATTGAGAAATATTGTTGGTGTTGTTTTGGCTAGTGTACAAATGTAGTGATGACCGTTGTTGAAGTTAGATTGATATTTAGATCTTTTATCATGAGTTGGTCCTTGGAGTGAATAGTGTATGAACTTGAATGTTAATCTATATATTTTATCAATGAGATTGGATGCGTTGATGGTAAATATGTAAGATTACTCTACTATGCATGAATTGTCATTATAATTGTTTATCATTGAGAAAATGTACTCACTCTTCATGTTGTCCATTTTAGCTTTGTGATGTAGGTGGGCATTGTGAAGTGAAGAGGGTATGGATGTTGCCTTAGCCGGAAAATTTTGGGACAATGATGTTTGTGATTATTTATGTGAATTTCGATGTATATGGCATTATTTTGTATAACTTGACTATTGGTGTAAATGCCTAAGTTTGGAATTGATGAATTGGAGCTATTTAGTTTTGTGGATGTTCTTGAGATATTGATTTTGACACGTGATTCTTTAGCTTGGTGGAGGATATTGATTTTGGAAACTTGTGTTGTTATTTGTGCCATGGAAATTGATTTATGAGGTTTTGATTATGTGAGCCCAATGCTGAATTTTTATTCTAAAATTTGTGTATGGTGTATAGGATGAGATAATGTGATGCTTTATTTCTAGTTAAAAGTGTATAAGGTGAACTAGATAGTGAAAAGTAGATATGATGAATGCTTAGCCTTTATGAATGGTCATGACTCATAAATTGACATTTGGATGGTTTTTACTAGGGTACTTACGCTTGTGGATTATTAAATTTGATGATAGATTAAAGGGAATGTACCCTTGGGATTGAATGACTAAAGCATAATATGAGTAGCGTAGGACTTAGTGTGTAATGATATGGTTTAGGTTATCTTTGACTTTTTTAAGAATCTAATTAGTAATCCTAAGTGATGATAGAAATGGTCAGGCAATTCTATAAGTCATTCACCTTCTCATAGCTTCATATATGGGAGGGATTTTAATTAGATCCAGGGTGAAATTAATGACTTTTATTTTGTGGTATGCCTGATCCAGGAAATTGATCTAAACATGAAAAATTTACCCTACTTTTTATTAACTTGATGTCATTAGCCAGATTACCAAATAATGGATTTAGGGCACCATATTGGGTGGTATTAGAGCATAGTATGTTTTATTTGAATGATGGTCAATATAATTGTACTTATGATGTATTAAATGTGATTGATGTTTGATTTTGACAAGTCCGGCCGAGCTCTCTTCACACTAAACCCTCTCAATGATGAATTAGCATGATTATGTATGTATGCATGATGTTGGGATGTGATAACATGCCTTGAATTGATATTACCATATTACTTTTGACAAGTTACATAATAGGGAGATAAGGCTTAAATTATGAGATAAATTGCTATAATATGTGTAACGCCCTGGCCGCTTTTCAAGAATGAATGACTCCTCCCATAGACCAACACGAGACCTTTCCAATGTGCTTTTGTCCTTACTCACACACTTCCTGAGAACTTCCTGATAAGTCTTGAAAAGACTTAATAATTTCATCTTTAATTTAACTTAATCCATTAAATATTGTTTAGTTTGGCATTATTATTTAATAAATTGTCAATAATTCTTGTTTTAGTTATTTAATTCAAAAGTGTTTAAATTGTGCAAGAAAATGGTTAAAAAGATAAGTATATAAGGAATTATGTGTATTGAGAGATTTATTAACCCAACATACATACGCTAGAAAGCTAGCATACATACGCTAGGCATTTATTTGTTTGCATGTTGTAGGATCAGGTGCAGGACATCCAGCGTACATACGCTGGAATCCCAGCGTATGTACGCGCACAAACAGAACCTGAAAAGAGAAGCTTCAAGCTCAAGCGTGAAAGCTTCAAGCTCAAGCGTGAAAGCATCAAGCTCAAGCGTGAAGTCATCATGCAATTCATGTAAAAGGGAAGGAAGTCACAGCATGCATTAAAGCTTCGACCACGCTCAAGCGGACACGTTCACGCTCAAACGTGAATTCACAAAAGGCATAAATTAAAGCATCACGCTCAAGCGCCCTTGGATCAAGCTTAAGCGTAAATTCTCCTTGTCCAGTGTTTCATTCTCCTTCAACGTCAGATTACAATAGTTCCCCTTAATTATTTTGTATCCGTTGCTGTTTATTTTGTATTTTTGTAATTTAAGTATTGTATGTAATTAGTTTAGCTATTTTATTTATTAATTAAGTTTCCTTTGTAAGTTAGTTAGTTTAAGTTATCTATATATACTTGTAAATACTCTATAAAACGGTGAGGGGAGAACACACAAAAGCAATAACACGATTCATTTTCTCATTTCTAATCTCTCTTTAATTCTTTTCTCTCTCTAAACTCTCTCGTCCATGTCTCTTCACATTTCTTCAATAGAATCCATTCCCATGGGTTTCTAAACCCCTATGGTTGGGATTGCTGAAGCTTCCGATGGAATCTTGAAGCTGCATTGAGGAAATTATCTTCTAAAGTAAGAGGAGAACAAGCTGAGAAGTGGATCTACTCTACTGAATTGACAAATTCAGATCCAAATGAAGAATCTCACCAGTGAGGAATCATGGTTGAGGCTTAGGTAACTTCTAGCTTCCTAACTAATTCAGGCCTAGTAATTAGGTGAATAGTGAGGTTTCAACCCCCAATTTCGCATTAGATTTCTCTGTCACTGAACATCTAAGGTATTAGGGTTTAATGCTTAGGAATTAGTGTTAATTACCTAAGGAATTAGGGATTAACCATCTGTGAATTGTCCTCTTGCATCTTAAGCTTAATTGAACCTGGATTGCATATTCCTTGATGAAGTTGTACGCTGAAGTAATCCTAACCTATCTTCCATTAAATACATTTCATCTCTTTTATTGTTTCTGAAAATATAAAAACATAGAAAGTGTAAAACAACAAAAACATAATAAATTCTTCACTACATTGTTCTGGTTCAGCTTATGCTAGTCCAAGGTAATTACCTCAATCCCTGTGGGACGATCAAATATATTATAAATTTAACGATTGGTGCACTTGCCAAAAGAATATAAATCCTCCGAGAGTTACACACTAAGTTAATGGCTCAGGATTTATACATCAAGTTAATGGCGCTGTTGCCGGGGATTGTTGAGTAATATCAATAATCCTTGGACCGGTACTAGACTGAACCATTTTTTTTAGTCTCTGTAACTTTTGTTAGTTGTTAGTGAATTTTGTTGTAGGAGTAGATTTTGTTAAGTGTTGGTATTGTGTTGAGTGTTTGCTGTTAGTTGTTTTTGGCTATTTTAGTGGTAGCACTAACCATTGGAGTAGCCTTGTTTGTAGTTAGTTGTTGCAATTATGTTTTTTCTAGTTCCTTTGGAAAGTGAAAAGTTACAGGTGATGGATCTTGATGACGCCTTAGCAGAGTTTCTTCAATATTCACAAACATTATGCATGAACCATGTAGAGGAGGTACAACCAATTAAAAAAGAGCAATCAGAGTTAGAAAGGATTTTAATTCAATTCATGGAAGTCACTCAAACCAGCCTAAAAAATTATGATAATTCAATCATGAATATTCAGAAGCAAGTGGATTTTATTGCAAAGTAATTGGCTGAAGAGCAAAGAAACACAGTGGTTGTACAAAGAGTGGACCAATATGAAAAACCATGGGATGATAATGCTGGTCTAAATGAGGAAACCAAGTTTGGGGAAGAAGAAGACCAGCTAGAAAACATTGGGATGGATGAACCTAAACTTGAAGTTGATGTAGAAACAAAAGAAGAAAAAGAAAATGAGGAAGTTTAGGGATATTTAATGGAAGAAGAGTCAATTGAAGCATGCGAAGAGGAAAGCTATAGAGATTATACTTCAGAAGTGGAAGATGATAGTATATCTAGTGAAGTATTCTTCGATGATTGGAATGAAAAAGATTGGTCTGAAGAAGAACAAGAGAAAAAGTTGTCATTGAATAATTTCTTTGATGATACAAGTGTTGCAGGAGTACAAATTGAACAAATGACAACAGAAGCCATTGAAGAACCTGAGAATCAGTTAGATACTATTGTTGAGCAAGAAGTGATAGAAGAGGTAAAGGTCTCAACTGAGATGGAAACCATATCTTGGCAACACAATAATGATACTGAAATTT
The DNA here is from genome assembly GCA_037962975.1 of Clitoria ternatea. NCBI lineage: Eukaryota > Viridiplantae > Streptophyta > Magnoliopsida > Fabales > Fabaceae > Clitoria > Clitoria ternatea. The sequence continues at coordinate 50,894,568 of CM075673.1, forward strand.
TGTTGGAGCCAAGTGTGAATGCAGAGAAAGAAGTAGAGGTTCATGCACAAGAAGAGTTAACATGTTTAGATGTTGAGAATATAAAAGAAGAAGAAATTCAGCCATGTCATGAGGAGCGTTTGCTAGTGGTGACTACTGCAGCTATGGAAATCACAAGGAAACACGAATCATCAAGTCAAGAAGTACATTGCTTGTGGCATAAAAAGAGGGAGACTAACACAAAATAGAAAAAGAAAAAGAGTGAAGGAAAGCAAGAAAAGAAAGAAAAAAAGTAGAAAGTTTGGAAAAAGAAAGATTGGAGGAAAGTTGTGTTGAGCATTAGCCTCAAACAGACTAAGAGTCTATGGTCATAAGCAATGGGATCCTGGAGGATGAGCTTATGTTTGTTTTTCTGGTACATAAATAAAGTAGTGAGAGAAGTTTTTGAAAAAAAAGAGAAAAAAAAAGAAAAAGAGAGAAAAATAGAATTTAAAAAAAAGAAAAAAAAGAAGAAAAAGAAAAAGAAAAAGAAAGAAAAAAGGAAGAGAAAAAAAGAAAAGACTAAACAGCATGAAGAAATTAGAATCAGGCCCCTGGCGCTCAAGCGAGTCCCTTGCACGCTCAAGCGTGGACAAAAATGTTCCCTCGCGCTTGAGCGAACTCCTGTGCGTGTGAGCGAGCTCGAGCAGTGTTTGATTGTTATCCATGAGAATGCCTCGCGCTTAAGCGAGATCGTGAAGTGTAGGTCCTGATGTACCATGCGCTTGAGTGTAACACTCTCACGCTTGAGCGTGACCTTCCCTTGTCCATCATGCTTGAGCTTGCTTGGGTTCACGCTTAAGCGTGACCCTTCACGCTGGCCACTTAAACTTGGAGAATGTCCTGGCTCTTGAGCGTGATTCTTTCATGCTTTAAGCGTGATGTCCCTAAGCTGCTCACACTTGAGCATGACCACTTCACGCTTGGAGCGTGATCTTTCCTGTATGTCTTGCGCTCGGGTGTTACTATTTCATGCTTAAGCGTGATCGTGCCTACACCAAACCTATCACTATGTTATGCTTCGCTCTTGAACGTATTAGTGCACGCTTAAGCATGCTTGAGTTTGAAACAGATTGGAAGCTTGATATTCCAAGTTTGTCGCTTAAGCGAATGATGGTACACTTGAAGCGTGATTCATACCTGTTACCATCTGTTGTGCTTTAATAAGGGTGTATGTACGCCAAAGATCCAGCGTACCTACGCATACCCTTGACTCATACCCCTTGCACGTTGGAAGCTCTGGCTCTTGAAAAAGAAAAAAAAAGCATATTTTTTGGATTCCATTGAAAGGTAATATCTCTTTCATTCCTTAATTTCAGTTAATAGCTAGAATTATTACATTCCACCATTTCAATTTTAAATTTAATGCATCCATCATGTCCATTCATCTCACATGTTCAATTGTGTTGTAATAACTCTATGTCAATGTCCTTTCTTGAATAATGTATTTCCTTTTCTGCTGTAATAAAATTTTATTTTTATGTTAAGTTGTTTGTTGCTATTTCTTTTCTGATTTGTATTATCTAAATTCATGCACACCGCTGCTCACTAATTCCTTGTCATATAGGTAAGAAGGGAAGTAATCTATCCCTTACTCTCATTAACTTATGAAAGGTATTAACTGTATTTAATTTAGAAGTCATCTTAATTATTTAAAGTTTGCTGATTCTCAGGCATCCATTAGATAAATTAATTGATTTACATTACTTGATTCATGATCCCTGTCCATAACTATTTTCATCCTTAATTATTTATATCGTCACCATGCTAGTTAGCAATCTGAATTTATGATCTTGCATTAAGTTTGGGGACATGATTGGCTGATTACCTATAATTTATTAGCTTTTGAGCCTTTATTAATTCTTTTCCGAGTGTGTTTGCATTATTGTTAGTGAGACAGAATTTGCTTCAGTGCTTGCTAAATGATTATATGTTTACTAATTGGAAATGATGAAGGCTTTCTTTGGAAATTAGCCAGGGCCAAATTTAGCCATCCATATTATTAATTATCCTTTGACCTAACAATTATATTTTGAGCCCGAGACCCTTTCATTTTGATTATGTACCTAACTTTACAAGCCTATTTATCTGAGAAAAACCAAGTGAATTATCCCTGGATGTTCCACTGATGGACTACTGAGTCTTATCTTATTGCTAGGGACTAGCAAGTTCTAAGTTTGAGGATGAAGAGTGTGCCTAACAGCATTTAAAGGACACACTCTGACCTTAATTATAGATGAGGATTTTGAGAAATGAAAGGAAGAACAACAAAAGCAAAAGAAAAGTGAAAAATCAGCAAAGCAATTCCTATATAGAAGAAAAATGGTATTAAAAAAAATTAAAAGAAAGAGAAGAAAGAAAGAAAGAAAGAGTCTAAAGGACTAAAAGAGAAGAAGGTGCAAAGCACCATAAGTAGTTGAGTTATCCTTCATGTGAAAAAAAAGCAAAAGAGCTGGTTAGCAGAGACATTTAAGTTAAGATTGAGGCAAGGCATCAGTGGGCACATCTTTTAACCCAATATTAACTAGAAAAACAAAAATAGAGCCTGTAGCCTAACCCCATTACAAGCTTAAAAAGCCCTTACTGATCCAATGTGTTAGCATGTGTCATGATATTTAGAACTGTTGCAAGCCTATGTTGATCTAACAATTATGCAGGTGATGAGTGCATGCTATTGAACCTATACACTGAGACAAGAGTGAAACACTAAACCATGTGAGGAAAGCATCACCAACTTGTTCCCAAGGGAAGTGTGAGTAATTATATTTTCAGAAGATGCAAAAAGAAAGCATGAAGGATATTCAATAATTATGGTATGAATTAAGTTAAGGAAAGGTTGATTGTCTTGAGTAAGTGTAATTGATTTAATTAATCTGAGTCTTTGCTTGAGGACAAGCAAGTTTTAAGTTTGGGGATATGATAAGTCTTGAAAAGACTTAACAATTTCATCTTTAATTTAACTTAATCCATTAAATATTGTTTAGTTTAGCATTATTATTTAATAAATTGTCAATAATTCTTGTTTTAGTTATTTAATTCAAAAGTGTTTAAATTCTGCAAGAAAATGATTAAAAAGATAAGTATATAAGGAATTATGTGTATTGAAAGATTTATTAACCCAGCGTACATACGCTAGAAAGCCAGCGTACATACGCTAGGCATTTATTTGTTTGCATGTTGCAGGATCAGGTATAGGACATCCAGCGTACATACGCTTCCAGCGTATGTACGCGCACAAACAAAACCTGAAAAGAGAACCTTCAAGCTCAAGCGTGAAAGCTTCAAGCTCAAGCGTGAAAGCATCAAGCTCAAGCGTGAAAGCATCAAGCTCAAGCATGAAGTCATCATGCAATTCACGTAAAAGGGAAGGAAGTCACAACATACATTAAAGCTTCGACCACGCTCAAGCGGACACGTTCACGCTCAAACGTGAAGTCACAAAAGGCATAAATTAAAGCATCATGCTCAAGCGCCCTTGGATCAAGCTTAAGCGTGAATTCTCCTTGTCCAGTGTTTCATTCTCCTTCAACGTCAGATTACAATAGTTCCCCTTAATTATTTTGTATCCGTTGCTGTTTATTTTGTATTTTAGTAACTTAAGTATTGTATGTAATTAGTTTAGCTATTTTAGTTATTAATTAAGTTTCCTTTGTAATTAATTTGAGTTAGTTAGTTAGTTTAAGTTATCTATATATACTTGTAAATACTCTATAAAACGGCGAAGGGAGAACACATAGAAGCAATAACATGATTCATTTTCTTATTTCTAATCTCTCTCTAATTCTTTTCTCTCTCTAAACTCTCTCATCCATGTCTCTTCACATTTCTTCAACAAAATCCATTCCCATGGGTTTCTAAAACCCTATGGTTGGGATTGCTGAAGCTTCCGATGGAATCTTGAAGCTGCATTGAGGAAATTATCTTCTAAAGTAAGAGGAGAACAAGCTGAGAAGTGGATCTACTCTGCTGAATTGACAAATTCAGATCTAAATGAAGAATCTCACCAGTGAGGAATCATGGTTGAGGCTTAGGTAACTTCTAGCTTCCTAACTAATTCAGGCCTAGTAATTAGGTGAATAGTGAGGGTTCAACCCCCAATTTCGCATTAGATTTCTCTGTCACTGAACATCTAAGGGATTAGGGTTTAATGCTTAGGAATTAGTGTTAATTACCTACGGAATTAGGGATTAACCATCTGTGAAATGTCCTCTTGCATTTGAAGCTTAATTGAACCTCGATTGCATGTTCCTTGATGAAGTTGTACGCTGAAGTAATCCTAACCTATCTTCCATTAAATACATTTTATCTCTTTTATTGGTTCTAAAAATATAAAAACATAAAAATTATAAAACAACAAAAACATAATGAATTCTTCACTGCATTGTTCTGGTGAGTGAAGGTGTTGATGGTATATGGTGAGTGAAGGGCTGTGTCTATGTACCTTCTTTTGGTGACTTGAGGAGCATTGTGCTTGAGGAGGCTCACAAAAGCATCTTTAGTATCCATCTTGGTGCAACCAAGATGTAAAGAAGAACTTCTGGTGGCCTGGAATAAAACGAGGTATTGCTAACTATGTAGCTTCATGCCTTGTATGTCAGAAGGTAAAGGTAGAGCATTAGAGACCTTCTGGTACCTTGAGACCCCTTGATATCCCGGTTTGCAAGTGGGATGCTATTGCCATGGACTCTGTGTAACACCTCCTTATATACACGAGATATATATATTCTTCTTGCTTTTAAATTTTTTTAGAAAGATGTACATATTTATCACTTCCTATCTCACGTATACAAGGACGTATATACATTTGATTTTCTTTGAATTTTGAAAGTAAAAATTTTCAAATTATTCAGAATGATAAAATGAACTTTCAGAAAATCATAAGTGATCAAAGATTACAATATCATATCCAAAGAATAAGGTTTATTAAAGTTTAACCTTTACCTTGAATTACAATCATCCAACTTAATATTGTATTAAGGTAAACTAAAACTAAACATTTAATACCTCTACTTCGACTGTAACCAATCATTTCCTTATCTTCAAACTATGTGATTTTGAATCCTACTCTTGTCACATCTCTTCTCCTATCCGATTGAGGATGAGACCAATTTAACCTCTTGTAATTTCATCCTTTCATCTTGAACTGCTAGCTATATATCATATAACATATATTTTGGACACAAAATTCAAACAAGAAGGAGTGAGAAACAGAATATAATACTTTACAGATAAGACATAAGCATAAGGGTTTTCCCAATCTAATAAAATAATATCATTCATAATCTCATACACAATTAATTATAATTGTAGGGTTTTTATACACATAACTATCATACTTTTATTCACAACCATTCACACAGAATATCATAATCACATGTATGACATGTAATGCTTTTAATACTATCTCATTCAGTTTATGCATGTGTGCCCTTAAAGTTTTAGTTTGCACTGGGCCAACCAGGAGTTTACACTGTTCCATAATTCTGGATAATAACATAAATGCCTTCATAGCATATGAACAGCTCAACTGGCGTGGAAACACTTAGAGAGTAGTCAAACTGAGAAAGTTTTTATTATGAAAGTACCCGACACTAGGGAGCGACCCCAGGTCACCTGAAGCAGCCTTTCACACCCTCTCATCCCAAGGCTCGCAATTAAGTCTCCTCTAATGTATCCTCGGTTTCTATAATCTGTCCCCAGACAATATCACATCTCATTTCTCTTTAATGATTCATGATGCATGAACTACTCGTATATTTAGTTGGTTAAGACTTTTAGAAACTCAATTATTAAATACCATAAAGGTTCACAAAATCATCTCAATAAACTATACATTCCCATAAGTTCTTCTTTGAACTTCTGTTATACAGAAATAAATTTAGTACAGTTTCTGAATTCAGATCTCACTAAAATTGAGTTTCCAAGTCTTAAATATCTCAAAATTTTCTTTTAAAAAACTTCACATACTTACATAATCTTTCTCAATTTGAATCCTAACTAGATTGAGTTTAGAAATCTCAACTATAACAAAATATCCTTTAGTTATTTCATTAGGGAAAACTAAAATAATTTACTTTAAACTTCTGATTACTAAAAGAAAATAATTTTTTTAGAATCATTAACTAAGAATACTTAAAACTATAAAAATTTTCTTTAATTGAAGAATTAATTATCTTAACCTTTAATTTTCATAAAATAGCTTCTTTCTAATACTAGATTTTATTCTAGAGATTAAAAATAAAGTTAATGAAAATAATTTCTAAGAAGAAATAAAAGACTAAAATAATTATAAAATACTTTCTCTTAAAACTTTAAAGAGTAAGGTAAGAAAATTTTTACTGAGTTTTAACTTTCCGTCATGCTTGCTATATACTCAAACTTCATATCACAAGGTCATCAATCATTCATCAACCACATTCAAGTATTGTAATGTCATCAATCACAATCAAATATCATCAATCTTAAATATTATCAATCATAATTACATATCATCAATCACAGTTTAATATTATAAATCACAATATCATTAATCAAAATCAAATATAGTTAATTATAATTAAGTCAAATCAACTAAATATCACTCATAAATATAATTTAAATTTTAATGATTATTTAAATTAGTAGAGTTGATTTTGAGTCCTTATAGTCCATTCCTCGCACAGGTCTATATAAGTCCATATATATAATCCAGTCTTCGCATAGGTATAGTTCAGTCCATACAGGTCATAATAGTTCAAGTCCTTGCATAGGTTCAGTCCAGTTCGCATAGGTTATCCAGGTATTTGCATAGGTATTGAGATCAAGTTACACAAGATACTCAATTTAAAATTTATTATAAATTTTTTAAGTTAAACAGTTATTATTTAAAATAATAATATTATTAAATTTTAAAGGAGTAGGGGACTCCTCCCGTTATTCTTATGTCTTTTCATATTATATTCCTATCCCACTCCCCCTTACCTCTTGTATACTGATTCGTTATTGAAAATCTGTGCACGCCTCGTCTCTGAATTCTAAAACATACTAATTTCATTTTAATATAGTTACAAGATAAAAATTAAGATTACTACTTAAAGCAGAAATGGTAAATTTTGAATAGTGAATAGTGAATAGTGAATAATAAATCATGAATAGTAATAGTAAATAGTAAAACATGAATAGTAATGGTAAATAGTAAATCATTAATAGTAACAGTAAATAGTAAATCATGAATAGTAATGGTAAATAGTAAAACGTGAATAGTAAAGACAAATAGTAACAGTAAATAGTAATTTACTATTTGAATAGTAAATTACTATTTGAATAGTAATTTACTATTGAAATAGTAATTTACTATTGAAATAGTATTTGACAATTCAGAATAGTAACTTAAAATAATATTATTTCCAGTATAATAATAGATTTCTAATAACGATATGAAAATAACCCTAAAAAATATAAAAGAGAGGTATTCTTACCTTAGGATTTAGCAGAACCTTTTTCTAAAAAAAATTATTTTTCTCTCTTACTTCCACCACTATCTCACTAACACTACTATATTAAGAAAACTTAATCTGAAATTGTGAATTCTAAAGAAGAATTCCTTCGGTTATAGAAAGGAAAATTACTATATATTCCATTATTTTAATATAAAAGTACTGTACATTTTTTAAAAATTCAATCCTGATTACTGTGTTTTGAAAATTTCGTATATGCACAGTGTTTTGCATAGTAAATGTCAGCTGAATTATTAAGCCAAATAGTAACTTTTCACTCGGTATATTTTAAATATTCAAAATCAGTCCTTTTTGAAATTTAGCGATATTATATCAGCTCTCACTAATTTTATGATAAGATATAAAGTTTAAATTTTAAAAATCTAAAATTTTCTGTTAATAAAAATTTATTCGTATGTTTTCGATTTTTTTACGATTGGTAAAAATCAAGATTTTATTCAAACCGATAATTTTTAGATAAGTCTACTAGAAATGGATTGTAGAAAATTTTCTTATAATTTAAATTCACTTTCTATAAATATTTTTAATTTTAAGTAACTTTATATGAATTTAAAATTATTTAAAATATATTATTTTATTAAAATATTTCAAAAAATTCAAAAATAATATGTAGATCAAAAAGTTCTAAAGAACCATAGTCTAATTCCTTCAAAAGTTTATTTTAAAATTCTAATAAGAGTTAAATCACAAATACGTAAAAACATAAATATAAAAACATAAAATAAAAGTTGTGAATAATAAATATATTTAAAATTCTTAATATAATTTCATTAATCAATGAATACTAATTAAGTCATTTTAAAATTATCATTCAAAATACATAAATATTTTTTTTATTATTTTATTTTATTTTAAAAAATAAATAATTAAATATAAATACCAAAATTTCATAAAAAATGATAATAAACTAACTAATAGTAAGTATTTCTCATTAAAGATATATTAATATCTATTTTCTATTTGTGTTGAAAATGAGATATTGCACTTTGTGTCTGGTTTGCTAAAGCCAAGGCCTAACTATGATGGAATATGGGTGATTGTGGATGGAATAACCAAGAGTGCGCATTTCCTACCGATTAGTATAAAGAGTTCCTTGCAGGATCTGGCACAGTTATACATCAAAGAGATTGTGAGATCGCAAGGGGTACCCTCTAGTATCGTTTCTAATAGAGACTCTCGCTTCACCTCTCGATTTTTGGGAAGCCTGCATGAGGCAATGGGCTCTAGATTGAAGTTGAGCTCAGGTTATCACCCTCAGACGGATGGACAATCCGAGAGGACTATTCAGAGCCTTGAGGACTTGTTGCGTGCATGTGTTTTGGAGTACGGTGATTCATGGGTGAGGTACTTGCCTCTGATTGAGTTTACTTACAACAATAGCTTCCATTCTAATATCGGCATGGCACTATATGACGCGTTGTATGGAAGAAAGTGTAGGACACCTTTGTGTTGGCTTGAGGTTAGTGAGAATTTGGCCTTAGGGCCTGAAATTATTGAAGAGACCATAGATCAAATCAAGATGATCTAAGAGAAAATGAAGATTGCTCAAGACCGGCGAAAGAGTTATTATGATAAGAGGAGGAAGCCATTTGAGTTCCAAGTCGGTGATCATGTATTCCTACGGGTTTCTTGCAACAAAGGTGTTGGTAGAGCGTTGAAGAGTAAGAAGTTGAACCCTAGATTTATTGGTCCCTATGAGATTCTGGAGCGGATCGATGAGGTTTCTTACCGCATCGCCTTGCCCCCTCACTTGGCGAATTTACATGATGTATTCCATGTCTCTCAGTTGAGGAAATATGTGTTTGTTTCTTCACATGTGCTTAGTGTCACACTGCGGTTCTCCAAACCCGAATCCCAAAGTAATCAAGATAATTAATTAATAAAATGTGAGTAAATTTTTCGCGTTTAAAATAATTTCAAAACGCCTCAACGATTACATCAAGACTCGAACCACAGAAAATCGAAGAGTGAGATTTGATAGTTTATAACTGGATCGTAAAATAAATCGCCTATGATTGTATACAAAATAACAGAGTTTACAGCGGAAGAAGAATATGTATACAGGGTACACGCCTAGTCCCATATATGAAGATATGAGAAAAGGCTCAGTAAGGAATGCAATTACACAACACATGCCTATTAGGTCGTAACCAATCTTGCTCGTAAATTATGAACATGCATTGCCTACAGTATATATATACATATACATGTATGGTCACGCAACATACATCTCCAATATCCATATCCACAATTGACTATATTCAATTCAATCTTAAAATCATGTATCTTTAATACCTATACATGTCTAAAAGAATCACATATCCAACATCATATTATTCATCAAATGGGTATGGATTTCAATACTCCAAATATTAATACATCACCCATTTATAGTTATTTATAACACATCCACCAATATTAATAAATATCAACACTATAATGTACATTTGTTTACAATATATTAATTATAACAGTTGCCAGCCAAGGCATTCCATTACCACTATTTACCTTCCCAAAAGCTTTACTTTAAAATATCCTCATCCCATGATACTCCTGTATCAATGCTAAAAATAGACAACATGGGAGAGTGAGTTACACATTTTAAATTACGAATATGAATACAATTTAGATTATGTGCATATGTATCTCAACATCATGTATGCTTTGCTAAAATCATCAATAATCATCATAATTCATTCATCCAAACTATATACATAAATCATATTTATCAATCAACTCATAGCAAAGCAATACATATACACATCATTTCTCAATGCCACAATGAGCCAACATCATTGTCATCAACCATAGACAAACAAGCCTTTCATTACATTAGGCCATCATATACAACATCGTCTTATTCAATGTCATTTTTTGTATTCATATTTTATATGTTGTCTTTTAAGTAATTCATTTACTCATCTCATCATTGTCATATCTCAATCTCAATCATCATCACCTTTTGGCATATCTCCATGCTACATGCAAATACTCTTAAGCTAATGCATATTCATAATGGAATAAACATCAACAATTGCGGATCTGACTATGGGAATAAACACCAAATATTAGGTCAAGCATAGGTGTGCTACTATACCCCTACTGCAGTAGTATAATGTGTACACTTATATCTCAATTCATGCATGCTCAACATCATATTTTAGTGGTACCAAACCACTATCGCCCATCTGTAGCACTAGTCACCCCATGACTCGTGGATTAATAACATGGCCTCACTTGCCACAAGTGCTACGGGCCTCTCCCAAACACACATTGAGAGAGCCGTGCCCCGTCGGACACTAAGGAAACTTGCTCAACACAGAGCCGCCCGCCCACAGGGCCTGCCACATAGGGTGCCTCGCCACCAATCTAAGGGCAGCTTCGTGATTCCCAGAATCACTAGGGAACAACAACAATTTACCCGTGCACTGGGTCGCCCTCCCACTAGGCCTGCCTATTGAAACCTCTAACATTCCATATAGATAATGTATGATATGCCATGGATGCAAATGCCAATCAATGCATTCTCACACTATGTATCCTATCATGCCACTCATCAATGATCATCATCAACACCAACACCACCATATAACCTTTTAGTGGATTTTAACATCGTTGGTTTTAGCCATTGTTCTCAAGATTTATGTGTGGCATTTCATTTCAACACATTTTATATCATACATGCAAGTCAATACTTACAACAATCACAATGGCACCAATATCATCAATAACATTCATCAATATCACCATATAATTTCTTAGTGGATTTTCATCTCATTGATCATTACCATTGTTTCATATATTAGTGTGGTATTACAATAATTCATTAATATAATTCAAACCACACATACACAAGATCACGCTTGTATTCATTACAATGGCATTCAACAATCATCAATAATAACACTTATCCTTTTATTCAAGGAAAAGATCAACGATATCATCCATCATTATCCATTATCCATATCATCTCCGATTCATTGATTTATAACAAATACATTGTCATGCAATCATCCCCTTATTAGTTTCATCATGATACAAGGGCGTGTCTTACAACCACATCATTTAACTTTTCATTATCAAACATCATAACATATCATTAGTGGTGAACATTCATGTCTTCATAACATATCATAGGTACATACATATTATGAACACCTATATCGGTCCGGCCATATTCAATACCAGACACCGTCTGCAGTTAACACCGGCACATAACAAAGTGATGCCATCCCAAGTCAATTCCGGTGTCAAGATATAAAGTAACAAGGTGGGACACTGTCCCACATCAAATCGGGCCGGTGACATGAGAATGGACCGTTCAGGGCATTGATTGGTTTTACATGCTGTTGTCTGAAGTAGAGGTCTTATTATTCGGTGTCAAGGTAATGATCCTTGGAACACCGTCTCTTGAGTCCGGCTGCCCATGCCATGACCTAGAGACACACTACCTGATTCGATCCTGAAATCTAGGAAATGGCAGACAGGGAATAAGAGATAAACTATAAAAAAATTCTCTACCCACCACTGTTCCCCACAACTGCTAGTGGCCAGGCTGTCCCTCCACTACACGCATGGGTTGAGTGGAAACCTGAGCTGTGCAAGCACTCAGCATGTAGAAGAAACTCCAGGGAGCCTTTATAAATACCTTAATTAAAGAGGTCCAAAGGTCCGCTTCTGAAAATTGGGGAATCCTTGAGAGAAACTGGTCCAAACTTTGAAGCCCAAATTGATCCGATCCTTGAAATTTTCGATCCCATTGAAACAAAGAATTGGCCCAAACCTCTGAATCTGATCCTTGAAGAGAGTTGGTCCTAATCCCATTCCTTGAATCTCCCGGGGAAAATCTTCTTCTGTTACCTTGACTCGGTCTAGAACCCTGAAATTCCCTCTGCATCCCACTTTTCTAAAAGGATCTTATACTTATCTATCCCACTGGATCCACACAGAACCCCACATCGGCTCCATACTGAATGCTCACTTTGGATTAGCACTGAATTCTACACCGTCTCCCCACTGAATTCTACACCGGTTCCCCATTGAACTCTACACCGGTTCCCTACTGAACTCTGGTCCTCGCCACTATTCGATCCACTCTTGCCATCACTCTAGGCGCTACTATTCCAACCCATACCGGTTCGTACCTGCAGACCGGTTCTTTCCAGTGCCCACTTCACACCGGTTCATACCTGTAGACCGGTTCTTTCCAGTGCCTACTCCACACCGGTTACGATCTCCTATCCACTTACTATTTATATATATATATATCGGTTTGTTTCGCATTGTTCGTTCTTTTGTCAAATCTATCATTTTGTTAAATCTGTTCCCGTGCTTGAACTAGTTTTGCTGTTAAATTTTCTTTATCCTGATTCATAATAAATAATAACAAAAAAAATAAGAATTTTCCATGTTCATTTTGACCAAAAAATAAGTTCTGCCTACACCTCCTTTTGGGCCTATACACGTACGACAAACGTTTGTTTTGTATGTTTCCTTTCCACTGATTTACCTCATCGCCCAATTTATAACTTCATATTTTTCTAAAAAATACCTCGTCAAGAAATACGTAACTCTGATTTCTTGAAAAACTCGAGAATACATAGGAGCAGGACTTAGCTCCTGTTGGGCCCACTTCCTTTCCTTTCTCGTTCCTCTTTGAAAATTAATTCCATTACTGTCACTTTTTTGGAAGTCAATTTGGACGCGACGTCTTGTTGACTTACTTCCACTTTTGCTTGGCCGCTATCATTTTTTCACAAAGATCGGGATAATTTGGACGAGACGTCCTGTTTATCCCCTTTGACTTCTAATCCGACACCTGGATGAGAGAATGATTAATTTGGACGGGACGTCCTGTTAGCATTCTTTCTCCCACATACCTCTACACTAAGAGGCTAGGGTTAATTTAGACGTGACGTCATGTTAACTCCTCCTTTTTCCTTCCCGATTTTGTATCTTGAAGAAATAATGACTACTTTAGACAAAATGTCTTGTTAGTTCCCTTTCCTCTTTTTCCCGTTTTCCCCCCATTAAAGCCAGGATTAATTTGGACGAGATGTCCTATTGATCTTACTCCGAGCTTTTTTATTTCGTTTATCTCCTTCATTTTCAAGAAAAAGAAATAGAAACAGTGTTAAGGCTATTTATGATGCATATTTTCAACTTTGGTACTATTTTTAATAGGCAATGTGGGGTGCTAATACCTTCCCCACTCGTAACCGACTCTCGAACTTGAATCTCACTTTTTTAACCAGTGCTTTTTAAAGTTTTATTTCCAATGTTTTTCCTATGGATAAAAACATTGGTGGCGACTCCCTGTTCTGATTTGTTTCGTTTTCAAGGGTCGGCCGCGCCGCCGCGATCTCGGCTACAACAGATTGCGACTCCGCTGGGGAACTACTTGAGAGTCGGGCCATTTAGGTTGAAAATGCATGTTTTTCTTATACAGCCTTTTGTTTGTTTTAATTTCTTCTTTTGTTTTATCTTTGTTGATAACTGTATATGCTTGCTTTTAATTCCAGTTATGTTATGTCGTTTATGTACTGTTAATATTTGTGCATGATTATTGAACCCTAGGGTAGATAACTCTGTGTTAGTTTTCTGTATAATTGTTGAACCCTAGGGTAGACGACTTTATTGTTGTTGTCTCGTGTTTGTTCACTATGCAGGATGGGGTAAGGTACAGGTATTGAATGCCCTGTCACACACTACATTCACATTTTTTTTGCACACACTTATGAGTGGCGCCCTATACCCGGGCCCCAAATGAAACTTAAGTTAGGAGGGGTTGGTAGCGGTGTCGTTTGGGATGTACTTCCCATCCGACAATCGTAAGAACCCTAACTAGAGTTCAACCTTTCATGATGTACGCATCTAGTAGATTCCCTACTGTTGTGACCACGTCATGATTAGGATATTGGCTCTAGTAACCTTTTAGAAGTCTAGTACAGGCCACCCAATGTGAGGAGTCACTCTTAGATAAGCCCTAGGGCCCAGAAAAGACTTTCAGAAAAACCTGGTCTAGGCCACGAAAGGGCAGACTTTACTTTACCTTACACCATTCTTGCTTTCCCTTTTTTGTCCAAATGGATGAGCCACCTACCCGTCAAAAGATTACTTGGTTTCAAAAAATAACTCGCTTTTCTGAAAAAGACTAGAAATCTTTTAAGGGTAGGTAGTTCCCTCTTCTTCGTGTACTTCTGAGGTTTGGGTCATAGATTTTCCAAGTCGTCGAGACAAAAATGAAAAGAAAAGAATAATTTTGTTTCCCTTCAAATGGGGCATTTACGACGATTGGAAAATCTAGGACCCACATGACTTTATTTTGGCATGAGTTTTACCGACCGCTATTTCCCGAAGCAAAAATGTTTTTCAGTAAATCAGTAAGGAAGTAGCAGTTTTCCAAAACATAGTTGTAACTAATTTCTTTTCTTTGTTTTCACAGGAAGCTATTCGAGATTTAACGTGCGCCTCTGAGCAAGTATGGAAATTAACATGGGACAGGAAAATTATGGTACAGATATGACAGAATTAAGGAAAATACTTCATGTTAAGGCCAAGAAGGTTGATACTGGTAGTCTACAGGCAATGGGGAGAAAATTAAACTTGACTCAGAAGATGGCCTACAAGAAAATATGGAAAGGTTTTAAAGCTCTTGGAGGTTGAAATACAAATTGAGGCTGTCACAGCCTTGGTGCAGTTCTACGACCCACCTCTCAGATGTTTTACATTCAGAGACTTTCAGTTGGTCCCGTCCATAGAGGAGTTTGAACAAATATTAGGGATGCCTTTGGTAGGATAAATTCCCTACCGCCATCTTGATCATCATGCAACCATCACCTCAGTCACCCGTGTTTTGAGAATCCGTCTTGAGATATTGAGGAATATGCAGATGAATAGAATACAAATTCCTGGGTTCACTCGAGAATTTCTTGAGAAATACATACAGATCTTGGCCGATAAAGAAGAATGGGAGGTTTTCATGGACACTTAAGCCCTTACTATCTACAGGGTTGTCTTGTTCCCTAATCTTGACAACTACGTGAATTATGATGCCATCGTCGTATTCCTGGCTCGCAAACATAGGCTGGAGAATCCCGTCACAGCTGTATTGGCCAATGTGTACTGCACTATGGATTTCTGCCATACATAAGGTGGGAAAAGAATTGTCTGTTGTCTACCTGTTCTATATGTAAGGTTCGCGTCTCATACTTTCCATCAAATTTGCAAGGTCGAATGTCCAATTTCTGATTTAAAACTGTGTCAATTGGCAATAAAAAATGGACGCGAATGGGCCAATCATCTTATAGGGCTCACAGCTGAGAAAGTCAGATGGTATCCCCAATGGTTAGAGGTCGAGTCGATCATCTATCATTGTGGAAGTTATCCAAATGTTCCTCTCATTGGCACACAAGGGTGTATCAACTACAATCCTATTATATCCAAACATCAGTTGGCTTATCCTTTGCTTGGGCTACCGGACAAAGAGTTTCTCACTCCTCTTGTTTTGTACTATGCAAAAGGGAACTATATGTCTACTGTTCAGGATATAGCAAATGCATGGAAAAGAGTTTCCAAGATGGGTAAAGAATTAGGGGCACAAAGCCATGCTGTGGGAGAAAAATATCATGAATGGGTCCTAAATAGGGTCTCTATTGTTAAATTACCCTTCAGGAGTCCCTCGTATTAATCCGTAAGCACTCCCGCTCCACTATTTATCATGGAAGACAAAGTAAACCAGGCTTTAAAGGCCAAGATAGAAGAGTTGGCAGCTAAGAATCAAAGGCTGGAAGAAGACCTACTGAAATATCAATAAGAATGCACACTCTAAAAGAGGTAAAATTTGGAGAATAAGTAGGCCATGGATGAGATTCGGAAAAAATGGAAGATTGAAGAAGACTATAGGGTGAAGCAAGATCAATGTCTCCAGGTGGCCAATTCTCAACTGAAAATGAAAAGCAAGCAAAGTGACACCATTTTGGCTGAGAAGAATCTCCTAAAAGATCTGCTGACGCAATCAAAGGAAAATGAAAGGGAGGCTTTGGTGCAGAAAGAGTTGCTGCAATCCTAATTCTATAGATTGGAGCAACAGCTTGACATGGTGATGAGAGCCTATGAGTAGGAGATTAATGATGAACGAAGAAATGCCATAAACATAGAGCAACATTGTTAAGAGGCCACACGTCTTTTAGAAACTGAATTAGCTTGACAAGATGGGATCATTCGTTCATGGATGGATCGCTTCGCCAACCTAGCCTACTTGGCCAATGGAGTTCTGGAGGATCTTCTACTATTGCTGAAACAAGCCGAAGGAATGGCTAACCCTCTCACTACTCCGAAGGAGATTTCAACATTTTTGAATTATTGTCATGAAAGAATTTGTAAAATGAAAGCTATGATTGCCCAAGCCAGGAACGGCTAAAATATTGTAATCAAACCTCTACAATGACATTGTATCTTTATGGAAGTATGAAATGATGAAGTACTTTGCCTCCACAATTGCCTCATGTTAATTTCCATTTTACTGCTTTACCTAGTACTTTTGAACATGACGTTCTGAGGAACGGTCAGAGAGCACGCCCTAAATCTCGAATCGCGTCCCACGTAACATCTTTCTTCCTTTTATCGTTTCTATTAACCGTTTATTTTCTTTTTGCTAACAAATCTCCATGTTCCTTTAGACATTACGGATAAACATCCTTACGAGACCAGGCTCAGAAAGAAACTCATGGTAGAAATAGAATAAGAAAATGAGAGTTTGAGAGCTAAGCTCAGTCAACTGAAGGAACAAATGGCCGAGATGGCCAAGCTTTTGGAAAAAAGGGTCACGGAAGGGGGTTCCTCTGCCGGTGTTGAAGACGCCAGACAGCAACCACCTACTCCACGACACTCTCCTGGTCCAGCTGGGGAACAAGGCCCTAATCCTACGGCACCTCCCCTCACCGTTCAGATTAGAAGGCCAAACCCCTCTAATACCTAGCAGCATACCTTCATAGATGCGGATGGCAATGCTATCCCCTTCCCATTATATGGCTTGCCTCTGGGCTATTTTCCTCGTTTCCACACCAACCCACAAACAGACCTGAACCACCAAGATCCTCACTCTGTTCAACCAAACATACCACCCTGTCGTGAATTCTGTACAACCCGAGGTCAAACACAACCCATCCAAGCCCACGTTACACAGCTTGCCTACGCGACCTAAACCACCACCCGACCATAGGTCTTTGTAGACCCAGTAAAACCCCTCTTATATAGCTATGCATGTACAATAACCTTCTGGGCACACAGATCCTCGTGTCGCTGCTCGTCCCAGTGGCACTGCAGCCATCCAAGAAGGAAGGATAGAGGTCCTTGAAAGGAGATTAAGGGCAATAGAAGGATCAGAAGGTTTTGGGTTGGGAAGTGCCACGGAACTTTGCTTAATCCCGGATGTCATCATTCCTCCTAAATTCAAGGTGCCAGAATTCAAAAAATACCGAAGGTTAACCTGCCCAAAGAATCATCTCACCATGTACTGTTCAAAAATGGCATCACACACATCCAATGACCCATTGCTTATTCATTGCTTCCAAGACAGCTTGGCTGGGGCCGCCCTTACATGGTACACTCACCTCGAGCGGTCACGTATACGCTGTTGGAAAGACCTGGCTGATGCTTTCATGAAGCAATACAAATACAACTTGGACATGGCACCAGACAGGGTGCAATTACAAAACATGATGAAAAAGAAGGCCGAGACTTTCAAAGAATATGCGCAACGTTAGCGCGAAGTGGCCGCACAGGTCGACCCTCCCTTATCAGAAAAACAAGTAGTTTCCATGTTCATCGACACGCTCCAATCTCCCTTCTATGATAGGATGATTGGAAACGTTTCATCTCATTTCTCAGATATTGTTACTATCGGAGAAAGAATAGAGAACGGAATAAGAACTGGAAAGATTATCCGAGGCTCGTCTGGGGCAGGCATGGTAAAGAGACCAACGAGAGGGGAAGGCAGAAGAAGAGATGGAGAAACTAACGCTGTCTCTTACGACCAAAAGAGAAACCAAATGAGGCCATTTACCCCTGTCACATTTCCACCGGCCTATCCATACATGTCATACCCATGTGTAGCTGCAGTTCAAAATCCAAATCCACCTCACTTCCGTCCACCTGTTATACGACCACCAACACCACCGCAAGCACGTTACCAACCGCCACAAGTAAACCAACCACCAAATCCAAACTCAAGAAGGCTGAACAATGACCGTACCCAGATACAGTTTGATCCCATCCCTATGACCTACACCGAGCTCCTACCTCACCTCATCAAAAATACTTTGGTAGTGCCCTGTCCTCTGAGACCAATTCAACCGCCTTACCCTAGAGGATACGATCCGAATACGTGGTGTGATTACCACGCTAGCGCACCGGGGCATTCCATAGATAATTTCCTGGCTTTGAAGTTTAAAGTAAGGGATCTAATCAGGGCGGACTGGATAAGCTTTCATGAGGGGAGCCCGAATGTATCAACCAACCCTTTACCCAACCACGGAGGGGCAGGAGTCAATGCTGTCGAGGAAGATGAAGACTGTATTTTGGAAGTTGGTGACATAAAAATACCTTTGGAGATAATTCACTCCCACCTGCTTGAGAGGGGGTTGATAGAAGGCTCATGGCATAAGGAATACAATAATGACCAATCTGTGAAGCAACAAGGTTTTCGAAGAACCCTTCAAGAACTTATGGACAGTCATACTATAGAGGTTTACAGGCGTCGTAGAGGCAGAGTAAATATAATACAAGAATAGACCAGGGCACAAGCTCCAAAGCCCCTGGTCATATTCTACAACAAAAATACGCTGGAAGCTCTAGCTCCTGCCAAAACTGTCATTACAGTGCAAGCACCAACCCCGTTCCCTTTCAAGGATTCTCGAGCCGTACCATGGAAGTACGGTACTGAGGCAATCGTTACCATCTCTGAGGTGGTTGATTCTATGCCATCATTCTCTGTTACAAATATTGCCGGGGTCAGGGGCATGACTCAAAGCGGAAGGGTATATGCTCCTCCGGAGGTGAAACTTGACAAAACTGCTGGGGAGATCAAGGTAGGAAAGGAAGGGACCACCAGCAAGGCAAAAAGGGCTGTAACTGAGGAAGAAGCCTAAGAGTTTTTGAAATTCATTCGCCACAGTGAGTATCAGGTGTTGGATCAATTAAACCATACCCCAACCAAAATCTCTTTGTTGTCCTTGTTGATGAGTTTTGAACCACGCCGGAACACATTAATAAAAGTGTTAAGTGAGGAACACATCAAGCATGACTTGCCCGTTGATAAATTTGAAGGCATAGTGGGGCACATAGTCACTAATAATTATTTGACCTTTACGGATGATGAGGTACCCGCAGAAGGAAGAGGGCACAACAAAGCCCTTCATATTTCTGTGAAGTGCCGTGACCATATCTTGGCAAAGGTACTTATCGATAATGGCTCGTCCCTCAACGTGATGCCAAAGTCTACATTAGCAAAGTTGCCTTTCGACGGGATGCACATGAGACCAAGTTCCATGGTGGTACGGGCTTTTGATGGGACTCGCCGGGAGGTCATGAGGGAGATTGAACTGCCGATACAGGTTGGACCATGTACCTTTCAAGTTCTCTTTCAAGTCATGGATATCACACCCGCCTACAGTTGTTTGCTAGGACGGCTGTGGATCCATTCAGCCGGGGTGATCCCCTCCATGCTGCATCAGAAACTGAAATTTGTCATCAATAATAAATTAGTAATTGTTTCCGAGGAAGAAGACCTCTTGGTCAGCAGGCCTGTCACTACCCCGTACATCAAAGAAGTTGAGGAAGCTCTTAAGACCTCATTCCAGCCTTTGGAGATAGCCAATGCAACTCACGTAAGGAAATGCTTCGCAAGGACATCCTTCCTGAATGTACCTCTAGCGATGGCAAGAGCAATGCTACGGGAAGGATACGAGTCAGGGAAAGGGCTGGGATGAGAATTGGAAGGGATAGTCCAACCTGTGTGCCTCCCAGAAAATAAGGATAGATATGGCCTGGGATACCGACCCACGGCCGCAGACAGAAAAAGGGTAGGGGAAGCGAGAAGAGAAAGTAGGATTGCTCGTCTTACTGGTCAGGAACTCAACACCGTAAGAATCCCCATTTGTGACCTTTACCAGAGCTTTCGGAGCGCAGGGATAATGCCTCCTAATCAAGTGGCCATGATCGAAGATGATCTCAACAGTAATATTGGGTTTGTGTATGCTTGCCCACCGAATCAGGAACTGAGTAACTGGGAGATCATGGAGTTCCCTACAACTCTAAACGTTTTGTTAAAGTAATAATATTTTTATGACTTGTTGGTCCCTCTGCTATGCCTAAGGCTTTGGGACCTCTTTTTGTAATAAAGGCAAAAACTTAATTGTTTGTTTGGTTAATGAACACTATCAGATTCTAATATCTCATTTTGCTTGATATCCTTTTACTTGGGCCTTTCACTTGCTTGTTTTCTTTTTCATTCACCATAATACAATAAAATGCAGATCCGAAAGCAATTCCTCTGAGTAACGAGAACTCGATTTTGTTTCATGATTCTGATTATCCAAATAATTATGCCGACGAAGAAAGTAAAGAAGACGTTGAACCTTCGCCCGAGTTGACAAGGTTATTGAAGTAGGAGGATAAGGAAATTCAATCCCATCAGGAAAAGGTTGAAACCATTAACCTGGGGGATGAAGGAGAGGTTAGGGAGATCCAGATTGGCACTTTTCTAAGTAAAGAACAGCGAGAAGAACTGATTAAGCTGCTCGGGGAATTTTGGGACTTTTTTGCATGGTCATATCAAGATATGCCGGGATTGGATAACAGCATTGTGGAACACAGGTTACCTTTAAAGCCAGAATGTCCGCCGATCAAGCAGAAGCTGCGACGAATGAAACCAGAAATACTCCTTAAGATTAAAGACGAAGTTAAGAAGTAGTTTGAGGCTGGTTTCCTAGCCGTAGCTAAATATCCTCAATGGGTAGCAAAGATAGTTCCTGTTCCGAAGAAAGACAGGAAAATCAGGATGTGTGTGGACTACCGAGACATGAATCAGGCCAGCCCTAAAGATGACTTTCCCCTACCACAGATCGACGTATTAGTTGACAATACGGCTCAATACTCTATCTTCTCATTTATGGATGGATTTTTGGGATATAATCAGATCAAGATGGCACCTGAAGATATGGAGAAAACCACATTTATCACTCTGTAGGGCACCTTTTGCTACAAAGTGATGTCCTTCGGATTTAAAAATGCTGGAACAACCTATCAAAGAGCGATGGTGACTCTCTTCCACAACATGATGCACAAAGAGATAGAAGTCTACGTGGATGATATCATCGCTAAGTCCAGGTCAGAGAAAGGACACATTATTGATCTAAGAAAGCTCTTCGAACGGCTAAGGAAATTCAAGCTTAGATTGAATCTGGCCAAGTGCACCTTTGGTGCAAAATCTGGAAAATTGTTAGGATTCATTGTAAGTAAAAAAGGATAGAGGTTGATCCGGAAAAGGTCAAGGCGATTCTGGAAATGCCTCCTCCTCGTACAGAAAAGGAAATCCGAGGGTTTCTAGGAAGGTTGAACTATATTGCCCAATTTATTTCCCAAATGACAGCAACCTGTGAGCCAATTTTCAAGTTGCTTCGCAAACACCAACCTAGGCAATGGAATGAGGATTGCCAAATAGCATTCGAAAAAATAAAATAGTACTTGTTAGAGCCGCCAATCTTGGTGCCACCCATTCCTGGGAGACCACTAATCTTTTACTTGACCGTGCTGAACGAATCCATAGGATGCATATTAGGTCAACATGATGAAACTAGGAAGAAGCGTGCCATTTATTATTTGAGCAAAAAATTCACCGAATGCGAGATGAGATATTCCTCCCTCGAAAGGACTTGCTGTGTATTAGCTTGGGTTGCCTGATGTTTACGGCAATATATACTCAGTCACACTACATGGTTAGTGTCCAAAATGGACCCCATCAAATACATCTTTGAAAAGCCTGCTTTGACCGGAAGGATCGCTCGTTGGCAAGTGCTACTAATGGAATATGACATAACATATGTCACCCAAAAGGCCATAAAAGGAAGTGCGCTAGCAGACTACTTGGCACATCAACCCGTTAATAGTTACCAACCGATGCAACATGACTTCCCGGATGAAGATATTTTAGCCCTTTTCAAAGAAGGAGGTGATCGTGAAAACAAGTGGACTATGAGATTTGATGGAGCTTCTAACGCACTGGGGCATGGAATTGGGGTCTTCTTAATCTCACCTGACAAGGAGTTCATTCCCATTTGCGATCGGCTATGTTTTGATTGTACCAACAATGTTGCTGAGTATGAGGCATGCTCTTTGGGAATACAAGCGGCTCTAAATAAAGGAATAAAATCTTTAGAAGTTTATAGGGACTCTGCTTTGGTTATCCACCAATTGAGAGGTGAGAGGGAAACTAGAGACAATAAAATAATTCCCTATCATGCTCATATCAAAGAGATGATCAAAGAGTTTGATGAAATTACCTTCCATCACATTCTCCGGGAAGACAACCAAATGGCTGATGCCTTGGCCACTTTAGCTTCAATGTTCAAGGTCAGCAGTGAATATGAGGTGCCTCTTATTAAGGTGAAGAAACGACAAGAACCTGCGCATTTCCAAGTCATAGAAGAAGAACCAGACGGTAAGCCTTGGTATCATGACATCAAAAGATACCTCCAATACCAAGAATATCCCAAGGATGTCACAAATAATGACAAACGAACTTTGAGAAGGCTTGCTATGGGTTATCTCTTGAGTGGCAACGTACTGTACAAGCAAAACTATGATTCTGTTCTCCTTTGGTGTGTTGACACCATCAAGACAAAACAAATCATGAGGGATATCCATGAAGGATCTTTCGGAACTCATACAAATGGGCACGCCATGTCAAGAAAGATCTTAAGGGTCAGATATTATTGGATGACCATGGAAGCAGATTGTTTCGCTTATGTATGAAAGTGTCATAAATGTCATATATATGTTGATCACATTCATACACCCCCTTCATCCCTAAACGTATTGTCGGCACCATGGCCCTTTTCAATGTGGGGCATGATGTTATTGGGCCTATTGAGCCAAAAGCCTCAAAAGGTCATCGTTTCATTTTGGTTACCATTGATTACTTCACTAAGTGGGTAGAAGTAGCCTCATACGTTAATGTGACCAAGAATGTCGTTGTTAAATTCATTAAGAAGGAGTTGATTTGTCAATATGGTTTACCAAGTCAAATCATTACCGACAATGGCATAAATCTAAACAACAAGATGATGAAGGAGCTCTGTGAAGATTTCAAAATCTCTCACCATAATTCCTCCCCGTATCAGCCAAAAATGAATGGAGCAGTCAAAGCGGCCAACAAGAACATCAAGAAGATAGTACAAAAAATGGTGATAACTTACAAAGATTGGAGTGAAATGCTCCTTTTTTCTTTGCACGGATATCGGACCTCAGTTCGAACCTCTATTGGGGCAACCCCATTCTCCTTGGTCTATGGAATGGAAGCAGTACTGCCTTTCGAAGTGGAGATCCCATCCCTCCGGGTAATAACAGAGACAAAATTAGAAGAAGCTGAATGGTTCCAAGCCAAGTACGACCAGTTGAACTTAATTGACGGAAAAAGGTTGATTGCTCTCTGTCGTGGGCAATTGTACCAAAAATGTATGAAGCGGGCATACGAAAAGAAAGTGCAACCCCGACAGTTCTAGGAAGGAGACTTGGTCCTCAAGAAGATTTTGCCAATCCAAAGAGACGATCGGGGAAAATGGACACCTAATTATGAGGGACCTTATGTTGTGAAAAAGGCTTACTCCGAAAGAGCTTTAAACCCCACCAACATGGATGGAGAGGATCTGTCAATACCTGTAAATGCAGATGTAGTGAAAAAGTACTATGTGTAAAAAAAAGAGGTGCTTGCCAGGCTGAAAACCTGAAAAGGCGGTCTAGGCAAAGGTTAGAGCTACTTGGTTGGTCGAAAACCTAAAGAGGCAGCTCAGACAAAGTTAGAGTAAAATCTTGGCACAATGAATTAGGTTCCCTAAGCAGAAAATGAAAGACCCAACTGGGGCATATGGATCATCGTCGAATTACATTCTCAGAGGAAGAGTCAAACGGTGAACATGAAATCGTGATAAGAGGTCGAGATTCTCATCACTCTCAGGAAGTCGCTAGAAGATCCTTGAGACCCCCCTTTTTTCCACTTATCTTCAATCTATTGCACTTTATCCCATTCATTCCACCTGTTTTACATTGCTTTCATTACCACTGTACATGCTTGATATCCATGAATAAAATTTACCATTCTGTCTGTACGTGTTCATTACTAAGTTTTATAAACAAGCAAGTTTTCCTAAAAGTTTTGAAAATGAAATGATAAAACGTAGAGTCGTAAGGAACAAAATGCTCTCAACACCTGACCTTGCTTTGGACAAGCATAACAAACCCTGCTAGACGCTTACCAAGGTTGGGAGTTGCTTCTATTTCATCCATGAGTTATCTCGGGGCCCGTCTCCAAGGAGGTTCACCTAAAAATGTCAATTTGTTTACTTTTGTATTACTCCCTTTCTTTTCAAAGGTTGACAAAGATCCTCGATCCAGAAGTGGATGTTCACCAAGATATCTCCACAGCAAAGCTACAATTAATCACAAAAATGGCACAAATCCAGTGAACATACAATCTGGGTCAGGTCTTTTTCTCCAACACGGTCACAGCCCTAGCCAGACCTAGGATAAGCCCATTTCCCCAAGCAGTCACCTCCTTAATCAGGCATAAAATTTAGGCATAGAATAAGTCTGTTCTCCCAGCAAAACCACAGTTACCATTAAATCTCTCTTCCCCAGAACCAGACTCCAATTAGCTTCCTTCCCCCAGTGTGATTACAATGGCCACAAAAATGGCACCAATCACAATATCCTCTACTGGCATTCACATTTTCACTGAATCCTCCCCCACTAGCGAATAGTCCAAACTTAGGGTGGGACCCCACACTCTCTCCTCCCTCAAACCTGGGGCATTACCCCAAGTCTTTCACACTTGGAGGCATTACCCCAAGTCTCCCTCTTTTTCAAACTTGGGGCAACACCCCATCTCGAACCTGGGGCATTACCCCAAGTCTTTTACGCTTGGGGCATTACCCCAAGTCTCCCTCTTTTTCAAACTTGGGGCATCACCCCTAGCCCCTCAAACCCGAGGCAGCACCCCAAACGATATACACTCCTTTTCAACCAAGGGTCAACCCCAATTCTTTTATTTCCAGTCAACCGAGGGTCAACCCCAATTCTTTTATTTCCAGTCAACCGAGGGACAACCCCAATTCTTTTATTCTCAGCCAACCGAGGGTCAACCCCAATTCTTTTATTTTCAGTCAACCAAGGGTCAACCCCAATTCTTTTATTCTCAGTCAACCGAGGGTCAACCCCAATTCTTTTATTTTCAGTCAACCGAGGGTCAACCCTAATTCTTTTATTTTTAGTCGACTGAGGGTCAACCCCAATCTTTTATTTCCAGTCAACCAAGAGGCAACACCCTCAACCTTTACTTTCCTGTCAACCGAGAGGCAACACCCTCAACCTTTCATCTCTTGTCAAACCAAAGGGTAATACCCAACTAATCGTTCCCTATTCAAACTATTATCCTGATTCTATTTCCAAGTTTTGAGTTAAAAAAAAGGCTTATTAGATCTGATGTTGAGACCAGTCTAAAGGAGGATTTTGACCGATATGAGTACTTTCTGCTGAGTGAATTCAGTGGAAGTAATGCCGGGGTCACAGAAAAAGTAGGAAAACAAGGCCTCTCAAACACCTTCCAAATCAAACTAGGATCAAACTTCATTTTGAAAAGTTGGAATGAGCCAAGGTTCAAAGATGCAAGTCGGTGTCGATACTTATTTCACATCGTCTAACAAATTCAACAGGCTTCATTGGATGGTGTGAAAAGAACAAAGAACGATGTTACCCTTACTACATCGGTCAAGAACTTCATGAGTAAAGATGTTACAATGGACGATGTTGTTTCAAGTTGCTTCATCAATTATACATCAGATCTGAGTTCAATTGCCAGCTTTTACAACGGACGATGTTATTTCAAGTTGCTTCATTAATTACACATTGGTTCAGAGTTCAATTTAACTTGCATTCTTGGAGAAAGGTAGAGGCATATATGCAAAAGAGTCATTTTATTCCAAAAAAAAGGGGGCACTACGGCCTTACAAAATTTTCAAATCCAGAGCCTATCTTGGAACAAGGTAAACAAAAAGAAAACTAATCTATACACCGGTGGTAGGGGAGTCCGGTCCGACGACAGTGGCTGTTCTCTCAGAATCTTCTGACGCCATCCTCAGCTCCATACTTTGGCCCTCAGGGAGAGGCAGAGGTTCGTAAAGAACATCCTTAGGTTCCACTGCTTGACCCCGGTCCATAGCATATAGATGTCCACCATGAAATTCATAGTAAACACCTATACCGTTCAAGTTGAGCTGCACAACAGAGTTCCAATGTACAACTTGATGAACAGCGGTGCTGAAGGCGATGTCAGCGAGCTCTAAAAAAGCAGCCATTTCCTCTTCCCTCTCCCGCTGCTCTTGAAGTCGTGCCTCCTTCAAAGTTGCAACCTCGGCTGTAAGCTCTTTATTTTTCTTCTCTAGATTGGTCTGTCCAGCAAGGGCCTCATCCAATTTCGTTTGAAGAGCCTGAAGGGCATCCTCCGCGGCCTTTTGTTTGACCTCAGCCTCCTTTGCCCTACTAGCAATCGGATTGTATGCCGTTGTGAGTTCGGGAAGATCCTCCTCCTTTTTGGCCAGGGCCGTCTGGGCCTCCACTATTTGGGCTTCGGCCTCTTTCATATGGTCTAGGAATTGCTTAGCCTTGACACTGGAATAGTAAGACTGCCTCAAAGAATGAAGGACCCCAGTAGCCTCGATCAGATTAAAGATTACTCCCTTGGCAGCACTTCTCGCCTCAAAAGCAGGAATATCCTTCTTGAGCTTGAAGGGGACTTGGAACTGTGCCAGTATATCCCCGATGTAATCTAAAAACTCTAAAATACTGGAGTTGCAGTGGGGGCGTTGGGGTCGGCTGGCTGAGTCCGGTCAAGAATGTTATTTACATCAGCAGCCTCCTCCTCTTCACGCTGAGCCTCCACCCCGGCCTTGGCCCTTTGGAACTTATGTTTCTTGCCCTTGGAACTTTGTCCGGAGTGGTGACGCTTCTTGTCCTTATCCTGGGCCCTATTCTCCAGAGCCAGAGCTAAGTCACCAACTTTGTCAGCCGGTATGCTGACAACTTTGGCTGCTGTTCATTTCAGAGTGACCCTATTCTCCGCATCGGCAGTAGCAGCGTTCCTAGCCTCGGCTTGCTCCCGGAGCTTCTTCAGAATGTCTATTCGAGCCATTTCACCTGAAAAAAAATCGTTGTTAACACCAGTAAAAGACGATGTAAAAAAAAACTACTCAGATAGCCATCCCGGCGAGACTTCTCCCCCAGAAGGGTTTTACAGGAGATCTTGGAGAAGGTGGAGTAAGCCTTCAGGGCGTCCAGCACCTTCTTGGACTTCATCGACAAAACACTCTCACTAACAGAGTAGGCATTACTAGTTAGGAGAAAGTGTTCATGGGTCCAGTCAGTGTAGAACTTCCTGGAAAAATCAGAATTCTCCCAGAATACCGGCTTTCTTGGGTTGACCTCGACCTTGACATAAGAGTGTCTGAAGCTCACCCCGTCTGTCTTGGACGATTCAGTGAAGCTTTCAAAGTTCACCACCTTGGCGTCACACCAGAGATTGATGAAACCGAGGCCACCACCTTGGTTGCCCCGGCGCATCACCCTGCAGTAAGTAAAGAAGAGCGCCACAGTGGGGACAAAGTGGAAGTATTCCCCCAACACGTCCAAAGCTTTCACCAAACCCCAGTCGTTGGGATGAAGTTAGCTGGGAGAGCAGTCTAGGAACCGGAGTACGCCCATCTGGAACTCCGTCAAGGGGAAGCAGATGCCAACCTTAGAGAACAATATCTCATGCATGAAGAGATATCTTCGTACTCCTCGCCGGCATGGACGACGACGTCTTCAATCATCACATCGGCGGCATCTTCGGTATAGCGGGATACGATGTTCCTCAGCTCATCATGAACCCAAAAGTAAGGATCCTTGGCCTTTTCAGCGAGACAGTCGATCCGGTGTGCAAGGACATTGGTTTCAATGGTATTTGTTTCAACAACGGGGATGTCGGTGGCAGACGCTCCATCGGAAGCCAAGTGGACAGTGTGGCAGAGAAAAGGAATACAGCTGTAAAATGCCACATCGTCAGATAAATAGAGATCGGCACTACTGCCAGACTCACTAGCAGAGCCTAAGTTAAAAGATGAGAACGATGTGTGGGTGCTAGACGATGTGTCTAGCTCCCTCATTTCCCACAAGGGCAGCATGGAGAAACGATGTCCTAAAAGTCTTGGCCGATGTGAAACCCCAGAGATGGCTTTACCTTGGCGACGCTGACCCTGGCTCATGACTCCTCCCGACTGACACCGGGATTGGACTGAAGGAGGTCCGGATAGAAGCTCGACAGAGTCACTACTTGAACCGCTGTCCCCCATACCCTATCTAAAAATGGAGAAAGGAGAAGAAAGGTATGGAGGTACCTCCTGAGACGATGCGGGCTGTTTTACGAGTGCGAGCGAGAATGCTTTGTGGACACCAGAGGATTCGAACGTCGGAGCAGCAGAACTTCAGAGTAAGAAAGCGAGTGAAAATGACTGACCCTCGTGCCTGCTTTTATAGAGGGTAGAGGGACGGGGATCTAGAACGTTCCACATTCCGGCCCAGGCCCATGAAAAGAGGCCTATTAGCAGCGACGGTTCGCATTCCGGCCAGAAGGCACGAAAGGGCAAAAATGATACGACGAATTAGATGATGACATGTGTAAGGATCCACTAACACTTCTAAAGAACACCGTCCATCCAGAAGATCACATCGGCCTAAAGTTATTCGCACATCGTCACATTGTTGGTCTTCTATGAGCAGCACTTCACTTGACCTGGACATCGGTGTTCACGTCTTTACTTCCTTTTCACTTCAGAAACACGAAGGGACTTCATGTTTCTCTCGTGAAAAAAGTAAAGAGGGGCATCTGTGAACACCTATATCGGTCCGGCCATATTCAATGCCAGACACCGTCTACAGTTAACACCGGCACATAACAAAGTGATGTCGTCCCAAGTCAATTGCGGTGTCAAGATATAAAGTAACAAGGTGGGACATCGTCCCACATCAAATCGGGCTGGTGCCATGAGAATGGACCGTTCAGGGCATTGACCGGCGTTACATGTTGTTGTCAGAAGTAGAGGTCTTATTATTCAGTGTTAAGGTAATGACCCTTGGAACACCGTCTCTTGAGTCCGGCTGCCCATGCCATAACCTGGAGACACACTACCTGATTCGATCCTAAAATCTAGGAAATGGCAGACAGAGAATAAGAGATAAACTATAAAAAAATTCTCCACCCGCCACTGTTCCTCATAACTGCTAGTGGCCAGGCTGTCCCTCCACTATACGCATGGATTGAGTGGAAACCTGAGCTGTCCAAGCACTCAACATGTAGAAAAAACTCCAGGGAGCCTCTATAAATACCTCAATTGAAGAGGTCCAAAGGTCCGCTTCTGAAAATTGGGGAATCCTTGAGAGAAACTGGTCCAAACTTTGAAGCCCAGGAGCCCCTAAGAGAATTGATCCGATCCCTAAAATCTTCGATCCCATTAAAACAAAGAATTGGCCCAAACCTCTGAATCCGATCCTTGAAGAGAGTTGGTCCTAATCCCATTCCTTGAATCTCCCAGGGAAAATCTTCTTCTGTTACCTTGACTCCGTCCAGAACCCTGAAATTCCCTCTGCATCCCACTTTCCTGAAAGGATCTTATACTTATCTATCCTACCGGATCCACACAGAACCCCACATTGGCTCCATACTGAATGCTTACTTCGGATTAGCACTGAATTCTACCCCATCTCCCCACTGAATTCTACACTGGTTCCCCATTGAACTCTACACCGGTTCCCTACTAAACTCTGGTCCTCGCCTCTATTTGATCCACTCTTGCCATCACTCCGGGCGCTGCTATTCCAACCCATACCGGTTCGTACCTACAGACCAGTTCTTTCTAGTCCCCGCTTCACACTGGTTCATACATACAGGTCGGTTCTTTCCAGTGCCCATTTCATACCGGTTCATACCTGCAGACCGGTTCTTTCCAGTGCCTACTCCACACCAGTTATGATCTCCTATCCACTTACTGTTTATATATATGGTGAAGAAGGAAGAGAAGAGACCACCAAATATTTGCCCCATAATGCCATACAAGCATCATGAATCCATGCTTTGATTTTAATTTTTATAAGAAAATGGGAATGGTGTAGGTGGTGGACGATTTTGGAGATGAAGGGGTGGAAGAGAAGAAGAAAAATGAAGATAGGTGGGAGAAGAAGAGAAGCCCACGGTTGGGAGTAGAGGGGAAAAAGATGACCAAAAATTGGTCATTACCCACTGGATAAAGCCATGCCTCTTTGCCTTTTTGTCCATAATGTCATAAACCCTTTAACCATGTGGAACCCAAAACTTAGGTTAGGAGACCATTGGGAATTTGTTGTTGTTATTGAATAATTATTTTTATGGCTTGAAGTTGATGTGAAATAGTTATTAGGATTGAATAAATTGTTGTTGAAATAAATAAATTGGTATTGATTGGCATTAGAGGCAAAATTAGAAATTAAGGGCTTACTTTAATTTTAGGGGAAAATTTTGTTTTAGACTTGAAATGGCCTATGGATGATTTTAAAGTAATTATGGGACTTTAGGTAAGGCTCTAGAAGTTTTTAGTGTTGGTAGGAATTATGGAATTAATGCTAAGCTTTAAAATTCCCTTGAGATGGTAAAAAGTGACAAAGAGACAATAATAGGTTCATAAATGTGTTGACCTTGCTAATAGGCTTAAAAAATCTTGTTAGATGTGGGTTACTAATTATAATTGGTGTTGGGTAATTATTGGTTGACAAAGAGTAAAGTGTGTCATGAGTTAGGTGAAGGACAATTGTGAATTGATGAGGAAAGGGCATGTTACTAGAATAATAAATTTGTTGGAAATACATTAAAACTTAAAAGAATAACTATGAAATTGAGAAAGTGCTACTAAATATAGTTTAAGAATTTGAATCATTATTAAGTAAAAGAGGTTGGAAAAAGTGAATTAGATGAAAAACATGTACCCTTGAAATTGAAAGAAAGGATTGATGGCCTAGAAAATAATATTGGGTTATGTTGGGTACAAAATGGTTACTAGTTGACTTAGAGAATGTTGTTATAGGTAATGGGTGACTTAT
Source organism: Clitoria ternatea (assembly GCA_037962975.1). Taxonomy (NCBI): domain Eukaryota; kingdom Viridiplantae; phylum Streptophyta; class Magnoliopsida; order Fabales; family Fabaceae; genus Clitoria; species Clitoria ternatea. The sequence goes on from CM075673.1 coordinate 50,926,517, forward strand.
TATGGTTAGGGATAATTGTAGTTGAATGGATGGAGAATTAGTATTTAAAGAGAGTAAGAGATATGATGTTATGGTTAGGAACAAGTATGAAGATTAGTGTGTTGGTAGGGACCTGGTATTGTAAATGGATTAGAGAACTTAAGTCATGATGTAAAACATTAGAAGATGACCATGGTTTGAAGTGTTACTTGAGATTGGTAATAATAGAAAATCATTATGAATAATAAGTGATTTCAAAGACTTATAATAAGACACTTAAATATTTAAAGACCATTAATGACAATTAGTTGTCTTAAGGGGATAAAGAACAAAGATTTACTAAAATTTCTATGAAATAAAGAACTTGATAAATAACCCCCTAGATTTTGTTCAACTATGAATAATGAGTTTTAAATCTTTAAGACATGGGAAAAAGTGTGATAAGGATAACTTGAATTCCAAACCTCCAAGGTGGTAATGGCATTAACATAACTAAGTTTTGTATACATGAATATGCTTATTTACTTCTAAAAGGACTTAGTTGTTGACATTGACTTAATTATAGAATGATGTTTGATGTGGCCTTATACTTATTAAAAATGTAGGCTTTAACCATTCTTGTGAGGCGGGACCATCCAACTCCTCTAACCCCGCAGAATACTTCTCTTGAGGTAGGAGAAGAGTTCATTTTCTAAATGTATGGTCAATGGTATTGATAATTGTATGCATGTATGGGTGTATACTTGCATGTTGGCCTTAGTTGTTTTTATTGTTGCCCTTGTGTAATGATTATATGAAGTATGCCACTTTGAATGACATTTGTGGTGAATTGTCAAATGTGATTGTGATGTACTCTTGATATGTCTTCTTAGCTTGTGTATGATAATGAAGTGGGATTCATATGAAAATTGAAACTACCATGTGTACTTTTTGCATCTCATGGCATGCATAGCATATCTCACATGTGATATTTAATGATCTTGCGTTGATCTTAAGAATAACAACCTTGCGTTGTTTGATTGTATAAACGACTATGCGTGGTTGTAGTGTATATCATATGGCATATTTAATGATCTTGCGTTGATCTGTAGAATGAAACCTTGCGTTGGTTTTAAATATTGAACAACTATGCGTGGTTGTAGTCACATGAGTGAATTATGCATATGAAGAGAAATTAGGATTATTAAAAATTGGTCTGATTGCATATGCATTACTTACTGGATAGCATCTACATTAGTTATGAGGACATGGCATTTGAATTGGAGTTTCCAAAATGAATATGCCTTATGAATACCTTCAATTGAGAAATATTGTTGGTGTTGTTTTGGCTAGTGTACAAATATGGTGATGACAATTGTTGGTGAAGTTAGATTGATATTTAGAGCTTTTATCATGAGTTAGTCCTTGGAGTGAATAGTATGTGAACTTGAATGTTAATTTATAGTCTATATATTTTATCAATGAGATTAGATGCGTTGATGGTAAATATGTAAGATTACTCTACTATGCATGAATTATCATTATAATTACTCATCATTGAGAAAATGTACTCACTCTCCATGTTGTCCATTTTAGCTTTGTGATGTAGGTGGGCATTGTGAAGTGAAACCTTTTGAAGAGGCGATTTTGGTGTGAAGAGGGTATGGATGTTGCCTTGGCTGACAAATTTTGGGACAATGATGTTTGTGATTATTTATGTGAATTTTGATGTATAAGACACTATTTTGTATAGCTTGACTATTGGTATAAATGCCTAAGTTTGGAATTGATGAATTGGAGCTATTTAGTTTTGTGGATATTCTTGAGATATTGATTTTGACATGTGATTCTTTAGCTTGATGAAGGATATTGATTTTGGAAACTTGTGTTGTTATTTGTGCCAAGAAAATGGATTTATGAGGTTTTGATTATGTGAGCACAATGCTGAATTTTTATTCTAAAATTTGTGTATGGTGTGTAGGATGAGATAATGTGATGCTTTATTTCTAGTTAAGAGTGTACAAGGTGAACTAGATAGTGAAGAGTAGATATGATGAATGCTTAGCCTTTATGAATGGTCATGACTCATAAATTGACGTTTGGATGGTTTTTACTAGGGTACTTATGCTTGTGGATTATTAAATTTGATGATAGATTAAAGGGAATATACCCTTGGGATTGAATGACTAAAGCATAATATGAGTAGCGTAGGACTTAGTGTGTAATGATATGGTTTAGGTTATCTTTGACTATTTCTTAAGAGTCTAATTAGTATTCCTAAGTGATGATGGAAATGGTCAGACAACTCTCTAAGTCATTCACCTTCTCATATCTTTATATGTGGGAGGGATTTTAATTAGATCCAGGGTAAAATAAATGACTTTTATTTTATGGTGTGCCATATCCAGGAAATTGATCTAAATGCGAAAAATTTACCCTACTTTTTATTAAATATATGTCGTTAGCCATATTACCAAATAGTGGATTTAGGGTGCTACAAACGGGAACCTAATGGGTACACACACGACTAAACCCTACATTGTTAAACTTTAATATACTTCTTTATGTATCCTAAAAAATGGAGCCCACCAAAATTTTGGTAGAGTCTCCTCTATAAACTAGACATTTCCAAATTTTTTACAATGCCCTGTTACACATAGAAGATTTTTCTAGTATTGTTCAATATATATGGTACGCATTATATATGAAATTGAGGGAAGTAATCACCATAACCTAGTGAGCTCTGCTCTCCACTAACAAACAATAATACACATGTATAAAAACATCATGTTATCAGCACACAAAACCAATGCCTAATAAGCTCTGCTCTCCACTAACAAACAACAATACACATGCACACTTTTAACACATGTTATCAGTACACATAAGCAATGCCTAATGAGCTCTGCTCTCTACTAACAAACAACAATCAACTTGCATACACTTCAAAAGATACAGCACACATAGCCAAAAAAGTTAGCGTTAGGGGATTACCTGGGAAAGAAAGTAAGCGCTAGAGACGAAGCTAAAGAAAGACCAACAAAGACCACGCATAAGGTGTGCTAGTCTGCATGACAAACCGAGAAATGGTTGATAGTTATAAATTTTTTATGTTGAAACGAAAACATGAAAATGCACAACAAATTATTTGGGAGAAGTTTCTTTAAACAAGTTTTAAATAAAAGTTAAAAATCAATACACAACATTTACCAAATCTTTATAAATAGGTTCACTTAGTTATTATGATGGTTTAAGAAAGCTATGTTCATGATGGAAAGAAACACAAAAAAATCCTTTAATTTTAAACAATTTCCTAAACAGAAAAAGATTCCTGAAGGTCCTTCTAAAAGAAACCAACTTGCTATTAACAGTGTTAGTCAAAATTCCCAACATTCAACTGGTTTCCATAATCAGGTTTCTAAAAATGTAGTTAGTCCCAACAAGTCATAAGAGAGTGAAAGAAACCCAATCTCAAAGGCACAATAGCATAGTAGAGATGTGGCATTATTTACACAGCAACGACTTCTTAGTGATCTAGAGAATTGGGATCCACGTGAGAATGAGTCCATGAGAGAGGCAACAGAGACTACATTTACATTATTAAACATTCTAAGGGTTGATTATAGAGACTCGTCTTGGATGAGTTAATTCATTTCGTTGTTGTTATATAATAAACACAAAAGTATTATTCCCCCAATTACTATATACCATATATTTTTCTTTCTTAACTTATTTAACGAGTGTGTGTGAACAATGTAAGAAATACTTTAACATTAAAATGATAGAATTTTATCTTTGTAAAAAAAGCTTAAACTTAAAATGAAATAAATATCTATATTAAAATTTAAATATCACATGTAAAATTTATAAATTATATTGGATAATTTGATTGTGTTCGGTAGGTCTAAAGAATGAGAAGTGAATGTGAAATAAATTAATGTTAGTTTTTGTAAGTATTTTAATTGAAAAATTACCTTTCTACATGCAAATCCCTTAGCCTAAAGGTATTATTAGTCTAACATCACCATTTAAAATCCAACATGTAACATCCCATTTTAAAGCTTAAAAATCAACAATTATTAAGACCCAAAATTTGTATTTCCCTCACTTCTCTCTTTCACTCATTCTCTTTGAAGTGCCCTTATGAGTCACCCCCATTCATCCATGCTCCTAGAGCCACCCTCATCAAGCCACTCACAAACCACTATCATCGAACCCACAAGGCCTGGGCCACCCTCGAGCCCTCATACCACTTTCATTGAGGTGTATCTCACTTTTGTCACCATCATGCCACTATGTCACTGCCGCTCCAACCCTTTTATTCCTTTCTTATTTAAGTAAAGCTTCTCTGAATCACTCAAATTCCTTATATCCCGAATGGATTTATAATGGATGTCTTGTAATTTACCCTATTTTTATGTTATGGTTAGCAGATTCATGCTCTATGGAGAACCCTAGTCTCCTTTGAGAAGCATAGAGAAGATGAACATTACTTAAAAGTCGCTATCTACTAATTTAAGGTTCATTTGTAATTCTTGCCCTGGTATTCTATTATGTGTTTGGTAATTCCTGTCTTGGTAGTTTCATGCTATCTGACAATGTCTATTGCAATTGTTCAAGCATTTGATTTAGTTAGCAATAGCTTTTCTGCTTTTCTACTTTTCTACCTAGTAAAGCTTCTATATTTTTCAAAGTGTAGGTCTATTGGGCTGATTATGCATGTTAGTGTTGGGATTAGTTTCAAGTTAGATTATATGTTGTGTTGTGAATTTTCAAAGTGGTATATGCTAGAAAAGTTTGTGTAATGATGTTTTAATTAAATCATAATTAGTTGTTGCCAATGAAAAAGGTTTAAAGTGTAAGCCTGTTGTGTTGTGTTGTGTTGTGTGAGGGGATAGCATTTGAAATAAAAGGCTAGAACTAGAAGGGTTGAAATTACTTATCAAATAGTTGTATTTATCTAGAAACAATTGTCAAACAAATTGATGATGCGTTCAACAAAATTTATTATTTAGTACTTATTTACTACTTAGTACTTCTAAATTATTTATCCAATATTTATTCCACTTCTATTTATAGCATTACTTTCTCATTCTTCTAAAATAACATTCTCCTCTCTCTTTGCTACAGCAACTATATTGTTAGTAACGATCAAGTAGTATTCTACAAGATGGAAGAAGTAAAGTCCAGTCAAAAAACGGATTGAGATCTTTCTAGAAAGACACATACCCTTTCAAACCAATATTGTTCATTTGTAAGTAAAATCTATAAACCAAAATGATTTCATATAGAAAGAAAGACAATAGTTTTATACATTTGGAATCAATAAAAAATTATCTAAATATTAGGAAAACAAAAATCCCAAAACCTCAACAGGATTTTATTTTTTGAGTTTTATATTGAATTAGGTCCATTAGTCTATAGATTTATTTAGAAAAATGGTCTCTTAACATATTTAAAAGTCTTGTTATGAAATATCTTTTTGAATAGGTCATCCAAAGTCTCTTGATAAAAATTTAAAAGAGTTGGTCAAGGTCAAACATTAACAAAAACTATAATAAGTAAGAGGTTAAACCCGAGTTTTTGAATTTCAAATAAATTAGACTTATTAGATTAAAGTCTCGTCTAGTCTAATCGCACCCTTATTAAAATGTAATCTTATTCGAAGATTTAGTCATATTAAGATTCTATTTTAATTATGAAGAAAATTCAACTATCAATAAAATAAAACAACTATCAATTAAGATTCTATTAGTTCAATAATATACTAAGAAATATAGTATATTATTGAACTAAAATCACAATGGAAATGGTGCAATAATCTATATAATCATAACAGTCAAAATATACACAGTAGTTTGAGAAGTACATTATTTTCCTCTGCAAATGATAAATGAAAGGGAAGAATAATGGAGACCATAATCTCAACAAACGCAAGGGAAAGTATAAATTGTTGGGAGAAGGTTTAATCTGTGTCACCCTATATTAAAGTATAAATTACTAGCCATAAATCAAACATCCAAATATGATAGCATCTTTTAATTATGATTTTCTTGGAGTTGTTTAATGTGTCTATGGGTCTTGATTCTATGTTAGTATTTGTTTTTTCCTATAGTTTAAAGTTTAAACAATTGATATTTTATTTAATCATTTAAGTTTACAATATCAAATAAATCTGAAAGTCACTCAATCTCAAAATTATTATTGTATTTAACTTTTTTATACAGATTAAGAAATTATTAATATGCACTAAAATATTTATACAGATTAAGAAATACCTATGGACCGACGGGTGCATGTATGTTGGAGAATGGTTCATGTGACACCCGAAACCCAAATTACAAATTCTAATTAATTAACCTAAATTTTTGTAATAAATTTTTCACGTTTAAAGAATCATTTTGAAATTCGTAATTTAAATTCTGAGGTCACATAAAAATTGATAAATATGGAAGATTATCATGTATACTAGTCGTGAACGAATAAAACATAATACATTTATATAGCGGAAATGATCAAGAAGATTGCAGTACGAGGTACACAATAATATTATTACAACACATTAAAAGTCAAATAAAGTCAAAGTCCAAGCAATAAAATATAAAAGCTTCATTAATTGCACCATTCGTCATTCTGTGAAGCATGCAGTGTAAAAATAATGTAAGAGTGAGATAAAATAAAGAATAAATATAAAATAAGTAAAATTGTACAAACACAATCAACAAACAATTATGATATGATAAATATGTCAAACAAGGTCATTTACATTTAATAATATTTAATATAGCCAAATGATGTCATGTTGGATCCATTTTGATTTAGTGAGAATATTGCAGTAAAAAGTCTCATAGAGACACAAGTAGGACTTAGCATAATGCCACGAATCCCTACCCTTCGTAGCGTTCAAGTACCAAAGTACACAAGTAGGACTTAGTATATACCATGAATCCCTACCCTTCATGGCGTTCAAGTACCGAATTACACAAGTAGGACTTAGCATAAACCATGAATCCCTACCCTTCATGGCGCTCAACGAAAATAAGGCTTTAACTCATCATAGAGTAACCCCCAACCAGGGTCGGCAATCATGGAACCCTTAAATTCCATGGTGCATCCAAATGCTTATGATGCATGAATGCCTTTAATTCTCTTTATCAATTTAACATACCATGATATCAATACTTCCATAATTACTTGAAAGCCACAAGTCTTCAAAGGACACATCACATATATCAAATCTCAAAATCATAGATTTACAGTTCAATAACATATCTCAATAAACCACAAGGCATTCATGTATACATTAGTTTAGTCATTCATAATTATTCATCACAAAGATATCCATACTATATGACATTTATAGGACACTCAATAACATCCATAATAATCAATAATCCCTCCATAATTCATAAATAAATCATTAACCATATGGAAAATATCATTTTCATTCATAATAACCATTATAGGTAAATTTCAAAAATTTACAATAGCAACATAATTAGTCAAAGGGCCATAACTTGAGCAAATCAAATCCTTTTCAAGTAATTCCACTTTCTGTAGTTCTATAACAAAATTATCTAAAACATTCATGAAGACCAAAAATTCTAATTCCTTACAGAATTTTCTCCACGTTATAAACAACACACTGACTTTTGTAAATTTTTACTGCATGTACACAGTTTGGTAAAATAGGCATATCTCCTTGTAAAAAATTATTTTAAGATAAAACTTGTACCAAATTTTCAAAAACAGAATTATCTATAACTTTTATTGAAGACCATATATCCCAATTCTATAAGTATAAAATGCAGTTTCAAAATTACTTTCTGACTTCAAAATAGTAATTTCAGTATTATAGATTCAGTTACAACTTTGACAACCTTTGGTAAAAATTGTATATCTCTTAATAGAAAAATTATTTTTACATGGACTAAATCCCACATATTCATAAAACTCAAATATATAAAACTTTTATGAAGGGCTCAAAAATTAATTCCTTATAAATTATTCTCAAACAGCTAGACAAGCACTGACCCATACATAGCTTCTAGAAACGTCATACTTTAATAAATAAATCATAACTCAAGTTTTACTTATCCTTTTTGGAAGATTTTGGTCTCTAAATTTACAGGACACAAAGATCTATAACTTTCATGAATATATCATTTTCAATTTCGAAAGATATGAATGACCAAACTTTAATTAAAGACACTCATTTTCAGAAACAATTAAACAACATGAGTACATGAGAATAATTTAAGCATAAATTCCATATTACTTAGAATTTTGATATAAGACCAAATCTAACAGAATCATAACATCTATATCTACAACTTTTATAAAGATAAAGATAGCTAATCATACTCACAAAAGTTACAATCTCAACATATATCTAGAACCAAGTCATGAAACATTCAAAAGAAACATACTTTAGTATTTTGACCATAAAAAATGATCTACATATCCAAATTGGTTGGTTCAAGTCTCAAAATTCACATAACAAAAAGATCTACAAGTTTGATGAAGAAGACAAAGTTAAATTCACATATTTTCAGCTTCTAAATTAAGTAACAAGTTATGAAAATAAATCTAGAAATCCTAGAACAGCATACAATTCTACCCATTCCATATTTATTTACAACCCTATCCCCTCTTACCTTGATGGAGGATCCTAAAGTAGTTGAAAGTGTTCTCTTATTAATCTAGCTTCAGATAAAGAGGGACTTTGACAGAGAAAATGAAAGAAAATAAGAGAGAGACTTAACTAACTTCAACTTGTTCTAAGAATTCAGACTTGGGAACAAGATGTAGTGTTAGTTTAATCATGCAAATGACAAGTGTGGGACAAGATTTTCATAATGGGATTGTAATGGGATGTTAGGTACATTAATTATGGTGATAATGGAGGTTTTAGGTGAGAAAAATGGGCTGGATTGTTGACCATTCCCGAAGCCTACATAATGTAGCTTGTATGATTGAAGTAAATATCAATTCTGACACTATTTCGGTATTTTGGGCATATCTCTCTCATATCTTAATGGATTTTAATAAATTTGGTCTTGTTGGAAAGATAAGACAACGAGAAACAACTTTCTAGTTGACAGCTTTTTAGTTGATATGTACAAGATGATATGATTGAAGTAAAATATGTACAAGATGATATGATTGAAGTAAAATACCAATTATGAAACAGTTTCAGTATTTTAGGCATATCTCTCTCATATCTTAATGGATTTTAATAAATTTGGTCTTTTTGGAAAATAAAAAGAAGAGGAACAACTTTGTAGTTTACCACATTTTCAAATTTGGACTTTAACTAGGAATTAAAATATGTACAAGATGATGTATTTTGAGTGGAGTATATGGTAATTTGATGGGAGTAAATGTAAAAGGCAAAGAAATTAATAACTAAGGAAATAGGTAATGAGTTATTTGATTAACTTTTACCTAAGGTATAAAGTTAAAATTATTTACAATGGTAAAAGGTTAAATTGAAGATGTTGTCCTAAACAAAATTTACGTAGAAAGTCGAGATAAAATGGATAATATCATTGATGATCTTAATCAAAATAATTATACATGAGAACGAAATTTTTGGGATGTTACAGCTCAAAGGAAAAACCAAGGGGAATGGTAGGTTTAGTTAGCCTTCAGGATCAATTTATGAAGTGGAGTTCAAGAATGGTTTTATGGGTGGAACAGGCTTATATATAGGATTTAATGGGGATACTTAAAAGGGGCAGTGGATTATAAATTTGAAACATGGCTATGGTTTCAAAAGTTATGCTAATAGAGATTGGTATGATGGTGCATGGAGGATGGATTTACAAGATGGGATAGGAAGATATGAATGGAATGATGAGACCAATTACATAGGGGAATGGAGGAATGGGACAATTTCGGGTAAAGGGACATTTGTTTGGGCTAATGGAAATGTGTTTGAAGGATTTTGGAAAGATGGTTTACCTAAAGGGAATGGGACTTTTAAATGGCCTGATGAAAGTTATTATGAGGGGAATTGGAGTAAGGATAATAAGGAACATAATGGAACATATTATCCATCTAAGCCATTAGAGGATAGGCAATGTGAATGGGATCCTAAAGAGTTATATAATTATTTAAGTGAATATTCAGTTTATCCTGCAGAGAAGGTTTTGGTTTTGCCATCACAAAATAGGCTTATAGTTTGGAAGTCTACGAAGGTAATGGATAATGGTAATAAACCTAGAAGAATATCAGTAGATGGAAAGGTAAGTGTTAGTTTGGATAGTTACACTTATACATTACTGTCACTAAGGCCAAAAATACACAGGCCACATGAGAACATGATCTACATGGCATCAACGATCCCTATTCACTAAGGCCATTAACCAGTCAACAATCTTGAGGCAAAACTAATAAAGGACTCTATAAGATGAAAAAAAAACTTAAACCACGCAACAATTCAGATCTGTTGTCATTCATTAATTGAGCATTGGTAATTAAATACATATTCGAGAGATTGTGTGATATAAGAAACATACCTTCTACTGAGAGTCAAATAAGAATGATTCCAACAAGTGAGGGAGAAACCAGAAGCTGCTTTCAAGAGAGGAGAAGGGGATCCTCGGTCGGAGGAGCTCATCGGACGGAGAAGCTCGTCGGTTGTCGGAGACAGGGAAAAAGGATTACCGGTTAAAGGGCAAACCTCTTTGTCAGACGAAGAAGCTCATCAAAGAGAAGGGGAAGGGGTCAGAGGCCTTACGGGGGGAAGGGGTCAGAGGCTTAAGAGAGGGGAAGCGAGATTAGAGGAAGAGGGATTAGGGTTTAGGAAAAGGGAAAATGAAGGAGGGGAGGAGCTTCACTCGAATAAGTTATTAACCTTAGCGATGGACTTCTCCGTCGCTAAACTGGTGACCAGCATTAATTTGATATAACGACATACCAAGGTGTTGCTACTTTAGAGGAGAAACAAAATTAGAGGTTTCAATTAGCGACCACTACCTTAAAACCACGACAAAACGACCGTCGATGAAATAGTTGTAAATACAACGACGACCCTATCCGTCGCTACTTCTCAGCTCCTCAAATTTTTAATATCCCTCAGAGGTATTGTTGGCACCAAAACTTAGCAACCGACAATTTCCATCGCTATGTTTGAAAACCTTGGAGGGAAAGCCAAAATTTGAGGGAAGTCAAATTTAGCAACTGCATTAGCGACCATTTCAAAAAGTTGAACTAGCAACGGTGGTGTTCGTCGTCGCTACTAAGCGACTTCGTGCATCCCCGTTGCTATATTAATGGGTTAGGTTCATATAGCGACATCGTTCCTCCGTTGCTCAGTTGCGCACAACAAAAATGCTTGGAGGGAGGTCAACCTTAGCGACCGCAGCATGCCGTCGGTATGTTTGGCGCCAACATAAAAAATTTGGAGGCAAAGCAAAAAATGGAAGGAGATGCATATAGCGATGGAGTTAACAACGAATGTTTGCAAATTTTAGCGACGGGTTATTTTGGTCGCTAATATGGTCACTAATTTTCTTTGTAGCATCCTTTTTCACATTCCGGTCTCTAATTAGCGACGGCGCGGGTCGGTCGCTACCTTATCCTGTCTATTTGGGGGTTTTTTTGGTTGTGCAACTTATCAAATCAATTTTTCAAAATAAAAATAAATTCTTTTGTATATTTTTTATTTTTAAAACCTATTTTTCAAAAACAATAGTAGATAACAACTTATCAAACTAACTTTTTTAAAATAAAAATAAATTTGTGTGTTTGTTTTTTATTTTTAAACCCTATTTTTAAAATTAATAGTGGATAACAACTTATCAAATCAATTTTTTAAAATAAAAGTAAATTAGTTAGTTTATTTTTTATTTTTAAATCCTATTTTCAAAATTAATAAATAGATAACAATTTATCAAATTATTTTTTTAGAAATAAAAAGTAAATTAGTTTGTTTATTTTTTATTTTTAAAACCTGTTTTTTAAAATTAATAAATAGATAACAACTTATCAAATCAATTTTTCTAAAATTAAAAATAAATTTGTTTATTTGTTTTTCATTTTTAAAACATGTTTATCAAAATTAATAATAGATAACAACTTATCAAATCAATTTTTTAAAAATAAAAATAAATTAATTTGTTTATTTTTATTTTTAAAATCTATTTTTTAAAATTAGTAGAGATCAATTTATCAAATCAATTTTTTAAAATAAAAATAAATTAGTTTATTTTGTTTTATTTTTAAAACCTATTTTTCAAAATTAAAAATAGATAACAACTTATCAAAATAATTTTTTAAAATAAAAATAAATTAGTTTGTTTGTTTTTTATTCTTAAAACCTTTTGTCCAAAATTAATAAATAGATAACAACTTATCAAATTAATTTTTTTAAAATAATGCCCTTAGTTATCTAGAACATCAAACTTATAAATTAATATGATTTTCTAAGCACTTTACCTGTTTTCACTCTTCATCTCACTGTGTCGCCATCAATGTTCACGTTCACTACTCCACGTTTATAGAATCTGATCCACCCCTTACTTCTGTTGTTGTTAGGATGACTCTCACTTACTCTCTTTTTGCTAACATTAAAGCTGGAACAGTTAATTGGAAGTTTTGTGACAATGATGATTGTGACACACAAACTTCTAGGACAAAACAAGCTTTTAAAAGATTGAAGACATTCGGTGTGAAAAATTCTTTGTGGAAGAAGATGAAGAATGACCCATTAAAATTTGAAGTTATATATTTTATGTTATTTTGTTTTATGGTCTACAAGTTGTGATGCCAGTCATTATTTGTTCAAATAGTTAGGGGTGTCCAATTTTGGCTTTATCCATGCAAACCGAGATACCCGATTTCGAAAATAAGAACGGGTCAGTTTGCAACGGGTTGTGGGTAAAAACAAGTCATTTAAATGGTTTATTTTGACTAAGAATGGGCGGGTTCAGGTTAAAAAATTAAATCTGGTGATACCTATACCCGACCAATTGCTTAAGGATTTGGTGTGATGGTTGTTATTATTGGTTAATGGGTTAATTACATTTATTAAGGAATTAGATAGTATATTTGTAACACCCTAAATTTTGAAGAAAACAATTTATGGAATAATGGTAATTAATTATGTATGGTCCAATAATTGTGGGAGAATTAATTTGACATTAGAGGTGAATTATCTGTAAATTAAGATTTACCAAAACCGGGTGATTTAACGAATGGTGTGGGACCTGCTTGGTCAAATTAGATATTTGATGGGTATAGAATGTTTAGGAAATTATTATGGTTAGGGTGATATAGCTTAAATAATTTTTAGTGTTAAGGAAACAATTAATTAGACACAACGCGTGACACTAAACCGGGAAAATACAGACCAAATGGGATTAAAAGAAAATGAAAATTTCCTTTTCTTCTCCTCACTTAGCCATGTGCATTTTTCCCTCTTAATTGGCTCTTTTATCCATTGGGTAATAAGATTTATGGACCAATGGTAAAAGCATGATGAAACACTCTTTTACCCAAAGTGTAATGCCAAATTTTCTTTACAATTTCCCTCTCTTTCTCTATACCACTGTGGGCTTCTTTCTTTCTCCTCTCATCTTCACTTTTCTTCTTCTTATTCTTCTCCACCAACCGAACCTCACCTTCCCCACCTCTATTCTTGCCAAAAATTAAAACTTAAGCTTTGAAATGTGAAGCATTTATGGAGCTTGAAAGCTTGGTTGGATCATCTTCCCTCTTCTTCACCCTCATTTTCATTTTTCCTAAGCTTGGACTTGAGGTAAAGATTTCTTACCTCCACCTTATCTCATTTGTGGTTTTATGATGTTGGGTTTGAAATGGTTATATTAGAAACTATGGGTGTTGAAGAAAATGATATAAACCCTAGGCATGATGGTTTAAGAAATGATTTTCATTATGGTTTTGTGAGTATATGAGAATGAGGGTTATGATGTTCATATGGATTTAAGAAATGGGTTGAAATTATTGGTTGGTTGATTTTGATGAAAAACCCTAAGTGTGGTGATTTGGGGTTTTTGGCTAAATTGATGATTTTGAATACTCTAGAATGATGTATATGGGGGAATGAATTTTTAGAATCATTGAGATTGATTAATGAGGTTGATGATATATGCATGCATGTAGGAATGATGATTGAGGTGTTGGGTTGAGAGTGAATATGGGATGTTGTTATTGTGATAATAATAGTTAAAAACCATTGATAAGGGATACTTGAGTTGATGTGTAGTTAGGCCATGATAAATATCTTAAGAGTTTGTTGATTGATGATGGTCTTGAATGGAGCCAAGAGGCTTATAATGAGTTTGAATAAATTGTGATGATAGTTGAGTGATTCATGAGATGATTTGGAAGACTTATGGATAAGAGGTAATGATGCTGTTGGGTATAGTTAGCCCTTTTGAAACCTAGAGAATATTGGTTTTGGGAAAGGAATTCTCGAAGCCTAACATAAGCGTATGAATTGGAGTTTAGGCAAGTCTAGGACTTAATAATGAGTTTTAAGAGATGATGCCTTATGATAGCTTATTAATGGCATGTATATTTGTGTTTGTTGATAGGATTGTATTTCGGACGATGATGCAGAATGATCGAGGCAATTGTGTTGCGGTTCTTCTCTCGAGGTAAGAAAAGAGTTTACATTTCAAATTGCATGAGTGAATAATTATTAATTATGTATATGTATGAACTCATGCAATACCTTGCCATGAATATGTTAAATGTTTGAATTGATGATGTGATGAATGATGGCTTGGCTTATGTTGAATGTTATGAAAAATATATATATATATATATATATATATATATATATATATATATATATATGATGATAAGTGTTGGGGTGTCCCTTTATTGGACATAAATTATTGGTAATGAAAATCTATGAATAAATAACTCACTTGAGGTGTGGAATAGCGTTTATGATAATTATGCACAAGGATATGTGTGGCTATGATAAAAATTGGTGTTACAATCCCCTTATGTAGTTAAATGAATTAGAGTTAAGATGAAGACGTATGGCTTGTTGGATCAAGCTAAATTGCATGGTTTAACATGGGTAGGATGTTAATTTAGTCCAACCTTACATAAGATGGATTATGGCATGTGAAGTGGAGTGAAAAACTTGAGATTTGGGCGTGTAATGCTAATCTCGCTCAAGCAAGATGGATTCTTGCTCAAGCGAGATGGATTCTCGCTCAAGCGAGAGTCCCCTGCATCAGAGGGGTGGCCTCTGGCCCAATCTCGCTCAGGCGAAAAGAGGTCTCGCTCAAGCGAGACGTGTATAGATAGGTGGATGAGCTACTGGACAAATCTCGCTCAAGCGGGTATGGCCGCGCTTAAGCAAGCGAGAGAGGAAATGGTTCTGGATGGATCCCACTCAAGCGAGTAGCTGGCCTTGGGAAGCTTCACTTAAGCGGGTGTGTGAGGAAAACGTCACTGGAGGAATCTTGCCCAAGCAGAGTGGCCCGCTCAAGAGAGATTGGGGCCTGATAAAAAACTTCTTCGCTCAAGGGGGAAATTGGGGGCGCTCAAGCGACCCACCTCAATCTCGCTCAAGCGAGTGTGGGTCTCGCTTGAGCGAGTTGCCCAATGAGAAATTTTATACTATTTTCTTGTTTTGGATGATATTTAACCGCTTCTTATTATGAAAAACTGAGGAAAATAAGATGGGGGCATACAATGATGGCATGTATGGTGATATTCTATATCGATTTAGGTATTGGAAATCTTATATGTATATATGCCAAAGACGTATTATGAACACATGGATGTTCACCACCAATAATATGATATGATGGGTACAAATGAAAGGATACATAATGGTGTTGTAAGATACATCCTTGTGGGAATGTGAAATAGATGTGGGGATGATTGAATGACACAATAATTATTATAAATTGATGAATTGGAAATAATATCGATGATATGTAATAATGAACGATGTATTGATCCCTTTCTTGAGTAAAGGATGTTTGTTATTATTGATGATTGTGAATGCCATTATATTTTATACAAGTGTGATCTTGTATGAGTGATTTAAAATTGTATTGATGAGTTGTTGCATTGCCACATAGTGACGAAACAATGGTAATGAATAATGATAAGAAAATCCACTAAATGATTATGTGGTGGTATTGATGAAAGATAATTAGATGTTAATGATGATTTGTGATGTTTGTGATGCCATTGTGGTTGATTGCAAGTGTCGACTTGCATGTATAATATATGATATATTGAGATAAAAATGCCACATGTAAAATGTGAAAAACAATGGCTAAAACCAACAATGATAAAATCCACTAAGATGTGTATGGTGGTGTTAGTGATTATGATGATGATGATTGATGAGTGGCATATAGGATGCACAGTGTGAGAAATGCATTTGATTTGCATTGCATTGTATCCACGACATATCGTACACTGTGTACGTGGAATGTTAGGGGTTCCACTAGGCGGGCCCAGTGGGAGGGTGACCCAGTGCACAGGTATATTGTTGTATTTCCCTAGTGATTTTGGGAATCACGAGCTATCCATAGTTTGGTGACGAGGCACCCTATGTGGCGGGCTCAGTGGGCGGGCGCAAGTTACCTCGGTGTCCGACGGGACACGGCTCTCTCATGTGTGTTCGTGAGGGGCCCGTAGCACTTGTGGCAAGTAAGGCCATGATTATAGATCCGCAAGTCACGGGGTGACTAGTTCTACAGATGGGCGAGAGTGTTTTGGTACCAGTAAAATATGTTGTTGAGCATGCATGATCTGAGATATATGTGTACACATTATACTACTACAGTAGGGGCATAGTAGCATGTGACGCCCCAAAATTTTGAAACAAATTTTTCACGTTTAAAGAATCATTTTTGAAATTTGTAATTTAAATTTTGAGGTCACGTAAAAAATTAATAAATGCGGAATATTACCATGCATACTAGACGTGAACGAATAAAACATAATACATTTATATAGCGGAAACGATAAATAAGATTACAGTACTTGGTACATAATATTATTACAACCCATTAAAATTCAAATGAAATCATAGTCCAAGCAATAAAACATAAAAGCTTCATTAATTGCATCACTCGTCAATCTGTGTAGCATGCACTATAAAAATAATGTAAGAGTGAGACAGAATATAGAATAAATATAAAATAAATAAAATTGCACAAACACAACCAACAAACCATAATGATATGATGAATATGCCAAACAGGTCAATTGCATTTAATAATCCTTAATTTAGTCAAATGATGTCATGTTGGATCCATTTTGGTTTGGTGGGAATACTGCAGTAAAAAGTCTCATAGAGACACAAGTAGGACTTAGCATAATGCCATGAATCCCTACACTCCATGGCGCTCAAGTACCGAAGTACACAAGTAGGACTTAGCATAAACCATGAATCCCTACACTCCATGGCGCTCAACGAAAATAGGGCTTTAACTCATCATAGAGTAACCCCCCACCAGGGTAGGCAATCATGGAACCCCTAAATTCCATGGTGCGTCCAAATGCTTATGATGCATGAATGCCTTTAATTCTCTTTATCGATTTAACATACCATGATATCAATATTTCCATAATCACTTGGAAAACCACAAGTCGTCAAAGGACACATCACATATAATAATTTTCAGAATCATGGATTTACTGTTTCAACAACATATCTCAATAAATCAGAAGGCATTCATGTATACATTAATTTAGTCATTCATAATCATTCATGACAAAAATATATATATATATGTTGTATGTCATGTATAGGACACTCAATAACATCCATAATAATCAATAATCCCTCACTAATTCAATAATAGATCATTACTCATATGAAAAATATCATTTTCATCCATAATAACCATTATGATAATTTTCTGAGTTAAAAAAAAATTAGCGGAAGAATTAATCAAATTAAATGTTGCGAAAATAAACTTTAAGAGAAAGGACCTCATGAAATTCCATGAGTCATACAGAGTCCAGAATTCCTTTGAAATATTGCATGAATGCACTTTTATTGCAAGGGAAATGAAATGAGTTGAAATCAAGAAAAAAAAAAACGACAGGGTGTCCCTCGCTCAAGCGAGATCCATCCGCTTGAGTGAGCCAGCGTGGGCACACTTGAGCGAAGTAAAGAAAAGCTTAGCGAAAGGAGTTATTATGCATCAGGGGTCGATCTCGCTCAAGCGAATTCCGACTCGCTTGAACGAGACACACAAGCCTCGCTTGGGCGAAGCCAGTGAGCATGGGCGAAAATCGTCCAGAACCGAATTCCATACCGACTCGCTTGGGCGAGACCTCCTCGCCTAGGCGAAAAACTTCCAGAGCCAAGCTTATACCCTCTCGTTCAACAAGACTCCCCAACACTTGAGGTTTCACTTGGCAAGATGCTCCTGACCGACCCATCTCTCACTCAATTTTCCACTCAGCACGATCAACCCAAATCCGAGTCTTCTCTCACTCAGATTTCCTCTCGATGGAATCATTCCAAACACCGACTCATCATCTGATCGGTCATTCACTCGGCACTTAATTCCAAAACCGACTTCCTTTCTTTTTCACTCGAGCAAAGTTATTCCAGAGTACTCCTGGACAACTCACACTGAATAACCCCATCGGTGCCATCCCACTCAGAATTGCACATTCAGAGGCACTCCACTCGGGACAAGTTACACTGGACTCAGAAATTCCCCACTTGGGACTCCACTGTCCAGGATATCACACATAACATGAGCAAATCAAATCCTTTTTAAGTAATTCCACTTTCTATAGATCCATAACATAAATATCTACAACTTTTATGAAGACATCAAAGTCTAAAAACGTATGTATAATTCCCAGAATATTAATATATACACAAAATAGAAGATACGTATTCCAAACAGACATGCTGTAGTATTTTGGCTATAAATCATGCTATACATATCCAAATCAGTCGGTTCAAGTCTCAAAATTCACATAACAAAAAGATCTACAACTTTGATGAAGAAGTCAGAATCAAATTCACACGTTTTTAGCTTCAAAATTGAGCAACAAATTACGAAAATAATTCTGGACAATCCTAGAACAGCATACAATTCTACCCATTCCATATTTATTCACAACCCTATCCCCTCTTACCTTGATGAAGGGTCTTAGATTGATTGGAAAAACGTTCTCTTCTTACTGTCCTTGCTTCAAACCAAGAGTGACTTGTACGTAGAGAAGGAAATGAGAGAGAGAGAGACTTTACTAATTTTGGGTTTGTTCTGAGAATTCAGACTTGGAAAAGGTGTGGCATTGATTTAATAATGTACAAGGCAAGTGGGGGACAAGCTTTCTCGTGATTGGAGGTTAGGTGCATCAATTATGGAAATAATAGAGGTTTTAGATAAGAAATGAGCTGTATTGTTGACTATTACCGCCGCCTACCTACTGGAGCCTTGTATGATTAAAGAAGAATATATTAAAATATGTATAAAACGACAAGATTGGTGTAAAAGATTAATTCTGACATTGGTTTGGTATTCTGGGGATAATTGCCGACTAGAACTCTACCGGTCATTCCAAGAAAAATTCATCAGTCTTCATTCAGAACTGCTCCACTCGAAAGAGAATTGGCTCGGTCATGTTTCTGTTTGAACACTCGGGTATAGCCTTTCTTCCTCGAAAAATGACTCATTCAGAATTGTCTCACCCGGACTCCTTCAGAAATATCTCACTCAGATATCTCTGTCCGAAAGTGTTCTTTTCAAAGTCGGTCACTTTTCGTTCAGAATTGATTCACTCGGGAATCATCCACTCGGATATATCTGACTGAAAAGTACTTATTCAAAGTCAGTCTTTACTCGAAAATATTTCTCTTAGAAGTGAATCACTCGGAAATCATATAACCGAAAGATCATTCAGAGCTAAGTCACTCGAAAATCTTACGACACAGGTCATTCGGAGTTGTGTCTTGGAAATCTTACAACTGAAATATCATTTGGAGTTGTTCAGTCCTCTCTCGGAAATCATTCCACTTTGAAGTATCACTCGGAGTCGAAGGCAAGCTTGAAGACCGACCCGAGCACAAGCTCTTGGCAACTTCAAGACATCCAAGTAAGAATAGTCTGAAGGGTTCAACACTCGGATATTTCCTTCGTCGAAAACTCTTCACTCGGTATCAGAGATGTTTGACTCGGAAATGAGTCACTCGAAGACATTTGACTCAGAAACGAGTCATTCGAAGACATTTGACTTGGAATTGAGTCACTCGAAGACATTTCACTCGGATCTTTCACCCAGAAGTGGTTCTCTTGGACACACTTCACTTAGAAATGTCTCCGAGACCAGGACTCCACTCGGAAGTGGTCCTCTCAATCATGACTCACTCGAAAGGCATAACCTTCACTTGGAATTTTAACCTTCACTCAGAATTTCTCTCGGTCATAACCTTCACTCGGAAATAGATTCTTTTATTCACTCGAAATTTCTTGTTCACTAATATTTTACTCGGTAATGACCCAATCTGAGCACTACCAGAGGTTAATACTAAAGAAAACTACTTGAACGAATCAAAAGATGCTTCAATTCACAGCCAAACTTATGTGGAAAGTTAATATAACTGGATAATATCATTAATGATCTAGATTGAAGATGATTATACATGAGATTGAAATCTTTGGGATGTTACAATTCTCCCACCCTCATAAAAATTTCATCCTCGAAATTTAATACAATGCACCCCTCAGAGGAACAATTCTGGGTATTGTGTCCTCATCGTATCTTCACGCTGCCAAGTTAAAGTTACATCATTTCCTTGTTTCCATGCAACCTTTACTAATGGTACATCCTTGTTCCTCAGGCGTTTAATCGACCTTTCTATAATCTGTGTGGGTTCTATAGGGATGGTCAAATTTTCTCTGACTTCAATATCATCAGTAGCAATCACATGAGTAGGATCTTGTACATACTTCCTCAATTGTGATACATGGAACACATTGTGTAAATTTGCAAGGTGAGGAGGAAGTGCAATCTGATAAGCCACTGGACCAATCCTCTTTAGAATTTCATACGGTCCAATGAACCTTGGGCTCAACTTTTTACTCTTCAAAGCTCGGCCAATCCCTTTGTAAGGGGAAACCTTCAAAAACACATGATCACCAACTTGGAATTCAAGTGGTTTCCTCCTTTTATCGTAATAGTGCTTTTGTCTATCTTGGGATGCCTTCATCTTTTCTCTGATTATTTCTATTTGTTCAGTAGTCTGCTGCATAATTTCAGGCCCTAACGCCAAACTTTCACCAGTTTCTAACCAACAAAGGGGCGTCCGACACTTCTTACCATACAATGCTTCAAATGGAGCCATACTAATACTGCTATGGTAACTATTGTTATACTTGAATTCAATCAGTGGAAGAAACTGCTCCCAACTACCACCATGCTCAAGCACACAAGATCGCAGTAAGTCTTCCAAACTTTGTATGGTACGCTCTGACTGTCCATCTGTTTGAGGATGATAAGCCGAACTTAATCGAAGTCTTGAACCCAACTCCTGATGTAAGCTTCCCTAGAATCGGGAAGTGAATCTCGGATCTCTATCTGACACAATACTGGATGGTACACCATGGAGTCTTATGATCTCTTTCACATATAATTGTGCCAACTTTTGTAGAGAATTCTTCATATTCATTGGAAGGAAGTAAGCAGACTTTGTCAATTTGTCTACAATAACGCAGATTGCATCATTTCCTGAACGTGTCCTTGGTAATCCTGACACAAAGTCCATTGAAATGTCATCCTATTTCCAAACAGGAATCTTTAATGGTTGCAGTTCACCAGATGGCTTCTGGTGTTCCACCTTGGCTTTTTGACATACCAGACATGAAGACACATATTCAGCTATTTATTTCTTTATCCTTGGCCACCAAAAGCTTTTCTTCAGGTCTTGATACATCTTAGTTGATCCTGGATGAATGCTCAATATACTCTTATGTGCTTCTTCTAGGATTGTCCTTCTTAGATCAACATTATCTGGTACACAAATTCTGCTTCTAATCCTCCAAATTCCATCTAATCCTTCTTGTAATCCCATATCCTTTCCATTCGCCTGCATCTCTCTCAATTCATGTAATTACAAGTCGTTTGTCTGCTTCTCACCTATCAGCTTCAGAAAGTCATTGGTTATCTTCAAAGTTCCCAAAGTCATACTTCTTGATGATTTCATCTCCACACCCAAGTTCATATCTCTAAACTGTTCTATCATTTCCATCTCTTTTACCATTAAAGATGTCATATGAATGGATTTCCTGCTAAGTGCATCTACTACTACATTTGCTTTTCCTGGATGGTACTTTAAATCAAAATCATAATCTTTAAGAAACTCCATCCACCTTCGCTGCCTCATGTTCAATTCCTTCTGATCGAACAAATACTTTAAGCTCTTGTGGTCACTGAACACCTCAAACTTGACTCCATACAAATGGTGTCTCCAAATTTTCAAAGCAAATACCACTGCTGCCAATTCTAGATCATGCGTCGGATAGTTTATTTCATGTGGTCTCAACTGCCTAGTAGCATAGGCAACCACCTTTCGTTGTTGCATCAAAACACAACCTAAACCCATCTTAGAAGCATCATAATAAACCATAAAGTCTTCTTGTGGATTAGGCAAAGTTAAGACTGGAGCAGATGTAAGTTTCAATTTTAGTTCCTGGAAGCTTTCCTCACATTCTGGCGTCCAAGAAAAAGGTTGATTCTTCCTGGTCAGACGAGTCATTGGTAAGGCAATTCGAGAAAACCCCTCAATGAATCTCCGATAATAACCAGCTAATCCTAGGAAGCTTCGTATCTCAGTGACTGAAGTAGGTCTCTCCCAGTTTGTTACAGCTTCTATTTTAGAAGGATCCACAGACACTCCTTCGCTTGAGATTACATGACCTAGAAACTTTACCTCTTCCAACCAGAACTCATATTTAGACAACTTAGCATACAACTGCTTCTCTTTCAGAATCTGCAATACCACTCGAAGATGCTTTTCATGTTCCTCCCATGTCTTAGAATAAATTAGAATGTCATCAATGAAGATAATGACAAATTGATCCAAGTATGAATGAAACACTCGATTCATGTAATCCATGAATACAACTGGGGCATTGGTCACTCCGAAAGGCATCACAAGATACTCGTGATGACCATAGCATGTTCTAAAGGCTGTCTTTGGAATATCTTCAGACTTGACACGAATCTGATGATAACCCGATCATAGATCAATCTTGGAAAATACTGTAGCACCTCTCAATTGATCTATCAGATCATCAATTCTGGGCAAAGGATATTTATTCTTCACCGTCAATTTATTCAATTGACGATAATCTACACATAATCTCATGCTTTCGTCTTTCTTCTTGACGAGCAATACTGGCGCTCCCCATGGCGACACACTGGGTCTGATGAAATGCTTCTCCAACAACTCTTCAATTTGCTTTTTCAGTTCTACCAGTTCAATAGGTGACATACGATATGGAGCCTTAGACACTGGTTCCGCTCCTGGAATTAAGTCAATTGAGAATTCTATCTCACGTTCTGGAGGTAAACTTGAGATAGTCTCTGGAAATACTTCAGGGAATTCAGAGACAACTGGCATCTCAATTGCTTTAGATTCACTATCTCCTTTGGAAATAGTAAACAAGGCAAACAATTGAATTTCACCTTTTAAGGCAAAGATCTTGAGGTTGTCAGAAATAGGATTTTCTTCTGATGGAAATATCACGATCTTGTTATGACAGTCCACCAAGACTCGATTCACCGATAACCAGTTCATCCCTAGAATTACTTCCAGATCCTTCAAAGGTAAACAAACAAGATCGACAAGAAAGTTTCTACCTTCTATGAGCACAGAACATTCGTTACACAACTTAGTAGTTCTAAGTTGTGTACCGGTGGGAGTGGAAATAATCAGGTCATATATCATAGACTTAACAGGTAATTGAAGACGTCTAACACACTCCTCAGAAATAAAAGAATGTGTAGCACCAGAATCAAACAACACAGATAAAATGGTACCATTGATCTCACACTTACTTTGCACAAGGTCATCTACTTGGTCTGCCTCTGAACCGCTGATGGCAAAGACTCTTCCTGTTGCTGGTTGTAATCTTTGGTCTGTTGACTCCCTATTCTGTCTTGGAGGTTGAACAGCACGCGTGTTTCCTCCATGGCCTCCCTGATAATTAGAACCTCTTTGATTATTTATAGTGTTATTGTTGTTGTTTTGACGGTTCTGTGGACAATTTGGACTGATGTGACCTTTCTGATTACAACGAAAGCAAGTGACATCTCCTAGGTGTCTGTTGCAATCACGTATATGGTGATTACCTCCGCACTTAAGACACTTTATATTCACATGATTGTTACGTCTCTCAGAAGATGATGATGATCCTAACTTGAAACGATTTGGATAAAACGATCCTCTCCTTTTAAAGGCAACTGACTGAGGTCTCAGTTGTCTATTAATCTTCTCTTGTGCCAATCTGGCTTGATGGTTTTCTTCAAAAATTTGACATTTATTGATCAAGATTGGGAAACTCCGAATTTCTTGATAACCGATAGCCTCTTTGATTTCAAGATTCAATCCATTCTCGAACTTGACACATTTTGAGGCTTCAGCACCAGCCTGTTGGAAAGGAGGGTAAAAGAGGGATAATTCTTCAAATTTTACAGCATACTCACCAACAGACATTGAGCCTTGTTTCAGCTCCATGAATTCCAGCTCCTTTCGGCTCTTCACACTTGCTGGAAAATATTTCTCCAAAAAACAATCTCTAAAGTTGACCCAGTCCAAAGGTCTGTCAGTCTCAATCATACGAATTCTGACATGGATCCACCTATTTTCTGCTTCCTCAATCATCATGTAGGTGGCATACTCCACCTTTTCGAATTCTGTGCAGGGCAAGGCTCGGAAGATGCGTTCCATTTCCTTAATCCATAGGTATGCTACCTCTGGATTATAGCCTCTTTTGAACTGTGATGGCTTCCTTTTTAGGAAGTGATCTAATCCGTGAAGTCCTCCAGCACTTCTTGGTTGATTTTGCCTCTCTATGGCCTCAGCCAAGCAGTTGAAAGCGGCTGCCATAGCGTCGTTATTGTTTCTTGCCATCCTACATTCGTAGCTTGGTTTATACTAATTCTAAGGAAAATATATATCGTATATAATTACAAGATTATAACATAACCATAATTATTCTACAATTTATCAGTTAAGCAACAAGTCATATAACACATATTTGACATATTATCAAGCAAGTAATCAAACAATTCATGTAGTATGTCAATGAAACGATACATGTCATAGCAATTGGTCCTGAATTTTTGAAATTGCTCTGATACCACCAATGTGACGCCCCAAAATTTTGAAACAAATTTTTCACGTTTAAAGAATCATTTTTGAAATTTGTAATTTAAATTTTGAGGTCACGTAAAAAATTAATAAATGCGGAATATTAGCATGCATACTAGACGTGAACGAATAAAACATAATACATTTATATAGCGGAAACAATAAATAAGATTACAATACTTGGTACATAATATTATTACAACCCATTAAAATTCAAATGAAATCATAGTCCAAGCAATAAAACATAAAAGCTTCATTAATTGCATCACTCGTCAATCTGTGTAGCATGCACTGTAAAAATAATGTAAGAGTGAGACAAAATATAGAATAAATATAAAATAAATAAAATTGCACAAACACAACCAACAAACCATAATGATATGATGAATATGCCAAACAGGTCAATTGCATTTAATAATCCTTAATTTAGTCAAATGATGTCATGCTGGATTCATTTTGGTTTGGTGGGAATACTGCAGTAAAAAGTCTCATAGAGACACAAGTAGGACTTAGCATAATGCCATGAATCCCTACACTCCATGGCGCTCAAGTACCGAAGTACACAAGTAGGACTTAGCATAAACCATGAATCCCTACACTCCATGGCGCTCAACGAAAATAGGGCTTTAACTCATCATAGAGTAACCCCCCACCAGGGTAGGCAATCATGGAACCCTTAAATTCCATGGTGCGTCCAAATGCTTATGATGCATGAATGCCTTTAATTCTCTTTATCGATTTAACATACCATGATATCAATATTTCCATAATCACTTGGAAAACCACAAGTCCTCAAAGGACACATCACATATAATAATTTTCAGAATCATGGATTTACTGTTTCAACAACATATCTCAATAAATCACAAGGCATTCATGTATACATTAATTTAGTCATTCATAATCATTCATGACAAAAATATATATATATATATATGTTGTATGTCATGTATAGGACACTCAATAACATCCATAATAATCAATAATCCCTCACTAACTCAATAATAGATCATTACTCATATGAAAAATATCATTTTCATCCATAATAACCATTATAGGTAAGTTTCAGCATTTTACAACAGCAACATACGTTAATAAAACAACCATAATGAGACACCCCAAAAATAGAGGTAGATTTTTCACGTTTTTATAAATCATAAATTCGATGAAAAAAATAAGTGCTGAAACATTTTTGACACAGTACCCGGATCGATGATGAACCACTCCCATACATGAAGATATGAGAGGGTGAAATTAAAAGATTAATTTTATGATAATTTTCCGAGTTAAAAAAAATTAGCGGAAGAATTAATCAAATTAAATGTTGCAAAAATAAACTTTAAGAGAAAGGACCTCATGAAATTCCATCAGTCATACAGAGTCCAGAATTCCTTTGAAATATTGCATGAATGCACATTTATTACAAGGGAAATGAAATGAGTTGAAATCAAGAAAAAAAATGACAGGGTGTCCCTCGCTCAAGCGAGATCCATCCGCTTGAGCGAGCCAACGTGGGCACACTTGAGCGAAGTAAAGAAAAGCTGAGCGAAAGGAGTTATTATGCATTAGGGGTCGATCTCGCTCAAGCGAATTTCGACTTGCTTGAACGAGACACACAAGCCTTGCTTGGGCGAAGCCAGCGAGCATGGGCGAAAATCGTCCAGAACCGAATTCCATACCGGCACTTGAGGTTTCACTCGGCAAGATACTCCTGACCGACATATCTCTTACTCAATTTTCCACTCGACATGATCAACCCAAATCCGAGTCTTCTCTCACTCAGATTTCCTCTCGGTGGAATCATTCCAAACACCGACTCATCATCTGATCGGTCATTCAATCGACACTTAATTCCAAAATTGACTTCCTTTCTTTTTCACTCGAGCGGAGTTATTCCAGAGTACTCCTGGACAACTCACACTGAATAACCCCATCGGTGCCATCCCACTCGGAATTGCACATTCGGAGGCACTCCACTCGGGACAAGTTACACTGGACTCAGAAATTCCCCACTCGGGACTCCACTGTCTAGGATATCACACATAACATGAGCAAATCAAATCCTTTTTAAGTAATTCCACTTTCTATAGATCCATAACATAAATATCTACAATTTGTGAAGACATCAAAGTCTAAAAACGTATGTATAATTCCCAGAATATTAATATATACACAAAATAGAAGATACGTATTCCAAACAGCCATGCTGTAGTATTTTGGCTATAACTCATGGTATACATATCGAAATCAGTCGGTTCAAGTCTCAAAATTCATATAAGAAAAAGATCTACAACTTTGATGAAGAAGTCAGAATCAAATTCACACGTTTTCAGCTTCAAAATTGAGCAATAAGTTACAAAAATAATTCTGGAAAATCCTAGAACAGCATACAATTCTACCCATTCCATATTTATTCACAACCCTATCCCCTCTTACCTTGATGAAGGGTCTTAGATTGATTGGAAAAACGTTCTCTTCTTACTGTCCTTGCTTCAAACCAAGAGTGACTTGTACGTAGAGAAGGAAATGAGAGAGAAAGACTTTACTAATTTTGGGTTTATCTGAGAATTCAGACTTGGAAAAGGTGTGACATTGATTTAATAATGTACAAGGCAAGTGGGGGACAAGCTTTCTCGTGATTGGAGGTTAGGTGCATCAATTATGGAAATAATAGAGGTTTTAGATAAGAAATGAGCTGTATTGTTGACTATTACCGCCACCTACCTACTGGAGCCTTGTATGATTGAAGAAGAATATATTAAAATATGTATAAAATGACAAGATTGGTGTAAAAGATTAATTCTGACACTGGTTTGGTATTCTGGGGATAATTGCCGAGTAGAACTCTACCGGTCATTCCGAGAAAAATTCATCAGTCTTCGTTCAGAACTGCTCCACTTGGAAGAGAATTGGCTCAGTCATGTTTCTGTTTGAACACTCGGGTATAGCCTTTCTTCCTCAGAAAATGACTCATTCAGAATTGTCTCACTCGGACTCCTTCAGAAATATCTCACTCGGATATCTCTGTCTGAAAGTGTTCTTTTCAAAGTCGGTCACTTTTTGTTCAGAATTGATTCACTTGGGAATCATCTACTCGGATATATCTGACTGAAAAGTACTTATTCGAAGTCAGTCTTTACTCAAAAATATTTCTCTCGGAAGTGAATCACTTGGAAATCATATAACTGAAAGATCATTCGGAGCTAAGTCACTCGGAAATCTTACGACAGAGGTCATTCAGAGTTGCGTCTCGGAAATCTTACAACTAAAATATCATTCAGAGTTGTTCAGTCCTCTCTCAGAAATGGTTCCACTTTGAAGTATCACTCGGAGTCGAAGGCAAGCTTGAAGACCGACCCGAGCACAAGCTCTTGGCAACTTCAAGACATCCGAGTACGAATAGTTTAAAGGGTTTAACACTCGGATATTTCCTTCGTCGGAAACTCTTCACTCGGTATCGGAGATGTTTGACTTGGAAATGAGTCACTCGAAGACATTTGACTCGGAAACGAGTCATTCGAAGACATTTGACTCGGAATTGAGTCACTCGAAGACATTTCACTCGGATCTTTCATCCAGAAGTGGTTCTCTTAGACACACTTCACTCAGAAATGTCTCCGAGACCAAGACTCCACTCAGAAGTGGTCCTCTCGGTCATGACTCACTCAGAAGGCATAACCTTCACTTGGAATTTCAACCTTCACTCGGAATTTCTCTCGGTCATAACCTTCACTCGAAAATAGATTCTTTTATTCACTCGGAATTTCTTGCTCACTAATATTTTACTCGGTAATGACCCAATCAGAGCGCTACCAGAGGTTAAAGAAAACTACTTGAACGAATCAAAAGATGCTTCAATTCACAGCCAAACTTATGTAGAAAGTTAATATAACTGGATAATATCATTAATGATCTTGATTAAAGATGATTATACATGAGATTGAAATCTTTGGGATGTTACATAGCACACCTATGCTTGACCCATAATTTGGTGTTTATTCCCATAGTCGGATCCATATTTGTTATCTATTGCATTGTGCATATGCATTAGCCATAAGAGAATTTACATATAGCATGGAGATATGCCAAAAGTTGATAATGATTGATGATGACTGAGATGGTGGTATGGTGTTGATGAGATGGGTAATTGAGTACCTAAAAGACCTGATAAAATTAATAAATGATATGAATACAACAAAACGATATTGAACTTGACGGTGTGTATGTGATGGCCCAATGTAATGTAGGACATAATTATTTATGATTGATGGTAATGATGTTAGCCCATGGTGGCTTTGAGAAAAGACCGAAAAGGTCAATGCTGATGATGTTGGCCCATTGTGGTGTTGGAATAGATGTGTATATGTCTGCTTTGCTAAGACTTGATTAAAGAATATGAAATATGTATATGTTGTTGAAGTAATAATAGTTAATGTGTTTAGCAAAGCATACATGATGTCGATAATGCATATGCATATAATTTCAATTGTATTCATATCGTTATTTGAAATGTATAACTCACTCTCCCATGTGGTCTACTTTTTAGTATTAATGCAGGAATTTCATGGGATGAGGATATTTTGAAGAAAAGCTTTTGTGAAGGTAAAATAGTGGTAATGGAATGCCTTGGCAGGCAGCAATTGTAAATTTTTATATTATGAATGAGACATGTAAAATAATGTTGATAATTGTTGATATTGATGGATGTATTGTAAATGAAAATATAGGTAGTTGATCATATTGATATTTTGGGTATTGGAATTCATACTCTTTGATGAATATAATGGGGTTGGTTATGTATGTTAGGGAATCCCTAGTGTAAAGCAGTAGAAATACAAGGATTCCCATAGGATTTGCAAAGCGTCGTGTTTCAAAGCATAAGACAAACAAAAAAAAATATTGCGTTTTAGGATTACCTCTTGAAGATTATCGAAGCAGTCGTAGCCTCGTCCTTTAGGAGTCCACATGAATACTCCCACCAAAAACGCTACACCTTCCAAATGCTAGTTTGACGGCGTGTAGCTTTTGCAACTTTTGCATATTTTGTGTCTCTTTTGGGTTAGCCGCCTATAAGCATCTTATGCTCTATTTATAGGCTTAGGTTTGACCTAATTTGCTCTCTAAAGAGTGGGCTCCTTACTCATTCTAAATGAGTTAGGCCCAATAGTTTTATTTTAGTCCAACTAAAATAAAAAGCTATTTTCTGATGGGTTTACTCTATGTATGTAACCCTATAGGTAAAATACTCGGTTATATTAATAATAAACTATTTTATTATTAATATAAAATAAGAGCGGCATCTAGCAATGCATCATTATGTCTGAATATTATTTATTATCAACATAACCTATAAGTGATAATTATTTTATATGTTTGTTCCTTTTGTCACGATATCCTAATTGGGCCTAAGGCCTGGTCGCGTCATCCTTGTACGGTCCAATTTATTTTACTTGATACCGGAGTAGACTTTATCTGAATAAATATCCAATATTTAATCTTTCTAGCATGGCCATGCATTTCCTTAGTCTCACTCTATCAAGTGGCCTATAGATATCACTCCTGTCACATAGGAGAGACAAATCTCATCTATATCACTCACATCCCTCTACATAATTTGTTCATTGCCTAACCACAACCTTTATAGTCCTCTTGTTACAGAAGACATTTGATTGTATTAAAATAACAAACTCCTTATGTAGGAATCGTAGCGACTTCAGGTCAAAGGACTACATATACCATTATCACGTTGAGAATCATTTATGACATTCATGTAATGATCCATGCAACGTTCTCATGGTGGGTCTGTCCAGTACATCATTACTCTTAATGTGTTCCCGTGTAAAGACTTGATATCATTTATATCCATGATCTGTGAGATCAGATCATCAGTACACTCACACACTAGTCTTAATGTATTTACATGTCCCCACGTAAATACTTGACTAGGGACATTTTAGGAATAACTCTCATATAACCTATTACTCCAAGGATAAATTTGTTAAACTATTTAACAAAAAATGACGTATTCAAAATGATGCGTCCTATATAGGCTTTTAGTGCATATTTCCAACAATCTCCCACTTGCACTTAGAGCTGATATGGTTAATGCCTAATGACGTCGACAGTGCCCTTATGCTTTTTACTACATAAGCGGTTTTACTAGTGGGTTCCCAACAATTTTGTTGGTATGCATATTGCATATTTTCACATCTTCCAAAGATGGAACTATTTAAGTATATGCTTGGATTAATCCACTTCCTTATATTGTTCTATGGTTCCATTGTCATCATAGTGGAAACTCATAGGGTACAAAACATTTGGAATGATTAAATGTAAATTAACTTCTTTTATAATTTAACATAGCAAAATACTTAGATTTGTTAGTTAAACCAACGATTGTTTCTTGCTTTGAACCTTTCAAGCATACATCACAACCATCTTGATAACACATATATTTTGATTGCAATCTTAAGTCTTTCAAATTAATCAAAAGATTGGCATCGATGTAACCTTTACAACGAGCTCATCTTCCATTTATCAAGATCAAATCCTTAGTCCTTCTTAAGTGTTTAAGGATACTCTTGTCTATAGAATGAGAATATTATTAGTTCTAGAACAAGCATGTCTTCTACATGTAATACTAGAACTATAATTGTGTAGTTACTAACTTTTTTATAGTCACAAGATTTATCTTCATTCTTTAATGAAGATTCTAGCTTCTGAAAGCTTGCTTTAGTCCATAAATAGAACATTTGCAGTTCACATACCTTTCTAGATGTTTCAGGCATAAAAGGACTTTAGGTTGTGTCACATACACATCCTCAAGATGATTTCCATCTTGACATCTATCTACCATATCTCATAATGGTGGTATACTACAACAAGCAGGATCTAAATGGTTTTTAAGCTAATTGAATTTTGTCAATCTTGCTTTTAAAGGTACTTTTATTACCATCCATGTTTAGTTTTCCTTTTGAAAACCCACTTGCATCCTATAGGTTTTACCCTTTTGGTGCGTCAACCAAGGTTTGTACCTTGTTAATATACATGGAGCCCATTTTAAATCCCATGGTCTTATGCCATGTCTTAGAATCTAAACTTGCATTGGCCTCTTCATAAGAAACTTGATCAATTAGCAATATGCCTCCTTCCTGATTTATAAGATATCCATATCTTTCAGATTTGGTTACATATCCGATTTGATCTTACGCAAGTCTTGTGCTATCGGAGCTAATAATGTCACAACATTTTATGATTTTTGCTCCAAGTCCATCCTTGAAATGCTTTGTGATACTTGAATTTCTTCAAGTTATACTATCCTCCCACTGATTCTTTAAGAGATGTACTCTTATTCAAGAATACAACATTCTAAGCAACAAGCCTTTTATTCTCAAATGGATTGTAGAAATGATAACCCTTAGCTTTCTTTGGGTATCTTACATAAGACATTTATCCAATTTGGATCTGACCTTGTCAGAGTTGGATGCTCTATAGAAGCATCATAGTTCCAAATTATTAGTAAAGACATTCTAGGTTTCTTCCTAGTCCATATCATATATGGTTTCTTTAAGAAAGTCTAAGATGGAACATGGTTAAGTGTGGAAATTATGTCAATAAAGGAACATTGAAGGAGTTAGAGATGTTTGATAATAATCAATAATCAAACTATGTCCAACAAGGTTTGATCGTGTTATTCTTTGAGGAATGAGTTAAGAGGTAATCTCTCACTCTATTAGATAGTTGTCAAACTTGTAGCTCAAATTATTTGCTATCTTGATCTAATCAAGAGCTTTAATTATCTTGCTAATTTAGTTTTTCACTTCATTATAAATTCTTTGAACTTTTCAAAGACTTTCTAACTTATGTTACATAAATCCATACTCATTGACTTTTCAATTAGTATGTCGAAGTATTTAAAAACATATCTAGTTATTGTTCCAATAGGCCCACATACATCGTTATGTATTAGATAATAGATTACTCATCTTTCACTTTTCAATGAATAAGGTCTCAACTATCTTTTAAATAAATAAGATTTACATGTCTCAATTGATTCCAAAATCAAAAGAGTCCAAATAACCATATTAATGGTATTTAGAAATGTGTTCTTTATTCATTTGCCTTAGGAGACAATACCATGTAAGTAAGGTTCAAAATCACTTACTTTAACCTACTTTGACAGTTATGTTATAGATGAGTGTTTTGAGATTTAGGATGTGGAATCCATTACTCAATTGTGCATCAACATCATTTTGAAGAAATAAAGTTATTTTATAAAAAAAACATTTCTTGTCCAACAAGAAACAATATGCACAATGTCTAGTTCACTAACTAGCCCACTAGGTAAAGATCTTATCTTTATTGTAGTAACTTTTGCTCAATTTTACACAGATTTCTCCACCCTTAGCAAGTCATCTACTTCCTTGATTTTTCAAAATTTGAGATCTACTACTAGTATCTGTTACTAACGTTAGTGAAGTAAAATAACTTGACTTCTATAACATGACTTGTAGTGGAAGTCTTACTTCCCTTTCTTTTGAACTCCTTCAAGTTCTTTAGACAAATTATTTCAATGTCTTATTTGGCTAAAACTGGAAACAATTTCCTTTCTTGATCACTTTTTAGACTTTCAGAGCAACTTGGCCTTAATAAAGTCTGTATACGATCATATCGTATATCTCCCATATATTCATATTGCCTTTTACAGCTCAAAGTTTATGCAGACTCCATAGGGTATTCAAGAACCATCCATAGATGATATATAAGCCAAACATGACACACCATCGCTTCCTCTTTATTGAAGATAATTCTCAAGTCTTAATACCTATCTAGGCATTTTTCTAGATAAAGTGTCCTTCCAAAGGACAAATTGCAACAAAATAATATTTAGTTTGTCATGGTTAATCTAAAACAAATTACATACAAATCTATCACTTCTATTTAAAACATATTTAAATTTTGGTTATTAAATAAATATATTGTCTCCCACTATTTTGATTCAAAAACAAATACCCTCACTGAATCATAAAAAATCCCATTGGAAGATTTTTCTAGTGGGCCAAGATCCATATTTGGCCTAGTGTTGAGTCAGCTTTGGCTGATCGCCTAACCCTTAGTTATTTAGGTAGGAAACACATTTCCAATTGTATCTCATGCAACTCTTGGATGATTGAGTAGGTAACTCTTTACCCTTATTCATTTTATGAATTTAAGCTCAATCCTTACGCCTCTAAGTTATTTTCAATCCAATTGAAAAACTTAGTTAAGTTTAGGCCTAATAAAAACAATTTGGATATTACAATTATCCCATCGCGCCTTACTAATATAAATGATAGCACCCTGCTTTGGCAGGCCCACTATTTATTGATATTAGTCTCGACGAGTGTTACTTATTAGAAGACGTTTAAACTTAATATTAACGCTTCTAGGTTCTTCAATCTGATTAAAGTTACCTAAATAAGTCCAATATCAAATGGTTGGATAATTCAATTATCCATCATCCTTTACTAATATCAATAAAAGCACCCTGCTTTGGCAGAACCTACACTTTATTGAAACTAGCATTGATGACTGTTGTTTATTAGAACGCGTTTTAGACTGTTCATACCTTTAGGGTTTTCCAATCCAATTAAAAAAAGGCTATTTGAATAAAACTTAATAAGTTATACTTGGATAATCCAATTATCCAATCATGTCCTACTAAACATAAATAAAGGCACTCAACTATGACATGACCTGCACTTTATTTATATCAAGTTAGACATTATTACTTATTGGAAGGTATGATTGTCGGGCTTGAGGGATTTCAATTTTCTTATTGTTCATTACCGACTTTCATTAAATGCTTTAACGCAAAATAAAACCCCAAAACATGCAATCAAAATTGTGAGATAGTTATGGTCTTCCTAGAAAATAAAATAAAATAAAATAAACCTAAAGGAACTATGGTGTCTTGACTTCGTAAAGTCCTACTTCTTGAAACCACCATCCTCCTAGAGTCACCACTCCTTTGTTCCTTTCAAGTTCATATCCATCAAGAGTCACCACTCTAGGTTTCTTCTGGGTCTCCACCTTGTTGGCTTTTCCAAGATTATAATGTAATAAAGAAAACTCGTTTTACATACGAGTGAAGGGTTGACAGAAGAAATTTTAAGAATAGAGAAAGGCAAAGCACGCAGGCTGTATTTAAAATTAAATAAAAAAATCTATGACCATAACTATTCACCACTGGATGTGTTAATTAATCAATTAATAGAGTAATCAATTGTATTTAAAATAAAATAAATTTTAAAACACATAATTAAACACGCGGGGTCATAAAAAAAATTACACAAATAAGTTTGGCGGCTCCGTTGACCATTCAATAGACAGGGCCAAGGGGTGTTCCAACCCAAAAATTTAGTACTGTAATCAGGTTAGTTCCCAGGAAAGAGAGGTGGGTCTGGAGTGACCGCTTAAGTACCAAGTCTTTCCTAGCCAGAACGTCCCACTGACCATTAACATCTCAAAATATTCGGTTATGATTTCAAACAATTTGAAATCTTAAATTTTGAAATGGCCAAGGTTTAACTTTTAAACCTTATCTTTTGACCCTTACAATTATCCTAAAATACGAATAGTCAAGGTTTTAACTTTTAAACCTTATCTCTAGAGTCTCAACAATCATCCTATTTTTTTTTAGGAACGATCAAGGTTTAAATTTTAGACCTTATCTTTAGAGTTCAAGATATTTTATTTTGAATCCTATTAAATTTGATAAAGATCTTATCTTTAATTTGTAACTTTTACAAATCCTATCAAATTTATTAAGGATTAAATATTTGATTTTAAAATTATTAAATTTAATAAAGATCTTATCTTCTATTTGTAACAATTACAGATCATATTAAATTTAATAAATATGAATCAATTTGTAACTCCTACAAATCACGTTAATTTTAAAAAGATCACATATGATGCAAATCCTATTAAAATTAATAAAAATAAATTATTTAAATTTGTAACTTTTACAAATCACATTAATTTTAAAAAGATCACAAACGATGCAAATCCTATTAAAATTAATAAGAATAAATTATTTAAATTTGTAACTCTTACAAACTTTAAATTTAACAAACAATTAACATTTGATTTGCAACTTTTACAAATCAAATTTAAAATATAATATAAAAATCAAATATTTTATTTGTAACATTTACAAATAAATAAAATACCATTACGGCTAGGTTTCAACTTTTGAATCCCAGTTTTCATTACGGCTAGGGTTTAACTCTTAAACTTTCTAAACACAATCTCGCATGAACAATTCATATTAGAAAGAGAAAGCATATAGACATGCATTGCATACAACCCTTGATTTTAATTTAATTAAACAAACATAAAACATGCCTTATAATTAGAAAACATATAAAACAATCACCATTGCAACATACAACATGTTCATATAATAAAGCACATCCCAAAAACATGTTCTTTAATTAAAATGTTGAGAAAAACAATCAATATACATAAAAAAAATTGATATTAGCTTTCAAAAGGTGCAACCTTTGCAACATATCTCATAAAAATGCAACCTTTTCAAAAAGATTCAACCTTTACAATTCTTTTTGCAAAGGAAATTTTTTTTCACATCTTCTTTAAAAAAACATTTGCCCAAAACACGGTTTTGCAATCTGGCTCTGATACCACTGCTAGGGAATCCCTAGTGTAGAGCAGCGGAAATACAAGGATTCCCATAGGATTTGCAAAGCATCGTGTTTCAAAGCATAAGACAAACACAAAAAAAATATTGCGTTTTAGGATTACCTCTTGAAGATTATCGAAGCAGTCATAGCCTCGTCCTTTAGGAGTCCACACGAGTACTCCCACCAGAAACGCTACACCTTCCAAATGCTAGTTTGACGGCATGTAGCTTTTGCAAATTTTGTGTATTTTGTGTCTCTTTTGGGTTAGCCGCCTATGAGCATCTTATGCTCTATTTATAGGATTAGGTTTGACCTAATTTGCTCTCTAAAGAGTGGGCTCCTTACTTATTCTAAATGAGTTAGGCCTAATAGTTTTATTTTAGTCCAACTAAAATAAAAAGCTATTTTCTGATGGGCTTACTCTATGTGTGTGACCCTATAGGTAAAATACTCGGTTATAATAATAATAAACTATTTTATTATTAATATAAAATAAGAGCGGCATCTAGCAATGCATCATTATGTCTGAATATTATTTATTATCAACATAACCTATAAGTGATAATTATTTTATATGTTTGTTCTTTTTGTCACGATATCCTAATTGGGCCTAAGGCATGGTCGCGTCATCCTTGTACGGTCCAATTTATTTTACTTGATACCAGAGTAGACTTTATTTGAATAAATATCCAATATTTATTCTTTCTAGCATGGCCATGCATTTCCTTAGTCTCACTCCATCAAGTGGCCTATAGATATCACTCCTGTCACATAGGAGAGACAAATCCCATCTACATCACTCACATCCCTTCTGCATAATTTGTTCATTACCTAACCGCAACCTTTATAGTCCTCTTATTACAGAAGACATTTGATTGTATTAAAACAGCAAACTCCTTATGTAGGAGTCGTAGTGACTTTAGGTCAAAGGACTACATATACCATTATCACATTGAGAATCATTTATGACATTCATGTAATGATCCATGCAACGTTCTCATGGTGGGTCTGTCCAGTACATCATTACTCTTAATGTGTTCCCGTGTGAAGACTTGATATCATTTATATCCATGATCTGTGAGATCAGATCATCAGTACACTCACACACTAGTCTTAATGTATTTACATATCCCCACGTAAATACTTGACTAGGGACATTTTAGGAATAACTCTCATATGACCTATTACTCCAAGGATAAATAAAGGTTGTTAAACTATTTAACAAAAATGACTTATTCAAAATTATGCGTCCTATATAGGCTTTTAGTGAATATTTCCAATAATGTAACCATTTTGGGAACGTATATGTGTTGAAGATATATGACTTTGAGGATGAATTTGAATATGGTTAATTAGGAATATGAATATTGGAGATGTATGATGTATGACCATATAGATATGTACGTGTATATATCTTAGGCATTGTATGTTCATGAAATTATATGAAAAGATGATGGTTGTCTATTAGGCTTATGATATGCCATTACATACCTTGCTGAGCCTTTTCTCATATCTTCATATATGGGACTAGGCGTATGCCCGGTATACACATGTTTTCCATTGTAAACTCTGTTATTTTGTATATCGTTATGGGCAAACTATTTAACGATCTAGTTATAGATTATTTAATCTTACTCTTCGGTCTTCCGTGGTTCGAGTCTTGGTGTAATCGTTGGGGTGTTTAGAAACTATTTCAAATGTGAAAAATTTACTCGCATTTTTATTATTTAATTATCTTGATTACATCGAGATTCGAGTCCAAAAAATCGTGTGACAATATTTCAGCGATATATTGATTTTAGGTTTATGTTTTTACTTGATAAAAGCTTTAAAATGTTTTTTATATTCATGGTGTTTGCTAAAATTATTTTACACACAAAAGGCGTTTTGACAAAAATTAAAAATCAAACTTTCCTAAGAAACTTAACCAAAAAACCTGACCAAAAAAATTGAGAACTGTAATTAACCAAATCCGAGCAAACCGACCATAGTATTGGGTGAAAGTGGGTTATTATTTATGTTTCATGGAATACAGCGAAGCATAATTGATTACAACTGGAGGAGTAATCGATTACCTAAGTGCTAGAATGTGGGGAAATGTTTTAAAGTGCAGATCCAGCTCATTTCTCCATTTCCCACTCCTATGCCCATGATGTGCAACGGCTCTAAGTCTCCAAAGCTCCTCTCCAAGGATTATAAATGCACCATTCATTCAAGCTACTCAAGCAATCAAGGGAAAATCATTCATAGCTTGTACTTGTGCCTTGTGAGTTCATTTTCTATGTATAGTTTCATTATTCTAAAACTTAGGTTCTAAATTTGCATATCATTTCTTGTTGAAAGTTAGAATTTGTGAGAGCCTTTAAATTGTATATCTACTCTATTGAGAGAGTCATTTGCTTGTAAACACAAACAACAAACATAAAGTTTCACTCTAGTTTTGAGTGGTCACAAAGGTTGGGGTTCAACCTTTGGGTATTGAGAGTTTGAGAGATTGGGTGGGGTGCCCTTGTGCTAGTGAGGATTGAGTTCTTAAGTGTGGGACACTAGGAAGCTACAATTGCTCATAGCTTGTATCTCTAAACTTCAATAGTGGAAATCCTTCAAGTGGGTTGCTTGAAGGCGAGACGTACACCAGGGTGGTGGAACTCATTATATCGGTTTGCAAGCTTTTCTTCTTTACTCTCTTGCATTTACATTTTGCATCTGGCTGGGTTATTGATTTGGTTATGATTGCATTACTTAAAATTGATTGATTTAGCTAAGTTAAGTTCTTGCACACCAAGTGTTTGATATATTGCCAAAGTGAATCCTGCATATATTTTCTATCTCTTTTCTTGCACCATACTTGTTGTTTCTTGCATATAATTATCTTTTGTGAAAAAGAAATCTAGTTCAAAGGCTTTCTAAGCAAAAGTTTTAAAAACTCAATGCACCCCCCCTCTTAAGTAATGAGGCCACTTGACTAACAAGTGGTATCAGAGTTTGACTCTTGGTAGATCAAGCTTAACAACTTCAAGAGATTAAGATGGCCTCTATCTCATATAACATGATTCCCGAGGGTGGTGCTACAAATAGACCTCCAGCTTTTAATGGTGAAGGTTATGCTTTTTGGAAAGAAAGAATGAAAATCTGTATACAGTCTATTGATTTGAAAATTCGGAATGCAATTAAAAATGGTCCCTTCATACCTATGCATATAGTTGATGGAAAAGAAGTATAAAAACTAATGGATGATTGGACTAGTGATGAGGAGAAAAAGGTCCAATACAATTACAAAGCTAAAAATCTCATCACCCTTGCTTTAGGTCCGAATAAGTTCTTTAGAGTTGAAACTTGTAAAACTGCTAAAGAAATGTGGGACACTCTCCAAATCACCCATGAGGGAACTAGTAATATGAAAGATTCAAAAATTAGTACACTCACTAGTCAATATGAGAGCTTTAGGATGAACTCTGGAGAAACCATTCTTAAAATGCAAATGAGGTTCACATTAATCATAAATCACCTTATTACCTTTGACAAATCTTATACTAACAAAGAGTTTATTCATAAAGTATTGAAAAGTCTTACTAGGGAATGGCAACCTCTTGTCACCACAATCAAGCAATCTCCAAACATCAATGATATGTCTCTTGCAACATTGTTTGGAAAGCTTCAAGGACAAGAGCAAAAGCTCAAGGACTTGAAGAATACGGAGGAAGAAGAAAAGTCCTCCAAGAAGAAAGGGCTAGCTCTCAAGGCCACTTCAATCGATGAAGAAGAATCCAAAAGTGACCTTGATGAGGATGAAGAGTTTGGGCTATTTATGAAGAGATTCAGCAAGCTCATGAAAAACAAGAAGTTTCAAAGAAACTTCACAAACCAAGGTAAGAAACCTATGCTCAAAGATAATACATCCTTACCCTTTTGTTTTGAATATGGCAAGGAAGGACATTTCAAAGTAGATTGTCTATATCTAAAGAAGAAAAACAAAGAAAGAAGAGGTAGAAGAAGAGCCTATATAGCATGGGACGAAAATGATGTGAGTAGCTCTGATGATTCGAACAATGAAGAAGCAAACTTATGTTTGATGGCCAACCACGAAGAAAAGCAAGATGAGGTAAATAATCTTGAAGTTGATAAAGAGGAATTATTTAATGCTTTTGAAGAATTGTATAATAAATATATTAAACTATCTAGTAAGTATAAGTTGTCAAGAAAAACCATAGAAACTCTTGAGATGCATCTAATTGAGCAAGTAAAAGAAAATAAAATTTTGAAAAAGAAAGTTGTTGAAAATCAAACTTGCTCTAAAACAAAACCATGTGAACATGTCAAGAAATACGATCACCTAGAAAATAAAATCTTAGACTTGAATAAAACTCTTGAGAAATTCATAAATGGTAGAGATAATCTAGATGCATTACTTGGAAAACAAAGATGCATGTTTAACAAATCTGGTTTAGGATTTAATCACACTAAGAAAGAAAAATATTATAAGAATTTCTTTGTGCCTCCTAAAAAATTATCATCACCTTTTATGAAGTGTAGTCATTGTGGTATTAAAGGTCATAATGCTTCATATTGCCATGTTAGAAAATTTGGACCAAAGGTTGTAAGAAAGGTGTGGGTTCCCAAAGGGACATTACCATAAACTAACCAAAAAGGACCCAATATAAAATGGGTACCAAGTTCTCTAACTTGACTTGTTTTGTAGGTATGCTTCAAGGCAAGCAACACTCATTGGTACCTAGATAGTGGGTGTTCAAAGCATATGACGGGTGATATAAGCAAATTCACATCATTTACACCTAAAAGAAAAGGAAGTGTCACTTATGGAGATAATATCAAAGGAAGAATCCTTGGAGTTGGAAACATTAGTAAAAACTCTTCCACCTCAATTAGTGATGTATTGTATGTAGAAGGACTCAAAAATAATTTGCTTAGTATAAGTCAACTATGTGACAAAGGATATAAAGTGATATTTGAATCAAATGGTTGCATAACTGAAACAAGCAAAATAAAGAAGTAACGTTTGTTGGTCAAAGAATAGATAATGTTTACATGATTGATGTTGATTGTTTATCTTCAAATGATGTGCAATGCTTCATGACTAGAGAGGATGAATCATGGCTATGGCACAGAAGAATAGCACACATCCACATAGACCACTTAAATAAACTTGTTTCAAAAGAACTAGTAATTGGTTTGCCAAAGTTAAAATTTGAAAATAAGTTTTGTGATGCATGTCAAAAGGGAAAACAAGTAAAGGCATCATTTCAAGCTAAAAATGTTGTTTCAACTCAAAGGCCTTTACAACTTTTGCACATGGATTTGTTTGGACCCTCTAAGTTCAAAAGCTTTGGTGGCAATTATTATGGTCTAGTGATTG
This sequence comes from Clitoria ternatea, assembly GCA_037962975.1. Lineage (NCBI taxonomy): Eukaryota > Viridiplantae > Streptophyta > Magnoliopsida > Fabales > Fabaceae > Clitoria > Clitoria ternatea. The sequence continues at coordinate 50,968,890 of CM075673.1, forward strand.
TAGATGACTATTCTAGATATACATGGACTTTGTTTCTTGCTCACAAAAATGAAGCATATCATGCATTCAAGAAACTAGCCAAGGTTATCTAAAATGAACAAGACTCAAAGATTGCATCCATTAGAACTGACCATGGGGGAGAATTTAAAAATCAACTATTTGAAAAATTTTGTGAAAAACATGGCATTGAACATAATTTTTCGTCTCCTAGAACTCCACAATAAAATGGAGTTGTTGAAAGGAAAAATAAATCTTTGGCAGAGCTTGCTAGAACTATGTTGAATGAAAACAATATTGCTAAACATTTCTGGGCCAGTGCAGTAAATACCGCTTGTCATGTTATGAATAAATGTTTAATTAGGCCAATTTTGAAGAAAACCCCCTATGAGTTTTACAAAGGTAGAAAACCAAATATATCTTACTTTCATGTATTTGGATGCAAATGCTTTGTGCTTAACAATGGAAAGGATAATCTAGGAAAGTTTGATGCAAAATATGATGAGGCAATCTTTCTTGGATATTCATCATATAGTAAATCTTATCGAGTGTTAAACAAACAAACAAACACCATTGAAGAGTCCATTCATGTGAAATTTGATGAAAATGGTCATAATTCCCCGAGAAAGAAAGATGTTGATGATCTTATAGGTACAATCCAAGAGATGACCCTAGAAAATAATGAAGAAGCTTCTCAAAATGAACAACAACAACAACAAAGCTCTCAAAAAGAGTGGATCACATCAAAACACCATCCCATGGACAACAATATAGGTGATATCACTAAGGGTGTAAGTACTCGACGCTCATTCAATACTTGTAATCATTTAGCATTTGTTTCACAAATTGAGCCTAAAACCATTGATGAAGCTATTATTGATGAACATTGGATGTTGGCCATGCAAGAAGAATTGAACCAATTTGAAAGAAATAAAGTTTAGGAACTTGTGGCAAAACCTAATGACCATCAAATAATAGGAACCAAATGGGTATTTAGGAACAAGCTTGATGAAAACAACATAATCACTAGAAACAAAGATAGGCTAGTTGCTAAGGGATATAATCAACAAGAAGGAATCGACTATGACATACTTTTGGTACAAGTTTATGTGGATGATATCATTTTTGGTGCCACTAATGAGTTGCTTTGCAAAGAGTTTGCTAAGATAATGCAGAATGAATTTGCGATGTCCATGATGGGAGAACTCACATTCTTCCTCGGATTACAAATCAAGCAAACTAGAGAAGGAACCTTCATTAGCCAATCCAAATATTACAAAGAGTTGCTCAAAAAGTTCAACATGGACAAAGCAAATGAAATTGCCACACCCATGAGCACTTTATGTTATTTAGACAGGGGTGAGAAAGGTAAAGAAGTAGAACTCACAAAATATCGAGGTATGATTGGATCTTTACTTTACTTAACCGCTAGTAGACCGGATATCATGTTTGCTGTGTGTATGTGTGCAAGATATCAAGCATGTCCAAAATAATAACACTTAAATACTGTAAAACGTATAATGAAATATCTTGTTGGAACTCTAGATGTTGGTCTTTGGTATCCTAAAGGTGCTGAATGTATTCTTGTAGGATATTCTGACTCTGATTTTGCAGGATGTAAACTTGATAGAAATAGCACAAGTGGCACCTGTCACTTGCTTGGTAGCTCACTTGTTTCATGGCATAGTAAGAAGCAAGTTAGCATGGCATTATCAACAGCTAAGGCAGAGTATATTGCTGCTGGGAGTTGTTATGCTCAAATTTTGTGGATGAAGCAACAACTTCTAGATTTTGGTGTTATTTTGGACCATGTGCCTCTTAGATGTGATAATACTAGTGTCATTAATATATGTAAGAATCCTGTCATCCATTCAAGGACCAAACGTATAGAAATAAGACATCATTTCATTAGAGATCATGTATTGAAAGGTGATTGTATGCTTGAATATGTTGAAACATCTAATCAATTAGCTGATATATTCACCCAACCCTTTGCAAAAGAACAATTCATAAACATAAGAAGGGAATTAGGAATTCTGGATGTTAAAAATTGCCTTTGAGAGACCAAAATTAGCAAATATGCATGTTAAGATGTTAAAATAGGGAGAGAATTGTATGCTTCTTAAGAAAATATGTGTTGGTGCATTTCTGGGCATACTACAATCGATTATATACACAATATAATCGATTATAGGCTTTCTGTGTGGTACATAATCGATTACAAATCTCTGTATAATCAATTATGGGCTTTCTGTGATGTACGTAATCGATTACAAATCTCTGTACAATCGATTATAGGCTTTCTGTGTTGTACATAATCGATTTCATATCTCTGTATAATCGATTATGGGCATTCTGTTATACATGTAATTGATTATAGCCTCACCCTAACCGATTACTGAGTTTCTGTGAAAAATTTATTCTTGTTTTAATCAATTACACACATGGTCTAATAAACTATTGAGCCTGGTGTTTCAAATTCTTCAGAGGAGTAATCGATTACACCCTGATCTGTAATCGATTACTGAGTCACCAAGATTACAGATTTTAATGCTCAATCTGTGTGCAGCTTGGCCCAACCAATCCTAAACCTCCCCTAAACCCTAAATCTCAATTCTAAACCCTATAAATAACTCCTCCCTCACCCTTCTCACCTCACACCACAATCCTCCTCTCTTTTATATTTCTCTACCCCTCTCAAACCCCAAATCCTCCTCACCTTCTTCTCTTCTTCACCATGTCTTCCTCAAGGAATGTCAAAAGGGCAAGATCTTCCACTGTTCAAACCCACAACCCTCTTGATTTCTCAAGGTTCTTTTCTTCTCCAAGAGAACTCCAAAATTTCATCAACAAATTTTCTGTGAAAGATATCATTGCTCCTCACTTCATCAATGCTGAACTTTTTGATAACCCCAGTTTCATTTTTCTTCAATATCTCAACCACTATAATCTCATCCCCTTCCTCTCTCTCAAAGAAGAATTTTATTACCCGGAGCTTATTCGATTTTTTTTTTGCACTCTGAAACTTGTTGATGGTATGCTTGAAGCAAGAGTCAAGAATGTGACTTTCAAGATCACAAATGAGCAACTTTCTGAAATAAGCTTCCTCCCTTTCTCCAATGCTGATTTTTCTGGTGGCCACCCGGAAGATGAATGGGATTTCAACAACATCACTGCACGATAATCTTTGTGGAAAGCTGACCGCCCCCGCAGCAATTATAAGTTGGTGGGCCATCTTACTGTAAGCAACCGTCTTCTTTACTTTCTTTTAGTCAAGCTTTTGGTTCCTCATGGAGGTAACTATGCTCTTGTTGAGGAAGAAGATGAGGTGCTAATGTGGGCAATGCAAAACCACAAGGAAATCAACTAGATTCAGCTTCTAAAGCTCCACAGGCTTAAAGCCAACGATCAACAAAAGCTTCCCTATGCCATTCTTTTAACAAAAATTTCAAAGCCTATGGTGTAGACCTCAGTGGAGAACTTCAAGAAAAGATACCTTCCAAAGCCTGTATTAATCCTTATCATATCACCAAAATAGGGATGATTCTGGTTAATGGTTTATGGCACTTTAAAAGTGATGTCATTCATAGCAATGTCCCATTTGAAGAAGATCAACCTACTGCTGTTGCTACTTCTCCTACCCAAGGAGAATCCTCTGCTCCTGCCGATCCTTTCACCGCACTTTATGCTTATCTTGATCGATGCTTTAAAAAGCTTATAAAATCTCTTCAAGAACTTCAAACCACTGAGCAACAACATTTTGAGATAATAGAGCAAAAATATGAGGACCTCTCCCACAAGCTCATTGGTCTTTATTTCTTTAATCCTGATAATTGAATTGCTTTAATTTTTTTCTTTATAGTTTTAAATTTATGCCTTTGCTTCTGTAATTTGCTTTAGTAATGAATAAAGTTTCTTTCCTTTATCTCTTTCCTTTACTTGTATTACTTGTTTTTTATGATTACAAAGGGGGAGAATAATATTATTACTTCATCAAAGAGAAAACATTAAAAGTTTCATCTACAAGTGGTTAATCGAAGAATCTGTAAATGGTTAACAAGAATTCTAAGAACTCTTATTGTCAAATTTCAATGTTAAAAATAGTATACAATTGAGCACTTTCATGATTCTTAATATTATGCATGAACTCCTTAAGAAAACAGGAGAAAATTTTTTTTCTGGACTAACACCCTCATGAGATGAACATAGTTTGTCATCATCAAAAAGAGGGAGAATGTGTTTAAAAATTGTTTTAGGATTTTGATAATGACAAAGTAAACAAATTGAAGAATCATGACATGACAAATGAAGTTCATGAAGACTCAAAATATCAAAGACATATGTATAAACTTCTGGGAAGTTTAAAATGAAGAAGTACAAGGAATCTACAATAAATCAAAGACCAAACTTGAGCTTTATGCATAAGATAATCAATTACAAGATGAAGCTAATCGATTACAGAGCTGTGAAACAGAAAATAAAATGTATCAGGTATATGTCCTAATCGATTACAGCAAGGAGAATAATCGATTACCTTGGTTCTGGAATGCACATAATCGACTACAGTAAGGAGGATAATCGATTACACTATTACAACAAATGCTATAATGTGTCAGGTATTTTGCCTAATCGATTACAGGGCTAGGATAATCGATTACAATGGTTCTCTTTCACTCATGATCGATTATACTATAAAACACAATTGATTATAATGCTACATACAGAAATTAAATGCATTAGGTATAATTCATAATCGATTACATGGTTATACTAATCGATTACATGGACTCTGTTTGATCACTAATCGATTACAAGGAAAGATATAATTGATTACACAGCTACTGGATACTTAAATTACTGGAATACAGCGAAGCATAATTGATTACAACTCGAGGAGTAATCGATTACCTAAGTGCCAGAATATGGGGAAATGTTTTAAAGTGCAGATCTAGTTCATTTCTCTATTTCCCACTCCTATGCCCATGATGTGCAATGGCTCTGAGTCTCTAAAGCTCGTCTCTAAGGCTTATAAATGCACCATTCATTCAAGCTACTCAAGCAATCAAGGAAACATCATTCATAACTTGTATTTGTGCCTTGTGAGTTCATTTTCTGTGTATAGTTTCATTATTCTAAAACTTAGGTTCTAAATTTGCATATCCTCTCTTGTTGAGAGTTAGAATTTGTGAGAGCCTTTCAATTATATATATACTCTATTGAGAGAGTCATTTGCTTGTAAACACAAACAACAAACACAAAGTTTCACTCTAGGCTTGAGTGGTCACAAAGGTTGGGGTTCAACCTTTGGGTATTGAGAGTTTGAGAGATTAGGTGGGGTGCCCTTGTGCTAGTGAGGATTGAGTTCTTGAGTGTGGGACACTAGGAAGTTACAATTTCTCATAGCTTATATCTCTAAACTTTAATAGTGGAAATCCTTCAAGTGGGTTGCTTGAAGGCGAGACGTACACCGGGGTGGTGGAACTCGTTATATCGGTTTGCAAGATTTTCTTCCTTACTCTCTTGCATTTACATTTTGCATCTGGCTGGGTTATTGATTTGGTTGTGATTGCATTACTTAAAATTGATTGATTTAGCTAAGTTAAGTTCTTGCACACCAAGTGTTTGATATATTACCAAAGTGAATTCTGCACATATTTTCTATCTCATTTCTTGCACCATACTTGTTGTTTCTTGCATATAATTATCTTTTGTGAAAAAGAAATCTAGTTCAAAGGCTTTCTAAGCAAAAGTTTTAAAAACTCAATTCACCCCCCCCCCCCTTTGAGTATTGAGGCCACTTGACTAACAATTTTAAATTACCAAATTTATTATGAATTCATTTTAAATTTTAACTAATATGATTAATATTCTTAAAAATTTAAATGTCATAAGATATTGATATGTCAAAATTACCTAAAAAATTTAATTTAAATTAAAATTGAAATTTAGTAGTTATAATTTAAATTGAAATTTGAATTTTTTATTATATTAAAATTTAAAATATTTAATTAGTGAGAATATTTAAATTTTTATATTTTAATTTTAAATTCAATTGGTGTTTATAGTCAATATCAATTTTCAAATTTTAACTTTTATATATTATATTAAAATTTTAAAATTTTAATAGTAAAAAATTTAATTTATAGTATATTTTGAAAAAAATTTATTGTATCAAAAAATTCAAAATTTAAATTTTAAATTCAATTCATCATTCACTTTTAACTTTGTTTAAATTTAAATAGTAGTTAAATTTTTAATAAAGTAATATTAGGAAAGTAACCAATTTAAAAAAGTGTCCAATCCTCTTATGTAGTCCAATAGTAGTTATTTACTTACATTTTAAATAGTTTATTTGTTAATAATTTATAAAGTATCAAATAATTTTGAATAATTATATGAAATTCAGTAGACTTTCTCTATGAAAACTTTAAATTTAATGGTTTAATTGATAAAATTCACTTTTGAAAAAAAGTTATTTGAAGATGTTATTTTACTGAGTTTGACATTGTATGGATTAGGATAGTACAAAGTTACAAACAACCTTTAAAATACTTATTATTTTTAAGTTTGCTTACCACAGTCAAACTAAGTTTGAATAGCCAGAAGCCAGCAACATATTGAAAGACAATTTCTTTTAGCAAATTAGATTTGATTTTCTTCGAGTAAATAAAACCAAGAAATCATTTCACAGACGGGCATTGAACAATGTTTTCTTAAATTAAAAGTATTTGAGTCACATATATTATGATAAATATGGTCATGTTATCAGAATTCAGAGTTGTGTACCTATTATCACCAGTAGCTCAAATACATGTATATGAGCAAAGTTAATAGATATTGTACATAAACAATTTTTAATAACTATTTTAGCTAACCAATTTAAAAATGACTATTGTACATAACTAAAGTTAATAAATATTTCTATTTTTGTTAAATGTATATGTAGCAAGTCTGTAATTATATTATAATAAAATGACGTTAGAATAAATAGCTAAAAGATTATAAAAACTTTTGAAAATTTCTATTTAGAAGTGAAATTGTAAAAAGAGTTAGGATATGAATATTTTATATTTTTTAATCTTTACCTATTCCTAATAAATATTTGTTCTTATTAATTAAATTTTAATATTTGACACATGTTAGCGTCTGATTGGTTTAATCTTTTAGAAAGGTTCGAGACTTTGTTGAAGCTAATACAGATGAGAAGTTTTACTTAAGACTAAATTCAAAAAGAGGAAAGGATGCTTAACTTTATAACCTTCCATCGTCAAATGAGGTTACTGGTTTGATAGTTGCTGATTTAAGAAATTTAGATTATAGGAGAGACATCATTGTAAAGGATGTTTCTGGGGAGTTGCAAAATTACATGAAACACATACATCCTTTTTATTATTACAATGTCCTTTGTTATTTCCATACGGAGAAGATGACTTCCAAGAAGATATCCCATTGAGAGAATCTGTCATTGATGATGAAAACAGAAAACGAACAAGAGTGACTTCAAGAGAATTTATTGCTTTTATCTTCAAGATATAGATTGTGAATATGGTAACATAGTGAATGCCAAAAGATTGTTTCAACAGTTTGTGGTTGATTGTTACACCATGATAGAGTCTATCATATTTAAGGTGTAATCAAAATGCTTTAAGATCAGAATTGCTGAGTGGATAGAAGAAGCTTTTTATAGAGGTGATACTAACCCATCATCTGTTGGTAAACGTGTAACATCCTTAAATTTTAAATCTTTAAGGGATGAATAAACAAGAATGATAAATTAAATTATGGGTAATATTAAAAATCAATATGGTGAGCTCTTCCAATTAAATTAAAAATTAGGCACTTAGATAAATTGAGAAATTATTGCCTAACCCAAATTAATTATACACTAAATCCTATAACCTTCTAAAATGACCTTAATTAATTTATTTTTCCCTGGCAAGGCACTCCTGCTCTTTCTCTCATTCATACACTTGCTTCTTTGGGCAGAATATTGCTTCATCCTTCACCCTTTCCAATTCGGCACCTCTACCCGTGCCATTCAACTCCCCACTCATCTTCACCAAGCATAAGATTAGTTTCAAGGTGGGTGTATATGTTAATTATACATTCCTCTCCTTTTTCCTTCTTCCTCATTGTGAACACCTCTTTTGGTCCGGACCAAGTGGAATGATTCTTTTTATACTTCAGAATGGTCAGATTTGAATAGAATAACTCAAAAATGGTCAGATCCGAGCAAGATAACTATGAGGGAAGCATTTCCGAGTGGAATATAGACCTGTTGGAGGCAAATCCGAGTGAAATGACTCAAAAAGGATCAAATCCGAGTAGAAAATGCCCCTGTTGAACAAAAATCTGAGTGGAATGGCCCAAAAACTAGCAAGTCCGAGTGAAAATACTCAGAACGGATCAAATCCGAGTGAGATTACTCAAAAAGGATCAAATCCGAGTAGAAAATGCCCCTGTTGAACAAAAATCCGAGTGGAATGCCCCAAAAACTAGCAAGTCTGAGTGAAAATACTCAGAACGGATCAAATCCGAGTGAGATTACTCAAAAAGGATCAAATCCGAGTAGAAAATGCCCCTGTTGAAGAGAAATCCGAGTAAGATGACTCAGAAATGGTCAAAACCGAGTGAAACTACTCAGAATGGAGCAAATCCGAGTAAAACTACTCAGAAATGATCAAAACCGAGTGAAAATGAAGCATTTCCGAGTAGAATAGGATTCTGTTTGGGGAATCCGAGTAGGATGACTCAGAATAAAACCAAATACGAGTGGATTATGCCATGTTGAAGAGAATCCGAGTGAAATGACTCAGGATGAGTCAATTCCGAGTAAAATGCTTCCTTATCGAAGGTGAATTCGAGTGGAAGGCTCTCTGTCAAGCCATTCTAAGTGCAAATGGCCAAAAATCCAATTTCCGAGTGCAAAAAAAAGAAGGATCCGAGTAAATCCTTCAAGCGTTGAAGTTTCTGTGTCACTTTTGAAGAAATTCTGAGTGAATAAATCCCGGCTGAAGGAATTCCGAGTGTTGTTCTTCAGTTAGAACCAACTGAAGCATTTTCAGTCAACACCGAGTGAGTACTCCCACTCAAACCCGAGCCATTTCAATCGGTTCCGAGTCCTCGTTCAAACCTTTCCCGAGCCCATTTCCATTAACTTCCAGTCGGAATTGACTGGCAATTCAGTCAGTTTGCTTTTTCAAACAAGAACCGAGCCATTTCAACTTTCGAGTCATTCTCCTCAATTTTCAATCGGCTCCGAGTCAATTTCAAGTCATTTCCCAATCGTTAGAGTCGGTTCCGAGGTTTTTACACTCGTTTGAAATTGAATGTCTCACAGCAACCACAAACCGAGTAAAACCACTCGGAAAGGAGTATTCTCACTCGGCCTTCTAAGGGGAATACCTTTTTCCACTCGGATCCCCCATCTTTTTGCTCGGATTACTCCATCCTCACTCGGGTTTGACTGCGAGTGTGGATGAATATTGATTCGAAGGTGGATCCGAGCCATTCTCACTCGGATTACACCATTTTCACTCGGATTACACCATTTTTCTCTCGGATTTCCACTCTCTTCACTCGGATTCACATGCTGACTTGGATTCCACCCCAAAGTGGATCCAGGAATCCCGGAGGTGGCTGGCAGACAGCGGCGGAAGTGGGGGGAATTAAAAATTCCCACCCAGCCGTTGTCCCCCACTTCAATCTGAGTGGAGGCCTGAGCTGGCATTCCACTCGGAAGTGGAAGCCTGAGCTGGCCTTCCACTCAAACCAGCCTATAAATGGAAGGGGAAGGGCAGCTGAAGAGAGGAGGGCATTCAGAGGAAGGGAAAACTCTGCCCAAACAAACTTCTGTTCTCTCTCTCACGCCAAGCCTTCTCTCCCTCTCACTTCACTCACCCCTCACCTTTCAAACTCTCTTTACCCCAACATCCTCTACACTCTCACTCAACAACACTCCTTCCAGCTCCATTTTCCCTCTCAGACTTGCAATTCTTGTCCCAATCGTTCTTCTCTGCTCAAATTTCACCCGGTAAGCCTCTTTCCACTCGGATTCTCGCTGTTGCACTCGGTTTCCTTTATTTTCACACAGATCCTGACTGTTGCACTCGGTTTCCCTCATTTTCACTCAGATTTTCACTAATTCCACTCAGATCTTCACTGTTTCACTCAGATCCTGACTGTTGCACTCGGTTTCCCTCATTTTCACTCAGATTTTCACTGTTTCACTCGGTTTTCTTATTTTTCACTCGGTTTTCTTATTTTTCACTCGGTTTCCTTATTTTTCACTCAGTTTTCTTATTTTTCACTCAGTTGTCTTCATTTTTTGCACTCGTTTTCCTCTCCCACTCAGTTTTTTTTATTTTTTATATATTCATTTTTCTTAATCAGTGTCGTACGGAAAATACTTTCGTCTACACAGCCTTTATAGGATCCGTGCACGTGCAAAGCACTTCGCCTTGTATGGATTCTTCGCTAGAATGATGCCCATCAATATCTTCCTAATCTATTCCTAAAAAAAACATTTTTAAGAACTACGTGACCCTGATTTCTCGAAAGCTCGAGAATACGTAGGAGCGGAAAACAGTTCCTGTCGGGCCCACCTTTCTTTATTTAATTTTTAGAGTTTCCTTTTTGTCTTGCTATCAAAAGGAGGAGCAAGATTAATTTGGACGAGACGTCCTGTTAATCTCATAGTTTTTTTATATATATCTCTTTAAAAAGGCGGAGCGAGATTAATTTGGACGAGACGTCCTGTTAATCTCATGTAAATATTTTGTGTTGATCTTTGTTTATTTTGTCGTTCCGTACATTTTTCTTTTTATGAAGAAGTTAAAATAATTATTGGGTTAATTATAATGCGTGCTATCAAATTGAGGTAACTGTTTTTATAACAGACAGTCGTGAGGTGCTAATACCTTCCTCACCTGTAATCAGACTCCCGAATCATGGAATCTCATTTTTATAACCAGTGCTTTAACAAAAGGTTTTTCCAGTATTTTATCCTAAAAAATATTGGTGGCGACTCCCTGTTTATTTTATTTTTAAAAAATCATTTTGAGGGTCGGCCGCGCCGCCGCGATCCCGGTCGTGACACTCATGAGTTCTTGATTGCATGCATTAGCCTTGATATATACTCCTTTCTTTCAGTTGTAGTTGTGAGCCACCATGGTTATCCCTTGAAGCTTAGAAGCTTAGGCCTCACAAAAGAAGGCTTTGAAGGTGAGAAACTACTTCCCTTCTTTATTGGCTATCTACGACCATGGTTGGGTATATGCCAACATTGTGCAATTGCTAAAATTTTACGTAATTACTGACGGGCAGCTGGTGGACATGTGATTCGAAAGTCATTAATTGAAGTTTGGAGCTCGGAACCTTGTCGGAAGCGTGAACAGAGTAGGTAGCGCCACTCCGGTAAGTTACGTCTTCACCGAAGCTTCATCGATTTCCTTGATTGACCTTCAAAACCTTGTGAATGTACCCTCTCATAACTAAATACAATGATTTGAATAATAGGAATAAATTAGGTCTTCGCTTACGTCCTGTGTGGTTTGGGAATTTCAATAGTGTGAGGAAAATGATTTGAATTATATTTTATGTTGTGAGATTGGTAGGTCTAGTGCATTTAGAAATATATATGTACATTGTATTACTAATTGTTGGCATGCTTTGATCATATATGAATTGGTTATTATTATCTTGAATATGTCATATGATGTCGTGGATTATTATGTAAAGTTCTTATTGCGGGTTATTTATGATGAAATTGTGGCTACGAACTATATCGAGATTTTATTCTTATGCGCTTTGGTTCGTATTTCTAGCATAGACACAGTTCATGACATCATATGTATTTCTAGCACTTTGGTTTGTTGAGGAGACTATCTCGATTATAGTGCTATGGTTCATTGGTAGTCCTCGGCTACCACCGCTTATAGTGCTTTGGCTCACTGCGTGGTTACCCAGATGCCTCTCGATTATAGTGCTTTACTTTATTGAGTGGGTTATCTTCGTACTTGCTCTATATTGATAAGTCAGATCCGCATAGCATGATTTCATGCATATTTGAAAGATGAAATTTTAAGAGTCATGGCATATCATACTGCATTGATGAATTTACCGTGTGGTTGAGGAATGTAATTAGAACTCTTAAATTGTCTAAGTGGTTACTTCTATACTTGATTGTGGTATGTATAATTCTGGAATATGATATCTTGTTTATTATTCAAATGGTACTCACCCTCTTAACTTGTGGAATTTTAGTAAGCACACGAGGAGATGAGTATGCTAGTTGATTCAGCGTGGAAGTTGCATTGCAGACCATAGTGGATGCGGCTATGATTGATTATACATGTACATAGTGCAGATTTGGTAGTTTGATATTTTGGGTAATCCTTAATATGGTTATGTGACTTGTTTGGTGATGATGGACTCAAGGTGTATGTGTATGATATAAATGCTATAACTTGAACCTTGTGGTTTTCATGTTGAAAGGCTACTAGATCAAGTAACCTATATGTGTATTGATGATAAAGATATTATATGTGTGTGTTTAGGTGAGAACTTTATTTAGCGGAATTGGGAACGGAGCCATTTAGAGTCTTGGATGGTATTTTACATTGGCAGGGTATTGCGTAATGTGGTTATAATTTGGATAGTTTTATGGGAATAAGTGATAGGATAAACCTTACATGTTTTGGCTTATGTGTTACAACCAATAAGACTTCTGAAGAAATCTTAGATTTGTTGATAACCAACATTAAGTACTCTAATTTAATCAAAGTCATAATTTGTTATTATTTGATAACTTGTCTAAGTGTTTCAGAATAAGAAGCATAGGCTATAAAACAAAGGGGGAGTTTTCTACACAACACAAGTCTGTAAGACGAAGCAAAGAAGAAATCAAGATCTGGGAAATAATCTTCAACATAAAAAGAATATTTGGACTCGCACCAGAACCAAACTCGTCAAGTCATATTGCAAGCTTCAAGAATATGGAAAAGTCTCCCACTAAAGGTAACATTCATCAACCAGACTCCACTCTTAGAAGCTACCATAGTTATCTTGAAAATCCTCCAACAAGAATCTAACTACTCCTTATGAGTCTCATAATTAACACCTAATAAATCACCAGACCCTAAACCTTCTTTAAAGAACATTCTTGTACAAATCTGGTAAGAAGAACATTGTTGGTCTGGATCAAGTCATAAAGAAGATTTACGAGAAGACTGACCAAGCAAGGCAGACCTCGATTCCTTCTAAAAAGCATCAAGTTCTCATTTGTGAAAACATATGCTACTCATACTCTGCCAATGATTACATAAGTCTCAAAGCTCTCTAACCTATATTACTTGTTCAAAATGTCTCTTTCTGACAAGAAAGTTTTTGTCCTTTATGCAAACAACCCTCTCAAAGGTTGTATCCTCTCTCAACGATCATTTAACTATTTCTCTCTCACTTTTTGAGCTCATCAAGGAAATCTTATATATTGAATCATTCTCTCTATTCCAAGACATACAAGAGAGAAGAACTGCGAACAAGAGAGTATAGAAAAGAAAAAAGAGAGAGCTTGTAAGAAAGAAAAAGAAAAATAAAGATGGGCAAATCACACAAAAGATAGTGTGATCAAGATAGGGAGAAATGCAAACAAGCCTCGGAAGTTTGCATACAAATGCTTAAGAAAAAAAAAGAAATGGAAATCTGCTCAAGAGAAAGATTCAAGACTAAGGAATATTTCCATGAAGAAGATGAAAGCTCACTATGTGTAATCCTCTTCCATCTCAAAAGCATTAACAATCCAAGTCAGAATAATGTTTTATACATCTCAACACCCTTTGGGGGTATATTATTTCTGATCAAGCTTTCAGGCTTAGTACATTTAGGTTATACCTCTTATCTTGTACATGTACTAAGTCTCATTCTAAAATAAGTCCTTCTCTTTCTTCACAAACCTATTTATCAGGTTAACACTTAGCTCTGCTAAGTTAGAAGACTTATTTTGTTTGTTTTAATTCTTTTTATTTATTGTAAACACAGGTTTGGTAGACCTATTGGGAAACACTGTGGCCTGAAGAGGCTTTTAAAAGAATAGTTGGGTTTAAGTCAGGAGTGGCTTGTGAAAGAATACTTGGGTCTGCCTTAGGAGTGGGTGCTGCAAAAGGATACTCAGTGAGCCAGGAGTGGTTGGTGTCAAGAATACTTGGAAGCACGGTCTGTGCTTAAGCCAGGAGTGACTGGACTCAATAATACTCAAAGGCACCGTCTGTGTTGATTATGTAAAAGAGACTTTTTACATAGTGAAAATTTTTCAAGTCTGAAGGTACTGAATGTAGCTTGAGTTGGAAGTGAACCAACATAAATCTCTTGTGCGCTATTTCTCTCCCTATCTTTTACTCAAGTTCGTTACTCTCTCTATTGTATCTATTGGCTCTCACAAAAGTCTGCTCCGCTATGTAAATCTCGCTTACATTTTGAATATCACTTTTTTGTTTGAAAAAGTGAACAGACTTATTCAACCTTCCCTTTTAAGTTAGTTCTTTGAACCATCATTATGGATATAATGTATTGAGGTAATGGTAAATTGAGACCATGTATGGGATTCAGACTCCCCAACCTTTTTCTACATGATAGCTCTGGCATATAATAGGTGTATGTAAATCTTGTGTATGTTTTAAAGGGTGTTTTGTCCATATTGGGGTCATAGGCAGAGTCTAAAATGTATAAACTATATTATATTTCATAACTTGCCCATATGATTGAATTTTGGTGAACAGACTTCGCCAACAGCTTCGAAACAATGAAAACATGTTGCCTATTAAATTTGGAGTCAATTGGAGCACAAACGGAAAAGTTGGGTACCTAGGAAATTTCAAAGTTTTTGCTCTTCTTGCTTGAGCGAGTGTGCCTTCGCTCAAGCGAGCCCCTCCCATAGCTGATACTCTAATTTTGTGTCATTTTCTCTTGAGCGGGATAGGTATCACTTGAGTGAGACAGTGCCTATGAGGTTCTGTGTTGTTTTTAGTTAAGCGGACGTCACCTCGCTTGAGTGAGTCTAGCTGGATTTCCACTGTGGGATCTTCGCCCAAGCAAGTAGGGCCTTGCTTGAGCGAAGAAGAACATTTTGATACTATGAGTTTCTCACCCAAGCGAGTGTGGCCTCGCTTGAGCGAGATTGGGGTGGGGCTTTCTGTCTTTTTTTTCCTTGAGCAAGTATAACCTCACTTGAGTGAAATGGGTCACTCCTACTCTCTATGGAATTTTTGCTTGAGCGGGCGAGGCCTCGCCCAAGCGAGGGGTCATGCCTGATACCCTGTTGGTTTCTCGCTTAAGCGAGTAGTGCTTCGCTTGAGCGAGAATGGCCCATCTAATTCTGTTCTTTCCTCGCTTAAGCAATGGTGTTTTTGCTTAAGCGAGGTCGCGCTACCTGATGCAATTTGCTTACTTGCTCAAGCAAGTAGATACCGCTTGAGCTAGGGGTTCCCATTTTAGCCTCTTTTCACATTTTAACTTACTGCATGGTAATCCTTTGGGGCCCTTGTACTTTTCTTCCTTGTTCCCCTCATTGTACATGATTTTTGTATCTCTTGCGCGTCTATCTTAAGTTATTATATTTGGTACCTTCTTAGGGATCCCATGGTTCGCCAACGGGGTGTAAATGCAAAAAATTTACCTCTATTATTTTTAACCCCTGAGGTGGATTATGGAAGCTACTAAGGGGATGCCTATATCGGGTCCTAAATGTTGTTTTTGGAATATCCTCAGACTTTACATGGAAATTTTAAACTTCATTCTTCATGCATAAAAGATGGCTTCTATTTAAAATATTATTCAAAGAAATTTCTAGTTTATATTATTATTGATGAATAAGGATATCTAACTTATAATAGAAGAGATAATGGGATCAACATTGAAAAAAGGATGTTGAAATAGATAACACGAATATGGTGCCATGCAATCCTTAACTTTTGCTAAGGTATGATTCACATGTCAATGTTGAATATTGTAACAAGTCAAATGTTATCAAATACTTATTCAAGTATGTGAATAAAGGACTTGGCAAAGTGATGGTAGAGATTTCAAATGTGAAGGATAAAAGATCTCCAATTGATGAAATAAAGTAGTATTATCATTGTCGTTATTTATCTCCATGTGAATCAATTTGGAGAACTTTTGCATTTAACATACATGAAAGATGGACTCTTATGTTTATGTTAAGTATTCATCTTCCTAATAATCAAACTGTGTGTTTCCGTGATCATTAGAGAATTGATGATGTTCTTGAAATGAATAAAGATGTTGACATAATGTTTGCTTCATGGTTTGAGACGAATAAAAAATTTCAAGAGGGAAGAGATCTCATATATTCAGATTTTCCTTCTAAATTTGTTAGGAATGAGCAACTTAAAAGATGACAACTTAGGAAGCGAGGTTATGTCATACGTAGGTTAAGTGATGTTCCACTAGGTATCAGTGAACTTTTCTACATAAGGATTTTGTTGACTGTTCAAAAATGTTGTACAAGTTATGATGAAATAAAAACAGTGAACAAAGTAACATATAAAACATTTGAAGAAGCATGTGATGCATTGGGATTGTTGGCAAATGATAAGGAATTCATAGATGCAATTATTGGGGCAAGTGAGTTGGCCCTAAGTAATCAGTTAAGAAGATTATTTGCAACAATGTTAATGATGAATACTATTAGCAAACCTGATATGATGTGGAAAAATACTTGGAAACTTTTCGCTGATGGAATAACTCATAAAAAAAGAAAATTTTTTCATCTTCCTAGTAAGTTTATGAAAAATTATATAATTTGCAACAAAATATGCTTTTACTTATCTTCAATTTTCTGTTAAAAATTATAATTAGTTTTTAATGATTTCCTTTATTATCATTTATAAGTCTTCAAATAGGAGATAAAGAATTGCAAAATTTGTCTCATTGAAGTGGAGAAGTTATTGATGTCAAATGGAAGATCTTTGAAAGAATATGAATATTTTCCTTCTCCTAATTTTGTTGAAACTATTAAGTTTGACAATAAGTTTATTTTTAATGAATTGAATTATGATAAGGAAGATTTGACAAAAAAATGCTAATTTGATAAAACTATTCATATTAGAACAACAAGATGTTTATAATTGCATTATGAAATCTGTGTTGAGTAATTATGGAGGATTTTATTTCCTTTATGAGTATGATGGTACAGGGAAAACTTTTATTTGGAATACCCTTTCTACAGCTCTTCGTTCTAGAGGATTGGTTGTCCTTAATATGGCTTCCAATGGAATCAATTCTCTACTATTGCCAGGAGGGAGAACAACTCATTCTAAGTTCTGCATCCCATTAGCTGCACATGAGATATCTACATGTAACATTAAACAAGGTAGTTTAAGAGCAAAGCTTTTAATTGAAACTAGTTTGATTATATGGGATGAAGCAACAATGATGAACCGATTTTATTTTGAAGCTTTGGATCACACTCTTAGAAATTTAATGAAAATTAAGAGTGTGGAAAATGTCGATAAGCCATTTGGTGGAAAAGTTGTTATCTTGGGAGGAGATTTTAGACAAATCCTACCTGTTATATGTGGAGGTAACAAACAGGACATTATAGATGCAACTATAAATGCTAGCCATCTATGGAAAGATTGTAAGGTTCTTAGACTTATAAAAAATATGAGATTATCTACAACAAATAATGTTGAAGAGGCTAATGAAATCAAAGAATATGCATATTGGATTCTTAGTATTGGAAATGGACATCCTGAACATAATGAATTTGATGAATCTTTTATAGAGATTCCTCCAAATCTATTGACAAGTAACTTTGATAATTCATTAATGTAGTTGGTCAACTTTGCATATCCTAACATGCTAGAGAGTTTCAATGAACCCAAATATTTTGAGTTGAGGGCTATTTTGGCTCATAAATTGGAATTTGTTGAATTGGTAAATGACTTCATACTTTAATTAGTTCTAGGAAGCGAAAAAAATATTTAAGTTCTAATGTAACATTGTATCAAATGGAGATTCCGAAATCAGGGGAGAGTGATTTACAACTGAATTCCTAAATGATATCAAGTGTTTCGGTATCCCTAACCATAAACTAAAATTGAAAGTTGAGATTCCAATCATGTTGTTGAGGAACATTTCCAATGGTTTATGCAATGCCACTAGGTTGAAAGTTACTCATTTAGGAAATAATGTTATTAGTGCTATTGTGATTACAGGGTCATACATTGGAGATAAAATCTACATTCAAGAATGTCTATGATTTCATATGATTCAAGATTACCATTCAAATTTGAACGAAGTCAATTTTCTATTTGTTTATGTTTTGCTATGACAATAAACAAGAGTCAGGCCAATCTTTATCCCATGTTGGATTGTATCTTCCAAAACCTGTATTCACCTATGGACCGTGGGCAATTGTATGTTGCTATTTCAAGGATGAGATCAAAAAAAGGATTGAAGTTTTTACTTTTGAACAATGAAAAAATTATAGCAATACAACAACAAATGTAGTCTTAAAAGAAGTATTCGAGAATGTTTAATTTTAATATTTTAATTAGTTAGATAATATATACATATATCTTGATCTTCTTTTATTTACTGAATTATAATTCCTAATTTGTTTGTTGCTCTATTAGTCAATACTATATTTCAAATTACACTTTTGATTCAAATTATTTTTATTTTTTATGATTTGTAAAATTAAATTAATATGAATTATTCAAAAAAAGTGATTCAACCCATATAAGACACGAGTATCATTACTAGTATAAAGAAATAAGGGAAAAAAATAAGACAAAAAACGAGTGAAAATACATAGGATAAAAAAGTTATTGTTTGAAATTTTGAATGAATAAAAATAAAAGAGAAAGAAGTGGGTAAGTTGTTTTTTTATTGATGAGTAGGAGAAAAAGTTAAAGTGAAATAAAATAAATACATGATATAATAAAATTAATTAAATAATTAAATTTAAATATGAAAAAATATTATAGTATTCTATTAATATAAAAATTATTCTTTAATATTATTAAAAATATTTAATTTTCAAACTCTAAAAAAGTCCAAGCCACAGCTTCCTTATATGAAAGGAATGCAGTGAGACATACTGATGAGTGGAAAAAAATACTTCATGCGGGCCATAGATTATTCACGGGTTCTTCTATTTCTAGTTAGCCCTTCACTACCAACCAAAGGTTCCATATAAGGGATATAGGATATTATTGGATAAATGCGTCACGCAATTTTAGCTTCTTCTATTTGTTTTTAGCAATTCTCATTAACCCTAATCTATTATTTTAGAAGTAGACCATTGAAATGAGCTCACACATCATTAGTTTAAATGGGATAAAAAATCTGGTTGGAAAACCTAGCTCCATGATATTTATTTGTTTATTTATTTCATTTTCAAATAAAATTCTCTCTTATGGAAATATATGTTTAAAAAAAATATTGGAATGAATTTTATTTTACTTGATATATAAAACGTTTTTCGTATGCATAATTGAAAATTAAATCTTGACCAACATACTCAAGACACCAACATGTATAAGTGTTAGTTCATGTAAACCATTCATTTAATTAGAAATACAAATAATCATGTTTTTCATGCGACTTACTTGTTTCAGTAGTATCACATGCATAATCAATTTTAGACATAATTTATTTTTTATTTTTAAGTAAATAATAGTTAGGTCACTTATATTCAAATTCCACACACAAGATAAAGTGATAGAACGTATTAAAATGTTTTATATAGACTAAAAATATGATTAAAATTTTTTTCACAACCAACTCATATGTTGATCTAATCTTTGAGAGAAATAATTAGCCGGATATGATATTTTTCCAGTTTAAATACAATTTAATTTTTGTATCCTTTATGTTTTGGTTGATGGTGGTGGTTAGATAATTTAATGTTTTCATTCACGTAAAAATTGATGTAAACTCAAAACTCAAATGGTTGAACTATTTACTTGACTTGCTACTAAGGATGTAAAATTGGTCTGTGTGTAATGTATTATCCATATTTATACTTGTTAAAATTAGTTGTTAGATAATAGGTATCAATAGATAAAGGTAGCAAGTAATTATAAATATTCATTAATGTTATAAATTTTAAAAATAATAATAATTAACAAGAAAAAATATATAATGCGTTAAATATACTATTATTTTAATATGATACAATATAAATTATTATTGGATAAGGTATTTTTTAAGGTATTGTTGCAATTAAGATGTTCAAGTATATTTCTTTGGAGAATCTTTCAAATTAGTATTTATTCATATGTATTCACCTTAATCACAACCTCCCTCATTTTTTTTTCACATTTAACTTTGTGCTCTTTGCATATAAAAACGTTACTTTGTTTTTACTTTTTCACGCATAGACAACAAATGTGATGATTGCCCATCTAAACAAGCCGATAGGTAATTTTATTAATTACATTAATAATTTAAGTTTATAGTAATGACTAAAATTAAAGTATTCATTTCATAACTAATTGGACCAACCTTTCTTGATTTTATACTTATTTTTAATCTACTTTAAAAACTTAAATACAAGTGATGTTGCATACATTTTTTCATTCATTTATAAGTAACTTAAAAATATATGAAACGTTAATTTTTTTAAAAAAAAACCTACCCTTAATCATCAATTACATCTTGCTTAACTTATAATTTTTTGCGGTTTTCAATTTTTCTTCATTGATTTGGTACTTTGTAGATATTGGTGAGGCCCCAAAAAAGGATACAGTTTCTCGAACCCAGAAAAAAAGAATGCAAGCTTGCATTAAAAGTATGTATTTTCGTGAGAGTTTGGCCCATTAAAGAATCCACTCAGTGTCTGTGCCCGGATAAAAAGCCTAAGAATACAGAAAGAAGAGAAGAAAACACACAAGTATGTGTATGCAAATGTGGAGACAAATATTTCATGAAAATAAAACTTGTTTAGTCGTTGAATCCAAAGCTATAATTTAAGTTTAATGGGTGAAATAATTCCAAACGTTTTTTAACAGAATGATATGACTAGTTCTGTAAAAGCATGACATCCTTGACCATATGAAGTTTGAATTTATATTGTAAAAAGCAGATGTAGGTGAGAGAAATTCCCGCCCAACTTATGATGGCCATTTTTGTAATTTTAATTCTCGACCCAAAACTTTTGTGATTTTAATTTTGGAGCAAAACAAATTACATTGATTTAGAACACCCAAAACCAAAACATCTAAAGCCAAATATAAAAACAACCCAATCAAAGCAACTTGCTAAAGACGGGTTACTACTTGAGACTCGAAATCGTGTAATAGGGGCACTGAGGAAGAAATGAGAGGGAAGAAGAAAAAGAAGATTAGGGAGAGGGTGGAAGAAAAAAAGAAAAAAAAGTAGGGTTTATGCGTATTTATTTTATTTTTTAAAAATATAATATGTCTAAGATAATAAACTATTAACCACCTTAACATTTAATTAAGGAAAGTTAATGATAAAACCTTAATTATAACTACAAAAAATTATTTTAGAGGGGTGACCCTAAATTTGAAACATTTTAAAAGTTAATTTTATAGTTAAGTCATCTTTATATATAATTAAAAATACAGAGGAATGGTTGGAAAGGTTATGTTTCCATTTATCAGTATGCAATTTAAATATACATCACTTGTTAAAAATGTCTAATAGTATGCTACCTAGACTTATAAGTAAATAAGATAAGATAAGATAGTAATCTTTCTGTTACAAAATAGATTAAGTTACATTTATCTTATAATAAGTTGGACTTTTAATAAATAATGAGCAACTAATTAGACAAAAGGATATCAGAATATGTCATGATCATTCATCCTTTACACCCCTCAAACGAGTGAGTAATTGAACCACACCGAGTTTGCCGCTAAGTTAAGAGAATCCTGAGTGAGTGAGTTCCTTGGTCAAGCAATAAGTCTGGAACATATACTATGTTGATTTGATTTTGTAGACCTTGGTCTCTAATAAAATGAATGTCAACCTCTATGTGTTTTGACATGGCATACATCATTAGGCTCGATGCTAGTGCCTTTGTGTGACATCCTGGGCACTGTTGAGGACGGGGAGTGATGGTCGGTGCATAAGCACGGACAAGGAGCGACTCCTGGCAGGCTTCCAGTGGGAGGGACACATGAACGAACCGAATACATATCAGAATGAGAGGGATCCAAAGACTGTATAGGTATGGGACTATACGGTCGAGGATAGCTTAAAGGAATGAATTCGTACTACCTATACCAACAAATGCATTAGTCTTTCGTGCTTAACTTGGAGTAATTTTAGGATGAGTGACCTCCTGGGAAGTTCTCGGAAAGTGTGTGAGTGAGGACAAAAACACAGTGGAAAGGTCTCGTGTTGGTCTGTGGGGAGAGTCGTTCATTCCTGAAAAACGGCCGGGGCGTTACACTTTGCACTCTATAACAGTCTTGGTTTTTAGAGTAGGAACCTCGAGAGTGTCCTGTTAAGCCTTCTAATGAGAGCTTGAGGCTTCAGTCTGATCCTTGACTTTTTTCAAGTGTGAGGAAATTGGTGATGAAGGAAGCCAATAGGGTATTAAATAGGAGATACAGGATTACTAAGGAAATGTAAGAGAACTTAGTATAGAGAGATGCAGAGGTTAGCCAAGAGATTGGTACGTATAGCGATAAATGAAAGAAGTCAAGATAAGAAAATACCAATAAGAGGAGTGTTTAGTAATACCAATAACTTAGAGAGAATGCATTGGTATTAGTAAATGATTAATGATGATTATATATTTTTAATTTGGTATTAATTAGTTAATAATCTTTAATTAATTCATGTAGAATAATTGACTATTATTTAATTGATTATTTTAGTATTTAATTGGTATTATTAATAATTATTTCAAAAATATATATATAAGTATAATTAATTATAATAATATTTTAATGGTATTTATTTAGGGTTTATTAATATTATATTTTACTAATAAAATATTGTCAGGTTCTTTAGATTTGAACTATGGGACCCAGCTAGAGGTTAGATTCTTACAATTCAGCCTGAGACTAGTGATCTTATAGGGAAACTAGTCCTATTAAGATTCTCTTGAAGTGAATCGAGGATGACAGACTCGGTCCAACCGGCCCAGTCAGAACCTCAAGTGTCTCCTACGTTTGATTGTGCATATACTTTGGGATATCTGATGGTAGCACGGTCAATCTCTGGTGACTCGTTTTGACCTTTTAGGAACTTTTCCTGAAGGGCCCAAATCCTAATTCGGACCCCATCAACTTTGTTTCTTGGGAAAGCTATCTAGTTGAATCGGGACCCTTGAGTTCGGCCTAAACACTCTGGTGTTTTAAGCCTAACTTTCTCATATAATATCAAAGCAATTCTCGTCTTGGTTTCTTTGTTATAAAAAACCTAACAATCTGTATTTCTAGTTTCAAGCCCTAATTCGTAACCTATTATCACCAACTTAAAGATCATAACCCTCTCATACGAGCTTAGAATCAATTCATTATAATTTATTTATCCTCATATTGAACCCCTCTACAATTCTCGTGAAGAACTCAAAAGCTGGTTCTTGCCTGATCGCCCCTAAAAAGCCAAGCTTATCGAGGAAGATTCATTTTTGTAATTCAGCAACCCAGCCGTAGAAAAACGTGGATATCTTCCTCATACAATGTCGAAATCACTTTATTCTTTTTTCATGGCTTTGTATCAAAAAACCCTACAACTTTTATGATGAGCCAAAGAGCTGATTCTCAAAGGATTTTTCTTGGTGAACCCATCTTTCCAATTTAAAATAATATTAGAGCCCTGAGAAACACTTTTCCTTGTTTCGGGCATAACTCTTGCTCCAGGTGTCGGATTTTTGTGTACCATATACCGTTTAGAAGATAAAAATGAGATCTGAAACTTTCATGTTGGGCACTTTTTTAGATTCTGACCATATCTATAAGTCACGTTTTTTTCTCAAAGTTAAGTATTGAAAACTATAAATAGGGTTTCATCCGATACCGATTAAATCTAGACCCGACAATCGGTTTCCCTATAAATAGGACATCAGCCCCTCCTCCATAAGTGCTCATTTTCTTCTCCTTCTCCCTCACACAAACTCTCTTTGTGAGATCCCTTACTATTTATCTTTAATTTTAGGAATTTAAGTAAAAATCTCAATCAATTTTTCACAAATCAATTAAATAATAATTCCTCATTCCTCAAAATAACTATTTACTCCTAAAATCTTGGAAAACCACTTTAATATAGCATCTCTAGTTCTAAGATTTCAATTACAAACAATAAAAACCATTTTTGTCAGGCCCATCTCATGCGTGATGCTACGTGTGAGGCTAGCGCTACGCGCCAGCATAACAGTAGCAGCAATGCTGTTGTCGTGGGTCTTTATGTAGTTAAACCAACTTCCTAAGGTCCTATAATGCCCAATTTAACATCAAACCTTATCAAATTTCATGGGCACTATATTACCCCTATTCTGGAGCTGCTAGTGCAGTCCGTTCGCTAGAATTCTAATTCAATAATGAGATATGCATAAAAATACATATGGCTATAACACCACCTCAAATCACATTAACACCATTTATAACACCAAATAAACATACCAACAAATTCTAAATGCCCATGATGACCTATTGGACATTACCAGGGATACTGAATTCCACCGGATTCCATTTCACCTATCCAATTCTTAATTTCATTTCTAAGTTCACCAATCAACCATTCCAACTTCATAATTTCCTTTCTAATCTTAATAAATTCTTCACCTTATACTTTTCACACATTCTCACAACAATCAAACAATACATTTCCTGCCAATAATGCATGGTAGTAAATATTATTTGGCTTCGTGCCACAATCATATTTATATAAACAATTCCTGGTAATAATACATGAATGCTACCTAATGGCTCAATGCCATCACACAATCAAACCTAGATATACAACATATATAAACACTAATAGTTCAGTGTCATTAGCTATCCAACTCAATCCACACATATAGTCACACAGATAACTATATAAACATGCACAACGTGAAAGCACATAATAAAACCACACCCACACACGAATATATATATATATATATATATAATGCCATAATTAAATACATCGCATTATAACAAATATCCTGGCATTGGTCTGTTGCTTACTTGTACTAGTCTCCACGGCATTCGCAATATCCCTTCCTCATTCTTTGTAAAAATAATTATAAGGGTGATTATTTAGCATTATAATATAATACAAATAATGGAAACAGAACCATATCACCTGGAGGAGCTCACACCTCTCTCGCTTGTCAATTTCATAACCCTTTTTCTAACAACTTTCAAATATGCTCACAACCCATCAAATCATCACCATTCATGATTTCAAAATATCTTTTCCATATCACTTAGTATCATTATCACAAATAAATCACAATCTCATAAATCACTCATCATCATTATAAATCAACCATAATATCATAAATCAATCCGTATCATCATGGATCAGTCACGATGTCATAAACATATCATCATCATTATAAATCAATCACAATATCATGAATCAATCACAACTAAACAAATTGATTCTCAAATTCATAAATCAATCTCAAACTTATAATTCAATCATAACTGACTCTCAGGTCACATCATATAAATAACACCTAGTATCAGGTCTCATAATTCATTACAATTCATCATTTTCTCTTGATAATCATCACTTTCTCAATTATAATCATCATTAATACACTAATCATAATTTATCAATTTCAATTTACCACCATTAATATAATTTAACTATATATTCTTAAATAAAATATTCATATACATAAACAATTTCATTTTACCATATCAAATTCTATAAAACCTTAACTAAATACATAATACCACACACGCCTTACCTCGATTCCTTTGCTCTTTAATTATCTTGCAAACATCGATACACCAAAGCACTAAAAATGTAAAGAATACGAAAAAGGTTTTACGAATTAATCATCCAACTCTTAACTTAACTTGAGAAAACGCTTAAAAGTCAATTTTTAAAGCTTTACAGGCTTACCATAATCAAAACCATCAGTTACTTTTTAAACCCCTAATTCCATTAAGCTTCTGGTATCTCGTTCATAACCTATGCAAAGCGGAATTTAATTCCATCACTTAATCCTTCATTTAAGAGCCTCAAAGAACCCTTTAACCGATTCAGAATCTTAAATTTCTAAGTTTCCTTGCATTCCAAAGAAAACCAATAATAGAAAGGAAATTTCTATAAAAACTAAAATTAAGGAATTTTATGCATTTACCTCATGTTTTCCACTTCTAATCTGCAATTAATTTTGAAATCCACCCACAATTTAGCTTGAATTAGGATCTTAAGCTCCAAGGAGAAAGATGAGAGAAAAGACTTAGAAAACTCTATTTTTCTCTTCTCTTCATGTTGCTGCCTCTGCACCCTTTTTAATTTTAATCGCGAAGCTGACGCTATGCGTCCCCTCGACGCTACGTGTCAGGTTCAAAATTTCACTGTAAAAACCACAATTTCTCCTTTTACTTCATTCTGAAATCACACAAATACCACATACTCTTAAACTTTCATATTTTAAATTCCTTTACACATTTACTTATTCCTTTTAAAATATAAAAATACACAGGATGTCACACTCTTCCTCTCTCTCCTCCATTAACGCCCACCACCAATGTCCAAACCACTTTCGTTCTTCACTGGAACCACCTCTGACCACCGCGAACCTCCACCCTCCTTCTTTCTCCACCACCTCTACCACCTAAAACCACCACAAACCACTATCCTCACCACTGGACCAGCCTCCAAAACCGTGTCCCCTACATCACCCACGACCTCCGTTTCCACCATTCTTCCTTCCAATGACCTCTGATCTTCATTTCCTTTCATTCCTACCGATTAGTTTTAATTATAGTCACCACGAGCCACCTTCCACCACCATGGGCAGCCATCATGTCACCCTTCTCTCCCTCTGGGCGACCTTTTGCATGTCGACATATTCAAGCTTCGATCATCACGTAGAGTCCAACTGTGGAGACGAATCGTTGATCGGAGCTACGGTTTGAAAGTTGAGTTTTTGCCCTTTCGTCTAGTATCAGAAAAATACGACACCTTAGGAAAGGGGCTATATTCTCAAGTATCCTGGGGTGGACCGTGTGTTTAGAAATGCTAAGGTACTTTTGGTCCTTACCTTCTCGAGGGTAGGTTTGGGAACTGTTACAAAAATTAAGACACTTTCTTGTCATTAGAAGTAAGCCACTTAAATTTGTATTAATATTTTATTATCGTGTATGTGATTAATTGATTATGTTGGCTATTACTAACCATGATGAGTAAGTGAACATGATAGGTATTGAACTGTGAAAATATTAAGAAACATGAGTTTCTATATGGATTCCAATGAATAAGTTTTGAAAGATGTGATAAATGGGGATACAAGGATGGATGGGCACGTGGCCTTTCGTATGTAAATTCATGTCATGCCTAAGAGTTTGTAATAATTATTTTGAAGTGTGGGCTACCATCCATAATCGTTATATTTGTCCTCAACACGTTAACCCCGATACCTAAGAAAAGGAAATCAAGAAATTATTACCACCACTATTTATATCACTGTTGTTGTTGTTGTTATTATTATTATTATTATTATTATTATTATTATTATTATTATTATTATTATTATTTACTATCGAGCATAATGGTCGGCTCCACCGTCGCTCTTAGCAGTTTTTCTATTGTTCAATTTCTGTTACTTCTATTATTGAGCATAATGGTCGACTCTGTTGCCGCTTTCGGTATTTTCTTTATTTAAATTCTGTCATTTATTTTATTGGATATAATGGTCGGCTCTACCACCTTATCCTCAACAATTTTCTTTCTTTATTTAATTTCTGTCATTTATATTATTGGATATAATGGTCGGCTCTGCCGCCTTATTCTCCATAATTTTCTTTATTTATTTAAATTCTGTTATTTATATTACTGAATATAATGGTCGGCTCTGCCGCCTTATTATTATTATTATTGTTGTTGTTGTTGTTGTTGTTGTTATTATTATTATTATTATCATTATTATTTTTCCTAACCGAACAAAATGAGACCTAGGATCGACAATTACGCCTACGTCCTATTTTATTAAATCAGTAAAAACACCCGAATAAAGTATGTTACATCGTAAGTCTGGTTAGATTTATTTTGTACATACAAATGACCAGATACTATCTTATTCCTAAATACCCCGTAAGTCTCTCAAACTTAATGGGGGTATAGTAATAAGAGTAATGGTCAACGATGTTTTAAGAAAACTTTGTATTTTATAAATAAGTGTCAAATGCCACTTTATCCCCAAATGCTTCCATAAGTTCAATTCAAAAGGAAGCATACTGATAAGAGCAATGACGAAGTAATCTTTTACTTCTTAAGTCAAATTGACACCATTTAAATTACTGTCATTCCAATTATTAATCATAAAGTGGAAATAAATTATTTACTCTTCAATCTAAATGTTATTTTAGCCAAGATATAGCTGATATAATCAAATTATATTGCTATAATCAAATTATATTTTAAGAATTTTATGAATACTATATATATACATATATATAAGCTTATACTGATAACTGCCAGTGAATCATGAATAAATAACCAAATTTAAGAAGGATAGGAAGATATGTTAATAGAGTGACTAGAAGAATATTTTAGGTTAACCAATTTACACCAAATAAAATATAAATATGTTTCATCTATTTTATAAAAGTGTATCGGCTAGATAGATTGGTATGATACTTGAATGTGTGTATATATCTGATTAAGTATGTTGTTTGAATAAAAGTACTATGTGTTTGACTTAACTATATGAACTTACGTGTTGGTATGTATATGCTGACTGAATTAAGTATGTTTGATTAGCTAATATGAATTATTTGTTGGTTGTGATATACATGCTAGTGTAAAGTTATAAGTATAACAAATTAAAAGAGCACAATGATATGTATGGTTGATGAGTGTGTTTATTGAATGAGTGATATGCTCTTGATCAATTAATGTGTATGATTATGTGGATTACATGTTCTGGTTAGTGTGATACGTGATGAGTTTGGTGAAACATATGATGAAAATAATGAATCTTGTACGATGCATTAATAACATGTTAGGTAAAGAATAAAAGCAAGAATATGTCTCAGTAGGGATCTTGATATGATATGAAAATGGTATGATAGTGAAGTGTGAATGGATCCGATAAGATGATGATGCGCTGAGATGCAAGTTTGTATCCGAGAAATAATAAATATGTATACTCAACTCCTCTTTCATTCTTAATTATCGGAGGGAATATATTATGATGAGCATTAAAGAGAAATAATGATAATAACTAAAGATAGTGTTGGTAAATGAATAGACGACAGCCAACAATTAGTAGGAACTAAGTATACACCTATAAAGCCAAGACAACCCATACCCTTAGAATATTCCTACCCAACATTGATAAGATTATACCACAATTAACTTAGGATAAATCCCTAGCTAGTCTCATTTTCTTTAAAGGATGACTAGAAGAGATTTTAAGAATGATATAAAATAAACCCGATCTTAAAAATGAAAGTGGCTGTTGAGGGGACCCTACCGATGACGAGCATGATGGAAATAAAAGAATGTGAATGAGACATGCATCATTTGCATATGACGTGTGGAAACTAGAACATACACCGTGGGTACGCTGGAGACATTCACGTTTCGTCTCCGAGGAGAACCTTGGGGGTACAACCAGGACAGAAACTCAATGGCATTAGAGTCGTGCTTGAGCCGGGTGAGACGATGCAAGCCTAGTGTACTTTGACTAAATGACAGGATGTATCTATGACTGTGGACAACCAAGTCCCTTTTTGATACGAGACGGATCCCCACAAATGAGCAGGACCTAAGAGTCCTTAGTACCCTGTAATATGAGGGACTTGGTGAGCTCCGGTTGCTCTAGTATAGAAACATTATGTTCAGGGGCAGCCTGAATAAGACGAATTATGATGAGTATGATGAGAATAATGATGGATGAGATGGTTCTAGACCCACATGCATTATGATGGCTAAGAAAAGATTAATTGAATAGAAGCCATGCATTGCATTACTTTCTCTAATTGAGTTATGTTTGATTATGATTATTGATTGTTATATTACTGATAATGTTTTATTAAGGAAATGGGCGTTAAAACTTTAGGAAATAATTTGTGGTGAGGGGGAGAGTAGGAAGTTGTATATTCAGGGACGACAGGGAGGTTGAGTGATGATAGATAATTTAGAGTGGATTCATTAGGGACCCTTGTTATGAATGTTAGAAACAGAAATTTTATAGGCTTGTATTGTATGAAAGGAATGTCAGAAGTGACATCTCTCTGATTGTTGTGAAGGAATATACTCACCCTTACAACTTTTTGCAGACCTTTGATTGGACCATACACTCGACACCCTAGAGATCAACGCAGACTTCGCATCGAGGACCGTCCAAACTCTTCTTGGACCAAGGATGATTAGGATAGATATTTTTTTTTCATATTTTGTATGGGAGCCTGCGTGCCCCTGATTTTTAGCATGT
Organism: Clitoria ternatea; assembly: GCA_037962975.1. Classification (NCBI taxonomy): domain Eukaryota; kingdom Viridiplantae; phylum Streptophyta; class Magnoliopsida; order Fabales; family Fabaceae; genus Clitoria; species Clitoria ternatea. The sequence goes on from CM075673.1 coordinate 50,999,497, forward strand.
ATGGTATGTTGAATATAACCATGTATTGTATGTGATTAAATTGTATATAATGTGTCTATTCTACCAAATTGTCTTATATAAAAAAAAATTCCACATTTTTTTAAAATCGTAACCTCTCAGTTAGTAGAAGGACCTAGTGGAAGAGGTCATTCTAGTTAACTGAGGGTGTTACACACTCAAGTTGTCACACCATAAATTTGGCTTCCTTGGAATAGGTAGTTTTATCCCCCACAATAGCAATTTAATCCATTTAACCTCAACTACCAGGTTTTCAAGTACTCTGTATTCAAATTATGTACTTGATCTAAAATCATATTTTGCTTCCTTAATGATCGTGTAATAAGGGAATCTCCAAGAAAAACACATTGTCATGCAATTGACTTTCTATCATTTATACTTATGGCCTAAATTGCATCAAAAAATCTTGCTATATCGAGATCATTTGAGGTTTAATCTACAAACAATGGCTTCTGGTTCTGCAAAGATACCATGGGATCTTCTTGTTTCCTACCATTGGTCATATGTTGGAATGCTTATGTAGTGGCTTAATTTATTTATTGAATAGAAAATGTCTAACCTTGTATTAGTTAAATATTGAAAAGCACCAATTTCTTGTTTGAAGACAATTAGATTCTTCATTGGTTTTCCTTTCTTAGTGAATGATATCTTCTTATAATTATAGGTGTCAGACAAGGGAAAGCTTGATCCATTTTGAATTTCTTAAGGATATCTACCATATATTTGGTTTATCTAAGGAACATGCCACCACCGTCTCTATGTACTTCAATGCCAAGAAAGTAATATAGCTTCTCAAGACCCTTTAGTGCAAAGACCACGTTGAGTTATTTGATGAATGCTTACAAAAGATTAGAATTACTTTCACTAATAATTATGTCATCTACATAAATTACTATGAAAGTGATCCAGTCTCAATATCAGTGTATGGGTAAGAAGGTAATTTGACCTAAGCCGCCATGTATAACCGACATCTCACATAAGATTGTGACCTAACAACGGCTTCCGACATCCCGCATGAGACCTATGGTCTAATACCAGTACGAGTCATTCTCTCGATACTGGTGGATCAGAGTTGACTTATACAACTATATGCTGTAAAACAACCTATAAAGTGACTGAGAGAAAGGTATAATCATTAGGAGGCGTCTTTGTCATGTGTAAGCTTTTCTACAAAGATCAAAATTGTACCAACACTGAGTACAAAATGCTTTCCAAGGCAAAATGACCCTTCCACTACTCTCAAGTATAAATACCCACAAATCAACAAGGAAAAGGTAGAACATTCTTGGCTTTAACTTATGCTTGAGCTCTTATATTCTCTTTGAACATTTTACTGACTTGAGCGTCAGAGTGTTCTTATAGGTGACACCCCTTTACGCCCCACAACACGTAGGATTGGTGAGATTTCTCAAAGGAGCACTCCAAGACTTCTATCTCCTCACTAGAATAGAAGGTATAATACCAGATCCCCATTGGACCGACGTAAGACTAGCACAAGTAACACAATCTAAGGGTTGATCACCACACCAGATTACATACCTCGGCCTAGACCAGTTTATTGGCACGCCCAGTGGGACTAAAGTTAAAGTACTCTCCTAGTGTCACATCTCCTTAACGATTCCTAATATTTATCTCGAGGTTTGATTAAGAAGGATTAAAAATCTGATTCATATAATCCATGAATGCAGCCGGAGCATTTGTCACTCCAAATGGCATCATGACATACTCTAAGTAAGCATAGCGGGTCTGAAATGCAGTCTTTGGAATATCCTCTGGTTTCACCCTAATCTGGTGATACCCGAATCTCAAATCAATCTTTGAAAACACACAAGCACCATGTAGCTGATCCAACAAATTGTCAATCTTAGGCAACATGTATTTATTCTTAATAGTCAGCTTATTTAGTTGTTGGTAGTCAATGCATATTCGTATTCTATCGTCCTTCTTTTTACTAGTAACACCGGAGCACCCCAAGGCAAGGCACTCAACTGGATGAACCTCTTCTCAAGCAACTCATTCACATGCTTTTTAATTTCAGCTAACTCCACTGAAGATATTCTATAAGGTGCACGGGACATAGGCTTGGCCTCGGGAATTAGATCAATAGCAAAATCAATCTCCCTACTTGGGGGTAGCTCCAGAATATCTTCCGGAAACATCAGAAAATTCACACACCATAGGGATATCACTAGAAAGAAGATTACATCTCCCTTCAGTAACAAACAAAATGACATAAACCTCAGAAGCATCACTCACACAAGTTTAGAATCATGTTCTTCTGGAAAGATCACCGCCATGCTATAGCATTCCACCATTACATGATTGACCAACAACCAATCCAACCCTAGAATAACATCAAGATTTTTCAATGGCATACATACCAACTTCATAACAAAAGATCGATTTTCAATAATCATAGCTAGCCTTTCACCCATAGTGGTTACCCTAAATGTAGAATTAGTAGGGGTGGAAACAGTAAGCGTACTCTCCATCAACACCACAAGTAACCTAAGACACCGAACACAACTCTCTGAAATGAAAGAGTGTGTGGGTCCAGAATCATAAATCACATTTATACTGTAACCATAGATAATGCACTTACCCTGGACAAGTTCCTCATTTCTTGCCACATCCGAAGCATCAAAGGCAAACACACGCCCAACCACAACATTTGTGTTCCATTAGATTGCGCATCACACTTTTTTTGGTGTTGACCTCCACTACCACCATCGTTTCAGCCTCCACATTGCATATTGCCACCTTGGGCCATAGGAGCATTAGACTGATTACTCTGCACACTCTGTTGCTGCCCTTATAGGCAATCAGGCCTCAAATTCCCTTATTGCCCACATTGGTAACAAACAGGCTGAATAGAATCATAATCTTTAGTAAGATGACCTTCCTGGCCATACTTATAACAAGATATGTTCCCAGAACGGCCGCTAGAACCATGACTAGAAGAAGAAGATGACGTCGCGAAAGATTTGCCACCATGGAAAAATTACCCCATTTTCTTAAAATTGAAACCTTTATCCTTCAAGGGCTTCTTATCTTTCTTCTGAGACACCCTCTAAAGCTGAACCTCTTCAGTTAACTTAGCCTTATTCACTAGTATAGGATAATCGTGGATCTTCAATGACACAATAACACTACGGAGTTCAATCCATAATCACGCCTTGTATTTTGCACATTTGTTCCTTACAGTCCCCTTTAAGGAAAAAGGATGGTAAAAATCACACAGCTCATCAAACTTTGCAGTATACTCTGCAACTGTCATCTTTCCCTACTCCAATTTCAGAAACTTCATCTCCTTTCAAATTTTATAATTATCAGGGAAGTACTTCGCATGAAACCTTCTATGAAAATTGGCCCATATTAGGGGCTCACCAGCAACATTCATTTATACCTTGGTCCTAGACCACCATACTCTTGCATCATCTTTCAATTGATAGGTAGCAAATTACACCTTCTGCTCCTCTGAGCACTCAAAGTATTCAAAGGCTTCCCATATCCATACATACACACCATCATAATCATGACCGCTCTTATAAATGGGCGGAGCTCTCTTTAAAAACTTATTAAGAGTCAGGCCAGATTCAGCCCTCCTCATTAATTGGGAGAATTTGGATAAGAAGTCATCCCCTCTATGAGAACTGGACTCACCCGTCGTAGATCAAGTTCTATAATAGTCAAACATATCACAATTAGCAACCAAATGAACCACCCAGGTTATAGAGGATTACCTCTCACACACACATATCACACCACCGGAGCGCCAAGAGAGCTATGCCAAGGGATCCTGTCAATAATACATCCAAATAATACATAATATATTCACTCTGGATTTAATTCATTCAACAAGTAGCCATTTATTCACTCAGATGGCATACATCTTATCACCATATTTAATTAATACATTTTTCATATCACAACAATTCATACAACCTATTCGGTCCTGAATGGAACCGCTCTGATACCACCTTGTCATATCCCGTTAGTGATTCCTAATATTTATCTCGGGGTCTGATTAAATCAGGGTAAATTTTTTGCCTTCTAACCTTTCCTGACAATAAACAGTAGGAACCTTAAAGCCACATTACTTAAAACAGCCTAAAACCCTCATTTATGGCTTTAGTAATCGATTACAGGAAACCTATAATTGTTTACAAGAGGTGAAGGTAATTGATTACTAGGATCACAGAATGGTGCTAATCAATTATAAACAAGGCTGTAATCGATTACCCCATACCAGAATGTAGAAATTCTATAGAATTTGACATCTCCATTAACTTCTGCGCTACCTATTTTGCCCGTTTTAACTCTGATTGCTACAAAACTTCATGGACATTATATTTCCCCCATTCCAGAGCTACTGACGTAGTCTATACTAAAAACTTCCTTCGTACGACCAAGATATACACAAAAATGCATTTCAACCAAACTTTGAACAATACCATATTCAAAACCTAACAAATAAACTTCAAATCAAACAATGGTCATACACATAAGTTCTAAGTGACCTTGGGAACCCATTGGCACCCTCCGGGGTTTCTAACTCGTTTTGGACCTTCATTTCGCCTATGCAATTGGGTTAATTAGCCATTTTTGCCTATTAACAAGGAATTCAAATCATCAAATGTACATTCCTAACAACCTTAACCCATCCGTATGATTTCTACTCAATTCTCATCAATTATCAATTCCATATGTACCAATCAAGCAACAACAAAATGGCTCAACGCCATTCAACACATACAATCACAATTAAGCTACATATAACATTGCATCATTAATCAAAGGTGGCTCAATGCCATTTAACATATAAGTTCAATCACATAACATGCATATATCAAATCTATGACACTCATAAATTCAAACATTCATCCTCATACATAATGAAATCTTGTATTCAAACACAATACCATAATACCAATTGCCATAAGTGTCATCATTATGATTATAAAGTCTTTTCTTCCTTCCTTGGTATCAACTCTTCACTTGGCACTTCCCTCCAGAGCATCTGTGATCTCCCTGTCATTGGTTACTAGAAAGGAATAAACAACAGCAAGGGTGAGTATGGGAAATCATAATTAATATAAAACTCTCTATATAGTGAAAAGGGGTAAACCGTAACCTTATACACCTTCACCTACTTTCCTTAATTTCTTATTTATCATTTCAATTATAATTATTCAACCACCCACCATCTTATTCAACAATACATATATCAACCTCAATGGCACTTAACCGTGCCAACGATATCCAAAAACACGCCATCATATTCACATCATCAGAAGTCCATCGGGCCATCAAAGATCTCATATTATTCACATAAATTTCATTCAATTCCAACACGTCATTTAATTTAATAATCGTCATTTCCTCATTGACATAAGTTCAAGTCATGCAAAGCACAACTGACTCTTAAACAAAGTATAATAACTCGCTAGTATCTAGATACTAAAAGGATCGACCTTCAGTTAGGGGTTCTACATGACACCCCATGAACCCGACTTGGTCCACCAATCCCTGCTTGGCTCTCCACCTCAATCACTAAGTCCTACTTGACCACTAGGTAGCTCAACTGGATCCTACTTAACCACGAGAACCAAAAACGAGGGGCGGAATATACCGTCGGTTGTCCCGAACCATATAATTCACATAAGTTCATTTGAATTTTCTTTTTCTTTATTAATTGGAATAAAAGCCTTACTTTTTAATTATATAGGGCGGCCACATAGACCCAACCCATATTTCAAACGTTAGGGCGGCCACACAGACCTGACCCAATTATAAAATCTCATATCATCAATAATCAATAAAACATCAACTTTTATATAAAGGGATGGTCACACAGACTGGACCCACATCACATATAATCAATCACATTCACACCGTCGCTAAGGCATAATAAACACAATCATTATAATCATCATACAAATTCCATTCCACATACATCATATACTAACTATCATAATCCATATGTTTTTAAACTACCATTCTTTTTATTTCATCAGTCGAAACTCATTCCCTATAATTCATATCATACTATCATTCACTAGTTCCCATAAATCTTCATATCACTGTATATTACATAAACATAATTAATTTCTAATTTTCATCAATTACATTATTTTTGTTTCAAACCTCAATTAGGGTTGATACTCGATTCTAATTAATTATGACCTGGACACCCCTTTACCCTGATTCCAAGCTTCTACTAGTTGTTATCTGTGAACACTTATTTTAGTCCGTCCATTTTTAATGTCAAATAAACACCGTCAACAATTAAAAACCTGAATTTTACAGCCAGTATGATCCACAAGAATGGAACACTGTCCCTAACACTGCCCCATTCTACAAGAATGAGACCGTCTCACTCCAAATCTGGTGTCAAGGCATGATGAAGTAACAAGGATGGACATCGTCACCTACATCGGTCTAGTGCCACCAGAAGGGACGTCATTTTCCCAAGAAAATTCAGTGTCAAATCAATGACCGGTGTCCCCTAGTGTTCGATGTGAAGGTCTCATGGTGCCCAACATCGGTCTTTAAGTCTGTCCCTTATGACATCGTCTGATAGGTCCGGTTGCCCATACTATAACTTGGAAATGTACTAACAGATTTGATCCTGAAATCCAGGGAAATGGCAGACAAGAAATAAAAAATGAAAATAATAAAAAACCTCCACTCGCTACTATTCCCCACAACCGTTAGTGGCTAGGCTGTCCCTCCACTACGCGTATGGGTCGAGTGGAATCCTGAGCTGTTAAAGCACTCAGCAACATGGGAGAGGGGTTGGAGGAGCCTCTATAAATGCATCACTTGAAGAGGTTTAAGGGTCCAATTTTTAAAATCCAGAAGCCCCTGAAGAACTGGTCCGATTCCTGAGTCTTTGAACCCATCGAAAGAGAGAACTGGTCTAAATTTCTAAATCTGATTCCTAAAGAGAGCACTGGTCTGAACTCTGTTCCTTGAATCTCCTGAGAGGAAATCTTTCTCCGTTGCCCAAACTCCGTCCAAATTCCTGCAAAATTTCCTTTGCACTACAACTTAGTAAAACATTAGTTCCCTTTCCCAAAGTGATTTCATATTCACCATCTCCACACCGGATCCGCACTGAATCCGTACTGAACTCCCACACCGGATCCTACAACCGATCGGTCCAGCCACTTTGCCATCACTTCGGTTGCTGCTGTTCCAGCCCACACGGGCCCTGGTTTAGACTTCGGCTCCTCCAGTACCCACACCCATACCGGTTACAATTCCTTCACCATTTCTTTTTTGTTGTTATGTTTATTCTACTTTTTCACCGTTATGTTTCCTTGTTAAATTTTCCTATGTCCTTATTCATAATGCAAAATAACAAACAACATGTATTTTTGATATCTCTTTAAACCAGTACAGTAGTGATTTTAAGTTTGTGTCGTGCAGAAGTACTTCTTCCTACACTATTCCTAGGACCCATACATGTGCAGAGAACTTCGCCTTGTATGCCCCCTTTTTTCAGTAGACCTCCTTCGTCACCGACCTATAACGCCATTTTAAGAATACCCCTTTCAAGAACTACGTAACCTTGATTTCTCGAAAGCTCGAGAATAAGTAGGAGCAGGACTTAGCTCCTGTCGGGCCCAGTTTTTTTTCCATTCCCATTCTTCTTTTAAAAATTAATCGCATCCTTATTATCTTCATGGAAATCAATTTAGATGCGACGTCTTGTTGATTTTCTTCCTTTTTCCTGGCCGTTATCATTTTTCATAAAAATCGGGTTAATTTGGATGTGACATCCTGTTAACTCCTATCATTGTTTGACCCTACATATTGATGGGAAAATGACTAATTTGGACGGGACGTCCTGTTAACGTTCTATCCCTTTTCATACATACCACCACTAAAAGCCAGGGTTAATTTGGACGAGACGTCCTGTTAACCCCTCTCTTTTCCCGACCTTGTATCTTGATGAAAGGGTGACTAATTTAGACGAGACGTCTTGTTAGCGTCCTTTCCCTTTTTCATGATTTCCCCATCAAAATCAGGGTTAATTTGGACGAGACGTGCTGTTAATCTTGCTTCGAGCTTTTTCATTTATTTCATCTGTTTCCTTCATTTTCAAAAAAAAGAGGAAGAGATGAAAAAATAATTTTAAGGCTATTCACGATGCGTATTTTCAACTTTGGTACTGTTTTTAACAGGTGAAGTGGGGTGCTAATACCTTCCCCACTCGTAACCGACTCCCGAACTTGAATCTCACTTTTTACCAGTGCTTTGATAAAGTTTTTTTCCAACATTTTTCCTATGGATAAAAATTTTGGTGGCGACTCCTTGTTTTTATTGTTTCTTTGAACGGATCTCGAAGGCGTTTCGTCATTTTCAAGGGCTGGCCGTGCCGCCGCGATTTCAGTCCCGACAGATGGTGACTCTAGTGGGGAGAAATCTTGAGAGTCAGGCCATTTAGGTTGAAAGCGCATGTTTTTCTTATGTAGCCTTTCATTTGTTTTAATTTCTTCTTTTATTTTATTTTTTGTTAATGCTGTTGACGCTTGCTTTTAATTCCAATCGTGTTTTATCGTTTATGCACTATTAATATTTTTGCTTGATTATTGAACCCTAGGGTAGATGACGTTGTGCTATTTTTCTGTGTAATTTTTGAACCCTAGGGTAGATGACTTTATTGTTGTTGTTTTATGTTTGTTCACTGTGTAGAATGGGGTAAGGTACAAGTATTGAATGCCTTTTCACACACTACACTCACATTTTTGCACACACTTATGAGTGGCACCCTATACTTGGGCCCTAAATAAAACTTAAGTTAGGAGGGGTTGTAGCAGTGTCGTTTGGGATGTACTTCCCATCCGGCGATTGTAAGAACCTCAACTAGAGTTCGACCTTTCATGATGTACACACCTAGTAGATTCCCTACTGTTGTGGTCACATCATGATTAGGATCTTGGCTCTAGTAATCTTTTAGAAGTCTAGTGCAAGCCACTCAATATGAGGAGTCACTCTTAGACAAGTCATAGGGCCCAGAAAAGAATCTCAGAAAAACCTGACTTAGGTCACGAAAGGGCAGACTTTACTTTACCTTGCGCCATTCTTGCTTTCCCTTTTTGAATCCAAACTGATGAACCACCTACCCGTCAAAGGATTACTTTGTTTCAAAAATAACTCACTTTTTTGGAAAGGACTTGTAATCTTTTAACGGGTAGGTAGTTCCTTCTTCATCGTGCACCTCTGAGTCTTAGATTTTCCCAATCGTCGAGACAAAAATGAAAAGTGAAATATAATTTTGTTTCCCTTTAAATAGGGCAATAACGACGACTGGAAAATCTATGACCCATATGGCTTTATCTTAGCACGAGTTTTGCCAATTGCTACTTCCTAAAGTGAAAATGTTTTTCGATAAATCAGTAAGGAAGTAATGATTTACCAAAACATGGTTGTAACTAATTTCTCTTTCTTTGCTTTCACAGGAAACTATTCGGGATTTAACAGACACCTCTGAGCAAGTATGGAAATTAACGTGGGACATAATAGTTGTGGTACAGATATGACAGAATTGAGAAAAATACTACATGTTAAGGCCAAGAAAATTGACACTGGTAGTCTGTAGGCAATAGGGAGGAAATTAAACCTGACACAGAAGACGGCTTTTACCAGAAAGTATGTAAATATTTTAAAGCTCTTGGAAGTGGAAGTGCAAACTAAGGCGATCACAACCTTGGTGCAGTTCTAGGGACAAATTCCTTACCGTCATCTCGACCATCATGCAACCATCACTTCTGTCGCCCGCATTTTGAGCATCCATACTGAGACATTGAAGAATATACAGATCAATAGAAATCAAATTCCTGGGTTCACTCGAGAATTTCTTAAGAAATACATGCAGATCTTGTGATGCTTAATTCCTGATGGATTATATTCTTTGGCAAGCGCACCAATCGTTAAATTTGTAATATATTTGATCGTTCCCACAGGGATTGTGGTAATTACCTCAATCTTAGACTGATACAAGCTGAACCAACGCAATGCAGATAGAGTTTATTCTATTTTTGTTGTTTTTACGCTTTCTATGTTTTTGTATTTTCAGAGACAATATAGAAGATGAAATGTGATTAATGGAAGATAGGTTAGGATTGCTTCAGCTTACAATTTCATCAAGAAACATGCAATTAAGGTTCAATTAATCTTCAGACTCAAGAGGACAATCCACAGATGGTTAATCCCTAATTCCTTAGGTGAATAACACTAATTCCTAAGCATTAAACCCTAATCCCTTAGGTGCTCAATTAACAGAGAAATCTAATGTGAAATTGGGGGTTGAACCCTAACTATTCACCTAATTACTAGGCCTGAATTAGTTAGGAAGTTAGAAGTTACCTAAGCCTCAACCATGATTCCTCACTGGTGAGTTTCTTCATCAGATCTGGATTTGTCAATCCAGCAAAGTAGATCCACTCCTCAGCTTGTTCTCCTCAAGATTTAGAAGTTGACTTCCTCAATACACTTTCAAGAATTCATTGCAAACCTTCGCAATCCCAACCCTAGGGACTTATAAACCCATGGACATGGATTCTGTCGAAGGAATGTGGAGAGACATGGATGAGAGAATTTAGAGAGAGAAAAGAATTAGAGAGAGATTGAAAATGGAAAAATGAATCGTATTATGTATTCTACCGTCTCTGTGTGTCTTCACAGAGAGTATGTACAAGTATATATATGCAAATAACTAACTAACTAACTTAATTAATTACAAAGAAACCTTAATTAATAATTAAACTAACTAAACTAATTACATAAATACAAATAAATAAATAAATACAACTCAATACTTAAATTACTAATGTACAGTAGCAATACACCAGGCAAAAAGGAACACCAATGGTGTGGAGCTTCTTTTGGAGGGAAAGCATCAGTTTAAATAACCACCTTCACGCTTGAGCGTGAAGGGCTCACGCTTGAGCGGGATCGAATTATTCACTGTAGTGTTGATTTCACGCTTGAGCGTGAGTGGGGAAGCTTGGGCGTGAATGGTGTTTTAGACTCACGCTTGAGCGTGATGTACTCGCGCTTGAGCGAGCTTGAAATATGCACTGCACTATGGGAGAGACGCTTGAGCGTGATGAAAAAGCTTGAGCGTGAAGAGCTATTTTGGAGTCACGCTTGAGCGTGAGTTTGCTCGCTTGAGCAAGATCGTGCTTTTCTTTCTTTCTTTTCACATACTTTGCATGGATCTCTCGCTTGAGCTTGCATGCTTCAAGCTTGAGCGTGAACTGCTCCTGCACATATAAACAATAATTGCCTAGCGTTTGTACGTTGGCTGCCCAGCGTTTGTACGCTGGATTAGTGAAATTATAAATAAACAAATTTCTTTATCTAATTATTATTTTTAATCATTTTCTTTCATAAATTAAACACTTTTAAAATAAATAAATAAAATAAGAATTATTAACAATTTATTAAATAATAATTTCAAACTAAACAATATTTAATGAATTAAGTTAAATAAAAGATGAAATAATTAAGTCTTTTCAAGACTTATCATCTTGGTAAATAAAGAAGAGTGGAAGGCCTTCATGGATACTTTAGCCCTTACTATCTACAAAGTTTTCTTGTTCCCTAATCTAGACAACTACGTGGATTATGACGCCATTGCTATCTTCCTAGCTCGCAAACACAGACTTAAGAATCCCGTCACAGCCGTATTGGCCAATGTGTACTGCACCATGGACTTCTGCCATATGCAAGGTGGGAAAAGGATTATCTGCTGTCTACCTATTCTGTATGTATGGCTTGCGTCTCATGCTTTCCATCAAATTTATAAGGCCGAATGTCCTGTCTCTGATCTAAAATTATGTCAATTAGCAATAAAGAATGGGCGCGAGTAGGCCAATTATCTTATAGGCTCATAGTCGAGAGGGTCAGATGGTATCCCCAATGGTTGGAGGTCGAGTCAATCAACTATCACTGTGGAAATTATCCAAATGTTCCTCTCATTGGCACACAAGGGTGTATCAACTACAATCCCGTTATAGCCAAACGTCAGCTGGCTTATCCTTTGCTTGGGCCACTGGATGAAGAGTTGCTCACTCCTTTTATTTTGTATTATACGAAGGGGAACTATATGTCTGCTGTTTGGGATATAGCAAATGTATGGAAAAGAGTTTCCAAGATGGGTAAAGAGTTGGGAGCATGAAGCCATGCCGTGGGAGAGAAGTATCATGAATGGGTCATGAATAGGGTCTCCATTGTTAAATTACCCTTCAGGAGTCCCTTGTATCAATTTGCAAGCACTCCCGCTCCACCTCTTATCATAGAAGACAAAGCAACCCAGGCTTTGAAGGCCAAGATAGAAGAGTTGACCGCTAAGAATCAAAGGCTGGAAGAAGACTTGCTGAGATGTGAACAAGAATGCACGCTTTAAAAGAGGGAAAATTTGGAAAATAAGCAAGCCATGGATGAGATTCAAAAATACGGAAGATTGAAGAAGACTACAGGGTGAGGCAAGACTAATGTCTCTAGGTAGCCAATTCTCAACTAAAAATGAAAAGCAAGCAAAGTGACACCATCCTGGCTAAGAAGCATTTTCTAAAAGATATGTTGACGTAATCCAAAGAAAATAAAAGGAAGGCTTTGGTGCAGAAAGAGTTGTTACAATCCCAAGTCCACAGGTTGGAGCAACAGCTTGACGAGGTAATGAGAACCTGCGAGCGGGAGATAAATGATGAACAACAGAATTCTATAGATACAGAGAAACATTGTCAAGAGGCCACACGCCTGTTAGAAGCTGAATTGGCTCGGCAAGATGAAATCACTCGTTCATGGATGAGTCGCTTCGCCAATCTGGCATACTTGGCCGATGGAGTTCTAGAAGTTCTTCCGTTATTGCTGAAAGAAGCCGAAGAGATGGCCAATCCCCTCACTACTCCAAAAGAAATTTCAACATTTTTGAATTATTGTAGCGAAAGAATTTGTAAAATGAGGGCTATGATTGCCCAAGCCAGGAACGACTAAAATGTTGTAATCGAACCTTTACAGTGGCATTGTATCCTTGTGGAAGTATGAAATGATGAAGTATTTTGCCTCCACGATTGTCTTATGTTAATTTCCGTTTTACTGCTTTACCTAGTACTTTTGAACGTGATGTTCTGAGGAACAGTCAGAGGACACGCGCTGACTCCTGAATTGCGTCCCGCGTAACATCCTTCTACTTTTTTATCATTTCTGTTAACCGTTTGTCATTTTTTGCTAACAAATCTCTGTGTTCCTTTAGACATTACGGGTAAGCATCCTTACGGGACCAGGCTCAGAAAGAAACTCATGGCAGAAATAGAACAAGAAAACGAGAGTTTGAGAGCTAAGCTTAGTCAACTCAAGGAACAAATAGCCGAGATGGCCAAGCTTTTGGAAAAGAGGGTCATGGAAGGTGGTTCCTCCACCGGTGTTGAAGACGCCAGACAGTAGCCACCTACCCCGCGAAACCCTCATGGCCCTGTTGGCGAACAAGTCCCTAATCCTACGGCACCTCCCCTCACTGTCCATATTAGAAGGCCAAATCCCGTTGATACCCAACAACATACCTTCGTAGATGCAGATGGCAATGCTATACCCTTCCCATTATATGGCTTGCCTCCGAGGTATTTTCCTCCTCTCCACGCTAACCCACGAGAAGACCCAAACCACCAATATTCTTACCCTTTTCAACCAAATATACCATCCTGTCATGAATTTTGTATAACCTAAGTCCAAACACAACCCATTCAAGCCCATGTTACCCAGCCTGCCTATGCAACCCAAACCACCACCCGACCACAGATCTCTACAGATCCAATGAACCCCTCTTATGTAGCTATGCACGTCTACCAACCTTATAGGCACATGAAACCTTGTGTTACCACTGGTCCCGGTGGCACTGCTGCTATTTAAGAAGGGAAGATAGAGATCCTTGAGAGGAGATTAAGAGCAATGGAAGGAGCAGAAGGTTTCAGGTTAGGAAATACCGCAGAACTCTACTTAATCCAAGATGTCATCATTCCCCCCAAATTCAAAGTGCCAGAGTTCGACAAGTACCAGGGGTTGACTTGCCCAAAGAACCATCTCACCATGTATTATCGAAAAATGGCATCACACGCATCGAACGACCCATTGCTGATCTATTGTTTCCAAGACAGCCTGGCTGGGGCCACCCTTACCTGGTTCACCCACCTCGAGCGGTCTCGTATACACTACTGGAAGGACCTAGCTGATGCTTTCATGAAGCAATACAAGTATAACTTGGACATGGCACTAGATAGGGTGCAATTACAAAACATGACAAAGAAAGAGGCTGAGACATTCAAAGAATATGCATAATATTAGTACGAAGTTGCCGTATAGGTGGATCCTCCTTTATCAAAAAAGAAGTAGTTTCCATGTTCATTGACACACTCTAATCTCCTTTCTATGATAGGATGATTGGGAGCGTTTCATCTCATTTCTCCGATATCGTCACTATCGGGGAAAGAATAGAGAACGGGCTAAGAACTGGAAAGATTACCTGAAGCCCATTTGGGGCAGAAACGATAAGGAAACCAACACCAGGTAAAGGCAGAAGAAAGGATAGAGAGACTAACTCTGTCTCTTACGACCAGAAGAGAAACCAGTCAAAGCCACCAACTCCTGTCACATTTCCCCCGGCCAACCCTTACGCGCCATACCCATGTGTGGCAGCGGTCTAGAATCAAACTTCACCCTACTTTCGACTGCCCATTGCAAGACCGCCTGTACCCCAACAAGCGCCATACCAAATGCAATAAGTGAACCAACCACCCAACCCTAATCCAAACTCAAGAAGGCCGAATAATGACCGTACCCAGGTACAGTTCAACCCCATTCCTATGACATATACCAAGCTCTTGCCTCACCTCATCGAAAATACTTTGGTGGTGCCCTATCCTCTAAGACCACTTCAGCCCCCTTACCCTAGAGGATATAACCCGAATACGCGATGTGATTACCATGCTAGTGCACCAGGACATTCCGTAGAGAATTGCTTGGTGTTAAAGTTTAAAGTGAGGCATTTGATCAGGGCTGACTGGTTAAACTTTCGTGAGGGGAGCCTGAATGTGTCTACGAACCCTTTGCCCAACCATGGAGGGCCAGGGGTCAACGCTGTTGGGGAAGATAAAGAGCGCATTATGGAAGTTGTCGATATAAGATGCCTTTGAAAATAATTCACTCCCACTTGCTTGAAAAGGGATTGATTGAAGGCTCGTGGGATGAGGAGCACAAAGATGAACAGTCTGAAAAGCAACAAGGCTTTCATGAAATCCTTCAAGGACTTATAGACAGTCATATTGTGGAGGTTTACAAGCGCCAGGAAGGTAAAGTTAACATGATACAAGGATAGCCCAGGGCGTAGGCTCCGAAACCCCTAGTCATATTCTACAATAAAAATGCGTAAACAACTCCAGTTCCCGCCAAGACTGTCATTACGGTGCAAGCACCAACCCCATTCACATTCAAAGATTCCCGAGCTATACCATGGAAGTATGGTACAGACGTGGCCGTTACTAGTTCCTTGGCAGATGATCTTTTGCCATCTTCTATCACGAATATCACCGGGGTTGGGGGCATGACCCAGAGTGGAAGAGTATATGCTCCTCCGGAACTGAGAATTGATAAGAATGTTGAAGGAGTCAAAGTAGGGAAGGAAGGAACTAATGGCGAAACAAAAAGGGTGGTGACCAGGAGTTTTTAAAGTTCATTCGCCATAGTGAGTATCAGGTGTTGGATTAGTTAAACCACACCCCAGCTAAAATTTCTTTATTGTCTTTGCTGCTGAGTTCCAAGCCGCATCGAAACACATTAATGAAAGTGTTGAGCGAGGCGCACGTCAACCATGACTTACCCATTGATAAATTCCAAGGCATAGTAGGGCATATCGTCGCCAATAATTATTTGACCTTCACAGACGACGCGGTACCCGCGGAGGGAATGGGGCAACACAAAGCCCTTTATATTTCCGTTAAATGCTGAGACCAAATTCTTGCAAAGGTGCTTATCGATAATGGGTCATCCCTTAATGTTATGCTAAAGTCTATATTGGCAAAATTACCTTTCGATAGGATGCATATGAGACCAAGCTCCATGGTGGTGTGAGTCTTTGATAGGACTCGCCGGGAGGTCATGGGTGAAATCGAATTGCCAATACAGGTTGGAACTTATACCTTCAAGATTCTCTTCCAAGTCATGGACATCACGCCTGCCTATAACTGTTTACTAGGCCGGCCATGGATCCATTCAGCTGGGGTTGTCGTCCCTTCCACGTTGCATCAAAAATTGATATTTATCATCAATAACAAGTTGGTGATTGTCTCCGGGGAAGAGGACCTTTTAGTCAGCAAGCCCGTCACCACCCCATATATCGAAGCAACCGATGAGGCTCTCGAAACTTCATTCCAAGCTTTGGAGATAGCTAACACGACGCATGTAGGAAAAAGCATCACAAGGACATCCTTCCTAGATATGTCCCTAGCAATGGCAAGGACAATGCTACGTGAGGGCTATGAGCCAGGAAAGGGGCTAGGGCGAGACTTGGAGGGGAGAGTCGAACCCATGTGCCTTCCAGAAAATAAAGACAAATATGGCCCGCGATACCGACCCATGGCCGCTGATAAAAAGAGAGTGGGGGAAGAAAAGAAAAAAAAAAGGATTGCCCGTCTCACAGGTCAAGAATCTAACACCGTGGGAATTCCCATCTGTGACCTTTACCAAAGCTTTCGGAGCGTAGGGATGATTCCTCCAAATCAAGTGGCTGCAATCGAAGAGGGTCTTGATGATAATGTTAGGCTTGTGTATGCTTGCCCGTCGAACCAAGAGCTGAGTAATTGGGAGACCATGGAATTCCCCATGACTTTAGATGTTTTATCAAAGTAATTTAACAATGTCTTTATGGCTTGTTGGTCCTTTCACTATGCCTATGGCTTTGGGACCCCTTCTTTGTAATAAAGGTAAAACTTGTTTGTTATTTATTCCGTTAATGAACACGTATTGAAATCCAATATCTCATTTTTACTTTATATCCCTTCCACTTGATCCTTTTGCTTGCTTATTTTCTTTTTCATTCGCTATAATACAATAAAATACAGATCCAAAAATGAGTCCCCTAAGAATAGTGAGACTTTGGTTTTGTTTCATGACTCTGATCATCTAAACGATTATGCTGATGAAGAAGGTAAGGAAGACTTTGAGCCTTCGCCCGAGTTAGCAAGGTTATTAGAGCAAGAAGATAGGGAAATTCGGCCCCATCAAGAAAAAGTCGAAACCATTAACCTGGGGGATGAAGAAAAGGTGAAAGAAATCAAAATCGACACTTCTTTTAGTAAGGAGCAAAGAGAAGAGTTGATTAGATTGCTCAGAGAGTTCCGTGATATCTTCGTATGGTAATATCAAGATATGCCAGGTTTGGATAATAGTATCGTGGAGCACAGATTTCCTTTAAAGCCAGAATGTCCACCGATTAAACAAAAGCTGCGTCGAATAAAACCAGAAATGCTCCTTAAAATTAAGGATAAAGTTAAGAAACAGTTCGATGCTAGTTTCCTAGCCGTAGCGAAGTATCCTCAATGGGTGGCAAACATAGTTCCCGTTTCAAAGAAAGACGGGAAAGTAAGGATGTGCGTGGACTATCGAGACTTGAATCGGGCCAGCCCTAAAGATGATTTTCCCCTCCACAAATCGACGTCTTAGTCAATAACACGGCTCAGTATTCTATCTTCTCATTCATGGATGGATTTTCAGGATACAATCAAATCAAAATGGCACCTAAAGATATGGAAAAACCATATTTATCACTCTTTGGGGCACCTTTTGCTACAAGGTGATATCCTTTGGATTGAAAAATGCTGGGGCAACCAATCAAAGAGCAATGGTAACCCTCTTCCATGACATGATGCATAAGGAGATCGAAGTATATGTGGATGATATCATTGCTAAATCCAAAACAGAGGAAGGGCATAAGGTTGATTTGGGAAAGCTCTTCGAACAATTAAGAAAATTCAAGCTCAGGTTAAACCCAGCCAAGTGTACCTTCGACGCGAGGTCTAGAAAGCTACTCAGGTTTATAGTAAGCGAAAAAAGGATAGAGGTTGATCCCGACAAAGTTAAAGCCATTCTTGAAATGCCTCTTCCCCACACAGAGAAGGAAGTTCAAGGATTCCTGGGAAGGTTAAACTATATCGCCTGATTTATTTCACAAATGACTGTAACCTGTGAGCCAATTTTCAAGCTGCTCCGTAAAAACCAACCAGGGCAATGGAATGAGGATTACCAAATAGCGTTTGAAAAGATAAAATAGTATTTTCTAGAACCGCCAATCCTGGTGCCACCAATTCCTGGGAGATCGCTAATCTTGTATTTGACTGTGTTAAACGAGTCCATGGGATTCGTGTTGGGTTAGCATGATGACACTGGAAAAAAGGAACACATCATCTACTATCTGAGTAAGAGGTTCACCGAATGTGAAATGAGATATTCCTCCCTTGAAAGAACCTATTGTGCGTTAGCCTGGGCTGCCCGATGGTTAAGGCAATACATGTTTTCTCATAGGACATGGTTGGCTTCCAAGATGGACCGCATCAAATACATCTTTGAAAAACCTGCTTTGACCGGAAGGATCACTCGATGGCAAGTACTACTAACCGAGTATGACATAACATATGTCACCTAAAAAGACATAAAAGGTAGCGCTTTAGCAGACTACTTGGCGCACCAGCTCGTCAATAGCTACCAAAAAATGCAACATGACTTCCCAGACGAAGATATCTTAGCCCTTTTTAAAGAGGAAAGTGGTCGTGACGATAAATGGATCATGAGATTTGACAGAGCTTCTAATGCACTGGGGCATGGGGTTGGAGTCATCCTGATTTCACCAGACAAGGAGTTCATCCCTATTTGCGCTCGACTATGTTTTGATTGTACCAATAACATCGCTGAGTATGAAGCATGCTCTTTAGGAATACAAGTAGTTTTGGATGCAGGTGTAAAATCGTTGGAAGTCTATGGAGATTCTGCTTTGGTTATTCATCAATTAAGAGGTGAATGGGAAACTAAAGATAACAAACTAATTCCCTATCATGCTCATATCAGGAAATGGTCAAAGAGTTTGATGAGATCACCTTCCATCATGTTCCTCGGGACGACAACCAGATGGCTGATGCCTTGGCCACTCTAGCTTCAATGTTTGAAGTAAGTAGTGAATACGAGATGCCTCTCATTGAGGTAAAGAAGCGACAGGAACACGCATATTGCCAAGTCATAGAAGGAGAGCTAGACGGCAAGCCTTGGTATCATGATATCAAGAGATACCTCCAATGCCAGGAATATCCCGAGGATGTTACAGATAATGACAAGCGCACTCTGAGAAAGCTTGCTATGGGTTATTTCTTGAACAGAAATATACTATACAAAAGAAACCATGAATCTGTGCTCCTCCACTGTGTTGACACCGCTAAGGCAAATCAAATCATGAAAGATATCCACGAGGGATCCTTTGGAACTCACATGAACGGGCACGCCATGTCGAGGAAGATCTTAAGGGCCGGATACTAATGGATGACTATGGAAGCAGATTATTTCGCTTATGAATAGAGGTGTCGCAAATGTCAGATATATGCTGATCACATCCATGCACCTCCATCATCTTTGAACGTCTTGTCAGCTCCATGGCCTTTTTCAATGTGGGGTATAGACGTCATTGGGCCTATTGAGCCAAAGGCTTTGAACGGCCACCGTTTTGTTTTGGTTGCTATCGATTACTTCACTAAGTGGGTGGAAACAGCCTCATACACTAATGTAACCAAGAATGTCATCGTCAAATTCATCAAGAAGGAGCTGATATGTTGGTATGGCTTGCCAAGCCAGATCATTACCGACAATGGCACAAATCTAAACAATAAGATAATGAAAGATCTCTGTGAGGATTTTAAGATATCCCATCATAATTCCTCTCCATATCGGCCGAAGATGAACGGAGCAGTTGAAGCAGCCAATAAGAATATCAAGAAGATAGTCCAAAAGATGGTGGTAACTTACAAAGATTGGAGCGAAATACTCCCTTTTGCTTTGCACGGATATCGGACCTCGGTTCGAACCTCGATTGGGGCAACCTCTTTCTCCCTAGTTTATGGAATGGAAGCAGTATTACCCTTTGAAGTGGAGATCTCATCCCTCTGGGTAATAATGGAGGCAAAACTGGAAGAAGCCGAGTGGGTCAAAACTAGATATGACCAATTAAACTTGATTGACGGAAAGAGATTAACTGCCCTCTGTCATGGTCGGTTGTATCAACGACGCATGAAGCGAGCGTTTGAAAAGAAGGTACGACCCTGACAGTTCCAAGAAGGATATGATAAGTCTTGAAAAGACTTAATTATTTCACCTGTTATTTAACATAATTTATTAATTATCGTCTAGTTTTGACTATATTATTTAATAATTTGTTAATAATTCATGTTTTAGTTATTTATTTCAAAAGTGCCTTATTTTTGTAAGAAAACGATTAAAAACATTAATAAATTAAGAGTTTATTACTATTTATAAATTTACTAAACAGCCAGCATACAAATGCTAGGCAATTAGTTGTTTATTGGTGCAGGAACAGGGCGTATTCAAGTGAAAAAGTACAAAAAGCCGAGTGAGAAATCATAAAGCCGAGCGAGAATTTATAAATCCGAGTGAGTCTTCGTAAATCCGACTGAAAGGAGTCCAAAAGACCGACTGAGCGAGACTTCAAGGAGGCTGACTGAAAAGACTTCCTAAAAGGTTGACCGAAAAGAATTAACAAAAGCCCAACTTGAAATACTTCAAAGATACCGACTCCAAAATAGAACATAAAACCGAGCGAGGCTAGAAAAAGAAGAGTCTGAGCGTTAACTTCAGAGTGCTGATTGAAAAGTCAATTCACTCAAGCGAGGGTCAAACATTCGTTCAAGCAAGTGAATCCGCCCAAGCTTATCCATAACGCTCAAGCGAGAAGGCAATGCTGCAGTACGTATCTTAAGTCACCCAACCGAGAACCAAGTTCGCTCAAACGAAAAGGTTGTTATTTAAAACAGCGATTGTTCCCTCCAGAAGGCACTCGACACCAATGTTGTTTCTTGCTGCCTTCTCTTCTACTGCTGCACCCTGAGTAACTTAAGTAGTAAGCTGTTAATTAGCTGGTGCTGTGATGTAAATTAGCTAAGGATGAGCTGGATCCTGTTAAGAGCTGAGTTGTAGTTGTTATTCAAGTGGCCTCAATACTCAAGAGGGGGGGTGAATTGAGTTTTTAAAACTTTTAGTTGGAATACCTTTGAACTTGATTCTTATATACAAATTTACAAGATTATGCAAGTGAAATAAAGTTTAGTGAAATATGCAATGCAAAACAAAGGTAAATATAGCTGAGACAATTAAACAAACACTTGGTGTGCAGTCTTCAAGATTTACCAATTTAAACAAGTTCAAGTATGCAAGCCACAATCAATCAACACAAGCCAATTATGTGCAGTATATGAAAGTAAAAGAGTAAGGGAGAAGAGCTTTGCAAACCGATTTAACGAGTTCCACCAATCCGGTGTACGTCTCACCTCTAAGCAACCCATTTAGAGGATTTTCCACTATTGTAGACTAGAGATACAACTTTGAGCAATTGCAGCTTCCTAGTGTCCCACACTCAAGAACCCAATCCTCACAAGTATAAGGGCAACCCACCCAATCTCTCAATCTCACAATATCCCAAAGGTTGAGCCTCAACCTTTGTAACCACTCAACCTAGAGTGAACTTTGGTGTTTTGATGTAGTGTTTACAAGAAAGTAACTCTCTCAATAGAGTGAATATACAAATGATAGCTCACACACTTTCTAATCTCTCAAGATGAGAGGATATACAAATGAAATTCAAGATACAAGAAATAGGGCTTACAAAGCACAAAATAGAGCAAAGGATTTATAGCTTGTTGGTGTGTCTTTGTGCTTGTGTTCCTCTTCAATTTATAGAGCTATTTGAGGTGTTGAGGTGTGCCCTTCTTCTTCCTAGCCGTTGCACTTAGTGGGATTTTGAAGAATGGTGGAGACATGAGCTGGTTTCCCACTTAAATGTGTTTTTCCACTAGTGTAATCGATTATACCCTCGCGTTGTAATCGATTATCTTCAAGTCAGAGGGTCCATAATCGATTATTTCTTTTCCTGTAATCGATTATCATCTGTACCTGATGCATTTAATTTGATTTCGCAGCTTCCTAATCGATTAGCATGTCTGGTAATCGATTACCTTAATTCCAGTAGCCTCCTAATTGATTGTGTAACTTCCCTTAATCGATTAGCCATTATACCTGATGCATTTAATTTCATTTTTGACAGTTGTAATCGATTACATCAAGTGCGTAGTCGATTAGATTAATTCCAGTAGCTTCATAATCGATTAGCTTCATTGCTGTAATCGATTAGCTTGTGCCCTGATGCAATCTCTTCCAAAAACAGAATGCTCCTAATCGATTAGCATAGTTGCCCTAATCGATTAGCTTCGCTGTTTCTCAGCACCTGGTTCCATGTCTTTGTTTTTGCACAGATTTCTTCAAGAGTGTTTTTGTCATTATCAAAATTCCTGAACCTGTATACACATTCAAACACATTCTCCCCCTTTTTGATGATGACAACTATGTTCATCTCTTGAGGGTTGTTAGTTTTAAAAAGTCAATCTTATCTCTAATTTTATCTCTTTGCAAAAACATATCTGCTGCATTATCTCTTAATCATAGTCAGTATCTTTATCTAATTTTCTCTTATCTCTTAGTAAATCTCCCCCTATCAAAAAGAATTTATTAATCCTTTGGCAATCTTTTTCAGATTTTAAACAAGATAAGTTAAACAAGATATGAACACATTTAATAATACTTCTCCCCCTTTGGAATCATCGAAAATAAACAGTGCAAGTAAAGAGATATATTATGAACGGAAAAGTTTATTGAATTAGCAAAACATAAAGTAGGGAATTACATGAAGCAAAAGTGCAGGATTAAAAAAGAACAAAAACAACCTAAACAACACATGAAAAGTGGATCTAATTATCCGGATTAAAGAAACGAATTTCAGCGATTTGATGGGACTGCTCTTCATAACGCTGTTGCATCATCTCGAAATGTTGCTGCTCGGTCATTGAGAACTCTTGAAGGGAGTTTTCAAGGTGATCGAAGCGGCGGTCAAGATGGGCGTAGAGTGATGCAAAGGGGTCAGCAGGAGCAGATGAAGAGGCTTGAGGTGCAGCTTGTGGTTGAGGAGGAGGAGGAACGGGTTCTTCTTCAGCAGGAGCTTCGAAGGGAATGTTGGCATCAATGCCCTCCATTCGTGAGTACCATGCTCCATGCGTAAAAACAAGACCCATTTTGGTGAGGTGATGGGTGCCAATGCAAGCTCTTGGAGGCACTTTTTCTGATAATTCTCCAGCCAAGTCTACTCCACAATATTTGAAAATTTTAGTAAGGAGAATACCATAAGGGAGTTTTTGTTGGTCCTTTGCGTGACGCATATGGAATTTGACCAACTGAACCCAGTTAATCTCCTTGTGGTTCAGCATTGCCCACATCAAGAGGACATCATCCTCTTCCACCAAGGCATAGTTCCCACCACGAGGAACTATCATTTTGACCAAGAAAAAGTGAAGCAGACGGTTGTTCATGGTCAAATGTCCTACCAGTTTGTGGTTGCTCCTGGGGCGGTCAGCTTTCCACAAGGATTGACGAGCAGTTAGAGCATTGAAGCCCCATTCGTCTTCCGGTTCTCCTCCATCAAAATCAGCATTGTTGAGAGGTAGCTGGGAGATTTCCGCAAATTGAGCATTGGTGAGTTTGATGGTTGCGTTCTTCACTTTGGATTCCACCATCCCATTGACAAGTCGAAGGTTGCAGCAGAATACCCTTATGAGTTCAGGGTAGTACTCTTCTTCCTTGAGGGAGAGGAAGGGAAAGAGGTTGTAGTGGTGAAGGCTTTGGGTGAAGGTTAGGCTGGGGTTATCGAAGGTGTCGGCAATGGTGAAGTGAGGAGTCATTATTTCCTTTTCAGAAAAGTTTTTCACAAAATTTTGAAGGTCTCTAGGGGAAGAGAAGAACCTTGAGAAGTCAAGGGGGTTATGGGCCTGAGCCATGGAGGATCGTGCTCTCTTAGCAGTGCGGGATGAAGACATGGTGAAGAATGCAAAGAAGAAGATGAAGAGAAAAGGAGAATGCTTGAGAGTTTTTGAGAGATTTGAGAGGAAGGAGGTAGTGTGAGATGAGAGAGTGAGGAGAGGGGTATTTATAGGTGAGAGTTAGGTTTAGGAAGAAGTGAAGTGAGTTAAGAGAGGGAGTGGTTCGAGTAGGCCTTGGAAATTGCAATATTGACTCTTCAGAATCGAGGCTAATCGATTACGAGACAGAGTGTAATCGATTAGCTCACTGTTTCTGGGGAATTCCAAACGTTTCGTGCAGAGTGTAATCGATTAGATCTTTGTCATAATCGATTAGAAAGGAAACAGAAATGTCCTAATCGATTGGAGCAAGATGGTAATCGATTATGGAGAAGAGGAGACATTTTATACCTGAAACAAAAGCTGTTTAATCGATTGTGAGGATGCATATAATCGATTATTGGTTCAAAAACTTCAGGTTTTCATACAGCAAGGTTGCAAACATGAAATGTAATATTAATGAGTCACACCATTCATCTAATCATGCCATACAACATAGTTTTTATCAAAATACTCCATCATTCAAACACAATTTGACATGTCAAGAATGCCTAATTCTCTTCTAATATGGATGAATTGTTCTCTAGCCAAGGGTTTTGTGAAGATATCTGCTAGTTGCCTAGAAGTTTCAACATGCTCAAGTACACAATCCCCTTTTAAGACATGGTCTCTAATGAAGTGATGTCTAATCTCAATATGCTTGGTTCTAGAGTGCATTACAGGATTTTTTGAGATATTAATAGCACTAGTATTATCACATTTGATGGGTACTTTGTTTAAGACAATGCCGAAATCAAGAAGTTGTTGTCTCATCCAAAGAATTTGAGCACAACAACTACCGGCGACTACATATTCTGCCTCAGCCGTCGATAATGCAACACTTGCTTGCTTCTTGCTATGCCAAGAAACAAGGGAGCTACCAAGTAAATGACATGTGCCGCTAGTACTTTTTCTATCAAGTTTACAGCCCGCAAAGTCAGAGTCAGAATATCCTAAAAGATTACATTCAACGCCTTTGGGATACCACAAACCAACATTTTGAGTACCCACAAGATATTTCAAAATTCTTTTTACGGCAGTTAAGTGTGATTCTTTAGGACATGCTTGATATCTAGCACACATGCATACCGCAAACATAATATCGGGCCTACTAGCAGTTAAATAAAGTAAGGATCCAATCATACCTCGATATTTAGTGATTTCAATGTCCTTACCCTTTTCATCTTTGTCTAAATAGCAAGATGTGCTCATGGGTGTGGCTATTTCGTTTGCCTTGTCCATTTCAAACCTTTTGAGTAGTTCTTTACAATACTTAGTTTGACTAATGAACGTTCCATCATTTGCTTGTTTTATTTGTAATCCAAGGAAGAAGGTGAGTTCTCCCATCAAGGACATTTCAAACTCATTCTGCATAATCTTGGCAAACTCTTGACAAAGATTTTCATTAGTAGCACCGAATATTATATCATCAATATAAATTTGTACCAAAAGAATGTCATTATTTTTGCGTTTTATAAACAGTGTAGTATCAACCTTTCCTCTTTCAAAATTGTGTTCTAAAAGGAATTTACTCAGCCTTTCATACCAAGCTCTTGGAGCTTGTTTTAAACCATATAAGGCTTTTCTCAGTTTAAAGACATGGTTTGGAAATTTATGATTTTCGAAGCCGGGAGGTTGATCTACATAAACTTCTTCTTGGATAAAGCCGTTTAAAAATGAACTTTTGACATCCATTTGATAAAGTTTAAAGTCCATACAACATGCAAAAGCTAACAATAACCTAATGGCTTCTAACCTAGCTACGGGAGCATACGTTTCTTCATAATCTATTCCCTCTTCTTGATTGTATCCCTTTGCAACTAGTCTAGCTTTGTTTCTTGTTATTAAACCATTTTTATCTAACTTATTTCTAAAAACCCATTTGGTGCCTATTATTAGATGGTCATTTGGTCTTGGCACAAGTTCCCAAACTTCATTTCTTTCAAATTGGTTTAATTCTTCTTGCATGGCAAACATCCAATGTTCATCAATAATGGCTTCATCAATATTTTTGGGTTTAATTTGAGATACAAAAGCTAAGTGATTGCATGCATTTCTAATGGCATTTCGAGTACTTACCCCTTTGGTTATTTCTCCAATGATTTTGTCCAAGGGATGATCCTTCAAAGTGATCCAATGTTGTGGTTCCTCATGTTTGGCTTTATTTGTGTATTTGATTTCTCCTTCCTTGTCATCAATGGTCAATTCTTGAAGAGTACCTACAAGATCATCAACATCTTCCTTTCTCGGAGGGTTATGGCTATTTTCATCAAATTTAACATGAATGGATTCTTCTATGGTATTCGTGCGTTTGTTGAATAATCTATAAGATTTACTAGATTGAGAGTATCCTAGGAAGGTTGCCTCATCAGATTTGGCATCAAACTTTCCTAGATTATCCTTTCCATTATTGAGCACAAAACATTTACATCCAAAAATATGAAAATATGCAATGTTGGGTTTTCTACCCTTGTAAAGTTCATAGGGGGTTTTCTTTAAAATAGGCCTTATTAAACACCTATTCATAACATAACACGCGGTGTTTACCGCATCGGCCCAAAAATGTTTTGCAATATGGTTTTCATTTAGCATGGTTCTAGAAAGCTCCACTAAAGATCTATTTTTCCTTTCAATTACTCCATTTTGTTGTGGAGTTCTAGGAGCTGAAAAATTGTGATTAATACCATGTTTTTCGCAAAACTTTTCAAAAGATTGATTTTCAAATTCTCCCCCATGGTCGGTTCTAATGGATGTAATTTTAGAATTTTGCTCATTTTGGATAATCTTTGCAAGTTTCTTGAATGCATGATAAGCTTCATTTTTATGAGCAAGAAACAATGTCCATGTATATCTAGAATAGTCATCTACAATAACCAGACCATAGTAATTGCCTCCAAAGCTTTTGATTTTGGATGGTCCAAATAAGCCCATGTGCAAAAGTTGTAAAGGCCTTTGTGTGGAAACAATGTTTTTGGATTGAAAAGATGCCTTTACTTGTTTTCCCTTTTGACATGCATCTCAAAATCTATTTTCAAACTTAAGCTTTGGTAAACCAATTACTAATTCTTTGGAAACAAGTTTGTTCAAATGGTCTACATGTATATGAGCTATTCTCCTATGCCATAGCCAAGTTTCATCCTCTTTTGAAATGAAGCATTGTTCATCATTTGTAGACAAACTATCCATATCAATCATGTAAATATTATCAATTCTTTGGCCTACAAACTTAACTTCCTTATTAGTCTTATGCTCAATTATGCAACAATTTGATTCAAACAAAACTCTATATCCTTTGTCACATAATTGACTTATGCTAAGTAGATTATGTTTGAGGCCTTCAACATACAACACGTCACTTATGGATGTGGAAGAATTCTTACCTATATTTTCGATGCCTAGGATCCTTCCTTTGGTGTTGTCTCCGTAGGTGACACTTCCTTTTCTCTTGGGAGTGAATGATGTAAACTTGCTTATATCTCCCGTCATATGCTTTGAACACCCACTATCCAAGTACCAATGGGTGTTGCTTGCCTTGAAGCATACCTACAAAACAAGATTAGTTTAGAGAACTAGGTACCCATTTTATGTTGGGTCCTTTAAGGTTAGCTTGTGGTAATGTCCCTTTGGGAACCCACACCTTTCTTATAACCTTTGGCCCTAATTTTCTAACATTGCAATTTGAAGAGTTATGACCTTTGAATCCACAATGATTGCATTTCATAAAGGGCGAAGATGATCTCATAGGGGGTACAAAGAAGTTTTTGTAATGCTTTTCCTTTTTAACAGAATTGTACCCTAAACCAGTTTTGTCAAACATGCATCTTTAATTTCCAAGTAGTACATTCAGATTATCTCTACCATTTGTAAACCTCTCTAAGGTTTTGTTTAGATCTAGGACTTTATTTTCTAGATCAACACATTTCTTAGCAAAATCACAAGGTTTACTTTTGGAGCATGTTTGAGCATTTTTCAATTCTTCTTTTAAGCATTCATTCTCTTTGCAAACCTCCATAAGGTGCATCTCTAGAGTGTCACTAGTTTTTCTAGACACCTTAAGTCTATTGGAGACTTTTGTAAATTTATCATACAATTCCTCTAGAGCATCAAGTAATTCATCCTTATCTAAGTCATGGAAGTTTACCTCATCATCTTCTTCTTGGTGGTTGGCCATGAGGTAAAGGTTTGCTTCTTCATTTTCTGAGTCATCTGAGCTGCTTATCTCATTTTCATCCCATGCTATATATGCTCTCCTTCTTCCTCTTTTCTCTTTTCCCTTCTTCTTAAGATTTGGGCAATCCGCTTTGAAGTGCCCTTCCTTGCCACATTCAAAACAATTGGGTGAGGAAGAATTTTCTTTAGTGATAGGTTTCTTACTTGGGTTTTTGAAGCTTCATTGGAAGCGTTTGCCTTTCATGAATTTCCCGAAGCATTTCACAAATAGTCCAAACTCTTCTTCTTCATCAAGTTCACTTCCGGATTCTTCTTCATTTATGGGAGTGGCCTTGAGAGCGAGACCCTTTTTCTTGGAAGATTTTTCTTCCTCTTCCGCCATCTTTAATTCTTTTAGCTCTTGTTCCTGTTCCTGCAACTTACCAAATAGTGTGGCAAGAGACATTTCGTTTATGCTAGGAGATTGTTTGATGGCGGTAACTAGCGGTTGCCATTCTCTGTTAAGACTTTTCAACACTTTATGAATGAGCTCTTTGTTAGTGTAAGTCTTTCCAAGTGTAATGAGTTGATTAATGATGAGAGTGAATCTTTTTTGCATATCAACAATTGATTCATGAGAGTTTAATCTAAAGCACTCATATTGACTAGTTAGTGTACTAATCTTAGAGTCTTTAACATCATTTGTACCTTCATGGGTTACTTGAAGAGTATCCCATATTTCCTTGGCGGATTTACAAGTGATTACTCGGAAAAATTCATCTGGTCCTAGTGCAAGAGTAATTAGATTTTTAGCCTTGTAATTGTATTGTACTTTCTTCTCTTCTTCACTAGTCCAATTATCCATAGGGTTTTCAACTAGTTTATCATCAACAGTATGCATAGGTATAAAAGGACCATTTTCAATGGCATTCCATACTCTTAAGTCAACTGATTGAATGAAGATTTTCATTCTCTCTTTCCAAAAGGTATAACCTTCCCCATTGAAAGCGGGAGGTCGATTTATAGCACCACCCTCAGGAAAAAGGTTTAGAGAATTTAAGGCCATTTTTATCTCTTGAAGCTGTTAAGCTTGATCTATCAAGAGTCAAGCTCTGATACCACTTGTTATTCAAGTGGCCTCAATACTCAAGAGGGGGGGGGTGAATTGAGTTTTTAAAACTTTTAGTTGGAATACCTTTGAACTTGATTCTTATATACAAATTTACAAGATTATGCAAGTGAAATAAAGTTTAGTGAAATATGCAATGCAAAACAAAGGTAAATATAGCTGAGACAATTAAACAAACACTTGGTGTGCAGTCTTCAAGATTTACCAATTTAAACAAGTTCAAGTATGCAAGCCACAATCAATCAACACAAGCCAATTAAGTGCAGTATATGAAAGTAAAAGAGTAAGGGAGAAGAGCTTTGCAAACCGATTTAATGAGTTCCACCAATCCGGTGTACGTCTCGCCTCTAAGCAACCCACTTTGAGAATTTTCCACTATTGTAGACTAGAGATACAACTTTGAGCAATTGCGGCTTCCTAGTGTCCCACACTCAAGAACCCAATCCTCACAAGTATAAGGGCAACCCACCCAATCTCTCAATCTCACAATATCCCAAAGGTTGAGCCTCAACCTTTGTAACCACTCAACCTAGAGTGAACTTTGGTGTTTTGATGTAGTGTTTACAAGCAAGTAACTCTCTCAATAGAGTGAATATACAAATGATAGCTCACACACTTTCTAATCTCTCAAGATGAGAGGATATACAAATGAAATTCAAGATACAAGAAATAGGGCTTACAAAGCACAAAATAGAGCAAAGGATTTGTAGCTTGTTGGTGTGTGTTTGTGTTTGTGTTCCTCTTCAATTTATAGAGCTATTTGAGGTGTTGAGGTGTGCCCTTCTTCTTCCTAGCCGTTGCACTTAGTGGGATTTGAAGAATGGTGGAGACATGAGCTGGTTTCCCACTTAAATGTGTTTTTCCACTAGTGTAATCGATTACACCCTCGCGTTGTAATCGATTATCTTCAAGTCAGAGGGTCCATAATCGATTATTTCTTTTCCTGTAATCGATTATCATCTGTACCTGATGCATTTAATTTGATTTCGCAGCTTCCTAATCGATTAGCATGTCTGGTAATCGATTACCTTAATTCCAGTAGCCTCCTAATTGATTGTGTAACTTCCCTTAATCGATTAGCCATTATACCTGATGCATTTAATTTCATTTTTGACAGTTGTAATCGATTACATCAAGTGCGTAGTCGATTAGATTAATTCCAGTAGCTTCATAATCGATTAGCTTCATTGCTGTAATCGATTAGCTTGTGCCCTGATGCAATCTCTTCCAAAAACAGAATGCTCCTAATCGATTAGCATAGTTGCCCTAATCGATTAGCTTCGCTGTTTCTCAGCACCTGGTTCCATTTCTTTGTTTTTGCACAGATTTCTTCAAGAGTGTTTTTGTCAATATCAAAATTCCTGAACCTGTATACACATTCAAACACAGTAGTTAGTTAATTATTCTGTAAACCATGTAATTAGTTAGTTTAGTCGTTAACTTAAGTTTCTTAAGTTATCAGTTAAGTTAGTTAGTTAGGTAGAAGCTTATATATAGGTTGTACATATTCTGTAATAGAAAAAAAAGAACAGAGACAGATACATAGAATACAATTCATTCACAACTTCGTACATCTCACTACGTATTTTCTCTCTCTAAATCCTCTCCTCCATGACGTTCCACAATCCTTTGATGGAACCGAAGTCAATGGAGTTCTAATTCCCTAAGGTTGGGATTGCGAAGGTTAGCAATAGAGTCTTGAAACTGTGAGCTAGGAAATCGACTTCTAGATCCTGAGGCGAACAAGCTGAGGAGTGGAGCAGAATCGCTGGATTGACAAATCCAGAACTGATGAAGAACTTCGCTAGTGAGGAATCGTGGTTGAAGCTTAGGTAACTTCCAGCTTTCTAACTAGTTCAGGCCTAATCAATTTAGGTGAATAGTTAGAGTTCAACCTCCAATTTCACATTAGATTCTTAGGTTAATTGAGCACTTAAGGAATTAAGGTTCGATGCTTAAGGATTAGTGTTTTTCACCTAAGGAATTAGGGATTAACCACAAGCGGATTGTCCTCTGGATTATGAAGTTTGATTATACTCTGATTGCATGTGTCTTGATGAATTTGTGAACCGAAGCAATCCTGACCTGTTTTCTATTAATCACCTTTCACATTTCATTTTAACTCTGTTTCTGGAAATACAAAAACAACTATAAAACACTAAAACAACCAAAAACCGAATGAAATTTCTGCATCTTTTGTTGGTTCAGCTTGTACTAGTCCAAGATTGAGGTACTTACCACAATCCCTGTGGGACGATCAAATATTCTACAATTTTAACGACTGGTGCGCTTGCCAAAGTATAAATCCGAGAGTCATATTTTGTTTTTACTAAGATTTTTAGTACCAAGTTAATGGCTCGGGATTTTAGCATCAAGTTAATGGCGCCGTTGCCGGGGATTGTTGAATAATATCAATAATCCTTGGACCGGTACTAGACTGAACCGTTTTACTTTTGTTTGCATTTAGTACGTAGTGTCAATTTTGTTTTTAGTAGTTGATATTTTCGTGTGGCTGTAGTCGTAGCTGTGAATCATCCTTTTGTTTGATATTTGTTGTATGCAGTTAAGGAGCAGAGAAGAGCCTTTCTTCTTTGATCCTGACATCGACTTGTTAGAACGTAAACTGAGAAAAGAGAAAAAGCAAAAAGAACAAAAAGAAATGGAACAGAGGAGAGTTACATTAGGTGGCTACTCCAGGCCGACTGAAGAAGGATCGCAATCTAGCATCCTTAGGCCACCAATTTCAGCAAATAACTTCAAACTTAAACCAGCTCTACTGCAGTTAGTAAGAAACGAACAGTTCGGAGGAAGTGAGGTGGAGGATCCAAATTTGCATCTAGCAACCTTCCTCCAAATTTATGATATAGTAAAAATGAACGGAGTCCCTGATGAGGCAATCCGACTGAGATTGTTTCCATTTTCTCTAAGGGACCGAGCAAAAGCCTGGTTGCAGAGTCAACCAAGAGGCAGTATTTCCACCTGGGAGGACTTGCAAAGAAAATTTTTGATTAAATAGTTTCCTCTTTCTAAATATGCAAAGTTGCGCAATGAAATCACGTGTTTCCAGCAAAGAGAAGGTGAATCTTTGATGGAAGCATGGGATCGGTATAAAGAGAGCTTGAGGAGATGTCCTCATCATCAGATTTCTGATGTGCAACAGGTAACTATTTTCTATAATGGTGTCAGGCCAGCTACCAGGGTCCTGATTGATGCCTCAGCTGGAGGTTCATTAACAATAAAAACTGTAGAAGAAGCCATAGAGCTGATTGACGTAATGGCTTCTAATGAATGTTTGATTAGTGAGAGGAGCCAAGTCCCTAGGAGAGGGATATTAGAACTAGAAGCACAATATACTTATCTGGCTCAGAGTAAACTGATGACTCAGGCTTTGGAGAAACTAAGTATACAAATTTCAGAACTGCAAAAGCCAAGTCAAGTTTCTATGATAAATTGTGACTTTTGTGGTGGAGACCATGAGAATGGAATGTGTGATCCAAATGTGCCTTCCGAGCAAGTGAATTATATGGGGCAGCAACAATATCAAAGGAATTATCCTTCTAATTCCTTTAATCCTAATTACAGAAATCACCCCAATTTTTCCTGGCAGAAAGGTCCATATTTGAATCAGAACATTCCACCAAATCAACCCACAAATAGACCACAACAACCCTCTCACCCTCCTATTAAAGATGTTGTTCAAGTGGCCTCAATACTCAAGAGGGGGGGTGAATTGAGATTTAAAACTTTTGAGTGGAATACCTTTGAAACTGATTTTTATCACCAAGTTTATGAAATTATGCAAGTGAGATAGAATGGAGGATAACAAGCAATGCACTACAATGAGAAATATTGCTGAAGCAATTTACCAAACACTTGGTGTGCAATATCTAAGGTATAACAAATTAAGCAAGTTTAAGTATGCTTTTCTCAACCAAACAATACCAATCAACAAATATGCAGTATATGAAAGTAAAAGAGTAAGGAAGAGAAGCTTGCAAACCGATGTAACGAGTTCCACCCAATCCGGTGTACGTCTCGCCTCTAAGCAACCCACTTAGAGGATTTTCCACTATTGTAGACTAGAGATACAACTTTGAGCAATTGCGGCTTCCTAGTGTCCCACACTCAAGAACCCAATCCTCACAAGTACAAGGGCAACCCACCCAATCTCTCAGTCTCACAATATCCCAAAGGTTGAATCCTCAACCTTTGTAACCACTCAACCTAGAGTGAACAACCACTCAACCTAGAGTGAATAACTTATGTTTGGTGTTTGTTTACAATCAATACACTCTCTCAATAGAGTAGATATACAAATGAAAGCTCTGAGCAATTCTTACTCTCAAGATAAGAGGATATATAAATGTATTTCAAGATACAAGAAATAGGCTTACAAAGCACAAGATAGAGCTAAGGATTTGTTGCTTCTTGGTTCTTGTTGGTTGCTACTTGTGCTTGTGTTCTTCTTCCATTTATAGAGCCATGATAGCAGTTGAGGTGTGCCCTAGTTCATCATAGCCGTTGCACTTAGTGGAAATTTGAAGAATGGTGGAGACATGAGCTGGTTTCCCACTTAAATCTGTTTTTCCACTAGCGTAATCGATTACACCCTCGCATTGTAATCGATTATCTTCAAGTCAGAGACTCACTAATCGATTATTTCACTTCCTCTAATCGATTAGCATCTGTACCTGATGCATTTAATTTGATTTCGCATCTGCCTAATCGATTAGAATGTCTTGCAATCGATTACCTTAAATTCCAGTGGCTTCCTAATCGATTGTGTGGCTTCCATAATCGATTAGCCATCATACCTGATGCATTTAGTTCCATTTCTAATTGTTGTAATCGATTAGTCTCAATTGTATAATCGATTACCTTAATTCCAGTGAGTACCTAATCGATTGTTTAGCTTCCATAATCGATTAGATTTCATCCTGATGCAATTTCTTCCAAAACAGAAAGCTCCTAATCGATTAGCTTAGGTGACCTAATCGATTAGCTTCGCTGTTACTTAGTCCCTGTTTCCATATCTTTGTTTTTGCATAGGTTTCTTCAAGAGTGCTTGTCATTATCAAAATCTTTGCACATCCTTGGACCTGTTTACATATTCAAACACATTCTCCCCCTTTTTGATGATGACAACTATGTTCATCTCTTGAGGGTTGTTAGTTTAAACAATTTTAAACTTATCTCTAAATTTATCTTTTTGCAAAAACAACTCTGCTACATTTTCTCTTTTTCAAATAGCAGATGACCAATTTAAAGAAATCAGAGTAATCAGCAGCAAGTGTCTTATCTCCTTTTATCTCTTATCTATAACTCTCCCCCTATCAAAAGGAATTTAATAAACAGATAATATTATCCAAATTTTAAACAAGAGATAAGCAAGATGTGAACAAATATCAGAGTATTATATATCAGAGCATCTAACACATTTGAACAAGATATGAACACCTATGAACACCTAATATTCTTCTCCATATTTTAAACAAGAATTGAACAAGATATGAACAAATATTCTTCTCCCCCTTTGTAATCATCAAAAATAATTCGAGTAATGAAAGAGATATAATATGAACTGAAACGAGATAATTTTATTGATGTGAAAAAGGGAAATACATAAAGCAAAATTATTCATAATTCAAAAGGAAATGACATAAGCACAACTAAACAAAAGCATAACTAAGGATCTAATTATCCGGGTTGAAGAAGCGAATTTCGGCAATTTGGTGAGACAACTCTTCATATCGCTGCTACATCATCTCAAAATGTTTCTGCTCGGTCATTGAAAACTCTTGAAGGGAGTTTTCAAGGCGATCGAAGCGGCGGTCAAGATGGGCGTAGAGAGATGCAAAAGGGTCAGCTTGGGGTGCAGAGGCTGATGGTGCAGCTTGTGGTTGAGGTGGAGGAGGAGGAGCAGCAGGTTCAGCAAAGGGATTGGCACCATGTTCTCGATCACTCCTGAGAATCCACATTCCAACAATGCAGACCATGCCCATTTTGTTGAGGTGGGAAGTGCCAATGCAAGCTCTTGGGGGCACTTTCTCAGAGAGTTCCCCTGCCAAATCTACTCCACAGAATTTAAAAATTTTGGTGAGGAGGATACCATAGGGGAGCTTTTGCTGATCCTTCGCATGGCGCATATGAAACTTGATCAACTGAACCCAG
The DNA here is from genome assembly GCA_037962975.1 of Clitoria ternatea. Lineage (NCBI taxonomy): Eukaryota > Viridiplantae > Streptophyta > Magnoliopsida > Fabales > Fabaceae > Clitoria > Clitoria ternatea. The sequence goes on from CM075673.1 coordinate 51,035,242, forward strand.
TTGATCTCCTTGTGGTTCAGCATTGCCCACATTAGGAGGACATCATCCTCTTCAACCAGAGCATAGTTCCCACCACGGGGAACAATCATCTTGACCAAGAAAAAGTGGAGCAGGCGGTTGTTCATGGTCAAGTGGCCTACCAGCTTGTGGTTGCTCATAGGAGGATCTGGTTTCCACAAAGAGCGGCGGGCAGTGATGGGATTAAAACCCCATTCATCCTCAGGTTCGCCTCCATCAAAGTCAGCGTTGTTGAGAGGCAGTTTGGAAATTTCCGCAAATTGGGCATTGGATAGCTTGATGGTTGTGTTCTTTACCTTGGATTCAACCATTCCATTTACAAGGCGGAGGTTACAGTAGAATACCCTCATGAGTTCAGGATAGTATTCTTCTTCTTTGAGGGAGAGGAAAGGGAAGAGGTTGTAGTGGTGGAGGCTTTGGGTGAAGGTTAGGCTTGGGTTGTCAAAGGTGTCGGCAATGGTGTAGTGAGGGGTCATAATCTCCCTTTCAGAAAAATTCTTCATGAAGTTTTGAAGTTCTCTAAGAGAAGAGAAGAACCTTGAGAAGTCAAGGGGGTTATGGGCTTGAGCAGCAGAGGACCTCGCTCTCTTGACATTTCTAGAGGTAGACATGGTTGGAAAAGGCAAAGAGGAAGATGAAGAGAGATGAGTGGTAGAGAGTTTTTGAGAGGTTTGAGAGGAAGGAGGTAGTGTGAGATGAGAAGATGAAGGAAGGGGTATTTATAGGTGAGAGTTAAGTTTAGGAAGGAGGAAAAAGAGTTTAGAAAGGAGTGAAGTGAGTTAAGAGAGAGAGTGGTTCGAGTGTGCCTAGGAAATTACAGTTTTGACTCTTCAGAACGCGTGCTAATCGATTACGAGACAGGTGGTAATCGATTAGATCATTGTTTCTGGGGAATTTCAAACGTTTCATACAGGGGGTAATCGATTAGAGGCTTAGGGTAATCGATTAGTTTAGAAACAGAATCGTCCTAATCGATTGGAGCAATGTGGTAATCGATTATGAAGAAGAGGAAACGTTTTGAACCTGAAACAGAAGCTTTGTAATCGATTGTGAATCAATGATAATCGATTATCTTAGAAACAGAATGATTGTAATCGATTATAGTAAGTACTAATCGATTATAATGGAAACAGTAGCATAGTAATCGATTGTGAGTAGCCATGTAATCGATTATTGAGTCAAAAACTTCAAATTTTACATACAGCAAAGTTCCAATCATGAAATGTGATATATACCATGCATCATGCCATTCAACATAGTTCTTATCAAAAGATCCTGTCATTCAAACACAACTGGACATATCAAGAATGCCTAACTCTCTTCGTATGTGAATGAATTGTTCTCTAGCCAAGGGTTTTATGAAAATATCAGCTAGTTGCCTAGAAGTTTCTACATGTTCAAGTACACAATCCCCTTTTAACACATGATCTCTAATAAAGTGATACCTAATCTCAATGTGTTTAGTTCTAGAGTGCATCACTGGATTCTTGGAGATGTTAATGGCACTTGTATTATCGCATTTAAGAGGCACATGGTTTAATACAATTCCAAAATCTAGAAGTTGTTGTCTCATCCAAAGGATTTGAGCACAGCAACTACCAGCTGCAACATATTCTGCCTCAGCTGTTGATAGCGCAACACTTACTTGTTTCTTGCTATGCCAAGAAACAAGAGAACTACCAAGCAAGTGACATGTTCCGCTAGTACTTTTCCTATCAAGCTTACATCCTACAAAGTCCGAATCAGAGTAACCAACTAAAGTACATTCAGCCCCTTTGGGGTACCATAAACCAACATCTTGAGTCCCAACTAGATATTTCATTATTCTTTTTACTGCAGTGAGATGAGATTCCTTAGGACAAGCTTGGTATCTAGCACACATACACACAGCAAACATGATATCCGGTCTACTAGCGGTTAAGTAAAGTAAGGATCCTATCATACCTCTGTATTTTATGAGTTCAACATCCTTACCTTTCTCATCCTTGTCCAAATAGCATGAAGTGCCCATGGGTGTGGCTATATCATTTGCTTTATCCATATTGAATTTTCTGAGTAGTTCTTTGCAGTACTTAGATTGGTTTATGAATGTGCCTTCATTGGTTTGCTTGATTTGTAGTCCAAGGAAGAAAGTGAGTTCCCCCATCATGGACATTTCAAATTCTTCCTGCATTAGCTTGGCAAACTCTTTGCACATTGAATTATTAGTGGCACCAAAAATTATATCATCAACATAAATTTGTACCAATAGTATGTTATTCTTATTGTGCTTTATAAATAAAGTTGTATCAACCTTCCCTCTTTCAAAATGATTTTCTAAAAGAAATTTGCTTAACCTTTCGTACCAAGCTCTTGGAGCTTGTTTCAACCTATACAAAGCTTTCTTTAATTTGAAAACATGATTTGGAAATTGATGGTTTTCAAAACCTGGAGGTTGATCAACATATACTTCCTCTTGAATGTATCCATTCAAGAAAGCACTTTTAACATCCATTTGGTACAATTTGAAATCTCTACAGCATGCGAAGGCTAATAGTAGTCTAATTGCTTCTAATCTAGCTACGGGTGCATATGTCTCTTCATAATCAATGCCTTCTTCTTGATTATAGCCTTTAGCTACTAGCCTAGCTTTGTTTCTAGTAATTATTCCATTTTCATCCAATTTATTCCTAAAAACCCATTTGGTTCCTATTATTTGGTGATCATTGGGTCTTGGCGCAAGCTCCCAAACTTCATTTCTTTCAAATTGATTTAGCTCTTCTTGCATGGCCAACATCCAATGTTCATCAATAATAGCCTCATCTATGTTCTTGGGTTCTATTTGTGATACAAATGCTAGGTGATTACAAGTATTTCTAATAGCATTTCTAGTACTTACACCTTGAGTCATTTCACCTATGACTTTGTCTAAGGGATGATCCTTCAAAGTTATCCATTCTTGTTGTCTCTCAATTTGTACTGCACCTCCATCATTGTTGACTTCTTCTTCTTTGTCTTGCAAGTTCATTTCTTGAAAAGTACCTACAAGATCATCAACATCTTCCTTTCTCGGAGGGTTATGGCTATTTTCATCAAACTTAACATGAATAGACTCTTCAATAGTATTTGTTTGTTTGTTGAAAATTCTATAAGATTTACTTGATTGTGAATATCCTAGGAATATTGCCTCATCAGATTTTGCATCAAACTTTCCTAGATTATCCTTTCCATTGTTGAGCACAAAACATTTACATCCAAAAATATGAAAATATGCAATGTTGGGTTTTCTACCTTTGTAAAGCTCATAGGGGGTTTTCTTTAAAATAGGCCTTATCAAACATCTATTCATCACATAACACGCGGTGTTTACCGCATCGGCCCAAAAATGTTTTGCAATATTGTTTTCATTTAGCATGGTTCTAGCAAGCTCCACTAAAGATCTATTCTTTCTTTCAATTACTCCATTTTGTTGTGGAGTTCTAGGAGCTGAAAAGTTGTGATTAATACCATGTTTTTCGCAAAACTTTTCAAAAAATTGATTTTCAAATTCTCCCCCATGATCCGTTCTAATAGATGCAATTTTTGAATTTTGCTCATTTTGGATAATCTTTGCAAGTTTCTTGAATGCATGATATGCTTCATTTTTATGAGCAAGAAACAATGTCCATGTATATCTTGAATAGTCATCTACTATAACTAAACTATAGTAATTACCTCCAAAGCTTTTGATTTTGGATGGTCCAAATAAGTCCATGTGTAAAAGTTGTAAAGGCTTTTGAGTAGAAACGATGTTTTTGGATTGAAAAGATGCCTTTACTTGTTTTCCCTTTTGACATGCATCACAAAATCTATTTTCAAATTTAAGCTTTGGTAAACTAATTACTAAATCTTTAGAAACAAGTTTGTTCAAGTGGTCTACATGTATATGAGCTATTCTTCTATGCCATAGCCATGTTTCATCCTCTTTTGAAATGAAGCATTGTTCATCATTTGTAGACAAATTATCCATATCAATCATGTAAATATTATCAATTCTTTTTCCAACAAATTTGATCTCTTTATTTAGCTTATTCTCAATTATGTAACAATTGGATTCAAATAAGACTCTATATCCTTTGTCACATAGTTGACTTATGCTAAGTAGATTATGCTTGAGGCCTTCAACATACAATACGTCATTTATGGATGTAGAAGAATTCTTACCAATATTTCCAATGCCTAGGATTCTTCCTTTAGTGTTGTCTCCATAGGTGACGCTTCCTTTTCGTTTGGGAGTGAATGATGTGAATTTGCTTATGTCTCCCGTCATATGCTTTGAACACCCACTATCCAAGTACCAATGGGTGTTGCTTGCCTTGAAGCATACCTACAAAACAAAATCAGTTTAGAGAACTAGGTACCCATTTTATGTTGGGTCCTTTAAGGTTAGTTTGTGGTAATGTCCCTTTGGGAACCCACACCTTTCTTAAGACCTTTGGTCCTAGTTTCTTAACACTACACTTATAAGCACTATGTCCTTTGGAACCACAATGATTGCATTTCATAAAAGGTGAGGAGGATTTTCTTGGTGGTGCAAAGAAGTTTTTATAGTGCTTCTCCATTTTGTGATTACTATGTTCTTTGTCATATCCTAAACCGGTTTTGCTAAACATGCATTTTTGTTGCCCAAGTAGGATATTCAAATTATCTCTTCCATTAGTGAACTTCTCTAGTGTCCTATTTAGGTCTTCAACCTTGGTTTCTAACACAATGCACTTTTTTGCAAAATCACATGGTTTACTATTGGAACATGTTTGAGCGTTTTTCAATTCTTCTTTTAAGCATTCATTCTCTTTGCAAATCTCCATAAGGTGCATCTCTAGAGTGTCACTAGTTTTTCTAGATACCTTAAGTCTATTGGAGACTTTTGTAAATTTATCATACAATTCCTCTAGAGCATCAAGTAATTCATCCTTATCTAAGTCATGGAAGTTTACCTCATCATCTTCTTCATGGTGATTGGCCATGAGGCAAAGGTTTGCTTCTTCATTCTCTGAGTCATCCGAGCTGCTTACCTCATTTTCATCCCATGCTATATATGCTCTCCTTCTTCCTCTTTTCTCTTTCCCCTTCTTCTTAAGATTTGGGCAATCCGCTTTGAAGTGCCCTTCCTTGCCACATTCAAAACAATTGGGTGAGGAAGAATTTTCTTTAGTGATAGGTTTCTTACTTGGGTTTTTGAAGCTCCTTTGAGTGCGTTTGCCTTTCATGAATTTCCCGAAGCGTTTCACAAATAGTCCAAATTCTTCTTCTTCATCAAGTTCACTTTTGGATTCTTCTACTTCATTTATGGAAGTAGCCTTGAGAGCAAGACCCTTTTTCTTGGAAGATTTTTCTTCCTCTTCCGCCATCTTTAATTCCTTCAGCTCTTGTTCTTGTTCCTGCAACTTACCAAATAGAGTGGCAAGATACATTTCGTTTATGCTAGGAGATTGTTTGATGGCGGTAAGTAGCGGTTGCCATTCTCTGTTAAGACTTTTCAACACTTTATGAATGAGCTCTTTGTTAGTGTAAGTCTTTCCAAGTGTAATGAGTTGATTAATGATGAGAGTAAATCTTTTTTGCATATCAACAATCGATTCATGAGAGTTTAATCTAAAGCACTCATATTGACTAGTAAGAGTACTAATCTTAGAGTCCTTAACATCATTTGTACCTTCATGGGTTACTTGAAGAGTATCCCACATTTCTTTAGCAGTTTGGCATGTCATTATTCTAAAAAATTCATCTTGACCTAAAGCCATAGTAATGAGATTTTTGGCCTTGTAGCCATATTGGACTTTCTTTTCTTCCTCGCTTGTCCATTCATCTATAGGTTTTTCAACATTCTTACTATCTATAGTATGCATAGGTATATAAGGACCATTTTCAATGGCATTCCATATTCTCAAGTCAATTGATTGAATGAAGATTTTCATTCTTTCTTTCCAAAACGCATACCCTTCCCCATTGAAAGCGGGAGGTCTATTTATCGCACCACCCTCGGGAAAAACATTTTGAGAACTTGAGGCCATTTAATCTCTTGAAGCTGTTAAGCTTGATCTACCAAGAGTCAAGCTCTGATACCACTTGTTGTTCAAGTGGCCTCAATACTCAAGAGGGGGGGTGAATTGAGATTTAAAACTTTTGAGTGGAATACCTTTGAAACTGATTTTTATCACCAAGTTTATGAAATTATGCAAGTGAGATAGAATGGAGGATAACAAGCAATGCACTACAATGAGAAATATTGCTGAAGCAATTTACCAAACACTTGGTGTGCAATATCTAAGGTATAACAAATTAAGCAAGTTTAAGTATGCTTTTCTCAACCAAACAATACCAATCAACAAATATGCAGTATATGAAAGTAAAAGAGTAAGGAAGAGAAGCTTGCAAACCGATGTAACGAGTTCCACCCAATCCGGTGTACGTCTCGCCTCTAAGCAACCCACTTAGAGGATTTTCCACTATTGTAGACTAGAGATACAACTTTGAGCAATTGCGGCTTCCTAGTGTCCCACACTCAAGAACCCAATCCTCACAAGTACAAGGGCAACCCACCCAATCTCTCAGTCTCACAATATCCCAAAGGTTGAATCCTCAACCTTTGTAACCACTCAACCTAGAGTGAACAACCACTCAACCTAGAGTAAATAACTTGTGTTTGGTGTTTGTTTACAATCAATACACTCTCTCAATAGAGTAGATATACAAATGAAAGCTCTGAGCAATTCTTACTCTCAAGATGAGAGGATATACAAATGTATTTCAAGATACAAGAAATAGGCTTACAAAGCACAAGATAGAGCTAAGGATTTGTTACTTCTTGGTTCTTGTTGGTTGTTACTTGTGCTTGTGTTCTTCTTCCATTTATAGAGCCATGATAGCAGTTGAGGTGTGCCCTAGTTCATCATAGCCGTTGCACTTAGTGGAAATTTGAAGAATGGTGGAGACATGAGCTGGTTTCCCACTTAAATCTGTTTTTCCACTAGCGTAATCGATTACACCCTCATGTTGTAATCGATTATCTTCAAGTCAGAGACTCACTAATCGATTATTTCACTTCCTCTAATCGATTAGCATCTGTACCTGATGCATTTAATTTGATTTCGCATCTGCCTAATCGATTAGAATGTCTTGCAATCGATTACCTTAAATTCCAGTGGCTTCCTAATCGATTGTGTGGCTTCCATAATCGATTAGCCATCATACCTGATGCATTTAGTTCCATTTCTAATTGTTGTAATCGATTAGTCTCAATTGTATAATCGATTACCTTAATTCCAGTGAGTACCTAATCGATTGTTTAGCTTCCATAATCGATTAGATTTCATCCTGATGCAATTTCTTCCAAAACAGAAAGCTCCTAATCGATTAGCTTAGGTGACCTAATCGATTAGCTTCGCTGTTACTTAGTCCCTGTTTCCATATCTTTGTTTTTGCATAGGTTTCTTCAAGAGTGCTTGTCATTATCAAAATCTTTGCACATCCTTGGACCTGTTTACATATTCAAACACAAAAGAGAAGTCAGAACTTAAGAATGTACTTTCTCAGTTCATCTAGGCCACTCAGGCCAGTTTTAAAAATCAGGAAGCGTCTATAAGAAATTTAGAAAATCAAGTCGGACAGCTTTCTAAGCAATTAGCTGAGAGGCAAGCAGGTAATTTCCCTGGAGATACCAAGGTAAATCCAAGGGAACATTGCAAGGCTATAATCACTAGGAGTGGAAAAATTATTTCTCCATCTCCGAGTCAGGAAATAAGCTCAGAAAAAGATAAAGAAAAAGAAATAGTGCAGGAAACCGAGCAGGTTAACAATGAAGCTGAAAATGAAAATGAAACAGAAAAAGAAAAAGAAAATAAAGTCCACCAAAAGAAAAAGAAAAAGGTCGATCTGATTCTGGAGGAAGCTTCTAAGCTGACTCCTGAAAAACTGAGAAATGCTCCATTTCCACACAGGTTTAAAAAGCAAATAGAAGAGCAGAAGTTTGCTAGGTTCTTAGATGTATTCAAGAAACTCCATATAAATATCCCTTTTGCCGAGGCATTGCAGGAGATGCCTTCTTATGCAAAATTTTTGAAAGAACTATTGTCTAAGAAAAGGAAGCTTAAGGGGGATGAAATGATTGCTCTCACTCAGGAGTGCAGTGCAATCATTCAAAAGAAACTTCCTCAAAAGCTAGAAGATCCTGGATCTTTTACAATACCGTGTGCAATTGGGGATATTCATGTAGGAAGTGCTCTCTGTGATCTAGGAGCCAGTATAAATCTAATGCCTCTATCTTTGATGAAAAAACTGGGAATTAATGACCTGCAACCGACTCGCATGTCTTTGCAGTTGGCTGACAGATCCATTAAATATCCCCAAGGGATGCTGGAAGACTTGTTAGTTAAAGTAGACAAATTTATCTTCCCAGCAGACTTCATAGTGTTGGATATGGAGGCTGACCGAGAGATTCCTTTAATCTTAGGTAGACCCTTCCTAGCTACTGGTAGAGCATTGATTGATGTAGAAAAGGGTGAACTCATGCTGAGAGTTCAGGAGGAGCAGGTAACCTTTAATGTCTTCAATTCCATGAAACATCCAACTGAAAGGATGGATTGCTTAATGATTGAAGAGATTAAAAGTTACCAGACTCCAATGCTTTTAAAAACTGAGGAAGAGGCCTTACGAACCTTTTTAGAGGATGACTTTGACTCCGAGACTAAGGAGTTAAATGACTCTCACTCGGAAATACTAAACCTACTGGGAGTACTAGAAGTAGGTGATTTTGAAAAAGAAAAGAAAAATGATTTGAAAATTATTGAAGCTGAGAAAGGAAAGGAAGTTTCTGAAGAAAAATGTGATTTAAAACCTTTACCTTCTCATCTGAAATATGTTTTCCTGAGAGAGGACGACACACATCCTGTCATTATTAATGCCGACTTAAAAGAAGAGGATGTAGACAAATTAATCGGGGTGTTAAAGGCACATGAATCTGCGATTGGCTGGAATATTTCTGACTTGAAGGGAATCAGTCCATCATTTTGTATGCACAAAATTCTAATGGAGGATGATTATTCCCCTGTAGTACAGCCACAACGCAGATTGAACCCCATAATGAAAGAGGCGGTCAGGAAAGAGGTGGTCAAGCTTCTTGATGCAGGAATCATTTATCCGATCTCGGACAGCGCTTGGATCAGTCCGGTCCAAGTAGTGCCCAAGAAAGGAGGAATGACAACTGTTAAAAATAAAAAAGGTGAAGTCATAGCTACTAGACCGACCACAGGATGGAGAATATGTATAGACTATAGAAGGTTGAATGACCACTCGGAAAGACCACTTTCCCTTGCCGTTTGTTGACCAGATGCTTGAGAGACTATCGGGTCATGAATACTACTGTTTCCTTGATGGTTACTCGGGTTATAACCAAATTGGGGTTGACCCAAAAGATCAAGAGAAGACAGCTTTCACCTGTCCATACGGAATTTTTGCCTATAGGCGCATGCCATTCGGTTTGTGCAACGCTCCAGCAACCTTTCAAAGGTGTATGCTGGCAATCTTTGGGGACATGGTGGAGAAATTCATTGAAGTATTCATGGACGATTTCTCTGTTTTTGGTAGTAGTTTTGATTCATGCCTCAGCAACCTGTCTAAGGTGCTGGTGAGATGCCAAGAGACTAACCTCGTTCTTAACTGGGAAAAATGTCATTTTATGGTTAAGGAAGGGATAGTCCTTGGCCACAAAATCTCTGCTGAGGGCATTCAAGTGGACCGAGCCAAGATAGAAATCATTGAAAAACTTCCTCCTCCGATCAACGTGAAAGGAGTGAGAAGTTTTCTAGGATGTGCTGGCTTCTACAGAAGGTTCATAAAAGATTTCTCAAAAATAGCTAAGCCTTTGACTGACTTGCTTGTAAAAGATCATGTGTTTGTGTTTAATGAAAACTGTGTCAAGGCTTTTGAAAAATTGAAACAAAGTTTGACTTCAGCTCCGATCCTTGTAGCACCTGATTGGTCTTTACCGTTTGAATTAATGTGTGATGCAAGTGACTTTGCAGTCGGAGCTGTGCTGGGTCAGAAAATAGGAAAATTAGCTCATGTAATTTATTATGCTAGTAAAGTGTTGAACGAAAATCAAATACATTACACCACTACTGAAAAAGAAATGCTTGCTGTGGTGTATGCATTTGATAAATTTCAAGCTTACTTGATTGGGGCCAAGGTTGTTGTATATACAGATCACTCAGCAATCAAGTATTTACTAGCTAAGAAAGAATCTAAGCCGAGACTGATCAGGTGGGTTCTGTTACTCCAGGAGTTCGATTTAGAAATAAAAGATAAAAAGGGAGTAGAGAACTCAGTTGCTGACCAACTGTCTCGTCTGGAAGGTGAATCAGATTCTGTGTTAATAAAAGAAGAATTTCCAGACGAGAAGTTGATGGCAATTATCACCGGGCCATGGTATGCTGATATGGCCAACTTTAAAAGTGCCTCGGTGGTGCCTGATGGCTGGACATGACAAATGAGGAAAAACAATTTTCATGATAGCAAAAACTTTCTTTGGGATGATCCATTTTTGTATAAAATAGGAGTAGACGGAGTGATCAGGTGATGTGTGCCTGAATCCGAGCAAGAAAGGCTCTTGTGGCATTGCCACGACTCCTATTATGGAGGTCATCATGGTGCCTCCCGTACAGCAGTAAAAGTTTTATAGAGTGGCTTTTATTGGCCAACTATCTTTCAAGATGCAAAAGAGTATGTCAAAAGGTGTGATAAATGTCAAAGGAGTGGAGGTCTCTCTGCTAAGGCTGGCATGCCTTTGACAAACATTTTAATTGTGGAATTATTTGACGTCTAGGGTATCGATTTTATGGGACCATTTCCAAAGTCGTTCTCCAACGAATATGTACTTGTTGCTGTAGATTGTCTCCAAATGGGTGGAGGCAATCCCGACCAGAACCAATGATGCACATGTGGTGCTTAGGTTCATTAAGAAGAATATTTTCTCTAGGTTTGGAGTTTCGAGAGTACTTATTAGTGATGGGGGTTCACATTTTTGTAATAAAATAATGGAAAAAGCCCTGCATCACTATGGGGTTTTACATAAGATATCCACTCCTTACCATCCACAAACTTGTGGACAAGTCGAGCTGTCAAATAGAGAAATAAAGAGAATCTTAGAGAAAGTGGTTGGGAAATCTAGAAAAGATTGGTCGGTAAAATTAGATGATGCATTGTGGGCCTACAGAACAGCCTTCAAACCTCCGATTGGCATGTCCCCGTATCAATTAGTTTACGGTAAGGCTTGCCATCTCCCTGTGGAGTTGGAACACAAGGCGTGGTGGGCCACAAAGTTATTAAACATGGACTGTGACCAATCCAAGGAGGAAAGAGTTTTGAAACTCCATGAACTAGAGGAGTTCCGACTCACCGCTTATCAAAGTGCCTCCATTTATAAGGAGAAAACAAAAAGGTGGCACGATAAGTGGATCAATAGGAAAGAGTTTCAAAAGGGAGATCAGGTTTTGTTATTCAATTCCCGACTGAGACTCTTCCCTGGAAAACTTAGATCGAAGTGGTCGGGGCCTTTTACTGTAAATGAGGTTTTTTCCTCACGGTGCAGTTGAGCTAAAAGACCCGACTACCGATCGGATTTTTAAGGTAAATGGCCAGCGACTCAAACTCTACTTTGGAGGAGAGTTTGATAGGCAGAAAACCTCCTTGTTACTGCAGGCATCCTCTTAGATGCCATAAGGTCAAGCAAGTGACCTTAAAGAAGCGCTCTAAGGAGGCAGCCCTACGTTCTGAGTGTTCTTAATGAAAAGAAAACTAAAATTTTTAGTGAATAAAGTTTGAATAAAGTTTATGAAGTTCGAAGAAGAAAGGCCAAGCTTGATTCTTCCATTTCGCTCAGGCGAAGCACTAGTAGCTTAGGCAAGAAGCTGCTGTTGTTGTTTCATGCTTAAGCGAAAGTTTACTGAGCTTGAGCGAGAGTAGTACACTTGGATAACTGTTACTCACTCTTTGCCCTTTTTCCCGACTGAAATTCACTCGTCATTCTTCAATAAATTCCAAATTTTTAATGTGAATAAAAAGGAAGACTTTAATAAAGGATTTCTGATCGTTGATTTAATAAACGGGTCAGATGATGAAGGGTGACTTATTTCAGTCAGCCTTTTATCACTCGGATTCCTCACTTATCACAGTCAGTTTTGTATCCATTAGTCTCCTATTCACTCAGTATATTTTTCTTGTCAGTCTTGTGTTCAGTCGGTTTTCCATTTTTCTCATTCATCCACTCGGCTTTCTCACTCAGTCTCTTATTCCCTCGACCGATCTCTTTCACTCGTCCTCTATTCACTCGGTCATTCTTTCATTCTTTCATTCTTTCATTCACTCATTATTTCATGAATGCTTCGTCTTTCGTTTTTCTTTTTCATCCACTCAGTACTTTCATCCACTCAGTTTCTGCTGTAGTTGTCCGTTTATCCACTCAGGTATTCTCCTTCTTCTTCCGTCTTTCACTCATGTTTGTTCGTCTGGTCAGTTAGTCATGCTTTCGTGTTCTTTCACTCATTTTTCCATTTTCCGACAACTAGTTGTTTGTTCTGGTATACACTCGTGGTTTGTTCATTCGTTTTTCACTTGTACCCGCACTACAACAAAAATGCTAAAAGGATGCACTAGTTTTGTCAGCGCTACAACGAAACCGCAGAAATTGTTGAATAATTTACACCAATGTCTGCGGTTCTTAACTGGAACCGCTGAGAATACTTTATTATCACTTTAGTCTGCGGTTCTAAATAGAACCGCTGATATTAATTTATAAAGGAACCGCTAACATTGGAATGGCAAACTTAAATCACACAAAATGACGTCGTGTTTAAGTATTGGTTTTGTTTTTCTTTCAAAACAATATTAATCCTTTTCCCTTTCCCTTTCCTTCTTACGCTCGTTTCCCTGTCTCCTTCTCGATCCTTTTCCCTCTTAATCTTAATCCCTTTCCCTCTCAGTCTCGACCTCTTTCCTCTCACTCTGTCTCATCAATCCAATATCTGACTCTATCTCGGTCCTAAAATTTTGCATTCCTATCTCAGTCCTAAATATTTCATTTCCTTTCTCACTCGAACACTAATCTTTGGACCGAGCATTAACCATGTGCAAGGGCAAGGTTTTCTTTCCATCCATAATCCACTATCGTAAAAAGTGGCCAAAACGGTGTCCGTTGTTCTTCAAGTAACTCCTGAAATGGGCAAGGAGTTGTGGCGACTGAGGCAGTCCATGGCGGACATAGTAGCGCCATAGGTCTTTTTCAAGTTTGGGCCTTGTTGGGTTAGGTCGTGTCAACTTAAGACCCAAAAAAGTTAGGTTTTCTTGTTCTGTTTGTGTGCCCTTCGACGATACTCTTTGGCCCCTTGTGTTCATCACTGTTAAAGTGGACCAGGGTTCTTCGACGACTCTCTCCAGTAAGGTAGACTAGCCGTGACAACCTTGAAGTCTCCGTTAACTACTCCAATGACCATTCTGACATTACTCTTCTATGTTTCTTCCAGAAAACAGAGCAATCTGACAGGTTCTTCTTCTCTAGTGCCTCATCTATGTTCTTCTTTGGTTCCTTGATGTTTTCTACTACTATTTTCTAATGTTATATTATACTCTATTTTTTATCGTTATATTATACTGGTTATTAGTATTATATTAGACTATGTTTTTTCTCCAATTACCCTCATCTCTTTTTTTTTACAATTAAATTATATTCTGTTTTTCAATGTTTTCTACTTCTATTTTTTCTGTCTTATTGTTTTGATTTTTATATTTATGAGTGTTGTATTTCTACCGGTCATTAATCTTTAATAGCAGCACAAAGGTGCAAAGTTAAATATAAATATTCAACATACAAGGTTTTGATGCAATTACTCTCAACCTCATGGAAGTCAATGTAATATGTGTATGTGTAAAATGTAATACGAATACTATTTCCAAACCATCAGAATTCTACAAGTGAAATTTTTTAAATTAGTTGTCAGCTTTAGGAATTTAAAATGACGTGATTTTTTATGTACTCTTGGTGATCAACTAATCATTGTCGAATTAGTTTGATATGTTATGTGGAAAATGGTTTCTGCAGAAGATTGGTCATGAAGGTTATGCCTTAACTGCATAAGTTTGGATCAGTTTTCAATTTAAATAGCACTAGAGTTTCAGGATATCCAATAGAATTTGATTTTGTTCCTCTGAATAATTTTCCAGGTCTCAACAATTTATTGATGGCATATGATGATAAATCAGCGTATCCCTTGTGATATTCTCCTTTTCAGTTGGTCCAGGCAATGAAAATAAGGTTGTGATATTCTCTTTTTCAGCACACCATGTATCTCAATTTTAATAATGTTATCAATTAGATTTTGATCAACTTTATAAAAATAAGCACCACCGTTCATATTAAGTATTTTTAGGTCTGATACTTTAATTTTTAATACAACATAACTAAGTTATATTATCAAGGGACATAACAGAAATATTGGTCATGTGTATATGTACCAGATGGACCAATCAGAATCCAACATTTCATATGGTTAACTTGTGAAAAAGACATATGGTTTCTGTTTGATATTCTCTGACTTCAACCTTAACCGGGGTCACACTTTTCTACTTCACGGTTCTATATCCATGATAGCCTTATATATACCATAGAAAATCCTTTGAAGAATCGCAGGGTCATTGGCTTTGCTGCCTGTTGGAACTCCAAACCGATACACACTTGATAATATTATAATTAATGTAAAAAAAATAGCCACCAAAGTATGTTAATAATTTTTTGTCATAGAATTTAATAGGTGATGTAATTGCTTTATTTTTTATTCCTTTCTGTTTTCTTCTGCTTGAAAAGCTAACACATTTGTAAATGGTCATTTTGACTGTGATCATCAACCAATTATGTAATGTAATGTAATGTGTTTTTTGGTTCATGTATGGTGTCTTGTTATGGTGACCGGTGCAGATGAAAACTGAATTTTGTTTTCTGGTTCTGGTTGGTTGCAGCTTGGTTGGAGCAAAGTGAAAGTGAATACATTTGAGCAAGGTTGCAGCAACCAACACAGATGCTGTTGAATATATATCTGGACAAAAATGGATTCCCCCAGATTACATTGACTGAACCAAAAGGTTCATCAGCTAAGGTTGGTTGGTTTTAGCCTTTTTCTGTTTCTCTTGTGCTTGTGATCTAAACGGTCTTTTGTTGTGGAAAATAGAATTTCCTTGCATGGTATTTTATGCTTTGAATTATTAGAAAATGTTGAGTCAAAGTTATCCAAAAGTTAGCTCATCATTAAAAGTTGGCACAAGTCTAATAAGCAATATTTAGGCCATAACTCTTCACATACTCCCCCCACACCCATGAATAGACATCTGGTGCATCCATTCACATCAAGATTGAACATCTATAGATGACTCAATATCCAAATTAGATTGACTCTGATATCATATTAGAAATAATAACTCAAATCATGAACTTAGAACAAGTTCATGAGTTGAAGGTTGCCAAAAACCTTAAAAGGAATATTCATGCCATAACTCTTAACATCAATATGATGGGTTGATTATGGATTGGATAGTTTATGTTCAACTTCAGATATAAGTTAGAAGCTTTAAGTTGGCAATGCCCTCTAAGAAAGCTTGAGAGAATTGTTTATTTTATTTTCTGTTTACTTTGGACTCATTAATAGTTTATGATTATCTGACGCAGTTGGTGCTAACAACTTAGCTCGGAGTCTCAGATTGCAGAATCCTTTTTATTTGACTAATTTATAAATTTTTATGTAGTTTAAATATACATACAACCATGGTTTAACCATACTGTTCTGATATGGAAATGGTAATTTCACTCTGCAGTTCTCAACTCTTTTAAATATATGATTTCAGGTGCTTCTATATGGAGGGCAGATTATTTCCTGGAAGAATCAACGGAAGGAAGAATTACTTTTTATGAGCAGTAAGGTAAAAGAAGATTGTTCTTACTGAATCTTTTACTTTGGAGCCACAGTGGTGTGTGTGTATGTTTTCTCTTACTGAATCTTTTAATTTGTAAATGTTTTCTCATGCAGGGACCACACTTTGTTCAACGTATCGTGTGGCAAGCTCTTTGAAGGAAGTCCCTAGCAGGTTGGTTTAAATTATATTTGCTTCTCCATTTTTTCCCTTTTTATCCAATTATAAGTCATTGCATCTTATCTTAGGATGTGTCTTAATTGTTAATATCTTGTTTTTTCCCCTTGCCAGAAGCCCTTGAAATTTTAAGAGACTTGTACAAAAGAACTTGTTAACGAAATTGCTATTAAATGAGGACTGTGATAACCACTATATGATGATGCATTGAGGCGAAACAACCAAAATATTAGCTATAATCCATGGGAGCCAGCACTAATGGGAACTATGATGCAACCAACTATGCATGATACATTTTATGCCTCTAATACAGTGGCTGCTCCACCTTCTGTTTAGATGGCCGATATGTCCAATCAGCAGCAGGCATTCATGTTTCAGCAACAGCAACAAATGATGATGATGGCCCCTCAACAACAACAATCTGTAAACCCTTTTGGAAATCCTTATAAAGTGAAATTCTTTTTGAATAATTAGAAAGGGGAGGGTTTTGATTTATATGTTTTTTATGTACAAGGTAATTGATAATGAGCTTTCATTCAAACCACTTTAGAGTTTCCTTTATCCCTGATTGGATACTATTTTACACTTTTAGCACAATTTTTTTTTGTTAAATTAGACTATATTGTTTTTAGTTGCCTTTCTCTGTATATGGTGGGAATTATATTCTTTATGTGATTATTACACAATTTATTCAATGAAAATATGTTAAAAATCTAATAATTGAGTCATTTTGGTGTAAGGAGCAAGCGATTTCTTCATTGCCATGTCAAGTAAGAGTGTAAGATATTTGTATATTAATTGCTATATCTATAGTTTTGAAACTATTTATTAAAATATTTAATACAGCTTTAGTAAACCAAAAAAATTGAAATTTTAAAAAACTGAACATTATCTGCGGTTAAAGCGTAAACCGCAGACATTGTTTTAACTATTGTCAGCGGTTCAGTACTACAACCGCAGACATTGTTTTACTATTGTCAGCGGTTCTGCACTACAACCGCAGACATTGTTTGACTATTGTCAGCGGTTCCGCACTACAACCGTAGACAATAAATAGCCAATGTCAGCGGTTTGAGCGCTGACACTGTTTTTAGTGTTATTATCAGCGCCTTTATTGTTTGCGCTTGGACCGCTGACAATAGCAGTAGCGGAACCACTGACAAAAGCCTTTTTTGTAGTAGTGCCGGTATAATCCACTCGGTATTCATTTACTCGTTGATTATTCCACCTAAATTCTTTCATGGTTTTCTCATAAACCTCTCGGTCTTTTCTCGATTTCCCCACTCAGAATCTCTTTCATACGTCTCTTTCTGCAGTCGTTTTTTTCATTCACTCGATTTCTTACTATTCACTCGGTTTCTTCCACTCGCTCTTGCATTTACTCATCTCCTTCATCTGATCGGTATACTCTTCACTCATCTCCTTTACTCGGAATATTCTCATTCGTTCTCCCATTCATTCTTTCATCCACTGGTCTTTTCCATCCACCCTCAATTTACTCGTCTTTCTTCCACTCGGTCATTCTTTTTCATTCCTTACCTGTCCTTCAATCTTTCATTACCGCACTCTATCTTTTATCCATTCGTTCTTTCATTTGTTGTTTCATTCACTCGGCGTTGCTCATTTTTTCCGCTCGTCTTTTATTCATCGGCCTTTCTACTTACTCACTCCTTCTTTGCACTTTTTGTTTGTTCACTCTTCCACTCGACCTTTACCACTCAGTATCTTCTCCATCACTCAGTATTTATCTCCATTTTCACTCGGTCATTTTCTTTTCACTCTTTTCACTCTTTCACTTGGTCTCCTTTTTTGCAGTCTTCCATTCGCCGTCTCCCATTCGATCACTCGGTTTTCATTCATTCGTTCACTTTAATTCACTCGTCCTTTATTCACTCTGTCAATCTCCCACTCATTCATTCTTCTACTCATTCTTCTATACACTCTTCCAATCGTCTTATATCTCTCCATATTCTTTCTTTCACTCGGACTTATTTTCTTTGTTATTTCTCCCACCCATTTTTCTGTCCACTCATATCCTAATGCAGTTGTTCACTCCTCTTTCCTGCACTCTACTTCATTCATCCATACTTTCACTCGTTCTTGTACCCATTCGTTCTTCACTCACTCAGGATCATTTCCATTCAGTTTTCATTCACTCGGGATCCTGTATTCATTCACGTGTCGTTCTTCCATTTGTTCTTCCACTCACTCTTTCATATTACTTATTGCTTTCATTCTCTCGTTCCTTTCCATCGTTTGTTCATTCACTCGTCTTCTTCATCACTGTCACTCATCTCTTCCCACTCTCACTCGATCTTCCACCTATTGAGTAGGTGAGCCGAGTAAGAATATCTAAAAAATAATATTATAATTATATATAAATATATATAATATAATATTAATAAAGTAATAAATAAAGCTGGAACATATTTATGCGTTTCTGGGATAAGTAACTTCAATAGTATAAAAACCTTTCAGCTTCCAAACCCTAAGTACCTACGCTGAACTTGGGTTGAAGACGAAAAGGCACTTGCTGATTTCTAAGAAAGGTACTACCTTTCCACTTATTTCACTTATTTCGTGCACTTCTAAGTGCGTGAGTAGTATCTTCTTGCTTCTTTGTTAATATTCTTCCACTATTCATAGCCATGCACCTCATATTTTTGGTTTGCTGTGTTTCTTTTGGATTTCTGTTCTTATTTTTCATCTAGGTTGTTTATCAGCATTCTTTTAACATTAACCATGAAAAGAAGATCACAGAGACTCCTGCAAAAACCTAGACCAAATTTTGCAGAAGGAAGTGTGAGAAGAAAACAATTAGATAACGAAAAGGAAGTAGTAACCATCAGTATATCTGATTCTTCTGAACATGCACCCAGTCAAAGTAAAGCTGAGAGGAATGCATCCCCTGCAGTTGAGAGGAATGAATTGCCAGAAGTTGAAAGTGTTAAGGCTGCTGAAGACTATGTTATAAAGTTTAAAACCAAAGAGTCCGAGCGTCCCAGGCAATCTGCAGGAGCCAGTTCTTCTTCTTTTGACATTTCTGTGGTGTTGCAGGAATTGCAGGTCATAAAGAAGATGCAACTTGGAATTTATGATCGGGTCTTGAACCATGACCTCATGCTCAGGAAGATTGCCACCAAATTGAGGGTTGAGCACACAGCAGAAATGGGAGCTCCACCTAACAGAGTTGCGTGGTTGGCTTCAATTGGATTCATGATTCCCTCAGAGGACGTATCCCGAGCAGCTGATTCCCTACCATCTTCCCAACAGAACAAAGAGAATGAAGATCAGGATGCTTGAGTGTTGCTACGTGTTTTTATGTAATTTACTTGACATTATTCTAACTGTTTCCTGAACAATGAATTCGCTTTTATTTTATTTGTAATGAAATTTTCTTTCTTTGTTAAAATTATTTGTTTTATTCTATTTTTCGATTGTATCGGTAAATTCATCCTTCCAAATCCGACCACGTGTTTTCCATCCACAGCCACTCAGGTAAAAAGGGAAGTATTTTTCCGACTCACTCCTTAATTGATATTCTAACCTATTAATTGCTAAAATATGTTTATTGTTTAATTTCAAATCCATCTTAATAAGTTAAAGTTTGCTGATTCTTAAGCTTAGTCGGATAAATTAACTGATCGGTTTTGTTTAACTCAGGATCTCTGCCCATAACTTTTTCATCATTAATTAATTGTTTACTCGGCATGCTAGTTAGCAATCTGAATGCATGATCTTACATTAAGTTTGGGGACATGACTGGCTGATTAACTGTTATTTTTGTAGCTTTTGAGCCTGTTTTATCCTTTTTCGAGTGAATCTGCATGCTAGTTAGTGAGACAGAATTTGCTTCAGTACTTGCTAATTGATTGTATGCCTGCCAATCGGAAATGATGAAGGCCTTCTTTGTTAATTCAGCCAGGGCCAAAAAGTAGCCTTCCTAATATATTTAATTATCTTTTAACCCAAAAATTATGTTTGAGCCTGAGACCCTTTTATTCTATTTATTCACCCAACATTACAAGCCTATTTAGCTCGAAAAACTGACTGATTTACCCCTGGATGTCCCACTGATGCATTGCTCAGTCTTACTTATTGCTAGGGACTAGCAATTTCTAAGTTTGGGGATGAAGAGTGTGCCTAACAGTAATTGAGGACACACTCCGACCTTAATTATGGGTGAGTATCTTGAAAAATGAAAGGAAGAAAGGCAAAGCCGAGAGAAAAATGAACAAAGCCAGAAAAGAAAAAGGGTGCAAAGCACCACAAGAAAAAAATATGATCGGAAAAAGATGGAAAGAAAGAAAGAAAAGGAAAAGTCCGAAGGACTGAAAGAAAAAGGTGCAAAGCACCACAAGTTATTAAGTTTGCATTCAGTTGGAAAAATAATAGAGTTGTTAGTAGAGGCAATTAAGTTAGAATTGAGTCAAGGCATCAATGGATACATCTTGTAACCCGACATTCACTCGGAAAACAAAAATTGAGCCTGTAGCCCAGCCCCATTATAAGCTTAAAAAGCCCTTACTGATCTGATTGTGTTGGCATATGGCATGACGTGTAAGAACTGTTGCAAGCCTATGTTTATCTAACAAGTATGCAGGTGATGAGTGCATTTTACTCACCATATACACCGAGAGAAGAGTTAAACACTGACCAGTGAGGAAAACATCAGCAGCTTGTTTCCCAAAGGAGCTGTAAGTTATTATACTTTTAGAAATTGCGAGAAGAAAGCATGATCGGTATTCAATAATTATAATATGAATTAAGTTAAGGGAAGGCTGATTGTGTTGATCAAATGCTGTTAGTTAATAAGTTTGAATATTTGCTTGAGGACAAGCAAGATTTAAGTTTGGGGATGTGATAAGTCTTGAAAAGACTTAATTATTCCACCTGTTATTTAACATAATTTATTAATTATCGTTTAGTTTTGACTATATTATTTAATAATTTGTTAATAATTTGTGTTTTAGTTATTTATTTCAAAAGTGCCTTATTTTTGTAAGAAAACGATTAAAAACATTAATAAATTAAGAGTTTATTACTATTTATAAATTTACTAAGCAGCCAGCATACAAATGCTAGGCAATTAGTTGTTTATTGGTGCAGGAACAGGGCGTAATCGAGTGAAAAAGTACAAAAAGCCGAGTGAGAAATCATAAAGTCGAGCGAGAATTTACAAATCCGAGTGAGTCTTCGTAAATCCGACTGAAAGGAGTCCAAAAGACCGACTGAGCGAGACTTCAAGGAGGCTGACTGAAAAGACTTCCTAAAAGGTTGACCGAAAAGAATTAACAAAAGCCCGACTTGAAATACTTCAAAGATACCGACTCCAAAATAGAACATAAAACCGAGCGAGGCTAGAAAAAGAAGAGTCCGAGCGTTAACTTCAGAGTGCTGATTGAAAACTCAATTCGCTCAAGCGAGGGTCAAACATTCGTTCAAGCAAGTGAATCCGCCCAAGCTTATCCATAACGCTCAAGCGAGAAGGCAATGCTGCAGTACGTATCTTAAGTTGCCCAAGCGAGAACCAAGTTCGCTCAAACGAAAAGGTTGTTATTTAAAACAGCGATTGTTCCCTCCAGAAGTCACTCGACACCAATGTTGTTTCTTGCTGCCTTCTCTTCTACTGCTGCACCCTGAGTAACTTAAGTAGTAAGCTGTTAATTAGCTGGTGCTATGCTGTAAATTAGCTAAGGATGAGCTGGATCCTGTTAAGAGCTGAGCTGTAGTTAGTTAATTATTCTGTAAACCATGTAATTAGTTAGTTTAGTCGTTAACTTAAGTTTCTTAAGTTATCAGTGAAGTTAGTTAGTTAGGTAGAAGCTTATATATAGGTTGTACATATTCTGTAATAGAAAAAAAAAGAACAGAGACAGATACATAGAATACAATTCATTCATAACTTCGTACATCTCACTACGCATTTTCTCTCTCTAAATCCTCTCCTCCATGACGTTCCACAATCCTTCGATGGAACCAAAGTCAATGGAGTTCTAATTCCCTAAGGTTGGGATTGCGAAGGTTAGCAATAGAGTCTTGAAGCTGTGAGCTAGGAAATTGACTTCTAGATCCTGAGGCGAACAAGCTGAGGAGTGGAGCAGAATCGCTGGATTGACAAATCCAGAACTGATGAAGAACTTCGCTAGTGAGGAATCATGGTTGAAGCTTAGGTAACTTCCAGCTTTCTAACTAGTTCAGGCCTAATCAATTTAGGTGAATAGTTAGAGTTCAACCTCCAATTTTGCATTAGATTCTTAGGTTAATTGAGCACTTATGGAATTAAGGTTCGATGC
This sequence comes from Clitoria ternatea, assembly GCA_037962975.1. Lineage (NCBI taxonomy): Eukaryota > Viridiplantae > Streptophyta > Magnoliopsida > Fabales > Fabaceae > Clitoria > Clitoria ternatea. Next base: position 51,057,702 of record CM075673.1, read on the forward strand.
TTAAGGATTAGTGTTTTTCACCTAAGGAATTAGGGATTAACCACAAGCGGATTGTCCTCTGGATTATGAAGTTTGATTATATTCTGATTGCATATGTCTTGATGAATTTGTGAACCGAAGCAATCCTGACCTGTTTTCTATTAATCACCTTTAACATTTCATTTTAACTCTGTTTCTGGAAATGCAAAAACAACTATAAAACACTAAAATAACCAAAAACTGAATGAAATTCCTGCGTCTTTTGTTGGTTCAGCTTGTACTAGTCCAAGATTGAGGTACTTACCACAATCCCTGTGGGACGATCAAATATTCTACAATTTTAACGACTGGTGCGCTTGCCAAAGTATAAATCCGAGAGTCATATTTTGTTTTTACTAAGATTTTTAGCACCAAGTTAATGGCTCGGGATTTTAGCATCAGGATACCTAGTCCTCAAAAAGATTTTGCCAATTCAGAAGGATAACCGAGGAAAATGGATGCCTAATTATGAAGGGCCGTACATCGTAAAGAGAGCTTTTTCTGGGGGAGCTTTGATACTCACCAACATGGACGGGGATGACTTGCCAATGCCCGTAAATGCAGATGTGGTGAAAAAATACTATGCTTAAAAAAACGCTCGATAGGCTGAAAACCTGAAAGGGCGGCCTAGGCAAAAGTTAGAGTAATAGCTCAGGAAAAAATGAAAGTCTAAAGTCTTGGCAGTGCGGCTGAATTAGCGAAACCAAACTGGGGCATATGGATCATCGTCAAATTACATTCTTAGAGGCCGGGTCAGAAGGTGAATATGAGATCGTGCTAGGAGATCAAGGTTTTCGTTGCTCTCAAGAAATCGTTAGAGGATCCATGAGCATCCCTTGTTCCATTTATCTTCAGTCCCTTAGACTTTATTCCATTCGTTCCCTCTATTTTACATTGCTTTCTTATCACTGTACATACTTGATGTCCATAAATAAAATTTCACCCTTCCTTCTGTACGTGTTCATGACTGAATATTATAACAAAACAAGTTTTCCTAAAATGTTTAAGAATGGAAATCGTAAAGTTTGGAGTCGTGAGGAACAAAAGGCTCCCAACACCAGACCTTGCTTCAGGCAAGCATGACCAGCTCAGCTAGGCACGCTTATCAAAGTCAGAAATTGCTTCTATCTGGTCCATGAGTTATCTCTGGGCCTTCTTCCAAGGAAATTTACCCGAAATTGTCGATTTATTTATCTCTACATTACTCATCTTTTTTTCTGAAGGTTGGCTAAGATCCCTAGTCCAGAAGCAAAAGTTCGTTGAGCGGTTCCCCCCAGCGGGATTACAATCCATCACAAAAGAGCACAAATTAAGATTTCTTCCCGAGTGAGCCTACAATCTGAACTAGATTTCTCCTCAGTGGAATCACTTTCCTAATCGGGCTTAGGATAAGTCTGTCTCCCCAATAGAACTACAAACTTTAGAAAAAAGCCTTCAATTGAACCCCTTTTCTTTAGTTGAGTTTTGACTCAGAAGAGAGAACTCCACCAAAATCCTTTTTCCTCAAGTTCAACCACCTTGCCATATGATAAAGTCAATCAAACTCTTCCTCCCCAGTGGAAATACAACTCAACAATCAAGCATATCCTTATCCCCAGCAAAATACAGCCCAAAAATCAGCCTCAAGCAGGCCTCTCTCCCCAAGTGGAATCACCGAATCCTCTCCCAGTGAAACCACGGTTGCCACTAAATAGGGGCCAGCCAGACCTTTCTTCCCCAGTGGAATAACACTCTAGAAACAGACTCCAATTAGCTTCTCTTCCCTAGTAAGATTACAATTGTCACAAAAATGGCGCCAATCAAAATCCTCTTTCCAATAAAGTCACAACTACTAGCATTTGTACTTCTCCACTCGTCCTTTTCCAGATTGCCACACTAGGCACCTTTCCCCTCCATGTCGTCATACTCTCCCCACCAGCGAATAGTCCAAACTTGGGGCATCACCCCAAGCCTCCCTCTTCCTTCTCAAACTTGGGGCAGCACCCCAAACTCTCTACATTCCTTTTTTTTTCAAACTTAGGGCATCACCCTAAGTCTCTCTCTTTCTTCTTAAACTTGGGGCAGCACCCCAAACTCTCTACATTCCTTTTCTCAAACTTAGGGCATCACCCCAAGTCTCTCTCTTCATTCTCAAACTTGGGGCAGCCCCCTAAACTTTCTATATTCCTTTTTCAAACCTGGGGCATCACCCCAAGTCTCTCAAACTTAGGGCAACACCCCAAACTCTCTATATTCCTTTTCCAACTTGGGGCATCACCCCAAGTCTCTCCCTTCCTTTTCAAACCTGGGGCAACACCCCAGACTGCATACACTCCTTTTCAAAATTGGGGCAACACCCCCAACCTTTTTATTTTCCTGTCAATCGAGGGGCAACACCCCCAACCTTTCATTTCAACTAAGGGGCAACACCCCCAACCTTTTATTTTCCTGTCAATTGAGGGGCAACACTGCCAACCTTTTATTTTCCTATCGACCGAGGGGCAACACCCCCAACCTTTTATTTCAACCAAGGGGCAACACCCCCAACCTTTTATTTTCTTTTCAACCGAGGGGCAACACCCCCAACCTTTTATTTTCCTGTCAACCGAGGGGCAACACCCCCAACCTTTTATATTCTTGTCAACCGAGGGGCAACACCCCCAACCTTTTATTTTCCTGTCAATCGAGGGGCAACACCCCCAACCTTTCATTTCAACCGAGGGGCAACACCCTCAACCTTTCATTTCAACCAAGGGGAAACACCCCCAATTCTTTCACTTTCCTGTCAACTGAGGGGCAACACCCCTAACCTTTTCCTTTCCTATCAACTGAGGGGCAACACCCCCAACCTTTTCATTTTTTGTCGACCAAAAAGCAATACCCAATTAGTTATTTCCTACTGAAACCGGGGCATCACCCCGATTCTTTTTCCAGCTTTAGAGCTTTGGGTCCACATACCCATGGTAAAAAACAAGGGTTTATAGCTCCGATGTTGACGCCGGTCCTGAAGGAGGTTCAATTTTTACCTGGTGTTTTCCGCCAGAATAGATTCAATGAGGAGAGCTGTACCGAGGTCATGACGAAAGCAGGAGACCGATATCTCCTTGACACCGTCGGAACCAAGCAAAGTTCATTTTGGGATGCCAACACTGGTGTAGGCTAAGAGGCCTCGATGATCGATGTGAAAGAATGAAGGTCGATATTGATGATTCATTCCACATCAGTTAACCGTCGATGGACTTGTTCTAATAGGTGATGTATAAGAGTGAAGAAGGATTTTTGTCATTCGAACCTTGGATAAAATTCGGTAAACTTGGTTTAATTTGGTTTTGACAAAGGAGTCGAGGTGTATGAAGAGGATGGAATGGACAATGTTGTCTCAAGTTGCATCATTAGATAGACATCGGTTAAGTGTTCAACGGACGATGTTGTTTCAAGTTGTATCATTAGTTAGACAACGGTTAAGAGTTCAATTTAACTTGTATTCTTGCCAGATCATTTTAAAGTCAAGGGGGAGAGGCAGATATGGAAAAGTCATTTTATTCACTGAAAATGGCCCTACGACTTTACAAATTCACAGCTCCGGAGCCTATCCCAGAACAAGGCAAAAAAAAGCTAATCTAAATTCCGGTGTTTGGGGAGTCCTGTCCGGTGACGGTGGTGGTCCTCTCAGAATCCTCCGACACCGCCCTCAGCTCTATACTTTAGCCCTCAGGGAGAGGCAGAGGTACGTAAGGAACGTCCTCAGGTTCCACTGCCTAACCCCGGTCCATAGCATATAGGTGTCCACCATGGAATTCATAGTAAACACCTATACCGTTCAAGTTGAGCTGTACAGCGGAATTCCGATGTACCACTTGACGAACGGCGACGCTAAAGGCGACGTCGGCCAACTCTGAAAATTCAGCCATCTCCTCTTCCCTATCTCTCTGCTCTTGAAGACAAGCCTCCTTCAGGGATGCCACCTCGGCTGAAAGTTCTTTATTCTTCTTCTCAACTTCCGCCCGTCCGGCAAGGGCCTCATCCAGTTTTGCTTGAAGAACTTTGAGGGCATCCTCCACAGCCTTATGCTTAGCTTCGGCCTCATCTGCCCTCTTGGAAGCCAAGGTAAACGCCACAGTGAGATCGGCCAAATCCTCCTCCCTCTTGGCCAAGGTAGTCTGGGCATCCACTCTAAGGGCTTCAGCCTCTTTCATCCGGTCTAGGCATTGCTTAGCCTCAAGACCAGAATAATAGGACTGCCCCAAGGAATGCAGAACCCTGGCAGCGTTGATCAAGTTAAAGATTGCTCCCTTGGCAACACTTCTTGCCTCTATCGCAGGAAGATCCTTCTTGAGCTTGAAGGGGACTTGGAACCTTGCCGGAGTCTCCCCGACATAATCCAAGAACTCCGATATGCTTGAATTGTAGTAAGGGGCATCAGCGTCTGTGGGGCGAATTGGATCAAGAACATTATTAACATCGGCCCCAGCCTGTTCCCTTTGGCCTTGAGCGTCAACCCCGGCCTCAGTCCTCTGGGTCTTGTGTTTCTTACCCTTAGAACTTTGGCCAGAGTTGTGGCGTTTCTTCCTTTTATTCTCGGCCTCATCCTCCAGAGCCAGGGTTAAGTTGCTAACTTTGTCAGCCGGTATGCTGACAACTTTAGTTGTTGTCCTCCTCGGAGTGACCCTGTTCTCCGTATCGGCTGCAACAGCGTTCCTGGCCTTGGCTTGCTCCCAGAGTTTCTTCAGGATATCAATTTGAGCCATTTCACCTGAGAAAAAAGGAAACCGTGGTTAACACCGGTAAAAGGACGATGTAAAAAAAAACTACTTAAGTAGCCATCCCGGTGAGACTTCTCCTAAAAGGATTTTGTAGGAGATCTTGGATAAGGTTGAGTAAGCCTTCAAAGCGTCCATCACCTTCTTGGACTCCGTCAACAAAACACTCTCACTGACGAAGTAGGCATTACTGGCTAGGAGGAAGTGCTCGTGAGTCCAGCTGGTGTAGAACTTCCTGGAAAAATCAAAATTCTCCCAAAACACCAGCCTTTCTTCATTAACTTGAACCTTGACATAGGCGTGTCTGAAACTTACTCCATCCGTCTCGGCCGACTCTGTAAAGCTTTCAAAATTCACCACCTTGGAATTACACTGGAGGTTGATGAAACCGAGGCCACCACCTGGGTTACCCCGATGCATCACCCTGTAGTAAGTGAAGAAAAGCGCAACGATGGGGACGAAGTGGAAGTATTCCCCCAATACCTCCAAAGCCTTCACCAAACCCTAGCCGTTGTGATGAAGTTGGCTGGGAGAGCAGTCTAGGAACCGGAGTACACCCATCTCGAACTCCGTCAATGGAAAACAGATTCCGATCTTGAAGAATAACATCTCATGCATGAATATGTATCTAGACCCCGGTTGATGGCAGATGTGTTCTGATATCAAGGGGTAAAGGACTGTAAAATGATCTTCGAATCCCTCGCCGGAGTGGACAACAATGTCTTCGATGATCATATCAGCGGCGTCTTTGGTGTATCGGGAAACGATGTTCCTAGGCTCATCATGGACCTAGAAGTACGGATCTTTAGCTTTTTCGGTGAGCCAGTCGATCCGATGTACGATGACGTTGGTTTTGACGGTGCTGGTTTCAACAACAGGGATGTTAGTTCTAGAGTTCCCATCGGAAGCCATATGGACGGTGTGGGGGAGAAATGGAATGCAGCTGTAAAAGGCCATATCGTCAGACAAGTTAAGATCGACACTACTGCCACGTTCACTAGAAAAGCCCAAGTTAAAAAAGGAAGACGATGTGTGGGTTCCAGACGATGTGTCTAGCTCCCTCATTTCCCATAAAGGCACTATGGAGAATCGACTGGGTCCTAAAGTTCTTTGCCAGTGTGAAACCCCAGAGGTAGCTTCACCATGGCGACGCTGACCCCGGCTCATGACTCCTCCCGACTGACGCTGGGATTGGACCAAAGGAGGTCCAGACAGAACCTCGATGGAGTCATTACTTGAGCCCATGTCCCCCATACCCTATCTAAAATTGAAGAATAAAAGGGAAGGTATGGAGGTACCTGCTGAGACGATGCAAGCTATTCTGCGAGTACGAGCCAGGATTTCAGAAAGACACCGGTAGAAGATGAACTTCGGAGCAGCAGAATTTTGGTACAAGGAAGCAAGTGAAAATGACTGACCCCCATGCCTTCTTTTATAGAGAGTGAAGGGACATCAGCCCTGGTGAGTCTAGAACGTTCCACATTATGGCCCAAGCCCATAAAAGAGGCCCATTAGTAGCGATGGTTCGCATTCCAGCCAGAAGGCGCGAAAAGGCAAAAATGACATTACGAATTAGGTGGTGACACGTGTAGAGGTTCTTGTGTCATTTCAAGTGGACACCGTCCATTCATAAGGTCACTTTGGCTAAAAACCTATCTACACCTTATCATCTGAGATATCGGTTGGGTTCCTGTAGGCAGCTCTTCACTTAACTCTGATATCGGTGTTCACGTCTTTACTTCCTTTCCACTTCAAAAACATGGAAGAACTTCTTGTTTTTCTCATGAAAAATAGGTAAAGAGGGGTATCTATGAATATCTATTTTAGTCCGTCCATTTTCAATGTCAAATAAACACCGTCAACAATTAAAAACCTGAATTTTACAGCCGGTATGATCCACAAGAATGGAACATCGTCCCTAACACCGTCCCATTCTACAAGAATGAGACCGTCCCACTCCAAATCCGGTGTCAAGGCATGATGAAGTAACAAGGATGAACATTGCCACCTACATCGGTCTAGTGCCACCAGAAGGGACGCCATTTTCCTAAGAAAATTCGGTGTCAAAGAAATGACCGATGTCCCCTAGTGTCCGATGTGAAGGTCTCATGGAGCCCAACATCGGACTCTAGGTTCGTCCTTTGTGACATCGTCTAATGGGTCTGGTTGCCCATACTATGACTTGGAAATGCACTAAGAGATTCGATCTTGAAATCCAGGGAAATGGCAGACAGGAAATAAAAAATGAAAATAATAAAAAACCTCCACTCGCCACTGTTCCCCACAACCGTTAATGGCCAGGCTGTCCCTCCACTACCCGTATGGGTCGAGTAGAATCTTGAGCTGTCAAAGAACTCAGCAGCATGGGAAGGGGGTTGGATAAGCCTTTATAAATGCATCACTTGAAGAGGTCCAAGGGTCCGATTTTTGAAATCCAGGAGCCCCTGAAGAACTGGCCCGATTCCTGAGTCTTTGAACCCATTGAAAGAGAGAATTAGTCCAAATTTCTGAATCTGATTCCTGAAGAGAGCCTTGGTCTAAACTCTGTTCCTTGAATCTCCTGAGAGGAAATCTTTCTCCATTGCCCAGACTCCGTCCAAATTCCTGCAAAATTTTCTTTGCACTACAACTTAGTGAAACATCAGTTCCCTTTCCCAAAGTGATTTTGTATTCACGAACTCCACACCAGATCCGTACTGAACTCCCACACCGGATCCTATAATCGATCGGTCTAGCCACTTTGCCATCACTCCGGTTGCTGCTGTTCCAGCCCACACTGGCCCTGGTCTAGACTTCGGCTTCTCCAGTACCCACGCCCACATTGGTTACAATTCCTTCACCACTTCTTTCTTGTTGTTCTGTTTATTCTGCCTTTTTACCGTTATGTTTCCTTGTTAAATTTTCCTATGTCCTTATTCATAATGCAAAATAACAAAAAACATATATTTTTTATATCTCTTTAAACCAGTACGGTAGTGATTTTAAGTTTGTGTCGTGTAGAAGTACTTCTGCCTACACTGTTCCTAGGACCCATACACGTGCGGAGAACTTCGCCCTGTGAGCCCCTTTTTTCCGTAGACCTCCTTCATCACCGACCCATAACGCCATTTTAAGAATACCCCTTTCAAGAACTATGTAACCCTGATTTCTCGAAAGCTCGAGAATACGTAGGAGCAGGACTTAGCTCCTATCGGGCCTAGTTTTTTTTTCCATTCCCATTCTTCTTTTAAAAATTAATCGCATCCTTATTATCTTCACGGAAGTCAATTTAGACACGACGTGTTGTTGATTTTCTTCCTTTTTCCTGGACGTTATCATTTTTCATAAAAATCTGGTTAATTTAGATGAGTCATCCCGTTAACTCCTTTCATTGTTTGACCCTACATATTGATGGGAAAATGACTAATTTAGACGAGACGTCTTGTTAGCGTCCTTTCCCTTTTTCACGATTTCCCCATCAAAATCAGGGTTAATTTGGACAAGACGTCCTGTAATCTCGCTTTGAGCTTTTTCATTTATTTCGTCTGTTTCCTTCATTTTCAAAAAAAAAGAGGAAGAGATGACAAAATAATTTTAAGGCTATTCACGATTCGCATTTTCAACTTTGGTACTATTTTTAACAGGCGAAGTGGGGTGCTAATACCTTCCCCACTCGTAACCGACTCCTGAACTTGAATCTCACTTTTTACCAGTGCTTTGATAAAGTTTTTTTCCAACATTTTTCCTATGGATAAAAATGTTGGTGGCAACTCTCTGTTTTTATTTTTTCTTCAAACGGATCTCGAAGGCGTTTCGTCGTTTTCGAGGGTTGGCCGCGCCGTCGCGATCTCGGTCACGACAACCCTACATCTAGGCTTACCTTGTTACCACCGTTCCAAAAACATGATCAATTTCAAGTTACGCCGCCAAATCAAGCTCCGATTAAGACCTTGAAGCCATGGCTATAGAAGAAAAAGAATGGCAATGTTCCACTTCTCTCTCTTGTGAAACCTGTCAAGAAGAAAGGAAAAAAATAAAACTTGTTTTTATTTCCATAAGGGTGTTTTAGTCCTTTCATATTTTCTCTTTTCTTTTCTATTTTCTTTTATTACCTGTTAATAAAACTTTTACTTTCACCTTTGATAAATTATAATTTACCACCATCCATTTAATTTAATTTTAAATTTGCTAATTAACCATTCAAAATTTAATTTAGCTTTACTCAGTATTTACTACCTCAAAATAATTGTTAATTAATTTATGATAATTTAGGAAAATCTAAATTAAATCCAAATAAATTTATTTATTAATTTTTATATATATGGTCAATAATTAATTTTAATTACCTGATATGTTACACCTGGCACCTCTGGGCTACGCACTAAGCGCTATCTATTTGGGTGCAGTTGGGTGGGGGTAGTCTAAAAGTTGTAATACACGTATCTCGAACGTTGTCAAAGATGTTGAGGTGAGAAAAAAAATGTCATACATGTAAATAGTTCTGTCATCCTTCGGTATGACATACGCGATCACTCGGATGAGGTGCAAGTACGGTGCAACATTTTTTGTATTTGTCTTTAGAGTGTACGGTGAATTTGGGCTCCATTACTCCCTCATTCTTGCATGAGTGGTAAGAGGCAATATCCAACACCTCTTTCTACACCTAGATGTATGGCTTCTTAGCTCTCATCTTCATCTAATTTATTCGATGGGAAATGATGTTGAAGCACCTCAAGACAGTCTTGATAGCTTTTGTCTATCATTCCTCGGTTAACATTCTAGTAACAACGTGCTTCAATCTGCCTACGCTGGTGTAAAAAGCCATATCATTAGAAAGGTATAAAATAAAGTTGTTTACACCCTCTAAACCCCTTACAACCCTAGAATCCATAGAGGACTCAGGAGAGATTTCCTATCTTTGTCACTTCATCCCTGAGGGAACTGCCCTTTCTAGATGTTGTGACCTAGCCCCACGAGGGCCATTGGTGATGCGACCACTACAACCCCCTATTTGTCCTCTTCAAGCCCTCATTTTATTTTTAAATGTAAATGAAAGCAATAGAAGAACAAAAATTTAAAAGAAGGGTGAGAGAAGCTACCTGAGTTTGGTGGAGAAAGATTTGGGAACGCTCTAAGTCACAAACAAGGGGAGTCCTCAGTGGAAGTTGCAAGCTTTCTCTTGTACTTTATGTAAAGTTTCAGTATATGAAAATGGCAAGTAACTTTTTAGAGATTTCCAAAACCACCTTTTATAGGCATGGCTGGGGGCAATTGTAATGATGCCTCATTTTGAAATTAGTGGGTCATGCTGTTTCAATTTTAATAGGCTAGTTTTTGAAAAGTAACCGCCGTACAATGATTGGCATGACCCACGTTTTAAGCAACATGGCGTTTCAGTTACTAATTAAATGAGCATCAGTTACAAAGAGAACTCAGAGTAGTAAAATGGCAGGATTGGAAATTTTTCTAAGTTATGAATTTCTTCGCTTACCCACATCTACAACAAAGGACTGAAGTAAATAATGTAGCTCATTTGAGTAACTAGTGTGGTCCCTCAAACAAGCTAGGGCAAATGATCTGGTCTGAATACCGGTCTATAGGCAAGAAGGTAATTTGACCTAAGTTGATATCTATGACCAACATCTCGCATAAGATTGTGACTTAACACCAGCTTCCAGCATTGCGCATGAGACCTATGGTCTAATATCGATACGAGCCATTCTCTAGATACCAGTGGATCAAAATTGACTTATCCAACTGCATGTTGTAAAGTAACCTGTAAAGTGACTGATATGAAGGTACAATCGTTAGGAGGCGTCTTTATCGCGTGTCAGTTTTTTGCAAACATTAGAATCATACTGACAGTGTGTATGGAATGCTCTCCAAGGCAAAACAACCCTCCTACTATTCTCAGGTATAAATACCCATGAATCAACAAGGAAAAGGTAGAACATTCTTGGCTATAACTTACACTTGAGCTCTAATATTCTCTCTATAACATCCCAAATTTTTTGTATAATTAATTAAATAGAGGAAATAAATAGATTAAATATAGGAAATATTTATTTAAAGTCCCAAACATGTAGATAAAATTATTTTGGCACCCCTTAAATTAATACGATTTATTTTGGAATTACCGTGGTCGTTTAACTGGTGAACAATGTATAGATAGAGTTCGAAGATGAGCTAAATGTGTAGAGATACATTAGATAAATATTAAAAATGATTATTTATGTCCCAAAGCAAAACACTTTATTTTTCAAGGCAAAAGCAACAAATTCTTCCAATTTTTTTGGGCTGGGCATGATAGGATTTAGGGCTGTTTTCAAATCAGATTTTATGGGCCCAAAGCTGATTTTGCAAAAAAAAAAAAAAAGGTCATAGGCCAAAAACACTTCATTAATGGCAAAATGGTAAATGGACACCAAATGAAAAGCTTTCTTCGTTTCTTCTTCATGGCAAGAACGAAAATGTAGCAACCCTCTTCTATATTCTGCATATGAAATAACCCCCACTCTCCTCGTATACCATTCAAATAACATATAAAATCCATGAGAAAATCTTGAAATTTCTTGAGGAAAATGGCATTTCTTAGTAATTTTTGAGGTTAGACCCTTTATTCCTCTCATTTCCTTTTCTATCTCCCTTTCTAATTTATTTTCTTCATTCTCCATACTTCATTTCCGAAACCAAAAATCCCTCTCTTACTCACCCATTTGCATTTTGAAAATCTTAAGGCAAGGAAGGAAATTGTTGAGTTCTTGGAAGCTCTTGAAGGCATTGGAAGTTTGGAATTTCTTTTCTCCAATTTTCTTGCATTCTTGAGTTAGGGTTTGAAGTAATTTGGGGTAAGTTATAAAATAGTTATGAACCTTTAAATTAATGGCTTGTAGTTGTTGTAAATGATGTTGTTAGTGTTGGAATCATTGGAGTTTGGCATGATGATGAAAACCATAGGTTAGAAAACCATTGGGACTTGATGTTTGTTATTGGAATGTTGTTGGAAACTTGAATTTAATTGAAATTAGTAGTTCATAAATGAATTAAATGTTGTTGAATGTGGTTGGTTGATGTTGGTGATGTATTAATTGCAAAAATGGAAATGGATGCCTTACTTTAACATAAGGGAAAATTTTTATTAAAGAGCTTGAATGGTTTATTAATGACTCTAAAATAATTATGAGACTTAGATTAGTGTTTTTGAATTGATTTGTGTTGTTGACATGGAAAATAGATTTGTTAGTAGGATTTAAATGCTTCTTAAAGTGGGAAAATGGTAGCAAAGTGTCATAAATGGTTTCATAAATGCATCGGTTAGTTAGTGTACTTGGAAAATATGGTTGGAGGTAGATTAGCATTTATGGTGTTGATACGTAATTATTTAGATTAAAAAGTAAAGCATTCTTGGTGGTTTTAATGAAAAGCATGTAAGATTTATAGGAAATAAATGTGTTTTTAATCTAGACAATTTTTTTGGAACATGTTAGAACTAAGAAAATATTTATTAAGTTAAAAGAGATGTTATTGGGAATGATTTGATGATTTTAGAAAGTTAATTTGTTAGAAATTAATAATTGGAACGTTGTAGTATTTGTTAGTGGTTGAAAACAATTATGGATGAAAGAATAAGAATTTAGAATCTACTAAGTGATAAAAACATGGTGTTGGATGTTATCGACTGTAACATCCTAATTTTAGAGAAAATAAATTTATTGGATAAAAATAAATAATTATTTATGGTCTGATAATTATGGGGAAATTAATTAGACACTAGAGGTGAATTATCGGTAAATTAAGATTTACCGGAACTGGATGATTTAACAGATGGTGTGGGACCCACTAAGCTAAATTGGATATTTGATGGGTGAAGAATGCTTAGAGAATTATTATGGTTATGTTAAAATAATTTTTGGTGTAGAGAAAATAATTATTCGGACACGACGCATGTTGTTAAACAGGGAATATACAAGCTAAATAGAATTAAAAGAAAACCAAAAATCTCATTTCTTCTCTTATTTCCACCGTCCACCTTCTTCACTCTCCTTTTGTCCATTGTGTAGTGGGAAATATTGACAAATGGGAAAAACCATTGTAGGGCACCCTTTTATCCAATGGACAACAACCAATTTTGGTTTGTATTCACGTTCACCCTCCTTCTCCCACCATTCTTTATTCTTTCTTTCCCTTCTCTACACAAAACCGAACCACACCCCCTCTTCATTCTATTTTCTTGCCAAAATTAAAAACAAAACTTGGATTCATGAGGCTTGAATGGCACATTGGAGCAAAGCATGGGTTGTCTCCTCTCCTTTCTCACCCATTTTCATTTTTGGAGAAGCATGAGTTTGAGGTAAGGGTTTCTTGCCTCTTTGTTATTCCATTCATGGTTTTGTGATATTAAAGCTTGAGATGTTGATATTGGAGACTATGGGTATTGATGAGAATGTAAAACCCTAGGCTTGAATGGCTTGAGAAATGGCTCTTGATTATGGTTTTGTCCAAAATTTGGATGTGAGGTATGGAGTTTATAATGATTTAGGGGAATGATGGAAGTTGATTGTTGTTGGAATATTTTAGAGAAAACCCTAAGTATTAGTATTTGGGGTTTTTTGCCAAATTGGTGATGTTAATGATTTTGGTGCCTTAGAATGATTTTATATGAGGAAAATAAATTTTGGGGGGGATTGAAATTGATTGTTGATGTTGATGAGGTTTTGAGCTAATTTAATGTTATTGTGGATGATAATAGATGCATGTGAAACCCAAATCCTAGGTTAGATGTCCATTAGGATCATTAATTGCTGTTTATAATTGATTTGCACATTGATAATGATGTTGTGTTTGAAATAAAGTATGAAAGTTGTTGTGATTGATGACCTAGGAATTTTGTGAGAAACCCTTGAGAATTGATGATTTGGAACTTTTTGGCAAAACTTAAGAATTTATGAGTTGGTTGTCATGAAGATGATTTTGGTGTGTAGAAGAGATGATTGGAATGATTGGTAATGATGATTGAGGTTATTAGATTTTGATGAGGTTCCAATCTTGGGATGTAGAGGAATTGAATTTGAGGATGGTTATATGATGTTTGTACTTAGATGATATTAATTATGATGACGATCATAATGGTAGATGACCATGAGTGATGGATTAATGAAATAAAAATTTTGAGTTCATGAGCTATTAGGCCATGATATGTGTCACTTGAAATTGTTGATTGATGATGGTTAAAATAAAGCCAAGGTGGCTTATGTTGAATTTGGATGATAGTGATGACAATTGTATAATTCATAAGATGGTTTGGATGGCATATTGATGAATGATGTGATATTATGGTTGTTGGGTATGGTTGACCCTTCAAGACTTAGAGAATCTTGGTTTTGGGAAAGGAATTCCTGAAACCTAACACAAGTGTATGAATAGGTGTTTTAACAAGTCTAGGACTTGATATTGAACTTTAAAAGATGTTGTCAATTACTTAAAATTGTGATGATGCCTTGTGATGACTCATTAATTTAGTGTATGCATATATATATATATATATATATATATGGAATGTGTAGATGGTGTCCCGGGCAATATGACGAAACATTTGGAACTTACGGATCATTGTGATTCTTCTTTCGAGGTAGGAGAGGAGTTTACATTTCAATTGCATGAATGAATAATTGATGGTTAATGTATATGAATAGACTCATTCTTGCCTTGCCATGATTATTTGAAATGATGAGATGATTGGTAATGTGATGGATGATAGGCTTGGCAATTTGTTGAATGTTTGGAAATTGCATATATATGAAATGATGATGAATGTTTAGTGGTCCCTTTTGATGGTCATGATTTAATTATTGATGGAAATCCATAGATGGATAGATTGTTCAAATTGTGATATTGTGTTTATGATGGTATGCATAATTGAGGAACTAATAGGGCTATATTGAGTTTTAGTATGGTTGAATGCCACAAAATAGTTCCAATAGCCTCTATGCTTGAATTATGACTTGTAGAAACTAGAATGGGCCAATTCTATTGAGAATTGACCTTTATGTTGCACAAGAATACCTTAAAATGGGTTAAACACATTAATGCACATAAGTCCCTCATTTTTGGGAATTTTTTAGTACGGCCGGTGGCCACGCGTCATAAATGGTGTATATTTGGTTGTGTCAAAATTTGGTAGCGTTTGGAATTTATATGAGTGAGTTAGGGTACTCGGAAGTTGGAAAAGTCAGCTTTTTAGGTATTTTTCTTCATAAATGCTGTCTTGAATCGATTCAAGACAGTTTCTAATCGATTCAAGGGCTACTAGAAGTGCTTGAATCAATTTATACAACCCTTGAATCGATTCAAAGACCCCTGGAATTACTTGAATCGATTCATACGACCCTAAATCGATTCAAGACACTCTATTTTGCTGTTTGGAGTTCCAGAATTGCATGAATCAATTCATGGACCCTCCTGAATCGATTCCTGGTGTATTTTTGGCTAATTATAAATATGTTTTGATGTTGTTTGATGTGTTTGAGTCATGGCATGCTTATGCATCCAATTGCACACATTTTAAACACGTTTTAACAATCAAAACATGATGATATTGTCATACCCCTCATACACCCTAATGTTGAAATTGCCATGAGATTAATATTACCTAAAACTTGTTTTATTTTACAAATCCATGTGAGTGTATTAAAGGTATATGATTGTGGTGTGCCTTAGTGGTGTTTGATATTGAATTGGGATGTTGGCATGATGTGACAAGACATGTTATGAAAACAGGAACGTTCCACCACTAATAATATCGTATGAAGAAAAGTAAATGATGTGGTTGTATGACACGCCTTGTTAATGATGAAACTAATGTGGGGACAGTTGTATGACAATGTATTTGTGGTAAATCGATGAATCAGAGATGATATCGATAATGGATAATGATGGATGACGATTGTTGATCATTTACTTGAATAAAAGGATGATTGTTATTATTGATGATTGTTGAATGCCATTGTGATGAATACAAGTGTGATCTTGTGTATATGTGGTTGAATTATATTGATGAATTGTTGTGATGCCACACTAATATATATGAAATAATGGTAATGATCAATGAGATGAAAATCCACTAAGAAATCGTGTGGTGATGTTGATGAATGTTATTGATGATATTGGTGGCATTGTGATTGTTACAAGTATTGACTTGCATGTATGATATAAAACAATATGAAGAAATGAAATGCCACACTTAAAACTTGAAACAATGGCTAAAACGAACAATAATAAAATCCACTAAGAATAGTATGATGGTGTTGGTGATAATGATTAATGAGTGGCATGATAGGATGCATAATGTGAGAATGCATTGATTGGCATTTACATCCATGACATATCATACGCTACTGGTAAGGAATATTAGGGGATTCCCTAGTTAGCCCAGTAGGAGGGTGGCTCTGTGCATGAGCATTCTTGTTGTTCCCCTGTGACTCGGTGTGTAAGTCATGAAGCTACCCATGCTAAGCTTCGAGAAGTTGTATATGGTTGACCTTGTGGGGGTGGCTCTTGAGGAGCAGGTGTCCCCGGTGGTCCTTTGGATCACAGTTGCCATGGTATGAATCATGGTTGGCCCGCAACACCTTATGATGATTGATTATGTTGTTTACTGCGGTCATGGTGAAAATGAACAGTGTTGGAAAATGGGCAATGGGGTTTGGTACCAGTAAAAATTTGGTGATTTTGCATGAATTATGATATATGTGTACATATTATACTACTGCAGTGGGGGCATGATCATGCTTGAACCCATAATTGGTGTTTATTCCTATAGTCAGATCCGTATTTGTCGTTGATAATTCCATTGTGCATATGCATTAGCCTAAGAGCATTTACATATAGCATGTAGATATGCCAAAAGTGTTGTAATATAATGATGATTGATGATGATATATGATGATAGTTAAGATTGAGATGTGATGATGATGAGATGGGTAAATGAATACCTAAAAGACAACATGTAAAATATGAATACAACAAAAAGATATTGAATATGATGATGTTGTATGTGATGGCCCAATGTGATGAAGGGCTTGTTTGTCTATGGTTGATGACAATGATGTTGGCCTATTGTGGCATTGAGAAATGATATGCATATGTGTTGCTTTGCTATGAGTTGATTGATGAATATGTTATATTTATGTGTTGTTGAAATGAGGAATTATGATTATTGGTGATTTTAGCAAAGCATACATGATATTAATATACATATACATATAATCTCAATTGTATTCATATTCATCATTGGAAATGTATAACTCACTTTCCCATGTTGTCTTCTTTTTAGCATTGTGGTGTAGGTTTACCATGGGATGAGTTTGGGTTTTTGAATTAAAGCTCTTGAAGAAGGTAAATAGTGGTAATGGAATGCCTTGGCCAACAACGATTGTTAAATATGATGTAATGAATAAAATTATAAATGATGATGTTAATGATTAATGATTTGTGGATATGTATCCATCAATCTTGTTCTAATGCATATGGCGGATGTATGCTTAATATGTGAATGAATGATTATGATAATGTATATTGAGGATGATGATATTTGAATTAATACCATTTGGTGATGGATGTCTCATGTAGAAGCTACTTATAATTCATGATGCATGCATATGATATGTATATGAGGTTGGTTGTGGCCTAATAGGTACATGTTATGTGTTTGCATGCCTTATCGAGCCTTTTCTCATATCATCATATATGGGACTAGGCATGTGCCCTATATACATATTCTTCTTTTGCTGTGAACTCTATTATTTTGTATAGACTTCTGGGCGATTGAATTAGCGATCCAGTGTATAAATTCTCATATCTCACTCTTCGATTTTCTGTGGTTCAGGTTTTGATGTAATCGTGGAGGTGTTTTGAAATTATTTTAAACGTGAAAAATTTACTAGTGTTTTTATTAATTATTTATCTTGATTATATCGGGATTCGGGTCCGGAAAATCAGGGTGTGACAGGCTGGTATTAGAGCATGTTTTGCTCTGAATTAAGGATTATTAATTACTATCAGAGCATGGTTGCTCTGTATTGAAATTGATATTATGGATGATTGGAGCACAATTACTCAATAGTGAGACATTTTTGGTGATCATTGGAGCGTGTTGCTCATTGTCGAGATGTAGTTACGATGTATAGACTTAAGAGTGATAATTATCTAGGAGATGATGTTAAAGTATTGATTGCCCTATATGGATTTATGAATGACTAGTTGTCTAAGAATTGTGAATTGACTATCAGGGCATTATTTTCTCAAAGGTGATTCCTTGTGAACCATTAGTATTAAGTGTGATTGTTGTTTATGGAAGTATGCCCATTATCATTGAGGTTGTGTGATGCACTTGTGGGGCATAATTGCTCATTAGCAAACTTAATGATTCATGAGATTGAATGCATGTGGATGAATTCCTCAATGTAATTGATGTGTTTGATTGTGTAAGTCCAGCCAAGTTCCTTACGTTATTTCCTTCAAATGACGAATATATATTTATTGTGCATTGATATTGATATATTAAGTATGACTTGAATTGATGATGAATTTATACCATGTGTGATCATGGATATAATATATTGAATATGAATTAATTTGATGATGGACCTATGTCGTGTGTTGATCACGGATAGGAAATATTAAATATGAATTGATATGGTAGTAGGCCATGAATGATGAGACCATGTGTATATTGAAATGGAATTATTTGGTTGGGTCTCTTGTATGATTTGTGCTTATGGCTCATGATGCTAAATCTCCGAGTCATTAACTTAGTGTGAAAATCTTGGTTAAAAATATGACTCTCAGATTTATACTTTGGCAAGCGCACCAGTCGCTAAAATTGTAATATATTTGATCGTCTCACAGGGATTGTGGTAAATACCTCAATCTCAGACTAGTACAAGCTGAACCAACACAAGGTGCAGAAAGTTCATTCAGTTTTTGTTGTTTTAATGTTTTCTAGTTGTTTTTGTATTTCCAGGAACAGTGTTAAGGATGAAATATGAAAGGTGATTAATAGAAAATAGGTCAGGATTGCTTCAGTTTACAAATTCATCAAGATACTTGCAATTAAAGTATAATCAAACTTCATAATCCAGAGGACAATCCGCTTGTGGTTATTCCCTAATTCCTTAGGTGAAAAACACTAATCCTTAAGCATTGGATCTTAATTCCTTAAGTGCTCAATTAACCTAAGAATCTAATGCAAAATTAGAGGTTGAACTCTAACTATTCACCTAAATTTATTAGGCCTGAACTAGTTAGAAAGCTGGAAGTTACCTAAGCTTCAACCATGATTCCTCACTGGCGAAGTTCTTCATCAAATCTGGATTTGTCAATCCAGCAAAACAGATCCACTCCTTAGCGTGTTCGCCTCAGGATCTAGAAGTCAACTTCCTCAATACACCTTCAAGATTCCATCGCAAACCTTTGCAATCCCAACCTTAGGAATTTAGAAATCCATCGACATTGGTTCTATCAAAGGAAGTTGGAAAGACATGGATGAGAGAGTTCAGAGAGCGAAAGGAATTAGAGAGATGTTGGAAATGGAAAATGAATTGTGTTATGTATTATGCTCTGTTCTCTGTTGTTGTTACAGAGTATGTACAAATATATATATATAGGCATCTCCCTAACTAACTAACTTAACTAATCACTAAGAAAGCTAAATTAATAATTAAACTAACTAACTAATTACATAATTATGGAATAACTAACTAATTACAGCTCAGCTCTTAACAAATTACAGTTCAGCATTAGCTAATTACAGTTCAGCATGTGTTTGAATATGTTAACAGGTCCAAAAATATGCAAAGATTTTGATAATGACAAGCACTCTTGAAGAAAACAATGCAAAAACAAAGACATGAAATCAGAATTGAAGTAACAGCGAAGCTAATCGATTAGGCCATGGATGCTAATCGATTAGGAGCTTTCTGTTTTGGAAGAAATTGCATCAGGTATGAAAGCTAATCGATTAGGGAGCTGAACAATCGATTAGGAAGCCACTAGAATTTAAGGTAATCGATTGCAAGACATGCTAATCGATTAGGATGCTGCGAAAACAAATTAAATGCATCAGGTACAAGATGCTAATCGATTAGAGGAAGTGAAATAATCGATTAGGAAGTCTCTGATTTGAAGCTAATCGATTACAACGCGAGGGTGTAATCGATTACGCTAGTGGAAAAACAGATTTAAGTGGGAAACCAGGTCATGTCTCCACCATTCTTCAAATTCCCACTAACTGCAACGGCTATGATGGACTAGGGCACTCCTCAACAGCTATCTTGGCTCTATAAATTGAAGAGGAAGACAAGCACAAATACACAACCAAGTAGCAACAATTCATAGCTCTATTTTGTGCTTTGTAAGCCTATTTCTTGCATATTGTACTTTCACTTGTATATCCTCTCATCTTGAGAGATTAGAATTTGGGAGAGCTTTTCATTTGTATATCTGCTCTATCAAGAGAGTATATTGATTGTAAACACAAACTCCAAACACACAAATTATTCACTCTAGGTTGAGTGGTTGTTCACTCTAGGTTGAGTGGTTACAAAGGTTGTGGACTCAACCTTTGGGATATTGTGAGATTGAGAGATTGGGTGGGTTGCCCTTATACTTGTGAGGATTGGGTTCTTGAGTGTGGGACACTAGGAAGCCGCAATTGCTCAAAGTTGTATCTCTAGTCTACAATAGTGGAAAATCCTCTAAGTGGGTTGCTTAGAGGCGAGACGTACACCGGATTGGGTGGAACTCGTTACATCGGTTTGCAAGCTTCTCTTCCTTACTCTTTTACTTCCATACATTGCATATTTGTTGATTGGTATTGTTTGGTTGAGAAGAACATACTTGAACTTGCTTAATTTGCTATACTTTAGACATTGCACACCAAGTGTTTGCTAAATTGCCTCAGCAATACTTACCTCTTGTAGTGCATTGCATATCATTGTTACTTGCTTTCACTTGCATAATCTCATAAACTTGGTTATAGAAATCAATTTCAAAGGTATTCCAAGCAAAAGTTTTATAACTCAATTCACCCCCCTCTTGAGTATTGAGGCCACTTGAACAACAAGTGGTATCAGAGCTTGACTCTTGGTAGATCAAGCTTAACAGCTTCAAGAGATTAAATGGCCTCAAGTTCTCAAAATGTTTTTCCCGAGGATGGTGCGATAAATAGACCTCCCGCTTTCAATGGGGAAGGGTATGCGTTTTGGAAAGAAAGAATGAAAATCTTCATTCAATCAATTGACTTGAGAATTTGGAATACCATTGAAAATGGTCCTTATATACCGATGCATATTATAGATAGCAAGAATGTTGAAAAACCTATAGATGAATGGACAAGCGAGGAAGAAAAGAAAGTCCAATATGGCTACAAGGCCAAAAATCTTATTACTATGTCTTTAGGTCAAGATGAATTTTTTAGGATAATGACATGCCAAACTGCTAAAGAAATGTGGGATACTCTTCAAGTAACCCATGAAGGCACTAATGATGTAAAGGACTCAAAGATTAGTACTCTTACTAGTCAATATGAATGCTTTAGATTAAACTCTCATGAATCGATTGTTGATATGCAAAAAAGATTTACTCTCATCATTAATCAACTCATTACACTTGGAAAGACTTACACTAACAAAGAACTCATTCATAAAGTGTTGAAAAGTCTTAACAGAGAATGGCAACCGCTAGTTACCGCCATCAAACAATCTCCTAGCATAAACAAAATGTCTCTCGCCACTCTATTTGGTAAGTTGCAGGAACAAGAACAAGAGCTGAAAGAATTAAAGATGGCGGAAGAGGAAGAAAAATCTTCCAAGAAAAAGGGTCTTGCTCTCAAGGCTACTTCCACAAATGAAGAAGAAGAGCCTATATTGCTTGGGATGAGAATGATGTGAGCAGCTCCGACGACTCGGAAGATGAGCAAGCCAATCTTTGCTTAATGGCAAATCATCAAGAAGAAGATAATGAGGTAAATCTTCTTGACTTAGATAAAAATGAGCTGTTAGAAGCATTTGAAGAATTATATGATAAATTCACAAAAATCTCTAGTAAACTCAAAGCATCTAGGAAAACTAGTGACACTCTAGAGATGCACCTTATGGAAGTTTGCAAAGAGAATGAATGTTTAAAAGAAGAATTGAAAAATGCTCAAGTATGTTCCATTAGTAAACCTTGTAATTTTGCTAAGAAATGTGTTGATCTAGAAAATAAAGTCCTAGATCTAAACAAAACCTTAGAGAAATTCACTAATGGAAGAGATAATTTGAATATCCTTCTTGGGCAACAAAAATGCATGTTTAGTAAAACCGGCTTAGGATATGATCAAGAACATAGTAATCATAAAATGGAGAAGCACTATAAAAAATTCTTTGCACCACCAAGCAAATCCTCCTCACCTTTTATGAAATGCAATCATTGTGGTACCAAAGGACATAGTGCTTATAAGTGTAGTGTTAGGAAACTAGGACCAAAGGTCTTAAGAAAGGTGTGGGTTCCCAAAGGAACATCTCCACAAGCTAACCTTAAAGGACCCAACATAAAATGGGTACCTAGTTCTCTAAAATGATTTTGTTTTGTAGGTATGCTTCAAGGCAAGCAACACCCATTGGTATTTGGATAGCGGGTGTTCAAAGCATATGACGGGAGACATAACCAAATTTACATCATTCACTCCCAAACGAAAAGGAAGCGTCACCTATGGAGACAACACTAAGGGAAGAATCCTAGGCATTGGAAATATTGGTAAGAACTCGTCCACATCCATAAGTGATGTATTGTATGTTGAAGGCCTCAAACATAATTTACTAAGCATAAGTCAATTATGTGACAAAGGATATAGAGTTTTATTTGAATCAAATTGTTGCATAATTGAGCATAAGACCAATAAGGAAATTAAGTTTGTAGGCCAAAGAATTGATAATATTTACATGATTGATATGGATAGTTTGTCTACAAATGATGAACAATGCTTCATTTCAAAAGAGGATGAAACATGGCTATGGCATAGAAGAATAGCTCATATACATGTAGACCACTTGAACAAACTTGTTTCTAAAGATTTAGTAATTGGTCTACCAAAGCTCAAATTTGAAAATAGATTTTGTGATGCATGTCAAAAGGGAAAACAAGTAAAGGCATCTTTTCAATCCAAAAACATTGTTTCTACTCAAAGGCCTTTACAACTTTTGCACATGGACTTATTTGGACCATCCAAAATCAAAAGCTTTGGAGGTAATTACTATGGTCTAGTTATAGTAGATGACTATTCAAGATATACATGGACATTGTTTCTTGCTCATAAAAATGAAGCATATCATGCATTCAAGAAACTTGCAAAGATTATCCAAAATGAGCAAAACTCAAAAATCGCATCCATTAGAATCGATCATGGGGGAGAATTTGAAAATCAATCTTTTGAAAAGTTTTGCGAAAAACATGGTATTAATCACAGCTTTTCAGCTCCTAGAACTCCACAACAAAATGGAGTAGTTGAAAGAAAGAATAGATCTTTAGTGGAGCTTGCTAGAACCATGCTAAATGAAAACAATATTGCAAAACATTTTTGGGCCGATGCGGTAAACACCGCGTGTTATGTTATGAATAGATGTTTGATAAGGCCTATTTTAAAGAAAACCCCCTATGAGCTTTACAAGGGTAGAAAACCCAACATTGCATACTTTCATATTTTTGGATGTAAATGTTTTGTGCTCAACAATGGAAAGGATAATCTAGGAAAGTTTGATGCAAAATCTGATGAGGCAATCTTCCTAGGATATTCTCAATCAAGTAAATCTTATAGAATTTTCAACAAACAAACAAATACCATTGAGGAATCTATTCATGTCAAATTTGATGAAAATAGCCATAACCCTCCGAGAAAGGAAGATGTTGATGATCTTGTAGGTACCTTCCAAGAAATGAACTTGCAAGACAAAGAAGAAGAAGTCAACAATGATGAAGGTGCAACACAAATTGAGAGACAACAAGATTGGGTAACTTTGAAGGATCATCCCTTGGACAAAATCATTGGAGAAATAACCAAAGGGGTAAGTACTCGAAACGCCATTAGAAATGCATGCAATCACTTGGCTTTTGTATCCCAAATAGAACCCAAAAATATTGATGAAGCCATTATTGATGAACATTGGATGTTGGCCATGCAAGAAGAGCTAAACCAATTTGAAAGAAATGAAGTTTGGGAACTTGTGCCAAGACCCAATAATCATCTAATAATAGGCACCAAATGGGTTTTTAGAAATAAGCTAGATGAAAACGGTATAATAACTAGAAACAAAGCTAGACTAGTTGCAAAGGGATACAACCAAGAAGAAGGAATAGACTATGAAGAAACATATGCTCCCGTAGCTAGGTTAGAAGCCATTAGATTATTGCTAGCTTTTGCATGTTGTATGGATTTCAAATTGTATCAAATGGATGTCAAAAGTGCGTTCTTAAACGGCTACATTCAAGAAGAAGTTTATGTAGATCAACCTCCCGGTTTCGAAAATCATATATTTCCAAACCATGTCTTCAAATTGAGAAAAGCCTTATATGGTTTGAAGCAAGCTCCAAGAGCTTGGTATAAAAGATTAAGCAAATTCCTTTTAGAACACAACTTTGAAAGAGGAAAGGTTGATACTACATTGTTTATAAAACGCAAACAAAATGACATCCTCTTGGTACAGATTTATGTAGATGACATAATATTTGGTGCTACTAATGAAAATCTTTGTCAAGAATTTGCCAAGATTATGCAGAATGAGTTTGAAATGTCCTTGATGGGAGAACTCACCTTCTTCCTTGGACTACAAATAAAACAAGCCATTAATGGAACGTTCATTAGCCAAACCAAATACTGTAAGGAACTACTTAAAAGGTTTGGAATGGACAAGGCAAACGAGATAGCTACACCCATGAGCACATCCTGCTATCTAGACAAAGACGAAAAGGGTAAGGACATTGAAATCACCAAATATCGAGGTATGATTGGATCCTTACTATATTTAACTGCGAGTAGACCTGATATTATGTTTGCAGTATGTATGTGTGCTAGATATCAAGCATGTCCTAAAGAATCACATTTGACTGCCGTAAAAAGAATTTTGAAATATCTTGTGGGTACTCAAAATGTTGGTTTATGGTATCCCAAAGGCGTTGAATGTAATCTTTTAGGATATTCTGATTCCGACTTTGCGGGGTGTAAGCTTGATAGAAAAAGCACTAGTGGTACATGCCATTTGCTTGGTAGTTCCCTTGTCTCTTGGCATAGCAAGAAACAAGCAAGTGTTGCTTTGTCAACAGCTGAGGCAGAATATGTAGCAGCTGGTAGTTGTTGTGCTCAAATTCTTTGGATGAGACAACAACTTCTTGATTTTGGTATTTCCTTGAATAAAGTCCCCATTAAATGTGATAATACAAGTGCCATTAACATCTCTAAGAATCCAGTAATGCACTCTAGAACCAAACACATTGAGATTAGGCATCACTTTATTAGAGATCATGTGTTAAAAGGGGATTGTGTACTTGAACATGTAGAAACCTCTAGGCAACTAGCGGATATTTTCACAAAACCTTTGGCTAGAGAGCAATTCATTCACATAAGAAGAGAGTTAGGCATTCTTGACATGCCTAACTGTGTTTGAATATTTTGATAAGAACCTTGTTGAATGGCATAATGCATGGTATATATCACATTTCATGTTTGGAACCTTGCTGTTTGATATGTTTGAAGTTTTTGACTCCATAATCGATTACATTGTTAATCCCAATCGATTACTAAGCTTCTGTTTCTAAGATAATCGATTAGAACTCATCCATAATCGATTACAATCATTCTGTTTCCAAGATAATCGATTAGAACTCACCCATAATCGATTACAATCATTCTGTTTCTAAGATAATCGATTATCCATGATCCATAATCGATTACGAAGCTTCTGTTTCAAATTCAAAACGTTTCCTCTTCTTCATAATCGATTACCACCTTGCCCCAATCGATTAGGACGTTTCTGTTTCTAACCTAATCGATTACCCTAAGCCTATAATCGATTACCCTCTGTTCGAAACGTTTGAAATTCCCCAGAAACATTGATCTAATCGATTACCAGCTGTATCGTAATCGATTATCACGCGTTCTGATGAGTCAAAACTCCAATTTCCTAGGCTCACTCGAAACTCTCCCTCTCTTAACTCACTTCACTCCTTTCTAAACTATCTTTCCTCCTTCCTAAACCTAATTTTCAACTATAAATACCCCCTCATTCACCTTCTCATCTCACACTACCTCCTTTCTCCCAAACCTCTCTAAAACTCTCTAGCACTCATCTCTCTTCATCTCCTTCTTTTTGCATTTTCCACCATGTCTACCTCAAGGAATGTCAAGAGAGCTAGGTCCTCTACTGCTCAAGCCCATAACCCCCTTGATTTTTCAAGGTTCTTCTCCTCCCCTAGAGATCTTCAACACTTCATGAAGAACTTTTCTGAAAAGGAAATCATGACTCCTCACTACACCATTGCTGACACCTTTGACAACCCAAGCCTTACCTTCACCCAAAGCCTCAACCACTACAACCTCTTTCCCTTCTTATCCCTCAAAGAAGAAGAATACTATCCTGAGCTTATGAGAGTATTCTACTACAACCTCCGCCTTGTCAATGGGATGGTTGAATCCAAGGTGAAAAACACAACCATCAAACTCTCAAATGCCCAATTTGCGGAAATTTCTAAACTGACTCTCAATAACGCTGACTTTGATGGAGGCGAACCTGAGGATGAATGGGGCTTCAATGCTCTTATTGCTCGCCAATCTTTATGGAAAGCTGACCGCCCTAGGAGCAACCACAAACTAGTTGGCCACTTGACCATGAACAACCGCCTGCTCCACTTCTTCTTGGTCAAGATGATTGTTCCCCGTGGTGGGAACTATGCTCTAGTTGAAGAGGATGATGTCCTCTTAATATGGGCCATGCTGAACCACAAAGAGATCAACTGGGTTCAGTTGATCAAATTCCACATGCGCCATGCCAAGGACCAGCAAAAGCTCCCTTATGGTATCCTCCTCACCAAAATTTTCAAATTCTGTGGAGTAGATTTAGCAGGGGAACTCTCTGAGAAAGTGCCCCCTAGAGCTTGCATTGGCACCCATCACCTCACCAAAATGGGTCTTGTTTTCTCAAATGGAGCATGGTATTCACGAATGGAGGGCGTTTATGCCAACATTCCCTTCCAAGCTCCTGCTGAAGAAGCACCTGCTCCTCCTCCTCCTCCACCTCAACCACAAGCTGCACCATCAGCCTCTTCATCTGCACCACAAGCTGACCCATTTGCATCTCTCTACGCCCATCTTGATCGCCGCTTCGATCGACTTGAAAACTCCCTCCAAGAGTTTTCAATGACCGAGCAGCAACATTTTGAGATGATGCAGCAGCGATATAAAGAGTTGGCTCACCAAATTGCAGAAATCCGCTTCTTCAACCCGGATAATTAGATTCTTAGTTATGTTCTGTTTAGCTGTTGGTTTCTTTTTTGTTATTTTCTGAATTCTGAATAATTTTACCTCTTGTATTTCCCATTTTCTTTTCAATTCAATAAAAGTATCTCATTTCAGTACTTATATTATTTCTCTTCACTGCTCTAATTATTTTTGATGATTACAAAGGGGGAGAAGAATATATGTTCATATGTTGGATAAAGAATATATGTTCATATGTTGGATAATGCTCTGATACAAATATGGATAATATTGATAACATGCTCTGACTACAATTTTGAATATGGATAATAGATGCTCTGTTAACAAAATTTGAAAAATCTTATCTGTTTGTTAAATTCCTTTTGATAGGGGGAGAGTTATAAATAAGAGATAATAGACAATAGATAAAATGAGATAAGACATTGGCTGCTGAATTGATTTTTGAAATTGGTCATCTGCTATTTGAAAAAGAGATAATGTAGCAGAGTTGTTTTTGCAAAAAGATAAGTCTATTTAAACTAACAACCCTCAAGAGGTGAACATAGTTGTCATCATCAAAAAGGGGGAGAATGTGTTTGAATATGTTAACAGGTCCAAAAATGTGCAAAGATTTTGATAATGACAAGCACTCTTGAAGAAAACAATGCAAAAACAAAGACATGAAATCAGAATTGAAGTAACAGCGAAGCTAATCGATTAGGCCATGGATGCTAATCGATTAGGAGCTTTCTGTTTTGGAAGAAATTGCATCAGGTATGAAAGCTAATCGATTAGGGAGCTGAACAATCGATTAGGAAGCCACTGGAATTTAAGGTAATCGATTGCAAGACATGCTAATCGATTAGGATGCTGCGAAAACAAATTAAATGCATCAGGTACAAGATGCTAATCGATTAGAGGAAGTGAAATAATCGATTAGGAAGTCTCTGATTTGAAGCTAATCGATTACAACGCGAGGGTGTAATCGATTACGCTAGTGGAAAAACAGATTTAAGTGGGAAACCAGGTCATGTCTCCACCATTCTTCAAATTCCCACTAACTGCAACGGCTATGATGGACTAGGGCACTCCTCAACAGCTATCTTGGCTCTATAAATTGAAGAGGAAGACAAGCACAAATACACAACCAAGTAGCAACAATTCATAGCTCTATTTTGTGCTTTGTAAGCCTATTTCTTGCATATTGTACTTTCACTTGTATATCCTCTCATCTTGAGAGATTAGAATTTGGGAGAGCTTTTCATTTGTATATCTGCTCTATTAAGAGAGTATATTGATTGTAAACACAAACTCCAAACACACAAATTATTCACTCTAGGTTGAGTGGTTGTTCACTCTAGGTTGAGTGGTTACAAAGGTTGTGGACTCAACCTTTGGGATATTGTGAGATTGAGAGATTGGGTGGGTTGCCCTTATACTTGTGAGGATTGGGTTCTTGAGTGTGGGACACTAGGAAGCCGCAATTGCTCAAAGTTGTATCTCTAGTCTACAATAGTGGAAAATCCTCTAAGTGGGTTGCTTAGAGGCGAGACGTACACCGGATTGGGTGGAACTCGTTACATCGGTTTGCAAGCTTCTCTTCCTTACTCTTTTACTTCCATACATTGCATATTTGTTGATTGGTATTGTTTGGTTGAGAAGAACATACTTGAACTTGCTTAATTTGCTATACTTTAGACATTGCACACCAAGTGTTTGCTAAATTGCCTCAGCAATACTTACCTCTTGTAGTGCATTGCATATCATTGTTACTTGCTTTCACTTGCATAATCTCATAAACTTGGTTATAGAAATCAATTTCAAAGGTATTCCAAGCAAAAGTTTTATAACTCAATTCACCCCCCCTCTTGAGTATTGAGGCCACTTGAACAACACAGCATTAACTAATAACAGCTCAACACTTAAATTACAAAGGTACAAAAGTAAGAGAGAAGGCAGTAGGAACAGCACTGGTGCCGAGTGTCTCTTTGGAGGGAACAGTCGGTGTTTAAATAACTTGCCTTCACGCTTGAGCGTGAAGGACTCTCGCTTGAGCGAGATCGAAATATGCACTGCAGTATCGCTTTCTTAGCTTAAGCGTGATGGAGAAGCTTGGGCGAGAGTGATATTTTGGAGTCACGCTTGAGCGTGAGATTGCTCGCTTGAACGAATTTGACTCTCGCTTGAGCGAATGGATTATTCAATCAGCATTCTGAAGTTGATGCTCAGGTTCTTCATGCAATATTCGGTTCCCTGTTGCGGTTGGTGTCTTGAAGCATTTCCCAGTTGGCCTTTTGGAGTTTCACTTGGATTTGTGAAATCTCACTCGGCTTTTTGGAATTTCACTCCGACTTTCCTTCTTAGCTTGAGCGCAACCTGTTCCTGCACCAATAAATAACTAATTGCCTAGCATTTGTATGCTGGTTGTTCAGTGAAATTATAAATAATCATAAACTCTTAACTATTCAATGTTTTTAATCATTTTCTTACATAAATAAAGCACTTTTGAAATAAACAATTAAAATATGAATTATTAACAAATTATTAAATAATAAAGCCAAACTAAACAATAATCAATGAATTAAGTCAAATAAAAGGCAGAATAATTAAGTCTTTTCAAGACTTATCAGCTCATGGCCAAAGTATGTTTATTGAATGTGAGTATTTCATGTTCTAGAATCGATGGAATAAATGATAGTGAAAGAATTCCCTAATATGGGTATTTATGAATTGAAATGATTAATTATGTTATTTGTGAAAGATGGATTTTATATCCTTTGGCACAAAAACCTTGTATTATATGATGCAACTGATTTGCTATGTTTCCCTAGATTAGGAACACAAATAAGTGATGAAATAATGAAATTTGAAATTGCATATGCATTAGATTGGGGTTGGACTCAGTTTTGCATGCAAGGACCGAGTGAATGATTGATTTGATTTTGACCTACTAGATGTGGTAAACCCCGGTTGACTTGATGCGATCTTGAAAGATTGAACCTTGTGGAATTAGACCCTATGGTGGTCTAGGCTCTATGCTATTTCATGAGCCATTCCTGATGAAATTTTTGTATTATGGGAGTATTCCACGATGGGTACTAGGTTACCCTTGGACTTTCTGAGTCTAATGATTGGTTGAACGTTGTGATTAGTTGAGCCATAGTAAAATGAGTTATGAGAGGCTAGAGTTGGTATGTGAAGGAATCTGAATAATGAATGTAAACCCCTAAATAATTGCTGAGCGATAATATTGAATTCGGGGTATGATTTCGTATTGAATGTGATATGAGATTTTATGGTATGGCTTTAGGCTAATTTATATGCCCTTGACATTGTGATCATGAGAATAGCTATGGACTATGATGTGATGTAGAGATGACATGTGTGATTATGGGTTGGTAAATGGAATTTGATCATGTCATTACCTCCCTTTTCATTTTGAAAAGAGATATATTGGTGATAGAAACCATGACATGATGTGATACAATATGGGTTGTACGTCTAGCTTATGGACATTGGTTGTGATCAGTGAGGAGATTCGCTGATCCAGAAGCTGATTATGTGATTGTGAACCCTATTGTAACCTTTAGTGTTACATATTTAATGTGAGTTTAGTGACTCATATAGGCTTGAATTGATTTATGGCCTGTAATGTGTGGATGAAACAAAGGTTATTAGGCTATTTCATTTTGGCTTCTGGATGGATAAAGCTGGATGATGGAGTATTTACCCTGTCATGACTAAAAGTCCATTGTTAATATATCAATTTATGGTGATAGTAACTGATATTTGACAATTGGTATGACATGATTCATGTCGGATTATAAGTAATGACAATGTGATATGAGCAAGCTGGTTATGGACTTGTGTGAATGGTCACTGAGTCTCTTGTGAATTGGTAATATTTGAGTAAGTGTGATTAATGTAAGCGATAAGAATTGTCCCGATATGACTCTACATGCCATAGGCATTGTGGCAACGTGCACTTATGCGTCGACCTCATGTGTTTGTTGTAACCACTACGGGATTGGGACGCCTTCCTGTATGTCGGATGCGACAACTTGTAGGTCGGGTAAGTGAGGTTGTAACTGCTTATGGTGAATGTTTGAGTCTATCTGGTGGTACTGGATAAGAATGTGTGAGTTAAGTTGGATGAATTGAGAATTGATAAGTTGTGACTCGCTATGGATATATGAGATTTTATGTTTGAAACAAAGGGATGATGATGATCATATCCTAATGGTCTTTGGGAAGTCTGATCTTATTTTATGGTGTCGTTGAACCCTATTAATGGGTGGCCAAAAGTATGGCCTTGTGATATATATCAATGTCAAATTTCGAGGATGAAATTTCTTTTTAGGTGGGGTGGATTTAACATCCCAAATTTTGGAGAAAATAAATATTGGATAAAGATAAATAGTTATTTATGGTCTGATAATTATGGGAAAATTAATTAGACGCTACAGGTGAATTATCGGTAAATTAAGATTTACCGAAACCAGATGATTTAACAGATGGTATGGGACCCGCTAAGCTAAATTAGATATTTGATGGGTCAAGAATGTTTAGAAAATTATTGTGGTTATGTTAAAATAATTTTTGGTGTAGGAAAGAGAATTTTTCGGACATGACACATGTTATTAAACGGGGAATATACGAGCCAAATAGAATTAAAAGAAAACTAAAAATCCCATTTCTCCTCTCATTTCCACCGTTCACTTTCTTCACTCTCCTTTACCTCTTTTTGTTCATTGTGTAATGGGAAATATTAACCAATGGGAAAAACCATTGTGGGGCACCCTTTTATCCAATGGACAATGACCAATGTTGGTCATCTTTTCCCTCCCCCTTTGCATTCACGTTCACACTCTTTCTGCTACCATTTTCTATTCTTTATTTCCCTTCTCTACACAAAACCGAACCATTCCCACTCTTCATTCCATTTTCTTGCCAAAATTAAAAACAAAACTTGGATTCATGAGGCTTGAATGGCACATTAAAGCAAATCATGGGTTGTCTCCTCTCCTTTCTCACCCATTTTCATTTTTGGAGAAGCATGAGTTTGAGGTAAGGGTTTCTTGCCTCTTTGTTATTCCATTCATGGTTTTGTGATATTTAAGCTTGAGATGTTGATATTGGAGACTATGGGTATTGATGAGAATGTAAAACCCTAGGCTTGAATGGCTTGAGAAATGGCTCTTGATTATGGTTTTATGAAAAATGTGGATGTGAGGTGTGGAGTTTATAATGATTTAGGGGAATGGTGGAAGTTGATTGTTGTTGGAATATTTTAGAGAAAACCCTAAGTGTTAGTATTTGGGGTTTTTTGCCAAATTGGTGATGTTAATGATTTTGGTGCCTTAGAATAATTTTATATGAGGAAAATGAATTTTTGGGGGGATTGAAATTGATTATTGATGTTGACGAGGTTTTGAGCTAATTTAATGTTATTGTGGATGATAATTGATAAGTCTTGAAAAGACTTAATAATTTCATCTTTAATTTAACTTAATCCATTAAATATTGTTTAGTTTGGCATTATTATTTAATAAATTGTCATTAATTCTGGTTTTATTTATTTATTTCAAAAGTGTTTAAATTATGCAAGAAAATGGTTAAAAAAGATAAGTATATAAGGAAAGTTTGTTTATTTGTAAATTCTTTAACCTAGCGTACATACACTAGACAGCCAGCGTACATACGCTAGGCATTTATTTGTTTGCATGTTACAGGATCAGGTGTAGTAAAGAATTAAAGCTTGACGCTCAAGCTTGTAAGCTCCACGCTCAAGCGTGAGATCATCATGCAATCCACGTAAATGTCATAGCATGCAGCAAACTTCGACCACGCTTAAGCTCACCCGATCACCCTTAAGCATGACTCCACTTTACCCACTAAATTAACGCACACGCTTAAGCGCGCGTCAATCACGCTCAAGTGTGAAGTTGGTTGTTCAGTTTGTTATTTTTTCCTCTAACTGAAGTGCTACAGTTCCCATTAATTAGTTATGTTTCAGTTGCTATTTACTACTGTAACTTAGTAATTTAAGTAATGTCTTGTAATTAATCATTTCTCTATAATCATATAATTAGTTTAGCTATTTTAGTTATTAATTAAGTTTCCTTTGTAATTAGTTAGAGTTACTTAGTTAGTTTAAGTTATCTATATATACTTGAAAATACTCTGTGAAGAAAAAAGGAGACAACACACAAAAGCAATAACACGATTTATTTTCTCATTTCTAATCTCTCTCTAATTCTTTTCTCTCTCTAAACTCTCTCGTCCATGTCTCTCCATATTCCTTCGACTGAATCCATTCCTATGGGTTTCTAGACCCCTAGGGTTAGGATTGTTGAAGCTTTCGATCGAATCTTGAAGCTGCATTGAGGAAATTATCTTCTGAAGCAAGAAGAGAACAAGATGAGAAGTGGATCTACAATGCTGAATTGACAAATTCAAATCCAAATAAAGAATCTCACCAGTGAGGAATCATGGTTGAGGCTTAGGTAACTTCTGGCTTCCTAACTAATTCAGGCCTAGTAAATAGGTGAATAGTTAGGGTTTTAACCCCCAATTTCGCATTAGATTTCTCTGTCACTGAACACCTAAGGGATTAGGGTTTAATGCTTAGGAATTAGTGTTATTCACCTAAGGAATTAGGGATTAACCAACTATGACCTCTTGCATCTGAAGCTTAATTGAACCTCAATTGTATGTTTCTTAATGAAGTTATAAGCTAAAGTAATCCTAAACTATCTTCCATTAATCACATTTCATCTCCTATATTGTTGCTGAAAATACAAAAACATAGAAAGTATAAAAATAACAAAAATAGAATGAATTCTTCACTGCGTTGTTCTATTTCAGCTTATGCTAGTCCAAGATTATGGTAATTACCTTAATCCCTATGGGACGATCAAATATATTACAAATTTAACGATTGGTGTGCTTGCCAAAAAAATATAATCCTCCGAGAGTTACACACCAAGTAATGGCTCAGGATTTATGCATCAAGTTAATGGCGCCGTTGCTGGAGATTGTTGAGTAATATCAACAATCCTTGGACTGGTACTAGACTGAACCATTTAATTTTGTTTTTGCATTTAGTAGCAGTTTAATTCTCATTTTTAGTATAGCAGTAGTTTGTGTGTAGTAGTAGCAGTAGCTGTGAATTGTATTTGGTGTCTAATATTTGGTGTATGCAGTTAAGGAACAGAGGAGAGCCTTTATTCTTTGATCCTGATATTGATTTGTTAGAGCGTAAGCTTAGAAAGGAGAAAAAGCAAAAAGAACAGCAAGAAATGGAACAAAGGAGAGTTACACTAGTTGACTACTCTAGGCCTACTGAAGAAGAATCGTAATCTAGCATCCTTAGGCCTCCGATTATAGCTAATAATTTTGAACTTAAACCGGCTTTGCTGTGCAGTTGGTTAGAAATGATCAATTCGGAGGAAGTGAGGTTAAGGATCCAAATTTGCATCTAGCAACCTTCCTCTAAATTTGTGATACAGAGAAAATGAATGGTGTCCCTGATGAGGCAATAAGATTGAGATTATTTCCCTTTTCTCTAAGAGACCGTGCAAAAACCTGGTTGCAGAGCCAACTAAGAGGCAGTATATCTACCTGGGGGGACTTACAAAGAAAATTTTTGATTAAACATTTCCCTCCTTCCAAGTATGCCAAATTGTGTACAGAAATCACTTGTTTCCAATAGAGAGGGTGAATCTCTGATGGAAGCATGGGATAAGTACAAAGAAAGTTTAAGGAAATGTCCTCACCATAGGATTCCTGATGTGCAGCAAGTTACCATATTCTATAATGGTGTAAGATCAGCAACTAGAGTCTTGATTGATGCCTCAGCTGGTGGTTCATTAACCATAAAAACTGTAGAAGCTATAGAGTTGATTGATGTTGTGGCTTTAAATGAATGTTTAGTTAGTGAAAGGAGCCAAATCCCTAAGAGAGGGGTATTAGAATTAGAAACACAATATGCTTATTTGGCTAAAAGTAAGTTAATGACTCGGGCTTTAGAGAAACTAAGTGTACAGATTTCAGAAATCCAAAAGCCTAGTCAAGTTTGTATGATGAGTTGTGATTTTTATGGTGGAGACCATGAAAATGGCATGTGTGATCCAAATGTGCCTGCTGAACAAGTTAATTTCATGGGGCAACAATTTCAAAGGAATTACCCTTCTAATTCCTTTAATCCTAACTATAGGAACCACCCCAATTTTTCATGCCAGAAAGGTCAACATTTGAATCAAAACATGTCACAAACTCAAACCACAAATAGATCACAACAACCATCTCTCTCTCCTCCTAAAGATAAGTCTGAACTTAAGAATGTTCTATCTCAGTTCATTCAGGCCACTCAGGCCAGCTTTAAAAATCAAGAAGCGTTCATCCGAAATCTAGAAAATCAGGTTGGACAGCTATCAAAACAGTTAGCTGAGAGATAGTCTGGTAATTTTCCTGGAGATACTGAGGTAAATCCAAGGGAACATTGCAAGGAAATAACCACAAGGAGTGGGAAAATTCTTCTCCCAACTCTAAGTTAGGAAAATAGTTTAGAAAAAGATGTAGAAAAAGAAAAAGAACAGGAAAATGAACAAGTTAACGATGAAACTGAAAAGAAGGTAGAAACAGAAAAAGAGAATGAAAATCAAGTTCATCAAAAGAAAAAGAAAAAGGTTGATTTGATCTTGGAGGAAGCTGTCAAGCTGACTCTTGAGAAATTAAAGAATGCTCCATTTCCACATAGATTCAAGAAATAGATAGAGGAGCAAAAGTTTGCTAAGTTCTTAGATTTGTTCAAAAAGCTTCACATAAATATTCCCTTTGCTGAGGCATTGTAAGAGATGCCTTCATATGCTAAATTTTTGAAAGAACTTTTGTCTAAGAAGAGAAAGCTTAAGGGAGATGAAATGATTGCCCTTAAGCAAGAGTGTAGTGTAATTATTCAAAAGAAACTCCCTTAAAAGCTAGAAGATCCTGGATCTTTTACAATACCTTGTGCAATAGGGGATGTTCATGTTGGAAGTGCTTTATGTGACCTAGGAGCTAGCATAAACCTCATGCCTTTGTCCTTAATAAGGAAGTTAGGAATTAATGACCTGCAACCAACTCACATGTCCTTGCAGTTGGCTGATAGGTCTATCAAATATCCTCATGGGATACTGGAAGATATGTTAGTTAAGGTAGATAAATTCATCTTCCCAACAGAGTTTATAGTTTTGGATATGGAAGCTGATAGAGAGATTCCTTTAATTCTAGGGAGACCCTTCTTAGCTATTGGAAGAGCTTTAATTGATGTAGAGAAGTTAGAACTCATGCTGAGAGTTCAAGAGGAGCAGGTAACTTTTAATGTCTTCAATGCTATGAAACATCTAGCTGAGAAGATGGATTGTTTTATGCTTGAAGAAATTAAAAGTTATAAGACTCCTATGCTACTAAGAACTAAAGAAGAGGCTTTACAAGCCTTTGTTAAGGATGATTTTGACTCCGAGATTGAGGAGTTAGATGACTCACATAATGAGTTGCTGAACCTACTAGAAGCATGTGAAGTAAGGGAGTTAGAAAATAAAAAGAAAGAAAAATTGAATAATACTGAACTTGAGAAAGGTAAGGAGGTATTTGAAGAAAAGCATGATTTGAAACCTTTGCCTTCTCATTTGAAATATGTTTTCTTAGGAGATTATGAATCACATCCTGTAATCATTAATGCTGAATTAGAAGATGAGGATGTAGAAAAACTTATAGGGGTTATGAGAAAACATGAACCTGCAATTGGTAGGAACATTTTTGTTTTAAAGGGAATTAGTCCATCATTTTGTATGCATAAAATTATGATGGAGGATGACTATTCCCCTATTGTTCAGCCACAAAGAAGATTAAACCCCATAATGAAAGAAGTTGTAAGGAAAAAAGTGGTTAAACTCCTTGATGCAGGGATTATCTATCCTATCTCGGACAGCGCTTGGATCAGTCTGGTCCAAGTGGTGCCTAAGAAATGAGGGATGACCACTATTAAAAATGAAAAAGGTGAAGTCATTGCCCCTAGACCAACTACAGGTTGGAGAATGTGCATAGACTATAGAAGGTTAAATGACTCCACTAGAAAAGACCACTTTCCTTTACCATTTGTAGACCAAATACTTGAGAGGCTGTCAGGTCATGAGTATTATTGCTTCCTTGATGGATATTCTGGCTATAACCAAATTATGGTTGATCCAAAAGATCAAGAGAAGATAGCCTTTACCTGTCCATATGGAATCTTTGCATATAGGCGCATGCCATTTGGTTTGTGCAATGCACCAACAACCTTTCAAAGATGTATGCTGGCAATTTTTGGGGACATGGTAGAGAAGTTCATTGAGGTGTTCATGGATGACTTCTCTGTGTTTGGAAACAGCTTTGATATATGCCTCAGTAACCTATCCAAGGTGCTGGTGAGATGTCAAGAGACTAATCTTGTCCTCAACTGGGAAAAGTGTCATTTTATGGTTAGAGGAGGGATAGTCCTTGGCCACAAAATCTCTATTGAGGGCATTCAGGTAGATAGAGCCAAGATTGATATCATTGAAAAGCTTCCTCCTCCAATCAGTGTGAAAGGAGTGAGGAGTTTCTTAGGATGTGCTGGCTTCTATAGGAGATTTATAAAAGACTTTTTAAAAAATAGCAAAGCCTTTGACTGATTTACTGGTGAAAGATCATGCTTTTGTTTTTGATGAAAACTGTGTCAAGGCTTTTGAAAATTTGAAACAAAGATTAATTTCAACTCCAATCCTTGCAGTACCTGATTGGTCTTTACCATTTGAACTCATGTGTGATGCAAGTGATTTTTCCATAGGAGCTGTGTTAGGACAGAAGAAAGAAAAATTAACACATGTCATCTATTATGCTAGTAAGGTGCTGAATGAGAATCAAATAAACTACACTACTACTGAAAAAGAAATGCTTGTTGTGGTGTATGCATTTGATAAATTCAGAGCTTACTTGATTGGTGTTAAGGTCATTGTCTATACAGATCATTCAGCAATCAAGTACTTGCTAGCTAAAAAAGAATCAAAGCCAAGATTGATCAGATGGGTTCTATTACTCCAAGAGTTTGATTTGGAAATAAGAGATAAAAAGAGAGAAGAGAACTCAGTGGCTGATCAGCTCTCTCGTCTGGAAGGGGAATCAGACTCTGCCTTGATAAAGGAGGAATTCCCAGATGAGAGGCTGATGGCAATTACCACAGGGCCATGGTATGCTGATATGGCTAACTTTAAAAGTTCTTCTGTGGTACCAAAAGGGTGGACATCCCAAATGAAGAAAAAATTCTTTCATAACAGTAAAACTTTTCTATGGGATGATCCATTTCTTTATAAGATAGGAGTAGATGGAATTATCAAGAGATGTGTGCCTGAATCAGAGCAAGAAAGACTCTTATGGCACTGCCATGACTCATATTATGGAGGACACCATGGTGCCTCTAAAACAGTAGCAAAAGTATTGCAATGTGGCTTTTATTGGCCAACAATTTTTCAGGATGCTAGAGTATATGTGCAAAGGTATGATAAGTGCCAAAGAAGTAGAGGCCTCTCTACTAAAGCTGGCATGCCTTTGATAAATATCTTAGTTGTGGAGTTATTTGATGTCTGGGGCATTGACTTCATGGGACCATTCCCAAAGTCATTCTCCAATGAATATATCCTTGTTGCTGTGGATTATGTCTCCAAGTGGGTGGAGGCAATCCCTACCAGGACCAATGATGCACATGTGGTGCTTAGGTTTATACAGAAGAATATTTTCTCTAGATTTAGAGTCCCTAGAGTCCTCAGTAGTGATGGAGGGTCACATTTCTGTAATAGAATCATGGAAAAAGCCCTAAGACATTATGAGGTACTGCATAAGGTGTCTACTCTATATCACCCACAAACTTGTGGGCAAGTTGAGCTTTCTAATAGAGAAATCAAGAGAATATTAGAGAAAATGGTAGGGAAGTCTAGGAAAGATTGGTCTGTGAAATTAGATGATGCATTGTGGGCCTATAGGACAGCATTTAAGACTCCACTTGGAATGTCACCTTATCAGTTGGTATATGGTAAGGCTTGCCATCTCCCTGTGGAGTTAGAACATAAGGTATGATGGGCCACAAAGTTGTTAAATATAGATTTTGACCAATCTCAAAAGGAAAGAGTCATAAAACTCCATGAACTTGAGGAGTTTAGACTCAATGCTTATCAGAGTGCCTTAATTTATAAAGAGAAAACTAAGAGGTGGCATGATAAGTGGATTAATAGAAAAGAGTTTTAGAAGGATGATAAGGTCTTATTGTTTAATTCTAGACTAAAACTCTTTCCAGGAAAATTCAGATCCAAATGGTCTGGACCTTTTATTGTGAATAAGGTTTTCCCTCATGGTACAATTGAGTTGAAGGAACTAGCCACTGGAAGAACTTTTAAAGTAAATGGCCAAAGACTCAAGCTCTACTTTGGAGGAGAGTTTGATAGGCAAAAATCCTCCATTTTTTTACATTCATCTTCTTAGGTGTCAAAGGTCAAGCTAGTGACCTTAAAGAAGCGCTTGAGGGAGGCAACCCTACATTTTAATTGTGGTAGTTTGCGTTTGGTGTTTTAAAACAATAATTGAAAACTAAAAAGTGTGAATAAGGTGTGAATAAACTTGTAAAACTGTGAATAAGGTTTGAGTGTACATACTTTGAATTCCAGTGTACATACGCGCTTCACTAAAATAATAAAAATTGTGGCCCAGGGGGTACGCGTACATACATTTCAAACTGAGCATTGTTACGCGTAATTAAATCAGCATCAGACCGTCCTGGCGCTCAAGCGAGTCCCTTGCGCGCTCAAGCATGGATAAAATTGTTCCATCACGCTTAAGCGAGACTCCTACGAGCTTGAGCGAGCTCGAGTAGAGTTTGATCGAGATCCATGTGAATCTATATGCGCTTGAGCGGGGACTATGCACGCTTAAGCATGATTATAAAGTGTATGCCCTGATGTTCTATACGTTTGAGCGTGACTCCTGTATATGGCCTTGCGCTTGAGTGTGCTTGGGTTCATGCTTAAGCGTGACCCTTCACGCTAGCCACTTAAACTTGGAAAGTCTCTTCACGCTTTAAGCGTGATGTCCTTAAGCACCTGATGCTATAGCGTGACTCTCTCACACTTAAGCGTGATTCAGTGAGAAGTGCTCTTGGTCTTAGCCATCTTGTCACACTTAAGCGTGATATAGTAAGCTTGAGCGTGTGACCTTAGGAATGCTTGGAGCGCTTGAGCGAGACCTCTGTCCGCTTGAGCGAGCTCCCTTGTAGCTTGGACATGACTTTCATTAAATATTTGGCGCTTGAGCGAGCATTAGTCACGCTTAAGCATGATTGTGATAGTGAAGCCATATGATCCCTGTTAGTTTGTCGCCTGAGCGTGGTCCTTCAGCGCTCGAGTGTGCCCCATGACACTTTCTTCTCGCTTAAGCGAACTAGTTACGCTTAAGCGTCATCATGGCAATTTCTCTACTATTATGCTATGTGTTTGAGCGAGGAACTCCACACTTTAAGCGTGATCTTGGACCAATTTGGCGCTTGAGCTTGCCCTTTTACGCTTTAAGCGTGATGTCCCTAAGCTACTCAAGCTTGAGCATGACCACTTCACGCTTAAGCGTGGCCTTCCTTTGTATATTACGCACTTGAGTGAAGTAATATCAAGGTTAAGCGTGATCATGCCTGCACCAAACCTGTCACTATGTTATGCCTCGCGCTTAAGCGTAGTACGTGCGCG
Source organism: Clitoria ternatea (assembly GCA_037962975.1). Lineage (NCBI taxonomy): Eukaryota > Viridiplantae > Streptophyta > Magnoliopsida > Fabales > Fabaceae > Clitoria > Clitoria ternatea. Next base: position 51,098,723 of record CM075673.1, read on the forward strand.
CCTGAGCGTGATCCCCCTGTTCCTAGTGCGCTTGAGCGAGAATTATCATGCTTAAGCGTGATCGTTGAAGTGACCCCCCTGAATCTATATGCGCTTGAGCGAACAGCTTAGAGCTTAAGCGTGAACCTTAGACCTGTGGTATATACCTTCATGCTTAAGCATGGTCACTGCATGCTTGAGCGTGCTCGGGTTTGAACAGATTGGAAGCTTGTTATTCCAAGCTTGTTGCTTAAGCATGATAGTGCAAGCTTGAGTGTGGTTCAGACTTGTTACCACCTATTGTGAATTCATTTAGGCATTTATACGCCCAAGGTTCAGCGTAACTACGCGTACCTCATGTATTGGGTTCAACAATATAAAACCCTCTCAGCGTACAAACCCTAACTCTATACATTGGAACTTTGGGTTTTGAAGAGGAAAAGGCACAATCTCTGGATTCGTTTGAAAGGTAACATCTTTTCATTTCTTAATTTTGGTTTATAGTTAGACTTCTTATAGTTTAGTATTTCAATTTCAAATTTCTTACATCCATCATATCTTTTTATCTCACATGTTTATTTTGCTGTGATTGTGTTGTTTATGCATTTTTATCCATTTAGGCATTTTAAATACCATATTTAACACTCACAATGTTCAGAAGATCACAAAGACTTTTTAGAAAACCAGAAAGAATTGTTGAAACGGAAAGTATGAAGAAAACCCCAAAAGATAAAGGAAAGGGGGTGGCTACTGTCAGTATCCTTGATTCTCTACCACCCAAAAAGAATAAGAGCCTTAAGGAGGAAAAGAAGTCTTAGATAGTTAAGGATTTTGATGGGCATAGGTTTAGAGATTCCAAGGCTGCTTAAGAATAGAAAAAAACAATCAAAAATAGATGAGTAATAAGGGAAAGGGAACTGGTCCTTGATGAAGATAATTGCTCGGATATTGATGTAAAGGCTGCTATGTTTAAAAGGGGATGGCAGTATTTTAATGAGAGCTTAGGCAATGGCTATCAAGAACTCACTAGGGAATTTTATGCCAATCTAAGGGCCAATTCTATTGAGGATAAGTTTCCTTTTTCTTCTTTCTTGAGAGGAGTCACCATTCCTCTATCTGGTCACATACTGAATAAGCTTTTGAAAGTACCTATTTTAGATGATGAAGGATGTCACTACACTTGGAAAGTGGATATCTTTCATAGGGTTGAAAATGAAAATCTTAGGAAAGAAATTTTAGAGGAATGCTATGAACAAGGAGCTACATATATAACAAAAGTAAATGGTGCACCAAAAAGTGTCAGGAAGAGTTGTTTGAATTATCTCCCCCTCTTATGGTGCCACTATGTCCTTTCATCCCTGCAACCTATGGCTCATGCTATTGAGGTTGCCATTAAGAGGTTGGTGTTGATTTACTGTTTAATGAGAGGCTTGTATGTTAACTTGGGTGAGTTAATACTGGAGGAGATGATGAAAGCCATTGAAAAAAATCTCCAACTGCCATATTGCTCTGTTATCACTTTGTTGGCCTAAAAGAATCAGGCTAGGTTGAACTATGAAGAATTGACAAAGATGAAGCCTGAAAGGATTATGGATAAGTACTGGGTAATAGATCACATCGACCATTTTATGCCTCAACAGCCAAAGCGTCAGAGACAACCCAAACTAACATCTTTTGCACCACCACCCCCAACAGGTCCAGGTACTTCTTTTGACCTCTTCATGATAATGCAATAACTTCAGGTCATGAAGAAGATGCAGCTAGGAACTTATGATCTAGTCCTGAACCATGATCTGATACTGAGGAAGATTGTCATTCCACCTGACAGAGACTTATGGTTGGCTTCCATTGGATTCACCATTCCCCCTGATGACACACCTTTAGCAACTGAATTTCCACCCCATCCTGAGCAAGATAATGATGAGCCTATGGATGAAAAAAATGAAGAAGAGGATGACTGGTATTTTATTTTGCTTATATTTCTGTTATGTTATTTTTGGGTTGTAATAACTTTCTTATAGTATACTTTCTTGAACAATGTATTCCCTTTCTGGTTGTAATGACATTATATTTCCCTGTTAAGTTATTTGTTGCTATTTTCTTTTCTGAATTGTGTTATTAAATTTGTGCATGCCATTGGTCACCAATCACTGCCATATAGGTAAAAAGGGAAATAATCTATCCTCTCATCTCATTAATTTGTGAAATGTGTTAACTGTGTTTAATTTAGAATCCATCTTAATTATTTAAATCTTGCTAATTCTCAGGCATCAATTGGATAAATTAATTGATTCACATTGCTTGATTCATGATCCCTGTCCATAACTATTTTCATCCTTAATTATTTGTATCGTCACTATGCTAGTTAGCAATCTGAATTTATGATCTTACATTAAGTTTGGGGACATGGTTGGCTGATTACCTATAATTTATTAGCTTTTGAGCCTTTATTATTTCCTTTCCGAGTGTGCCTGCATTCTTGTTTAGTGAGACAGAATTTGCTTCAGTGCTTGCTAAATGATTATATGTTTGCCAATTGGAAATGATGAAGGCCTTCTTTGGAAATTAGCCAGAGCCAAATTTAGCCATCCTAATATTATTATTTATCCTTTGACCTAACAATTATATTTTGAGCCTGAAACCCTTTCATTCTGATTATGTACCTAACTTTACAAGCCTATGTATCTAAGAAAAACCAAGTGAATTATCCCTGGATGTACCACTGATGGACTGCTGAGTCTTATCTTATTGCTAGGGACTAGTAAGTTCTAAGTTTGGGGATGAAGAGTGTGCCTAATAGCAATTAAAGGATATACACTGACCTTAATTATAGATGAGGATTGTGTGAAATGAAAGGAAGAACAAAAAAAGCAAAGAGAAAAGTGAAAAATCAGCAAAGCAAAGGTGTAAAGCGTCACAATAAAAAAATGGTATTTAAAAAAATGAAAGAGAAGAAAAAAAAAAGTCCAAAGGACTGAAAGAAAAAAAGGTGCAAAGCACCACAAGTAATTGAGTTATCCTTCATCTGAGAAAAACAAAAGCAAAGAGCTAGTTAGTAGAGGCATTTAAGTTAAGATCAAGGCAAGGCATCAGTGTGCACATCTTTTAACCCAACATTGATTAGAAAAACAAAAATGGAGCCTGTAGCCTAACCCCATTACAAGCCTAGAAAGCCCTTACTGATCTAATTGTGTTAGCATATGTCATGATGTTTAGAACAGTTGCAAGCCTATGTTGATCTGACAATTATGCAGGTGATGAGAGCATGAAATTGAACCTATACACTGAGAGAAGAGTAAAACACTGATCTTTGTGAGGAAAGCATCACCAGCTTGTTCTGAAGGAAAGTGTGAGTAATTATATTTTCTGAAGTTGCAGAAAGAAAGCATGAATAGTATTCAATAATTATGGCATGAATTTAGTTAAGGGAAGGTTGATTGTCTTAAGTAAGTGCAATTGATTTAATTAATCTGAGTCCTTGCTTGAGGACAAGCAAGTTTTAAGTTTGGGGATGTGATAAGTCTTGAAAAGACTTAATAATTTCATCTTTAATTTAACTTAATCCATTAAATATTGTTTAGTTTGGCATTATTATTTAATAAATTTTCATTAATTCTGATTTTATTTATTTATTTCAAAAGTGTTTAAATTATACAAGAAAATGGTTAAAAAGATAAGTATATAAGGAAATTTGTTTATTTGTAAATTCTTTAACCTAGCGTTCATACGCTAGACAGCCAGCGTACATACGCTAGGCATTTATTTGTTTGCATGTTGCAGGATCAGGTGCAGTAAGGAATTAAAGCTTGACGCTCAAGCTTGCAAGCTCCACGCTCAAGCGTGAGATCATCATGTAATCCACGTAAATGTCACAACATGCAGCAAACTTCGACCACGCTTAAGCTCACCCGATCACGCTTAAGCGTCAATCCACTTTACCCACTAAATTAACACACACGCTTAAGCGTGTGTCAATCACGCTCAAGCGTGAAGTTGCTTGTTCAGTTTGTTATTTTTCCCTCCAAGTGAAGTGCTGCAGTTCCCATTAATTAGTTATGTTTCAGTTGCTATTTACTCCTGTAACTTAGTAATTTAAGTAATGTCTTGTAATTAATCATTTCTCTATAATTATATAATTAGTTTAGCTATTTTAGTTATTAATTAAGTTTCCTTTGTAATTAGTTAGAGTTACTTAGTTAGTTTAAGTTATCAATATATACTTATAAATACTCTGTGAAGAAAAAAGGAGAGAACATACAAAAGCAATAACACGATTCATTTTCTCATTTCTAATCTCTCTCTAATTCTTTTCTCTCTCTAAACTCTCTCATCCATGTCTCTCTACATTCCTTCAACTGAATCCATTCCCATGGGTTTTTAGACCCCTAGGGTTGGGATTGCTGAAGCTTCCCATAGAATCTTGAAGCTGCATTGAGGAATTATCTTTTGAAGCAAGAGGAGAACAAGCTGAGAAGTGGATCTACTCTACTGAATTGACAAATTCAAATCCAAATGAAGAATCTCACCAGTGAGGAATCATGGTTCAGTCTTAGTTAACTTCTGGCTTCCTAACTAATTTAGGCCTAGTATATAGGTGAATAGTTAGGGTTTCAACCCCCAATTTCGCATTAGATTTCTCTGTCACTGAACACCTAAGGAATTAGGGTTTAATGCTTAGGAATTAGTGTTATTCACCTAAGGAATTAGGGATTAACCAACTGTGACCTCTTGCATCTGAAGCTCAATTGAACCTCAATTATATGTTTCTTAATGAAGTTGTAAGCTGAAGTAATCCTAACCTATCTTCCATTAATCACATTTCATCTCCTATATTGTTGCTGAAAATACAAAAACATAAAAAGTATAAAGACAACAAAAATAGAATGAATTCTTCACTGCGTTGTTCTGTTTCAGCTTGTGCTAGTCCAAGATTATGGTAATTACCTCAATCCCTGTGGGACGATCAAATATATTACGAATTTAACGATTGGTGCGCTTGCCAAAAAAATATAATCCTCCAAGAGTTAAACACTAAGTAATGGCTCAGGATTTCTGCATCAAGTTAATGGCGCTGTTGCCGGAGATTGTTGAGTAATATCAACAATCCTTGGACCGGTACTAGACTCAATCCATTCCCATGGGTTTCTAGACCCCTAGGGTTGGGATTGCTGAAGCTTCCGATGGAATCTTGAAGTTGTATTGAGGAAATTATCTTCTAAAGCAAGAGGAGAACAAGCTGAGAAGTGGATCTACTCTGCTAAATTGACAAATTCAAATCCAAATGAAGAATCTCACTAGTGAGGAATCATGGTTGAGGCTTAGGTAACTTCTGGCTTCCTAACTAATTCAGGCCTAGTAAGTAGGTGAATAGTTAGGGTTCAACCCCCCAATTTCGCATTAGATTTCTCTGTCACTAAACACCTAAGGGATTAGGGTTTAATGTTTACGAATTAGTGTTTTTCACCTAAGGAATTAGGGATTAACTAACTGTGAATTGTCCTCTTGCATCTGAAGCTTAATTGAACCTCAATTGCATGTTTCTTGATAAAGCTGTAAGCTGAAGTAATCCTAATATATCTTCCATTAATCACATTTCATCTCCTATATTGTTGCTGAAAATACAAAAACATAGAAAGTATAAAAATAATAAAAACAAAATGAATTCTTCACTGCGTTGTTCTGGTTCAGTTTATGTTAGTCCAAGATTGTGGTAATTACCTCAATCCCTGTAGGACGATCAAATATTTTACAAATTTAACGATTGGTGCACTTGCCAAAAAATATAATCCTCCGAGAGTTACACACCAAGTAATGGCTCAGGATTTATGCATCAATAATATATGCATGTGAAATCAAAATCCTAGGTTAGATGTCCATTAGGATCATTCATTGCTATTTATAATTGATTTATACATTGATAATGATGTTGTGTTTGAAATAAAGTATGAAAGTTATTGTGATTGATGACCTAGGAATTTTGTGAGAAACCCTTAAGAATTGATTATTTGGGACTTTTTGGAAAAACTTAAGAATTTATGAGTTGGTTGTCATGAGGATGATTTTGGTGTGCAGAAGAGATAATTAGAATGATTGGTAATGATGATTGAGGTTATTAGATTTTGATGAGGTTCCAATCTTGGGATGTAGAGGAATTGAATTTGAGGATGGTTATATGATGTTTGTACTTGGATGTATTAATTATGATGATGATCATAATGGTAGATGACCATGAATGATGGATTAATGAAATAGAAATTTTGAGTTGATGAGCTATTAGGCCATGATATGTGCCACTTGAAATTGTTGATTGATGATGGTCTAAATAAAGCCAAGGTGGCTTATGTTGCATTTGGATGATATAATGACAATTGGATAATTCATAAGATAGTTTGGATGCCATATTGATGAAGGATGTGATATTATGGTTGTTGGGTATTGTTGACCCTTCAAGACTTAGAGAATCTTGGTTTTGGGAAAGGAATTCCCGAAACCTAACACAAGTGTATGAATAGATATTTTAACAAGTCTAGGACTTGATATTGAACTCTAAAAGATGTTGTTAATTACTTAAACTTGTGATGATGCCTTGTGATGGCTCATTAATTTAGTGTATATATATATGTGGAATATGTAGATGCTGTCCCGGGCAATACGGCAAAATGTTTAGAATGTGCGGATCGTTGTGATTCTTCTCTCGAGGTACGAGAGGAGTTTACATTTCAATTGTATGAGTGAATAATTGATGGTTAATGTATATGAATGTACTCATGCTTGCCTTACCATGATTATTTGAAATGATGAGATGATTGGCAATATGATGGATGATAGGCTTGGCAATTTGTTGAATATTTGGGAATTTCATATATATGAAATGATGATGAATGTTTAGTGGTCCCTTTTGATGGACATGATTTAATTATTGATGGAAATCCATGGATGGATGGATTGTTCAAATTGTGATGTTGTGTTTATGATGGTATGCATAATTGAGGAACCAATAGCGCTATATTGAGTTTTAGTGTGGTTGAATGCCACGGAATAGTTCCAATAGCCTCTATGCATGAATTATGACTTGTAGAAACTAGAATAGGCCAATTCCATTGAGAATTGACCCTAGTGTTGCACAAGAATACCTTAAAATGGGTTAAACGCATTTATGCGCATAAGTCCTTCATTTTTAGGAATTTTTGAGTGTGGCGGCCAGTGGCCACACGTCATAAATGGTGTATATTTAGTTGTGTCAAAATTTGGTAGCGTTTGGAATTAATATAAGTGAGTTAGGGTACTCAAAAGTTGGAAAAGTCAGTTTTTTGGGCATTTTTGTGTAAAAATATTGTCTTGAATCGATTCAAGGGCTACTAGAAGTGGTTGAATCGATTCATACAACCCTTGAATCGATTCAAATCCCCCAGGAATTGCTTGAATCGATTCATACGACCCTAAATCGATTCAAGGCCCTCTATTTTACTATTTGGAGTTCCAGAATCGCACCAATCGATTCATGGACCCTCCTGAATCGATTCTTGGTGTATTTTTGGCCAAATTTCAATATGTTTTGATGTGGTTGAGTCATGGCATGCTTATGCATCCGATTGTACACATTTTAAACACATTTTAACAATCAAAACATGATGATATTGTCATGTTTCTCATACAGCCTAATGTTGAAATTGTTTTATTTTACAAATCCATGTGAGTGTATTAAGGGTATATGATTGTGGTGTGCCTTAGTGGTGTTTGATATTGAATTGGGATGTTGGCATGATGTGAGTGTGTGCCTAAGACATGTTATGAAAACAGGAATGTTCCACCACTAATAATATCGTATGATGAAAAGTAAATGATGTGGTTGTATGACACGCCTTGTTAATGATGAAACTAATGTGGGGACAGTTGTATGACAATGTGTTTGTGGTAAATCGATGAATCGAAGATGATATCGATAATGGATAATGATGGATGATGATTGTTGATCATTTCCTTGAATAAAAGGATGATTGTTATTATTGATGATTGTTGAATGCCATTGTGATGAATACAAGTGTAATCTTATGTATGTGTGGTTGAATTATATTGATGAATTATTTTGATGCCGTACTAACATATATGAAATAATGGTAATGATCAATAAGATGAAAATCCACTAAGAAATCGTCTGGTGATGTTGATGAATGTTATTCATGATGTTGGTGCCATTGTGATAGTTGCAAGTATTGACTTACATGTATGATATAAAATATGTTGAAATGAAATTCCACTCTTAAAACTTAAAACAATGGCTAAAACGAATAATGATAAAATCCACTAAGAATAGTATGGTGGTGTTGCTGATAATGATGATGATTGATGAATGGCATGATAGAATGCATAGTGTGAGAATGCACTGATTGGCATTTGCATCCATGGCATATCATACGCTATCGGTAAGGAATATTAAGGGATTCCCCTGGTTGGCCCAGTGGGAGGGCGGCTCTGTGCACGAGCATTCTTGTTGTTCCCTTGTGACTCGGTGTGTAAGTCATGAAGCTGCCCATGCTAAGCTACGGGGAGCTACATGTGGTTGACTCTGTAGGGGGTGGCTCTTGAGGAGCAGGTGTCCCCGGCGGTCCTTTAGAGCACAACTGCCATGGTATGAATCATGGTTGGCCCGTAACACCTTATGATGATTAATTATGTTGTTTATTGCGGTCATAGTGAAAATGACCGGTGTTGTAAAATGTGCAATGCGGTTTGGTACCAATAAAAATTGGTGGTTATGCATGCATTATGATATATGTTTACACATTATACTACTGCGGTAGGGGCATGGTATGTGATCATGCTTGAACCAACAATTGGTGTTTATTCCCACAGTCGAATCCGCATTTGTCAATGATAATTCCTTTGTGCATATGCATTAGCCTAAGAGCATTTGCATATAGCATGTAGATATGCCAAAGGTATTGTTATATGATGATGATTGATGATGATATATGATGATGGTTGAGATTAAGATGTGATGATGATGAGATGGGTAAATGAATACCTAAAAGACAACATATAAAATATGAATACAACGAAAAGATATTGAATATGATGATGTTGTATGTGATGGCCCAATGTGATGAAGGGCTTGTTTGTCTATGGTTGATGACAATGATGTTGGCCCATTGTGACATTGAGAAATGATGTGTATACGTGTTGTTTTGCTATTAGTTGATTAATGAATATGTTATATTTATATGTCATTGAAATGAGGAATTATGATGATTATTGGTGATTTTAGCAAAGCATACATGATGTTAATATATAAATGCAGATAATCTCAATTGTATTCATATTCATCATTTAAAATGTATAACTCACTCTTCTATGGTGTCTCCTTTTTAGCATTATGGTGCAGGTTCGCAATGGGAAAAGCTCTTGACGAAGGTAAATAGTGGTAATGGAATGCCTTGGCCGGCAGCGATTGTTAAATATGATGTAATGAATGAAATTATGAATGATGATGTTGATGATTAATGATTTATGGATATGTATCCATCAATCTTGTTGTAATGCATATGGCAGATGTATGCTTAATATATGAATGAATGATTGTGATAATGTATATTGAGGATAATGATATTTGAATTAATACCATTTGGTGATGGATGTCTTATGTAGAGGCTACTTACAATTCATGATGCATGCATATGGTATGTATATGAGGTTGGTTATGGCCTAATAGGCACATGTTATGTGTTTGCATACCTTGTCGAGCCGTTTCTCATATCATCATATATGGGACTAGGCGTGTGCTTGTATATATATTCTTCTTCCGCTGCAAACTCTATTATTTTGTATACACTTATGGGCGATTTAATTAGCGATCCAGTTTGTAAATTCTCATATCTCACTCTTCGATTTTCTATGGTTTGGGTTTTGATGTAGTTGTGGAGGTGTTTTGAAATTATTTTAAACGCAAAAAATTTACTCATATTTTTATTAATTATTTATCTTGATGACATCGGGATTCAGGTATGGAAAATTAGGGTGTGACATGGACAAACTAGAACAAGTGTGGAAATTATTATTAGTGGTGAAACAATATTTATGGAACTTAGTTTGTATGTTAGTGAAAATTGAATAATTGTTTATGAGGAAAAGACTTAGTGTTTTAAGTGATGTTGGGTAAGAACCAAGTGTTGGGTGAAAAATAAATGTTACTAATGACTTAGAATAATTTAATTTAGCATTAGAACCTTTATTAATAAGGTTGGATATTTTAATTGCTAAAAGTGTGAAAATTGTAGAATTTCAAGAATGGAAAACTTGTTAATTCCTAAAATAAAAATGCTATAAGTAGTTATAAAAATATGCAAGACTACTTAGAAGCTTTGTAAAGCTTAATGAATAATTGTTGAACCCTTGACAAATTATGGATAATGTTGTCGAAAAATATTGAAAATGGGAATAAGCTTCTAGAATCACAAAGATAAGAATTTTAATAAGCTTAGTATGATATTGTATATATGATGGGCAAAATTGTGAACATTAAAATAATTTTTAGTTTGGTGTTTGATGTAGTTTTATATTTATTTAATGTAGGATTTGGCAATTCTAGTGAGGCAGGACCATCTAACTCTACGGAGTACTTCTCTTGAAGTAGGAGAGGAGTATATTTTCTAAATGCATGTGCAATGTTTGTTGATGATATATATATATATGATGTGTACTTACATGTTTTCCTTGAATGGTTATACTACCTCTTATGTATAAATTGTTATAAGAGTGATCCTTGTCGAGGGTTAGATTTTGGATTAGTAAATATAATAATGATATACATTTGGAATATACTTGTTTAATATACTCTCTTAATTTCCATGCGTGGATTGATATTGACATGATTCCTTGGCTATTATATTGTGGATGATGTAAATTGATGCCTTAGAATTTTGTGATAAATTGTATGTCTTAGAGCATAGTATAATTGGTTACACGCCTTTGACTATAATTTTAAATGTATTGTAAATCCCTAGATAAGAGGGTGTGATGTAACATCCTAAATTTTAGAGAAATAAATTTATTAGATGATGATAATTAATTATTTGTGGTCCAATATATGTGGAAAAATTAATTAGACACAATGATGATTTATCAGTAAATTAATATTTATTGAAATCGGACAAATTAACTAAAGGTGTGAGACCCACTAAATAACTTTGGGCATTTGATGGGTTTAGAATAATGAAGACTTTATTATGGTTACGATGATATATTCAAAATAATTTTTGGTGTTGAGGAGATATTTATTCGGACAATGACGTGTGTTAATAAACGGCAAAACTACGAGCAAAATAGAATTTAAGAAAGATACAAATTCCACTCCTTTTCCCTCTCAATGTGCTGTAACATTCCCTCTCTCTTTCTTTAATCTCTTTTGTCCATTGGACAAAGGGGTTTTAGTAAGCAAAAGGCAAAAGCATAAAATGTGTGCAATAACCATTGGGTAATACCCAATTTTTACCACTTTCCTCTCTCTTTCTTTCACAATTTCAGTGGGTTCTTTTTCTCCCTCCATACTCACTTATTTTTTTTCATCTCCTTTCTCTCCCCTCCCAAAAAAAACCATGGTCAAAGCTTGAAGGAAATTGAAGAAAAGTGTCATTTTTGACAAGTTTTTAAGGTTAAGACCTTGTTTCTCTTCTCTTTCTCTTCTTTCTTCATATTTTTATCATCTCCTTTTAGCCTCCATCGCTAAAACCAAAACTAACATACATGCCCATAGGATTTTCGAATTTTGTTTTAGACTAAGAAGAACATTTCTAAGCTTTTTGAACCCATTAGGAGGCATTAGAACCATTTCCCCCAAATTTCACCAACTCTTGAATTTTAGGGTTTCACCATAATTGGGGTAAGTCTTTTAACCCTTAATGATTCTTAAATTGATGGAATAATGTGGTTAGAAATGATGTTGTTAGTATTACAATTATTGAATTTTGCATGTGGAACAAAAACCCTAGGTTAGGAAACCATTGGGAAATTGTTGTGTGTTGTTAGAAACTTGATTAGGCACTTGAATTGGATTCTAATTGGTTATTGGAAATGAATTTGATGTATGGAATGTGATTAGTGGATGTTATGATTAAGTTAGGTTCAAAAATATGAAATTGATGCTTACTTTAATTGGGTGTAGAAATTGTATTTTGAGACCTAAATTATTTTTGATGGTTCTATAATAATTGTGAGAACTAATTTAGTGCCTTGAAGTGAATTGGCAATGTTAGAATCGGAAATGAAACTTTAGTTAGTTGTAGAAACCATTTTGAATGAAAAAGGAGTAGTAAAAATGCTATAAGTGTTTTCAACTTGTTTTGGCTTGGTTAGTGTGCTAAGAGGATAATATTAAATGTGGTCTAAGAATTAGAATGGTTATTGGGTAATTGAGATAGGAAAAAGTGTATTGTTGATGGTGAATTGGATGAAGAACATGGATCATTAAGGTAAAATAAATGAATTGTTATCCTAGAGAATATTATTGGAACATGTTAGGCATAAAAAGATTATTAGTTGATCTTAGAGAATGTTGTTGTAGGTGATGGGTGACTTTGGCATATTGGTGAATTAAAGAACCTAAGTCATGATTTAGAATTAGAGATGATCATGATTTTAGGAGTGTTACTAGTGATTAGAAATGGACTATAGATGAGTTGTAGTGATTAGTAATGATAGGAAATAATTATGAATAAAAGGTGATTTTAAAGACTTATAATAAGATACTTTGATACTTAAAAACCATTAGTGACAATTAGGTGTCTTAAAAGAATAAAGAATAAAATTGACTATAATTGCTAAGTAATGAAGAACTTGATGCCTTCTAAGAGAAAAATATTAAAAGTGAAAATGATGAGGTGAACAATTTGATTAAATCTTTGGGAACCCTAATGAATAACCCTTTGACTCTTGTCTAATTACAAATGGTAATTTTTAAATCCTTAAGACATTGGAAAAGAGTGAGAATGATAACTTAAATTCCAAACCTCCAAGGTAGTAATAGCATAAACCTAACTTAGTTTTATATACATGTATATTCATATATGTTTATGAAAGGGACATAGTTGTTAACATCAACTTAATTCTAATGTGGAGTTTGATATGGCCTTATGCTTATTTAAATGTAGGCTTTGACCATTCTTGTGAGGCGGGATCATCCAACCCAACAGAATATTTTTCCTAAGGTGGGAGAGGACTTTATTTTCTAAATGAATGGCTATGGTATTGATAATGTATGCATGTGTTGGTGTACACTTGCATGTTGTCCTTGAGTGGTATCGTTGTTGCTTATGTGTGAGGATTATGTGAAGTGTGACTTTATGAATGAATTGAAGATGGATTGGAAAATGTGTTAGTGATGTGCTCTTGATGTGATTATTGATATGCCATTTTGTTTCCACGTATGAATAGCTAATGAAGTGTCTCATTGCTTTTATGTGATATTGAAGTAGAATGATGCTTCAAAGTAATTTGTAATTAAATGAATTCCTTGGGAGATAACATGATTGGATGCATGCCTTGTTTAAGGTTTTAAAGTGTGTGTAGTGACACTAAGTATGAATTGGTGGAATTCTTGTGAGAATTAATACTACCATATGCATTTTTTTCATTCCATGGCATGCATAGCATATCTTATTATGTGATACTTGGATCTTGTAGGATCTTGAGAAAGAAACCTTGCGTGGGTTGAATATGTGAGTGACTATGCGTGGTTGCAATGCTTAACATATGATATAATTGAGGATCTTATAGGATCTTAAGAAAGAAACCTTGTGTGGGTTGAATAATAAAGCAACTATGCATGGTTGTCATCATAAAAGTGATGTGTGCATATGTAAAGGGAATTGAATTGTTGATAATTAGACCCATTGCATATGCATTTTTTAATAGATAGCATATGCATTAATTATAAGGTCATGGCATTTGGATTGAGTTAACTAAAATGATTATGATTTATGGGTGACTTGAATTGAGAAATGATGATGTTGCCTTGGCATGTGTACATGTGTAATTGATGCCAATTGTTTGGTGAGTTTAAATTGATTAATGAAGACCATATCTCGAAATGGATCCTTATTATAAATGGCGTGTGGAATTGAGTGGCGAGTTTAGGTTTATGTACTATGTTCATGTGATTGGGTGCTTGATGGAAAATATGTATAGTTACCTTAGCATGTGTATATGTTATCATGTTGATTTCAATTGTTCATCATTGAGAAAATATACTCACTCTCCATGTTGTCTATTTTAGCCTTTGCGTTGCAGGTTGACTTGAGGAGTGAGGTCTTTGGAAGAGGCGACATAGTGTGAAGAGGGTATGGTGGTTTACCTTGGTCGGCAATTTTTAGGTTAAACGATTACATTACTTTTGTGAGATTTCTTGTACATGGCATTATTTTATATAGCTTGACTATTTGTTTAAAAGCCTAAGTTTAAAATTGTTGAATTGAGGTTGCTAAATTCCTTGTTGACACATTTGAGTTATTGAGATTGACTCATGATTTTCTTAGTAAGATGGAGAATAGTGATTGGAAACTTATATTGTTACTTGGACCTGGCAAAGGAGCTTTTGAGATTGTGATTATTATGAATGAAATGTTGAATTTGTGTTACAACTTGGTGTATGTCATGTAGAAAGAGTTATTGAGTAGTTTTATCCTTGGTTAGGGCCCTATAAAAAGGGCTAGATAGTGAGGAGTAGAAAATGATGATTATCTAGCATGTGTGAATAAAGTTGACTCATAAATAGGTACTTGAAATGACCTTGTTAAATTTTCATATAAATATGGATTATTAGACTTGAAGTTAGGTTAATGGGAATGTACCATTAAGATTGAAAAACTAAGGCTTAATACGAGTAGTAAAGGACTTAGTGCATGACAATATAGTTTAGGCCACTTTAATTAGGCTTAAAGGGTTTACTTGACATCCCTAAATGATGATAGAACTAAATAGGCAATTATCTAAATCATTCACCTTCTCATATCTTCATATATAGGATGGGTCTTTAATTAGATCTAGGTAGTTGTTATAAATTTTAATTTATGGTGTCTTATCCACGAATTAATTTAAACATGAAAAATTTACCTTACTTTTTATTAGCTAGTTATCAATACCAAAATTGCCAAATAATGAATTTAGGGTGCCACATGTGAGATTCTTGTGAAACTGAGGCTAGCATATGTGATCTGTCCTGAACCGGGGTCTAGGATCCGGTGTCGGGACAACCTTAAGAGTTGAAGGTTGAATAAGGTTGAAGACCGGCTATGTGTATTCGGTCTCTGTGATCGGGCCTCTCAATGTGTGGAGGTCGGTCTTGTTGTCCTTTAGATCCTTCACACCGACCTCTCGTGTTGGCGTGGGCGACAGGTGGTGTCACCTGTGAAGATTTTCCGACGCTCAAGTTAGAAGAGTGTATGAAACTCAATGAATATTCAAGCAGTATAATGGCGAGAGTGAGGGTAAGGACAACGTAACCTTGCACATGTATTGCAACATGTTATTTATAGTTGAGCATGGAAGATGAATCGTTGGGTGTAAGTGGGCCCACTGGTTCTGATAACGTGTATAAAGAGACAATCTGAGTGGCCCAGTATTCAGAGTGTGTCAGGAGGGTAGGTGAATTATCAGTGTACTTTTCTGTCACATGGATGGAGGATAATCACCTTTTCCGTAAATTCCGCTAGTGATTGTACCCACTCCTGTCGGTGAATGAAAGGGACATATTCCGCTGTGCAGAGTGCCTTCCTTGTTATGACACTGTGACAGTCGGTTATCAGTGACCCGGTGCAGGAGGACGGATAAGTCACCCGGTGTCTCGGGTGTCACCTCGGACGACCGGTGTAAGAGAGGTTTTCCTAGTGTGTTACAAACCGGATCGATATTCTTGACACCGGTTGAACTCTAGGACGGCTATAATGACTTCACTTTAGGTGAGACTGGATAAACGTGTTTACCGACTGGATCATTATCCTGGGATACCGGTTGGCTTCCAGGACGGCTGAGACTGTATCTTACTCTTAGGACCGGAGTCCAGACCGGATAACCTTGGGGCCGGTATCCAGACCGGATCATTTGTCCCCTAGCTTGTGTGAAGGACTGTAAGTTACTCATATAAGCTATGTAGTTCACAAGAGGTCTGTATGCCGGCGTATCCTACAATGATACAAGTTATGTTTTTTACCTTCAAAACACTCGTTAACCTTCGAATATTATCCCCAAGCGTTATGGAGTGAACGGCTCTAAGTCATTCCGAGTGGACTATTTGACTTCTGAGTGATCGATTCCGAGTGAGGCATATTCTAGCCTTGTTACAAGGGAAGTTCCATTACCTGTAATCACCTCGTGTTGATCAGTAAAATTCCGAGTGATACTCCCAAGTGGAAGATTTCTGATTGATATCTCCGAGTGGAAGCTCTCCTGAACGATAGCTCCGAGTGGAATCTCTCAGATTAAGTCTTTCTGGGTAGAAGGCTCCGATTGATCCTTCCTGGGTGGAAGGTTCCGAGTGATCCTTCAACGGCGCTTGGTCTAATTGTACCAATTACACTCGGAGTTCAGTTTTTAGTCTTACAATCTGAGTCTTCATTTGTGTTCGAAATTTCTGAGTGCAACTTTCCTGAGTGGGGTGTCCCCGAGTGTGACACTTCCGCGTGGGATTGCACTGAGTGAAACATTTCCGACCTCTACGTAATACGGCACCGAGTGAAGGATTTCCGACCTCCACGTGATATGGTACCGAGTGAAGCATTTTCCGAGTGAAACACTCAGGGACAGAGAAATGCTTCGACTTTGGATGAGTGCGTTTTGGGTAGAGGTTTTCCTGAATAAACAATTCCTGATTGAAACTTCAAAGTGAGGTTTTCTCAGCTTATAGAATTCAAGAGTCAGACTTCAATGAGATATTGCCGACTAAAGTATTTAAGAGTCTCGTATCGAATTTGAAGTGTTCCCGAGTAAGGAATCCCAAGGGAAAATATTTCCGAGTGAGGAATTCCCGAGAATACTTCTGGGTGAATTCGATAATGAAAATAACGATTGATTCTTCAATAACATTCGGCTAAGCCTAGAAGTCATACTCGGAGTTCGGTTTAATCCTATAACCCGAGCCCACAGTCGGTGTTGGATTTTACCCATTCACCATTTTTCTTCAGTCGGTGTTGGATTTTACCCATTCACCGGCCTTCATCACTCGGTGTTGGATTTTACTCATTCACCATTTTTCTTCACTCGGTGTTGGATTTTACCCATTCACCGGCCTTCATCACTCGGTGTTGGATTTTACCCATTCACCATTTTTCTTCACTCGGTGTTGGATTTTACCCATTCACCGGTCTTCACACTCGGTGTTGGATTTTACCCATTCACCATTTTTCTTCACTCGGTGTTGGATTTTACCCATTCACCGGCCTTCAAATGGGGTTCAGTGCAATCCTACAACCCATTTCCTGAGGTTCGGTTCAATCCTACAACCCAGGTCTTCACCGACATTCGACCAAACCTACTAGTCATACTCAGAGTTCGGTTTAATCCTACAATCTGAGCCTTCAATCGTTGGATTTAATCCTACTAGCCTTCTTTAATCGGAGGTTCACCATTTTGTACCTTCGAAGAGGTTCATCGCTAACATCAAATACATTGTTAGGATCATCCGTCCTGAAAGTATCTTGTCACAACAGCGTTGTGCATTTAAATAAAATCATAAAGACAATGGGTGAGTCACAGAAAGCTTCATTAACTATGAATTACAATACCAAAGAGAGAAAGAGAGCCGAGTCGGGGTATGCCTCGTTAAACCCTCTTGGTAAAAACCTGATTGGAAAAACCCAAGTAAGGAAAAAGAGTGCACACCGTCTTACCGACTAGCTATAACAGTAGAGGGCGCTCTTATTTTTGGTGGCCTGATCCTTAATCAATGACCTCTTGAGGGCCCTGATGTTGTTAGGGCATAACACTTTGCTGTGCCGATTCGCCAATCATAACTCCCTTTTGCTTTTCAGAAGTAGCTTCTTTGAAAAGATACTGTTTGAGTTTACCCTCTCGGATCAGGGTCTCTATAGTATTCTTTAGAGCCTGGCATTCATCTGTTGAGTGGCCCTCTTGCTCATGGAATTCACAGTATTTCCAAGGGTCTCCATGTTTGCAAAGCTGGGGCGGTGTCCTGACCCCGTACGCAGTAAGAGTTAGCCATCCGATCTCCCTCAAAATCTAAGAGGGCTTAGAATTTAACGGAGCATAATTGCCAAATACATGTATCCGTTCTTCCTGACCCAGAGATACAGGATTATCAAAGACGCTGCCTCGGGACGACCTCTCCATGCGTTCCGATCTAGGCCAATTTTTATCTCTCTGTTGTTGATGTGGCGTTGGGGATTTCCTCTTTGCCGCCAAGTGCATTTCTATGCCCACATATTTCGAAGCTTCTCTTCGAAACTCCTCCAACGTCGTCGGAGGACTCTTTGCCAAAGACAAAGCAAAGGCGGATCCAGGCTGTAAGGCTTCAACGATGATATGGAGCTGAATAGCCTCCGTAAGGTTAGGCACCAAAGCAGCCTCCTTGTAAAATCTCTTCAAAAACTCCTTTAGAGTTTCATTTTCCCCCTGCCTTATCTGAGCCAAGGTATGGGAAGTCCTTGGAATGTCCCTAGAGATGATGAAATGGCTCTCAAATGAAGTCGCCATTTCTTCCCAAGAATCTATTGACTCCAAGGGTAAACTTTTGAACCAACCGAGAGCTTCCTCCGTTAAGGTTTGTGGGAACATCCTGCATATCACATCTTCATCGGCTCCCAAGTACATGGCCTCATACGTGTAAGCATCAAGGTGCTTAATGGGATCAGTTTCTCCGTTATACTTTCCGATGGAAAGTGGTTGGGTTGTTTGCAGGTGCTTGGGGATGAATACGTTCATGAGCCTCCTTGAGAAAGGGACATTGAGTCGGTATGCCCCAGCAGTCATCACTGTCTGCCCCCTCTTCCTTGCACTGATTCTGTCCCCAGAATCTTGAGTTTGTTCTCTCCTCTTATAAGTAGGGATCTTAGAATACTGGAGAGTTGTGGACTTCTCCCTCGTAGATGCATGACGAGTATCCTCTGCCTGAGACACCATTCTGTCTCCAGTTCTTCCTTTCTCCCTCCGTAACTCCATTAACTCCTGCCTGAGTTTCTTGATAACCTCATCTCGCGGATCAGGGGTTGCTACTGGTACCATCCTCCTTGAGTGGGTTACTGGTGATTCAAAGACGAATCTCCCCTCAGCTTGTTGATGGGTCACATCTTCCACATGACCTGTTATTCAAGTGGCCTCAATACTCAAGAGGGGGGGTGAATTGAGTTTTTAAAACATTGCTTGAAATACCTTTGAACTTGATTCTTTTAACACAAGT
Source organism: Clitoria ternatea (assembly GCA_037962975.1). Classification (NCBI taxonomy): domain Eukaryota; kingdom Viridiplantae; phylum Streptophyta; class Magnoliopsida; order Fabales; family Fabaceae; genus Clitoria; species Clitoria ternatea. The sequence goes on from CM075673.1 coordinate 51,118,101, forward strand.
TTAAAGATTATAAAGGTAAGGTCAAGTAAAGTACACAAGATAATTCAAAACAAGAGGCAAATATGGATAAGGTAATTTATCAAACACTTGGTGTGCAATGTACTATATTAACCAAATCAAGCAAACTAAAATATGTAAACCACAATCAACCAACGCAAATCGATCAAGAGCAATATATAAAAGTAAAAGAGTAAAGGAGAAGAGATTGCAAACCGATTTAACGAGTTCCACCAACCCGGTGTACGTCTCGCCTCTAAGCAATCCACTTAGAGGATTTCTAGTATTGTAGATTAGAGATACAACTTTGAGAAATTGCGACTTCCTAGTGTCCCACACTCAAGAACCCAATCCTCACAAGTACAAGGGCAACCCACCCAATCTCTCATAAAATCTAACTCTCAAAAGAGAGGATATAGAAGTTCTAGCTCAAAGAATGATGAATATACAAGGATTATGGAATTTCTAAGCACAAAGGTAAGTAAAGATTGATTGCCTCTTCTTATGTTGTTGTGCTTGTGTTTTCCTTGTATTTATAAAGCCATGGTTGAGCTGCAGAAGTTCCTAGCTGTTGCATGTAGTGGGCATCTGAGAAATGGTGAAAAAATGAGTTGTCTTCCCACTAAAATATGTTTTCCCACTATCGTAATTGATTACGCCTTGAGCTGTAATCGATTACATTTTGAATTTTTCAGTTCAGTTCGTGCTGTAATCGATTAGCATTCACTACCTAATCGATTAGCTTCAAGTCAGAGCCAAGGTAATCGATTATATCTTGCCTAGTAATCGATTAGCTATAGCACCTGATGCATTTAATTCATTTCTTGACTTGGTAATCGATTATGATACTTGGGTAATCGATTAGTGATGTTCCAGTAGCTTGGTAATCGATTGGCTGAAGTCCTGTAATCGATTAGCATATGTACCTGATGCATTTAATTCAGTTTTTGATGTTGGTAATCGATTATGTCATTTGGGTAATCGATTAGTGTCGTTCCAGTAGCTTGGTAATCGATTGGCATTCTCCATCTAATCAATTAGCTTATGTTCCTGATGCATTTAATTCAAAATAGAAGTTGTCTAATCGATTAGCTTAGACTCCCTAATCGATTAGATGCGCAGTTTTTTTGGGTCTGATTGTTTTTGCAAGAATTTCTACAAGAGTGCTTTGTCATTATCAAAATCCTTGAACCTGTAATCATATTCAAACACATTCTCCCCCTTTTTGATGATGACAACAATGTTCATCTCTTGAGGGTTGTTAGTTTAAGCAACAAGCTTATCTCTAATTTTATCTCTGTAAAAACACTTGAATTCTTCATGATCTCTTATCTTAACCAGATTTTCAAAATTTGCAAGTTATCTCTTATCTCTTAAATATATCTCATTACATTATCTCTGAAACATTATCAAATCTCCCCCTATCTTTAGGAATCTATGCCTTTGGAGATAATTAACCACTTAGAGATAATTAATTATTTAGCATATTTGTTTTTAGCAGCCAAAACAGATGAACAATTAGATGAACAATTATTTCTTCTCCCCCTTTGGAATCATCAAAAACAATAAAGCAAATAGAGGCATGTAATGAAAGGTAAATCTTTATTCAATTCAAACTAAGGGAAAGTACATCAAAGGAAACATTGCAGAATAAAAAAAAACTTATGCGGAATTGAGAAAAACACAAAACATATTAACCAAAACATGAAAAACGGATTTAGTTATCCGGATTAAAAAAGCGAAGCTCGGAGATTTGGTGAGAGAGCTCATCATAGCGCTGTTGCATCATCTCAAAGTGCTGCTGGTCAGTCATTGAAAATTCTTGAAGAGAGTTCTCAATGCGGTCAAAGTGGCGGTCAAGGTAAGCGTAGAGAGATGCGAATGGATCAGTGGGGGCTTCTGGTGCAGGTTGTGTTGCAGGAGGAGGAGGGATTGGCTCATCAGCAGGGGCTTCAAAAGGAATGTTGGCATGATAGCCTTCCATCCTTGAGTACCAAGCACCATTCAGAAAAACAAGACCCATTTTGGTGAGGTGATGGGTGCCAATGCAAGCCTTTGGAGGCACCTTCTCCGACAGCTCTCCAGCCAAGTCTACTCCATAATGTTTAAAGATTCTAGTGAGTAGAATGGCGTAAGGAAGCTTTTGCTGATCCTTGGCTTGGCGCATGTGGAGCTTGATCATTTGAACCCAATTTATCTCCTTTTGGTTTTGCATAGCCCACATCAAGAGGACATCATCCTCTTCTACCAGAGCATAGTTCCCACCATGGGGAAGCAACATCTTGACCAAGAAGAAATGTAGGAGGCGGTTGTTCATGGTCAAGTGCTCCACCAACTTGTGGTTGCTTCTTGGGCGATCAGCCTTCCATAAGGATTGTCGGGCAATGAGAGCATTGAAACCCCATTTGTCCTCGGGATCTCCTCCGTCGAACTCTGCATCATTAAGTGGCAGAAGAGAGATTTCCGCCAACTAGGTATTTGTGAGCTTAATGGTCATATTTTTAACCTTTGATTCTATCACCCCATTGACAAGCTTGAGGTTGCAGTAAAATACCCGGATGAGTTCCGGATAGTAAAGTTCTTCCTTAAGGGTGAGGAAGGAGAAGAGGTTGTAGTGGTGGAGGCATTGGGTAAAGGTGAGGCTGTGGTTGTCAAAGGTTTCAGCAATGGTGTAATGAGGGGTTATGATGTCTTTTTCAGAAAAATGGTTGATGAAGTATTGAAGGTCTCTATGGCTTGTAAGAAACCTGGAGAAATCAAGGGGATTGTTTGTTTAGGCCATTGAAGACCTTGCCCTCTTGGTGGTTCTTGAGGTAGACATGGTGGTGGAAGAAGAAGAGTGTAGAGGGAAGATGAAGAGAAGGAGAGAGTTCTTTGGGAACTTGAGAGAGTTTAAAGGAGAAGAGATAGTGTGATTTGAGAGAGTGAATAGGTGGGTTTTTATAGGGAAAAAGTAGGTTTAGGAAGGAGAGAAAGTGAGTTTAATGGGAGAAGAAAACAAGCAGCCTCGGAAATCAGCGTTTGACTGTCACAGACTCGAGGCTAATCAATTAGGAGGCATGGGTAATCGATTATTTCACTGTTTCTGAGGAATTTGAATCGTTTCGTACAAAGGGTAATCGATTAGGGAAGATGGGTAATCGATTAGGTTGAGAAACAGAATCGTCCTAATCGATTAAGGAAGGCTGTTAATCGATTAGAGGGAAGTTAAAACGTTTTGGACCTGAAACAGAGGCTTTGTAATCGATTATGGACCAAGTGATAATCGATTAGTCAGAAAACAGAAGCTTACTAATCGATTAGATGTCAAGGAGTAATCGATTAGGTAAGAACCAGAAGCTTACTAATCGATTATTTCAATCTTTGTAATCGATTATTTTGCTTAAAAACACCTAAATTTTGTAGATTTTGTTTCAGAAGACTAGAAATCTATTAAGTTATTCCTTAGAACATTTCGAACTTAATGCAACATAATCAGAATCAAGCAATTATCAAAATCATCCATTTATTCAAACACAATTGGTTATATCAAGGATTCCTAATTCTCTCCTAATATGTATGAATTGATCTTTTGCCAGAGGTTTGGTGAAAATATTCGCTAATTGCTTGGAAGTTTCAACATGTTTGAGCACACAATCACCCTTTAATACATGATCTCTAATAAAATGATGTCGAATCTCAATATGTTTGGTTCTTGAATGCATTACAGGATTCTTTGAAATATTAATAGCACTTGTGTTATCACATTTGAGAGGCACATGATCTAACATAACACCAAAGGATTTGAGCACAACAACTACCAGCTGCAACATATTCTGCCTCAGCTGTGGATAGTGCAACACTTACTTGTTTCTTGCTATGCCAAGAAACAATAGAACTACCAAGTAAGTGACATGTTCCACTAGTGCTTTTCCTATCTAATTTACATCCTGTAAAATCCGAATCTGAATATCCAACTAATGTGTATTCAACCCCTTTGGGGTACCATAAACCGACATTTAGAGTTCCAACAAGATATTTCATTATTCTTTTTACAGCAGTTAGGTGAGATTCTTTTGGACATGCTTGATATCTTGCACACATACAAACATTAAACATGATGTCCGGCCTACTTGCGGTTAAGTAAAGTAAGGATCCGATTATACCTCTATATTTTGTAAGTTCAACATCCTTACCCTTCTCATCCTTGTCCAAGTAGCATGAAGTGCCCATAGGTGTGGCAATGTCATTTGCCTTGTCCATGTTGAATTTCCTAAGCAATTCTTTGCAGTACTTTGATTGACTAATGAATGTGCCTTCATTAGTTTGCTTGATTTGTAGTCCAAGGAAGAAAGTAAGTTCTCCCATCATGGACATCTCAAATTCTTCCTGTATTAACTTAGCAAACTCTTTGCACATTGACTCATTAGTAGCACCAAAGATTATATCATCAACATATACTTGCACCAATAGTATGTCATTCTTTTTATGCTTTATGAATAATGTTGTGTCAACCTTTCCTCTTTCAAAGTTGTTTTCTAAAAGAAATTTGCTCAATCTTTCATACCAAGCTCTTGGAGCTTGTTTTAAACCATACAAGGCTTTCTTTAGTTTGAAAACATGATTTGGAAATTGATAGTTTTCAAAACCTGGAGGTTGATCAACATACACTTCCTCTTGAATATAACCATTCAAGAAAGCACTCTTGACATCCATTTGGTACAATTTAAAGTCCTTACAACATGTAAAGGCTAATAATAATCTAATGGCTTCTAGCCTAGCTACAGGAGCATACGTTTCTTCATAATCAATGCCTTCCTCTTGATTGTAACCCTTAGCTACTAGCCTAGCTTTGTTACTTGTAATTATGCCATTTTCATCTAATTTATTCCTAAACACCCATTTTGTTCCTATTATTTGGTGATCATTGGGTCTTGGTACTAATTCCCAAACTTCATTTCTTTCAAATTGATTCAATTCTTCTTGCATGGCCAACATCCAATGTTCATCAATAATAGCTTCATCAATGCATTTGGGTTCTATTTGTGATAGAAAGGCTAAATGATTACATGTATTTCTAATGGCGTTTCGAGTACTTACACCTTTAGTCATTTCACCTATGACTTTATCTAAAGGATGGTCCTTCAACGTGATCCATTGTTGTGGTTCCTCATGTTGTGTTGCATCTTTGTCTTTGTTCTCTTCTTCCTTGCCACTCAAGGTTAATTCTTGAAGAGTACCTACAATATCATCAACATCTTCCTTTCTCGGGGAGTTATGGTGATTTTCATCAAATTTGACATGAATGGACTCCTCAATGGTGTTTGTTTGTTTATTAAAGAGTCGATAAGATTTACTAGATTGTGAATATCTTAGGAAAATTGCCTCATCAGCTTTAGCATCAAAATTTTCTAGATTATCTTTTCCATTATTGAGCACAAAGCATTTACATCCAAAAATATGAAAGTATGAAATGTTGGGTTTTCTTCCCTTGTAAAGTTCATAGGGGGTTTTCTTTAGGATAGGCCTTATTAAACATCTATTCATAACATGACAAGTAGTATTCACCGCATCGGCCCAAAAATGTTTTGCAAGGTTATTTTCATTTAGCATGGTTCTTGCAAGCTCCACTAAGGATCTATTTTTCTTTTCAACTACTCCATTTTGTTATGGAGTTCTAGGAGCTGAAAACTTGTGAATGATACCATGTTTTTCACAAAACCTTTCAAAAGAATGATTTTCAAATTCTCCCCCATGATCGGTTCTAATGGATGTAATTTTAGAATTTTGCTCATTTTGGATAATCTTAGCAAGTTTCTTAAATGCATGATATGCTTCATTCTTATGAGCAAGAAACAAGGTCCATGTATATCTAGAATAGTCATCTACAATCACTAGACCATAGTAATTACCACCAAAGCTTTTGATTTTGGAAGGTCCAAATAGATCCATGTGCAAAAGTTGTAAAGGCTTTTGAGTGGAAACAATGTTTTTAGATTGAAAGGATGCCCTTACTTGTTTTCCCTTTTGACATGCATCACAAAATTTGTTTTCGAATTTAAGCTTTGGTAAACCAATTACTAATTCTTTAGAAACAAGTTTATTCAAATGGTCTACATGTATATGAGTCATTCTTCTATGCCATAGCCAAGTTTCATCCTCTCTAGTCATGAAGCATTGTACATCATTTGAGGACAAACTATCCATATCAATCATGTAAATATTGTCAATTCTTTGACCTACAAACTTGATTTCCTTGTTAATCTTATGCTCAATTATGCAACAATTTGATTCAAATAAAACTCTATATCCTTTGTCACATAATTGACTTATGCTAAGTAAGTTGTGTTTTAGGCCTTCAACATACAACACATCACTAATAGAAGTAGAGGAATTCTTACCAATGTTTCCAATGCCTAGAATTCTTCCTTTGGTGTTGTCTCCATAGGTGACACTTCCTTTTCTTTTGGGAGTGAAGGAAGTGAACTTGCTTATGTCTCCCTTCATATGCTTTGAACACCCACTATCCAAATACCAATGGGTGTTGCTTGCCTTGAAGCATACCTACAAAACAAGATTAATTTAGAGAACTAGGTACCCTTTGTATGTTGGGTCCTTTAATGTTAGCTTGTGGTAATGTTCCTTTGGGAACCCACACTTTTCTTATGACCTTTGGCCCTAATTTTTCTAACACTGCAATTTGATGAGCTATGACCTTTGAAACCACAATGATTGCATTTTATAAAAGGTGAAGATAATTTCATAGGTGGCACAAAGAAATTTTTATAGTGCTTTTCTTTCTTGGTAGAGTTGTATCCTAGACCGGTTTTATCAAACATGCATCTTTGGTTTCCAAGTAATATATTTAAGTTATCTCTACCATTAGTGAATTTTTTTAGTGTCCTATTTAAGTCTACAACCTTGGTTTTAAGAATATCACACTTCTTTACAAATTCACATGGTTTGGTCCTAGAGCATGCTTGAACATTTTCTAATTCATCTCTCAAACATTTATTCTCTTTACATACTTCTATAAGATCTTTTTTAAGAGTGTCAATGGTTTTTCTTGACAATTTGTATTTACTAGAAAGCTTGATAAATTTATCATACAACTCTTCAAAAGCATCTAGTAATTCATTCTTATCTAAATCAAGGAGACTTACCTCATTATCTTCTTCTTGGTGGTTTGCCATTAAACAAAGATTCGCTTCTTCATTTTCAGACTCATCGGAGCTACTTACATCATTTTCATCCCTCGTGATGTAAGCTCTTCTTCTTCCTCTTTTCTCCTTGCCTTTCTTCTTAAGATTTGGGCAATCCGCCTTGAAGTGCCCTTCCTTGCCATATTCGAAACAATTAGGTGAAGAAGATGATTCATTGGGAATAGGTCTCTTACCTTGAGGTTTGAAGTTCTTTTGGAATCGTTTGTTTTTCATGAACTTTCTGAATCTCTTCACAAACAATCCAAACTCCTCCTCATCATCAAGGTCACTACAAGATTCTTCTTCATGTGTGGAGGTAGCCTTGAGAGCTAGGCCTTTCTTCTTGGAGGTTTTCTCTTCTTCCTCCACTTGTTTTAAATCCTTTAATTCTTGCTCTTGCTCTTGTAGCTTTCCAAAGAGTGTGGCAAGGGACATCTCATTAATGCTCGGGGATTGTTTGATGACGGTGACGAGCGGTTGCCATTCTCTGCTAAGACTTTTCAAAACTTTATGCACAAGCTCTTTGTTAGTATATATTTTTCCAAGAGTAATAAGGTGATTTATTATGAGTGTGAATCTCTTTTGCATTTCTACAATAGTTTCTCCAGAGTTTATCCTAAAACTCTCATATTGACTAGTTAAGGTACTAATTTTGGAGTCTTTTATATCACTAGTACCTTCATGGGTTACTTGCAAAGTATCCCACATTTCCTTAGCTGTTTGACAAGTCATTACTTTAAAGAATTCATCCGGTCCTAATACAAGAGTAATGAGTTTTTAGCCTTATAGTTATATTGTACTTTCTTCTCTTCATCACTAGTCCATTCATCCATGGGTTTTTCAACGTTTTTATCATTGATAGTATGCATAGGTGTAAAAGGACCATTTTCAATGGCATTCCAAACTCTTAGATCAATGGATTGAATAAAGATTTTCATTCTTTCCTTCCAGAAAGCATAACCTTCCCCATTGAAAGTGGGAGGTCTATTTTTGGCACCACCCTCGGGAAAAAGGTTTAAAGAATTTGAGGCCATCTTATCTCTTGAAGCTGTTAAGCTTGATCTACCAAGAGTCAAGCTCTGATACCACTTGTTATTCAAGTGGCCTCAATACTCAAGAGGGGGGGTGAATTGAGTTTTTAAAACTTTGCTTGAAATGCCTTTGAACTTGATTCTTTTAACACAAGTTTAAAGATTATGAAGGTAAGGTCAAGTAAAGTACACAAGATAATTCAAAACAAGAGGCAAATATGGATAAGGCAATTTATCAAACACTTGGTGTGTAATGTACTATATTAACCAAATCAAGTAAACTAAAATATGCAAACAACAATCAACCAACGCAAATCGATCAAGAGCAATATATGAAAGTAAAAGAGTAAGGGAGAAGAGATTGCAAACCGATTTAACGAGTTCCACCAACCTGGTGTACGTCTCGCCTCTAAGCAACCCACTTAGAGGATTTCCACTATTATAGATTAGAGATACAACTTTGAGCAATTACGGCTTCCTAGTGTCCCATACTCAAGAACCCAATCCTCACAAGTACAAGGGCAACCCACCCAATCTCTCAATCCCACAAAATCCCAAAGGTTGAACCCCAACCTTTGTAACCACTCAACCTAGAGTGAATAACCACTCAATCCTAGAGTGAACTTTGGTGTTTGATGTTTGTGTTTACAAGCAAAAATACTCTCTCAAAAGAGTGGATGAATAAGTGATAGCTCACACAAAATCTAACTCTCAAAAGAGAGGATATACAAGTTCTAGCTCAAAGAATGATGAATATACAAGGATTATGGAATTTCTAAGCACAAAGGTAAGTAAAGATTGATTTCCTCTTCTTATGTTGTTGTGCTTGTGTTTTCCTTGTATTTATAGAGCCATGGTTGAGCTTCAGAAGTTCCTAGCCGTTGCATGTAGTGGGCATCTGAGAAATGGTGAAAAAATGAGTTGTCTTCCCACTAAAATATGTTTTCCCACTATCATAATTGATTACGCCTTGAGCTGTAATCGATTACATTTTGAATTTTTCAGTTCAGTTTGTGCTGTAATCGATTAGCATTCACTACCTAATCGATTAGCTTCAAGTCAGAGCCAAGGTAATCGATTATATCTTGCCTAGTAATCGATTAGCTATAGCACCTGATGCATTTAATTCATTTCTTGACTTGGTAATCGATTATGATACTTAGGTAATCGATTAGTGATGTTCCAGTAGCTTGGTAATCGATTTGCTGAAGTCCTGTAATCGATTAGCATATGTACCTGATGCATTTAATTCAGTTTTTGATGTTGGTAATCGATTATGTCATTTGGGTAATCGATTAGTGTCATTCCAGTAGCTTGGTAATCGATTGGCATTCTCCATCTAATCGATTAGCTTATGTTCCTGATGCATTTAATTCAAAACAGAAGCTGTCTAATCGATTAGCTTAGACTCCCTAATCGATTAGATGCGTAGTTTTTCTGGGTCTGATTGTTTTTGCAAGAATTTCTGCAAGAGTGCTTTGTCATTATCAAAATCCTTGAACCTGTAATCATATTCAAACACATGACCATCCATAAAGTCACGTCCATCTCCTTCCATGGTCGACTACTAACTTTTGCAGAAAGTGGGAATAACTCTACCGAGTCCCACTGGGCGTGCCAATGATCTGTCCTGAACCAGGGTCTAGGATCCGGTGTCGGGACAGCCTCAAGAGTTGAAGATTGAATAAGGTTGAAGACCGGCTATGTGTATCCGGTCTCTGTGGTCAGGCCTCTCAATGTGTGGAGGTCGGTCTTGTTGTCCTGGAGATCCTTCACACTGACCTCTCGCGTTGGCGTGGGCGACAGGTGGTGTCACCTGTGAAGATTCTCCGACGCTCAAGTTAGAAGAGTGTATGAAACTCAATGAATATTCAAGCAATATAATGGCGAGAGTGAGGGTAAGGACAACGTAACCTTGCACATGTATTGCAACATGTTATTTATAGTTGAGCGTGGAAGATGAATCGTTGGGTGTAAGTGGTCCTACTGATTCTGATAACGTGTATAAAAAGACAATCCGAGTGGCCCAGTATTCAGAGTGTGTCAGGAGGGTAGGTGAATTATCAGTGTACTTTTCTGTCACATGGATGGAGGATAATCACCTTTTCCGTAAATTCCACTGGTGATTGTACCCACTCCTGTCGGTGAATGAAAGGGACATATTCCGCTATACAGAGTGCCTTCCTTGTTATGACACTGTGACAGTCGATTATCAGTAACCCGGTGTAGGAGGACGGATAAGTCACCCGGTGTCTCGGGTGTCACCTCGGACGACCGGTGTAAGAGAGGTTTGCCTAGTGTGTTGCAGACCGGATCGATATTCTTGACACCAATTGAACTCTAGGACGGCTATAATGACTTCACTTTAGGTGAGACCGAATCAACGTGTTTAGCGACTAGATCATTATCCTGGGATACCGGTTGGCTTCCAGGACGGCTGAGACTGCATCTTGCTCTTAGGACCGGAGTCCAGACCGGATAACCTTGGGGTCATGATTTTCTTAGTAAGATGGAGAATAGTGATTGGAAACTTATATTGTTACTTGGACCTAGCAAAGGAGCTTTTGAGATTGTGATTATTATGAATAAAATGTTGAATTTGTGTTACAACTTGGTGTATGCCATGTAGAAATAGTTATTGAGTAGTTTTATCCTTGGTTAGGGCCCTATAAAAAGGGCTAGATAATGAGGAGTAGAAAATGATGATTATCTAGCATGTGTGGATAAAGTTGACTCATAAATAGGTACTTGCAATGACCTTGTTAAATTTTCATATAAATATGGATTATTAGACTTGAAGTTAGGTTAATGGGAAAATACCATTGAGATTGAAAAACTAAGGCTTAATACGAGTAGTAAAGGACTTAGTGCATGACAGTATAGTTTAGGCCACTTTAATTAGGCTTAAAGGGTTTACTTGACATCCCTAAATGATGATAGAACTAAATAGGCAATTATCTAAATCATTCGCCTTCTCATATCTTCATATATAGGATGGGTCTTTAATTAGATCTAGGTAGTTGTTATAAATTTTAATTTGTGGTGTCTTATCCAAGAATTAATTTAAACATGAAAAATTTACCTTACTTTTTATTAGCTAGTTATCAATACCAATATTGCCAAATAATGAATTTAGGGTGCCACATGTGAGATTGTTGTGAAACTGAGGCTAGTATATGCATTCTTGCATTTCATCGCATGCATGGCATAACATATTATAATGTATTGGGATCATGCGGGATCTTGTGAAAAGGACCCTTACGGGGGAATAAATATTTAAGCGACTATGTGTGGTTGTGATAACTTGATATATGGAATTAATGATGGGCCCGTGACATATTTGAGACATGTGTGTCATTTATTGTTTGTTACCACATTCACTTCTGCGAGAATGATAAGTGTTACAAAATGGGCATTGGCGGTTTGGTACTAGTAAAGGCATGTGCTTACGAGTACTTGATAAGTTGTGTACACATGTGTTATAAATACTTTCTTGAAATCGAATCCATTGCATATGCATTATTTTGGTGGCATATGATAAGTGTGCATTATGTGTTGTTTTTGGTTGTTTTTAGGTCTAGTTTTTAGGGTTTTTGCATATTGTTTCTGCCCTATTCCCTTGATTTTGAATCCTTTCCGTTGTTACTGCTTAGTTGTCCTATTTTTACAGGATTAATGATGTTGTAGGTCTATTTTGAGGAGGAATGGCAAAGTAGATGAAAGAAGAGACCTTTAAGACCTTTGGGAGTGCATATTGGCAAGGTTGGAGGAAACCACTGCCAGTGGTAGCCAATCACTGGCCGTGGTTAGCACTGGAAAAGAGGAAATTGGTGGCAAAACCCACCACTGGTCATGGTTGGCTCTGCTTAAGGGCAAAACATCATCAGCATCACCACCACTGCTTGCCACCACTGCCAGTGGTGGGCACTGTGGAGCAAAGCAAAGCAAGTCAGAACCCACCACTGGTCGTGGTTACCCACCACTGGCCATGGTTGTCCCTGTTTGTTATAGAAAATATGAATTTATGGTTTAAAAAGCAATAAAACCCGAACCACTAGCCGTGGTTATCCATCACTGGCCGTGGTTGTCCCCTATGAGGCCCAAATCTTTCAATTGTTTAGGGATTTAAATGGGCACTCTAGGGGATTTGAAGAGATCTCTCTGGATAGATAGATTTTGACACACCTTTTGGGGAGATTTAGAAGAACTCTTTGGGAAGATTTCATTGGGAATCAAGAGTCAAATTCATCAAGGGCAATCGAATCTGTAGATTTGGGAGGAGGAATTAGCAATCCTAGTGAGAACTAATTTGTAATTTCTGAATCCCTAGTTTACACTTTTGATATCTTTTATGTTTATCATTGGTTTTGTGATGTGTGACATGATGACAACAATCCTTATGGCATACTAAACTCTTTTCTTGGGGCTAAGGATGTAGTATGCCTATGTGTTACAATTAATTGTTCTTTGTATTCCAATTCATATGATTTCAATCTCTATTAAATTTATGTATGTCTAATGCTTCTGCAAGACTTAGAGATAAGTGTAGATGATCACATATTATATAGGTAATCAAGAGATTGGCATGTAATTCAAAAATACCTAAATTGAACCTATGATTTTGATTTACGACAATAAGTGAAATTGTTTAAGGGATTAATTGGATTTCCATAGAACGTAAACGGCCTAATTAACAAATTAAACGTGGTTCTTTGGGAATTAGGCACGTTAATAGGCTTTCGAGAAAAAGGTATTAATTAACTTAGGGGAATCTGCCTTAGGAATGAAATCGTATATTTGGATAGGCGAGTCACCGTTAATTTTGATACTGGCATATAAACCCTTAATACCCCAAGATTTACCTATGATTCAATTTCTCAAACTTGCTCTGATTTTCTTTTACAAAAGACGTTGAATTTTCTGTTCTCTAATTTACTATTCATAATCATTTGGGTAACTCATTTTAATCAATTCCACTAAATAATTGAATCACCGTTATAACTAGTACTTGGGCACAATCCTTGTGGGAACGATATCTTTTTATTACTCTGATACCCCGTGCACTTGCGGTTGGCTATCAAGTTTTTGGCGCCGTTGTCGGGGATTTTGTTTTCCCCAATATTGGCTAAGCAGTGTTTGATTAGACTAGTCTACATTTTCTGCATTTTTTAGTTTTTTTTCAATTTTTCTACAAAATTACGCTTGTTTTTCTTTGTTGTTTGTAAATTTGTGCAGGCCCCTTGATGTAGGAACTTCTTTTAACCACTTGAAGAAGGGTGGATCTAGGGATCTTCTCTTCTTCAACCTCCACAAGCCTTGATTGAATGAACTTGCCAAGGGAAAACCAAATTGAAAAGGTTCAAAATACTCAAGAACTACACGGATTTTAGAAGGGAAAAGAGAAGGGAAAAGGGTGGAAATGGAAAGAAGAAAGGAGGAAAGTGGAAGATAGAATGGAGAAGGTGGGTGGGAGGCCACTCCAAGAAGAGATAACTCCCTTGAACTCACCACCAAGAGGGAGGAAACCCCTTGGATGAGAGCCTACTAGAGCTCACTCTAACCTAGAGAGAAGGGAGAGCTTCTCTCACTAAAAACTCATTTAGAAAGTGTAAAATCTCAATGGCATTAATTGTGTGTCAAAATACAAAAGGAGAGTGTAACACCTTATTATTTGCAACTAATAATTCCAAAAATATGAGAAAATTTTTCACAAAACAGTCACGTAACATTTGATATAGAAGGGAGCAGGCAAGGGGGGAAAACGAGGAGCATTCACGCGCATATAGCAACCTACAGAGAAGCTAAAACTGGGGCCGGCTCAATGGGTTTATCGTAACACACCAGCACTAGGGCGGATTGCACAACCCCGTTTATTCGCTTAGACGGGGTCTGACACGTCCAGGCGGAGTATGGTAATGCAGTAGCGGATAGAGGAGATTTCACAAGAAGGCTTCCCTTCGAATAACACTGGTCACTCAGCGGAAGAAATAGATAAGGGAAAGATGTTAATACATTCACACGCGTAGCATTCGGTGGGAAGGCGGAGTTAGAATCATCCTACTTGGCTAGGCGGGGTATATTTATTCTGGGCGGACTACATCACAACATTCACTTACTCAGGCGATGTTCAATACCGCCCAGTGAGACGGAATAATGCGACAATGGAGAAAGAAGGTACATAGGCGGGATCTCGAGTTGATATCTACTTGCTTCAGCATAGTTCTACGCGTTTGGGCGAACTGTCCTAGTTACTTGGGCGAGGTATGACACCGCCTAAACGAAATCCGCACAACGCCTCTTTAACACAACTACAAGGTAATTTTTCTCAATCGGGTATGGGCAAGGGTTCACTAGGTAAATCCTCACACTCGCACTTCACTCAGAAAAACGTGAAGTTACAGGGTACATATACGATAGTAGATTGTGGAGGAAGAAGGGATCTGAACCTATTCCGCCTAACTCAACTAATTATGACAACGCCTGGGCGGACTCAACCACAACGCCCAAATCAGGGGTCAACACCGGGGTCTCATTCTAACAACTACATCGCTCCAGCGCGAATCCTCACGCTTGGGCGAATTGCTCCCATACTTCGGGCGGTGTAACATCCCCGTTTTAAAATTTAATGCTGAATAAAGAATGAACCATTAAGACTTGATTTCAACTAGAAATAACTGTTAAGTGCATTTAACTAAGTGAGTTTAAGCCATTAAAATATTAAAATGGTGGCGGACAGGGGATGAGGTGGAGTGCGCGTGACTGACGGGCACGCACTCTCCCATCCCACTCTTACTTTTGCTGTGCGCATGCACATATGTATATATATATATAAGCGTGAGCCTTGGTGAAAAACACTCTCGCTATTTCTTTAGACTCTTTCTCCGTCACTTCATCCTCTGTTTTCTCTCTTCGTCTTCATTCTTCTTCTTCCATCTCACTCTTCGCTCCTGGAGATCTTGATTCCAGTACTGAAGAACAGACTACGCTCCATCCCAGAATCAGGCGCAGAATACGACAAAGCCAAAGAAGACCGGACGAACCAGGAGAAGGACATCGGACCCAACGACGAGAACGGAAAGAGGTTTCTGAGGTTCTTCTAAAGGTAGGGGGCGCTTGCATGTCAAATGCATGGTCTAAGAACGGTACCGGATGAATGTACTGCCAAGTGTGTGTGTGTGTGTATGTTTTTATAATTATTAGAACTGATGCTGTGCATGTGTGCTTGTATTCACAATTACTAAAACTGATGCATGATTTGAGATTTTGATGGTGATCTTCGTGACGATGGCGTAGTTTGCTCGTGGATGATAATGATGGGTCTATTTTGTTGTCACAATGAAAAGTGTGTATGTGCATGTTCTTAATTGAATTGCTCAATGTTGTTAGTCTGATGATCGACTGTATCATGCGCTGGTGTGATTGACTGAATGATGATGAATAATGGGAGATATCCGTTCTTACTTGATGACTACGGTAATGTGTTCATGGCGCGATGATGTGTATAAATGAATGTGTTAGTTGCATGAGTAAGAGTGGGGGTGACCCATGGAAGGTCAAGAACCCCAAGGGAAACGACTTCCAGTTACCAACCCTGGCTAGATCCCAATAGGGCTCGTGGTAGCCGTTGGAGCTAGAGAATTGAGTCTCGAGACGCCGTGGGGGCCGGTGCCACCTGGTAAGAGCTGAGGGACGAGGGGCCAAAAGAAAAAGGGGGCTGTAACTGAGAGTCTTTTCCCGAGTCGGATCCGCGTGCATGCATATAGAAATAAGGTTGATTGTAGTGATGTATAGATCTATCTATGTGCATGTGTATGATTTCGAATGCATGAATATATATTGATGTGGAATAAACTCTGTGAATTATGTGTATTATGAATGTTGTTTGAATTGTATGAACTTGGTTACTTGAGAAAGGTTGAATGATAGCAGGAGCGTGTACTGACGCTGATACCGAGTCTGTGAGTATCATTATACATGTAAAAGCTCACCCCTGCAGTGGCCATTTTCAGTGAATGTCTCTCGTGAGGAGGATCAAAGGCAGAGCTGGAATGCTGGGCGGAGTGCTGATGCGTTTCGAAGGTTCCATTAAGTGTTGTTAGATGAAGCCCGGACTGGCTCATGCCGGATGTAAACGTTTTGTGATGAATAGAACCTTACGAACAAGAAGAAGTCTGATTTTGTATTGTAAATATTAATATGCACTCTTATGTACATATGGATGTATGGTTTTGTGTGTGTGGTGCTATGTGATGCCTTGTTTTATAATTGTGCTTTAACAGACACGCAGGGACAGTTTGATTGAGCAGGTTATAGTTAAGTCCGAACGAACCGAGAATTGTCTTAGGAAAGACTCATGTCGGATACGTTGGGCGGAGTCGTACCCCGCCTGAAGTATGGGAAGCAATCCGCCCAAGCGCGAGAACTCACGCTGAAGCGAGTAATGACCCGAGCGAAATATCGACCATTATCCTTTCCTATCCGTTGTGATACTAATGCAATCCGGACCCCGGTGCTGAACCCCGGATTTGGGCGTTATGGCTAAGTCCGCCCAGGCGTTATCATAATTAGTTGAGTTGGGCGGAATAGGTTCAGACTCTTCCTTCTTCCATAACTTATTATCGCACTTGTACCCTGTAACTTCATATTTTTTTGAGTGAAAGGTGAGTGTGTGAGGATTTACTTGGTGAACCCTTGACCATACCCGATGGAGGAAAATTACCTTGTAGTTGTGTTAAAGAGGCGTTATGCAGATTTCGTTTAGGCGGCGTTATACCTCGCCCATGTAGCTAGGACAGCCCGCCCAAGATAAATACACCCCGCCTAGCCTAGCAGGATGATTCTAACTTAGCCTTTCCTCCAAATGCTACGCGTGTGAATGTATTAACATATTTCCCTTATCTATTCCTCCTGTTGAGTGACCAGTATTTCTTGAAGGGAAGCCTCAGTGCGAAATCTCCTCTATCCGCTGCTGCATTACTATGCTCCGCCTGGACGGTGTCAGACCCCGTCTGAGCGAATAAACGGTATCGTGCAATCCGCCCTAGTGTTGGTGTGTTACGATAAGCCCACCGAGCCGGCCTCACCCTTTTAGCCTCCCTGTAGGTTGCTTTATGCGCGTGAATGTTCTTAGTTTTCCCCATTGCCTGTTCCCTTCTACATCAAATGTTACATGACTGTTTTTGTGAAAAATTTTCTCATATTTTGGGATTTATTAGTTGTAGATAATTAGGGTGTTATATTTTGGTATCAGAGCGGACCGAAAAGTCCAAGGCCAAAGTATGCTTACCAAGTGTAAGCGGTGGTGTTTGTGTCTTTTGATTGAATGGTTGACATTGTTGTGATATTGGTTGAACCTGATTGATATTGGCTTGCGGATAGGAGGGTGTTGCCCCTCCTGGTCCTATTGATTGTATAATATATATATATAGAGATAGCATAATGTGCTAAGTTATTGATTGTTGGGCTAATAACTAGATCGGTAGTAAGTGGCTCCGTGTACTTATCCTTAAATGTCAATTTCAGGATAAGGAATGGCGCATCGTCAAAGTATGGAGGCTATAGCCACAGCATTCCAACGCTTTGCTGATGTGTTTGAAAGGCAAGGCCAAACTCAACCTGAGGATGGCCATGTGCTGGACCGCTTCCTGAAGAGGAAGCCGAGTGAATTCTTAGGAGGACGGAATCCTGAGGCGGCGTTCAAGTGGACTCAGGAATTAGAGAGGATTTTTAGGGGTCTTCGCTGTACCGAAGCCCAGAAGGTGGAATGTGCAGTGTATATGCTACGAGATGAAGCGGAGAATTGGTGGAAGATAGCCAGGAGCCAATTCCCCGAAGATGACAACCAACTGACGTGGAACGATTTCAAGGCCTGCTTCCTAGATAAATACTTTCCCGACACAGTGAGGAGTCGGAAAGAGCTGGAGTTTATGGAGTTAAAACAGGGCTCCATGACTGTGGAAGAATATGCGACCAGATTTGAAGAATTGTGCCTATTCTATCCGCCCTTCCAGCAGCCAGGAACAGAGCACTCCAAGTGTCTTAAGTTTGAGAACGGACTGAGATCGGATATCAAGAGGGCCTGCAGATACCATGAAATCCGGAGTTTCCCTGCCTTAGTGAACAAGTGTAGAATATTCGAAGAGGATGACAGGGCCCATTCAGGCCAGTGCAGCAGAGCCAACCAACACTTGAGGCCTCAGCAATCACGTTTCAAGAGACCAGGGAACGTGAGGAGGAATGAACCCTTCACCAGATATCAGGACCATAATGACCGAGGGAGACAGATGAGTGGGCGACCAAGGTACGGCGGATGTTTTAAATGTGGCGGTGATCATTTTGCTAAGGAATGCAATGACACAAATGTTAAATGCTACCACTGCGGAGAGAGGGGACACGTTCGCCCGGACTGCCCTCAACTCCGCCAGGCAAATACCAATGTGCGTCAAAGAGAGTTTCAAGATCGAACCAGAATGAATGATAACCCACGACCTGGTGGCAGAGGCAACGGAACCAGAGGAAATATGATGCATGCCCCGAACAGTCGAGAGAGGAACACCGGCCCAACAGCGACAGGAAGGATCTACACCATCAATGCAGAGGATGTTGCACCAGCAAATGATCTAGTACAATGTAAGTGCTCACTTGGAATGAATACGCTTAATGTTGTTTTCGATTCGGGAGCTACCCATTCTTTTATAGCTGATGAGTGCGTGAAACGGTTAAAGCTACCAACTGTGTCTATGAACCGGACTCTAGAAGTGGCCAGCCCCACTGGCCCTACTGTGTTCACATCGTCCATATATAAAAATGTAGCATTTGAGTTGTATGATCGGAGTTTCACCTTCGATCTGATTTGCATGCCCTTAAAGGGTCTTGATATTGTGCTTGGAATAGATTGGCTTTCAGCCAATAAGGTATTAGTAGATTGTAGAAACCGAGAGATAGTTTTCCCAGAACAACCCACTGAAGATGGCACGACACTAGGTATAACCTGACTGTTTATGATGCTTTGTCTAACCAAAGATGAGAATGAGCCCCTAGTGAACGAAATTCCGGTTGTCTGCGAATTCCCAGAAGTGTTCCCAGAGGACGTCCCGAGTGTACCTCCCCATAGAGAAGTTGAATTCTCTATAGACTTGATCCCTGGAGCCGAACCGGTCTCCAGTGTACCCTACAGAATGTCCTCAACTGAATTGGTCGAGTTGAAGAAACAAGTGGATGAGTTACTTGAGAAGCAGTTCATTAGACCAAGCGTGTCACCATGGGGCGCACCTGTGCTACTTGTTAAGAAGAAGGATGGCAGCTTGAGACTTTGTATAGATTATCGACAGCTTAACAAACTCACAATCAAGAATCGATACCCACTGCCTAGAATTGATGATTTAATTGACCAGCTGCGTGGAGCCTCAGTCTTCTCAAAGATCGACTTACGATCGGGATATCACCAAATCCGAGTGAAGGACTCGGACATTCCTAAAACTGCCTTTAGGACTAGGTATGGTCACTATGAGTATGTAGTGATGCCGTTTGGTGTGACAAACGCCCCTGCTGTTTTCATGAATTACATGAACAGCATATTCCATTCCTTCTTAGATCGGTTTGTTGTTGTCTTCATTGACGATATTCTAGTTTATTCTAAGACATCGGAGGAGCATGAAGGACATCTCAGGACGGTACTCCAAGTGTTGAAGGAGAAGCAATTGTTTGCAAAGCTTTCAAAGTGCGAATTTTGGATGGATGAGATCCACTTCCTCGGGCATGTGATCTCCAAGCGAGGCGTCTCGGTGGATCCGGCGAAGGTAGCTGCTGTAATGGCATGGGAAAGGCCCAGATCGATCTCGGAAATAAGGAGTTTTATGGGCTTGGCAGGTTATTATAGAAGGTTCATCGAAGGTTTTTCTAAGTTGGCATTACCCCTGACTAGGTTGACACGGAAGAACGTTCCTTTTGTGTGGAGTCCGGAGTGTGAGAGCAGCTTCCAAGAGCTGAAGAATAAGTTGACAACGGCTCCGGTGTTGGCATTACCTGAGTTACGAGAAAGCTTCGTGGTCTATTGTGACGCGTCCGGACTCGGATTAGGATGTGTACTCATGCAGAAAGATCGAGTGATAGCATATGCCTCTCGACAATTGAAACCCCACGAACAACATTATCCGACCCATGACTTGGAGTTGGCAGCAGTAGTTTTTGCGTTGAAAATCTGGAGGCATTACTTGTACGGATCCAAATTTGAAGTGTACAGCGATCATAAGAGCCTCAAATACCTATTCGACCAGAAGGAGCTGAACATGAGGCAGAGAAGATGGATTAAGTTTTTGAAGGACTATGATTTCGAGTTAAAATACCACCCAGGTAAGGCAAATGTCGTAGCGGACGCATTGAGTCGAAAATCCCTCCACATAGCAGCCATGATGGCAAAGGAAGTTGAGTTGTTAGAGCGGTTTCGAGACATGAACTTGCATGTTGACGCCCCTTCCTCTCAGAAGATGACAATCGGCACGTTGAGGATTGCCAACGAATTCTTAAAATCCGTGTACGAACAGCAACAGGCGGACTCTTACCTAGCTGAAATGAAGGAAATTCAGGCTAAAGGAAAGGATTTATCCTTGGCAGAAGGATTAGATGGGATCTTCCGGGTGAGGAACAGAATATACATACCAAGTGAAGGAAGATTGAGGAGAATGGTGCTTGATGAAGCCCACAAAAGCCTACTCAGCATTCACCCCGGAACCACGAAAATGTACCACGACTTGAGGAGACAGTTTTGGTGGCCCGGACTAAAGAAGGATGTGGCGGAGTACGTGGCCCGGTGTATCACTTGTCAGAAATCGAAGATAGAGCACCAAAAACCATACGGTGCAATGCAGCCTCTAGAAATCCCCGTGTGGAAATGGGACTCAATTGCGATGGATTTTATCATGGGATTACCCAAAAACCGAGCGGGCCATGATGCCATTTGGGTCATTGTTGACAGATTGACGAAGAGTGCACACTTCTTACCTGTACATATGAAGTACCCATTGCATAAATTGGCTCGAATCTACATTCAAGAAGTTATTCGACTGCATGGCATACCTACTTCCATCGTCTCAGATAGGGACCCTAGATTTACGTCCAGGTTTTGGACCAGCTTGCATCAAGAACTGGGGACGAAGCTTTGGCTTAGTTCTGCCTACCACCCCCAATCGGATGGACAATCCGAGCGAACGATTCAGAGTCTAGAAGACTTATTGAGAGCGTGTGTGTTAGAGTACGGTGGGGACTGGGAGCAGTACCTTCCCTTGATCGAGTTTACGTACAACAACAGCCATCATCACAGCATTGGCATGGCACCTTACGAGGCATTATATGGGCGTAGATGCCGAACCCCGCTCTGTTGGTCGGAAACGGGCGAAAGTCTACTATTGGGACCAGACATCGTAAAGCAAACCACAGAACAGATCCGAGTGATAAGGGAGAAGATGAAAGCATCACAAGACAGGCAGAAGAGCTACCATGACAAGCGCATCAAGCCATTGGAATTTCAAGTCGGAGATCGAGTGTTTCTGAGAACCTCTCCGAGTAAAGGAGTTGGACGAGCCTTAAAAAGTGGGAAGTTAAGCCCTCGCTACATCGGACCTTATGAGGTAGTAGAACGGATTGGCCCCGTGGCATACCGCCTCGCGTTACCAATTCACTTGTCCCGATTACACAACGTTTTTCATGTGTCTCAACTAAGGAAGTATTTGCATGACCCCAGCCACACGATGCCTGACGACGAGGTAGAGATCAAGGAAGACCTAACCGCTGTGACTACACCGGTTGGAATCGTGGATCGATCGGTAAAATGCTTAAGGAACAAGAACGTAAGGCTAGTCAAGGTGGAGTGGCAGCAAGGCAAGATCACCTCCTACACATGGGAACGCGAAGACGCCATGCGACAGCAGTACCCCGAATTGTTTACCTACGTAAGTACCAACTGAATTTCGGGGACGAAATTCCTTTTCAGTGGGGGAGAACTGTAACATCCCCGTTTTAAAATTTAATGCTGAATAAAGAATGAACCATTAAGACTTGATTTCAACTAGAAATAACTGTTAAGTGCATTTAACTAAGTGAGTTTAAGCCATTAAAATATTAAAATGGTGGCGGACAGGGGATGAGGTGGAGTGCGCGTGACTGACGGGCACGCACTCTCCCATCCCACTCTTACTTTTGCTGTGCGCATGCACATATGTATATATATATATAAGCGTGAGCCTTGGTGAAAAACACTCTCGCTATTTCTTTAGACTCTTTCTCCGTCACTTCATCCTCTGTTTTCTCTCTTCGTCTTCATTCTTCTTCTTCCATCTCACTCTTCGCTCCTGGAGATCTTGATTCCAGTACTGAAGAACAGACTACGCTCCATCCCAGAATCAGGCGCAGAATACGACAAAGCCAAAGAAGACCGGACGAACCAGGAGAAGGACATCGGACCCAACGACGAGAACGGAAAGAGGTTTCTGAGGTTCTTCTAAAGGTAGGGGGCGCTTGCATGTCAAATGCATGGTCTAAGAACGGTACCGGATGAATGTACTGCCAAGTGTGTGTGTGTGTGTATGTTTTTATAATTATTAGAACTGATGCTGTGCATGTGTGCTTGTATTCACAATTACTAAAACTGATGCATGATTTGAGATTTTGATGGTGATCTTCGTGACGATGGCGTAGTTTGCTCGTGGATGATAATGATGGGTCTATTTTGTTGTCACAATGAAAAGTGTGTATGTGCATGTTCTTAATTGAATTGCTCAATGTTGTTAGTCTGATGATCGACTGTATCATGCGCTGGTGTGATTGACTGAATGATGATGAATAATGGGAGATATCCGTTCTTACTTGATGACTACGGTAATGTGTTCATGGCGCGATGATGTGTATAAATGAATGTGTTAGTTGCATGAGTAAGAGTGGGGGTGACCCATGGAAGGTCAAGAACCCCAAGGGAAACGACTTCCAGTTACCAACCCTGGCTAGATCCCAATAGGGCTCGTGGTAGCCGTTGGAGCTAGAGAATTGAGTCTCGAGACGCCGTGGGGGCCGGTGCCACCTGGTAAGAGCTGAGGGACGAGGGGCCAAAAGAAAAAGGGGGCTGTAACTGAGAGTCTTTTCCCGAGTCGGATCCGCGTGCATGCATATAGAAATAAGGTTGATTGTAGTGATGTATAGATCTATCTATGTGCATGTGTATGATTTCGAATGCATGAATATATATTGATGTGGAATAAACTCTGTGAATTATGTGTATTATGAATGTTGTTTGAATTGTATGAACTTGGTTACTTGAGAAAGGTTGAATGATAGCAGGAGCGTGTACTGACGCTGATACCGAGTCTGTGAGTATCATTATACATGTAAAAGCTCACCCCTGCAGTGGCCATTTTCAGTGAATGTCTCTCGTGAGGAGGATCAAAGGCAGAGCTGGAATGCTGGGCGGAGTGCTGATGCGTTTCGAAGGTTCCATTAAGTGTTGTTAGATGAAGCCCGGACTGGCTCATGCCGGATGTAAACGTTTTGTGATGAATAGAACCTTACGAACAAGAAGAAGTCTGATTTTGTATTGTAAATATTAATATGCACTCTTATGTACATATGGATGTATGGTTTTGTGTGTGTGGTGCTATGTGATGCCTTGTTTTATAATTGTGCTTTAACAGACACGCAGGGACAGTTTGATTGAGCAGGTTATAGTTAAGTCCGAACGAACCGAGAATTGTCTTAGGAAAGACTCATGTCGGATACGTTGGGCGGAGTCGTACCCCGCCTGAAGTATGGGAAGCAATCCGCCCAAGCGCGAGAACTCACGCTGAAGCGAGTAATGACCCGAGCGAAATATCGACCATTATCCTTTCCTATCCGTTGTGATACTAATGCAATCCGGACCCCGGTGCTGAACCCCGGATTTGGGCGTTATGGCTAAGTCCGCCCAGGCGTTATCATAATTAGTTGAGTTGGGCGGAATAGGTTCAGACTCTTCCTTCTTCCATAACTTATTATCGCACTTGTACCCTGTAACTTCATATTTTTCTGAGTGAAAGGTGAGTGTGTGAGGATTTACTTGGTGAACCCTTGACCATACCCGATGGAGGAAAATTACCTTGTAGTTGTGTTAAAGAGGCGTTATGCAGATTTCGTTTAGGCGGCGTTATACCTCGCCCATGTAGCTAGGACAGCCCGCCCAAGATAAATACACCCCGCCTAGCCTAGCAGGATGATTCTAACTTAGCCTTTCCTCCAAATGCTACGCGTGTGAATGTATTAACATATTTCCCTTATCTATTCCTCCTGTTGAGTGACCAGTATTTCTTGAAGGGAAGCCTCAGTGCGAAATCTCCTCTATCCGCTGCTGCATTACTATGCTCCGCCTGGACGGTGTCAGACCCCGTCTGAGCGAATAAACGGTATCGTGCAATCCGCCCTAGTGTTGGTGTGTTACGATAAGCCCACCGAGCCGGCCTCACCCTTTTAGCCTCCCTGTAGGTTGCTTTATGCGCGTGAATGTTCTTAGTTTTCCCCATTGCCTGTTCCCTTCTACATCAAATGTTACATGACTGTTTTTGTGAAAAATTTTCTCATATTTTGGGATTTATTAGTTGTAGATAATTAGGGTGTTATAGGCGGGGTACGACTCCGCCCAACGTATCCGACATAAATTTTTCCTAAGACAATTCTCGATTCACTCAGACTTGGCTATAACCTGCTCAATCATACTGTCCCTGCGTATCCATTAAAGCACAATTATGAAACAAGGTAGCACATAGCATCACACACACCAAAACCATACATCCATATATACATAAGAGTGTAGGTCAATATTTACAACACAAAATCGGATTTCTCCTTGTCCATAAAATTCTATTCATCCCCAAAACATTAACATCCGGTATGAACTAGTCAAGGCTTAATCTAACAACGCCTTAATTAAGCCTTCCAAATGCATCAGCACTCCGCCCAGCATTCCAGCTCTGCTTCTGGTCCTCCTCTCGAGAGACATTCACTGAAAATGGCCACTGCAGGGGTGAGATTTTACATGTAAAAATGATACTCACAGACTCGGTATCAGCGTCAGTACGCGCTCCTGCTATCATTTAATCTTTCTCAAGTAACCAAGTTCATACAGTTCAAACAACGTTCATGACACACATGGTACACAGAGTTTATTCCACATACAAATATATATATATTCATGCATTCAAAATCATACACATATTCATACATAGATTTATACACCACCACAATCAGCCTTATTTCTATATGCATGCCTACGGATCCGACTCGGGTAAAGACTCTCAGTTACGGTCCCCTTTTCTTCTGGCCCCTCGTCCCTCAGCTCTTACCAGGTGGCACCGGCCTCCCCACGGCGTCTCGAGACTCTCTTCTCTAGCTCCAACGGCTACCACGAGCACTATTGGGATCTAGCCAGGGTTGGTAACTGGAAGTCATTTCCCTTGGGGTTCTTGACCTCCCATGGGTCACCCCATTCTCACTCATGCAACTAACACATTCATTATTACACATCATCGCGCCACGAATACCTTCGCCGTAATCATTAAGCAAGAACGGATTTCCCACACTACTCGTAATCATTCAGTCAATCACACCAGCGCATGTTACAATCGGTCATCAGACTAACATCATTGAGCAATCCAATTAAGAGCATGCACATACATATTTTTCATAGTGGCAAGAAAATAGATCCATGCATATCATTCATCATTATCATCTACTAACAGGCTACACCATCGCCACGAAAATCACTATCAGAATCTTAAACCATGCATCAGTTTTAATGATTATAATTACATGTACACACACACACCCACACTCAGCAGTACGTTCATCCGGTACCGTTCTTAGACAATGCATTCGACATGCAAGCGCCCCCTACCTTTAGAAGATCCTCAGAAACCTTTCCGCTCTTGTCGTTGGGTCCGATGTCTTTCTCCTGGTTCGTTCGGTCTTCCTTGGCTTTGTCGTATCCTGCGCTTGATTCTGGGATGAAGTGTGGTCCGTTCTCCAGTACTGGAATCAAGATCTCCAGGAGCGAAGAGTAAGATGGAAGAAGAAGAAGAAAGATGGAGACGAAGAGAGGAAAGTAGAGGATGAAGTGACGGAGGAGGGAGTCTGAAGAAATAGTAAGTGTGTTCTTCACCAAGGGCTCATGTTTTATATATATATATATATATGTGTACATGCGCATAAATAAGAGAAGAGTGGGATGGGAGAGTGTGTGCTGTAGCAGCCACGTGCACTCCACCCCATCCCCTGACCACCGCCATTTTTATATTTTAATGGCTTAAACCTACTTAGTTAAATGTAATTAACAGTTATTTTCTAGTTGAAATCAAGTCTTAATGGTTTATTCTTTATTCAGCATTTAATTTCAAAACTGGGATGTTACAGAGAGCTCCTTATATAGAGCTTGGAGAATTCGGCCAAGTGATTATCTAATGGGCTTCTTCATGCTTCCTAGGGCCAAAGGTGCTAAAAGAGAAGAGTATGGCCTATACATGGCCTAAGGTATGAGTACATGGCCCAAAAATGGCCTTATTGACCATGCAAGGTCCAAATACATCCTAAATGCCTAGAGAACCTAACTACTAAGTATATTACAAGAAGAATATAGGTAGATCCTCAAGCTATCATCCTTCGGCTTAGGCCCACTAAAGGATAGGAAGGAAGATAAGGCTTGGTGAATGCTCTCTTTGGCCTTTTTTGTCTTAGCCCTTGTGAGGAGACCCTTATAAGCTTCAAGTCCTTTCTCTAGGGTAGTGTGAGGGTCCTCCCTTAGTGTGTCCTCATTATGCTCCCCCTCTTCGAAAGGATTTATCCTCAAATCTAAGGCATCATCCTCTTCATCTAAGTCAAAGGGAGACAAGTCAGAAATATTGAAAGAAGCACTCACACCATAGTCTCTTGGAAAATTAAGGACATAAGCATTATTATTCATTTTCTTTATTATTTGGAAAGGCCCATCACCTCTAGGGTCGAGTTTGGATTTTCTCAAGTTTGAAAATATTTCCTTTCTAAGATGTAACCAAACCTAATCTCCAACCTCAAAGGTGATTTCCTTTCTTTTCTTATTTGCACAACGAGCATAATGTTGATTTTTAGTTTGAATTTGATTCTTAACCTTCTCATAAAAGTGTTTGATAAATTTGGCGTTTGCCTTTCCATCCATATGAAGGACAGAATCAGACACCTCAATAGGAAAAAGTCCAAAGGAGTGAGAGGGTTAAAACCATAGATAACCTCAAATGGACTATGCTTGTTTGTGGAGTGTTGTACCCTATTATATGCAAACTCAATGTGGGGTAAACACTCATCCCAAGATTTCACATTTTTCAGCACTAAGACCCTAAGAAGTTGAGAAAGGGTCCTGTTTACTACCTCTGTTTGTCCATCCGTTTGAGGATGACAAGTGGTGGAAAAGAGAAGCTGCGTTCCTAGCCTTGACCAAAGAGTTTTCCAAAAATGGCTTAGGAATTTGGTGTCCCTATCAGAAATTATGGTTTTTGGAACACCATGAAGTCTTACAATCTCTTTGAAAAATAATTTAGCAATATGACTAACGTCATCTACCTTGTGACAAGGGATGAAGTGAGCCATCTTAATAAACCTATCCACAATGACAAAGATAGAATCCATTCCCTTTTGGGTCTTAGGCAAGCCCAACACAAAATCCATAAATATATCAATCCAAGGTGCAGTAGGTGTTGGCAAGGGAGTATATAACCCATTAGGTGAAAGTTTTAATTTTTCTTTTCTACATACAATTTAGCTAGCACAATATTTTTTAATATCTTTTTTCACTTTTGGCCAATAGAAGTGTTCATGTAATATAGACAATGTTTTATCTCTTCCAAAATGGCCCATTAAACCTCCTTCATGGCTTTCCCTCATTAATAGGTCTCTTAAAGAACTTCTAGGAATGCAAAGTCTATTGGCTTTAAAGAGAAAGCCATCTAAGATGTAGAAGCCTTTATGAGATGAAGAAGTGGAAGATGAGTTAAAGATGTTGGAAAAATCAATGTCACTTGGATACAAAGACCTAATCTCATCAAGCCCAATAACTTTGGCTCCTAGGGAGGTAAGTAAAGAGTGCCTCCTAGATAAAGCATCAGCCACAGTATTGGATTTCCCATTCTTATACTTGATGACATATGGAAATTTTTCCAAGTACTCAACCCACTTAGCATGTCTTTTGTTTAACTTATGTTGCCCTTTAATGAATTTAAGTGATTGATGATCACTATATATGACAAACTCTTTGGGAATTAAGTAGTGTTCCCAAGTTGTAGGGCTCTAATTAATACATAAAACTCTTTATCATATATGAGGTAGTTGATGGCTGCCCCATTAAGCTTTTCACTAAAGAAAGCAATGGAGTGACCTTCTTGCAATAACACAGCTCCTATACCCACATTTGATGCATCACACTCAAGCTCAAATGTTTTAGAAAAATTTGGAAGTGATAAAATTGGAGCATGAGTGAGGCGATCTTTGAGATCTAGAAAGGCTTTTTCTTGCCTTGGCCCCCATACAAAAGGAACATTCTTTTTAACCAATTCATTTAAAGGGGAGGCTAAGGTGGAAAGATCTTTCACAAATCTCCTATAGAAGCTTGCTAGACCATGAAAACTTCTTATGTCACTCATATTTTTAGGTGTGGGCCAATCTTGGATGGCCTTAACCTTTGAGTGATCTACCTCTACACCCTTAGAACTTACTACAAATCCAAGAAAGACAATGTTATCCATGCCAAAAGAACATTTTTCAAAGTTTGCATAAAGATTATTTGTTCTTAGGGCAAGCATAACTTGTCTAAGATGATTTATGTAACATCCCAGTTTTGAAACTAAATGCCGAATGAAGAATAAACCATTAAGAAAATAACCGTTAATTATATATATAACCAAGTAGATTTAAGCCTTTAAAATATGAAAAATGGTGGTGGTCAGGGGATGGAGTGGAGTGCGCGTGGCTGCTGAGCCCACACTCTCCCATCCCACTCTTCTCTTACTCGTGCGTATATACATATATAAAAACGTAAGCCTATGGTTAAGGACAGACTCACTATCCCTTTCAGATTCCTTCCTCCGTCACTTCATCCTTTACCTTTCTCTCTTCGTCTCCATCCTCCTTCTTCCCTTATCCCACTCTTCGCTCCTGGAGATCTTGATTGCAGTACTGGAGAACGGACCACACTCCATCCCAGAATCAGGCGCAGGATACGACGAAGCCAAAGAAGACCGAACGAACCAGGAGAAGGACATCGGACCCAACGACAAGAACGGAAAGGTTTCTGAGGTTCCTCTAAAGGTAGGGGGCGCTTGCATGTCGAATGCATGGTCTACGAACGGTACCGGATGAACGTACTGCTGAGTGTGTGTGTGTGTGTGCATGTATTCATAATCATTAAAACTGATGCATGATTTAAGATTCTGATAGTGATTTCATGGGGATGGTGTAGCCTGTTAGTGGATGATAATGATGAATGATATGCATGGATCTATTTTCTTGTCACTATGGAAAAGATGTATGTGCATGCTCTTAATTGGTTTGTTCACTGTTGTTAGTCTGATGACTGATTGTAACATGCGTTGGTGTGATTGACTAAATGAATACGAGTAATGTGGGGAATCCGTTCTTACTTAATGGCTACAGAGAAGGTGTTCGTGGTGTGATGATGTGTGTTAATAAATGTGTTAGTTACATGAGTGAGAGTGGGGCGACCCATAGAAGGTCAAGAACCCCAAGGGAACAACTTCCAGTTACCAACCCTGGCTAGATCCCGATAGTGCTCGTGGTAGCCGTAGGAGCTAGAGAAGAGTCTCGAGACGCCGTGGGAGGCCGGTGCCACCTGGTAAGAGATGAGGGACGAGGGGCCAGAAGAAAAGGGGACCGTAACTGAGAGTCTTTACCCGAGTCGGATCCGCAGGCATGCATATAGATATAAGGCCGATTGTGATGATGTATAAATCTATGTATGTATATGTGTATGATTTTGAATGCATGAATGTATATGTGCGTAGGAACTCCGAATGCATGAACGGATTGTGGGCATAAACTCTGTGTGATATGTGTGGCATGAATGTTGCTTGAACTGCATGAACTTGTTACTTGGGAAAGGTTAAATGATGGTAGGAACGTGTACTGACGTTGATACTGAGTCTGTGAGTATCATTTTACATGTAAAAGCTCACCCCTGCAGTGGCCATATTTCAGTGAACATCTCTCGGAATAAAGAATGAAGGAAAAGCCGGGTGTGGAGCAGAGCAGCTGAGCATTATGGATCGTGTGTATAAATGTGTGTACTGTGTGCTTGTCGTATTTAAATGTTTTAGAGGAAGCCTTGGCCGGCTTGTGTTAATTTTGGGTTTTAATTACGAAACTTGAACGCTCCGGACAGAAGGGGCATGTTGTTGTAATTGTTTAGATGTTTCCTAACTATATATATATATGTGTGTTGCGTGTTATATGATACTGTGGAAGGTGTTGAATGACAAGTCCGGATGCCCAAGCATACCTTATGAGCGTAGACGGCCAGTGTGACTACGGGTAGGTAGTGGGATTAAGTTTGGGGTTGAGAGGATGAAACAAAGAGTTTAAACATGCTTCGAGTGAGTGAAGAACGAAAGACGAGTGAAAAACCGAGTGGAGTCCCTCGCTTCAGCAAGCAGCATACCCACCCCAGCGAGTGCGGACTAGGAAGACTTATGTTGGGTTCCCTCGGGCGGAGTCATACCTCGTCTAAGTGCTAAAGCAGTCCGCCCAAGCGTAAGGACTCGCGCTGAAGCGAGTAAAAGTCAGAGTGAGATACCGCCCATTATCCTTCCTATCCGTTGTGGCGCTAGTACGACCTCGATAATAGTATTGACCCCGGCTTGAACGTTGTGGTCGAGTCCGCCCAGACGTTGTCGTACCTAGTTGAGTTGGGTAGAGTGAATTCGGGCTCCTCCTTCCTCCACAACCTACTACCGCATATGTACATTGTAACTTCCCGTTTTCCCGAGTGAAGTGCGAGCGTGAGGATTTACCGAGTGAACCCTTGTCCATATCCGATTGAGAAATTACCTTGTGTTTGTGTGGGAGGGGTGTCGTGCTGACTTCGCTTAGGCGGTGTCATACCTCGCCCAAGTAACTAGGACGGTTCGCCCAAGCGCGTGGAACCATGCTGAAGCAAGCAGATATCAACGTGAGACTCCACCTATGTACCTTCTCTGTTGTCGCATTATTATGTCTCTCTGGGCGGTGTTGGACATCGCCTGAGTGAGTGGGCGTTGTGATGTAGTCCGTCCAGGCGTTGTTGTACCTTACCGTACTGGACGGCGGTGTAATCACTTCCTCCTTCCGTGGTTGCATTGATATGCTTCGCTCAGGCGACGTCGGACCTCGCTTGAGCGAGTCAATGTTATCTTAGTCTTCGCCCAGGCGCTGCCGTGTTTCGCTGGACAGTGCGGGTCGGTCCCAGCCTTGCTCCCTTGTACTTCCTCTTCTCCTTCCCTTACCCATCACTTCCTACTGAACGAACTAGTGTTACTCATGGAAGAGTTTCTCTTTTAGAATTTCCCTCCATCCGCTGTTGCATTATCATACCCCGCCTAGGCGGTATCAGACCCCGTCTGAGTGAGCCAATGATATTACGTAATCCGCCCTGGCGCTGGTATGTTACGCTAAACCCACAAACCGGTTCCAGTCTTAGCCTTCTGTTATTTGCCTTATGCGTGCGGATGATCTCTCATTTCCCTTGTTCTTCCTTGCACTCCACCCTTTGTATTATCCGGTTGCCTTATAGTCTTTGGTTACTTAATTTTTGGAAAAATTTTCCCCGTATTGGTTTTTAATTATTTATTAAATTAAGGTGTTACATTTTGGTATCAGAGCGGACCAAAAGGTCCAAGGCCAAGGTATGCTTACCGAGTGTAAGCGGTTGTGTGTGTCTTTTTTTTGATTGAATGGTTGAAATTGTTCTGATACTAGTTGAACTTGATTGATGTTGACTTGAGGACAAGAGGTTGTTTTCCCCTGGTCCGATTGTGTGTATAACCTAGAAGAATGATATAATGTGCTAAGCTATTAATTGTTGGACTAATAACCCGATCGGTAGTAAGTGGCTCCGTATACTTATCCTTAAATGTCGATTTCAGGATAAGGAATGGCGCATCGTCAAAGTATGGAGGCTATAGCCACAGCATTCCAACGCTTTGCGGATGTGTTTGAAAGGCAGGGCCAGACTCGACCTGAGGATGGCCACGTGCTGGACCGCTTCCTCAAGAGGAAGCCGAGTGAGTTTCAGGGAGGGCGTAATCCGGAGGCAGCTTTCAAATGGACTCAGGAACTAGAGAGGATTTTTGGGGGTCTTCACTGTACCGAGACCCAGAAGGTGGAATATGCAGTGTATATGCTACGAGATGAAGCGGAGAATTGGTGGAAGATAGCCAGAAGCCGATTCCCTGAAGATGACAACCAGCTGTCGTGGAATGATTTCAAGACATGCTTCTTAGAGAAGTACTTCCCCGACACAGTGAGGAGTCGGAAGGAACTGGAGTTCATGGAGTTGAAACAAGGCTCCATGACTGTGGAAGAATACGCGACGAGGTTCGAGGAATTGTACCTATTCTATCCGCCCTTCCAGCACCCTGGGACGGAGAACTCCAAGTGCCTTAAGTTTGAGAACGGATTGAGATCGGATATCAAGAGGGCCTGCAGATACCATGAGATACGGAGTTTCCCTGCATTAGTGAACAAATGTAGAATATTCGAAGAGGATGACAGGGCCCACTCGGGCCAGTGCAGCAGAGCCAACCAGCACCTGAGGCCTCAGCAGTCACGTTTCAAGAGGCCAGGGAACGTGAGGAGAAATGAACCCTTCACTAGATATCAAAGTCAGAGTGACCGAGGGAGACAGACGGGTGGACGACCAAGATATGGCGGATGCTTTAAATGCGGCGGTGACCACTTTGCTAAGGATTGCAATGATACAAATGTTAAATGCTATCACTGCGGAGAGAAGGGACACGTTCGTCCTGACTGCCCCCAACTCCGCCAAACAAATGCCAATGTACGTCAAGGAGGATCTCAAGAAAGAACCCGAGTGAATGATAACCAACGACCTGGTGGCAGAGGCAACGGAACCAGAGGAAACATGATGCGTGCTCCGAACAGCCGAGAGAGGAATACCGGTCCGCCAGCAGCAGGAAGAATCTACACCATCAATGCAGAAGATGTTGCACCAGCAAACGACCTAGTACAATGTAAGTGCTCACTCGGTAAGAATACACTTAACGTTGTTTTTGATTCGGGAGCCACCCATTCTTTTATAGCTGATGAGTGTGTAGAGCGTCTGAAGTTAACGACTGCACCTATGAATCGGATTTTAGAAGTAACCAGCCCGACTGGCACTAACGTGTTCACATCATCAGTGTGCAAGGACATAGTGTTTGTGTTGTATGATCGGAGTTTCACCTTCGATCTGATTTGCATGCCCTTAAAGGGTCTTGATATCGTGCTCGGGATAGATTGGCTTTCCGCCAATAAGGTGCTAGTGGATTGTAGAAACCGAGAGATAGTTTTTCTGAGTCAGCCCACTGAGAACGATACGGCACCAGGTATAACCCAACTATTTATGATGCTTTGTCTAACCAAGGATGAGAGTGAGACCCGAGTGAGCGAAATTCCGATTGTCTGCGAATTCCCAGAAGTGTTCCCTGAAAACGTGCCGAGTGTGCCTCCCAGTAGAGAAGTCGAATTCTCTATAGATTTGATCCCTAGAGCCGAGCCGGTCTCCAGCGCACCCTATAGAATGTCCTCAACTGAATTGGCTGAGTTGAAGAAACAAGTAGATGAGTTACTCGAAAAACAGTTCATTAGACTGAGCATGTCACCATGGGGCGCACCTGTGCTACTTGTTAAGAAGAAGGATGGCAGCATGAGACTTTGTATAGATTACCGACAGCTAAATAAACTCACAATCAAGAATCGGTACCCACTGCCTAGAATTGATGATTTAATTGACCAGCTGCGTGGAGCCTCAGTCTTCTCAAAAATCGATCTACGATCGGGATATCACCAAATCCGAGTGAAGGACTCGGACATTCCTAAGACTGCCTTTAGGACTCGGTATGGTCACTACGAGTATGTAGTGATGTCGTTCGGTGTGACCAACGCCCCTGCTGTTTTCATGAATTACATGAACAGCATATTCCACTCCTTCTTAGATCGGTTTGTTGTTATTTTTATCGATGACATTCTAGTTTATTCTAAGACGTCTGAGGAGCATGAGGGACATCTCCGAGCGGTACTCCAAGTGTTGAAGGAGAAACAGTTGTTTGCAAAGCTTTCGAAGTGCGAATTCTGGATGGATGAAATCCACTTCCTCGGGTATGTGATTTCCGAGCGAGGCGTCTCGGTGGACCCTGCGAAGATAGCTGCTGTAATAGCATGGGAGAGGCCCAGGTCGGTCTCGAAAATAAGAAGTTTTATGGGCTTGGCAGGTTATTATAGAAGGTTCATCGAAGGTTTTTCTAAACTGGCATTACCCCTGACTAAATTGACTCAGAAAAACGTTCCTTTCGTGTGGAGTCCCGAGTGTGAGCACAGCTTCCGAGAGCTAAAGAATAAGTTGACGACTGCTCCGGTGTTGGCATTACCTGAGTTACGAGAAAGCTTTGTGGTCTATTGTGACGCGTCAGGACTCGGATTAGGGTGTGTACTCATGCAGAAAGACCGAGTGATAGCATATGCCTCTCGACAATTGAGACCTCACGAGCAGCATTACCCGACCCATGACTTGGAGCTGGCAGCAGTGGTTTTTGCATTGAAAATCTGGAGGCATTACTTGTACGGGTCCAAATTTGAAGTGTACAGCGATCATAAGAGCCTCAAATACCTATTCGACCAAAAGGAGCTGAATATGAGGCAGAGAAGATGGATTGAGTTTTTAAAGGACTACGATTTCGAGTTAAAATACCACCCGGGTAAGGCAAACGTCGTGGCCGATGCATTGAGTAGGAAATCCCTCCATATGGCAGCAATGATGGTGAAAGAAGTAGAGTTGTTGGAGCGGTTCCGAGACATGAACTTGTATGTTAACACCCCCTCCTCTCAGAAAATAACAATCGGTACGTTGAGGATCGCCAATGAATTCTTAAAATCCGTGTACGAGCAGCAACAGGCGGACTCTTACCTAGCTGAAATGAAGGAAATTCAGGCCAAAGGAAAGGATTTATCCTTGGCCGAGGGGTCAGATGGGATCTTCCGGGTGAGAGACAGAATATACATACCGAGTGGAGGAAGATTGAGAAGAATGGTGCTTGACGAAGCCCACAAAAGCCTACTCAGCATTCACCCAGGAACCACGAAAATGTACCACGACTTGAGGAGGCAGTTCTGGTGGCCCGGACTAAAGAAGGATGTGGTGGAATATGTGGCCCGGTGTATCACTTGTCAGAAATCGAAGGTAGAGCACCAAAAACCGTACGGTGCAATGCAGCCTCTAGAGATCCCCGTGTGGAAATGGGACTCGATTGCGATGGATTTTGTCATGGGATTACCCAAAAACCGAGCGGGCCATGATGCCATTTGGGTCATTGTTGACCGACTGACGAAGAGTGCACACTTCTTACCTGTAAATATGAAATACCCATTGCATAAGTTGGCTCGGATCTATATTCAAGAAGTTATCCGACTGCATGGCATACCTACTTCTATCGTATCAGATAGGGACCCTAGGTTTACATCCCGGTTTTGGACTAGCATGCATCAGGAAATGGGGACGAAGCTTTGGCTTAGTTCTTCCTACCACCCCCAATCGGATGGACAATCCGAGCGAACAATTCAGAGTCTAGAAGACTTATTGAGAGCGTGCGTGTTAGAGCATGGTGGAGACTGGGAGCAGTACCTTCCCTTGATCGAGTTTACGTACAACAATAGCCATCATCACAGTATTGGCATGGCACCCTACGAGGCATTATATGGGCGCAGATGCCGAACCCCACTCTGCTGGTCGGAAACGGGTGAAAGTCTGCTATTGGGACCAGACATCGTGAAGCAAACCACAGAACAGATCCAAGTGATACAGGAGAAGATGAAAGCATCCCAAGACAGGCAAAAGAGCTACCATGACAAGCGCATCAAACCATTGGAATTTTCAGTCGGAGACCGAGTGTTTCTGAGAACCTCTCCGAGTAAAGGAGTTGGACGAGCCTTAAAAAGTGGGAAGTTAAGCCCTCGATACATTGGACCTTATGAGGTGTTAGAACGAATCGGCCCCGTGGCATACCGCATCGCATTACCGACTCACTTGTCCCGATTGCACAACGTATTTCACGTGTCCCAACTAAGGAAGTATTTGCATGACCCCAGCCACATGATGCCTGACGACGAAGTAGAGATCAAAGAAGACCTAACCACTGTGACTACACCGATTGGAATCGTGGACCGATCGGTAAAACGCTTGAGGAACAAAAATATAAAGTTGGTTAAAGTGGAGTGGCAGCAAGGCAAGACTATCTCTTGTACCTGGGAACGCGAAGATACCATGCGACAGCAGTACCCTGAGTTGTTTACTTAGGTGAGTACCGACTGAATTTCGGGGACGAAATTCTTTTTCAGTGGGGGAGAACTGTAACATCCCAGTTTTGAAACTAAATGCCGAATGAAGAATAAACCATTAAGAAAATAACCGTTAATTATATATATAACCAAGTAGATTTAAGCCTTTAAAATATGAAAAATGGTGGTGGTCAGGGGATGGAGTGGAGTGCGCGTGGCTGCTGAGCCCACACTCTCCCATCCCACTCTTCTCTTACTCGTGCGCATATACATATATAAAAACGTAAGCCTATGGTTAAGGACAGACTCACTATCCCTTTCAGATTCCTTCCTCCGTCACTTCATCCTCTACCTTTCTCTCTTCGTCTCCATCCTCCTTCTTCCCTTATCCCACTCTTCGCTCCTGGAGATCTTGATTGCAGTACTGGAGAACAGACCACACTCCATCCCAGAATCAGGCGCAGGATATGACGAAGCCAAAGAAGACCGAACGAACCAGGAGAAGGACATCGGACCCAACGACAAGAACGGAAAGGTTTCTGAGGTTCCTCTAAAGGTAGGGGGCGCTTGCATGTCGAATGCATGGTCTACGAACGGTACCGGATGAACGTACTGCTGAGTGTGTGTGTGTGTGTGCATGTATTCATAATCATTAAAACTGATGCATGATTTAAGATTCTGATAGTGATTTCATGGGGATGGTGTAGCCTGTTAGTGGATGATAATGATGAATGATATGCATGGATCTATTTTCTTGTCACTATGGAAAAGATGTATGTGCATGCTCTTAATTGGTTTGTTCACTGTTGTTAGTCTGATGACTGATTGTAACATGCGTTGGTGTGATTGACTAAATGAATACGAGTAATGTAGGGAATCCGTTCTTACTTAATGGCTACAGAGAAGGTGTTCGTGGCGTGATGATGCGTGTTAATAAATGTGTTAGTTACATGAGTGAGAGTGGGGCGACCCATAGAAGGTCAAGAACCCCAAGGGAACGACTTCCAGTTACCAACCCTTGCTAGATCCCGATAGTGCTCGTGGTAGCCGTAGGAGCTAGAGAAGAGTCTCGAGACGCCGTGGGAGGCCGGT
The DNA here is from genome assembly GCA_037962975.1 of Clitoria ternatea. Lineage (NCBI taxonomy): Eukaryota > Viridiplantae > Streptophyta > Magnoliopsida > Fabales > Fabaceae > Clitoria > Clitoria ternatea. Next base: position 51,155,977 of record CM075673.1, read on the forward strand.
GCCACCTGGTAAGAGATGAGGGACGAGGGGCCAGAAGAAAAGGGGACCGTAACTGAGAGTCTTTACCCGAGTCGGATCCGCAGGCATGCATATAGATATAAGGCCGATTGTGATGATGTATAAATCTATGTATGTATATGTGTATGATTTTGAATGCATGAATGTATATGTGCGTAGGAACTCCGAATGCATGAACGGATTGTGGGCATAAACTCTGTGTGATATGTGTTGCATGAATGTTGCTTGAACTGCATGAACTTGTTACTTGGGAAAGGTTAAATGATGGTAAGAACGTGTACTGACGCTGATACTGAGTCTGTGAGTATCATTTTACATGTAAAAGCTCACCCCTGCAGTGGCCATATTTCAGTGAACATCTCTCGGAATAAAGAATGAAGGAAAAGCCGGGTGTGGAGCAGAGCAGCTGAGCATTATGGATCGTGTGTATAAATGTGTGTACTGTGTGCTTGTCGTATTTAAATGTTTTAGAGGAAGCCTTGGCCGGCTTGTGTTAATTTTGGGTTTTAATTACGAAACTTGAACGCTCCGGACAGAAGGGGCATGTTGTTGTAATTGTTTAGATGTTTCCTAACTATATATATATGTGTGTTGCGTGTTATATGGTACTGTGGAAGGTGTTGAATGACAAGTCCGGATGCCCAAGCATACCTTATGAGCGTAGACGGCCAGTGTGACTACGGGTAGGTAGTGGGATTAAGTTTGGGGTTGAGAGGATGAAACAAAGAGTTTAAACATGCTTCGAGTGAGTGAAGAACGAAAGACGAGTGAAAAACCGAGTGGAGTCCCTCGCTTCAGCAAGCAGCATACCCACCCCAGCGAGTGCGGACTAGGAAGACTTATGTTGGGTTCCCTCGGGCGGAGTCATACCTCGTCTAAGTGCTAAAGCAGTCCGCCCAAGCGTAAGGACTCGCGCTGAAGCGAGTAAAAGTCAGAGTGAGATACCGCCCATTATCCTTCCTATCCGTTGTGGCGCTAGTGCGACCTCGATAATAGTATTGACCCCGGCTTGAACGTTGTGGTCGAGTCCGCCCAGACGTTGTCGTACCTAGTTGAGTTGGGTAGAGTGAATTCGGGCTCCTCCTTCCTCCACAACCTACTACCGCATATGTACACTGTAACTTCCTGTTTTCCCGAGTGAAGTGCGAGCGTGAGGATTTACCGAGTGAACCCTTGTCCATATCCGATTGAGAAATTACCTTGTGTTTGTGTGGGAGGGGCGTCGTGCTGACTTCGCTTAGGCGGTGTCATACCTCGCCCAAGTAACTAGGACGGTTTGCCCAAGCGCGTGGAACCATGCTGAAGCAAGCAGATATCAACGTGAGACTTCGCCTATGTACCTTCTCTGTTGTCGCATTATTATGTCTCTCTGGGCGGTGTTGGACATCGCCTGAGTGAGTGGGTGTTGTGATGTAGTCCGTCCAGGCGTTGTTGTACCTTGCCGTACTGGACGGCGGTGTAATCACTTCCTCCTTCCGTGGTTGCATTGATATGCTTCGCTCAGGCGACGTCGGACCTCGCTTGAGCGAGTCAATGTTATCTTAGTCTTCGCCCAGGCGCTGCCGTGTTTCGCTGGACAGTGCGGTCGGTCCCAGCCTTGCTCCCTTGTACTTCCTCTTCTCCTTCCCTTACCCATCACTTCCTACTGAACGAACTAGTGTTACTCGTGGAAGAGTTTCTCTTTTAGAATTTCCCTCCATCCGCTGTTGCATTATCATACCCCGCCTAGGCGGTATCAGACCCCGTCTGAGTGAGCCAATGATATTACGTAATCCGCCCTGGCGCTGGTATGTTACGCTAAACCCACAAACCGGTTCCAGTCTTAGCCTTCTGTTATTTGCCTTATGCGTGCGGATGATCTCTCATTTCCCTTGTTCTTCCTTGCACTCCACCCTTTGTGTTATCCGGTTGCCTTATAGTCTTTGGTTACTTAATTTTTGGAAAAATTTTCCCCGTATTGGTTTTTAATTATTTATTAAATTAAGGTGTTACAATTTAGATGAGAGGTCATGGTCTTAGAATACACCAAAATGTCATCAAAGTAGACCACAACAAAGTGCCTAATGAATTCCCTTAAAACATGATTCATTAATATCATGAATGTGCTTGGTGCATTAGTCAAGCCAAAGGGCATAACTAACCACTCATATAATCCAAGTTTGGTTTTAAAAGCGGTTTTCCATTCATCTCCCTCTTTGATTCATATTTGGTGATAGCCACTTTTAAGATCAATCTTGGAAAATATTGTAGAACCACTAAGCTCATCAAGCATGTCATCAAGTCTAGGTATTGGATGCCTATACTTGATGGTAATGTTATTGATGGCCCTACAATCGGTACACATTCGCCATGAACCATCTTTCTTGGGAACAAGTAAAACTGGTAAAGCGCATGGGCTTAAACTCTCTCTAATCCATCCCTTAGATAATAGTTCATTCACTTGATTTTCTATTTCAAGGCTTTCCTTTGGATTACATCTATATGCAGGCCTATTAGGTAAACTAGCATCGAGAATTAAATCTATTTGATGTTCAATGCCCCTAATAAGAGGTAAGCCTTTTGGGATGTCTTTTGGAAAGAGGTCTTTAAGTTCACTTAAGATATTTTGAATCCCTTTGGGCAACGGAGGAGGAGAAGCGCCCATTGAGCATAAAGAAGTGCTAGGGATATCTTTTCCATATATGATCAAAGCATTATTTATGTGAAAACATAGCATGTTTCATATCATGTTTGTTGGCCAAGTAGTTGGCTCTAGAGTCATCATAGATGATAACTGCTTTTCCTTTATCCTCTTTTTTATTTTTCTTGTGTTGATCTATATGGTTAGATGAAGAAGTTCCTAACTCTCTATCTCTTTTAAGCTTCATTTGTAGTTGATCTTTAGCTACTTGTTGTGGAGTTAGAGGGTGTAAAACTATCTTTTACCATCTAGTTTGAAAGTGAGGGTGCTAGTGAACCCCTCATGGATGACCTTTGTCGCAACCTGGATCGCGACGGCGTGGCGAAGAGAAAAATGGTGGAATGAAATAGGGAGTCGCCACCAACGTTTTTATCCATAGAAAAAACATTGGAAAAAAAACTAAGTTTAGTAAAGCACTGGTTAAAAAAAATTGAAATCCAAGTTCGGGAGTCGGTTACGAGTAGGGAAGGTATAAGCACCCTACATCGCCTGTCAAAGACAGTACCAAGATTGAAAGCACAATATAAATAGCCTTAAATAAAACATGGTTTCTTCCTTTTTACTGTTATATTTTTTATTTAAAAAAGATAGAATCGAATGAGAGAACTGTACAAACATAGAATGTCGAAGCGAGGTCAATGGAACGTTTCATCCGAATTAAACTCGACTTCGATATGAGACAGAGAGGGGAAGAGAATGCTAATAAGGCATCACGCCTAAATTAGACATTCTCGGATAAAAACAACAGGGATAGGAAAGAGATAAGCGGGACGTCTCGTCCTAAGTATCCCTTCCCTATGAATTATGGCGAGGCTTGAGCAAACACTAGGGGGAAACCAATAAGACGTCACGTCTAAATTGATTTTCACGGAAGTGACCAGAAAGAGAATATTTATGAAAGAAACGTAAGAGTAAGGAAATAAATCAGCAAAAAAGGAGATAAGAAAGATGGGCCCGACAGTAGTTAAAGTCCTGCTCCTACGCATTCTTGAATTATCAAGAAATCAGGGTTACGTAGTTCTGAGTATTATTATTTTTAGGAAGAAATCTGAGAGATGTTGATGAATGTCATTGAAGTGGAAGACTCATGCAAAGTGAAATTCTTCGCACGTGCACGAATCCTAAGAGGGTTGTGTAGACGGAAGTGCTCCCGTACGACACTATTTTTTTTACAAAATCACTTATTTTTATTATATGTACTTGTTAGGGAAAAGGATAAAACTATTAACGGTGTGAACTATGGCACACGGACAACCATAACCAACAAACAGCGAACTCACGGGAAAGTAAAAGACTGAAAGTAAAGGAGATAAAGAACAGGGTGGAACCGGTGTGATGGGCTCAGAACCGGTGTGGGGGTCAAACACAGTGACGGTGTCTGACTGATTCCAGACTTGCACGCTGACAGGAACAACAGACCGGAGTTGGATCCAAATCTTGAAAACTGGACACGACCGGTGTTGTGGGAAGTTGATCCGAGGTGAGTTACTGGATGCTGTGCAAAGACGATGTGGAAGAGCAATGAAGGCAGTAACAGGGCAAGGCAGTGAAGAACTAGAACGGGGTGGATTCTATGTGAGGACGGTGTGAGTACGGGGTAGGGGCAATGAAAAAGGGCAACAGCTTTGAGGACTAAGAATTTTCAAGCTTCCCAAAGCTAAGGGGTTTATATTGGTGATTATGACAGGTTATTGGTTTCCAGTGGGGAAGGGTTTCAGAAGGTCTTCAAAGAAATCAGAGAGAGTTTTGAGAAAAGCCTCCTTGCGAACCAGCCTCTCAAAAACGCAACCCCCGTAGCTTCTTTGGCTGGGGCATTTATAGGGCCTTGAGGTCATGGGCTGAGGGTTTGGGACAGCCAGAATTCCCACTCACCCATACGCGTAGTGGTGTGCAAACCTGGCCATTAACTGTTCGTGGGGAGCAGGATTTCAGCATGGCATTTTTTAATTGTCCGCTTTCGCCTCTCTGTCTGCCATTTTTGGGGAGTGCGATTCCAGGTCATCGTGCACAAACTTCCGACCTCGTCCATCCGTTGTCAAATCTGTGACATCGGTTAGCAAAGATATCGGTTGGACGGAGTCTCCCATTGATCCGATGTGGTATCTTAAGAACCTTTACCTATGTCTAACACCGGTTGCGCCTTTCAATGTAATCACAGGGGCGGTGTTCTCCCTCCTAGTCCGGGTCCACTACCAGCCGGTGTGCCTATTTTTGATCTGATCCCTTTCCTTGGGGCCGGACTGGCCTGTTACTCCGCACGACATCGGTCCGGTGTTAATTCAGGCTTGGTCCGGTGTTACCAGTTTTAAGGGTGGGTCCGGTGTTATAACAATTTAGGCCGGACCGAAAGAGGTGTTCACAGATGCCCCTCTTTACTCTCTTTCACAAGAGAAATGTAAATTTCCGAGGTGAAAAGGGGGTAAAGATATGAACACCGATGTAGGGGCTAAATAGGACCTAAATCCGGTGTGGGGCTCAATGATGTGGCCATTTAAACAGCCGACGTGTCCTACACGTGGTCCACGTCACGAGGTGACTAAGCATCCCACGTGTCGTCAGCTAACTGGTTCTTTTCAAAATTCAAATTTCGCGCCATTGGACCGGAATGCCAAAAGTCGGCCCTTTTTAATGGGCCTTGGGCCGGAATGCGGAAGGTTCTGGATCCTCGCCCCTCCCCCTATAAAAGAAACTTCGGGGATCCATCACTCACTCCTTTCTTGATATTGAAGTGCTGTCTCTCCGACGTTCAACCTCTCCGGTGTTCAAAGTTTTCCTCCGGCGTTAAAGCTTTTCTCCGGTGTTACGTCCTGGCTCGTACTAAGAGAACTGCACGCATCGCCTCAGCAGGTAGCCATCATCTCCTTCATTTTAATTCGTAGATAAGTCATGGGGGACACCGGTTCGAGTAATGACTCCATTGAGGTCCTATCTGGTACTCCTTCAATTACATCCCGGCGTCAGCCGGGTGGAGTTTCGAGCCGAGGTCTGAGTCACCAAAGTGGGGCAACCTCTGGGGCTTCACATCGGTTCGTCTCATCGGGACACCGTTTCTTCGTATTGCCTTTGTGGGAAACAGAGGGGTTTGACACATCGTCAGACTCTTCGTTTAACTTTGGCACTGCTAGTGAAGGGGGAAGCAGTGCCGATCTATATCTTACTGACGATGTGGCCTTTTACAGCTGTATTCCCTTCCTTCGCCATACCATCCGAATGGCTTCTGAAAATTCCTCCACCGGCGTCGCTGTGATCACCGACCCTGTTGAGACAAATGTCTTGGCACACCGGATCGACTGGCTAGCTGAGAAGGCCAGGGATCCTTACTTCTGGGTTCATGAAGACCCAAAGATAATTGTTTCCCGGTATGCTGAAGATGCTGCCGATGTCACCATCAAAGATGTCGTTGTTTATGCCGATGTTGAGCATGAAAATGACTTTACTGTATTCTGTCCCCAAACCTCAGACAGGATCTGCCATCAACCGGGGTCAAGGAATCTCTTCATGTATGAGATGGTCTTCTCCAAGATCGGCGTCCGCTTCCCATTGATGGAGTTTGAGATGGGGGTACTCCAGTTTCTTGACTGCTCTCCCAGCCAACTTTATCCCAATGGCTGGGGTTTGGTAAGGGCCTTGGAAGTACTTGGGGAGTACTTCCACTTCGTCCCCACAGTGGCCCTCTTTTTCACTTATTGCAGGGTGATGCGCCGGGGTAACTCTGGAAGGGGTCTAGGCTTCATCAACCTCTGCTGCAACTCAAAGGTGGTTAACTTCGAAAGTTACACCGAATCGGCCAAGACGGACGGGGTCAGTTTCAAACACTCCTACGTCAAAGTCGAGGTCAATGCTGGTAGGCCGGTGTTCTGGGAGAATTCTGATTTTTCCAGAAAGTTTTACACCGGTTGGACTCATGAACACTTTCTCCTGACAAGCAATGCCTACATCGTCAGTGAGAGTACCTTGTCAACCGAGTCCAAGAAAGTCCTGGACGCTCTGAAGGGTTATTTGGTCATTGCCAAGTTCTCCTGCAAGAGGCTTTTGGGGACGGAGTCGGGCCGGGATGCTTACCTTGGTAGATATTGTTTAACTTTTCTCCCTTTTATTATTTATTTATTTTTTGATATATTCACACCGGTACTAACATCGTTTTTCCTTTTTAGGCGAGATGGCTCGGATAGACATCCTCAGGAAACTGAGGGAGGCTGCTGAAGCTCAGAACGCCGCTGCTGCTGCACAGGAGAACAGGGTGACTCCTCGACGCACACCGGCCAAGATGGTGAGCATACCGACAGAAAATGTTGAGGCGATGACTCTGGGGCCAGCTGAAAGGGTCCCAGTTAAAAGGAAGTCCAACCTCGGCTCATCCTCCAAGCCAAAAAAACATAAGGCTCCAAAGGTTGTGGCCGAGGTAGAGGTGCCAACGGAGGAGGAGGCTGGTCCTATAAATATTTCCCCAGTCCGGTCTCAACCTGAGGACATCGTTGTCAACTCCCGCCTCTCGGACTTTCTAGAGTATGTTGGAGGGACACCGGCTCGGGTCCACATCCTCTTCAAGCTCAAAGCCGATCTTCCTGCTCCTGAGGCTCAATCTGCTGCCGAAGCAGCCATTTTCAATTTGGTTGAGGCAGCCGGGGTCCTCAGCTCTTTGGGCTGCTCTTACTACTCCGGTGTCGAGGCTAAGGAATGCCTAGATTGGATGAAGAAAGCTGAGGCTTTGAGAGTTGAGGCTCAGACTGCTTTGACCCAGAAGGAGCAGGAACTGGTCAAAAGCAAGGAGGACCTGTCCGAACTCACTGCTGCCTACACATCGGCTGCCAAGAGGGCAGATGCTACTGAAGCTAAGGCTAAGGCTTCAGAGGACGCTCTTCAAGCTCTCCGGACCGAACTAGATGAGGCCAAGGCTGGGAAAGCCGAGGTGGACAAGAAAAACAAGGAGCTATCCGAGAAGCTTGCCGACGTGAAGGAGGAGCAGGCAAAGGAACGGATGGAAGCCGAAGAGCAGATGGCTGAATTTTCGGTATTGGCCGATGTCGCCTTTAGTTCCGCTGTTCGTCAGGTTATACACCGGAATTCCGCTGTACAACTTAACCTGAATGGCATAGGTGTCTACTATGAATTTCATGGTGGCCATTTATATGCTATGGACCGGGGTCAGGCTTCGGAACTTGAGGATATTCCTTATGAGCCGATGCCTCTCCCCGAAGGCCAAAGCATGGAACTAAGGACGGTGTCGGAAGAATCCGAGAAGACAGCTTCTGCTAGACCGGACTCTCCAGCATCCAACTCTTAGGATTTTTCTCTTCCTCTTTTTTTCTTCTTTTTCTTAGCCTTGTTCCGGGATGGGCTCCGGAGTTTTAACTTTTGTAATGGCCTCAGTGCCCCCATTAATACAATGCAATTTTCCCACATCTGCTTGTCTTATTTTTTATCTCTCGCGTGACCGGTGTAGGGTAACAACTTGAAGTAACACCGTCTGATCAACAATCTGTACTTAAAATTAGGACTTCATTTCTTTTTGCCAGTTTAATTCGAACACCGTCTTTTGCAAAGCATGGAACCTCGGATAATAGCCACCCCGTCCACAACTTCGATTACCTTTTGAATCTCCGGTGTAATGGGTATAACATAGGCCTTAGTAACTTCAACCCTGAAACCAATTCTGTCCGAAGTAGATTTCCTGATACCGTTTGTTGCTTCCCCAAAGTAGTAACCGGTGTGACCATCGGGACACCGTCTCTTATAACTTCACAGGGCCTACTTTGTTTGACTTTGAGAGCCATGACACCGTCTTTGGGGTCACCATATTCCGTAATAGAGTGAACCTCTACCTAGCGTCCATATCGGATCAACACCGTCTTTTTTTCTTTTCTTTTTTTTTCTTTTTTTTTTTTAAAAAGTGGTGCGCCGTCCCTTGGGTGACAGGAAGGCGAGAGTGGGGAGTTGCCCCTTTACTGAAGATAAAACATGGGGTGTGGCCCTTGGTTTACAAAAAGGTAAAAGGTGGGGAGTTGCCCCTTGACTGACAGGAAAAATAAATGTGGGGTGTGGCCCTTGGTTTGCAGAAAGGTAAAAGGTGGGGGATTGCCCCTCAACTGACAGGAAAAATAACTGCGGGGTGTGGCCCTTGGTTTGCAGAAAGGTAAAAGGTGGGGGATTGCCCCTTGACCGACAGGAAAAATAAATGTGGTGTGTGGCCCTTGGTTTGCAGAAAGGTAAAAGGTGGGGGATTGCCCCTCGACTGACAGGAAAAATAACTGCGGGGTGTGGCCCTTGGTTTGCAGAAAGGTAAAAGGTGGGGGATTGCCCCTTGACTGACAGGAAAAATAACTGCGGGGTGTGGCCCTTGGTTTGCAGAAAGGTAAAAGGTGGGGGATTGCCCCTTGACTGACAGGAAAAATAAATGTGGGGTGTGGCCCTTGGTTTGTAGAAAGGTAAAAGGTGGGGGATTGCCCCTTGACTGACAGAAAAAATAAATGTGGGGTGTGGCCCTTGGTTTACAGAAAGGTAAAAGGTGGGGGATTGCCCCTCGACTGACAGGAAAAATAACTGCGGGGTGTGGCCCTTGGTTTGCAGAAAGGTAAAAGGTGGGGGATTGCCCCTTGACTGACAGGAAAAATAAATGTGGGATGTGGCCCTTGGTTTGCAGAAAGGTAAAAGGTGGGGGATTGCCCCTTGACTGACAGGAAAAATAAATGTGGGGTGTGGCCCTTGGTTTGCAGAAAGGTAAAAGGTGGGGGATTGCCCCTTGACTGACAGGAAAAATAAATGTAGGGTGTGGCCCTTGGTTTGTAGAAAGGTAAAAGGTGGGGGATTGCCCCTTGACTGACAGGAAAAGTAAATGTGGGGTGTGGCCCTTGGTTTGCAGAAAGGTAAAAGGTGGGGGATTGCCCCTTGACTGACAGGAAAAATAAATGTGGGGTGTGGCCCTTGGTTTGCAGAAAGGTAAAAGGTGGGGGATTGCCCCTTGACTGACATGAAGATAAATGTGGGGTGTGGCCCTTGGTTTGCAGAAAGGTAAAAGGTAGGGGATTGCCCCTTTACTGACAGGAAAATAAATGTGGGGTGTGGCCCTTGGTTTGCAGAAAGGTAAAAGGTGGGGGATTGCCCCTTGACTGACAGGAAGATAAATGTGGGGTGTGGCCCTTGTTTGGGGTGGTTTAGAGGGATCTTGGAGGGAATTGTTTCTTCGCTAGAGGAAAAAATCTGGGGTCTATTGGGGATACATGGTGGGCTTACTAGGGGAAAGAAATCTGGAGATGATCCAGTTCAAGCTGTCTTGGATGATTCGGGGAACTACCCCTTGATTGAGAAAATAAAGTTTGGGATTTGGGGAAGAGATCTTGAGAAGTGCCAACTTTGGCGATTGATTTCACTGGGGATGAGAATTCGAGAGGTGCTGATTTTGGAATTGAGTGGGAGACTTTGAAGTTTGCCAACTTTGGCGAAAGAGGCTTAGAACGGTGCTTGCTTTGGAGATTGGAGAGGAGACTTTGAGGAGTGCCGACTTTGGCGATCTAAGGATGGAGTTCCGAGAAGTGCCAACTTTGGCGAGGAAGGTTTCACTGGGAGGAGAGAACCTGATAAGTGCCAGCTTTGGCATTTGGGGTTCCCTTAGGGATGAGAATTTGAGGCTCCAAATGAAACTGCTTGTTATAACAACCTGCAGAAAAGGGATAAGCATAGCAATGGCAAAGTAAATAGAAATCTGAGGAAGCTCCCCATGGAACCGTGATCTCTTGAGGCGACTCATGACCGAACAGAACGAACGAAGTAACTCTAACTTCAAAGAGTGTGTCAGGGTTCAAGTCTTCATAATAATCCCCTGAGGTGAGATTGAGCAATAGGATCATCTTGCCCCACAACTTTAAATAATTATATTTTCATTTTATTTGATAAAGGGAAAACACATGCCTTATCTGATTCATGAAATTCACGATATAAACACGTATCGAAAAAAGAGGTGAAATTTATTTACGAGTTGAGTAAGTACATGGAGAGGGAAGTAGGGAAAACAAAAGAAGTCTAATACACAAGTTGATAATTGAGGAAACAGGGAAAACTTGCTGATCTCTTGGTGAACTCCTGAGGATAACGCGCATCTTAAACCCCATATCATGACTTCAAGCTCCCCCTTCGACTCCGCTTCTAAGAAAGCGATTCGGTCGTGACCTATGTGCCCCAGTTCGAACTCGTACTTTTTACATGGGAAGTCTCAGTCATACTGTCAGGATTTTGACCCTAATTTTTGCCTGAGCTGCCTTTTCAGGTTTTTGACTCACCGGGTCGCTCTAATTTTTGCCTAGGCCGCCTTTTCAGGTTTTCAGCCTAGCGAGCGTCTTTTTTCTTCTTTTTTTTTTGACATTATTTTCCTAAGAAAAGTATTTCTTGACCGCATCCGCATTTATGGGCATTGGCAAGTCTTTACCGTCCATGGTTGTGAGTATCAAGGCTCCTCCAGAAAAGGCTTTCTTCACTACATACGGACCTTCATAGTTAGGTGTCCATTTGCCCCGGTTGTCTTTTTGGATTGGCAAAACTTTCTTGAGGACTAAGTCTCCTTCCTGAAATTGCCGAGGTCGTACTTTCTTTTCAAACGCTCGCTTCATACGCCTCTGATACAACTGTCCATGGCAGAGGGCATCCAGTCTCTTCCCCTCTATCAGGTTCAATTGGTCATATCGAGCTTGGACCCATTTAGCCTCTTTTAGTTCCGCCTCCATTATCACCCTAAGGGATGGAATCTCTACTTCAAAAGGCAGGACTGCTTCCATACCATAAACCAGTGAAAAAGGGGTCGCGCCTGTTGAAGTTCGAACTGAGGTGCGATACCCGTGTAGAGCAAAAGGGAGCATGTCGCTCCAATCTTTGTAAGTTAGGACCATTTTCTGTATAATCTTCTTGATATTCTTGTTGGCCGCCTCGACTGCCCCGTTCATTTTAGGCCGATAAAGAGAGGAATTGTGATGACGAATCTTAAAGCTTTCACACAGTTCTTTCATTATCTTGTTGTTCAAATTTGTGCCATTGTCAGTAATGATCTGGCTCGGCAAGCCATACCGACATATCAATTCTCGCTTGACAAATTTGACTACAACGTTCCTTGTCACATTGGTATATGAAGCTGCCTCCACCCACTTGGTAAAATAATCAATGGCGGCCAAAATGAAACGATGACCGTTTGAGGCTTTTGGCTCAATGGGTCCAATAACATCCATGCCCCACATCGAGAAGGGCCACGGCGCCGATAAGACATTCAAGGATGATGGGGGCGCATGAAGATGGTCAGCGTATATCTGACACTTGTGACATTTTTGAACATAAGAAAAACAGTCGGCCTCCATGGTTATCCAATAGTATCCAGCTCTCAAGATCTTCCTCGCCATGGTATGTCCATTGGTATGAGTTCCAAAGGATCCTTCATGAATATCCGCCATGATCTTGCTTGCTTCAATAGTATCAACGCAACGGAGGAGGATAAAGTCATGATTTCTCTTGTAAAGCACATCACCATTCAAAAAGAAACCCATTGCAAGTCGTCTCAAGGTCCTCTTATCATTCTCTGTGGTACCCTCAGGGTATTCCTGAGTCTATATATATTTTTTGATATCATAGTACCATGGTTTCCCATCTGACTCTTCTTCTATTGCTTGACAGTATGCGGGCTTGTTGTGCCTTTCTACCTCAATGAGAGGCATATCACAGTCATTGCTCAATTTAAACATTGAGGCAAGGGTGGCCAAAGCGTCAGCCATTTGATTGTCATCTCGGGAGACATGGTGAAAAGAGATATCATCGAATTCCTTGATTAGTTCCATGATATGAGCTTGATAAGGGACTAACTTGCTGTCCCTAGTCTCCCATTCACCTTTCAGTTGGTGAATGACCAAGGCGGAATCCCCGTAGACTTCTAACTTCTTCACTTTTGCACCTAATGCGGCTTGGATCCCCAGAGAGCATGCCTCATATTCGGCTATGTTGTTAGTACAGTCAAAACAGAGTCTAGCGCATACAGGGATGAATTCTCGATCTGGAGAAATTAGGATGGCACCAATCCCATGCCCCAGTGCATTAGAAGCTCCATGAAATCTCAAAATCCATTTGTCTTTCTGGGTATCTTCTTCATTGAACAATGCCAAGATATCCTCGTCCGGGAATTCAAAGTGTATGGGTTGGTAGTCACTTATAGGTTGATGGGCTAAGTATTCAGCCAAAGCGCTCCCTTTTACGGCTTTCTGAGTGACATAGATTATGTCGTATTCAGTTAATAGAACCTGCCATCGAGCGATTCTTCCTGTTAAGGCCGGTTTTTCAAAGATATACTTGACAGGATCCATTTTGGAAACAAGCCAAGTAGTGTGGCTTAACATATATTGTCTTAAACGTCGGGCTGCCCATGCTAATGCACAACAAGTTCTCTCTAAAGCCGAATATCTCATTTCACAGTCAGTGAACTTTTTGCTCAAGTAGTAAATGGCATGCTCTTTCTTTCCAGTCTCATCATGCTGCCCCAATACACAACCCATAGATTCATCTAACACTGTCAGGTACAAGATTAGGGGCCTTCCAGGGGTCGGCGGTACCAAGATCGGTGGCTCCCGTAAATACTGCTTTATCTTTTCAAAAGCCACTTGACAATCTTCATTCCATTGCATCGGTTGATTCTTACGGAGTAACTTAAAGATCGGCTCACAAGTTGCTGTCAGCTGTGAGATAAACCGAGCAATGTAGTTCAACCTTCCTAAAAATCCTCTGACTTCTTTTTCTGTACAGGGAGGAGGCATTTCAAGAATCGCTTTGACCTTGTCAGGGTCTACCTCTATTCCTTTCTTGCTTACAATGAACCCTAACAGTTTGCCTGATCTTGCGCCAAAAGTACACTTGGCCGGATTCAACCTGAGCTTATACTTCCTTAATCTTTCAAAAAGCTTTCTCAGATCAACAATATGCTCTTCGTCAGTTTTAGACTTAGCAATGATATCATCCACATAAACCTCTATCTCCTTATGCATCATGTCATGGAAAAGGGTCACCATTGCCCTTTGGTAGGTTGCCCCAGCATTTTTCAGACCGAAAGACATCACTTTGTAGCAGAAGGTGCCCCATAAAGTGGTAAACATGGTTTTCTCCATGTCTTCGGGTGCCATCCTAATCTGATTATACCCAGAGAAACCATCCATGAACGAGAAGATTGTATGTTGGGCTGTGTTATCCACCAGGACATCAATCTGTGGCAGAGGAAAATCGTCTTTGGGGCTAGCCCTATTTAAGTCTCGATAGTCTACGCACATTCGTACCTTTCCATCTTTCTTCGGGACAGGGACGATATTTGCTACCCATTGAGGGTATTTTGCCACTGCTAAGAATCCGGCATCGAACTGCTTTTTAACTTCTTCTTTGATTTTCAAGAGCATTTCAGGCTTCATCTTGCGCAATTTTTGCTTTATCGGGGGACAGTCTGGCTTTAGTGGCAATTTATGCTCAACAATGCTAGTATCCAGGCCGGGCATGTCTTGGTAAGACCAAGCGAAGATGTCGCAGAACTCTATTAACAGTTTGATTAGTTCTTGCCTCCGCTCCTTATTCAAGAAGGTACCAATCTTGACTTCTTTCTTATCCTCCTTATTCCCCAAATTAATAATCTCAACTATCTCCAAATAAGGCCGAATTTCTCTGTCCTCTTGTTCCAATAACCTTGTTAATTCAGGCGAAGGATCACAAACTTCCTCATATTCCTCATCAGCATAGTCAACCGGGTGGTCAAAGTCATGAAATGGGATTGCAAGCTCATTATTCTCAAGAGGATCATCTTTAGATCTGCGTTTATTCAGGTTATTACGGTGAATAATAAAAATGAATAAGTAAAGGATAAAGGAATCAATGCGAAGATAGGGAAAGCAAGAAGGAATGGAATTCAATACACATTTATTTATGAAGACTGAAAATGATAAAAAACATGTGTTTGCCCTTATTACAGAAAAATGCCCCAAAGCCTTAGGCATAGCAATGAGGCCAACAATTCATTAAAGTTTTTGTCAATTACTTTGATAGAACATTTAAAGTTGTGGGTAGCTCGATGGCTTCCCAGTTACAAAGATCTCTGCCTGATGAGCACAGGATCACAAAGCCTCCACCTTCATAGGGATCATCTTCAATAGCAGCTATATGATCAGGGGGTACCAAACCAGCACTTCGGAAGCTCTGGTAGAGGTCACATAGGGGGACTTTAGCGATGCGGGGCTCTCGACCCTCTAAACGGGCAATCTTTCTCTCTTTCTTTTCTTCTACTACTCTTCTCCTGTCAGCAGCTGAAGGCTGGTATCCTAAACCATACCTGTCTTTATTATCTGGCAGATGCAGCAGTTCCATTCTTCCTTTTAAACCATGCCCCAAGCCTTTCCCAGGTTGATATCCCCCTTGTAGCATCATTTTGGCCATCATAAGGGATGCATTCGGCATATGGGCTTTCATTCCTACACTTCTTTCCCCAACATATGTGGTATTTACAATCTCCAGCGCTTGAAATGAAGTTTCAAGTGCTTCTTCTGCAGCCTCGATGTAGGGGGTAGATAGGGGTTTACTGACCAGAAAATCTTCTTCACCAGAAACGACAATTAGTTTATTATCAATAATAAACTTTAGTTTTTGGTGCAAGGTAGAGGGAACCACTCCAGCTGAGTGGATCCAGGGACGGCCCAACAAACAGCTATAGGCAGGCATAATGTCCATCACTTGGAAGAGGATCTGGAAAGTACATGGCCCTACTTGAATTGGAAGCTCAATTTCACCTATCACCTCCCTCCTAGTGCCATCGAATGCCCTTACCACCATAGAGCTCGGTTTCATATAGGTTCCATCAAAAGGGAGCCTGGCCAATGTAGATTTTGGCATGACATTTAATGACGACCCATTGTCGACCAGCACCTTTGCCAATATGTGATCTCGACACTTCACTGAGATATGGAGGGCTTTATTATGCCTCATTCCCTCCACGGGTATCTCATCATCTGTGAATGACAGATAATTATCAGCAGCGATGTGCCCCACTATTCCTTGGAACTTATCAACGGTGATATCGTGAGTGACGTGAGCCTCATTAAGCACTTTCATCAAAACTTTTCGGTGGGGCTCAGAATTCAGCAAAAGTGATAAAAGGGAAATCTTCGCAGGGGTATTGTTCAACTGGTCTATCACCTGGTACTCACTCTGGCGAATAAATTTCAAAAACTCTTGAGCTTCCTCATCAGTCACAGCTCTTTTGATTTCCTCGTCAATGCCCCCTTTGACTATCTTGGCTTTTCCACTACCACTAGTTCCACTCCCTGGAGTCGGTTCTTTCCTTGATTCCGGTGGATAGTAAACTCGACCGCTCCGGGTCACCCCTCCTATCCCTGATATGTTTGACAGAAATGAGTCATTCATTTTTGGGCTTTCAGCTGTTACCTCCATATTATATTTCCACGGAACAGCGTGAGAATCTTTGAATGCAAAAGGAGCGGGTGTCTGGATTATGACAGGCTGATGCGTAGGGCTTATAGTCTTTGAGGTGTTCTTGGTGTAGTAAATTACCAACGGTTTAGGAACGGACATTCCTATTTCCCCATGTACCATGTTTACATCATCAGAGACATTCGCCACAAGCTCTTCACCTCCTTCCACAGCATTAATCTCAGGACCTTGATGGTGGGGCAAGGGATTTGTAGTCACATTTGGCATTCCTTCCTTAAAATTTAACCAATTGGCTTTGATCAAATCTCGTACTCTATATTTCAAGGCCATACAATTTTCCGTGGAGTGCCCAGGTGCCCCAGCATGATAATCGCACCGGGCGTTTAGATCGTATCCCCTAGGGTATGGAGGTTCCACTGGCCTAGAAGGACAAGGGACTGCAAGGGAGTATCGAATAAGGTGAGGTAGAAGTTCAGTGTATGTCATAGGAATAGGGTCAAATTGGACTGGTGTCCGGTCATTATTTGGTCTCCTTTGGTTTTGGTTGGGATTAGGTGGTTGCGGCCATTGTTGTAGAGGATTGTACTGGGCTGGCTGTGGATTCGGTGCCCTGGCAATGGGCGGACGGACGTGGGGTTGTGGAGATGCGGGATAGGGGATCTGGTTATGGGTAGCGGCTGCCATATGGGGGTACGGAGCATGAGGAAAGTGATTGGTATGTTGAAAAGTGGTAGAGCCGAATGGTCTGGGCTGAGCTCTCCCCTGGTCATAAGAGACAGAGTTGGTTTCCCCATCTCTCTTTCTTACCTCACCTAGTGCTGATCTTTTTGCAGTGGGTGCCCCAAATGGGTTTTTGGAAATCTTCCCTGTCCTTAGACCACTCTCTATTCTTTCTCCAATAATTACAATGTCAGAGAAATTGGATGAAACACTGCTGATCATCTTATCGTAGAAAGGTGATTGGAGAGTGTCAATAAACATGGCTACTACCTCTCTTTCAGAGAGTGGAGGATCTACTTACGCAGCTATCTCACGCCAGCGCTGCGCATACTCCTTGAATGTCTCATTATCCTTCTTTGTCATGTTTTGGAGTTGAATTCTATCAGGCGCCATGTCTAAGTTATACTTGTACTGCTTCAAAAAGGCATCCGCCAGATCTTTCCAACAGCGAATACGAGTTCGCTCCAAATGAGTGTACCAAGTGAGTGCAGCCCCAGCTAGGCTGTCTTGAAAGTAGTGTATCAACAGCTTGTCATCAGAGGCATGGGAAGCCATCTTTCGGCAATACATCGTAAGATGATTTCGAGGGCAAGTCATTCCTCGATATCTGTCAAAGTCTGGCATTTTGAACTTTGGTGGAATAATGACGTCTGGGACTAAACAGAGTTCAGAAGCACTTGTTAAGCCAAGGCCTTCCACACCTTCCACAATTCGTAGTCGCTCTTCCAGGATCTCTATTTTCCCTCTTTGCTGGGACTCTATGGTTGTGCCATGATCAACAACCGGATTCAACGTCTGGGCCACATCTCGTGGGTTGGCAGTGTAAGGATTCAGGTATCCATACGGGTAGCCGTAGTATGGGTAGTAGGGTGTTGTCGAATGAGGTTGGTTCACCAGATTAGTGTTTTGTGTCGGCTCCTGTGGTTGGGCTGTTGCTTGGGTAATGGGAACTAGTTGAGCTGTTTGGGCGGTTTGAGTTTGGGTTGCTTGAGCCGGGATGGTTTGAGTTTGAGTGATTTGAGCTTGAGCTTGGGCGGTTTGAGGACCTAAGGCTTGGTTGGCTGGTGGCATGGGTGTTTGGATAGGGTTTGGAATTTGGAAGTTTGTCCATTGTAGGGCATTGCCATCTTGGGAATTGATTAATAGAGAAGGGAAATATCCTGGAGGTAGGCCGTACGGTGGAAAGGGTACAGGGCTACCGTCTGAGCCAATGAAAACGTGTGGTGGCGTATAGCCATGAGGCCTGGCATGGGAATTAGTAGGCTGATTGGGATTCCCAACATTAATAGTGAGGGGAACTGCCATGGGATTTATAACCTGGCTTGATGTCAGACCCTCGTTTCCCGCAGAAGGCCCCCCTTCAGTGACCCCTTTTTCCAAGAGCTTCGTTAGTTTTGCAATCTGTTCCCTTAGCTGATTATTCTCATTCTTGAGGTTCTCATTCGTTTGTTCTGTCTCAGCCATGAGCTTCCTCTGTAGTCGGGTTCCGTAAGGGTGTGTCCTCGTGTTGCCTTTAGAAAGGAACACAAAAATTTAGAAAAGATAAGTGAATTAAAGAAAAAAATTAAGTGAAATGAGATTACGCGGGAAGCAATGTTGGAACTTGACGGATCCTTCGACTGTTCCTCAGAACGTCACGTTCAAAAGTACTAAGTAAAGCATTGAATGGAAATTAACATGAGATAGTTGTGAAGACAAAGGAATCCATTATCTCGAAAAGAGTACATTATTGCCATAAAGTGCTGAGTTACAAAGCGGGAAAATAAATCAGTCATTCCTAGCTCGGGCAATCATTTCCCTCATTTTACAAATTCGTCCTTGCAGTAATCTAAGAACGTTGCAATTTCTCTAGGAGTATTGACAGGGTTGGCAATTCCTTCCGCTTGTTTGAGTAAAAACGGGAGATCTTCTAGAGTCCCGTTAGCCAGGTACGCCAGCTTAGCAAAGCGATCCATCCATAAGTGAACAGTTTCATTTTGTTCAGCTTCCAAGAGGCGTATGGTCTCTTGACAATCTTGTTCAATGTTCATGGCGCGTTGTTGCTCCCTATTTATCTCTTGCTCGCAAGCCTTTACCACTTCATTGAGCTGTTGTTCCAATTTGTGGACTTGTGTCTGTAGGAGCTCCTTTTGCATCATGATATTCTGCTCATTTTCTTTTGACTGTGCCAACATATCCTTCAGAAGATGTTTCTCAGCCAGGATGGCATCACTTTGCTTGTTTTTCATTTTTAGTTGAGAATTGGCCGCTTGAAGACATTGGTCTTGCTTTATCATGTAGTTTTCATCAATCTTTCGTTTCTTCCTAATCTCCTCAATGGCTTGCTTGTTCTCCAGGTTCTCCCTTTTCTGAAGGGTGTATTCTTGTTGACATCTCAATAAGTCTTCCTCTAGCTTCTTGTTCTTGGTAGCTAACTCTTCTATTTTGGTCTTTAGCGCCTTGGTTGCTTCATCCTCCGCAACAAGTGATGGAGCAGGAGGATTTCCCTGGAGATGAGGGGGACTTTTGAAGGGTAATTTAACAATAGAGACCCTATTCAGGATCCACTCATAATATTCTTCTCTGACAGCATGGCTTCGGGCCCCCAGCTCTCTTCCCTTTCGGTGGACTTTCTTCCATGCATTTGCTATATCCCGAATGACAAAGACATAGCTTCCCTTCGAGTAATATGAGATGAAAGGAGTGAGAGACTCTTCATCAGGTGGTCCAAGCAAAGGATAAGCTAGCTGACGCTTGGCTATGATGGGATTATAGTTAATACATCCTTGCGTACCAATAAGGGGAACATTTGGGTAATTTCCACAGTGATGAACAATTGATTCAACTTCCAACCATTGGGGATACCATCTAACTTTCTCAGCTGTGAGCCCTACAAGGTGATTGGCCCACTCACGCCCACTTTTCACTGCTAATTGACATAGCTTCAGATCAGAAACCGGACATTCGGCCCTAAAGACTTGGTGGAAAACATGCGATGTGAGCCATACATACAAAATAGGTAAACAACAAACAACCCTTTTTCCACCTTGTGTGTGGCAGAAATCCATGGTGCAGTACACGTTTGCCAATACAGCCGTGACAGGATTCTCAAGCCTGTGCTTGCGAGCTAGGAATACGGCAATAGCATCATAATCCACATAGTTATCAATGTTGGGGAACAAAACAACACCATAGATGGTAATAGCTAAAGCATCCATAAAGGCTTCCCAATCTTACTTTTCTGCCAAGACCTGCATATGTTTCTCGAGAAATTCCTGAGTGAATCCGGGGATCTGATTTCTATTTAGTTGTACATCCCTTAAGGTGTCGGGACGGATCTTCAGAACACGGGCGATGGAAGCAATAGTTGCATGATGGTCAAGATGACGATAAGGTATCTGTCCTTCCAAAGGCATCCCCAAGATTTGTTCAAATTCTTCAATAGATGGGGCCAACTGAAAGTCTCTAAATGTGAAACATCTGAGAGGTGGGTCATAGAATTATGCTAAGGCAGTGATCGCCTCAGTTTGCACTTCCACTTCTAGCAACTTCAGAATCCTTCCATACTTTCTTGTAAAAGCCATTTTCTGTGTCAGGTTCAATTTTCTCCCCATTGTTTGCAGACTACCCATGTCAATCTTCTTGGCCTTAAGGTGTAATACTTTCCTCAACTCGGTTACATTTGTGTCACAACTATCAGATCTCATGTTAATTTCCATATTGCTCAAAGGTACTCGCTAAGTTCCAAACAGCTTCCTGCAAGAGCAAAGAGAGAGGAAAAAAAGAAATCAATTTCTGTCATGTTTTGTGAACCACTACTTCTTTATTAATTCATTGGAAAACACTTTCAGTTTGAGAAGTAGCGGTCGGCAAAACTCATGTGAAACTAAAGTCGCATGGGTTATGGATCTTCCTAACGTCATCAATATCTGCTTGAATAGAATTTTGTTTTCATTTTTGTTTTGACGATTGGGAAGATCTATAACCCAGGACTCATAAGTACCCAAAAAGAGAGGGAACTGCTTACCTGTTAAAGGATTACTAGTTTTTTTTAGAAAGAAAAATGATTCACTTTTTTTTTGGAATAAAGTAACCCTTTGAACATGTAAACAGCTCATCAATTTTGGATTTAAAGGGAAAGCGAGAATGAGATAAGGTATAGTAAAGCCTGCCCCTTTTGTGCCTTAAGCCAGGTTTTTCTGAAAGTCTTTTCTGGGACCTATAGCTTATCTAACAGTGGATTTCTCACATTGGGTGGCTTCCGCTAGACACCTAGAAGGTCACCAGAGCCAAGATCCTAATCATGACAGGGACGCAAGCAGTGAGGAATTCACTAAGTGCGTATATCATGAGAGGTCGAACTCTGGTTGAGGTTCTCACGAATACCGGATAGGAAGTACATCCCATACGATTCCGTTACCAACCTCTCCTAACTTAAGCTTCACTTGGGGCCCGGGTATAGGGCGCCACTCATAGGTGTGTGCAAATAATTGTGAGTGTAGTGTGTGGAAGGGCAGTCCATACCTTATACCTTACCCATTCTGCACAAAGAACAAACACAGAGCAAATATACAAAGTGGTCTACCCTAGGGTTCAATGTTTGCGGAAAAGTAACATGGTCTCCTACCCTAGGGTTCAATAAACATGCAAAATATAGACAACGAAACAAATAACAAGACGATTAAAACAAGAACAAACATTCACAACAATCAATAGAAAATAAGACAATGGGAAGAAATCCGAGATAACAAAGGCTATATAAAAAGAACATGCGCTTTCAATCAAACTGGCCTGACTCTCTTAAGTGTCCCTAGTGGAGTCGCCATCTGTCGCAACCTGGATCGCGACGGCGCGGCGAAGAGAAAAATGGTGGAATGAAACAGGGAGTCGCCACCAACGTTTTTATCCATAGAAAAAACATTGGAAAAAAAAAACTAAGTTTAGTAAAGCACTGGTTAAAAAAAAATTGAAATCCAAGTTCGGGAGTCGGTTACGAGTAGGGAAGGTATTAGCACCCTACATCGCCTGTCAAAGACAGTACCAAGATTGAAAGCACAATATAAATAGCCTTAAATAAAACATGGTTTCTTCCCTTTTACTGTTATATTTTTTATTTAAAAAAGATAGAATCGAATGAGAGAACTGTACAAACATAGAATGTCGAATCGAGGTCAATGGAACGTTTCATCCGAATTAAACTCGACTTCGATATGAGACAGAGAGGGGAAGAGAATGCTAATAAGGCGTCGCGCCTAAATTAGACATTCTCGGATAAAAAAAAACAGGGATAGGAAAGAGATAAGCGAGACGTCTCGTCCTAAGTATCCCTTCCCTATGAATTATGGCGAGGCTTGAGCAAAAACTAGCGGGAAACCAACAAGACGTCACGTCTAAATTGATTTTCACGGAAGTGACTAGAAAGAGAACATTTATGAAAGAAACGTAAGAGTAAGGAAATAAATCAGTAAAAAAGGAGATAAGAAAGATGGGCCCGACAGGAGTTAAAGTCCTGCTCCTACGTATTCTTGAATTATCAAGAAATCAGGGTTACGTAGTTCTGAGTATTATTATTTTTAGGAAGAAATCTGAGAGATGTTGATGAATGTCATTGAAGTGGAAGACTCATGCAAAGCGAAATTCTTCGCACGTGCACGAATCCTAAGAGGGTTGTGTAGACGGAAGTGCTCCCGTACGACACTATTTTTTTTACAAAATCACTTATTTTTATTATATGTACTTGTTAGGGAAAAGGATAAAAATATTAACGGTGTGAACTATGGCACACGGACAACCATAACCAACAAACAGCGAACTCACGAGAAAGTAAAAGACTGAAAGTAAAGGAGATAAAGAACAGGGTGGAACCGGTGTGATGGGCTCAGAACCGGTGTGGGGGTCAAACGTAGTGACGGTGTCTGACTGATTCCGGACTTGCACGCTGACAGGAACAACAGACCGGAGTTGGATCCAAATCTTGAAAACTGGACACGACCGGTGTTGTGGGAAGTTGATCCGAGGTGAGTTACTGGATGCTGTGCAAAGACGATGTGGAAGAGCAATGAAGCAGTAACAGGGCAAGGCAGTGAAGAACTAGAACGGGGTGGATTCTGTGTGAGGACGGTGTGAGTACGGGGTAGGGGCAATGAAAAAGGGCAACAGCTTTGAGGACTAAGAATTTTCAAGCTTCCCAAAGCTAAGGGGTTTATATTGGTGATTATGACAGGTTATTGGTTTCCAGTAGGGAAGGGTTTCAGAAGGTCTTCAAAGAAATCAGAGAGAGTTTTGAGAAAAGCCTCCTTGCGAACCAGCCTCTCAAAAACGCAACCCCCGTAGCTTCTTTGGCTGGGGCATTTATAGGGCCTTGAGGTCATGGGCTGAGGGTTTGGGACAGCCAGAATTCCCACTCACCCATACGTGTAGTGGTGTGCAAACCTAGCCATTAACTATTCGTGGGGAGCAGGATTTCAGCATGGCATTTTTTAATTGTCCACTTTCGCCTCCCTGTCTGCCATTTTTGGGGAGTGTGATTCCAGGTCATCGTGCACAAACTTCCGACCTCGTCCATCCGTTGTCAAATCTGTGACATCGGTTAGCAAAGATATCGGTTGGACGGAGTCTCCCATTGATCTGATGTGGTATCTTAAGAACCTTTACCTATGTCTAACACCGGTTGCGCCTTTCAATGTAATCACAGGGGCGGTGTTCTCCCTCCTAGTCTGGGTCCACTACCAGCCGGTGTGCCTATTTTTGATCTGATCTCTTTCCTTGGGGCCGGACTGGCCTGTTACTCTGCACGACATCGGTCCGGTGTTAATTTAGGCTTGGTCCGGTGTTACCAGTTTTAAGGGTGGGTCCGGTGTTATAACAATTTAGGCCGGACCGAAAGAGGTGTTCACAACCTTCCTATCAAATTGTCAAGGTCTTCCTAGCAGGATGTGAGTTGCCTCCATAGGTACTACATCACAACTTACTTCATCTTTATATGTGCCTATGGTAAAATTTATTTAGACTTGCTTATTAACTAACATCTCTCCCTTTTCATTTAACCATTGTAACTTATAAGGTCTAGGGTGATCTATTAGTTCTAAGCCTGTCTTATTAACTAATCTTTGGCTCACAACATTAGCACAACTCCCACTATCCATAATAAGAGAACATAGTTTGTCATTTATGTAACATCTTATATAAAAGATGTTCTCTCTTTGTGTAGTATCATCTAGCTTAACATGACTACCAAGAAATCTTCTAATCATGTAAAGCTCACCATCATCAACTAAAATATGCTCACTGTCATAAGAATCACTACTTGAGTCATCACTTGAAGAGTGAGAATCAGAATTAGACTTTGATTGACTTGAGTAGGTTCCATTAATTTTTAAAACCATAGTTCTTTTGTTGGACAGTCGGAAGCAATATGACCTCTACCAAGGCATTTAAAACATTTTATGGTAGATGATCTAGAGGATTGTGGTTTAGATGTGGATTCATGCTTTTCTCTTTGATTCCTAAAGACTTTTCCATTTTATGCAACTCACTTTGTGGTTTGGAAGATGAAGTGCCCACTTCCCTCTCCCTAGGGTTTCTATCAAACCTACCTTTGTTTTCTTGTCTTACCCATTTAGATTTATAGGCTCTAGGTTCCCCACTATAGGCTTTTCTCTTTTTGAATTGGCTCTCTACCTTAGTGCATTGGTGAAGTAATTCTTCTATGTCAACATGTGGAAGGAGTTCTACTCTATTCTTGATGTTCCTATTTAGGCCATGTAAGAACCTATGCATTAGGGTTTCCTCATCTTCTTTTAGGTTTGCCCTAATCATAGCTATCTCTAGAGCTTTGTAGTAGTCTTCTACACTCTTTGACCCTTGGGTGAGTCTATTTAGCTTTGTTAATAGCTCCCCTCTATAGTAATTAGGAACATAATGTTTTCTTAATAGAGCTTTTAAGTCTAACCAATCATCTATTGATGGAAAATTATCTTTCTTTCTCTCCTTACACACTTGGGTCCACTATACTAAGGCTTAGTTTTGAAATGAGAGAGTGGCTATCCTAACTTTCTTTTCCTCTTTTATTTGATGAGAGTTGAATATTTGTTCTACTCACATTTCTCACTCTAGATAAGCCTCAATGTCACTTTTTCCATTAAATGGGGGTATTTCTAATTTTACTTCTCTTAAACCTATATCATCTTTTCTATGCTCATGGTGTCTTCTTTGTCTAGGCTCTTCCTCACTATCACTATTGTTGTGTCTATGATTTCTTTTATTTCTATGTCTATTTGTAGGGTTTTCATTATGCTCAAGATTTGTTAGCCTAGCATTGATGTTATTCAATCTATCCATTATGTTATTAAGCATTATTTTATTCTCCCTATCACTAGAAGACATCTGTTTAAGGTTGTCAAAGAAATTTAAGACAAAAACAAAGAATGTGTGGACAAACTAGTTAAGGAAGATGAATGCAAAACAAGTGAAAGAAAACACACAATAATCCTAAAATATCAATACTAGGTTTCTATCCTAAGGGAAAACAAGATCCTAGGTTGTCTTTTACTAGGTTAGTCCTAAGTTGCCTATGTAAGTCCTAGGTTGGCTTTAACCTAAGTTGATTATGGTTATCCTAGGTTGTTTCTAACAATTAACTAACCCTAGACAAGGCTAACCAAATTCGGTTACTAGTTAGTTAACCTAACCAATTAGTTCAACTAACTAACCAACTCCTAACAAACCCTAACTAGAAGTAGTTATTTAGTTATGGAAGTTGTAACTAAGTCTAACAACCCTAACTAATAACTAACTCAGTTATGGATTAGTTAAGACCCTAACTAATTCTATTATGATTAGGTAAAGTAACTAGAATTAGTTCCAACTACTAACTAATTAACCTAATTACTTAAGACAAGCAACTAACTAACAACTATTCATTATAACCAACAACTAACTAACTAAAAGTAGTTAACAACCAAATGCAAATGCAACTATACTAGGCGAATTTAACTAGAGTAAGAATGAAATAATTGTGTCCAAAGTCCAATGTCCAAGGTGTGTCTAAAATACAAGACAAAACCTAATACACAAGGCCTAAAAATTGAAAATTTGCCTAAGTTCTACTAGTTACAAGGCTTTTGCTTCCATTACAATTTTTTTCTTCAAGCTCTTCCTTGATGTGTAAGCTCCACCTTACCTAGCAAAACAAGACAACACAACTCCACAAACAAAATTTGTTAATGAATTCAACAAATATTAACCCTCACAAGTGTATCTCTCAAGTGTCTCCTCACAACTCTTACCCTTTTCTCTTTAGTGTCAAGATCACTCAAGTAATTCACACTCACACCTTAAGTGTTCCAATATGCTACCCTCAATGGTGTAAAGAAGGGAATTATTAAGAGGTTTGAAAGAAAGACAACTTCAAAGACAAAACTTGAGAAGGAAAAATGACAAACTAAAAAGGCTTAAGAAGAAAAGCTACTCAAATGGAAAATATTTTTGGATTTTTGATTGACAAGACTCTAAAGCAATAAATGTTCAAAAGAATAAAGGCTATACTTTGAATGAGAATTTCGAAATTGGTAGACAAAACTAGACAAACAAGAAATTAAAATGCAAAAACAAAGTAAGTTACAACCTAGACTTAGAGACTCTAAAGTTGCAAACAAAGTAAGCAAGTAAGATTCAAATGAAAGTGTATTGGGATGTAATTAGAAAACAACTCACTTCAAGTATATGGAATTTTGAAATTGAAGTTTGGGTTTTGGTGTTTCACTTAACAACTTTCTTATGAGGCTTCTTTTCTTTTCAACACCCTTTTTCAATTTTAGTAGTATAAGGTTTTGTATCTCTTTTTCTCTTTTGGTACTTTTTCTTTTTCTCTTATTGCCTCTTGTATTTTTAATGCAACAACACCATAATTATTTTCCAAAACTGAAATGATGCTAGGCTTAGTACAAGTTCAATTGTCACTTTCTTACTTAAAGCAAAACAATGCAACCTTCTTCCAAAGAGAATGGAAGGCTTATGATCAATTCTTTTTGACAAATTTTCTTTTAAGCAACAAGATGAAACTGAATTATGATGTATACCTATTGTGCATTCAAAAACAAAATTAACCTAGAAAGAAACTAAGAATGGATACTAACAAGCCTAAAGATGAGTTGACTTTGGAGTGTCTTGAAGTGAGACCTCCTTACAAACAAGAATAGGACCTTTTAGGAATTAGGCAAGGTGCTTGACCTAATCCTTCCACACGGCAATGCATACTAAAATTGGTTGAAAACAATTAACAACACACTTAGAACACTAGACAAGGTTCCACATGGCACAAACTGACTCCTATTTGGCTCTGACTACCAACTAACAATTAACAACTTCTAACAACCAAAGTAACAACTTCTAACCAAATTCCTAATGTGCCAAATCTGAATTTTTAAAGACTCATACAATGCCAAACCGAAATGGAAAACAATATGCATAAATTTGAAGAAACCAGAAAGAACTACCACAAGAATTCAAAAGAACAATAACTTTTTATGAGATTTCTACTTTAACATGGCATTAACAAGGCAAGTATATGAAATGAAAATAAAAATCCAGCCAGCTATTGAAAGACAAAACTGAATTCTAAATGAAGAAAAAGATTAGAGAAGAACCTCCCAAGCTCATGTGATACCAAATGATGTAGGAACTTCTTCTAACCACTTGAAGAAGGGTGGATCTAGGGATCTTCTCTTCAACCTCCACAAGCCTTGATTGAATGAACTTGCCAAGGGAAAACCAAATGGAAAAGGTGCAAAATACTCAAGAACTACATGGATTTTAGAAGGGAAAAGAGAAGGGAAAAGGGTGGAAATGGAAGGAAGAAAGAAGGAAAGTGGAAGATGGAATGGAGAAGATGGGTGGGAGGCCACTCCAAGAGGAGATAACTCCCTTTAACTAGCCACCAAAAGGGAGGAAACCCCTTAGATGAGAGCTTGCTAGAGCTCACTCTAACCTAGAGAGATGGGAGCGCTTCTCTCACTAAAAACTCACTTAGAAAGTGTAAAATCTCAATGGCATTAATTGTGTCAAAATACAAAAGGGGAGCTCCTTATATAGAGCTTGGAGAATTCGGCCAAGTGATCACTAACGGGCTTCTCCATGCTTCCTAGGCCTAAAGGTTCTAAAAGAGAAGAGTATGGCCTATACATGGCCCAAGGTAAGAGTACATGGCCCAAAAGTGGCCTTATTCACCATGCAAGGTCCAAATACATCCTAAATGCCTAGAGAACCTAGATACTAAGTATATTACAAGAAGAATATAGGTAGATCCTTAAGTTATCATCCTTGGGCTTAGGCCTACTAAAGGAGAGGAAGGAAGATAAGACTTGGTGAATGCTCTCTTTGGCATTTTTGGTCTTAGCCCTTGTGAGGGGACCCTTATAAGCTTCAAGTCCTTTCTCTAGGGTAGTGTGGGGGTCCTCCCTTAGTGTGTCCTCATTACCCCTTTATGTGAAAAAGCGACAGCTTTGAGCATATATTAATCTTGAGATTGAAAGAACCCTTCGAAAGATCAGAACTCTTAGGACATGCATTGAGCAAAACAGGCACCAACCTTCAAGTTTAACAAGCCAAACACAAATGGAAAATCATGACAATAGAGCACTCTGTGATTTTACAGCGCCTAATGCGATGGGCCGAAGGTCTAGCATCACTAGACCAAACATTGAGGTGAATAATTTTGAGTTGACCCTATCCTTGCTCTCGATGGTTTAACAAAGTCAGTTTGGAGGATTGCCATCCGAGGATCCCAACTTGCATCTTTAGATTTTCCTTGAGTATTGTGACACGCTCAAGGTAAATGGGGTCTCAAATGATGCAATTCAGCTGAGGCTTTTCCTATTTTCTTTAAGGGGCAAGGCCAGAGCTTGGTTGTATGCGCTTTCGGAGGGGTCAATCACTACATGGGAACAACTGTCTCATGCCTTCCTCAATAAACATTATCCAAGGAACAAAATAGACCAGTTGAGGAAGCAAATCACCACTTTTGCTCAAAAAGATAATGAAACTCTATATGATGCCTGGGAGAGGTACAAAGAAATGCTCCTGGAATGCCCATACCATGGTATTGAACGTTGGTTGACGGTGCATATATTCTATAATGGAATCACTCCGAACCAGAAGGTAACCTTGGATGCCGCAGCTGACGGTGCCCACATGAGTAAAAACATGGAAAAAGGTTACAATCTCATTGAGGAGGTTGCCCAAAACACATACCAGTGATCTTCAGAAAGGAGTTTACAAAGAACTCCAGGTAAGTACTCTATTGATGTTTTCTCTTTATTAACTGCTAAAGTAGAAGCATTATTTGTTAAAATTGATAAATTTGATAAATTAGGAACAAGTACTTCTAATCTTGTTTATGAGGTGTGTGGTGTTTCAGGTCATAATATTTTAGGATGTCAGCTTGAAGTGACTCAATGTCGAGCCAGAAATACATCAGGTGGATGTTATTGGGAACTATGGTAGAAATTATGGAAGTAATTTCAGACAACCACGAGGACCACCTGGTTTCTAAAGCCGACCACCTCCCTATCAAGGCAATCCAAGTAATTTACAACAACCACAAGGACCCTACATTCTGCAAAAATCTAAGCTAGAGTCCTTGATGGATACCTTTATGACTACCAGTTAAAACAAAATGATAAGTTCTCTGATGCTATTAAGAAGCTAACCTCAAAGGTGGACACTCTTGCCACCCATAATAAAATGTTGCAGAACCAGATTGCTCAACAGGCCTCATCTTCTTAGAGAATGCTAGGAACCTTTCCTGGAAAGCCCAAAACGGGACCATCCAATCACACCATGGCTATCACTCTTAGGAGTAGTATATGTTAACCCGGCGATAGCGTCTGAACTGTTCGTTTCTACCACCGGGTTGTTAATTGGCAAGCACACTAATCGTTTTTAGTTTTCAAAATTTAGATATCGTTCCACTGGGATTGAAAGTCCAATAACAACAGTAATTTTCTATTCACTATGGTAAATGTGAAGAAAGTTATGGACAAAAGAATGATTTATATACAATTTATACAATATTCATAAGATAGCATGGTTGAGTTGTTCATGAGATAAAAAATAAAAATCTATCTAAAAAGTTGAGTTGCAATCTAGAATAGGTAAGATACTTGAGATAAACACAGATAAACAAATTATGTTAGAAATTGGATCCCTAATCTAGAATAACAATGAGGAACTCAAGACATGCATATTTAATCATCAAGTTTCATGTCATTGCAGCTTAAAATCATTATAACTGATCCCTCGTGATATAAATTCTAAGAATTCACCATAAAGTCCGATCCCTCGTGAGCTTTCTCAGTAAAAACGTGCATTAAGACCTGGCCTTATGGCAACAATGGTTAACAACCCCTATAGAATTGAGATACCAAGGGTATTCCAACTTTTACTTTCGTCAAAACAAGTTTCAATACGGCATGAATAATCATTCTCGCATTTGATATTCATACTAATAAAACAAGTTTCAATACACATGAAAATCATTCTCCCGTTTGACGTTCATATTAATAAAAGTTTGAAATACTAACATGGACTTGAACCATAAACATGCAGAGGTCGAATTCACAACATTATACTCAATAGATTAGTTCACCAATTCCAATATAAACAAATTAGTTGCACATGGTGAAAGTAAAAACAACACTTACAGAGTTTGACATTACGAAGACGATGGAAACTTCACGATACCACGATCACAATACACCACAACACTCTCAAGTATCTAGAAAACTATTCTAGAACTACAACTCACAAAAGAAGTACTCAAAGTCGAGCACAAAGAGAGAAAAAAAGAGAAGTGAATGAGAATGGGATATCTTGAATGATGTTGGATGGCCCTATTTATAGGGCTGAGCAAGGGTGCTGACGCTACGCGTCAGACCCCTGACTCAGCTTCCATTAAACAGCTGATAATGGCCACTTCAAATTATTAAATTTGATCATGCTTGGCCACTTGGACGTGTCTCCACTGTGTTTTGGCCATTTGTGTTGAGTGGAGTGGCCATTGGTGCTGAGTGGGGTGGCTATTATTGGGTCAAAGCTGAGTGCTTGGCCAAGTTGGATGTGGAGTCCACGCAGCACTGACGCTATGCGTGGCTGTGACGCGTAGCATCAGTATCAAAATTCAGAGTCCACGCTACACGTGGGATTGATGCTACGCGCCAGATCCTCCAGTATAATTTTCTCTTGAATTCTTTACTTTTTCACTGCAAAACTAGAGAAAATTGATCAAGGGCAGATTATTTCCAACAACATCCATTTATTGAATTAAAACCTAATTTTCTAACAAATTAACCAAATTTTTATTATTTTTATGAAATTTTTATTAAAAGATTTATTGTAAATTTGAGGACTAACAAATACCCCAACTTGAGACATTGCTCGTCCTCGAGCAAGAGAGAAAAGTAAAAAATAAAAATTTGAAATCAAATTTTTGAGTTTGTTTGAGAATTTACCACAAAAAGTAATTACACAATTTACCATTTTGAAATAATCAATTATAGGCATCTAATATAACAAAGGTTTAATGATAAAATTCTTTACAATATTTTATTAACATACCAAGCATAATTTCAGGCTTACCTCTCCAAGTGTTTATCTCAATGCAATTGGTAACGTATTTCACTCAGTCAATCATAAAATCAAATGAATTTAATTTTGATTTTCATCTAATCAATGGTTGGTTATACAGAGTTAATTCAGAAATCACAAGGTCTTTTCACGGGTTGTAATGAGGCTTGGCTTACAAGAATCAATGGTTTTTCTTGGAATTCAAAAACCTAAAATCATAAAAGAGCATTTTATAATTCTTAGGCTTTCTCTTGGCCCAAACTTCTCATTTTCTTTTATTGATGAAAAATAAATACCCCTAACTTGATTCTTTTCACTATTTTTGACTTTTCTTTTTCATACTTTATTTTCTTTTGAAAAGAATTAAGTTGCTTATTTTCACTCCCCATGTTTGTAAGAACACTAAAGATATTTTTCATTTATTTCAACTGCTCTTTTAATCAATCAAGTATAGGGAATGGTTAAAATAGATTTAGGTTTTAAGGGTACCAAAGAATTTATTTTAGGCTCAAATTGGCTTTCAAAGGATAAAATAATTTTTACCAAGGTAAGCTGTTTGGCCCAAGGTTTCTTTTCACCAATAAATGTGCCTTGATCATTTTCCTGAATTCTCTGTACAACAACACAAATCAAAGATTAAAGCAAAATCAATTCGAATGAAGTTATGTCGATTAAACCCCAAGTGTTTAACAAGATCTCTCAACTCACCGGGTTTTTGAAATTTGCTTGATAGTTAATAAACTTATTGTAATTAAATTTATCAAAATCTCTAAGTTATAAAAGAATCAATAATTGATTTTAAAAAAAAATTGGTTTTATTGTGTAAAAATGTTAAGTGAATAAATTAACTTTCTAACAAAAATTTGATTATTTATTGAAAGATAAAATTTATTTTTGGATTTTTCATGAAAAAACATAATTACGCAAAATTAAACACACCACATAATAAAAGACAAAATATAATATAATCCAAAATAATATCAATGTAAACATGAAACTAACAATAAACTAAAAATGTATGTAAAAAGGTGCAAAAGATAACACCATTAATCCTCTATCTGGTCATCATCCTCCTCCTCCTCATCAGCATCACCATCAGTATCAGCCTGTGCTCCAGAAGGTCCACCAGTCTCAGGGTAGGTAGGTAAATCACTAGGCCAAGCTACATGAGCTGCAAACTCAACCGGTGTGACATATGGTGCTCCCTCACCCTGCAATCTGTACTGATAAAATTCATCGTGAAGATGAATATATGCTCTATGTGTAGCAGCCATCATCCGCATCATATGCTGATGCTCAAGTGTCATCCTAGCAAATCCCTCTGTGACAACATCAGCAGGTGGTGGCTGTACTGGTGGTCTCCTCCTCCTGGCTCTAGGTTGAGCCTCCTGCTCCAGAGGTGGAAGCTCACACTGCTGAACAAAGTAATCTCTGTTCACCGAGACCTTGGGGACTCTCCCCGAAGAACTCTAAACTCTGGTGATGGCACAACAACTCCCTGCCTCCTCAGTAAGGCAGATATGATGAGAGGGAATGGAATAGGGCGATTCACTTTATACCCAAGGGCATTTAAGTGAATCTGCTCAAAAATAAGCTCGGCGATGTCGATGGCATGGCCCTGAAGAATAGAAAAGAGAAGGCAACAGCGTTCAACTGGGATAGATGAGAGGTGAGTCACAGGAGTGATGTTATGCAGCATAAGGTGGGACCACGCCTGGGCTAGAGGGGTCAGCTGGGTCTTCAGGAGGTTAGATGGACTCCGTCCAACCTTACTCAGGTTGAAAAAGATTCCATCTTTGCTTAAGAAATGAGCAACCTGTTCGAGGGAATATCCTAGATCACCCTTAGCAATGATCTTGTTTCTGTTTTCCTTCCAGAAACAAGTATCGTCCTTGGGAGTAGGGTACTAATGGTATCCCGGTGATAAGTGATATGTCGGCCCCTTACCCAACTCGTCCTCTGTTGGCCAATGTTCGGCGAGTCCTGACGAGTCCTGTAGGCGTTTGCGTAGAATTCCATCACTAAGATGGGATTCCCCTCAGTCGGTAGAGAAAACAGGGGTCCCCATCTCCTCCTCTGAACTTTATCCTGCAGCTCAGGATAGTCTCTAGCACTAAGATCCAATACTCTCTCCCACATCAGCTTTTGGCCCTTAATCTGATGAAAGCGGGCCCATTTCGCGTCAGTGCGAAATCTTGTAGGATCCCTCGGTCCTAACACCTCCTGTCCCTAAAGATCAGGATCCTCAGAAGTAGTATCAGTGTCAGTGGCCCTTCTTTGTCTTTTAGAAGGACCAGTGGCAGGGATGGATTTCTTCGGAGCCATCTGTAAAAAGTAAAAATTTTAAAATTAAACACACATTAAATTAAAAAGTAAATCACACATTAACAATCATATACAATCAACCAAATATTTACACAAAATTTAAAACACAAATATTTTTGGTTTTTCTAAGGATAAAAATTTTACACAAAATAGACATGTAATTCATAAAATTCAAAACAACATATTTTTGTATTTTTTTGTGATTTATAAAGAAAGTTAATATGCATATTTTTGGATTTTTAACAATAAAACAAAAATTCACACAAAATAATATGCACCAACAAATTTTATATTTTTAATTTTTATCAATGCAAGAAAGTATAACAAATACTAAATAAGAAAATTTATTAATTTAAAAGAAAACAACAAACAAACTTCAAAATAGGCATACTGGACTAATTTATTAAAAACAAAAAATAAATATATACATGAAACAGTAAACATCACTAAAAATTTAACAAAATTAAAAACAGAGGCTGACGCTACGCGTGGGTAGGACGCTACGCGTCAGCCTGTTCTGCCCACGCTATGCGTCAATGGGACGCTACGCGTGGGCTTGCAATCCATCCTCACGCTATGCGTCAGTGGGACGCTACGCGTGAGCTGCGCAGAACAGAAACAAAAACAGGGGTTGCACAGCAGCAACCCCGTTCCAAACCACATTTAATTCAATCAGCAAGCAATTTCCAATGGTCATCTAATTCTAACCCTAACCACATGCAAATCTAAGATTTGAAAATTAAAATCAAAATAAAGAGAAAGGATTAGAAAACTTACTTGTGATCCCTTGAGCAAATATGAGAAGGTTTGGAAGTGTTGAGGAAAAAGAGGGTTTTGAAATTTTAGGGTTTTGAAAACTAAAGTGAGGCAGAGAGGAGGTTTTAGGTTTTAAAACCTAAGATGGGCCTCTCTGGTTTAGTTTTAGAAACTGAACGTGGGCTCTGATGCTACGCTTGGTTGAGACGCTACGCGTCAGGTTGAAAATTCAGAGTCCACGCTACGCGTCACAGTGGCGCTACGTGTGGGCTTCTGTTTTTTATTTTTCCAAATTTTGATTTTTAAAAACCTTTTCTTTTGAGTTTTAAACCTCTTTTCTTTTAAAAACATATTTCTAAAAATTTTTGTTTTGTTTTTTTATGTTAAAAATAATTGAAAATAACAAGAAAAGAATGGGTTTCCTCCCATTGAGCGCTAGATTTAATGTCTCCAACCAGACATTACCTCTGATTAATCAGGTGGTCTCCCAATATTCATTGAGGAATCACCTGTCTTTTTCTTCCTCCTTCTTCTTCTCCGATGCTTGATTTCCTGTCTTTCATCATTCAAGGCATCGGTTAATTAAAACAATTTAATTGATTGGGAAGAGATATACCTGGTTCGGTTGAAGGGTAAACTTTATCATTCGTCCTAAGATGTTCATGAGCATTAAAGTTTACCTCTTCTTCATAAACTTTGACTGCAACCATTCCTTGATCAACATCTACTCTTATCTTTGCAGTCTTCATGAAAGGTCTTCCTAGGATCAGGGGATCTCAGTATCCTCCTTCATATCCAGTACCACAAAGTCAACCCTGAAGTGGTACTTATCAACCTTTACCAATACATCTTCCACAATTCCCATGGGCTTCTTGACAGAGCGATCTGCAAACTGTAAGTTTGTCTTAGCTTCTTTTAGCTCAAGTTCACCAATGCGCTTTATTAAATCTAGAGGCATTAGATTGATGTTCGCCCCTAAATCTAACAAAGCATTCCTGATGTTGATATTTCCAATAGTTACAGGAATGGTGAAACTCCCCGGATCTTTACATTTTTCCGGAGTTATGATGGTAGTACAGTTTGTTTCTTGCTCTTCATTCACTGGCTCTTGCATATTTTTTTCTTTTTCATTTTTTTCTATTTTTTTACTTTCTTTTTCTTCTTCTTCTTTCTTTTTCTTATTTTTTTCTTTACAATCAATTTTCACAACTTTACAATTTTCAGAAGAAACAACATTACATTGTTCCCTTGGGTTTTAAGTGTTTGCAGTAAACCCGGAACTTTTTAATTCGGCTATTTCTTTTGCAAGCTGACCCATTTATATGTCTGATGCTTTTCGGGCAGCCTTATTTGTCTCCACAAATTGCAATAACTGTTGGATAGATTCCTCAATCCTTGTCAATCTTGCATTGTCAATTTGTGATTGTTGTTGCTTAAATTGATTGTTAGGAGGTCTGTTAGAAGGTCCAGTATCTTGTCTCCAGCCAGAATTCTGATTCTGCCATCCCTGTTGAAAATTGTTAGGAAACGAATTACCATAATTGAAAGGAAAGTTACCCAATGGTATTCTTTGATGGTTCAGAAAATTGGCTTGCTCATGCTCATTTCCACAGTGACCACATGGTTGTTCTCCCATGTAGTGCATACATTGTTTAAGTTGAGTAGAGGGTGGTGATGTTACTTGAGCAATTTAGAGTTTCTCCAATTGCTTGCTCATAACTTCAATTTGTTGGGTCAGCAATTTTTGCTGAGCCAATACTGCATCATTCACTCCCAATTCGAGTATTCCTGGCTTCCTCTGTACATTACCTCTTTCATGTTTTGCTTGGCGGTCACTGATAGCCATTGATTCCAATATTTCAATAGCTTCCTCCATAGTTTTGTTCATTAAAGAACCACCTGCACAAGCATCTAACATCATCTTGAACTGAGGTAATAAACCATGGTAAACGATCCTTACCTTTTCGGCATCATCCAGGTTATGGTTTGGACATTTTCTCAAGAGTGCCTTGAATCGTTCCCATGTTTCCCCTAATGATTCATCATTATTTTGAGAAAAAGAATGTATGGCTGTCATGGCTTCAAAATATTTTGAAGGAGAATAAAATCTTTCCAAAAATTTTCTTTCAACATCGGACCAGTTTGCAAAACTACCCGGTGGGCAAGATTTAAACCATTCTTTAGCTTTACCAATCAAAGAA
This sequence comes from Clitoria ternatea, assembly GCA_037962975.1. NCBI lineage: Eukaryota > Viridiplantae > Streptophyta > Magnoliopsida > Fabales > Fabaceae > Clitoria > Clitoria ternatea. The sequence goes on from CM075673.1 coordinate 51,192,718, forward strand.
AAAGGAAATAACCTCATATAAACAGATTCTTCTTGATTGGGTTCAAAACCAATTGTGCTACATAACTCATAAAAAACAGTTAAATGTTCATATGGTTCTTCATGATTTAAGCCAGCAAATTGATTATTTTGAATAATATTTAAAGTAGCAGGTTTAATCTCCACTGGTACAATAGGTCTTTGAAACATTCCCGAAACTCGGGGTGGACCATTAATAGCAGCAAACTATCCCAATGTTCTCCTTTCAGCAGCCATATTTGAATTTTCAAAAATTTTTGAAGTAGAAGAAGATTTAGTTTGTGTTTTAGATTTCAAAGACTTGATTTTCTTTACAAACCTTTCTATCTCAGGATCAAAATAAATTTTACCTGCAGTAGATTGGGTTTGTATACACAAACTAGACAAAGAAAGTTAGTGTAACAATAAGTAAAAGTAAGCAAAAAAAAATTAACTAAGGTAAAAAAAATATTTACCACGGTAATTAAAAATTTACTGTTTTACTGAAACAATTCAATCCCCGGCGACGGCGCCAGAAAACTTGTTAACCCGGCGATAGTGTCTAAACTGTTCATTTCTACCACCGGGTTGTTAATTGGCAAGCGCACCAATCGTTTGTAGTTTTCAAAATTTAGATATCGTTCCACTGGGATTGAAAGTCCAATAACAACAGTAATTTTCTATTCACTATGGTAAATGTGAAGAAAGTTATGGACAAAAGAATGATTTATATACAATTTATACAATATTCACAAGATAGCATGGTTGAGTTGTTCATGAGATAAAAAATAAAAATCTATCTAAAAAGTTGAGTTGTAATCTAGAATAGGTAAGATACTTGAGATAAACACAGATAAACAAATTATGTTGGAAATTGGATCCCTAATCTAGAATAACAATAAGGAACTCAAGACATGCATATTTAATCATCAATTTTCATGTCATTGCAGCTTAAAATCATTATAACCGATCCCTCGTGATATAAATTCTAAGAATTTACCATAAAGTCCGATCTCTCGTGAGCTTTCTCAGTAAAAACTTGCATTAAGACCTGGCCTTATGGCAACAATGGTTAACAACCCCTATAGAATTGAGATACCAAGGGTATTCCAACTTTTACTTTCGTCAAAACAAGTTTCATTACGGCATGAATAATCATTCTCCCGTTTGATATTCATACTAATAAAACAAGTTTCAATACACATGAAAATCATTCTCCCTTTTGACGTTCATATTAATCAAAGGTTGAAATACTAATGTAACACCCAAATTTTTAATAAACAATAAATCCAAAAAAAAATAGGGAAAAATTTTTTTCACAAATCAACCATTGGTCAATCGACATAGAAAAAGAAGGAAGAAGGCAAGGGAAATAAAAGAGCATTCACACGTATAGCAATCAGCGGAAGGAACAAGGCTGGGACCGACCCATTCGGTTCAGCGAAACACATCAGCGCCTGGGCGAAAACCATCAGCATCACACGCGCACTCGCTCGGGCGAGACTCCACGTCGCTTGGGCGAAACTACGACAAAAGCCTTCCAGCAGTACACATTCGCTGGAGCGGATCCTTCATTCGCTGAAGCGAGAAGCCTCACACGGTAAATTCATCACTCGGCATCGGAACATCCATACTCTCGGTAAAAGACTAAGTCCACTCGGAAGTTTATTCCTAACTCCATCGAAATTCCCTAACTTAGCCTTTCCGTTTTATCCATACGGCCAGACCTATACTCTACTCGGACACTGAGGGTTATCCCACTCGGATTCCAGAACTCCTTCTCACTCGGAATATATCCTATTCAAACATCACTCGACGTATTCCATCCTTCACACAATCGGGTCACATTACACTTCCACTATTCGGTATACATTCACACAATCACTCAGGAAGTCAGGTAGTTAAGTCCCTCTTAGACTTATTCGAAACTCAACCACTCGGGATACCAATCCTCACTCACTCGGACTTTACATCTTTCACTCGGATTACCGATACCTTACACTTAGGACCCGGTCCACTCTAAACCACTAATTCTAACTCCTCGCTCAGAAGGGAATCACCCAAGGTTTTCACTCGGGAAATACAAACTCTTCCTCACTCGGGATTCACTTATAATTTTCACTCGGAGTCACTCAATATGTTTACTCGATAAAGCCACCCAGAAATCTTTGCTCGGAACCACCAACTTAACATAATTCCACTCCTCAACGGCCCTCGAGTCGTTTAGCAACACTTCCCAGTCGGAAAATGCATCGAATCGGTACGAAGCTCATACATATGAATACATGTTCACAGAAACATAAATCTGCCCACAAATCTAGTCTACCGACCCATAGACATGTAACCATATACTCGAAATACCCATTATCTTGATATTATACATTTACCAATACTTGTGATACCATACAAATGACACCATGACTATTCAATCTTTATAAGTGAATATATTTAATCGTCATTTTACATAGGAGCCGGCCAAGGCTACACGGACAGAACATAGTAATGCAATACAAGCGCTCAACAGTCGGAGTGCACCACACTCGGACGTGAGACCCTATCATCATTTCCGAGTACGACCTGCACACTAAAAAATGGTGTAGGGGTGAGCATCTTAGATATTAAATGATAGATACCGACTCAGGTTGTCCCACAGTTATACAGCAATATACATATACACGCAATTATACATAACAACGAGCAAGTCAAGTGATATCAATCAAGCAAGACACACATGGAACTCTTACCGATCGGAATTCGTTAGTCACCACTCGGCCAGGTGCAAATACACAGCCAATAACATTAATATAACAACAATCAGCAACATGATAATACCAATGAATCAGAACGCACGTATTCAACACTTTCCGGTCAGAATCTAACAGTTCTCACCCGGCTTTACACGCACGACATTTCAATAACATTAACACATATTCAAGGAGCAACTTCAATCAGCATCAATTGCGTATACGCACAGAATACTCTCTCGGTTATACCCATTCATCATCTCCTTAACATCATCACACGCATAGTCAAATTCCAGTCAGCATCAGTAATACATATACACAGAGTATTTCACTCGGATATACACATTCATGCTTTCATTAACATTATCACATGCATAATTAATTCCAAACAATATCAATCGGTCAATACACACAGAGTATTTCACTCGGTTATAAACGTTCATCATTTCATTAACATCTTTGCATGCATAACCAATTCCAAACAATATTAACAGTTAATAAGCACATAGTATTTCACTCGGTTCTGCATTCGTGTGTATCGGTTTAGACGTTGCAACGTAGGCTCTCAGCCTTTTTTATACATAGCTCTCAGCTATCAAATCAGCTCCCAGCTGCTTGGCCGTTTTACAGGTACCCAACTGTTTGCCCACAAGTGACACCAACGCTCTCAGCGCCAACGGAGGTGTTCACAGGCAGTCCGAGTCCCACTCAAGGGCTACCTTGAGTCCCACTCAAGGATTTCATAGCGTCCCACGCTTTAAAAACCAATGGTAGTGTCCCACACTACGTGCTCCCAGCACAAACGCATCCCATGCGCCATACGCGGATTCATCACACAACACACAGTTCATATACACAGCCATACATGCATCTTATGCAATCGGCATCATACATCATCAGCATTCAAACAACACATACATCTCATGTAATCAATGCTGGACATTAACAGAGCTCAACAACACATGCATCTCATACAGTCGGTGTTACACATTTTCAGAACTCAATAGCATATGCATCTCATGCAATTAGTGCTAGGCATTAACAGTATTCCACAACACATGCAATCGGTATGGTACATTATCAGATTCACTGAGTCGTATTTTATCATATGCAGTCGGCATTCTAAACTCATAACAACTTGCAGGCATGTAAAACACACGGTAATCGTCAACAACACTTCAACACATTCCTTTCACACAATCGTTCAACATTCACAGGCCATCAACATGCAACACTCGTCTTTCACTCGTTATGCAACTGGGCAGTACACACTCGCATGCAACACAACACAAAATCAGAACACGGAAATAGCAAGTATCAACACTCAGAACCCGTTCATAACCCATGCATTTAAGATAGAAGACACCCCCTACCTGGATTGAAGCTTTCAGTCGGTCAATACGACGCTCAGTTCTAGAGGAATACTGAATCACTCTTAGCACATCTGCATGCAAGAGCAGGGGAGGCCCAAGACGTCCAGCTCTCGGTTCGCTCCCTGGAATGGCTCCATCATAATGCTGTGAATACTCCGACCACCTTGAAGCTCCTCGTAGTACAGATCTCCACTGGAACTTGGCAGCTTCGAGCAAGGAGAGGAAGAAGGAGGGAAGCCGACGAAGGAATGAAGGAACAAGGAAGGAGACGTGTTGCATACAGAGGGGATGCACACCCTCATCCTCACGGTTTCATCGAGTAAGGGAGGAGGACCCCAATCCTCAGCCACCATTGCTGCGAGCTCACGGGAACAGAGCGCAGAGGAGGAAGAAGAAGATCGAAGAGGAAAAGAAGAAGAAGAAGAAGAAGAAGAAGAAGAAGAAGAAGAAAAGAACGGGGGGAGAGGAGTCTGCAGGGAAGAATCAATGATAGTGTACCCATATATGCATGTACGAATAGAAGGAAGAGTGGGGTGGGAAAGCATGCACAGCAGCAGCCCCCACACGCGTCACACACATAATCACATCTAATCAGTCATTGACAGCTAATCACCATTAATCAACCTTTCTTTTCTTAACTTAAATTAATTAAACCAATTATAATTAATAAATAATTCTCCCCACACTTATCGATTTATTATTTTAACGATTTATTTTCATTTGGCAACTAGTTATTAAATTGGGATGTTACAACTAACATGGACTTGAATCATAAACATGCAGAGGTTGAATTCACAACATTATACTCATTAGATTAGTTCACCAATTCCAACATAAACAAATTAGTTGCACATGGTGAAAGTAAAAACAACACTTACAGAGTTTGACATTACGAAGACGATGGAAACTTCATGATACAACGATCACAATACATCACAACACTCTCAAGTATCTAGAAAACTATTCTAGAACTACAACTCACAAAAGAAGTACTCAAAGTCGAGCACAAAGAGAGAAAAGAAGAGAAGTGAATGAGAATGGGATATCTTGGATGGCCCTATTTATAGGGCTGAGCAAGGGTGCTGATGCTACGCATCAGTGTGACGCTACGCGTCAGACCCCTGACTCAGCTTCCATTAAACAGCTGATAATGGCCACTTCAAATTATTAAATTTGATCATGCTTGGCCACTTAGACGTGTCTCCACTGTGTTTTGGCCATTTGTGTTGAGTGGGGTGGCCATTATTGGGTCAAAGCTGAGTGCTTGGCCAAGTTGGATGTGGAGTCCATGCAGCACTGACGCTTTGCATGGCTGTGACAGGTAGCGTCAGCATCAAAATTTAGAGTCCACGCTACTCGTGGGATTGATGCTACACGTCAGATCCTCAAGTATAATTTTCTCTTAAATTCTTTACTTTTTCACTACAAAACTAGAGAAAATTGATCAAGGGCAGATTATTTCCAACAACATCCATTTATTGAATTAAAACCTAATTTTCTAACAAATTAACCAAATTTTTATTATTTTTATGAAATTTTTATTAAAAGATTTATTGTAAATTTGAGGACTAACAGTATACAATATGATGGTCTGGTTGGTTTGAATGAAGAGGAGGCCAAGAAAGAGATGAAAGGGAAAGAGTCTCACTCTTATCCTGAAATTGAAGAAGAGAAACAAAGTGAAAAAAGGAGGAGGTGAACCCATATCAGCCTCTAGTTCCATATCCTCAGTGCTTGGTCAAGGCCAAGCTTGATAAACAATTTGGTAAGTTTCTTGAAGTTCTTAAGAAGCTTTATGTTAATGTTCCTTTAATAGATTCCTTATAGCAAATGCTGACATATGTGATGTTCCTGAAAGACATCTTATCCAATAAAAGGAAATTATAGGAGGATGGTACTGTAACATTCACTGAGGAATGTAGTGCTTTGATCCAAAAGAAGCTACCACCTAAGCTTCAGGATCTAGGTAGTTTTTCTATCCCTTGTGTTATTGGTGACATGGCTATTGATAGAGCATTATGTGACTTAGGAGCTAGCGTTAGTTTAATGCCATTGTCTATTGCTGAGAAATTGGGATTGGGTGAACTGAAACCTACTAGGATGTCATTGCAATTAGTGGATAGGTCTGTTAAATATCCTGTAGGTATTTTAGAAGATCTACCTATTAAATTAGGTAAATTTTTCATTCCTGCTGACTTTCTTGTTTTGGAAATGGATGAGGATTCTATGATCCCTATTATTCTAGGCAGGCCATTTTTGGTAACCGCGGGTGCGGTAATAGATGTTAAAAATGGAAAATTGTCCCTGACTGTGGAGACCAAAAGGTAGATTTTAGTTTGAAAGATGCTTTAAAGAAACCTTTTGATGATGTTTGCCGTGTGGATTTTATTAACCAAGTCGTGAAGGAAAAAACTCTTCCTAAGAATCCACTTAAATCTGCTTTATTAATTGAGCCTGCAGGAACATCAGATTATTTGGTAGAGAACACCCCACTTACACATGATATTGAAGTCATGTATGAGAAAGCGGTAAGCTTAATTATTGAATTGAAGCCTTTATCAGCTTCACTGAGGTATGAATTTCTTGGACCCAACTCTACATATCCTGTCATTGTAAATGCTGACTTGAATCCATATGAAATTCAGAAGCTTTTGAAACAACTTAGGTTGTATAGGAAGGTTATTGGTTATACAATGGATGATATAAAGGGCATTAGCCCTTCCTTTTGCATGCATAGGATAACTATAGAGGATGAGAGTAGGCCCACAGTACAACCACTTAAGAGACTAAATCCAAAAATGCAAGAAGTGGTTAATAAGGAAATTTTGAAAATGCTTGATGTTGGTGTCATATATCCCATTGCTAGTAGTAAGTGGGTAAGTCCAGTTCATGTGGTGTCTAAAAAGGGAGGGATAACTGTTGTGAAAAATGACAAACAGGAACTAATTTCTACTAGGATAGTTTCTGGGTGGTGTATGTGCATTGATTATAGAAAGCTAAATAGCGCCATAAAGAAAGATTATTTCCTTCTTCCTTTCATTGATTAGATGCTTGAGAAGCTTGCTAAGCACTCTTATTTCTGTTATTTGGATGGGTACTCAGGTTTTCATCAAATCCCTATCCATTCATCTGATCAAGAGAAAACTACTTTCACTTGCCTTTATGGGACATATGCATATAGGAGAATGTCATTTGGCCTATGTAACGCACATGTGACTTTTCAAAGGTGTATGCAGGCCATCTTTTCTGATTTGATTGAGAATATGATGGAAGTTTTCATGGATGACTTTTCTATGCATGGTTTGGATTTCGATAATTGTTTAACTAATTTGTGCCAAGTCTTGTAGCGCTGTGAGGAGACCAACTTGGTCTTAAATTGGGAGAAATTCCATTTCATGGTAAGAGAAGACATAGTTCTTGGACACTTGGTGTCTAAGAGAGGAATCGAGGTGGATAAGGCCAAGGTGGAGGTGATTGAAAAATTACCCCCACCGACCAATGTGAAAGGCATTTGAGGCTTTCTTGGGCATGCTGGGTTTTACCGGCAGTTCATTAAAGACTTTAGCAAGATCATCAAGCCTTTGACTAATCTTTTGGGTAAGGATGTGCCTTTTGTTTTTGACTCATCTTGCCTTGAGGCTTTTTACAGGATTAAACAAGCTTTGATTTCTGCTTATGTGGTACAACCCCTGATTGGGAACTCCCATTCGAGTTCATGTGTGATGCTAGTGATCACACAATGGGGGATGTGCTTGGGCAGCAGAAGGATAAGAAGCTGCATGTGATCCATTATGCTAGCCGTACACTTGATGAAGCGCAGGTAAACTATGCTACCACTGAAAAGGAATTATTGGCTATTGTCTTTGCTTTTGATAAGTTTAGATCATACTTGGTAGGCTCGCATGTTACTATATATATTGACCATTCTGCCATCAAGTATCTTTTACATAAAAAAGAAGCAAAACCTAGGCTAATTAGGTGGATTTTGATTTTGCAAGAATTTGACTTAGAGATAAAAGATAAAAAGGGTACTGAGAACCTTGTTGCCGACCACCTATCTAGGTTGTCATCTGAAAAGGATGAGTTAGGTGATGTTGTTCCCATCAATGAGTCTTTTCTGGATGAGCAACTACTAAGTCTTAGTGTCCAACAAGTGCTTTGGAATGCAAATTTTGTTAACTTTCTTGTATGTCGCATTTTACCCCCTGGCCTTGGTTTTCAGTAGAAAAAAAGTTTTTTGCAAATGTTAAGCATTACTATTGGGATGAGCCCCTCCTTTTCAAACAATGTGGAGATGGTTTGATTAGGAGATATGTTCTGAAGGATGAAGTCAATGCCATCCTGGACCATTGCCACTCTCTTTCTTGTGAAGGCCATATGAGTACATCCAAGACCACCTTGAAAGTGTTGCAAGCTGGGTTCTATTGGCCACACCTTTTTAAGGATGTGCTTAAGTATATCCTAACTTGTGATGCTTGCCAACGAACAGGTAATATAGGTAAGAGGCATGAAATGCCACTTAATAGCATTTTAGAGGTTGAGTTGTTTGATGTGTGGAGCGTTGATTTCATGGGACCCTTTCCCTCTTCTTTTGGAAATCATTTTATTTTAGTAGTAGTAGATTACGTGTCTAAATGGGTGGAAGCCATTGCTTCACCTCATTTGGATGCCAAAACTGTTATAAAGCTTTACAAAAAGATAATTTTTCCAAGGTTTGGGGTCCCCAAATGCATAATTAGTGATGGAGGGTCTCATTTTATTGAGAAAAATTTTCAGACCCTTTTCAAGAAATATAGAGTGAGGCATAAGGTTGCCACACCTTATCACCCTCAAACTAGTGGGCAGGTTGAGGTTTCCAATAGGGAGATAAAAAATATTCTCCAAAAGGTGGTCAATACGTCACGTAAGGATTGGTCTATTAAATTAGACAATTCCTTATGGGTGTATCGCATCGCATATAAAACCCTTATTGGAACCACACCTTTCAAACTAGTATATGGAAAGCCTTATCATTTGCTTGTTGAACTTGAGTATAAATCATTTTGGGTGATTAAAATGCTTAATCTTGATCATAAGGTTGCAGATGAGTGCAGGTTATTAGAGCTAAATGAACTAGAGGAACTTCGTTTGGATGAGTACAAGAATGCTAGAATTTATAAGGAAAAAACAAAACGTTGGCATGATTGTCATATCCTTTGGAGGACATTCAGTCTAGGTGATATGGTCTTGTTATTTAACTCCAGATTGAGGTTATTCCCAGGTAAACTGAGGTCCTGATAGTCGGGACCGTTTAGAGTCTTGAAAGTATTTCCCTTTGGCACTGTCAAGTTATGGAGTGAAAAGTCTGGACCATTTAAAGTAAATAGGCAAAGACTTAAGCACTACTTGACAGGTGAGCCTATTCATCAAGCAAGTGCTTTGGATTTGCTTGATGTATCAGATTCGTAAATTTAAATAGGTAAGGCGTCCGGCTGAAGACGTTAAACTTAGCACTTGTGGGGAGGTAACCCCATAATTGTTTATATCTCTGTGTTATCTTTGAATGTTTTAGTTAGTAAAGATAAATAAAATAGAAAAAAATCAAATAAAGAGAAAAACAAATAAACAAGAACTTGATGGTTTGTTAGGTTGTGGAGTAAGGCATGATTTTCGATTACCATGATGCATGTCCTAATTTAAATTAGATGAATGTATGCCAAACTTGGTGTTTTTCATTTTGTTTTATGACACAAAACAGTGGCAACCACTGGCTGTGCATTACCACCACTAGCAGTGGTTTGGCCCAGACATTTTCCACTGCAAACATAAAATTTTTGGGCACCATACAGTGACAACCACTGGCCGTGGTTAAGTTCCAGGGAGTCCCTTTGCATTTAAGTGTTTTTGGGCACGAAACAGAGGCAACCACTGATCGTGGTTTGCCACCACTGGCCGTGGTTTCCATCAGGTACATGGTTTAATTTGCGTGCTAAAATTTGGGCCCAAAACAGCACTAACCATGGGTCATGGTTTATAACCACTGGCTGTGGTTTATAACCACTGGCCGTGGTTCGGCCCAGCGTGAGGGTTCTCAAGGTTTTAAATACCCCATGCCCTAGTACCCCTTTTTATGCATTGCCTTGTTGGTTCCTTCACCTATCTCTTTTGAAAACACCAAGCAAACTACTTGAGAAACTAAAACTCCTCTCAGTATCCTTGCACATCATCATTATCTTGCTACTTGAATCATCTCTTCTCTTCTCTAAATCCAGTAAGCATTCTATTCTTTCTTATTACTTTTGGTTTCTTATTTGGGTTTCTAAAAAAATTTTGAGGATTTAGCATGAAAATCTTAAAATTGATTCATTTGAGCTTTCCCTAATTGCCTTGTGATGAATTTAAATGCTGTAAAACCAAATGGGTAATACTAAAATCTTCATGAACTTCATCTAGTGTTCATACTTTTTCATGTACCCCATTTGTGTTCATATGCAAATTTTGGTCTTTGGTAGGGATTGAATGTTTGATTGGTGGTAAAATTCTTAATTTGGTTGTTTATTTTGGCTATTGAACTTGATGAAGGGTAGCATTGCTCTTGAATATGGCATTTGGCACTCATTTATTTAGTGCACACCAACTGTTTGATAAAATGCCAAAGAGACAAAATTCATAAATTGTTGCATGATTTGAATATGCATGTGGTCTAGTTCACCTTTCATGGTATTTAATTGTTCATATATGTACATTTCTCTCATAGATACCATGAACTTATGACATTATATAGGTGTTATCTCTTTTCATGATGCAAAACTTAGGAGTTTTGAATTAGAATGCCTTTTAACCCTCATTGTATGGTTTTATTAGGTCATCTCCAAGTTTTATATTCAACTCCATGGCACCAAAGATTCCCTCTAAGAAAAGGAAGACCAAAGGTAAGTCTTCTAACTACTCCTACCTGGATGATATTGAATGCCCATCGGAGGGGCAAAAGATGAGATTGGAATCTTTATTGAGTAGAGAGATTATTCCTTCTAGATTTTTCTGCAAAGATACTTTAATGGAATTGGGAATTTTTGAAGATACCTTACACTTGTGTCAAAATATGGGGTGGGATTCCTTTATTGAATTATTTGAACCCGTGTATGAGCGTACTTCTTTAGAATTTCTAAGTTCCGTAGAGGTCAATAGGTACAAATCTGGACCCGGGTGGAAGCTCACTTTCAGGCTTAATAATACCAACTATAGGTTGCTTTTGGATTAAGTAGCTACTACTATTTATAATTTTCCTCCAGGGGGTGTTAATAGCATCCCAAAGGAGTTTAATTTCAGGTACTTTTGGAATCTTATCTCCCATAAAGGCCGTTATGATGCTTCCACTAAGGCTTCCACCATCCATCACCCAGTTTTCCGTTACCTACAACGTTTCATGGCTTGATCCATCTTTGGGCGGTATGATAGTCCAGGTACTATACGTCAGCCCGAGGTATTTTTTCTCAACTCTATGCTTCATAAAACTCACATCGATTCTACCAAGTGGTTATGTAGCCAGTTCTCTCAGGTCGGCAATGCCACCACTAGTAAGATTATTATGGCTGGTTACATAAACCCCATTGCTAGGTATGTAGGCATAGATTTGGACCAAGATAATCTCCTCCATCAACCCAAGAGGGTTAACATCGCTGAATTGATTAATGTGGGATGATTGTTAAGGAACATGATGTATACTGTTTGGTAATAGCTGTATTTTCTGTTCCTTACCCCTTGCCTGATTCTACTTTTACTCGTTTGGAAGGTAAGACATTTTTTTCTTTTTGTAGATAAGGATTATCATACTCCACTTTCTATCGAGATGCCACTACCCACTGGGCCTCCAGAACAGGTGAGCCCTCTCATTTTCGTGAGGAGCCATATTTTTTCATGCAGCCAATGTATACTTTGCTTCAACAGATATCTATTCTTATTGATCAAATTTCTAACCGGGTAGATGCCATGTATAATTAGCACACCCAGCAGGATCACTTCCACCCCTTTCTCCATGACATGTATCAATTGAACTTTTGTGTCCTATTTCCCCTGGTTCCTTAATTACAGACCTCCGTGGTCCCCTTGATATGGACATTGGGGACAATGTCTAGTTTTAGTTTGGGGTTATGGGTACACAAAAGTTCAGCTTGTTCTTACTTTATTCTTTTTTATTTTTGTTTATTTTTATTTTCTAGTTCATTTGCATGATTGTATGTTTATTTTCTGGTTCATTTGCATGATTGTATGTCTGCTCATATGCCTTAGGCTAGCATTGATTGCTGATTGCAGTTATTGTTATTTGTATGACATGTGATGTAGATTGGTTAGATCTTAAGCATTACTTGGGTGAATCTTCTAATTAATAATAATAATAAATAAAAAGTTTTCGATTGCTATTCTTGCCAGAATAATCACTCTACATGATGACTGTGTTTCTTTGATTAGGCCAATTACCAATGTGAGCTTTTGAGCCAATAGGGTATTCAGTGCATTAAATTGTAAATGACCCATGATTCTTTGACTGAGTGATTTACACATTTGATGGAACTCTAGAACTTGGCTTTTGACCAATTCAAAATGGTTTGTGAATGCATGCTTGGAATGAAAAAGGCACTTTAGTTTTTGTTTTCTTTAACCTCAGAATTTGGTAAAAGTGTAATCCATTAGTTGTCCCTTTTGAGCCATGAAATAATATGATTATTTTCTTTTAAAACCTTTAACATTAGGATTTCTGATTCACATATAGAAGAGGCAAAAAAGGGTAAGCTAACAAAATTGAAAATTGAATTGAAAAACAAAAACCATGATAGTTTGGGGTGTGTGGTTCAAAGAAAAGGAAATATAAGGAGTTTGATCTCAAAATAAAAAGAAAAAGAAAAATGAATCATATCCTTCATAGTTTGAAGGTATAAAGAGTTATTGAATTGAGGTTTGCTTGCCTTCTTGTGATATTGCTCTTCTTACAAAATTAAGCCCTTTGCATTTCCCTTTTTCTTGATTTCCAATCCCATGTTATGAATCCCCTGACCCTATTACAACCCTTTAAAAGACCTTTTGACCAATGCATGTAAATTTGATAACTATGGAGTTTGTGGTCAATTGCCAAGCCTATGGTAGTGTTTAGAATGTTGTGGTCTGAGTGGATTGAAATACAAGCATATACATTGAGTGGAAAGTAAGAAAGAGTACCCTAAGTTTAATCTTAGTGAATATGGTTTGACTGTTGGTTGTGGTATATTTTGGTAGTTTATGCAATCACTTAAAAACACAAAAACAAAAAAATAAATAAACACAAGATTCCTTAAGTTTGTTTGGGTCTGCTGGTTTTTCATTATATGCTTGTATGGATTCAGTGATTGCTTGAGGATAAGCAATGTTTTAGTTTGGGGTATTTTGATAAGTATGCATTGTGTGTTGTTTTTAGTTATTTTTAGGTCTAGTTTTTAAGATTTTTGCATATTGTTTTTGCCCGATTCCCTTGATTTTGATTCCTTTCCACTATTACTGCTTGGTTATTCCTATTTTTACAGGATTAATGATGTTCTAGGTCTATTTTGAGGAGAAATGGTAAAGTGGATGAAAGAAGAGACCTTTGAGACCCTTGGGAATACATATTGGCAAGGTTGGAGGAAACCACTGCCAGTGGTGGCCAACCACTGGTCATGGTTAGCACTAGAAAAGATGAAATTGGTGGCAGAACCCACCACTGGCCGTGGTTACCCACCACTGGCCGTGGTTGGCTCTGCTTAAGGGCAAAACATCATCAGCATCACCACCACTAGCAGTGGTTGGCACTATGGAGCAAAGTTAAGCAAGTCAGAACCCACCACTAGCCGTGGTTGCCCACCACTGGTTGTGGTTGTCCCTGTTTATTATAGAAAATACGAATTTATGGTTTAAAAAGGAACAGAACCCAAACCATTGGCCGTGGTTGTCCCCTACGAGGCCCAAATCTTTCAATTGTTTAGGGATTTAAATGGGCACTCTAGGGGATTTAAAGAGATCTCTCTGGATAGATAGATTTTGACACACCTTTTGGGGAGATTTAGAAGAACTCTTTGGGAAGATTTCATTGGGAATCAAGAGTCAAATTCATCAACGGCAATCGAATCTATAGATTTGGGAGGAGGAATTAGCAATCCTAGTGAGAACTAATTTGGAATTTCTAAATCCCTAGTTTACACTTTTGATATCTTTTATGTTTAGCATTGATTTTGTGATGTGTAACATGATGACAACAATCCTTATGGCACACTAAACTCTTTTCTTGGGGCTAAGGATGTAATATGCCTATGTGTTACAATTAATTGTTCTCTGTATTCCAATTCATATGATTTTAATCTCTATTCAATTTATGTATGCCTAATGCTTCTGCAAGACTTAGAGATAAGTGTAGATGAATGCAAATTATATGGGTAATCAAGAGATTGACATGTAATTCAAAAATACCTAAATTGAACCTATGATTTTGATTTACGATGGTAAGCGAAATTGTTTGAGGGATTAATCAGATTTCCATAGAATGTAAAGGGCCTAATTAACAAATTAAACGTGGTTCTTTGGGAATTAGGCACGTTAACAGGCTTTCAAGAGAAAGGTATTAATTAACTTAGGTAAATCTGCCTTAGGAACAAAATTGTATAATTGGATAGGCGAGTAACCTTTAATTTTGATACTGGCATATGAACCCTTAATGCCCCAAGATTTACCTATGATTCAATTTCTCAAACTTGCTCCACTTTTCTTTTACAAAAGACATTGAATTTTCTGTTCTCTAATTTACTGTTCATAATCATTTGGGTAACTCATTTTAATCAATTCCACTAGATAATTGAATCATCGTTATAACTAGTACTTGGGCACAATCCTTGTGGGAATGATATCTTTTTATTACTTTGATACCGTGTGCGCTTACGGTTGGCTATCAACATAACATATGAATTAGTCATAGGGACATGGCATATGACCTTGAGGTACCTAAGAGGGATTGAAATCTATGGTTGATAAAATTTAAGAGATGAAATTGGAATTTATAAGTACTAACTAATTGTGTTGTGGTTGTTAGTATCACCTCTTTGAATATGTATATGATTATATGGCATGTGTATATGGTGTGATAAAGAGGTGAATCAATAAATTGATTCCATGATGAGATATGACTAATGGAATTGTTCATATATGTGCTTAGTGATTAATGTGGATTATGTCTTTTATTATTGAGTTGAAATCCTTGATGGGAAAAATATGTTTAGTTGCACTTACATAATTATATCATTACATTTTGTTGATTGTTCATCATTGAGAAAGTATGCTTACTCTCCATGTTGCCTACTCTTTTTAGCTTTTGTGTTGTAGGGCATGGTTATAGAGTTGATGCTTTTTGAAGGGATGAGATATAGTGTGAAGAAGGAGATGCTTAGATGTCTTGGCCGACATGTTTTGAATTAAATTGACTATGATATATTTTTGGAATTACTTGTATATGACATTTGTTTTGTATAGATATACTATTATTTTATACTTATAATTATGATAATGGCTTGATGTCCTTAAGATATTATTAATATATCAGGATCATTGGGATGAACTTGTGATCTTTTTGTATCACAAAGTGGTATATGATAATGCATGGCATTAAATATGAACCTAGACAATGATTTTGTGATTGGGATTATGAAGGATATATGCTAAATTTTTCTTATACATTGATAAATATTGTGATGAATAGGTTTTAAGAAGGATTGTTAATCTTGGCTAGTGGCATATAGGGATACCATGATGGTAGGAATTAATTGATAGAGAATAATGATAAGAATATGTGGAATTTTCCCCAAGTTAAAGTATTAGAATGATGTTGTCAAATTACATATACTTTGAGACTACTACACTTTGATTTTAGGTTCAATATACATATACATGAGATTGTGTAAGTAAAATATAGGATTATTGATAATGGACTTAGTGACATGCTAAGAGGACTATGGATCACACTTTGAACATAACATGGCAGTGTTGTATCTAGGTGTATGAATTGAGTGTGATGAGATATCAACAAGTAATTTAAATCTTTGAAATGTTGTGTAAATTTAGAGAAATGAATAAGGGTTACTCATGTGTCCTTTTGGAATTTATTCCTAAAAATCCACCCTTATCTTTGGACTATTTTTAAATGTTTTACAAATACTTATTTAATAATTATGTGATTTATTGTCCAAATTAGTTATTTGTTTAAATTACACATATTCTCATATCGTCATATATGAGATAGGTCTTTAAATAGATCTTGGGTGATTGTTAAAATTTTTAATTATGGTGTTCTTCTTCCAACGATTGTTTTAATTGTAAAAAATTTATCCTAATTTTTATTATCTAAATATTAATGTCATTAATATTATTTATCGAGTTAAGGGCGCCACACTCTCTGAACATTCTACTGACTTGAGCGTCAGAGTGTCCTTACAGGTGACACCCCTCCTACGCCTTACAACGCGTAGGGTTAGTGAGATTTCTTAAAGGAGCACTTCAAGACTTTTATCTCCCCATTGGAATAGAAGGTATAATACCGGGTCCCCACTAAACTGGTGTAAGACTAGCACAAACAACACAATATAAGGGTTGGTCACCACACCAGACTACACACCCCGACCTAGACCAATTCAGAAAGTAATAAGGTAAATTACAAAGGGCTCCCTTAAGATTTAGACTTATTACAAGCAAGTCCATTTTGTAAAAGAATATATAAGGAACCTTGAAATAACAAATTTCTTGCACTCCACCTAAACATTCGTAATTGCACAACTAACCATTGTTTGGTTATAGGTCTCTTTATTTTGATCGTGGTTAATCCATAAATATCCTTAACACATTACTAGATTATTAACAGCTAAAAAATGGACTTTGTAACATGTGTTTGAATTATTATGAAAAACAAGTTGTTATATTATTTTATTATTTAAGGGAATGGGAAACCTAAGTAACTTACAATGTATTAAATCTATTTGCTTTTTTGGTAAGAAACATTATAAATCTATATATCTATACCTATATATATTTTAAGATACGTTACTTTAATTTATGTCCACATGGTATTTGTTTCATACTTATTAATTTCTCAATGTTTTTAATTCATTCCCTAAATTATTTTACATTATATTTCAATTTCTTTCATTTAACTTCTAACCTTTTATATTTCTAATCTTTCAATTTTATTTTTACATGTTTGTTATATGTTTTCTAATTTCTTAAAAATGTTTTTGAAAAAAATAGTTCATATCTTTAATATAGAAAAATGTTATTATTTTATTATGTATAAGTATATATTAAATAGAAAAATATATACAATATAATATTCATATTAACATTATGTGACATGACGTTTTCCTCTAATTTTTAACTTTTGTAGTGTTAAGGACTCACTAATTAATATTTATTTAAATTGTAAATATGTATACAATTTAATTATAAAAATTGGTGTGAAATGATAGTACTAATAAATGAAATGGAAAGTAGGGAGAACAATAATTTGTCAAAACCATACTTTAACTTAGAGAATTAAAAATTGGGGATTCCACATTTTATTTCATTATGTTTTTGTTTTTTGATTAAATAAAGAAGAGGATAAGGGAAATATAACAAAGAAAGAAATGATAGGAAGGAAAAAGCTCTTTGAATTAATGGCAACAATTATGATATGTAAATGAAAAATAGAAAGGGATCAAATCATGGTTAATCTCTAGAATAATTTCATATAAAATTCTATTTGTATTAATGATCTTTTGGGTGGAGTGTAAGAATTATGTTATTTTAGGGCTCCCTGTAATTTCCTTTGTAAATAGGGTTGACTGTAATGAGCTTAAACACCAAGGGGTTCGTTATAATTTACCCAAAATAATATGATTCTCGTCTCTAAAGAAAAAAGTGATAAGTCACTACGAGTGTTTGGAAACCCCAATGAAGTAAAATTTTCTAGGGTTTATCAAAGCATGCTCTTGGTGCCTACTTGAGTCCATATAACCTTGGTGAGTTTACAGACATGATAAGGCTTATTAAGATCCTCAAATCCTTCAGGTTGATGCATAAATATTATTTCCTTTAGATAACCATTTAGGAAGGTGTTGTTGATATCCATCTATTGCACCTCCCAATTGAATTATACAACTATAGCTAAGATAATCCTCATTGTGCTTACTTTATTTATAGGACTAAAATTTTCACGAAAATACACACTTGTATTTTGTTAGAATCCCCTTCGTAACTAGTCCGGTCTTTCTTCTTTCTACCATCTTGTTTACTTTGTACTTGATTTTAAATGCCCGTTTAGAGTCAATGACATTTTCTTGGCTTGATAAAGGGCAAGGGTCCAAGTGCCATTGGAAAGTAAGGCCTTAAATACAGAATTCACTACTTCTTTCCATTCTGATCTGTCAAGAGCTTCTGCTTTTGTACTTTCTCTTCCTTTTGTTTCTCAATTGTTCCAATGTAAGGAAGTTTTGGTTTGTGAATTTCTACCTTGCTCCTCCTACACATTCTATGAGTGTTTGAGAATGAAATGATGTTGTTGTCAAATGTTATATCATCTGCTCAACTACTAGTGTTTTATGAGTTTTCTTCAGCTACTAATCCATATGAAGTCTCTATTGGTTCTGCATCAACCTACTATAGATTTCCTAGTGGGATTTGTGTATTGCTACAGTTCTGATGTTCCTCACCATCATGTTGTTTGTTGTTCCTTAATTGCTCTTCAGTGATTGATCTATGAGTTTCAAATCCATCATCATTGTTAATCCTTGTAGGAGCAAATAGTAGAAAGATGAAGTTAGTTTAGTAAAAATATCTTCTAATTTTTGTTTATTGAAGAAACCATCAAGGAAAGGAAATTTCTGCTCATTAAAGATCGCATATCTTGAAATGGAGATTCTACCATTTGAGTTGATGTATTTGAATCTCTTATAAGAGTTACTATAACCAAGAACTACATATTTTTTAGTGTGGTAGTACAACTTATGGGCAATGTAAGGCTTGAGACATGGGTAACATGCATCACAAAGGGCTTTATTATAATAAGGTTTCTTATTAAGTAGCACTGAGTAGGGACTTTTATTCCCAATTGTGTTGGGTTATTTTGGGCTCCCAACTATGTGAACAAAAGCCTAATACTCTCAAGCGCACTAGGTCTTTCTTAGCATAAGAGAAGGGTCATATTAGATATAGAAAGAGTTAAAAATTTCATAGCCAAGAACAGAAAGGAAAAGTGTTCCATTTTCAACTCTACGCTAGATCAGCCACCGTAAAATCATGATTTCTCTTCCATTAACTATGGATCGGGTTGAAACTTTGACAGAAGCTTTAGCGCACACAATTCGTCAATTTGGTCTTATTTTGGAGGTCTGTGGTGTGAGTATTTGTGCTTAGACAGTAGTATGAGTTTGTGAGTTTCTTCATTTTTCTTGTTCTTTATTTGTAATCTGTGTTGCTTAGATGATTTCGTTGGCTTTAAATTTATGCTATTGGTTGGACTCTCTTATAACTTTGTTTTATTATAGTGGATTGATTCTTTGGTCTAGATGACTCATGGGTTTTTACCTCTCATATTGAAGGGGTTTTCCTACGTTAAAAATCTTGATGCCTCTTGTGCTATTGTTGTCGTTGTTGTTGTCATTTTAAGTTGTTGTTACTCCTTATAGATTCTTGCAAGTTAAGGAAATTTATATCCATTGTGTTACTTGACATATTGGTTATGTGTTGTCATTTCCTCCATCATAGTGGTATTAGAGCTCTTTAGTTTAAAGTGTTAGGTGTTTTACTTACTTGAATAATGGAGGTTAATACAAATAGAATGTTGAGTTTGAATGGCACTAATTATACCTATAGAAAAGGAAAATAAAAGATTTATTATTCGTGAAGAAAATGCGTCTTTCTGATTTTGCTACATATATAAAAGCCAGAATTCATGTCTGATGAAGAATGGGACTCTAAACGCCAATAGGTGTGTAGTTTTATTCGGTATTTTATGGATGACAATGTTTATAATCACATTACAAGTGAGACACATGTTGGGAGTTTATGGGAGAAGATTAAATCTTTGTATGCCTCCAAGTGTGGAAATAACAAATTATTTTTATTAAATTCTATTATGAGTTTGAAGTTCAAGGAAGTTGTCTTTTTAAATTATTTGAATAAGTTTCAAGGGATCCTTGTTCAAATGTCAAGGATGGGCATCAAGTTTGAAAATGAGATTTTGGGACTGTTACTTTTGAATTCTTTGCCTACGTCTTAAGAGACTTTTAAGGTCTCAGTCACACTTAATGGTGTTGTCTCTTTACAAATGGAAACGAGTAATGTTCTCAATAAGGAGATAAGAAGGAGGGCACAAGGTTCTTCATCTCAATCTGAGGTACTTGTCAATGAAAATAAGGGGAAAAGTCAGAAAAAGGAATAAAAATGAGGAAGGAAGAAGAGTAGAAGTAAGTCTAAGTCCTAAGTACAAGAATGTGTAGTGTCATTACTATCATAGAACAAGGCATATATAGAAACATTGTTTCTTGTGGAAAAAGGATAGCAAAGGGTAAAAGGGGTAAGTCAAAAAAGAATGACCATAATGATGATGATGATGATGATGATGATGATCGTGTTACAGTTGCTACAGGTGATGATCTTATTCTTCTTTAAGACTTTGAGTTAGTTAATCTTGTATCTGATAAAAACATGTGGATCATTGATAGTGGTGCTACACTACATGTTACACCAAGGACGGAGTTCTTCACATCTTACACTTCAAGTGATTTTGGAGTATTGAAGATGGGCAATGATGGTGTGTCTAAGGTGATTGGTGTTGGTGATGTTTGCTTGCAAACTAATATGGGAATGTAGTTGTTTCTTAGAGGAGTCAAATATGCTCCAAATGTTTGCTTTAATTTGATATTTGTGCATATGCTTGACGATAGTGGTTATGATAACCATTTTGGTTCTAGAAAATGGAAATTCACTAGAGGTGACTTAGTTATGACCAAAGGAGATAAAACTTCTAAACTATATTGGACAAAAGCTTTGGTTGCTAAAGATGGTATGAATGCCATGAATATGGAGGCATCTTTGTGGCATCGAAGGCTTAATCATATAAGTGAAAAGAGGCTGAATTATTTAGCTAAAACGTATATGCTTTTAGGATTGAAGAATGTAGAGTTGGAGAAGTGTTCTCATTGCATAGCTAGTAAATAAACTAAAGTATCCTTTAAGAAGCATCCTCCCTCAAGGAAGTTAGAGTTGCTTGAATTGGTATATTCTAGTGTTTGTGGCCCATTGAAGGTAAAGTCATTTAATAATGCATTTTACTTTGTTACCTTTATTGATAATTGTTCCAAAAACCTTTGAGTCTATACTTTGAAAGTATTGGAGAAGTTCAAACAATTATAAGCTTTGGTTGAAAGAAAATTAGGCAAAAAGTTAAAATGATTCGTACTGATAATAGTAATAAGTATTATGGACCCTTTGATGCCTATTACAAGTAGTAGGGTATCAGGCATGAAAAGACTCCTCCCAGAACTCCCCAGCTGAATGGTTTAGCAGAGAGGATGAACTAGACATTAATTGAGAGAGTTGGGTGTAGGCTTTTTGAAGCAAAGTTACCAGCATTTCTGGGGTGAGACACTCTACACAGCTATTCATGTTATGAATCGCAGTCCTATAGTTGCTTTGAATATTAAGGTGCCAAACAAGATTTGGGTTAGCAAAGATGCCAAATATGATCATTTACGAGTCTTCAATTGAAAGGTCTTTACGCATGTTCCAAATTATGAAAGATCAAAGTTGGATATAAAGACTACACAGTGTATCTTCATTGGCTATGATTAGGATGAATATGGTTACAGGTTGTATGATCTTATTGAGAAGAAGCTTCTTAGAAGCCATGATGTATAGTTCATGGAAGACCAAACCATTGAAGATAGTAATAAGGTAAAGAAAACTACACTTGAGAAAGACAATAGTTTGTTTGAAATTAATCTGTTTTGGATGCCAATACCTAATACGGATACTACCGAGAATAATGTTCAGAATTGTGAACAACATGATTATGTTAATGATCAACAGCTTGGAGATGAGTTTGATGTTTCTCTTAGTGATGTTGAAGAGGAACAAGAGATGTCACAAAATGATAATCTAGGTGATGCTCCTGAACCACCTCAAGTTCAACTCAAGAGGTCTAATAGGTAGAGACAACCATCTACGAAGTATCTTTCTGATGAGTATGTGACCTTGACATATTAAGGAGAACTTGAGTATTACCAAGAGGTTATGGAGAGTGAATAGAAGCATAAGTGGTTGGATGCAATTAAGATGAAATGAAGTCCTTACATAGTAATCACACTTATGATTTGGTGAAGTTTCCTAAAGTCAAGAAGGCCTTGGAAAACATATGGATTTACAGGGTGAAATAAAAGACTAATTATGCATCTCTAAGGTATAAAGTCAGATTAGTGGTGAAAGGATTTATACAAAAACTGTTAACTTCAATGAGATTTTCTCACCCACGGTGAAGATGCCATCCATCATAATTGTGCTAAGTTTAGCAGCAACTTTTGATTTGGAGGTTGAGCAGATGAATGTAAAAATAACTTTCATTCACGGTGATTTAGAGAAAGAGATATACCCTGATGGTTTTAAGGTTAGTGGAAAGGAAGACTGTGTATATGATCAATAAAAGCTTGTATGGTCTAAAGCAGGCTCTAAGGCTGTGGTACAGGAAGTTTGAGTCTATCATGTATGAGCAAGGCTAAAAGAAGACTACTTCTAACCATTATGTCTTTGTTAGGAAATTTGTTGATGATGACTTCATTGTCCTGTTATTATATGTTAATGACATGCTTATTGTCGGGGAAAGTGTTTCCATAATTGACAAGTTGAAGAAGCAATTAAGCGAGTCATTTGCCATGAAAGACATGGGAGCTGTTAAATAGATTCTTGGTATAAGAATCATTTGTGACAGACAAGAAGAAACTTTGGTTGTCACAGGAGCAATATATTAAAAGGGTGTTGTAGAGATTCCAAATGGAAAATGCTAAAGCAGTGAGCATTCCTCTTGCCACTCATTTTAAGCACTAAATAGAGTCCTTCAAATAAAGCTAGAAAACAAATATGAGCAGAGTTCTTTATACATTTGCTATGGGTAGTTTGATGTATGCAATAGTGTGTATAATACTAGATATTGCACATGTTATTGGTACAGTCAGTAGATTTCTATCTAATCCAGGTAAAGAGCACTAGAATGCTATGAAATGGATCTTAAGGTAACTTCACGGTACTAGTGATTTAAGGCTTTGTTTTAGAGGTGATAAGCCTACTTTGGTGGGATACTCAGACTTAGATATAGCTTGAGACATTGATTCCATAAAGTCCACTTTGGGCTATTTTATTAAGTTTGTAGGGGGAGTTGTGGCTTAATTATCTAAATTACAGAAGTGTGTTGCTTTGTCTAGCACTGAGGCTGTGGAGCCCTAAAATCTGTTATTCGATATTATAGTTATCTACTTCTAATTAATAAAAGTAGGGGAAATTTTTTGGGTTTAGTCATCATCACTTAATTAAGGCACACCACAATTCAAGACTTATAATAACTATCCTAGATCTAATTGGAAACCAACTCATATATGAAGATATGAGAAGGTAAAAGTTAACCAAGTACCTAATCAGCTTCATCAATATATAAAATTGCCATGCGTAAGACCTTCATTACTCATATTGAACATTGACCATTCACATTCAAGATACATACCCACAAACCTACACATTCAAGTCTGATAGTCTATATCATGAACATCCACATCAAAAATTTTCCAAGAACCTAATTAGGTGACAATACTATCTGTACACACTAATATATCATCAATCTTTGCTTCTTATCAACTAGGCCTCTTAGTATACTCATAACTAGGAAATATACATCATATTATCTCATCCTACACACCATGCACCAATTATATAACAAAAATTCAACATTTGCACCAACATAATCAAAACTTCATAAATCCACTTCATAACTACTTCTATGCCACTTACACAATTTTGTGACATAATCTCAACTTTCATGCATAATATTCTCATTCATAAAGGTTCATGTTCACTAACCTCCAACATACTAACAAGATCATAACCCAATCTCTACATCCAAATATATCAATAAATAATCTAACAAACCCATTCAAAATTCCAAAAACCTAGGCATTTACATCAATAGTCAAGCTATACAAAAATAATGCCTATACACATTAAATTCTACCAAGAATTTAAATCATCGGTTTCAAAAGAAATGTCGGCCAAGGCAAATGAAATACCCTCTTCACACCGTGTCGCCTCTACAAAAAGTGTATCTCTCCACCATCTCAACCTACATCACAAGGCTAAAATGGACAACATGGAGAGTGAGTATATTTTCTCAATGATGAGCAATTATAGTGATACGTCATGCATAATGAGGTAATCATACATATTTTCCTTCAATATATCCAATCTCATTGATACAACATATGGACCACAATTTGACAATCAATACATACATCATATACCATAAATGCCAACTTATGCCAAAAGCCTTAAGTATCATTCTCATGTCACCAACAATGGTCATTACTACACTTACACATTAGCCAATGACACCAACAATGTTTCTCAATTCAAGATGTAACATCCTGATTTGGATTTATTATCGACTAAGATTAATTGCTGATTAAGGTTAATTGCAGATTAAGGCTAATGGTTGAATAATACAAAGAGGCCGGGAAAATGACGCATGTGCCCCCTGATGGTATAAAAGGTTTCAGTCTCTCTCTCTCTCTCTCATGCATTCACGCTGAGTTAGAAAGGACTGAGAGAGTTAAAAGCGTTTCCTTCGAGAATACAGAGGCGTTGTTCTGTTTCTCTTCTTCTTCTTCTTCTTCTTCTTCTTCTTCTTCTTCTTCTTCTTCTTCTTCTTCTTCTTCTTCTTCTTCTTCTTCTTCTTCTTCTTCTTCTTCTTCTTCTTCTTCTTCTTCTTCTTCTTCTTCTTCTTCTTCTTCTTCTTCTTCTTCTTCTTCTTCTTCTTCTTCTTCTTCTTCTTCTTCTTCTTCTTCTTCTTCTTCTTCTTCTTCTTCTTCTTCTTCTTCTTCTTCTTCGTCCACTCGAAGCTTGGGAACCTCAGAGTTGTGGAAGTACTCCACTGTGAGTGAAACAAATCTGCTTTGAGGAGAGACAGCTTTCGGTGCAGAGTCGACGACTGGGTTCGAAGGTTGTTCAGTGAGAAGGAATGACCGAAGGGACGATCGGTCAGCATTGTAGCTCGAGGAGCTTCTGAATCTCTTCAGTAGGTAGGGGGTGTTTTACATTTCAAATGCATGGTTTATGGACAGGTTCCGGGTGAAACTGCTTACTATGTTGTGTTATAACTGAAATGTGATGATTGATGTGTTGTGGTTGAGTGGTTGTTGTGAAGCACCCGGATTTGTGATAACTGTGACTTGTGTAGTGTATGTTGATTTCCGTCCATGAATGCATGTTCACTTGCATGTGTTGTGAACTAGTGTGAATACCGAATGCATGTGGTGTGAAAATGCTGTGCTGATTCTGTTTATGATTTTATATGAATGCATGAGATGCACTTGATATAGCTCGTGATAGCCGACGGAGCTAGAGTTAAGTCTCGAGATGTCACGAAGTGACCGGTATCACGCGGGAAAGGCTAATGGAGTGAGGCCGGGAAGGAATCTGTAACTGAAATTATTGTTTAAGTCGGATCCGCATGCATATGCATTAGTGCATTGTTATCAAGAATAACATGATTGATATAGCCTTGAATGATTTGAGTGAATTCTGACGGAATGATGTTGTATGAGTAAATTCCGATTGAAATAATGTGTGCACACTGAAACTGTTGCCGAGTGCAAAGTGTTTGTATGTTATGTGTATATATTATTGAGAACAGCATGAGTAATATAGCCATGAATGAGTTGAATGAATTCTGACTAATTGATGTCGAGTGAGTAGCAATATTGAATGGCAGCGTATGTTAATGTTGATTGTGAAATTATATTGTATAGTTGAGAATGTAATGACTAATCCGAGTCAATAACTGTCATTTAATATGTAAAAGTTCACCCCTATTATGGCTATATTTTCAGTGGATATAGGCCGAGATGGAGATTGACGAGTGCTTCTCAAGTCTGAGTGTTGAGTATTTGTACTGCTGTGATGTACATATGGCACACTTGTATATAGTTTGCTGTAGCCTTGGCTGGCTCTTTTGAACACGTTTGTTTAAATACATTTATATATATATATATATATATATGGAGTTGAATTATTCAGTACTATGAATGCATGTATATATATCTTTAATGTTATGAGGTTGTTGAACTACCAGGAAATATTGTTAAAGGAGAAGTACTAAGGGCTAAACGGTTCCGTGTGAGGCATAGTTGAGAGCCTTTTTCGAGTGAATAAGGCTTAAGACAATCCCGAGTGGGACGTGTGCGAGGAGACCGTCCCCGTGGAAGGCTAGTCCATACGTTATCGAGCGAATAATAGCTAAGTAAGCGTCCCCCGAGTGAGGAAAGATTTTGATACTCCCGAGTGAGAATTGGCCGAATGAACCACTTCCAAGGGAAAAATGGTTAGTGTTGAGTGAGGTATATTCTAGGAAAACCTCCTCCGAGTAGATAAGATTATATATTCCGAGTGGTTAATGTTATAATATCCCGTGTAAGACTTAACCTAATAAATTCTTTCGATTGAAGACAGGTTGAGCATTTTCCGAGTGAAATATGATGGAGAGGACCACTTCCGAGGGAAGATGGTCAGGGTGTTTTCCGAGCGAAACACAACCGATAGAACTCCTTTTGAGGGAAGAAAAGTCAAAGCATTACTGAGTGAGGCTTAGCCTAGAAACTCTCACCCGAGCGATGAAGGGTTAAGATATGCCGAGTGAAATATAACTGAGGGGAGCTACTTCCGAGCGAGGAAAGTTAAGAGGTTCCGAGAGGAATGGCAGGGAGAACCATTTTTGAATAAGGATTTGACTAAGAGTAATAAATTTCCGAGTGAGGCATACCGATGGGACTATTCTCGAGTAGAAGGTATTTTCCAAGTGAAGAAAGATTAAAATATCCCTGAGTGAAGAATGGGTAAAACATTTCCAAGTGAATTGAGGTTGAAGTGCCTCTGAGTGATGTATGACTGGGGAAGAATACTTCCGGGTGAAGGAAGGTTTATAGATTCTGAGTGGAATTAACTGAGAGAATCATTTTCCGGGTGAAGATTAAAAAGGTTCCGAGTGAATCATGTCTATGAGGAGACCTTCCAGATTAAGGGTCTGACTTTGAGTAAGAATTCCGAGTGAGGTATGACCCAAGGGGACCGTTCCTGAGTGAAAGGAGGTCCCAATTCCGAATGAAGAAATACCGAGTGATGGAACTCGCTCTAGTGAGTAGGAGCCCGCTCAAGCGACTTCTGCTAGTTTCGCTTAACCAATTCAGGGACTTGCCAAGCGAGTGGCACCCTGACCTGGTTTTCTGTTTCCCTCGACTTCGGGTTACTTTTATTTTGTCCCGACTCCTATTCTGAACGTGAAAAACTTTCCCCCAGTCTCGGACTTGTTTCATTTATGTCGGGATGTTTCACAAGATACTCATAAGACCTAATCATTATGGGTACTCAAGTTCAAATGTCATGTATTCACAATTAATGCATATGTTATCCAACAACTAATGCATATGCAATGAGACCAACTTGTATAATTTTTATTTTCTCTTCATGTGTATATTTCACTCATGTGACTTACAACCACACATAGTTGTTTAATATATAAAACCAACGTAAGGTTTCTTTCTCAAGATCAACGCAGTATCAATAATACCTGACACATGATATCCACTACGACCACGCATAGTCATTTATAAAATCAACCAACGCAAGGTTGTTATTCTCAAGATCAACTCAAGATCATTATTTATCACTCATGAGATATGTTATGCATGTCATGAGATGCAAAAGTGCACATCAAGGTATATCACCATCACAAACATCAATTTACCACCAATGTCATTCAAGAGTCCTACTTACACATTCATCACACGTAGCCATAATAGAAGCAACCAAGGCCAATATGCAATTATACATCACACATACATACACTATCAATATCAACGTCATGCATTTAGAAAATAAACTCTTCTCCTACCTCAAGAGAAGTATTCTATGGGGTTGTAAGAGTTGGATGGTCCCGCTTCATTGGAATGGTCAAAGCCTACATTTTTAATAAGTACAAGGTCATATCAAACATTATTCTATCACTAAACAAATGTTAACAACTAAGTCTTATTTTAGAGGTACATAAATATATTCATGTATGTGAAACTTATCATGTTTATGCCTTCTCCATCTTGGAGGTTTAAAACTTAGACCATCCTCATCACATTCTTTTTGTCTTAGGATTTGAAATTCACCATTGGTAATTAATCAAAATTCAAAGTGTTTCCCATTAGGCTCTCTAAAGCCTTAATTAAATTGTTCACTTCATTATGTTTCATTTTTAGTAGCTTCTCCATGGAAGGTACCAAGTCCTTTATCACTAGTAATTCAAGTAAATTTTTGTTCTTTATTCCCCCTAAGACAACTAATTGTCACCATTGGTCTTCACATATTCAAGTGTCTTATTATTAGTTTTCAAAACTATCAATCATTTATAATAATCTCCTATTATTACCAATTACAAGTAATGCTTCATAACTAAGATCATTCCTAATCCTACATCATGACTTAAGTCCTTTAGTCCACTTTCATGACAAAGTCACCTACCACCAACAACAACCTTTCTTAGTCTATCTATTAGCTTTTTCATGCCTAATGTGTTTTAATAATATTTTCTAGACCATTAGTCTTTCATTTAACTCCAATAGTTCATAATTGTCACCAAATCCACCTCTACACTACATATTTTTTCTTCTTAATCTTTCTTACCTAATAACCACTCAAATCCTCAAATTACACTTATTAGCACTTACTTAAGTTCATAATTACTCTTGTAAGTCCTAAAGTGCTCTTAACAATTTTTATTCACCTTATCAACACCCTTACCCTTTACTAGTTTACATAATACCTTACCTAATTCATGACACTTTACATTTCATATCAACCAATAATTACCCAACACTAATTTTAATTACTATCCTACATCCAACAAGAGGTCTCAAGTTCATTTGACAAGGTTAATGCATTTTTGGACCTATCTTGCCTCTTTATCACTTTTACCATCCAAAAGAATTTTAAAGCTTAGCATTAATTTCATATTTGTCTACAAGGCATCAAATAAATTCTAGAGCACCATTCAAAGTCCCATAATCACCTCAAAATCATCCTTAAACCATTTCAAGTCCAACACATAATTTTTCCTCTAAGTTAAAGTAAGCCATCAATTTTAGGATTTTGCACCTAACATCACCCAAGACCAAATTCATTCATTCCAACATCACCAATTCATTTCAATATACTAATTTAGGCCTCACAATCATCATAAACACATCTAAAATAATTTAAGTCTCCTAATTACAAATTTGTCCACCAATTAAAGTAAGCATCAAATTCAAGTTTTTCACCTAATACTCTCCAAAACCAATTCATCCATTCCAACAATAATTAATCTTATTTCAACAACTAATTCACATCAAATTCAAGTCATAAAAACAACTATCCAACAACAACAACAACAAATTCCCAATGGTCTCCTAACCTAGGTTTTGGGTTCCATATGCAATTTCTATATTTTTCCAACACTAATTACAATTTCTACCATACTTTAAACTACCAATTCAAAGCTTCATGAAAGTCCATAGCTTACCCCAAGTGAAGCACAATTTCAAGGTTCAAGAGAGTGATGGAGATGGAGGTTTAAGGAATCCCAACACCAAAGGACCAAGCAAGCTTCTCCAATTGAAATTTAGGCCTCTAAAATCCCTAAAATTTCATCACATTCCATGGGTGAGTCAAGCATGGATTTTCAGTTTTTAACAAGGTGAAGAGGAGGAGGAAAATAAGTGAAAGAGTGGAAGAGAAGGTGGAGGAGATGAAGTCTTAGTGGTCCAATGTCCATACCTTAGGTTCTTCCTTCAAAAAGCTTCAAAAATCACCATGGATGGCCACCCATTTCTTCACGTCAATGGAGGGGGAGAGGGAAAGTGAATTTTAATTTTTTCTCAGTATGGGGAAGCTGCTTCAACATGAATTGAGGGGAAAGAGAGACGAAGAGTCTTTTATCTCATGTGCAAAATTACCTTTTTACCCTTCATTTAAAATTTTTGGCTCTAAGGCCCAAATTTTTGGCAAATACATCACCATGGGCTTAAAAATATGATAGGAACAGCCCATTATAGCATTCATGGTCAGCTCATTTAATTAGGTGAAATTCATCGTGTTTTGGCTCAAAAATAAAGCGTTTTGGTCGCCCGGGCCCCCCCATACGTCTAATTAATTATCTGTAAATTTTTCCGGGTTTATTTTTGGGTCTAAAATATTTATTTGAGTGTTTTCTAATACTCAATAATAATTTTTGGGTTAGTGAATTTTTGAGGTCCAATTGAGGCCCGTTGCCCGAATCGGTCATTTTTCGATGTTAAACGACACCAATAAATCTTGAAAAATTCACAATAAATTTCACGAACGCTCAAATTAATTTTTGTTCAATGTTGGGACATAAATATTTATCCCCAATAATTATCTAATGTTTCCCGATCTGTTGGGCTCATCTCTGTATTCTGCTCGTACGTCGTTCGTTAATTAAACGACGACAGTAATCGCCGTATTAACTCAAGGGGCCCATAATTAATTTTTCTACATGTATAGGGCATCAAATAATTATTTTTTATAATTGTTCTATTTATTTACTCCAATTGATTAATTCTACTTAAATTTTTTGGGATGTTACAGAGGCAGAGTTCATTCCCATTATAGAAGCACTTAAGGAGTTGCTATGGGTGAAGAAATTCTTGTAGAAGCTTGGTTTTATTCAGGATAAATACTTGTTGTTCTATGATAGTTAAAGTGTAATTTTATCTTGGTAAGAATCTAACTTTTCATTCTAGGTCCAAGCATATTGATGTGTGGTATCATTGGATATGAGATGCTTTGGATGCTAAGCTGTTAGAGTTGGCTAAAGTTTATACTGATGATAATGGTGTTGATATGATGACTAAGGCATTACCAAGAGGAAATTTTAAAGCTTGTTGTGAGATCATCGGATTGGTAGTCACCTCTACATAACTGTGAAATGGGAGATATGTTGGGTTATTTTGGGCTCCCAATTATGTGGACAAAATCCCAATACCCTCAAGTCTACTAGGTTTCTTTTTGTAAAGGAGAAGGGATCAGATTAGATATATAGAGAGTGGAAAATTTTACAACCAAGAAGAAAAGAAAGGAAGAGTGTTCCATTTTTAACTCTATACTAGACCAGCCATCGTAAAATCGTAATTTCTCCTTCGTTAACAATTGAATCTGGTTGGAACTTTGACAGTACGTTCAACACACAAAGTTTTTCATTTTGATTGTTCAGATCTTATTTTAGAGGTATGTGGTGTGAGTATTCATGCTCAGATAGTAGCACAAGTTTGTAAGTTTTTCTATGTTTTTTTGTTCTTCATTTGTAACCTTTGTTGCTTAGATGATTTGGCTGACTGTATGCGTAAATTTTTACTATTAATTGGACTCTCTTGTACCCTTGTTTGATATGGCTGGGGAAGTTAAAGGTTGTGGTAGGGTAAATAGCTTTATCAGAGAAAATATGATGAAATTGTTGCTGGAAAGTAGATAAAAAAAGAGATCTTAAAAAAAAGAAAAGAAAAATTTATTACGTTTAAAAGATGATAAAAATAAAGACACTGTAGATGTCCTTGATGAAGATGTAGCCATGAGGCAATCCATGCAAGAAAGCATAGTGTCACAACAACAATGGGAAGACATGCATAGATTTATACAACAAACTAGAAGATTAGATTCTATATATAAAGCTGGAGGTAGCTTTCACCCTGATAGAGCTTTTAGTCAAAATCGTCCAAATGATTTTCAACAAAGATTAAGATCTATTGATGTTGATTTAGCCAGGAGTAGAAGCATGAAGCAAACAAAAATCAACAAAGACTTCATGATGGACCTATCGAATTCTCCACGGCTACATAATTTGTTAAGTGCTGCTGCAGAGTTAGGCCCAGGCATTAAATGTCCAACTCCTTATGAGGTTTCAGAGGTATACCTGGAAAGTGAATATCAATCCATGCAAAAATGGATACAATAATGGAAGCCAACATGGAAGGCAAAAGGGGTCATTACAATGTGCGATGGTTGGACAAACAATATAAATCACATGCACATCATGAATTTTCTAGTGTATTACAGTCAAGGTACAGTATTTCTAAAATCTATGATGCATCTGGTGTGACTAGTAGAAATACTAATTATTATGTAAAATTTTTGGACAAAATTGTGGAAAAGGTTGGAGAGGAACATGTTGTTCAAGTGGTCACTGATAATGAAGCGGCTTTAAAAGTTACTAGTTTGAAATTAATGGAAAAAAGACCACATATTTATTGGTCAGCTTGTGCAGCTCATTGTTTGGATTTGTGCTTAGAAGATATTTGGAAAAATTATAATGTCCAAAAATTGTTAGATAACGCAAAGAAAGTTACTTTGTTCATCTATAATCACATTTGGACAGTCAATCTGATGAAAAAATATATTGGTGGTAAAGAAATTATTAGCCCCGCCATCCCTCATATTGAATCAATTGTGAAGCAAAAGGATTCACTGAGAAATATGTTTCACTCTGAAGAATTCAGAAAGTCCAAGTAGGAAAAAGAGAAATCAGGACCTGTTTTGGAAGCAAAGAAGATTGTCCTCAGCACAGATTTTTGGAAGAAAGCTGCTGAAATTATAAAGGTATTTGAGCCACTTGTCAAGGTTTTAAAATTGGTGGATGGTGATGAAAAACCAATAATGGGCTTTGTTTATGAAGCCATTGATAGAACCAAGCAAGTCATTCAAAAGAATTGTCGTTACCGCACTCAATACACTAAAATCATTGACAAAAGATGGTTCTTCATGCATACTGATTTGCATGTTGCAGGTACATAAATATATTAAATTTTATTTCTTAAATTTAATTTTTTGTATGGTTCCAATTTAATTTTCAAAATCACAGGTTATTTTCTCAACCCGCAATTTCAATTTGGAGTTTCGCATGGAAGTGATGTTGCCAAAGAAACTCTAGATGGTACGACAAAATTAATTACTAGATTAGAAGCAGATGTTGAAAATCAAATCAAAGCTATTAACCAAGTGAGTAACTTCCAAATATTATGAATCTTAAAATGACAATTAATAGTTAATTAGTATTAATTTAATGGATACAAAACTTAAAATGCATTATTTGTATAGATTTTTCTTTTTAGAGAAAAAAGAGAGACATTTGGAACACTTTAAGCTCAAAAAGCTTGGTCTCATATGGATCCAGGTAACATAGCTACTTTTAATTTTATTAATGTATTTTATACACATATATATAATAATACATATTTTTTGTTTATTTAATTAGCTGAATGGTGAGTGGTTTATGGATACTGTGCTTCAAAACTTTAGCGTATAGCCGTAAGAGTTTTGAGTCAAACAACTTCAGCTTCAAACTGAGAGAAATTGGAGGACATTTAGTTACATACATAAAAATACAAGAAATAGATTAAAGTGTCAAAAATTGTAAAAACTTGTCTTTACATTTTAGAACATGAAGCTGAAAACCAAAAGAGATAAACGAAGAAGTTAGAAAGAGATAGAAAATAGCTTCAATCTAATTAATTTGGATTACATATTTCAAGAAGATGATTTATTGTCTCCATGGCTTGAAGAAAGAGAAGAATCATTATTGGATGAGATCCAAAATGTTGAATGGCTCCGTATTGATTCCGATGATGAAAATGAAGAACTAATACGTGAGAATAATTCTGATTCTAGTAATACACCTAGTCAAGGTGGTAGTGGTGGTTTAACCCCACCATGTAACAATAGTGGTAGTGATCATGATAGTGATGATGATATATAACAGGATCAAAGAGCAGATGAAACATCTAATTTAATTCAAGAAGAACCATATTCTAGACTTGATCAAAATCTCATGTCTGATCATGTTTCTAGTGGTAGAAGGAGGATGGGTTCAAGGATTAAGAAAAATAAGAGAATACAAGATCTCATGATGGATGATGTTTCCTCATCTAGTGCTGCACAATCACTTGGTGATTTTGGTGTTGGTGTATCATCTGAAGGAAGTCAGTACGATTACCCACCGTACTACCAACACCTTCACTTTTAGCCATATCAATATTTTCAACTGAATAATCATTATTGTGCAAATTATCCAGAATTTAGTGAATCATCATCAAGTTCTATGTATGGGCAACAACAAATGGAGCCACCAAGAAACTCAAGATTTTTTGAGTATTTCTTTGGACATAGTGGATATAATGACGATGGTCAAAGTGATAATAGAGGTTATGATCCAATACATCATTCTTCAATATCTTGAACTTTGTGAAAGCTTGAAAATTTTTATTTAGAGTTATGTACTTGTTTATGTTAAACTTATCAATTATGCATAGATTATTATGATATTTTATATTTGGTAATTTATGACATTATGGATATTTTTGAGTATTTAATAATGTTATATATGTTTGTATTGAGTGGTAGATACTTATTTATATTTAATATTGTTTAACTAATATTTTCAAATTGGACAACCCATTTTTTTATGGGTTTTACTTGGGTACCCTCTCTAAATTGAGGGTTTCAATACCCCTAGCCACATGTCATGCCATGTGTGAAAATTATGTGTAATTTAAGTAATTAGAATTGATGCCCTTAGCCACGTGTCATGCTACATGTCGAAATAAATGGTACGCATTAAAATATTTAAAATGCCAAAATTTGATAGTGTCAAGACTTGATCCCGCAGCACATGGGAAAAAAACAAAGAGTCTTATTACTAAGCTAGTTAACACATTTAAAAATTATGACACAACTATTTAGTTATATTATATTTATAGAATGTATATCTGTTAATAAAATTTATTAACAAAATAAACATTTTTATCTTTTTTCATTTAGTATAACAATTAAAATTAAAATTAATAAATGAAAAAATGTAGGAATATTTATTTTATAAATAAATTTTATGAACGGATATATATTTTACGAATATAATATAACAATATATGGTTATATTACATATCTTAAATGTAACCTAGTGGCGAGCCTACTCTTCCATCTCCTGCTCAAATCGAATGCTACAAATACTATTTTAGAATCCAAACAAAAATGATGACTTGGAAAAATATGTGACATAGATTGAGTTGGCACATCGCTAGAGACTAATACATGTGACATAAATTCAATTGACACATGACTAGGGGGCTAGGAGCATTAGAGCCCTCAATTAATGCGCTTTAGCAACCGGTCAAACTAGTCACTCGTAAATAGTCAACATTTTAAAATATTTATATTTCAAAATTTAAGTGTAATAAGGTTTGATCCTCTAACGTATATATAAGAGATGGAAGATGAGCCTTAGCAAATTAAAGGCATATATCTTTATTTTTTTTAGGAATAGATGCCTACAGTCACGTGTGTGAAGCAACTGTAATGGATGTCTCTAGCCACGTGTCAACTAAATTTATACCACATGTATTAGTCTCTAGCCACATTTCAACTCTGTTTATGCCACATATTTTTTAAAATCATCATTTTTGTTTAGATTCTAAGATAACATTTGAAGTGTTTAATTTGAGTAGGAGATGGAAGAAAAGTCTCACCACTAGGTTATATTTAAGAGATGTAATATAATCATATATTGTTATATTATATTTATAGAATGTATATATTAATAATATTTATTTGAAAAATAAATATTCCAGCCCTTTTTTTTGTTCATTAATTTTACTTTTTATACAAAATGAAAAAAGACAATGTTTATTTCATAGATAGATTTTATTAACGGATATACATTCTACAGATATAATATAACTATATATAGTTGCATCATATTTTTAAATGTGTTAGATAGTTTAGTGTAAGGTTCTTATTTTCTCTCCAATGTGTTGCGGGATCAAGCCTTGTTATATTCAAATTTTAGCATATAAAATGTTTTAATGCGTTGACTATTTATGAGTGATCGATTATTAGACACAATCATGTCCATCCATCCTAGTTGCTTAAATCACACATGATTTTGACATGTGGCATGACACGTGGATAAGGGCATTAATTCTAATTATTTAAATCACACAATCACACATGATTTCGACATGTGGCATGACACGTGGATAAGGGTATTAATTCTAATTATTTAAATCACACACAATTTTCACATGTGGCATGACACATAGCTAAGGGTATTGAAACCCTCAATTTAGAGAGGGTATCCAAGAATTTCTCTTTTTTTATAAAAAATATATGTAATATATGAATTATTATAAGTTATTTAATGTTAGAAATTACTTTTTTATAATTTGTGTGAAATGTGAACAATTCACACCGCATTGATCGCAATCCGCATCAGCATCCGC
The DNA here is from genome assembly GCA_037962975.1 of Clitoria ternatea. Lineage (NCBI taxonomy): Eukaryota > Viridiplantae > Streptophyta > Magnoliopsida > Fabales > Fabaceae > Clitoria > Clitoria ternatea. Next base: position 51,229,455 of record CM075673.1, read on the forward strand.
AATACCCATGATCACAAAATCCACAAGGCGACCGTGCATTGTTTAAGACTTAAAAAGATTTAAAAGGTAGAAGGTGTGATTTTTCAAATAGACCAGCTTCACAGAAGGTGAAATGATCATCTTTTGAAGTTTTGAGATCGCAATTGCTTAAGACTTCATCCCAAATTTTATTGCTAGGGTGTCCAAACCTCATGTGTCAATTCTCCTTTACTAACAAATAGACACATGAGCTTGACACTAGAAAGATGACGCTGACCACCTCTAAGCTTTCCTTCTAATAGAACCTTCCCTGTTACCTTGTCCTTCTCAGAAGAGTCACTTACGTCAAATTCAGTTGTAATATTATTGTCTATAGCAAGTTTAGAGACACTTAATAATTTTTTAGTAATATTAGGCATATAAAGAAAATCATGTAGCCTTTGAAAGTGTCAAGCCGCAGTACTAGAAGCATGTATTCTTACCATCAGGATCATGTGTGATAAAGCTAGCACAGCCAGATCTCTGACTGAGTTTGGAGGCAATAAAGGCATTGTGTTTTTCTTGCATGTCATCAGAGGTTGGACCATGTATAACTCGTCAAACCTATAAATGTATTGGACAATAATGTGGCCAATTTTTCCGCAGACCTGACATGTTGGTTTGTCTCGGGACAGTCTTCCTCTTCAGCCTCCACGGTCACAACATTTGTTGAAAGGGAATTTAGCTGCTCAAGTCTATTCTCAAATGGTAGGAGTTGTGCTTGCATATCAATCCAAGTCAACTCCAAGACAGCTGATCAAATCAATTGTTGGAGATAGGACTTGATGTGATTCATCTTCATTGAGCCCTTGCGAGAGCTATGAACTCATTCTTGAGAAGTGTGTGTGCGCTCCTGTTAGGCTTTGAGCACCTTCCTAAAGCTCTTTGGATGTTTCGTAGAGCAGAAGTTGGGTGGAAACACCTTCTGTCATTGAATTTTAACCATTCATCATAAGCGGGCTTGGTTTTCTTTGTTAATCCTTTTGTCCCAAATATATAGCCATCGTATTAGAGACAACACACGATATTTTCATAACAAATAATTGTTTTTGTCCAACTTGATTAAACACAGTGAAATGGGGACATTTTTCTGATTTGAGTTGGCAGCAGAATCCATGGTTTGTTGGATCAGTCCAGATGCTATCCATGCTTAAAGCTCTCGTACCAATTTAAAAATAAAAAGAAGTGGCAGAAAGTGTTATGTTTCCATTGATCTATAGAATATACATCACTTCATAATAGAATGCTTAATGGTATGCTACTTTTTAGTTAGAATTAAATAAGATAAGATAATAATCTTTCTGATACAAAATAGATTAATAAATATTTATCTACACAAGCTATATTTTTCTCATTATTAAAGTGGATTTTATTTGTCTCAACAAAATCTTTTTTATATTTATGGTGTGTAAAATTCAAATGTTCGATAACACACTTAAAAAACTTAGTTATTGCCTATTTGTTAGACTTTGTTAGTAAATATTGGTATTCCATTTTAATATATATATATATATATATATATATATATATATATATATATTTAAAGTTAGATATTAAAAGTCCATGAAAAGTAATTATAATATATAATGAATTTAAACATTTTAGTTTTAAAAAATTATTAATTCATAATAATTATAAATACATGTATATTAAAGTTACTCATATTATAATTTTTAAACACAATTAAATTGCATTTAATACAAACAATTATATGGTGATAAATAAAATTAAAAACATTCTTATACAATAAAAATACAGATTTCATAATTGATAAAATTACATGGTTTATCTAATACATAAGTACAATTTAAACCAACAGACAATATAAATACTCAATTTATTCTTGATATATACCTTGCATTAAAAATGATATACAAAAATATTTATTTTAGATATAAATAAACTTTTGTATATTTTATACAAAATAAATGGAAGATATATAATATATAAGAGATGTGATAATCAAAGAATTAACAACTTATAATTGCTAAAGAATTAAAATTTGATTTTCATGTGTCTAACACATTTGAATATATAATATATACTATTATTGTATTCACTTGTTCAAATGTGCGTTTTACAGTAGAATTTTTCTATAACATGCTACAAATTCTTTTTGTGATAATTGGGTATATTATCATCATCATAACAACGTTCGGCATCTTTAAGTTAAGCAATGGGATTGCATGTTATTATTCTAATGTGACTCTTCAAACAATATAAGCAGATGCAACAAGTCATCAAAAGTTGAATCGATTATCACTTTAAAAGAATTACCATTTATTAATCAAAACTCTAAAGTTGTTAGTGTAATTTTTGTGGGAATAACTTTTAAATAATAAAAAATGAAAGTGTTAGTATAAGTTATTTAAATTTATACTAATAATTTAATGAATTTTATTAATAAATTATTTTGTTAGTATAATATTGAGCTATATTAATATTACATCAAATGTTAATATAATACATTTTATTATTAGTAAAATCCTTAAATATTTTTACTACCATTATATTTTTTTAATTAAAAGTTATACCAATAAAAAAATTAAAAAATTTGTATATTAATAAATCATAATTATTTTGGTAGCGTATAATCGATATAATACGGTCATATGGATGCGAAGTCATGCATACATATATATAAACATAAAATACAATCAAATATTATATTATATAACTCATAAAAATTAGAAAGTGGGTGAGAAGATTCAATGTTACACAACCACATGTACATATATGAATAGTTAATAGTAAAATATATTTAATGTTATGTAACTATTTAAAAAGACATGTGATATTTTAAAATTTTTCACAAGATTTGTGTGTTTTGTTCTTAACAATTCATCATGAGATCTAAATTATTAATTAGTATTTAATATTCTTATAATCAATTTTAGGGAACTCGATCTGCGCATGACAACTTTTTTCATTTAATACAAGGTTTGGAATTGAATTTTTCAGAATTTAAAATCGAGATCCCTGGTAGTAGAAACCATCTAATCTGTATAAGATGAAGACGTTAGGTATATACAATGTCAAGCAAATATAATAGATTTTACAGAAAGAATTATTTTAAAATGAAAACAAAAATTACTCACCTCAGTTGGAGAAAAGAAATTTAAAAAAGCTAATACAAAATAATGTTGCAGGTCAGAATGATCAAAATGCAAAAACCACCTGAAAATGAGCATAATAAATATCGTGATAAAATTAAAATTTGATAAACATTTCAAAACTAGAAGGAAGAAAAGCAAGGGAGGAAAAAGAAAAAGGTACCCAGGAATTGCACTGTCACATTAAAAAATATAAAAAATAAAATGAAAGCCATAGCAGGGAGAGTTCCAAAACTGGTTTAGCAGTGAAACATCAAAATCCCATTGATTAAAAGACAGGATCATATCACTGACTATGATTTTACATTGTCCACAACGTATGCAACACGAAATATAAGAAATATATACAGGTCTTCGGTTTCATAAATGCTCATAAAAAAATCTGTCCAATAGTCCCTTTCTTTGAGGAATTAATAATTTCTTAGTTTCAATTTTCACTTTTCAATTTATTTTTATAGAATAATATGCAAAATTTTAACATTAATTAGTAACTAATGGGGTAAAATATATAATTTAAATATTTTCACATCTTATTTTTAAATATATATTCCATCTAAATTTCAATTATTAGTATTATCTATAATTATTAAGATATTAAAATAAATCACATCTAGGAAAAATATGAAATACACTTATTATAAAATTTGAGATGATCATTAACTCATAAATTAATTTTAGAGTTGAGCTAATCTCCATTAAAAATTGTATTAAAGTTTAAAAATCAATTCTTCAGCCTATCTATTAAATAAAATCTTGCATGAAACTTGATAACAAGATGAGAAAAATGATAAAATTATAACCCTGCAATCTCTATACTCAACAGAAGCCTGGTGAGATTAGTAAGAGGGAACGGACAACAGAACATGATCACATTCATTTTGTTCATGCTCTAGATTGTTGACACATTTCCTCTTGAGAAGCCGCAAAAACCCAATTATTTGTTTTTATTTTTGTTTTCAAATGGGAACGGAATCTTGAAAACAAGAAGATACCTAAAAAAATGTCCACATGTAACATTATGAAATTCGTCCATGGTGTGGTGTGTGATGGCCTCGTTTTATTTCCGACCACATGACAAACTAAAAAACAAATGAAAAGTAGAAAGGGAGAAAAAATCAAACCGACAAAGTTAACCACCAACTGGGTCTTGATTCAAAAGCAACATGCAGTTATGAATGATTCTTGGAGATCAGCTACTTCGTACCCATTCTACATCTTCTGAATAATCTACATTTGTTAAGGTAATAATACAATTAAAAACAACCTAGCTAGGCTCATAACATAACTTAACATGCATTACAAAGTGGTGTTTAGTGATCAAATAAAAAAACTGAACCTTGAGTAAATAACGATCGCTATTACTACCACAGATTCTTGTCCAAGCAACAGCTGCAACCTACCTAATCAAACACAGAGAAGTGTGAGAAAATCTTGAGCTTCTACAGAGAGCCACAAAAGGACATCATATAATGGGGTTAGAACTTTCACACGCTAACAAGTAAATCACATAATGGGATTTATTCTTTCACACTGGTGTCTCCTCTCTTAATCAGTGTCTGTGTTCAGTTTGGTGATTCAGCTACAGAAAGTAGTTTGACTAATTGATTTATCCAATAATCAGTTTTGATCTGATACATCCTTTAAGACCTCTTCAATCTTCATTTAACTCATAAATCAAAAATCTCCTTCAAACACTCAACACTCAACCGAAAACCAAACAAATACTTATTTATGTTGGACTTGAACCCAAGTAACCTAAACGTTCGGCCAACACATTAATGTCTTCATCTTCACCTAGAGATGTGGTTGGAATGTCTAAATCACCCACAAAACTCTCACTGAACAGCTCCTCCCAAAACCCTTCATCAAGTTCTTTCTCAAGCCTCTCTTGTGATTCTAGTGCCTCTTCCTCATGTTCTCTCCTACCCCTACCAAAGCCTTGCATCTCCATGGCTAGAACTTCCAACTCAGACACTTCAAAACCATAATCACCAAACACTAGGTGCTCAACTTTAACGCTACTCCTTCCACTACTTGATTCTCTAACACAGCTTGGTCCTTGCTCAATTGGCCTCCTCCTCTTTTTAGACATGGCTTCTTCAAGCTCCTTCCTCTTCTCCTTCTGTTGGAGCAGTTTCTGAATAAAGGTTGGATTTTTCAAAGCTCTTGCTAAGAAAGCCATCATCTGTTGCTGCTTAATCTCGGTGCCCTTCAACCTTTCCTCCATTGCTTGAAGGTAAGACCTTGTATTCTGTTGCTGATGTCTAAGCCTCACAAGCTCCATCATCAAAACCTGCTTGTCACGCCTCAAACGATCAATCTCTTCATCAAGTCCAAATCGACCAACTTCAACACAGTGACCTTGTGCTTGTTGAGAAGGTGAAGGCTGTGAAGGTTGCTTCCTTCTCCTTATGTTTGCCAATAAGTGTCTGTGCCCTCTCAGAAATCCTTCATTTGCAAATTCCCATCTATCTGGATCGATTTTTCTAAAACCCTGTGAAGTGAAATTGAACCCCCCATGTTCAATATCAAAATCCAACACACGCTGAAAAAATTGTAACTTCAATTGCTACAATTATGATAGCAAATGGCAAAGTGGTTGAGTTGTTGGATATAAGAGAAATCTAGAAGCCTAGAACTCACAAGATGACGTGTGACTTTAAATATTCAAATAGTACCATACCAAATAAATATAATAGCTTTTTTTAATTAGTTTTAATAATATAACCTTATTAATGAGTGGAAGAAAAGAAAATATAAAACGACAGAACAGTGAAATTGTAAAAGTGAGCTGAAAAAAGGAGAGAAAATTCTCATTTTTTTTCCATTCAAAGGAAATATGGATTGTTTCTCAATTGGGCCACTACTTATTATTGCAAATGGAACATTAAAATCAGAATCAAGGCTAAACTATAAAGATGGTGATGAAGAGAAAAAACTTAGGTAAAACACTTACGTAAGTGTTTAGTTGTCTAACAAAGCTTGAGAAATTGTTGTGCTTGAAGAATCTAGGAAGAAGGTCTCTGGAGAAAGCGTGTGGATCCCAAACCACAAAGCTGGCACCACTTCTGCTCCATGAAACTATGTGGCTTGTGGCGGGGTCCTCCACAGCATCGAAGGTTTTGGTCAGAAACGGAGGTGGCCCTATTTCATGAAGACCATCCATTGGCCTTGGAAGAGGAACCATTGATGATGAATTATCAATTTCTGTACCATAAGACGATGATGATGGTGGCTGCAGCAACGCTGGTGGTGGTTGAGGTGGTGATGATTCCAAGTACTCTTCTTTCACTGGATATAGATAGTTCATTTTGACAAAAGAAGAAGAAGAAGAAGAGAGAACAGTTTTATAGATTATGTGATTTTAATATGCTAATTTTGATTTAATCATGAAATTCTAACGTTGCTTAAAGTTAAGAACGATGTGAAGAAGAAGAACTGAGAAATACTTGATACAGAACAGAGAAGAAATATCAAAAGCTCAAAACAGAGGAAAAAGAAGAAGAGGGGTAATTTGAAAAAGAGCTAAAGGGGATTTTAATTATGGGATTTGGGGAAAGGATTCGAGGTAGTAACGAGGGAAAGGTGGAGAAAAAGTGGAGCTCTGAAGTTGGGTTTCTCAAAGGAGAATGCAGGGAACTCTGTTTCCTTGTTGGGAAAGTCGTTTGGGCAGTTAAAAGAACAGAATGGAGTGTTTGTCATAATAACTCATACTATATACCCACCTAGGAAGAAAGCAATCCAAGTGTTTTAAGGGGTTATATAGAAGAAAGAGTGGAGTATACTAGAGAAAATATCCATATGAAAATGTAGATAATTAATAAGAAGTTCAGAACTTTCTAGACATTTTGGTAGCAATATTGTAATATTGTGTTATTTTATTTGAGGCATTTCCGCAAATAGCAAGTGGATGAGAGAGAAAGTGGGTTCATGGCTCGGAAAGTTCTGGAAGTTACAGAGGGAAGCACCATGGTGTGGTGGTGGGGGAGCTCAATTTTTTTATTGGAGAGGGGATTCACATGTTGGAACAGAGTGGTTTTGGTTGGAAATATTGATTTTTTTATAGGAAAAAAATGTATGATTTGAAATGGTGGTAAATTTGAACCCCTCTTGATGATTATAACTGCATAATCACGAAGGTAAAGAAAGGATTTGAGAAACAGAGGGAAGAAACAAACACGGAACCTCTTTCTGAGTGGTCGGCAGGTAAAATAAACTCTGCCACTAAAATCTCAATAAAAACCTTTGTTTTAGTATTGCCGTACGCACACAAAAAAAAAATTTGTCAACCGCACGCACACAAATCTAATGTCACCTCATTGCTCAACTTTTTTTTTTTTGAGCAGAGAAAGATAAAAGGAGGAAAAAGAAAATTTAAAGAAAAAAAATAGAGAGGTTTTATTTTTGTTTATGTAGTCATATTAAAAAAAAGCTATGGTTGTATATGCCAATTCAACTTACTTAGAGACTTCAAGTAAATTTTATAATTGGACATTTGATAATTTTTATAACTGATTTTTTCGGAAGAAGGCGTTGTCCGTTGATGATTTTGAGGTTGGGAGGCAGGTCAGGGGGAGAACTAATGCTTGTGGATAGCCCGCGAAAACTCCTTACTTAGCTTTCCCCTCGAAAGAGTTGATGCTACTTACTAAGATACTTCCGTTAGTAAGAAGAGAACTATCTATAGGCTTTAGCCCAAACAAAGACAGAGTCAGGGATTTCTTAACAATCTAGTCCCTCCTAAAATGAAATAAGACAACACACGGGTGAAGTAAGCCTAGAGTAGAATAAGACTCCCTCTTAAACTCTCAACTATACCAGGGTAGGCAGGAAAAGACTGAGACTACTGATACCGAGCCGGGGTTGATGAAAGATCACAAGATAGATACCCTATTTGGTTGGTCTGTATGCCTGCTTTACTTCGTAGCATTAAGGGGACAATGCAATGAGAGAAATCGACTAGGAACACGATGTCTTCCCATAAATCTTTTCATAACAAATTTGTAAATAATATGAGTGTGTTGTTAGGAGAAAATATAATAAATATTTTATTTATTATACATTAATAATTAACTAATCAATGAAATGTGAGTAAAGAAAAAATAGTAGCTTATTTTAGGAAAAGTATATTTTTATTTGATAAAAGTTATTTAGATTTAAGAAAAAAATGATTATTATGGGGGGAAAAATTTTCCATTAAATTTTAATGCAACTACATTATTAAGGAAGTTGAGATTACTTATTCTCATTGGTAACTATGTTTAGGGTTCCTTAAAGGTTTGTTAGGGTTTGGTGTGGGCTTCTTACTAGGTAACAACTCTAGTGTCTTATCCATTTTCCCTAGGGTTTTTCTCCAATCATTCTCGTGGCTAAGTGGTATACTAAGCATGGCAAGTGAACAATACAATGAAGATGGTAGAAATGAGACTAGAGTGCAAAGTTGTTTGTTACTATGAAGATAAATGAACATTAGATGGCGGCAAAGAGGGATAGTAGAGTCAACATGAGGGCATTCAAAAACATGATGATAAAGATTTGGAAAACAAAGTGTGGGATAAAGATAATGGATGTGGAAAGAAATTTGACCAAAACTATACCATGAAAGATGACCCGTTAAGTTTTGGTAAACACTTTGTGGGGATGAAAATATCCCAAAGGACGTGAATCCATTAGAGATTTGGGTAAGAGTCTATGATCTCCCTATCAATAACATATCAACGATGGTAGCACACAACATTGGACGGGTGATGGGCATGTTTATGTCATAGGATGGTAATAGAAAACAAGATCATGTTGGTAAGGAAGGAAAAAACACACTTCAATTAAGGTTGGATTCGCCTGAAGGACTTTTGTTACCAATGTGGGGAAACTAATCATGTGTTCAAAAAGTGTGATGCTAGAGGGGATGAAAATGAGGAGATGGATTTGTCCACACTACCATATAAGCTAAATTTAAGAGCATATATTGGGAAAGATATGAATCTTGTAAGCGAGAGGAAGGTTGCATGGAGATGGTTGTTGTGGTTTTTACTATGTAAAAAAATACTTTTCAAAAAGATTTTAGACTGCGACAAGCTTTCACACTCATGGGTAAATGTTTTTCTTCTTTTTTTTTTTGTAAAATAACTAGTTTACATGAATTTTTTTACCATAAAAAATGAAAACTTTCCACCCCATTGGTGTAGTATGGAGAGTTTTTAGGACCCCAAGTATCGAACTCATAAGGATTATGTGAAAAAGAAGTATGCACACACTACTAAAACTCTTTGAATGTTAAGGAATCATAAGAAGGTTTGTTTGAAAAAAACTTAAAGAAAAGAAAATATGCTCTTAAGGCTTAAAATTTCACTCTATGATTTCAGCCCCCCCTAAATTCATTTTGTTACTCTTGAGTACCTCAACTATATGTCAATACTCACGCTAAGTAACTACTCTAGATATCAGAACCAAGTCATGTTCTAGAGAGCATTATGTGCCAACGGGCTTATGAACTAAATTAATTGTTAGAAATACACAAATTATGATACTAAGTACCTATAGTCACACATGTGTATTTGATACCACTCCTAGATCACCAATTAAGAAAAAGTATGGTCACCACAATCCTAATTAATTAGATTAAATCAAAGTGTAGTTAGATCCTTAATTTAATGAATTCATAAGCCTGTTCATGGTGATGTTCACTAGTGGTAAGAAAATGTCAACATGACCACACTAGAAGTTCACCAGTGACTAGGAAAAGAAAAGGTAAGGATGTTTATGGTGATGTTCCTATAAGGGATTTAAAGAGACCACAACTCATCTAAAATTTTGAAAATGGACGTTACTGAAATAATAGAGGCTATAGGTCAGCCTTACTAGTCACCATGGAAACATTAGCTTGGAATTATCATGGGCCTAGGAACCCCAACATAATTTGATCGTTATAATAATTTGTTTGTGATGAAAGTACAAACTTTTTTTTCTTTTCAAAACAAAAACTGCAACTAAAATTCAACATCTTCAAAATATTAGGAGGTTAAGGAATGTTATTGGAGGGAATTGTATTGGTGAAATCAAAAGAAGAGGAGGTGGTTTAGTTTTTTTAGACACTGTGTTCATTGATATCATTTATTTCTCCTTCATATATATATATATATATATATATGGATATTAAAATGGGTGCTTTTGGTGGGAAGTAAAAGTGTTATGCATATTTGGTTTCCATAAGGAAAACACAAAAAGGGACACATTTTACTTACTTCAAACTCTAAAGCCTATGAATAGACCTTGGACGTGCTTTGTCATATTTAACCTTATATCTTACACCAGATGATAAGGGAAAATGAGCTGAAGTAGATTTTGGATTTTGATAGAGGAGACACAACATATGTTGAGGGGTTGTAATATGTATGACTTAGATTTTAGAGGTTCTAGACACATATGATTTACTAAGATAAAAGATCCATATCATATAAAGAAAGAATTGACGTTGCTCTTGCTAATTCTCAATGGCATGAAAAGTTTTAGGTCAATATGGTACACCATATTATGAGGATGGCTTCACATCACAACCTAATCTTGATTGTACTAGCATGCAAAGATAAAGATAACAGAAAGATATATTTTGAAGAAACTTGGTTGTGATTTAATGGGAAAACATATCCAATCACAAGGAGGAATAAACAAAGATACCTTAAACAAATTATCACCGTTAATGAAAGGTTTGGATAAATGGACGAGGAATGAATATGGTATTGAAGACAAAAACATTTCTAGAATGAACAATTAGAGGATCACTTATTTGTAGAATGAACACACTTAAATTTTCAATCTACCTGGTAAATATACTGGTCGATTGTCATAAAAATAGTGTTTTAGAACTTCAATGTCGATCCCATAAAGAGTATATATATATATATATAATCACTTACTACTATTCTTTTTGAATATTAAGTAAATCAATTAGTTGTAACTTTACGAGTAAGGGAAGTAAAATAGTAAAATAATGAAATAAGAAGATAAAAATATATATTTAGTTGATTATGATTTGAATGTGTGGGCTTAAACTTCACCTTGTACTCACCTAATTGTTCCCTTGTGATTTCTATTCAATTATGTTATGATAATCACTAAACACTCGTACAAGTGTTATTTTTACAGTTTGGTTATGCAACAACAATAAGCTACCTCATAGTATACTACCTCCTCCAATGGTCATATAAGATAATTAATTCTTAGAAAAACATTAAGAACTAACTAAGTTTATGGATCCAACCACTAAACAAAATCATAAAAATGTAAGACCAAGTACCTATGATTACCTCTAAATACCCAATTTACCTTAGAGTTCCACTAATTATCAATGATACAACCACCTGTATACTAATTAATCATAAGTAGATTTGGGTTGATTAAGTCTTAATATAGAATTAATTCAAGGAGATAAGGCTTAATTGGAAAATAAAGAACATACAGCATACATTTAAGCGTGATTAGAGGAATCAGCTACATATAATCATAAAACTATACAAACTAATCCTAAACATAACATGAAAATCAAAATCTAAAGACAAGAAAAAGTCTCATCACTATCAACCTCAAAGATCTTGTTGCCTTAGAGAAGGAAACTCTTATTGCTACCGCCTCAAGGGATCATTCTATGTTGTAATTGAAGAAGACATGTAAAAAGGTGGAGAGAGATAAAATGCAGATGGAATGGAGGGAGAAATTAAGAGAGCTCTAAAGATAGCATTCAAGAGAGAAAACTACTCAAATTAATGTAAAACATGTCTTTTATAATATCAAGGTCCGACCATGAGCCATGCTTAATTAAGCATAAGTCGTACTTGGTTCAAAGGCCCAAATTAACATCACATCATTTTCAAACATGGGGTCGTGTTGTTAAGCATCGCCTAGGTAGTGACCACTCCAATTGAATATAGGTCATGATAAACTGAGCATAGAGCATATTTGAGGCCTAATGTTGTGATTCTCTCTAATTCATTCATCTTTTTTTCTCAAAAATCATCATGAGCTAGGCCAAAATTGTATTTACCACCTTTGGCAACATAAAACATATAATTAGAAATTTTAAATAAGGAATAATATATTCCCATAAAAAATAATATAAAAGTAATAGATAAAATGACAAAATGACAATTTATCATTATAAAAATGGTTCAAAGTGAAGAAACCATGAAATAAGTCATTCATATGGAAAAAGAACTTGATGAAATGCTTTAGCTTGATAAGGTTAAGTAGAGACAAAAATCTCATGCAGTCTGGCTTCAACATAAAGATAGAAATGCTTTCATTTTTCTATGAAAAGGCTTTACAAAGGCAGATAGTTAATAATATTAGCAAAATTAAGGAGTCATTAGGGTACTTTATTATTGAAGGATGAAGACATTGTAACAAAACCAACAAGATATTTTTTAGACTTGTTTTCATCAATTAATTCTTAAAATATTTACCAAAGTTTCTCTTTGGAGGACAAGTGACTCAAATTAAATCATCTAGAAATCTGTCAACATCTTTTACACGGTTAGAGGTGGAAAAAGAATTTAACCAAATTCACCCTACAAAATCACCTTGTTGTAATGATATATATGCTCTTTTCCTCCAAAAGTATTGGAATAATTAGCGGATGAATAATAAAGGTTGTGTTACATGTTTTATTTAATGAAAATGGGAATCCATTTAGCTTAAACCATACTTTGCTTGTAAAACTAGTTAGCTCCAAAGTAGTAAAACTAGTAAGCATTTGAATGTAGGATTAGTATTAGTTCAAGTTATGACCTATTTTGCTAATCTATGTATGTTCTTTAAGTTACATTATTATAAGGACCTCAATTTTTTTAAAAGGAGCTTTAAACTAACTAGTTTTTAATCTAATTTGGAAATTGGGTGCTACATATATATTGTTTTGTAGACAGTCAAAATAAGTGAATCTTAAGGTAATAAGAAGGTCAGAAAGCCTACAGAAAAGGTCAAGGAGAATGATCCAAAGAGACACAACAAAAAAATAATCAAGGAGAATGCAAAATGGGTTATGGTTGTTAGCACCCCAAGGCCAAAGAAGAATCTAATCTTAAAAGAAAAAAGAAGTAAGAGTGAAGAAGACTATGGCGTGAACAGATTTAGAAATTTCTTGTGTTATTTGGATAATATGAAAATCTTTAGGGACAATAACATCGTCAAGGATAAGGCAGTTGAACTCACTGAGAAAAATTGTTGTCGTGCTGAAGTTCGAGCTAAAATTGTAAGACGTGGTTGGGAACATGTTAATGGTGCAACTATACTGGATATCAAGATCTTACAAGGGAGTCTTTTATTAAATTGGATGATAATTACAATGATGACGAGAAAGTTGAGGTTCCTTACACCTCATTTGTGAGAAGGAAGATTATTAAGGGTTCATAAATTTCTTCTCCATTAGACAGTATATCATAGCCATCCTTTTCCCGACTACCTCATGATCATGGACCAGAAGTAGAAAGGTGGCTTGCACAAACATGCACATACTTACAAAACAAGAAGTAGATTAGTTCTCTTTACATGTTTAAGTTCCCCTTTTGGTTAGGAACGAAAATTGCTCATTGCTTTTAGGGGAACTAAAACATGTGAAGAGAACTAATCTACTTCTTATTTTGAAAGTATGTGCATATTTGTGCAAGCCACCTTTCTACCTCTGGTCCATGATCATAAGGTAGTCGGGGAAAAGGATGGCTATGATATACTGTCTAATGGAGAAGAAATTTATGAACCCTGGAGACATCAGTCTTAATAAGATGATTCATGTGAGGAGTTCCAGTAACCAATTTATGCCTTATTGTTCTTTCACCACTTGTTTATACAGGTCCCATGGGTTAGTGCTTAGCTATGATGATTTCGCTCCTATCAAACATGAAAAGACTCTAAAGGCCATATATGTGAGTGACCAAAAGGCGAGAGATCTCAAGGCTCATTTGAAGGAAAAGATCAGAATATCTACTGGAAGAAAGAAAAAACTTATAAGCAATCTTATGGGTGAGATAACTGGGATGAAGAACTTGTTGACAAAACGTAACAATATAAGATGTTTAGGGAAATTTTGAAGTGTGGTGGAGTTCATCATGTAATATTTGTTGAAGTCCCTAAGGATGAAAATAATAAGCTTATTCAAGCTACCGACTTCAACCAATATGAGGCTAGAGTTGAAAAAGATGTATTGAACAAAACCACAATGTTGAGGATGAAGCTGCTCCATGATTTTATTTATTTATTTTAACTTGACTTGTAAATATGTTTCTTGGCTTGTATTTCCAATAACTTTTGACTTAATTATTCACTAATTACTATTTTGAAGTTATATGTGTTTGTGTTTATGTTTGTGTGCGTATGTGTTATTTATGTAAATTATTCTTTGATTTTAGAATAGGATGCTAATCTAACTTAGGAAGAGAGAAGCATTACACCATGCACATCTCAAGGAGTTTTCTAAACCTTAACTTTGTATTTCCTTAACTTAATACCATTAATTATTTGTGTATGCTAATTGATTCTTTATGTCATTATTTTAATTCTTCATTCTTTTCCATTGATTTATCCTCACACACTTGATTATTTAGATGATTTATGAAGTTTATTGAGTGAGTGGATATAATTTGCATGTTAATTATTCATTGCATGATAGATTGATATGTGAGTGTTGGATCTTACCTATCCTTGCTTAAATTAATTATGCCTAAATTAAATTAATGCATGTTCTATTTTTCTAAGTTAATTATTCACTGATTGTGTGAGTGGATGTAATTTGCATGTTAATTATTCATTGCATGATAGATTGATATGTGAGTGTTGGATCTTACCTATCCTTACTTAAATTAATCATGCCTGAATTAAATTAATACATGTTCTATTTTTCTAAGTTAATTAATCACTAATTGTGAGGCTTTGTACTTGTTTTCTTGATTATGGATCCAATAGTTGGCTTGCTCTAAAACTTGACTTGCTTCATTGTTTGATGCTTGGTGCTTACAATCATAAAAATGATGAGGCTCTCCTTCAAATTAAGCTAGAGCCAAATAGTTATAACTTTTTTACTATGACCATTGACCCAATTCTTTGAGCTTTAATTATCCATTTTTTTTATTTTAGGCATTTTCATCGGTAGATGTTTAACAAATGCTTAAACGTAAGAACTAATGCTTAAATTTATGCAACCACTATAGAATGCTAACTCGACATTCTTAACAAGTACCAAATTTTAAACACAATATTAGTGCTTAACCATTTTATGTAAGTCTAAAATTAGTTTTTACTTTTAAATAAATAAAAATAATGAATATGGAATAACATGTTAGACCATTTTGGGGTTCTTAATAAGAATCTTAGGATAAAGTTAAGAGATACTTAAATTGTAAAAAGTAAAAATAAGTGTGATATGTAGATGTGAGACCCAACAAAAATTATTATAAAAATACCTACGCATCTATAATTGAGATGCATCACTTAAATGATCTTAGCCACATTACAAGCTTAATTAAGAGAAAGACAAAAAATATATGCCTTGAGTCTAAATGTTGTTTGTGTTTTAAGGTTAGAATTAATCTAAGAAAACTAAATTTTGGGGAGTTGTACCCCTACTTCTAAAAAATAGTTTGGCAAGAAACTAAGTTTGGGGATGCTACATCCCAACCTCCTAAAAATACAAAAAGAAAGAAAAAGAAGAAAACAAAAATGGAAGGAAGAAAAAGAAAAATTCTTTTCTAGCTAAAGGCATTGCCAACATCTCAACTCATTCACCTCAATTATTCTAAAGAAAATCGACACCTAGCCTCATTATAAGACATTAAAACTCATCTTGATTTATGATTACATTCCTTTAAGTATTTAACTTACATTATTTGCAAGCCTATAGTAACATGTTCAACTATTTAGATGTTGAGTGTATATACACCTTGAAACACTTGAGAATGAGTGAAAAACTAAGTTGAAAAAGTATCAAGGTTGGAAAATACTTGTCAAGTTAAACTTTCATGATTCTTGAGGGCTAAAGGGAAGTAATTATTAAGTGACTTATTTGGCATTTATGCATGTGATGATTATAATTTCCTTGTAAGTTAAATTTTTTCATTCTTTAGATTTTGTCATTTCATTCTTTGATCATATGTTTGAGGACAGGTAATGGTTTAAGTTTGGGGATGTGATGAGTCCTTAGAAGACTCATTATTTAACCATGTGTTTCATATTAAATTAATATCTTTTAAAGTCTAATTAATTAATTTTTCATTATAATTATTTTGGCCTTATTTTATTTTAATTATCAAGCATAATGTCTTATTTATCTTCAATTAATATAATTTTTGTGAATTTCAAGAAAAATAAATAAGAAAATAAGAGAGGTTTAAAGCTTGAGGAGCACTCAGTTGTGAATAAACGCAATTGGTTGCCTAACAGAGGGCATGAATTCATGATTGATGTTAAAGTCAAAGTAAGGGATCGCGTTAAGGACCAAATGGTAGCCTCAAAATCCTCTAAACAACTAGACTGCCACCCCAAGGAAGTGTGAGGTGTCACACAGAGCATTGTGGGATCGTCCAATGTACAAAATAACTTTTCATTTCTTCTAGGCTCTACATGTGTTGTCATGCACACAATGAGGAGTCACTCTTGACAACTTGGTTCTTACCTCTGGTACTTGAGATTATAGGTGATGTCACACAAATAGACTGAAGACTTACCCATTGGCTTGCAAATTCTTCGAAGATCCATTTGATGGGTGTGTGAGGAGTCAAGCATAGAAACAACTAGTCGCTGGCCTTATTGTGTTGACTTATGTAGTTGTAATTACATGTGCGCCCTGTAGCGCATTTATGTATTGAGGTCGCCCTGTTTAGCACCTTTTCCTATTTAAATAGTTAGTTAGTTATTTTAGATATAAAATATCATTTGTAATGACTTTTTAGTAATCCATACTCAAATTTTTAGAGAGTTTCTCTCATTTTCTCTTAGTTGTAACTTTCTATCCTTGTCTTTGGTCCTAACTCAAAGATGAACTCTCTAGTTCACCTTTGGGGATTGGATTTTTTCTTTCCAATTTCATTTTCCATTATGTTCCCTTAGATTTTCAATTTAGGTTAGGATGAATTATGTGATTAGGTTTAGGTAATTGCATTGCAAGATCGATTTATGTTCTAAATTTGGATTTTGAATATTGAAGTTCTTGATTCACGTATATGGTGTGAATCTTTGAATTTTATCCACATATACCAATTTAAGTAGTAGTGTTGTAAGAGTAGGATGCTTGAATTAGAATCAAAGAGATTTGACATTGATGAAACATATGCATCAAGATATCAAGGACAAATGTTGGTGACGTGTAATGAGTTATAGATTTTCAAGTTGGTATATTAGTGTTGCATGATCGGGATGATCAATGAGTTGACTCGCTACTTAGGGATTTCTCACTGACGGGTCAAGTTAACTCAAATTGAGAACTCAACTTTCATATCTTGAAGCTATTCAATGAATGGTTCTATAACACAATCACTTTTATCACTTGTTTTTATACCTATGCTATATTTTCCAATGTTGCAACTGATTCCATAAAAAACTATATACGTGTTTTGTTGCTTCATCTATGCAAGCATAGATGATTTCTAACTCTTGCGCTCGCTAGTTCAAATAATGAATGATTTTAGATATATTGATAATTGACTTTTAATCTTTGGATATGATACCGATTCTATACTTGATTAAACGATTGGTGCACATGTTAACTCTTATTTAGAAATTTTTACTGCATAAGTGATTTCCTTTTTCTTTTCTTATTTTTCTACTTCAAATTATTCTTATATTTTCTCCCTTCAAACTTAAGGGTTACTTAACATTCATAGAATGAAAGTAGTAGGTGGGTTGCCTCATATAGTTTATGTGCATTCAACAATAGGGATCTTAAACACTTTATTTACTCTAACCAACAAGTACACTTATTTGAGGGTAAATTTTTTTTACCATAAAATATCAATATAACTAGCTCATAATTTTGCTTAATGAAACTTAAAAAATGACTAAAGTAAACAAGTTCAAGTTATAAACTTACAAAGCATGTATGAGTTCAGCTTTCTTGTAGTGCGGTCCCCAAGTGTCTATTTTTAATATTTAGTGTATCTACTAGATTAGTTATTTTAAAAATTGATGTAAATTTTTTTACGCTGGTCAAATGAACCGATTCAAAATATTGATGTTACATTAAGGCTATTTTACATATTGATATTCAATAGAAATCGATGTAAAGAAAATTTTTTTTTACAAGTGATTTTTAAAATAAATGATTTAGTAGGCACATTAAAAATCCAACTCAAGATGTAATTGATGAGAGTATGATTCAAATTCTAGATCTTCTACTTTCTAAAACTCCATCTTTCCCCCTTTCAACTATGAATATTAGAAAATGAATCAACTATATTAAATTTTACTTAAATACAAGAGTGTTAGCTTCTTTAACAATTATAAAAGTTTAACTATTTATATAAATGTACAGTTAAAATTTTCTTATTACGAAAGAATCCCTAATTTGATTATTACTAAATGTAATTTTGAGAATGATAAAAAGTTAAAACTATAAATCAAATTTTAAGTAAGATTACATTTGAAGAATAATACACATGGTTTACATAAAAGGATAAAAATAAATAATTACTGGTAGAATGTTTTGTTAATGATTCTGTTGGATTTAAACTCAAATTTTTATAGCACTGAAAAGGATGTGTTTTAATTTTTATAAAAATATAGTAATATATGCTTTTTAATAACACTTCTCCTAATCTTTTGTTTACTCTAATATATAACCAAAAGAAAGTTAAAACAATAAAAGAATAGAAGAATTAATATAATTTAATAATTAAAAAAAGATGACACAATTGTAGGGTGGAAAGAAGGCAACAAGAAGCACTTGTAGGGAAGCAAAGCAGCATTGCATGATATATACTGGATCCATATCCACTCCCTTATTGGGATATGAGATCCATACCATGCCTGTTACCAGCTAGAACTCCAGAAGCTTCTCGAGTTCTATCCTACCAAAATGGGCAACTTGCATTTCTTTAATCTAAAATCTGTGCCAGTGTCCGCATCACCCACTATGCCTCGTCTTCTTCACTATTAAATTACTATTTAATTTCTCTCACAATTAAAATTCGGAATGTATGTGAAGGCAGTATTATAATATTGTTGAGATGCTATGCTATGGATAGATACGGTATCTTATTTTCAAGAAGAAAATTATAGGGAAATAAATCTTACAACTTTCTAGAAAGTGCTAGACTGAATCACCTGACGTGTAGTTGTAATTTAGGATAAATAAATGCCATACGATTTTTCCTCTTTCAAACGATAGTATGTCTTTTATTCGTAAGGAATAAGGAATCAATTTAAATTTAATGAAGTGGTAGCTAGTTAACTAATGAAATGAATTTGATTTTTTTCTTATTAATTTGGCATATTTGTAGTCAAAAAAAAATACTCAAACTCTAAAAAGAATTACAGAATTAAATTTTTTCTATTAGAATATCACTTAACTTTTTTAAAGATGTCTAATGACCTATTTTTACCCTTCTTTGCCTTTGAAACACTTGAAGGTATTCCCTCTATAATGACCGGTCTCTTTCCCATTCTTTATCTCTGCAACGCTTGAAGGTTAGAGGGCTCCTATTCCCTTTGAGATTTCTTCCCAAGCCGTTACTAACACATGTTGCCACTTGGACTTTATGTTAATCGACCCATCTTATGGGCCCTATTTATACATTTAATTTACCATATAGCTAAAATAATTGTAATTATAGATAAAAAAACTATGATATTTTAGGATATCACTACAGATGCGGTAAATCAAGCCCAAATTAAAGTTCTCTTCTTTTGTATAAATAGGTCATTAAACACCTTTAAAGAAGTTAAGTGACATTCTAACAAAAAACCTAACCCTAGAATTCTCTTTAAGGTTTAGGTATTTTTAAGTGAAAATTTCCAGGTAAACTTTGCACAACCTCAAGAAAATCAAATGACTACAAGGTAGGAGTCCATCACTCTGATAGCTAGACATGGACGTCCCTCATTCAAAAAGCTAGGAGACTACAAATGCCTCTTATTGAGGAAGAAACACTACATGATGAAATACCTCTTCTCCGATGCATTATGGAACTCTTTAAGCATGTGCATCTTTTTTGTAAAGGTTTTTCATCTTTTTCGATGTTGAGTATACAACAACAACAACAACAATAAGAAGAAAAGACAACCAAACTATGGAAGAAAATTGTCTACAAGACAATCAAGACTAACTAAAAAGCATTTCCTCTTAATTTTGTCATTAAAAAATGTCCTGACGCGCCAGAATAATATTTCTTAAAGCCTTTCAATCGTTGATATCCATATAGGAGGTTCTCAAGGAAAAACCTTGCTCAATTCAATAGCTTTTAAGGTAAAGCATCGAGTCATAAAGTTTCTGACTCCAACATGAAAAATCGCCATTAAGGTTCTTAGGATAGAACCTCGCCCCAATTCAAATCTCAGGGTAGAATGCCAAGTGACACAACTTTCGACTATGCCACTTAGTGTTTTTCGCCATTGGGGTTCTTAGGGTAAAACCTTACCCCAATTTAAATCCTCAGGGTAGGGTGTTGAGTGACACAACTTCCGACTACGCCACTTAGTATTTTTTGTCACTTGGCATCTTACCCTAATTAACCTTGCTTAGTGTTTTTTGCTCAGTGTAAAGCATCATCACAAATGTTAATTAAAAACCCTAAACCCTGAAAGTGGCATTATGCATAATTATTATAAATTAATGGTGAACTTAGTGAAAATTTAATTAGATAGATCTTGAATTAATTAAATTAAATAGAGGAGCATAATTAAATGAGAAATTGGTTAAATTACGAGGATAAAGAAATAGTTACTGTATGGTAAAAAGTAAAAATAGATTTACAGTAATTATTGTTATTTTGATTAATTGGGTAAAGATGAGAAAATAGGATTTTAGAATTAAAATAAATAGGAAAATGGAATTTATGAAAGGACTATTTTGCCCATTCCTTTAATGAAACAACATTTAGCAAAATCACATTGTCATCTTCGCGTGAAATTGTAAGAGAAACAAAGAGCTTTGCATGAAATTGTCGTGAGCTTGAAAGTTCAAATTGGAAGTCGATTCTTGACTAATTCTCGCAATTGAGTACATTTTTAGAATCCCAAAAACATGAGCTACGTAAAGGTACCCTTAATTCCACATTTCAGTATTCTTTTCCTCTTTCTCCATTTATATCCGTGAGTGGGGTTTTCAAGGGAGCAAGGTTTCTCTTCATTTTCTTAATAATTGGAGCTCGTGAATGGTTGTTGAGGTGATGGGTGTTTCGAATTGACAAGCGAAGTTTTGTTTCATGGATGGTAGGTTGTGGAGCAAAGGTCAGAAAACGATTAGGAAGAAAGGGTTGTTGAATTCAGTGTCAGAATACATCAAGGTTAGTTTTTTTATGTCATTCAGAGTAAATCCAAAGTTGTTGTGAGAAATTAAGTTAAGGATTCAGAGGTTTCGACACTTATGGAAATTCTTGAAATTTTGATTTTTAGTGTGGTGGCGCCTTTGCTGTAAATGGTGGAAGAATCAAGGTTTTGAGAGCTCAGAGTTGAGGTAAAAGGAGTGTTCGGGGTATATAATTTAATGTGAATATATTTCTACATCATCCTTTGAAGCGTATAAGAGGAAATATAAGATTTTTATAGACATAGCATGAAGAATAACGATTTGCTGTGCATACCGGTCCCCAGAAGGCTAGTGACATCGGTCAATGCAGAAATATAAAAATAAATACAAGTTAAAATGCAGGACATAGTGCACCTAAACTGATGTGATCATAGAGACTCAATATGAATTTATGATCAAGACCCCTGTCAGAAAAGCTGCCACCTACAAAGGCTGCTATTACTATTTATTGTCAGAAGAGGTCAAATCACCACTTGCACCCAGGTAGTTCTATAAATACAACTCACTCATTAATTTATAACAAGACAACATTTACAAAGCTTAACTACCTTCGTAATCTCTTTATTTCCTGTAACAACTATACTGACTTAAGCATCAGAGTCCCTTTTGTAGGTACACCCCCGGTGTGTCCTAGAGACAACAGTTAGAATTGACCTAGAGTTTACCTTAACGTGAAGAGCACAGGATTCCTATTGAACCTATATGTATAATACTGGACTCCCACTGAGACGATGTAAAACAAAAGAGAGCGAGGTACTTTTGATACCGGTCAGGCAAGGAGTACTCCGTACACCGGTCATATCATTGGCACTCCCAGTGAGACCGCATAAATTTAAGTCCTACACCACAACAAAGTATGCAAGTCATGGAGCACAACAGGAGGAACGGAACTCCGGAGGGTCATGTTCAAAATCTAGCCTAAAGAGTAGAACCCCGAACTTCGGAATATGGTGCCAGAATAGTTGAGACTCCAGACACAGACCAGAACCAAGGAAGAATGCAAGCTGTAGTGAACCCCGACCCTCGTGATGAGATCATCAAACAACTCCTGTAACATCCCCTATATTTTTATATTTAAATTATGATGATTTGAGAATATTAGGCTATTTTGTGACTTAAAAATTAATTTAAGTAGGAAATTCATGATTTTACCTGACGCGTAGCGTCAAGGTAAAAATTTAGACTTGACACATAGCGTCAAGGTGACGCGTAGCGTCAGTGTCGCGAGCAGAATTAAAATCCCAAAGCGCCAACAACGCAAAACAAAGGTTAAAATTAGAATTTGAACCTTGCCTCTTCCTTCCTTCTTCTCTCAAGGTATAAGGACCTAATTGAAGCTAATAGGTGGTTGGAATTCAAATCAATCGTAGATTAGAGATGGAAATTCAAGGTAAACGCGTGAGTCCTTTTAATTTCAAATTCCATGGAGGTTTCTCATCTTTTGCCTATTTTCTTGGGGGGACCAAAAGGTTTTAAAATGTAAGATTCTAAACCGATTAAAGAGTCCCTTATGGCTCCTAAGAGGAGGATTAAGTGATGGATTCGAGTTTTGCTTTATGTAGGTTACGAATGGAGTGCCGAAAGCTTAGCGGAGCGAAGGGTTTCCTTAAAATAATAGTTGGTTTTGATTTTGGTAAGCTTATAAAGCTTTAAGAAGTAACTTTCAAGTGTTTTCTTAAGTTAAATTAGGATTTCAACGGTTAAATTCCTAAACGCCTTTGTAATTCTTGCGTTTTTAGTGTTTTGACGCGTCAGTATGTGTGATCAAATTAAGGAGCATTAGAAGTGAGGTAAGGGGAATGTTTTGCTAGGTAATTAGTTAAAGTTTTAAGATTTTCATATTATGAGCAAAAAAATTGTATATATATGAGTGTTTTACTCAAAATACATAGTTTGGGATATGTTAATTATTGTATAATATGTTTGATAAATACGATTGATGTGATAATGAAGATGATAATGAGAAAATGATGAATTGTGATTTTGTGTTATGTGATTGCGAGGATTAATGATATAATGGATTTATTATTGTAGAATATGTAATTGGAATGATGACTATAATGAGAATTGATGAATACATTATGCTTAGAATGATTTATAAGAATGTTAATGAATTATGTGCTGTTGATGATATCGGCTCTATGCTTGGTTATGGCTTTGATGATGATATTTCAAAGTATATGACTTTTATGTCGAGGGTTATACATTGATTGATGATGTTGATAATTATATGTTGTATATGCATGTTATGTGGTGTGGACAGCCATTCAGTACGTATTACCCCTCGCTTTTGGCTCTAGTGGTCCATGTAGAGACCCAGTGGTTGAGGTGAGGAGCCGGTGTATGGCTCGGTGAACCAACTAGAGTTCACGAGAGGTCAGTGTGTGACTCCCAACTAGTGGCTGCTCCTTTAGTATTTGGATACTAGGTGTCTATTTATATGAGTTAACCATGAGAGTCAGTTATAAGTATTTTATGTCATTGAAATTTGATGGATGATGGTGATAATAAATGATATGTACTATATTTTGAATTGAGTAAAAGAGATGGTATTTATGATGAATTATTAGAACACTTTGACTTTTCAAGAGAAAAGGATTATTGTAATGACATTTAAGGGAGGTGTGTGAAATCCTCCAGGTGACATTGTTTCTTATTTATTTATTTGCATTATTTTATAATGCGAAATACTCATCCTTACAATTATTTACAGTGAATGAACAAAGGGATATTACGGACGCTATAGAGACCAGTACAAAGTGAGTAGTGGAGCAATGCTAGAGGAGTTTGTAATATATGGTGTATATAGTTGTGATATTATATATATATATATGTCTTTACTGAAGGATCTTTATATGTATATGCATGTGTATGGTTGTATTAGGTGTGTTATTGTCTCGCATGCTTATGATGACTAATATATGGTTTAGTAATATGGCACTTAGCCATTTGATAGTTACTCATGCATAATGACCAGGAATTGTGTATATAGATATAATTTTGGCATAAGCCATTTAGAGTTGAGATCATACATTATTGGTAGGAATTCTATTGTTTGAATGTTATGTGATTATGTGAAAATCATGACGTGGATGAATTAGGGAAGTAAGATTGATATTAGGAAATTTGGATGTTGAATTAATGAATTTTAAAAGTGAAAATGAAGAACTGAACTAGTGAAATAGAGATCTGGTGGGGTATAGTATCCCTTGAAGGGCTCGATAGGCCCATATGGACATTTAGAATTGGCTTATGTGTATGGTTGATATTTAAATGACTTTAAGGTGAATTGGTGTAATAAAATGGTCTTTAGTTAGCCTAAATGTATTTTTATGCATAACTTATTACCGGACTAGAATTTTGGGAAACAGATTATGTTGGAAGCTCCAAAATAGGGGTAATATAGCGCCCATGTAGTTTGGTGAGGCTTGGAGTTGAATTGGGCAAGTTAGGACCATGGGAAGTTGGTGAAATGGTTTAAATTACATGACAACAGCATTGCTGCTACTGTCATGCCTGGCATGTAGCGTCAATATGACGCGTAGCGCCAGGTGCGAAGTTGTGGCCTCACGCGTAGCGTCAGGCCCCTGTTTTGGTCAAGCATGTTTTAACTATTTGTAATTAAATCCTAGGTACTACAAAGGCATGTGAATCTTCTTTTAGAGTTATATGGGTTGTTCTAAAAGGATTCTTATTTACAAATTAATTAATTTTGTGAAGATTTTTATTTAAATACTTAAAAATAATGGTAAATTAGTAAAGGATTTCATAACTCTTGTTGAAGATTCAAGAGTTGAAAAGGAATAAGGAGGTG
This sequence comes from Clitoria ternatea, assembly GCA_037962975.1. NCBI lineage: Eukaryota > Viridiplantae > Streptophyta > Magnoliopsida > Fabales > Fabaceae > Clitoria > Clitoria ternatea. Next base: position 51,254,902 of record CM075673.1, read on the forward strand.
AGAGAGAACGCGTCTTGAAACTGTAGGCAACATGAGTCTTTCACACCCAGGAGCACTCACAGGCTCAGATTTATGATGAGAAGGAGTCTACATACTGGACTGAGGATTTGAACAGTCAAATGAGACCTTTACAACAAGGTAAGGGATGGGAATATCAATTCAATGTTCCCATTACAAGAAGGATAATGAATGTTCCCATTCCAAGGCACCTGCACTCCATAACTGTTGTTAATTGGGAAATACATCGGAGAAACTGATCCGGGGCACACCTGGACGCTTATGCAAATGAATCACTTTTCCTGGGAGCTGAAAAAGATGTAATATGTAGGATGTTCCCCAGGACGTTATCCACTGAATCACTGGGCTGGTTCAAAAGCTTTCCATCTGGGTCTATTGATTTTTGGGATGACATGATGCCTTTTTACATCATTTTATGGTTTCAAGAGATGTCCTAAAAACCTCTTATACTCTGGCACAAATTAAGTAGGGGGTAGATGAAAGTCTTAAAGATTTTTTGAAAAGATTTTATAAAGAAGTAGCTCTCGTACCGAGGTTGACAGAGCAGATCCAGCTGCATATTGTGGTCGAAGCCCTTTAGCCGTAGTCCCCTTTTTCTTTGTCTTTGGCAAAATGAGCTCCTCAAACCTTTGAAGAGTTTAAAAGGAAAGCAGCCAAGTATGTAGGAATGGAAATGCATCTTGTTGCAACTAAGGGAAAGACCTTCGTTTCTGAAGAAAGGACCCCGGCCCATAAGAAAAAAGACCTAAAGTTCGAGTATAGGGGTCATAGCCGGGATGCGCCCCCAAGGCAAAAGCAGCGCTAGAGCGTCAACTTCACTCAGTATGTTCCCTAGGATGCTTATGCAATTGAATCACTTTTCCTAGGAGCTGAAAAGGATGTAATGTGTAGGATGTTCCCTAGGACGTTATCCATTGAAGCACCGGGCTGGTTCAAAATCCTGCCATCGGGGTCTATTGATTCTTCGGATGACATGGCACATGCATTTTATAGCATTTTGTGGTTTTGAGAGATGTCCCAAGAACCTTTCATACTCTGACACAAATTAAGTAGGGGGCAGATGAAAGTCTTAGAGATTTTCTGAAAATATTTTACAAAGAAGCAACTCTTGTACCGAGGTTGATAGAGCAGATCTAGCTGCATATTGCGGTCGAAGCCTTTCAGCTGCAATCCCCTTTTGCTTTGTCTTTGGCAAAAAGATCTCCCAAAACCTTCAAAGAGTTCAAAAGGAAAATAACCAAGTATGTAGGAAGGGAAATGCATCTTGCTGCAGCTAAAGGAAAGACCCTAGTTTCTAAAGAAATGACCCTGACCCATGAGAAGGAAGGCCCGAAGTTCGAGCATAAGGGTCATAACCGGGATGCACCCCCAAGACAGAAGGAGCGCCAAAGAGTCAATTTCACTTAGTTTACTCCCTTAGAAGTTTGGCCAGGGTAAATTCTAAGAGAAGTAGGTTTGTAAGGATTAATAGTGTATGAAGTGAAAAAGCCCATGCTGATGAAGAGGTCGGTAACACTAGTAAATACTGCGAGTTTCTTGAGCAAATCGTCATAGTACTGATGAATACCAGCAGTTAAATGAGGCAATTAAAACATTGATTAGAGATAGAAAGCTAAAGTAATACCTCTTTAAGCAATGAGTGTATGGAGAGTAGGAGAAGAAGGCACCCCAGAGGAGGAAGCATGGTCCGGGAGATGAAGAGGAAGCTAGGAGCTCAAAAAAGCCAGCCCTGGACAAGGGTAAGGCCATTGTGGGTAACATTGAGGAAGATGATGTTGCTTGGATAAAGCCCCCAAGATCAGGAAGGAAAGACGTGATTGATATGATCACAGGAGGTTTTGCTGGTAGGGGAGTATCCAACACCACCCGAAAGAATCATTTAAGAATAATAGTGTTTGTATAAATAAAACCAGAAAATTGACTGTATCGAAGTGGGATTTAGACCCGCCCATTATGTTTTCGGATGATGATTACGGTCCAACCATTCTGGGAGGAGACGATGCAGTGGTCATCGAAACTGTAGTCGCAAACAAGACGATTCGGAGGATGCTGGTTGATTAGGGGAGTTCCTGTGACATAATTTTCTATGAATGCTTTAAGAAGATAGAACTGTCAGATTTTGACCTACAGCCTTATACACAAGACTTAGTAATATTCAATGGAGTGAAACAGCCTAGAAAGGGTTACTTATATACAATATTGACATATGAGGGATAGCCGGGGTCCATGATGGTTTGGACCTGTTTTTGTGATCGATATGAAATCCTCTTTCAACGGGATCCTTGGAAGGTCATCCCTGAATACATTGGAAGCTGTGGTTTCAACACAACACTTATTAATTAAGTTTATTGATAAAGATAACAAAGTGTCCTCCATTAGAGGAGACTAGCAAATGACAAGGTATTGTTATAACCTTAGTGTCCAAATGACTAAGGTGGATAAATGGATTATAAAACAACCTTAATTAATAAAATAAGCCTAAAAACTTTAGAAAATTTTTCGTAATTTAATTGTAGTTCAAATAACCGGGTCTTGGGTAATAATAGGCTCATAAAAAATTTCAACACTAAAACATATGAGGAAAGTTCATTTTTAGTCTTAAAAATAGTGGGACATGTCACAAATATCATCTATCAGTTCCAATTTGACAACCATAAAAAGTTGGGTTCAAAACCCTCTTAAATTTGAATTTTACCGCACAGTGGGTCTGGTATTTTACGCCTAATGCGAGTTTGAAAACTCCAGTTAGGATGAGGCTAATTCTCACACCTCCGTAACACAATTATCCATAACTTTCATGAAGAAGTCAGAGGCCAAAAATGTCATTAAAATACCCAAACGAACCAAAAACAACAAGAAAAATGCAACAGTTGGAAAAACAGCATAACAGTGGTCACAACATGGCCATGAATCAATTCCCACCTCCTGGGAATCGATTCCCATGTTTAAATTTGCCATAAATAGGTGAAATTAGGTGTAGGAATCGATTCATAGGTTAGGGAAATCGATTCCCACTTAGAGATCATCAGAAACAACACCAATTATGTAGAAAATCACCAAAAAGCCAACTTCTAACCCCCTTAACTTCTTCATTTTAAATCCAATGATCATGAAATTTTGACACAAGCTATAATACATCATTTGTGACGTGTAGCCACTGGCCACACTCAAAAATTCCCAAAATATGAGAAATTTATGCGTAAAAATGCAAATAGCCCATTTTGAGACATTTTGAGCAACTCAAAGTGCATTTCTCAACCAAATGGACTCATTCCAGTTTTCACAAGTCACAAATCATGCCTAGATGCTATTCAAACTGTTCTAAGCCATCCACACTTCATAATTTGTAATTTGACTATCCATATTACTAAATTATGCAAGAAATTCATATAAAAATCACACATTCATCACTGTAGCACATAACTAGTACCATTTTTCATTCAAAAACAATCCCTGAACATATTATGCATCAACATAACATCTTATATAAGTCCACATTTCTCAGATATCATACTCATATGCATATGGTGGGACCATCCATGGTCTCTACTCCAACATTATCAAATAACATCATTATCCATCACAAGAACATGTATATGTTGAAAAGGAATCTAAGCTTCTAAGTGAAGCTAATAGTTACCTAGTCCACTAAGCAATCTCATATACACATGCATATATATACATAACCAAAATGGTATTCACTAGAACCGGCCAAGGCTACTACAAAATAACTATATGCATTATGTACAAGCATATATATATAATGCTCCAACTCAAGCTGAGCGACCTCTCACATACCATCACCCCGTCCTATATCCACTATAAAAATAACAACAAATAGGGGTGAGCATTATACATAATAAATGACAGCCCTAGCATTGATTCAATTATTCTATTCTCTATCATACAATGAGGTATAACAATCTACAAACATAAACTACCATACAATAATATTGACTAATCACATCTTCATGCTATAACATCAAGTTATTCTCAATAACATACATATGTTCACATATCATTCTCATTCATTCGGATCCAATATTCATCATTAAACTTTGTGTTGCAACACTGGCTCTCAACCATATACTCAGCTCTCAGCTGATCTGGCTGTTTTACTGGTACCAAACCGTTTGCCCTTTCACGTAACACAACCACTCTCAACGACAACGGTAGTGTTATGTGCGAACCTCGAGTCTCACTCAAGAGGTTTGCCTTGAGTCCCACTTAAGGTCTTTGTGGAATCCTCCAAACCACACCACTTAGAAATCACATTTCATGCTATATCATCTTACAAGGCATCTTATGCTATAGATGAAAATAAATAATTCATTCAAGTGCATCTCATGTAACCTTTCTATATCCACAACAAGTCATTCACACTATGTTCACCTACATCAATACTTTTCAATCAAACCTTTACATCTCATGTAACATATATATTACACAACAACACTAATTATAATTTACATCATAAGCATCTCATGCTTTTCAAATATCATCATAGTTCATAAAACACATTATTCATAATTTAATACATTAATATACCTCGAATCCTCCTATAACTATGCATTTAATATGTAAAATCTCCCCCTACCTCAAAATAGAGAATCCTAGAAACACTTTAACTGATCGAACACTAGCAACCGATAATCGCAAGCTCCGATCTCTATTCCTTAAGTTCCAGAAACTTCCTAAAATCTATAACAATTGATTTTAACTTTATATTTGACATAATTATCGCTTGCCAAGTTAGAAATCATTAAATTAGAACCATTTCGGTAAGATATGACTCACCGAACTAGTTTCGTCAACTTTGAAACTCGTCTCCGAACCAAACTCTAAACTCCGAATCACTCTGATATCCTCCAAAACCATCTTAATTCATTGAAACGACACTTAATAAGTTGCAATCCTATGGAATTAGTAATCTAGAACCATTCTAACTCTCTTTTCATGAAAACTCAATGTTCTAGAAAACCCCAAAGCCGACTTATGTAACTAGCTTCTAAATGCTTCAAAATACATAAAATTAGAAGAATTGAAGGATGAAAACAATAATAAACCAAAACCTATGATGGGTGTCCTTCAATTTACCTTAAAGTGAAGAATTTCAAGCTTTCCGTATTCAATCCATGGCTGCCCATGTGAAAAAGAAAGGGAAGGAGCTTAGTTTTCACTTCAATTTGGTGAACTTGAGAGAAAATTGAAGAAGAAAGAGGTTGGGGATGTTAATTGGAAGAAAAAAAATGAAGAAGAAGTGATGGGTTTCTTCTCTGTAACCAACCAAAGCAAAATGGAAGAAAGGAGAAGAGATTTTCAATTTAAAAGATTTAGGGACGCATTGGTCATTACAACATTTGTTCAATTAATCTCCCAATTTTAATTAATTAGCCATGAAAATCCTATTTAACTCTTAATCCATTTAATTTATCAAAATTGATAAACTAGGATGTTACATATTAAAAGAAAATGACTGAATGACAGAGGAATGGTGTCGGGGTCAGTAAATCTAATTGAATTAGATCCCAGGGATGAGTTAATAACTAATCCATTAAACCCTCAAAGGCCCACACCAAAAGGAGCTATCAAAGCAATTCCCCTAGACAAAGATCCCGCTAGAACCATCAGGATTAATGACTACTTGGAAGCAAGTATGGAAAAACGGTTGGTAAAACTTTTAAAGGAGTTTAAGCATTTGTTTGCTTGGACCGCGATGGACATGCTCAGTATCAACCCAAATTTCTGTTGCCACAAGTTGGCAGTATATCCAGAGTCAAGGGTAGTTACTCAAAAGAAAAGAAGGTTGGGCCCCAAAAGTCAACAGGCAACATGTGAGCAAACTGAAGAACTACTAAAGACCGATTTCATAGGGAAGTTCAATATTCTTCTTGGGCCTTCAATGTTGTAATGGTAAAAAAAGCCAATGGAAAATGGCGGATGTGCACAGACTTCATGAATTTGAATAAGTGTTGTCCAAAGGATCCATACCCGCTACCAGTATTGACCAGATGGTAGATGATTCCTCTGGGTACCAATTCTGATCCTTCATGGATGCGTACTCCGGTTACAATCAGATCACGGTGTGGAAGGATGATGAGAAAAAACTACTTTCATCAATGATAAGGGAGTATTTTGTTATACCATCATGTCGTTCAGACTCAAAAACACTGGGGCCACTTATCAAAGAATGATGAACAAAATTTTTGAAGGAATACGATAAAAAACAGTTGAAGTATATATGGACGATATCATAGCAAAAACCCTGGTTGGGGGTGATCATGTTGAGGATTTAAAAAGGATTTTCTAGAGGATCCAAATGTATAACATGCGTTTAAATGCATTAAAGTACACTTTTGTTGTTCTGGCAGGACGGTTTTTGGGATTCATGTAGACCCAGAGAGGGATAAAAGCTAATCTTGACAAGTGTAAGATAATCAAGGGGCTCTAGAGTCCAACAAGCGTTAGAGAAGTTCAATTTCTAAATGAAAAGGTAGCAACTCTATCCCAGTTCACGCCAAAAATGGCGCACCGATCCCTGCCTTTATATAGAGTTTTGAAGAAAAATAAGAAGTTTCAGTAGGGAAGTAGTAGGAGAACACTTTTTAGAGTCTGAAAGAGGTATTGGAAAACCCACCAGTGTTAACGAAGCCAGACCTTGACGAGAAGCTTTTCCTTTATCTATCAATTTCAGATAAGGCCTTAGGAGCGGTTCTAGTGAAAGAGACCATTAAAGGCTAGTGACTGGTATGCTTTGTTGAAAAAGTACTTCAAGGCTCATAAAATTGATATTAGAAACTTGAAAAGGCCGCCTTGGCATTAGTCTAACATCCCGACGATTGAGGCAGTATTTTCATGCCACCCCATTATGGTTAGAACCGATCTCACACTACGGGCAATATTTCACAAGCTAGACTTAACAGGGAGAATGATTAAATAGGCTATTGAGCTTTCAGAGTTTGACATTTCTTATAAACCATGGACGACTATAAAAGCTCAAGTCTTAGCAGATTTTATAACAGAGCTAACTGGAGAAACATCGACACCCTTAAGAGAGCATTGGATTATTTATGTGGATGGATCTTCAAACTCAAAGGGGTGTGCAGCCAGGGTAGTCATTAAGAGTAAAGATGTAGTTAGCATGGAAGTTTCTCTCAGATTTGACTTTAAGACATTAAATAATCAGGCGGAGTATGAGGCCTGCCTGGCGGGTTTGAGAATGGCTTTGGATATAGGGGCCTGAACCATAGTGCTTTACAATAATTCGCAGCTGGTAATCTCATAAATTAATAGAAGCTATCAGGCTAAAGAGCTATTGTTGCAGTAATACCTAGCTAAGGTGAGAGAATTGGGAGGAAAATTCAGAGAAATAAAGTACAAACATACCCCAAGAGAAGATAATATATGAGCTGATGTCTTATCTCGACTAGCAAGTATAAAAAAGGTGGGACCCATAACTACGGTCATTCAGAGTATCTTGGTAGCCCTAAGCATATCGACTCCATTGAGAGTCTATGTCATTCAATCCAAGGCTTACCATGACGACTCCTGGGTAGTTCTATTCATCTGGTATATGGTGAGTGGATAGCTCCTGATGGATCCACTTGAAAATAAGAAATTAAAGAAGGAGCTACCCAATTTTGTTTTGGTTGATGGAAGTTTATTTCGGAGGGGAATATCGGCCCCTTACCTAAAATGTTTCAATGAAGCAAAAGTAGATGAAGTAATGGCCGAAGTACATGAAGGAACGTGTGACCATCACTGCGGCGGAAAGAGTTTAGCAAGAAAGATACTACGGGCAAGATATTGGTGGTCCATAATGACCAAAGACGCTATTGAGTATGTTAAAAAGTGTGATGCTTGCCAAAAGTATAGCAATGGGTACCACATCTCGGTAGAAGAGCTTTTCATATCGGTTATCCCTCGGCCCTTTCATAAGTGGGGTATGGATGTTTTACGCCCATTTCCAGAAGCTCAAGGCGGGGTCAAGTATTTAATTGTTAGAGTTGATTACTTTACTAAATCGATTAAAGCGGAAGCAGTAGTGCTCATCATGTTTGCCTAGACTTAAAGGTTCTTGTATGAGAATATAATTATTAGATTCGACATTCCAGGAAGGGTCATTACTGACAACGGAACCCGGTTCACAGATGCTAAGTTCATAAGCCTCCTTGAGGGGCTCCAAATTCAACAAGTATTTCCGTCAATTGAACACCCATAGACAAATGGGCAATCCAAGGTGGCAAACAGAGAGATTCTAAAAGGGTTGAAGAGGCGACTCCAAGATGTAAAAGAGGAATAGACAAACCAGCTGTGTCATGTCCTTTGAGCGTACCGCACTACACCCTATTCATCGACAAGTGAAGCTCTATTCTGGCCAGTGTACGATGTCGAGGCAGTAATACCTGTAGAAATAAACCAGATTTCCCCAAGAGTCTAGCAGTTCGATAAAGAAGACAATGGGTCGAGATTAAGAAATGAATTAGACTTGCTTCATAAAGTTAGGGAAATAGCGTTTGTCCAGGATCAGGCTATCAAGGCTAAAGCCGCCCTGTGCTATAATATGAAGGTACAAAAGCGAAGAGTTAACATCGGTGATTTGGTCCTAAGGAAAGCTTTGGTGGGAAACCGCTTTGCTTATCAAGGGAACTTGCACCTACCTGGGAAGGCCCATATCGGGTAAATGATGTCATTACGGGAGAAGCATATCTCTTAAAAACTTTATAAGGTGAAGTGTTCAAGAATAAATGGAATGTAAAGAATTTACATATATATTATAGCTAATCGACATCATGAGCCATGCACTTTTTTTCCTATCTAGGTTTTCTCGCACAAGGTTTTTCCTAGGAGGTTTTTAACGAGGTATACAGCCGGGGTGCTTTTTCCAAAATAAAATCACTTTAGAAGATATGATTCTTTTTTCCTTTTGTCTTTTAAATTACGGTCTTTAAAACCCTGGAGTGACTAATAAGTCCTGAGAGCGGTTATTAAATTTAAACCCCAAAGAGACTAATAAGTCCAAGAGCGGTTATAAAATTTGAACCCTGAAGTGGCTAATAAGCCCCAAGAGCGGTTATTAAATCAAACCCCCGAGCGGTTTAAAACCCCAGAGAGGTTGCAAAAACTAAGTCCCCAAGAGTGGCATGAAGCCCTGGAGTGGACTATGGTAAATTAATCCGATGTTTTATAGGTACATGAAGAACGAAATTTAGTTATCATTTCAAATTCGATATCGGACTTAATTACAAAAGGATTATTTCTAAGTTACTCATATTTGAATAAAGGCAATATTGACAGTTAAAGAAAAATCTGAGATTATAAAAAACTGATGTATCGAAAAAAAATATATCATTCATCATGCAAAAATGGGTAGCCACACCCTAACAAAAATTAAAAGGTCACTAAGGCTAAGTCAGAAAAGATCATCAAAATGGACAGAGCTCATCCCGCCTACAGAGCTAACAAAAGAAGCATAAAAACTTAAGGGCCAATAGGGCCGTCGTTGCTCTCCTCCTTATGGTCGTGCTCACCGTTCTTCTTCTCCTCGTTGTGGTCCTCCCTTTCCTCCCTATTCTCATTCCCTTGATCTTCATTGGGAATCTTTTACAGGGGAGTGTCATCTTCATCGGCCAGTAAGGGAGTAAATCTAAAGGCTCGTCGGAAGGGATGAAGGCCCCATCATTAACCTCAGTGACCAGCTCCCCATTGTGGAATTTATTGAAAAATCTGATTCCATTCAAATTAAGCTCGGTACCTTGGTTACGGAAGACAACTTGATAAATGACATGGCTAAAAGTGTCCATGGCAGCACGGGCGAAAAACGCCATATCTTTATGATATTTTGCTTCCTTGTCTTGAACCTCTGTGGAGAGGCCCTCATTCTTTTTTTGTAGATTGGCCATCTATTTCTTAAGGTCATCCGCCTCTTGACAGAGTCGACCATTTTCCTTCTTCAGATCGCCCTCAGACTTTTGAAGAGCTTAGTTATTCTCATTCAAATTTTTAAGCCTTTGGTGGACCCAGGCTTGGTCATCTAGAAGACGAGCGTTCTTCTCTTTTAACCACTCTATCTTTCTTAGTGGACCATCAGAAGCGACAGAGTAGATCACAGAAAAGGTTTTCAGATAACCCCACATCGTCGTCTCAAGGGCGAAATTGATATCATTAGCATTAAGTCCATCCTTGAGCCGGACTAGGAGAAGGAATTCGGTTGATGGGGAAGTAGTTCGTTCAATGAGCTTTTCAAGGGCATTCGGACCGACGTCCTTTTGGGTAATCTCTTTCCTCGACTCGTTCTTGATGACGATAGCTTTGCCTTTGCTGGAGTACCCTTGCTCGATGGTGGCTTTTATTTTTTGCTTGGGCCCTCAGCATTCTTTTTCTTACCCTTTTTCTTAGAGGTAGTATCAGTCTCAACCAGGATACTACCACTTAGGATTTTGAGGGAAGAGGCTTATTTCAACTGGGGGTAACCTTGTTCTCGTGCGAGACATTGGCCTCTGTGCTGGCCAAGAATTTACAGAGAGCGTCCAAGGCCTCGTCACTCATGTTCCCTAAAATACTTTTAAGATAAAAGTTAGTTATAACCAATGTAGTAAGAGCTAAAGTGAAAAGGGAAGAGGAAAGAGTGAATACCTAAATGAGCGAGATACTCATTCCTCGTATCCTGCCAAGAAGAGATCAACATTTTAAGGGTGCACCCTCGGAGATGGTGTATAGGGTGTCAACGACGGCCCTAGAATAGTCAAAGAGTTAGCGCTCTTCGACAGCATATGCCACACTCTTGAGAAGGAAATGCTGGTGATTCCAGCCGATATGGAATAGAAATTTGCCTTTTTCGTCTTTCCAAAAGGGGGGATTGGTCCCTTTGACAAAAATTTTGTAGTAAGAATTTTTGAAGAAGGATCCCACGATCTTGGCAGAATCCACAAAGGCCTCGAAATTGATGTCACTTTGACACTACAGGTTGACAAAGCATTTTCCGGCACCGCTATGACGCATCACCTGAGCATACCGAAAAAAGATGGCAACGGTCAGAATGAAGCCCAGATGTTTGGCTAGAACTTCGAGGGAGAGGATCAGAGCCCAATCATTGGGATGTAGTTGGTTGGGGGCGATGTCTAAAAACCTTAACACCCTCATCTCAAATTTGGTGAAGGGGAACCAGACTCCCACATTCTTCAAAGTAAAGTCATGAAAAAACAAAAATCTATCGCGAGGGATATGGCAGACCCGTTCTGCGAGTGTAGGAGCATATAAGACAAAAAACTTCTCATATCTTTTGGAGCGCCAGAAGAAACCGGCCTCGAGTTCTACATTTTCATTCGTATTGACATGTCGGCTATAGGTGGCAACGACGTCTTTGGCAACCCAAAAATAGGGTTCTTCAGCTTTGCGAGCCAGCTAGTTCACCTTGTCCGCAATCATAAAAGTACCCTCAGGATTATTTCTCATAATGGGAGATCCAACAACATCCATGGTGATGACGTGTTCTAGAAAGGAAATAGTCAGATAAAAATCAGTGTCATCAGCATAGTAGTGTACTACGCTGGAGTCCATATCTCAGTTAGGAGATGAGAGCAACATTGGAGATTGGGAGAAGGAAATCTAAAAGAAAAGGATTCCAGGTTAGGGGGAAAAATTATTTAGTTTATTAAGTTAATATCTCTAACAGGGATGCCCCAATGCCCCGTCCTAACCCATCTACGTATGTCTGCTTGAGTAAATTGCGGTCCTCGCCATGGTACCCTAAGTGGCCAAGAAACAAAAAGGTTATAAATGATCTCAACAGAGCTATCCTCTTCTTCACCATTGTTAACAGTAAAATCAGATATCTTAAAAGGAAGAAAAGAGGCCGGAATGAAGTAAAAAGGCTACCTGTGTGAATGTATCTTGTGGTTTTTCGAGTACGGGCCAGGATGGAATACGATTAGCTCAAACACCAGAGAAACGGAGTTTCAGGGTAGTAAAAATCAAGTAACAAAGCACCTGAAGCTCTTCCTTTTATAGGCATCAGAGTTGCCATGGGCCGAAGTTCAACTGTCACGGCCCATGGACAGTGTCAAATGCGAAATGACGTAGCCCATAAAGCCAACGACGTTTCAGCTCCTAACGGTGTGACCGTTTTGATAGGATGCGCTTGCATGAAACATACCACCCTAATTTTCCATATCAATGATCCGTGTGCCAGGTCACTTTTCTGAAGAATTCCAAGTGACATGCATTTAATGAGGCACTCAACGACATATAATTAACCTTAATCACATATTAAGTGCTCAATTAAATATGCCCACATCTGTCAATAATTGCCACATCAGTTATAACATTAAGACATCAAAGGTTAAATGCCAAAAACATAAAGGTAGCTCATTACTGCAACGCTGTCGTAATAACAAGCTAGGGGGCAAATGATTTGGTGTGTATACCGGCCCCTAGAAGGCTAGCGACACCGGTCAATGGAGAAATATAAAAATAAATGCACGTCAAAATATAGGACACAGTGTACCTAAACCAATATGACCATCGAGACTCAGTATGGATTTATGATCATGACCCCGGTCAGAAAAGCTGCCACCTAAATCTGAGTTAGGTGCAAGTGGGCAACTTCACCTGCAAAGGCTGTAGTTACTATTCACTGTTAGGAGAGATCAAATCACCACTTGCACCTAGGGAAGTTCTATAAATATAGCTCACTCATTAATTCATAACAGGACAATATTTATTAAGCTTAATTACCTTCGTAATCTCTTTACTTCCCGTAACAATCATACTCACTTAACCATTGGAGTCCCTTTTACAGGTACACCCCGGTGTGTCCCCGAGACTACGGTTAGAATTGACCCAAAGTTTACCTTCACGTGAAGAGCACAGGATTCCCACTAAACCTGTGTGTATAATACCAGAGTCCCACTAAGATGGTGTAAAATAAGAGAGGGTAAGGTACTTTCAGGCAATCAGTACTCTGTACCCTGTACACTAGTCAGATCAAATAAATTAATAGGTAAGTATGTTGATAAAATAAAATAGTAAATGTAATTTAATTTTGTTTACGTTTGATCATAAAATTGGGTGATGATTATTGTGATTGAAAATGTTAATTACGATGCATGAATATGAAATTATGAAATCTTGAAACATGAATGTGATGGAGTATTGCCAGTGTGGCTGATTGTTGAATGATACATTAAGTTAAGCATTTTATATCCCGAGGAGATGGCCCTTGCGCGAGGGATGGTTGGTGATGATAATGTTGGATGATGATATGATATTATGATATGTTGTTGATACTTGTGTAGTGCGGATAGCCATTCAATATGATTTACCCCTCGTTTTTGGCTCCCGTGGTCGTTAGTGGCCCAGTTGAGCTACCTAGTGGTTAAGTAAAATCTAGTGGTTGAGGTGGGGAATTAGGTGGGCTTGGTGGACCAGGTGGGTTCACGAGATGTCAAGTGGACTCCTCGTTGATGGTTGATCATTTTAGTATTTGGATACTAGAGCATCTTATGCTATGCTTGATTGAGAGTCAATTGTGAAAATATGTTAATAATAAATGTGATACCTACGATGAATATGAATATGATGTGGTTGACAATTAAAATTTATGATGATGGTAGTGTTGAATGTTAATTCATAACTGCTTTACTTTGCCTACGTTATTAAAATTATTTGCATTGAGTTATATGTTCGGTCACTCACCCTTACAATTGTTTTAGTGACTGGAGACAGAGATATTATAGATGTTTCAGATACCAATGCATAGTAATTTTAGAAGCAATTCTAAGACAATACGTGGATGGATATTTTGATATATATATATATATATGTAGATGTAATGGATATGAAGTGTATATATATATATGTGTATGATGACCAATATGGTTTGTTGAAATTGTTTTGGTAATGTTTATGACATTAATTGATGATTTATAAGTTGGATGACCAATGATGGTTACTTATATTATTTTGATGATCGTCATGGCTTAGGTGATGTGTTTATGCATGACTATATTAATGATGAACTGCAAAAAATTTTAGATTTGTGATATATTCTATGTGCATATGATAAGGTTCACATTATGATGAAATTGATGAAGAAGAGTGATATGAGGTGGTACTTAATTTGATGAAGGGTGATGATATTAAATGATGTTGAATTAGATGAGTTGCGATGACATTAAATGATGATAATGATGAGTGAACTTGATACAATGTGTATGTAATGATGTAAATGTGTAGCAGCGATGTGAAATAATTTATATGTTGTGAATTATGTCCAGGTATTGTTGTTTATGATGTATGTGGGAAATGAGCCATTGTTTAATAGTTTGTAGATGCAATGGGCAGATTTTGAACTATACATAATGATGAATTGTTGATGTGCATATATGTAAGAATTCATTGCTTTGATATAGGCATATATTCAATTGTTGAGTATTAAAGGAACTTAACAGACTATTTTGTACATCCGTGGGAATTTGACTCCCCGGATGGCTTCCATAGGTCTATAGTTATATACCGAATTTATGTGCATGCTTGAGCTGGGATTGAGATTGCATTTTCTTAGTTTGGTGCATTGAGTTATACATAAAGTGGTAGATTGAATTTTTGTGCATAACTTTCTCATACAGATGAATTTTGGTGAGCGGACTATGTAAACGGGCATGGAACGCGGAAGATATTGTATCCATGAAATTTGGTGTCATTCGGTGCGGAAATGGGCAATTTAGGAGTCATTGTAATTCGTAGAATAGAAAATATTGTCGCAGGGACCTAACTACAAATTCTAAAACTAGGGGTTTGGTGTAGACGTGCAAACGCCCAGCCTTGGTATCCATACGCCCAGGTTCTGTTGTCTTCTCTCCTTACACGTGTAGAGACGCCCACCTGACATCCATACGCTATTGTGGTGTTAGATCTTAGCTCGGTCCTTGTATCTTGTTTTCCCCTGGCTTATGTGCTCACCTAACCTTGGCCTATGTACATTGAAGCTTTGTTCCATAACCTTATCCCTCATACGTGTATGGACGCCAGCCCAACGTCCATCCGCTGGTGCCTTCTTTAGATTTTCTTCTTCCTTGTATTTATGTGTTGTACCTAGGGTCCCCCACATGTGCGTCTACACGTTGGATCCAACGTGCTAATGCTGGTGAATGTGTGGTGCAATGTGCCTCTTCTCCCCTAGGCAAGCGTCCATACGCACTCCGTGGCGTCCACATGTTGGCCCGTGTTAAGAGATGATTCTTCCTTTCCTTGTGTGGGTGTGCCAATGCCCACCATCAACACCTATACACCCTTGTTCTATTCCCCTAGTTTTCCTTGGCATTCATACACCCTTCCTGGGCGTCCCAACACCCAGGGTATATTCCATGGTCCAAAAATTTAATATTTTGCATGCTTTGTTTTATAGAATATTAACTTACAAAATGTTAAGTCCCTCGAAATAGAAAAATTTGGTTTGGTAATTATGATCACGTCAAAATTTTTGAATTAATAAATCTTGTTAAATTGCAAAAAATTTATTATTAAAATTATAGATTATGTAAAATTAAAATATAAATAAGATGAAACATTATAGATGGTATCAGAGCGGTTTCAACCCAGATCGAATATTTTTGAAAAATTTGATGATTAATATGGAATACATTACTAAATTGAATTGAATTTATGTGTGAAGTATGTGATCATTGTGTATTATTGTTGATTGATTTTAAATATAGGAACCTTGGTGTTGCACTTACTGGTATTCCGTTGGCTGCAATATCCCTGTAGTGAGGTATAATATGAATTCAGTGAATTAAATTGAGTATTAATTTGGTGTTAATATATTGTAGTATGATGAGTGGTTCCGGTTCTCAGCCAAATGATGATTTCTTTACTTAGTTCTTTTAATATATTGGACAAATTCCTGAAGCGATCGACCCATATTTAAAAAGGTGGGCATGATCATAATGGTGCTTATAAATGGATCTATGACATGGAGCAGATATTTGAATATTTTGAATGTTCTAAGGAACAAAAAGCTTTATTTGCTACTCTTCAGCTAAAGGAAGAGGCTTAATTTGGTGCACTCGCACCAAGACCCAAATGGTGGCAGCTACTGAGGCCTTAACTTGGGCAAATTTAAAGTAGAGGTTTCTTGCAAAATATTTTCCCGACAACTACAAAATTAGAAAAGAGATGGAATTCTTAAAACGTGAACAGGGAAAGATGTTTGTGGCTGAGTATATAACCAAGTTTGATGAGCTTTGTGATTTCTATTACCCTTTCTTGCTGGAGGGTACTGAAGGCAATAAATGTGTAAAGTATGAATCTAGTTTGAGGGTGGAGCTTTAGAGTGTCATTGTTCCTTTAGAAATTAGAGATTATGCTATGTTGGTGAATAATGCACGGTTAACTGAAGAGGTGCAATTGAATAAAGTATCACCAAAGAAGGATAAGCAGCATTTAAAGGCCAAGGTGCCTAATTTTAAGATGTAAGGGCAATCTAGTTGTGGTGGATCATCTACTACTTCTTCATCTTCTTCCCGAGGCTGGGGTGATGACCGTTCTGGTGGGAAGACTTGCTATACTTGTGGCAAGGAGAGGCATTTTGCTAAAGATTGTTGAGCTAGTTAGCCTACTTATTATGAATGTAGGGAGATAGGGAATGTTAGACTGGATCATCCTCAGATGTAGTCACAAAGTGTACAGGGGAGTCAAGCCAACACTTCTATGGCTCGTGGTGGTGGTACTCAGAGGGGTGGCCAAAGCAGCGTGGCCGTGGAGGTCAAACTCATAGGAAAGAAGATTCTCAATCTGGGAGAGCTCAGAATGTGGTTACTGGATATGTTTTTGCCTTTAATGCTTTAGAGGCGGCTAAAAATAATGACTTGGTGTTCAATAAGTGTTCTATCTCTAGTATTATACTAAATATGATATATGATTCAAGAGCTACACATTCTTTCATCTCCGAGAGTTGTGTTAGACACCTCAATTTACCTGTGGTCTTAATGGAGCATGTAATTATTATTTCTACTTCAACCGATTCAACGATCAGAGCTACTACCATGTGTGAAAAGTTAACTATGATTCTTGAAAAGTGACCTTTTGATGTGAATTTGATATGTTTACCCCTGTAAAACCTAGATATCATCTTGGGGATAGATTGGCTATCTGCCAACCATGTAATGGTGGATTATTTTTGTAAAGTGGTGATTTTCCTGAAGAATATGCTTCTAAATAGTGGAATGTCCAATTCTAAAATATTTTTAATTGTTGTTTTACAGGGAAAGGTAGTTCAAACCCTGCTGATACTCCTATGATATGTGAGTTCCTAGATGTATTTCTAGAAGATATTCTAGGGTTACCTCTGAGTAGAGAGGTGGATTTCACCATTGATTTGATTTTCGGGGTGGAGTTAATGTCTCCTGCACCTTATTGGATGTCTTCAGTTGAGTTGACTGATGTGAAGAGGTGGGTGGAGGAGTTACTTGAGAAGGGCTTCATTAGGCTAAGTGCCTCGCCCTAGGGTGCTCCTGTATTGTTAGTGAGAAAGATGGTAGTATGAAAATGTGTGTTGATTACCGATAACTGAATAAGTTGACGGTTAAGAACAAGTATCCCTTACCTCGGATTGATGATTTTCTTGATAAGTTGTATGGAGCTTGAATATTTTTTAAGATTGATTTGAGATCCGACTACCACCAGATTAGGGTGAGGCCGAAGGATATTTCAAAGACGACGTTCATAACTAGATATGGTCACCTTAAATATGTTGTGATGCCTTTTAGGGTAAGAAATTCCCCAGCTGTCTTCATGAGTTACATGAACCAAATTTTTTAGCAGTATCCTGATCAGTTTGTGGTGTTTAGCGACCATAAGAGTTTGAAGTACTTGTTTGATCAGAAAGAGCTTAACATGAAATAGAGGAATTAGATGGAATATCTAAAGGATTATGATTTTGACTTGCAGTATCTTCTAGGCAAGGCCAGTGTTGTTGTAGATGCCTTGAGTAGGAATTCCTTACATGTTGATTTTTTGATGGTAAAAGAATATAAATTGTTGGAAAGCTTCTGTGATTTGAACCTGGGGTGGTGATTCGGACTCTAAATCAAATGGTGGTCAGTATGTTGAAGATTTCTAGTGACTTTCTAAAGTCTTTATCTAAGGCCAGGAGATAAATGATGAGATCCAGAGATTGATTGGTGCCCAGGCTAGGGGCAAGGTGATACCATTGAGTAGAGGTTCTGAAGGATTGTGGCGGTTTAAGGATCGTATTATAGTACCTGTTAAGGGTAATTTCAGGAGCCAAATTTTGTCTGAGGCTCACAAAATTTCTTTGAGTATTCATCCTGGTGTGACCAAGATGTACAATGATCTAAGGAGACAGTTTTGGTGGCCAGGAATGAAGAAAGCCATTCTTGATTTTATTACACATTGTGTGGTATGCTTGAAATTCAAGGTTGAACATCAGAAACCTTTTGGGATGCTTCAGCCTTTAGATATTCCTGTATAGAAGTGGGATAGCATAGCCATGCACTTTGTGTCTGGCTTGCCTCGTACTTGTCCAGGTTATAATGTTATCTGGTTAATCATTGACAAATTGATGAAGTGTGCTTATTTTCTCGCTATGAACATAAAGTGGTTATTGGAGAAACTGGTTGAGTTGTATGTGAGGGAGATTGATCTCCTACATGGTATTCCCTTGAGCATTATATCAGATAGAGATCCCTGCCTTACCTCTAGATTTTGGGAGACTTTTCATAGGGAGTTGGGGACCGAGTTGAGGCTGAGTTCAGCATATCATCCACAGACAGATGGTCAGTCTGAGCGCCCTATTCTAACATTAGAGGATTTATTGTGTGCTTTTGTATTGGAGCATGATGGTAGTTGGGAAAGATTCTTGCCTCTGATTGAGTTTACATATAAGAACAGTTTCCATAGCAGTATCGGGATAACGCTTTATGAAGCTTTATATGGCAGAAAGTGTTATACTTTACTATGTTGGGCAGATAGTGGAGATACTTCGGTGTTGAGGCTAAAAATGGTCCACTAGATAACTGAACAGGTGGCTATAATCCGAGATAAGATGAAAGTCACCCAGGATCGACAGAAGACTTATTATGATACTAGACATTGGCTGTTAGAGTTTACAGTGGGTGATCGGGTATTTCTTAGAGTTTCCCCCATGAAGGGTATGGGTAAATCTATCCTGAGTTGAAAGCTAACCCTGAAACACATTGGTCCTTATCAGATTCTGGAGCGGAGAGATGATGTTTCTTACAGGATTGAGTTGCCTCTAGCCTTATCACAATTGAACGATGTATTCCATGTATCTCAGCTCTGGAAGTACATTCCATGTGATAGTATGGTGGTTCCTGATGATCCCGTAAAGTTAAAGGAAGATTTGAGGATTCTAGCTACTCCTTTGTACATGGAGGCTTTTCAAACCATGTGGTTAAGAAGCAAGGACGTTCTATTGGTGAAAGTGGGATGACAACATGCCAATGAGATTTTGAGTACTTAGGAGCTAGAGTTGGAGATGAGGCAAAGGTTTCTAGAGTTATTCACTGAGGTACGTTGATTTCGGAGGCAAAATCTATTTTAAGGGGGGTATGTGTAACATCCTAGTTAATTAAAAATAATGAAATGGTGTTATGCATAATTAAATTATAAATTAGTGGTGAACTTAATGAAAATTTAATTAAATAGATCCTGAATTAATTAAATTAAATAGAGGAGCACGATTAAATGAGAAATTGGTTAAATTACGAGGATAAAGAAATAGTAACCATATGGTAAAAGTAAAAATAGATTTATAGTAATTATTATTATTTTGATTAATTAGGTAAAGAAAAGAAAATGAGATTTTAGAATTAAAAGAAATACGAAAATAGAATTTATGAAAGGACCATTCTACCCTTGCCTTTAATGAAACAACATTTAGCAAAATCACATTGTCATCCTCGCATGAAATTTTAAGAGAAACAAAGAGCTTTGCATGAAATTGTCGTGAACTTGAGAGTTCAAATTGGAAGTCGATTCTTGACCAATTATCACAATTGAGCATATTTTCAGAATTCCAAAAACGTGAGCTACGTAAAGGTACCCTTAATTTCATATTTCGGTATTCTTTTCCTCCTTCTCCATTTCTAATCGTGAATGGGGTTTTCAAAGAAGCAAGGTTTCTCTTTATTTTCTTAATAATTAGAGCTCGTCAATGGTTCTTGAGGTGATGGGTGTTTCGAATTGACGAGCGAAGTTTTGTTTCATTGATGGTAGGTTGCAGAGCAGAGGTTAAAAAACCATTAGGAAGAAAGGGTCGTTGAATTCGGTGTCAGAATACGTCAAGATTAGTTTTTCATGTCATTCAAAGTAAATTCAAAACTGTTTAAAGAAATTAAGTTAAGGATTCGGAGGTTTTGACACTAATGAAAATTCTTGAAATTCTGATTTTTAGTGTAGTAGCGCCTTTGGTGCAATTGGTGGAAGAATCAAGGTTTTTAGAGCTCGAAGTTAAGGTAAGAGGAGTGTTCTGGGTATATAATTTAATGTGAATATATTTATGCATCGTTCTTTGAAGCGTATAAGAGGATATATAGGATTGTTATAGACATAGCGTGGAGAATAAATTAATAGGTAAGTATGTTGATAAAATGAAATAGTAAATGTAATTTAATTTTGTTTGCGTTTGATCATAAACTTGGGTGATGATTACTGTGATTGAAAATGTTGATTACGATGCTTGAATATGAAATTATGAAATCTTGAAACATGAATATGATGGAGTATTGTTTGAATACGGTTTTGCATTTTTAGTGTTTTGGCGCATTGGTTCTTGTGATTAAATTAAGAAGCATTGGAAGTGAGGTAAGGGGAATGTTCTAGTGTATAGTTAATTAAGATTTTGTGGGTTTCTATACTACGAAATGAAATTGTGAATATTTCATATGAAGATTATGATTTTAAACTAGTATTAAAGAGAATGTGTTGATGAAATTGTGAGTAATAAAGATATACAATAATATGAGTAATATTTGTTAGCAAATTGTGATTATGAGATATGTGGTTATGATGATAATGATGAAATGAAATATGGTTATTGTTATGTAAAGAGAGTTGATGAGTATATTATGTAAAGAATAGTTTATGAAAAATGATATGGAATATTGTGATAGATGTGATGTTGATGATATGAAATTTATGCCTGGTGTTGGCTTTGATTATGATTTTCAAAGGAGATGGATTTTGTGTTAGAGATTATGTGTTATGGATAAGATTAATGATTATATATTGTATATGCATGATATGTGGTGTGGACAACCATTCGGATTGTATTACCTCTCACTTTTGGCTCCAGTGGTCCATGTAGAAATCTAATTGAGCTACCCAGTGGTCCATGGAGAGACCCAGTGATTGAGGTGGGGAGCTAGAGGGCTTAGTGGACCAGGTAGAGTTCACAGGATGTCGGTCGACTCCCAGCTAGTGGCTGCTCCTTTAGTATCTGGATACTAGGTGTTATTTTATATGATTTGACCATGAGAGTCAGTTGTGATTAATTTATGATATTGAAATTTGATTTATGATGATGATGATGATAAGTGATATGTTAAGATACTTTGAATTGACTAAGAATAATGATGATTACGATGAGTTATGAATATCTTTTGATGTTGTAAGAGAAAAGGGTTAATGAAATGACATTTGAGGGAGATGTGTGAAATCCTCCAGGTGATATTGTTACTATTTTATTTATTTGCATTGTTTTATAATGTTAAATACTCACCCTTATAATTTTTTTAGAGTGAGTAGTAGAGAAATGCCAAGAGTTGTAATATGCGATGTATATATTTATGATATTATATATATATATATATATTATGATGTATATGTATATGTTTACGTATGTGTGTGGTTGAATTTTATGTTTTACCATCATACGTGTATATGTTGGTATCTGTGTGGTTTGTAATTAATGACACTGAGCCATTAGTATTTTTATATATGATATATACAAGTTTGAGTTGATATGAGGGTGATATGGCACTGAGTCATAAAATAGTTAATCATCCATAATATGCAAGAATTGTTTAAATAGATATGATTATGGCATAGAGTCATTTAGTGTTTGAGATCATTCATTATCGGTAGGAATTGTATTGTTTGAATGCGGTATGATTGTATTGAAATTATGATATGAATTAGTTAAGAAGTTTGGATGCCATATTAATAAGTTTAAAAAGTGAAAATTTAGGAACTAAACAGGTGAAATAGAGATCTGGTAGGATTCGGTATCCCTAGAAATGCCCAATAGGTCCATATGGACATTTAGAATAAGTTTGCATGTTTACTTTGTGGTTTAAGTGGCTTTAAGGTGAATTGGTATGATAATATGGTCATAAGATAGTCTAAATGCATTTTTATGCATAACTCATTATTGGACTGGAATTTTAGGAAACAGACTGCGCCAGCAGCTGTGGAATGGGAATAATATAATGCTCATGTAGTTTGGTAATTGAGTTGTAGGGTTTAAGATTGTAATATAGATGTTGTGTGAAAGTCACGTGAGTTTTTATGAGGGTTAATCGATTTCTAAATGATTATTTTATGAAAAATTTATTGGTATTTTTATTTAAATGCCTAAAATTATAGGTAAATTAGTGAGAGATTTTACAATTTGGTATCAGAGCAGGTCTATTCAGGATTGTAATTTTATGGGTGAAATATAATAATGAGTGGTGAAATTTGTATGAGTATGATGGTATATATATATATATATCTATATATATCTATATATATATATATATATACATATATGAATATGTATGTGTGAGAAAGTAAATGGTACAGGAATTCCGGCATTGTGCTCACTAGTTCTTCGTCGGCTGTAATTCCCTGCATTGAGGTATTACTTTTAAACTCTATTGAGTTTGTTTAAGTATTAACAGTGGATTGTATTATTGTAGAATGGCTGGCAGTTCTAATTCTGTTCCAAAAGATGATTTCTTTGAGAAGTTTTCTCGAATGATAGGAAATGTTGAATCTGGCCCAACCCTAGATAAATTTCTAAAGCGTAACCCACCTATGTATAAGTGTAGACATAATCATAATGGAGCTTATATCTGGCTCATAGAAATGGAGCAAATGTTTGAATACTTTGAATGCTTAGAGGAGCAGAAAGTGGTATTCTCTACTTATCAATTATGTGATGAAGTTAGGGTTTGGTGGACTCGTACCAAAACCCAGATGACAACTACTGGTGAAGCTCTAAAATGGGATAATTTTAAAAAGAGATCTCTGGAAAAGTACTTCCTTAATAATTATAAAACCAGAAAAGAGATGGAATTCTTATATCTTGAGCTAGGAAGAATGTTTGTAGTAGAATACATAGCTAAATTTGATGAACTGTGTCATTTCTATTATCCATTTTCTTTGGAAGGTATTGAAAGTAATAAATATGCCAAGTATGAATCTGGTTTGAGAATTGAACTTCGTAGTGTGATTGTTCCCTTGGAGATTAAGGATTATGCTAATCTTGTGAATAAAGCATAATTGACCAAGGAAGTCCAATTACAGAGAGTTTCTTTCAGAAAAGGCAGATCATAATTGAAAGTCAAGGAATTGATTTTAAAAAGCAGAATTAATCTAGTCGAAGTGGATCATCATCATCTTCTTCTTCTTCCTCCAAAGGTCATGGTCGTGGTCATTCTAGTAGTAGAGTTTGTTTTAAGTGTGGAAAAGAAGGGCATTTGGCTAGAAATTACAAATCAGAGCAGCCTACTTGTTATCATTGTGGTCAAGTTGGACATCTTAGGCCTGATTGTCCTTTGAGGCAGACTAAGAATGTACAGGGAAGTAAGAGCATTACTTCCACAGTTCAAGGTGGCAGATTTCAAAGAGGTGGACGTGGTGGTGGTAGCCGAGGAGGCCCGATTCAACAACCTAATACCACATCGCCTTCCAGTACTCAATGTTATTACTGGGAAAGTGTATGCTTTTGATGCTTTAAATGTTGTACATAATGATCAACTGGTGCAAAGTAAGTGTTTAATCACTTGTAGTCTTGTAGATATGATATATGATTCTGGAGCTACACATTCATTTATTGTTAAAAGTTGTGTCAGGCATCTTAAATTACCTGTGATGTTAATGAATAATGTTATAATTGTTTCTTCTCCTATAGGTTCTATGATTAGAACTATGACTATGTGTGAAAAGATAAATCTAAGCATTAAGGGTCGAATTTTCATTACAAATTTAATTTGTCTACCTTTGAAAAATCTTGACGTTATTTGGGAATGGATTGGTTGTCTACCAATCAAGTTATGGTGGATTGTTATCATAAAGGGGTGGTTTTTCCTGCTGAGTCTACTTCTAAACGCTTAGTTTTATTGTTAATTTTGCAAGGATAGGTAGTCTGATTCCTGCTGATATTCCTATTGTATGTGAGTTCCCGGATGTATTTCTGGAGGATATTCCTGGGTTATCTCCAAGTCGAGAAATTGATTTTGTTATTGATCTAGTTCTTGGTGTCGAGCCAGTGTCCTGTGCACCGTATCAGATGTCCTCTGTTGAGTTAGCTGAGGTGAAAAAGCAAGTTAAGGAATTATTGAGCAAGGCTTTTATCAAACCCAGTGCTTTGCCCTGGGGTGCTTCTATGTTGCTTGTAAGAAAGAAAGATGAGAGCATGAGAATGTGTGTTGATTACCAATAGTTGAATAAACTAACGGTTAAGAATAAGTATCCTTTACCTCGAATCAATGATTTGCTTGATCAATTGCACAGTGCGTGTATCTTTTCTAAAATTCATTTACGTTCTAGGTATCATCAGATTAGAGTGAGACCGGAGGGTATTTCGAAGACCGCTTTTCAAACTCGATATGAGTACGTAGTGATGCCGTTTGGAGTTACTAATGCTCCTGTAGTTTTCATGAGTTATATGAATCAGATCTTTTATTCTTACTTGGATCAGTTTGTTATAGTGTTTATTGATAATATATTAGTATATTCTAGATCTGAAAGTCAACATGTTTAGCATCTCTGCACTGTTTTACAGATTTTGGGTGAAATGTAGTTGTATGCCAAATTATCTAAATGTGAATTTTGGGCAAAGAGTATTTAGTTCTTAGGGCATGTGATTTCTAGTGATGGGGTTTCTGTTGATCCATCCAAAACAGCTGTTGTTATGAATTAGGATAGGCCCAAATCTATCATTGAGATTCGGAGTTTTCTTGGTTTAACCGGATATTATAGGCGTTTTATTAAGGGTTTTTCTCATATTGCACTTCCTATCACCAAATTAACTAGGAAGGAGTGTCTTTTTGTTTAGACAGATAAATGTGAACAAAGTTTTAATGAGTTAAAAAAGAGGTTGACTTCTGCACCAGTACTTGCTTTACCCAATGTCACTAGAGAGTTTGTTGTGTATTATGATGTATCTAGGTCCAGTTTGGGCTGTGTGTTGATGCAAGATGGAAGAGCTATGGCTTATGCTTCAAGGCAGTTGAGACCTCAGGAGCAAAATTATCCTACTCATGATCTTGAGTTAGCGGCGGTTGCCTTTGCTTTAAAAATTTGGAGACATTATTTATATGGCTCTCGTTTTATGGTATTTAGTGATCACAAGAGTTTGAAATATTTGTTTGATCAAAGAGAGTTGAATATGAGACAGAGACAATGGATGGAGTATTTAAAAGATTATAAATTTGAGTTGAAATATCATCTTGGCAAGGCGAATGTTGTTGTTGTTGATGCCTTGAGTGGGAAATCTATTCATATTGCATCCTAATATAAATTGTTAGAAAGTTTTCATGATATGAATTTGAGTGTAATGATTTGTTCTTTTGATAGTATAATGATTTGAATGTTAAAGATTACTAATGAGTTTTTGAAATCTTTGTCTGAATTTCAAGAGAATGATGTTGAAGTGAAAAAGTTAACTAATGACCAAGCTCGGGGTAGGAATATATCATTGAGCAGAGATTCCAATGGATTGTGGCAGTTTAAGAACTGTATTATTATGCCTTCTGATGGTGAGTTTAGAACATAAATTCTAGCTGAGGCTCACAAGAGTTCACTAAGTATTCATCCTGGTATGACTAAAATGTATCATGACTTGAGACAACAGTTTTGGTGGCAGGAATGAAGAAGATGATAATTGATTATGTTGCATCTTGTGTTGTATGTTTGAAATCTAAAGTAGAACATCAGAAACCTTATGGGTTATTACAACCACTTGATATTTTGGTATGGAAATGGGACAATATAGCCATGGATTTTGTATCTGGTTTACCCCATTCTCGTGTGGGATGTGATGCTATTTGGGTTATCATTGATAGATTAATAGAATGCTTATTTTCTTCCTATTAATATAAAATAGTCTTTGGAAAACTTACTAGTGTTTATGTGAAAGAGATTATACGATTGCATGGTGTACCCTTAAGTATTATATCAGATCGTGATCCTCGTTTCACTTCTAGATTCTGGGGAAGTTTGCATCATGAATTGGGTATTGAGCTGAGATTAAGTTCAATATATCATCCTTAGACTGATAGGTAATTTGAGCATACCATACAAACTTTGGAGGATTTACTTTGTGCTTATGTATTAGAACATGGAGGAGGCTGGGAGCAGTATTTGCCTCTGATTGGATTCACTTATAATAATAGTTTCCATAGCCGCATTGCAATGGCTCCTTATGAGGCTTTGTATGGCAAGAAGTGCCAAACTCCTTTATGTTGGACAGATAATGGTGATGTTTTGGTGGTAGGACCTGAGATGATTCAGCAGATGACAGATCAGATCAAAATGATCAGAGATAAGTTAAAAATTTCATAGGATCATCAGAAAAGTTACTATAATGCTAAGCACAGACCTCTGGTATTTCAGGTTGATGATCAGGTATTTCTGAGAGTTTCACCTATGAAAGTTGTAGGTCAAGCTATTGGTAGTAAAAAGTTGAGTCCAAGATATATTGACCCATATCGTATTCTAGAATGGATTGGCGATGTTGCTTATAAACTTGAGCTCCCACCAGTCTTATCTTGATTACATGATGTCTTTCATGTATCACAACTTCGGAAATATATACCTTGTGATGATATGGTGGTTCCTGATGATTCTACTAATATCAAGGAAGATGTAACAGTACTGACTTTTCCTATTTGTATTGAGGGCTATTAGACTAAAGTCTGTTTGGTTTTTAGTTGGGGAAATGGAGAAATTTAAAGGTTAATATTGATCCTTCACGCCGTTTGAGACAGGCAAAACTCTGTTTGACCGTAGGATCAGTTGGGTAACCAATCGGACCTAAGTAGTTGAGAAATAAGAACATTCCATTGGTGAAAGTCTTGTATCAAAATTTTAATGAAGTATCATATACTTGGGAATTGGAATCTAAGATGCGACAACAATATCCAGAATTATTTATTGAGGTATGTTGATTTCGAGGGAAAAATCTATTTTAAGGGTGTCAGACCCCGATTCCCCGGGCCCAAATCATAATAGAATTATCGTAATTAAATTAATAAAACAGGTGTAAATTTTTTATTTTGCATTTAAAAGTTCAAACACCTAATCATTAATTAAAGATTCAAGCATTGGAAAATCAAAGATTGAGATTAAAGAATTTCATAAACTGGATCGATAAATAACTCACCCCAATGTGTAGACAAGATGATTGATTTTATAGCATAATAAAATATGTATAAAGGGCATACACCTAGTAATATATATGAAGATATAAGAAAAGGCCCACAAATAAGTAAAAAGGAAAGGAATTAAAAATGCAATTCTGGTCAACTCGCTTAAGCGAGACCACGAGCATTCGCTTGAGCAAGCTTGGATTCGCTTGGGCGAGAAAAATCAAGTATCAGACCTAACAAACTTGCTTAAGTGGGCCGCATCCTCTTGAGCAAAAATTGTCCAGTGGCTAATTCCCATTTAATTCTCTTAAGCGAGCCATCCTCGCTTTGTCGAAAAACTTCCAGAACCATTTCACCATTTCCTCGCACAAGCAAGTCATCACATGCTTGAGCAAAAATTCCACAGAATCATTTTCATTAAACTCGCTTGAGCGAGATGCCTCCCGCTTGAGCCAAAAAAGAGATAATTATTTTCGTGTCTACTCACTCGAGCGAGAACTCACTTGCTTGAGCGATAATATTATAGAATCAAAATTTGACATACTTGCTTGAGAGAGACCCCGCTCACTTGAGTGAGAAAACACCAGAAACCATAAAACTAATGCGTATCAATCTCGCTTGAGCGAGAATATCAGTATTTACACATAGAACTTGAATAATTCATGCAACATGGTATGCCAAAACTCATTCCATGAAAAATTGACTCAAACCAACACTTGACATACATTTAAACACATATTTAGGACTTGTTCCAACAAGCCACACACCACAATTTGAACTCTAAATCAATCCATACATAAATGGCAATCTAAGGACATTTTAGCCCAACCAAGTATGCCAAGTCACATTTTATGCCTATTTGACCACAACCAACATTTTATGAGTTATAGGCAACCTCTATTTAAGGCACTACTCATTAATTGGGAATATGGCCTATCCACTTCCCAATGTGTATATGAACTGGTCTAATCCGGGGTCTAGGATTCGAAGTGGGGACCGGCCACAATAGTCAATGATTTAGGTGGCTATACACCGGTATAACGGGTATCCGATATTGTAATCTGAACTCTCAGTGGGAGAATCCGGTCTTGTTGTCCTGAAGATCCTTCACACCAAGCTTTCGCGTTGATGGGGGCGAAAGGTGGTGTCACCTGTGAAGATTCTCTGACGCTCAAGTCAGTGAAGAGAACGAGAAATGATAGGGAACTTGAGTAATGTAACAGTATATCAAGAGTCAGAACAACGTAACCTTTTGTGAGTGTGAAAATCAACTATTTATAGATGAGCGTGGAGAATGAACTGTTAGGCACAGGTGGGGCCAGGAGACAAACAATATAATGCCCAGTGTACGATTCTGACACACGATACCGGGGGAGCCGCATTTCTCGTGTATCACTCCTGTGGCTGTACCTTGTACCTTTTATCAGGTGACATGGATACTTTCTGGTATGCAGGGTATCAATATGTGCACACTAGCTTGAGCACTTGGCCCACTTCAAGTAACGAGGATTTAGGTAGTGGAGCAGCCACTAATCCTCTCAGAGTATGGGTGAATGGTTATGTATAATAAAATAGGAAGAGTGTGAGTGTTGGGTCAGGAGATAGAAAGTGCATTGCGTAGAGCATGCTTCTGACACATGGTATGGGAAGAACGGTGTCTACCAATGTCTGACTACACCTTATACCTTTTACTAAGCAGAATGGATCATATCCGGTGTGTGAGGTGTTGTCTTGGGCATACCGGTATAGGAAGAATGTCTATATGGTCTAGTAGTCCGGTGACCAACCTGCAACTTTAGTAACATGTGGAAAACAGATAAAATGACACCCTTGCCCTGGTACCGGTATCTAGACCAGATCATCTGTCCCCTAGCTTGTGTGAGGGAATGGTAGAGTTGCTCATATAAGCTAAACTGTCTGCATATGAAGTCTTAATACCGGTGTAACACTTGAGCATATCTACGGGTATGCATACACGCTATATTGATAACCTGATTATCGATCCGTTCTTAGGATGAGGGTGCCGCTCTCAAGATGCCTATACAATGGATTCAGACAATGATAGTGGTTGTGAGAGGATCACAAGGGTTTTGCGAATCAAAACTCTTGGTATTCGATTGTTATGAATGTGGAGTCTTGAAACGCTTCCAATGATGGGCATTAAATGCCTTTAACACGTGAGTCATAATGGCCTCAGAGTACGTGGTTTCGTAACTGTCACTAGGGCTGTTATAGGCCTAAAATTTGAATTTTGGGCCCATTTCGGAAGAAACTTTTCATGAATCATCGCCGTTTTCGTGTGCTTGGAC
Organism: Clitoria ternatea; assembly: GCA_037962975.1. Lineage (NCBI taxonomy): Eukaryota > Viridiplantae > Streptophyta > Magnoliopsida > Fabales > Fabaceae > Clitoria > Clitoria ternatea. Next base: position 51,284,849 of record CM075673.1, read on the forward strand.
TGGAAACGACTACGTCGTTTGGCTCTGAAACGTTGCATTTTTTGACAAATGACACAACTTCTGGTTAGTGGTTGGACCCTCCAGTGCGTATAAATGGAACACTTAGCACTCTCTGGAAAGCATTTTCATCTGCTACCTTAGTGAAACTCTATTAAAATTTCGAGAATACAGTTGCTACTATTTCTTGTGAAGTTCCTTCCTCTTTCAACCTTACTTCCCTTTAGGTAACCTTACTTCTCTCTTTTTTTTAAGCTTCTTCATCTTCATTACCTTTATATTGCAACCATGCGCCCTAGGTAGAACCGCGCTGGTCCTTCGAATAGGAGGGGGAGTACCCGTTACAGGCCCTACGATTATTGTGGCGGAAGGATTTCTGTGGGTCCTTCCAGAGTGAGGCCTCGTGGTTCAGGGAGAAGTGGAACCTCTTCATCAAGGCGACCAGTGGCTAGGCCCAATCCTGAATCCTCCAGGCCAACAGTTCCCAAGGAAGCTTGTCAGTTTTGGAATGGTTCCTTTCTAATGACGTTGCTTTTTACCACAGTACGAACGCCTTTTACAACACGTCAGACGAGATAGAGATCGCAGGGTATGGTAAAGTTCCAATTTTGCACACTTAGGAGGGGTGCGTCAACGTTATGGCACACTAGCTAGACTGGGAAGCCCAAAACAGGACTCACCCTTATTGTTGGGTAGAGGGGGAGTTCAAGGAGATCCCCTCTCGACACGTACGTGAGGACGGTAGGCCAGTGTCCCCACGCTTCAGAGTCTTCATAGCAAAAAGACTATGCGAGAGGTTTATGGTCTTAGCACCCCAGCCAAGGGAGAGGATCTACCATAAGGTGCTAGACAACCACTCTGTATATATGTACGACTTCATCTTCCAGCACCTCGGAGTTCGTTTCCCTCTCAATGACTTCCAAATGGGCGTTCAGAGATTTCTGGAGTGCGCCCCTTCATCAGTGCATCCCAACGGGTGGAGTCTTATCCGCTCTCTTGAGGTCTTGGGAGCACATATCAACTTCAAACCCACCGTGGCTATGCTTTTCTATTACTGCCAGGTGGTCCGCCTGCGAACAAGAAGGGCAGTCTTGGATTTGTTACCCTGTGATGTGACTCCAGGGTGATAAACTTTAAGTCTTTCACTGAATCGGCCAAGATCGACGATCAATCTTTCATGTAATACTACACCAGGATCCAGATCCAACCAAATAAGCTGGTCTTCTGGCTCAGTGAGGACGGCATTTCAAAGTTTCCTCTCAGCTGGACCCATGAGCATTTCTTGCTCGTAAGCCAGGCTTACTTCATGGATGAGAGTGAACTCTCTTCCCACTCTATTGAAGTAGTGAGTGCCCTGAAATCGTTCACTGCTGCCCATAAGGAATTCCTCAACAAGCGTCTCTTAAGGTCCACCTTCATCTGAAATGAATATTTAATTAACAATCCTTTTTCCTTATTCTATTATGACAGTCCTACATCTACTTATTATTAATATTTTCTTTCCTTTTTTTGCAGATTAGATAGAAAGGAATTGTCTCGAGATGCTTGCTTTAAAATCCTTACTGGGGGACGACGGCTCTTCATCTAAAGGTGAAGAGAACAACATGCAGCCCAAGAGGAATGCCACCAAGGCCATGGTTGAGTTCATCCCTCTCACCTCCGAGGTAGGCGAGGACCCCCCTCTCTTGGAGTCTCAAGCTGATGAGGAGGAGACCTCACAGCAAGAGCAGCCAGAAGGGAAAAAGAAAAGAGGCAGGCTCGTAAAGGCTGTTGATAAGAAGGGAACCACCGCCATGCCTAAGAAGAACCAGAAAATCTTCCATGAAGTGGCGTGGGAGGTACGACAACATCTTCTTGGGTGGCCTCTTAGCCCATTGCCCATTCTGCTCCTCGGACTTCCCAACGGGTGAGGATGGATCCGCCCATCTATTCTTTCCTCTCCCAGTTCCTGACTTACGAGGGGCCCTCTCCAGCTGCTCTTCCACCTCCATTATACAAACTCTGTCCTACCCTAGAGGTGGAAGAAATGAAAGATGCAATCGTCACCTGTAAATGGCAACTGGCTGAGCTGATCGGTCTCCTCGACTCCCTGAACTACACTGTTGATAGCATGAAGGAAGCAGATGAGCTGGCTTCCAAACTAGAGCACCTGAACATCTCCACAGCCAAGGAAAGGGCTTATTTGAAGACAGTAGAGGAAAAGCTAAAGAAGGCCCAGGAGTTGGAGCTGGAATGTTCCGTGGAAGTATCCACCCTGAAGAACACGGTCAAATCTCTTGAAGGGATGGTTATTGAACTTCAGGCGGAGGCGACCGGGGTTCCTCAGCTTAAGGAGGATCTCAAGGTGGAGAAACAAAAGAATGCCCAGCTCTCTGAGGACCTGAAGGCAGCAGAGACTGGTAAGCTCAAGAGCGGCGAAGAGTTTGCTACAAAGGAGAGGGAGCTGCTCAAACAAATTGAAGAGTTGAAGCAGAGGATTGCCACAACTGGGTCATTGGAGAAGGAGAATGCCAAGCTGAGGAAGGACTTGGCTAAGGCAAAAGCCAGGGCGACCAAAGCTGTAGAGGCCTGCACCGCTGTGGCCTATGAGTCCTTTGGCTTAGCTGTCCGCCAAGTCTACTATCGCAACCCTGGAGTAAAGTTCAACTTTTATGGTATGAGCCCCTTTTATAAATCTCACAATGGGAAGCTAGTTACGGTAGTTAATGGCCGGCATGAGGAACCTCCTTGTTCTTTATACGAGCTACCACCCCTCCCTGAAGGCCAGAGCATGGGACCTCTTTCCACTACTCCCGGCCATGAAGACCCTAAAGAAAAAGAATCGACTCAGGAAGGAGAGCCCGGTGGTAAGAAGGCCCAAGGCGACAAAGCAGAAGAGCAGTCCGCTGAGGATAACACTGGAGAACGCTCTGGTGAGGATGGTGGGAAGGAGGACTGAGGAAAAAAGGCTAGTACGAACGAAGATCAGACACCCGCCTCTTAGCTTTATACGTTTTTTACTCTTACTGCTGTGTGCTGGGATCAGCTCCAGTTTCAATTCAAGTTCTGAACCATCATGTATAAATTTGATTTGTTGAATCAATGAATTTTCTTCTGCAAATACTGTCTCTGATATGACTGCGAGAAATGAACTGCTATGATATAACTCTGACATTTTTCCATACACTTGTTAACTTTTTACCTTCGTAAAATTCATTAAGCCATTCTCTAAGTTGAAACTTAGAAATAAGTAGTAATGATCACAATGTAGGACGGAACAGTTAGACCAGATTCCCAGTAACCATACCGTATAACATAGACTTGAACTCGACGAATATTGTCCCCAAGCACGTGTTCATTGCGAAGGGCATGAGTATTTGGTGTAGAATATTACCCTTTAAATTTTAAGAATGAGAGCTTTAGTCCACTTTGATAATGGACGTGCCTATTGAATTACTCGAAGAGTGCTATCATCCAAGATAGAAGTAATGACTAGGCGTATCCGTCCTACAAGAACCTGTCTCAATCATAAGGATGATGATTAGCCTTCAATCACAAGAGTGGTGATTGGAATTGTCCACGCCAGGAGGTATACCATCGACCATAAGGATGATGGGTAATATTATCCATCCTCGGTGTCGCAACATGGATCGCGACGGTGCGGCCGGCCCTTTCGAAATAAAACGTGTTTCGAAATCCTTTCAAAAAGAAAACAGGGAGTCGCCACCAACATTTTTATCCATAGGAAAAACATTGGGAAAAAACTAAGTTCAGTAAAGCACTAGTTTAAAAAATGAGATTCAAGTTCGGGAGTCGGTTACGAGTAAGGAAGGTATTAGCACCCTACATCGCCTGTCAAAAACAGTACTAAGATTGAAAATGTGCAACATAAATAGCCTTACAAAAGATGTTATGTTTCTCCCCTTTTATATTTGTACTTTGTGTAAAGAAAAACGGAAGGAACAAACTGAACAAGCATGGAGTGTAGGTCAACAGGACGTCGCGTCCAAATTAACCTCGGCTTTGGTATGAAACGGGAAAAGGGAAGGATGCTAAGAAGACATCGCGTCTAAATTAGTCATCCCTTAATCAAAATACAGATTAGAAACGGGAAGGGGATAAACGGGACGTCTCGTCCCAAGTATCCCGTTCCTTATGTATCGTGGTGATGGCCTACCAAAGATAGGGGAAAATCAACAAGACGTCATGTCTAAATTGATTTTCATGGGATTTAATCAAAATGCGGGGTTAGAAACAGGAAGGGGATAAGCGGGACGTCTCATCCCAAGTATCCCATTCCTTATGAATCGTGGTGATGGCCTACCGAAAAAGGGGAAGATCAACAAGACGTCACGTCTAAATTGATTTTCATGGAAGTGATAAAAAAAGGGCAATTACAAAGGAAACATAAAGAAAATAAAAATAGGAATAAAATGGGAAAGGTGGGCCCGACAGGATTTAAAGTCCTGCTCCTACGTATTCTTGAGTTACCAAGAAATCAGGGTTACGTAGTTCTTGACAAAAATATTCTTAAGACAAGTTTAAGGGACTAAGGGTGGATGAGGTTTACGAAAAAAGGGTGCACGCAAGGCGGAGTTCTCCGCACATGCGTGGGTCTTGGAAATAGTGTAGGCAGAAGTGCTTCTACACGACACTAATTTAGATCAGTATTGTGACATTAAAAAGGTATAAAAAATACACACTTTCCTTTCTTGGATTGCTTTTTTTTATTTTTTATTTTTTATTTTTATATCTTGAACAAAAACAAAGGGGGAGTCCAACAGGAAAACAGGGAAATAAAGTGCACAACAGCAAGGAAAATGAATAGATAAAAATAATGAAAAGGAGGAATTATTATTAACAATTAACGAGAAAGAATAAAGAGTTCTGCAGGATATACTAGAGGGAGAAAACGGACTCAGCAAAAACGGCAATTTGATAAAAGTGGATAATGAAAAGCAGGGGAAATAAGGAGCAGAATGTAACCGGTGTGACGTGGAATGCTAGAAACAGGCGTGGACTTGAAGTGTAAGATCCGGTGTGCAACTGGTGAGGGTCTGGACGGTGTGGGGAATTGATATATGGACCGGTGGGAAGCTAATGAAGGTGATTGGAGGGGGCTATTGGGGAACCGGTGTGTGGGCTTGATGTAGAGGCCGGTATAAAGTTGAGGAGGATCTGGACGGTGTGGGGACTTGGTGTATAGGCCGGTGGGAAGTTAATGAAGGTGATTGGAGGGGGGCTGTTGGGGAACCGGTGAGAACGAGATTCTCCCTTTGAACAACGGGAAAACTTCAAGCTTTTCGGGACAAAGAGAGTGTGGGCAGAGGATCGTCTTAATGACTAAAATTTTCCAACTAAAAATCCAACCCTTTGTGCCTCTTCAGATGGGGTATTTATAGGGGTTGCCGAGTGCTTGGACAACACAAGCTTCCACTCACAGTGGAGGCAGCCTAGCCACTAACAGGTAGTGGGAGGCAGCGGTTGGTGGGGAATTTTTAATTACTCCCACTTCCGCCCCCTGTCTGCCATTTCCAGAATTCATGGATTGACTTGGGTGGTGGGATTCCAAGTCATAGTATGGCAATCAGACTCCTCGATCGGTGCCACATGGGACCAGTTTTTTTCTTATGGCTCGGATCTCTGTCTGTTAGCATCCCTTCTCGGTGGAAATTGATCCGATCTAAACAGGTGAAAAGTCTGAGTGTAAAGCCCAATCCTCTGACACTCGGTGTGAAGGCTTGAATTCATTCAAGTGACACCAGATCCCTTTTTCGCCCAGGATTACTCCACTCGGAAGCGTTTTTCCCGGAAGTGCCTGCTTGAAGCACTCATTTAAAGTCGATAGCCTTTCTTTGGTCGAAAGTGGACCACTCGGAAACATATCACTCGGAAACACCTCCAAAGATATTTCACTCGGCTATATCTCGGGCCGACAAGTTCCTTCGAAGTCAACCATTTTCACTTAAAATTAATTCACTCGGGAATTATTCACTCGAATATCTCAGTCCGAGAGGTATTCCTTCAAAATTAGTGTTTCATCCTTCAAAAGTATTTCTTTCGGAATTGAACTATTTAGAAATTATGGAACTTGGAAGAGTCTGCCCAAAGTATTCATTCAGAATCGATCCGCCCAGGAATTGTCCACTCTAAAATCTCTGTATCCGGGAGACACTTCGCTCGGATATATTTGTCCGAAAAGTATTGGAATCAGCCATTTTTTTTGATGCACTCGAGGATTATCCCCTCTAAAACACTCATTTGGAATCAGTCTTCCTTTGCTCGGAAGTACTTCTCTCAGAATTGAACCACTCGGAGAAACCTTACTCGGATATATATCTTTGCCTGAAGTATTCATTCGTAGTTGAGCCTCTCGTTTAGAATCAATTCACTCAGAGATGATTCGCTCTACCCAGAAAAAGCACTCATCCAAAGTCAGAATCTCTTCGCTCGAAAGTACTTCAGTCAGGAGCTCTTCACTCGTATGTGTTCATCTGAAGTCAGACTCGCTTTTCATTCAGAATGGGTTCAACCAGGAATTCTTCACTCGGATGTATCCCCAACTAGAAAAAGCACTCGTCCAAAGATTCACTTTTCGCACGGAGGTATTTCCCTCGGAAATAGCTCACTCGGAGACATTCCACTAGGAAATGATTCACTAGGAGACATTCCACTCGGAAATGACTCACTCGGAGACATTCCACTCGGCAATGTCTCACTCAGAGACATTCTACTCGGAAATGATTCACTAGGAGACATTCCACTCGGAAATGACTCACTAGGAGACATTCCACTCAGAAATAACTCAATCGGAGACATTCTACTCGGAATTGATTATTTGGAGTCGAAGTTCAGTCCTCTCAGAATTCTTTCCACTTGGGCCAGACCGAAAGAGGTATTCACAGATGCCCCTCTTTACTTCTTTTTCACAAGAGAAACACAAAGCTTTCCGTGTTTTTGAAGTGAAAAGGAAGTAAAGATATGAACACCGATGTAGGGGCCAGGTGGGACCTCTTAATCGGTATGGTGTCTGACGGTGTTGGCAATCACAAGTCGTTGTGACCTTTTCCCCTTTAAAGACGAGCACTTTCCACATCTGTCTCTCTTCTTTTTTTTCTTTTTTTTTATTTTTCTGGATTTTTTTCTTGTTTTTTTATTTTTTTTGTTTTATTTTTGTTTTATTTTTTGATTTTTTTATTTTTTTTTGAGTTCTAAATTGACCGGAAAGATTGTCTTTCAGTTAACAGGAGGTGAGAAGATCGGGGTTTACCCCCGGTAGACTGGAAATAAAGGGTGCCTCATTCAGTGACCGGAAGGTAAAGGGTGCCTTGCTGGGCGACTGGAAAGGTAGAGGGTGCCTTCTTAGGCGACTGAAAAGTCAAGGGTGCCTTTATAGGCGACTGGAAAGGTAAAGGGTGCCTTCATAGGCGACTGGAAAGTAAAGGGTGCCTTCATAGGCAACTGGAAAGGTAAAGGGTGCCTTCATAGGCGACTGGAAAGGTAAAGGGTGCCTTCATAGGCGACTGGAGAGTAAAGGGTGCCTTCATAGGCAACTGGAAAGTAAAGGGTGCCTTCATAGTCGACTGGAAATTAAAGGGTGCCTTCATAGGCGACTGGAAAGGTAGAGGGTGCCTTCATAGGCAACTGGAAAGTAAAGGGTGCCTTCATAGGTGAGTGGAAAGGTAGAGAGTGCCTTCATAGGCGACTGAAAAGTAAAGGGTGCCTTCACAGACGACTAGAAAGGTAGAGGGTGCCTTCATAGGTGACTGGAAAGTAAAGGGTGCCTTTATAGGCGACTGGAAAGTAAAGGGTGGGGTTGACCCTCGGTTGACAGGAAATGTAAAGATTGGGGGAGCTAACAAGACGTCTCATCCAAATTAACTCACTGGACCTAAAGGCTCGGGGTGATGCCCCGGTTTGACATGACTGAAGGTTCTTGGGGAATTACTCCTTGAATGAAAGAGAATGAACCTGGGGTGATGCCCCGGTTTGACATGATTTGAAGGAACCTTGGGGAACTGCCCCTTGACTAAAAGAGAATAATCCTGGGGTGATGCCCCAGTTTGACATGATTTGAAGGAATCTTGGGGAACTGCTCCTTGAATGAAAGAGAATGAACCTGGGGTGATGCCCCGGTTTGACATGATTTGAAGGAACCTTGGGGAACTGCCCCTTGACTGAAAGAGAATAATCCTGGGGTGATGCCCCAGTTTGACATGATTTGAAGGAACCTTGGGGAACTGCCCCTTGACTGAAAGAGAATAATCCTGGGGTGATGCCCCAGTTTGACATGATTTGAAGAAATCTTGGGGAATCGCCCCCCTTGACTGAAAGAGAATAGATCTGGGGTGAAGCCCTAGTTTAAGATGGTTTGAAGGAATCTTGGGGAACTGCCCCTTGACTAGAACAAAAGAAATCTGGGGAGATCCCCAGTTTGAGATGGTTTGAAGGAATCTTGGGGAACTGCCCCTTGACTGGAACAAAAGAAATCTGGGGAGATGCCCCAGTTTGAGTTATTTAGGAAGTGTAATTCTACTGGGGAAAGATTTGGTGATTCGGGGTACTGTCTCTTTGGGTGAAAGAGAACGAACCTGGGGTGATGCCCCAGTTTGAACTATCTGCCTCAAAACCTTGGGGGACTGCCCCTTGAGCGAGAAGAAGTGATCCTGGGGTGATGCCCCAGTTTGATTTGTTTGGGAGGTGTAGTTCCACCGGGGAAGGATTGATGGTTCGGGGCACTGCCCCTTGATTGGGAAGGGAAAATCTAGGGTCCACCTAGTATGTGTGGATTCACTGAGAGAAGTGTGTTGGGGCCCTTTGGGGAGAGTTCTTCTAAGCCTGATTAGAAAAATGTTCTTACTAGGGGGAGAAGATGATCTAAATTGTAGGCTCACTAGGGAGAGAGTTTGGTGATTCTGCTGGGGGAGAGAATTTTGCTTGAAGCTATTCTTAGGTGGTATTTGGGCTTGTGAAGGAGATACGCTCGACTGTCAGAATGTATCAGGTAGATTCCTTGGAAGGGAGTTTGAAAAGTGTCAGCTTTGGCAGTTGAGGAGAAGACTTCAAGAAGTGCCAACTTTGGCGATTTAGGGAAGGAGTTCTGAGAAGTGCCAATATTGGAGGTTGAAGAGGAGATTTTGAAAAATGCCAACTTTGGCAATTTGGGGAAGGGACTTTGAGAAGTGCCAACTTTGGCGGTTAAGGAGAGGATTCTGAGGAGTGACAACTTTGGCGGTTTAAGGAAGGAGACTTTGAACAGTGTCAATTTTGGGGGTTGAAGAAGAGATTTTGAGTGGTGCCAACTTTGCCAATTTGGGGAAGGGATTCTGAGGAGTGCCAGCTTTGGCGTTTTGAGGAAAGGATTCTGAGGAGTGTCAACTTTGGGGGTTGAAGAAGAGATTTTGAGCGGTGCCAACTTTGGCAATTTGGGGAAGGGATTCTGAGGAGTGCCAACTTTGACAATTAAGGAGAAGACTTTGAGAATTTCCAACTTGGGTGATTAAGGAGAAGACTTTGAGAATTGCCAACTTTGGCGATGGAGGAAGAAACTTTGAAAGGTTCTAGTTTTGGCAGTTGCGGTTCCATTGGGGAAAAGGACTTGATTGAGGCGTCAATACTTGACATGACTGTCTGTTGTAATAACTTTGAAGCGCGTGCCTGGCTGAGTCTTCGTGATGATTGCCTAAGATGAGGTCGAGTAGTGGGAGCGTCTTGTTCCTCACGACTTTAAATGTTTACCATTCTTTTATTTATTTTTATGAAAACACACTGTTTTATCAGATCAATGCAATTCATAACACGTATCGAAAAAAAGAAAAAAAAAGGATAAATTTTATTCATGTATGTCAAACAGAATAGAGAGAATGGACAACGTGGAAAATAGATGGGTTGAAATGAAGTCACGTAGGACAGGTCAGGGCCAGGGGAAAGAGGGAAGGTTCAAGGATCCTCCAGTGAGTTTCTGAGACTAGTGAGAACCTTAATCCCACGTCACGACCTTAAGTACATCGTTCAACTCTGCCTTTGAGAGGGTAGTTTGACCGTGGTCCACATGCCCCAGTTTTCACGTTTTGCATTGGAAACTTTAGTTACTCTGCCGAAATCTTGACCCTAATTTTTACCTGAGCCGCCTTTTTAGGTTTTTGACTCACTGGGTTGCTCTAACTTTTGCCTAGGCCGCCCTTTCAGGTTTTCAGCCTAGCGAGCTTTTCCCTTTCTTTATAATGTGTTTTTCCTTTCTTGTTTATTTTTGGCTGCATCCTTTACAGTAAAAGGTTGAAACTGATCACACTCCAGTTGAGTTTGCCTAACCTTTTCCAAATTTAGTTTGATCCTTTGGGGAGCTGATGTCACTTCAAACAGAAGACTCTACTCCTATGCCATGTACCCAAGGAAATATTGGTGAGTCTTTTGGCATCGATGAGAGGGAATTACTTTGAGTCATCATTTTGGCCTTTATTTTCTTTTTCTTTTTTTTGGATTTTTCTTTTTTCATTTTCCATTTTTATTTCTTTTTGTTTGCCCTCTTTTTTTTTTAAATCCCCTTAATGACGCAACGACTCAATCTGACAGACTATTTCCTTGGCTACATGGGCATGAGGAATGGCGCACTCTTTAAGGTTGAGGTGTTAATGACGACAAGAATGCAAGTTATTGGCCTAACGACATTCATTCCCCTCATACAGAAAATGACAGCTTGCTCGATGATCCGGACGTAACCAACTTGCCCCGCTTGGCACGTGCATTGGACTCCAAGCTTGATTCTACTTTTTTCATTTTTTCCATTTTTCTTTTCACTCATTTTTTTTTGTTTTTTTGTTTTTTTTTTCTTTTTTTGGGTAAAGTCTCCCTTGATTATGTCTACATTTATAGGCATCAGCAATTTGCCCCTATCTATGCTGGTGACTGTTGAGGTTTCCTTAAACGACTGGCCTGCCCTTGTCCAATTCGGGACTTGGCTATGTTGTCATTCACATAGACTCCCACCACGTCCTGAAACAAAGTTACTAATGCCTTCTGATAGATTGCCCCCGTGTTTTAAACGATTCCTTCAGTTGTTCTTGACTCAGGGGTATACCCATCTTGACCTTTTCTCCTGTCCATTTGACAATCTTAAACGCCTCTTAAAAGGGATAAAACTCTTTAACCTCTTGTTCTAACAATCTTGTTAACTTGGGTGGTGGCTCACAAGTTTCCCTACCTTCTTTGTCAGCGCGATCGATCGAGTAGTTGAGGTCATGAAACTAGATTGTGACCTCATTAGTCTCAAGAGGGTCATTTTTGGATCCGCAATTTAACGCGTTATGGCAAAAAAAAAAGAGAGAAAAGGAGGAACAAGAAAGTAAAGAAAATGAATCAAAGCAAGGATAAAGGGATGAGAAATTTTTTTTGAATTTTGATACTATTTATTGATTGAATGATAAAACAAGTTTTTTTTCGCCCTTATTACATGAAAAGTCCCAAAGCCTTAGGCATAGCAGAGGGATAAACAAGACATTAAGGAAATGACAAATTACTTTGGTGAATCATTTAAAATCATAGGGAGTTCGACAGCCTCCCAGTTACTGAGCTCCTGGCCCGGCGGGCAAGCGATCACCAAATCAGCATTATCATCAAAACCATCTTCAATATCGGCCACCACGGCGTTAACTTCTGAACCTCCATGATTGGGCAGGGAATTTGTGGTCACGTTAGGGCTTCCTTCCCAAAAATCAATCCAGTCAGCTTTGATCAAATCCCTTACTTTATATTTCAAGGCCATGCAATTTTCCGTGGAATGCCCTGTTGCCCCAGCGTGATAATCACAATGAGCGTTTGGGACATACCCCCTTGGGTAAGGAGGTTGCAACGGCCTCATGGGGCATGGAGCTACAAGACCCTTTTGAACGAGGATTGGAAAAAGTTTGGTATATGTTATGGGAATTGGATCGAACTGCACAGGTGTACGCTCATTGTTGGGGTTCCTTGTATTCTGATTATGATTGGGTGGTTGAATCACTTGTTGAGGGTGATGGTATGGCATAGGTTGCGGTATTTACGCTCTTACCATGGGCGGACGAAAGGCTGGAGTATAAGCTGTCGAGCCCTGAGTGGTAGTGGCCACATAAGGATTAGGAGCTTGAATCATGGTAGGGGCGAATGGTCTCGGCGGAGCCATCTTTTGATTAGAAGAGATGGAATTAGTTTCTCCATCCCTTCTCCCAGGCGCCGGCTTTCTTGTCGTGCTTGCCCCAGATGGGCCCTGAGTGATCTTTCCTGTTCGTATTCCACTCTCTACCCTTTCCCCAATAGTCATAATGTTAGAGAAGTTAGATGAAACACTACCAATCATCTTGCCATAGAAGGGTGATGGGAGCGTGTGGATGAACATTGCGACTATCTCTTTTTCCGACAATGGGGGGTCCACTTGTGCCGCTGTCTCTCTCCATCGTTGGGCATACTCCTTAAACGTTTCACTTTCCCTTTTCACCTTATTCTGTAACTGAACCCTGTTGGGTGCCATATCCATGTTATACTTGTATTGTCTAAGGAAGGCATCTGCCAGGTCCTTCCAACAACGAATATGGTTCCACTCAAGGTGAGCATACCATGTAAGAGTGGCCCCGCCAGACTATCTTGGAAGTAGTGGATCAACAATTGGTCGTTAGAAGAGTAGGATGCCATCTTTCGACAGTACATCGTGAGGTGGTTCTTTGGACAAGTCATTCCCTGATACTTGTCAAAGTCTGGCATCTTGAATTTGGGCGGGAGGACAACATCTGTGACTAGGCATAGCTCAGAAGCATCTATCAGTCCAAAACCTCTGGCGCCTTCCATCATTCTCAAATGCTCTTCTAAGATTTCTATCTTTTCCTTTTGGGGAACTGTGACCGTGCTATGACCGGCTACCGGGTTCATCATGCGGGTTGTATCTTGGAGATTGGTCATATAGGGGGTTGCGTATCTGTATGGATAGCCGAGTGGCTGGTTGAACAGAGGCAACGCATGGGATTGGTTCATTAGGCCTGTATTTAGTGAGGGACCTTGGGGTTGGGCCATAGTTTGTACGGCATAAGTTGGCTGGGTTATCTGGCCTCGTGTGTTTTGGGTTTGTGCATTGTAGGTTGGCTGGGCCATCAGGGCTTGTGTGTTTTGGGTTTGGTAGGTTTGTGGGTCATGGGTTTGTGTGTTTTGGGTTTGGTGAAGTGGTGGCATATTTGGCTGGGTGGGGTATGAAGCATGAGGATTCATCGCTTGCTGGTCGTGGGCGTCTTGTTGGTTAGCGAGCGGGGGATAGTACCCCGGTGGTAGGCCATAAAGTGGAAAAGGTACTGGGTTGCCGTCAGGACTGACAAATGTATGTTGTTGTGCATAGGACTGGCCGTAAGGTGGCTGGGTCTCAATGGTAGGGTTAGGTCTTCCGATATGAATGGTGAGAGGGGGTGTTGTTGTGTGAGGGAGTTGGGTTCTTGCTGGGTCAGAACCAAGGGGGGGTGGCGCGGTGGCAGGTTGCTGTTGGGCGTCCTCAACACCTGCAGAGGAGCCTCCTTCTGTGAGTTTCTTTTCTAAAAGTTTAGTTAACTCCGCCACTCACTCTTTCAACTGATCAAACTCAGTTCTAAAGTCTCCGTCAATAGCTTCTGCCTCAGCCATGAGTCTCTTTTGGAGCCGGGTCTGGTAAGGATGCTTACCCGTGAAGTCTGTGTCTCCTTTTTTTTTTTAAAAAAAAGGTGGAAATAAAAAGAAGGAGAATGTCGTGGGAAGCAATCATAGGCTTTGGCGAGTATCCTTTGACCATTCCTTAGAACCTATCATTCAAAAGTACTAGGTATGGTAAACATGGAAATTAATACGGGATAGTCGTGAAGACAGAAGAAATCCTTCATCCTGAGGCGGGAGCCTCAAGCTCAAACATTTTCTTCGGGCAATTACAGCCCTCATTTCTTAAGTCCAATCCCATGTTAATTTCCATAGATACTCAAAGGGTATTCGTTAAGTTCTGAATAGCCTCCAACAAAAATGAGGATAAGGAAAAGAAATTAGTTGCTGTCATGTTTTTTTTTTGAAACCGATACTCCCCCATTGATTTAACATAAAGCAATTTATTTTATTTTTTTTTGGGAAACAGCGATTGCCAAGGGTCCAAGTCGCAATAGTCATAATTTTTCTAATCGTCATCGACGTCCCTGTTGGACGGAAACAAAATTATTTTTTTGACGATTAGGAAAATCTATGGCTCAGGACTCAGAGGTACATGACCAAAAGAGGATTATCTATTCACCCGAAGAATACTGTGTGTTCCAAAATGAGTCATTATTTCAAAAACTAAGCAAATCTGCGGGTGGTAGATAATTCATTTTTTTGGATAAAAGGGAAAGCAAAAATGACGTAAGGTAAAGTAAAGTTTGCCCTTCTGTGGCCTAGGTCGGGTTTCGTTGAAAGTCTTTTCTAGGCCCTATGGCTTGTCTAAAAGGGACTCTCCACACCGGGTGGCTTATATTAGACATCTAGAAGGTCACCAGAGCCAAGATCCTACCCATGACAGGGACACAAACAGTGGGGAATCCACTAGGTGCGTATATCATGAGAGGTCGAACTCTGGTTGAGGTTCTCACAAAGACCGGATAGGAAGTACATCCCATACGATTCCGTTACCAACCCCTCCTAACTTAAGCTTCATTTGGGGCCCGGGTATAGGCCGCCACTCATAGGTGTGTGCAAGTAACTGTGAGTGTAGTGTGTGGAAGGGCATTCAATACCTTTTACCTTACCCCATTCTGCACGAAGAACAAACTCAGAAAGAATGTACAAAGTCGTCTACCCTAGGGTTCAATGATTGTAGAAAAGTAACATGGTCCTCTACCCTAGGGTTCAACAAACATACAAAACATAGAAAACAAAACAAATAACAAGATATAATTAAAAACAAGAACAAACACTCACAACAATTAACAGAAAATAAAACAAGGGGAAGAAATCCAAGCTAACAAAGGCTATATATAAAATATGCGCTTTCAATCAAACTGGCCTGACTCTCTTAAGTGTCCTCAGTGGAGTCGCCATCTGTCGCAACCTGGATCGTGACGGCGCGGCCGACCCTTTCGAAATAAAACGTGTTTCAAAATCCTTTCGAAAAGAAAACAGGGAGTCGCCACCAACATTTTTATCCATAGGAAAAACATTGGGAAAAAACTAAGTTCAGTAA
The DNA here is from genome assembly GCA_037962975.1 of Clitoria ternatea. NCBI lineage: Eukaryota > Viridiplantae > Streptophyta > Magnoliopsida > Fabales > Fabaceae > Clitoria > Clitoria ternatea. The sequence goes on from CM075673.1 coordinate 51,300,009, forward strand.
AGCACTGGTTTAAAAAATGAGATTCAAGTTCGGGAGTCGGTTACGAGTAAGGAAGGTATTAGCACCCTACATCGCCTGTCAAAAATAGTACCAAGATTGAAAATGCGCAACATAAATAGACTTACAAAAGATGTTATGTTTCTCCCCTTTTATATTTGTACTTTGTGTAAAGAAAAACGGAAGGAACAAACTGAACAAGCATGGAGTGTAGGTCAACAGGACGTCGCGTCCAAATTAACCTCGGCTTTAGTATGAAACGGGAAAAGGGAAGGATGCTAAGAAGACATCGCGTCTAAATTAGTCATCCCTTAATCAAAATACAAATTAGAAACGGGAAGGGGATAAACGGGACGTCTCGTCCCAAGTATCCCGTTCCTTATGTGTCGTGCTGATGGTCTACCAAAGATAGGGGAAAATCAACAAGACGTCACGTTTAAATTGATTTTCATGGGATTTAATCAAAATGCGGGGTTAGAAACGGGAAGGGGATAAGCGGGACGTCTCGTCCCAAGTATCCCATTAATTATGAATCGTGGTGATGGCCTACCGAAAAAGGGGAAGATCAACAAGACGTTACGTCTAAATTAATTTTCATGGAAGTGATAAAAAAGGGTGGTTATAAAGGAAACATAAAGAAAATAAAAATAGGAATAAAATGGGAAAGGTGGGCCCGACAGGATTTAAAGTCCTGCTCCTACGTATTCTTGAGTTACCAAGAAATCAAGGTTATGTAGTTCTTGACAAGAATATTCTTAAGACAAGTTTAAGGGACTAAGGGTGGATGAGGTTTACGAAAAAAGGGTGCACGCAAGGCGGAGTTCTCCGCACATGCGTGGGTCTTGGAAATAGTGTAGGCAGAAGTGCTTCTACACGACACTAATTTAGATCAATATTGTGACATTAAAAAGGTATAAAAAATACACACTGTCCTTTCTTGGATTGATTTTTTTTATTTTATTTTTATATCTTGGACAAAAACAAAGGGGGAGTCCAACAGGAAAACAGGGAAATAAAGTGCACAACAGCAAGGAAAACGAATAGATAAAAATAATAAAAAGGAGGAATTATTATTAACAATTAACGAGAAAGAATAAAGAGTTCAGCAGGATATACTAGAGGGAGAAAACGGACTCAACAAAAGCGGCAATTTGATAAAAGTGGATAATGAAAAGCAGGGGAAATAAGGAGCAGAATGTAACCGGTGTGACGTGGAATGCTAGAAACAGGCGTGGACTTGAAGTGTAAGATCCGGTGTGCAACTGGTGAGGGTCTGGACGGCGTGGGGAATTGATATATGGACCAGTGGGAAGCTAATGAAGGTGATTGGAGGGGGCTATTGGGGAACCGGTGTGTGGGCTTGATGTAGAGGCCGGTATGAAGTTGAGGAGGATCTGGACGGTGTGGGGACTTGGTGTATAGGCCGGTGGGAAGTTAATGAAGGTGATTGGAGGGGGGCTGTTGGGGAACCGGTGAGAACGAGATTCTCCCTTTGAACAACGGGAAAACTTCAAGCTTTTCGGGACAAAGAGATTGTGGAGATCGAAACCAGTTACAAAGGAGTGTGGGCAGAGGATCATCTTAATGACTAAAATTTTCCAACTAAAAATCCAACCCTTTGTGCCTCTTCAGATGGGGTATTTATAGGGGTTGCCGAGTGCTTGGACAGCACAAGCTTCCACTCACAGTGGAGGCAGCCTAGCCACTAACAGGTAGTGGGAGGCAGCGGCTGGTGGGGAATTTTTAATTACTCCCACTTCCGCCCCCTATCTGACATTCCCAGAATTCATGGATTGACTTGGGTGGTGGGATTCCAAGTTATAGTATGGCAATCAGACTCCTCGATCGGTGCCACATGGGACCGGTTTTCTTCTTATGGCTTGGATCTCTGTCTGTTAGCATCCCTTCTCGGTGGAAATTGATCCGATCTAAACAGGTGAAAAGTCTGAGTGTAAAGGTCGATCCTCCGACACTCGGTGTGAAGGCTTGAATTCATTCAAGTGACACCAGATCCCTTTTTCACCCAGGATTACTCCACTCGGAAGCGTTTTGCCTGGAAGTGCCTGCTTGAAGCACTCATTTAAAGTCGATAGCCTTTCTTTGGTCGAAAGTGGACCACTCGGAAACATATCACTCGGAAACACCTCCAAAGATAATTCACTCGGCTATATCTCGGGCCGACAAGTTCCTTCGAAGTCAACCATTTTCACTTAAAATTAATTCACTCGGGAATTATTCACTCGAATATCTCAGTCCGAGAGGTATTCCTTTGAAATCAGTCTTTCATCGTTCAGAAGTATTTCTCTTCGAATTGAACTACTCAGAAATTATGGAACTTGGAAGAGTCTGCCCAAAGTATTCATTCGGAATCGATCCGCCCGGGAATTGTCCACTCTGAAATCTCTGTATCCGGGAGACACTTCACTCGGATATATTTGTCCGAAAAGTTCTGGAATCAGCCATTTTTGTTGATGCACTCGAGGATTGTCCCCTCTGAAACACTCATTCGGAATCAGTCTTCCTTTGCTCGGAAGTACTTCTCTCAGAATTGAACCACTCGGAGAAACCTTACTCGGATATATATCTTTGCCTGAAGTATTCATTCGTAGTTGAGCCTCTCGTTTAGAATCAATTCACTCGGAGATGATTCACTCTGCCCAGAAAAAGCACTCATCCAAAGTCAGAATCTCTTCGCTCAGAAGTACTTCAGTTGGGAGCTCTTCACTCGGATGTGTTCATCTGAAGTCAGACTCGCTTTTCATTCAGAATGGGTTCAACCGGGAATTCTTCACTCGGATGTATCCCCAACTAGAAAAAGCACTCGTCCAAAGATTCACTTTTCGCTCAGAGGTATTTCCCTTGGAAATAGCTCACTCGGAGACATTCCACTCAGAAATGATTCACTAGGAGACATTCCACTCGAAAATGACTCACTCGGAGACATTCTACTCAGCAACGTCTCACTCGGAGACATTCCACTCGAAAATGATTCACTAGGAGACATTCCACTCGGAAATGACTCACTAGGAGACATTCCACTCAGAAATGACTTAATCGGAGACATTCTACTCGGAATTGATTATTCGGAGTCGAAGTTCAGTCCTCTCAGAATTCTTTCCACTTGGGCCGGACCGAAAGAGGTGTTTACACTAGGCAATTGTTCCTCAATCATAAGGATAATGATTGGGTCTTTATCGGTGTTCGGCCATACCTACTAACCGTTCCCAGGGTTCGGTTTTAATCCTACAACCTGGGTTTTCCAATGGGTTCAGCCAAACCTACAACCCATTTCCTGAGGTACGGTTCAATCCTACAACTCAGGTCTTCACCGGTGTTTGGCCAAACCTACTAACCGTTCCTGGAGTTCGGTTTAATCCTACAATCCAGGTCTTCTAAGGGGGTTTGGTACAGCTTTGAAGAAGGTCTGATCCTACAACCCTTTGGTTCACTCGAGGAGTTACATCGCCAATTACAGAATAGGTAATTGGGATCATCCGTCCTGAGGGTATCCACATAAACCGGCGTAATGGTGTAAATCGCAACATAAGAAAGAAAGGTGAAGACATCATGTTCATAAATTGAATTCTCATTGAATTGAATGTGTATTACAAAGAAAGCATAGTTGAGGTCATGCCTCGTTAAAACCTTCTTGAGAAAACCCATTGGGAAAAAACTCAAATAAGGAAAAAGAGTACATGTCGTCTTACCAACTAGCTGTAGTAAATATGTAGGTCCTGGGTGTTCCACTGGTTACAGATTGGTGTGCCATCGAGATTCTCCAACCGATATGACCTTTTGCCAGTCACCTCGGACACTCTATAAGGGCCTTCCCGTATCGGTGCTAATTTACCCTGGTGAGCAAACTTATTTCCCACACCCGCCTTCCTTAGAACGAGATCTCATGCGTTGAATACTCTATGTTGCACACGCTTATTGTACTGGAGGGTAGCCGTCGCTTTAATTGCCTGATCCCTGTCAAAGGCTTCTTCTCTAATGCTAGATTGGCATTATTATTCTCCTTAGAAAAGTACTCCACCCTTGTTGACCTGGTTTGGAGTTCCACCAGAATCATCGCCTCAACACCGTAAGTAAGGCGATATGGAGACTCATTGGTGGAGGAGTGCGGTGTAGTGCGGTATGCCCACAAGACATGGCATAGCTGATTTGTCCATCCGCCCTTTGCTTCGCCCAGACGCTTCTTTAGCCCCTTTAGTACTTCTATATTGGCTACCTTGTCCTGGCCATTCGTTTGAGGATGTTCGACAGATGAAAAGATTTAGACTATCCCCAGTCCTTCAAGAAATTCTGTGAGCTTCCTGTCAGTAAATTACGTTCCTTTGTCAGTAACGATCCATCCTGGGACTCCGAATCGTGCTATGATGTTCTCATACACGAAGCGTCGTGTCCGAGCTGAGGTGATGTGTACCACGGGCTCTGCCTCTATCCACTTAGTAAAGTAATCCACCCTAACTATGAGATATTTGATTCCACCAGGTGCTGTTGGGAATGGACCCAAGATATCGAGGCCTCACTGATGAAAAGGCCATGGTACGGCGGATGTAGAAAGTTCCTGGGCAGGTGTGTGATTAAGATTGGAAAATCTCTGACGCGGATCACACTTCTTTGCAAACTCAATGGAGTCTTTCTTCATTATGGGCCACCAGTAACCTGCTCTTAGAACCTTCCTCATTAGGCTTCTACCTCTGGTGTGGTGTCCATATTTCCCCTCATGCACTTCTTCTAGCACACCTTGTACTTTATTTTTGTTTAAACACCTGAGGTATGGCACAAAAAATCCCCTCCGTATGAGCAATTCCATCTACCAACGTAAAGTAAGGTAGCTCCCTTTTCAACTTCTTCCTCTCCAAGTCATCAGTGGGCAGTTGTCCGTCCATGAAGTACCGTATGTAAGGGACTACCCACGAATTCTCGTCGAAGGCGCCATATAATATTGCATTCAATAATGGAGTCAAAGGGATGTTGGGCGATGTCAGAGTGCTCTGCACCACTGTGGTTATACTCCTAGGTTGCTTCTACTCGCCAATCTAGAAAGTATATCCACCCTTGTGTTTTCCTCTCGAGGTACGTGTTTAAACTCTAACAATACAAATCTCTCCTTCAGCTTATTCACACAATTCAAGTACAACTGGAGCTGGGGTTCACGAACCTGATACTTTCCCTGAATCTGTGATATTACCAGCTGTGAATCACTACAGAGGGTTACTTCTGTTACTCCAATATCAATTGCGGCTCGGAGGCCGGCAAGATAAGCTTCATACTTAGCTTGGTTATTGGAAGTTTTAAAATTGAACCGGAGAGAAATTTCCAAGTGGACGCCATCATCCCTCTTAACCATAACACCTGCTCCACATCCTTTACTATTTGACAAACCATCGACATAAACGGTCCAATGAGCACAAGGAGTGGCTGGGTCTGCCCTCGTCATCTCCATAATGAAATCAGCCAAAACTTGAGCCTTGATAGCGCCTCGTGGTTCATAGGAAACTTTGAACTCTGAAAGCTCGACAGACCACTTAATCATCCTCCCTGCGAGGTCCAGCTTGCTCAGTATGGAACGGAGTGGTATATCCGTTCTTACCATAATTGGGTGCGCGTGGAAGTACGGTCTTAAACGACGTGAAGCCCAAACAACTGCAAGGGCGGCCTTCTCGATCTTCTGATACCGACCCTCAGCTCCTTGTAGCATTTTACTTGTAAAATACACTGGCCTCTTCCCCTCCGGGGTCTCCTTGACTAATGCTACTCCCAGAGCTTCATCTGAGATTGCCAAATACAAGATAAGAGTTTCTCTGGGGTCAGGTCTTACCAAGATCGGAGGGCTTGACAATATCTTCTTGAGCTCCTGAAAGTCTTGCTCTTGCTCCTGTCCCCACTCAAATTTCTTAGATTTCTTTAACACTTTATATAGGGGAAGGGATTTATATGCCATCTTAGGCATAAATTGAGCCAAGGCTACCACCTTTCCACTCAAAGATTGAACCTCCTTCAGGTTCTTCAAACTCTGCATGTTCAGTATTGTTTGGCACTTCCCCGGGTTGGCCTTAATGCCATGCTGAGTTAACATGAAACCCAAGAACTTCCTAGCTGGGACAGCAAAAATGCACTTTAATGGGTTTAGCCTCATGTTATATTGCCTCAAGCACGTGAATACCTGGCGCAGATCTTCAATATAATCACCCCCAGCTGGGGTCTTGGCTATGATGTCGTCAATGTACACCTCCACCATCTTGGTGTGCATGCCTTCGAACACCTTGTTAATCATACGCTGGTAAGTGGCCCCAGCGTTCTTCAAACCGAAGGGCATTACGGTGTAGTAGAAAACACCACGGTCATTGACAAAAGCCATCTTCTCTTGATCCTCCTTCCACATTGAAATCTGGTTGTACCCCGAATATGCATCCATGAAACTCAGGTACTGATAACCAGAGGAATCATCCACCATTCGATCTATATTAGGGAGAGGATAGGATCCTTTGGGCAGCAATGGTTGAGGTTCACATAATCAGTGCACATTCTCCATTTACCATTGGCCTTCTGGACCATCACCACGTCCGAGAGCCAAGAGGAATAACGAATTTTCCTGATAAATCTAGCCTTCAGTAACTCCTCTGTCTGCTCACAAGCTTCCTTCTGCTTCTCTGGCCCTAATCTTCTTTTCTTTTGGGTTACAGGCCTCGTCTCTAGATAGACAGATAGTTTGTGACAGCAGAAGTTAGGATCCATCCCAGGCATGTTCGTAGCAGTCCATGCAAAAGTTCCTTAAATTTCTGGAGGAGTGCGAGCAGACGCTACTCCATTAATGACTCTAGTTTATCATTGATATGAGTAACCTTCTCTGGGGAATCTCCTAAGACGATGTCCTTGGAATCTTCATCCGGTGTGGGCTTCCAAGGGTTGAGCGGATCAATCTTTAACTCCACTCTGGGGTCAAGATCAATCAGACTGATAGACCCCGCCACTGTTCCTCCATCATTCAACTTCCTCATTTTGTTGAATGCCTCCAGCTTCACCATGTTTAGGCTCAGGTTATAATAGTACTTGGCCATCTCCTGATCACCTCGGAGGGAAGATACGTCGTTGTCCTTATCGATGAATTTGATAAGGAGATGTGGAGTGGACACGATCGCTTCCATGGCATTTAAGGTAGGGCGGCCTATAATACCGTTGTAGGGTGACTCCACATCGATCACCAAGACCCTAGACTTCACCATCCTTGCTCCCCGGCTCGCCTTCAAAGGACACAAGGGTGTCAAGGTAACCCTTGGTAGGTTGCTTTGCTCCGTTAAAGGCTGTGAGTTACTGCGTGTAAGGTTGTAAGTCTGAGTCATTGAAACCCATTCTTTTAAAACAATTATAAAAAAACATCACAAGAACTCCCTTGATCAATAAGGATCCTCTTGACTTCCTTGTTAGCAATCACGGTAACTATGACCACAACGTCATCGCCCCCAGGGATGGTTGGGCCAAAATCTTCATCTGAGAATGACACGACCGGTGCCACCATACTGTCTTTGAAAGGACGGTTATCCCTGGGTTTCCCTTGGATGGACAGAATTAATCGATGATGATTCTTTCAAGCTGTGATCGAAGCTCCACCCCCAGCAAAGCCTCTAGCGATCATATTAATTACTTCGCGCCGGTCTTGCCTCTACTGCTGGGGAATGCCGTCCTGGTGAATAGCCTCACTAATAACAACTCCCTTCTGTTTCTCAGCGGCTGTAAACCTCCTGACTGAGTTACGGCTATTATCACCCCCATCGTCACGATCTCTTTCTCTCTTCTTAGTCCAGTCCGATTCATCCAAGGATTTCTCCTTGAAGAGGTACTGCTTCAACTTTCCCTCTCTTATGAGAGTCTCCACAGCATTCTTCAACGCCTTACACTCATCAGTGGAGTGACCCCCTGCTCGTGGAAACCACAGTACTTACGCAGATTACCAGTCCGTCTCAGCGGAGCCGGCTTCCTAATCCTATACACACTAAGTGTAGGCCATCCAACCTTCCTTAAGATTTGGGAATGCCTGGTGTTCAACGGGGCGTAGTTGCTGAAAGAAGCTACGTGCCTATCCTGCTGCTGAGGTCGGGGGCTCCTAAAGTCATCTCTCTGGGCATGCCTCTCCGGCCTCACCCTCTCCTTATCTCTCCGTGGTTGATGAGAAGGTACCGGTGGCTTAGCCCTAGCCGTCGTGGCTTCCAAATGCATTTCTATGCCCACATATGATCCGGGCTGCAGGGCCTCAATGATGATATGCAGCTGAATGGCCTTTGTGAGGTTAGGCACCATAGCTGCCTCCTTGTAAAACCTCTTCAAAAACTCCTTAAGAGTTAAAGTAGTTGCCATCTCCTCCCAGGAGTCTATTGACCTCGATGGTAGACCCTTGGACCAGCTAAAGGCCTCCTCCACTAATGTTCGTAGGAACATCCTACACATCACATCTTCATCAGCTCCCAGATACATAGCCTCATATACATAAGCATCAAGATGCTTAGTGGGGTCGGTCTCTCTATTATACTTCTCGATAGAGAGTGGTTGAGTTGTCTGCAAATGCCTGGGAATAGGCACACTCATGAGCCTCCTCGAGAATAAAATGTTGAGCCGATATGTCCCAGAGGCTACTACCACTGGCTTCTTCCTTCTTCCACAGACTCTATCCCTAGAGTCATGAGTTTGCTCTCTCTCCTCGTACGTGAGAATCTGTGACCACACCTTATACCTTTTACCAGGCAGAACGGATTATATCCAGTGTGTGAGGTGTTGTCTTGGGTATACCGGTATAGGAAGAACGTCTATACGGTCTAGTAGTCCGGTGACCAACTTGCAGCTTCGGTAGCATGTGGAAAACAGATAAAATGACACCCTTGCCCTGGTACAAGTATCTAGACCGGATCAGTATATATTTCAACACCAGAAACGATAAAACTGATACACACCATGCAATATGCATATCTATTAAAATCATCATTATCTTTCGCATAGTGATTCAAAATGATCACAAGTTCACCCTCAATGATCCTAGTGTATCAACTACTCTTCTAGGATTTCAAGTCATCAAACATTCAATAAACATCATACCAGTAAAGCATTCAAGCTATTTCATGGTTATACAAAATAGTGCCATTTACATACATTTCCCAAAGGGAATATATAAAAGAGGTTTTCATAAAATATGTCGGCCAAGACAAACCTACCACTTCTTCCTTCACACCATACCTCATCTCATCCAAAAGCTTTCGCTCCATGGTCATACCATACAACACAAGGGCTAAAAAGATAGACAACATGAAGAGAGAGCATATTTTCTCAATGATGAAAATCAAACAAATTATGATAACATAAATATGAATACAATTCAACATATTCTTCTCTTAAGGAGTTCAATCAACCAACAAGGCCACATAATTCACTAACTTCATTGAACATATGTGTCCATGTATAACAAGTCAATTAACAAGGACATTACTGAGTAAAGCCAAATCATCAATTCACAATATTATCACACTCATTATCAAAATCCACAAGCAATATCAAGTGATTACCACAACAACAATGCATACTTAGTTAGTGACCATAATGGGGTCTAATTCTCAATTTACACACTCAATAGGGTATTATTCTCTTGAACACCCCTGACTCATATGCCATGCTCCTATGGCTAATGCATATGTCATACTGTATAATGCATATACAATAGATCCACATCGAAACATTTTCTCATAACCCATACGCACATGGTTTTTCAAATAATTGCAACCATGCATAGTTGTTTAAGCCTTTATCCCCCGTAAGGGTACTTTTCTCAAGATCCCGCAAGATTTACATTTCTTAATAATATCAAGTAATTGTAATCACTGATGAGTATTCAAATACTAGTCCCCCCGCAAGGGTCCTCTTTCTCATAGTCCTGTAAGACCTTTATCATTTCAATACACCTCGTGATCGCAACCACATTTAATCATTCACATATTAGTTTCCCCACGTAAGGGTAATCCTTCATATAGTCCCGTAAGACCTTCTTTGTTTCAGTATGTTTTATGATCGCAACCACATATAAATCTTATGTCATGCATACCATGAATGCAACAATGCACATGCTAGCCTTAGCTTCATAAGAATTTCTCACCCTCTCACTTAGGGGTATAATTCACACTTAACATTATAGTTAGTGGTATACAACCAATTACAAAGTGCTTCAAGGCATACCATTCACATTATTCATATTACAATCTCTAAGGACTTGCTGTTGGAAATATGCACTAAAAGCCTATATAGGATGCATCATTTTGAATAAGTCATTTTTTGTTAAATAGTTTAACAACCTTACTTTATCCTTGGAGTAATAGGTCATATCAGAGTTATTCCTAAAATGTCCCTAGTAAAGTATTTATGTCGAGACATGTAAATACATTAAGACTAGTGTGTGAGTATACTGATGATCTGATCTCACAGATCATGGATATAAATAATATCAAGTCTTCACACGGGTACACATTAAGAATAATGATGTACTGGACAGACTCACCATGAGAACGTTGCATGGATCGTTACATGAATGTCATAAATAATTCTCAATGTGATAATGGTATATGTAGTCCTTTGACCTGAAGTCACTACGATTCCTACATAAGGAGTTTGTTGTTTTAATACAATCAAACGTCTTCTGTAACAAGAGGACTATAAAGGTTTTGGTTAGGCAATGAACAAATTATGTAGAGGGATGTGAGTGATGTAGATGGGATTTGTCTCTCCTATGTGACAGGAGTGATATCTATAGGCCACTTGATGGAGTGAGACTAAGGAAATGCATGGCCATGCTAGAAAGAATAAATATTGGATATTTATTCGGATAAAGTCTACTCCGGTATCAAGTAAAATAAATTGGACCGTACAAGGAAGACGCGACCATGCCTTGGGCCCAATTAGGATATCGTGACAAAAGGAACAAACATATAAAATAATTATCACTTACAGGTTATGTTGATAATAAATAATATTCGGACATAATGATGCATTGCTAGATGCCGCTCTTATTTTATATTAATAATAAAATAATTTATTATTACTATAACCGAGTATTTTACCTATAGGGTCACACACATAGAGTAAGCCCATCAGAAAATAGCTTTTTATTTTAGTTGGACTAAAATAAAACTATTGGGCCTCACTCATTTAGAATGAGTAAGGACCCCACTCTTTAGAGAGCAAATTAGGTCAAATCTAAGCCTATAAATAGAGCATAAGATGCTCATAGGAGGCTAACCAAAAAGAGACACAAAATACACAAAAGTTGCAAAAGCTACACGCCGTCAAACTAGCATTTGGAAAGTGTAGCATTTCTGGTGGGAGTACTCATGTGGACTCCTAAAGGACGAGGCTATGACTGCTTCGATTCGATTTTCTTCAAGAGGTAATCCTAAAACGCAATATTTTTTTTGTGTTTGTCTTATGCTTTGAAACACGGCAGTTTGTAAATCCTATGGGAATCCTTGTATTTCCACTGCTCATGCACTAGGGATTCCCTAACAGTGGTATTAGAGCCTGGTTACAAAACCGTGTTTTGAGCAAATGTGTGTTTAAAGAACATGTAAAAATAAAATAAAATTTCTTTTACGAAAAGAATTGTAAAGGTTGAATCCTTTTACAAAGGTTGCATCTTTTATTAGATATGTTGCAAAGGTTGTATTTTTAATGAGATATTATGTAAAGGTTGCATTTTTATGAGATATGTTGCAAAGGTTGCACCTTTTGAAAGCTAATATCAATTTATTTTTGTTTTATGTATATTGATTGCTTTTCTCAACATTTTAATTAAAGAACATGTTTTTGGGATGTGCTTTATTATATAAACATGTTGTATGTTGCAATGGTGATTGTTTTATATGTGTTCTAATTATAAGGCATGTTTTATGTTTATTTAATTAAATTGAAATCAAGGGTTGTATGCAATGCACGTCTATATGCTTTCTCTTTTCTAATATGAATTGTTCATGTGAGATTGTGTTTAGAAAGTTTAAGAGTTAAACCCTAGCCGTGATGAAAACTAGGATTCAAAAGTTGAAACCTAGCCGTAATGGTATTTTATTCATTTGTAAATGTTACAAATAAAATATTTGATTTTAATATTATATTTTAAATTCGATTTGTAAAAGTTGCAAATCAAATATTAATTGTTTATTAAATTTAAAGTTTGTAAGAGTTACAAATTTAAATAATTTATTCTTATTAATTTTAATAGGATTTTCATCGTTTGTGATCTTTTTAAAATTAATGTGATTTGTAAGAGTTACAATTTAAATAATTTATTCTTATTAATTTTAACAGGATTTACATCATATGTGATCTTTTTAAAATTAATGTGATTTGTAGGAGTTACAAATTGATTCATATTTATTAAATTTAATATGATTTGTAATTGTTACAAATAGAAGATAAGATCTTTATTAAATTTAATAATTTTAAAATCAAATATTTAATCTTAATAAATTTGATAGGATTTGTAAAAGTTACAAATTAAAGATAAGATCTTTATCAAATTTAATAGGATTCAAAATAAAATATCTTGAACTCTAGAGATAAGGTCTAAAATTTAAACCTTGATCATTCCTAAAAAATAGGATAATTGTTGAGACTCTAGAGATAAGGTTTAAAAGTTAAACCTTGACTATTCCTATTTTAGGATAATTGTAAGGGTCAAAAGAGAAGGTTTAAAAATTAAACCTTGGTCATTTCAAAATTTAAGATTTCAAATTGTTTGAAATCATAACCGAATATTGAGCTGTTAATGGTCAGTGGGACGTTCTGGCTAGGAAAGACTTGGTACTTAAGCGGTCACTCCGGACCCATCTCTCTTTCCTGGTAACTAACCTGATTACAGTACTAAATTTTTGGGTTGGAACACCCCTTGACCCTATCTGTTGAACGGTCAATGGAGCCGCCAAACTTCTTTGTGTAGTTTTTCTTTTATGACCCCGTGTGTTTATTTATGTATTTTAAAATTTATTTTATTTTAAATACAATTGATTACTCTATTAATTGATTAATTAACATGTCCAGCGGTGAATGGTTATGGTCTTAGATTTTTTTATTTAATTTTAAATACAGCCTGCGTGCTGTGCCTTTCTCTATTCTTAAATTTCTTCATTCAACCCTTCACTTGTATGTAAAACGAGTTTTCTTTATTACATTGTAATCTTGGAAAAGCCAACAAGGTGGAGACCTAGAAGAAACCTAGAGTGGTGACTCTTGGTGGATATGACCTTGAAAGGAACAAAGGAGTGGTGACTCTAGGAGGATGATGGTTTCAAGAAGTAGGACTTCACGAAGTCAAGATACTATAGTTCTTTTAGGTTTATTTTATTTTATTTTATTTTCTAGGAAGACCATAACTATCTCACACTTTTGATTGCATATTTTGGGGTTTTATTTTACGTTAAAGCGTTTAATGAAAGTCGGTAATGAACAATAAGAAAATTGAAATTCCTCAAGCCCGACAATCATACCTTCCAATAAGTAATAACGTCTAACTTAATATAAATAAAGTGCAGGTCATGTCATAGTTGGGTGCCTTTATTTATATTTAGTAGGACATGATTGGATAATTTGATTATCCAAATATAACTTATTAAGTTTTATTCAAATAGACATTTTTCAATTGGATTGGAAAAGCCTAAAGGTATGAACAGTCTAAAACAGGTTCTAATAAACAACAGTCATCAATACTAGTTTCAATAAAGTGTAGGTTCTGCCAAAGCAGGGTGCTTTTATTGATATTAGTAAAAGATGATGGATAATTGGATTATCCAACCATTTGTTATTGGACTTATCTAGGTAACTTTAATCAGATTGAAGAACCTAGAAGCGTTAATATTAAGTTTAAACGCCTTCTAATAAGTAACACTCGTTGAGACTAATGTCAATAAATAGTGGGTCTGCCAAAGCAAGGTGCTATCATTTATATTAGTAAGGCGCGGTGGGATAATTGTAATATCTAAATTATTTTTATTAGGCCTAAACTTAACTAAGTTTTTCAATTGGATTGAAAATAACTTAGAGGCGTAAGCATTGAGCTTAAATTCATAAGATGAATAAGGGTAAAGAGTTACCCACTCAATCATCCAAGAGTTGCATGAGATGCAATTGGAAATGTGTTTCCTACCTAAATAACCAAGGGTTGGGCGATCAGCCAAAGTTGACTTAACACTAGGCCAAATATGGATCTTGGCCCACTAGAAAAATCTTCCAATAGGATTTTTTATGATTCAGTGAGGGTATTTGTTTTTGAATTAAAATAATGGGAGACAACATATTTATTTAATGACCAAAATTTAAATATGTTTTAAATAGAAGTGATAAGATTTTCATGTAATTTGTTTTAAAATAACCATGACAAACCAAATATTGTTTTGTTACAATCTGTCCTTTGGAAGGACACTTTATCTAGAAAAATGCCTAGATAGGTATTGAGACTTGAGAATTATCTTCATTAAAGATGAAGCGGCAGTGTGTCATGTTTGGCTTATATATCATCTATGGTTGGGTCTTGAATACCCTATGGAGTCTGCATAAACTCTGATCTATAAAAGGCAATATGAATATATGGGAGATATACGATATGATCGTATGCAGACTTTATTAAGGCCAAGTTGGTCTGGAAGTCTAAAAAGGGAAGTAAGACTTCCACTGCAGGTCATGTTATAGAAGTCATGTTATTTTACTTCACTAACATTAGTATCAGATACTAGTAGTAGATCTCAAATTTTGAAAGACCAAGGAAGTAGATCACTTGTTAAGGGTGGAGAAATCTATGTAAAATTGAGCAAAAGTTGCTACAATAAAGATAAGATCTTTACCTATTGGGCTAGTTAGTGAACTAGACATTGTGCATATTGTTTCTTGTTGGACAAGAAATGTCTTTCTTATTATAAAATAACTTTATTTCTTCAAATGGATATTGATACACAATTGAGTAATGGATTCCACATCCTAAATCTCAAAACACCCATCTATAACAACTGTCAAAGTAGGTTAAAATAAGTGATTTTGAACCTTACTTACATGGTATTGTCTGCTTAGGCAACTGGATAAGAAACACATTTCTAAATATGTGGTTATATGGACTCTTTTGATTTTGGAATCAATGGAGACATGTAAATCTTATTTATTGGAGAGATAATTAAGACCTCATTCATTGAAAAGATGAGTAATCTATTATCTAATACATGACGATGTATGTGGGCCTATTGGAACAATAACTAGATATGTTTTTCAATACTTCAACATACTAATTAAAAAGTCAATGAGTATGGATTTATGTAACATAAGTTAGAAAGTCTTTGAAAAGTTCAAGGAATTCATAATGAAGTGAAAATCCAAATTGGCAAGACAATTAAAGCTCTTGATTAGATCAAGATAGCAAATAATTTGAGCTACAAGTTTGATAACTATCTAATAGAGTAAGAGATTACCTCTTAACTCATTCCTCATAGAATGCCATAATAGCATCTCTACAGGGAATAGTCAAACCTTGTTGGACATAGTTTGATTATTGATTATTATCAAACATCTCTAACTCCTTCAACGTTCCTTTATTAACAAAATTTCCACACTTAACCATGTTCCATCTTAGACTTTCTTAAAGAAACCATATATGATATGGACTAGGAAGAAACCTAGTATGTCTTTAATAATAATTTGGAACTATGATGCTTCTATAGAGCATCCAACTCTGACAAGGTCAGATCCAAATTGGATAAATGTCTTCTGTGAGATACCCAAAGAAAGCTAAGGGTTATCATTTCTACAATCCATCTGAGAACAAAAGGCTTGTTGCTTAGAATGTTGTATTCTTGAATAAGAGTACATCTCTTAAAGAATCAGTGGGAGGATAGTAGAACTTGAAGAAATTCAAGTATCACAAAGCATTCAAAAGTCAAGGATGGACTTGGAGTAGAAATCACAAAATGTTGTGACATCATTAGCTCCGGTAGCACAAGACTTGCGTAAGATCAAATAGGATATGTAACCAAATCTAAAAGATATGGATATCTTATAAATTAGGAAGGAGGCATATTCCTAATTGATCAAGTTTCTTATGAAGAGGCCAATGCAAGTTTAGATTCTAAGATATGGCATAAGACCATGGGATTTGAAATGGGTTCCATGTATATTAACAAGGTATGAACCTTGGTTGACGCACATAAAGGGTAAAACCTATAGGATGCAAGTGGGTTTTCAAAAGGAAAACTAAACATGGATGGTAATAAAAGTACCTTTAAAAGCAAGATTGACAAAATTCAGTTAGCTTAAAAACCATTTAGATCCTGCTTGTTGTAGCAGTATACCACCATTATGAGATATGATAGATAGATGTCAAGATGGAAATCATCTTGAGGATGTGTATATGACACAACCTAAAGGCCTTTTATGCCTGAAACATCTAGGAAGGTATGTGAACTGCAAATGTTCCATTTATGGACAAGAGCAAGCTTTTAGAAGCTAGAATCTACATTAAAGAATGAAGATAAATCTTGTGACTATAAAAGGGTTAGTAACTGCACAATTATAGTTCTAATATTACATGTAGAAGACATGCTTCTTCTAGTAATAATATTCTTATTCTATAGTCAAGAGTATCCTCAAACACTTAAGAAGGACTAAGGATTTGATCTTGATAAATGGGAGATGAGCTTGTTGTAAACGTTACATCGATGCCAATCTTTTGATTAATTTGAAAGACTTAAGATTGCAATCAAAATATGTGTTGTCAAGATGGTTGCGATGTATGCTTGAAAGGTTCAAAGCAAGAAACAATCGTTGGTTCTACTAACAAATCTAAGTATTTTGCTATGTTAGATTACAAAAGAAGTCAATTTACATTTAATCATTCCAAATGTTTTGTACCCTATGAGTTTCCACTGTTATGACAATGGAACCATAGAACAATATAAGGAAGTGGATTAATCCAAGCATATACTTAAATAGTTCCATCTTTGGAAGATGTGAATATATTCAATGCGCATACTAACAAAATTGTTGGGAACCCACTAGTAAAACCGCTTATGTAGTAGAAGCATAAGGGCACTATAGACGTCATTGGGCATTAACCTTATCGGCTCTAAGAGCAAGTGGGATATTGTTGGAAATATGCACTAAAAGCCTATATAGGATGCATCATTTTGAATAAGTCATTTTTTGTTAAATAGTTTAACAACCTTTATTTATCCTTGGAGTAATAGGTCATATGACAGTTATTCCTAAAATGTCCCTAGTCAAGTATTTACGTGGGGACATGTAAATACATTAAGACTAGTGTGTGAGTGTACTGATGATCTGATCTCACAGATCATGGATATAAATAATATCAAGTCTTCACACGGGTACACATTAAGAGTAATGATGTACTGGACAAACCCACCATGGGAACGTTGCATGGATCGTTACATGAATGTCATAAACAATTCTCAATATGATAATGGTATATGTAGTCCTTTGACCTGAAATCACTACGATTCCTACATAAGGAGTTTGCTGTTTTAATACAATCAAACATCTTCTGTAACAAGAGGACAATAAAGGTTGTGGTTAGGCAATGAACAAATTATGCAGAGGGATGTGAGTGATGTATATGGGATTTGTCTCTCTTATGTGACAGGAGTGCTATCTATAGGCTACTTGATAGAGTGAGACTAAGGAAATGCATGGTCATGCTAGAAAGAATAAATATTGGATATTTATTCAGATAAAGTCTACTCCGGTATCAAGTAAAATAAATTGGATCGTACAAGGATGGCGCGACCATGCCTTGGGCCCAATTAGGATATCGTGACAAAAGGAATAAACATATAAAATAATTATCACTTATAGGTTATGTTGATAATAAATAATATTCAGACATAATGATGCATTGCTAGATGCCGCTCTTATTTTATATTAATAATAAAATAATTTATTATTAATATAAGTAAGTATTTTACCTATAGGGTCACACACATAGAGTAAGCCTATCAGAAAATAGCTTTTATTTTAGTAATGAGTAAGGAGCCCACTCTTTAGAGAGCAAATTAGGTCAAACCTAAGCCTATAAATAGAGCATATGATTCTCATAGGCGGCTAACCAAAAAGAGACACAAAATACGCAAAAGTTATAAAAGCTACACGCCGTCAAACTAGCATTTAGAAGGTGTAGCATTTCTGGTGGGAGTACTCGTGTGGACTCCTAAAGGACGAGGCTATGACTGCTTTGATTCGATTTTCTTCAAGAGGTAATCCTAAAATGCAATATTCTTTTTTGTGTTTGTCTTATGCTTTGGAACACGGCGCTTTACAAATCCTATAGGAATCCTTGTATTTTCGCTACTCATGCACTAGGGATTCCCTAACACTTGCATCAACATCAATCCACGCATGGAATCAAAGAACATACCGACCATCATATTCTATATTCATGTCTACATCAAATGTGCCCATCCAAATTCAACCATCAATCATGGTATCAATCTCAATTAATAGCACAATTAGAGGTAGTATATCCATACAAGGAAAAACATACAAATATGGATTGATATATATATATTATCCACATAAAACTGAATCATGCATTTAGAAAATATACTCCTCTCCTACCTCAAGAGAAGTACTCTTCAAGGTTAGATGGTCCCACCTCACTAGAGTTATCAAACCCTACATTAAATAATTGTAAGACCACATCAATGACTCATTCAACATCATTTTCAATTCTTGTATACAATTAATACATATACATGAGTCTTATTATATTGCAACTTGCAATAGGTTTTATTTCCTTACTTTCTTAGGTTTTGGGAATTCCTTCCCTTTAACCAAAATTCATTATATTCAATGGGGAAACAACACAAAAATTAAGTTACCCATACGTATCAATTTCACACCCAACTCCCTTAGTGGGTTTCCTCATTAATGGCTTCCAACCACCATTATTTATCATCTCCCATTATTAATAATTTACCAATTATCTTCATTAGCTATTTCTCTTCATTAATAACTGATCTGACTAGAGTGCGGGGTCAAAGTAATTGACTTTCGAACTGGTGTTGAAGTTTCACTCTCTCTCACCTTTTACACCATCTCAGTGGGAGTACGACATTATAAACTTGGATTCAATGGGAACTCCAAGCTCTTCACGTTAAGAAGATGAAGGGTCAATTCCAGCTGCTGTCCTTGTGACCACACCGGAGGTGTACCTGCCAAAAGGACTCTGATGCTTAAGTTAGTACGGTTATAACGAAGAAAATTGTATTACAGGGATAAAGAGAGAGGGTAAGTTTGTTCTGTAGTTCACTTCAAAGTGTGTATTATGTCCTAATGAATGAGCTCTTTATATAGTCTTCCCCTTAATTACAAGTGGTGATTTGACCTGTGTCAAGGGACAAAGTCTGCAACTATTGGCAGACGTAAGCTGCCCATTTACCACTTTTGGATAGGGTCGCTGTCATATTTTCCGTACCGAAAGACCTTAATTCTAGCGTCCCTGGAGGTCAATCTAGTTCTTCCTGCGCCTTTTGCAAATACCTGGTGTTTTTTTAATAATATCCAGTGTAGCTAGTTTAAAGGGCCGGTATCCATACCGGATCATTTGCCCCTTAGCTTGTTGTTGTAGCTTGGTTATAATAATGAGCTAAGTTTCTAACAATACCAGGATGATAATATTGACCGAGGTAGTAGATTTTTTAATCTTCGTGATCTTGACCGTTGTGGCAATCTTATTTTTTGTTTGTCCGAACTAGCCTGATTTTTCTGATATCGTCCCACCTACTACATTTATTACGTTTGTTCGCTGAAAAGTGACCTGGCACACGGATCGCTGACTTGGCAGCTTTTTGTTGGTGCGTTTCCTTTACGCACCTTCCTGTCAGACCAGTCACATCGTTTGAAACTCAAACAACATTGCCTTCTTGGGCCGTGACGCTTCGTATTCTATCTCGTCCATGAGCCTACAATATTTCAACTTCGGCCCACACCATTTCACCTTCTATAAAAGTTGGTGAACTTCAACAGCTTTGCTACTTCCGTTTTCTTACTAAAACTCTACCTTTTTATAGTCTGTCACTCTTCTCACTTCATCCTCGCCCGTACTCAAAGACTGTCCGCACCATACCCACAGGTAGCCTCTAAAACCCTTCTTTTTTTGCCACGTCTACTTTTTCGTCTAACAACGGCCAAGAGCAAGATAGTTCTTGTGAAATTATTTCAAACCCTTCAATTTCTTGGCAACTCGGGGTCCCTCATCAAGGACCTCGGCTTACACAAATGGTTATCCGCAAGTGGATAACTCTAGTCAAACAGGGTAATCTAAATCCCCAAGAGCTGGAGTCTTTCACTTCTGGAGTTTGGGAACCACAATCACCTTTACCTCTCTTATCCCTGGACTGGGGTGAAGATTCCAGTGTAGTGCACTACTACGCTAACGATATTAACTTTTACTCCACTGTCCCATTTTTAGTGCACGTCATAACTATGGATGCTGACGGTTCATCTGTTTTGAGAAATGACCCCGATGACACTTTTATGATAGCCAACAAAGTAAATTGGTTAGCCCGAAAAGCTGAAGACCCGTACTTCTGGGTTTCGCAAGACGTTCTGGCTATGTGTAGCCACCTTGCCAAGCCTACGGACGGCGTGGAGCTTGAGATCGAGTACCATTGGCGAGCGAAGAAGTACGCCAATTCATTCACCCTTTTTGCCCCCACACTTACAAAGTGGATCTACCACATTCCAAGGGACCGCTTCTTATTTTTTCATGACTATACAATAACAAAGGTGGGAGTCCGGTTCCCCCTGAACAAGTTTGAGATGGGGGTGTTGTGTTTTTTGGACATTGCACGTAGTCAACTTTATCCCAACGGCTGGGCCTTAGTCCTGGCCCTCGAAGTCCTTGGAAAGCACCTAGGCTTCACCCCGACCGTCACCATCTTCTTTCGATTCGCCCGCGTGATGCACCGAGGTGACACTGGAATGGGATTTGTGAACTTACGATGCCCGAGCGACATCGTCAATTTTGAAGCCTTTGTAGAATCCTACAAGATAGCAGGGGCATCCTTCAAAAATTCTTTTCTGAAGCTTTTTGTTAAGGGGATGGACCCCCATTTCTGGAAGGACGAGGAAGGCCGATTCAAGATCCATACCGGCTGGACTCACAAACATTTTCTATTGGAGAGTACAGCTTACATTGTTGAGGACTTCTCCCTCTCCGAATCTTCCAGGGCCGTGGTAGACGCCCTTTACAATTTTTCCCGAGGTGCTACCCTCAAATGTCGCTCTCTCCTTGGCACTACGGAGATACAAAATGAGTACTTGACTCATTTCGGTATTTCTCTTTTTTTTCTACTTTCCTTTTCTTTAACTTTCGTACCCCGATTTTACTAATAACTTGTCTTTTTTCAGGAAATATGAGTGTCGACGCTTTGGAGAACCTCTGAAAGCTGATGAAGGATTCAGTGGCTGAAAAAGGCCACCGGTCTCCATATTTCAGGCGGGGTCATTGCTATTGAATATGCCCCCAACAACAGGAAGAAAGGGAAGAAGCAGACTAGGGGTGCTTCAAAGAGACAAAGGACTGACCCCGCCTCTCAAATTTTAGATAAGGGCAAGGGGGTGGCCACCGATATGCCCACTGAAGATAACAACCCTCCTCCCCCCCTCCGGTATAGATGCTTTAGAAGCACTCTTTGTCAGGACTACTCCTTCCAATGTCAGCTTCGAACTCCCACTCCGCTCAAGGGAGGACTTAAATAGGATGATGTGACATTTGCCTTGGATACGACGATGTGGTACCATGTCAAGACTCTCTCTACCATTTACTCCACCGCCACTGAGGGCCCATAGTTAGAGATGGACCATCTAAAGGAGAAGGAATCACATCTTTTAGAAGACTACGGGCGAGCTCATCAGAGGATTAAGACCCTCAATGAGGTGAACCAGGCTCTCCAACAGTCTGAGAAGGGCTTGAAGAAAGACAAGGACAGACTTCTTGGAAAGGTGGGCAAATTGGAGAGCCTCATGATCGAACTGCAGAAGAAAAATGAAGACCTATCCATGGCGGTCAAAGACGAGCAGGCTAAATACAAAGAAGACTTGCTGAAATTTGCTTGTGCCGCCATAGATTCTTTTAATCATGCGGTTTGCCAAGTTATTTGCCGGAATCGGGATACCCCTCTCAACCTGAACGGGATTGGCTTATTTAACCGATTCCGAAATGGTGAGCTGGTGACCGAAATAGGCGGTCAGTCTTTCATCCCTTTTGATGAGCCCTTCAAGTTCACCTCTCTGGCAGCGGGGGAAGATGACACCCTTCCAGAAGAAAACCAAAATGATAATGAAGCCGACGCCGGATTGAAGAGAGAGGAGGAGGAAGGTGGCCCCTTCAACCCTTAGATTTATTCAGACATTTGCTCTGTAGGCGGGATGGGCTCCACCTTTTTTTTTTACTATCATGATTTTGCTTGGCCGATGTGCCCTCTTTTTGTAATTACTGACATTGGAATGAACTTATCATTTTTCTGCCAATACCATATTTGTATTAACACCTTTTAATTGCTTGTATTAACCGATATCATAAAATAGACTTCGATAATATTTTAGGTATTACCACCTCGACATTTGTCGCTTTAGTAATCTGTACTTAATCATTTTTAACGTAAATGAACCACTCTGGGGTTTCCCAACCACTCCAAAAAATAATGAACCGCTCTTGGGGTTTTTTCAACCGCTCTGGGATTTAATTGTAACTTAACCACTAGGGTTTTTCAACCACTCCGGGGTTTAATCATAACTTAACCACTCTGGGGTTTCTCAACCACTCCGGGGTTTAAAATAAATGAACCGTTCTTGGGGTTTTTCAACCACTCTGGGGTTTAATCGTAACTTAACCATTCTGGGGTTTCTCAACCACTCTAGGGTTTAATCGTAGCTTAACCACTCTTGGGTTTTTTAACCACTCCAGGGTTTAATCTAAATGAACTGCTCTGAAACTGAAGTGAAGCTATGTAGAAATCAACCAATATTTCAAAACTTGTATTTTATTTCTGAAGAAGCACCTCGACTGCATGCCTCATTAAAAACCTCCTAAGTAAACGCTGTGGGAAAAACCTTAGGTAGGGAAAAAGAGTACATGACTTATAATGCCGGTTAGCTAAAATACATATGAAGATTCTTTACATTCCACTTGTTCTTAAAGATTTCCCCTTCTAGAGTCTCCAGTAAATAAGCTCTTCCTGTGGTGACGTCATGCACCTGGTATGGGCCTTCCCACGTCGGTGCAAGCTTTCCTTGATGCGCAAATCGGTTACCAACCAAAGCCCTTCTTAACACTAGATCTCCAGTATTGAATCTTCTCTTTTGTACTTTCTTATTGTACCGTAGTGTAACCTTAGCTTTGATGGCCTGATCCCAGATGAACGCGACTTCTCTTACCTGGTACAAGGAGTCAAGTTCGTCTTTCAGTCGTTGTTCATTTTCTTCTTCATTGAACTGTTGGACTCTTGGGCAGATATAGTTAATTTCTACCAGTATAACTACGTCGACTCCATATACCAACCGGAATGGGGATTCTCCTGTTCAGGAATGGGGTGTAGTCCAGTATGCCCAAAGGACATGACACAGCTGATTTCCTACTCCCCTTTCGTATCTCCCAATCGTTTCTTCAATCCCTTAAGTATCTCCCTATTTGTGAGTTTGGCATTTGTTTGTGGATGCTCCACTGACGAGAAAACTTACTGGACTTGAAGTCCTTCCAATAAACTCAAAACTTAGAGTCTGTGAATTATGTTCTGTTGTCCATAATTACCCTGCTCGGGATGCCAAACCTGGTGATTATGTTCTCATACATGAATCTTTGAGTCCAGGATACTGTGATATGCGCCACTGCTTCGGCCTCTATCCACTTAGTGAAATAATCAACTTCCACAATAAGGTATTTGACCCCTCTTGGCGCTTTTGAAAATGGTCCCAAAATATCCATCCCCAATTGATGGAAGGGCCATAGAACTACCGAGGTAAATAGTTATTTTGTTGGGATGTGGTGCTCGTTGCTATTCTTTTGACAAACATCACATCTCTGGACGTACTCTATTGTGTCTTTTGTCATTGTGGGCCATCAATTCCAGCCCTAGCTATCTTCCTGGCTAAACTTTTTCCCCACAGTGATGTCCACACGTTCCCTCATGCACTTCGGCCAATACTTCTTCTATCTCTGCCTTGTTTAAACACCTTTAAGTACGGGGCAGATATCCCTCTTTGAAATAAATTTCCATCTACTAAAACATAGTTTGGTAATTCCTTCTAGAGCTTCTTTTTCTCTAAGGAATCTGTTGGAAGTTGTCCGTTCACTAGATATCTGATGATGGGGATGACCCATGAGTTATCTGAGAATACCTTTGATTGAATAACACAAACTCTAACCGGTGCCGTTATGCTTGGTTCTCCCAAGGTGCTTTGAATGACTGTAGTTGTTGATCCTGCTTTCTTCGTACTAGCTAGGCGGGATAAGACATCGGCTCTAACATTACCTTCTCTTGGGATGTGCTTATACTCGATTTGAGTAAATATTTCTTCCAACTCCTTCACTTTCACCAAGTATTGCTGTAAGAGCGGTTCCTTTGCTTGATAACTTCCATTAATTTGAGAGATTACCAACTAGGAATCACTACAAAGTACGATACTTTTAGCTCCTACATCCAGTACTGCTCTTAGTCCGGCTAGATAGGCTTCATACTCCACTTGATTATTGGATGTTTTAAATAAAAAATAAGGGTAATTTCTATGCTGGCCCCGTCCTCGCTTTCTATCACTACGCCTGCTCCACATCTTTTTGAATTTGAGGACCCATCCACAAAGATAGTCCAATGCTCCTGTATTTGTAGAGGGGATTCCCCCATCAACTCTGTTACAAAATCAGCTAAGACCTGAGCCTTTATAGCTATTCTTGGCTCAAAGGAAGTATCAAACTCTGAAAGCTCTATGGCCCATTTCGTCATCCTCTCCGCCAAGTCTAGTTTATGCAAAATGGCCTGTAGTGGCAGGTTAGTCCATACCACAATGGGATGGGTGTGGAAATATTGCCTTAATCGTCTAGACGTCCACACCAATACCAAGGAGGCCTTTTCAAGCTTCTGGTACCACCCCTTAGCTCCTTGCAACACTTTCCCAATAAAATAAACTAGTCTCTAGCCTTCCATAGTTTCTTTTACTAGGACGGCCCCCAATGCTTCGTCAGATACTGCTAAATACACAAATAGCTGCTCACTTAGGTCTCGTTTTGTCAATACCAGAGGGTTTGCTAATACCTCCTTGAGACTCCGAAAAGCTTCCTCCTGCTCTTCTCCCCATTCAAATTTTTTGTTCTTTTTCAAGACTTTGTACAGCAGTAATGCCCAGTGTGCCATTTTAGGGATGAACTAGGATAGTGCAGCCACTTTCCCATTTAACGACTGGACTTCCCTCACGTTTGTTAGACACTGGAGCTCCTTAATAACCTTTCATTTATCCGGATTATCCTCTATTCCCCTTTGGGTCAATATGAACCCTAGGAACCGCCCTGCTGGGATTGTAAAAGTGTATTTTAGAGGATTTAGCCATATGTTGTACATCTGTATTCTTTGAAAGATCTTCCTCAAGTCTCAACATAATCTCCTCCTGTCGGTGTCTTTGCTGTAATGTCATCCATGTACACCTCGACTTTCTTGGACCTTATTCCGTCAAAGACTTTGTTCATCATTCTTTGATACGTTGCCCTGACGTTCTTGAGTCCGAATGACATCACAGTATAACAAAAAACTCCTTTGTTATTCACAAAAGTGGTTTTCTCTTCATCATTTTTCTACATTAGGATTTGGTTATAACCGGAATATACATCCATAAATCATAAGAACTGATATCCTGAAGAATCATCTACCATTTGGTTTATGCTTGGGAGTGGATACGGATCCTTTGGACAACACTTGTTTAAATTGGTAAAATCAGTGCACATCTGCCATTTTCCATTTGCTTTTTTCACCATCACAACATTAGATACCTAGGTCGAATACTGGACCTCCCTGATAAAACCTGCCTTCAGCAACTCCTCCGTCTGTTCACAAGCGGCCTGCTATTTTTCAGGTCCAAGTCTCTTTTTCTTTTGCGCAACTACCCTCGACTCCAGGTACACTACTAACTTGTGACAACAAAAACTTGGATCTATCATGGGCATGTCTGTTGTTGTCCATGCAAAGAGATACTTGAATTCTCTTAAGAGCTTAACCAACCGTTCTTCCATGTCCTTCTCCAGACAATCATTCACTTCGGTTGTCTTGCTTAGGTCATCATCCAACATTACCATTTTAATTCCTCCTTCTGGGGTCAGCCTCTGAGGATTCACTGGATCCGCTATCATTTCTTCTCTTGGATCTAGGTCTATCAAATTCACTGACCCAGGCACTGATCCGCCATCATTCAGATGCTTTCTCTTAACTGTCTCCTTTATTTTGGTCATCAAAACGCTGAGGTTATAACAATACCTCGCTATCTGTTGGTCCCCCTAGATCGAAGATACTTGATTGTCTTTGTCTATGAACTTAATCAACAAGTACGGTGTCTAAACTACTACCTTCAGAGCATTCAAGGACGGCCTACCAAAGATTCCACTGAAGGGGGACTTCACATCTATTACTAACACCCAAGTCCCGATCGTTTTTGACCCCAGTTCTCCTTCAAATATCAACCTCGTGTCTAAGTAACCTGTGGTGGGCTGCTTAGCCTCATTGAAGGCTTAAGTCCTGGGTATAAGGTTGTAAATCATTGTCTGTTAACCCCATCTTTTTGAAGCAATCATAAAAGATTACATCACAAAAGCTTCCTTGATCAACCAAAATTCTTCTCATTGTCTTGTTAGCTATCACTGCCTTGATAACCACTACGTCATCTCCCCCAGGTATGGTGGGTCTGTAGTCTTCATCTGAAAATGTGATCAACGGGGTCTGCACTCCACCCCAGTACGGTTTATTGTCTATTTTTTTAACAGACATAATCTCAAGTGTTTCTTTTGACCCTAATACTCCTCCTCCTACAAATTCTACTGCAATCATATCAATTACGTCTTTTCTCCCTGAACTTGGGGGTTTCATCCATGACTCGTCATCTTCTATATTGTCAATAACCATATTTCTTTTATGTAGGGCTTACTTCTTAGAATCCCTATTTTTCTCTTCTTCAAATAGACCAGTGTCCCTTCTCCTGAGGGGCTCCTTCGCTTGGTCTTTATACACCTTTTATCGAAATAGGTACTGCTTCAGCTTTCCTTCTCTAATCAAAGTTTTGATAGCCTTCTTCAGTTGCCTACACTCATCTGTATTATGGCTGGTCTTCTCATGGAACTCATAATATTTATCTATATTTCTTGGTCTCTTTATAGGCATGGGTTTTCTGATCCTATTCACTATAAAACCTTTCATCCCTACTTCTCTTAGAATTTGGCTGGGTCGTACTGCTAAAGGTGTGAACTGGGTCAAGTTTACATTTCTGCACTCCTTCTGCCATTGAGGGGCCTCCCACTCTCTGTTTCCTCCAAACTTTGTCCCCATCCATGCATGAACTTGCACCCGGTCCTCTGTAATTGGGGTCTTTCCTTTCGTTGCAGCTAGGTCTATCTCTCTTCCCACATACTTAGCAGCCTTTCTTCTAAATTCTTCAAAAGTTTGGGGAGCCCTCTTTGCCAAAGATAAGGCAAATAATGAGTGCAGTTCTAGGGCTTCGACCGCTGTGTGTAGCTGAATCTGTTCAGTCAACCCCGGCACTAGTGCAGCTTCTTTGTAAAATCTTTTTAAGAAATCTCTAAGACTTTCCTCTAGTCCTTGTTTTATCTTGGCTAATATATGGGACGTCTTGGGAACATCCCTTGACACGACGAAGTGTTACAGGAAAGCATGAGCCAAATCATCCCAACAATCAATCGATCCCGGTGGCAAGCTTTTGAACCACCCTAAAGCTTCAACGGATAGCATCCTAGGGAACATTTTACACATTGCATCCTCCTCTGCTCCTAGAAACAATGATTCGTTAGCATAAGTATCTAAATGTCGTCCTGGGTCGGACTCCCCATTGTACTTCCCTATTGACAGTGGTTGTGGGGTCTATAAGTGCCTTGGAATGGGTACACCTATCAATCTTCTAGTGAATGGTACGCTGATCCAGTATTCCCTAAGTTGTCCTTACAATGGGTCTCTCCTTTGGTTGTTCAACTCTGTGGTCTGGTATGTCGATTCTTGCTCATCGTATATTTGTGCTTGTGAATATTCATGAGTTTAGGAAGGTTCATGCTGCCGCCATTCTCCTGCTGCATCATCTCTCAACCTTCTGTTTTGTCTTAACTTTTATATCTCCATCCAGAGTTGCCTGATAAGCTCGTCTTGAGGATCTGGCTGTGGTACAGCTTGCATCCTCCCCTGGGGTTGCTTCATTCCAGGTGTCTCCATGATTCCGCTCTCATACTCCAAGATCCAGGGTTCGACCCTCTGGGCGACATTCTGGACATGTCCTTTAAGGATTCCATTCCGCCTGTTTGCTTCCATAACTTCTTTGTGATGCGGGAGTTAATTTTCAGGTCCCACCGGGCGTGCCAATGATCTGATCCGAGTGTGGGTTCAAAGTAATTCACTTTCAAACCAGTGTTGAAGTCTCACACTCTCTTACTTTTTACACCATCTTAGTGGAAGTACGGTATTATAAACTTGGATTCAGTGGGAACTCCAAGCTCTTCACGTTAAGGAGATGAAGGGTCAATTCCACCCGCTGTCCTTGTGACCACACCAAAGGTGTACCTGTAAAAGGGACTCCGATGCTTAAGTTAGTACGGTTATAATGGAGAAAATTGTATTACAGGGATAAAGCAAGAGGGTAAGCTTGTTCTGTAATTTGCTTCAAAGTGTGTTATGTCTTAATGAATAAGGTCTTTATATAGTCTTCCCCTTAATTGCAAGTGGTGATTTGGCCCGTGTCAGGGGACAGAGTCTGCAGCTTTTAGCAGACGCAAGTTGCCCACTTGCCACTTTTGGTCGGGGTCGCTGTCATGTTTTCCGTATTGAAAGACCTTAATTCCAGCATCCCTGGAGGTCAGTCTGGTTCTGCCTATGCCTTTTACAAATACTTGGTGTTTTTTTAATAATATCTAGTATAGCTATTTTAAAGGGCCGGTATCTACACTAGATCAATAACAATCCCCAACATCAATAAATATTCATTCTACCCATATTTTATATTTCCCCCAAAATCAAGGGTTAGGGTTTTATCAAAAACCGAACAACCATAAAAAATGCTTATAGTTTCCACCATTACATTAATTGTCATTCCACATACCATCACCCTCCCTTATAAATGTGACATTTAAGACACCCTACCTAAGGGTTTGTATATTTAATGGTTCCCACAACAACCTATATGCATTAACACTCTCCCAATAACAAGAACCCATAATCTAGGGCACAAACTCAATAGAATGGTAAGAAGCTTACCTCAAGCCAACAAACAAAATAAGTTTCCAAGAGAAGGGGAGAAAGTGACAAAAATACAAGAGGGGGAGGAGAGCTTCAGGCCACCATGTCTCTTTCTTGACCAATGGTGAAAAACAAAAATGAAGGGGAGATGCACAAAAGCACTTTCTAAGGTTTAAGAGAGGAAGAAGATGAAGAGAATGAATAGGAAATGTGGAGAAAAGAGAGAAAAGTGTATTTTTGCCAAAGAAGAAGGAAAGTGTCATGAAAACATAAGGGGAAAGGAGGGGTTTTGTTTTAAATTATGATCCCTTCGTTAAAACTTCTCCATTTTATAACCAACAGGATCTCCGTTCTGGCTCAATACTTTATCTAAAAATTATTCTGAAGATATATTCGGATTCACAATAATATTCTTAATAACCCTGACCTATTGCATCTTAATCGAAGATACCTGGCCCGACACCCATATTCTATTCAGGTATTAATTTCAGCTCATTAAGCTTCAATAATTATGAACAGTTATAATAAATCTAATTAAATCATTTCTAAACTTTTTTGGGACATTAATCATTTCATATATAATTATTTGCTATTTATTTCTCTCAATTAAATATTCATATAAAATTTGGGATGTTACAAAGAGGGGTGAATGTAACATCCTGTATGTTTTTATATTTAAATTATGATGATTTAAGGATATAATGTAATTATGTAATTAAAAAATGAATTTAAGAGGGAAATTTATGATTTTTCCTTACGCGTAGTGACCAGTTGACGCGTTGCATCAGAGGAGAAATTTAGACCTGGCGTGTAGCGTCAGCTTCGCGATTAGAATTAAAACCCATAGTGACAGCAATGTGAAACAAAGGTTAAAATAGAATTCTGGACCCTTTCTCTTTCTTATTTCTTCTATCAAAGTGCAAGAAGCTAATTGAAGCTAATTTTAGTTGGAGTTCAAAATCAATTGTGGATTAGAAGTGGGAAACTCAAGGTAAACACGTGAAATCTCTTAATTTTAATTTTCATGGGAGTGTCCTTCTTTTGCTTGCTTTTCTTAGGGGATGCAAGAAGGCTTTGAAATTTAAGATTCTAAACCAGTTAAAGAGTCCTTTAAGGCTCTAAAATGAAAGATTAAGTGATAGAGTTGAGTTCCACTTTGCGTAGGTTACGAACAGAGTGTCGGAAGCTTAGCGGAAGTGGGCTTTTCTTAAAGTAACAGTCGATTTTTATTGCGGTAAGCTTTTGAAGCTTTAAGAGTTGATTTTCAAGTGATTTCTTGAATTAAATTAAGATTTCAAGGCTAAATCTCTAAACCCCTTTTGTAATGTTTGCATTTTAGTGTTTTGGTGCATCGCTTCTTGCGATTAAATTAAGGAGCATTGGAAGTGAGGTAAGGGGAGTGTTCTAATGTATAGTTAATTAAGATTTTATGAACATTTTATATGAAGATTATGATTTTAAACTGTATTAAAAAGAATGTGTTGATGAAATCGTGAATAATAAAGATATACAATAATATGAGTAATATTTGTTAGTAAATTATGATTATGAGATATGTGGTTATGATGATAATGATGAAATGAAATGTGGTTATTGATTACGTAAAAAGAGTTAATGAGTATATTATGCCAAGAATGGTTTATGAAAAATGATACGGAATATTGTGAGATATGTGATGTTGATGATATGGAATTTATGCCTGGTGTTGGCTTTGATTATGATTTTCAAAGAAGATGGATTTTATGCTAGAGATTATGTGTTATAGATAAGATTAATGATTATATGTTGTATATGCATGATATGTGGTATGGACAGCCATTCGGTGTGTATTACCCCTCGCTTTTGGCTCTAGTGGTCCATGTAGAGATCCAGTTGAGCTACCCAGTGGTCCATGGAGAGACTCAGTGGTTGAGGTGGAGAGCCAGAGGGCTCGGTGGACCAGGTAGAGTTCATGGGATGTTAGTGGACTCTTAGCTAGTGGCTGCTCCTTTAGTATTCGTATACTGGATGTCATTTTAGATAATTTGACCATGAAAGTCACTAGTAATTAATTTATCATATTGAAATTTGATTTCTGATGATGATAATAAGTGATATGTTATGATACTTTGAATTGATTAAGAATAATGATGATTACTATGAATTACGAATATCTTTTGATATTGTACGAGAAAAGGGTTAATGAAATAACATTTGAGAGAGGTGTGTGAAATCCTCCAGGTAATATAGTTACTATTTCATTTATTTGCATTGTTCTATAATGCTAAATACTTACCCTTACAATTATTTTATAGTGAGTGAGGAAAAGGACATTGCAGATGTCACAGAGACTAATACGAAGTGAGCTGTGGAGCAATGCCAGAAGAGTTGTAATATGCGATGTATATATTTATGATATTATATATATATATATATATATTCTGATGGATATGAATATGTTTATGTATGTGTGTGGTTGAATTTTATGTTTCACAATCATGCGTGTATATGTTGATATCTGTGTGGTTTAGTAATTAGTGGCACTGAGCCATTAGTATTTTTATATATGATATATTCAAGTTTAAGTTGATATGAGTTTGATATGGCACTGAGTCATCAAAGAGTTATTCATGCATAATATCCAGGAATTGTTTATATATATATATGATTATGGCACAGAGCCATTTAGTATTTGAGATCATGCATTATTGACAGGAATTATATTATTTGAATGTGGTATGATTGTATTGAAATTATAATGTGAATGAGTCAGGAAGTTTGGATGCCGGACTAACAAGTTTAAAAAATTTAGGAACTGAACTGGTGAAATGGAGATTTGGTGGGATTCAGTATCCCTGAAAATGCCCAATAGGACCATATGGACATTTAGAATTGGTTTACATGTTTACTTTGTGGTTTAAGTGGCTTTAAGGTGAATTGGTATGATAATATGGTCATAAGATGGTCTAAATGTATTTTTATGCATAACTCATTATTTGACTAAAATTTTGGGAAATAGACTGTGCCAGCAGCTCTAGAGTGGGAGTAATATAGTGTCCATGTAGTTTGGTGAGGTTTGAAGTTGAATTGGGCAAGATAGGACCTTGGGAAGTTGGTAAAATGGCTTAATTTGCATGACAGCAGCATTGTTGCTACTGTCATGGCTGATGCGTAGTGCCAAAAGTGCAGATATGGCCTCACGCGTGGCGTGGTAGCGTAAGGCCCCTGTTTCTGATAAGTACTTGCTAATTATAACTGAATTGTAGGCTTTAAGAGTGTAATATAGATGTGTTGTCAAAGTCACGTGAGTTTTTATGAGGGCTAATTGATTGCCAAATAATTATTTTGCAAAAAATTTATTGGTGTTTTTATTTAAATGCCTAAAATTATGGGTAAATTAGTAAGGGATTTTACACAAGGTTTGTTCCGTGGTCCAAAAATTTATTATTTTGTATGCTTGGTTTGTAGAATATTAAATTACAAAATGTTGTGTCGCTCGAAATAGAAAAATTTTGGTTAGGTAATTATGATCACCTCAAAATTTTTGAATTAATAAATCTTGTTAAATTGCGAAAAGTTTATTATGAAAATTATAGATTATGTAAAATTAAAATATAAATAGGGCGGAGCGTTATATGTTCCCTTTAAGATTTCTGCTCTATTACCCAAGTGGCCTCTAAAGAACTCAAGAGAGAGGGTGAATTAAGTAATGAAAAACTTTTCTATTATTAAATTTCTCCTTTAAGAACTCAATAAGTAAAGATAAATAATATGAATAATAATGATTTAAATGTAAAGAGTTTAAGGGTTAGAGAAGTGCAAATAGATATTTTATACTGGTTAGGCCAATTCCTGCCTACGTCTAGTCCTCAAGAACCCCTTGAGATTTTCACTATAATTAATTCTTTTGATTACACCACACTGGGGACTGACCACCCCAAACACAAATATCTTGGGATGCTTCACCACACCCAAGAACAACACCCTTGGATGCTACACCACATCCAAGATTAAAACCCTTAGAGATACACCACTCTAAGTACCAATCACTCTCCAGGGAAATCCTTCCCTAAGAAATTCAGACTAACTTGTCAAAGAAAACTCTCCTTAAGAGTATAATGAACAAATTGAAGCACTCTAATGATTTATCTCAGAATACAAGGAAAATGGCCATTGAAGCATATTTTAGAAAAGGATGGAAAGAAGTAAGAATGATTTCTTGATTTCTTGTGTTGTTGTAATGCTTTGAAACCTTTCCTATTTATAGTAAATGAGGAGATGCAAAGAGAAGGTTTCACATTCATTTGTTGTGTCTATTGGAATCTAAGAAACACATTGATTCATGAGGATTACAATGAAAAGGCTTAACTTTTCCTTGTTAAAATTGTGAACAGATGCCTTCTGGAAACATGGTAATCGATTACTTTTCCTTGGTAATCGATTACTCCATTTAAAAATCAAATTACAATGTTCACTTCATTTAAAATTTCATGCGTATTTCTACGATGGTAATCAATTACATATTCATGGTAATCGATTACTCTGTATGTCATAATCGATTATATCACTTTTGTAATTGATACTCTTATGCTGAAAATATATTTATTTGACACATGCTTTTGTATTTTAAATCCTTTTTGATGCAATTGTTTAAAAACTTTTCAAGGTCATGATCTTTGTATAGTGAGTAAATCTTACATTATTTTCATGACTCTTATTTTTGCATTTGTCATGGTTGACTGAATCTTAAGTCTTGCATCCATGTTGTTCATTAAGGCTTGCATCCATGTTGTTTGATCAAGTCTTGCATTCATGTTGTTGATATCAAAACCTTAGTTCTTCATGCCCGTCCCATTATTTGCAGGTGTCACCACTCAAACTTCACATTAACTCACCCAATTTGTAGGCGTCGATCATATAGCTAAGATAATGGTAATTATAGATTAAAAAATATGATATTTTAGGATATATCAGACCCAAATCAAGATCTTTCTTTCTTTGTGTACAAATAGGTTATTAAACACCTTTAAAAAAATTAAGTGACATTTCAATAAGAAAACTCTAATTCTAAAATTCTCTCTAAAGGGTTTAGGTATTTTCAAGTGAAAAATTTACATTGCAATATTGAAGAAATATTTCTATTTTGTTTTGTCAAAAAATATTTAAATAATAAAATAATATTATTTTTTACCTAATTTTATTTATTTTTGTTCTAATACATTCCACTGTAACTTTATTCACTTCCAAATGTTGAGTCGAAGCCGTACAATGATCTAAACTTAATGGGGACAATTATTGTGCTTGTGTATATTATTTATTCCTGGTACACTCAAATTCTCAATTCAACTACAAGCGATATTTTCTTTGACTTTTCAAAAAAAAATAAAATTGAATCCATCATTTTAATATGTGGATCAAATCAATTCTGGTCGGACAGGCAAAATATCTAGTTTTCACAACTAGTTGTTTGACTACAATGATTGTTTAAACAGGTTATATCAACTGTTTACTTTATAATGTTATTTTTATAATAAAAAATTATATAGTAAAGCATGTTTTATTCACTTATACTGCAACTGATTTAATCTATTTATTTGATTTTTTAAGTATGGTATTGAATTTAGAGATGGTAATAGGGTGAGGTAGAACCGGTACCTATAAATTTAAGATGGGTAATAGGTACTTACATGTAAAGAAACAGGTACCCATAAGTATTTATCAATATTTAATATTTATTAAGAGATTAATATTTTTCTTGATAGTACTTTTAATATATGAAGTTTTAATATATTATATAATATATTATAATATTTATTTATAATATATCATACTAAAATAATATTATATTTAATACATTATACTATATTTTATAAAAAAACCTAAATATTTGAGCATATTCAATAAAATAATGAATATTAATAATTGTGTGGCTATCAGGGACGGGTAGTATATTACTGTTACCCATGTATTTTATAGATAGGCGGGTACTTGTTGTAGGTAACTCAAATTATCTGCGGGTGTAGGTTTTTATGCAACCCTTAATCGGGCTCTAATCTAGGCCTAATACTGGTGTTGGTATTCATAGGCCCATAACAGTAGTTAGACATTGTGACCAATATCACCATCACAATACCACTCCTTATGGAACCCTTGATAATCGGTACCACTATTAAGAGATCTCAAATAGAGGTTGAGGGTCATACCAATAAGAATCCATAGGTGTGTAAGGAATGTTTGCATATGTGTCAACTTTTTCCATACTTTACGAAAATGTATTAACAAGCATCATGATATAGATTCACCACTTGACTTTTAAAAATACCACTCATTTTCTACATTTAATATGCAATCAATCTAACCAAACTGCTTGAGCTCTAGTGTTGAATACATACTGACATGAGTGTGACACCCTATTTTACTCATCAATACGATATATTGGTGGATTAGATTGGACACTAAAAGATCTTAAGCTCCTCATTAGACTTGAGACGATAATACCAGATCCCTACCAGTCTAATGTAAGACTTATGCACTTATGTCTCATACCTCATACTTGACATATTAGGCTTGAGCCTCATGGATGGAAAAATTTTCGTTGGGTGAGTTATATCCTCACCATGATGTGAATGTTTTCGGCTCGAACATGATTGCCTCCGAAGTAAGATACATGTGGTTAAACCAAAAAATACTATCTAGTTCTTAAATATAAGATAAAAAATTAACATAAAATATAAGCAAATTTAACTAACTCTATTTCATTAGATGTGGAAGTATTCATAAAATGTCCTTATTTAATACACACTTTAATTTTCAATGAAGAGAGAATAAACTTTTTTAAAAAGTTCCAATGAAATCAATGACATTAAATGAAATTAACTATGGTTTTAATTGACGTGAGATAATTATTTATTACTTTTATTCAAAAATGAAAATAGTATCTATACATTATTTAATCACATTTTTATCAAGTACACGTATCCGTCACTGGAGGAATGATATACAAGTAAAAATCAGTTCTTTTAGAAAAAAAAGTATGTATGTACAACATTGTTATTAAAATTAGACTAGATTAACCAGTCTGATTAGTTGAACCGTAAATCGGTTAGATGACTGGTCTAGGTCAATTCTTCATTGTTGCCAGTTCAATCATTACCTAATCGAATTCAAAGTTCACTTGAATCAATACTTTCACCGATTCAAATTAATAAGTATTTCCAAATATACGCATCACTTGAACTATCCTCCCTCATTCTTTGACCTTAATTAAATGGTTTTGAAGATCTATTATACGTTACTTTCTTTATTAATTGTGAAAAATGTTCCTCATAGTTCAAAAAAAGATGGGAAATTAGTTTATATTATGTAATATTTTAATGTGGATGTCCCTCACTTAAGTTCTATAAATAGAACTTAAGTCCCCCTTCACATACATATACTTTCATTTTCCTTAATCTCTCTCACTCTTAATCTTTCTCACTCTCTTACTCTAAATTCACTTCCTCTTCTAAATCTTCTTCTCCCACACTCTTATAATTTAGCTTATTTCATAACACGTTATCAGCACGAGGTTCTGACCAACTGAGATCTAGTTAAGACTAAGAGAGGTAATATATGATTATTATTATTCTTTATAATTTTAATTTATATTATTATGTATATATTATAAAAGTTCCCAAAGAACTTATATTTTAAACATCCCTGAAGGATGTATAAGACTGATTATATCTATATTATAAAAAAAAAGGGTTCCTGAAGAACTTACTCATAAAACATCGTTACAGGATGTATAGAATTAATAACCAAATAATTCAGAATTCTTGAAAATATTTATTAATAGTTTCTGAAGAACTATGACAATCTAATATATATATATATATATATAATCATAAAATTATGTTTTATGCATTTAATTTGCTAACTGATTTTTATCAATTCACTAATGTAGCATTGTGTGGTCTTGGTCTTATTTTATATTATATAATCATGCGCCTGTCCTGTCCATGATATAGTGTGATTATTGTGTGACTATTATATATATTATTATGTATATTATTGTATGATTATTTTGAGCCTGTCCTGTCCATGATATAGTGTGATTATTGTGTGACTATTATATATATTATTATGTATATTATTGTGTGATTATTTTTCTTTCACGTGATGTATTATGTCTCTTGATTCGGTTAATTAATTACATGTTGCTTCATAATTAGTACCAGCTTCATATTTTAATTACACCATGCACTAATTAATATTTTATAATTAACATTTTATATGTACCTGTTATTGGTATTTCCAATTAATATAATGTATTTTATATAAATAAATGAGTCAATAAATAATATAACATTAACAAGGATTTGAACGTAAGACTCATGACATGATAAGTTATCACTTTACCACTAGGCCACTAATATTTGATTGATATCTTATGAAAATTTTAAATTTTATTATCAGATTATTTATGTGAAATTTTATAATTTTTTAATAAAAAAAACTAACAATATTACTCTTTAATAAACAAAATAAAAAAAATATTTGTAATTATGGTTGACTTGTTACTATAGTCATTACCATTATTATTAAATAATTATAGTTAATATATTTATTGAAGTATTATCTAATTTATTATTTGTAATTTCTTGCATAGAAATAACTATGTCAAATATTACCAACCTTGAGTTCGTAGCTCTTAACATATCTGGAAAAAACTATCTATCATGGACATTGGATGCTGAAATCCATTTAGATGCTAAAGGTCTTGGAGACACCATTAAAAATGGAAATCAGGCATTTAGTCAAAATAAAGCTAAAGCCATGATTTTCTTACGTTACCATATCCATGAAGGGTTAAAAAATGAATATTTAGTAGTTAAAGACCCTCTCATTTTGTGGAATAATCTAAAAGAGAGATACGACCATCAAAAGGATATAATTCTTCTGAAAGCCCGATATGAATGGATGCATTTGCGCTTTCAAGATTTTAAATCTATAAATGAATATAATTCTGCAATGTTTAGAATTACTTCAAGATTGAAGTTGTATGGAGAAAAGGTCACTGAAAGTTATATGTTAGAAAAGACATTCCCCATTTTTCATACATCTATTATGCCCCTGCAGCAGCAATATCGCCAAAAGGGCTTTACCAAATACTCAGAATTGATTACTTGTCTCCTTGTGGCTGAGCAAAATAATAAATTGCTTATGCAAAATCATGAATCTCGTCCAACTGGAACTGTTCTATTCCCAGAAGTGAATGTAGCAACACACGATCATCATACTCATGGTCGTGGTCGTGGCCGTAGTCACGGTCGCGAACGAGGTAATGCTCAGGGACATGGTATTGGTCGTATTCATGGATATGGTTATGGTCGTGGTCATGGTCGAAATGATAAGAGATCATCATTCACATGGAAAAATAAAGAACATATGAAAAAAAGGACAGATGCTCAAAATAGCGAACAAACTAAAAATATCTGCTATCGTTATGGTAGCAAGGGACATTGGTCTCGAGTTTGTCGCACACCAAAGCATCTCGTAGATCTATACCAAAAATCTCTTAAAATTAAAGGGAAAATAATAGAGACAAATTTTACTGGTATAGATGATGATTTCTTTGATTTTAGTGTTGATGATTTTCTTACTCTTCCTGAAGAAGACATTGACCACTTGGTTGGAGAAGGGAGTGCCCCTAAATAAATTATTTAATGTTTCATGTAATTTGTTTTGTTGTAAATTTTGTCTTTATCAATAAAAATTTTTGTTAAATATTATTGTTAATTATTTTTTTTACTCATGATTTATTTTTATTTATTTAATGAAGAATGAATGCTCATGTGAATGACGAAGATATATGTCTCGCAGACAGTGCAACAACTCATACCATTCTCAAGAATGAGAAATATTTTTACCATATAGTAAAACAAAAAGCCAATGTTAATACTATATCTGGTAGTATAAATATAATTGAAGGCTCCGGTAGAGCCAGTATTTTGTTACCTGGAGGAACAAAATTGCACATTGAAAGTGTATTATATTCTAATAAGTCTCAAAGAAATTTATTGAGTTTTAAGGATATCCGCAGAAATGGATATCATATTGAGACCACAAATGAAGGAAAAGATGAATATCTTTACATCACAAAGTTTATTTCTGATAAGAAATGTATATTGGGAAAATTGCCTTCATTTTCCTCCGGTTTGTACTTTACTTATATTAGTACAGTTGAAACAAATGTTATTGTAAACTAGAAGTTTACAAATAAGAATGACTTTGTTATTTGGCATGACCAATTAGGCCATCCTGGATCAATCATGATGCGAAAAATAGTTGAGAATTCAAATGGTCATTGTTTGTCTAATAGACAAATTTTACAAACTAAGAATTTCTCATGTGCTGCTTGTTCTCAAGGAAAATTGATCATTCAGCCATCACCAATGAAAATTGGGAATGAATTACTCACATTTTTAGAGCGTATACAAGGTGATATTTGTGGACCAATACACCCTTCATGTGGACCATTTAGATATTTTATGGTTTTAATTGATGCATCAACTAGATGGTCACATGTTTGCTTATTATCAACTCGCAACCAGGCGTTTGCGAGATTACTAGCTCAATTAATTCATTTAAGAGCTCATTTCCCTAATTATCCAATTAAGAAAATACACCTTGATAACGCTGGTGAATTCACATCTCAATCATTTAATGATTATTGTATGTCCATTGGAATTGATGTTGAACATCCTGTAGCATATGTTCATACACAAAATGGACTTGTTGAATCATTGATTAAACGTTTGAAATTAATAGCAAGACCATTGTTAATGAGATCAAAACTCCCAATTTCAACTTGGGGACATGCAATCTTGCATGCGGAAGCACTTATTCGCATCAGGCCTACAAGTAATCATGAATATTCCCCTTTACAATTGGTTCATGGTAAAGAACCAAATATTTCCCATCTAAGAATCTTTGGAAGTGCGATATATGTTCCTATCTCTCCTCCGCAACGCACTAAGATGGGACCTCAAAGAAGGTTGGGAATATATATTGGATATGAAAGTCCATCCATAATAAAATATCTTGAACCTTTAACAGGTGATTTATTTATAGCTCGTTTTGCTGATTGTCATTTTGATGAATCTATTTTTCCACCATTAGGGGGAGAAAATAAACAGTTGGATAAAAGGATTAGCTGGAATGAAATATCTCTATCACATCTTGATCCTCGAACAAAGCAATCTGAACTAGAAGTTCAGAAAATAATTAGTTTGCAAAATTTAGCAAACCAATTACCTAATGCATTTGCTGATAACAAAAAGAGTGACTAAGTCACACATACCAGCTGTTAATACTCCAATAAAGATTGATATCCCCGAAGGACAATCTAAATTTGCAAATGAGTCTGAAGCTAAAATAAAACGTGGCAGACCTATTGGTTCTAAAGATAAAAATCCTCGGAAAAGAAAAGTAAATAAAGAGGATGGTCGAATCGAGGATATAAAGACTCCAGTAGAGTCTCCTGACATAATCAAGGTTTCAAATCCAGAAGAAACCAAGGTACCTAAAATTGATACAAATAAAGAGATCTTGATAAATTATGTCATGGATAGAATACAATGGAATTGACCTGAAGTCGATGTTGATGAAATTTTTGCATTCAAAGTAGCTCTTGATATCATAAATGATGATAAAGATCATGAGCCAAAATCAGTTAAAGAATGTGCATAGAGAAATGATTGGCCAAAGTGGAAAGATGCAATGCAAGAAGAGTTAAACTCACTTGCAAAATGTAAAGTTTTTGGGCCTGTAGTCCAAACACCCAAAGGTGTAAAACCAGTTAGGTACAAATGGGTTTTTACAAGAAAAAGAAATGAAAATGGTGAAATTGTGCGATACAAAGCAAGACTTGTTGCACAAGGATTCTCAGAAAGACCTGGTGTTGATTTCGAAGAAACATATTCACCAGTGATGGATGCCACTACTTTTCGATACTTGATAAGTTTGGCAATCCGTGAAAGGCTTGACTTATGCCTTATGGATGTTGTTGCAGCATATTTATATGGATCACTTGAAAATGACATATATATGAAACTCCCTGAAGGATTTAATTTGCCTGAAGCAAACAAAACAAATCCTCAAGAAAATTATTCAATTAAATTGAATAAATCTCTCTATGGACTGAAACAATCTGGACGTATGTGGTACAACTGTCTCAGTGAATATTTGTTAAAAGAAGGGTACAAAAATGACCCAATTTGTCCATGTGTTTTTATGAAAAGACTTGGAAAAGAGTTCATTATAATTGTTATTGGAACTCCTGAAGAGCTTTCAAAAGCTGTAAATTGCTTAAAAAAGGAATTCGAGATGAAAGACTTAGGAAAAACAAAGTTTTGTCTCAGATTACAATTACAATATTTAAAAGAAGGAATTTTGATGCACCAAAAGACTTATACAGAAAAGGTGCTAAAGCGGTTTTATATGGACAAATCACACCCATTAAGCAGCCCAATGGTTGTAAGGTCACTTGAAGTGAGCAAAGATCTTTTTTGACCTCAAGACAAAAATGAAGAACTACTTGGTCCTGAAGTACCATATATTAGTGCAATTGGTGCACTAATGTATCTTGCTAGTCATACAAGACCTGATATATCATTTGCTGTTAATTTGTTAGCAAGACATAGTTCTTTACCCACGAAAAGGCATTGGAATGAGACTAAACACATATTCTGCTACCTTAGAGGTACAATGGACATGGGTTTATTTTTCCCATATGTATCTAAGGCAAACCTAATTGGTTATGCAGATGCGGGGTGTTTGTCTGATCCTTATAATGGTCGATCATAAACAGGTTATTTGTTTACATGTGATGGTACAGCAATTTCATAGAGATCCATAAAATAAACAATCACAGCAACATCATCTAATCATGCTGAAATCTTAGCATTATATGAAGCAAGTCGAGAATGTGTTTGGTTGAGGTCTATGATTCAACATATTCAAGAAACTTGTGGCTTGCATGCTAGAAAACTACCACCAACAATTTTATATGAAGATAATGCAGCATGTATTTCTCAGTTAAAGGAGGGCTATATTAAAGGAGATAGGATAAAACATATTTCACTAAAATTTTTCTTTACTCATGATCTTATAAAGAATAGTGAAATAAATGTCTAGCAAGTCCGATCATGCGAGAATCTAGCAGATATCTTTATAAAATCATTACCAACCAAAGTCTTCGAGCAACTAGTACAGAAGATTGGTCTTCGACGCTTACATAAGTGTTTTGATGAGG
Organism: Clitoria ternatea; assembly: GCA_037962975.1. NCBI lineage: Eukaryota > Viridiplantae > Streptophyta > Magnoliopsida > Fabales > Fabaceae > Clitoria > Clitoria ternatea. The sequence continues at coordinate 51,342,795 of CM075673.1, forward strand.
GGGAGAATTAAATTTTGTAATTTAATTATTTTTATGGATATACTTTGTAAAGAATGTTGTACTCTTTTTCCTTCACTAGGTTTTTATCCCACTGGGTTTTTCCTAGTAAGGTTTTAACGAGGCACATTCTAAAGTATGGACATCCAAGGGGGAGTATTATGTAATATTTTAATATGGATGTCCCCCACTTAAGTTCTATAAATAGAACTTAAGTCCCCCTTCACATACATATACTTTCATTTTCCTTAATCTCTCTCACTCTTAATCTTTCTTACTCTCTTACTCTAAATTCACTTCCTCTTCTAAATCTTCTTCTCCCACACTCTTATAATTTAGCTTATGATCCGGTCTGGATACCGGCCCCTCAAGTTATGACGTCAGCATAACTGTTCAGAAGGATAACCGGTATCACAGGATAGTATTTTCACACCGGTTATCCATTCTCATACTTTTCCGCTCTCACTTATCCGGATACTTCATCCGTCCTCACTCCCCCGTCACATATAACCGTTTACCTCAATGTTACAATGAGATAAGGGGGTTATAACTTATCAAGTGTGCATACCCTGCACAGCGAAACGTGTCAATATCACTTATAGAAAGGAGTAGGTACGATCGTAGGCGTGACGTACGGAAAAGGAGATTATCCTCCATCCCTGTGTCAGAATCGTACACTGATAATTGACCTATCTACTATCACTCTCTGAATACTGAGCCACTGTGATTGACACTTTATACACGGTATCAGAACCTATGGGCCTACCTGCATCCAACGATTCATTTTCCACGTCCGACTATAAATAGCACAATCCAATACGCATGCGAGGTTACGTTGTTTTAACTCTCATCTTGCTATTGCATTACTTAAGTATTCACAAAGTTCATATACACTCTTCTAACTTGAGCGTCAGAGAATCTTTGCAGGTGACACCACCTTTCGCCCACTCCAACGTGAAACTCTGGTGTGAAGGATCTCCAGGACAACGAGGCCGGTTTCTCCCACTGAGAGGCTAGATTACCATACCGGATACCCACTGTACCGGTGTATAAACACTAAAATATATATACTTTTGTGGTTGGTCCCACACCGGACCGTAGACCCTGGTTCAGTCCAGTTTATTGGCACGCCCAGTGGGACTCGATAGAGTTATTCCCACTTTTCACAGAAGTTTGGTAGTTCAGGATGGAAGGAGATGGACACGATTTTCTTGATGGTCACATGGAGGATATGACCCATCAGCAAGCTGGAAGGAGACTCGTTTTTGAATCTCCTGTAACCAACACGAGGAGGATGGTACCTGTGGCAACCCCTGATCCTCGAGACGAAGTTATAAGGCAGCTCAGGGAGGAGTTGATGGAGTTGAGAAGGGAGAAAAGAGGAGCTGGGGACAGAGTGAAATCTCAAGCTGAAGATGCTCATCATGCATCCACGAGGGAAAAGTCCACGACCCTCCAATATTCGAAGATCCCTACTTATGAGGAGAGGGAGCAGACTCAGGACTCTGGTGATAGAGCCAGTATAAGGAGGAAGGAGCAGGCGGTGGTAACTTCTGGGGCATATAGACTCAGTGTTCCTTTCTCGAGGAGACTCATGAGTGTCGTTATCCCCAAACACCTACAAACAACCCAACCACTTTCAATCGGAAAGTATAATAGGGAAACCGATCCAACTAAGCACCTTGATTCTTATATGTATGAGGCCATGTATCTGGGAGCTGATGAGGATGTCATATGTAGGATGTTCCCAAGAACACTGACAGAGGAAGCTCTGAGTTGGTTCAAGAGCTTACCCTCAGGATCTGTAGACTCCTGGGAAGAGATGGCAGCTGTATTTGAAAGTCATTTTGTTATCTTCAGAGATATTCCAAGGACTTCTCACACCTTGGCCCAGATAAGGCAAGGAGAAAATGAAACTCTTAAAGAGTTTTTGAAGAGATTCTATAAGGAGGCTGCGTTGGTCCCTAACCTCACGGAGGCTATACAGCTCCATATTGTGGTTGAGGCCTTGCAACCTGGTTCTGCTTTTGCCCTATCTTTGGTAAAGAGTCCTCCAACAACCTTCGAGGAGTTCCGAAGGAAAGCTTCAAAGTACGTTGGCATAGAGATGCACTTGGAAGCTACGGCAGCTAGGATGAAGTCACCAGCACCCTCACAACAACCGCGGAGAGATAAGGAGAGGGTAAGGCCAGTGAAGCATGCCTCGAGGGATAACTTTATGAACACTCGACCTCAGCAGTGAGACAAACACGTTTTCTCTTTCAGCAACTATGCATCGTTGAACTCCAGGCATTCCCAAATCCTGAGGGAAGTCGGCTGGCCCATGCTCAGTGTCTATGGGGTAAGGAAACCTCCTCCAATAAAAAGACTGGGAAACTCACGTAAGTACTGTGCCTTTCACGAGCAGGTTGGACATCACATAGATGAGTGTAAGGCGTTGAAGAATACAGTGGAAACTCTTATTAGATAGGGAAAACTGAAACAGTATTTGTTCAAGGAGAAGTCCTTGGATGAGCCAGACAGGATGGATAAGAGAAGGAGAGATCCAGATGACGAAGGCGATAACAGTTGTAATCCGGTCAGGAGGTTCACAACCGCAGAGAAACAGAAGGGAGTAGTAATTGCTGGAGGAACTCAACAGGGCGGTATGCCTCAGCAACAAAGGCAAGGCTGATGTGAGGTGATAGAGATGATAGCGGGAGGATTTGCTGGAGGAGGAGCATCAATCACAACTAAGAAGAATCACCACCGAATGATCCTGTCAATTCAGGGGAAGCCCAGAGATAACCACCCTTTTAGGGACAGTGTGGTAGCACTGGTGGTATCATTTACAGACGACGATTTTGGCCCAACGATCCCAGGAGGTGACGATGCAGTGGTTATCATCGCTGTCATAGCCAACAAGGATGTTAAGAGGATTCTCGTCGATCAGGGAAGTTCTTGCGATGTAATTTTTTATAATTGTTTCAAAAGAATGGGTTTTAATGATGTGGATTTGCAACTATATACGCAAGAGCTTATAGCGTTCAATAGAGCGAAGCAACCTACCAAAGGGTATCTTGATACCCTCATCTCTTTTGAGGGCGAACCTGGAGCGAGAACGGTTAAGTCTAGAGTTCTGGTGATTGATGTGGAGTCCCCCTACAACGGGATCATTGGCCGCCCTACCCTGAACGCGATGGAAGCAATCGTGTCTACTCCACACCTCCTTATCAAGTTCATTGACAAGGACAACTCTGTATCTTCCCTCCGTGGCGATCAAGAGATGGCCAAGTATTGTTACAACCTGAGCCTCAATATGGTTAAGTTGGAAGCATTCAACAAGAAGAGGAAGCTGAACGATGAAGGAACAACGGCTGGGTCTGTTAGTTTGATTGATCTGGACCCTAGGGCGGAATTGAAGATTGACCCTCTCAATCCCTCAAAGCCCACACCGGATGGTGGTTCTAGGGACATTATCTTAGGGGATTCTCCAGATAAGATCACACATATTAATGACAAGCTTGGTGGAACTCCTTTAGGAGTTTAAAGACCTTTTCGCGTGGACCGCGGCAGACATGCCTGGGATGGACCTTGATTTCTGCTGTCATAAACTGGTTGTCTATCTAGAGACAAGACCGGTTGCCCAGAAGAAGAGGAGATTGGGGCCGGAGAAATAGAAAGCAGCGTGTGAGCAAACAGAAGAATTGTTGAAGGATGGTTTTATTAGAGAGATCTGTTATTCGTCTTGGCTCTTTAATGTAGTAATAGTGCAGAAGGCCAATGGCAAGTGGAGAATGTGTACAGATTATGTGGATCTCAATCGGTGTTGCCCGAAGGACCCTTATTCGCTCCTAAATATTGATCGGATGGTTGATGATTCGTCTGGTTATCAATACCTTACTTTTATGGATGCTTATTCGGGGTATAATCAAATTCCGATGTGGGAGGAGGATCAAGAAAAGACGGTTTTTGTCAATGACCGTGGTGTCTTTTGCTACACCGTCATGCCGTTTGGACTGAAGAACGCTGGCGCTACTTACCAGCGCATGATCAATAAAGTATTTGAAGGCATGCACACCAAGTTTGTGGAGGTATATATGGATGATATTATAGCTAAGACTCCCACTGGAGGTGACCACATTGAAGATTTACGCCAAGTGTTCACTCGGTTGCGACAATACAACATGAGGTTGAACCCTTTAAAGTGCACCTTTGCAGTCCCAGCCAGGAAGTTTTTGGGTTTCATGTTAACCCAGTGCGGCATCGAGGCCAACCCTGGTAAATGTCAGGCGATACTGGATATGCAAAGCCCCAAGAGTTTGAGGGAGGTACAGTCGTTGAACGGAAAGGTGGCCGCTTTGGCTCGGTTCATGCCCAAAATGGCGCATAAGTCCCTTCCTTTGTATAAGGCATTGAAGAAGCACAAGAAGTTTGAATGGGGAGAGGAGCAAGAGTAGGCATTCCAGCAGCTCAAAGCCGTGCTTTCCAGTCCACCAATTTTGGTAAAGCCAGACCATGGTGAAACTCTCATCCTGTACTTGGCAATTTCTGATGAAGCCTTGGGCGTAGCTCTGGTCAAGGAAACTCCAGAAGGACAGAGGCCAGTCTACTTCACTAGCAAGACATTCCAGGGAGCAGAGGGCCGATACCAGAAAATAGAAAAAGAAGCTCTTGCAGTCGTATGGGCTTCACGACGGTTGAGACCGTATTTTCATGCACATCTGGTGTTGGTAAAAATGGATCTACCACTCCAATCCATGCTCAGTAAACCGGACCTCGCTGGTAGAATGATCAAGTGGTCGATCGAGCTTTCTGAGTTTAAAATTTCTTATGAGCCACGAAGAGCCATTAAAGCCCAAGTCTTGGCGGATTTCGTTGTAGAAATGACAGGGTCGGATCTAGCCACACCTCGAGCACATTGGACCATTTATGTTGATGGGTCGTCGAACAATAAAGGTTGTGGAGCCGGTGTTATTGTGGAAAGCGACGACGGTGTGCATTTAGAGATTTCCCTCCGATTCAATTTCAAAACTTTCAACAATCAGGTTGAATATGAGGCATGCTTGGCCGGCCTCTGTGCGGCAATAGATATCGGTGCAATGGAAGTAACATTGTGCAGCGACTCACAACTGGTGATTTCACAAATTCAAGGAGAATATCAGGTCCGCGAGCCCCAACTTCAGTTGTATTTGAATTGTGTGAACGAGTTAAAGGGAAGATTTGATGTGCTGGAGTTTAAGCATGTGCCAAGAGAAGAGAATACCAGAGCGGACATCTTATCGATACTTGCAAGCACAAAACAGCCTAGTAGCACAACAACGGTGGGTCAGAGCACGCTGACATCACCTAATATTCCTTTGTTCCCTTCTCTTAACGCTATAATGGTTAATTACCCCTACGAGGATTCCTGGGTTATCCCTTATATCCGTTATCTGGCTGATGGACAACTCCCTACCGATGAGAAGGAGAGAAGAAGAATGAAAAGAGAATTTCCATATTTCACTATGGTTGATGGTGTTTTGTACAGAAGAGGATTCTCAGTGCCTTATCTCATTTGTTTGAAAGAGAATGAAATACAAGGTGTAATGGAGGAAGTACACGAGGGGTAATGTGGGCACCATGCCGGGGGAAGAAGCTTAATGAGAAAAATCCTCAGGGCAGGGTACTGGTAGCCCACAATGAAGCAGGACTCAATTGATTTTGTGAAGAAGTGTGATGCTTGCCAGAGATTTTCTAATCTTCACCACACACCGGCCCAAGAACTTTCTTCATCCGCTGTGTCGTAGCCTTTCTATCAATGGGGCCTTGATATTTTGGGTCCATTCCCCACTGCTTCAGGAGGCATTAAGTATCTGATCGTGGGAGTTGATTACCTCACCAAGTGGATTGAGGCGGAACCGGTAGTGCATATCACATCAGAGCAGACGCGACGTTTTGTATATGAAAATATCATAGCCCAATTTGGTGTTCCAAGGCGGATTGTAACTGACAACGGCACTCAGTTCACAGACAGGAAGTTCACAGAGTTGCTTGAAGGACTGGGGATAGTCCAAATCTTTTCATCTGTTGAACACCCTCAAACTAACGGCCAAGCAGAGGTAGCCAATAGAAAGGTGTTGAAGGGGTTGAAGAAATGCCTTGGTGAAGCAAAAGGAGGATGGACCGATCAATTATGCCATGTTCTGTGGGAATACCGTACTACGCCACACTCTTCCACTAACGAATCCCCATATCAATTGACTTATGGGGTTGAGGCAATGATTCCGGTGGAGCTTCAGACTAGATCGGCTCGAGTAGAATACTTTTCAGCTGGGGACAACGACACCAATTTGGCATCAGAACTAGACGTCCTCCATGAGTTGAGGGAAGAAGCTTTTGTTAGAGACCAGGTGATCAAGGCGAAGGCAGCCCTCCGGTACAATAAGCACGTGCAATACAGAGCTTTTAATACTGGAGATCTTGTTTTGAGGAAGGCGAGTGTAGGGAATAAGTTCGTTCATCAAGGAAAATTGGCGCCAACATGGGAAGGCCCCTACAGAGTCTCTGAGGTAACTAGAAAGGGGTCATACAGGCTTGAGAAGCTTGATGGAACACCGATACGTAATAAGTGGAACACCCAAAATCTACGTATTTATTACAGCTAGTTGGTAAGACGGCATGTACTCTTTTTCCTCACTTGAGTTTTTTCCCATTGGGTTTTCTCAAGAAGGTTTTAATGAGGCATGACCCCAACTACGCTCCCTTTGTAATATACATATAATTTAATGAGAATACAATTCCTATCACTCTTACCTTTTTCCTTTCTATGTTGTGTTTCGTAGCCATAGGCCATTGCGCATAAGGACCCCCAGGACGGATGATCTCAATCACATATTCTGTGAATTGACGATGTGACTCCTTGAGGGGTGAAATGGGTTGTAGGATCAAACCGAACCCCATTCGAAGGCTCGGATTGTAGGATTAAACCGAACTCCGAGTAAGGTTAGTTGGATTAAACCGAACGCCATTGAAGACATGGGTTATAGGATTAAACCGAACCCCATTCGAAGGCTCGGATTATAGGATTATACCGAACTCCGAGTACAGTTAGTAGGATTAAACCGAACGCCATTGAAGACACGGAGTTTAGGATTAAACCGAACTCCGAATACGGTTAGTAGGCTTGGCCGAACGTTGTGAAAGAATCAATCGTCATCCTCATTATTGAATTCACTCAGAAGTACTTTCCCCGAGAATTCCTCACTTAGAAATATCTCACTTCGAAGTCACTTTCAGGAATTATTTACTCAGGAATATCTCTACCCAAAACGTAGTCACTCGAGGTCAAAGCTTTTCTCTGTTGGGAGTATTTCCCTTGGAAATGACCCGATCGGAAATGCTTCACTCAGTGCCATACCATGCGGGGATCGGAAATGCTTCACTCGGCGCCATACCACGCGGGGTCGGAAACGTTTCACTCGGTGCCGTATCACGCGCGGATCAGAAATGTCTCACTCAGTGTCATCCCAATCGGAAAGTATCGCACTCGGAGACATTCCACTCGGAGAAGTTACACTCAGAAAAATTCTTACCCGAATGAGGACTCGGATTATAGGGCAACCGCTTATTCGGATGATTATTGGCCATTACTATTGACCACATGATTTTGCGAGCAATCTAATAAACACGTCCCTCATCCCTAAAGAGTTGAAGGCAGTATAAAATTTCACTCGGAAATCTTCCACCTGGAAGGATCATTCGGTATTTTTTAAGATAAACCTGGGCACGAGCCTTCGGCACCAAAGAAATAGAAGGCTCGAATAACACACACATACCTTTACTAAGTGGCACGAGGAGGCCCCAAGTAATGGAGCTCCCCAGGTAACAAGGCCAGAGCCTACCTCACTCGGAATCATTCACTCGGAGTCAAATGTCTACTCGGAGTCACTCATTCAGAACCGTTCACTCAATAACGCTTGGGGACAATATTCAACAGTTAACAAGTACTTCAAAGGTAAAAGCATAGCATATATGTCTAAGGTATTTGATAACCATGCACTTGTTACAAATGATAAAAGCAAGGTGAAGGAAGATTTTATTTACTTAAAGAAAAATTGTATACATGTGAGCTTATGGAAACTGGAGCTGATCCCAGTACACAGCTATAAAATAAAGATGCAAAAACTAAGGAGCAGGTGTTTCATTCTCCGCTGTGGGCACATCCGTTCTTCCCTTCTTGGCTCCTCCAACTCCAGCCTCCTGGCCAGATTGGACGTTCTCTTGAATAACACTTTCAGGGCCAGGAGTAACCGGTGGTGGTTCCATACTTTGGCCTTCTGGAAGAGGGGGCAATTCATAAAGTGCCTCCGGAGGATCCACGTGCGAGCCGTCACTCTTCACCATAACAAGTCTTCCTCCGTGGAACTCGTAGAATGGATCCATCCCGTACAAGTTGAGTTTCACATCAGGATTGTGATAATAGACCTGATGAAGAGCTAGGCCGAAGGACTCGAAAGCCACTTTCTTGCATATTTCTGAAGCTTTTGCAGCCCTAGCCTTGGAGGTAGCTAGCTTTTTTTGAAGTTTGGTGACCTCTTCCTCCAACGGCCCAGTGGTTGCATTCCCTTTCTTCAGCTCTTCAATCTGAGCCTGCAATTCCTTCCTGAGGGCCTCCCACTCTCCCAAGCTTTTGTTGTGACCGGCCTCCGCTGTTGAGAGATCTTCACTTAGTTTAGCGGTCTTCTTCTTCTCGAGTTGGAGCTCTTCCTCCAGGAGGGGGATGGACTTGTTTTGTTGCTAAAGTTCAGACACCTACCGCTCCAATGATTTATTGGTTAAGTGGAGTTGGCTTATTTCTCCAGTCTTCTTCTCCAGCAGCTCCTTAGCATTTTTCAGCTCCGATTCAACCCCCCTGGCAGTTTCAGCTTACTTGGCCGCCCAGGCCTCCTTCACGACGATGTCGGCCTCAAGTTTTTCAACTTGCTCCATATAATCCGCCTTGTCGCTGAGGGAGTCTAGCAAACCAGAAAGTTCATCCAGTTCCAACGGCCGGCCTTGCATGCTCCTCGAACTTCTACAGCCTCGAGAGAAGGACGGAGGCAGTACCTTGCCTTAGGAAGTGTGGGAGGCATGGACCCTTGGAACCAAAGGTAGGGAGAGAGGAAAGACTCCTTTGGAGGAGAGCTAACAAGGGGAGGTAAACTCTCTGACCCCGTCTCTGAGCCAGTGTGTGAAGGAGGGGCAGAGGAAGAGAGAACAGGTTTCTTCCCTTTGTCTTTCTTCATGCCAGACTCTTCTAAAGTTTTCTGGCGTTTCCTTGGAGAGTCACCAGCAGAAGACTTCTCTTTGTCTGTGGCTTTGATCAAGATTCTCTTTTTCTTCTTCTTCTCAGGCGCAGGCTCTTCTTGATCCTCCCCTTCAGCTTGAGGTTTCTCCTCATGCTCTTTCTCTTCAAGGAGAGGGACGTCCTCCCCCATAGCGGATGTAAGGGGGATAGTGGGAGCTGTAGCTTTGAAGGAGTTCCTCTTGGCCTGGAACTCATTTTCCTCAGAAGAGGAATTGCCATCCGCCAGCATGGACTTTAAAGATAACATTTTGGGGGAAACCTTTTCGATTTGCTCTGCAAGACAAAGAAAATTAAGTTAAAATATTGAAGGAAAAACAGTAAATACAGAATGAATGCGCAACACAACATAGTTAAAGAACGGTTATTTACGGAGGTAGGTATTGCAGACTTCGGTACTCCCCAGGAGAAGCCTGCAAGAGAACCCCTTGAGGGCCTTTGAGGCCGACTGCATAGCACTCAACACCTCCACAGGATGGGAGGAAAGTTCGCCCTCTTCAGTATAGTAAGCACGGCTCAGCAACAGGAAATGCTCGTGCATCCAGCTGGTGGGGAATTTTGTGAATCCCTCCTTGTTGAGCCAGAAGACCGGCTTGTTTGCTTGTACTCGAATACGCATATAGTAATGCTTGAAAGAGCGCCCATCGATCTTCGCGGACTCGGTGTAGGATTTGAAGTTTACTATCCTTGAGTCACAACGGAGCGTTATGAACCCAAGGTCGCCCTTCTTGTTTTCACGGTGGACCACTTGGCAGTAGTAGAAGAGTTTTGCCATAGTGGCTGTAAAGTTAAAATGCTCCCCAAGGATTTCGAGAGCATGCACCAGGCCCCAGCCATTGGGGTGCAGTTGTGTAGGGGCACAGTCAAGGAAGCGGAGAACGACCATTTAAAATTCTGTCATAGGAAAGTGGACCCCCAAGTTTTGGAAGACGAAGTCGTACATGTAAACCGACCTCTCATCTGGGACTCGGTGGTAGACTCGCTCCATAGGCCGGGGTGCAAGGATGAGAAAATGGCCCTTGTACTTCTCTTGGGAATAGACTCTGCATCGAAGCTTAACAGGATTTCCGTCCTCTCTTGCATGATGCGAAGGAATGTCCAAGAATTCTTCTTCGACCCAGCAATACGGTTTCTCCTTATTCAACCTTTCCCAGTTCAGCCGGTGTGACACAACATTTACACACCCTTCTATAGTCCTCAGGATTAATGACTTGCCAGACCCAGGAATTTTCATCACGCTTGATGCGTGTTGAAACGCCTCTGTACTGTGATAAAAGGCAACGTCGTCAGAGAGGTAGCCTTTAGCATTTGACCCGCTGTCAGAGCGGCTGGTAGCCCTCGAGTCAAAGGAACCCTCAGTACGGCGCCTAACCACTGGCGTTCACGAGGAAGAAGTTTCAACCCTCTTCGAGCGACGAGGCCCAGCCGCAGGAAGATTCACAGGAATCCTCCCACCACGGTGGCTAGAGGGGGTACGTGAACTCAAATTCCCCCTGTTCGAGGTACCAGCGCTGCTTGGCCTAGGGCACATGGTTGAAGTTGAAGCAACCAAAAATAATATAAAGGTAAGAGTTCAGGAGGTTACCTAGAGAAGGGATAATGGAAGGAAGAACCTCGTGAAAAGAAAGAACAGCAATAGTATCTTCAAAATTTTAGCAGAGGTTCACTAAGCTTGAAGGCAGAAGTAAATTCCGAAACTTGCTAAGTTCCCCTTTTATAGGTAACGAAGGGGCACAGTGATCAGCCAAAATTCATGTCGTATGCCCCAAAACGTAACTTTTTTTACTTGAACGACCCCGTCGTTTCATGGTCCAGGGCGCGAAAGGGTGACGCTTCATGAAAAGTTTCAACTGAAACGGACCCACGGAAGCCAAAGTCCAGGCCCAATAAGCCCAACCGACGGTTATTTTTGAGGCAATGATGGTTCATGTTTCAGAGGGGCAGTAATTGTCCAATCATTTCAGACGTACTAAATGCGCCCCAACAACTATTCAAATACCAAGAGCCACGATTTCCAAAAACTCTTGGGATTACCCTCGCTATAAATCTTTGTCCGAATCTGTTGTAAGGGCATCAAGAGGGCAGATACGTAATCTGTAGAATGGATACACTGGCAGAACACCGAATCACAATCGACAAGAGTTTTGACTAAGCATCCTCAGGATATCTTACCGGCATCTTGACTCTTTGAAGACTGTGTAGCTTATATAAGCAACTTAACAGTCCCTCATACAAGCTAGGGGACAAATGATCCAGTCTGGATACCGGCCCCTCAAGTTGTGACGTCAGCATGACTGTTCAGAAGGACAACCGTTATCACAGGACAGTATTTTCACACCGGTTATCCGTTCTCATACTTTTCTGCTCTCACTTATCCGGATACTTCATCCGTCCTCACTCCCCCATCACATATAACCGTTTACCTCAGTGTTACAATGAGATAAGGGGTGTTATAACTTATCAAGTATGGATACCCTGCACAGTGGAACGTGTCAATATCACTTATAGAAAGGAGTAGGTACGATCGCAGGCGTGACGTACGGAAAAGGAGATTATCCTCCATCCCTGTGTCAGAATCGTACACTGATAATTGACCTACCTACTATCACTCTCTAAATACTGAGCCACTGTGATTGACACTCTATACACGGTATCAGAACCTATGGGCCCACCTGCATCCAACGATTCATTTTCCACGTCCAACTATAAATAGCACAATCCAATACGCATGCGAGGTTACGTTGTTCTAACTCTCATCTTGCTATTGTATTACTTAAGTATTCACAAAGTTCATATACACTCTTCTAACTTGAGCGTCGGAGAATCTTCGTAGGTGACACCACCTTTCGCCCACTCCAACACGAAACTCTAGTGTGAAGGATCTCCAGGACAACGAGGCCGGTTTCTCCCACTGAGAGGCCGGATTACCATACCGGATACCCACTGTACTGGTGTATAAACACTAAAATATATATACTTTTGTGGCTGGTCCCACACCGGACCTTAAACCCCGGTTCAGTCCAGTTCAGCTTATTTCATAACAGTTTATGTTATTTTGAACGTCTAACTACCAGTCGATACCCATATTTTATGACTTTTGTATATAAATATTATAATTGAAAAGGTTGAAAAAATCATTGATAAACATCATAAACAAGCACTAACTCTAATGGTGATTTTAATGCTTAGAAGTGAAAGTTTTATAAAGAAGCAAATATTCTATTACGGTATGGATGATACATAACTAGTGACATGAGTTTTTCTAGTAACACGCAAGAAAGGGGACATTTCGTCCTGTAACTCTTGGATTAAAAAGTGCATTAGTACATATAAAGCCATTTTCAACTCATTTGAGGGGACTATTTTTTTTTTTGTCATTTTTTTAGATTTCCAACGAAATTCACTAGAGTTTTCTCTTGGAACCTGAGAAATCAATATTAATTAAGTCTCATCTTATATATTGTCATGGATTTTTCTTTAAATCTTCTTTTCTTCTCCTTGTAGATAAATCAAGTCTAGCTAGATATTCTGTTAGAGAATGATTAATCTCATTTCTGTTACTGTTAGATCAATTATGTTTATTTGATTTTCTATTTTCATCATTCTAAAAATTCATCATTCATAGATGATTATATATACTAGGTGCATAGCAAATAAAAGAAAGAAAATGAGAGAAAGAGAGAATGACTCAAGAATTTTACGTGGTTTGATACACCGTGTTTAAAAGTATGTAAGACAAATAAATTTACACATAGTTAAAATAAGTAGCATTTAAAAAATTACTTTTGAATAATTTAGATTAGAAATCAAATTAAAAGTCTAATTGAAAATTGCAAAAATGTATCCTTTCTAGTTGATGTACATGTGCAATCTTTAAATGGTAGATCGGTTAATTTATGGTCACAACCCTTTAAATTAAATGTTTGGAACCTAGATCGTTATATATGGTAATGAGTCCGGACACTTACAACTCTCTTTTATCAGACATGGATCATTATTTTCAATTATTCTCCATTTAACTATATTTGTTATAATTCTTTCCTTTCAGATTTGTTGTACTTAGTTGCACGCAACTCAGAATCTTTTTCAGAATAATGCTACGTAAATATACGTTATTTTATTAGAATATATGCATTTAAATTTATTCGTTTAAGTCTATATGTTATTTTTAAACCTTTAAACCAATAATTTATATACAGAATATATGTATTTATTATGTGTTTTGTTAATTTAATTTGGTGATCATTAAAAATTTAATTATTTAAAATATTTTTGTGACAGAATATTTTTTTAGAGCACATAGAATATATACATGATTTTTAAACCAAAATTTTTGTAGCTTTTTATTACATGAAAAACCTAAATATAAAATATCTTTACGTGATTTTTAATCCAAAATTTTCATAGTGTTTTATTGCATGGAAAAATTAGATATAAAATATCATTCACATATATTATACACTACATAAATTATAATATATTGTTCAAAGAGTGTAATACACAAAAATCCTAGAGAATTACTCTAGGAAATTAGGGTAATTATTTCTCTCTAATATGTGTCACTTAGATCACAAGTGTGTTTACAAGTCATATTTATATGAGTGTTACAACTGGGGAAACCGGCCCAAGCCCACTAAATTATAACTAATGTAGAACTAATTATCTGCTAATGATAAATGGGTTAGGGGGTCCCGTAGGCCCCCTCCAACTCTTGAGGGGAACAGGAGCCTCTTAGACACTAGCTCTAGGCGTGAGGCCGAGTGAAGTGGCTAAATACGAGCTTGAACTATTTTCTCAAATGAAGTTTCCCCGGTGCCGATCGATTGATTCTAATGGATTCCGAGTGAAGTGAGGGTTCGGGTGGTGCACCTCTTCGTTCCCAGTTCTTCCTTAAGTGATTGTATGGGATGGAATCCGAGCGCTGTGGAAGTTCTTCTTTGGTTGCTTGGCCTTGCCACGTACTTCCTCATGCCACTTGGCAAAAGGCTACTAACCATCATTTGCGTTCTCGATGAGGGTGCATGCGTGCTTAATGATTCATTTTCCATAAAGGTACCTGTACACCACTTAATGATTACGGCGTTTTTGTGTCTTCCCATCCCATTAATGATGCGTTTTTGGGATACGGGGTATTGCCTTGTCTTAATGGGGTTGTTGGTACAATCGCGACCCTATGATTATGCCTGGTGGCTCCCCAACCGTTGGATCCCTTCGACCTTTCATATGGTTCCTCCCACTTCCCCTGAAGTATAAGTACCCCTTTTCGGAACTCCATTTGGGTTTTCTACTATTATTGTCTTCTTCTGCTACTGCTGCAATTGTTTTCCTTTGCTTTACTGCACTAAGGGACTTATTCACGCCTTTTTTCCTTTGTTAAAGATTCTTCTCTATTTTCGTACTTACCAGGTCAGTGTCTTCTTCTTCTTCCTCTGTTGTTTACTGGTTAGGGTTCCATGGCCTCTGTTGGGGAGACGTCATACTCCTGGGTGAGGGATGAGGTCTTAGCCATTCTTTCCTCCTTCCAAAGTGAGGAGTCTATAGCTAAGTTATGGGAAAGAGATAGTTTTAGTCCCCCGAGTTTGCTCATAACGTGGAATGTGTGGGCTGCTCATCATTTGATTGGGTCTATCACCAGCGGACTAACCTGAGTGAGGTAGATTTCACTTTTATATACTAAACTCTGTTTTCTCGTCTGCACCTGTCTTTTCACTTCTCCGATTTCAAAATTGGCATCTTAAACGCCCTTAATGTTGCTTCTACTCAACTACACCCAACAGGTGGGCCTTTGTGAAGGCCTTTGAACTTCTCTGTGAGTACTTTGGCCAGGGTCTCTTCGTTCCTCTTTTCTTTTATTTTTTCCAAGCTAAGCTTTCTAGGGTTGGGGTGCCGCTAGGGTGGATTTCGTTGAGCGGGGTTGCTCATTGAAACTTAATCCGAGCCTTTGACCATTCGTACAAGAATTTTAAGACTGGATTTTTTAAGATTCGTGCTAGCCTAGACTTACCTGGGTAGGATTTCTTGCATGACTCCGACTCTCATCCTTCGTTTCCCTGTACTGGACCCGGGCTCCAGTCTAGTTTCGAGTATTATGGGATGACCTATCCGTATCCAAGCAGTCAGACACAAAGTTCTTGACTGAGGATGTAGGGTTGTATTTCAGCTCACAGACGTTGATTGCCCTATTTCTTTACCCAGATGCCATGGCTACCTGAATCCGTAAGCAGTGTATTTTTCGATCGTTTTTTTGAATTGTCTAAGTTTTTGTTTTGTTTCAACTAATAATTTTTCTTATCTATTGCAGATGATATGGCGCCTCACATTCTTTCTATGAAAGAACTAAGGAAGCGCTACCAGGAAGCCGACCCAAAGGGCGCTGGGAAGAAAGGTGGTGTCAAGAAGACAGGTACATCTTTTGCTGTTGTTCTTGCTACTGCTCGAGTATCATTCTGACTGCTGCTATTCCTATTACTGTCATACTCGTTGGATTGTAGTTGGAGAGGGAGGCAAGTCGTGCCACTAAGAAAGCTCGTCAAGAAGAGCTAGTTATGCCGCAGGCTGGGGGCTCCTGACCCACTCCCATTTTTGAACAATCTGAAGGCCCTACAAGGCATGTAGTCAATGTGATTCAAGTGTCCGAGAGTCCTGAACCCGAGGACGAGCCCTTGGTGACCTGGGGGAGATCCTCTGGGGGAACCAGCGACTCTATTACCGCTAAGAAGATTGTTGGTGTTGTACCTAGTGAGGCGGAGGCTTCTGAGTACCTTTGGGAGGCTTTTGCAAATGGTTCCATGACCATCAACCGGAACCCCACCCATTCTCTGTGGGACGCTCATTTTTCGGTGCCTCACTTTGTTGACTGGGCAGTCTTGTTTAAAGAAGATGAAGAGAAATATGCCTGCTCGACCCTCATTGCCATGTGTTGGGAAGTAGAGATGTTCGATCTCTGGGTGACGTCGATGACCTGATCTTTAGAGAAACAACTGGGTACCCAGGGGAGGGCCCTGATGATTTTGATGAGGGAGAATGAGGCCTTTAAGAAAGAAAACTAGCTGTTGAAGAAGGAGAAGAGTGAGGGGGCGCTCGGTTGGCCGATGCGATAAAGCTGATCGCAAAGCTTAAGGAAGACCTGGTTCAGTCGGAGAAGGACTTGAAGATTACTCATTTTGGGCGAGCGTTGGCTGAGTCGAAGTTGTCAGTGGCTGAAGAGAGATGCTCTTTTTGGGACAAGCGGGTTGAAGAGGTTGAAGGGACCTATAACACACTTTCTTTGAAGAAGCGGGAGTTGGATAAAGAACTGTAGAAAGCTCGGGAGGATTTGGAGACTCTGAGAGAGGAGTCAGGGGCGCGTCTAGAAGCGGCAGAAAGAGACATCGTCGTGAAGTATGTTGATGCTTTTGAGCTTTGCTAGAAGTATATTAGTATCTTGAACCCATCTATTGAGCTAAACTTTGAGGGGCTTGACCCTTTTAAGATAGTAGTTGATGGTCAGATCGTTCCTCTCCGCGACTCCAATGACGAGAAGAAGGCTGTTGCTATTCCTGATCCAGAGCCTATAGTTGATCCTCTAACTTCCGAAGCCCGACTTATCGAGACTACCAACCTGAGGGCAAGGAAGAAACTGCCGCTGTTGAGCCCAAATGACTTTTTATGTATTGCCTTTTTATCTTCTTGCCTAGATTTGTAAACAATATGGAACAATGTACGCCTGATTTACTTTCAATGTTGTCTGCTTTTTATTTTCTCTCTTCGTTCGTTTTCTGAGTGAGTGTATATTCTCTCGGGTCTTTCGTACCTGAACGTATTTCAAGTTTCCTGAACCGCATGCCTGAGTGATCGTTCACACTTGGATTTTTGTACTTAGACACATTTTAAGTGTCTTAAATCGTATTTCTGAGTGATCGTACACACTCAAAGATTTCATACTTAAATGCATTTTAAGTTTCTTGAATCGTATTTTCAAGTGATCGTACACACTCGGAGATTTCGTACTTAAACACATTTTAAGTTTCCTGAGTCGTATTACCAAGTGATCGTACACTCGGATATTTTGTACTTAAACGTATTTTAAGTTTGTTGAATCGTGTTTTCGAGTGATCGTACACACTCAGATATTTTATACTTAACATATTTTAAGTTTCTTGAATCGTATTTCTGAGTGATCGTACACACTCAGATATTTCATACTTAAACGTATTTTAAGTTTCTTGAATCGTATTTTTGAGTGATCATACACACTCAAATATTTCATACTTAAAGTTTCTTGATTCGTATTTCCGAGTGATCATACACACTCGGATATTTCGTACTTAAACGCATTTTAAATTTCTTGAATAGTATTTCTGAGTGATCGTACGTACTCGGAGATTTCGTACTTAAACACATTTTAAGTTTCTTGAATCGTATTTCTAAGTGATCGTACGCACTCGGATATTTCATACTTAAATGTATTTTAAGTTTCTTGAGTCGTATTTCCGAGTGATCGTACACACTCAGATATTTCCTACTTAAACGTATTTTAAGTTTCTTGAATCGTGTTTCTGAGTGTTTGTACACAGTCGGATATTTTATGCTTAAACATATTTTATGTTTCTTGAATCATATTTCTGAGTGATTGTATACACTCGGATATTTCATACTTAAACACATTTTAAGTTTCTTGAATTGTATTTCTGAGTGATTGTACACACTCAGAGATTTCGTACGTAAACGTATTTTAAGTTTCTTGAATCATATTTTCGAGGGATCGTGCATACTTGAATATTTCGTAGTATGTGACCAGTATTGGTTTTCAAATGAATATTAACAACTTATTGAAAATGGGGGCCTCGTTAAAACCTCCCAAGAAAATAAACCTAGTGGGAAAACCTTCTAGGTAGGAAAAAGAGTGCCCTTCTTTGAGTACATCATTAGATGTAATAAAATTTCAAGTGAGTGGCCTTCCACATCCTTGGAATTTCCTTCCCTGATAATTCTTCTAATTGGTACATGCCTTTCCAGATAGCTTCTTTTACTCGGTACGGGCCATCCCAGTTGGCTGCAAATTTACCTTCTTCTCGTGGTCTCCGATTGTTGTCTACAATGCACAGCACCAGGTCACCATTTCAAAATGGTCGGGGTCGGAGCAAATAGTTCTATTATTGGGCAGACTTTTGCATGGCAACCTGGATTTTGGCGTATGCTACGTCTTATTCTTCTAGGCTGAGGTCCAGGTCTTCACATCTTCCCTCGTTGTTTGTTTCCTCATCATAAGTGACGCGTCGGAGGGATGGTTCCCCTAATTCAACCGGAATCATGGCGTCAGCTCCATAGGTGAGTCGGAACAGGGTCTCATAGGTCGACGAATGCAGAGTCGTATGATATGCCCATAAAGCACCTAGTAACTCTTCTTTCTATCTTCCTCTAGCTTGTCCAAGCCACTTCTTGAGTTCTTGTAGGATCACCTTGTTAGCTGCATCGGCTTGGCCATTGGTCTGCGAGTGTTCCATGGAGGAAAACTTTCATTTGATGCCTAAGTTCTCGCAGAACTGAACAAATCCTTTGTCTGTGAACTGTCGGCCGTTATCTGAAATAATCGTGTGGGGGAGTTTGTGTCGGTAAACTATGTGCTTCCAAGTAAAGGTTTGGACTTTAGCTGTAGTAATGGTTGATAGTGGCTCCATTTCGATCCACTTCGTAAAAAAGTCAATTGCTACGAGGAGAAATTTTACTTGGCCTTTTCTAAGGGGAATGGCCCCAGGATGTCCATTCCCCATTGATGATGCATGATTTATCTCTAATTCTCCAATTCAAATGTGTATAATTTGCCATCACTTAGTGTGTAACATATTGCATTTTAACACATTTTTATCATTTAATCTTTATGTAATATTTGATTGTTAATTTGTGCCAAAAGAAAATAGATCAAAGAAACTCAAGAATTCCAATCCAAAATGATGATCAAAGTGCCTAAGGATCAAAGGAATCAAGAAATATTCAAAAGGATCTCAAAAAGGGTGAAAAAGAGTGCAAACTATGGAGAATCAGGGGGATGAATCGATTCATCCCCCTCATGAATCGATTCATGCGGTTTCAAAGCACCAGGAAGTGAAATCTTGCAAATTGAATCGATTCATTTGATTTTTTAACAGCATTGAATCGATTCACAAGCCTCCTGAATCGATTCATACGGGTTCCAACAGCATTGAATCGATTCTTTCCCTAAATGAATCGATTCACACGTGTAAAATTGGCCCAGGATTGCATTTTGGAACGAATGAATCGATTCCTCCCACCAATGAATCGATTCATGAGTAAATAATTGGCCCAGAAACACGTTTTCAAGCTTCTGGAAGATGGACAAAGCACTGAGGAAGGTGGGCAAGGCACTCAAATTGATCATGGAGCACCATGGATTTGATTAATCAAGAGTGCATCTTCCATTATGAATTAATTATGGCAAAAACTTGCTTTTGAAATCCTATAAATAGGCACAAGAGGAAGAGGCAGAGACACACCATTCATTCTTCAATTCCTCCCTCATTCATACGTTCTGCCTTTCTTCTTCTCTGTTGGAATTTTCCAGCAACTTCTTCATTTCCGGGTTAGTTTTATTGTTGTAGTTGTAATTATGGAGGGCTAAAACCCTTAGATTGATTTTCTTGGAGAATGTTGTAATGTAATTTTGAGGTCATTAATTTTAATATAGTATGCTTTTATTATTGTTATTTCTTCATAATCATTCTCTACTTATTTAATTCCATTTTGTTTAATTGAATTTGTATGCTTAATCGGTTTAGTTATCCAAATGGAGTTAAATAAGATTTCAAATTAGAATGGATTAAGGAAATATGCATGCTTAATGAATATTTTCATAATCACTTTTAATAATTATGGTTTGCTTAATTCCATAATTTGAGAATAGATTATGTATATAGGCGATGTTCTTATGTATGCTCAATAATTCCTAGATTTTAAGATCTTGACTCCTTTTGCTTAATTAGGATGCTTGATTCAAATATTCATTTTTAAATGAAAGTAAAGGAATTGTGAATTGAAAAAGACGCTTAGTTGATCAATTCAAATTGAGCTAAGAAATTAACATTAATGAGTATACAAGTTATCTTTAATGAACCAAGGATAAATTTATTTACAATACTCCAAGAAAATCAATCGCTTGTTATTTATTGTTTTAAATCCTTTATTTACCTTGTTTTAATTTTAATTGTGACAACAAAAATCAATCAAACCCCCCCCCAATTGTATGTTAGTGAACTTATGTTTGTAAAAATTTTTAGTTGTTTAGTTTTTATTTTTAATTGTTAAAAATTAGTTTAAGACTTGATTTTTCCTAAATTTCTGTGTTGATCCTTGAGAGAACGACCTAGGTTGACACCCTAGTACTACGTTAATTAATTTTAATGTACTAATTTGACGGAATAACGACTGCAAAATTATCAACGTCAAATTTTGGCGCCGTTGCCGGGGATCAACGATCTTTAGGAAAAACTCTTGTTTTAAATTAATTTTTTTTTTAATTAAAAAAAAAAAAAAAAAAGAAAATTTTAATTAAAAAAAAAATTTTTTTTTTTCTTTGTTTGTTTGTTTGTTTATTTTATTTCTCTTGCATGATTTAGGATTCTTATGATTTATTGCTCATCATGATCAAATATCTTGTTGTATGCTATGTATGACTAGAAGAACTTTTGAGCATTTATATTCATTTGATCCTGAAATTGAAAGAACTTTTCATAGGTTAGTTAGAGAAGCTAGATTTAATAATAATTTTGTTGATATTGATAGTGATAGTATTTTTTCTGAATCTGTTGAAAGTACTGCTAGTTTTTCTGATATGGCTGAACCTCGTGAAAGAACTCTTAGAGAACTAGCTGCTCCTGAATTCACTTACGAAAGTTTGTGTATTCAATATCCTGATGAGGATGTCCCTTTTATTCTTAAGACCGGACTTATACATTTGTTGCCTAAGTTTCATGGTCTTGCGGGTGAAGATCCGCACAAACACCTCAAAGAATTCCACATTGTGTGTTCCACAATGAAACCCCAAAACGTTCAAGAAGACCATGTCTATCTTAAAGCGTTTCCTCATTCTTTAGAGGGTGTTGCTAAGGATTGGTTGTACTACCTTGCTCCAAGATCAATCACAAGTTGGAATGACTTAAAGAAAATGTTCTTGGAAAAATTCTTTCCTGCCTCTAGAACAACTGCAATCCGTAAAGACATATCTGGCATTAGGCAACTCTCTGGAGAAAGTCTTTATGAATATTGGGAGAGATTTAAAAAACTCTGTGCAAGTTGCCCTCACCACCAAATTTCTGAACAACTTCTTCTTCAGTACTTCTATGAAGGTTTACACCACGTTGATCGCAACATGATTGATGCGGCAAGTGGAGGAGCTTTAGGAGACATGACTGCTGCTGAAGCAAGAAATCTGATTGAGAAAATGGCATCTAACTCTCAACAATTTGGTGTGAGGAATGATTCTTTCAAACCCATGTTTGATTCCAATTCTAGTTCATCTGGAATTAAACTTGAGAGCAAACTTGATGCTCTCACCACTCTAGTCACACAATTGGCAGTAAATCAAAAATCCATGACTGCTAAAGTGTGTGGAATCTGCTCTTCACAAGAGCACCCCACTGATTGTTGTCCTTCTCTACAAGAAAAGGATAATAATAGTCCTCAAGCTTATGCAAGTAACATCTACCATGATAGACCTCCACCACCACAAAACCATGACCTTTCCACTAATAGATACAATCCAGGTTGGAGGAACCATCCAAACTTGAGATGGGGAAACCAACAACAAAATCCCCAACCTCCATTTCAAAACAATGCACCAACCTTCCAAAGACCTACACCTCAACCATCCACAAGTGGCCCTTCTTTGGAGGATCTGGTGAAACAAATGGCTGCACAAAACTTAGAGTATCAACAAAGAAATGATGCTACCATTCAGAGTTTAAGCAACCAAATTGGGCAATTGGCTTCATCATTAAGCCAGTTACAATCTCAAAACTCTGACAAATTACCATCTCAACCAGCTGCAAATCCAAGAAATGTGAGTGCAATTCAGTTAAGATCAGGTAAGAACCTTGAAATACCCATACCTAAGGAACCTGAGAAACAAACAGATGTGCCCACAACAGTTGAGAATGATGAACCCTCTTCAAGCACAAGCAAATCTGAGATGCAAATCCCACCTCATATCCCTCTTCCTTTCCCACCAAAAGCAATTCCAAGCAAGAAGATGGAAGAAGTGGACAAAGAAATTTTGGATACTTTCAGGAAAGTAGAAATAAATATACCTCTTCTTGATGCAATCAAACAAGTCCCCAAGTATGCTAAGTTTCTGAAGGAACTATGTACTCACAAGAGGAGACTCAAAGGGAATGAAAGGATAAACATGGGAAGAAATGTATCTGCACTGCTCAGTAAAGAAGTTTCAAATATTCCTGAGAAATGTAAGGATCCAGGTACGTTTTCTATACCCTGTATCATAGGCAATAATAAATTTGAAAATTGCATGTTAGATTTAGGAGCCTCAATAAATGTTATGCCTATGTCTGTTTTTAAATCTTTGTCTCTTGGAAATTTACAACCTACTGGTGTAGTAATTCAGCTAGCCAATAGGAGCACTGCCTATCCTGCTGGAGTTATAGAGGATGTTTTGGTTCAGGTAGAACAGCTTGTTTTCCCTGCTGACTTTTTTGTACTTGATATGGAAGAAGGTATGCCGCAAATTCCTGTTCCTATCATTTTGGGAAGACCATTTTTGAAAACAGCTCGAACCAAAATAGATGTTCATTCTGGAACTCTCTCTATGGAATTTGGTGACACGAGAGTTCAATTTAATATTCTTGATGCCATGAAATATCCATCTGAAAATCATTCTGTTTTCCAAATTGACATTATTGACGAACTAGTTTTTGAACATTTTTCTAATGTTGATTTGGAATACATGGATGATTCAAACAAATGTTTTGCATGCAATGATTCTGGAAGTTGTGATATTTGTGCTGAAATTGATAGATACATAATTTCTGATTCAGAGTCTTTAGATATACCTGTTAACCATAAGGAGCTGAATGCAGGATTTCAAGAAAATTCTAACAAAATTTTTGAGGTGCAAACAGTAGAACCAAAATCTACTTTGTTAGTTCCATCTGTTTTGCAGGCACCAAAGTTAGAATTGAAACCCCTACCTGAGAACCTAAAGTATGTATACTTAGGGGATAATGAACAGCTCCCGGTGATAATTTCCACTTCTCTTGATGAAAATCAAGAAGAAAAATTGTTGCAGGTATTGAAAAGACACAAGAAGGCTATAGGATGGACATTGGCAGACATTCCTGGAATTAGTCCATCCATGTGCATGCATAGAATATTTCTGGAGGAAAATACTAAAGCAGTAAGACAGCCCCAGAGGAGACTCAACCCTGTAATCCTTGATGTGGTTAAGAAGGAGATCACCAAGCTTCTACAAGCAGGAATCATTTATCCTATCTCTGATAGCCAATGGGTGAGTCCAATTCAAGTGGTTCCTAAGAAAACAGGGATCACAGTTGTGAAAAATGAAAAGGATGAATTGATCCCAACTAGAGTGCAGAATAGTTGGAGAGTCTGTATTGACTACAGGAGACTTAACCAAGCAACAAAGAAGGACCATTTCCCTTTACCCTTCATTGACCAAATGCTTGAGCGTCTCGCAGGTAAGTCTCACTACTGTTTTCTTGATGGATTCTCTGGATATTTTCAGATTCACATTGCACCTGAGGATCAAGATAAGACCACATTCACCTGTCCCTTTGGCACATTTGCTTATAGGAGAATGCCATTTGGCCTATGCAATGCTCCCGGAACTTTTCAAAGATGCATGATAAGTATTTTTCATGATTTCATTGAAAATTGCATAGAGGTGTTTATGGATGATTTTACTGTCTATGGATCTTCATTTAATGCATGCCTTGATAGTCTTGATAAAGTTTTAAACAGATGTATTGAAACTAACCTTGTCTTGAACTATGAAAAATGTCATTTTATGGTAAAACAAGGAATAGTTTTAGGGCATGTAATCTCTGAAAAAGGAATTGAGGTAGATCCTGCTAAGGTAGAAGTTATATCACATTTGCCTTACCCCTCTTGTGTTCGAGAGGTTCGTTCTTTTCTTGGCCATGCAGGATTCTACAGAAGATTCATAAAAGATTTCAGCAAGAAGGATAGGCCATTATCCAGTCTGCTTCAAAAGGATGTGGCATTTGAATTTGATGAAAAGTGTAAGGAGGCTTTTAATTGCCTCAAGCAAGCATTGACAACAACCCCAATAATCCAAGCACCTGTTTGGACAGCTCCATTTGAGTTAATGTGTGATGCCTCTAATTATGCATTGGGAGCCGTCCTTGGTCAAAAGATTGACAAGCAGCCTAGGGTCATCTACTATGCATCTAAAACTTTAGATGCTGCCCAGGTAAATTACACCACCACTGAGAAAGAGCTCTTGGCCATTGTTTTTGCATTAGATAAGTTCAGATCTTACCTACTCGGTTCTCGAGTAGTTGTCTTTACTGACCATGCAGCTCTGAAGTACTTGTTGAAGAAAGGTGAGTCCAAGCCAAGATTGATTCGTTGGATGCTTTTGCTCCAAGAGTTTGACTTGGAAATTCGTGATAGAAGTGGAACACAAAACCTTGTAGCAGACCATTTAAGCAGAATTGAGAATGCTCCTGATTCGACACCTATTCGGGACCATTTTCCCGATGAACACCTCATGAGTATTTCTAACTCTTTTGATTCACCTTGGTTTGCTAACATTGTAAATTATCTTGTTGCTTCTGTTTTTCCACCATGTGCATCCAGAAACCAAATTTCAAAATTAAAAAGTGATGCAAAGTATTATATTTGGGATGACCCGTATTTATGGAAATTGTGTAATGATCAGGTGATTCGAAGATGCATTCCCGATCATGAAATAGAATCAGTTCTTCGATTCTGCCATGCTTCACCAGTTGGTGGACATTTTGGTCCACAAAGAACAGCAAGAAAAGTGTTGGATTCAGGTTTGTATTGGCCCACAATTTTTAAGGATGCATGGAGAGTTTGTAACACCTGTGAGAAATGCCAAAGAGCTAGTAATGCTACCACATGGAGACAACAGATGCCTCAGCAACCAATGTTGTTTTGTGAAGTATTTGATGTTTGGGGCATTGATTTTATGGGTCCATTTCCTCCATCCTTTGGGTTTACTTACATTTTATTGGCTGTTGATTATGTTTCTAAATGGGTGGAAGCTAAAGCCACCAGAACTAATGATGCTCGAGTTGTTGTGGATTTTGTTAGATCTCAAATTCTTTGCAGGTTTGGCATCCCAAGAGCAATCATTAGTGATCAAGGAACCCATTTCTGCAACAGGACAATGCAAGCTATGCTCAGGAAGTATGGGGTTGTTCATAGAGTCTCTACTCCATATCACCCCCAAACCAATGGACAAGCGGAAGTCTCTAACAGAGAAATCAAAAGGATCCTGGAGAAGATAGTACAGCCTAACAAAAAGGATTGGAGCAGGAAATTGGATGATGCTCTTTGGGCACATAGAACAGCTTTTAAGGCACCTATAGGAATGTCTCCCTATAGAATTGTTTTTGGTAAAGCATGTCATCTTCCAGTGGAGATTGAGCATCGTGCTTATTGGGCTGTAAAAGCTTGTAACTTAGCACTTGATCAAGCAGGTGAGGAAAGAAAATTACAACTAAATGAGCTTGATGAGATCCGTTTGGCAGCTTATGAGAACTCAAGGTTCTATAAAGAGAAAACAAAGAAATTCCATGATAGCTCAATAGCTAGAAAGGATTTTACTGCTGGACAGAAAGTGCTACTGTTTAATTCCCGGTTGAAACTGATGGCCGGAAAATTACGCTCCAAATGGGAAGGACCTTTCATTGTTACAAATGTATTTCCCCATGGAGCTGTGGAAATAAAAAGTGAAAACTCCAACAAAAGCTTCAAGGTTAATGGACAACGTTTGAAGCCATTTCATGAAAATCCTTCACTTGTGGATGTTACAATGGAGGAACATGCTTTGGGGGAACCACTTCTTGATCCCCCTTGAGGGAGTTTTTCTTACCCATCTCTTTACTTTTTCATTCTATTGTCTATTTTGTATGCTCTGTCTTACATTGAGGACAATGTATGATTTAAGTGTGGGGGTGGGATTCGTGTGTTATTGTGTGTTGTGTGATTAAATTTTGTGTGACTTTGTTTTATTTAAAAAAAAAAAAAAAAAAAAAAAAAAAAATTTTTGTGTGTGTTTTTGTTTTAAAAAGGCATGTTTTATTGGAATTTTAAGATATGCATGAGTAACAAGTAAATTCTTTCATGTCTGATATGAGCTTAATGATATGTTATAATTTGAACTCAAACATTTTTGGTATGTTGAGAATGACATGATAATTGAGAAATGATCATATATGATGGAATTATACCTTGTGAGATTTTTGAGCCTTAAAATTTGATGGATCACTTTAAACCATCTTAATCCTTTCATGTGTGATTAATTCCTGAAGGCTTACATCTTAATTTTTGTCTTGTTTCTTGATGATACTTGAAACTCATATGAATGTATTTTGATACAGGCATTTTGTTCAGTTGAGCCATTAAGCCAGATAAACCTACCATGAATAAATCATCTCTTGCTAGCCATTTTGAGCCTATTTAACTGTTTCCTTGTTACAGCTCAAATAAGCCATGGATGAAAAACCAAAAATATACCTACCTTAAGAAGTATATTGAAGCTTTGGAATCAAGTCAAAACAGGCATTCAAATAAGTGTGGGGGTGTGCAAAAAGGAATTGCAACTCTTGTTCCAAGTGTTATGCAATCTCATATTAAAAAAAAAAAAAAAAAAAAAAAAAAAAAATTTACCAAATACCATACAATAAATGTTTTACCCTCACTGTTTGCCAGTAAAAATTAATTGCTTCATTATTCTTTTTGGTATATATATATAAATATTTCATCCATTTTAACCTTGGCCACATTGCAACCCTGTGAAAGCCCTGTTGATCTATACATGCATTTGTGTTGATTGTGGAATTAAGAAACTTGCCAAATTTTTAGACTGTTTGTTTTTCAGAAATTGTTTTGAGAGTATACACAAACCTTAAACACTTGAGAGTTGAGAGTATGTCTTGTGAGGTTCTATCACTTATGATCTTCTTTTCAGTTTAATTTAATTTTCACATGCCTAAGTGTTTGAATGATTTTTATATATATCTTGATGCTCTGTATCTTTCATGTTGAAAACTCTTGTTTCTTTGTATATTTCTAAGATTTCATGACAAGCATGCCAATTCTGTGTGTGTTGTTTTCAACTTAATGTTTTCAATAAATTGTGATACTTGTTTTTATTTTGATTTTGCCCGGGAGTGCAAAAGAATAAGTGTGGGAGTATTTGATGATGCATGATTTATCTCTAATTCTCCAATTCAAATGTGTATAATTTGCCATCACTTAGTGTGTAACATATTGCATTTTAACACATTTTTATCATTTAATCTTTATGTAATATTTGATTGTTAATTTGTGCCAAAAGAAAATAGATCAAAGAAACTCAAGAATTCCAATCCAAAATGATGATCAAAGTGCCTAAGGATCAAAGGAATCAAGAAATATTCAAAAGGATCTCAAAAAGGGTGAAAAAGAGTGCAAACTATGGAGAATCAGGGGGATGAATCGATTCATCCCCCTCATGAATCGATTCATGCGGTTTCAAAGCACCAGGAAGTGAAATCTTGCAAATTGAATCGATTCATTTGATTTTTTAACAGCATTGAATCGATTCACAAGCCTCCTGAATCGATTCATACGGGTTCCAACAGCATTGAATCGATTCTTTCCCTAAATGAATCGATTCACACGTGTAAAATTGGCCCAGGATTGCATTTTGGAACGAATGAATCGATTCCTCCCACCAATGAATCGATTCATGAGTAAATAATTGGCCCAGAAACACGTTTTCAAGCTTCTGGAAGATGGACAAAGCACTGAGGAAGGTGGGCAAGGCACTCAAATTGATCATGGAGCACCATGGATTTGATTAATCAAGAGTGCATCTTCCATTATGAATTAATTATGGCAAAAACTTGCTTTTGAAATCCTATAAATAGGCACAAGAGGAAGAGGCAGAGACACACCATTCATTCTTCAATTCCTCCCTCATTCATACGTTCTGCCTTTCTTCTTCTCTGTTGGAATTTTCCAGCAACTTCTTCATTTCCGGGTTAGTTTTATTGTTGTAGTTGTAATTATGGAGGGCTAAAACCCTTAGATTGATTTTCTTGGAGAATGTTGTAATGTAATTTTGAGGTCATTAATTTTAATATAGTATGCTTTTATTATTGTTATTTCTTCATAATCATTCTCTACTTATTTAATTCCATTTTGTTTAATTGAATTTGTATGCTTAATCGGTTTAGTTATCCAAATGGAGTTAAATAAGATTTCAAATTAGAATGGATTAAGGAAATATGCATGCTTAATGAATATTTTCATAATCACTTTTAATAATTATGGTTTGCTTAATTCCATAATTTGAGAATAGATTATGTATATAGGCGATGTTCTTATGTATGCTCAATAATTCCTAGATTTTAAGATCTTGACTCCTTTTGCTTAATTAGGATGCTTGATTCAAATATTCATTTTTAAATGAAAGTAAAGGAATTGTGAATTGAAAAAGACGCTTAGTTGATCAATTCAAATTGAGCTAAGAAATTAACATTAATGAGTATACAAGTTATCTTTAATGAACCAAGGATAAATTTATTTACAATACTCCAAGAAAATCAATCGCTTGTTATTTATTGTTTTAAATCCTTTATTTACCTTGTTTTAATTTTAATTGTGACAACAAAAATCAATCAAACCCCCCCCCCAATTGTATGTTAGTGAACTTATGTTTGTAAAAATTTTTAGTTGTTTAGTTTTTATTTTTAATTGTTAAAAATTAGTTTAAGACTTGATTTTTCCTAAATTTCTGTGTTGATCCTTGAGAGAACGACCTAGGTTGACACCCTAGTACTACGTTAATTAATTTTAATGTACTAATTTGACGGAATAACGACTGCAAAATTATCAACGTCACCCATTTGTTGAAAGGCCAGGGAGCCAAGATCCCATGTAGGGCCTCAGGATGACTATTGATTCGGTTGGTATTTTACTCACAACTAAAAAAACCCTAAACAGCTACCTCAAATTAGCGACAACAGTACCCCGTCGCTAATTAGCGACCGACTTAGCGACCGCTTTGTTCGAAAAGGGACCAAAAAGATGTTAGCGACTCATGTAGCGACCGAAAGAGGACTCAGTCACTAGAAATTATAAACAACATCGCTATAGCGTCGCTATTTTGTAGCTCCACCTTGTTTTGCTTTCCCGCCAGGGTTTTCTGTTGGCGCCAAATAGTAGCGACAGTAAATACCGTCGCTAAGGCTCCCCTAACCGTAGCGACGAAAAACATTGCGTCGCTATGGTTTGTACTAGTGATGGAAGTCTTTCACCGTCGCTATGATTTTGGCTTCCCTCCATATCTTTTCTTTTAATAATGGAAGGTAGCGACGATGGGCTGATACCGTCGCTAATGTTCAGGAGTCTAGCGACGGACTAACGGATCCGTCGCTATAGTTTTCACCTTCCCTCCATATTTTTCTTTAAGTCAGTGACGGTGGTATGGGACCGTCGCTAAGTAGGTAAGTGACGGCACTCTTTTACCGTCGCTACCGTTCAGTGTTTTAGTGACGGCGTAGGATCACCGTCGCTATGGTTGTTGTCTTCCCTCCATCTTTGACTTTTAAAAATTGAAGGTAGTGACGGTGGGGTGTCACCATCGCTACTTTTCAGGAGTTTAGTGACGGTTTTGTTGCGCCGTCGCTAATCCTTTTAATTATAGTGACGTTGTTAGCGACGGCTTCCAGCCTTCGCTAATATTTTAATCTAACTCGACAGGGACCCCTTTCCCTCTCACTTGCCCTAACCTTCCCCTTCTTCTTCCTTGCCTCCTTCCCTAACCAGCCGCCGTCTCCCTCTCCTCCTTGCCCTAACCAGCCGCCGTCTCCCTCTCCTCCCTCCTTCCCTCCGTTGGTCTGCCTTCCACCCTCAGCCACCGCCGTCCGTCCCTCCGTACCGTCCCTCCCTCCGTTCGCGTCCCTCCCTCCGTGTCGTCCTTCCCTTCTTCCCTCCCTCCTGTTTCTTTCTCCATCTTTTCTCCCTCTGAAATCCGGAGCGCTCCATTGCTGGCTCATCGTTGTGCACCGCCCTCGCCATCAAACATCACACCATCACCGTCAAGCATCGCGCCATCACCACCGAGCAACGTGCCTGAACGTCGAGCATCTGCTCTCACCGTGGAGCTTCTTCCAGCAACGTCGAGGCCCTCACATTGAACCCTTCAAGTCAGTTCTCATCATGTGCAGTGTTGGCTTTGATTTTTTTTTTCATGTTTCGTTTTATGATGCTGATTTTTTTTTCATGTTTCTAATTCTATTTCTGATGCTGATTTTTTTTTCATGTTCATTGATTCTTTGTGTTATTGTTTATTAATTCTTGCTATTGTTGTTCAATGATTCTTGGCCTATTGGTATTGTACTGATCTAGCATTGCATTTTAATTTTAATGTTTCTGTCCTTTCAACATAAATTACAAAGCAAAAATGGTTAATTGTTAGGTAAATCACAGCTAAATGGTTAATTGCTATTTGTAATATTACTTGGTATTACTCACATAAAAAGTTGTATGAATGCATTGAAGAAAAAGGACTTGGTTAATTGTTCAGAGATGTAGCATTGCATTTAAATATACATAGGATATTTTACATTGGAAATGGGATAAAGAAAATTAAGATAAAGAAAATTAACTTTAGAGGATGTATTATTAGGGGTGGTCAAATACCGAGTAGACCGATTTTAGCCAAAAAACCGAAAAAGAAAATAGTCATTCGGGTAAGCCAAATTCGGTTTTCGGAACAAAAATACATAAAACTTGGTTAAACATGATTATTCTCGGACGGCCACGGTAGGAATTATTATTTTATTGGAAACTGAAGTTACCCAACTATAGGCCCAGTTCAAAAAGATACCCACCCAAAACAAACTCTAACTTCAGCCCATAATCCATTGTTCAGCACTACCGTTTCAGATTCTCATCTTATCCCCTCCCTCTTTCTAGTCTCTCACATCACAGGGGTTTCTTGTTCCTTTTCTTTTATGCTGTTTTCTTGTTGGTTTGTATGCTTCTCTGCACTAGTTTTCCTCTTCAAAAGCGTTCTGCATGTACGGGAACTATCTGTTTAGAAGGTAGACTTGAACATGTATCCTTTTCACTCTTTTAAGATTTTCTTACTCTTCAATTTAACGGTTAGGTTTAAGAAATTTAAAGTATATATTTGTTCCTCTTTCTATTCCTTTTCATAAGATTAATTTTTTAGAATTTGGATACTCCTGGCATTGAAAAATTCCAATTAGAGGGAGGATGAGAAAATAATTGTGTGAGATAGGTAGATGAGAGAAAAATGTAGATAAAGGTAAAGATAACTACTTTTAGAGTTTTTCTTTGTTCTTTTTTAGGCTTAAATAAATTTCAAAAGTTTATAAACGAGGATATGTTGTTTAGTCCAATCAATAAAGTTTATTTATATGCAATTTATGTTAGATATTATGTCTTTAGTTTTTAACATTTAGTTTTTATCGTTTATATGATAGAGTAATAGATTTAGAGCATACCCATAAACTCACAAAAATTCTGAAGTTCTTGTCTAATTAATTAAGAATGTAAAATAAAAGAAATTAATTGTTTTATTTACAAAATTCATCTACAATCATAGTTAGAAATATTTGTAATAAAATATTGACTTTAATTGAAAAAGTTTTATCAATGAAACTTTCATTCACATGATTAGTTTTTTTCAGGTTGGTTAGTGTTTTTTTTCTCTGTTCTTCTCCCTGTAGTCTTCTCTCTCTGTTCTTCATTTCTTCTCTCTCTGCTGCTGTCCTCTATGCTGCTGTCCTCAGTGCACCTGAACCGTTCTATGATTTTTATATTTGTCTGGTGCCTCTGTTTTCTGCTGCTATCCTGTCTCTCTATTTTTTTAGAACAAAAATCGTTATTAGCATAATTTCAGTTTTAAGTTTAATATTACATTAATTTTTTTCGGTTCTCTCCTTGAAATTTTTTTATTTCAGTCCAATTGTCTTCTCTCTCTGTTTTGCTGCTGTCCTCCTTGATAATTTCAGTTGTTGACATTTTTTCTTGACAATTTTCTTAGTTTTAGTTCTTTCAAAATTTCAATTTTAAATTTTGATTATTTCTTTGTTTTTTGACCATCATTATTCTGTTTTGAACCTTTCATTAATTATACATTGTCATGGTATAATTTTTATTGATAACACTGTTATAGATACATAGAGCACAACACAAAATTTGACCTTAAGTCAAGCATGCATAAGATTTCAACAGACCAAAAGATCAGCATGTAGGAACATAAAAGTTTGAAATGACGTGCTGAGTATTGCATATCATAACACTGGTATCATTGATCCATCCAAGCAACAATCCCAGAACATTGAATGAAAAAGAAAGTTGGAGCACTAACAGCAACCTCTTCAATTTCAATAGCTGCAAAACATCACAATTACAATTTCATTAAAACCAAGAAAATTAAGTACAAAAAGATGTCAACACAACACACATTGCATAATGCATACCTTAATGAAACGACTAATTATATCAACGAAAGCCTCCTGATCCCCTTCGCTCGTATGGTCCAGCACGATCACGATGATATCGGGCATTTCCAGAGTCTCCATGATTACCAGCATCCCTGTTGCGCCCACCAGAAGAACGATCTGCATTTCTGTCAGGACCATAGTCACCACCACCACTGCCTCCACCATATCTACTTTCTCTGCCACCATACCTTCCCCCTCTTGACCCTTTACCAGGGCACTCCCTAGCAAAATGACTAGGTTTACCACACTTAAAGCATTCACCGCCATTAGATCCTCGACCACCTCCATAATCTCTGTCACAACCACAATCACGACCACGCTCTCAGGAGCTCTCACCATCATCTCGTGATGATCCTTGTTGAGGCTGGGCTCTATCAATAGTAATAGTTCACCCATCCAAATCCATTCCATTCATAGCATCTATAACATCTTCCATAGCTTTCTTTTCATCAAATGTGACAAATCCAAAACCACGAGAACGGCCAGAAAATTTGTCAACAACCACCTGTTTTAATAAGATGATGAGAAAAAGCTCGTACGTAAGTAACAATTTCCAAATCAAATATAATTCTGATAAATATCTTAAAATGTTGATCATATTAAATTGTTTTCTTATTATCATGTTTACTCGACTGGTAAGAAACAAATTCAGTACATATTGCAATTTTACTCCTAGAAAAGAACAAACTAAATTACAGATCTCTGCCTAGAGTACAACCTAAAATTTCCAACGTACCAAAATAGAGTACAGTATAAACTAACTTCTAAGCACATGACACCATAATTCATGTTCAAGATTTGGCTCCTCGTCTCCATCATCATCACCATTTTCGTAAACCTCTTCCTCCTCCAACTCAGTTTCTTCACCTTCCAAATCTTCTTCCTCTTCTTGGACATGAATAATATCCTTTCCCTTGAACCTCTCCTGTGCATTTTCAGCCATCAGAGGTCGAAGAAGATGATGATGAAGATGACCGGAAAAAATAGAAGTACAGCACTCTTTCGTGCAAAATAGAGAATGATGATCACCAGAGAAGTTGCCAAAGAAAACCAGGTTTGTCAGAGAAGGGGTAGGTGTCGCCAGAGAAGTGGTGGGAGTCATCGTTCCTCTCTTCTCTCTCGCAGTCTCGCCATTTCTCTCTTCTCTCTCACGAGAGATCTCTTCTCTCTCTTTGTTTAGGGTAGTACAATGAGGGGTGACGGCAGTCTTTGTTTAAGGTTTTCAAAGCATATGCCTCTTTGTATACTTTTTAAAGTTATTTTGTATACTTTTTAAAGTTATTTTGTATAGTTTTATAAAATGTGTTGTTTCTTTTAATTAATATAATTTGCTTCTTTCGTCTGACATAAGATATGGTATTGATGTGAACAGAAATTGTTAATTTCCTAAAGATAGTTAGGATTCAGTTTCTCAGTTATCTCTTTTTTAGTAAGTTGTAAAGCTAAAAGTTATTACATTCTTATCTATTACATCTTTAGAAATCTCATTATGGAAACCAGTTGAATGTTGGGAACTTTGATTAACACTGTTAACAATCAACTTTGTCATGCAGACCAATACACTTTACGCGTGGTCTGTGTTTGGCTCTCATCAGCTTTGTCTCCATCGCTATCTCTCTTTCGACGGTAATCCCCTAACGCTAACTTTCTGGCTATGTGTGTTGTATGTGGTGAAGTGTATGTATGTTGATTGTTGTTTGTTAGTGGAGAGCAGAGCTCATTAGGCAGTGATTTTGTGTGCTGATAACATGATTTTTTATGCATGTGTAATGTTGTTTGTTAGTGGAGAGCAGAGCTCATTAGGCATTGGTTTTGTGTACTGATAACATGATTTACGATGCATGTGTAATGTTGTGTGTTAGTGGAGAGCAGAGCTCATTAGGTATTGATTTTATATATTGATAACATGATTTGGTGTTCATAACTCTGAATATCATATACAATGCGTATGATATATTTATTTATCTATACTGGGAAGTTTTCTATATGTAACAAGCCGTTTGTAAATTTGGGAAATATCTAGTTTACAGGGGAGACTCTGCCAAAATTTCGGCAGACTCTCTTTTTTAGGGAACTTAAAAAATGAAACTCAACTTTAATAATGTAGGGTTTAGTCGTGTGTGTACCCATTAGATTCCTGTTCAAGTTTCAAAACAACCGGTTGATGTACCGTGTTGTGTTGGAGCTTGAATTGTCCCGGTTGGACAGTTTGGTATGAATTTGTAACCTGTAGGGCGTAACCCATCAATGTTGTATGTGGTCTATCTTGAGAAGTTGAATGAATGTTCATTTGAAATTTCAGTTATGGTGTTTCGTATTGTCCCCAGGGTGCATATCTGCGTGTGGTGTTTCATACCGTACGTATCTCTGTGTACTCGGGGACCAATGCGAAATGCTGCCAAAATTTCAAATGAACATTCATTCAACTCAAGATAGACCACATACAATTATGGGATGGGTTACGGATGGTTGCATATTCATCCCGAATGGGATAGGGCCCCACCAATTTGCAACATCAAAGAGATAGAATGATTCACAACCGATAGTTAAATAAAAATTTAAACGTGGAAGGTAACAGAAATCGTGCTTGTTAGATATTATAAATGGAGGTACCGGCAAATCGGTGATGGATGTACAACCGACTAGATCGCAATCGGCGAGTGACTGAGGAGTTTATGATGGGGCTATTGGAGTTCATTCCGTTCGCTACGGCAAACACGCCTGGATTTGAAGTGACTCAGAAGATTCGTTGTCCGTGCTCAAGGTGCAAATGCATGAGTTTTGAATACGCGGATGATGTCATGTGCCACCTAACTGAGAAAGGGTTCATGGAAACATACCACTGCTGGTACAACCATAGTGAGCAGTTACCGCCTAGACCATCAGACGTAACCGTGCAACAGTCTTACTACGAGGTTGGAGGAAACAGGGATACGTACAACAATATAGAACAAATGGTGATGGATCATGTTGGACCCTCCATAGGGCGTATGCTGGAACATAATGACCAAGCAGGTCATGGAGACTCTGACAATGTAGAGGAGGATCCTAATCCGGAGGTGAAGAGATTTTATGATTTGTTAGCGGCGGCTCAGACTCCATTGTAGGACAGGTGCAACAGTCACACTGAGTTGTCCGCCTCCCTAGCTGCTTTAAGCCTAAAGGCAGATTATAATCTTTCTGGAGGTTGTTTTAATAAGATGGTCAATCTGATGGGTTCCACCATGCCTAGTAATCATAGAATGCCAGCAAACCTGTACCATGCTAAGAAACAAGTGGCAAACTTAGGGTTGGGTTGTGTAAAGATAGACTGTTGTGTTGGTGGATGTATACTGTTCAGAAATGAGTTTGCAGACAAGAGTGTCACAAAATGTCTGCATTGTAATGAGGAACGCTACAAGACCGTTAAAAGGAGAGGGATGGTAACCCGGACGGCCAGGAAGAAAATATGGTACTTCCCTATAACACCGCGTCTTCAACGCCTGTATACCTCATTGTCCATGGCAAAACACATGCGTTGGCATGCTCTGAACCGAACACAAGAGGGGTTTCTTTGCTATCCTTCCGACGGGAAAGCATGGAAGTGTTTGGATGAGCTATATCCGGACTTTTCTGGCGAGCCGCGCAATGTAAGACTTGGCTTATGTACTGATAGGTTTAACCCGTTCGGTCAATACGGAAGAGCTTACTCTTGTTGGCCAGTCATCCTGACCCCATACAATCTGCCTCCTGATATGTGTATGAAGAGGGAGGTCATGTTTCTATCTATACTGGTTCCAGGACCCAAAAATCCAAAGGCGAACATAGATGTGTTTTTGCAACCGTTGGTTGAAGAGTTATCACAGTTATGGGATGTCGGGGTAATGACATACGATGCGTCTTTGAAGAACAACTTTATGATGCGTGCTGTTTTGATGTGGACTATTAACGACTTCCCGGCCTATGGTATGCTTTCTGGATGGTCCACGTCTGGGAAGCTTGCTTGCCCTGTATGCATGGAACATACCGGGGGGGAATCACTCCCTGTTAGTGGCAAGACAAGTTTCTTTGACTGTCATAGAAAGTTTCTACCGTTGGATCACCCGTTTAGGCGAAACAAAACCGCTTTTAAGAAGAACAAGGTTGTTAATGAACCTCCACCCCGTAGGTTATCTGGTGCACGCGTTTGGCAGAGGGTCGAAGAGTATCCTTACATCTGGGACAAGACTGTTAAGGAGTTTACGGGTTACGGCAAGGAACACCACTGGGTGAAGCAGAGTGTCTTGTGGGATTTGCCATATTGGAAAGACTTGTTGTTAAGACACAACATTGATGTCATGCACACTGAACGTAATGTTTTCATGAATATTTTTGACACTGTTATGGACATCAAAGGGAGAACAAAGGACAAAGAGAATAGTCGTCTAGACCTTCCGATTTGGTGTTCTAGGAAGGAGTTGGAGTTGAGGGATGCGGGACGTGGAAGAATGTTTAAACCCCATGCAAAATATGCTTTAACTAGACCACAACAGATTGCTGTGTGTATTTGGATGAATGGGTTGACCCTGCCTGACGGATTCACTTCTAACTTGAGTAGATGTGTCGACGTGAAGGAGGGCAGGGTGTTTGGCATGAAAAGTCATGATTGCCATGTGTTTATGCAACAACTACTCCCGTACGCGTTTCATGCCTTACCGAAGCCTATTTGGAAACCGTTGGTGGAGTTGAGTCACTTCTTTAAGGAGTTGACGGCTACTTCGTTGACTGTGGAGAAACTTGTGAAGATGGAAGAAACTATCCCAGTATTGATTTGTAAGTTGGAGCAGATTTTCCCACCAAGTTTTTTTGACTCGATGGAGCATTTGCCTATCCATCTACCCTACGAGGCCTTGGTTGGTGGCCCGGTGCAGTATCGTTGGATGTATCCATTCGAAAGGTGAACGCCAGAACTCTTTAATTTCCTTGCAAACACTTCTTATAATAGTATTTTCTAACTTAACACTTGTTAATGATGTTGAAGATTCTTACGCTCTTTAAAAGATAAAGTGTCGAACAAAGCCTGCGTTGAAGCATCAATTTGTGAGGCATACTTAGCCGAAGAAATGACAACCTTTGCTTCTTTCTATTTTCCGACGGAGATAGAAACTAGAATGAGTAGAATTCCCCGCAATCTTGGGGTAGCCAGCCGCACAGGGTTTGATGAACAAACATCAATTTTCAACTATCCTGGTCACCCGGGGGGCAAGCTCACAAAATGTTACATTGATGAGAAAGATCGAAAGGCGGCTCACTTGTACATTCTTCTAAATTGCCCAGAAGTGGAACCCTTTATTGCGTAAGTCATAGAAGTTATATGTTACATTCTAAACGTAGCTTTTATAGTATCTAAATTTGTTTCCTTTGAATAGCTTATACACAGATATGCTAAAACTTGAGCAAAATGATTTAACTGATGACCAAATACATAGTGAGGTGTCATCCAAGTTCGTTGGTTGGTTCGCGCAACACGTAAGACCCGTTTACCAGGTGTTTTTTATCTTTGCTTCTAACTCCCGATATCTAACGATGACCTACTTGTTATGTTGTACATAGATACAAGACCCAAACAACCATATTGAAGATTCTTTACTCCAAGCCCTTTCTTGGGGGCCGGTGAAAACTGTTAAAAAATGGCCTATTTACTACGTAAATGGCTACAAGTTTAATATTCTTCAATGGAGTGAAGGGATGTGCACCCATAACTACGGGGTTTGTGTTAAAGGCACCGCCGGACAGTTGGAAGAAGACTTTTATGGAGTGCTGACGGAGATTGTTGAAGTTTCATTCTCTGGACGATTAAGAAGAGATATTGTTCTATTCAAATGTGATTAGTTCGACAACACAATTGGTGTTGGAACAAAGGTTGACAACAACTACGGCTTAGTTAAGGTCAAGAAGAATGGTAGATATAAAGGGTTTGATCCCTTCATTTTTGCCCAACAAGCTGAGCAGGTTTATTACACCGACTTCCCGGGAGGACATCGGGACTGGTATACAGTAATCAAGGCCAAGGCCCGAAGTCAGATCACTGACAATGTCTCCGAGGAGGTCGATGACGCTTATCAGCTTGCACTACACGAGCTCAACGATGCCAATTTGTTGTTCAACATTGATCTAGTCATAATGGATGAGACACTCGCCACTACAGGGGGTGAACACATTGACAAAGACCTTGTCTCTCGATCAAAATGGTCTAGGGCTGATTTGGATACTGATGAACTTGTTCAAACAGATAACCATAGTGACACTGAAACTGAGGGGGAATTTGAAACTGAAACAGACACAGAGTATGTAGTTGTTAAACATATATACATAGGTTTATATATATCCTGAGACTAACCTTTCTTTTCATGATTTTATCCACAGATGACGGGACGTCGACTGCCCTTCAGTAGGGGTGGTGGGTCCAGGACCCCGACATCCCGGCTGGGGACTCCCACCCCAGGACAGGAGACCACTCCATCACCACCACAGCGGACTACTCCATCACCACTACAGCAGAGCACTCCATCACCACCACCACCACCACAGCAGACCACTCCACCACCACCACCACAGCAGACCACCCCATCACCCCGACTGACCACCCCAGAGCAGAGTCCTGGAGTTGGTGGCTTGGAGGACCATGGCCATCAGGCCACCCCACCTCCGGCATCCCCTCTGCCCATGTTGGTACCCGTGCCGGCCGAAGACGAGTAAGTGACTAAACCTCAAATACTTTTATGTTATTTGTATGATACTTTATATTAAACTTTAGTGGAAAGACTTGTTGGTTTATTGGATGTTACTTTAATTAGTACTTGTATAGATTGAATTGTACTGGGCACTCTTCTGTTTGTAACAGGGTAACTATTTAAACTTGGAAATGTTACATTTACAGGGGAGACTCTGCTGAAATTTTGGGAGTCTCCCTAGATTGTCCACTGTTATTCTCCTGATATAATTGTTGTCATTACAGCTTTGTTGATAGAAGTCGCACTACCAAAGCGATTACTAAGGTATTAAAGGCCCAATGGGATGGTTCATATATATCTTGGACAGATGCTGGGAAGGTTGTCCAAGATAGGTGGTTTGACACCTTCTCGGTAAGTTCCTAGCTCATTTGTTGTGACTTGATTTGTAAAATAGACCTCTTATTAATTTTAATTTCTCATTTCATTTTACAGCGTGATTACCAGTGGGCGGAGGGTATGATTGATGAGATTAGGAAGGTCTTTGCCACAAAGACCTCCAAAATCATCAAGAGTACCCTTTGGAAGGTGAGGGACAAGGGTGAGCGCCCTCGTTGGATCCCGGAGGACCATTGGGACGGGATGGTCCAGAAGTGGGGCGGGGTCCCGTTCCAGCAGGCGAGTGCTCGGAACATGGCCAACAGAGCCGCCGATGCTGTAGCCTCGGTTTACACTGGGGGTAGCATTTCAACCCTCAAGCACAAAAAAAGATTTGTAAGTATATTTATGTTAAACATTTCTATTATGATTCGTCTGACATGTTTACAAATAATAATCTCAATGTTTTTTGTCCACCACAGGAGCTGAGGGAGCACCGGGAGCCTTCTTTATTTGAGGTCATGCAAATGACCAAGAAGAACAAAGCCGGTGCATGGGTAAACCAGAAGACTATGGATCTAGCGGTATTTACTTTTAACTGACACATGCTTATAATTTACAAATCCGCTTACTAATCCTATCATTGTTTTTGAATTTACAGGAGGCGTATCAGGCCAGGAGGGCCAAGAAGGAGGCGGACCTGGTGGTTTCCACTCCTGAAGGGGAGGTTCCTCCCACCCTATCTTGTTCTGACGACAACGCCATCTATATGGAGGCTGTTGGCGGTGTGAACAAGAAAGGGAGGGTATTTGGATTGGGTGGCATCAGCACGCAGCTGGCGAAAAAGGGGAAGACCCCTTCCTCTTCGTCTTCCTCTGGTCTTCCGACTGAGGTCGTTCAGGTAATTCAAAACCTGAACGATGAGCTACAGGAGGAGCGACGTCAGAGGCAGTTGTTGTTGGAGCGGGCTGAGGCGGACCGACAGCGGGCCGAGGCGGACCGACAGCGGGCCGAGGCGGACCGACAGCGGGCCGAGGAGCAGCACGCCGAGACTCGTCGGCAACTTGCTCAGCAGCAGGAGCTACTGATGCAGTTGATGGTGAGGCTACCTCCCCCCACTTCCCAGGCGCCCCCACCACCACCCCAGGATCCCCCACCACCATGATTGTATTTTTATTATTTATACACATTGTATATTTGATTTTTAGTTTTTATGTTATATTTCATTCAGTATTTATTTTGTCATTCTTCATTTATTATGTCAATATTTATTGGTAATTAAATTCAAATCAAAAAGCCTTATTGTACGTATCATTAATAATTCAACCTATTTGATAAATAAATTTAATCTATTATTTTGTTTTTAATAATAATTTAATATTTTAAAAAAATTATTTAAATTTAATTATAAAATTTTATCAGCCAATACAAAATACAAAATATTAATACATTTTTAAAGTTAAATTAACAAAACCAGTCAATATAGAACCAATTTTAAAAAATTTAAAAATTCCAGTTAGCGACGGTAATGGACGGTCGCTATGAGATATAAACAGCGACAGATAGAAGTTGTCGCTGAATGGCTTCTACAGAGACGGATATATACAGTCGCTACATGACTAACCACTAGCGACGGATCTTGTGGTCGCTGTATGACTAAACACTAGCGACGGGGAATGAGGTCGCTGTATGACTAACCACTGCAACGGTACGCGGTCGTCGCTACTAGCGACGGGGACATGAGGTCGCTGTATGACTGACTACAGCGACGGTAACACAGCCGTCGCTACTAGCGACGGAGAGATGAGGTCGCTGTATGGCCACAGTTAGCGACGGCTGAGGTCAGTGAAGCAGACCCCATTTTAGCGATGGCATAATGCCGTCGGCATTTTAGCGACGTCTATTTTATGGTCGCTGACCGATTTTCGACGAGGGTTTTAGCGACGGGTGTTTTCCCGTCTAAAATGCCGTTGCTAAGGTATGTAGCGACGGTCTTGGCACGGATTAGCGACCAATTTATTCCGTCGCTAAATGGTGTTTTTTTAGTAGTGACTGGCATGGGTCACACTTCATAACAAACTCTGAGCAGTCGGCACACAGGGTTGGCCAGAAATACCCTGCCTGGAGGACCCGAGCAACTAGGGGCGGACTCCCCCGTGAAGGTTGTAGATTCCCGAGTGGAGTTCCCGTATAACATAGTTTACTTGCTCTTTGTTGAGGCATTTTAGAATTGTTATGGTGAAACCATGTTTGTAGAGATGTCATTCCAACAAAGTATAATTGGTTGTCTATACCTGGAGCTTTTTAGCTTACTGGGGGTCCTCTGGGAGGATCCCATAATGAAGGAAGTTGATAATCGGGGCCATCCACATATCCTCAGACGATACCTCATTTATCTGAAGCGTTTGCTGAATATCCTGTATCGTGGGCTCTTCTAGAATTACCTGGACAATTATTTTCAAATTTCCTGCTTTGACTGTGTTGGCCAGTTTGGACAGCAGGTCAGCGTGTTCATTCATTGCCCGTGGAACATGGACCACCCAGAAATGCTTGAGTTCACCGGCTAACTGATTTACCCGTTCCAAATATTTTGCCAAAGTTGGATCCTTTGCCTGGTAAGATCCTTCTACTTGCCTGGCAACTAATTACGAGTTAGTTTTTTCCTGGACACACTGAGCACCCAGATCTAGAGCCGTTTGTATCCCGGTGATGAGGGCTTCGTATTCTACTTGATTTTACTAGCCTTGAATATAAACTTGAGTGATTCTTCAACTATCATTCCTGTAGGGGATTCTAGTATGACTCCTACCCCACTACCTTTCACGTTAGAGGACCCATCGACCGAGAGGGTCCATAAGTCGTGCGCAGCATCGTAGCCTTCTTTGTCATCTCTGAGTTCTACTAAGAAATCTACAAGCACTTGGGCCTTGATGGGACCTCTAGCTTCGTATCTGATGCCATACTCAGAGAGTTCAATTACCCAAGCAACTATTCTCTTTACGAGCTTAAGTTCCTAGAGTATTTTACTAAGGGGTTGGTCAGTTCTAACCATAACTTGGTGGCTGTGAAAGTAAGGCCTGAGTCGGCGCGCTGCTACAACAAGGCTGTATGAAAATTTTCCCACTTTCTGGTGTTATGCTTCTGCCCCCTGTAATGTTTTACTAGTAAAGTATACCGGTCTCTAGATTAGGCCATCTTCTTAAACTAGAACCAAGCTGATTGCATCCATTCCCGCCAAAAGATAAAGGATCAGTTCTGACCCTATGTCTGGTCGCATCAATTGAGGGAATGCTAGATAGGCCTTTAGATCTTGAAATGCCTTCTCACATTTTAAACCCCATTCAAACGAGTCCATTCTCTTCAACATTTTGTAGAAGGGCATGGACTTTTCAGTGAACTTTGAGAGGAATCGAGACAGGGCTGCGATCCAGCTGGTAAGGCGTTGGACCTCCTTGACATTCTGAGGACTTTGCATTTCAAGTATGGCTCGGCACTGGTCTGGATTTGCCTCAATGCCACGATGGGTGAGCATGTACCCCAGGAACTTCTCGCCTTAGACCCCAAAAGAACATTTTTCAGGGTTTAAGCGCATGTTGTGTTTGCGCAGTTTAACAATTGTTTCTTCCAGATCTTGGACGTGTAGTTCCGCTGTCTTGGTCTTGACGACCATATAATCTACGTATACTTCCATGTTCTGACCAATTTTCTTAGTGAATATTTTGTCCACTAGCCTTTGATAGGTGGCTCCAGCATTCTTCAAACCGAAGGGCATCATTCGGTAACTGAAGTTTGCCCCACCTATGATGAAGGTTGTTTTCTCCTCATCTTTGGGGTCCATTCAGATTTGGTTATATCCCGAGTATCCATCCATGAAGCTTAAAATCTTGTAACCTGAAGTACCATCTACCAAATGATCAATGCTAGGTAAAGGATATGGATCCTTAGGACATACCTTGTTTAGGTCGGTGAAACCGACGTACATCTGCCATTTTCCGCTTGATTTTTTCACCATGACCACGTTGGATAGTCACGTTGGATATTTTACTTCCCTGATGAAATTTACAGATATGAGCTTGTCTGTTTCTTCTTTTACTGCGTCTTTCCAGTTGGGCCCCATCTTTCTAGGCTTTTGTGCTACAGGCTTCGCCTTCGGCTCAATGTTAAGAGAGTGGCAGATTATGCAGGGTCGATACTGGGCATGTCTATGGGGCTCCAAGCAAACAGGTCCACATTGGCCCTTAGCAATTTGATAAGGGTTTCCTCCAGGTCCGAGTCGAGCATTACACTAAGTCGTGTGAATTGGCCCGAGTTGGGACCAACTTGGACAAGTTTCAGAGACTCTTCTGGTTAGGGTCTTTCATAATGCCTGTCGTCTCGAGGATCAAAACCTGTCTCAATATCTTCGTCAATTATGAAAGTCTCCTTGGGCCGTAGGCTTTCATAGTAGCATTCTTGTGCCACTTCTGGGTCTGCTCTGACAACTCTGATTCTCCCGTCTCCGAGCGGGAACTTCATAGTTAGATGCATGGGGGAGATTACTGCCCTCAGGGTGTTTAGGGATGGTTGCCCTAACAATGCATTGTAGGAGCTAGGAAAATCGACGACCAGGAATTTGACCATAATGGCTCGGCTATTCCTTCCCTATCCAAAAGTGGTTCTCAAGTGGATGAACCCTAAGACCTCCACAGAATCACCAGAAAAACTGAGTAAGGTTCTGTTATACCTTTTTAACCGATGAGGGGGAAGGCCCATCTTCTGGTATGCCTTCCAGTGTAAAATGTCTACAGAGCTTCCCTGATCCACAAGCACTCGCTCTACCACGAAGTCTGCAACTCCCA
Organism: Clitoria ternatea; assembly: GCA_037962975.1. Lineage (NCBI taxonomy): Eukaryota > Viridiplantae > Streptophyta > Magnoliopsida > Fabales > Fabaceae > Clitoria > Clitoria ternatea. The sequence goes on from CM075673.1 coordinate 51,387,769, forward strand.
TGGTGACTACCATCGGCTCATCTTTGTTGGGACCTCTTTTAGGGAAATCTGACCTGTCTAATGTTATGACTTTCGTCCCTGAGTCCTCTCGCAATAAGTTCACTTATCCTTCCTATTGTTGTTGACATGTTCGCGCACCTAGGAAGCCCCCTGAAATCGTGTGAATGATTCGTCTTCCATCTTCTCTGCCTTCTTCTGGTCTTGGCGACCGGGAGTGGTATACTCGTGGACTGTCTCAAGTTTGAAGTTCAACTTGATCAGGGCGTTCTCTTTCTCTCTTTCGGTTTCCTTCCTTCGGTCTATCATCTCTCCGAGCAATAAATCTGGCCAAGTGCCCTTGGCAAATCAAGTGTTCTATTTAGTTTTGAAGGGAGCAGCAATCTTCTATTTTGTGTCTATGGGCGTGGTGGAATTCACAAAACTTGGTCTTATCCGACCTCTTGGGCCCCTCTCCCAGGGAGGAAGTGTAAGGAGGCTAGTGTTGTAGACCTCATGTATGATTCAATCACGATGGTCATTCAACGGTGTGAAGTTGATGTACTTGGGGGCTGTATAGGCTTCAAAATGTTTGTCTCGGACCTGCTTAGGGCTTCTTCTTCCTTGATCTGAGTGTTCCACATCCGATCAATGATTGACTCGATCCGAGTGTTTCACATGATCCGCTTCTCTTTCTTCCATGCTGATGTATCGAAAGGCCCTTATTCTAAACTCATCCATGTCAAGGGGTGGTTTTTTAGCTAGAGAGTTAAAGAATTTGCCTGGACAAAGGCCAGTCTGCATGGCGTGCAAGGCCACTTCAAAATTGAGGTCTTGGATTTGGATGGATTGCTCGAAAAAGCGAGCCATGTATTGTTTCAAAGTCTCGCTAGGGAGCTGTTGTAGGTTCACTAAGCTGTGAGAAGTCTGTTGCACCGCTCGACTGGTGGCGAATTGGCTGAGGAATTTTTTGGTGAATTCAAAGAAGTTGGTGATGTTCCCCTGGGAAAGATGAGAGAACTAACACAGTGCTGATTTGGTCAGTGTAGTGGGGAAGGTTTGGCAAAAAAGTCCGACGCCCCGGTGATCAACATAGTGGTGGTGAACATAGTGAGATGTTCCTCAGGGTCACTCTTGCAATCGTATTTTTTCATGGACGAGGGTTTGTAATTCAGAGGGGTCAATGCGTCTATGATTTGTTCGACAAATGGGTGAGCAGTGAAAGGATGTGCAGGCTCATATTTTTTCGTTTCCTGCGTTTGTTAGGAAGCATGGCCATCGTTCTTGTGCTGAGCAGATTGGGTACCGTTATGACTTGAGGCCTCACGCTTCTCTCTCCGTCATCCATGTAGTTCTGCGTTTTCCTGCTGCAGGTTAGCCATGATGTGCTAGAGTGCTTCCATCATGCTCTTAAGCTGCTGAGTTGATCCTCACGATTGGATTCTTGTTGGTGTCCTGTGTCTTCCTTACGACGAGCGTTGCATGTGTTCACCATTGCTGTTTTAGGGTTTCTTTCTTTGGGGTGTGGGATCCATTTTACCGGGCCCCATAGTGGGCGCTAAAATCAAACTAAAATTCAAGGCAATCTCCTTCTTGTTTGCATCAATATATGACTAAAGACAACGAATTTAAGAGGGAACAACATAATCTGATATCATTCACAAAAATATTTAAATTTTTTATTATAGAATATTTAATTGATATCACTCATGCAGATATATATTTAATTTATCCTTTAAATTATATTTAATTTAATATAATTTATTTTCAAAAAAGTAATCTCATACTACCAATGCAAAAACACTTATCAATAAGTTTCAATCCTAGATTGAAGAGAATGAAACTTATAACATGATTTTTTTTGAGTTGGGAAAAAAACACTAGAAAGTTTTGTACTACATCTCATCTATTATATCTAATCATGCATGACTCTTAAGAATCATGACACTTATTACTCTGCTTATCACCCCTAAATTATTATTTCTCATTATTCCTCATTTAACTATACTTTATTATAATTGTTCTCCTATTTATGACTTTTCTCAATCATATTTAGAATAATTTTATATAAATATACGTTATTTCTATTATAATATATGCATTAATTTTTTTAAGTGTGTTATTTTTATTCTTGAAATTTCTACATTTTTAAAATTTCAAAAATTTAAACAAATAATTTTTATATAAAATATATGTATTTATTATTTGTTTTTATCAATTTTAATTTGATACTCATTCAACCTTTTTTACAATTTTCCCCTTAGAATAAATATCATAGAGTATAAACTTTATATATTATTTTAAAAGAAAATTTCTCATAGTTTTTTATTAAAATATTTGCAATAAAGCATCATTTATTTCAATCCTTTAAACCAATAATTTATATATGGAATATATGCGTTTTGTCAATTTTAATTTCGAATCATTCAACAAAAATTAAAAAAATATTTTTTGTCACATAGAATTGTTTTTTTTGGTTGAGCACATAGAATATAGGGTAAAATATACACATGGTCCCAGTTTGGTCCTATACGTTTATAAAACGCATCAAACTTTTCCCCTCTGTTAACACCGTTAGAAATTTGTACAGAAATATGACGTGGCACTGTTGAGTGACACGTGTCATGATTTGGTTGGTGACACGTGTCACAATCTGATGGGCTGAGTGGTTTAGGTTGAAAATTAAAAACATTTTGTTTTCCATGGGACTTGAACTTGGCACCTTTAAGTGATAAAAAAGATTGCTTTACCACTAGGCCAAGATGTACCTTTGTAATAAATGATGGTTTTTTATTTATAAAACATACACTTAAGTTAATTATATGTATAATATTATTAGTTATAATAAATAAATTTATTAAATATATTATTAATAAAATCCTTCTCAAAAAATTATTAAATGTTAATCTAACATTTTAAAAATAAATTTTTAAATATTTAATAATATTTAATTAAAAATATATTATTAAATAAATTATACTATAAATAGTATTAATATAAATTATTATTAACATAATATTTAATAATATTTAAATATATTATTTTATAATACATTTTAAAATTATTTAATAATAATAAGTATTATTTAAAATATATATTTTAATATATCATTAAAAACTATATTTACAATAATTTATATTAATAATAAATAATATTAATATATTATATCATTTATTTAAAAATATATTAGTAATACGTTAATAGTTATTGATAAATATTTTTAAATATATTTTTTAAAAATATATTTTAAAAAATTAAATTAAATTAAATTAGAATTGTATAATTTCATAAGTATGTTATCAATAATATATTTAATAATACATTTTTAACATATAATTAACTTGAGAATGAATATTTAATTTTATAATGTGTATAACAAATTACATAATTTATCACTCACATAATTAAATATCCTGTAATAAAGAAATTAAATATCCATATGAATAATGTTACATATGATAAAGGTTCAAGCGGGTCAACCAAACTTTATTTCAAGTAATTTTTGTATTTATTTTTAGGTATATTTTCTATATTGATTTTTTAATGTATTTTGAGAGTTACTAAGTATTATTAGGGTTATTGGAGTTTTTATGGCTTCACTAATGGAAATTATAAGTGTTAGTAAGAAAATTAGTGCTTGGGTGGATATTGAAGAGTTAGTGGGTTAATAAATGTTAGTGAGAAATAAATGGTAAGTAAAATTTTATTTTCTATAAAATTTCAATAGTTTAATAATGCAAAGAAATCAACTTGAGTTTTGAGTAAAATCAAGAGTCTCCTCTTCGTTTGAGTTTCTCTTAAGTTAATCATTCTTTGATATTTTCAAGAATTTTTTTATTTTTGTGGCAATTTTAGGTTTATCAATATTTGATTATGACACTTTCTTTTTATGACTTATTACTCACATTTTCATCTATTTCTTGAGTGTAACGTTAATATCCTTCTTTAAACCCCTTATAAAAAAATATCTTTATCTCAAACTAAAATTCAAGGCGATCTCCTTCTCGTTTGCATCAATATATGACCAAAGACAACGAATTTAAGAGGGAATAACATAATCTGATATCATTCACACAAATATTTAATTTTTTATTATAGAATATTTAATTGATATCATTCATGTAGATATATATTTAATTTATCCTTTAATTATATTTAATTTAATATAATTTATTTTCAAAAAAGTAATCTCATGCTACCAATGCAAAAATACTTATTAATAAGTAACAATCCTAGATTAAAGAGAATGAAACTTATAACATGATTTATTTTTAAGTTGGGAAAAGCACTAGAAAGTTTTGTACTACTTCTCATCTATATTGTCTATATTTTTTGCTTGAAACTGATATCATACTCATCAACAACTCTTCTATTCCCTATGATAAATTAGTATTTACACCTATGGGAACTATATAAGGTGGTGAATATGACCCAAATGTATTAGTAATTTGTGTGTGTATGTGTGTTGTAAATGTGATTGGCATAATATATGGTGTGTGTGTGTGCACGCGTGTGTGTGTGTCTGTGTGTGTGCGCATATGTGTGTCTGTGTGTGTGCATGCATATGTTTGTGACCGTGGGGGGAGCATAATATTTAGGGTAAGTGTAAGTGTGTATGTGTTGCAAATGTGTTTGGCATAATATATAGGGTAAATGTAAGTATGTATGTGTGTGTTGCAAATGTGATATAAAGTCTAAACTTTCCAGTTTGACAAAGACATTGATAATGTTGTCTTAACAATCCAATATGCTAAGATCTATTTATTTCAAGGTACTTATATTTACTAATTCTTATTTTCTATTTACCATCTAGTAACAAAAGAAAACTGATTCTTATATTTTTTTCTTAACTATTAATTAGTTATAAGTTTTTCTATAAGATATTATTATTCCTACTTTAGATTACAAAAATTAGTTTGAGCTTATAATATTCTATAAGATATTATTATTCCTACTTTAGTATTCAACGAGTTCATATTAATTTCCAAGCATGATTTCATTTTTAGTTTTCTATTTCTTAAAAATAAACTTAATGGTCTCAAGTTTAGAGATTCTTCCCGTACTTTATCGTAGTCATAGGAATATGATAAATTATTTGAATATAATGTGGTGATAATATATTATAAATACTACCATGTCTATTCTTCAATCTTTAAATTAGGAAATGTGCTTCAGCATAAGGAATTTGCATATTATTTATTTATTTATACATAAAATATGAACCAACATTATCCAAATAGTTTAGCGTCACTAAAATGATTAATTCTTTATGTTGAAAACATTTCTTGTTGTCATTGCTAGTTTTAATGTAGATGTTTTACAAATTGATTAACACGGTTCACTTTTCAGTCCCTCCTAATTTTAGTTAAAAATTATCCAAAGCCTATTTCTAGATCATTGAGTAGATAAAGACAATAAGAATTGAAGGAAAAGCATAATTTCATTGATAACTCATAGTAAATATTTTCATGTAACATATTACAATTCACCCCCTAAATCCCAAGAAAGGGATTCTAGCCACTCATGGTGTAATAGAAAACCATATTAAAAATCAAAATCATAAGTACTCAAAAACAAGGATTACAAGAGCAAATTATGAAATTACAAAGACATCTTAAAACCAACCACTATGAAGTACAGAATTTGGATCTCTTCACCCCTTCTTCATTCCTCCCTTGAGAATTCTTGAAAAGCATATTCCCAGATCACTTCTTTTGCCTATGCACAATGCCTCTAGCCTCTAGGATGTAGAACCCTTAAAATTGGCCCATCATTCCTCTTTTATACAGATAAAAACGTGAAACAGGGCTTGCTAGACCACGGTTCCACGGCTAGGTTGTGGATCATTCTGGCTCTTCCAACTTTAATTTTGGGTATTGGATTTCATGGCCATGGCCATAACTAGGGCTTCGTCGTGGATCTCGCTGTTTGGGCCATTAATTTCCATTGTTTTTCATGACTTTTGGCATGTGATTACTTTGCTATGGATTGCTTTCAAATATGGACTCCAAATAAAGTCTTCAAACTTAAAAATTCCTATAAAACTAGCAAACAATGTAGTAAATGAGGGAAAAAGTGAAATACATAAGGGATTTTAGGAAAATTTATTTAATTTAACCTAATTATGCCTAATAAATGTATCCTAATTTGATGTGTTTTAGAGACACATCACCAAGCCCATTGGACATATCGAGGGTATTTCCTTACATTGTTTGTACTATTAGTGACTTATGCCTCTTTGTATTATACATGTTCTTTTGAGCTTATTTCTTCATGGTTTAGTGTTGGGCCTAGTCCACGTAGCCATGTTATTACATGTACTCCACTTAGACTTCATTTTTTAGTCATTAGTAGGCTAGGATTATTTTTAAGACATGTTTTCTGCCACCTTTCATTTTGGACGACTTTAGCTTATTCTTTTAGGAGCTTAGTTTAGTTTAGTTTGCTTAGCCAGTCTTAGGAGTCCATAAATATATTAGTTCCCTCTTATTTTGTAACTTTGATCATATTATGAAATTGCAAGTGAGATTAATCTCTTTTTTCTATCAAGTAGTGTTCTAGGAATAATTGAGTCATATGTTATTATCAATGGATCCTTTCATTGTAGTGAGTTTCCTTGGCTTAACTTATAAAATGGTGCCTAAACCATCACTACTAGAAAACATTGTATTAGTTACAGGAATTTAGTCACCGAAAATATTTCGGTGCTAATAGGATGCATTTAGCAACAATGGAAAATTAGTGACCATGAATTACCTCTGGTTGTCGTTTGTGATGAGTTAGTGACGGAAACATAGTCCTTCACTATTATTTATTTATAGGTCATCACTACAAGTGTCACAAAAGTGAAGTATATATTTTCTACATTCGACATCTCTAACTCTGTTTTTGTCTTATAAATTTTATTAATAAGGCTATTTTTCAATTAATTTTTTTAAATAGGAAAATTACAGCAATGATCCAAATCTTATCATTAAGTTTGGTGGTTATATAAGATACAAAAAGGGAAATACAAAACCTAGAGATGGGCATAGTGGGCATTGCTATGTACTTTACCAAAATCATCGCCAATCTCGTCGCTAGGGTAAGTTAGGCATTTAAAAAAGCATCCTGGACAATATCATCGTTGAGTTTGGCAATTATATTAAATAAAAGGAAGGGAAATGGAAAACCTAGCGACAAACCCAGTGGGGTACCACCATATACTTTACCAACACTGTCACCAATCTTGTTGCTAGGGTAGGCTAGGCATTTAATAAGATATTGATGGCTAAGCTTATCACTAAGCATTGCGGGCCAAATCAAAGGGAAATTTAATGACGTTATGTGAACAAAATAGGGCATCGCTAATTATTGACACGTGGATATGTTACCAATTAGTTTATGCCACGTGTCAATTTATGTATCTGTCACTAAACTAAAACACTTAATCCAACACAAAACTCCCTCCCCCCTCGCTTTCTTTTTCCTCTACCCCAACCCCTTATCTCTCTCCTCATTCCTTTTTTGTCTCTCCTTCCTCCATTAACACCGGTGGTGAAGCCCCTTCCATTAATGATAATTGTAACTTTGGTGAAGATAGTGATGGTGATCCTTTCTAATGATATTATGAAGCTTGTGCCCTAACCTTCTCCTCCCTACCTTCAGTGAATGAAAGTGCCTCTCCTTCCCCCCACATTCTCTCATTTCTCCCTTCATTTATGATATGATTTTTTTTTTGTTTTTTATGTCATTGTATGTTTCCTTGTGCGAAATTTTTTTTTCAACATTTTAATGCATTATTTTAGACATATGCAAATGCCATGTTCACCAATCATTTAACTGAGTATAGATTCGGTATCGTTCCTACGGGATTGTGTCACAAAATACCACAACCCTAGGTTAACACTATCTAAACTAAAATTAAGCAACAATTCATAATATTAGAAATTTAAGACTTGTTTAAGATTTTTTCAGAATTTATAAAGCAAAACACGAAATAAAGATGAAAGAGATACAAATAGTAGGTTAAGAAAGGAATTCCATTTTAGCTTTTCTTGCACATGTGTAAGATTCAAATTGAGAATTCACAATTAATGTCAATCTACATAGCTAGATAAAGCCTAATCTCTTAAGGAAAAATCCCTAATTTGTCACCTAATGAGCCCTAATCTTTAATATGAACATGACCTAACAAATCAAATTGCGTGAATTATGGAGACCTCATAATTGGAAGAGCCTAATATCTTAGGTCATAACTAAATTAGGTTAGAATCCTTAGTTCAGAATTGAAGACCATGATTTCTCTCTAAAAACTAATTAATTCTATGATTAATCCTTGGATGATAAAACCAAGTATAACTTTACGAGACGAGTATTCTAACTAATTGATAAATTTCTTTGCATCTTAATCACAAATCAATAGTTCCTAAGAATTACCTAGAGTCCTTCCTTCTCAACCTTAGGGAATTACCCACTCATGGTTGAGGAATAAAGATTAACAACAATGGATCAATATTCCATGGCAAAAGATTAGAGAATCAAAATAAAAGAGAGAGAGAGAGAGAATTGAAATTTTTTTATTTAGAATCTAAAATTATGATAATGTGATACATATTTACAATGTTTAGACCTATAAATAGGCAAAACATAGATAATGGACCTGTGAATACAAGAACTTCAATGCCACCATGCTTAAATAACTAACATCCAAATAAAAGAAGGCGTGCAATGGGTGTGGTAACGCCCTAGACAACGTGCACACACAAAAGATCAAAGCTATGTGTAAATGTGAGCATGGCAACACCCATTGGCAAAGCATCATATTTTGTTTAGGTTTCTAGTATGGCAACACCCGTCCTAGGCATGCCAACATGCATTTTTGGGCACCTTAGGCTTAGGCGGGTAAGTCAATGTTGGTTTCTAGTGTCAGAATGCCTAGTAACAGAGAATTTTGGCATTTTTCCTTTCTTTCTTGGCATGGTAACACATATTTAGGTGTACCAATCCCTAGGTCTTAGCTTGGTTTCTTCTTATTTTCTTGCTTCTTAATTTACCCTGCACAAAGTTAAATAAAATTAATCAATTAATCAATAATTAAGCTATAATTAGCCTTAAGCTATATTTCAATTAGGTTTTCATAATATTTATATTTTCTTAGTAATTATTATTAAATTAAACATAATTAGATCAAATTAAAGGGCATTTTCTCTTAAAATTAACTTAATAAATAATTATATTTGAGACTTATCATATTTTTAACTGGCACAAAGTTTATGACACAAACAGCTCTAGGAATTTTGTTTATCCCCAAAGAATGCTTAGTCATTACCAAAATTAGGAAAACATTAAGGTATATCTAGTAACTGAAAATTTTTAACCCTTAGACATTTGCTTTATTAAACTTATATTTTGTATGTATGAGTACAAAAATCAAAGTATACACTTCTATAGCTCTACATTATTTACTACTCATAAACATCCCTAATAATATGTAATTTATCTTCCATCGATAATGGAGGTCTAGTTTGATAATGAGGCTATATAATTTATAGGAAATTAATCATTAATTATATTTGAGGGGTATGGATTTTTTTCAGAGGCAATTTGAGGGATATGTGAACTATCTAAGTGTGACTCTAGTATTAGGCTTGAATTGACATTTATTTTTTATAATTGGTAATTAATGGTAGTATATGTATTTAGATACCATGAATCTAATTATGTTTGAGATTCATGTTTGAGTTTACATTGTTTTAGACTAAGGGAATTCGATAGCTCTAGTTGGAATAAGGGATGACTTTATATACGTATTTAATATTGATTGTGTGTGTGAGTTTGAGAGTGTGTATGTGTGTGTGTTTGTTGTGTAAAAGTGTGCGAGATTTAATATACTTATTTATATTGATTCTAACAACATGAGATAATATCTTGGTAAATTATTATTTTGATGCAATATGTTTTATTTAGAGATTTAGTTTTATTTTCATGATTTAATTTTGAGATGTTTGAAAGTAGTATCTTGTTGTAGAGTTTTTGCCAAAATTTTCTATACGTGATAATAAAAATTAATTTCTTTAATATGTACTCTTAAAACATTTATGATTGATGTATCTGACTAGTAATTAAGGTTGGATATGAATATGCATTAAAAGTATTGCATGTCTGGGTTTTAACTTAGGTTGCATAATGTAGGCATTGGTTATAACAGTTCCACTAATAGTGATGGTGTTGCCAAAGCCATCACTAAGATATCGGGGAGGGGTGTTTGATGGTCCGTGGATCACATTAAAGGATGTACCTAAATCAGTCTAAGACAGATGATTTCAAACATTTTCGATAACTTTCTTTTGATTTTATTGTACATTAAATCTTAAGTTAATTATTTAGTTAATCTTTTTAATGTTACAGGGGAAATACCAGTAGGCATTAGAGAGAACAGAAAAGGTTAAGAAGGTCTTTGGGCATAAGGCCTCTGTACAAACACTGCCAATCTAAGATGAAGCCTGAATGAGTTGGCGACGCTCATTGGGAGGGGATGAACAAGAAGTTGAATGAGGAGGCCTTCAAGGAGAAGAGTCAAAGGAACAAGGCCAACGGGACGACTAATGATAGTGTCTTAATCTATACTAGGGGTTCTATCTATGTGGTTGCACACAAAAAAATGGCAAGTATTAGTTTTAGATTGTTGTAAATAATTAGTACTTACTAACTACAATGAACTCTTAATTAGTCACTTCTTTTATATTTTGCAAGCTTTGGAAATGGACCACCTGCCACTACCTATGATTTGATGGAGCGAATGAAGAAAAATAAGACGAACATATATTAATATTTAAAAATAAATAAAAATATAAAATAGGTAGATATTAAAACATTATTGTTCAGGAAATTAGACTAAATCAATTGGTTCAACTGCAAAATTGGTGATAACAGGTTGTTTACCTATCATATTCTTTAAAAATTACAAAATACTTAATGTGAAACTTGAACCTTAGTCAACTAGGTACATATTGATACCTTAATCACTACTTCATCATGATTTTTTTGACATACTATATACTATTTTAATATATATCATACAGTTTGAATTAATTTTTATATAAATATATATTAACTTATTTTTAATATGATATATATATATAATTATACTGGTTTGACCATGATTCAACCATGACCAAACCCATGAATTGTAAACCAATACCTTTACCGGTTCAATAACCATATGATTTTACACATATTAACAAAAATTGAAGAAATAATAAATAAGTCCATGATTGACAGTAACGACCCATCTAACTAACATTTTAATTCTATATAGGTTCTTTCTTGATATGTGAACTAGGCTATGTTTGGTTAAAAGTTAAGGTCTTCAAACCTCTATAATTATGGGATCTAAATGAATTAATTAGGGGAAATAGTTTGTACAAACCAACATTTTGGTTTTGCAATAGAGTTGATAGGAATTGAGAGCTTGATACCTTCCAACAAACATTGTTAGCTCAACTTGTTTATTAAGGCTTTCAATTTTGATAATATCCTTATACAAAAGTTAGATTACATGTTTTAGGAATTAGGTTGAATTCCTTAGGAGGATGGACCTTCTTCTCCTTGCTTCCTTTAAATCCAAGGTAATTGACTCCAAGTGCTTGAAGAAATTTTGGAAATAAGAGGATTATAAGCAAGCCATGAGCATATGAGAAGAGAAATAGAGGAATTGGACTAGAGGAAACCTAGATCTAGGCTAAGAAATGGAGAGGCAAGGTATAATGGTTCCGCCACTCCCAAGGATGAGAGATAAGGTCAATTATTTGTTCACCACCTTTAGGAGGAAGCCAAAGGATAAGAACCTAAAAAAAGAACTAAAGCTTCTACTATCTAGAGAGAAATAGGAGTTTATCACTCTAAAATCTCACTAAAACTTGAATTATGAGAGAAATACAAGGAAGAAAGGTATTTAAACCTCCAATAGAATTTCAACCATTCTAGCTAATGCGTAGGCCTTGGATTAATTCCAAAGGCCCAATCCTAAATCCTAAGAGGAATTGGCCTAATACAATCCCAAATGTAAACAAGACATGGTACAAGACCCAAAAGTGGCCCAAAAACAAAGAATATACAAAACTCAAACTAATTCCTAACTTTAAATCCTAAAATATTCCTAAAACTAATAATATGAAAATTAAAATATGTATAGAAGATAACCAAGCCCAAAATAGAGGCCCAACAAGTGAAAGGAGACCTTTTACCCTAAGATAGAGCAAGCGCAAAGGCTAAGAGTCCTCAAGAACTCCTCCTTGGGCTTGGGCTTGGGCCCAATAGTGAAAGTCATGAAGAAAGCCAAGTGTGTTTCGAGTGTCTCCCTAGCTCTCTTGGCCCTTGACCTAGTCAAATGAGCCCTAAAGCTCTCCAAGGAAACCTCTAGGGTTGGTGAGGGATCTATGGCTTCCTCCTGAGTGATGGCTATGCCATGCACCCCCTCTTTAGAAGGATATGTCCTCAAATCTATGGTAACCTCATCCAACTCTTCTGTAGCACAAGGGGTAAGATCAGAAACATTAAAAGTAGCACTGACCTCATACTCACTAGGGAGGTCAGGTACATAAGCATTATTATTAAGTTTCCTAATAATATGAACAGGACCATCACCTCTAGGATTGAGCTTGGACTTCCTAAGGTTATGAAATTGTTCCTTTCTTAGGTGAAGCCAAACCCAATCTCCAAAATCCAAAACAACTTATTTCCTCATTTTATTCACACATCTAGCATAGTGATCATTTTTCTTTTGTATATGATGTTTATCCTCCTCATGAAGAGTACGAATAAAAGAAGCTTTTGCCTTACCATCTATATGGATGATATCATCAAAAATCTCTAGAGGCAAAAGATCTAAAGGAGTGAGGGGGTTAAAACCATACACAATCTCAAAAGGACTATGCTTGATGATGGAGTGAACTACCCTATTATAAGAAAATTCTACATGTGGTAGACACTCATCCCAAAACTTAATATTTTTCTTAACAAGGACTCAAAGAAGAGTGGAAAGAGTCCTGTTAACAACCTTAATTTAGCCATCTGTTTGTGGATGACAAGTGGTGGAAAAGAGAAGATTTGTCCCTAGCTTGACCCAAAGGGTCCTCAAGAAGTGGCTAAGGAACTTAGTATCCCTATCACTAACAATAGTTCTGGGGATCCCATACAATCTAACAATCTCTTTAAAGAATAGTTTAGCAATATAACTTGCGTCATCTACCTTGTGACAAAGGATGAAGTGAGCCATCTTGCTAAATCTATCCACTACCACAAAAATAGAGTCCATTCCCCTTTGGGTTCTAGGTAAACCAAGTACAAAATCCATGCTAATATCTACCCAAAGGGAAGTAGGAATAGGTAGGGAAGAGTAAAAGCTATAAGGAGAAACCCTGGACTTGGCCTTCTTACATGCAAGACACTTAGAACAAAGCCTTTACACATCACGCTTCATATGGGGCCAACAATAGTGCTTACTAAGGGTGGACAAGGTCTTATCCCTCCCAAAGTGCCCCATGAGTCCGCCCGCATGACTCTTAAGAAGCAAAAGGTCTCTAATGGATCCCCTAGGAATGTGAAGCTTATTGGCTCAAAATAAGAAGCCATCTAACTTATGGAACCCATTAAAAGAGACAAAAGGACCATAAGAGTGGTAGACAAGAGAAAAGTCAAGATCATTTGGGTACAATTCATTTATCTTATCAAGACCATGGAGAGTGGCTCCCAAAGAAGAAAAGAGGGTGTGTCTTCTAGATAAGGCATCAGCTACCACATTAGCTTTACCACTTTGGTGCTTGATAACATAAGGAAATTGTTCCAAATACTCAACCTATTTAACATGCCTCTTATTAAGTTTATGTTGCCCATTGATGTACTTGAGTGACTCATGGTCACTATGAATGACAAACTCTTTGGGAATCAAGTAGTGTTTCTATGTTTATAGGACCCTGATCAAAGCAAAGAACTCTTTGTCATAGGTGGGATAATTAAGCTATGCCTCATTAAGCTTTTCACTAAAGAAAGGAATGGGGTGCCCTTTTTGAAGCATCATTGCACCTATGCAAAAATTAAATGCATCACATTCAAGCTCAAAACTTTTAGAAAAGTTTAGAAGAGCAAGAATGAGAGCATGAGTAAGTCTATGCTTAAGTTCTTAAAAAGCCTTTTCTTGCTTTGGCTCCCAATTAAAAGGAACATTTTTCTTAAGCAAGTCATTAAAGGGAGAAGCCAAAGTAGAAAAGTCCTTTACAAACCTTCTATAGAAGCTAACCAAGCCATGAAAGTTTTTAATGTCATGCACAGTTTTAGGGGTAAGCCAAGCACTAATTGCTTTGACTTTTTCTTGGTCAACTTGGACCCCCTTGGAGCTTACCATAAATCTAAGAAAGACAATGTGATCCAAGCCAAAAGAGCATTTTCAAGGTTAGCAAAAAGTTTGTTTGCTCTTAAGGCAAGTAACACATGTCGATGGTGAATAAGGTGAGAGTCCATAGTTTTAAAGTAAACGAGGATGTCATCAAAGTAGACAACCACAAAATGCCTAATGAAATCCCTCAAAACATGGATCATGAGGCGCATAAAGGTGCTAGGTGCATTGGTCAAGCCAAAAGGCATAACCAACCACTTATATAATCCAAGCTTGGTCTTAAAAGTAGCTTTCCATTCATCTCCTTCCTCAATCCTTATTTGATGGTATCCACTCTTAAAGTCAATCTTAGAAAATATGGTAGAGCCACAAAGCTTATCCAACATATCATCAAGCCTAGGAATAGGATGCTTATACTTGATGGTTATGTTGTTGATTGCTCTATAATCAGTGCATAACCTTCTTGATCCATCTTTCTTTAGAACTAAAAGAATGGGTACAACACATGGACTAAGACTTTCCCTAATCTAACCTTTGGAAAGTAGATCTCTAATTTGTTTCTCTATTTCTAGACTTTCCTTAGGGTTACACCTATATGCAGTCTATTAGGCAAGCTAGCCCCAGGTATAAGATTAATTTGGTGTTCTATATCTCTAATAGGTGGAAGCCCTTGAGGAAGATCTTTGGGATAGACATCCTCAAACTCTAAGAGAATATTTTGTATTCCCTTGGGAATAGAAGTAAAAGAGGAGCCCACTAAAGATAAGGAAGTGTAAGGAGAGGAAGTGCTAAGTAAGCTAGAAAGGCTAGGAGAGCTAGAGCAACTTAAGAAAGAAGTACTTGACGAGGGAAAAGGGTAAAGCATGTAGAAGGTTTTACGAAGAAGCAAGGCTTGCTTCACATCATGCTTAGAGGCAAAGAAAGAAAAATTCCTCTTGGGATCTTCAAGCGTGAGAATCCTTTTACCCTTATCTTTTTGGTTTAAGTGTTTCTTATTTTTTTGTTTTTGATGTTTTGGAGGTGAGGTAGAAGGCTCAACCTCCTTATCCCTTTTCAACTTCATTTGAAGTTGGTCTTCCAAAACTTGTTTGGGAGACAAGGGATGCAATACAAACTTCTTATTATTATGGATAAAAGTGAGGGTGTTGGTGAAACCCTCATGGGTAACCTTTTTGTCATATTGCTAAGGTCTACCCAATAAGACATGTGTGGCTTCCATAGGCATAACATCACACCAAACTTGATCATGGTATGTGCCAACGGATAAAGAAAGAAGAACCTATTTGTTCATTAACATATCACTCCTTTCATTAAGCCATTACAATTTATAAGGTCTAGGGTGATCAATTAGAGCACAACCAAGTTTATGAACTAGCCTTTGGCTAGCCATATTTACGTAACTACCACTATCCACAATGAGAGAACAAAGTTTTTCCTCAATGTAAAATCATGTATAAAAGATGTTCTCTCTTTGTGTAGTGTCATCATCCCTAATATGGCTTCCAAGAAGCTTTCTAATCATAAAGAGCTCCCCTTCATCTCCAAGAACATGTTCATTATCATAGAAATCACTATTTGAGCTATCACTAGAGTGTGAAGAGGAAGATTCCTCATAGCTTGAATAGTGATCAATGCCCCTTAATAAAGCTTTTCTTGAAGAAGTTGTGTAAGGTGGCAATCCTAACATTTTTCTCATTTATGGTTTCGTGGGAGATGAAAAGTTGCTCAACTTTTATCTCCCAATCAAGGTAGGCTTCTACATCACTTTTTCCATAGAAAGGTGAGACTTGTAACCTGACCTCTCTTTAGCCACCCTCCTCACGAGGTCTATGATACCTCCTATAATGTCTATCCTCTACTTTATTAGTCTCATCATTATGTCTATGTTTATGTTGCCTACGATGTCTAGTAGTTCTTTCTCTATCCTCCATATTTTCTAGGTTATCTAACCTAGTGAACATGTTATTTAATTTTTCTAGGATTAATAGTATGTGGGGGGTAGAATCTCTCTCTCTCACTATATGAATACATGTTATAATGCAAGATGCAAGAGATGAGATACTAGTCGGATCACTCAAATTGTCCTAAACCTTAAAAGAAAAGGAACACAAAGGCAAAACAAGAAAACACAATAAGGAAAGTAAGTAGACAAAACTAGTCGGGGTATGAAATTTAAACTAAACCTAGCATGCAAAAATACACTTATACTAACTAGAAAGCAAGTAAAGCAAACTAGTTGGTGGTGTAAAAATTTAAACTAGGCCTGGCATGCAAAAAGTGCACTACACTAAACTACCATAAACTAGTTAGGTGCACAAAAATAAACTAAGTTCTAAGCACAATTACTCTTAATCAACTAATTAAAAATCAAAGTCCAAAGTCCAAAGTCCTTAATGTCTAAATACAAGGACTTAAGAAAGTACTTTAAAAGAAAACTCCCAAATTACAAGGGAATAGAAAATACAAAACACACAAAATATCCTAAACTATTACAAAAATTGCTCTCCAATACAAAGGTCTTCCAAGTGTTCCTCCAATGCCAAACAAGTCCACCAAGCTATAAAGAAATCACTTGAAAACTCAAAGTAATGGTTAGTAGAAGTAATGAGAAAAGGAAAAAGAAACTCAAAGTGTTTTCTCTCTTAGACTCATAAAATGTTTATTCTCAACCACCAAGCTCTCTATACTTGTAGTTTGCTTTAGGTCAATTTTTGAAGTCAAATCTCAAACCTTCCAAGATGCTACCCAAAGAGTAATGTCCTTACAAATCCTTAATCTCAAGAATTCCAGGAAGAGAAATACTCAAATGACAAAACTTAGAGAAAAAGAGACAAACAACAAAAGAAAAATTAAGAAGTTAAACCAAAAGGATTGTGATGTGACAAACAAGAACTTGACAAGCAACAAAAGCTCAAAGAACAAAGGTGTACAAGAGTGGAAAAATAATGTGACAAACTAAGATACAAACAAGACAAAAAGGAAATTAAATGCAAGCAAAGAAAGAAGGCACACAAAGGCAAACTAGAAACTCTAGAATGCTTACAAGAACTACACCTTTATATATAGTTTCCAAAGCCTTTTTTCCTCAACACAAGTGCACAAAACAACACAAGGAAAAATTAAACTACTGCACAAGAAAATATACAAGTGCTAGAATTTTTTTTATTTTCAAGGGGCTTTAATACTCTCTTTTTTCACATTTTTGTAAGAAAAGGGACCAAATAAATACACAACAATGGACCTTTAAAGCTCTTTTCTTTTCACTCTATTTTTTCACTTATTTTTTATTTTTCCCCTATTTTTTAACATAAACTGTAGCAAAAATAGAATTTACAATTGCTCCCAAAATATGCACAAAACAAGCTAAGACAAGGAAACTAGGACAAGGTATAAGCAAACATCTTCTTTCACTAATACAACGCAATGGAAGGCAACTATTTAATGCACAAATGACATGAAAACAATGACAATTACAACATGATAAGAATGACTCAAGTTGTTGGAAAATTAAAAATACACTAGAATAAGACACTCCTAAAGAAAGCTAACAACCTACAAGGAAATGAGCACACAATTCTACCTTAAAGAGAGATGGTTTGGACCAATACCAAGGAGCTTGTAAGCACTTTAAAACTATTTCTAAAATGCTTAGGATTCCAGCCACTCAATTATAAAGCAAAAGCCAAAGAAAATGCCTAGAAATGACAAGACACAAGCTCCATGACCTAAAAACATGAATTAGGAAAGCTAAGGCACTAAAAGCAATTGAATAAACACCTATCAAGCACATTAAACCACATGGCTTTGCAGTGATACAAAAGCAACAAAATACTTTAAAACATGTAAATGAAACAATAAAAACACAATATGCAAAGAAAATGCAAGGAAAAGCAAGAAAGGAAAGGTAACTTGCACTCTAAGGCACCAAAGGTCAAAGTGTTGACCTAAAAAACTTTTCCTCAATTATTTTTCAAATTTTCAAGTTATGACACGATTTAGTACAGTAACATAATTTGTGAAGGCACTTTGCAAAAATCAAAGCCAAATTAAGTAGATCTAAAAATTAAAGAATGCAAAACTTTTTGAATTTTTTAGAGGATTTTGACATATGATATATTAAAATGAAGCTAGAGACAAGGAGGAATCAAATTTTGATATTGAAAATTCAGAATATACAATGACAAGTTTAGATCTAAAGCAAAGAAAAAAAAAGAAGAGATAGACTCATGATACCAATTATTATAGGAATAAGGTTGAATTCCTTAAGAGGATAGACCTTCTTTTCCTTGCTTCCTTCAAATCCAAGGCAATTGACTCTAAGTTCTTGAAGAAATTTTAGAAATAAGAGGATTATCAATAGGCCATGAGCATATGAGAAGAGAAATAGAGGAATTAGACAAGAGGAAACCTAGATCTAGGCTAAGAAATGGATGAAATATAGAGGCAAGTATGGTATAATGGTTCTGCCACTCTCAAGGATGAGAGATAAGGTCAATTTTTCGTTCACCATTTTTGGGAGGAAGCCAAAGGATAAGAACCTAGAAAAGGAGCTAAAACTTCTAGTTTCTAAAGAGAATGAGGAGTTTATCACTCTAAAATCTCACTAAAACTTAAATTATGAGAGAAATACAAGGAAGAGAGGTATTTAAACCTCCTCTAGAATTTTGGCAATTCTAGCTAATGCATGGGACTAGGATTAAATCCAAAGGCCCAATCCTAAATCCTAAGAGGAATTGGCTCAATACAAGCTCAAACAAGACATGGTACAAGGCCAAAAAACAAACGCTATGCAAAGCCCAAACTAATTCCTAATTTTAAATCCTAAAATATTCCTAAACCTAATAATATGAAAATTAAAATATGTATAAAAGATAACCAGGCCCAAAATAAAGGCCCAACAAGTGGAAAGAGGCCTTTTACCTAAAGATAGAGCACGTGCAAAGGATAAGAGTCCTCAAGTGCTCCTCCTTGGGCTTAGGCTCAATAGTGAAAGTCATGAAGGAAGCCAAGTGTGTCTGGAGTTTCTCCCTAGCTCTCTTGACCCTTCACCTAGTCAAAGGACCTCTAAAGCTCTCCAACGCAACCTCCAAGGTTTGTGAGGGATCTGATGGCTATGTCATTAGACTTTAATGGTCCACCATGTTTGTGATCATCCATGGTCATTGTATATTTTTTGAGATTTCATTTATTCAAATTGAAATTGAAGTATAATGTATATCCCAAATGCTTTTTAATTAAAAAAAATAATCTCAACCTCAATCTCAAATCATTGAACAATTGTTTTCCTTCTTTTTGAAACATTGATTTAAGATTATGATAAAAATTGGTTTTTCAATTGCAGAACATAGCATAGTTACAATATGGTTAATTAGGTTAATCACAAACTTGATGGACATTGAAGCTTAATCAACAAAAGTTTGTTACGACCTTGTATATGACTACGTGATCAAAAGTCTTTCACTAATCATTTATTTCCCATCTTTACTAACATTTTGATTTAAATGTATATATTAGTAATTACTTTTTAAATTTAATTTTAATCTTTTTTGTTATAAATTTTAGTTTTAGTTCAAATTATTATTTTAAAAATTATATTAAATGTTGTAGGATTTCAAAATCTGTCTGAAGTATGAAGACCTTTCTAACATGTTAAATATTAAACATTTTAAAATAATTTTACTGCAATCAATGATTTTTTAAAAATATTAAATGCTAGATAAATTACATTAATTTGTTAAAAAAATATAAAGCAATGAAAAGTTTTTATATCACTTCCTATTTTGATAATTTAATGTGTAAACTCTAGTCTACCCAACTAATTAAGTTTACTAAACCTTATATTTACAAATAGAAATCAATACTTATCAACAACCTTTTGTTCTAATATCCAAACACAAATTCGTATTTATAAAAACTAATACTTATCAACAGTCTTTGGAATCAAAAGATTTTTGGTTGAGTAGAAGTAAAATAGAGTATATGCAATGTAAGTTTAATATGATACAAGTTAATGACAACTTAGAGGTAAAAAATAGAGATAAAGTCATACCTTAAGTATCAAGGTTCAAGTATTTGGTTTGATGATACAAGATAATGAGGAAATTAACAGAGATGTTTCTCATAGAATACAAGCTAGGTGGTTAAAATAGAGAAAAACTTTAGGGATCGTGTATGATCAAAAACTACCAAAAAATTTAAAGGAAAGATTTATCGATTTGCCATAAGACTAACAGTGCTTTATAGGAGTGAATGTTAGGTAGTGAAAGGGTAACATGAACATCAAATGGGGGTAACTAAGATGAGAATGTTAAGGTGAATGTCACACAAGAAAAGACCAAATCCGTAACAACATTATTCAAAGTCGTGTTGGCATGACACCTATTAAAGAGAAAATAGTTAAAATTGTTTAAGGTGGTTTCGACATGTATAGAGAAGAGCTTTGGAAGCGCTTATCCAGAAAGATGAGCAAATGTGTGGGAGCCCTATGAAGAGAGGTACCAAGATCAAAAAGGATGCTTAAGGACTTATTGGTAAGGACCTTTTGATAAATGAAATCTTGAAGAATTTGGTAATGATAGAGCGCAACGGCATCATCGTATGATCCATGTAGTGGACCTGCATAGTGGAATAACGTTTTTTTTTGTTGTTGTTGGTTTTGTTGTTGTTGTAGTAGTCAACCAATTTTCTCAAATCATATTTCACCCAACCAAATTTATATAACTTTTAACTAAACAAACATACATAGTGTAATGATAGGTCAAATCTTGGGTAACAAAGAGTATATATGAAAGTCATAAAAAAATTCAATACCTAAAATTTCCAATTAATAACATAAACAACAAGCTTAAATATGTTTTAGATTCGTATAAAATAAAGGTCTTTTAGTTTTGGTTCTATAAAATAATGTTTTACTTTTACATCCCTTTTATATTGAATATTTTGTTTTAAGTCATTACTTTGAATTTGAATTAGTTAATTGTTTATATGAGTAACTAAATTACATGTTAGCTTGTTCAAATAGTTCTAAAGTATCCAACTAATGTTAACATGTGACTTTGATGAGTTAAAATATGATTTTTTATCATTAAAATCTCAACAGTTTTATTTTCTGACAAATTTGGAAGTAACTTTAGTAGTTAAAATTTGTATTGTAACCGGTTAGAATCACGTGCTAATATTCAGTTAGACATGTTATAATCATCTTAGTGAACTAACATGTAATTTAGTTGCTTATATTAATAATTAACCAATTCAAGTTTAAAGTAAGTGATCTATCAGGTATAGGGGATAAAACCTTCAATATGGATTCTAAGCCTAACTCTCTCTAATATGTTACATTGGTCCAGTGAGGATCTAGTATTATCTTTCTTAGTTTAGTGGGGATCTGAGAGCCTCACCATATGTCATCCAGTCAATACATCATATGTCCCACTATAATTAGAAACATAAACTATGTGAAGTATATGCAATACTTATACAATTTATAATTTAGTAAACTAACATTTACGTCTCTGGGTCAGATGTGACTTTGCACTTTAGTCCCTAACACAAAAATAACGCAAACACACTCCTAACCCAAAAAAAACGTATTTTAGTAACTTCCCAGTTGTTAATTCCTTCTTGAACAGAATTAATTTTGCCTACATGTAATGTTAAGTGACATAGGAGAGGCAAGAGGCCTAAAATATTTTGAGTTTTTTTTAAATTGTTAAAAGCTCTAAATAACCTCTATAACTTTTAAACATTAAAGGCATTATCACCAACAATACACAACATAAAGATAAAATTTTTAATTTCTTTATTTTAGATGTTTCCTCAAACACCTATTGTGCGCACTACACACTAACACAAAAGCTCCTAATTTTTTTAAACTTTATATTTAAATATAGCTTCCATAACCTATATATTAACTCCAACAAGCAATAGAATTTCACAATAACAACCTCCTAATGGCATACATAGTGGTTGCATTTGGGCTTGGCGGGACTTTGAGAGAAGACCCTGTGTAACATCCCAAAAATCTAGGAAATGAATTTTTAGATGATGATAATTAATTATTTGATATCCAAAACACATAGGAAAATTAATTATGTATTAATTGTTATTTATCAGTAAATTAAAATTTACTAAAATCAAACAATTTAACAAAAGGTGTGGGAACCATTAAATAATTTTAGGCATTTGATGGGACTAGAATAATGAGGAATTTATTGTGGCTATGGTGGTATGTTTAAAATAATTTTGGGTTTTAAGGAGATAATTATTCGGACGCGACGTATGTTAATAAACGGCAAAAATAGAACAAAATGAAAATAAAGAAAAATGAAAATTCCCTATTCTTCTTCTCTATTTGACTGTGACATTTTTCCTCTCTTCTTACACACTCTTTTGCCCATTGGATAATTGGGTTTTGTAAGCCATTAGACAATGGTGTGGTGCACCCTTTGGACCATTGGTCAAGGACCATTTTTGGTATCTTTTCCTTTCTCCTCTCTTCAATTTTGATGGGCTCTTTCTCCTCACCCTTCCATTGTATTTTTCATCTTCTTCTTCCCTCTCCTTAAGCTTAAAACCATTCACCCCTCCTTCATGTCCATTTTTCATTAAAATCAACTTCTAAGCCTGGATTTATGAAGCATTGTTGGCATATTGGAGTATATCTTCACTCTTCTCTTTATCTTTCCCTCTCATTTTTCATTTTCCATTGAGGCTTGGATTTGAGGTAAGAACTCATTCTTCCTAATGATATTTAATTTGTGTTTTAAGGTTGTTAAAGCTTGAAATAGAGGATTAGGTGTTATTATGATGAGAAAATGCATGAGGAACCCAAACCCTAGGTTAGGAGACCATTGGGATTTTTCGATTAGTTGTTGATAATTGAGGTATGGTATTGTTAGCTTAAAAATGCTTGAAATGATGCAAGAAAAATTATTAAAATTAATGTTTGGCAATTTAAGTGAAAACCCTAGAATGTGGAATTTGGGGCTTTTGGCAAAACTTGAGAAATTTGGAATTTATTTGCCATAAGAGTGATTTTGTATGTGGAAATGAATTTTGGAATGATGGGTATTAATTATTGTTGTTGGAAATTTGAGAAATAAAGAAAATGTAATAAGGTACTAAGTTGGTACAATTGGTAGAAGTGGTATTGGTGATGTTGGCACAAATGGAATTGGTATAATGTGTTTGAGACATTGAAACTCATTAAGGATGATAGGTAAGGAGTTTGGTATGTGTTGATGACTTGGGAGTTTATGTTGTAGCCATTTAAATATAGAGAATTTTGGTTAATTGGATGGAATTCTCGAAACCTAATAAAATGAGAAAATAAAGCCTACAAAATAATTTACAACATGATGAGAGTCATGTATATATATTTATTTGTATAACAAGAATTGATAATGATGTTTGAATGGAAGATTGATTGCATTATGTATATGTTACTGTAGGATAAATTCCAAACGACGAGACAGGATTGTCTAATCGCTCGGATTACTTCTCCTAAGGTAGGAGAGGAGTGTATTTTCTAAATACATGTACAATGTTTGATGATAATATATATGTTGGTGAATACTTGCATGTTTACCTTGAATGGACATACTACCTCAAATGTGTGAAATTAAATAAGATTGAATCTTGTTGGTGGATTGGATGTTAGATTGATATATTTGATGCTAATATACATTTAAAATATATTGTTTGATATGCCCTCTTGATCTCCATGTGTGAATTGATATGGACGAGACTCCTTGGCTATTATATTATGAACGATGTGAATTGATATCTTAGAGAATTTTGCAATAAATTGTATGCCTTGGAGAGTATTATGACTTGTTGCATGCCACTAACTATAATGTTAAGTGTAATATGTACCCCTAAGTGAGAAGGTGTGAGATTCTTGTGAAGCTAAGGCTAGCATATGCATTCTTGCATTTCATGGCATGCATGGCATATCATATTGTGATGTATTGCAGGATCTTATGAGAAGGACCCTTATGGGGGAATAACTATTTAAGCGACTATGCATGGTTGCGATTACTTGATAAGTTGAAATAATTGAGATCTTGCGGGATCTTGTGAAAAAGACCCTTGTGAGGGGATAAATATTTAAGTGAATATGCGTGGTTACGATTACTTGATAAATTATGTAACATGTGTTATAAATATTTATTTCAAATCGGATCCGTTGCATATGCATTTCATGTTATGACATATGCATTCCATAGGAACATGACATTTGAATTTGAGATGGCTAAGAAAGATGGTAATTTATTGAGAGTGTAAATTGAGAGATGAAATCCCATTTATTGGACATTAACTAATTATGTTATTGTTGTTAGTGTTGTCTCTTAAAGTTGCTTACAGATTGTGACAATAATGTAATAATGTTATGATTTAGTGACATGATTCTATTTTGTAGTATTATTGTTGTTATAACTTGTCTATATATGTGTGTGTATGCTAAATGGAAATTGATAAGAAATGTAACATTGTTGTTGGATTGAAACTCCTTGATAGGATAATATGATTGGTTGTACTCATATCTATATTATCACATTTTGTTTGATTGTTTATCATTGAGAAAGTATGCTCACTCTCCATGTTGTCTACTTTTTAGCTCTTATGTTGTAGGGCATGATCATGGAGTGATTTTTTTGAAGAGATGAGGTATAGTGTGAAGAAATGGATGTCTTATGCCTTGGCCGGCATGCTTTTGAATTAATCGACTACGACATATTTCTTTCAAAATCATTGTATATGACATTTGTTTTGTATAGCCATACTATTGTTTAATGTCTTATAAGTTTGATGATGATTTGATATTTTAAGATGTTGGATGATACATTAGGATCATTTGAAATAAACTTGTGATCATTTTGTATCACAAAGTAATATATGATGATGCATGACATTAACTTAGAACCTAGTCAATGATTTTAGGTAGTGGAGCATGAATGCTAAATGGCCTTGTTGATATTGTACGATATGAATTCGATAGCCATTATGATGGCATTGATGTCTATGTTGATGGAAAGTTCATATATTAAGGAGAGATCAAATTGCTAGGTGGTAATTCAATGTTAATGCATGACTTAGACATGGATTTGATGAATGGATTTTGATGCAAAAAGGTCTTAATGAATTTGTGATGTTTCTCACATGTTTTGTACCCTAACATAAGTGATTCTTGATGAAATTAAGTCCAAGAAAGTCTAGGCATTGCATGATTCAAGGTCCCCTAAGGCATGGTATACTTAAAATTGGAAAATTAAGGATCAGGGGGTGATCCTCGGCCAATGGAAAATTCCCATGGCCAGTGGATCACTCTGACCTTGAAAATTCGTAAAATTAGGCATGGAAGCAGTGCATTCCACGACTAGTGGAATGCTCTAACTTAAAAGGTGTAATTCTAGCAAAATGGCAGTGCATTCCACGGTTTGTGGAATGGATCCACGGCCAGTGAAATGATTCCATAGCCCATGGAATCCTCAAATATTGGTTTTACGCGCTTTTGTGCCAATTTGGGTTAGGATTCATACTTCTTTGCTTCGTGACATCGTGACATGTTTCTATATCGAATACACATGTTTTTACTAAACTTTGGTAATTACCTTATGTTTTCTTGGATCTCTTCTCATAGCCACTCTTGCTTTTGGATTGATTTAAATGTTTTGGAAACACTTGTTTAGTAAATAAGTAATTGATTATCCTAAGTAGTGTTTATTTAAATTACATACCTTCTCATATCGTCATATATAAGATAGGTCTTTAAAAAAGTTTGAGGTTAATTATTAAAATTTTTAATTATGGTGTTCTTCTTCCAACGGTTGTTTAATCATGAAAAATTTATCCTAATTTTTAATATCTAAATACTAATATCATCGTCATGTATGAGATAGATATTTAAAAAGGTCTAGGGTTAATTGTTAAAGTTTTTATTATTGGTGTTCTTCTTCCAACGATTATGTAATCACAAAATAATTATCCTAATTTTTAATATCTAAATACTAATATCATTAATATCATTTATCATATTAAGGGCGCCACACCCTGACCTCGGAACTCATCGTCTATGGAAGATCATGTTCATTCTTCATTCCTTCAACCTTCCCTCCAATGTCGATGACATGATCTCATAAAGCCATTTCAACATCGCTTTTTCTTTGTGGGTGGGACTTGTGTGGTGTTTAATGAGATGGGGTGGCATAGGGGTGCCATCGTCGTGTTCACAACGGCGGTGGCGACGAGAGCTTTGGTGAGATTAGGTTAATGTATGCGATGGCCATGGATGAGGTTTGTGGTTAAGATTTGATGGTTGTGAATACAAAAGAATGACACTTTTATATTTTTTTATGTTTTTTATAGTTGAGGTTTGATGGTTGGTAGATTTAATGTGTTTTTTTATATTAATGATTTGTATTAGTTTGATGGAGGATATAACTTTTAACACCCAAGTTAAAAGACTCTAAAATATCATTGTTGTATTCTATGTATACATTCTTTTTGTTAGTCAACATTATTCATAGGTGAAATTAATTCTATATGAGAAAAAATAATAGATGCGAATTAATTAAAAGATATTTTTAAAGTTAGAGATGTATTTACATTATTTTTAAGTTAGGAAATTAAAAGTATAAAAACGCTTCTAACTCAAGAGAAATATGTGATAATTAATATTTATCTTTTATACCGTTTAAAATAATTAAAATTTCATTAAATTAATAGATTTTTTTTTTAATCGAATCTCGATTGTTAATGGTTGATATTTCGATGATGGAGAAAATGTTGGCTATGACTGCGGCAAGAAGCATTGGTGGCAACCACATAGTGTGACACGCCGCCTATACTAAACTTATCGGGATATGAGTGAATGAGTCAGCCAGGATTAATCTCCATGCCACTTGCATTTGTTTAATATTTAAGCCACAATATCACCCCCTTTTAATTATTGCACATCGCGTCACCTTGTTGGGTACAATACTATTACTTTATTAATTAATCACCCAATATAAAAAGGAACATATAATTCATTATTATTTATTGTTCTTACACGTTGCAAGTATTATTATATTGCTTAGATGACGTGTGTGGCTAGCCTATCCTAACGACACCTAACAATACTACGTGGAAATAAATTCGACGAATGTTCCATGACCTTCTCGAAAGTACTAGATTTTGTATAATTTATCGGTTGGGTTTTGTTTTCGAAGCATTATATTTTCATGTCTTATATTTTATTTTTATTTTATTCCTACACTGCACTCCAACCATACCTTGTTTCCGGTACATTATTGGTGGATCCTTTCTCGTCACACCATTGGTGGTTCTTTTTTCACTGATTTGAAAGGATACTTTCTTTTTGTTTTTTTGGGAACATGTTACCAACCTAATGCAGACAATCTGCTTATATAACGGGACTGAAATATGAAAGTTAAAGACGTGATTAATCCGACACCTAGTGAATATATGTTTACCAAGACATGCATTTATAAGTTACTAAATTAACACAAAAACATTATTATTTCCAGCCATTTTATAAGAAAAAAAATATTTTTTGGGTCTTTTAAAAAGAGACACAATCAATTGATAACTCAGTTAGTTGAATAGTATACATAAATTGTTTTGAACTTCTTGACACATCATAGTGAAACAAACAAAAAAGAGAAACATAGGTATGGTAATCTATTTCTATTCATATACTTATTATGAAAGTATTTCAAAGTTGCTTACTTATATTCCTATATTTTAGCCAAGTGTTAAATATTCGATCATTATATTAAGTATAAAGCAGGTTTAAAATCATTGAGAAACTTTATAAATACTCTACCTTACACCAAAATATCCCCATATTTTAACAATTTAATAAAAAGTATTTTTGGGAAAAATTAAATTTCTATCATAACTAATGCAAATGATCAATATTGATTTTGATGGTTTAATCTCTTTTTTTTCTTCTCTAAATATATTTAAATTAATGTTAGAAAAATAATTTTTTTATGGGTTCGACTTATATCAATATAATTTACATTTCTTAAGCATTTAATAACTTTATGTAAAAGATAATATTTATTGATTAAGCTGCTGAAATTATAATGATTGTTTATGACAAAATTCATCAAAATCAAACAACTATAATTTCTCATGTTCAATTTATTTTATATTATTTATTTTATTATTTTTCATTTAAAAAAGAGCACATTTATTTAAGTTGATCATCAAAATTTTCTCCAATGATCATAATACATCTTGCTCATAAACAATTATGATCAATTATTTGCCACAACAAGAAAACACACGACTAGAATCCAAAGGTTAGCGTCGACCTTTGACATTAATGCTACGTAGATGCTAATTGAAGTGTTCACCGCTAGCGTTAGTCTGATCAATGCTAATAGGACACATGTCATTAGCATCAACTTAGGATAACTGTATTCAAAAAATGAAAAATCAAAACTTAAAACTAAAGTCAAGTTAGTTTGATATTAACTATTAGCATTGGTCAAGGTGTCGACCTGACCGATGCTAATTAAGACACACATCTTATTTTGATTCCACATGTGACTGGGGAAAGGCTATTATGAAGTTAGGATATCTAACTTCAAAATTTGAATACCAGGCAGTTCCTCCCTAACTTCTAAAGTTGAAGTGTTCATTATTAGAAATTAAATAAGTTACATTTTGGTTTCTAAGACAATTTTAAATATGCCTAATTAACTTTTTAGTTCTTAAAATTATAACTCATTTAGATTTTAGTTTGTGACTAATTTAAATTTTTGTAATTAGTCACTATATTTTTAAAATAGTCAAACATGATTTAAATTTAGAGTTGTGTTAACATAGGTTGATTTTAGTAAAAGAATTTGATTATAATTTGGAGATTTGTACGACTTAGGTTGTTTGTTATGTTGACCAATTGTTCATCAAATACATGTCTTGTAACTTAGTGTAACCTGTTAGTAATGCAGACCATAGATTTTTTTTTTTGATGCATGGTAGAGTTTATGCTTATATGAAAGGTTTAAAAGTTGAGTTTGATAGAGAAGTTAATAAGTTAATTAATAAGATCATGGAACAACCTTTCCACTTTTAAAAGGGTGATATAATAAGTCACTGTGTAAGGTGTAAATGTATCATGTTATTGAGTAAAAGTAAGGTCAAGTTTGATTTGTACATATTTTAATTCAAACTCATATATTAGATTTGGACCTAGCATGGTAAAGTCAAATAGGAAAATCATTATATGGGTGGTGGCTTAAGTAGTAATTTCATGATTGAGATTACTAATAATTTTGATCTATTTAAGCTCATTGTTGATCAACAACCTACTCATGTTGTGCATCAAGATCACATGCAAAATGAATCAGAAGTGAAGTTAAAATAATGTATTTAAATAATTTACAATATCAATGTTTTTCCTTTGTTTATTAGCAGATGTCTTATGTGATAATGAGCATTAAAAGTGCATCGAGAAGTGAAAGATTCTCATGACTAAGGGTGGTGATGAAGTAGAACCATATCCCTTAGTCATCTAACTATGAAGCTTAAGTAGTGTGGTCATGTGCTATAAGTTGGCCAACAGTAGACATGATCACCACCATAACAGCCAACTTCACCGCCGCCGCCACCACCACAAGAGCCACCACCACCACCATAATAACTACAAACTAAGCTTGATAGCATTATGATCCATGCCTTAAACTAAAAACCCATATAGTAGGATGTTGAGCAAGATTACATCGAGTTAAATAGTGATCTATGAGTAAATACATTAATTTGTCCCTCACTTTAAGGGAATCTACTTTTAGGTCCCTGAGAAAAATAAACTCAATATGTCATCCCCAACATCTTAAGTCATTTATCCATTGGGTCCCTTGTCTCCCTTGACGTTAAACTTTGATGCATTTTAACGTTAAGTGCCATATGTTGAAGCCACATGATGCCAAGTAATTCACTAAATATTTTAGTTGGATTACAGGACTTTAATTTCCTAAAAGATAAAAATAAAAAATTACGGGAATAGCTAACTGGTAGAACTTGGGAATTAGGTTAAAATCCCTAACTTCTTTACCATGACGTAGTAAACATGAACGAAGCAGAGAGAAAGAAATGGACATATCAAAGTCTTAAGTATGAGTGTTCGTTGCTATGACAAAAAAGAACTTTATCTTTATTATTGCCAAGGTCTCAATCCATGTTGCACTTAACATTACAATGCATAAAAATTTAACGTTAGGTGAGATGAAGGAGACAAAAGGTTTAATGGATATACGAGTTAAGATATGAGGGATGACATATTGAGTTTATTTTTCTCAGGGACCTAAGAGTAGGCTCCCTCTAAAGTGAGGGATTCGATTAATGTATTTACTTATGATTTATTGATAAATAAGGATGAGATCCTTATAGATAAGGAGGAAGGGGTTCCTCAACATCCACCATAAGGCACTGACCGAGGGCGGGCTCATGACGAGCCCCTGGGTGCTTTAGGGAATTTTATCTTGGTTCCCTTAATTAGCGATAAAGTATATATCTTTTAACATATTACTGATTTTTTAATACCATTATTACTTGCTAACCTAAAGACTTTATTTTTTATTTATTTGTTTCGTAGTTATCCGTTAGCATCCATAAGACCTTGGCATATTGACACTTTGGTCGTCTAGTCTCAGTTTTATGAGCCATAGTCCAAAGTGGAGTATTGTCTCTCATGATGTCAAGGATTAATGATAGAAGAAGTTTTAGTAAGTTTAATTAAGAATTTAATTTATTGTAGTGTTTGTCTCGCTTTCTTTCTCTTTCTCTTTGTGTGTGTATGTGTATCATTCATTAATAAATAGTTTTTAAAGAAGAATGTCACTTATGACCCTTCCCACCATGACCACACATCAAAAATGACCAATGAGTGAGTCATGAAATGTCTCTTTAATGTGTCATCACTAGTGTAAAAAAAGGCTATGAACACAGGTATGAACTCAGTTGACTAGAAAATGTGTTTGAAAAAGAGCCAGTAACAATTTTGAAATTATTACACACTTACAGTAACTCGGTTCCATGCTGAACCAAGTTCTTATGCTGCATAGTTTTTTAAAATTTTTTAAACACGCCTAAGAACACGGTTCACCAGTAACTGAGTTCTTAGGTCCTTATTTTTTAAAATTTTTTAAACATACCTAAGAACTCGATTCTCGTGCAACTAAGTTCTTAGGTCGTTCTTTTTTTTTATTTTTTAAACATACCTAAGAACACGGTTCACCAACAACTGAGTTCTTAGGTTGTTATTTAGAAAAACTTTAAACATACTAAGAACTTGGTTTTCGTGCAACTAAGCTCTTAGGTTGTTCTTTATTTTTAATCTTTTTAAACACACCTAAGAACTCAATTCTTGTTAAACCGAGTTCTTAGGGTCTTCTTTGTTTAATTTTTTGATGACACCTATGAACACGGTTCACACCAAAATCGAGTTCATAGGTCAAATTTCTGGTACCTAAAAACACGGTTGAAGCCTCAACCGAGTTCTTAGGTTTACCCGTACAGTCTTAAACCTTAAACCCTTCGCTACCCAAATGTTATTTCAAACATTATTGTTCATGTTTCTCCTCAAACTTCATTGCGCATACGTGACTCTTGCTTCCTTGGTTTGGTTTGGGCGTGAAGGTCTGTGCATGTCTTCGTTTCTGTTGCTTTCATCTTCCATTACGCATTGTCTTCTTCTTCCTTGAGAGTGTAAGAAAGGTTAGTAACTCGCGACTTACTGGTTTCTTTGTTTGCCATTGTACGTTGCCTAAATATTATTTATTTGCTTGCCATTGTTACTGTTGCGCCTGGACCTATGTATTTCCATTGTTACTATTATGTTACCATTGTTACTGTTGCTTGCCATTGTTACTATTGTTTTTCCATTGTATATTTGTTTGCCATTGGTCCTGTTGTGTTGCCTTTGTATATTTGCTTGCCATTGGTATTTGTGCTGCCATTGTATTCACTACAACATTTATGATGTTCTGGAATGGTCAAAAATTGTTGCTTTAAGTGAAAAAACCGTTTCTGTATCCTATAGGAATGGTTTTTTAGTCGTTGTATTTATCAGCGTTTCCTTTGCCCATGGGAACAGTTTTTGACCGATGAAAGCAACGAAAGCATAAAATCGTTGCGTTTCATGTGATCATAGGCAACGATTTTATTAATAATATACGGTAACGATTTTTAATCGTTGATCATTTATGCAACGGTTATAAAATGTTGTATAAATGGCAACGTTTCATAGCCATTCCTTTAAATGATAATGGTTTTATAATTGGCAACAGTTCTTAGTTGTTGCCTTACATAATAGGTTAACTTGATTACCATTGCATGACATATAGCAAAAATTTAAAATTATTACCTTATACTAAGAAATGTTTTCCTTAGAAAAATATATTTCATAATTAAAATAAAATAATTATTGACCCTTAATATGTCAATTTCTAAATCACATACATTGTGATACATATATTCAAATTAAAATAGCCTATACTCTTAATATGTCAAGTATAATTTTCTAAATCACATGCATTGTGATATATTTAAATTAAAATGGCATAGTAAGCTCCTAAATTTTATAAATCACATTATGATTTAAGTTAAAATGTCTTTGTAAGCAAAATATTTGCCATTGTATAGTTGCGTTGCCATTATATATTTACGTTGCCATATATTTGCTTACCATTGTTCCTAGATTAAAGTTGCGCCTGAACCTATATTATTTTTTTTAAATTGTATCTTCATCACTTAACTTTACTGGATTTGGATAGGGACATGAGATTGGATTTAGATGAGATGGAATAACAATATTATTAATATAAATATATCTGTTACTTTTTAACTAATTATTTATGAAAAAAGAACTTGTTTCTATATATAATGTAGTTGTAATTTTGAGAGAGCATTAATATTTTTTTTAAAAAAAGTATGTTATGTTGATACCAAACCCTAAACCCTAAACTCTAACACTTTATTTTTTATTAGTTAAAATACTACATAGATTAAAGTTTTTCTAAAAAATTCTAAATATTATTAAATATCAAATTTTTATAGTGATTAGTTTGACCTAATCATGTATCATATTGACTTAGTTGATTAGCCTAGTATAATCATTGTTTTCATAGTTATGTCTAATTCATGAGTTAAGAATCATATCTTTAAAATGATTTTCTTAATTCTAATTGACTAGGTATACTCTGTGTTGAACAGTGTCATATCTTAAGTGTTGCATTTAGGCCAAATTCATGGATAGAAGTTGGATTAATGCACCACGTATAAGTGAATAGTATAAGAGTGGAGTTGAAATTATTATAGAGTTTGTAATTCGAAATGCTTAAGATATGAATGGAAGATACTTTTGCCCTATGTTAAATATGGGAATATGTGTTTGCTAGACCTGGAATTATTGAGGGAATATGTATTATTTGATGGTTTTATCAAGAACTATACATGTTGGATATGGCATAATGAACATATTGACACACCGAGTGTGATGAATGAAAGTCAAAATAAAGGTTCTACACATGATGTTGATTATGATATGGATGATCGACTTGAGGAAATGGTTCGTGATGTGGGTGAATTTTTTTTTTTTAAGAGAGCACATATGTATGAAACTTTCTATGAGGATTCAAAGAAACCGTTGTATCCAAATTGCACTAATTTCACTTGGTTGTTGACAGTATTAAAATTATTTAACTTGAAGGTGAGAAATAAGTGGACGGATAAAAGTTTCACTGAATTGCTACAACTATTGAAAAGATGTGCTTCTATCTGGTAATACCTTGCCAAGTCGTAATTACGAGACTAAAAAGATTTTGTGTCCTATAGGGTTGGAGTACAAGATGATATACACATGTCTAAATAATTGTGTATTATATGAAGGTAAGTATGAAATGATGCATGAATGTCCAAGGTGTAGGTTGTCACGGTATAAGAAGAGAGACAATGATTTAGGTGAGGAGGTTTGCACCAAAAAGGCATCCTACAAAGGTGTTATGGTATTTTCCTATCATTTCTAGATTGAAGCGTTTATTTACCAATGAAGATGATACAAAGTTAATGAGGTGGCATTCTGATAAGAGGTTGATTGATGGACAACTTAGGCATCTGGAAGATAGATTACAACAGAAGAAGTTTGATTCACTATTTCTAGGTTTGTAAATGACCCAAGAAGTTTAAGGCCCATACTTGTAACAAATAGAATGAACCCGTTTAGTAACTTAAGCACTACACATAGTTCGTCGCCTGTTTTGTTATTTATTTACAACCTACTGCCATGGTAATGTATGAAGAGAAAATTTGTAATGCTATCGATGATGATCTCAAGTCCAAGACAATCGGGAAACGACATTGACGTGTACTCAAATCTGTTGATTCGAGACTTGAGACTGTTGTGGGATGAGAGAATTGATGTTTTTGATGCATTTGGGCGTGAGACATTCAAGTTACATGCAATGTTGTTCTACACAATCAAGGACTTTCTAGCCTATGGCAACTTATCTGGTTATAGTATAAAGGGCAGTCTGTCCTATATATGAGGATAACACTTATTACCAACTACTGCATCATGAAAGGAAGAGGGTTTATCTTTGACATCGAAGGTTTCTAAAAGTAGATCTTCATACCATAGGTTAAAGAAGGCCTTTATTGGTGAACAAGAGTTTGATATTGCTCCTCCAATATTAACTGGTAAAGAAGTTTTTGAACGGATCAAAATTCATAAATGTAACCCTTGGGAAGTTTGAAAAATGACACAGTACGTAAAGGATATGGAAGAAAAGGTTGATATTCTTTGATTTTCCATATTGGAAAGAACTTGATGTATGGCACTATACTGATGTGATGCATGTGGATAAAAACATGTGTGACAGTGGTTTTCAATGTTGTTGAATATACAGGGTAGGACGAAGGATGACTTGAATTCTCATCTTGATTTAAAACTTATAGGTATTTGACTAAAATTGTATGCACAGTCGAAGGGCAAACACAGCTATTTGCCCCTAGCCTATCATACAATGTCGAAAAAGGAGAAGACAAGTTTCTGTGAATGTTTATAAAGTATGAAACTTCCACAAGGTTGTGGTTCTAACTTGAGAAGTCATGTTTCCCTTAAGGATCTAAAGTTAGTCGGATTAAAGTCTCATAATTTTCACATGTTGATACAACAATTTCTTCCTATTGCCATTCATGACGTTCTCCCTAAAATTGTGAGGGATGTGATAAGAAGGCTATGTATTTTTTCTTAATGTTATCTGTTGTAAAGTTATTGACCCTGACATGTTGGCATAGTTGGAAGAAGAAGCAGTTATTATACTATGTCAATTAGAGATGTATTTCCCTCCTTCCTTTATCGACATCACGGTGCACTTAATCGTTCACTTAGTCAAAGAGGTGAGGTTATATGGTCTTGTGTTTCTGAGGTGGATGTATCCCGTTGACGTCAAAAACCAACACTGTCCAAAAGCATTGATCATAGAACGATATGTGGCAAAAAGGGCAATTAAGTTTTGTAGCGAATACATGTCCTAAGCTGATAATATTGAGATTCCCAGAACACACCATGAGGGAAGAATTATCGGTAAAGGTATAATTGGGCTAAAATTGAAGAGCAAGCCATGAGATGAATTACTTCAGGCACATTTGTGTATATTGAACAACACAGACAAAGTCTTGCCTTATTTAAATGAGCATAAAACCTTAGTGAAGAGAAACTGTAACATCCCAAATTTTATAAAAATGATTAAATATGATAAACAAATATTAAATAATTATGAATGAGTTAATGATTGTCCCAAAAATATTAGAATAATTAAATTGGGATTTATAATGAAAAATTATAATTTATTGAAACTAAATGAGATAAAATTTCACCCGGTTAAAATATGGGTGTCGGACCAAGTATCTCCGATTGAGATGCCATTGGTCAGGGCTGTTAAGAGTATTAATGGGAATCCGAATATACCTTCGGAATAATTTTTAGATAATATATTGAGCACGAACTGAGAGCCTATTTATTATAAAACGGTGAAGTTTTAATGTGAAGCCAAATATTAAAACATGAACTCTCCTTTCCTCCCTCCACTTTCACGTTGATTTCTACTCTCTTTGGGCAAACACTCTCTTCTTCTACCTTCCTCATTCATCTTCTTCTTCTTCCTTTTGAAAACCTAAGAAAGAAAATGGTGTATATTCTTCTTCCCTATTTTTATTGTGCATCAAGCTTGGAGGACATGGCAATGGTGGTATGGAGCTCTCCTTCTCCCACTCTATTTACGTGCTCTCTCTCCCTCCCTTGGAAGCTCATGGTTGTCTCTTGGTTGAGGTAAGTTCCTCATCATTTTCATGAGCTTTGTGCCCTAGGTTTTGTATTTTGGTATTTGGGGGAGTATTTATTGCATGAGGGTTATTGGGAGAAACATTAGGTATGGAAACCCTATGGTGGGGTCGCTTAAATGTAAGCTTTTATGAACATTTAATGTGGTATTTAAGATTAATGTTGAAAAGTGATGAGAAATTAATAAGCATTTATGATGGTGGTGGGTTCTAGTGAAACCCTAACTTTAATAAATTGGGAAAATGTGAAATGTGAATGGAATGTATGTTAAATGATATTAGAGAATGATGTTAAGGATGAAAGATAGCCATTGATGATGATTGGTGAATATTGATGATGGTTGTTGGGTTCTCATGAACCCTAGCCCTAAGAATTTGGGGAAAATGAATATATTGTAATTTGGGAGGTTAGTTGAATGTGGATAGGTGATATTTAAGGTTGAAGGTTACTTGAAATGGTAGAGGACCATATATGGTGAAATCTATAGATAAGTGTTGTTATGAATGTGGAATGTGAGGGGTTGGTATTATAAGATTGTGACTTGATGAGGTTCTAGATCAATTGTGGTGTGCCATTTAAATTTGATTAATCAATTATGGTTATTGAAGGATATGAGAGCTAAGTTGAATAATGAGTGATAATGATGATGTTTGAAGGATTGAGGTGATTTGGGATTACATTATGTAATGGATGAGATGATGATGTTGTTGGGTTTAGTTGGTCTTTAAGATCTAGAGGATCTTGGCTTTGGGAAAGGAATTCCCGAAGCCTAACACAATTGCATAAATTGGTGTTTAGCAAGTTTAGGACTTGATGTTGAGCTTTATGATAAACTAGCAAATGTTTAGAATTATGATGGTTATTGATTATGTGAATGCACATGTATATGGTATGTAGATTGCATTCTAGATTATGTGGCGGAGCTTTCGGAGCGTACATTTGGTTTCGGCTCTTCCCTCGAGGTAGGAAAGGAGTTAACATTCAAATTGCATGAGTAGATTGATAGTGATTATTGTATGTGTTTGATACTCATGCTTGCCTTGCCATGTATATATATATATTGAATTAATGAGAATGGCAAATGGTTGATTATGAGGATGATGTATGAGAATAGGTGATGATTGTTATAGAAATGTATACCTATATGTGTGATGATGATAAGTTAAATTTTAATGTAGTTTTGAGAAAATATGAATGGAAAACTAATGATTATTAAGGATTGTATGTGTAACAATGAGATGATTGTATGGTTATGTATATATATGAGGATGATGAATATGAATTTAAGGTGTGATTAATAAGTTGGGATGAGAATTTCTGAGTAAGAATGCTTAGAGCAAGCTTTATGTGCCTCATGTGATGCTTATAAAGTGTTGGATGTGATTAATTTGACTTAGAATGAGATTTCATAAGATGAGTTGTGAGAATTTTCGTTTTCTGCCTAAGTTCTGATAATCTCGCTCAAGCGAGATGGATTCTCGCTCAAGCGAGAATCCCCTGTATCAGAATTATGGTCTCTGGCCTAATCTCGCCCAGGCGAGTGAACTACTAGCTCAAGCGAGACGAGTGTGAAGTGAGCAGGTGAGACATTGGACGAATCTCGCTCAAGCGGATGTGGCCGCGCTTGAGCGAGCGAGAGAGGAAATTGACACTGAACGTTTTTCGCTCAAGCAAGTGTGAGACGCTTGAGCGAGTGTGAGGGGTCTGATGCTGTGATGCCCGTGGTTGCGATCACGAGGCGGGAGTACCCATTGCGAGGCGGGAAACCTATGAGAATTGTTGAACGTGGTTGCGATCACGAGAAAGCACCTTGCGAGGCTGCTAGTGGGAATACCCCTTGCGAGGCGGGAAACCCATGAATATGAATGAATGATTATGGTGGTTGCGATCACCCGTTGGTATGAAATCGGATCCGTTGCATATGCATTAAATAGTTGACATATGCATTAGCCATAGGTGCATGGCATTTGAGATGGGATGACCACGAGAGATGAGAAACCCCTTGCGAGGAGGAATTGAGTAAAGATTAAATAAATTGGTAATGAAAATTTATGAATGCCCTTGTTGATAAGTGGCAATGTGATTGTGTATGTGCTTGTGCATGCTTATATTGTGAATTGCGATTCATGAGGCTTGTATGCCTATTATATTAATGTGATGATGATTGAATGATGTTTTAATGGTTTTATAGCAAAGCACACATGTAGATTATATGCATGTACACATAATCACAATATATGTATATTCGTCATTTTGAATGTATAACTCACTCTCCCATGTGGTCTCCTTTTTAGCATTGTGATGCAGGGTTATCATGGGTTGAGATGAGACTTTGAATTGAAGTTTTGGCGATGGTAAATAGTGGTAATGGAAGTGTCTTGGCCGGCATCATTTATGAGTTCTTATGTAATGAATAAATTGTTTATGATGATATAGATGATTTAGTGAATTTAGTCATGTATAAAATAATCCTTCATATTTAGGAATAGTGAATATATATTTGTAATATGTAAAAGATGATTTAATGTGTACTAGAAGGATTGAAACTGAATGATGTACATTGATGATAGTGATAGTTGGGAGAAGATCCTCGGATGTATATGTATATATTTATAATTGTGTCTTAGGCAATGCATGTGTATGTTGTGAGCGAATTAGACGGGCTTTGTTTTATTAGGTCAATGTCGGGTATTTGCATGCTTTGCCGAGCCTTTTCTCATATCGTCATATATGGGACTAGGCGTTTACCCGGTATACACATTTCTCTTCCGCTGTAAACTCTACTATTTTTGTATACCGTTATGGGCGAATTAGCTATCGATCCAGTTATATTTTATTAAATCATACGCTTCGGTTTTCTGTGATTCGGGTCTTGATGTAATCGTCGAGGTGTTTTAGAAATACTTCAAACGCGAAAAAAATTTACCCGTATTTTATTAATTATTATCTTGATCACATCGGGATCCGAGTCTGGAAAACTGGGGTGTTACAGAAACAACCCAAGAATGTTTTAAAGATGGGTGTTGAACGAACATAACAAAACTTTCATGTAGTGGTTTAGAATGAGTATCATTAAAGATTCATCGACATCTGCAACCCTACAACGTCTAGCTCCGGGACCCAACTTTGATGTCCTCATTTTTAGTGGGTATGACATAAACAAGTACCCAATTCATACAAAGGGCCAAGACGTCAAGAGTACAATGCAGAATAATGGTGTTATAATAATGGCTCAGTCGATGCATTTCTAAACTATAAAAGATAAGAATCCAGTAATAGGTGAGTTGTGTTATTTTGGTGTAATTGAAGAAATATGGGAGATCAATTACGACTCCTTTACATTACCTACGTTTAAAGGTAAATGGGCAATAGTAATCACAACATAAAAACTAATGAGTTTGGATATACTTTGGTTGACCTCAACAAGGTAGGCCATAAGGAAGAGTGTTTTATTATGGAGACTCAAGTGAAACAAGGTTTTTATGTTACTGACCTGTCTAATGTAACACCCCCTTATATACACGAGATATATATTGTTATCGCTTTTAAAAGCTTTTTAGAAAGATATATATATATATATATATATATATATATATATAATTTCTTATCTCGCGTATACAAGGACGTACATATACATGATTTCCTTCGAATATTGGAAGTAAAAAAATGTTATCTTTCAATATTTGTCCATAATAACAAAATAAATTTATAGAAATCATAAGTGATAAAAGATTACAGTATTATATCTAAGGTTTATCAAAGTTTAACTTTTACCTTGTTACAATTATCCAACTTGTTATTGTAATAAGGTAAACTAAAAC
Organism: Clitoria ternatea; assembly: GCA_037962975.1. NCBI lineage: Eukaryota > Viridiplantae > Streptophyta > Magnoliopsida > Fabales > Fabaceae > Clitoria > Clitoria ternatea. The sequence continues at coordinate 51,428,294 of CM075673.1, forward strand.
TAAATTATACCTCTACTATGACTGTATTCATTTCCTAGTCCTCGAACCATAGGGTTTTGGAATCCTACTCTTTCCATGTCTCTTCACCTATCCAATTGAGGATGTGAACACTTTACTCTCTTATAATTACCTCTTTCCATCTTGGACTGCTGGTTATATATCATCATAGCATATATTTTGGACACAAATTCAAACAAGGAGTGAGAAACAGAATATAATACTTTACAGATAAGACATAAGCATAAGGGTTTTCATAAACTAATATAATAATATAAGTCGTAATCTCATAAACAATCAATTATGAATGTAGGGTCTTCATAAACATAACAATTATACTTTCATTCACAACCACCCACATAGAATGTCACATTCACATGAATGTCATGCAATGTTTTTAATGCTACTATCTCATTCAGTTTATACATATGGGCCCTTAAAGTTTTAATTTGCACTGGGCTAACCAGGAGTTTACACTATTCCATAATTCTGGATAATAATATAAATGCCTTTGTGGCATATGAACAGCTCCACTGGCACGGAAACACTTAGAGACTAGTCAGACTAAGAAGGTTTTTATTGTGAAAGTACCCGACACTAGGGAGCGACCTCAAGTCCCCTGAAGCACCCTTTCACACCCTCTCATCCCAAGGTTCACATTTGAACTTCCTCTAATGTATCTTCGATTTCTATTATTCGTCCCCAGGCAACATCACATCTCATTTCTCTTTAATGATTCATGATGCATGAACTACTCGCATATTTAGTTGGTTAAGACTTTTAAAACTCAATTATTAAATACCATAAAGGTTTACTACATAATCTGAATAAACTGTACATTTCCATAAGTTCTTTTTTGAACTTGTTATACAGAAATAAATTTAGTACAGTTTTTGAATTCAATCTCACCAAAATTGAGTTTCCAAGTCTTAAATATCTTCACATTTTCTCATAGAAAACTTTATGTATTTACATAATCTTTTTCAAATTGAATCTTAACAAGATCGAGTTTAGAAATCTTGATTACATCAAAATATCCTTTAGTTATTATATTATGGAAATCCAAAATAATTTACTTTAAAATTCTAATTTACTGAAAGAAATTAATTCTTAAAATCATTAAAAAATTTTAAAACTATAAATTTTCTTTCATTCAAGAATTAACTATCTCAACCTTTATAAATTAATTTTTATAAAATAGTTTCTTTCTAAAATGAATATTAGATTTTATCCTAAATATTGAAAGTAAAGTTGATGAAAAATATATTTTTTTAAGAAGGAATAAAAGGCTAAAGTAATTATAAAATATTTTTTCTTAGAATAAAAATTTAAATTGTAAGGTAAGAATATTCTTACTGAGTTTTAGCTTTCTGTCATGCTTGCTATATGCTCAAACTCCACATTATACAAGATCATCAATCACTCATCAATCACAACCAAATATTGTCAATCATAATTAAATATCATCACTCATAATCAAACATTGTCGATCACAATTAAATATCATCAATATCAAATAAATATGATCAATTATAACCAAAACAAATAAATTAAATATCATTCATAAATATCATAATTCAAAGTTTAATAGTTATTTAAATTAATAAACTTAATTTCAAGTCTTATAGTCCATTCCTCGCATAGGTCTATGAGTCCATATAATCTAGTCCTTGCATAGGTTTAGTTCAATCCATATAGGTCATAATAGTCAAGTCCTTGCATAGGTTTAGTCCAGTTCATATAGGTTATAAAAGTCTAGGTCCTTGTATAGGTATTTCAGAGTAAGTTACACAAGATACTTAATTTAAATTTTAATATAAATTTCAAGTTAAATAATTATTATTTTAAAATAATAATATTATTCTTAAATTTAAAAGGAGTAGGGGACTCCTCCCATTATTTTTATGTCCTTTCATATTATATTCCTATCCCACTCCCCTTACCTTGAATTATTACCAAAAGAGAGTTCGCTTTGCGCCTTTGATTTCTAAAAATATTAATATCAATTTATTTCAGTATAGGCATATAGTGAATAGTAAAATGTGAATAGTAAAAGTAACTAAAAAATATAAATAGTAACAGTAAATAGTAAAATATGAATAGTACCAGTAAATAGTAAAACATAAATAGTAATCGTAAATAGTAAAATGTGAATAGTAATAATAAATAGTAAATCCTAAATAGTAACAATAAATAGTAATTCACTATTTGAATAGTAATTTACCATTTGAATAGTAATTCACTATTTTCAATAGTAATTTACTATTGACATAGTAATTTACTATTCAAAATAGTAACTTAAAATAATATTATATCCAGTATAATAATAAATTTCTAAAATGATATGAAAATAAACCTAAAAAGTATAAAAAAGACTTATTCTTACCTTATGATTTTGGCAGAACCTCCTTCCAAAAATTTTATTTCTCTCTCTTACTCGCATCACTATCTCTCTAACACTACTATATTAAGAAAATTTAAACTGAATTGTGATTTTTCCTTCAGAAATCCTTCAGTATTTATAGCAGAAAAATTCACTATGCATTTGAATATTTTATTATAAAAGCACTGTACAATTTTTGAAAATTTCATTTCTGGTTACTGTATGAGTTTGAAATTTTTGTTCATGCATAGTGTTTTGTATAGTGAATGTCAGCTGGATTATTAAGTCAAACAGTAACTATCCACTCGGTATATTTTAAATATTTAAAATCAGTCCTTTTTAAATTTTAGCGATATTATATCAGTTTTCACTAATTTTATAATAAGTGATATAAAGTTTAAATTTTAAAAATCTAAAATTTTTTGTTAATAAAAATTTAATGGTACGTGTTAGTCCTCAAATTTAGTATTATTTTCATCATAAAAATTATGTTTATTTAAAATAAAATTAGTTTAAATTATAATAAATTTATGTTTTTAATTCAATAAATGGATTTTATTGAAAATAATTTGCCTTGATCAATTTTCTCTAGTTTTGCAGTGAAAAATTAAAGAAAATCAAGAGAAAATTGAAGATCTGGAAAGCTGACGCGTAGCATCAACACCACGCGTAGCGTGGGAAATTTTGATGCTGACGCTACGCGTCACAGCCACGCGTAGCATCAAAAGCTACGTGAACTCCATTTACAGGTGGCCAAGCACTCAGCCAATTGACCCATAATTGGCCACTCCACTTCAAGCTAATGTCCAAGCCGAATTGGGAGACAAGGCTACATGTCTGAGCATTATTGATTAAAATATCTCAATTATGGCCACTTAATCAAGTGTTTAATGGGGGCTGAGTCAGGAACCTGACGCGTAGCGTCAAGACCTCTCTTCGGCCATATAAATAGGGCCATTCTCCACATATTCAAGGCATCCATCTGAGAATTCAGAGCTTCTTTTCTCTCCTTTCACTCGAGTTTGAGTGTTCTTTTGTGAGTTTGAAAGGTTAGAGTGATTTCTAGATACTTGAGAGTGTTGTGTAGTATTGTGAACTCTTGTATCGTGAAGTGTTTCCAAGTCCTCGTAATGTCAAATTTTGTAAGTGTTGTTTTTACTTTTACCATGTGTAACTAAATTGTTTATGTTAGAATTTGGTGAATCAATCTATTATAGGATGTTGTAATTATGACCTCTGCATATTTATGATTCAAGTACATGTCAGTATTTCAATCTTTTGTTAGTATGAACATCAAACGGGAGAATAATTGTCATGCGTATTGAAACTTGTTTTATTAGTGTGAATGTCAAACGGGAGAATGATTATTCATGCCGTATTAAAATCTGTTTTAATTAAAGTAAAAGTTGAAATACCCTTAATATGCCAATTATTAGGAATATAGTTGGTGATTGTTGTTTCCATAAGGCTAGTGCTTAATGCAAGTTTTTACTGAGAAAGCTCATGAGGGATCGGACTTTATAGTGACTACTTAGAATTTATATCACGAGGGATCAGTTATTGTAGCATTCCTGGTATTTTAATAAAAATTATGGAGGGTGGAAAATATTAGCAAATATTTTAGAGATTTATTTAATATTTAATCTGCCTGAACCAAGTGGTGTCGGGCCGGTCTCAGAGGTGAGGACCAAACAGTGTTGAAGATCGGTTGTACAGGGGAGAACAGTCAAAGACGTACTGTCGTGCGACGGACGCTTATCCGGTGTGCCTGGGGCGGTCTTGGATTAACCGGTGTGAGGAGAACGCCTAACTCAGAATTATAGTCTGGATCAACCTCTTGTATGACTGAGGCGAACGGATATGCATAGCAAGGATGTAAGGACGGATGAAGTGTCCGACCTCTCAAGCGTTAGCTCGGATTACCGAGGTGTGGGTACTACGCCTGGACACCGGTTGGCCGGTATCCAGCTCGGGTCGACACTTTTATGAAGTATTAGACAGTTACGAATAATTAAACATTGTAAAAGCAAATAAGCGTAGTTGGCCGGTAATTATAAAAGAATCCAATGTGATGAAATTGATTAAAAACTTTTAATGAGAATGCAAATGAAATAGGGGAAAAGGCTGTCTTGCCCCTGAGCTTTATATAAAAGGAAATCCTCTCTCTCCCCTCTTCATTATTTACGAACTACTTCTTCTGTTGGTCTGTCTCTCCTTCTTCTTCGTTTCTCCTTCTCTTGTTGCTGAGTTGCATGCGCCGGAGGAGGACTCCGTTCGTGTTAAAGCTTCAATCGAACCCCATTCCTGTGATCGTGGCCTCAAGGTGAGTCCACTGATCCGTTTTATTTGTGGCTCCTTATCCCTTTCGTTTCTCTGGTAGCCAAGGGCCATGCATGGCTGTATTCGAGTCTATTCTCCACTCCTTTGGTGAATGTGAGCTCAAATGTGGCCAAAGAGCGGTAGACGTTGAATTAACGGGCTTTTAAATTCTGACCCGTAGGTAGTAGATTAAATAGCGAAAGGCTGAGTGACAGAGCTGAGACAGCGTATCCAGTACTCTGAGGAAGGGACCGACACCGAGAGCAGATCATCGAAGCGTGGAATCGAGGTAAGGGGTGTTCGGGTTATGATTAATTAGAATAAGACTTACCTCTTATCCGAGCCATTGAATGGTATGAACAGAGTAAGAAAACGTTATTGAATGTTGTTGCGTACCCGTGTCTGTACATATGTGACTGTGTACACCGATCGGTTGAAGATCGGGTGTGTGGTTGAGTTAATCGTGTCATGAGCTTGGAATATTTAATGCTGAGTTGTATGTGTATGCATGTGTGGGTGTATGGTTTACAATGGCATGAAATAAGTGATGCTTGTGGTAATCGGTATGGTATGTTGAGGGGCTTGACGAGTCGGTCGCCCTACGCTATGAGCACAGGTCAGCTTCTGACAGTTGCAAGTGGTAATCGAAATGATATGTTTGTTTATATGATGGAATGTGATTATGTGGTGAAGGACGACCAACGGTATGAACTACCCTGTTTTGGCTTCAGTGGTCAAGTCAGACCCAGTTAAGCTACCCAGAGGTCTTTGACCCAATGGTTGAGGGGGAGCCAAGTCGGGCTCGGTGAACCAAGTCGGGTTCACAGGATGTCAAGTCGGACTCCCAGCTGAAGGTCGATCCTTTAGTATCCGGATACTAGGCGTCAAATTTTATCTAAGAGTCAGTTGTGATAATTGATGAATTATAAGTTGTGATGTGTAGATTTACCGCGTGACATTTGTTATATTTGCCGAGTGGCATTTGTCGTATTTGCCGAGTGAAGTTTGTTCTATTGGCTGCGTATGATGTATTATGATTGTCGAGTGATGAAAATGCAATCGGATGTAACTTATATATATATATATATATATATATAACTTGTTACATTTTGTTCTATATTAATTATGATGCCAAATACTCACCCTTGCTGCTGTTTTCAATTTAGTAACCAGTGACAGGGAGGAAGCCGGAGCCATGGAGCCGCGCCAAGGGGGAGATCGATGCCAAGGCCTGAGTGATTATGAGTAGCTGTATAATATAATTGAGTATAAAGAGTTTTCCGAGCGTGTAATGTTATCTGTATATTGATTTAAACTAAATCCGGTGTGAACTGACATTGTGTTGTACTTAGTTTATATTTTCACGTGTTTGCTGTGACAGTATTTTACCGAGCGAGGCTCGCCCAAGTCGATTCATCCCTGGTTGAGCGAGGGCCAGTCAGTTTGATGTTTGTTTCACCACTAGGTGAAATTCCCGCCCTTGTTCGAGTGAAGGATAACCGAGAGATCCCCTTCCAGGTGGAAGGTTAGAATGTCCAAGTAGAAATCTGAGTTCCTTTCGAGGGAAGTAAGGATAGGGTATTCACCGAGTGAAGATATCCGGAGAAACTATAACCGAGTGAAGGAGGCTGAATTATCGCCGAGGGAGTTGTGACCGAGCGAAACTGTCTGAGTGAAAGGTAGTAAAGAGTCAAGTGAGGAATGTCCGAGTGAATGGAAGTTGAGCGCTTTCTGAGTGAAACCCTTGTGTCGAGTAAACCATTTTACCGAGTGAATCCCCATGTGAGTTTGCATGTGCATCTTGTTCGCTTAGACTTCTGGGTGGCATTCGCTCAAGCGAGTCGGTACTCGCCTAAGCGACTCCCGGGTTTCGCCTAGGAATGTTGGGGTCTCGCTCAGGCGAGTGACCCCTGTCCTCTTCTTCTTCTTTTGCTCTTTCTTCTTCTCCCACTGTTCCAACTCCATTTTACCGAGCGGATGTTATTCTGCGTGCACTCTTATTATCATTTTGATTCCATCTAGGTGAATACTATCTATTATCAAGACCGAGTAGAACCATTTCTGACCGGTTATTATTTTAGCATACTTTTATTTAAAGAACTATTTTAGAACGGTTTGTTCATACTGAGCATGATTTTATGTAGCTAAAATAGGTAAATATTATTTTACATTTAGACCAAGTGGATTGAACGTTAGAAGAAGTAAATACTAATTCATACTACGATACAAATTTTATTCGACGCGAAAAATTTATTGTGAAAATAATTTTCCGTATTTAAATAAAAAGGGAAATTAACCTAGGATGTTACAGTTATAATGATTTTAAGCTGCAATGACATGAACTTGATAATTAAATATGCATGTTTGTAATCACTTCATTATATTTTAGTGCGAGGATCTTAATTCCAACATAATTTGTCAATCTGTATTTTTACTTCAAGTATCTGAGTTATTCTGAATTACATCTAAATTTTTTGTAGATAAATTTTATATTTACCATCTTTTTACCACATGAACAAATCAATCATCAAATTCTGTGGATATTATATAAATTGTTTATAAATCATTCTTTTGTTTATAACTTTTGATAAATTTACCGTAGTAAATAAGAATTACTATGAGTTACTGGACTTTCAATCCCAGTGGAACGATATCTAAATTTGAAAACTATAAATGATTGGTGCACTTTCCAATTAAAGACCCAATAGTACCACGGGTTTAACAAGTTTTCTGGCGCCGCTGCCGGGGATTGAACTGATTTAGTAAAACAGTAAATTTTTAATTACCGTGGTAAAACATTTTTTTACCTTAGTAAAATTTATAATTTTATATTCATTCATTTATTCATTTTTCTTAACATTGTTACACTAACTTTCTATATTTAGTTTGTTTATGCAAACTCGACCTTCTGCAGGGAAAGTGTTCTTTGATCCTGAGATCGAGAAGTTTGTAAAGAAACTCAAAGCTTTAAAATCTAAAAAAACAAAAACTTCTTCTACTTCATCTTCTTTTGAAAATTTTGAAAATTCAAATATGGCTGCTGAACAAAGAAGAACTTTGGGATAATTTGCTGCTATCAATGGACCACCCCGTGTTTCGGGGATGTACCAAGGACCTATTGCTGTTGTAGAAATTAAACCAGCTACTCTAAACATTATTCAAAACAATCAATTTGCTGGTTTAAATAATGAGGAACCATATGAACATTTAACTATTTTTTATGAGTTATGCAGCACAATTGGTTTCAAACCCAATCAAGAAGAATCTATTTACATGAGATTGTTTCCTTTTTCTTTGATTGGGAAAGCTAAAGAATGGTTTAAATCTTGTCCACCCGGTAGTTTTACAAACTGGTCTGATGTTGAAACAAAATTTTTGGAAAGATTTTATTCACCCTCAAAATATTTTGAAGCGATGACAACCATACATTCTTTTTCATAAAATCACGATGAATCACTTGGTGAAGCATAGGAAAGATTCAAAGCGCTTCTTAGGAAATGTCCAAACCATAATTTGGATGATGCTGGGAAGGTAAGAATTGTTTATCATGGTTTATTACCTTAGTTTAAGATGATGTTAGATGCATGTGCAGGTGGTTCTCTAATGAACAAAACTGTTGAAGAGGCAATATCAATCATGGAGTCTATGTCAACCAGTGACCATCAAGCCAAGCATAAAAGAAGTAGTACATCAAGAAAACCAGGTATGCTTGAGTTGGGAGTAAATCATGCAGTTTTAGCTCAACAAAAATTGCTAACACAACAAATGGAGGCAATGAGCAAACAATTAGAAAAACTTCAAATTGCTCAAGTATCATCACCATCACCCGCTCAATTAAAATAATGTGTGCATTGCATGGGCGAATAAGCTTATGGTTACTGTGCCCCTGATGGAAATAATCAAGAACAAGCCAATTTCTTGATTCACCAAAGAATACCCTTAGGTACTTTTCCTATCAATCTTGGTAATTCTTTTCCTAACAATTACCCGCAGAGTTGGCAGAATCAGAATCTTGGCTGGAAACAAGATGTTGGACCTTCCAATAGACCTCCTAACAATTAATTCAAACAATAACAACCACAATCTGATCAAACAGCAAGGCTAACTAGGATAGAGGAATCTATCCAACAATTGCTATAATATATGTAAACAAATAAAGCCGCACGTAAAACGTCAGATATACAATTGGGACAGTTAGCAAAAGAAGTAGCCGATATGAAAAACTCTGGTTTTTCTGCAAATACTTAAAATCCAAGAGAACAATGTAAGGCTATTTTTACAAGAAGTGGAAAAGTTGTAGGAAATGATTATAAAGAAAAAGAAAGAGAAGAAGAAGATAAAAAAGAAAAAGAAAGAGAAGAAGAAGAGAAAAAAGAAGAAGAAGAGAAAAAAGAGAAAAAAGAAGAAAAAGAAGAAAAAAATGAAAAAGAGAATGAAGAAAAAAATGAAGAAAATGATAAAAATAAAAAAATCAAAAAAATAAAAAAATAAAAAAATCAGTATTTGGGTCAGACACCTCCAGTTAAGGATCTACCTTATCCACATGCACCATCAAAGAAGGATAAAGAAAAGGAATACAAAAGATTCCTTGAGATCTTCAAGCAATTACACATAAACATTCTATTTTCTGAGGCATTGGAACAGATGCCAATATATGCAAAGTTTATGAAAGAATTGCTTACCAAAAAAAGGAGGTATGATAAGGAAATTGTTGAACTCGAAGTAGGTTGCAATGCTATTTTGCAATATAACATGCTAGAAAAGTCAAAAGACCCTGGAAGTTTCACCATTCCCGTCTCCATTGGAGGTTTAAATATTGGGAAAGCCTTGTTAGACCCAGGGGCTAGCATTAATCTAATGCCTCTAAGTATGATGAAGCGAATTGGTGATCTTGATCCTCAGAGAACAAAAATGACTCTGCAATTGGCCGATAGATCAATCAAGAGACCCTACGGTATTGTGGAAGATGTACTTGTAAAAGTTGACAAGTTCTACTTCCTTGTTGACTTTGTGGTTTTAGACATGGAAGAGGATGCTGAAGTCCTCCTGATCCTGGGAAGACCATTTATGAAGACTGCTAGGGTGCTCATTGATATGGATAATGGGAAACTAGTATTAAGAGTACATGATGAAGAGGTAAACTTTGATGTTTTCAAAGCCATGAAACATCCCAACTCAAAACAAGACTGTTTTAAGGTGGATGTTCTCGACGAAGTTTACCTTTCCATATCCAAAAGTATGTCAATTTCTGACCCTCTAAATAAGTTATTAACTAACTCTGTGGAATGTTTAAGTGAAGAAGAGGAAAAATAGGTAGACAAGTATCTTGAAGACCTTGATCAAGGGAAAGAAATTTCCCCTGAATCAAGAAAAATTAAAGAAATTCAAGAAGTACCTGTTGAAGAAATCCAGAGGCCTGAATTGAAAGTGCTACCTTCCAACCTAAAGTATATCTTTTTGAAAGAAGGTAATCTAAAACCTGTAATTATTAGTAATTTGTTAAGTGAAATAGAAGAAGAAAAGCTGGTAGAAGTGTTGAAAAGAAATCAAGAAGCAATCAGATGGACACTTGAAGATCTGAAAGGTATAAGTCCATCATACTGCATGCATAAGATTTTGTTGGAGGATGATTTTAAACCTGTTTCTCAACCTCAAAGGCGTCTTAATCCAACCATGAAAGAGGTAACCAATAAGGAGGTTTTGAAATTGCTGAAAGTAGGTATTATCTATCCCATTTCTGATAGTATATGGGTAAGTCATGTACAAGTTGTTCCAAAAAAAGGTGGTATGATAGTAATTGTTAATGATAAATATGTATTAATCCCAACAAGAACTATCACCAGTTGGAGAATGTGTATTGATTATAGAAAATTAAATCAAGCAACAAGAAAAGATCATTTTCCACTACCTTTTATGGATCAAATGCTTGAAAGATTGTCTGGACAGGTTTATTATTATTTTCTTGATGGATACTCTGGATATAATCAAATTGTTGTTGACCCTCTTGATCAGGAAAAAACTGCTTTTACATGTCCCTTTGGTATATTTGCTTATAGAAAGATGCCATTCGGATTATGTAATACACCTGCTATTTTTCAAATATGCATGTTTGCTATTTTTACAGATCTAATTGAAAAGAGCATTGAGATTTTCATGGATGATTTCTCAGTCTTTGGGAATTCATTTGAATCATGTCTAACCAACTTGGACACCGTACTGAGGCGGTGTATTGAAACAAATTTGGTGCTAAATTGAGAGAAATGTCACTTCATGGTGAAAAAAGGAATTGTACTCGGTCACAAAATTTCTTCTAAAGGTATTGAAGTAGACCAAGCCAAAATTGAGGTAATCTCTAAACTCTCACCCCTTGTAAATGTAAAAGGTATTAGAAGTTTTTTAGGACATGTTGGATTCTATAGAAGGTTTATTCAAGATTTTTCAAGAATTGCTAAACCTTTAACAAATCTTCTAAATAAAGATGTTGAATTCAAGTTTGATGAAGCATGTCTTAAAGCTTTTAATTCCTTGAAAGAAAAATTGGTTTCTGCCCCTGTAATTGTTGCTCCTAATTGGAACTTACCCTTTGAACTTATGTGCGATGCAAGTGATTATGCTGTAGGAGCAGTTTTAGGTCAAAGATATGAAAAAGTTTTAGGGTTATACACTATGCTAGTAAAGTTTTAGATGAAAATCAAATAAATTATGCAACTACTGAAAAAGAGTTACTAGCCATAGTATATACCTTAGAAAAATTTAGATCATACTTGATTGGATCAAAAATAATTGTTTTTACTGATCATGCCGCAATCAAGTATCTTTTGACTAAAACTGATTCTAAACCTCGGTTAATTCGATGGATTCTGCTCCTTCAAGAATATGATCTTAAAATCAAAGATAAAAAGGGTAGTGAAAAAATATGGTCACTGACCATCTTTCTAGATTGATGAATGGTGAGGTTATTGCCAAAGAAAAAGACATCTTAGAAGAATTTCCTGATGAAAAACTTTTTGAAATAACAAAACGGCCATGGTTTGCTGATATGGCCAATTTTAAAGCAACATGAATTCTTCCAAATGATTTAACATGGCAGCAAAGAAATTTTTTTAAAAATATGTAAAATACTTTGTTTGGGATGACCCTCATCTATTCAAAATTGGTGTGGATAATTTGTTACGTCATTGTAATACCCGATTGGAAAAAGAAAGATGTGTTGTGGCATTGTCACAAATCACCTTATGGAGGACATTTTAATGGGGAAAGAACTGCTGCAAAAATTCTTCAATCAGGTTTGTATTGGCCCTCCATTTTTAAGGATTCTCACTCATTTGTGCAAGCTTGCGATAACTGCCAAAGAACAGGTAATGTTAATAGAAGGCAAGAAATGCCTCTCACAAGCATTTAGGAGGTTGAGGTATTTGATTGTTGTGGTATTGATTTTATGGGACCTTTTCCTTATTCTCAATTCAATCAATATATCCTTTAACACCAAGAACTTTGATCAGTGATGGAGGATCACATTTTTGTAACAAAGTTCTTCAGAAAGTGTTACAACATTATGGAGTGAGACCTAAAGTGGCTACAACATATCATCCACAAACCAATGGACAGGCATTGATTTCAAATCGTGAAGTAAAAAGAATTTTGGAAAAGACTGTGTCTTCCTCCAGAAAAGATTGGTCACAAAGGCTTGATGATGCACTCTTGGCATACAGAACTGCATTTAAGACTCCTCTTGGCATTTCTCCTTTCCAAATGGTCTATGGAAAAGCTTGTCACCTTCCAGTAGAGATGGAACATAAAGCATATTGGGCCTTAAGATTCCTCATCTTTGATCCAAACACAACAGCTGACAAAAGAAAGTTGCAGTTACTTGAATTGGAGGAAATGAGAAACAATGCTTATGAATCATCTAGAAATTACAAAAATAAGGTAAAAGCTTACCATGACAAGAAAATCAAAAATAGACACTTCAAACTAGGTCAGCAAGTTTTATTCTTTAATTCAAGATTAAGACTGTTTCCTGGTAAATTAAAATCTAAATGGTTAGGCCCATTTGTAATTAAGGAAGTTAAATCTTATGGAGCAGTTGAAATTGAAAATCCAACTTCCAAAAGAAGTTGGATGGTTAATGGTCAAAGATTGGAACCATATCTGGGTGGTGAGATTGACAGACTCACTACCATTTGTTATTTAACTAATTTTTGATGTGCAGGATGTCAAGCTAGAAACAGTAAATCAAGCGCTCAATGGGAGGCAATCCATTATTTCTTTTTATTTTTAACTTTAAAAAATTATTATTATGTGTTTTTTTAAATTTCAGTTTAGAAATATGATTTTGAAAATAAAAAAGGTTTTTGAAAATTAAAAATTAAAAAAAATGAAAAACCGAAGCCCACGCGTAGCGCCACACTGACACGTAGTGTGGATTCTAAATTTTTAACCTGACGCGTAGCGTCCCTACCATGCGTAGCGTCAGGACCAGTGTTCAGTTTTTAAAACTGGACCCCTGAAACAGAGGCCCAAAATCAAAACTTTAAAAAAACTTATTTTGCCTCCACATTCACTTTCTTCAGAAACCCTATTTTCTAAACCACTTTTAAAACACTCAATCTTCCACTTTCTCTTCATCAAGGAATCCAAGTGAGTATCCTAATCCTTTTCTCTCTGATTTTTAATTTTTAATCTTTAGAAATGCATGATGTTAGGATAGGATAGACGACCACTGGGTTTGATTGTTGTTAGAATAGGGAAATGAATGGATTGATTGAGGTTTGGAAGGGGTTGCTGCTGTGCAACCCCTGTTTTTCAGTTTCTGTTCGTTTTCTGTTATAATTAAATAATAATAATAATAATTTTTATTTGTTTTTCTTTTAAATTAATAAAATTTCTTAAATTGTATGTTTGTTATACTTTCTTGCCCAAAAATAAATAAATTTGTTAAAATTTTGTAAATATGTGTGTTGTGTAATTTTCTCACTTTATATGTAAAATTGCATATTGTGTATGTTATACTTTTAAAAATCTAAAAATATGTATGTTTAATTTTTGTTTTGCATAATTTATTTTATTGAAATTATAAAATTAAAAAATATGTTGTTTCTATGCTTTGTAAATATTTTGTTCTGATTAAAATTTTATGTCGTGTGAATTTTATTTAAATTTTGTATGAATTTTATTCTTGATGTTTAAATATAAAAATAAAAAATATGCATGATTTATGTTGGTAATTTATAGTTTGAATTTTTGTGTGTTTATTTAAATAAATTATCTTTTTGCAGATGGCACCGAAGAAATCTATTCCTATTACTGGTCCGAAGAGACAGAGGAGGACCACTGACACTGATACCACTTCTGAAGATCCAGATCTTCAGGGTGAGGAGCAGCTAGGACCTAGAGATCCCACTAGATTTCGCACTGACGCGAAATGGGCCAGATTTCACCAGATTAAGGGCCAGAGATTGATTTGGGAGAGAGTTTTCAATCTAAATGCTAGAGACTTTCTTGAGCTGCAAGATGAGATCCAGAGAAGAAGATGGGGACCCTTATTTTCTCTACCAACTGAGGGGGATCCCATACTAGTTATGGAGTTTTATGCGAATGCCTACAGGACGCGTTAGGATTCACCTAACATTGGACATCAGATGACGAACTTGGTGAGGGGAAGGCATATCACTTACGACAGGGACACTATTAGTACCCTACTGGGTAATCCTTGGGAGCCTACTCCTGAGAGCAATACTTGTTTCTGGAAGGAAAACAGAAATAAGGTTGCCCCTGAGGATGGTGATCTAGGATACTTCTTAGATCAGGTTGCTTATTTCTTGAGCAAAGATGGAATCTTCTTTAACCTTAGTAAGGTTGGAAGAACTCCATCAAACCTCCTCAAGACCCAGCTGACCCCCATAGCTCAGGCATGGATATATCTCATGCTCCATAACATCACTCCTGTCACCCACCTTTCTTCTCTTCCAGTTGATCGATGTTGCCTTCTTTATTCCATTCTTCAGGGCCACACCATTGAAATTTTTGCACTTATATCTGAGCAGATTCACCTTTATGCCTTAGGGTATAAGGTGAACTGTCCTATTCCTTTCCCTCTCATTATTTTTGCCTTACTGAGGAGGCAAGGAGTCATCGTGCCATCACCTGAGCTCACTAGTTCTTCGGGGGGAGTTCCCAAGATTGTAGTGAATAGAGATTATTTTGTCCAACAGTGCGAGCTTCCATCTCTGGAGCAGGAGGCTCAACCCAGACAGAGACGGAGGAGACCACCAGTTCAGCCACCTTCTGTTGATGCTATTTCGGATGTATTTGCCAGGATGACCCTAGAGCATCAGCATATTATGCAAATGATGGTTGCTTCTCATCGTGCTTATGTTCATTTACATGATGCATTTTACTAGTACAGGATACAGGGAGAGGGAGCACCATTTATGACACCTGCTGATTTTGCTTCCCATGTAGCTTGGCCTGGTGATTTGCCCACATATCCTGAGACAGGTGGACCGTCTGGAGCACATGCTGATTCTAAGGGTGATGCCGATGAGGAGGATGATGATGAGGATGACCACATGGAGGACTGAGGGTGTTATCTTATATATTCTGCACTTTTATCATTTTACTTATGTTTAGTTTTACATTTATTGGTTTGATATTTGGTATATTTTGATTTTGGGGATTATATTATGGTTTATTTTTATCTGCATGGTTTGATAGTTAGTTTTATTATTTTCTGTGAAAAATACATTCTGAAAAATTTATGCGGTTAAAGTTTTGAACAATAAGCCAATTCTAAAATAAGAAAAATCTTTTTATAACTAAGGCATTTAGGTAAAAATGATTACAATGAGCTTATCAATTATTAAGCTAATTTCAGAAACCTGGTGAGCTGAGAGATCTATAAACACTTGAGGGATTTGACATAACTTCTTTCAAATTAATTTTGCTTAATTCTTTGACTTGTGTTGTTGAATAGAGGATCCAAGAGCATGATCAAGGCAAATTCTTTGGTAAACACAAGAAACTAGGCCAAAAAGCCTACCGTGGTAAAAATATATTTATCCTTTGATAGCCAATTTTGAGCTTTAAAATAGTTTCCTTAGTACCCTTAACTCTTAATTAATCTTTACCATTCCCTTTACTTGATTGAATAGAAGAGCATAAAATAAAAGAAAAATATCTTGAGCGTTCTTACAAAAAGGGGGAGTGAAAATTAACAACTTGATTCTTTTCAAAAATATCAAATTGTGCATATAAATGAAAAAAATGAAAAGAAATATATGCAAATCAAAAATAGTGAAACAAATCAAGTTGGGGGTATTTATCATCATCAAAAGGGAAGTAAGAATTTTGGGTCAAGAAAAGCACCCTAAAAGAAATTGTGAAATGCTCTTTTATTATTTCAAGTGTTTGAAATCCAAGAAAAACCATAATTTCTTGTAAGCCCAAGCCTCATTACAACCCTTAAAAAGACCTTGTGACTCTTGTGTGACTCTGTATAAATGACCATTGACAAGATGAAAATCAAAATTGAATTTGTTTGATTTCATGATCGATTGAGATTGACAGGTTCCTTTTCACAGAGATAAACACTTCTGAGGTAAGTCTTGAAATAAGCTTGATTTATTGGTATAACATTGTAAAAATTTTATCTTTAAGCCTTAGTTACATAAGATTCCTTATTTTTTATTGGTAAAATTATAAATCACTTTTTGTATTAAATTTTTAGACTTAACTTTATTTTGATTTTTCTTTCTTTTGCTCGAGGGCGAGCAAGGTCTCAAGTTGGGGGTATTTGTTAGTCCTCAAATTTACTGTTATTTTCATAATAAAAATTGTGTTTATATTAAATAAAATTAGTTTAAATTGTAATAAATTTATGTTTTTAATTCAATAAATGGATGTTATTGAAAATAATTTACCTTGATCAATTTTTTTCTAGTTTTGCAGTGAAAAATTAAAGAAAATCAAGAGAAAATTGAAGATCTGGAAAGCTGACGCGTAGCATCAACACCACGCGTAGCGTGGGAAATTTTGATGCTGACCCTACGCATCACAGCCACGCGTAGCGTCAGAAGCTACGTGGACTCCATTTACAGGTGGCCAAGCACTCAGCCAATTGACCCATAATTAGCCACTCCACTTCAAGCTAATGTCCAAGCCGAATTGGGAGACAAGGCTACATGTCTGAGCATTATTGATTAAAATATCTCAATCATGGCCACTTAATCAAGTGTTTAATGGGGGCTGAGTCAGGAACCTGACGTGTAGCAGCAGGACCTCTCTTCAGCCCTATAAATAGGGCCATTCTCCACACATTCAAGGCATCCATCTGAGAATTCAGAGCTTCTTTTCTCTCCTTTCACTCGAGTTTGAGTGTTCTTTTGTGAGTTTGAAAGGTTAGAGTGATTTCTAGATACTTGAGAGTGTTGTGTAGTATTGTGAGCTCTTGTATCGTGAAGTGTTTCCAAGTCCTCGTAATGTCAAATTCTGTAAGTGTTGTTTTTACTTTTACCATGTGTAACTCAATTGTTTATGTTGGAATTTGGTGAATCAATCTATTATATGATGTTGTAATTATGACCTCTGTATATTTATGATTCAAGTACATATCAGTATTTCAATCTTTTATTAGTATGAACATCAAACGGGAGAATAATTTTCATGCGTATTGAAACTTGTTTTATTAGTGTGAATGTCAAACGGGAGAATGATTACTCATGCCGTATTAAAATCTGTTTTAATGAAAGTAAAAGTTAAAATACCCTTAATATGCCAATTATTAGGAATAAAGTTGGTGATTATTGTTGCCATAAGGCCAGTACTTGTTATTCTAGTGGCCTCCTATAACTCGAGAGGGGGGGTGAATTGAGTTATGATAATTTTAAGATTTCTAATCACACTTTTCTCAACTCTTAATTTTATTGTAATTAAATGTAAATGAATATGACAGTGCACAGTAGATTATATAAAATATAAGACAGAGTGTAGGGTTAAGAGATTTGCAAACAGTATTTATACTGGTTCGGCCAACCACTGCCTACGTCCAGTCTTCTCAAGTCACCCTTGAGGATTCCACTATTGTCAAAAATAGTACACCAGCACTTCCACACCTTGGCACAATCTTGCCTTTGTGTGAAGTATCTTGATACACCAAGAGTCTCACTACTCTTGTATACAATACTTTGGGAAACCTTCCCAAGCAAACAAGTATCTCACACTTTTAATAAAGTGAACAAGGAAATACTCTCTTCTTAGAGCATATGAACAAATTGAAGCACTTAAGTAAGTAATAATCTTAACAAGATTATATGGCCATTAAGATCATAAAAGAAGAAGGAATTGTTATTCTCAATTGTTGTGTATTTGCAAATGAGATACTCTCCTATTTATAGGAGAGGAAATGCCTTCAAGAGTTGAAAGAAAATAATAAAATATTTGAAAAGGTACCTCTTGATTAAAATAAATTAATTATGAAAGGATGTAACTTTTTATCTAAACATTATGATGAAAAGGTGCATAAATATTTTATCAGAACCAGCCTGTAATCGATTACTTAATATTGGTAATCGATTACTTTAAACAGTTATTTTAAAAACGTTTGGTTTGAAAATATTCTGATTCATTTTCAAACGTTTTAATCTTGGTAATCGATTATGTTATTATGGTAATCGATTACGGAAACAGTTAATTTATAACGTTTGCTTTGAGAAGATATTCTGATCCATTTTCAAACGTTTTCAATCATGGTAATCGATTACATGGTGATGGTAATTGATTACAGCCAATAAAAATGTTTCTTTTAGTTGACTCGAAATGTTGTAATTGATTACACCTAATGGGTAATCGATTACACTACTTCAAAGTGTAATTGTAATTTTATTTTAATGGCCATATTTTCTTATTAGATCTTACTGTTAAAAGCTATGAGTCTTGATCTTCATTCCTTTGATCTTCATTCTGATTTGTCATTATCAAAACATTTATGATCTTCATTCTCCCCCTTTTTGATGATGATAATAACCTGTAAAATTTTGTGGGAATGAACATTGATGCAAGTTTATTTTAAGATTAAATCCTTTTTGTTTGTTATATTTTATTGGCCCTTGTGTTATACTTTATTTGGTACTAAAGGTACTCTCCCCCTGTGTTTTGCAGTGTTTGCCAATGATTGAAATGATTGTTGTTTGCCAATGATTAAAATGATTGCAGTATCTCCCCCTTTGGCATTATCAAAAAAAAGATAAGACATATATAAAATGGAAAGTGCAAACGTGGATAGAAACGAAAAAGGATAATTATATTCATTAAAAGCAAACAAACAAGAGGACTTGTTTTTCATAAATAGAAACGGAAATTATTTAATAACAACCAACAAAACAAAAGAAAAACTAATCGGATGGTGGTGGAAAACGGGAAAGGAGAGTCTGCATGGTGCTATCAATGTGATCAAAATGATCACGAACGTAGGAGCGGAGGGCTTGGAGCTCGGTGGCCAAATCTGCCATTGACATAGAACCAGGCATGGGATCAGAATCTGGAGGAGGAGTAGAATATTTAGGAATCCAGTCTCCCTCAGCGTTTTGTTTATAGCCAAAAGTAGATAAAGCAGTTTTACCAATTATGAAGGAACGTTGGGGCTTGATGCATAACTCCTCGGAAATGGGGACATTAAAATGGTGGAGAACGCGAGTGATGAATCCAGCATAAGGAAGTGGGGCATTTGCCTTGAGTGCTTTTTGCATGCGATAACGGATGAGAGTAGTCCAACTGAGAGGCCGAACTGTTAATAGCGACCACATGAGTACAAGATCCTCCTCAGTGACTTGTGCCAAGTTTGTAGAGCGGGGAGCAAGAATACGCACGATAATGTAGTGCATGACCCTACATGAGAAGGAAAGTGATCCAGCAAGAAGGCGTCCAGAAAGATCAGCATTGTCCGAGCAAACAAGACGACGGGCCTCCAAGTTATTGAAATCAGCTTCCCATGAATCAGAGAGATGTCCTTCATAATATTCACCAACGGAAGGAAGGTCGGTGAGAGCATAAAACAATCCAAAATCTATTGTAATGGGAACTTTCTTGACTTCTGTGAGGATACGGCCATCGGTAATCTGAAGATTAGAGTAAAAGAGTCGGACAAGGTCAGGGTAATGATCTTCCTTAATGGTCAGAAATGGCATGAGATTTTGAATGTCGAAAAATTGATAGCAATCCACATTTTCAATGATAGGGGTGTCCATATATTTGGGATCAAGAACATCTTGGTTGTGGAAAAGAGAATAAAAATGTTCCTGTTGAGCAGAGGTGGAAAAGAATTCAATGAAAGTGTGTAATGTAGGAGTGCGGTGTGGTTGATCAGAGGAAGAAGAGGAGCCTAGTGTTCTCTTTTTCTTGGTGGGAAAGGAAGGAGAAGGTGGAGTGGGAGTGTATGTGGGGGAGCGATCTTCCATTTTCCTGAACAGTAAGAGAGGGTGATGGTGAAACAAATCAAACGTGAGGTTTTTATGCATGCCGAAGACAGGTAAGCGATTACATAGAGCAGGTCTAGAAGCAGTAAGCGATTACGTGAAGACGAAGAGTCTGGTATTCTGGAACAATGGTAATCGATTACAAAGAGATATGAAACAGGTGGTAATCCATTATTGGAATAGGAAAGGTCAGAGGGAGCTTGGGTAATTGATTACATAGAAGATGTCTTGAAACTGTAATCGATTACAGGGGAAGGTTCATGGGCAAGGAGATAAGAGGGGACAGGATGGGACGTGTGCCATAATTAGGGGAAGCGTGAGCAGTTAATGGGAAACGTGTATGCAGTAATGTCAGTTTTTTGAGATGCATTTGGAAGAGCGATCTCGGTTTAAGAGTGAATAAAAAATAAGAGTGAAAGGAAAGATTTTTAATAGACTCGAGAGTGAGTAATCGATTACATGAGGCAGTGCAAATATATAGTAATCGATTACAGGAATTGGTAGAGTCAGGTAACTAGTGGTAATCGATTACAATTGTATAGTTAATTGGATGTAATCGATTACGGAGTGTCAGTGACGCGATTTAGGAGATAAAAGAACGTGGACGTGTGATGGGACATGACTTTGGAGATCGTGTGTCAGTTTATGGAAACATGGGGAAGCATGTTTGGAAACTGGGACATTGAATGAAGTGTAAAATGGCAAAGGATGTGGAACGTTTTTAATAAATTTGGAAAATAATTTTGGTAACCAAAAGATTAAAACTGAAGAGAGTTGGTTTGAATTTTCAAAAATTTCAAAAGATTTCAAGATAAAGGATGGGTTTTTGAAAAAAGAATTTTTAATTTAGAAATTTGAAGAAGTCAGTTGAAGTTGAAGAGATGATTTTAATATTTTAATGAACACTGACAAGAATCGCGATAATCGATTACTTCTAAAGTGTAATCGATTACGGATGCTCTTGAGATATAAGACCCACGTGCTGCCTCTTTTGTTGTTTAAATAAATAAGTTGGTAATCGATTACGGATTTATTGTAATCGATTACGGAGACTTATTTTTAAACACATTTTTAAGGGTAATTAATGATGCCTAATTCATTTCTTATGTGAAAAAATTGTTCTTTCGGCAAAGGCTTTGTGAAAATATTTGCGAGTTGCTTTTGGGTCTCAATAAATTCTAATGTGCAGTCTCCTTTTTGAACATGATCTTTAAGGAAATGATGTCGAATTTCTATATGCTTAGTCCTAGAGTGTTGTACTGGATTTTTGGAAAGGTTTATTGCGCTTGTATTGTCGCACTTTATGGGAATATGATCTAAGTGAAGTCCATAGTCTAGTAATTGTTGTTTCATCCATAGTATTTGTGCGCAACAACTACCGGCAGCGACATATTCTGCTTCTGCAGTGGATAAAGCCACACTGTTTTGCTTTTTACTATGCCATGATACTAGGGCTGACCCTATTAGTTGACAAGTACCACTGGTACTTTTTCTATCGGTTCTACATCCTGCAAAGTCAGAATCGGAATATCCTACGAGGTTGCAAGATGAGCCTTTAGGATACCATAGCCCTAGGTTTTTAGTTCCTATTAGGTATCTCATAATTCTTTTTACAGCTTGTAAATGAGATTCTTTTGGATTAACTTGAAATCTTGCACAAAGGCAAACACTAAACATTATATCGGGTCTACTTGCAGATAAATATAGAAGAGAAGCGATCATACCTCGATATAGCTTAATGTCAACTGGTTTCCCAATCTCATCTTTATCAAGATAGCTTGCAGTGCTCATTGGTGTTGAAATGTCTTTGGCATTGATCATTCCAAATCTTATGAGTAGATCCTTGCAGTATTTTGATTGGTTGATGAAAATGCCTTCAGTTGATTGCTTAATTTGTAATCCAAGGAAGAAATTAAGTTCTCCCATTAAGGACATTTCGAATTCTTTTTGCATTGCTTGGGAAAATTCCTTACACAAATTTTCGTTAGTTGATCCAAAAATAATATCATCAACATATATTTGAACCAAGAGAATATCATTATCATTTCTTTTGATGAATAAAGTTGTGTCTACCTTTCCTCTGTTGAAATTATTTTCTAGCAGAAATTTACTTAGTCTATCATACCATGCTCGAGGTGCTTGTTTAAGGCCATATAGTGCTTTCTTTAATTTATACACATGGTTAGGAAATTTATCATTTTCGAATCCTAGGGGTTGATAGACATATACCTCTTTATTTATGTAACCATTCAAGAATGCACTCTTCA
This sequence comes from Clitoria ternatea, assembly GCA_037962975.1. NCBI lineage: Eukaryota > Viridiplantae > Streptophyta > Magnoliopsida > Fabales > Fabaceae > Clitoria > Clitoria ternatea. Next base: position 51,450,730 of record CM075673.1, read on the forward strand.
CATCCATTTGAAATAATTTAAAATCCATGTATGCTGCAAAAGCTAAGAGCATTCTTATTGCTTCTAATCTGGCTACAGGTGCATAGGTTTCCTTATAATCTATGCCTTCTTCCTGATTGTATCCTTTTGCAACTAGTCTTGCCTTATTTCTTATGATTATACCGTGTTCATCCATATTATTTTTAAAAACCCATTTGGTACTTATGATTTGATGATTATCGGGTTTTGGTACTAATTTCCAAACTTGATTTCGTTCAAACTGATTAAGTTCTTCTTCCATAGCTATTATCCAATTTTCATCATTTGTTGCTTCCTTAATATTCTTTGGTTCTATTTGAGAAACAAAGGCCATAGTATTGCATGCATTTCTAAGAGATTTTCGAGTGATTACCCCTTTTGATATATCACCGATAATGTTGTCAATAGGGTGGTTCTTGTTGAACTTCCATGCTTTGGGTAGATTATCGCTTGATGTTGGATTATCATCTTGACTGCTTGTCTGATCTTCCTTCTTTTCATTAATTTGAATATTCTCTAGAGAATCTGTAATATCATCTAAAGATCTTTCTACACTAAAAGGGTTAGATTCATCAAAAGTGACATGAACAGATTCTTCAATTGTTTGTGTCCTTTTGTTATATATCCTAAATGCTTTGCTTGATAAAGAATATCCAAGAAAGATTCCTTCATCGGCTTTAGCATCAAATTTTCCTAGATTATCTTTTCCGTTATTTAGTATAAAGCATTTACATCCAAATACATGCAGATGGGATATATTAGGTTTTCTTCCATTGAATAGTTCATAGGGTGTTTTCTTTAAGATAGGTCTGATTAGTACTCTATTCATAACATAGCATGCTGTACTAACAGCATCCGCCCAAAAATATTTAGGAAGGTTAGTTTCATTTAGCATGGTTCTAGCTAGTTCTTCTAGTGACCTATTCTTTCTTTCAACGACTCCATTTTGTTGGGGGGTTCTAGGGGCTGAAAAATTATGTTTGATCCCATATTTATCACAAAATTTTTCGAACGATCTATTTTCAAACTCCCCTCCATGATCACTTCTTATACTAATAATTTTAAGATCTTTTTCATTTTGGACTATCTTGGCTAATCTTTTAAAGGATAGATAAGCCTCATTTTTATTTTTCAAAAATAGAGTCCAAGTAAATCTTGAAAAATCATCAACAATTACTAGGGCATAATAGTTACCACCAAAACTTTTAGTTCTTGATGGTCCAAATAAATCCATATGTAGTAATTGTAGTGGCTTAGTTGTAGAGACAATATTTTTTGACTTGAAAGATATTTTTACTTGTTTGCCCTTTTGACAAGCATCACATAATTTATCTTTTACAAACTTTAGTCTTGGTACACCTATGACCAGATCCTTTTTAATTATTTTATCTAAATGATCCATGTGTATGTGTGCTATCCTTCTATGCTAAAGCCATGGATCTTCCTCATGATTCTTTTTCCAATAAATTTTATAGTGTCGTTGTCTTTTTCTTTGATTATGCATGTGTCAGAGTTAAATATGACATGGTTACCTTTGTCACACAGTTGACTTATGCTTAGTAAATTGTGCTTTAGTCCTTCAACATATAGCACGTTGTCAATGGAGGTTGTAGGATTCTTTCCAACTTTTCTTACTCTAAGGATTTTGCCTTTGTTGTTGTCACCGTAGGTGACGTATCCTTCTTCCTTCATAATTAGTGAGGAGAATTTTGATATATCTTCTGTCATGTGCCTGGAGCAGCCACTGTCAAGGTACCAGCTTAACTGTCTACTGACCAAGCATACCTGCAACAAAGATTAAGTTTTTATCTTAGGTACCCATATCTTCTTGGGTCCTTGAAGGTTAGAGTTTGTTGGTACTTGCTTCCTAATCCAAATCTTGTTTGAATTTTGAATTCCATTTTCTCTTATTTTACATGTAGATGCTGTATAACCCTTTCTTCCATAGTGATAGCATTTAACAAAAGGACTAGTTGATGTCTTTTGTGATATAAGGAAATTTTTATATAATTTTTGCTTTTTAGAGGGATCAAAACCTAATCCTGCCTTATTAAAATGACATCCTTGTTTTCCAAGGAGTATATCTAGGTTGTCTCTTCCCATAGTAAATTTTGCTAAAGTATTTTTTAAATCATCAACTTCTTGAAAAAGCTTTTGACATGTAATGCATGATTGATTGCTTGTGACCTTTATTTTCAAATTATTTTCTAAGTTTACTTTTTCTAATTTAACTTGTCCTATTTCTTCATGTAATTTTGAAACATTTTCTTCTAGATTTTGATTAATACTTTTAATATTTAAAAATTTCTTGGCTAGTTTTTGATATTCTTCATGAAGTTCTTCAAATGCTTCTTGCAATTCATCAAATGTAGGGTTTGAGTCATTTACCTCTTCGGTGTTAGCCATTAAGCAAAGATTTGCTTCTTCTTGATCTGATTCCTCAGAAGAGCTTAGATTATTATCATCCCAAGCAATATATGCTCTTCTCTTATTTTTGAAATACTTCTTTTCCTGTTTGTCCATATTCTTGTTTAGGGTTGGACATTCCATCTTCATATGTCCAAATTTTCCACATTCAAAGCATTTCAGACCTTGATTGGTTTCATCATTCTTTCTGAAGGATTTCCTGAAGTTTGGTCTCCTCTGTCCTTCTTTCTTCTTAAGAAATCTATTGAACCTTCAGACTAGCATTCCAAACTCCTCTGTATCATCCGTGCTCTTATTTTCTTCCATGTTTTCATCATCACTTTCATTCATTGTTTGTATTGAGGTTTTGAGGGCAATACTTCTTCTTTTTTGTCTCCTTCTTCATGCTAATTTAGCCTGGTTAGTTCAACTTCATGTTCCTGAAGTTTACTAAACAGAGTAGCAAGTGACATTGTTGCTAAGTCTCATGATTTTGATATGGCTCTTACTTTTGGTTGCCATTCCCTGTTCAAGAATCTCAAGACTTTGTCAATTAAATCTTCGTTAGAAAAGGTTTTTCCTAAACATGCAAGATGATTGATTATGTGAGTAAATCTCTTCTGCATGTCCTGTATATTTTCATTATTATTCATTCTAAATAATTCATATTCCCTAGTTAGGGTATTTATTCTTGATCTCTTAACTTCGCTTGTTCCTTCGTGAGTTACTTCTAAGGTATCCCACATCTCTTTTGCTGTCTTGCAATTAGATATTCTAAAGTATTCGTCCATTCCTAAGGCTGAGGTTATTATATTTTTGGCCTTGAGGTTGTATTGTACTTTTGTTTTGTCTGCATCAGTCCATTCACTTCTTGGTTTAATCATGGTTACTTCTTCAACTACTTTGGTTGGTATGAATGGACCATCTCAATGGAGTCCCATATGTCTATATCATTAGCTTCTATGAATATTTGCATATGGGTTTTCCAGTATTGGTATCCTACTCCATTAAATACAGGAGGTCTATGGATGGAATTTCCCTCAGGGAAGATAGGGTTAGAAGAGGCCATTTCTACTTCTTGAAGTTTCTAAACCTTATACAAGAAGCTAGCTCTGATACCACTTGTTATTCTAGTGGCCTCCTATAACTTGAGAGGGGGGGTGAATTGAGTTATGATAATTTTAGGATTTCTAATCACACTTTTCTCAACTCTTAATTTTATTGTAATTAAATGTAAATGAATATGACAGTGCACAACAGATTATATAAAATATAAGACAGAGTGTAGGGTTAAGAGATTTGCAAACAGTATTTATACTGGTTCGGCCAACCACTACCTACATCCAGTCTTCTCAAGTCACCCTTGAGGATTCCACTATTGTCAAAAATAGTACACCAGCACTTCCACACCTTGGCACAATCTTGCCTTTGTGTGAAGTATCTTGACACACCAAGACTCTCACTACTCTTGTATACAATACTTTGGGAAACCTTCCCAAGCAAACAAGTATCTCACACTTTTAATAAAGTGAACAAGGAAATACTCTCTTCTTAGAGCATATGAACAAATTGAAGCACTTAAGTAAGTAATAATCTTAACAAGATTATATGGCCATTAAGATCATAAAAGAAGAAGGAATTGTTATTCTCAATTGTTGTGTATTTGCAAATGAGATACTCTCCTATTTATAGGAGAGGAAATGCCTTCAAGAGTTGAAAGAAAATAATAAAATATTTAAAAAGGTACCTCTTGATTAAAATAAATTAATTATGAAAGGATGTAACTTTTTATCTAAACATTATGATGAAAAGGTGCATAAATATTTTTATCAGAACCAGCCTGTAATCGATTACTTAATATTGGTAATCGATTACTTTAAACAGTTATTTTAAAAACGTTTGGTTTGAAAATATTCTGATTCATTTTCAAACGTTTTAATCTTGGTAATCGATTACGTTATTATGGTAATCGATTACGGAAACAGTTAATTTATAACGTTTGCTTTGAAAAGATATTCTGATCCATTTTCAAACGTTTTCAATCATGGTAATCGATTACATGGTGATGGTAATCGATTACAGCCAATAAAAATGTTTCTTTTAGTTGACTCAAAATGTTGTAATTGATTACACCTAATGGGTAATCGATTACACTGCTTCAGAGTGTAATTGTAATTTTATTTTAATGGTCATATTTTCTTATTAGATCTTACTGTTAAAAGCTATGAGTCTTGATCTTCATTCCTTTGATCTTCATTCTGATCTGTCATTATCCAAACATTTATGATCTTCAGTACTTAATGCAAGTTTTTACTGAGAAAGCTCATGAGGGATCGGACTTTACAGTGACTACTTAGAATTTATATCACGAGAGATCGGTTATAATGATTTTAAGCTGCAATGACATGAACTTGATAATTAAATATGCATGTTTGTAATCACTTCATTATATTTTAGTGCGAGGATCTTAATTCCAACATAATTTGTCAATCTGTGTTTTTACTTCAAGTATCTGAGTTATTATGAATTACATCTCATTTTTTTAGATAAATTTTATATTTACCATCTTTTTACCACATGAACAAATTAATCATCAAATTCTGTGGATAATGTATAAATTGTTTATAAATTATTCTTTTGTTAATAACTTCTGATAAATTTACCATAGTAAATAAGAATTACTGTGAGTTACTGGACATTCAATCCCAGTGGAACGATATCTAAATTTGAAAACTACAAACGATTGGTGCGTTTGCCAATTAAAGACCCAACAGTACCACGGGTTTAACAGTACGTTTTTGATTTTTTTACGATTGGTAAAAATAAAGATTTTTCTCAAACCGATTATTTTTAGATAAGTCTACTTGAAATGGATTTTATAAAATTTTCTTATAATTTAACTTTACTTTCTTGTAAATATTTTTAATTTTAAGTGACTTTATATGAATTTAAAATTATTTAAAATATTATTTTATTAAAATATTTCAAAATTTTCAAAAAATTCCAGAAAGTCATAAATATTATGTAGATCAAAAAGTTGTAAAGAACCATAGTCTAGTTCCTTCAAAATATTATTTTAAAATTCTAATAAGAGTTAAATCATAAATATGTAAAAACATAAATATAAAAACATAAAATAAAAGCTGTGAATAATAAAGATATTCAAAATTCTTAATATAATTTCATTAATCAATGACTACTAATCAGGTCATTTTAAAATTCTCATTCAAAAGACATATATATTTTTATTTTATTTTTATTTTTATTTTATTTTATTTTTTAAACAAAATAATTAAATATAAATACCACAATTTCATAAAAAATAATAATAATAAACTAACTAATAATAAGTATTTATCATTAAAGATATATTAATATCTATTTTCTATTTGAGTAGAAAATTGGATGTTACATCTAACAAAAGATGGTCAGTTGTTATGCAAAGTAGACCCAATAGTAGAGATGCCGAGATAAGGGATCTTAGTCCTGATATCTTGGATACCTCTACTTTGACAACACGTATGCCAACAATAAACCCAGAAGACCATATAGATAAATTCCAAACAACTCGTGATGATCATCATGAAGGCATATGGGAGAATATATCAATTACATAGTTCGTGTTATATTTTTGTCATGTTGTTTATTATTAAATATGTATTATTTTTTCATTTCACATATTTTATGTATCTTATATAACTAACAAATGATTCTCCTTTTATGTAGGTACAGATGGCATCATAGCAGGGCTCAGATTCATCTTCTAAGCAGTAAAGAGGTGTGACACAGATGTCTAGTGTCACTATTAGGAGGTATCAGGGAGATCGATTGCATGTTGACATTTACGTCAACATGGGGATACCATCTGGGCCAAATACGGCCAAGTTGAATAGTTCCCTGGAGGTTTTGGCCCAGACTCGGGTCCCTATTCTTCTTCCATATTGGGATCACGCTGAGGAGGTCTTGAAAAACTAGATATGGGAGGATATTCTAGTACATTACCTTTTTATGTGTAAATTATTATACTTTACTCACGTGTTTGTTTGTGATGCTAACTAAATTATGTTTCTTTTCATTGTAGAGTGCTTGGGATATCCTAGCAATAGATACCCTAAGGAGGAAGGTACTTTCCAATGTGGCTGAGAGGTGGAGGGCCTTCAAGACCAAACTCACTCGTGTATATATTTTTGGAAAGCACAATGGGGAGTTTCTTGGTGAGAAATGGGAGTCCATCGACCATGGGACATGGGATGCCTTTGTTGCATCTTGACACTCTACAGACTTTATGGTAATATATTCCCAAACTCATTGTTTTTTTTGTTTGTAATTGAATTAGGCGAAAAGGAAGAAGGCCTAGGAGATTCGAGCGAAGAACGATTGTCTCCACAGACTGTCACATAGAGGATATCGTCTTCTTAAGCAACAGATGACTATAGAGAGGGCCGGTCAAAACTAGCCTAACACTGAGGTTGTTGATCTTCCTTCTCCCCCCTCACGTTATGAGAAATGGAAACGTTCTCGTACTAAGAAATCTGGTGACTATATTTCTCCACAGGCACAACAGGTTATAAAGAAGATTGTAAATTTTGAAGATTTAAGCAAGATGTTTCAGTTTTGTATTTTAACATTCAAAGTTGATTACTGATTATGGTTTAATTTTTTATCTTTTGTAGAATGAGTTAGTAGCTGCATCTACACATGGGTCTTTTGTTCTTAATGGTTGGCAGGATATATTCATTATGGCCATTGGTAGACTAAAGCACCCTGGTAGAGTCCAGGCTGCTGGTAAAGGCCACACTATGCGTAATGTCTATAACCCATCTACTGCATCTTCATCATTAGTTGACATGGTTAGGATATTTGAGTTAAAGTTAAGTGAGGCCAAGGCTCAGCTGGCTCCTGAGTACGATGAAAAATTAGAAGCTTGCAATAGGTTATGGATATACAAGCTTAACAAATTCAACAGTTAATCGGTAAGTTACAGGCCATAATTCCCATATCACACCTTGTATCTAACCTTGTACCTGTACCTGAGTCGGTGCCTATTAGCACCCAGGGTTCATGTATGGGAGCAGATCCTGGTGGTCACAGCACTGGTGCCGACCTTGGAAAGAAATGTCAGTTGTTTGTTAATGGAGTTAATGAGCCGATTGTCCTTGGGATGGTATACAGTACAGGGTTATTTGTTCACGGGAAACCCTTGCTTGATGACACGTCAAGGTATCGGTGGTGCAAGTTATCACAGCAAGCATGGTCATTCAGGTGCCTATAAAGGAGGTATTTTATGTTTCACAGGCGTTTCAGCAGTTCCTCATGTAACACCCTCTGTTACACCTTAATAAATTATAGAAAAAATAGTAAATTTATTTTTAAAAGATATGATTGTTAAAAAGAAACTATCAGAATAAATTACATACATTATTTCTGAAATACCTTATAAATATTATTAAAACTTTATAAAGTAATTGTACATTCATCCGAAGAAAATAAACATTAAACATTATAAGAAAGAGAGGAAACTCCATGGCCCAGAAGCAGTTACTTATTAACATTATTTATTCATTGGACTACGGTATTCATACCGAGCTCCCTTTCTAGAACGTGCTATATTTACTGCCGAGATTCTTCGATCCTTCCCTCTGAACCATCAATTTAAAATATATGAAACAAAAATACGGAGAAAGGAGTGAGAAATAGAATATAATATTCTCGAATAAGACATAAGCAACAAAGGGTTTTCACAAACTAATATATAATAATATCAATCACAATCACAATCAATTATGAATGCATGAATGTTATGCAATATCTTCATCATAACTTACCTATATATGTGGGCCCTTAAATTTTAATTTGTACTGGGCCAACCAGGAGTTTACACTATTCTATAAGTCCAGATAATAATAATATGAACAACTCAACTGACATAGAAACACTTAGAGACTAGTCAGATTGAGAAAGTTTTAATTGTGAAAGTACCGGACACTAGGGAGCTATCCTAGGTCCCCTAAAGCACCCTTTCACACTCTCTCATCCCAAGGCTCGAAATTAAGCCTCCTCTAATGTATCCTTAGTTTCTATAATTCGTCCCCAGACAATATCATTTAATTTCACTTTAATGATTCATGATGCATAAACTACTCGTGTACATTTTCTGTACATTTTCACAATTCTTTGAATTTCTGTCCCACATAAATAAATTTGGAACAGTTTTTAATTCTCACCGAAATTGAGTTTCCAAGCCTTAAATATCTCAATACTTATCAAAGAAAACTTTACATATATTTTTTTAAATTGAATCTTAACAATATCGAATTTAGAAATCTCAATTATTTCCAAATATCTTTAGTTATTAGGTTGAAACAAAATAATTTACTTTTAAAAAATTTTATTTTACTTAAACATAATAATTCTTAATTTTAAAAAAATTCTTAAAATTATAAATTTTTTTCTTTAATTCAAGAATTAATTAATTTTCATAAAATGAGTTCTTTTGAAATAAATACTAGGTTTTTAAAGATTAAAAGTAAAATCAATGAAAATAATTTCTAAGAAGAAATAAAAAAATAAAATAATACTTTTTCTTAGAATTTAAGGAGTAAGGTAAGAAAATTCTTACCGAGTTTTAGCTTTCCGTCATCCTTGCTATATGCTCAAACTCCACATCACAAGATCATCCATCACAATTAACAATCATAAATAATTAACAATCACAAAAATAATCAATCAAAATCAAGTCAATAAAGCATCATTTATAAATATTATAATTCAAAGTCTAATGGTTATTAATACAGTCCATTTGAGTCCTTTTGGTCAATTCCTCGCATAGGTCTATGTAAGTCCATATAATCCAGTCCTTGCATAGGTATAGTTCAGTCCATATGGGTCATAGTGGTCCAAGTCCTTGCATACGTATAGTTCAGTTCATATAGGTTATAAAAGTACAGGTCCTTGCATAAGTATGTTAGAGTTAGTTACATCAATTATTTAATTTAAAATTTATTATAAATTTTAAGTTAAAGAGTTAATATTTTAAAATAATAATATTATTAAATTTAAAAGGGCTAGGGGACTCCTTCCATTATTCTTATGTCTTTTCATATTATATTCTTATCTCACTCCCCCGTACCTTGAATTGTTACCAAAAGAGAGTTTGCTTTGCGCCTCCGATTTCTAGAAATATTAATACCAATCTTATTTCAGTATAGGCATAAAATGAAAATTAAAATTACTACTTAAAGAAAAAATGGTAAATTTTGAATAGTGAATAGTGAATAGTGAATACTAAAAGTAAATAGTAAAACATGAATAGTAACGGTAAATAGTAAATCGTGAATAGTAATGGTAAATAGTAAATCGTGAATAGTAATGGTAAATAGTAAATCATGAATCGTAACGGTAAATAGTAACAGTAAATAGTAATTTACTATTGAAATAGTATTTTACTATTCAGAATAGTAACTTAAAATAATATTATTTTCAGTATAATAATAGATTTCTAAAAACGATATGAAAATAACTCTAAAAAATATAAGAGAGACGTATTCTTACCTTAGAATTTTAGCAGACCCTTCTTCCAAAAAAAATTTATTTCTCTCTCTTACTTCCATCACTATCTCACTAGCACTACTATATTAAGAAAACTTAATCTGAAGTTGTGAATTCTAAAGAAGAATTCCTTCGGTATTTATAGGAAGGAAAATTACTATGCAATCTATTATTTTAATATAAAAGTATTGTGCATTTTCTGAAATTTAAATTCTGGTTACTGTGCATCTTTTGAAAATTTCATACATGTATAGTATTTTGCATAGTAAATGTCGGCTGAATTATTAAGCCAAATAGTAACCTTTCACTCAGTATATTTTAAATATTCAAAATGAGTCCTTTTTGAAATTTAGCGATATTATATCAGTCCTCACTAATTTTATAATAAGTAATATAAAGTTTAAGTTTTAAAAATCTAAAATTTTCTGTTAATTAAAATTTATTGATACGTTCCCAATTTTTTAACGATTGGAAAAAATCAAGATTTTTCTCAAACCGATAATTTTTAGATAAGTCTACTTGAAATGGATTTTAGAAAATTTTCTTATAATTTAAATTCACTTTCTTATAAATATTTTTAATTTTAAGTCACTTTATATGAATTTAAAATTATTTAAAATATATTATTTTTTTAAAATAATTCAAAATTTCCAAAAAATTCCAAAAAGTCATAAATAATACATAGATTAAAAAGTTCTAAAGAACCATAATTTAATTCCTTCAAAATTTTAATAAAAATAAAAATAAGGGTGTTACAACTCTACTCCCCTTAGAAAATTTCGTCCTCGAAATTTACATTATTCAGTAAACAAATGAGGATGAGACTCTTTCATCTCAGTTTCTAGTTCCCATGTAGCATCTTCTCCTCTCGTTTCACTCCAAATGACCTTGACAAGCGGAATTGTCTTGTCTCTTAACTTTTTTATTCTTCTGTCACTTATTCTGATAGGTGGTGCTTCATATGTAAGATTATCTTTAACTTGTATGACATCAGGTTCAATAATATGTGTAGGATCAGATATATACTTTCGTAAGTTTGACACATGAAAAACGTTATGGATATTAGAAAGAAAAGATGGTAATGCTATTTGGTAGGCAAGAGGACTAACTTTATGAATTATTTGATATGGACCAATAAATCTAGGAGTTAGTTTTCGAGATTTCATTGCCCGACCGACCCCAGTCGTAGGTGTGACTTTCAAGAATACATAATCGCCTTCTTGAAATTTGAGCGACTTTCTTCTTTTGTCATAGTAACTTTTCTGCCTGCTCTGTGTTGCCTTCATCTTTTCTTGAACTATTTTGATTTTATCCGTGGTTTGTTGTACCAACTTTGGTCCTAGCATCAAGTTTTCACCAGTCTCAAACCAACATAGCGGGGTCCTACATTTTCTTCCATATAATGCTTCAAAAGGTGTCATACCAATGCTAGCATGGAAACTGTTGTTGTAGGTAAACTCCACATATGGTAAGAATTGATTCCAACTTCCTTTATGCTCCAACACATAAGCTCGTAACAAGTCCTCTAGAGATTGGATTGTTCTTTCTAATTGTCCATCCGTCTGAGGATGATATGCTGAACTCAGACGCAGTCTTGTTCCCAAAGCCTTGTGCAAGCTCTTCCAGAATTGTGATGTAAAATGAGGGTCCCGATAAGAAATGATACTTGAAGGAATTCCATGCAATCTCACAATCTCCTTGATGTATAATTTTGTCAGCTTCTCCATAGAGTAACGAATATTGATGGGAATAAAGTGGGCAGATTTGGTTAATCTATCAACTATTACCCATATTGAATCATGTCCTAATGGAGTTTTAGGTAGAGAAGTCACAAAATCCATGGTAATGCTATCCCATTTCCATTTCGGTATTTCCATTGATTGTAGCATTCCAGGGGGTTTTTGGTTTTCTACTTTAACCTTCTGGCAAATTAGACATGCAGCCACGTACTCTGCCACCGCTTTCTTTATTCCAGGCCACCAAAATAACTTCTTCAAATCTTGATACATTTTATTAGCTCTGAGATGAATGCTCATATAACTTTTGTGGCCTTCTTCCAGAATTGATTTCCTCAACTCCTCTTGATCAGGGATACACACTCGATCCTTATACTTCAACAATTGGTCGTTTCCCATATTGAACTCGACTTCTTTTCCTTGTTTCAAGAGTTCTTTCTTCTCTTGCAGGAATTCATCCTCTCGTTGAGCCTCTAAAACTTGCCTCAGGAATTCACTTGTCACTCGCAACGCTCCTAATCTGTAGCTATTAGCATTAACCTTTACTGCTAGGTTAAGATCTCTAAAGTTCTCTATCAATTCGAGCTCTTTAATCATCATTGTGGATGCATGTAGAGACTTTCGACTAAAAGCATCAGCTACTACGTTCGCTTTTCCAGGATGGTATTGTAACTCAAAGTCGTAGTCCTTTAAAAATTCCATCCATCTCCGTTGTCTCATGTTTAACTCCTTTTGGTCGAATAAATACTTGAGACTCTTATGATCACTAAACACATTGAATGTTGCACCGTATAGATAATGCCTCCAAATCTTTAAGGCAAAAACTACAGTGACTAACTCTAAGTTATGAGTAGGGTAGTTAATCTCATGTTGCCTTAATTGGCGCGACGTATAGGCTACAACCTTCTTGTCTTGCATGAGTACACTTCCTAGTCCTTGTTTAGACGCATCACAGTAAACTTCAAAACTTTGATGTGGATCGGGGAGTACTAACACCGGCGCAGAAGTAAATCAATCTTTCAGCTCTTGGAAACTATTCTCATATTGTGTCGTCCATACAAAAGGTTGTCCTTTCCGTGTTAACTTGGTCAGTGGGTATCCTAGCTTTGAAAATCCTTCAATGAATCTCCTATAGTATCCAGCCAAGCCCAAGAAACTTCTAATCTCAGTGATCGTGGTTGGTCTCTCCTATTTTAAAACTGCCTCCACCTTGGAAGGGTCTACAGCTATTCCTCCTTGACTAATTACATGTCCTAAAAAGTTCACTTCTTCCAACCAGAATTCATACTTCGACAGCTTTGCATACAGTTGTTTCTTTTTCAGGATTTCCAACACAATCTACAAGTGTTCAACATGTTCTTCTCTGCTTTTAGAGTACATTAATATATCATCAATGAACACCACTACAAATTTATCTAGTTATGGATGAAAAATCCTATTCATGTAATATGGCTAGTGCATTAGTTACACCAAAAGGCATTACTAGATATTCGTAATGGCCATAGCGTGTTCTAAAAGCAGTTTTTGGTACATTTTCTTTCTTCACCCTTATTTGATGGTATCCAGACCTCAAATCAATTTTGGAGAACACCGTGGCACCACGCAGTTGATCCATCAAGTCGTCAATCCTTAGCAGAGGATATCTATTCTTGATCGTCACCTTGTTCAGTTGCCGATAATCTACACACAACCTCATGCTACCATCTTTTTTCTTAACTAACAACACTGGTGCACCCCAGGGGGATACACTAGGTCGTATAAACTGCTTCTCTATCATCTCTTCCAGTTGTTTCTTTAACTCTGCTAATTCTAGAGGTGACATTCGGTATTGTGAAATTAAAATGGGTCCAATTCCAGGTACTAAATCAATGGCAAATTCCACATCTCTTTCTGGGGGTAAACCAGGGATATCTTCAGGAAAAACGTCAGGAAATTCACACACAACCGGCAGATTTTTAATTTTTGATTCTTGTTCTCCTTTCGTTGAAAGCAATAGCATGAATCCTTGAACCCCTCCTTTTAAAGAGGCACTCACTTGGTTGGCAGTTAGAAATCTTGAATCCTCAGGATTCAAATTCACTGGTTCTTTAAACATTATGGTTTTATTATGACAATCTATTAGAACATGATTGTCAGACAACCAATCTAGCCCAATAATAACTTCTAAGCCAGAAAGGGGTAAACAGAAAAGATTAGCCTTAAAGTCCCTACCATCTATGACAATAGGGCATTTCCAACAGGCTTTAGAAGTGACAATGGGATTGTTTCCAGGAGTATGTACAGATAAATCAAATGGCAGTTCTATCACAGGTAATTTTAGTTTTTCTACACGGTCATTGGCAATAAAGGAATATGATGCACTTGAGTCATACATAACAGTTAAAGGAATCTTATTAATGATACACTTACCTTCCACCATGGAATCAAAATGAGATGCTTCTTCTCCAGTGATTGCAAAAACCTTTCTTTTTGCCTTCGGCCTTCCGACTGCATTGTGCATGCCTCCTCGAGTATTTATGTTTGTACTCGCACCTTCAGGGTTTTCTCTCTTCATCTCTGGGAAATCCTTGATGTGATGACCTGGTTTGTTACACTTAAAGCAAACATAAGTGTTTTTAGGACAATCCCTTTTCAAATGGGGTCCTCCACAGATAAAACATTTAAAATTTAGTGAGATGTCAGGTAATAGCTTCCAGTTGAAGCTTGGGGTCTGTTAGGAACAGATGCTGCTCCAAACTAGTGAAATGGCACTTGGTAAGGCTTATTTCTCCTGAAGTCTCTTCTTTGGTGATGGTGAGGTCCTCCACTTCTTATTTCTCCTGTCTTATGAATGGGCTCATGACTTTTGGTCATTCTATCCTTATGATCCTCTTCAAAGATCGTGCAGCGATTTACCAATACAGAAATTTCATGGATTTCCTGCATTCGTATAGCTTCCTTAATTTTTGGCCGTAATCCATTTACAAACTTTGCACACCGATCACCTTCGTTAGTAGCATCATTATAATGAGAATGAAAACGAGATAGCTCTTCAAACCTGGATGCGTACTCTCCAACGGTCATATTTCCTTGGGTCAGCGACAAGAATTTGAATTGTCTTTTCTCTTTAACATCAGCTGGAAAGTATTTCTCCAGAAACATATCCTTGAAATGATCCCAAGTGATCTCCATGTCATTGACTTCGAATTGTCTACGCATGCTATCCCACCAATGTTCGGCATCCTCAGATAAGGCATACGTAGCAAAGACTACCTTATCAGCTTCATTACATTGCAATGCTTGAAAGATTTTCTCTATCTCTCGAATTCAGGTTTGTGCTCCATCAGGGTTATATCCTCCCTTAAAACGAGGTGGATTGCGCTTTTTGAAAAGGTCCAACCTTCTCAAGGCATCATTACCTTGACCTTCACATGCTCCCATTGCATTGATTAAGCGTTCTACAACTCCAGCAAGATCGTTTCCGGCCATTAGTTTCCTGTTTCACAGTAACTGAGATTTGTCACATCAATCACAGTTACTACTAAGTCAGATATTCTATTTTCTATTACCTACACAGAGTTTACAGATAAAGCAAGATAGATCTTTTCCCCAGGCCTATTGGATTAACAGCTCTGATACCACTTTGTAACACCCTCTGTTACACCTTAATAAATTATAGAAAAATCATAAAAAAATTTTAAAAGATATGATTGTTAAAAAGAAACTATTGGAATAAATTACATACATTATTTCTGAAATACCTCATAAATATTATTAAAACTTTATAAAGTAGTTGTACATTCATCCGAAGAAAATAAACATTAAACATTATAAGAAAGAGAGGAAACTCCATGGCCCAGAAGCAGTTACTTATTAACATTATTTATTCATTGGACCACGGTATTCATACCGAGCTCCCTTTCTAGAACGTGTTATATTTACTGCCGAGATTCTTCGATCCTTCCCTTTGAACCATCAATTTAAAATATATGAAACAAAAACACGGACAAAGGAGTGAGAAACAGAATATAATATTCTCGAATAAGACATAAGCAACAAAGGGTTTTCACAAACTAATATATAATAATATCAATCACAATTACAATCACATACACAATCAATTATGAATGCATGAATGTTATGCAATATCTTCATCATAACTTACCTATATATGTGGGCCCTTAAATTTTAATTTGTACTGGGCCAACCAGGAGTTTACACTGTTCTATAAGTCCGGATAATAATAATATAAACAGCTCAACTGACATGGAAACACTTAGAGACTAGTCAAATTGAGAAAGTTTTTATTGTGAAAGTACCGGACACTAGGGAGCTACCCTAGGTCCCCTAAAGCACCCTTTCACACCCTCTCATTCTTAGGCACGAAATTAAGCCTCCTCTAACGTATCCTCGGTTTCTATAATCCATCCCCAGACAATATCATTTAATTTCACTTTAATGATTCATGATGCATAAACTACTCGCGTATTTAGTTGGTTAAGACTTTTAGAAACTCAATTATTAAATACCTTAAAGGTTTACAACATCATTTCAATAAACTGTACATTTTCACAATTCTTTGAATTTCTGTCCCACAGAAATAAATTTGGTACAGTTTTTAATTCTCACCAAAATTGAGTTTCCAAGTCTTAAATATCTCAATACTTATCAAAGAAAACTTTACATATATTTTTTTTAAATTGAATCTTAACAATATCGAATTTAGAAATCTCAATTATTTCTAAATATCTTTAGTTATAAGGTTGAAACAAAATAATTTACTTTTAAAAAATTTTATTTTACTTAAAGATAATAATTCTTAATTTAAAAAAATACTTAAAATTATAGAAAAAATTTCTTTAATTCAAGAATTAATTAATTTTCATAAAAGGACTTCTTTTGAAATAAATACTAGATTTTTAAAGATTGAAAGTAAAATCAATGAAAATAATTTCTAAGAAGAAATAAAAAAATAAAATAATACTTTTTCTTAGAATTTAAGGAGTAAGGTAAGAAAATTCTTACTGAGTTTTAGCTTTCCGTCATGCTTGCTATATGCTCAAACTCCACATCACAAGATCATCCATCACAATTAACAATCATAAATAATTAACAATCACAAAAATAATCAATCAAAATCAAGTCAATAAAGCATCATTTATAAATATTATAATTCAAAGTCTAATGGTTATTAATATAGTCAATTTGAGTCCTTTTGGTCAATTCCTCGCATAGGTCTATGTAAGTCCATATAATCCAGTCCTTGCATAGGTATAGTTCAGTCCATATGGCTCATAGTGGTCCAAGTCCTTGCATACGTATAGTCCAGTTCATATAGGTTATAAAAGTACAGGTCCTTACATAGGTATGTTAGAGTTAGTTACATCGGATTTAATTTAAAATTTATTATAAATTTTAAGTTAAAGAGTAAATATTTTAAAATAATAATATTATTAAATTTAAAAGGAGTAGGGGACTCCTTCCATTATTCTTATGTCTTTTCATATTATATTCTTATCTCACTCCCCCTTACCTTGAATTGTTACCAAAAGAGAGTTTGCTTTGCGCCTCCGATTTCTAGAAATATTAATACCAATCCTATTTCAATAAAGGCATAAAATGAAAATTAAAATTCCTACTTAAAGCAAAAATGGTAAATTTTGAATAGTGAATAGTGAATAGTAACAGTAAATAGTAAAACATGAATAGTAACGGTAAATAGTAAATCGTGAATAGTAATGGTAAATAGTAAATCATAAATAGTAACGATAAATAGTAAATCGTGAATCGTAACGGTAAATAGTAACAGTAAATAGTAATTTACTATTGAAATAGTATTTTACTATTCAGAATATTAACTTAAAATAATATTATTTTCAGTATAATAATAGATTTCTAAAAACGATATGAAAATAACTCTAAAAAATATAAGAGAGACGTATTCTTACCTTAGAATTTTAGTAGAACCTTCTTCCAAAAAAATTTATTTCTCTCTCTTACTTCCACCATTATCTCACTAGCACTTGAAATATCCCGACTTAAATAGAAGAAAACCCACACACGGAAATCACCATGGTAGACACATATCACATACACTCAACCCCTTCCTTAACAGTACATGCATCTCATACAATCAGTATTAAACACCAACACATGCACTCGGCATTCAGATTTACAATAACAAGCATCTCATGCTATCTCATACATCTCATGCAATCACTCAGCATTCTCATAAATATCGACATGCATTTCATGGATGGAAATCGACATGCATTACACAATTCATAGTCATCACACATCCGGGCATTACGTAAACTATTACTCAATCGAAATACAACTATCAACGCATTTCAAATCATAAGCATCTAACATGACATTATCACCCGGAACCCGTCCATAAACCATGCATTTGAGATATAAAATACCCCCTACCTACTGAAGAGACTCAGAAGCTCCTCGAGCTACAATGCAGACCGATCACTCCCTTTCGGTCACTCTTCCCACTGGACAACCTTCGAACTCAGTCGTCGACTCTGTTCTCAGCTTTGGAAGGACCAAAATACTGTCCTCTTCCTCGAGCAGTTTCGTCTCAACACAGTAGACTACCTCCACAACATCGAAGCACTTCACACTGCAGACTCCCCAATTGAGACTCTGATAGCTTCGAGTGGGAGAAAAGGAAGGAGGAGAGAAGACGACGAAGAGGAAGAAGAAGAATCTGAGAGGAGAAACAGAACAACGTCTCTGTACCCTCGAAGGAAAAGCTCTCAACTCTCTCAATACTTTACAACTTAACGTGAACGAATGAGCGAAGGAGAGAGAGACTGAACTCTTATATACCATCAGGGGTACATGCGTCTTTTTCTCTGGCCATTTTGTATTAGTCACCCATTAACTTAATCTGCAATTAACCCTTAATTAGTGGCTTAATCTCAGTCGGTAATTAATTTTTAAATCAGGATGTTACAACACTACTATATTAAGAAAACTTAATCTAAAATTGTGAATTCTAAAGAAGAATTCCTTCGGTATTTATAAGAAGGAAAATTACTATGCATTCTATTATTTTAATATAAAAGTACTATACATTTTCTGAAATTTAAATCCTGGTTACTGTGCATCTTTTGAAAATTCTGTGCATGCACAGTATTTTGCATTGTAAATGTCGGCTGAATTATTAAGCCAAATAGTAACCTTTCACTCGGTATATTTTAAATATTCAAAATGAGTCCTTTTTGAAATTTAGCGATATTATATCAGTCCTCACTAATTTTATAATAAGTAATATAAAGTTTAAATTTTAAAAATCTAAAATTTTCTGTTAATAAAAATTTATTGATACGTTCCCAATTTTTTAACGATTGGAAAAAATCAAGATTTTTCTCAAACCGATAATTTTTAAATAAGTCTACTTGAAATGGATTTTAGAAAATTTTCTTATAATTTAAATTCACTTTCTTATAAATATTTTTAATTTTAAGTCACTTTATATGAATTTAAAATTATTTAAAATATATTATTTTATTAAAATAATTCAAATTTTCCAAAAAATTCCAAAAAATCATAAATAATACGTAGATTAAAAAGTTCTAAAAAACTATAATATAATTCCTTTAAAATTTTAATAAAAATAAAAATAGGGGTGTTACACCTCATGTGGCCCACATCACTGTTGAAGGTTGTGGTTGATCATAGATGTTCAAAAATCATATATTTTTTTATTTTTTTATTTTATTTATATGAATATATTTAAATACTTACCTGTTATTATTACTTATAGGGGAAGTCCAAAGTTCCAGCTCATCCTTAAGTGGATCCCATATGGCAGTTATGGAGAGTGTGTGCTGAGATGTATGACACACCTGCTCAGGTGCCTTGGAACAAGGACGTGTTCGGTAGGATGAGCAATGTTCCCTAATTACCTATCAGAGATAATAAACAGGACGATCATGCTCAACATCTCTATTCTACAGCTTTGGGAGATGTAAGTACTTACACATGTAAACATATATTTACCTGTTTTATGTGTATTAATCTTGTTCAGCGTATGTATGTTGTAGGTTCATGCGCGACGTATAGGTGGTTGAAGGGAAGGATGACACATATGAATTCCTGGAGCCCGAGTCCATACAGAAGAATGGTAACAAGCCCGTAGAAACAAGCTTACATACAAAATTAGATGTCTAAGTCAAACAAAAGGGTTTATTTGGCGCCATACATTGCAAAGTAAGTTGACATTATTTGTAGTGTGTGTGTATTTATATATCTTAAGTACTTACTTGGTTCCCTTTTCATTTCAGTGCTCACTAGCAACTTATGGTTATTTTCCAGTAGATAACATTGCAGTTTGCATTTGTTCAGTTCATGGTTCAGTTTCTGTGCAGTTTAAATTATGTGTTGAAATGTAAGTTGACATCAAAACTTTTACTATAAACAACAACGGATTTGTTTTTATTGACATTTCTAACTGGTATTTGTCGCAACCGGAATCGCGGCGGCCGACCCTCAAAACGATTTTAAAAAATAAACAGAGAGTCGCCACCAATATTTTTTAGGATAAAATACTGGAAAAACCTTTCATTAAAGCACTGGTTATAAAAATGAAATTCCATGATTCGGCAGTCTGATTACAGGTGAAGAAGGTATTAGCACCTCACAACTGTCCGTTATAAAAACGGTTACCTCAATTTGATAGCGCGCATTATAATTAATCCATTAATTATTTTAACTTCTCCATGAAAAAAAAATATACGAGATGACAAAATATACAAAAATAAACAAAAAAATAAACACACAATATTTACATGAGATCAACAGGACGTCTCGTCCAAATTAATCTCGCTCCTTCGTTTAAAGAAATACTACAAAAATATGAGATTAACAAGACATCTCGTCTAAATTAATCTCGCTCCTTCTTTTGATAGCAAGACAAAAATGGAAACTCTAAAAATTAAATAAAGAAAGATGGGCCCGACAGGAACTATTTCCTGCTCCTACGTATTCTCGAGCTTTTGAGAAATCAGGGTCACGTAGTTCTTTAAATTTATTTTTTTTAGGAGAAGATTAGGGAAATGTTGGTGGGTATCATTTTGGTGAAGAACCCATACAAGATGAAGTTCTTCACACGTGTACGGATCTTATAGAGGTTGTGTAGACGGAAGTATTTTCCGTACGACACTGACTTAAGAATGATTTATTTTTTTATTTTTATTTAGACTTGAAAGAAAACATAGGGAACATTCATTTCCCTTTTATTATTTTTTACTACAAAGCAAAAGAGGGAAGGTAGCAGGAGCTACAAGAGGGAGAGGAGAGGAAAAAATGAGCGAAAACTTAGCGGGAGAAGAGAAAACCGAGTGAAAAATGGAAAAAAACGAGTGGAAATGGGAAAAACCGAGTGGAAGTGGTAAAAACCGAGTGTAAACCCTAAAAACCGAGTGGAAATGGTAAAAAATCGAGTGTAAACCCTCAAAACCGAGTGGAAATGGTAAAAACCGAGTAAAATAGAGAACCTGAGTGATGTTGGTGAGGAGAGGGGCTATACCGTGAAGAGAAAAGGGATTAAAGCTGTTGGTTTGAGGAGAGAGTGTGGGACGGTGTTCTGATGGTGAAGGACTTTGCGTTGGTGGAGGATTGTGGGCAGTATGGTGAGGGACGATGGAAGGAGAAGAAGAGAGGAGTTGGTGTGAAGGAGAGAGAGAACGGAGGTTTTAGCAGAGTTTTCCCTTCATGCCATTGTATCCCCTTGGTGCTTCAACCCTCGCCTATTTATAGGCTTGTCTGAGTGGAAGGCCAGCTCAGGCTTCCACTCAGAGTGGAAAACCAACTCACACTTCCATTCAGAGTGAAATGGGGGACAACGGCTGGGTGGGAATTTTTAATTCCCCCCACTTCTGCCCCTGTCTGCCACCCCCAGGATTCCTGGATCCACTTGGGTAGTGGAATCCAAGTCAGCACGGGCGAACAGGGGGAGCCAGCTGGAAATCCGAGAGAGGATGGTGAAAATCCAAGAGAGAATGATGGAATCCGAGTGAGAATGGTAGAATGCCGAGTGAGAATGACTCGGATCATCCTCTCAGTCGGCATTCATCCACATTGGGAGTCAATTCCGAGTGGAATGAAGTATTTCCAATAGAAAACCGAGTGAAAAAGTATGCAATTGAATTGAAGGGATAAACGAGGTAATTCTATTTAGAACAATCAATCAGACCGAGTGAAAATTGACTCAGAACCGGTTGAAGAGGACTCGGTGCTGATTGAAAAGTGTCACTCGGATTTGGTGAAAATGGGGGCTCAGATTTGGTTTGAAGTGTCATTCGGTTCTGACTGAAAATTGGCTTTTGAATGGGTGAAAGGATAACTCGGATTCGGGTGAAAATGGTGACTCAGAATTGGTTAAAAACTGAGTCAGAAATAATTGAAGACTGACCAAGAACCGACTGAAAAGTGTCACTCAAAAACCGATCAAAGCTTGACTCAGGACTGATAAAAAATGACTCAGAATTGACTCGGAAATGGGTAAAGGAGGACTCGGAGCCGATTGAAAATCCAAGAGAAAGACTCGAAAGTTGAATGTAAAGGGTCTCGAAGTTGGCTAAAGGATGATTCGGAGCCGACTGAATAAAGAGGAAGACTCGAAAGTTGAGTGGAAAGGGTCTCGAAAATGGTTAAAAGAGTGAAAAGTGTCACTCAGAATTGGCTTGATGAGTGATGACACGGAATTGGTAAAAAGTGAGTCAGAACTAACCAAGAACTGACCAAGAATTGACTCGAAAATGTGTAAAGGATGACTCAGAATCTGGGTGAGGGTGGTGAGTCAGATTTAGGCGAAAATGGGCTCGGAATTGATTGGCCAAAAGGGCTTGGGAAAGGTTTAAGTATGGCTTGGAAATTGATGGAAATGGGCTCGGAATTGATTGTTTGAAGAAGGATGACACGGAATTGGTTTAAAGAGGGATGACCGACTGAAGTGTCACTCGGTTCCAACTGAAGACTGGCTCGGAATTGGTAAAAACTGAGTCAGAAATGATTGAAGATTGACCAAGAACTGACTGAAAAGTATCACTCAAAAACCGATCAAAGATTGACTCAGAAATGATAAAAAATGACTCAGAATTAGGAGAGAATGATGACTCGGAAGTTCGTAAAAATGACTCGGAAATGGGTAAAGGAGGACTCGGAGGTTGCTAAAGGATGACTCGGAGCCGATTGAAAATCGAAGAGAAAGACTCAGAAGTTGAGTGGGAGAGTACTTGGCTCGGATCTTGTTTGAAGCATCCACTCGGAATTACTTCAATCGGGGATGTTTTGTTCGGAACCAACAGTCAGGATGCATTTGGAATCGGCCTTGCTTTCACTTGGATGTACTTTCCTTGGAACCTTCATTCTGGAGCATCTGACTCGGATATCTCCCTCGGAGTCGGTCTTTCCTTGCTCGGAAAAACAACTTTCTGGCCCAGCTCACTCGGATGTCTTCCTTGGGACATCACACTCGGGCTCAGTGTGAAACTGTGAGTCTGCTCGAATGTATATCATTTAGTGGCTTCCTCTGCTCGGAATCCATTCACTCGGAACAGCTTCTTCAGTCAGAATGTTTTCACTCGAAATTAGCTTTAGGCAGCTGTTATTGGGCAGCTTCTTCAGTCAGCAGTTATTTTCACTCGGAATGTCTAAGACAAAGAACTTCCACTTGGGTTTCCTCCAATCAGTGAAGTATTCCCCTCGGATTTGCTCCATTCTGAGTAATTCCACTCAAATTTCCTTCAACAGTGGAGTATTCCCCTCGGATTTGCTCCATTCTGAGTAATTCCACTTGGATTCGATCATTTATATGTCATTTTACTCGGATTCCCCAATAGGAGCCTATTCCACTCAGAAATTCTTCATTATGACTCGGATTTAATCATTTTTTTAGCCATTCTACTCGGATTTGTCTCCAACAGGGACATACTTCACTCGGAAATGCTCCATCTTGAGTCATTTTACTCAGATTTGATCATTCCTTAAGTTATTTCATTCGGATTTGCTCCAATCTGAGTCATTTCACTCGGATTCCTCTTCAACAGGGACATACTCCACTCGGCAATGCTCCAATCTGAGTCATTTCACTCGGATTTGATCATTCCTTAAGTTATTTCATTCGGATTTGCTCCAATCTGAGTCATTTCACTCAGATTTTCCTCCAACAGGTCTATATTCCACTCGGAAATGCTCCCATCATAGTCATCTTGCTCGGATCTGATCATTTTTGAGTTATTCTATTCAGATTTGACCATTCTGAATTGGAATTTAGTATAAAAAGATTCATTCCACTTGGACCAGACCAAAAGAGGTGTTCACAGATGCCCCTCTTTACTTCTTTTTCACAAAAGAAACACGAAGCTTCTGTGTTTTTGAAGTGAAAAGGAAGTAAAGATATGAGCACCGATGTAGGGGGCCAAGTGGGACCTCTTGATCGGTATGGCAACTGATGGTGTGGGCAATCACGAGTCAGTGTGACCTCTTTTTCTTAAAAACGAGCATTCTCCACTTCTGTTTCTCTTCTTCTCTCCTCTCTCTTTTTCTTTTTTTTTTCTTTTTTTTTTGAACTCTGAATTGACCGGGAAAAATTGTTTCAAATGGACAGGAAATAAGAAGATCGGGATTGACCCCCGGTAGACTGGAAGGTAAAGGGTGTCTGCATAGGCGGACGGAAAGTAAAGGGGTGCCTGAATAGGCGGACAGGAAAATAAAGGATGCCTTAATAGGCGACTGGAAAGTAAAGGATGCCTTGATAGGCGGCTGGAAGATAAGGGATGCCTTGATAGGCAGCTGGAAGATAAAGGATGCCTTGATAGGCGGCTGGAAGATAAAGGATGCCTTGATAGGCAGCTGGAAAGATAAAGGATGCCTTGATAGGCGGCTTGGAAAGTAAAGGATGCCTTGATAGGCGGCTGGAAAGTAAAGGATGCCTTGATAGGCGGCTGGAAAGTAAAGGATGCCTTGATAGGTGGCTGGAAGATAAAGGATGCCTTGATAGACGGCTGGAAGATAAAGGATGCCTTGATAGGCGGATGGAAAGTAAAGGATGCCTTGATAGGTGGCTGGAAGATAAAGGATGCCTTGATAGGCGGCTGGAAGATAAAGGATGCCTTGATAGGTGGCTGGAAGATAAAGGATGCCTTGATAGGCGGTTGGAAAATAAAGGATGCCTTGATAGGCGGCTGGAAGATAAAGGATGCCTTGATAGGCGGCTGGAAAGATAAAGGATGCCTTGATAGGCGGCTTAGAAAGTAAAGGATGCCTTGATAGGCGGCTGGAAGATAAAGGATGCCTTGATAGGCGGCTGGAAGATAAAGGATTTGGGGGAGCTAACAGGACGTTTCGTCCGAATTAACTCACTGTTGGCAGGAAATGTAAAGGTTGGGGGAGCTAACAGGACGTCTCGTCCAAATTAACTCACTGGTCCTAAAGGCTCGGGGTGATGTCCCAGTTTGACATGATTGAGAGAATTGCTCTTTGACTGAAAGAGAGTGATCCTGGGGTGATGCCCCCAGTTTGAGATGGTTGAGAAGGAATCTTGGGGAATGGCTAGAACAAAAGAAATCTGGGGAGATGCCCCAATTGAATTTGTCTGGGAAGTGTAGTTCTACTGGGGAAGAGAAATTGAGAGATAGCGACTTTAACAGTTAAGGATGAGACTTTGAAGGCGCCTGATGGAAGAAGAAACCTTGAAAGGTGCTGGCTTTGGCGATTATGGTTCCATTGGGGAATGCATGGCAAGCCCGTCGGAGGAGAAAAATCTGATGGATGTCCCAGTTTGGGACATTTTAATAAGGGTAACTCCACTGGGGAAAGTGTTTTCCTCTTGGGAAAGGAAGGCGTGGCCTTTGATCTCTGTGGTTCTGTTGGAAAGGTAATTCTGTTGGGTATAAACAGGTTTTCCTAAATCTGATTAGGAGGTTTTTTTTTAAAAGTCCATTTGGTGGCTTTTCCTTGAGAGGAATTCTCAGTCTGTGTTCCTTTTGGGGATGAATGGTAGGTCCACCAGAGGAGAGAAATCTGGGGGATGCCCCAATTTGAGTTGCTTGGGAGTTCATTGTATTGTCTCTTAGGGAAGAGAAATCTAGGGAGATGCTTCAATTAGAATATGATTGAAAGGATTTTTGGAGAACTACCCCTTGACTGAAAGAGGGGAGACCTAGGGTGATGCCCATTTTTGGAAAATTTGCCTGAAGGAATTAGGGGTGCTTCTCCTTGACAGAAAGAGAATAGAGACGTGGGGAGATGCCCCAGTTTGGAAAATTGGGAGGACTTAGGGGACTGGCCTTTGGCTAAAAAGATTTAGGGTGATGCCCCAGTTTTGGAGATACTGGAGAAGCTAAGGGTGTTGCTTCTTGAATAGAAGAAAAATCTAGGGAGATGCACCAGTTTAGAAAGACTGAAAGTTTTAGGAGTACTGCCACTGGACTGAAAGAGAAAAGTTATGGGGGACGACGCCCCAGTTTGACACAATTAAAAGAGTCCTAGGGGAAACTACTCCTTGACCAGGACAGAAGAAATCTAGAGGGATGCCTTAGTTCAAACCTTCAGGACACTGCCCCTTGGCCGACAAAAGATCTGGAGGTGAGGAATGATAAACTTGGGGGGTAAAGTCCCAGGTTTGAAAGATTTGGGGGTTAATAGGGCGTCCCGTCCAACTTAACCAGGTTCTAGAATATACCAAGTTGATTTCTTGGAGATGTGACCCCTAACATGCTTCATGAACAAGACAGAAACCTTGAGAAGACGCCGGCTTCGACTACAAGGTATTGATGGACTTCATGGAAATCTCAAAGCAAAATGGAAACTCAGAAAGGTGTCATGTTTGGCCATAGGAGGGTGTTTTGTCCAATGATTTGGGTGGGTTATGAGAAGAAACTCGAGGATGACCTACTTTAATGAGTAAAGGCAAGAGTGAGCTTTGGAGACTGATGGACATACACCTGGAAAGTGCCAGTTTTGGCGGTTGAAGCTTGACACATCTACTTATTACATTATCCAGCAAGAAAGGTTAGTGGTGCAAAACAAATTGGAACCTGAAAAGACTTACCGCAAAAACACAATCCTTAGAGATTCGAAGTGACTCATGACTGAAACAGAGCAGATGAAACAACCCTAGCTTTGGAAATGTGTCAGGCCCAATCTTCACAATGATTGCTTGAGGCGAGATCAAGTAACAGGAACATCTTGTCCTCATGACTTTAAATTTTCATTACCTTCTCATTTTTATATATTAAGGGAAAACATATGTCTTATCAAATCATGGAAAATCACAATAAATACGTGTCAAAAATAGGTGAGATTGTATTTACAAGTCGGGTAAGTGTGGAAAAAAAGGAAACCAAAAAAAAGCAAGTGAAGACATATGGGAAATATTAATAATTGGGTAGAGTAGGAATGATTTTACGGATCTTCCAGTGAACTACTGAGAACAAAGCATATCTCAATCCCACATCATGACTCTGAATTCACCACTTGACTCTGCTTCTGAAAAGGTAATCGGACTACGATTACTTGGCCAAAATCTTGATCCCAATTGATTGCCTGAGCCGCTTATTCAGGTTTTTAGCTTACCAGGTCGCTCTAACTTTTGCCTAGGCTGCCCTTCCAGGTTTTCAGCCTAGCAAGCTTCTCTCTCCTTGTGACGTCTTTTGGTTTTTGCTTTTCTCTCTTTTTTTGTTTTTTTTTTGTTTATTAAGGTTATGTCCCTCACAACAAAGGTTTAAGCTGATTGCCAATGAGCTTATTTGATCTTTCTCAATTTGATCTCATCCTGTGGGGGAATAGATGTTATTTCAGATAGGAAAATTTGCCCCTAACACCATGAATCCAAGGAAACAAAGGCGAGCCCTTTTCGGTACCAATGAGGGGGCTCGTTTTGAGCCTTTATCTTTTTGTTCATTATTTCCTCTCTTTTTTGTTATTGTCTTTTTTTTCATCATTTTTTTTGAATGACCCCTTTGGTACCTTTGTTATGGTCCAGCTATTTTATCCCCTAACCAATGTGGTGAAGAAATATGATATTAATGGTATCACAGTAGACCAATCCATTGGTTACACTGGTGTGGGAATAGTTATACTCTCTTAAAGTTGGGGTGTTGATTGCGACACAGATGAAACATTGTTTTTGTCGCGTTCTTAGCTTGATAACATTTATGCCCCCATGTGGAAAAGTGATAATTTGATCTATGAATCAGCTTGCCCTAATTGGTATATGCGTAAGGCACCAACCTTGACTTTTTTTTATCATTTTTTTGTTTTTCATTTTTTTGTTTTTTTTTGTTGGAGAGTATTTCTTGACCATCTTAGCAAGCTTTTGTTATCCACGTCGATCAATGCTAATATTTCTTTGAAGAGTAGATATGCCATTTATGGAGTCTGGCACTATCTTCATTCATGTAGACTTTTGTATCACCAGACTGAGCTTGTAACATCTTCAGTTGTTTGTGAGTCCTCTTCATTCTGTGTACTGACCTTTCCTTTGGGCAGAGCTAGGTGACCCTTATCCAAACATCCTACTCAATTCAGCCAAGGAACTTCCGTCTTTGCTACCTTTTTTGTCAGCGCAATCGACTGGGTGGTCAAAGTTATGAAATAGAATTAGGATCTCATTGTTCTCAGAAGGATCATTTCAGACCGGCATTTATTTGGTTTTTCATGGTGAATGAGAAAAAAGAAGCAAACAAAGGGAAAAGGATTCAAGGTGGCAATAAGGAAAGCAAGAAAAGGCATTTTGAAATTCGACACGTATTTATTGAGAGAAACTTAAAATGATAAAAACATGTTTTTGCCCTTATTACATAACAATATCCCAAAGCCTTAGGCATAGCGTTTGGGTTGAAACGTCATAGAAACAGAAGTTTAAAGTCATAAGGAACTAGGTGGTTTCCTGGTCATGAACCTCTCCAGTTGGCGTGCGATTCACAAAAACTTGCATGCATCCTCTTTACACCCCTAGTCCCTCTTTACCATACTGACCCCAGAAGTCTCATGGTTAGACCTGGGGTTTATGATTATATTGGGACTCCCTTCCTGGAAATCTAGCCACTTGGCTTTAATCAGATCCCTCACTTTGAATTTCAAGGTATGACAGTCCTCAGTAGAGTGCCCCGAGGCTCCAGCATGGTAATCACATCGGGCGTTAGGATTATAACCTTTGGGGTAAGGAGGAACCATCAGTTTCAGTGGGCAGGGTACTGCAAGGAAATTACGAAAAAGGTGAGGTAAAAGTTCTGTGTAGGTTATGGGAATGGGGTCGAACCAGACCGGTGTTCGACTACCAGTGGGTTTTATTGTGCTTTGGTCTGAATTAGGTGGCTGAGTTTGTACTAGTGGGGGATGATAGGGTTGTGGAAGAGAGGACTTAATAGCAGGCAAATGAGAATGGGAAGATGTTTGAGGGATATACGGACGAAAGTAGAGTTGGAATGGGAAAAGATTAGAGCCCTGGTTAGGGGTGGTGGTGGCCATATAAGGTGTAAGGAGATTGGCAGGTTGAAAGGAAGTATGTGTTATTAGTCTGGGTTGGGCCCTTTTTTGGTTACGGGAAG
The DNA here is from genome assembly GCA_037962975.1 of Clitoria ternatea. Classification (NCBI taxonomy): domain Eukaryota; kingdom Viridiplantae; phylum Streptophyta; class Magnoliopsida; order Fabales; family Fabaceae; genus Clitoria; species Clitoria ternatea. The sequence goes on from CM075673.1 coordinate 51,479,987, forward strand.
TTGAATTAGCATCCCCTTTTCTCTTCCCCTTATCTCCCGATGCAGACATTCTTGTGATAGGAGCCCCAGGCGACTGGGAGGACTGTGAAATATGGGGGTTCATTGTTTGTAAATCATGATCCTCTTGTTGGTTATGGAATGGGGGAATTTGGTCTTTTGTCGGTCCAGGAAGGTGGAGTGGGATGGTTGGCAAATGTTGATCATCCTTGACACCCGCAGAGGGTTCCTCCTCTATGATCTTCTTCTCTAAAAGTCTGACCATCTCTGCCACTTGCTTTCTTAGCTGGTTAACTTCGTTCCTGAGGTTTTCAATTTCTTGCTCTCTTTCAGCCATGAGTCTCCTTTGAAAGTCTAGTAAGAGTGTCTTTCGGTGTCGGTGTAAGGAGAAAAAGAAATGTCAGGTGGAAACAGAAGGAAAGAGAATATCGTGGGAAGCAATCACAGACTTTGACAAGCATCCTTTAATCGTTCCTTAGAACGTATCGTTCAAAAGTACTAGGTACAGTAAACATGGAAATTAATGCGGGATAGTTGTGAAGACAGAAAAAATCTTTCATTCTGAAATGCAATAAGAGCCCAGGTTTAGCTATTTCTAGCTCGGGGAACCATGATCCATCTCTTAAAGGTTTGATCCCACATTAATTTCCATATCTTGGTCAAGGGTATTCGTTAAGCTCTGTATAGCCTCCGGCGAGAATAGAAAGAAAGGAGAGAAAGAGCCATAGGGAAATGACGTGCTTTGCAAATCGATACTCCCCTAGTAATTTTCTTGAAAACATTTTTGTATTTAGGGGGGTTACGATTTACTAAAACTTATGTCATATCAAGGGTCATGTGAGCTACAGATTTTCTGATCATCGACAATACAAAGAAAATTGATTTTTCTTTTGATTTCTTCTCTTTTTTTTATATGTATTTTTTGTTTTTTTTTGTTTGTTTTTTTTGCTTTTTTTTTTGATGATTCAAAAGATCTGTAACTCAAGGCCCAAAGACTTGTGCGTAAAGAGAAAGAACTACTTGCCCGTTAAAAGATCACTAGTTAAAAGTATGTCATTTTTTTGAAAAAAAGTAACCCACTAAATGGGCAAGTAGTCCTCTATTTTGGATCAGAAAAGAGAGTGAGAATGAGAAAAGGTAAAAGTAAAGTTTGCCTCTTTTGTGCCTTAAGGTGGGTTTTTCTGGAGGTCTCCTAATGGTTCTAAGGTTCATCTATCAGTGATATCTCGCATTAGGTGGCTTGTTCTAAAACTTCTAAAGGTCACTAGAGCCAAGATCCTACTCACGATGTTGACCACAAATAGTAGGAAATCTACTAGGTGTGGGCACCATGAATAAGTCGAACTCTAGCTGAGATTCTCACGGTAACCAGACAGGAAGTACATCCCAAATGGCTCCGCTATCAACCTCCCCTAATCTTAAGTTTTATTTGGGCCCGGGTATAGGGTCCCACTCAAAAGTGTGTGCAAATTGTGAGTGTAGTGTGTGAAAGAGGCATTCAATACCTGTACCTTACTCATCCTGCACATAGAACAAATACAGAGCAACAAAATAAAGTCGACTACCCTAGGGTTCAATGATCACACAGATATTTACAGAACATAAATGATAGAATACAAACAAAACAGAAACTAAATATTGACAAGAGAAAAAAAAGAAGTTAAATAATTAATATGCTAATTAAAACATGCGCTATCAAATTGACTGGCTTGACTCTCTAATTCCCCAGCGGAGTCGCCATCTGTCGCGACCGGAATCGCGGCGGCGCGGCCGACCCTCAAAACAATTTTAAAAAATAAACAGGGAGTCGCCACCAATATTTTTTAGGATAAAATACTGGAAAAACCTTTCATTAAAGCACTGGTTATAAAAATGAAATTCCATGATTCGGCAGTCTGATTACAGGTGAGGAAGGTATTAGCACCTCACAACTGTCCGTTATAAAAACGGTTACCTCAATTTTGTAACATCCCAGTTTTGAAACTAAATGCCGAATGAAGAATAAACCATTAAGACTTGATTTCAAATAGAAAATAACTGTTAATTATACATAACCAAGTAGTTTTAAGCCATTAAAATATGAAAAAAAATGGTGGTGGTCAGGGGATGGGGTGGAGTGCGCGTGGCTGCTGAGCTCACACTCTCCCATCCCACTCTTCTCTTACTCGTGCGCATATACATATATATATATAAAAACGTAAGCCTATGGTTAAGGACACACTCACTATCCCTTCATACTCCTTCCTCCGTCACTTCATCCTTTACTTTTCTCTCTTCGTCTCCATCCTCCTTCTTCCCCTATCTCACTCCTCGCTCCTGGAGATCTTGATTTCAGTACTGGAGAACGGACCACACTCCATCCCAGAATCAGGCGCAGGATACGACGAAGCCAAGGAAGACCGAACGAACCAGGAGAAGGACATCGGACCCAACGACAAGAACGGAAAGGTTTCTGAGGTTCTTCTAAAGGTAGGGGGCGCTTGCATGTCGAATGCATGGTCGATGAACGGTACCGGATGAACGTACTGCTGAGTGTGTGTGTGTGTGTGCATGTATTCATAATCATTAAAACTGATGTATGATTTAAGATTCTGATAGTGATTTCATGGGGATGGTGTAGCCTGTTAGTGGATGATAATGATGAATGATATGCATGGATCTATTTTCTTGTCATTATGGAAAATATGTATGTGCATGCTCTTAATTGGTTTGTTCAATGTTGTTAGTCTGATGACCGATTGTAACATGCGTTGGTGTGATTGACTGAATGATTACGAGTAGTGTGAGGAAATCCGCTTTTGCTTAATGACTACGGAGAAGGTGTTCGTGGCGTGATGATGTGTATTAATGAATGTGTTAGTTGCATGAGTGAGAATGGGGCGACCCATAGAAGGTCAAGAACCCCAAGGGAATGACTTCCAGTTACCAACCCTGGCTAGATCCCGATAGTGCTCGTGGTAGCCGTAGGAGCTAGAGAAGAGAGTCTCGAGACGCCGTGGGAGGCCGGTGCCACCTGGTAAGAGCTGAGGGACGAGGGGCCAGAAGAAAAGGGGACCGTAACTGAGAGTCTTTACCCGAGTCGGATCCGCAAGCATGCATATAGATATAAGGCCGATTGTGGTGATGTATAAATCTATGTATGTATATGTGTATGATTTTGAATGCATAAATGTATATGTGCGTAGGAACTCCGAGTGCATGAATATATATGGATGTGGAAATAAACTCTGTGTGTTATGTGTGGCATGAATGTTGTTTGGACTGCATGAACTTGGTTACTTTAGAAAGGTTGAATGATGGCAGGAGCGTGTACTGACGCTGATACCGAGTCTGTGAGTATCATTTTACATGTAAAAGCTCACCCCTGCAGTGGTCATATTTCAGTGAACATCTCTCGGAATGAAGAATGAAGGAAGAGCCGGGTATGGAGCAGAGCAGCTGAGCCTTATGGATCGTGTGTATATATATGTGTACCGTGTGCTAGTCGTATTTAAATGTTTTAGAAGAAGCCTTGGCCGGCTTGTGTCAATTTTGGGTTTTATTTACGAAACTTGAACACTCCGGACAGAAGGGGCATGTTGTGATTGTAATTGTTTAGATGTTTCCTAACTATATATATATATATATGTGTGTGGTGCATTATATTGTGCTGCGGAAGGTATTGAATGATAAGTACGGACGCCTGAGTATGTCTTGCGAGCGTAGAGGCCGGTGTGGCTACGGATAGGCAGTAGGAATAAGTTTGGGGTTAAGAAGAGGAAATATAGAGTTCAAATATGCTTCGAATGAGGGAAGAACGAAAGACGAGTGAAAAACCGAGTGGAGTCCCTCGCTCCAGCAAGCAGCATACCCGCTCCAGCGAGTGCGGACTAGGAAGACTTATGTTGGGTTCCCGCGGGCGGAGTCATACCTTGTCCAAGTGCTAGAGCAGTTCGCCCAAGCACAAGGACTCGCGCTGAAGCGAGTAAAAGTCAGAGTGAGATACCGTCCCACTATCCTTCCTCTCCGTTGTGGAGCTAATGTGACCCCAACAACGGTGTTGACCCCGGCCTGGGCATTGTGGTTGAGTCCGCCCAGGCGTTGCCATACCAAGTTGTGTTGGGTGGAATAAGTTCAGGCCCCTCCTTCCTCCACAAACTACTCCTGCATATGTACATCTCTCTTCTTCTTCCCTTGCCTGTCCTCTAAAGCTGAACGCCCAGCGTTCTCTAAGAAAGGGTCAGTCCGTAGGAACGAATAGACGCTAATGTAAGGTTTACTTGAAGAGTTTCACGTCCGATGTTGCATTGTCACACATCGTTTAGGCGGTGTGAGACAACGGTTGAGCGGGTCACCTTCGCCCTGGAGTCCGCCCAGGATAAACATACCCCGCCTAGCCAGGTAGGATGATTCAAACTCCGCCCTTCTACCGAGTGCTACGCGTGTGAATGTATTAACATCTTCCCCTATCTATTTCCTCCTATTGAGTGACCAGTGCTACTCGAGGGAAAGCTTTCCTTGTGAAATTCCCTCCATCCGTTGCTGCATTACCATACTCCGCCTAGGCGGTATCAGACCTCGGTGTTGTGTAATCCGCCCAGACGCTGGCGTGTTACATTAAACTAACGAACCGGTTCCAGTCTTAGCCCTTCCGTCATTGCCATATGCGTATGAGTGTTTTTATTTCCCTTGCCTGCTTCCTTCTATATCGAATAATACGTGGCTGCTTTTGTGAAAAATTTTCTCACATTTTTGGAATTGTTAGTTGCAAGCAATAAGGTGTTACATTTTGGTATCAGAGCGGATCAAAAGGTCCAAGGCCAAGGTATGCTTACCGAGTGTAAGCGGTTGTGTGTGTGTTCTGACTGAATAGTTGAAACTGTTCTGATACTAGTTGAACTTGATTGATGTTGACTTGAGGACAAGAGGTTGCTTTCCCCTGGTCCGATTGTGTGTATAACCTAGACGAATGACATAATGTGCTAAGCTATTAATTGTTGGACTAATAACCCGATCGGTAGTAAGTGGCTCCGTATACTTATCCTTAAATGTCGATTTCAGGATAAGGAATGGCGCATCGTCAAAGTATGGAGGCTATAGCCACAGCATTCCAACGCTTTGCGGATGTGTTTGAAAGGCAGGGCCAGACTCGACCTGAGGATGGCCACGTGCTGGACCGCTTCCTGAAGAGGAAGCCGAGTGAGTTTCAGGGAGGGCGTAATCCGGAGGCAGCTTTCAAATGGACTCAGGAACTAGAGAGGATTTTTGGGGGTCTTCACTGTACCGAGACCCAGAAGGTGGAATGTGCAGTGTATATGCTGCGAGATAAAGCGGAGAATTGGTGGAAGATAGCCAGAAGCCGATTCCCTGAAGATGACAATCAGTTGTCGTGGAATGATTTCAAGACATGCTTCTTAGAGAAGTACTTCCCCGACACAGTGAGGAGTCGGAAGGAACTGGAGTTCGTGGAGTTGAAACAAGGCTCTATGACTGTGGAAGAATACGCGACAAGGTTCGAGGAATTGTGCCTATTCTATCCGCCCTTCCAGCACCCTGGGACGGAGAACTCCAAGTGCCTTAAGTTTGAGAACGGATTGAGATCGGATATCAAGAGGGCCTGCAGATACCATGAGATACGGAGTTTCCCTGCATTAGTGAACAAATGTAGAATATTCGAAGAGGATGACAGGGCCCATTCAGGCCAGTGCAGCAGAGCCAACCAGCACCTGAGGCCTCAGCAGTCACGTTTCAAGAGGCCAGGGAACGTGAGGAGAAATGAACCCTTCACTAGATATCAGAGTCAGAGTGACCGAGGGAGACAGATGAGTGGACGACCAAGATATGGCGGATGCTTTAAATGCGGCGGTGACCACTTTGCTAAGGATTGCAATGATACAAATGTTAAATGCTACCACTGCGGAGAGAAGGGACACGTTCGTCCTGACTGCCCCCAACTCCGCCAAACAAACGCCAATGTACGTCAAGGAGGATCTCAAGATAGAACCCGAGTGAATGATAACCAACGACCTGGTGGCAGAGGCAACAGAACCAGAGGAAACATGATGCGTGCTCTGAACAGCCGAGAGAGGAATACCGGTCCGCCAGCAGCAGGAAGAATCTACACCATTAATGCAGAAGATGTTACACCAGCAAACGACCTAGTACAATGTAAGTGCTCACTCGGTAAGGATACACTTAACGTTGTTTTTGATTCGGGAGCCACCCATTCTTTTATAGCTGACGAGTGTGTAGAGCGTCTGAAGTTACCGACTGCACCTATGAATCGGATTTTAGAAGTAACCAGCCCGACTGGCACTAACGTGTTCACATCATCAGTGTGCAAGGACGTAGTGTTTGTGTTGTATGATCGGAGTTTCACCTTCGATCTGATTTGCATGCCCTTAAAGGGTCTTGATATCGTGCTCGGGATAGATTGGCTTTCCGCCAATAAGGTGTTAGTAGATTGTAGAAACCGAGAGATAGTTTTTCCGAGACAGCCCACTGAGAACGACACGGCACCAGGTATAACCCAACTATTTATGATGCTTTGTCTAACCAAGGATGAGAGTAAGACCCGAGTGAACGAAATTCCGATTGTCTGCGAATTCCCAGAAGTGTTCCCTGAAGACGTTTCGAGTGTGCCTCCCAATAGAGAAGTCGAATTCTCTATAGACTTGATCCCTGGAGCTGAGCCGGTCTCCAGCGCACCCTATAGAATGTCCTCAACTGAATTGGTCGAGTTGAAGAAACAAGTGGATGAGTTACTCGAAAAGCAGTTCATTAGACCGAGCGTGTCACCATGGGGCGCACCTGTACTACTTGTTAAGAAGAAGGATGGCAGCATGAGACTTTGTATAGATTACCGACAGCTAAACAAACTCACAATCAAGAATCGGTACCCACTGCCTAGAATTGATGATTTAATTGACCAGCTGCGTGGAGCCTCAGTCTTCTCAAAAATCGACCTACGATCGGGATATCACCAAATCCGAGTGAAGGACTCGGACATTCCTAAAACTGCCTTTAGGACTCGGTATGGTCACTACGAGTATGTAGTGATGCCGTTCGGTGTGACCAACGCCCCTGCTATTTTCATGAATTACATGAACAGCATATTCCACTCCTTTTTAGATCGGTTTGTTGTTGTCTTCATCGATGACATCCTAGTTTATTCCAAGACGTCTGAGGAGCATAAAGGACATCTCCGAGCGGTACTCCAAGTGTTGAAGGAGAAACAATTGTTTGCAAAGCTTTCGAAGTGCGAATTCTGGATGGATGAGATCCACTTCCTCGGGCATGTGATTTCCGAGCGAGGCGTCTCGGTGGATCCTGCGAAGATAGCCGCTGTAATAGCATGGGAGAGGCCCAGGTCGGTCTCGGAAATAAGAAGTTTTATGGGCTTGGCAGGTTATTATAGGAGGTTCATCGAAGGTTTTTCTAAATTGGCATTACCCCTGACTAAATTGACTCGGAAAAACATTCCTTTCGTGTGGAGTCCCGAGTGTGAGCACAGCTTCCGAGAGCTGAAGAATAAGTTGACGACTGCTCCGGTGTTGGCATTACCTGAGTTACGAGAAAGCTTCGTGGTCTATTGTGACACGTCAGGGCTCGGATTAGGGTGTGTACTCATGCAGAAAGACCGAGTGATAGCATATGCCTCTCGGCAATTGAGACCTCACGAGCAGCATTACCCGACCCATGACTTAGAGCTGGCAGCAGTGGTTTTTGCATTGAAAATCTGGAGGCATTACTTGTACGGGTCCAAATTTGAAGTGTACAGCGATCATAAGAGCCTCAAATACCTATTCGACCAAAAGGAGCTGAACATGAGGCAGAGAAGATGGATTGAGTTTTTAAAGGACTACGATTTCGAGTTAAAATACCACCCGGGTAAGGCAAACGTCATGGCCGACGCATTGAGTCGGAAATCCCTCCACATGGCAGCAATAATGGCGAAAGAAGTAGAGTTGTTGGAGCGGTTCCGAGACATGAACTTGTATGTTAACACCCCCTCCTCTCAGAAAATGACAATCGGTACGTTGAGGATCGCCAATGAATTCTTAAAATCCGTGTACGAGCAGCAACAGTTGGACTCTTACCTAGCTGAGATGAAGGAAATTCAGGCCAAAGGAAAGGATCTATCCTTGGCCGAGGGGTCAGATGGGATCTTCCGGGTGAGAGACAGAATATACATACCGAGTGGAGGAAGATTGAGAAGAATGGTGCTTGACGAAGCCCACAAAAGCCTACTCAGCATTCACCCAGGAACCACGAAAATGTACCATGACTTTAGGAGACAGTTCTGGTGGCCCGGACTAAAGAAGGATGTGGCGGAATACGTGGCCCGGTGTATCACTTGTCAGAAATCGAAGGTAGAGCACCAAAAACCGTACGGTGCAATGTAGCCTCTAGAGATCCCCGTGTGGAAATGGGACTCGATTGCGATGGATTTTATCATGGGATTACCCAAAAACCGAGCGGGCCATGATGCCATTTGGGTCATTGTTGACCGATTGACGAAGAGTGCACACTTCCTACCTGTCAATATGAAGTACCCATTGCATAAGCTGGCTCGGATTTACATTCAAGAAGTTATCCGACTGCATGGCATACCTACTTCTATCGTATCAGATAGGGACCCTAGGTTTACGTCCCGGTTTTGGACCAGCATGCATCAGGAAATGGGGACGAAGCTTTGGCTTAGTTCTGCCTACCACCCCCAATCGGATGGACAATCCGAGCGAACAATTCAGAGTCTAGAAGACTTATTGAGAGCGTGCGTGTTAGAGCATGGTGGAGACTGGGAGCAGTACCTTCCCTTGATCGAGTTTACGTACAACAACAGCCATCATCACAGCATTGGCATGGCACCCTACGAGGCATTATATGGGCGCAGATGCCGAACCCCACTCTGCTGGTCGGAAACGGGTGAAAGTCTACTATTGGGACCAGACATCGTGAAGCAAACCATAGAACGGATCCGAGTGATACAGGAGAAGATGAAAGCATCCCAAGACAGGAAAAAGAGCTACCATGACAAGCGCATCAAACCATTGGAATTTTCAGTCGGAGACCGAGTGTTTCTGAGAACCTCTCCAAGTAAAGGAGTCGGACGAGCCTTAAAAAGTGGGAAGTTAAGCCCTCGATACATTGGACCTTATGAGGTGTTAGAACGAGTCGGCCCCGTGGCATACCGCATCGCACTACCGACTCACTTGTCCCGATTGCACAACGTATTTCACGTGTCTCAACTAAGGAAGTATTTGCATGACCCCAGCCAAACGATGCCCGACGACGAGGTAGAGATCAAAGAAGACCTAACCACTGTGACTACACCGATTGGAATTGTGGACCGATCGGTAAAACACTTGAGGAACAAAAATATAAAGTTGGTTAAAGTGGAGTGGCAGCAAGGCAAGACTACCTCTTGTACCTGGGAACGCGAAGACACCATGCGACAGCAGTACCCCGAGTTGTTTACCTAGGTGAGTACCGACTGAATTTCGGGGACGAAATTCTTTTTCAGTGGGGGAGAACTGTAACATCCCAGTTTTGAAACTAAATGCCGAATGAAGAATAAACCATTAAGACTTGATTTCAAATAGAAAATAACTGTTAATTATACATAACCAAGTAGTTTTAAGCCATTAAAATATGAAAAAAAAATGGTGGTGGTCAGGGGATGGGGTGGAGTGCGCGTGGCTGCTGAGCTCACACTCTCCCATCCCACTCTTCTCTTACTCGTGCGCATATACATATATATATAAAAACGTAAGCCTATGGTTAAGGACACACTCACTATCCCTTCAGACTCCTTCCTCCGTCACTTCATCCTTTACTTTTCTCTCTTCGTCTCCATCCTCCTTCTTCCCCTATCTCACTCCTCGCTCCTGGAGATCTTGATTTCAGTACTGGAGAATAGACCACACTCCATCCCAGAATCAGGCGCAGGATACGACGAAGCCAAGGAAGACCGAACGAACCAGGAGAAGGACATCGGACCCAACGACAAGAACGGAAAGGTTTCTGAGGTTCTTCTAAAGGTAGGGGGCGCTTGCATGTCGAATGCATGGTCTATGAACGGTACCGGATGAACGTACTGCTGAGTGTGTGTGTGTGTGTGTGTGCATGTATTCATAATCATTAAAACTGATGCATGATTTAAGATTCTGATAGTGATTTCATGGGGATGGTGTAGCCTGTTAGTGGATGATAATAATGAATGATATGCATGGATCTATTTTCTTGTCACTATGGAAAATATGTATGTGCATGCTCTTAATTGGTTTGTTCAATGTTGTTAGTCTGATGACCGATTGTAACATGCGTTGGTGTGATTGACTGAATGATTACGAGTAGTGTGAGGAAATCCGCTTTTGCTTAATGACTACGGAGAAGGTATTCGTGGCGTGATGATGTGTATTAATGAATGTGTTAGTTGCATGAGTGAGAATGGGGCGACCCATAGAAGGTCAAGAACCCCAAGGGAACGACTTCCAGTTACCAACCCTGGCTAGATCCCGATAGTGCTCATGGTAGCCGTAGGAGCTAGAGAAGAGAGTCTCGACACGCCGTGGGAGGCCGGTGCCACCTGGTAAGAGCTGAGGGACGAGGGGCCAGAAGAAAAGGGGACCGTAACTGAGAGTCTTTACCCGAGTCGGATCCGCAAGCATGCATATAGATATAAGGCCGATTGTGGTGATGTATAAATCTATGTATGTATATGTGTATGATTTTGAATGCATGAATGTATATGTGCGTAGGAACTCCGAGTGCATGAATATATATGGATGTGGAAATAAACTCTGTGTGTTATGTGTGGCATGAATGTTGTTTGGACTGCATGAACTTGGTTACTTTAGAAAGGTTGAATGATGGCAGGAGCGTGTACTGACGCTGATACCGAGTCTGTGAGTATCATTTTACATGTAAAAGCTCACCCCTGCAGTGGTCATATTTCAGTGAACATCTCTCGGAATGAAGAATGAAGGAAGAGCCGGGTGTGGAGCAGAGCAGTTGAGCCTTATGGATCGTGTGTATATATATGTGTACCGTGTGCTAGTCGTATTTAAATGTTTTAGAAGAAGCCTTGGCCGGCTTGTGTCAATTTTGGGTTTTATTTATGAAACTTGAACACTCCGGACAGAAGGGGCATGTTGTGATTGTAATTGTTTAGATGTTTCCTAACTATATATATATATGTGTGTGGTGCATTATATTGTGCTGCGGAAGGTATTGAATGATAAGTACGGACGCCTGAGTATGTCTTGCGAGCGTAGAGGCCGGTGTGGCTACGGATAGGCAGTAGGAATAAGTTTGGGGTTAAGAAGAGGAAATATAGAGTTCAAATATGCTTCGAATGAGGGAAGAACGAAAGACGAGTGAAAAACCGAGTGGAGTCCCTCGCTCCAGCAAGCAGCATACCCGCTCCAGCGAGTGCGGACTAGGAAGACTTATGTTGGGTTCCCGCGGGCGGAGTCATACCTTGTCCAAGTGCTAGAGCAGTCCGCCCAAGCACAAGGACTCACGCTGAAGCGAGTAAAAGTCAGAGTGAGATACCGTCCCACTATCCTTCCTCTCCGTTGTGGAGCTAATGTGACCCCAACAACGGTGTTGACCCCGGCCTGGGCGTTGTGGTTGAGTCCGCCCAGGCGTTGCCATACCTAGTCGCGTTGGGTGGAATAAGTTCAGGCCCCTCCTTCCTCCACAAACTACTCCTGCATATGTACATCTCTCTTCTTCTTCCCTTGCCTGTCCTCCGAAGCTGAACGTCCAGCGTTCTCTGAGAAAGGGTCAGTTCGTAGGAACGAATAGACGCTAATGTAAGGTTTACTTGAAGAGTTTCACGTTCGATGTTGCATTGTCACACATCGTTTAGGCGGTGTGAGACAACGGTTGAGCGGGTCACCTTCGCCCTGGTGTGAGACAAACATACCCCGCCTAGCCAGGTAGAATGATTTGAACTCCGCCCTTCTACCGAGTGCTACGCGTGTGAATGTATTAACATCTTCCCCTATCTATTTCCTCCTATTGAGTGACCAGTGCTACTCGAGGGAAAGCTTTCCTTGTGAAATTCCCTCCATCCGCTGCTGCATTACCATACTCCGCCTAGGCGGTATCAGACCTCGGTGTTGTGTAATCCGCCCAGACGCTGGCGTGTTACATTAAACTAACGAACCGGTTCCAGTCTTAGCCCTTCCATCATTGCCATATGCGTATGAGTGTTTTTATTTCCCTTGCCTGCTTCCTTCTATATCGAATAATACGTGGCTGCTTTTGTGAAAAATTTTCTCACATTTTTGGAATTGTTAGTTGCAAGCAATAAGGTGTTACAAATTTGATAGCGCGCATTATAATTAATCCATTAATTATTTTAACTTCTCCATGAAAAGAAAATATACGAGATGACAAAATATACAAAAATAAACAAAAAAATAAACACACAATATTTACATGAGATCAACAGGACGTCTCGTCCAAATTAATCTCGCTCCTTCGTTTAAAGAAATACTACAAAAATATGAGATTAACAAGACGTCTCGTCTAAATTAATCTCGCTCCTTCTTTTGATAGCAAGACAAAAATGGAAACTCTAAAAATTAAATAAAGAAAGATGGGCCCGACAGGAACTATTTCCTGCTCCTACGTATTCTCGAGCTTTCGAGAAATCAGGGTCACGTAGTTCTTTAAATTTTTTTTTAGGAGAAGATTAGGGAAATGTTGGTGGGTATCATTTTGGTGAAGAACCCATACAAGACGAAGTTCTTCGCACGTGTACGGATCTTATAGAGGTTGTGTAGACGGAAGTATTTTCCGTACGACACTGACTTAAGAATGATTTATTTTTTTTATTTTTATTTAGACTTGAAAGAAAACATAGGGAACATTCATTTCCCTTTTATTATTTTTTACTACAAAGCAAAAGAGGGAAGGTAGCAGGAGCTACAAGAGGGAGAGGAGAGGAAAAAATGAGTGAAAACTTAGCGGGAGAAGAGAAAACCGAGTGAAAAATGGAAAAAAAACAAGTGGAAATGGGAAAAATTGAGTGGAAGTGGTAAAAACCAAGTGTAAACCCTAAAAATCGAGTGGAAATGGTAAAAAACCGAGTGTAAACCCTCAAAACCGAGTGGAAATGGTAAAAACCGAGTAAAATAGAGAACCCGAGTGATGTTGGTGAGGAGAGGGGCTATACCGTGAAGAGAAAAGGGATTAAAGCTGTTGGTTTGAGGAGAGAGTGTGGGACGGTGTTCTGATGGTGAAGGACTTTGCGTTGGTGGAGGATTGTGGGCAGTATGGTGAGGGACGATGGAAGGAGAAGAAGAGAGGAGTTGGTGTGAAGGAGAGAGAGAACAGAGGTTTTAGCAGAGTTTTCCCTTCATGCCATTGTATCCCCTTGGTGCTTCAACCCTCGCCTATTTATAGGCTTGTCTGAGTGGAAGGCCAGCTCAGGCTTCCACTCAGAGTGGAAAACCAACTCACACTTCCATTCAGAGTGTAGTGGGGGACAACGGCTGGGTGGGAATTTTTAATTCCCCCCACTTCCGCCCCTGTCTGCCACCCCCAGGATTCCTGGATCCACTTGGGTGGTGGAATCCAAGTCAGCACGGGCGAATAGGGGGAGCCAGCTGGAAATCCGAGAGAGGATGGTGAAAATCCGAGAGAGAATGATGGAATCCGAGTGAGAATGGTAGAATGCCGAGTGAGAATGACTCGGATCATCCTCTCAGTCGGTATTCATCCACATTGGGAGTCAATTCCGAGTGGAATGAAGTATTTCCAATAGAAAACCGAGTGAAAAAGTATGCAATTGAATTGAAGGGATAAACGAGGTAATTCTGTTTGGAACAATCAATCAGACCGAGTGAAAATTGACTCAGAACCAGTTGAAGAGGACTCGGTGCTGATTGAAAAGTGTCACTCGGATTTGGTGAAAATGGGGGCTCAGATTTGGTTTGAAGTGTTATTCGGTTCTGACTGAAAATTGGCTTTTGAATGGGTGAAAGGATAACTCGGATTCGGGTGAAAATGGTGACTCAGAATTGGTTAAAAACTGAGTCAGAAATAATTGAAGACTGACCAAGAACCGACTGAAAAGTGTCACTCAAAAACCGATCAAAGATTGACTCAGAACTGATAAAAAATAACTCAGAATTGACTCAGAAATGGGTAAAGGAGGACTCGGAGCCGATTGAAAATCCAAGAGAAAGACTCGGAAGTTGAATGTAAAGGGTCTCGGAGTTGGCTAAAGGATGATTCGGAGCCGACTGAGTAAAGAGGAAGACTCGGAAGTTGAGTGGAAAGGGTCTCGGAAATGGTTAAAAGAGTGAAAAGTGTCACTCGGAATTGGCTTGATGAGGGATGACACGGAATTGGTAAAAAGTGAGTCAGAACTAACCAAGAACTGACCAAGAATTGACTCAGAAATGTGTAAAGGATGACTCGGAATCTGGGTGAGGGTGGTGAGTCAGATTTGGGCAAAAATGGGCTCTGAATTGATTGGCTAAAAGGGCTCAGGAAAGGTTTAAGTATGGCTCGGAAATTGATGGAAATGGGCTCGGAATTGATTGTTTGAAGAAGGATGACACGGAATTGGTTTGAAGAGGGATGACCGACTGAAGTGTCACTCGGTTCCAACTAAAGACTGGCTCGGAATTGGTAAAAACTGAGTCAGAAATGATGGAAGATTGACCAAGAACTGACTGAAAAGTATCACTCAAAAACCGATCAAAGATTGACTCAGAAATGATAAAAAATGACTCAGAATTAGGAGAGAATGATGACTCAAAAGTTCGTAAAAATGACTCGGAAATGGGTAAAGGAGGACTCGGAGGTTGCTAAAGGATGACTCGGAGCCGATTGAAAATCGAAGAGAAAGACTCGGAAGTTGAGTGGGAGAGTACTTGGCTCGGATCTTGTTTGAAGCATCCACTCGGAATTACTTCAATCGGGGATGTTTTGTTCGGAACCAACAGTCAGGATGCATTTGGAATCGGCCTTGCTTTCACTTGGATGTACTTTCCTTGGAACCTTCATTCTGGAGCATCTGACTCGGATATCTCCCTCGGAGTCGGTCTTCCCTTGCTCGGAAAAACAACTTTCTGGCCCAGCTCACTCGGATGTCTTCCTTGGGACATCACACTCGGGCTCAGTGTGAAACTGTGAGTCTGCTCGAATGTATATCATTTAGTGGCTTCCTCTGCTCGGAATCCATTCACTCGGAACAGCTTCTTCAGTCAGAATATTTTCACTCGAAATTAGCTTTAGGCAGCTGTTATTGGGCAGCTTCTTCAGTCAGCAGTTATTTTCACTCGGAATGTTTAAGACAAAGAACTTCCACTCGGGTTTCCTCCAATCAGTGAAGTATTCCCCTCGGATTTGCTCCATTCTGAGTAATTCCACTCAAATTTCCTTCAACAGTGGAGTATTCCCCTCAGATTTGCTCTATTCTGAGTAATTCCACTCGGATTCGATCATTTGTATGTCATTTTACTCGGATTCCCCAACAGGAGCCTATTCCACTCGGAAATTCTTCATTATGACTCGGATTTAATCATTTTTTTAGCCATTCTACTCGGATTTGTCTCCAACAGGGACATACTTCACTCGGAAATGCTCCATCTTGAGTCATTTTACTCAGATTTGATCATTCCTTAAGTTATTTCATTCAGATTTGCTCCAATCTGAGTCATTTCACTCGGATTTCTCTTCAACAGGGACATACTCCACTTGGCAATGCTCCAATCTGAGTCATTTCACTCGGATTTGATCATTCCTTAAGTTATTTCATTCGGATTTGCTCCAATCTGAGTCATTTCACTCAGATTTGCCTCCAACAGGTCTATATTCCACTTGGAAATGCTCCCATCATAGTCATCTTGCTCGGATCTGATCATTTTTGAGTTATTCTATTCAGATTTGACCATTCTGAATTGGAATTCAGTATAAAAAGATTCATTCCACTTGGACCGGACCAAAAGAGGTGTTCACAGTATTCTTTTTTTCAATAGGGCTATAAACGGATATAATTGATTGAAGGGCGTTAAGACAAAGAAAAAATTGCAATGACTAAAAGTAAGTACACTTCCTCTATAGATTTCATTTTTATATGCTGAAGCAAATACTAACAAACTTTGTTATTTTTTGTATATGTTGTTGGTGTATGCAATACGAGCTATTAATGTATCAATTTTAACTCATTAATAAAATAAGTATTTTCAATTTTAAGATTGTTTTAAAACTATTTATCTTGAAATAATAGGTCATATGAGAATTATTCCTAAAATGTCCCTAATCAAGTATTTACATGGGGACATGTAAATACATTAAGACTAGTATGTGAATCTACTGATGATTTGATCTCATAAATCATGGATATATATATGATATCAAGTCTTCACATGGGTACACATTAAGAGTAATGTTGTACTGGATAGACCTACCATGAGAGCGTTGCATGGATCATTACATGAGTGTCATAAACGGTTCTCATTGTGATAATGGTATATAGCCCTTTGACTTGAAGTCACTACGATTCCTGCATAAGAAGTTTGTTATTTTAATACAATCAAACATCATTTGTAATAAGATGACCATAAAGATTGTGATTAGGCAATGAACAATTTATGCAGAAGGATGTGAGTGATGTAGATGGGATTTGTCTCTCCTATGTGATAGGAGTGATATCTATGGGTCACTTGATGGAGTGAGACAAACGAAATGCATGGCCATGCTAGGAAGAATAAATATTTGATATTTATTCTGTAAAGTCGACTCTGGTATCAAGTAAAATGATTTGGGCCATACAAGGATGACGACGACTATGCCTTGAGCCCAATTAGATATCATGACAAAAGAAATAAATATATATAATAGTTATCACTTATAGGTCATGTCGATGATAAATAATATTCGGACATAATGATGTATTTCTAGATGTCGCTCTTATTGTATATTAGTAATAAAATAGTTTATTATTGATATAACCGAATATTTTACCTATAGGGTCACACACATAGAGTAAGCCCACCAGATGATAGTTTTATTTTAGTTGGACTAAAAATAAAACTATTGAGCCTAACTTATTTAGA
Organism: Clitoria ternatea; assembly: GCA_037962975.1. Classification (NCBI taxonomy): domain Eukaryota; kingdom Viridiplantae; phylum Streptophyta; class Magnoliopsida; order Fabales; family Fabaceae; genus Clitoria; species Clitoria ternatea. The sequence goes on from CM075673.1 coordinate 51,497,050, forward strand.
ATGAGACAAGAGCCCAATGTTTAATGAGAGATCATCAGGTTAAGACCTAAGCCTATATATAGAGCATGAGATGCTCATAGGTTGCTGCTCAAAAATTAGGATTACTCTCTGAACTTCCGTACTAGCATTCGAAAATTCGGTTTCTGGTAGAAGTACTCGTGTAGACTCCTAAGGACAGAGCTACAATTGCTTCAATTGAGGAACTCATTTTGTGTCTATAAGAGGTAAACTCTAAAACAAAAAATTTAATTTTGTATGCAATGCTTTAAGACATCTATTTTTACAATTCTTTTTGGAATCCTTTGTGTTTCTGTTGTTTGACCCTAAGGGATTTCCTAACATATGTATTGTGTAGTATCGTAGACAGACGGGTAATCATGAGTATGGGTACTATGTCATGAAGATGATGCAGACTATAATTGAAGCAAACAAAATGGATTCATGGACAACTGTAAGTTTCATAAATAATTCTTTAATTTCAAACAAATTTGAGTCATGAAGTAATTGTATATTTGTATATGCAATTACTAATATATATATACAAGTTTTCCAAAACTGATCATCATACACTACCAAAGACATTCGAGGAATTCAAGAGGAATGGGCTGCATATTTTGAGGGTTAGGGGATAGTAACTATATAGATATATAAATATAAGTTAGAGTAGTCTGCATGTATATATGTGTGTGTGTTATGAACAAAATAACATTACATTCATGATAATTTTATTGACAATTCTATTTTTGTATCTATTACTATGTTGGGACTGCATTTTGTACTGTTTACAAGATTGGGATAATACAAAAACAAAAATGATATTAAAAAAAGTCCAACCTATGAACTCGGTTTTGTCTTTAACCGAGTTCTTAGGTGCTCTATGAACTCAGTTCAGGCCTTAACCGAGTTCATAGGTTGCCCATAAGTAAATTTGAACATGGTTGTGCCCTAAACCGAGTTCGTATGGTGAATCTATAAACACGTTTTTGTAAAAGAACCTTTGTATCTATGAGCATGGTTTGTATGAAACTGAGTTCATAGATTCACCTTATGAACTCGGTTCCTAAACTGAGTTTATACCTTCAGACCTACGAACACGGCTGAAACAAACTTATTTTGGTAATTGAGTTTGTAATCCAATTTTAGCCAAGTTCATAGACCTTTTCTGCACTAGTGCGTTCATTAATAAATGGATTTTACAAGAGAAAGTCACTTATAACCCCTCTCATAATGATTACACGTAGATGTCCAATAAGTGGGGCATAAAATGTCTCTTTGATATGATCGAGAATGTGAGCAGGGACCCTAGAAAGGTCTGGCATTCATAGATTGAGGAGGAAGCCTAGGTGAGGCTTTAGGAGTAATGAGCTAGAGAAGATTGCTAGACACTTTTATGCCAGAACAATGCCAACCGGTCTTCAACTAGAGGTGGAACACCTAATACCTATAGCACACCACTTACAATGAGATTACAATGAGACCAATAAGTATTACTAAATGACATTGCATTCATTGTTTGTGTTAACCATAGTTACTCTCTTTAATCATTTATTATTTTATTCTCTATAGTCACATGAGGCTGAACGAGACCTTGGGCTTGAGGTGATATTCCTCATTATGCACACACATAAGAGAAATGGTTAGGTTAAGGAACCAAGGCTAGTAACTACATAAGATAATGAAACTCGTATCTTATAAATCTTATGTCAGATTTGATTTTTCATGACACCTGTTATTAATTATCTAGTTATGCTTAACTTGCTTCTTTAACAAAATGCATACCAAGTGCGTATCTAGTAGGTGGATAATGAGAGAGATGAGATGGATCAAACCACCTAGCTAGATGTCTAGAGAGAGGTTATAGGTGGCGAGATTCAGGCTCATAGCAATTGCACAAAAGACTAAGTTGTAAACATTTATAAAGGCTTCAAGTCTCTAACTTAGGAGTCCCATGCTTTAAGGGCCATTAATGACTTTAGGCAGCGTTCCTATCTTGATGCTTTACTACAACAATAGGTCGATGAGGTGAACGCTCGAGGAACCTACATAGATCATAAGGATGAAGAGGCTACTTAGAAGAACCAGAGGCTACAAGATACTTTGGAGATGCACTTGGCCCTTGTCGTGATGCATACTTTAGTGTTGACTTGGATGACTAATCTATGGAATATGAGCCTCAACAGTCGCCATCTTGTTAGCATCGTTTCCTCCCTTGATATATTAAGATCTTCTTTTAAACTATTTATATTTTTTTTGTAAGGATTTTGTTTGATATATTATGCTATACTTTTTAGTTTCACATATTTATGCTTATATTATTCACATAATTTCTACTTTTTTAAAATTTATTTATTAATATTAAATATTTTAAATTAAATTAAATGGATGAAGTTTAATTGCCGTATGTGAATATAATAAATGGGTATATACAACTTATTAAAAAATGAAAAAACATTTTAAAAAATTTGTAAGTAAGCCTTAATTATGAGTGGCCTTAGGATAACATCCTGTCATAGCATAGCTAATGCTAACTTAGCCATAAGGCTTCCAATTTCATCCACATGTTGGTGTCAATCACTAGCTAACATTGTTTATAGTTGACTAGTGTTGGTGCCATGACCGACACTGACATTACCAATATCCATTTTCGCTTGTTGGCATCAACATCTAGTTGACATTAACTAGCAGAATTCTTATAGTGTACTACTTATATTGTGTAAACATCCATAACTAAACCCTTTCTCCAAAATTGACACCCTCTGAATCATCCCCCGTTGAGTAATCCTTCGCTCTTACCTTCTTTACATGATGAATGGTGATAAATAGAACTGTCAAAACAAGCGTTTGATCCACGTCAATTTGGCTTGACACGGGTAGTGGGCTATGGCAGGCCCAAACTAAGAAACTTAAATTTGATTTAGACCTTAAAAAATATGTTCAAAAGTACACTTTTAACGGCTTGGGCTACATCAGACCTTATTAGAGCTAAGCTAAAAATGTTTAACTTATATTTAGGTCCATAATCCAAAGGCTAACATTATAATATATCATACGTAATCGAGCTAGTTTGATTTGGTTGGTCCATTTTGCTAGTTATGGTAATAAGACATGTTAACAGAAGATTTACGAAATATCATGGTATATAGTCCAAAAACAAAAACTAGTTGCTAAATCATTATTCTAGTCCTATATTTTTTAATAAATTTTAAGTTAGACCCTGTTCACAATAAAGCGTAGAATACAAAACCCTAGGGAATTACTCTAGGAAATTAGGATTTATTCTCTTAATGTGTCACTTACCTTACAACATGAGCTTATAGGCCGTATTTATACAATAGTGAAGTAAAGAGAAAAAGGGGGAATCTAGGCCCAAGTCCAGTAAGAGAGATAACCTCTTTTGGTAGGTAATGGAGAATCATTATCTCCTAAAATAAATGGATGAAGGGGTACTGTGGGGCCCCCTTTGACCCAGGAGGGAACAGGAGCCCCCCAGTCATGAGCTCTAGGCATAGAACCGAGATGAGTGACTAAGTGCTAGGGTGAGACACCTCTATGCTGGATTCTGAGCGAATATTTTCCCTGAGTGTGTATGAGTCGACATCGAGTGATCAAATCCAAGTAAATTCGGTAATCAATTCTGAGTGGATCGGGTAATCAATTTCAAAGGGGTGTCAGTTAAATGATGTGCCTTAATGACATGGTTTTCCTGGTCGGTGAAGGGTGCCCCAAGTGATTGGAGAGGTGGGAATCCGAGTTAGAGGGGAAGAGGTCCGAGTGACTCGTAGATTTAATTTTGTTTGCTTAGTTTTACCACAGGGTCTCTTGTCTCACTTGGCGTAAGGTCACCTACCGTCATTTGCATTTTTAATAAAGGTGTCTACGCATTACATAATAATTGTGACATTTATATCTTCCTGAATCATTAAATAGTGTGTTTTTGGGACGTAGGGCGTCGTTTGGCATTAATGGGGTACGTTGTGTCATCATGGCCCTTCAGAGATGCCTTGTAGATCCTTAACCGTTGAATTTCTTCGGCCCTTTGATTTCCCGAAGGATATGAATACCTTCTTCCTTCATTTTCTTTGTTTTTTTACTATTGTTGCTTCGTATTTCTTCTCTTGCTTGTTCTCTCAACCCAGTCTTCTCACGTGCTCTTATTGCGTGGAGAGGATTAGTTGTGTTCCTTTTCTATTCTCTTACCAACCAGGTCAGTGCCTTCTTCTTTTTGCCATTTACGAGTTAGGGTTCCATGCCTTCTAGTGCAGAGACATCATATTCCTGGGTGAAGGATGAAGTTTTAGCCCTTCCTTTGTCCCTTCAAAGTGAGGAATCTATAGCCAAACTATTGGAGGGGAGAGTTTTAGTAATCCTGTGTTTGCTCATAACATTGAGTATGTGAGCTACTCTTCTTCTAACCGGGCTTGTCATCAGCACACAGACCCAAGTGAGGTAGATTTCATCTTCGTGTATGAGACTTTGTTCTCCCGCCCTCATTTGTCTTTTCCCTTCTCCAATTCTAAAATCAGACTTTTGAATGCCCTTAATGTCGCCCCTATCCAGTTGCATCCCAATGGGTGGGCTTTCGTGAAGGTTTTCGAGCTTGTATATGAGTACTTTGGTCAGGATCTTTCTATTCCCCCTTCTTTTACTTTTTCCAGGCTAAGGTTCCTAAAGCCAGGACACGATTAGGGTGGATTTCCTTGAGTGGGGTTGCTCATCGTAATTTAGTTTGAGCGTTTGACTAATCTATAAAAATTTTAAAACTGGGTTTTTTAAGATCCGAGTGAGTCTAGATTTGCCTGGGGAAGATTTTTTGCACGGGTCTGACTCCCATCCTTTATTTCCCTTGTATTGGACCCAAACCCCAGTCCAGTTTCAAGTGTTATAGGATGACCTTACTGTGTCAGAACAGTTGGATGCAAAGTTCTTGACTGATGATGTGGGGATGTTTTTTAGTTCGTAGGCACTGATTGCCCTGTCTACGTACCCGTGTGCCATAGATACCTGGATCCATAAGTAGCACTTTTTCCTGATTGTCACTTTGGTTTATTTTTTTTATTTTCCCCTTGTTTTCCTTTGTTGATTTTTCCGTGTACTTGTGCAGGTGATATGGCCCCACACAGCCTCTCGGTGAAGGAGCTGAGGAAGCTTTACTGGGAGGTTGATCCCGAGGCTGCTGGGAAGAAGGGGGAGCTAAGAATGCGTCTGCGTCTTCCTTCAACATTCCTCTGTAACACCCCCTTATATACATGAGATATATATCTATTCTTCTTGCTTTTAAAATTTTTTAGAAAGATATACATATTTATCACTTCCTATCCCGCGTATACAAGGACGTATATACATCTGATTTTCTTTGAATTTTGAAAGTAAAAAGTTTCAAATTATTCAGAATGATAAAATGAACTTTTAGAAAATCATAAGTGATCAAAGATTACAGTATCATATCCAAAGAATAAGGTTTATTAAAGTTTAACCTTTACCTTGAATTACAATCATCCAACTTAATATTGTATTAAGGTAAACTAAAACTAAAGATTTAATACCTCTACTTCGACTGTAACCAATCATTTCCTTATCTTCAAACCATGTGATTTTGGAATCGTACTCTTGTCACATCTCTTCTCCTATCCGATTGAGGATGAAACCAATTTACCCTCTTGTAATTTCATCCTTTCATCTTGAACTGCTAGCTATATATCATATAACATATATTTTGAACACAGAAATTCAAATAAGAAGAAGTGAGAAACAGAATATAATACTTTACAGATAAGACATAAGCATAAGGTCTTTCACAAACTAATAAATTAATATCATTCAAAATTTCATACACAATTAATTATAAATATAGGGTTATCAGACACATAACAATCATACTTTCATTCACAATCATCCATACAGAATATCACAATCACATGTATGACATGTAATGCTTTTAATACTATCTCATTTAGTTTATGCATGTGGGCCCTTAAAGTTTTAATTTGCACTGGGCCAACCAGGAGTTTACATTGTTCCATAATTCCGGATAATAACATAAATGCCTTTGTAGTATATGAACAGCTCAACTGGTGTGGAAACACTTAGAGACTAGTCAGACTGAGAAAGTTTTTATTGTGAAAGTACCCGACACTAGGGAGCGACCCCAGGTCACCTGAAGCACCCTTTCACACCCTCTCATCCCAAGGCTTGCAATTAAGCCTCCTCTAATGTATCCTCGGTTTCTATAATCCGTCCCCAGGCAATATCACATCTCATTTCTATTTAATGATTCATGATGCATGAACTACTAGCATATTTAGTTAGTTAAGACTTTTAGAAACTCAATTATTAAATACCATAAAGGTTCACAAAATCATCTCAATAAACTGTACATTCCCATAAGTTCTTCTTTGAACTTCTGTTATACGGAAACAAATTTAGTACAGTCTTCAAATTCAAATCTCACCAAAATTGAGTTTCCAAGCCTTAAATATCTCAAACATTTCTCTTAAAAAACTTCACATATTTACATAATCTTTCCACATTTGAATCTTAATTAGATTGAGTTTAGAAATCTCGATTATAACAAAATATCCTTTAGTTATTTCATTAGGGAAAACCAATTTAATTTTTTGATTTCTAAAAGAATATATATATATATATATATATATATATATTAAAATCATTAACTAAGAATACTTAAAACTATAAAAATTTTCTTTAATTCAAGAATTAATTATCTCAACCTTTGATTTTCATAAAATAGCTTCTTTCTAATACTAGATTTTATTCTAGAGATTAAAAATAAAGTTAATGAAAATTATTTCTAAGAAGAAATAAAAGACTAAAATAATGATAAAATACTTTCTCTTAGAATAAAAATTTAAAGAGTAAGGTAAGAAAATTCTTACTGAGTTTTAACTTTCTATCATGCTTGCTATATGCTCAAACTCCATATCACAAGGTCATTAATCATTCATCAATCACAATCAAGTATTGTAATATCATCAATCACAATCAAATATCATCAAATCACAAATATTATTAATCACAGTATAGTATTATAAATCACAATATCATTAATCAAAATCAAATATTATTAATTATAATCAAATCAAATCAACTAAATATCAGTCATAAATATAATTCAAATTTTAATAGTTATTTAGTTTAATAAGATTAATTTTAAGTCTTTATAGTCCATTCCTCGTATAGGTCTATGTAGGTCCATATAGTCCAATCCTTACATAGGTATAATTCAGTCCATATAGGTCATAATAGTCCAAGTCCTTGCATAGGTTTAGTCCAGTTCGCATAGGTTATCCAGGTATTTGTATAGGTATTCAGATCAAGTTACACAAGATACTCAATTTAAAATTTATTATAAATTTTTAAGTTAAATAGTTATTATTTTAAAATAATATTATTATTAAATTTTAAAGGAGTAGGAGACTCCTCCCATTATTCTTATGTCTTTTCATATTATATTCCTATCTCACTCCCCCTTGCCTCTTGTATCTTGGTTTATTATGGAAAGCCCATGTGTACCTCGTCTCCGAGTTCTAAAATATACCAATTTCACTTTAATATAGTTATAAGATGAAAATTAAGATTTCTATTTAAAACAGAAATAGTAAATTTTGAATAGTGAATAGTAAATAGTAAATCGTGAATAGTAACAGTAAATAGTAAAATATGAATAGTAATGGTAAATAATAAATTGTGAGTAGTAACGGTAAATAGTAAATCGTGAATAGTAACGGTAAATAGTAAAATATAAATAGTAAAGGTAAATAGTAACAGTAAATAGTATTTTACTATTTGAATAGTAATTTATTATTGAAATAGTATTTTACTATTTAGAATAGTAACTTAAAATAATATTATTTCCTGTATAATAATAGATTTCTAAAAACGATATGAAAATAACCCTAAAAAATATAAAAGAGAGGTATTCTTACCTTAAGATTTTAGCAGAACCTTCTTCAAAAAAATTTATTTCTCTCTCTTACTTCCACCACTATCTCACTAGCACTACTATATTAAAAAAACTTAATCTGAAACTGTGTATTCTAAAGAAGAATTCCTTAGGTATTTATAGGAAAGAAAATTACTATGCATTCCATTATTTTAATATAAAAGTACTGTGTATTTTTTTGAAAATTCAATCCTGGTTACTGTGCATCTTTTGAAAATTTCGTACATGTACAGTGTTTTGCATAGTAAATGTCGGCTGAATTATTAAGCCAAATAGTATCCTTTCACTCGGTATATTTTAAATATTCAAAATCAGTCATTTTTGAAATTTAGCGATCTTATATCAGTCCTCACTAATTTTATAATAAGTAATATAAAGTTTAAATTTTAAAAATCTAAAATTTTCTGTCAATAAAAATTTATTGGTACGTTTTTTATTTTTTTTATGATTGGTAAAAATCAAGATTTTACTTAAACCGATAATTTTTAGATAAGTCTACTTGAAATGGATTTTAGAAAATTTTCTTATAATTTAAATTCACTTTCTTGTAAATATTTTTAATTTTAAGTGACTTTATATGAATATAAAATTATTTAAAATATTATTTTATTAAAATATTTCCAAAAAAATCATAAAAATTCTAGAAAATCATAAATATTATGTAGATCAAAAGTTCTAAAGAACCATAGTCTAATTCCTTCAAAATTTTATTTTAAAATTCTAATAAGAGTTAAATCACAAATATGTAAAAACATAAATATAAAAACATAAAATAAAGTTGTGAATAATAAATATATTTAAAATTCTTAATATAATTTCATTAATCAATGAATACTAATTAAGTCATTTTAAAATTCTCATTCAAAATACATAAATATTTTTATTATCATTATTATTTTATTTTATTTTAAAAACAAATAATTAAATATAAATACCAAAATTTCATAAAATGATAATAATAAACTAACTAATAGTAAGTATTTCTCATTAAAGATATATTAATATCTATTTTCTATTTGTGTTGAAAATGGGATGTTACAACTCTACTCCCCTAAAAGAAATTTCGTCCTCGAAATTTGATATTGTTAAATCTTACCAAGGATAAACTAAGTGAACTATCCTAATATGTTTTTTAGTTTTATTGATAATTATGTATCCTTTCCTTGATGTTGCCACTTACTTCTTTTCAATCTTATCAGGTAATTTCTCCTAAACTCAAAAATATCACCCTCTTAATTTTGTTACCCATACTCATCTTAAACTAATGATTAACTCTAAACACCTCAATAATTACATTTCTTAATCCATCAAAACATCACTTAATATAATCTGTAACATCTATAAATTAAAATTCCTACTCGCAACATAGTAAAATGGACTGCTAAGAATTAATTACTGGACAACTAGTCGTTAGCAACTAGCCACTGGACTAGCCGTTAAACTAGCCGTTATGACTGTTGCATCACTCTCCTTTGCTTGCTTATAAATTTCCAATCCATTCTCACTTCCTATCACAACTTCAAGGTCTCCTAGTTTCTCTCTTCTATCTAATTTCTTTAATTTTTTCCCTCAAGTAATATTATACTACTCGATGGCCAACCTCCCTAGAAGTGATGAAGAACGAATGCGAGATGGACTACAGTTCGTGGTAACAAGTGCCTCACTTCTTATAATCATTATGGTGATTTCTCTAGTTTGGATATTTTTTGTATTGCCAAGACTCTTAGACCTCTATCTATGATGTACTAGATGTTCTACTTTATTTTCCTTAATGTAATCATGTATAATAAATTATCCTAGTGAGAAAGGATAAATATGTCTTAGTCCATGTTGTACTTGTTTATCTAGTTAAATCCTTGTGTTCTTTGCTTCATAACAATCCAGGGTATGTAATCATTTCTTATTGTCTTCTATAATGAATTAAATATTCCTTAACTAAGCGATTGCACATTCCATCATAATTGACTACAACCATTACATAGATTTGATAAATTCTCTAATCTTAAATGATCATAAATCACTACTTTGACTTAGAAATACTCACTTAAATTTTTGTTATAGATAGCTAAGATTTATGTAACCCACTTCATAGGAACTATGCTAAATTAATAAGTAAGGGTTCATATCTATTTACCCATGGTTCATTAACATATTTCTTTATTTTAAGTCTATCATTACATAACAATTATTTATATAGGGTATATGTATATTCACTTTGCAAAATTGATGACTAAAAGAAAATAACTTGATACACATGTATCAAATTGTTAGGAATCCAAAGAAAATATTTTATGGCACAATTTCTCAATATTATACCAATATCGATATCTCCCAAAGATCTATGATACTTATTTTTGATCATTTATTGACATATTTATCACAATAAATCACTAAAAAAATTCAAAAATATATGGTTAATTACATTCGATGTCACAACCTTAAAAGTTTCATTAATTTATATATATATATATATATATATATATAATCATCATATATTATTCAATCGAAGGCATCATAAAGAAAACTTCGTCAACTCAAACAACAATTAACATATCTTATATGTTATACAGAAGAAGAATCAATACAAACAATCGAAGATATAATTCCTAGTACGATTACTTGTCACACCAAACAAGTTAGTGAACAAACTACCATATTTCTTTCATGAAGCATACATCCACACATGTTTTTTTAAAAAAAAATATATCACCAAAGGAAAAACTAATATTCTATCTTAGATAATTTGTTATACTACTTTGGATTACAACATTTATCTACCCATTGGAATTCTAATTCACCCAAGTATCTCTACAACTTCAAGGACATTGTAAGGAATATCCAAATAGAATTTATTGAGTTTATCTCCATTTCTCCATATACCACATTAACCTAGGGTTAAATTCATTGATCTTAACATCCTTCATTTGACATGTCTTTCACTACTTAGTGTAAATCATTCGGGGTGATCAGTCCTGGTAGTTTACAACTAAGTAGTCAAAGTCATGACAGCTCCAGTCTAGAATTCATACCAAAATATTTCTAAGAATTTTCTATTATCTTATCTCCCTTGTTGTCTCATACCATATTGTAAAAGAGGAAAATGTTAGAATATTTCATTATCACATATTAATCAGAGAATCAAACATCATACAATACATTTGAAATAAAAGGATATAACTGCATTAATTAATTTACCTTATCATTCCACCATACATTAACGCCCGTACTTAAACAATGTCAAGAAAGACTTCAGAATGGTCAGTTTCTGATAATCCCTGCAATAACATTTTTCAAGTAACAGGCTATAAAGTTGTAGCTTATACTTCTTAAAATTAGTTCCTTCTTTCTATATTTCTAATTTTTCTTCACTTACTTCTTACCATCTACTCCAATAAAATTTCCTCCTTTGTCAACCATAAAATCTCTTGACTAACTTAACCATCAGAGTACACTAATACGCTAGTAAGACCATACCCCAAGCCGATTTGGATTGAACTGCTCTGATACCACGTTGTAACACCCCCTTATATACACGAGATATATATCTATTCTTCTTGCTTTTAAAATTTTTTAGAAAGATATACATATTTATCACTTCCTATCTCGCGTATACAAGGACGTATATACATCTGATTTCCTTTGAATTTTGAAAGTAAAAAGTTTCAAATTATTCAGAATGATAAAATGAGCTTTCAAAAAATCATAAGTGATCAAAGATTACAGTATCATATCCAAAGAATAAGGTTTATTAAAGTTTAACCTTTACCTTGAATTATAATCATCCAACTTAATATTGTATTAAGGTAAACTAAAACTAAAGATTTAATACCTCTACTTCAACTGTAACTAATCATTTCCTTATCTTCAAACCATGTGATTTTGGAATCGTACTCTTGTCACATCTCTTCTCCTATCCGATTGAGGATGAGACCAATTTACCCTCTTGTAATTTCATCATTTCATCTTGAACTGTTAGCTATGTATCATATAACATATATTTTGAACACAGAAATTCAAACAAGAAGGAGTGAGAAACAGAATATAATACTTTACAGATAAGACATAAGCATAAGGGCTTTCACAAACTAATAAATTAATATCATTCAAAATTTCATACATAATTAATTATAAATATAGGGTTCTCACACACATAACAATCATACTTTCATTCACAATCATCCATACAGAATATCACAATCACATGTATGACATGTAATGCTTTTAATACTATCTCATTTAGTTTATGCATGTGGGCCCTTAAAGTTTTAATTTGCACTGGGCCAACTAGGAGTTTACACTGTTCCATAATTCAGGATAATAACATAAATGCCTTTGTAGCATATGAACAGCTCAACTGGTATGGAAACACTTAGAGACTAGTCAGACTAAGAAAGTTTTTATTGTGAAAGTACCTGACACTAGGGAGCGACCCCAGGTCACCTGAAGCACCCTTTCACACCCTTTCATCCCAAGGCTCGCAATTAAGTCTTCCCTAATGTATCATCAGTTTCTATAATCCGTGCCCAGACAATATCACATCTCATTTCTCTTTAATGATTCATGATGCATGAACTACTCGCATATTTAGTTGGTTAAGACTTTTAGAAACTCAATTATTAAATACCATAAAGGTTCACAAAATCATCTCAATAAACTGTACATTCCTATAAGTTCTTCTTTGAACTTCTGTTATACGAAAACAAATTTAGTACAGTCTTCAAATTCAGATCTCACCAAAATTGAGTTTTCAAGCCTTAAATATCTCAAAACTTTCTCTTAAAAAACTTCACATATTTACATAATCTTTCCAAATTTGAATCTTAACTAGATTGAGTTTAGAAATCTCGACTATAACAAAATATCTTTTAGTTATTTCATTAGGGAAAACCAATTTAATTTTTTGATTTCTAAAAGAATATATATATATATATATATATATATATATATTTTAAAATCATTAACTAAGAATACTTAAAACTATAAAAATTTTCTTTAATTCAAGAATTAATTATCTCAACCTTTGATTTTCATAAAATAGCTTCTTTCTAATACTAGATTTTATTCTAGAGATTAAAAATAAAGTTAATGAAAATTATTTCTAAGAAGAAATAAAAGACTAAAATAATGATAAAATACTTTCTCTTAGAATAAAAATTTAAAGAGTAAGGTAAGAAAATTCTTACTGAGTTTTAACTTTCTATCATGCTTGCTATATGCTTAAACTCCATATCACAAGGTCATCAATCATTCATCAATCACAATCAAGTATTGTAATATCATCAATCACAATCAAATATCATCAAATCATAAATATTATTAATCACAGTCTAGTATTATAAATCACAATATCATTAATCAAAATCAAATATTATTAATTATAATCAAATCAAATCAACTAAATATCAGTCATAAATATAATTCAAATTTTAATAGTTATTTAGATTAATAAGATTAATTTTAAGTCTTTATAGTCCATTCCTCGTATAGGTCTATGTAGGTCCATATAGTCCAATCCTCGCATAGGTATAGTTCAGTCCATACAGGTCATAATAGTCCAAGTCCTTGCATAGGTTCAGTCCAGTTCGCATAGGTTATCCAGGTATTTGTATAGGTATTCAGATCAAGTTACACAAGATACTCAATTTAAAATTTATTATAAATTTTTAAGTTAAATAGTTATTATTTTAAAATAATATTATCATTAAATTTTAAAGGAGTAGGAGACTCCTCCCATTATTCTTATGTCTTTTCATATTATATTCCTATCTCACTCCCCCTTACCTCTTGTATCTTGGTTCGTTATGGAAAGTCCATGCGTACCTCGTCTCCGAGTTTTAAAATATACCAATTTCACTTTAATATAGTTATAAGATGAAAATTAAGATTTCTATTTAAAACAGAAATGGTAAATTTTGAATAGTGTATAGTGAATAGTAAATTATGAATAGTAACAATAAATAGTAAAACGTAAATAGTAACGGTAAATAGTAAATTGTGAATAGTAATGGTAAATAGTAAATCATAAATAGTAATAGTAAATAGTAAAATGTGAATAGTAAATAGTAAAATGTGAATAGTAAAGGTAAATAGTAACAGTAAATAGTATTTTACTATTTGAATAGTAATTTACTATTGAAATAGTATTTTCTATTGAAATAGTATTTTACTATTCAGAATAGTAACTTAAAATAATATTATTTCCAATATAATAATAGATTTCTAAAAACGATATGAAAATAACCCTAAAAAATATAGAAGAGAGGTATTCTTACCTTAGGATTTTAGCAGAACCTTCTTCCAAAAAAATTTATTTCTCTCTCTTACTTCCACCACTATCTCACGAGCACTACTATATTAAGAAAACTTAATCTGAAACTGTGAATTCTAAAGAAGAATTCCTTCGGTATTTATTGGAAAGAAAATTACTATGCATTCTATTATTTTAATATAAAAGTACTGTGCATTTTTTTGAAAATTCAATCCTGGTTACTGTGCATCTTTTGAAAATTTCGTACATGCACAGTGTTTTGCATAGTAAATGTCGGTTGAATTATTAAGCCAAATAGTATCCTTTCACTCGGTATATTTTAAATATTCAAAATCAGTCCTTTTTAAAATTTAGCGATATTATATCAGTCCTCACTAATTTTATAATAAGTAATATAAAGTTTAAATTTTAAAAATCTAAAATTTTCTATCAATAAAAATTTATTGGTACGTTTTTTATTTTTTTGCGATTGGTAAAAATCAAGATTTTACCCAAACCGATAATTTTCAGATAAGTCTACTTGAAATAGATTTTAGAAAATTTTCTTATAATTTAAATTCACTTTCTTGTAAATATTTTTAATTTTAAGTGACTTTATATGAATTTAAAATTATTTAAAATATTATTTTATTAAAATATTTCCAAAAAAATCATAAAAATTCCACAAAATCATAAATATTATGTAGATCAAAAAGTTATAAAGAACCATAGTCTAATTCCTTCAAAATTTTATTTTAAAATTCTAATAAGAGTTAAATCACAAATATGTAAAAACATAAATAGAAAAACATAAAATAAAAGTTATGAATAATAAATATATTTAAAATTCTTAATATAATTTTATTAATCAATAAATACTAATTAAGTCATTTTAAAATTCTCATTCAAAATACATAAATATTTTTATTATCATTATTATTTTATTTTATTTTAAAAAACAAATAATTAAATATAAATACCAAAATTTCATAAAAAATGATAATAATAAACTAACTAATATTAAGTATTTCTCATTAAAGATATATTAATATCTATTTTCTATTTGTGTTGAAAATGGGATGTTACATCCTCCACCCATTGATGTTACCAACACCACTACTGTCGCAGCCCCCGCTCCCATCACCATCGTCCCCGCTCAGCCGTAGGAGGAGGGTGGGACGAAGCGTGCCACCAAAAGGCAACACGGGGAACCCAAAGGGTCTCAACCGTCTTCCATTGTTGTGCAAGTGTCAGAAGACTTCAAGCCAGAGGATCAGCCATTGATTCCTCAGGGGAGATCAAAGGGA
The DNA here is from genome assembly GCA_037962975.1 of Clitoria ternatea. Lineage (NCBI taxonomy): Eukaryota > Viridiplantae > Streptophyta > Magnoliopsida > Fabales > Fabaceae > Clitoria > Clitoria ternatea. The sequence continues at coordinate 51,512,564 of CM075673.1, forward strand.
CGGGTTGGTGACCCCGTCTCTGCTGAGAAAATCCCTGGTTCTCTTCCTAGGGAATCAGATGCTTTAGAGCAGCCCTAGAAATCCTTTGTGAACAGCTTGACGACTACCGATCGGGGTCCTGCTCACTCGTTATGGGACGCACACTTCCTTATGTCTCAATTCGTCGACCAGACCGTGTTGTTCGGGGAAGATGAAGGAAGATACACCTCTTCAACTCTGATCAGCATGTGCCAAGAAATGGAGATGCTTGGTCCATGGATGGCCTTGATGTCCCGGTCGGTCGAGAAATAGTTATCTGCCTAGGTTGAGTCTTTGGCTGCCTTGGTGGATGAGAATGTAGCCCTGAAGAAAGAGAATGAGGGCTTGAGGGAAGGGAAGAAATCCTTGGAGGCTCAGCTAGCGGAGATAAGGAAGGTGGTTTCCAAGCTGAAAGGGGCTCTAGCCCTATCAGAGAAGGATTTGGAAGTTGCTCGTTATGGGCGAGTGATAGCCGAATCCAGGCTAGCCGTGGCCGAGAATAGGTGCAGCTTCTAGGACAGAAGAGTCGAAGAGATTGAGGGGACGTATAACACTCTCTCTCTCTGAAAAAGAAGGAACCGAAAGCTGACCTTGAGAAGGCGCAGATGGATCTGGAGGCTTTGAAAAGGGATTCAGAGGCTCAAGTGAATGTTGCCGAGAGGGATGTGGTAGTAAAGTATGTGCTTCTAAGTAAAGGTTTGGACTTTAGCTACGGTAATGGTTGATAATGGCTTGGCTTCAATCCACTTTTTGAAAAAGTCGATTGCTACGAGGAGGAATTTTACTTGGCCTTTTCCAGGGGAAATGACCTCAAGATGTCCATCCCCCATGTGTTGAAGGGCCAGGGAGCCAAGATTTCATGTAGGGGCTCAGGATGACTGTTGATTCGGTTGGTATTCTGTTGACACGGGTCACACTTCTTAACAAACTTAGAGCAGTCCACCCACAAGGTTGGCCAAAAATATCCTGCCCAGAGGACCTGAGCGGCTAGGAGGCGAACTCCCCCATGAAGACCACAGATTCCCAAGTGGAGCTCTTGTATGACATAATCTGCTTGTTCTTCATTCAAGCACTTCAAGAGTGGCATGGTGAAACCCCGTTTGTAGAGTTGTCCTTCCAACAGAGTATAGTTGGTTGCCTGTACTTGGAGCTTTTTAGCTTGTTGGGGGTCCTTTGGGAGAATCTCATGGCGAAGGAAATTGATGATCGAGGTCATTCACATATCTCCGAATGGTACTTCTTTTATCTACATCGTTTACTATAATTCCTGTGTCATAGGCTCTTCGAGGGTCACTTGGACAATTATTTTTAGACTTTCCACCTTGATAGTGTTGGCCAGTTTGGAGAGCAGGTCGGCACGCTCGTTCATTGCCCTCGGAACGTGGACCACTCGAAAATACTTGAGTTCACTGGCTAACTAGTTTACCCGTGCCAATTACTTTGCCAAAGTTGGGTCCTTCGCCTGATTCGATCTCTCCACTTGCTTGGCGACTAGCTGCGAGACGATTTTTGCCTAGACACACTGGTCCCCAGATCTAGAGTCATTCGTAACTCGGCAATGAGAGCTTTGTATTCTGCTTGATTATTGCTAGCCTTGAATACAAACCTGAGTGACTCTTCGACTACCAGACCTGTGGGGGATTCTAGTATAACTCCCGTCCAACTGCCTTTCACATTAGAAGATTCGTCAATTGAGAGAGTCCATAAGCCGTGTTTAGCGTCGTAAGCTTCTTTGTCATCTCCAAGTTCTACTAAGAAATCTGCCAGAACTTGGGCCTTGATAGGACCCATTGCTTCGTATCATATGCCATACTCGAAAAGCTCAATCGCCCAAGCCACCATTCTACCCGCAAGCTTAAGTTTTTGAAGTATCTTGCTAAATGGTTGGTCTGTCCTGACTACGATCTGATGGTTGTGGAAGTAAGTTCGGAGTCGTCGTACGGCCATGACGAGGCTATATGCGAACTTCTTTACTTTTTGATATTGTGTCTCTGCCCCCTACAAGGTTTTGCTAGTGAAGTAGACTGATCGCTAAATTGGGTCGTCTTCTTGAACTAAGACCGATCTGACTGCATCTGTCCCCGCCGAGAGATAAAGGATCGGCTCTGACCCCAAGTCGGGTCGTGTAAGAATTGGAGGGGATGTTAGATAAGCCTTTAAATCTTGAAATGCTTTCTCGCACTCTGAGCTTCATTCGAAGGAATCGGTTTTCTTCAGTATCTTGTAAAAAAGTATAGATTTCTCGACGAACTTTGAGAGGAACCGAGACAAGCCTGTAATTCGACCAGTGAGGCGCTGGACTTCCTTGATGTTGTAAGGGCTTCACATTTCTAGTATGGCTCAGTATTGATCTGGATTTGCTTTAATTCCCTGATACGTGAGCATGTATTCCAGGAACTTCCCCCCTTTGACCCCGAAAAATCATTTCTCGGGGTTTAGGTGCATGTTGTACTTACAGAGCTCAGCAAGTGTTTCTTCCAGGTCTTTGACATGCAATTTCACCATCTTAGATTTGATGACCATGCTGTCTAATGTATACCTCCATGTTTCAGCTAATTTGCTTGGTGAAAATCTTGTCCAGCAATCATTGATAGGTGGCCCCTACATTCTTCAAGCTGAAGGACATTACTTGGTAACACAAATTTTCCCCACCTGTAATGAAAGGTGTTTTTTTCCTTATATTTAAGGTCCATCTGGATTTAGTTTTAACCCGAATAATCATCCATAAAGCTCAAAATCCTGTAACCTGAGGTACCATCGATAAGGGTCCTTAGGACATACCTTGTTGAGGTCGGTCAAATCAACATATATTTGTTATTTCCCGCTCAACTTCTTCACCATGACAACATTAGACAACCAAGTCGGGTATTTTACTTCCCGAATGAAGTTTACGGATACCAGCTTGTTGGTTTCTTCTTATACTGCAGCTTTCCGATTGGGCCCCATTTTTCTGGGCTTCTGAGTTATAGGCTTCGCATCCGGCTCGATGTTAAGTGAGTGACAGATAATAGCGGGGTCAATACTAGGCATATCTGTGGGGCTCCAGGTAAACAAGTCTGCGTTGGCTTTCAATAACTTGACCAGGGCATCCTCGAGGTCTGGATGAGTAGAACGCTGAGTCGTGTGAGTTGGCCCAGGTTGGGACCAATTTGAATAAGTTTCAGGGATTCCATGGGTTGGGGTCTTTTGTAATTCCTGTCATCTCAAGGGTCAAAACCAGTCTCAATGTCTTCATCGACAATGAAAGTTTCTTTGGGCCATAAGCTCTCATAATAGCATTCTTATGCTATCTCTAGGTCTGCTCTAACAACTCCAATTCTCCTATCAAAGAGCCAAATTTTCATGGTTAAGTGCATCGTGGAGACTACTTCCCCCAGGGTGTTGAGGGATGGTCAACCCAATAGTGCGTTGTAGGAGCTGGGGAAGTCAACAACCAGGAAGTTGACCATAATAGCTCGGCTGGTTGCTCCCGACCCGAAAAAGGTTCTCAAGTCTACAAAACCTAAGACCTACACAGAATCACCAAAAAAATTGAGTAAGGTTCCTTCATACCTTTTCAACCATCAAGGGGAGAGGCTCATTTTTTGGTATGCCTTCCAGTGCAGGATGTTTGCAAAGCTTCCCTAGTCTACAAGTACCCGTTTTAGAATAAATTTTGTTACTCTCATAGTGACCATCATTGGTTCATCTCTATTGGGACCTCCCTCGGGGTAATCCGACCTTTTGAAGGTTATGACCTCTGACCCTGGGTTTCCCTAAAGCAAGTTTACTTGCCCCGTTTGCTGCCACTGATGTGTTCACGCCCCCGGGAATCCTCTTAAAATAATGTGAATGACTCATCTTTCGTCATCTCTGTTTTCTTCCGGTCTTGGGGATCGAGAGTCATGCGTCTGAGAGTGGTCTTGGGTTTGGAGTTTAACCTGATCGGGGTGTTCTCTTTCTCTTTTCTGACTTTCTTCCTCGATTCTATCATTCCTCCGATCGACAAATTTGCCCAAGTGTCCCTGGTGGATCAAATGTTCTATCTGATTCTAGAGGGAAAGACAATCTTCTGTTTTATGCCCATGGGCTTGGTGGAACTCGTAAAATTTGGTTTTGTCTGATCCTTTCGGCCCCTCTCCTGGGGGAGGGAGTGTAAGGAGACCTATGATGTAGACCTTGTGCATGATTCGATCGTGACGGTTGTTCAGCAGTGTGAATCTGTTGTATTTGGGGGCTACGTAGACCTCCAAGCGCCTTTCCCTGTTTGGCTTGGGGCTCCACCTTCTTTGTTCTGATCAGAGATTGGCTCGGTCTGAGTGCTCTACACGATCTAATCGGTGATTGACCCGGTTTGAGTGTTCTACACGGTCTGCTTTTCTCTCTTCTATGCTGATGTACCGAGCGGCTCTTGTTCTAAAGTCATCCATGTCAAAGGGTGGTTTCTTGGCCAGGGAGTCAGAATTTGCCTAGGCGGAGACCTGTCTGTAGGCATGCAAGGCAACTTTGGAACTCAAGTCTCGGATTTAGATAGCCTGTTCAAAAAAACGGGCCATATATTGTTTTAGAGTCTCATTAGGGAGTTGCCGTAAATTTACCAGGCTATGAGAAGTTTGTTGCACTGCTCATCTGGTGGCGAATTGACTGAGGAAGTTTTTAGTAAGGTCAAAGAAATTGGCAATGCTTCCCTGAGGGAGGTATGAGAACCAGCATAATGTTGATTTAGTTAGCGTGGTAGGGAAGGTTTGACAAAAAAAGGAATCCGACGCCCCAATGATTAACATTGTGGTAGTGAACATTGTGAGATGTTCTTCAGGGTCTCCTCTGCCATTGTATTTTTCCATGGACGAGGGCTTGTAGTTCAGTGGGGTCAGGACGTCCATGATTTGCTCGATGAACGGGTGAGCGGCATAAGGATGTGCAAGCTTGTATTTTGTCGTCTCCTACGTCTGATGGGAAGCATGGCCATCGGTCTTGTGCTGGGCGGATCGGGTACCATTGTAACTTGAAGCCTCACGCTCCTCTCCCCGTCGTCCACGCAGTTTTGTGTTTTCCTGCTGCAGGTTAGCCATGGTGTGCTGGAGTGCCTCCACCATGCTCTTAAGCTGTTGTAGTTGATCATCGCGGTTAGATTCCTGTCGCTACCCAATGTCTTCCTCATGGCGGGTGTTACGCGTGTTTACCATTTGTGTTGTTTTAGGGTTCTCTTGAAAATTGAGGTGTGGGATCCGTTTTACCGGGCCCCATGATGGGCGCCAAAATGTTCACAAATAGAGCGTAGAATACAAAACCCTAGGGAATTACTCTAAGAAATTAGGCTTTATTCTCTTAATGTGTCACTTACCTTACAACGTGAGCCTATAGGCCGTATTTATACAATAGTGAAGTAAAAGGGAAAAGGGGAATCCAGGCCCAAGTCCAGTAAGGGAGATAACCGCTTCTGGTGGGGTAATGAAGAATCATTATCTGCTAAAATAAAGGGATAAGGGGGTACCATAGGGCCCCATCTGACCCAGGAGGGAACAGACCCCTAACTTTCTTTTTAATCAATTAGGCTCTTTATCTTTTTTAAAATACTTTAATTATGCCCCATTTGTCCATTTTTTACTAACTCCGTTAATGGCGTCATTGGCCTTGCTGATATGGCTACTTCATGTGTTAGATGTTGATGACATTAGAACTCTATGAATCAAATATTCATTGGTTGAAGGTTAAAATTGAAATATAAAAAAAATGCATTATATAGAGATCAAACTCATGGCCTACTAGACAAATGACCACCTACTCAGCAGGGCTCACATTAGTAGTATCTAGCATGTGTAATAACGTTGCACAATTAGCAAAGGCCAATGACACCATTAACAGAGTTAGTAAGAAATGATACCACACGACCATATGTGACATCCATTTAATATGTCATGACTTCGTTAATGAAGTTAGTGAAAATTGGACGGGGATGACCTAACAAAAATATTTAAATAAAAGACAAAAGACCTAATTGACTAAAGAGTTAGGAGTCTAACTTTAAATTTATTGAAAAGATAAAATACTCCAATAGTAATTTAGCCTAAACTGATAATCTAGGATTTGCTATTTCCTCTAAAGCTCGAACAGCGGAGAACTATTCCAACTACCCTGCTGCTAAAATTAGCACGAGCAATTATGTAACATCCCGGGTATCATATTAAAATTTATTTTGCCGCATAAGAATTTATTTGGATTAATTAGAGATTTTCCTAAATTATTATAAAGTACTTAAGTATTATCAAGAATTTATATATATATATATATATATATATATATATATATATATAACCGATAAAATTAGAATAATTAATTTTTGATGAATTAAAATTGTAGAATTAGATTTAATTAATGGTGACAGTAAAATATGAGTTACCATAGGGTAATGATAAGTTTTTAATTAAAGAAAATAAAAGAAAATAGAAAAGAAATGATGAAATGACCAAAATACCCTTATGTCTAAAATCAAATTTTACTTCCTTTCTTCTTTTTCTTACGTGTGAAAGAAGAAACCAAAGAGAAGCTTCGAGCTCTTCTCTTTCCATGGCCGTGCGTGAGCTAGCTTGATTAGAGTCCAAGTTCTCGCTAAAACTTGAATTTGATTGCGTATTTGGAATCGTGGAAGTAAGGTAAGCACATTGGTAACTTTAATTTCTAGTTTCGGTCATCTTCTCTAAAAACTGAAAATGACATAATCTATTGGGTTTTTGTTTTGCTGGAATTTGGCGTTTTAAGCTTGTAAATGGAAGTATCGAATGATGAGTGTTGTCATTTTGTTAACGAGTTTTGGTTTCAGTGCCTTTAGGTGACGAACCAAGTGTCGACAGGTCGTTAGTCAAAGTGGAGCTTGAAAGGAAGGACGAAACCAATCGAAGTAAGCTTTGAAAACATTTGAAATGAATTTGAAGTTGTTTCAAAAGTCGAAATGTTAATTCCCTTCTTGACATTTTTGAAATTTTAGATATTTGAAGTAAATAGGCGTTGAAAAAAGAGTTTTGAAAGCTTGGAAAAGAAGTAAGGAGGTGCACTGGAGATATAAATTAATGAAAGTAATATTGGCGTCAGATTCAGCGTGTGGAAAAAGGTAAAATAACCTACGTACCATAAAAACTTTTTGTGTTGTTAGAAATGCATGATGATATGTGATGAATTAATTAATTATTTAAGTATGATTTGTGTTATGAAAACATAACCTTGTTAGTGCATACATGATAATTGATAATCTTAAATAATTTATGATAAGAATGGCAAAATATCTCATTTAATTTGAACCTAGCCATTTCAATTATCTGGCCTTTGCAAACCGTACGTTGCTCAATTATGACGGTTTAAGGAGCCGCTTGTAGCTTGTTTGTTAATGCTAGCTTTGACCCTTAGCTATTATTTTTACTGTTACCCTGCTAATGTTTTACAGCCAAACGTACTTTTTAGGAATTATGAAGTTATTGCCTTGCTTGTACACAAGAAGATTGATATGAATAACACTCAATACACCCAAAATAAAATAAAATCAAGAGTAACACTTACAAAATTGGGACCACACCCTTGGGGCAAAAGAAAAATGGCATTGATTCACAAGTTCATTACTATAGACAGGGTAAAAATAATTTAGCTATACTTTATAAAGTTACAAATTTGATTATGATGGCTCAGCATAGATGGTTACAGTGGTCACTTCATGGCATGGCTGTAACTTCTCAATGTAGCCAAATTCTCAATGCAGATTTTTGAATCATGTTGTTTTTGACTCATGGCTCATGGCTATTAACTCGACTGTGAAGTTCCAACATTTCTTGGTGGTTTGGGTCGACGGAAAGGGCGGCACGGCAGTCTCTTAGCGCACCTAAGACATCCTCTTTATGTTCATGGAATGCTGCACGTAGATGTAAGAGGTGCAAATCAGCTTTAAAAGTAATAGCTCTAGAGAGTTCCGCAATGGCTTCCTCTTCCTTATGGTTGTCCATCAATACTGCATCCACCAAACACATTGTTCAGCACTAGCTGCAATAAAACTATTTCACAACAAAATGTATAACTGGGTATCGCAGTAACAACCTCTACAATAACATCCATAACACAAGAATCACAATGTTGAGAAATTCTAGTTGAGTGGGAATAGGCTAGACTATGGACAAGTACTTATATTCTGACCTATTTAAGGACTGCCTGGTTTAATAGAGTATGGAGTAAAGACTAGGAAAAGATGTGATATATATAATATAAAATTTCATACTAAATATTATATCTTTATAAAAGATAACTACAAATTTATATTATATAATTATGTTAACATATATAACTAATAATTTTATACACAAATAATATATAACTCATTTAAAAGTTAAAATATAATTAAATTATGTTTTCTGTATTAAATATTGTACCTTTTAAAAATATAACTACAAAATTATACTATATAACTATGTCAACATTTATTATATATATCATATGCTTTTATAAAAAAATATACAATATCTAATTCAAAAACTAAAATATAACTACATTAGGTTTTATATATAAAATGTTATACTTTTTTAAAAGATAACTACAAAATTATATTATATAATTATGTTGAAATGATTAATCTTTACCATTTGTGTATGGTTGTCATGGTTCAGATTTTCCATTCATTCTCATACATAACTAGCATTCTCATAAGATACCCTCCCAATATATATCCTTGTGTGTGTACCATTTTAAAATAAATAATATATAACTAAGAAAATTAAAATATAAATTGAAAATATTTTACTAGAAACTTCTAACTCATTCTATGAATAATAAATTGATCTTTTTCCTGAAAAATGGAACACAGCAAAATATAATTGAAATAAATTTAAAATGTGGTGAAAATATTTGTCAATAACATGCAGAAAAAGTGTTGAACATGGATCCTAAAGCAGGGCAGTTAAAAAGGGGAGGAACTACGCCATCAAAGCCCAAAGATAGACAGCATAGATGCCAAACGTTCCATGTTTGCCTTTATATCACATGTTAGGCACACAAACACATTCACTCACATGCAAGCATATACACAAGCAGTGCCTAGGAATGAGTTGAATTTCATAACTCAAAGCACAAATGAATTAGGTAAAATACATACCTGCAGCACGGTATCTATAAGGATACACCCGAAGTGGATCTAATCTAGTCACCATCTCCAAATCTGCCTTGGCTTGTTCACGGTCACAGTACTCGGACCTCTTCTCATAGGCAGATGCATTGTTTTTAGCCTTGTCAATGAGTTCAGTCATTTCCATACATGCAGCAGCCTTGTCATTTTTTAGACAATGAACACGTGCAAGTCCTTGATGAGCTCGGGTGTGTCGGATTTTAAGGGCACTGATATAGCAATCAGCAGCCAAGTCCAGTTTACCACAGTCAACATAAACACTTCCAAGATTGTTCAGTGCCTGGAAAATTAAATGAAATTATATTTATAAGTAGTTAAACTACAAATTAATTATGTCCAAAGATGCAGAATAATATGGAAGTTCTTTAGCTAAAATAAATCTGTTCAATAAGACTCCAACAGATTGGTGATATACTTATGGAGATGAACATCCAGCGCTTAGAAGTTCTGGCATTCGCATATTAAGCTTAAATGCAGTTCTTTTGGGCATGACGTAACTAAAGTGCTTTGAGAAGGTAATCCTTCTAAACATGGAAGATGTATTTTAGTATAGTACCTGTTGTTGGTAAATGCTAAATAGCTTTATCATAATTTTATTTGCTTGTGTTCAGGTCCACACTAAGAGAAGAACACGTTTGAAGCAGAAAACATGAATGATCTTGTTTTTGTGATGGCCAATTCAAGATTGGCCAAAAGAAAGAAAGCCAGGAATGTTCCTGAGTTAACTATACATGAAGTTTCATTTGATGATAAGTGGATTGTGGAAAATGATGAAAGGGCAGAAAATTTGGAAGTGGTCAACTTGGATTTAGAAGAACCCAATCAAGAAATGGACTTGGTTCAAGACCAAGTTGGAGAAAATGAAATTGCTATTATAGATTATAATAAGATATAACAGAGCATAATAGCTAAAAACTTTTTTCTATTCATCAGTTCAGCTCCAGAAACAGAGAGAGATCCATAGTTCACCTTCTAGTACAAAGTAACCAAATTTTACAGCCACCATAATACATGGATGTACAAATCCAGAATTCAGATTGCAGAGTAGGGTAAATAAGCATTCTCATTTGAAGGTCATCATAAAAAGATTGATTCCTCGAAAATAGCTGATACATTCTGGATATAGAATAGGAAATAGATTATATGCCTGTTGTATTTGGTTCAGTCAATCCCTAAAACTAAGATCAAATTGTGGATACTGTAATTGTAGATTCATGAGGCTTCAAAATGATTTTTCTCTAGTTATTAACCTCAGAATACTCTGATTTAAGTCAATAATAGAGCTTGCATGTTCTTATTATGGTAGTTAATGGACCTATAATTTTTGGTCTACTACCACTCCAATAAATCATGCAATGACATGCAAGGACACGTGGAAGTCAGAATGTCAATTCTAATGATAAAAAACATCTGCATGACTGAGTTCATGATCTGGCAATGCTCCAAATAACAGATCATGACCTACGCTCATATCAAAATAAAGGATAGTTCACCACTGCAGAAAACAAGCTGATCTTGACTGTAGATGCAATGACATATGCAAGAACACTTGGAATGTCAATTCTAGTGATAAAAAACATCTGCATGACTCAGTTCATTATCTGGCAATGCTCCAAATAACAGATCATGACCTATGATCATATCAAAATAAAGAATAGTTCAATGCAGAAATCAAGTTGATCTTGACTGTAGACAATCCTCAATAAGTGTTAGACAAGATTGACAGCATGTACATCGTCATTTTTCTCTTTGTCTTTGTAAGTATTTCAAGTTTGTCCAGAGTGAAGTCCAAACAATCCCTAATATCCCTTCACAAGATAATCTTATTCTTCTTAATTGTCTGCTAAAAGTTCCCCCAGTGGCAGTATCACATGGGATTGGTTTCTCAACAGGGTTCAGAAACCACAACTTTTGTCTCTAACACAGCAGGACATGGAGGCCTGGCTGTATTATTGGTGGTGGGAAGGAGGTTGTGGTTTTAGCATCTTAGTGTTCCTACCTATTTCTAATTCCCAGGAGGACATACTCAAGACCATTGTCATTCTTCCTAAGGTGTTCTGGAGAAGTTTTGTAAAGTAACTCTGTCTCAAGCACAATGTTTGAGTTAAAGTCCAAGTTCAAATTGATTGATGACAATCAAAACATTATGTCAGATAATGAACAGTCCAACAGCACTTTCCTATCTAGTATAGTCACACTATGATTGATGAGATGACAGTATTGGATTCCAATCTCACATGGACTTTTGTTTCAGGAACTTTTCAAAAACTAGGCACTTCTTTTGTATGAAAAACTTTCCTATCTAAGCATTTCTTTTGTACAAGAAACTTTCCTATCTAAGCACTTCTTTTCATTTGTTTGTATAAATTTTCCATTTCTCTTCTCTTGGTTCCTAACAAGGAGGGAAATATTTCTCTACAGTAATACATGAGAACCATACCTGACCTTTGCGCAGATTATCTGATGGGCACTTCAAGGCATCTTCTAGAAGTGAAATAACAGTTGATGAACATGATGGATCTAGACTAGAATCAGCCAATGCATAGGCCTTCAAGAAAAATGCCTCAAAAGATCTTTTGATACTGATAGACTGTTCAGCTTTCTGGAGCCCTTCCTTATAATGACCTGTATCATATAAGATCCACCCCTCGTATACAAGCCGCTCATGCTCACTTGATGCATGTTTCCGAGCTAAATGTAAACTCCGCATCGCTGCCTCAGGACAGCTCAGCCTAAATCATGTAAATACATAAGATCCATACAAGTTTAGCATCATATTCCTTAGCATATAAAATTCAGTCAGTATTTAGACAAAAGAAGACCCTGAAGGCAAAGAAACTTGATAAAATCACTGGATAACCTGAATTTCAAAATTCAATATTATATGTTCCAGATTTATTTATTTTTTATAAACGTTGCAACTTTAAATCAACAGAATTCCAGGTGTATGCAACTGGCAGATTAAAGGTAGGCCTGTCCTTTTAGTTATGCAACTTGCTATGTGATTCAATATTGTGAACACAAAACACTAAGTACCATTACCATGTCAGATTCCTAACACACATCACAGCAAGGCAAGGCTTTTGACAATTAATAACAGTTACCAAGCATCCATAACATTCTTTTTTAGGGTTATAATGACATCATGGAGGTTCAGACCTACTATGACCTCCTGCAAAATACTTGGGTCCTTAATCACTGACTTACTCTTAGTGGCTTCCAAAAGTTCATAGCATACCTTAGGAGAAGCAATGACTGTCTGAAGTACAGAACACCTTTTGCTGCATCAGATTCAAGCATCTGGTATATAACAGACAGAGACCCAATATCATCAACTGCTGACCAACAGTCATATAACTGTGCCCAACAATCTGCAGTTGTCCAATGTTCAACATGCTCACGCACAAGAGTACAGAGTTGAGATGCAGCAACACGTCCCTCAAACATTCTATAATCAGGACGCAAAGTAAGAATTGTTTGAACATCAAATAGAGCTGCTTTGTAGTCCTCAAGAGCCAAATGTATAAAAAATCGTATTTCCAAGCATTCTAATGAAAGTTTGAACCCAAGAATTCGATTGATTTCTGCCAGTGCAGCCTGAGCATTCTGTGTCCTCATTAAAGTGGTAGCCCTGTACATGTAAGGATATATAAGAGTAGGGTCCAGATTACTTGCTTTCTCAAGGTCCTCCCACCTCGTATCACCATCACAATATAGTGATCTTTCCTGATACATCCATCCAAGTGGAGTAACAGATGAAATGACTGAGCTGAGCTTCTCATAAGATAAAAGCTTCTCACCCTTTATATAGTCCAGTCTAGCTAAACCTGCAATAGAGTAAATGTGGCCAGCCTTTACAGCCCCTTCAAAAAGAAAATGTGCATCTTCATATTCTTTCTGTGAGAGTCTTACACATCCCAACTGATGTAAAGCCAGCAGTCTATGCTTGTCATTCTCAGCAAACTCAACTAACCGTTCCAGGATATGCGTTGTGATGTCTGAACTAGAATTAAGGTTCATGGAAACTTCACTTAAGAAACAGAAAAGTGCAAATATACCTGGCCCAACCATGACTGCCAGCTGCTGCTCATTAGCATGAATAAATATCTCCACCACCCGATTGTCATTCAAACAGTTTGGAAGATCACGCAAAAGGACTTGTAAACAAGATGCAGCAAGGACAGTTGAATTCTCATCAAGAGCATATTCCATGAGCTCCATGGCATCTTCTTTGGAGGAAACCAAGGATGCAAGTCTTCTATCACAGGCATCTTTAAGTCTTTCACAACAATACTTATTTGCAAAAACTAATATCTCCAATAGAAGATCTGGAGGGACCTCAATTAAACTGCCAGTCAAACTGAAATCACTTATTGCTTTCATACCCAAAGGAGAGATATTATTTTCAGACAAATCTATAGTCTCACAAAGTGATTCGCTGAAACACCCCTTGAGCATTGCACAAAATGGCTCTGAAAGTTCCGAAATTTTTTGTCTATCACAAATTATCCTTTCATTTCCTATCCTAAAAGTTACATTTTTTGAAATGTGGTTCTCATCGGTTATTCTCTCCTGTAAACTTGCATTTACATCAAATGGAAGATAAGATGCTATATCTACAGGGCCAAACTCCTTAGCACATTTGCCACAAGTGGCGAGTAAGTCCGCCACTAGCTCTTCCTCTTGCCTCTCATATTTCACCCATGCCCCAAATATAATCTTCTCATGAACAGTATTGGCTCTCTGCCAAGCTGCCTGAAGGCTTCTACGCATCAGTTTCACTTCCCCAAGGCCCCTAAAGACCTGGTATTGTGACAAAAACAGATTCGACCACTCTTGCGGCGGACAAGACTCAAATTCCTCATGAATTTGAGCCAAAACTTCCACATAATCAATAGGCTTAAAGAATGGTAGTATGGGTGGCTGTGGAACCTTGATCAGAGATTCTCTACAGTAGATAACAGAAAACAACACAACAAAAAGAAAAAAAACAACACTTAATTAAATTGACAAAAAAAAAGTAACCTTGAGATTGAAACATAGAAGCACGGAAACTTACATTGAGGCAGAAGAAGGGTGTGATGACAATTTGGGAAGTTTCCCTCTTTCAATTTGAAGCCAAGACTGCGGATTCAAAGCATTTGGGTGCCCTTCTTTACAGGACTCAGAAGGGAAGAAAGTCCTCATGGGGCATAAGACACCAAACAAGTCCCAGATCTCAACAACACCACTTACACCCTTCCCTCTTCCAAAAATCAAAACTTTATTCCATTTTCATGAGAAGAAAACAATCAATCTCAACCTAAAGATCTTTTATGTATTCAAACAATTTGGTGCAACCAACAGGCAATAAGATAAAATAAAATAAAATAACAACACAGAAGCTAAAAACGAGCTTTAAATCCTCCAACCAAGAAATTCATTACAATTCAATTGTTCTACTCAGCTTAGTCTGAGTCTCTTAGCAGAAAAAATGCAACTCACCGAAGAATCAACTCAGAAAATGGTGACAAAAGAAAATGGATAGAGAGAGTTCATCTATGGATTGAATCTGCAAGAGAAAAATGAAATTGAAATTTTGGGAACTTTATTTTGGTGCTTTTTGTCTAGTGAAAGGGAAAGTATATCACTTTCCTTCCCATGGAAACAGACCACACCAAATTTCGGCCACTGTTCCTTCACACACTCACATTTCAAAACCTTCCTTCAGACTTGAAACTGCTCACACCACAGTTTTTTTTGTTAAAAAATAAAATTAACTACTTTTTTGTCACAATGTTTATTATAACATGTTTTAAATAAAATAAATTGAGTCTAGAATAAAAACAATACACATGGACCTAAAAGGCTAAAACAAAAGTTTTAAAACGCATATAATTGGGGATAATTATTTTATTTCATTATTTGAAATATTACAAATTAAAAATTATGGATGGAAAAATAAATATGGATGAACATCCTCAGCCAACCCTTCATTCTCAAAGAATGTGGAGAGAATTATGCGTACAAAATATTATTGGAATGGATGAAACTAGGCTGTAGTTTGGAAATGAATAATTGTATAAGACAAATGCATACAATTAATTATTGTACTTTTACGAGAAAATTATTGTTGCTAAAGCATATTTTATTCTTTTGTTATAATGCTTTGTTTGCTTTTATGCTGAGGTGTAATGCTTTGTTAAAATTCATTAAGTAACTAAAAGGAGAAAAATAATTATCAAAATAAAAGGTAGAAATACATTAATTGTTTCTATATTTTAAAATATAATTATAAAAAATATATTTTTAAAATATATAATTATATTATAAAATATATTATTTAATTGGTATATTTTTAACCACATATTGAATTTTACAATTTATATATTAGTTTGTTTACTTAGGTTTTACAAGTATGTTTGGCGCGTTGCCTTTAACGGAGATTTTTCCGTTAAGAAGAAGCCACTTTGTGATCCTATGGGTCAACGGAGTTCTGATTGTGACATAAAGAATTAATATCAACCTTTAAATTTTTCATTACAACTCAACTTCATTTCCCCAACTACAAACCAAATACCTTCACTTTGGTTAAATTGACGGAAGAAAAAATATGTTGAATATCTGTTCACTTGAGTTTGACACGTTTGCGTCTTGTGTGCAATAAATTAACCATACGAGGAAAAGATAATGTTCGCATGTGGGGTGGGAGACTAGCGCGTGTAGTATATGATACAGTACTCGCGTCGTTCTCTTTGTATTTTTATACATCTCTTAATAAATAATTATAATTATGATTTGTTTAATTGGTGTAATATTTTATAAGATAAGAGATTAAAATTAAAACTGTTTTATTAAAATTTGTATGGAGATTATTTAAAAATCAGTAAATATTAATTATGTTTTTAAATGAAAACTTTTTATTGTTTGATTTATTAACTTGTTAAACTTACACAGATTAGATAAACTCATAATATATTTTTATTCATTTATTTCTTCCATTGTTTATTTATTTATTTATTTAGGTTGTTGTACACCCCTTAAATGTAACTTATTAATTATTTAATTTAATTATTGGTGATAAGTGTGAAATTAATAAATAAATTATTTGGATTTTAATTTGAATTTTTCTAAATTATTATAAATTAATTAACAATTATGTAGAGGTGATGAGATTTAAATAAATTAAATTGAATGGTAAATTGTAAATTTAAAATGTAAAATAAAGAGGTGGTGGTAAATTTATAAGTTATCAAAGGGTAAAAAATAAAAGGTTTTATTAAAAGGTAATAAAAGAAAAGAGAAAGAGGTGAAATGACTATATTGCCCTTGGGGCATTAAAAATCAATTCTCCTTCTTCCATATGAGAAACACACGTGAGAGAGAGAGTTGAACCTTTACCATTTTCTTTTCTTAATGGTTGTGAGCTTCTAGGACGGCATCGAAGGTCGATTCGATGACGAAACTTAAAATTGATCGTGTTTTCAAGATCGTGGCATCGAGGTGAGTCAATTGGTACCATCAATTTTGTGTTTCCTCTCTCCCTTTTCCTTTCTTTCTCTAGGTCGAGTATGGCTTTGCATGAGGGAGGTTTTCATTTTTGTTTTTATGGTAATTTCGAAGCTTAGGTATGACTTTTATTGCAATGGGTGTGGCAAACGACTCATGGTCTTTGTTTTTTCAATGATCATAGGTGTCAGAATGAGCTTTGACAAGCTGTTAAGTGAAGTGAGAGTTGGAATCAGAACTAAAGCAGTGAATTGTCAAGTCATTGGGCGAGACTGGCACCAAGAACAACTAGTGGAAGCTTGGAATCGAGGTAAGGGGGTATCTGAAGTTGTAATTATTAGAATTAGGTATCGACCCTTAGTGGGTTCAAAAAGAAATTAGCGTAATCGATGAAAATTAGAAATTGGGTTGTTTTCATGCAATATAAAATGATATGAGACATTATGTGAATTAAAGAATAAAGGTTTGATACAAATTATGCATTGGGAATGAGTTTTGAGTGATGAAATACAAGAGTGATGTTTTAAAAAATATATATGAATTATGTTGGTTAGTATGCGGTGTATGTGAAATTAAGCTTGTATAGTTTATGATTTCGATTTTGAGCTTTGCTTCATTTTGAACTGAAGGCATTAACTCGAGTTGGACATCGTGACCTTCCTTTGGATGGTGTGGTCCTCTATTCTGACGATGTTGTGAAGACCAAATGATTTTTTGGAATGTCTGGTCTGGTGTGACTTCTTTAGATTGTAGCCGATGTATTCGTTTAGGACGATGTCAATGTTTACCGGACGAAGTGACCTCTAAGCTTCAAACGATGTAAGTTATTTGGTGGACGATGTGCTCTCTCAATCGGAGTTGTTTTGTTCCTTTGGACACGTGTCACCTCTTGATTCGTTACGTCGCTTAGCATTTTTCACGCCTTTTGGCCGGAATGCGAACCGTCGTGGTTAATGGGCCAGGTCCCATGGGCCTGGGTCAAAATACGAAGCGTCTTCTGGCATGCAACGATTGGAAACTCTTCGCCTTTCTTCACCCTCTATAAAAGCAGGTGCGGAGTCCAGCCATTCTCACTTACTTTCTACTCTGAAGTGTTTCTTCTCTGATATTCACAACCTCCGGTGCTACCTCTTGAACTCCGGCTTGTACACGTAAGATTAGTCACATCGTCTCAGCAGGTACCTCCATACCGTCCTCTCTTTTCTTTTAAAGTTTTTCACAAATGGTATGGGGGACAACGACTCAAGTAGTGACTCCGTCGAGGTGCTGTCTGGGCCTCCGTCGATTCAATCTCGGCATCAGCCACAGAGGGGGATTTTAAACTGAAGTTCTCGCTGCACTAATGGGGCTACCTCTGGTGCTTCACATCGGTCGAGGAATCCAGGGACCCGACGTCTTTCTCCGATGCCGCTATAGGAAATAAAAGAGTTAAATACCTCATCTTATTCCTCCACATCGTCCCCCACATCGTCTGGTTTTCACTTAGGCTCTGCTAGTGAGCCCAGTAGTAGTGCCGATTTATATTTGACTAACGATGTGGCTTTTTACAGTTGCATACCGTTCTTTCAACACATTGTCCATAGAATGACTTCTGATGGAAATTCTGGCACCAACACTCCCGTGGTTGCCACCAATTATGTGGAGACCAACGTCGTCGCACATCGGATTGACTGGCTCGTAGATAAAGTCAAGGACCCCTACTTCTAGGTACACGAAGAACCACTCTCTTTCGCCTCTCGCTATGTTGAAGATACAGACGATGTCACCATTGAGGATGTGATCATCCACTCCAGTAAAGACTTTGAAGATTACTTCACTATTCTCTGCCCCCTAACATCGGAGCGTATCTGCCATCTGTAACATCCTAAATTTGAAAATTTTAGAAAATAACTCATTAGGCTCGGTAACTTGTTCCCCTCATATGCATCATTGGTAATTTGGACCTAACTTTCTCAAACGATGCTCGATTGGAATGATTTTAGTCTCGTTCACTTTGTTTCGAAGAGATCTTCAATCCCTATTTCTATTCTCGATTCTGAATTCCTACTCTAGCATGCGCAAATTCAAGGATTTAGTAAATTCATCATAAAACCATGATTATTCACGTTTTTATCATGCGCATGGTTCATTCAAAAGTTCATAACTCTCTCATACGACCTTCGTTTCTTGCAAACTTGGTGTCCAAATGACCATAAAAAAATTATCTATATTTTCTGTGAAGACATCAAGAGCTAGATCTTCCCAGATCAGTACAATTTTGAAGATCTTTGAGGACCCCTGTTCATCATGTTACTATACTGACAGGTCTCAGAAAAATGGCAAAATTGCCCTCGTCCGGTATTCAAATCGCTTCGTTCTTTTTGATATAGATCTTTATCAAAAATATCTACAATTGTTATGAAGGACAAGAAACGCAATTCTCAAAGGAGAATTTTTGGTGAATTTATTTCTGAGCAAATACCTGATTCAAAGATGATTAGAGCATCCTGTCATATTTTGACCATATCTCAGGCTAAAGGTATCAGATCATTGCAAATGACATGTCAAATCAAAGAGAAAAAAAGATCTACAATTTTAGTGTTGGGCATTTTTCAAGATTCTAAACCCATGAATTATTATATATTTATTTTTATCGCTTTTCATTTCCGATTTCTAAAAATCCTGCACATCTAAAATCATCGGGTAACAATTTAATTTTTCCAATCAATGATTTCCAATCACACCACCATCTTTTGCCATCTACACAACCAACATCAAGCTACTTAGTTCTCTTTACTCTACACGCTGCTTTCTCTTCCAAATTTAGACCCATTTCCTTTGATTAAACACACTACCTCTTCTGATAAAAATATAATTTCATTACTTCATCACTTGGTGCCAATTCCTTTTCTCTTTACACGTTAGTTTCTCTTCTCCTCCTTATTCAAAACCGTAAACCCTTTAAGCTACCTCAAGGTAAGATTTTACAAATTTTTCTCTTGATCTTATTCTTGAAATTCTTGGACCCAAAATTAGTTTTTATTAGAAAAATTAAAGGGGTATTTCCTTATTGTTTGGAAACCAAAACTAACTATACATGTTAATTATTTTAGGATCGGGAACCATCAACGGCGATCGGCAGATGACCGAAAGCGATTAGCGAAGTTTTGACGAATTTTCTCTTATCCTCTGTCATCAAGAGGAAAAGGGCGTTCCTCTTCGGTTAAATTGTCTTAGAATTGTCCCATTATGTTCGTTTAGTATCCGACGATTATAATTTTAAGTTTCGGCACAATCCAACGGTTAAATTTTAAGTTATATAATTTTTTGGGTAATTATGAATATTTTATTATATTAAAAGTAATTTTTATTAAATTTTAGAATTTATCAGAATTATTAAAACTATGAAGGTTGGTTATTTAAATGCCACAAATATAATTTTTAAGTAGCGTATAAATTATTAAAATAATTATCGTTAATTTAAAAATTTCTGGCTTTGAAAACCAAAAACCGGCGATTGACTCAGACCGTTCGGGGAGTGTTCGAGTTTTGGAATCAAGGATTCCAGATAGGAGGAGCATTTATATCTTAAATGTATAGTTTATGGATGGGTTGAGGTATATCGGTATATGTTTGGTTGATTGATTGATGAATTGATATGAATTAATTATGATTTCTATGCTTTGATGTTGTATAATGATATACCCCCGTATGTTAAGCTGTGAGTGTTTGATTTAATAATAATAAATGTGATGTGTTTTACCCTCCTCGTGAATTAAAGAAATGTTGGATATATTTTAAATTGCATGAGATACAAATGATTGAATGATATGTGAAAAGCATGTGATGCTTGTGTTGATAGAGTGTTTGATGTGATCAAATGTATGAGATGCTATATATATATATATATATATATATATATATATATATATAAAAGACCTTGGGTGGGACTCAAGGCAAACCTCTTGAGTGTGACTTGGGGTTAGCGCGTAACACTGCCGTTGTCACTGAGAGTGATTGTGTTACGTGAGAGGGCAAACAGTTTGGTACCTATAAAACGGCTGAATCAGCTGAGAGCTAAATATGATCGATCAAGGCTGAGAGCCTGTTATAAATATATATATAATGTATATTTATAGTGGACTTAGGACGTGACAGAGATCGGTGAGAGGTCACCAAGATCGAGCGTGGAGCACTATATATATCTTGTATATAATGTATATAGTAGTTTTGTAGTAGCCTTGGCCGGCTCCTGTGCATACCTGTTTTGATGTGTGTACATATGTGTGTATATATAAATGCTTAGTTGAATAGGTAACTAATGGTTTCAGTTGAAGCCTAGATTTATATAGAGCATGTACTTGTTGTTGTGGTGGATGATGATGTTGGAGTTTGCAGACCCTAGATGGTCCCACCATATACATGTGATGTTTGATATATCTAGGAAACTGTTGCATTGCATAAATGGGTAGGAACTATTCATGTGTATGGTTGAATTAGAATTTGCATGATGTAACACCCTCTGTTACACCTTAATAAATTCTAGAAAAATTCGTAAATCTTTTTTTCTAAGATATGATTGTTAAAAAGAAACTATCGGAATAAATTACATACATCATTTCTGAAATACCTCATAAATAGTATTAAAACTTTATAAAGTAATTTTACATTCATCCGATGAAAATAAATATTAAACATTATAAGAAAGAGAGGAAACTCCATGGCCCAGAAGCAGTTACTTAATAACATTATTTATTCATTGGACCACAGTATTCATACCTAGCTCCCTTTCTAGAACGCGCTATATTTACTGCCGAGATTCTTCGATCCTTCCCTCTGAACCATCAATTTAAAACATATGAAAGAAAAACATGGAGAAAAGAGTGAGAAACATAATATAATATTCCCAAATGGGGCATAAGCAATAAAGGGTTTTTACAAACTAATATATAATAATATCAATCACTATCACATACACAATCAATTATGAATGCATGAATGTTATACAATATCTTCATCATAACTTACCTATATATGTGAGCCCTTAAATTTTAATTTGTACTGGGTCAACCAGGAGTTTACAATGTTCCATAAGTCCGGATAATAATAATATGAACAGCTTAACTGGCATGGAAACATTTAGAGACTAGTCAGATTGAAAAAGTTTTTATTGTGAAAGTACCCGACACTAGGGAGCTACCCTAGGTCCCCTGAAGCACCTTTTCACACCCTCTCATCCCAAGGCTCGTACTTAAGCCTCCTCTAATGTATCCTCTATTTCTATGATCCGTCCCTAGACAATATCATTTTGTTTCACTTTAATGATTTATGATGCATGAACTACTCGCGTATTTAGTTAGTTAAGGCTTTTAGAAACTCAATTATTAAATACCTTAAAGGTTTACAACATCATTTTAATAAACTGTACGTTTTCTCAATTCTCTGAATTTCTGTCCCACAGAAATAAATTTGGTACAGTTTTCGAATCTCACTGAAATTGAGTTTCTAAGCCTTAAATATCTCAAAACTTTCTCATATAAAACTTTACATAATCTTTCTCAAATTGAATCTTAACAAGATCAAATTTAGAAATCTCAATTATTTCCAAATATCTTTAGTTATTAAGTTGGAAAAAGAAAATATTTTTCTTTTGAAAATTTTATTTTATTAAAAGAGAATACTCTTTAAATCATTAACCAAAAATACTTAAAATTTTAAAATTTTTCTTTAATTTAATATTTAATTATCTCACCCTTTTTATAAATTAATTTTCATAAAATGACTTCTTTTTAAATAAATACTAAATTTTTTTATTCTAAATATTAAAAGTAAAGTTAATAAAAATAATATCTAAGAAGAAATAAAAGATTTAAAATAATAAAAATTTAAAGAGTAAGGTAAGAAAATTCTTACTGAGTTTTAGCTTTTTGTCATGCTTGCTATATGCTCAACTTCATATCATAAGATCATCAATCATAATCAAATATTATCAATCACAATATCATCAATCACAATCAAATAATATCGATCAAAATTAAACATCATCAATAATAATCAAATACTAATAATTATAATCAAATCAATTAAATATAATTCAAATTTTAATGGTTATTTAAATTATCAAAATTGATTTTGAGTCCTTATATTCCATTCCTTACATAGGTCTATGTAAGTCCATATAATCCAGTCCTTGCATAGGTATAGTTCAATCCATATAGGTCAAATTAGTCCAAGTCCTTGCATAGGTTCAGTCCAGGTCGTATAGGTTATGAAAGTCCAGATCCTTGCATAGGTATGTCAGAGTTAGTTACATCATATATTTAATTTAAAATTTATTATAAATTTTAAGTTAAGAAGTTAATATTTTAAAATAATAATATTATTAAATTTAAAAGGAGTAGGAGACTCCTCCCATTATTCTTATGTCTTTTCATATTATATTCTTATCTCACTCTCCCTTACCTCTTGTATCCTGATTTATTATTGAAAGTCCGTGCGTGCCTCGTCTCCGAGTTCTAAAATATACCAATTTCATTTTAATATAGTTACAAGATGAAAATCAAGATTTCTACTTAAAATAGAAATGGTAAATTTTGAATAGTGAATAGTAAATAGTAAATAGTAAAACATGAATAGTAATAGTAAATAGTAAAACATGAATAGTAACAGTAAATGGCAACGTGAATAGTAACAGTAAATAGTAAAACATGAATAGTAAAGGTAAATAGTAACAGTAAATAGTACTATTTGAATAGTAATTTACTATTGAAATAGTATTTTACTATTCAGAATAGTAACTTAAAATAATATTATATCCAGTATAATAATAGATTTCTAAAACGATATGAAAATAACCCTAAAAAATATAAAAGAGAAGTATTCTTACCTTGTTATTTTAGCAGAACCTCCATTCTAAAAAATATTTCTCTCTCTTACTTCCACCACTATCTCTCTAGCATTACTATATTAAGAAAATTTAATCTGAAATTATGATTTTCCTTCGTTCCTTCGCTCGGTATTTATAGGAAGGAAAATCACTATACATTCCATTATTTTATTATAAAAGTACTGTGCAATTTCTGAAATTTTTGTTTTTGGTTACTGTGCAAGTTTGAAAATTTCATACATGCATAGTATTTTACAGAGTAAATGTCGGCTGAATTATTAAGCCAAACAGTAACCTTTCACTCGGTATATTTTAAATATTCAAAATCATTCCTTTTTGAAATTTAGCGATACTATATCAGTCCTCACTAATTTTATAATAAGTATATAAAGTTTAAATTTTAAAATCTAAAATTTTCTGTTAATAAAAATTTATTAATATGTTTCCAATTTTTTAACGATTGGAAAAAATTAAGATTTTTCTCAAACCAATCATTTTTAGATAAGTCTACTTGAAATGGATTTTAGAAAATTTTCTTATAATTTAAATTCACTTTCTTATAAATATTTTTAATTTTAAGTCACTTTATATGAATTTAAAATTATTTAAAATATATTATTTTATTAAAATATTTCCAAAATTCCAAAAAATTTCAGAAAATCATAAATAATACGTAGATTAAAAAGTTCTAAAGAACCATAATCTAATTCCTTTAAAATTTTAATATAAAAATAAAAATAGGGGTGTTACACGTGATGATTGAGATAAATTATATATTAAAAGGTTGATGTATTGATGATTGTGTTATTGTATGGTCCTAAGACCCTGCTTTAAATAAAAATTTTATTCGTGAAAAATTTATATGGGTTTTAGGTACTTTGTTTTACATGTTAGGATGTTTTATTTTGGTATCAGAGCAAACTTGAAAAAGTCCAAGGCCAAGGTTATTCTACTAAATGCTATGAATTAAGTGAAATCACATGATAGTTGTTAAGTATTGAATTAGTTGATGAAGTCAACTATGAATAAATTGTATTCTTATCCATGAAAAGTACTAAAGTGTGATACTATTCCAGGATAAGATATGGCTAACCATCAGGATATGGATGCTATGGTGGTTGTGTTTTAGCGCTTTGCTGATATTCTAGAGAGGCAGAATCAGCCTCAACCAGCAGATAATCATGGCCTTGACTGCTTCTTGAAGCGTAAACCCACTAAATTTCATGGAGGTTTTCATCCTGATCAAGCTTATGCATGGATTCAGAACTTAGAAAGAACTTTGGCAGTTTACGGTGCACTGAGGCACAAAAGGTTGAATATGCTGGGTTTATGCTTCAGAATGAAGCCGAGAATTGGTGGAAAATCACTAAAGCCAGAATGGTAACTGTTGGAACTCAATTAATTTGGGAGAACTTCAAGGCGTGTTTCCTTGAAAAATACTTTCCTGACACTGTGGGGAGCAGAAAAGAGCTGGAATTCATGGAACTCAGGCAAGGTAATCTGAGTGTTGAAGAATATACTGCTAAGTTCGAAGAGCTAGGTCTATTTTATCCTTCTTTTCAGCAGCCTGGATCTGAGGGCTCTAAATGTATTAAATTTGAAAGTGGCTTAAGACCTGAAGTCAAGAAGGCGTTCAGCATCAAGAGATCAGAAGTTTCCCCGTTCTTGTGAATAAATACAGAATCTATGAAGAAGATGACAAGGCTTATGTTGGATCAAGTAGTAAACCAGATGTTTCTTCAAAGTTACAGCCTACTAATTTCAAAAAGCAAGGAAAGTTTAGCAGAGGTGGATCATCCTCTAAATTTAGAGGTCGAGGTACACATGGTGGTCATTTTGTTGGTCGTCTGAGGGACAACAAATGCTTTAAATATGGTGGTGACCACTTTTCTCAGGACTGTGATAAAGAAAATGATGTTGTTTATTATCAATGTAATGAAAAAGGGCATATCTGCCCTAACTGTCCTCAGGTTCAGCAAGCAAATGTTAATGTTAACCGTGGAGGCTTCCGGGGACGAGGCCGTGAAAATGGTAACCGTGGTGGCCGAGGCGATGGCGGTCGGTGTAATGCGATGGTTCCTAGAAATGATCGTGGTGGAAATTATAACCCACCAGCTGTAGGCAGAGTTTATGCTATCCATACTGAGGATGCTGCTCAGGCTAATGATCTGGTGCAAAGTAAGTGTTTACTTGGTGATTCTATTTTTAATGTTGTATTTGATTCTGGAGCAACTCATTCTTTTATTGCTGATGATTATGTGAGGCATCTGAGACTACCTGTTATTGATATGAATCATACTTTGGATGTATCTAACCCAACTGGTATTAGACTATGGACATCTATGATGTGTAAAAATGTATCCTTTACTTTGGGTGATAGGAGTTTTATGATCAACTTAATATGTCTACCCTTGAAAGGTCTTGATATTGTACTTGGCATGGATTAGCTATCAGCCAATAAGGTAATGGTTTATTGTCATAATCAGTGGGTGATCTTTCCAAATCGGAATACCAAAGACTACACAGTCCAAGGTATATCCCAGTTGCTTATGTTATTCTGTTTGACGAATGGAAGAAGTGAGTCTAGAGTACATGATATCCCCGTTATATGTGACTTTTCTGAGATATTTTCGGAGGAAATGACAGGTGTTCCTCCTGAAAGAGAGACTAAATTCTCTATTGACTTAGTTCCTGGAGCTGAACCAGTTTCTAGTGCTCCTTATAGGATGTCTCCTACTGAGTTAGTAGAGTTAAAGAAGCAAGTTGATGAGTTACTAGAGAAATAGTTTATTCGACCAAGTATATCACCGTGGGGTGCTCCGGTGTTACTTGTTAAAAAGAAAGATGATAGTATGCGGTTATGTGTTGATTACCGCCAGTTAAATAAGCTTACAATAAAGAATAAATATCTGTTGCCAAGGATTGATGATTTGATTGATCAGTTATGGGGTGCTTCAGTCTTCTCAAAGATTGATTTGCGATTTGGATACCATCAGATCCGAGTTAAAGCTTCAGATATTCCTAAAATGGTGTTTAGGACCCGATGTGGTCACTATGAATATGTGGTGATGCCGTTTGGTGTGACCAATGCCCCTGTTGTGTTCATGAATTATATGAACAGTATCTTTCATCCATACTTAGATAGATTTATGGTAGTTTTCATTGACGATATCTTTATTTATTCCAAGTCTCCTGAAGAACATCTCTGTTTGGTACTTCAAGTACTAAAAGAAAAGCAGTTGTTTGCTAAATTATCCAAATATGATTTCTAGATGGATAAAATCCAATTCTTGGGTCATGTTATCTCCAAGGAAGATGTTTCTGTTGAGCCTTCCAAAGTGGAAGCTGTTATGTGTGACATCCCGGCGCTGTTGAGGGCGTGGAGTGATCGCCGGTGCATTGGCACGGACAAGGAACGGCTCCTGGCAGGCTTCCAGCGGGGGATGTGATATCCCGGTCACTGTTGAGGGCGGGGAGTGATCGCCGGTGCATAGGCACGGACAAGGAGCGGCTCCTGGCAGGCTTCCAGTGGGAGGGACACATGAACGAACTGAATACATACCAGAATGAGAGGGATCCAAAGACTGTATAGGTATGGGACTATACAGTCGAGGATAGCTTAAAGAAATGAATTCGTACTACCTATATCAACAAATGCATTAGCCTTTTCGGTGGCCTATCACATAAGGACTCCAAAGTTAAGCGTGCTTAACTTGGTGTAATTCTGGGATGGGTGACCTCCTGGGAAGTTCTCAGGAAATGTGTGAGTGAGGACAAAAGCACATTGGAAAGGTCTCGTGTTGGTTTGTGGGGCGAGTCGTTCATTCCTGAAAAGCGGCCGGGGCGTTACATTATGGCTTGGGAGAGACCTAAGTCAGTTACCGAAGTCAGGAGTTTCATGGGTTTATCTGGTTATTATCGGAGATTCATTAAGGGATTCTCTAAAATTGTATTGCCATTGACCAAGTTAACTCGAAAGAATGTTTCTTTTGTATGGTCTCCTGAATGTGAGAAGGGTTTCCAGGAGTTAAAGGCTAGATTGACTTCTACACCTGTATTGGCATTGCCTAATTTGCAGGAAAGTTTTATGGTATATTGTGATGCATCTAGGCTAGGTCTTGGGTGTGTATTGATGCAGAATGGCAAGGTAATTGCTTATGCCTTGCGACAGCTACGACCATATGAACAGAACTATCCTACGCATGATCTGGAGCTTACAGCTGTGGTTTTTACACTGAAAATTTAGAGACATTACTTGTACAATTCTAAGTTTGAAGTGTATAGCGATCATAAAAGCTTAAAATACATGTTTAATCAGAAAGAGCTAAATATGAGACAAATAAGGTGGATTGAGTTTCTGAAGGACTATGACTTCGATTTAAGATATCACCCGGGAAAGGCGAATATGGTAGCTGATGCCTTAAGCCGGAAATCCATTCATATGGCAGTGATGATGGTTAAAGAGATGGAATTACTTGAGTAATTCAGAGATATGAATTTGAGTATTGATGTTTCTTTGCCCGAAAAGGTGACTCTTGGTACTTTGAAAATAGCCAATGAGTTCTTGAAGCTTGTTTATGTACAGCAGATGTTTGATGCATACTTAACAAAGATGAAAGAAACTCAGGCTAATGGTAAGAACTTGTTCTTAACAGAAGGTTCTGATGGCATTTAGCGAGTGAAAGGCCGAGTTTATGTACCTGATTCTGGTGATCTAAGAAAAATGGTACTTAATTAAGCTCATAAAAGTATGTTGAGTATCCATCTGGATACTACAAAGATGTACCATGATCTGAAATTGTATTTCTGGTGGCTTGGATTAAAAAGAGATGTGGTCGATTATGTAGCCCATTGTATTATTTGTCAGAAAGTAAAGGTTGAACATCAGAAGCCATCTGGTGGTTTACATCCTCTTGAGATTCCTGTGTGGAAGTGGGATGCTACTGCTATGGATTTCGTGATGGGATTACCCAGGACTCGCAGTGGTCATGATGCTATCTGGGTTATCGTAGATCGATTAACGAAGTCTGCACATTTCTTACCTATTAATATGAGTTACCCTTTGTAGAGGCTAGCATAGTTGTATATCAGTGAGATCGTTCGACTGCATGGTGTTTCATCTTCTATTGTGTCGGATAGATATCTCAATTCACTTCCCAATTTTGGGGAAGCTTGCATTAGGAGTTAGGTTCGAAGCTTCGGTTGAGTTCGACCTATCATCCCTAGACAGATGGGTAGTCTGAGCATACCATTTAGAGTTTAGAGGACTTGTTGAGATCTTGTATGCTAGAGCCTGGTGGCGGATAAGAGCAGTATCTCACATTGATTGAATTTACTTATAATAATAACTACTATAGCAGCATCGGTATGGCTCCATACGAGGCTTTATATGGCAGAAAATGTTGAACCCCTCTCTGTTGGTTGGAGATCGGTGAGAGTTTAATGTTGGGCCTTGAGATTACATAGCAAACTTCTGAGCAGATTCAGATGATCAGAGAAAAAATGAAAGCATCTTAAGATCGTCAGAAAAGTTATCATGATAAGCGAACAAAACCGCTTGAGTTTCAGGTTGGTGATAGGGTGTTTTTGAAAGTTTTTCCTAATAAGGGTATTAGTAGAGCATTGAAAAGTTGAAATTTAAGCCTGAGGTATATTGGACCCTATGAAGTGTTAAAAAGGGTTGGCCCTGTGGCCTATCAGATAACATTGCCTCTTCATTTGTCAAATCTACACAGTGTGTTTCACGTTTCTCAATTGAGAAAGTATTTTCCAGATCCTACACATGAAATTCCTGATGACGATGTTGAGGTCAAAGAAAACTTGACTGTACCTGCTGAGCCTACTCAGATCATGGATAAATCGATCAAACGCTTGAGAAACAAAGATATACCTTTGGTAAAGGTAGTGTGGCAACAAGGTGACAGTACCACCTACACTTGGGAGCACGAGGACTGGATGAGACAACAGTATGTTGAGTTGTTTCATTGAGATATGTACTATTTAAATTTCGAGGACGAAATTTTTGTAGGAGGGGAGAATTGTAACATCCTAAGCTTGAAGATTTTAAAAAATAACTCATTAGGCTTGGTAACTTGTTCCCCTCATATGCATCATTGGTAATTTGGACCTAACTTTCTCAAACGATGCTCGATTGGAATGATTTTAGTCTCGTTCACTTTGTTTCGAAGAGATCTTCAATCCCTATTTCTATTCTCGATTCTGAATTCCTACTCTAGCATGCGCAAATTCAAGGATTTAGTAAATTCATCATAAAACCATGATTATTCACGTTTTTATCATGCGCATGGTTCATTCAAAAGTTCAGAACTCTCTCATACGACCTTCGTTTCTTGCAAACTTGGTGTCCAAATGACCATAAAAAAATTATCTATATTTTCTGTGAAGACATCAAGAGCTAGATCTTCCCAGATCAGTACAATTTTGAAGATCTTTGAGGACCCCTGTTCATCATGTTACTATACTGACAGGTCTCAGAAAAATGGCAAAATTGCCCTCGTCCGGTATTCAAATCGCTTCGTTCTTTTTGATATAGATCTTTATCAAAAATATCTACAATTGTTATGAAGGACAAGAAACGCAATTCTCAAAGGAGAATTTTTGGTGAATTTATTTCTGAGCAAATACCTGATTCAAAGATGATTAGAGCATCCTGTCATATTTTGACCATATCTCAGGCTAAAGGTATCAGATCATTGCAAATGACATGTCAAATCAAAGAGAAAAAAAGATCTACAATTTTAGTGTTGGGCATTTTTCAAGATTCTAAACCCATGAATTATTATATATTTATTTTTATCGCTTTTCATTTCCGATTTCTAAAAATCCTGCACATCTAAAATCATCGGGTAACAATTTAATTTTTCCAATCAATGATTTCCAATCACACCACCATCTTTTGCCATCTACACAACCAACATCAAGCTACTTAGTTCTCTTTACTCTACACGCTGCTTTCTCTTCCAAATTTAGACCCATTTCCTTTGATTAAACACACTACCTCTTCTGATAAAAATATAATTTCATTACTTCATCACTTGGTGCCAATTCCATTTCTCTTTACACGTTAGTTTCTCTTCTCCTCCTTATTCAAAACCGTAAACCCTTTAAGCTACCTCAAGGTAAGATTTTACAAATTTTTCTCTTGATCTTATTCTTGAAATTCTTCGACCCAAAATTAGTTTTTATTAGAAAAATTAAAGGGGTATTTCCTTGCTGTTTAGAAACCAAAACTAACCATACATGTTAATTACTTTAGGATCGGGAACCATCAACGACGATCGGGAGATGACCGGAAGCGATTAGCGAAGTTTTGACGGATTTTCTCTTATCCTCTGTCATCAAGAGAAAAGGGAGTTCCTCTTCGGTTAAATTGTGTCTTAGAATTGTCCCATTATGTTCGTTTAGTATCTGAGGATTATAATTTTAAGTTTCGGCATAATCCAACGGTTAGATTTTAAGTTATATAATTTTTTGGGTAATTATGAATATTTTATTATATTAAAAATAATTATTATTAAATTTTAGAATTTATCAGAATTATTAAAACTATGAAGGTTGGTTATTTAAATGCCACAAATATAATTTTTAAGTAGTGTATAAATTATTAAAATAATTATTGTTAATTTAGAAATTTCTGGCTTTGAAAACCAAAAATCGGTGATTGACTCGGATCGTTCGGGGAGCGTTCGAGTTTTGGAATCAAGGATTCCAGGTAGGGGGAGCATTTATATCTTAAATGTATGGTTTATGGATGGGTTGGGGTATATCGATATATGTTTGGTTGATTGATTGATGAATTGATATGAATTAATTATGATTTCTATGCTTTGATGTTGTATAATTATATACCCCTGTATGTTAAGCTGTGAGCACTTGATTTAATAATAATAAATGTGATGTGTTTTACCTATCCTCATGAGTTAAAGAAATGTTGGATATATTTTAAATTGCATGAGATACAAATGATTGAATGATATGTGAAAAGCACCTGATGCTTGTGTTGACAGAGTGTTTGATGTGATCAAATGTTTAAGATGCTATATATATATATATATATATATATATATATATAAGACCTTGGGTGGGACTCAAGGCAAACCTCTTGAGTGTGACTCGGGGTTAGCCCGTAACACTGCCGTTGTCGCTGAGAGTGATTGTGTTACATGAGAGAGCAAACAGTTTGGTACCTATAAAACGGCTGAATCAGCTGAGAGCTAAATATGATCGATCAAGGCTGAGAGCCTATTATAAATATATATATATATCATATAAACAATGGACTTAGGATATGACGGAGATTGGTGAGAGGTCACCAAGATCGAGCGTGGAACACTATATATATCTTGTATATAATGTATATAGTAGTTTTTTAGTAGCCTTGGCCGACTCCTGTTCATACCTGTTTTGATGTGTGTATATATATGTGTATATATAAATGCTTAGTTGAATAGGTAATTGATGGTTTCAGTTGGAAGCCTAGATTTATATAGAGCATGTACTTGTTGTTATGGTGTATGATGATGTTGGAGTGTGGAGACCCTAGATGGTCCCACCATATACATATGATGTTTGATATATCCAGGAAACTGTTGCATTGCATAAATGGGCAGGAACTGTTCATGTGTATGGTTGAATTAGAAGGTGTGTGATGATTGAGATAAATTATATATTAGAAGGTTGATGTAGTGATGATTGTGTTATTGTATGGTCCAAAGACCCTGCTTTGAAACTAAAATTTTATTCACGAAAAATTTATATGGGTTTTAGGTACTTTGTTTTACATGTTAGGATGTTTTACCATTAACCGAGGTCACGCTTCATTTTTATGTATGAGATGTTGTTCTCCAAGATCGGAATTCGATTCCCTTTGACGAAATTCGAAATAGGAGTACTCAGGTTCTTAGATTGCGCCCCAAGCCAGCTTCATCCTAATGGCTGGGGTCTAGTAAAAGCTTTTGATATACTGGGGGGTATTTCCACTTCGTCCCTATCGTGGTGCTTTTCTTCACTTACTACAGGGTTATGTGTCGTGGTAACTTCAGTGGGGGCCTCAGCTTCATCAATCTTTAGTGCAATTTGAAGATAGTAAATTTGAAGAGCTTTACGGAGTCGGTCAAGATGGACAGAGTGAGCTTCAAACATTCCTTCATTAAAATCAAGATAAACAATGGGAAGCTGTTGTTCTGGGAAAACTCTGACTTCTCCAGGAGGTTCTACACCGACTGGACTCATGAGCACTTCCTCTTGACTAGCAACGCTTACACTGTCAGCAAGACTGCCCTCTCGACAAAATCAAAGACGGTGTTAGAAGCTCTAAAAGCCTTCTCTACCTTCTCTAAAATTTCCTGCAAGTCTTTACTGGGGGAGAAGTCACGCCGGGATGGCTACCTTCGTACGCTACTTCACTTTTTTTCGTCTTCTGACCGGTGTTCTGATATTTTACCTTTTGTTTTTCAGGGGAAATGGCTCACATCAGCTTATTGCAAAAGCTAAAGGAACAAGCTGAAGCCTGGAATGCCCCGGCAGCTGATGTTGAAAATAGGGTCACTCTCAGGCGTACTGTGGTGAAGTTGGTGAGCATACCAGTAGACAAAGTCAGTACTTTGACGCTGACCCCGAAAGAGGCGAAAGCCCAGAGCAAGGGCAAGAAACGCCACAACCCTGACCTCTCAAACCGGGAAGCCAAGAAAAATAAAGGTCTGTAGGATCTGATAGGAGTGGGGTGGGTCAGGGTCTACGGGAGGAAAACGTGGTTGCCCCCACTGCCAACGTGCTGGATGAGATCCGGCTTGCTGCTGCTACCGCTCCCTACTGTAATTCTAGTATATTGAAATTTCTCCAAGCTGTGAGGGAGACTCCGATGAGGTTCCAAATCCCCTTCCAGCTGAAGAAGGATCTTCCTGCAACCGAGGTTTGGAGCGCTAAAAAAAAGGCTATCTTTAACCTAATCGAGGCTGCCAGGGTCATACATTCTATAGGGCAATCTTACTATTCCAGTCTAGAGGCGAAGCAATGCCTAGATTGGATGAAAGAGGTTAAAGCCCCCAGAGTGGAGGCTCAAACAGCCTTGGCTAAGAAAGAAGAGGACCTGGCCGACCTCAATCAGGTGTTCACCTTGGCGACCAAGGGCAGATGAAGCCGAAGGTCAAAAGAAGACTATAGAGAATGCCCTTAAGGATCTACAGGTTAAGTATGATGAAGCCGTTGCCGCACAGGCCACTGCTAAAAAGAAAAATGAAGACCTGGTAGCCGAGGTGGCGTCAATGAAGAAAGCCCATGCTCAAGAGCTAAAGGAACATGATGAGGAAATGAAGGAGTTTGTGGAGCTGGCCAATGTCACCTTTAGTACCATCGTTCGACAAGTGATTCACCGTAACCCAGTGTTGAGCTCAACTTGTGTCTACTATGAATTTCATGGTGACATCTGTATACGATGGACTGGGGTCAAGTAGTGGAGCCTGAGGATGTTCCTTAGGAGCCTCTGCCTTTGCCTAACAACCAAAGCATAGAACTGAGGGTGGTATCGGATGAAGACTCTAAGAAAATAGTTGAAGATGCCGGACCAGACTCCTCTGCCACAGTAGTAGTTTAAGGTTTTCTTGCTTTTATTTTTGTTGCCTTGTACCAGGATGGACTCCGACATTAATAATTTTAACTTCAAGGCCATGGTGCCTAAATTTTAACGTGGATTTACTTTCCATTTATGCCTTCATATTGTCTACTTCCTTTTAGCTCTAGCCGATATAATACACCTGCTCTTATAATTCATATTGATCCAAATAAAACCAAGTGATGGGATCTTTACCGATGTTTAATCAATTTTTTGATTTTCTTTTGATATCGCATTTCCAGAATTACTTCATTGCGATTTATAATGGCACCGGTGTTATCTTTTTCTATATTGTCTATTAAGACGTCTTGGTTTCTTCTAGTGCTTCATTAGCTATGCCCATCCTTATAATAAAACATCGAATTAAAGAATGAAATTAAAGCAATAGAATTTTTACCGATATCTGGTCATTTCTTTGATTTCTTCTCGGTATTGTTTTCCTGAAATTACAACTCTCTTTATCTTTGCCTGGGGTTATTGATAGTGACACCAAGTATTCTGAGTCTACATCTTTTGACTTCTAGACTTCTAAACTTCTTGGGCATTGTCTTTATAATTTGACAATTCCTCGTGTGTGTTTCTGCGACCGATATCAAGGTGATTCTTAGACCAGCGATCGATATTAGTTTGGTTTCTTATGACTTCATCTCTGATTTTATGACTCTGTCTGGTTCTTACGATTTTGTCTCACCCACGACATCATCTAAGTCTTTATAAGAGATGCTTTGGTTTTCCTACCTTTGATGTATCTCGGTTGAGGTAGTAACAGACCTGTAATGAAACTTAGTCATTCGGGCTTTGATTTGGAAGTTCACATCCACCGAGGTTTAGATTTTGCCACCGTGCTGGAGTTTATCTGTAACATCCTGACCAAGAGTTAGTGGGCAATTAGAGTCATTGCTGATTGGCTAAAAGTGGCTTGGAAAGTTACACATGTGCCCTCTGGGCAGGTATAAGTGAATTGGTCTTTCTCTCACTCCTTCATTTACACTGAGTTGGGAAAAGGAGCTGAGAGTAGGACATTTCTCCTTCGTGCATGCAGAAGCACTGTCTCTGCTTCCTCTTCATCTTCTTCTCCTTCTTCTTCTTCTTCTACTCGAAAGCTGATTAGAATCTCGAGTGGGGAGAGTCTATAGCATGGGGTGCCTCGGAGTTGTAGAAATATTCCACTGATGGTGAGACAAAGCTGCTCAAGGGAGAGAACAGCATTGGGTGTCTTGGAGGCTCGAAAAATCCTCCACTGTTTGTGAGACGGAGCTGTTCGAGAGAGTGAACGTCTCGGAGTTCCTCCAAAGCTGAGTGCTGTGTTGGACGACTGGAATCAGGGTCGTTTTATTGAGAACGAGTGACCGAAGGGCGATCGGTCAACGTTGAAAGCTCGAGGAGCTTCTGGAATCTTCATTCCAGGTAGGGGGGTTGCTTTACATCTCAAATGCATGGTTTATGGATGGGTTTCGGGTGAAATTGCTTTACTGTGTTGTGTTATACTTGAAATGTGTTGATTGATGGGTTGTGGTTGAGTAATAGTTTAGGAAACGCCCGGATTTGTGATAGCTGTGAGCTGTGTAGTGTTATGGTGATTCCGTCAATGAGTGCATGTTAATATTTTCAAGAATGCTGAGTGAATGCATGAGATGCATGTAAATGTTGATGTTATGGTGTATGCCGAGTGCATGTGATGTGGGACTGCCATGTTGAGTTCCGTTTGTGTTTTAATACTAATTGCATGTGATGCATGTGGCTGTTAATGAGAAAGCCGAGTGTATATGTATGAGTCTGCTATACTGATTCCCGTGTGTGATTTTATATTTAAATGCATGAGATGCATGTTACTGACATTGCGAATGCCGAGTGCATATGTGGGGGACTGTTTGTCGATTCCCGTGTGGGATTTTATATGAAATGGCAAGAGATGCTTGTTGCTGTAAATGTGAATGCCGAATGCATGTGATGTGGGACTGCCAGGTTGAGTTTCGATTATGCCTTAATACTAAATGCATGAGATGCATGTGGCTGTTAATGAGAAAGCCGAGTCTGCTATGATGATTTTCGTGTGTGAATTTATATGAATTGCATGAGATGCATGTTCCGAGTGGAATTGTTGTACTGATTGTATGTTTCCTTATTGAATTGCATGAGATGCATGTTCTGAGTGAAATTATTACACTAATTGTATGTATCCTTATTGAACTGCATGAGATGCATGTTCAGAGTGGAATTGTTGTGCTGTCTGCATGTATCTTTATTGAACTGCATGGGATGCACTATTGAAAATGCTGAGAGCATACAGCGTGGGACGCTTGATGAATAAGACCATATGCATCTGATTTGCCATTGAAAATGCTGAGAGCATATTGTTAGGAATCCCTAGTGTATGAGCAGCGGAAATACAAGGATTCCCATAGGATTTGCAAAGCGCCGTGTTTCAAAGCATAAGACAAACACAAAAAAAATTACGTTTTAGGATTACCTCTTGAAGAATATCGAAGCAATCGTAGCCTCGTCGTTTAGGAGTCCACATGAGTACTCCCACCAGAAATGCTACACCTTCCAAAGGCTAGTTTGACGGCGTGTAGCTTTTTGCAACTTTTGCGTATTTTTTGTGTCTCTTTTTGGGTAGCCGCCTATGAGCATCTTATGCTCTATTTATAGGCTTAGGTTTGACCTAATTTGCTCTCTAAAGAGTGGGCTCCTTACTCATTCTAAATGAGTTAGGCCCAATAGTCTTATTTTAGTCCAACTAAAATAAAAAGCTATTTTCTGATGGGCTTACTCTATGTGTGTGACCCTATAGGTAAAACACTCGGTTATATTAATAATAAACTATTTTATTATTAATATAAAATAAGAGCGGCATCTAGCAATGCATCATTATGTCCGAATATTATTTATTAACAACATAACCTATAAGTGATAATTATTTTATATGTTTGTTCCTTTTGTCACGATATCCTAATTGGGCCCAAGGCATGGTCGTGTCATCCTTGTACGGTCCAATTTATTTTACTTGATATCAGAGTAAACTTTATCCGAATAAATATCCAATATTTATTCTTTCTAGCATGGTTTTGCATTTCCTTAGTCTCACTCCATCAAGTGGCCTATAGATATCACTCCTGTCACATAGGAGAGATAAATCCCATCTACATCACTCACATCCCTCTGCATAATTTGTACATTGCCTAACCACAACCTTTATAGTCCTCTTATTACAGAAGACGTTTGATTGTATTAAAACAATAAACTCCTTATGTAGGAATCGTAGTGACTTCAGGTCAAAGGACTATATATACCATTATCACATTGAGATTCGTTTATGACATTCATGTAACGATCTATGCAACGTTCTCATGGTGGGTCTGTCCAGTACATCATTACTCTTAATGTGTACCCGTGTGAAGACTTGATATCATTTATATCCATGATCTGTGAGATCAGATCATCAGTACACTCATACACTAGTCTTAATGTATTTACATGTCCCCACGTAAATACTTGACTAGGGACATTTTAGGAATAACTCTCATATAACCTATTACTCCAAGGATAAATAAAGGTTGTTAAACTATTTAACAAAAAATGACTTATTCAAAATGATGCGAACCTATATAGGCTTTTAGTGCATATTTCCAACAATCTCCCACTTGCACTTAGAGCTGATAAGGTTAATGCCCAATGACGTCTACAGTGCCCTTATGCTTTTACTACGTAAGCAGTTTTACTAGTGGGTTCCCAACAATTTTGTTGGTATGCACATTGCATATTTTCACATCTTCCAAAGATGGAACTATTTAAGTATATGCTTGGATTAATCCACTTCCTTATATTATTCTATGGTTCCATTGTCATCACAGTGGAAACTCATAGGATACAAAACATTTGGAATGATTAAATGTAAATTGACTTCTTTTGTAATTTAACATAGCAAAATACTTAGATTTGTTAGTAGAACCAACGATTGTTTCTTGCTTTGAACCTTTCAAGCATACATCGTAACCATCTTGATAACACATATATTTTGATTGCAATCTTAAGTCTTTCAAATTAATCAAAAATTGACATCGATGTAACCTTTACAACGAGCTCATCTTCAATTTATCAAGATTAAATCCTTAGTCCTTCTTAAGTGTTTAAGGATACTCTTGACTATAGAATGAGAATATTATTAGTTCTAGAAGAAGCATGTCTTCTGCATGTAATACTAGAACTATAATTGTGCAGTTACTAACCTTTTTATAGTCACAAGATTTATCTTCATTTTTTAATGAAGATTCTAGCTTCTAAAAGCTTGCTTTAGTCAATAAATAGAACATTTGCAGTTCACATACCTCCCTAGATGTTTTAGGCATAAAAGGCCTTTAGGTTGTGTCACATACACATCCTCAAGATGATTTCCATCTTGACATCTATCTACCATATCTCATAATGGTGGTATACTGCTACAATAAGCAGGATCTAAATGGTTTTTAAGCTAATTGAATTTTGTCAATCTTGCTTTTAAAGGTACTTTTATTACCATCCATGTTTAGTTTTCCTTTTGAAAACCCACTTGCATCCTATAGGTTTTACCCTTTAGGTGCGTCAACCAAGGTTCATACCTTGTTAATATACATGGAACCCATTTTAAATCCCATGGTCTTATGCCATGTCTTAGAATCTAAACTTGCATTGGCCTCTTCATAAGAAGCTTGGTCATTTAGCAATATGCCTCCTTCCTGATTTATAAGATATCCATATCTTTCAGGTTTGGTGACATATCCTATTTGATCTTACACAAGTCTTGTGCTACCGGAGCTAAGGATTTCACAACACTTTGTGATTTCTGCTCCAAGTCCATCCTTGACTTTTAAATGCTTTGTGATACTTGAATTTCTTCAAGTTCTACTATCCTCCCACTAATTCTTTAAGGGATGTACTCTTATTCAAGAATACAACATTCTAAGCAACAAGCCTTTTATTCTCAGATGGATTGTAGAATTGATAACCCTTAGCTTTCTTTGGGTATCTCACAGAAGACATTTATCTAATTTGGATCTGACCTTGTCAGAGTTGGATGCTCTATAGAAGCATCATAGTTCCAAATTATTAGTAAAGACATACTAGGTTTCTTCCTAGTCCATATCATATATGGTTTCTTTAAGAAAGTCTAAGATGGAACATGGTTAAGTATGGAAATTTTGTTAATAAAGAAACATTGAAGGAGTTAGAGATGTTTGATAATAATCAATAATCAAACTATGTCCAACAAGGTTTGACTTTTCCCCGTAGAGATGCTATTAAGGCATTCCATGAGGAATGAGTTAAGAGGTAATCTCTCACTCTATTAGATAGTTATCAAACTTATAACTCAAATTATTTGCTATCTTGATCTAATCAAGAGCTTTAATTGTCTTGCCAATTTGGTTTTTCACTTCATTATGAATTCTTTGAACTTTTCAAAGACTTTCTAACTTATGTTACATAAATCCATACTCATTGACTTTTCAATTAGTATGTTGAAGTATTGAAAAACATATCTAGTTATTGTTCCAATAGGGCCACATACATCGTTATGTATTAGATAATAGATTACTCATCTTTTCAATAAATGAGGTCTTAATTATCTCTCCAATAAATAAGATTTACATGTCTCCATTGATTCCAAAATCAAAAAGAGTCCATATAACCACATTAATGGTATTTAGAAAATGTGTTTCTTATCCATTTGCCTTAGGAGACAATACCATGTAAGTAAGGTTCAAAATCACTTATTTTAACCTACTTTGGCAATTGTTATAAATGGGTGTTTTGAGATTTAGGATGTGGAATCCATTACTCAATTGTGCATCAACATCCATTTGAAGAAATAAAGTTATTTTATAATAAGAAAAACATTTCTTGTCTAACAAGAAATAATATGCACAATGTCTAGTTCACTAACTAGCCCAATAGGTAAAGATCTTATCTTTATTGTGGCAACTTTTGCTCAATTTTATACAGATTTCTCCACCCTTAACAAGTGATCTACTTCCTTGATCTTTCAAAATTTAAGATCTACTACTAGTATCTGATACTAATGTTAGTGAAGTGAAATAACTTAACTTCTATAACATGACCTGTAGTGGAAGTCTTACTTCCCTTTCTTTTGAACTCCTTCAAGTTCTTTAGACAAATTATTTTAATGTCTTGTTTTAGCTAAAACTGGAAACAATTTCCTTTCTTAATCACCTTTTAGACTTCCAGACTAACTTGGCCTTAATAAAGTCAGTATACGATCATATCGTATATCTCCCATATATTCATATTGCCTTTTATAGCTCAAAGTTTATGCAGACTCCATAGGGTATTCAAGACCCAACCATAGATGATATATAAGCCAAACATGACACACTGCCGCTTCATCTTTAATGAAGATAATTCTCAAGTCTCAATACCTATCTAGGCATTTTTTTAGATAAAGTGTCCTTCCAAAGGACAGATTGCAACAAAACAATATTTGGTATATCATGGTTATTCTAAAACAAATTACATGTAAATCTATCACTTCTATTTAAAACATATTTAAATTTTGGTCATTAAATAAATATGTTGTCTCCCACTATTTTGATTCAAAACAAATACCTTCACTGAATCATAAAAAAATCCCATTGGAAGATTTTTCTAGTGGGCCAAGATCCATATTTGGCCTAATGTTGAGTCAGCTTTGGCTGATCGCCCAACCCTTGGTTATTTAGGTAGGAAACACATTTCCAATTGCATCTCATGCAACTCTTGGATGATTGAGTGGGTAACTCTTTACCCTTATTCATCTTATGAATTTAAGCTCAATCCTTATGCCTCTAAGTTATTTTCAATCCAATTGAAAAACTTAGTTAAGTTTAGGCCTAATAAAAACAATTTGGATATTACAATTATCCCATTGCGCCTTACTAATATAAATGATAGCACCCTGCTTTGGCAGACCCACTATTTATTGACATTAGTCTCGACGAGTGTTACTTATTAGAAGGCGTTTAAACTTAATATTAACGCTTCTAGGTTCTTCAATCTAATTAAAGTTACCTAGATAAGTCCAATAACAAATGGTTGGATAATCCAATTATCCATCATGCTTTATTAATATCAATAAAAGCACTCTGCTTTGGCAGAACCTACACTTTATTGAAACTAGCATTGATGACTATTGTTTATTAGAACGCGTTTTAGACTGTTCATACCTTTAGGCTTTTCCAATCCAATTGAAAAAAGTCTATTTGAATAAAACTTAATAATACTTGGATAATCTAATTATCCAATCATGTCCTACTAAACATAAATAAAGGTACCCAACTATGACGTGACCTGTACTTTATTTATATCAAGTTAGACGTTATTACTTATTGGAAGGTATGATTGTCGGGCTTGAGGGATTTCAATTTTCTTATTGTTCATTACCGACTTTCATTAAACGCTTTAACGCAAAATAAAACCCCAAAACATGCAATCAAAAATAATGATATGGTTATGGTCTTCCTAGAAAATAAAATAAAATAAAATAAACCTAAAGGAACTATGGTGTCTTGACTTCATGAAGTCTTACTTCTTGAAACCACCATCCTCCTAGAGTCACCACTCCTTTGTTCCTTTCAAGGTCATATCCATCACCACTCTAGGTTTCTTCTAGGTCTCCACCTTGTTGGCTTTTCCAAGATTACAATGTAATAAAGAAAACTCATTTTACATACGAGTGAAGGGTTGAGAGAAGAAATTTAAGAATAGAGAAAGGCACAACACGCAGGCTGTATTTAAAATTAAATAAAAAAATCTAAGACCATAACCATTCACCATTGGACGTGTTAATTAATTAATTAATAGAGTAATCAATTGTATTTAAAATAAAATAAATTTTAAAACACATAATTAAACACGCAGGGTCATAAAAGGAAAACTACGCAAAGAAGTTTGGCGGCTCTGTTGACCGTTCAACAGACAGGGTCAAGGGGTGTTCCAACCCAAAAATTTAGTACTGTAATCAGGTTAGTTCCCAGGAAAGAGAGGTTGGGTCCGGAGTGACCGCTTAAGTACCAAGTCTTTCCTAGCCAGAACATCCCACTGACCATTAAC
The DNA here is from genome assembly GCA_037962975.1 of Clitoria ternatea. Taxonomy (NCBI): domain Eukaryota; kingdom Viridiplantae; phylum Streptophyta; class Magnoliopsida; order Fabales; family Fabaceae; genus Clitoria; species Clitoria ternatea. The sequence continues at coordinate 51,554,783 of CM075673.1, forward strand.
AGCTCAAAATATTCGGTTATGATTTCAAACAATTTGAAATCTTTAATTTTGAAACGGCCAAGATTTAACTTTTAAACCTTATCTTTTGACCCTTACAATTATCCTAAAATAGGAATAGTCAAAGTTTAACTTTTAAACCTTATCTCTAGAGTCTCAACAATCATTCTAATTTTTAGGAACGATCAAGGTTTAAATTTTAGACCTTATCTCTAGAGTTCAAGATATTTTATTTCGAATCCTATTAAATTTGATAAAGATCTTATCTTTAATTTGTAACTTTTACAAATCCTATCAAATTTATTAAGGATTAAATATTTGATTTTAAAATTATTAAATTTAATAAAGATCTTATCTTTTATTTGTAACAATTACAAATCATATTAAATTTAATAAATATGAATCAATTTGTAACTCCTACAAATCACATTAATTTTAAAAAGATCACATATGATGCAAATCCTATTAAAATTAATAAGAATAAATTATTTCAATTTGTAACTCTTACAAATCACATTAATTTTAAAAGGATCACAAACAATGCAAATCCTATTAAAATTAATAAGAATAAATTATTTAAATTTGTAACTCTTACAAACTTTAATTTTAACAAATAATTAAAAATTTGATTTGTAACTTTTACAAATCGAATTTAAAATATAATATTAAAATCAAATATTTTATTTGTAACATTTACAAATAAATAAAATACCATTACAGCTAGGTTTCAACTTTTGAATCTTAGTTTTCATTACGGCTAGGGTTTAACTCTTAAACTTTCTAAACACAATCTCACATGAACAATTCATATTAGAAAAGAGAAAGCATATAGACGTCATTGCATACAACCCTTGATTTCAATTTAATTAAATAAACATAAAAAATGCCTTATAATTAGAACACATATAAAACAATCACCATTGCAACATACAACATGTTCATATAATAAAGCACATCCTAAAAATATGTTCTTTAATTAAAATGTTGAGAAAAGAAATCAATATACATAAAGCAAAAATATATTGATATTAGCTTTCAAAAGGTGCAACCTTTGCAACATATCTCATAAAAAAGCAACCTTTATATAATATCTCATTAAAAATGCAACCTTTGCAACATATCTAATAAAAGATGCAACCTTTGCAAAAGGATTCAACCTTTATAATTCTTTTCATAAAAGAAATTTTATTTTTATTTTTACATGTTCTTTAAACAAATGTTTGCCCAAAACACGGTTTTGCAACCAGGCTCTGATACCACTATTAGGAATCCCTAGTGTATGAGCAGCGGAAATACAAGGATTCCCATAGGATTTGCAAAGCGCCGTGTTTCAAAGCATAAGACAAACACAAAAAAAATTACGTTTTAGGATTACCTGTTGAAGAATATCGAAGCAATCGTAGCCTCGTCCTTTAGGAGTGCACATGAGTACTCCCACCAGAAATGCTACACCTTCCAAATGCTAGTTTGACGGCGTGTAGCTTTTTGCAACTTTTGCATATTTTTTTATGTCTCTTTTTGGGTAGCCGCCTATGAGCATCTTATGCTCTATTTATAGGCTTAGGTTTGACCTAATTTGCTCTCTAAAGAGTGGGCTCCTTACTCATTCTAAATGAGTTAGGCCCAATAGTCTTATTTTAGTCCAACTAAAATAAAAAGCTATTTTCTGATGGGCTTACTCTATATGTGTGACCCTATAGGTAAAATACTCGGTTATATTAATAATAAACTATTTTATTATTAATATAAAATAAGAGCGACATCTAGCAATGCATCATTATGTCGGAATATTATTTATTAACAACATAACCTATAAGTGATAGTTATTTTATATGTTTGTTCCTTTTGTCACGATATCCTAATTGGGCCCAAGGCATGGTCGTGTCATCCTTGTACGGTCCAATTTATTTTACTTGATATCGGAGTAGACTTTATCCGAATAAATATCCAATATTTATTCTTTCTAGCATGGCCATGCATTTCCTTAGTCTCACTCCATCAAGTGGCCTATAGATATCACTCCTGTCACATAGGAGAGACAAATCCCATCTACATCACTCACATCCCTCTGCATAATTTGTACATTGCCTAACCATAACCTTTATAGTCCTCTTATTACAGAAGACATTTGATTGTATTAAAACAATAAACTCCATATATAGGAATCATAGTAACTTCAGGTCAAAGGACTATATATACCATTATCACATTGAGAATCGTTTATGACATTCATGTAACGATCCATGCAGCGTTCTCATGGTGGGTCTGTCCAGTACATCATCACTCTTAATGTGTACCCATGTGAAGACTTGATATCATTTATATCTATGATCTGTGAGATCAAATCATCAGTACACTCATACACCAGTCTTAATGTATTTACATGTCCCCACGTAAATACTTGACTAGGGACATTTTAGGAATAACTCTTATATGACCTATTACTCCAAGGATAAATAAAGGTTGTTAAACTATTTAACAAAAAATGACTTATTCAAAATGATGCGAACCTATATAGGCTTTTAGTGCATATTTCCAACACATATAGCGTGGGACGCTTAATATAGAAACAACAATCAGATGAATATGTGTGAGATACAATGAAAGACCTTGAGTGGGGCTCAAGGCAAGCCTCTTGAGCGGGGCTCGGGGTTTAGCCCGTGACACTACCGTTGTCACTGAGAGTGATTGTGTCACGTGAGAGGGCAAACGGTTTGGTACCAGTAAAATGGCCGGATCAGCTGAGAGTTGAATAAAAGGCTGAGAGCCAATGTTGCAACATAAAAACTTAATAATGAACAAATAATTCCGAGTGATTGAATGTACATACTCTGTTATATGTTGCTGAGAGCAATATGGATTGTATTGTTGTGTATGTTATTGAGAATAACATGATTAATAGTCTTGAATGACTTGAGTGAATTCTGACTGGATGAATGTATGTATATTGATATTGTTGCCAAGTGCAATGTGATGGTATGGTTATGAGTATATGTTATTAAGAATAATATGAATTATATAGCCCTGAGTGAATTGAATAATTCCGATCAGATGATGTTGTGTGAATATTCATATTGAATGGCAGTGTATGTTATTGTTGATTGAGATATGTAATTGCGTAATCGAGAATGTGAGGATTAATCCGAGTCAATAACTGTCATTTAATATGTAAAATGCTCACCCCTACTGTGGCTATATTTTTCAGTGGATATCAGTCGGGATGATGAGTGGCGAGTGAACGTCAGCTGTGTGATGAGTAACTATACTGTTGTAGTGTACATATTGTACATATTGTATATAGTTGATGTAGCCTTGGCCGGCTCTTATGTATGACGATCGTTTGGGATACATATATATATGAAATTGAATTAACTGGGTTATGGACAAGTGTACATATATTTACATTGTTATAAAGTTACCTGAATTGTCTGTTAGGTGGCGTTGTAAGAATAATGCTAAAGTCACTAAAATTCCGAGTGGAATATAGTGGCGAGAGCCTGTTTCGAGTGAAAAAGGCTTAAAACAGTTCCGAGTGAGATGTGCTCGAGTGGACTACTTCCGAGGGAAGGCTAGTCAATATGTTATCAAGTGAAAAACAGCTGAGTGAATCTTTTCCGACTGAGAGAAGGATTTATATACTCCCGAATGAGAATTGACTGAGAGAATTCTGCCGAGGGAAGAACGGTCAAAATGGTTCTAAGTGAAACCCATCTTAGTAAACTTATTTCGAAGGGATAAGGTTCAAATATCTCCGAGCAGGACTTAACCTAGTGAAATCTTCCGAGTGAAGAGAGGTTAGAGTATTACCGAGTGGAACTTGATTAAGGAGATCAATTCCGAGAGAAGAGAGGTTAAAGTGTTACCGAGTGAGACATACCATATAAAATCTCTTCCAAGTGGATAAGGTTATAAAATCCCCAAGTAAGACTTGACCTAGTAAATTATTCCTGAGTGAAGAATGTGTAAGACATTTCTGAGTAAATTGAGGTTGAAGTGCCTCCGAGTGTTGTATGACTGGGGACAATACTTCCGGGTGACGGAAGGTTTATAGGCTCTGAGTGGAATAGCCGAGGGAATCATTTCCTAAGTGGAGATTAAAACACTTCCGAATGAAACATGTCTGTGACCTTCCTGAATAAAAATAAGGATTTGGCTAAGTAAGAGCTTACCGGGTGAAGCATGACCCGAAGGGGACCGTTCCCGAGTGAACGGAGGTCCCGATTCCGAGTGACAGAATACACTGAATATACGGGTTCGCCTCAGCGAATAAGGACTCGCTCCAGCGATAAGGGGCTCGCTCAAGTGTTATCTTCCGCTGGTTTTGTTTAACCGAAATAGGTCTTGCCAATTGAGTGTCACCCTGACCCGTTTTTTGTTTCCCTCGACTTCGGGTTTGCTTTTATTTTGTCTCGACTCCCATTTCTGAACGCGAAAAATTTTCCCCCGGTCTCGGTTTACTCTTATTTAAGTCGGGATGTTTCATTGTCAATTTTCGTATAATGCATGTAGGTTGCTAACCGTGTTGACGTCATTAACTCACTTTTGAATTTTATTCTGTTTATGAATTTCAATCAATCTTGAGATACGCAGATGACTCGAGCCTTGCAACCGCTCCAATGTTATTGGAAATGATAACCGATCTGGGCATCTCACCTTACTCTGGATTTAGTTTCTTTTACCACTCTGGGTGCATGGTCTTCCTCATGGCCGCTCCAGGATTATTTGTTCTCTATACTAACCATTTCAGACATGCGACACCCGATGCTGTCCTTCAGGGTTTAACCACTTTGGGCATGCAAGCGCTTTGGGGCTTTAGCCACTCCGGTGTTATCGCATTAGCCTTCGGGGTTTAACTTGCAATCGCTCTTGGGCTTTAGCCACTCCGGGGTTATCATATTTAGCCTTTGGGGTTTAACCACTCCAAGTATGCAACCGCTTTGAGGCCTTAGCCACTCCGGGGTTATTGCATTTAGCCTCTGAGGTTTTACCACTCCAGGTATGCAACTGCTTTGGGGCCTTAGCCTCTCCAGGGTCGTGCTTTTAGCCTGGGCGTGGTCGCTGTGCTTCCTCTTTGGACTGGCCTACTTCATTGGCCTTTTCTTATACCTGGCTTCTTGAAGTCCTGCTCTTATAATTCAATATTTAACCATATCAGTCTAGTTAAATATATTTGTAATTAAAATTTATAGCCATATCGTGGTGGAATCCTTGTAGGTAACATGACCACTCCAACTTGTCAGCCATACCGAGGTCATGTGTTATCCATACTGGTTTCTCACCTCTTGAAGATGTTAACTTCTAGTCATGCCATTTTACTCATTTTTAAACTGTTATGGACTTTATCACCTTTGTGTGTTCAGCCATTTCAGGGTTATCAATGGTAACCGCTCTCGGTCGTTCAGCCACTGTAAGGTTACACTTCAATTTAAATGATGGATAATCATTCTGGAATTAAGGACTTACAGACATGGGGTTAACATATAACTACTCAAGATTTGTATGCTGCAGGGATTTCTCCTCCACGAACTTTCTGTGGGGTGATACGAACCGTAATAGGTTGTTTTCCCTAGCCTCTGACACTTTTACCTTTCCTAAGTAACTGTGACCGTTGCACTAGCGAGAACCACGGATGACCAGTTGTTGCCTTCTCGTGCCTTTGCTTGGTCAAGCTTTTAATGCGGAATTATTATCGTAATTTCTTGTTCCCATTCTTATTCCATCTATCAATTCATTTCGATCCTTTGGATTCGCACTTCATTTTGAACTGAACCTCTCTTCATATATCAGCACTTCTGTTAACGGTGTCTCCTCCAGGATTTTATAGTACGCTTTCTATGAGGCATATCGGTTATTGCCTTTTATTTTTCTTGGACTATTGACGATATTCCAGAGCGTCTACCGGTATTCGGGCCTGAGTTTCTTCTGCTACTCTAGTTTATCTTTCGCAATTGAGTGGTCATTTTGGGCACACACCGGGATAAGTTATTCTCATGCTCAACCATTTGATCCTCTTATCATGCTATTGAACTTTGGATTTCCTTGAAATCCACTCTGAGGACGCAAGATTTTTGCTATTACTTTGTATGTTTCTTCTCAATAGTCTGACCTCATCTCTTCAGGATTTTGGCTTTTAAACAAACTTATACTCCTAAGTTTGGATGGCGTAATGGTATCCAAAGGTACCTTTCTTGTTATCGAACAGTTTTTCTTCGTAGGCAACTGGTACTGAGTGCTCTACACCCTTTCTTCTTTACATCGTTTTGCCAAGATGATGGTATCATTGATGTGAGAATCTTGGCTCCCTCTTGCTCAGGCGTTGCCTTCGACCGGTGTCTGTAACTCTCTAAAGATGAGCCTTCAGAGTTTGTTTGTTTTTGTCGTGCTTTGGCTTTCTTCTTCTTGCGATATGGGACTCACATTTACTTGGTCCCATCGGGCGTGCCAATGTTCTGTTTTGGAACCGGGGTCCATAGGACTGGGGTCAAGAGGAAGGGACTTGATCCAGGGTCCAGAAGCTATATCTTGTAGGGGTTGTTGGATTGGACGGTCTCTGGGCCAGACCACAGTCTTGGAATAGTTCCTTGAGCTCCTGACACTGGCCTAACGCGTTAGGGGCGAAAGGGGGTGGTACCTGCAAAGACACTCTGACGCTCAAGTCAGTTCGGATTCTAACATCGGAGCTATATTGGGTCTACAAGATGGGTACCAGGGAGCTTACCACTTATGAGGGCAATGGCTACATTTATAGCGAGGGAGTGTCACTGTAGCACCTCATTATATGTGTCGAATCAAGTCCTTACACGTGGGCTTCTTGTAGGTACTGACCGGTATAGGCTGTTTGGCCCTTTTATGACTCCGGTTATTTGGCCACTCAAAGGGGCTCTGACACCGGTAAAGGTAAGGCTACCGTCTAGCCAGTGTTACTGAACTCAACTGATGTAGTGTCCTGTAGGGTGCCCACATCGATTTAGGTGTAAATAGGGGCTAGCCTTTGTTCATAAGTCTGGGGGCCGGTATCCGGGCTAGATCATGATGTGAATGAAAGTGTGTAGTACATTGTGATGATTATATTCATATATTTTAGTGATTGTGCAAAATATGGTTTGGATTATGTTTTGGGGCCTCATCTGTGTGGTCGTCCTATTATTTGAAATATGGATCGGGTTTGTGTGGCTATCTTGAGTAATTAAAATGAGGCCTTTTTGCCAAGTAATAAAGAGAAAGAGAATTTAAAATAAAAGTATATGGTTTGTGTGGTTAGGGATAACTAGCGATATATTTCGCCCCTCATTTTTGGCTCTTGTGGTTAAGTAGGATCCAATTGAGCTACCCATTAGTCAAGTAGCTAAGCAGGGCTCGGTAGACCAAGTCGGGTTCATGGGGTGTCAAGTAGGACCTTGAGCTGAGGGTCGATCTTTTTAGTATCTGGATACTAGCGAGTCATTATACTTGTTTGAGAGTTAGTTGTGCTTTGCATGATTTGAACTTATATTGGTGATGAATGGCGATTATTATTATATTCAATAATATGTTAAAATGAGATAAATTCATATTGGTAAATATAAAATGTTTGACAACCCTATGGGCTTGTATTGATATTAATGGAGTGGTGTGTTTTGAAGAATATTGATTCAGTTGATGTATTTGAAAGTAATAAAAATTAGATTGGTATTGTAGTGTTTAATATGGCCCGATAGGCTTGTGATAACTTTTAACATGGTGAGGTGTTGACACGCTATCATTGTCGGGTCAAATAAAAAGTTAAATTAATATAGTATAAGGTGAACAACCTTAGTCGTCTCTCGAGGACCTTAGTTAAATTAGTTACACTCAATTTAATTATAACAAAATGGGGTTTATATTGAGATTGAAAGGAAAACTAAGTAATTATATAATAGTGTAAAAAGTAAATTTATGAGTGAGTGAATAATCAAATTTAGAATTAACCAACCCAAAGAATTAATAAATCTTTAGTTAACTAATCATTGATCATAAATATGATTAAATATAATTAATTTCTCAATCTTGAATCATTTGGAATCCCTAAATGATTATATTCTAGAAAATCTTCTAGAATTGAATTAATGAACTAATAAGAATAATCAATCGATATATTCTTATTAATTACAAAAATAACTTTAAAACCATAGTTTGATTGAGTTAAGAAACTAAATAGAAATCTCTTATTTAGTGACTTAATCTTTGTTCTCAAATTAATTATTGATTAACCAATCAACATTATTTTAGATTATAGATTGTTTAATTATATACCAATTGATTATACACTTAAATAATCTACCATCATAAGTATTTGAGAAACAAAGAAAAGTAATTATATTCAATCAAAATATTAAGAGTAAGAACTCAAAGTTAACATGAAGAAAAATTAAATTCCTTGAGTTGATTTTAAAAGATTAAGCTTCCATTATAATTTTTAACAATGAAAGATAATATTAAATTAACTATAACTTTGATTATAAAAGCAAATAACAAATAATAAAATTAACTTACTTGATATTGAGGAAAAGAAATGAAAACCATAACTTGAGGGATGGAATATAGAACAAAGAAATAAAACAAGAGAAAGAACTAAAACTTAAGAAACTAAAGCAAAGATATAGAAATGTAATGAAAACTAAAACATGTATTTCTTATGTATCTCTTGTGTCCCTCCTTACAATTTCAAGCATCTATTTATAGGCAAGGTATCATGACACTATATATTCATTTTCTGATCATTAATACATTTTTTCAATATTGGTGGGCTTGAAATTACAATAATTTAAAAAAAGATAATGGCAGGTGTTGAAATTCATCCTCCTCTTTATCTTCTCCACCTTGCGAGTCAAATATGACCATTTAGATGGCCCAATTTCACAAAATCTTCAACATGAAAGTTATAGATCTTTATCTTATTAAGGATATGGCGCAATAATTAGGTCAATTAGACATCTACAACTCTAGATATGTGTGTTTTGGTGAAATATGTCAATACTGGTGGGACACATGTGGGCTGATTGATTCAAGCTCCATTTCTTCATTATTTTCAAATGCAAAATAACCAAATATGATCATCATGATGTAGGACTCTGTCTTAGCTTTCCATGTGTTCTAAGATTAGCCCATTTGGATCACAAAAGCCCAAGTTATGGCCAAAACAAGGCAAGATACTCAAGATACAAACAAAAAAATGAAAATTGAAACATATAAACATAATACTTCAATTAAACTAAACAACATGAAACTTAATTAAAATACTATAATTAAACATAGTAAATATATAATAAACCCCAAGTGTAAAACTATAAGAAGTGTATTAAAATTGATTTATCAAGTGCCATCAATAATGGAGAATATATATATATACATATATATATATATACACACACACACACATGTAACTATGTTGAATATGATTGAGTTTTGGCGATCGATATTATACTCTCTCTCTATATATCTTTATTATATACATTTGTGAGGCTTTTTATGACATGTGTTAGCGCCTAATAAAGCCCCATTTATTTTACTTTTTTAAATTTAGAATAAAAAAATTAGTTAGTTAGTTTTTTATTTTTAAATCCTATTTTTCAAAATTAATAGTAGATAACAACTTATCAAATCAATCTTTTCAAAATAAAAAAAATTAGTTTGTCTGCTTTTTTATTTTTAAAATATACTTTTTAAAATTAATACTAGATAACAACTTATCAAATAATTTTTTAAAAAGAAAATAAATTAGTTTGTTTGTTTTTTATTTTTAAAACCTATTTTTCAAAATTAATAAGTAGATAATAACTTATCAAATCAATTTTTTTAAAATCAAATAAATTTATTTGTTTTACTTATTTTTAAAACTTTTTTTTCAAATTTAATAACTAGATAACAACATATCAAATCATTTTTTTAAAACAAAATAAATTTATTTGTTTATTTGTTATTTTGAAACCTGTTTTTTAAAATTAATAGATAGATAACAACTTATCAAATCAAATTTTTTAAAATAAAAATAACTTTGTTTTTTTCTAAATTTTGAAACCTGTTTTTCAAAATTAATAGTAGATAACAACTTATCAAAATAATTTTTTAAAAATAAAAAAATTGTTTGTTTGTTTTTTATTTTTAAAACATATTTTTCAAAATTAATAGATAGATAACTTATCAAATCAATTTTTTAAAATAAAAATAAATTTGTTTATTTATTTTTTATTTTTAAAACCTGTGTTTCAAAATTAATAGTAGATAATAACTTATCAAAACAATTTTTTTAAATAAAAATAAATTTGTTTTTTTTGTTTTTAAAACCTATTTTTCAAAATTAATAAATAGATAACAACTTATCAAATCAATTTTTTAAAATAATACCCTTAATTATCTATAATGTCAAACTTATAAATTAATATAATTTTCTAATCACTTTACGTGTTTTCTCTCTTCATCTTACTCTGTCGTCATCGACGTTCATGTTCACCTTTACACCATTTATCGAATCTTATTCACCCCTCACTTCTATTGTTGTTAGGATGAATCTCACCTACTCTCTAACATTAAAGTTGGAACGGTTAATTGAAAGTTCTGTGCTAAAGTCATCAACTTATGGAAAGGAGCTGATTTGAGTGACACTGAAATTCTCAATACATTGGAGATGGTTCTGGTTGATCAAAAGGTAAATTATAGATGTTTAAAGCTAATTAAAGTTAACATTCTAATGTAATGATATGTATTGGTCAATATAATTACTTTATTTTATTTATATGCAATTAAGTTTATATAATATTGAGTGAATTTTTTTCCTAGATATAATTGAACACGTGGGACAAAGAGATGATCTTATCGAATAAGTAAAAGGTGAGAAGACTTCAAAGCGGATTGAGATAATACTTGAAGATTTAGAGTAAATTATGTTTATTTATAAACTTTTTTACAGTTGAGTATGATTTTTTCTTATATACATATATATGACTATTTTTTTGTATTAACATGTCAATATAGGAAAAGACAACTGACTTACACTCTTTGGAGAGAGATTACCAAATTATATGGGATCCAATTCATCCATTAAACCTATTGTATCTTATTAAAATAATATTTTAGTAAAGAAAATATTGTAACATGTATTTACAAGCAAAAAAATATCATTAACTTAGATTTTAATTACCAAATTTTTTATGAATTAATTTTGAATTATAACCAATATTATTAATATTCTTAAAAATTTAAATGTCATAAGATATTGAAACATGTACATTTTGAAATATTTTTATTATATTAAAATATTTTATATTTAAATTTTAAATTTAATTAATCATTCACTTTTATCTTTGTTGAAATCTAAATAGTAGTTAAATTTTTAATATAATAATATTAGGAAAATAACCAATTTAAAAAAATGTTCAATCCTCTTATGTAGTCCAATAGTCCATTGTTAGTTATTTACTTACATTTTAAAAAGTTTATTTGTTAATAATTTATAAAGTATCAAATAATTGCTGATAAAAAAGTATCAAATTATTTTGAACAATTATATAAAATTTAGTAGACTTTATTTATGAGAACTTTAAATTTAATGGTTGAATTGATAAAATTCACTTTTGAAAGAAAGTTATTTGAAGGTGTATTGAGTTTGACATTGTATGGGTTAGGATAGTACAAAATTACAAACAACTATTAAAGTGCTTATTATTTTTAAGTTTGCTTACTACAACCAAACCAACTCTGAACGGCCAGAAACCAACAACATATCAAAAATAATTTCTTTTAGCAAATTCGATTTGATTTTCTTGAGGTAAATAAGGCCAAGAAATCATTTTACAGACAGATATTGAGCAAAGTTTTCTTAAGTCAAAAGCATTTAAGTCATGTCTAATGTGATAAATAAGGTTGTAACACCCTGGATTTTCCGGACTCGAATCCCGATGTAATCTAGATAATTAAATAATAATAATACGAGTAAATTTTTCACATTCGAAATAATTTCAAAACACCACCATGACTACATCAAGACTCGAACCACAGAAAAACCAAAGGGTGAGATTTGATTATCTATGACTGGATCATTAAATAGTTTGCCTATAACGGTATACAAAATACAGAATTTACAGCAGAAGAAGAATGTGTATACCGGGCATACGCCTAGTCCCATATATGAGGATATGAGAAAAGGCTCGGCAAGGCATGCAACGACATATCTTAAGCCTAATAGACAACCATCATCTTTTCACATAATTTTATGAACATACAAAGCCTAAGATATATACACATACATATCTATATGGTCATACATCATACATCTCCAATATTCATATTCCATAATTGACCACATCCAATTCAATCTTCAGATCATGCACATCCTTTACTTATTCATGCCTAAGAGGATTACTTAATCATCATATGTGCATATGCATATCAACATCATGTATGCTTTGCTAAACACATTAATGATCATCATAAATTATTACTTCAACAACATATACATATTTCATATTCTTTAATCAAATCATAGCAAAGCAGGCATATACACATCTATTTGAATGCCACAATGGGCCAATCATCATCAGCATTGACCATTCAGGTCTTTTCTCAAAGCCACCATGGGCTAACATCATTATCATCAATCATAACTAATTATGCCCTTCACTAATATTGGGCCATAACATTACACATCATCACATTCAATATCGTTTTGTTATATTCATATCATTTATTAATTTAATATGGTCTTTTAGGTACTCAATTACCCATCTCATCAAACACCATACCGCAATCTTAATCATCATCGATCATCAACATCTTATGGCATATCTCCATACAATATGCAAATGCTCTTATGGCTAATGCATATGCATAATGGAATAGACAACAAATACAGATCCAACTGTGGGAATAAACACCAAATTGTGGGTCAAGCATGATCACATACCATGCCCCTACTGCAGTAGTATAATGTGTACATATATATCATAATGCATGCATGCTCAATAACATACTTTTACTGGTACCAAACCGCTCTCGCCCATCTGTAGCACTAGTCACCCCGTGACTTGCGGATCTATAATCGTGGCCTTACTTGCCATAAGTGCTACAGGCCCCTCCCAAACACACATCGAGAGAGCCGTGTCCCGTCGGACACCTAGGTAACTTGCTCATCATAGAGCCGCCCACCCACTGGGCCTGCCACATAGGGTGCCTCGTCACCAAACTATGGACAACTTCATGATTCCCAGAATCACTAGGGAAATACAACAATATACCCTTGCACTGGGTCACCCTTCCACTGGGCCCGCCTAGTGGAACCCCTAACATTCCACATAGACAGCGTATGATATGCCATGGATGCAATGCAATGCAAATCAAATGCATTTCTCACACTGTGCATCCTAAATGCCACTCATCAATCATCATCATCATAATCGCCAACACCACCATACACACCTTAGTGAATTTTATCGTTGTTGGTTTTAGCCATTGTCTTCAAGTTTTATATATGGCATTTTCATCTCATTATATCATTTATTATATGTGCAAGTCAACACTTGCAATCAACCACAATGGCATCACAAACATCACAATTCATCATTAACATTCATTTATCTTTCATCTATACCACCACATAATCATTTAGTGGCACATAATCATTTAGTGGATTTTCATTTCATTTATCATTACCATTGTTTCATAACTAGTGTGGCAATGCAATAACTCATCAACACAATTTTAAACCACACATACAAAATCACACTTGTATAAAACATAAGGCATTTCACAAATTATCAATAATAACATTCATTCTTTTATTCAAGGAATGATCACAACATCATTTATTATCACACGATACTGATATTGTCTCCAGTTCATCGGTTTATAACAAACACCTCGTCATTTAATCATTCTCTCATTGGGTTCATAATCACTCTAGGGTGTATCTCATAACCCCCACCATCAAACTCTTATTGTCAATCTTTCATTATTCCATTCTAGGTGGTGAATATATCATAAATAATTCATCCCAAATGTATCAATCAATTTCAATCACCACCATGCCATACCATCATCAAATACCCCATACACATTTCTTCAAATATCTCACAATATAAAGAAATGGGGTTTAGCATCAGAAAATAAGAGAAAGAAATAAAATTCTAAGATTTGGGTAACTCGCTCAAGCGAGTTCAGTACAGCTCGCTTGGGCGAGCCCTCTCACGTAAGCAAAATCCCTCCAGTAGCGTTTCCATGCTCGCTTGCTTGAGCGAGACCTCCCACATCTGGTCACTCACTTGAGCGAGAACCATCCAGTATCCAATTTCATGCTCGCTCACTTGAGGGAGACCCAACATGCCTCACCACTCGCTTAAGTGAGAACCACCCAGAACTATTTTCAGCGAGATTCGTCCAGTAGCTCACCCTTCTATTTTGTACGCATCTCGCTTGAGCGAGACTCATGTTCGCCTGAGCGAAATTGGGCCAGAGGCCACTCCCCTGATACAGGGGGAACTCGCTTGAGCGAGAATCTATCTCGCTTGAGCGAGATCATCAAGACACACCCAAACTCAAGTTTTCCACTCCATTTGCATGTCACAATCCATCTTATACATATGGTTGGCCTAATTTAACACCTTACACACATTTAATTATGTATTTAGACCTATCCCACCAAGCCATACCTCTTTATTTTTAATCCTAATTCTTCAATTACATAAAGGGGGTTTTAAAGCACTTCTCACCGCTAACCCACTCATCTTTTTGCATAATTATTACAAACAATACTTTACACTTCAAATAATTTATCTATTCATAGATTTTTATCAACAATCAATTCAGGTCCAACCAAGGGACAATCAAGCACTCATCTTCATTTCACACACACACACACACATATATATATATACACATATATATACAATTCCTTAGTAATCAACAAAAGCCAAGCCATCATTCATCACATCATCAATTCAACATTTAATACATTTTATGGCAAGGTAATGCATGAGTTCATACATATACATAACTAACAATTATTCACTCATGCAATTTGAAATGCAAACTCCTCTCCTACCTTGAGAGAAGAACCGCAATCCAGCGCTCCGATTATTCTGCATCATCGTCCGGAACACAATCTACAATTTACACATGCATACATACACTCAATCAGTAAGCCATCTCAAGGCATTTATCATAATTTTTAAGTAATTGACACCATCCCTTAATGTTCAATATCAAGTCTTAGACTTGTTTAAACACCAATTCACACGCATGTGTTAGGCTTCAGGAATTCCTTTCCCAAAACCATGATTTTCTAGATCTTAAAGGGCTAACTAACTTAATAACATCCTTTACTCATAAGTCTTCCAAATCACCATGTGAATTACTTACCCATCATCACAATTTATTCAAATTCATTATAAGCCTCTTGGCTCCATTTAAGACCATCACCAATCAACAAACTCTTATAGTATTTATCATGCCCTAATTACTCATCAACTCAAGTATCCATTTCCTTAATCCACTATCAATAGTTTGTAACCATTATTAACATCATCATAAATATCAACACTCAAGATCAATTCCTCTAATCACATACATACTCACATGCACACATCGCTCAAACCTCAAGAATCAATACCAATATTTCAAACACTCATTTCCCCATATAAAATCATTATAAGGCATCATAATCATTTAACTCATTAATTTGGCCAAAACCCCAAAACTATCAACACTTAGGGTTTTATCAAAATCACCCAATCAGTAACTTCAACCCATTCCTTAAATCCTTATGAATATCATAATCCTTATTGTCATATACTCATAAAACCATACTCAAAAATCATTTCTTAAGCCATCAAGCCTAAGGTTTCTATATTCATCAACACCCATAAAATCCAACACCAACATTTCAAGTTTAAGCATCATTAAAATTTATCAATAGGCAAAATGAGTTAGAAATCCTACCTCCAATCCCAAGCTTAGGAAAAATGAAAATGGGAGTGAAGAAGAAGAAGAGGAAGATGATCCATGCAAGCTTCCATGCTCCACAAATGCTTCATATTTCTAAGTTTTGTCTTTAAAAAAAAGCAAGAGAAAGAAGAAGCATGGAGGTGGACAGTTGGTGAAGGAGAATGGAAGAAGAAAAAGAAAAAGAATGGAGAATGGTGAGAGGGAAAGATGCCACAAAAATGAGGGAGAAGAGTGAGGGAAATGTGTAAAATTTTGGATATTGTCCAATGGGTAAAACCATACATTTTGCTTTTTTTTGTCCATTGTGTCTTAGAACCCCATATCCATTAGGTAATAACATGAAAAGTGGCATAAAAGAGAGAGGAAGTGGATGGCTAAATTGGAGAAGAGAAAGTGGAATTTTTGGTTTTCTTTTAGTTCCATTTGGCTCGTAATTTCCCCGTTTAATAACATATGTCGAGTCCAATTAATTATTTCCTTAACACTATAAATTATTTCAGCTATATCACCCTAACCAAAATAATTTTCTAAACATTCTAGACCTATCAAATATTTAATTTGACCAAGTGGGTCCTACATCGTTTGCTAAATCATCCAACTCCGGTAAATCTTAATTTACCGACAATTCACCTATAATGTCAAATTAATTCTCTCATAATTATTGGACCATACATAATTAATCAATCATCATTATCTAATGATTTTATTTCCATTAAAATCTGGGATGTTACAAAGGTCATATCAGAGGAGCAAAGTTAATAGATATTCTACATAACCAATTTTTTATTAGCTATTTTAGTTAACCAATTTAAAAATGACTTTTGTACATAACTAAAGTTAATAGATATTTCTATTTTTGTTAAATGTATATCATTTTAAATATAAAAAACTTAAATTCTAGCAAGTCTATAATTATATTATAATAAAATGACATTGTAAAGTTTAAAAAATAAACAGTTAAAAGATTATAAAACTTTTGAAAATTTCTATTTAGAAGTTCATTTGTAGAAAGAGATAAAATATGAAATACCACCGGTCTGTAAATATTCACCTTATATTTTATATTTTTTAATCTTTACCTATTCCCAATAAATATTTGTTCTTATTAATTAAATTTTAATATTTGACACATATCAGAGTCTCATGAAGTCGACTCTATTTATTTTACTTTTTCAAATTCATATTAAAAATAATTTTCAAATCTAATTAAAATTTTAAGTATCATCACAATCAAATATTCATCAAATTCTTATATATATATTATTGTAACTATGAAATTTAAAATTAAATAATCCATTTTAAAATCAAATTAAAATATTAATTGTCATCATAATCTAATATCTATTTAGACATATTCTATTAGGAATCAAATCCTAATATATGTTACCAACATTAAGAAAAATATAAAAGTAAACAATTTGATTATAATATATGTTACCATAATCTAAAAAGTCATACTTAAATAGGAATTCAATTAATTATATAATATACTATTTGAGAAGAAATTTATATCCATTAGAAATTAAATCCCTATATATGTTAACACAAATAAAAAATATAAAATTAAACAATTTGATTATAATATTAAGATTTAATTTTGAATAATACTAATTATAATCTCAAATTGATGTCTGAATCAAATAAATTAGTTGATTATTAAATAATTTTATTTAAATAATATTAATAATTAATTTAAAAATATTTTATTTAATGAATTAAAATTATTTTAATAATTAAAAATAAAAAATAAAAAATTTTTAAAATAAATTCTAAATTATTTCAAAAATATATTTTATAGATATATATTAAATAAAATATTTTTATTAATAAGGTGTGAATCAGATTTTATTAATTATTGAATTTATTATGAATTAATTTTAAATTATAATTTTTCTAAATTCTAATCCCAAATTGATAACTAAATCAAATAAATTAGTTGGTTGTTAAATATAGAAGGTGTCTTCAAATTTTGGTGGTGTTTAGAGGTCATTAGGTGTTGAGGTTGAAGAAGTTAAAAATTTAGGAAAAATAGGTGTTTTTAGGAAATACTTTTAATATCTGTTGTTTTCGCTTTTTTACACCGGTTATGCTTCTGGTGTAAAAGTTCCACTATTTCCCTATTTTATTTTATTTTTATTTATTTATTTATTTAATTATTTTATGTAATTATTGTTCTTATTCTTAACATTACTTTTAAAATGTGATATTTAATCAAATAATTTCATATTTCATTTAATGTGAAAATATTATATTATTTCTTTTAATTACTTCAATTATTTTTATTGTTATATTATTTCATTGTTTTATTGTTTATTGAAATTTTTAAACAGTCAATTTAAATCCCAAAAACATGAAAAATTTATTCTAAAATTTTTAATTTCATTGTTACATATTGTACCTAAATTTTTATTAAATATAAATTCAAATTAAGTATTAAAATTAGTATGACTTTCCTATAAAAAAATCAGTATGTGTTTCTTTTATAATATTTATTTTGATATTGTATTAATTCAACAGTAGTTATTAACAAATATTTTTAGTATTCAAAATATTTCTTCTTAAAATTTATATTCATAATATTAAGGTAAATAGTTTTATTAAAATTATTTATTTTATATTATCATTTGTATAATTTAATATATTTTATATGTTTTAACTAATTTATTGTTATTATAAATTACAAACTTAATACAAGCATGCAAGGCACGAGTATCACTACTAGTATATATATATATATTCTGTTCTACATTAATTATGATTTCCAACATTCACTTTTGTTGTGGTTTATTTCTTTTAGCAACCAACGAAGAGGAGATCATGAAGGCCCTAGAGGGAAGCGCTAAGTGAAGAGCGAATGCCAAGGAATGAGTGGAATTGATGTAATTATGATAATGACTTTAAATAAATTTGGTTATATATTGTATAATGGTTAAACTTTGGTCTTGTGTTTGAATCCTGAATTTAGATCATGTTGTGATGAGTGGTGTTTGATAATGGTGTTGATGAATTGGTTATGTGGAGTTAGTACCTTAATTCGTTATATACATGTTATGAGATTTACTTTGTATGGTAATTGGCACAGAGCCATCTTTGGTTGATGATTATGATAAACTATTATAGGAAGGTGAATTGTGATTGGTATATGTCAATGACTTTGTCCATTATGTGGTTCATTTGATGATGATGATAAAATTGATGATTTGATCTTGATGGAGTTATGCCTTGTATGCCTAGGTGAGAAAATAGGCTAACTTAGCAACTAAACAGGCGAAATGGAGATTCAGTGGGAATTAGAACCCTCAAAGGGGACCAATAGGTTCCCGTAGCCATTTATAATTTTTGTTTATGGCCATTGTGTGATTTGAGGTCCATGAGTTAGGTTCTAAGCATGATGTTGGTTGAAAATTGGTTAAATTGCATTTAGTGCATATCTTTGTCATACGTCAGAATTTTTGAGTAAGGACTATACCAATAGGTCCAGAATGGGGGAAATATTGTGCCTATGAAGTTTTGTGACAATCAAAGTTGAAACGGGCAAGTTAGGTAGGGCAGAAATTAGCCCAAAGGATAAATTCTGCATAATTATGCAGTACAAGGTGTCTGGTAATCGATTCGATTACCAGAGGGGTGTGTAGTTTTCCTACACAACAAGCTTGTATTTAATCAATTACCACATTTGTGTAATCGATTATCAGGGCCTTGTAATTGATTACAAGATTTGTATAATCGCTTACCAGGGCCCTAGAATGGAGTTTTTAGCATTTTGAGTGACGTGATCTTTAGGTTCCTATAGTCTATTGTTGAGGAAGTTTAAAAAATGAAAAAATTTCTTTTATTTTATCAGACTTCAAGACAAATTCTAGGAATCGCTAAGGGATGTCTCAAAATGGTATCAGAGCGGTTTCGTTCAGGAATGAATATGTTATATAAATTATTATGGTATTAAAATTGTGTTGATTGAATATGGTGATGAGAAGTATGCCATCTGAGTGAATAAATGGCTACTTGTTGTATGAATTAAATCTTGAGTGGATATGTTGTGTATATATAAGGTAATTTTCTATAACCCTAGGTGGTTCATTGGTTACTAATGGTGACATGTTTGATTATTGTACAAGTTTATCTATGACGGGTGAGTTTAGTTCACATAGAGGAAATAAATTCTTCTCCAAATTCTCTCAACCAATGAAGAGGGTTGAATCTGGCCCGACTCTTAACAAGTTTTTGAAGAGAGCTCCACCCACTTATAAGGGTAGTCACAATTATGATGGCGCGCATGTGTGGATGTGAGATATTGAACAAGTCTTTGAATATTTTGAGTGCTTGGGGGAGCAGAAGGTGTAATTTGCTACATATTAATTGAAGGATGAGGCAAGAGTATGGTGGTCTATGACCAAGGTACGATAAATGTTGCTAGTAAGCTCATGATTTGGGCTAATTTTCATAGGAGATTTCTTGCAAAATACTTCCTTGATAACTATAAAATTCAAAAGGAGGTAGAGTTCTTGAAACTAGAACAGGGGAAAATATTAGTTGCTAAATATACTACAAAGTTTGATGAATTATGTGACTTTTATAATCCTTTTTCTCTAGAGGGGACTGAAGGAAACAAGTGTACCAAGTATGAGGCAGGATTGCGAATTGAACTCCGTAGTGTGATTATGCCCTTGGAGATTCATGATTATCCTACACTGGTTGTCGCAACCTGGATCGCGACGGCGCGGCGAGAGAGAGAGAAAGAATGTGTGGAATGAAACAGGGAGTCGCCACCAACATTTTTATCCATAGGAAAAACATTGGAAAAAACTAGGTTCAGTAAAGCACTGGTTAAAAATTGAGATTCAAGTTCGGGAGTCGGTTACGAGTAGGGAAGGTATTAGCACCCTACATCGCCTGTCCAAAACAGTACCAAGATTGAAAATGCGCAACATAAATAGCCTTACAAAAGATGGTTTATTTCTTCCCTTTCATTGTTGTATTTTTTATTTAAAAATGACAAAATGGAGTGAGAGAACTGTACAAACATAGAATGTCGAAGCGAGGTCAATGGGACATTTCATCCGGATTAAACTCGACTTCGATATGAGACAGAGAGGGGAAAAGAATGCTAATAAGGCGTCACGCCTAAATTATACATCTTCGAATAAAAAAATAGGGATAGGAAAGAGATAAGCGGGACGTCTCGTCCTAAGTATCCCTTCCCTATGAATTATGGCGAGGCTTGAGCAAAAACTAGGGGGAAATCAACAAGACGTCACGTCTAAATTGATTTTCACGGAAGTAACCAAAAAAAAGAACATTTATGAAAGAAACATGAAAGTAAGGAAATAAATCAGCAAAAAGGAATAAGAGAGATGGGCCCGACAGGAATTGAGATCCTGCTCCTACGTATTCTTAAATTATCAAGAAATCAGGGTTACGTAGTTCTGAGTGTTGTTCTTTTAGGAAAAGACTTGGGAGATGATGATGGATGTCACTGAGGTGGGGAACTCGTACAAGGCGAAGTTCTTTGCACGTGTACGAATCCTAAAGAGGTTGTGTAGACGGGAGTACTCCCGTACGACACTGTTTTAAAAAAGATTTGTTTCCTTTTTTTACTTTTACTTAGATTTGAAAGATAACATAGGAAGCATTTATTTCTCACAGTAAGTTCGGAAAACAGAGGAAAAATGAGCGAAAACTAAGGGGAGGAAGAGAAAACTGTGTGAGAAAGAGGGAAAAAAACCGAGTGAAAATGGGAAAAATCGAGTAAAAAATGGAATACCGAGTGAGAAATACAGAAAACCGAGTGAGATTGAGGAAAACCGAGTGAAATTGAGGAAAACCGAGTAAAAAATGGTAAAACCGAGTGGAGTGGGAAAATACCGAGTGAAATTGAGGAAAACCGAGTAAAAATGGTAAAAACCGAGTGAGAGCAGTAGCTTACCGTGTGAGAAGTGAGATACCGAGTGAGACAGTGAGTACCGAGTGAGACAGTGAGAAGAGGGACGGTGTTGGAGTTGAGTGGAAGGGAATACTGGGCGGTGTTGGTTAGAGGGGAGAGGACGGAGTTGGCTGATGGAGAGAGGAAGGAGGAGAAAGGAACGGTGAGGGTGCTGGATAGAGGAAGGAGGAGAAGGGAATGGTAAGGGTACTGGACAGAGGAAGGAGGAGAAGGGAATGGTGAGGGTGCTGGATGCGTATATGGTGTGTGTGTGTAGGCCTGAAAGCTTCAGCCCCTTGCCTATTTATAGGCTGGTTTGAGTGGAAGGCCAGCTCAGGCTTCCACTTCCGAGTGGAATGCCAGCTCAGGCTTCCACTCAAAGTGAAATGGGGGACAACGGCTGGGTGGGAATTTTTAATTCCCCCAACTTCCACCCCTGTTTGCCACATGTCTGCCACCCCCAGGATTCCTGGATCCACTTGGGTGGTGGAATCCAAGTCAGCACGGTCTAACAGGGGGACCTGGTGGGAATCCGAGTGAAAATGGTAGAAAACCGAGTGAGAATTATTAAAATCCGAGTGAAAATGTTGGAAATCCGAGTGTAAATGACTCGGATCACCCTCTCAGTCAATTCTGAGTGGGAAAAGGGAAAAAATCCGAGTGGAAAAGGCCCCCTTTTATGCTAAAGACCGAATGAAATCATGTTGGTGTTGTGCAATTGGATCGAGTGGACAATTAAAGAAATTGAGTCAGAACCGAGTGAAAGCTGACTCGGATTCCCATTCTCGCTTGAGCGTCACTAGAATCGCTTGGGCGAAAGACCTGAAAAGCACTCGGTACTGACTGAAAATTGACTCGGACTTCATCTCCTCTCCACAATCCGAGTGACCAATGACTCGGAACCGACTGAAATATGTGAAGTGTGACTCAGAGATGAGAGAAAGATGACTCGTGAACGGGTAAAAAGTGGCTCGGTGAAGGTTTGAAGTATGGTGGAAATGGGGGCTCGGAATTGATTGGTCAAAAGGGCTCGGGAAAGGTTTGAAGAGGGCTGACTGACTGAAGTGTCACTCGGAAACCGATTTGAAAATTGGCTCACGAGTGGGCGAGAAAAGAATGACACGGAACCGACTGAAATGGCTCGGAAATCGAGTGAAATGACTCGTTCGGTGCTGACTGGAAATACTTCACTCGGTTCTGACTGAAGAAGCAACTCTCAGTTCTGATTGAAGAGGCAACACTCGGAATTCTTTCAAAAGTGACACAGAACTTTACTGCTTGAAGGATCAACTCGGAACCGACCTTTTGAGCTCTTAATCTGAATGGAACTTGGGCATTTTCACTCGGATTTTGCCTATCTTCTACTCAGAAATTGGAAGTTTGGCTATTTTAATTCGGATCTCCTTCCAACCGAGTGATACTCACTCGGATTTACTTCAATCAGCAATCCTTTCACTCGGAAAAAAGCTTTGGGCAGCATCCATCCAAAGTCAGTTCCTTTTTCCACTCGGATTGGTTGCAGTAGGGGATCTTCCACTCAGATTCTCCTCTAACAGGGTCATTTTTCACTCGGAATTGACATTCTTTGCGATCAGGGCTTGTAAACTGGCATTTTCTCTCGGAATGCATCTGAGAGGGAATTATCCACTCGGATTTGCATCTAATCTGAGTCATTTCACTCAGATTTAAACTCAACAGGTCATACTCCACTCGGATTGGTCCATTGTTGAGTCATTATTCGGATTTCCCACCCAACAGGTCATACTCCACTCGAACATGTCCAAATCTGAGTAGTTTCACTCGGATTTTCTCCATTCTGAGTAGTTTCACTCGAATTTGACCCATTCTTAGTAATTTTACTCGGATTTAATCCAACAGGAGCATACTCTACTCGGATTTGACCCATTCTGAGTAATTTCACTCGGATTTATCCATTTTTAAGTTTTTTCACTCGGATTTATCTCCACCAGGGCTGTATTTCACTCGGAAATGCTTTAACCTGAGTCATCCTGTTCAGATGTGATCATTTTTGAGTCATTCCAATCAGATTTGCCTCCAACAGGGCTGTATTTCACTTGGAAAAGCTTCATTCTGAGTTATTTCGCTCGGTTCTGATTATTTTAGAGCCATTCTATTCGAATTTGACCATTTTGAATTAGAATTCAGTATAAAAAGATTCATTCCACTTGGACCGGACCAAAAGAGGTGTTCACAGATGCCCCTCTTTACTTCTTTTTCACAAAAGAAACACGAAGCTTCTGTGTTTTTGAAGTGAAAAGGAAGTAAAGATATGAACACCGATGTAGGGGGCCAAGTGGGACCTCTTGATCGGTATAGCGACTGATGGTGTGGGCAATCACGAGTCAGTGTGACGTTACTTCTTTAAAGACGAGCATTTTCCTCTTCTGTTTCACTTTTCTCTTCTTCTTTTTTTTTGTTTTTTTTTTTTTTGTTTTTTTGTTTTTTGTCCTAAATCTGGAAAAAAGAAGTGAAGCAGTGCTCTAATTTTAGCAAGAAGCGGTTAACTGGGAATTATCCTTTGAATGACATGAAGCAGAAGGGTGCCTCATTCGGCGACCGGGAGAAAAAGGATGCCTTCTTTGGTGACTGAAAGGTAAAAGGATGCCATTTGTTCGACGATAGGAAAGTAAAGGTGCCATTTGATCGGCGACAGGAAAGTAAAGGGGTGCCATTTGATCGGCGACAGGAAAGTAAAGGTGCCATTTGATCGGCGACAGGAAAGTAAAGGGGTGCCATTTGATCGGCGACAGGAAAGTAAAGGTGCCATTTGATCGGCGACAGGAAAGTAAAGGTGCCATTTGATCGGTGACAGGAAAGTAAAGGTGCCATTTGATCGGCGACAGGAAAGTAAAGGTGCCATTTGATCGGCGACAGGAAAGTAAAGATTGGGGGAACTAACAGGACGTCTCGTCCGAATTAGCTCACTGTTAACAGGAAATGTGAAGGTTGGGGGAGCTAACAGGACGTCTCGTCCAAATTAACTCAATGTTGGCAGGAAATGTAGAGGTTGGGGGAGTTAACAGGACATCTCGTCCGAATTAACTCACTGTTGGCAGGAAATGTAAAGGTTGGGGTTGACCCTCGGTTGCCATGACTGCGGGTTCTTGGGGAACTTCCCCTTGATTGAGAGAATATACCCGGGGAGATGCCCCAGTTAGACATGATTGGATGAAATCTTAGGGAACTGCGCCTTGAATGAAAGAATAAACCTAGGGGGATACCCCAGTTTGACATGATTGGATGAAATCTTGGGGAACTGCCCCTTGAATGAAAGAATAAACCCGGGGAGATGCCCCAGTTTGACATGATTGGATGAAATCTTGGGGAACTGCCCCTTAAATAAGAGAAGAAACCCGGGGAGATGCCCCAGTTTGACATGATTGGATGAAATCTTGGGGAACTGCCCCTTGGATGAAATCTTGGGGAACTACCCCTTGAATGAAAGAAGAATCTGGGGAGATGCCCCAGTTAGACATGATCGAAAGAGTCTTTGGGGAAAACTGTCCCTTGACCGAAAGAAGAATCTGGGGAGATGTCCCAGTCTTGGGTTGACTGGGAAGTGTAGTCCCACTAGGGAATGATTTGGGAAGTGTAGTTTTTGGCGATTATGGTTCCACTGGGGAATAAAATTTGGTGATTCAGGGTAATGCCCCTTTGGGTGAAAGAGAATGGACTTGGGGGTTTACTGCGGACATGCCGAAGGTCTGCTAAGGAGAGAGTTGGGCAACTACACATCTCGGGGATCATGGTTTCCGGCCATCCTTTAACAGAGAAACGTAAAACTAATTAAAAACTTACAGGCGGACTCCCTTGGTGACAGGCGTTGAAGTAACTCATGGCCAAAATAATTATTACTTCTGACTTCATTGAGGTTGTTTCGTAGAGCTGGTTGAGCTTGCTTGAGGTAAGATCTGGCAACGGTGTCCACTTCGTTCCCCATAACTTTGTGTTTTCGTTCTTCTCAAAACTCATTTTTTTTAAGAAATTCTTTTTAGGTAAAACTTGTTTATTCATTCTAGTCATGAACACATGTGAGAAGAAAGGAAACTTTTTATTTATGAACAACAGATATGTACAGGTGACAATAATAATGCAAAAATATGACAAGGTGTGAGGAATTGATGGTAAGGATGGAAGGGAAGGCCTTTTAGATCCTCCATCGATTTCCTAAGAGCGACAAAATTCTAGTCTTTTCCATGATTTCATGTTTATCTTCTGATTTTGTTTTCGAGGGCGTGACTCGACAATGGCTTCGATGCCCTAGACCCATCCCCTTGTCTGTGACTTGGAAAATTGGCATTGCAGTGTTGAATCTATAGGGTGTGAAATTGTTTGGGCCGCTTTCTTAGGATTTTCGACCCCACCAATTGCTCTAACTTTTGCCTAGGTCGCCTTTTCAGGTTTTCAACCTAGCGAGCGCCCCCTCTTTTTTTTATTTATTTTTTTTACGCATAGTATCTTCTCACTGCATCCGCGTTTATAGGCATCGATAGATCTTCCCCATCCATGTTGGTGAGTATGAGAGCACCTCCGGAAAAAGCTTTCTTCACGACATACGGCCCTTCGTAGTTAGGAGTCCATTTGCCTCGGTGATCTTTATGCATTGACAAAACCTTCTTGAGCACCAAGTCTCCCTCTTGGAACTGTCGGGATCGTACTTTCTTTTCAAACGCTCGCTTCATACGCCTTTGATATAGCTGACCATGGCAGAGGGCACTCAATCTTTTACTATCAATCAGATTTAATTGGTCATGTCGAGTCTGGATCCATTCAGCTTCAACCAGTTCGGCTTCCATGATTACTCGGAGGGAAGGAATCTCTACTTCAAAAGGCAGGACTGCTTCCATGCCATAAACTAAAGAGAATGGAGTTGCCCCAGTCGAGGTCCGGACTGAGGTACGATAACCGTGCAGAACAAAAAGAAGCATTTCGTTCCAGTCTTTATAGGTTACCACCATTTTCTGTATTATCTTCTTGACATTCTTGTTCGCTGCCTCGACTGCCCCATTCATTTTTGGGCGGTATGGAGAGGAATTATGGTGGGAGATCTTAAAGCTCTCACAAAGCTCCTTCATCATTTTGTTGTTCAGGTTTGTACCATTGTCTGTGATGATTTGACTCGGTAGGCCGTACCGACATATCAACTCACGCTTGACGAATTTAACAACAACACCTTTGGTTACATTAGTATATGAAGCTGCTTCCACCCATTTTGTGAAGTAATCAATGGCGACCAAAATGAAACGATGGCCGTTTGAAGCCTTTGGTTCAATGGGACCAATGACATCCATGCCCCACATCGAAAAAGGCCATGGTGCTGATAAAACATTTAGAGATGACGGGGGTGCGTGAATATGATCAGCATATATTTGGCACTTATGACATCTCCGAGCATAGGCGAAGCAGTCTGCTTCCATGGTCATCCAAAAATAACCAGCCCTTAAGATTTTTCTTGACATGGCGTGCCCATTGATGTGGGTTTCGAAAGATCCCTCGTGGATATCCCTCATGATTCTATTTGCTTCAGCGGTATCAACATAGCGAAGAAGGATAGAATCATAGTTTCTTTTGTAAAGCACGTCTCCATTTAAGAAAAACCCCATGGCGAGCCGTCACAGGGTTCTTTTGTCATTTTCTGTGGCATTGTCGGGGTATTCTTGCCTCTGGATATACCTCTTAATGTCATGATACCAAGGTTTTCCATCCGATTGTTCTTCGATTACTTGGCAGTATGCGGGCTCGTGACGCCTTTCTACCTCGATGAGGGGCACGTCATAGTCATTGTTTACTTTGAACATTGAAGCGAGAGTAGCCAAAGCGTCAACCATCTGATTATCTTCCCGAGGAACATGATGAAAAGAAATCTCTTCGAAATCTCTGATCATTTCCATAATGTGGGCGTGATAGGGGAGAAGCTTGCTATCTCTGGTTTCCCACTCACCTTTCAACTGATGGACGACTAAAGCAGAGTCTCCGTAGACTTCCAGTGTTCTTACTTTCATATCCAATGCCGCTTGGATCCCTAAGGAGCACGCCTCATATTCGGCAACATTGTTGGTACAATCGAAACATAGCCTGGCGCAGACAGGGATGAACTCTTTCTTTGGTGAAATCAAAATGGCTCCGATTCCATGTCCCAAAGCATTAAAAGCTCCATCGAATCTTAAAATCCATTTGTCCTTGTTACCGCCTTCTTCTTCGTCGGACAATGCCAAAATATCCTTGTCTGGGAAGTCGAATGGTATTGGTTGGTAATCACTTACGGGTTGATGGGCTAGGTAGTCAGCCAAAGCGCTCCCTTTTATGGCTTTTTGAGTGACATATGTTATGTCGTACTCAGTTAGCAGCACTTGCCATCGAGCAATCCTTCCGGTCAGGGCTGGCTTCTCAAAGATGTACTTGATAGGATCCATCTTAGAGACTAGCCAGGTAGTGTGACTCAACATGTATTGCCTTAAACGCTTCGCAGCCCATGCTAACGCGCAACAAGTTCGTTCTAATGCGGAGTATCGCATTTCACAATCAGTGAGCTTTTTGCTTAGGTAATATATGGCATGTTCTTTCTTTCCCGTTTCATCGTGCTGACCCAATACACAGCCCATGGACTCATCCAGTACCGTCATGTATAAAATCAGTGGTCTCCCAGGGGTTGGTGGTACCAATATTGGTGGTTCTTTCAAGTACTGCTTAATTTTCTCAAAAGCTATTTGGCAGTCCTCATTCCATTGCCCTGGTTGGTTCTTGCGGAGTAGCTTGAAGATCGGCTCGCAGGTCGATGTCAATTGTGAGATAAATCGAGCGATGTAGTTTAATCTTCCCAAGAAACCCCTGACTTCTTTTTCTGTGCAAGGAGGTGGCATTTCTAGGATTGCCCTGACCTAGTCGGGATCCACTTCAATTCCTTTCTTGCTTACAATGAAACCCAACAGTTTGCCTAACCTTGCGCCAAACGTACACTTGGCAGGATTCAATCTAAGCTTAAACCTTATCAACCGCTCAAACAATTTCCTTAAGTCGTGGACATGATCTTCCTCGGTTCTGGATTTTGCAATGATATCATCCACATAGACCTCTATTTCCTTGTGCATCATATCGTGGAATAAAGTGACCATTGCTCTCTGATAAGTCGCCCCTGCATTCTTCAAACCAAAGGACATTACTTTGTAATAGAAAGTACCCCATAAAGTGACGAACGTGGTTTTTTCCATGTCTTCGGGTGCCATTTTAATCTGATTGTACCCGGAGAAACCATCCATGAAAGAGAAAATGGAGTGCTGGGCTGTGTTATCGACTAACATGTCAATATGTGGAAGAGGAAAATCGTCTTTAGGGCTGGCCCTGTTTAGATCTCGATAGTCCACACACATCCGCACTTTTCCATCCTTCTTCGGGACCGGGACTATGTTGGCTACCCATTGTGGATATTTGGCTACGGCTAAGAAATCGGCTTCGAATTGTTTTTTGACCTCTTCCTTGATCTTGAGCAGCATTTCCGGTTTCATTCTTCGCAACTTTTGCTTAACTGGTGGACACTCTGGTTTCAGAGGCAATCTATGTTCCACTATGCTGTTATCCAACCCTGGCATATCTTGATATGACCAAGCGAACACATCCCGAAATTCCCGGAGCAATTCAATCAATTCATCTTGCTGGTTTTTACTTAGGCAGGTGCCTATCTTGATCATTTTATCTTCTCCTTCACCTCCAAGGTTGATGATTTTAATTTCCTCCTGATGTGGGTGGATCTCCTTATCCTCTTGTTCCAACAATCTCGTCAATTCAGATGAGGGTCCAAAGTCTTCCTCACTTTTCTCGTAGACGCAATCATTTGGATAAACAGGGTCATGAAATAAATCTAGGTTTTCATCGTTCTCAGGGAAATCATTTTTGGATCTGTATTCGGGTTATATTATAAAGTGA
This sequence comes from Clitoria ternatea, assembly GCA_037962975.1. Taxonomy (NCBI): domain Eukaryota; kingdom Viridiplantae; phylum Streptophyta; class Magnoliopsida; order Fabales; family Fabaceae; genus Clitoria; species Clitoria ternatea. Next base: position 51,584,595 of record CM075673.1, read on the forward strand.
AAAGAGAAGCAAACAAGTGAAAGGTTTAAGAAACAGAGAATGCACAAAGATGAGGTGATGGGGAATAAAAATGTGTTCATTGATTTTCAAAAATAAAGTAAACAAGTTTTGCCCTTATTACAAAATGGGTCCCGGAGCCTTGGGCATAGCAAGGGGACCACCAAATTATAAAATACAGTGATTACTCTGATAGAACGTTAATGATTGTAGGGAACTCCATGACTTCCCAATTGCTCAGCTCTTGATCTGGATGGCAAGCATATACCAGCTCCACATTGAGGTCAGGCTCATTCTCAACCATGGCAACTTGATCTGGATATATCACTCTGGCACTCTTAAAGCTCTGATAGAGATCGCAGATAGGGATTCTCGCAGTGTTGATCTCTTGACCAGTAAGGCGAGCAACTCTCCTCCCCTTCTTTTCCTTTTCAACCCTTTTCTTATCCATCACAGTGGGCCTATATCCCAAGCCATATCTGTTTTTATTTTCTGGGAGACTCACCGGTTGGGTTCTGCCTTCTAAATCCCGCCCCAATCCTTTTCCGGGTTGGTACCCTTTTTGCAACAATGTTCAGTGTCACCATTAGAGGTATGTTGGGGAAAGACATCTTTACAACGCTTGTTGCATTGGCAATCTCCAAGGCTTGGAAGGATGTTTCGAGGGCTTCCTCGGCGGCCTCGATGTACGGAGTGGATATGGGTTTGCTGACCAAAAGGTCCTCCTCCCCAGAAACAGTCACCAACTTGTTGTTGATGATGAATTTTAGTCTTTGATGCAGCGTGGAGGGAACCACCCCCGCCGAATGGATCCACGGTCGCCCTAATAAACAGCTGTAGGCGGGCACGATATCCATTACTTGAAAGAGTACCTGGAAAGTACAGGGCCCGACTTGTATAGGCAATTCAATTTCTCCAACGACTTCCCTACGTGTCCCATCAAAAGCCCGCACAACCATAGAGCTAGGCCTCATGTATGTTCCGTCGAAAGGCAATTTTGCCAACGTGGATTTTGGCATGACGTTCAGAGAAGATCCATTATCCACAAGTACTTTTGCCAGGATATAATCCCGACATTTCACAGAAATATGGAGGGCTTTGTTGTGCCCCCTTCCTTCAATAGGTACTTCCTCATCTGTGAAGGTCAAGTAATTATTGGCAATGATATGCCCCACTATGCCCCCAAATTGTTCGACGGGTAAATCATGCTTCACGTGCGCCTCGCTCAACACCTTCATCAACGTGTTCCGATGTGGTTCAGAACTCATTAGCAAAGACAACAGGGAAATTTTTGCAGGGGTGTGGTTCAATTGGTCCAACACTTGGTAGTCACTATAGCGAATAAACTTCAGAAATTCCTGGGCTTCCTCTTCAGTCACAGCCCCTTTTGTTTCGCCAGAGGCTACTTCTTTCCCAGTTTTTCCTTCCCCGGTAGTCTTGCCTTGTTTAGGTTCAGGTGGTGTATATATCCTTCCACTCCGTGTCATTCTTCCCACTCCGGTTATATTTGTAATAGAAGAGGATGGTATGGAGTTGACCGCCTCTGGATTGGTGACGACCACATCTGTATTGTACCTCCATGGCACAGCGTGGGAACTTTGGAAGGGGAAAGGGGTTGGTGCCTTCACCGTGAAGACAGTCTTGGCAGGAGCCGAAGCCGCTGGCATATCCTTGTTATAGTATACGACCAGGGGTTTCAAAACTCGTGCCTTACCATGTCCCTGTACCATATTTATTTGTCTTTCACGGTGCCTGCAGACCTTTATGACTCGAGCATTCATGAGTCTTTGAAGGGTTTCCTGGAAGCCCCTTCGCTTTGCAGACTGGAGGTCATTATACTCTTCACCCCACGACCCTTCTATTAATCCCATCTTCAGCATATGGGAGTGTATTGTTTCCAAAGGCATCCGGATGTCTTCTACTTTGGAAATGCAATCTTCATCCCCTTCTATAGCGTTGACATCCGATCCTTTATGGTTTGGAAGGGGATTAGTTGTCACGCTTGGGCTCTCTTCTTTGAAGCTTATCCAGTCGGCCCGAATGAGGTCCCTTACCTTAAACTTCAGTGCCAAGCAGTTCTCAGTAGAATGTCCCGATGCACCGGCGTGGTAATCACACCGTGCGTTCGGGTCATACCCTCTAGGATACGGCGGCTGAAGTGGCTTTAGAGGGCAGGGTACTACCATCGTGTTTTCGATGAGGTAAGGGAGAAGCTCTGTGTAAATGATGGGAATTGGATCAAATTGCGGTGGGGCACGATCGTTGTTTTGCCTTCTCTGATTTGGATTTGGCGGGTTCATTTGTGGCTGTTGGTACGGAGCTTGTGGTGGTTGATATGGTGCCTGTAGTGGTGCAGACGGTCGCATGACAGGTGGGCAGAAATGTGGTGGATGTGGTGTTTGAACGGTGGCCACATATGGATATGGTGTATTATGATAGGTTGATGGAAAGGCGACCGGGATGGGTGGCCTCGGCTGGTTTCTTCCCTGATTATGGGAGATCAGATTAGTCTCTTCCTCTCTTCTCTTTCCTTCCCCATGGGAGGGTCTTCTTGCTGCATTAACCCCAGCTGGGCCTCGGGCGATCTTCCCTGTCCGGAGGCCATTTTCTATTCTTTCTCCGATGGTGACGATATCGGAGAAGTGGGATGAAATACTTCCAATCATCTTGTCATAGAATGGCGATTGGAGTGTGTCAATAAATGTCGAGATCACCTCTTTCTCAGACAAAGGTGGGTCAACTTGCGCTGCTACTTCACGCCACCGTTGGGCGTATTCTTTGAATGTCTCGTTGTCTTTCTTGGACATGTTCTGCAATTGTACTCTATCTGGTGCCATGTCCAAATTGTACTTATACTGCTGCATGAAAGCATCTGCCAGATCCTCCCAACAGCGTATACAAGAACGTTCAAGATGGTTATACCAGGTTAGAGGCGCTCCAGCCAAACTATCTTGAAAACAATGGATGAGCAGAGAGTCGTTGGAGGCATGCGAAGCCATCTTCCGGCAGTACATGGTAAGATGGTTTTTCGGACATGTCAGCCCCCGATACTTATCAAATTCAGGTGTTTTGAATTTGGGAGGAATAACAACGTCAGGAATTAGGTAGAGTTGTGCAGCATTGCCTAATCCAAATCGATTCCTCCCATCCATTTCCCTTAATCGCCTTTCCAAGAACTCTAATCTTCCTTCCTGGGTAGCAGCCGTGGCAGTACTTGGTCCTGTGACGACATAGTGACTAGCACTCTTGACTGGTCGGTCAACATGTGCCGGGCTCTCATTCAGAATTGAGGCTTGGTGTCCAGCTGCGGCTTGGGCAGCTTGTGGTTGTTCAGCCTGTGTATGGACCGGAATCGTTTGAGGATTTCGGACAGATGGGATGTTTGGTTGAGCCGTGTGAAGGATTGTTTCCTAATAATCTGGCTCCTCTTGGAGTGGTGGGAAATAGCCTGGGGGTAACCCATACTGTGGGAAGGGTACGACATTCCCTTCTTTATCAACAAAAGAGTGTTGTTGAACATGAGCAGGGTTCGGCTTACTAAGGCGAACGGTAACAGTAGGCCCTGTAGGGTTTGAGCTCGGTTCCCCAGCATGACCTTGAGCGTGTTGGAGAATGGGAGATTGCTGCCTAGCATTTTCAACTTCTGCTAAAGAATCCCTTTCTGCGATCCTCCTTTCAAACATCTTGGCCATTTCAGCCATTTGTTCTTTCAATTGATTAACCTCAGCTCGCAGGTTTTCATTCTCTTGTTCTATTTCGGCCATGAGTTTCTTTCTGAGCCTGGTCGCGTAGGGATGCTTACCCGTAGTGTCTAAAGAATCACGACAAATGGTTAGAAAAATAGAGGGAACAGTTAAAGAAGATAAAAGAAAAATAAAAAATAAATAGGCATTCGCGAGATACGATTCCGAATTTGACACGTATTCCTTGACCTTTCCCCAGAACGTCGCGTTCAAAAGTACTTAGTATAACAGTATATTGGAAATTAACATGAGACAACTGTGAAGGCACATTAATTCATCATTCCATTCATCTGTAAAGGTACAATGTTACTTGAAAGATACGGTTACAATATTCAGCCATTCCTAGCTTGGGCAATCATGACTTTCATTTTGCAAAGTCTTTCTTGACAATAGTTCAAAAATGATGATATCTCCTTTGGGGTGGATAAGGGATTGACCATGCCTTCGGCCTGCTTCAACATTGAGGGAAAATCTTCCAAGATTCCATTGGATAGGTATGCCAACTTGGCGAAACGGTCCATCCATAAATGAATGACTTCATCCTGTTGAGCTAACTCAGTCCCCGAAACTCGTGTGGCTTCTTGGCAGCGGCGTTCGGCATCAAGGGTTTTCTTCTGTTCAGCATGTATTTCTTGCTCATAAGCTCTCATCGTTTCATCAAGCTGTTGCTCCAATTTGTGGACTTGGGTTTGTAGCATTTCTTTTTGCATCAAAGCCTCCTTTCCCTTCTCCTTGGATTGTACCAGCATGTCCTTTAAAATTCGTTTTTCGGCCAATACAGCATCGCTCTGCTGACCTTTCATCTTCAGCTGCGAATTGGCCGCCCGAAGGCATTGATCTTGTTTTATTCTGTAATCTTCGTCAATCTTTCTCTTTTTCCACATTTCTTCCATAGCATGTCTTCCTTCGGAGTTGTCTTTCCTATGGAGGGCGCACTCTTATTGGCACTTCAGGAGGTCTTCTTCCAATTTTTGATTCCTTTCCTTTAGCTCTTCTACTTGGGCTTTTAGCGATATGGTAACCTTGTCCTCCACAATGCACGGTGGAGGAACTGTGTCCTCAGGTTGGTATGAAGGGCTCTTGAAAGGCAATTTCACGATGGAGACTCTATTCACCACCCAATCTAAGTACTCAACTCTCACAGCGTGGCTTCGTGCTCCCAGTTCTTTGCCCATCCTATGGACTTTCTTCCAGGCATTGGCTATGTCCCGAATAGTGGAGGTGTAATTCCCATTCACATAGTACAGAACGAAAGGAGTAAGTAGTGCTTCGTCCGGCGGCCCAAGTAGAGGATAAGCCAACTGCCGCTTAGCAATAACAGGATTATAATTGATGCAACCTTGTGTCCCCAACATTTGGATATCCCCCACAGCTATAAATGATGGACTCAACTTCTAGCCATTGAGGACACCACCTCACCTTTTCTGCTGTAAGGCCTACAAGGTGATTAGCCCACTCACGCCCATTCTTCGTTGTCAACTGACACAACTTCAAATCAGAGATGGGACACTCGGCTTTGCATAGTTGATGAAAAGCGTGGGATGTGAGCCACACATATAGAACAGGCAAACAACAAATAATCCTCTTTCCTCCTTGGGTATGGCAGAAATCCAAGGTGCAATAGACATTGGCCAACACTGTTGTGACGGGATTTTCCATTCTGTGCTTGCGAGCGGCGAAGATACCTATAGCATCATAATCTACGTAGTTGTCTAAGTTAGGGAATAAGATAACTCCGTAAATAGTGAGAGCCAAGGTATCAATGAAAGCTTCCCATTCTTCTCTCTCTGCCAGGACATGCATGTGCTTCTCCAGAAATTCCCTAGTAAATCCGGGAATCTGGTTTCTGTTCATTTGTACTCCTTTTAACATTTCAGGGTGGACCTTCAAATTACGAGCGACAGAAGTGACTGACGTATGATGGTCCAAATGGCGATAAGAAATCTGTCCCTCCATTGGCATCCCCAATATTTGTTCAAATTCTTCTATAGAGGGTGCCAGTTGAAAGTCTTGGAAAGTGAAACAGCGGAGAGGTGGGTCATAGAATTGTGCCAGAGCTGTGATGGCTTCTGTTTGGACGTCTACCTCCAAGAGTTTCAGGATCTTCCCATACTTCCTTGCGAAAGTCATCTTTTGTGTCAAGCTCAGTTTTTTCCCTAGTGCTTGTAAACTGTCAGTATTGACCTTTCTAGCCTTGAGGTGTAATAACTTCTTCAATTCAGTCACCCCTATATCACAATTACTGTGTCCCATGTTAATTTCCATACTGTCTTAGAAATACCGATAAATTCGGAATCGTCCCCTGCGAATATCAAGATAAAGAATGGAATCAGTTATGCGAGCTCAAAAGTCGTAGGTTTTCCCAATCGTCATTGCCACTTCAACCAGAGGGAAATGAAGTATAATTTTTTTTTGGATTTTTCCTTTGACGATTAGGAGAACCTATGACTTCAGACTCAGAGATACATGACAAAAAAGGGAGGATCATCTATTCACCCGAAGAATACTTGTGTGTTCCAAAAAATTTTCCAAGACTAAACGAATCTTTGGATGATAGATAATCCCTTTTTAATAACAGGAAAGTGAAAATGACATAAGGTAAAGTAAAGTTTGCCCTTTCGTGGCCTAATTCAGGTTTTGTTGAAGGTTTTCTCTGGACCTTAGGGCTTGTCTAAAAGTGACTCTTCACACCGGGTGGCTTATACTAGACTTCTAGAAGGTTACCAGAGCCAAGATCCTACCCATGACAGGGACGCAACAGTGGGGAACCACTAGGTGCGTATGTCACAAGAGGTCAAACTCTAGTTGGGGTTCTCACGATCACCGGATAGGAAGTACATCCTATACGATTCCGTATACCAACCCCTCCTAACTTAAGTTTCATTTGGGGCCTGGGTATAGGGCGCCACTCATAAGTGTGTACGAGTAATTTGTGAGTGTAGTGTGTGAAAGGGCATTCAATACCTTTTTACCTTACACCATTCTGCACAGAGAACAAACACAGAACAAAATATACAAAGTCATCTATCCTAGGGTTCAATGATTGCAGAAAAGTAACATAGTCCTCTACCCTAGGGTTCAACAATCATACAGAACATAGACAATAAAACGAATAACAAGATGCAAATAATAATGAACATTCACAACAATTAACAGAAAATAAAAAACAAGGGGAAGAAATCCAAGCTAAACAAAGGCTATATATAAAAAAACGCGCTTTCAACCAAACTGGCCTGACTCTCTTAAGCGTCCCCAGTGGAGTCGCCATCTGTCGAAACCTGGATCGCGACGGCGCAGCGAGAGAGAGAGAAAGAATGTGTGGAATGAAACAGGGAGTCGCCACCAACATTTTTATCCATAGGAAAAACATTGGAAAAAACTAGGTTCAGTAAAGCACTGGTTAAAAATTGAGATTCAAGTTCGGGAGTCGGTTACGAGTAGGGAAGGTATTAGCACCCTACATCGCCTGTCCAAAACAGTACCAAGATTGAAAATGCGCAACATAAATAGCCTTACAAAAGATGGTTTATTTCTTCCCTTTCATTGTTGTATTTTTTATTTAAAAATGACAAAATGGAGTGAGAGAACTGTACAAACATAGAATGTCGAAGCGAGGTCAATGGGACATTTCATCCGGATTAAACTCGACTTCGATATGAGACAGAGAGGGGAAAAGAATGCTAATAAGGCGTCACGCCTAAATTATACATCTTCGAATAAAAAAATAGGGATAGGAAAGAGATAAGCGGGACGTCTCGTCCTAAGTATCCCTTCCCTATGAATTATGGCGAGGCTTGAGCAAAAACTAGGGGGAAATCAACAAGACGTCACGTCTAAATTGATTTTCACGGAAGTAACCAAAAAAAAGAACATTTATGAAAGAAACATGAAAGTAAGGAAATAAATCAGCAAAAAGGAATAAGAGAGATGGGCCCGACAGGAATTGAGATCCTGCTCCTACGTATTCTTAAATTATCAAGAAATCAGGGTTACGTAGTTCTGAGTGTTGTTCTTTTAGGAAAAGACTTGGGAGATGATGATGGATGTCACTGAGGTGGGGAACTCGTACAAGGCGAAGTTCTTTGCACGTGTACGAATCCTAAAGAGGTTGTGTAGACGGGAGTACTCCCGTACGACACTGTTTTAAAAAAGATTTGTTTCCTTTTTTTACTTTTACTTAGATTTGAAAGATAACATAGGAAGCATTTATTTCTCACAGTAAGTTCGGAAAACAGAGGAAAAATGAGCGAAAACTAAGGGGAGGAAGAGAAAACTGTATGAGAAAGAGGGAAAAAAACCGAGTGAAAATGGGAAAAATCGAGTAAAAAATGGAATACCGAGTGAGAAATACAGAAAACCGAGTGAGATTGAGGAAAACCGAGTGAAATTGAGGAAAACCGAGTAAAAAATGGTAAAACCGAGTGGAGTGGGAAAATACCGAGTGAAATTGAGGAAAACCGAGTAAAAATGGTAAAAACCGAGTGAGAGCAGTAGCTTACCGTGTGAGAAGTGAGATACCGAGTGAGACAGTGAGTACCGAGTGAGACAGTGAGAAGAGGGACGGTGTTGGAGTTGAGTGGAAGGGAATACTGGGCGGTGTTGGTTAGAGGGGAGAGGACGGAGTTGGCTGATGGAGAGAGGAAGGAGGAGAAAGGAACGGTGAGGGTGCTGGATAGAGGAAGGAGGAGAAGGGAATAGTAAGGGTACTGGACAGAGGAAGGAGGAGAAGGGAATGGTGAGGGTGCTGGATGCGTATATGGTGTGTGTGTGTGTAGGCCTGAAAGCTTCAGCCCCTTGCCTATTTATAGGTTGGTTTGAGTGGAAGGCCAGCTCAGGCTTCCACTTCCGAGTGGAATGCCAGCTCAGGCTTCCACTCAAAGTGAAATGGGGGACAACGGCTGGGTGGGAATTTTTAATTCCCCCAACTTCCACCCCTGTTTGCCACATGTCTGCCACCCCCAGGATTCCTGGATCCACTTGGGTGGTGGAATCCAAGTCAGCACGGTCTAACAGGGGGACCTGGTGGGAATCCGAGTGAAAATGGCAGAAAACCGAGTGAGAATTATTAAAATCCAAGTGAAAATGTTGGAAATCCGAGTGTAAATGACTCGGATCACCCTCTCAGTCAATTCTGAGTGGGAAAAGGGAAAAAATCCGAGTGGAAAAGGCCCCCTTTTATGCTAAAGACCGAATGAAATCATGTTGGTGTTGTGCAATTGGATCGAGTGGACAATTAAAGAAATTGAGTCAGAACCGAGTGAAAGCTGACTCGGATTCCTATTCTCGCTTGAGCGTCACTAGAATCGCTTGGGCGAAAGACCTGAAAAGCACTCGGTACTGACTGAAAATTGACTCGGACTTCATCTCCTCTCCACAATCCGAGTGACCAATGACTCGGAACCGACTGAAATATGTGAAGTGTGACTCAGAGATGAGAGAAAGATGACTCGTGAACGGGTAAAAAGTGGCTCGGTGAAGGTTTGAAGTATGGTGGAAATGGGGGCTCGGAATTGATTGGTCAAAAGGGCTCGGGAAAGGTTTGAAGAGGGCTGACTGACTGAAGTGTCACTCGGAAACCGATTTGAAAATTGGCTCACGAGTGGGCGAGAAAAGAATGACACGGAACCGACTGAAATGGCTCGGAAATCGAGTGAAATGACTTGTTCGGTGCTGACTGGAAATACTTCACTCGGTTCTGACTGAAGAAGCAACTCTCAGTTCTGATTGAAGAGGCAACACTCGGAATTCTTTCAAAAGTGACACAGAACTTTACTGCTTGAAGGATCAACTCGGAACCGACCTTTTGAGCTCTTAATCCGAATGGAACTTGGGCATTTTCACTCGGATTTTGCCTATCTTCTACTCAGAAATTGGAAGTTTGGCTATTTTAATTCGGATCTCCTTCCAACCGAGTGATACTCACTCGGATTTACTTCAATCAGCAATCCTTTCACTCGAAAAAAAGCTTTGGGCAGCATCCATCCAAAGTCAGTTCCTTTTTCCACTCGGATTGGTTGCAGTAGGGGATCTTCCACTCGGATTCTCCTCTAACAGGGTCATTTTTCACTCGGAATTGACATTCTTTGCGATCAGGGCTTGTAAACTGGCATTTTCTCTCGGAATACATCTGAGAGGGAATTATCCACTCGGATTTGCATCTAATCTGAGTCATTTCACTCAGATTTAAACTCAACAGGTCATACTCCACTCGGATTGGTCCATTGTTGAGTCATTATTCGGATTTCCCACCCAACAGGTCATACTCCACTCGGACATGTCCAAATCTGAGTAGTTTCACTCGGATTTTCTCCATTCTGAGTAGTTTCACTCGAATTTGACCCATTCTTAGTAATTTTACTCGGATTTAATCCAACAGGAGCATACTCCACTCGGATTTGACCCATTCTGAGTAATTTCACTCGGATTTATCCATTTTTGAGTTTTTTCACTCGGATTTATCTCCACCAGGGCTGTATTTCACTCGGAAATGCTTTAACCTGAGTCATCCTGTTCAGATGTGATCATTTTTGAGTCATTCCAATCGGATTTGCCTCTAACAGGGCTGTATTTCACTTGGAAAAGCTTCATTCTGAGTTATTTCGCTCGGTTCTGATTATTTTGGAGCCATTCTATTCGAATTTGACCATTCTGAATTAGAATTCAGTATAAAAAGATTCATTCCACTTGGACCGGACCAAAAGAGGTGTTCACACTGGTGATTAAGGCCAGATTGACTGAGGAGATACAAGTTCAGAGGGTGTCTCAGAAAAAGGATAAGAAACCCTTGAAGGCTAAGAGTTTCAGTTTTAAGAAAATATTGTGCCTATGAAGTTTTGTGACAATGGGGGAAATATTGTGCCTATGAAGTTTTGTGACAATTAAAGTTGAAACGGGCAAGTTAGGTAGGGCAGAAATTAGCCCAAAGGATAAATTCTGCATAATTATGCAGTACAAGGTGTCTGGTAATCGATTCGATTACCAGAGGGGTGTGTAGTTTTCCTACACAACAAGCTTGTATTTAATCAATTACCACATTTGTGTAATCGATTATCAGGGCCTTGTAATTGATTACAAGATTTGTATAATCGCTTACCAGGGCCCTAGAATGGAGTTTTTAGCATTTTGAGTGACGTGATCTTTAGGTTCCTATAGTCTATTGTTGAGGAAGTTTAAAAAATGAAAAAATTTCTTTTATTTTATCAGACTTCAAGACAAATTCTAGGAATCGCTAAGGGATGTCTCAAAATGGTATCAGAGCGGTTTCGTTCAGGAATGAATATGTTATATAAATTATTATGGTATTAAAATTGTGTTGATTGAATATGGTGATGAGAAGTATGCCATCTGAGTGAATAAATGGCTACTTGTTGTATGAATTAAATCTTGAGTGGATATGTTGTGTATATATAAGGTAATTTTCTATAACCCTAGGTGGTTCATTGGTTACTAATGGTGACATGTTTGATTATTGTACAAGTTTATCTATGACGGGTGAGTTTAGTTCACATAGAGGAAATAAATTCTTCTCCAAATTCTCTCAACCAATGAAGAGGGTTGAATCTGGCCCGACTCTTAACAAGTTTTTGAAGAGAGCTCCACCCACTTATAAGGGTAGTCACAATTATGATGGCGCGCATGTGTGGATGTGAGATATTGAACAAGTCTTTGAATATTTTGAGTGCTTGGGGGAGCAGAAGGTGTAATTTGCTACATATTAATTGAAGGATGAGGCAAGAGTATGGTGGTCTATGACCAAGGTACGATAAATGTTGCTAGTAAGCTCATGATTTGGGCTAATTTTCATAGGAGATTTCTTGCAAAATACTTCCTTGATAACTATAAAATTCAAAAGGAGGTAGAGTTCTTGAAACTAGAACAGGGGAAAATATTAGTTGCTAAATATACTGCAAAGTTTGATGAATTATGTGACTTTTATAATCCTTTTTCTCTAGAGGGGACTGAAGGAAACAAGTGTACCAAGTATGAGGCAGGATTGCGAATTGAACTCCGTAGTGTGATTATGCCCTTGGAGATTCATGATTATCCTACACTGGTTGTCGCAACCTGGATCGCGACGGCGCGGCGAGAGAGAGAGAAAGAATGTGTGGAATGAAACAGGGAGTCGCCACCAACATTTTTATCCATAGGAAAAACATTGGAAAAAACTAGGTTCAGTAAAGCACTGGTTAAAAATTGAGATTCAAGTTCGGGAGTCGGTTACGAGTAGGGAAGGTATTAGCACCCTACATCGCCTGTCCAAAACAGTACCAAGATTGAAAATGCGCAACATAAATAGCCTTACAAAAGATGGTTTATTTCTTCCCTTTCATTGTTGTATTTTTTATTTAAAAATGACAAAATGGAGTGAGAGAACTGTACAAACATAGAATGTCGAAGCGAGGTCAATGGGACATTTCATCCGGATTAAACTCGACTTCGATATGAGACAGAGAGGGGAAAAGAATGCTAATAAGGCGTCACGCCTAAATTATACATCTTCGAATAAAAAAATAGGGATAGGAAAGAGATAAGCGGGACGTCTCGTCCTAAGTATCCCTTCCCTATGAATTATGGCGAGGCTTGAGCAAAAACTAGGGGGAAATCAACAAGACGTCACGTCTAAATTGATTTTCACGGAAGTAACCAAAAAAAAGAACATTTATGAAAGAAACATGAAAGTAAGGAAATAAATCAGCAAAAAGGAATAAGAGAGATGGGCCCGACAGGAATTGAGATCCTGCTCCTACGTATTCTTAAATTATCAAGAAATCAGGGTTACGTAGTTCTGAGTGTTGTTCTTTTAGGAAAAGACTTGGGAGATGATGATGGATGTCACTGAGGTGGGGAACTCGTACAAGGCGAAGTTCTTTGCACGTGTACGAATCCTAAAGAGGTTGTGTAGACGGGAGTACTCCCGTACGACACTGTTTTAAAAAAGATTTGTTTCCTTTTTTTACTTTTACTTAGATTTGAAAGATAACATAGGAAGCATTTATTTCTCACAGTAAGTTCGGAAAACAGAGGAAAAATGAGCGAAAACTAAGGGGAGGAAGAGAAAACTGTGTGAGAAAGAGGGAAAAAAACCGAGTGAAAATGGGAAAAATCGAGTAAAAAATGGAATACCGAGTGAGAAATACAGAAAACCGAGTGAGATTGAGGAAAACCGAGTGAAATTGAGGAAAACCGAGTAAAAAATGGTAAAACCGAGTGGAGTGGGAAAATACCGAGTGAAATTGAGGAAAACCGAGTAAAAATGGTAAAAACCGAGTGAGAGCAGTAGCTTACCGTGTGAGAAGTGAGATACCGAGTGAGACAGTGAGTACCGAGTGAGACAGTGAGAAGAGGGACGGTGTTGGAGTTGAGTGGAAGGGAATACTGGGCGGTGTTGGTTAGAGGGGAGAGGACGGAGTTGGCTGATGGAGAGAGGAAGGAGGAGAAAGGAACGGTGAGGGTGCTGGATAGAGGAAGGAGGAGAAGGGAATGGTAAGGGTACTGGACAGAGGAAGGAGGAGAAGGGAATGGTGAGGGTGCTGGATGCGTATATGGTGTGTGTGTGTAGGCCTGAAAGCTTCAGCCCCTTGCCTATTTATAGGCTGGTTTGAGTGGAAGGCCAGCTCAGGCTTCCACTTCCGAGTGGAATGCCAGCTCAGGCTTCCACTCAAAGTGAAATGGGGGACAACGGCTGGGTGGGAATTTTTAATTCCCCCAACTTCCACCCCTGTTTGCCACATGTCTGCCACCCCCAGGATTCCTGGATCCACTTGGGTGGTGGAATCCAAGTCAGCACGGTCTAACAGGGGGACCTGGTGGGAATCCGAGTGAAAATGGTAGAAAACCGAGTGAGAATTATTAAAATCCGAGTGAAAATGTTGGAAATCCGAGTGTAAATGACTCGGATCACCCTCTCAGTCAATTCTGAGTGGGAAAAGGGAAAAAATCCGAGTGGAAAAGGCCCCCTTTTATGCTAAAGACCGAATGAAATCATGTTGGTGTTGTGCAATTGGATCGAGTGGACAATTAAAGAAATTGAGTCAGAACCGAGTGAAAGCTGACTCGGATTCCCATTCTTGCTTGAGCGTCACTAGAATCGCTTGGGCGAAAGACCTGAAAAGCACTCGGTACTGACTGAAAATTGACTCGGACTTCATCTCCTCTCCACAATCCGAGTGACCAATGACTCGGAACCGACTGAAATATGTGAAGTGTGACTCAGAGATGAGAGAAAGATGACTCGTGAACGGGTAAAAAGTGGCTCGGTGAAGGTTTGAAGTATGGTGGAAATGGGGGCTCGGAATTGATTGGTCAAAAGGGCTCGGGAAAGGTTTGAAGAGGGCTGACTGACTGAAGTGTCACTCGGAAACCGATTTGAAAATTGGCTCACGAGTGGGCGAGAAAAGAATGACACGGAACCGACTGAAATGGCTCGGAAATCGAGTGAAATGACTCGTTCGGTGCTGACTGGAAATACTTCACTCGGTTCTGACTGAAGAAGCAACTCTCAGTTCTGATTGAAGAGGCAACACTCGGAATTCTTTCAAAAGTGACACAGAACTTTACTGCTTGAAGGATCAACTCGGAACCGACCTTTTGAGCTCTTAATCTGAATGGAACTTGGGTATTTTCACTCGGATTTTGCCTATCTTCTACTCAGAAATTGGAAGTTTGGCTATTTTAATTCGGATCTCCTTCCAACCGAGTGATACTCACTCGGATTTACTTCAATCAGCAATCCTTTCACTCGGAAAAAAGCTTTGGGCAGCATCCATCCAAAGTCAGTTCCTTTTTCCACTCGGATTGGTTACAGTAGGGGATCTTCCACTCAGATTCTCCTCTAACAGGGTCATTTTTCACTCGGAATTGACATTCTTTGCGATCAGGGCTTGTAAACTGGCATTTTCTCTCGGAATGCATCTGAGAGGGAATTATCCACTCGGATTTGCATCTAATCTGAGTCATTTCACTCAGATTTAAACTCAACAGGTCATACTCCACTCGGATTGGTCCATTGTTGAGTCATTATTCGGATTTCCCACCCAACAGGTCATACTCCACTCGAACATGTCCAAATCTGAGTAGTTTCACTCGGATTTTCTCCATTCTGAGTAGTTTCACTCGAATTTGACCCATTCTTAGTAATTTTACTCGGATTTAATCCAACAGGAGCATACTCTACTCGGATTTGACCCATTCTGAGTAATTTCACTCGGATTTATCCATTTTTAAGTTTTTTCACTCGGATTTATCTCCACCAGGGCTGTATTTCACTCGGAAATGCTTTAACCTGAGTCATCCTGTTCAGATGTGATCATTTTTGAGTCATTCCAATCGGATTTGCCTCCAACAGGGCTGTATTTCACTTGGAAAAGCTTCATTCTGAGTTATTTCGCTCGGTTCTGATTATTTTAGAGCCATTCTATTCGAATTTGACCATTCTGAATTAGAATTCAGTATAAAAAGATTCATTCCACTTGGACCGGACCAAAAGAGGTGTTCACACTGGTGATTAAGGCCAGATTGACTGAGGAGATACAAGTTCAGAGGGTGTCTCAGAAAAAGGATAAGAAACCCTTGAAGGCTAAGAGTTTCAGTTTTAAGAAAATAGGACAGTTTTTCTATGGTGGCAAGTTTTTCACCACATCTTCTTCTTCTTCTGGCCGTGGTTCTAGCGACTATTCTGGAAATAGGTCTTGTTATAATTGTGGCCAAGAGGGCCATCTTGCTAAGGTTTGTGATGTTAACCATCTTGTTTGCTACCAATGTGGGCAACAAGGGCATTTAAGGCCTGATTGCCCATATAGGCGGCAGGAGAATGTATAGAGTAACTGGGCTAATACTCCTATGGCCCGTGGTGACAATGTACAACGTGGAGGCCAAAATGGCAGTGGCCATGGAGGTCAACACCAAAGGAGGTATGATACGTAATCAAGTGGAGCGCAAAATGTTATGGTTGGGCGTGTATTTACATTTGATGCTTTGAATGTGGCAAGGAATGAGGATCTTGTCTAGGGAAAGTGTGTTATTTATAGTTACAATGTAAATGTGATTTATGATTCTGGGCCACACACTCTTTCATTTTAGAGAGTTGTGTTTAACATCTTGGGTTACCTGTGATGTTGATGGAAAATGTCATTACTATTTCTACCGTTATGGGCTCTACATTTAGGGTGACCACAATATGTGAAACACTAATGTGATTATTAAAAACTAACCTTTTATTGTGAATTTGGTGTGTATTCCTTTTAAAAATCTTGATGTTATTTTAGGCTTGGATTAGTTATTGGTCAATCATGTAATGATGAACTGCTATCGTAAGGCAGTGACTTTTTTGGAAGAGCACAATTATAAACTTGTGGTGAGTGATGTTTCTGAAGTTTATGTTATTCTTTTTGTTACTGAACGAAGGTGTAATCTTATTCCCGGTGATATTTCTATGGTGTATGAATTCCCTAATATGTTTCTGAAAGATATTCCGGAGTTACCTCCAAGTAGAGAGATTAATTTTGCCATTGATTTAATTCTCGGGGCTGAGCTTGTGTCCCGTGCACCTTACAAAATATCCTCTATGGAGCTAGCCGAAATTAAAAAGTAGGTGAATGAGTTGCTTGAGAAAGGGTTCATCCGACCAAGTGCCTCGCCTTGGGGTGCTCCAGTGTTGTTAGTGGAAAAGAAGGATGGTAGTATACGGATATACATTAACTATCGACAGCTGAATAAATTAACTATTAAGAATAAATATCTATCGCCTAGAATCGATGACTTGTTGGATCAGGTGCATGGAGCTTGTATGTTTTCAAAATTGACTTGAGATTCGAATATCACCATATTAGGGTGAGAACGAAGGATATTTCAAAGACTACATTTCGGAGCTGTTATGGTCATTTTGAGTATGTCATGATGCCATTTGGAGTGACAAATACTCTAACTGTATATATGGATTATATTACTCAAATTTTTTATCCGTATTTGGATCAGTTTATGGTGGTGTTCATCGATGACATATTGATGTATTCCAAATCCCTTGATAAGCGTGTTCAACACCTTTGTGTTGTGTTGCAAGTGTTGCAAGAAAGTAATTATATGTTAAACTATCGAAGTGTGAATTCTGGATAGAGATTATACAATTTTTAGGACATGTGATTTCTTGCGATGGCATATTTGTTGATCCATCGAAGATTAAGGCGGTTATAGCATGGATAGACCCAAGTCGATGACTAAAATTTGGAGTTTCTTAGGTCTGATTGAATATTACTGTCATTTTATTGAGGGATTTTCACACATTGCGCTTCCCTTGACCAGGCTAACTAAAAACAAATGTTTGTTTGTACGGATAAAACTGTGAGTTAAGTTTTCAGAATCTGAAGAGATGTTTAAGGATATGATTAAGGAGTTTGAGGTTTACTATAACGCATCCAAGTTTGGCCTAGGTTGCATACTGATGCAGGATAATAGGGTTATTGCCTATGCTTCTAAGTAGTTGAGACCACATGAGCGGAATTATCCAACACATAACCTTAAGCTTGTAGCCTGTTAACCTAGCGAAAGCGTCTGAACCGTTCGTTTCTAGCACCGGGTTGTTAATTGGAAAGTGCACCAATCATTTATAGTTTTCAAAATTTAGATATCGTTCCACTGGGATTGAAAGTCCAATAACAACAATAATTTTCTATTCACTATGGTAAATGTGAAGAAAGTTATGGACAAAAGAATGATTTATATACAATTTATACAATATTCACAAGATAGCATGGTTGAGTTGTTCATGAGATAAAAAGAAAATAAAAATCTATCTAAAAAGTTGAGTTGCAATCTAGAATAAGTAAGATACTTGAGATAAACACAGATAAACAAATTATGTTGGAAATTGGATCCCTAATCTAGAATAACAATGAGGAACTCAAGACATGCATATTTAATCATCAAGTTTCATGTCATTGCAGCTTACAATCATTATAACCGATCCCTCGTGATATAAATTCTAAGAATTCACCGTAAAGTCCGATCCCTCGTGAGCTTTCTCAGTAAAAACTTGCATTAAGACCTGGCCTTATGGCAACAATGGTTAACAACCCCTATAGAATTGAGATACCAAGGGTATTCCAACTTTTACTTTTGTCAAAACAAGTTTCAATACGGCATGAATAATCATTCTCCCGTTTGACATTCATACTAATAAAACAAGTTTCAATACACATGAAAATCATTCTCCCGTTTGACGTTCATATTAATAAAAGGTTGAAATACTAACATGGACTTGAATCATAAACATGTAGAGGTCGAATTCACAACATTATACTCAATAGACTAGTTCACCAATTCCAACATAAACAAACTAGTTACACATGGTGAAAGTAAAAACAACACTTATAGAGTTTGACATTACGAAGATGATGGAAACTTCACGATACAACGATCACAATACACCAAAACACACTCAAGTATCTAGAAAACTATTCTAGAACTACAACTCACAAAAGAAGTACTCAAAGTCGAGTACAAAGAGAGAAAAGAAGAGAACTGAATGAGAATGGGATGTCTTGAATGGTGTTGGATGGCCCTATTTATAGGGCTGAGCAAGGGTGCTGACGCTACGCGTCAGTGTGACGCTACGCGTCAGTGTGACGCTACGCGTCAGTGTGACGCTACGCGTCAGGCCCTGACTCAGCTTCCATTAAACAGCTGATAATGGCCACTTCAAATTATTAAATTTGATCATGCTTGGCCACTTGGACGTGTCTCCACTGTGTTTTGGCCATTTGTGTTGAGTGGAGTGGCCATTGGTGCTGAGTGGAGTACCCATTATTGGGTCCAAGTGGAGTGGTTGGCCAAGTTGGATGTGGAGTCCACGCAGCACTGACGCTACACGTGGCTGTGACGCGTAGCGTCAACATCAAAATTCAGAGTCCACGCTACGCGTGGGATTGATGCTACGCGTCAGATCCTCCAGTATAATTTCCTCTTGAATTCTTTACTTTTTCACTGCAAAAATAGAGAAAATTGATCAAGGGCAGATTATTTCCAACAACATCCATTTATTGAATTAAAACCTAATTTTCTAACAAATTAACCAAATTTTTATTATTTTTATGAAATTTTTATTAAAAGATTTATTGTAAATTTGAGGACTAACAAATACCCCCAACTTGAGACATTGCTCGTCCTCGAGCAAGAGAGAAAAATAAAAATAAAAATTTAAAATCAAATTTTTAAGTTAGTCCGAGAATTTACCATAAAAAGTATTTACACAATTTTCCATTTTGAAATAATCAATTATAGACATCTATTATAACAAAGGTTTAATGATAAAATTCTTTACAATATTTTATTAACATACCAAGCATAATTTCAGGCTTACCTCTCCAAGTGTTTATCTCAATACAATTGGTAACCTGTTTCACTCAATCAATCATAAAATGAAATGAATTTAATTTTGATTTTCATCTAATCAATGGTTGGTTATACAGAGTTAATTCAAAAATCACAAGGTCTTTTCACGGGTTGTAATGAGGCTTGGCTTACAAGAATCAATGGTTTTTCTTGGAATTCAAAAACCTGAAATCATAAAAGAGCATTTTATAATTCTTAGACTTTCTCTTGGCCCAAACTTCTCATTTTCTTTTATTGGTGAAAAATAAATACCCCCAACTTGATTCTTTTCACTATTTTTGACTTTTCTTTTTCATACTTTATTTTCTTTTGAAAAGAATCAAGTTGCTTATTTTCACTCCCCATTTTTGTAAGAACATTTATTTTGACTGCTCTTTTAATCAATCAAGTATAGGGAATGGTTAAAACAAATTTAGGTTTTAAGGGTACCAAAGAATTTATTTTAGGCTCAAATTGGCTTTCAAAGGATAAAATAATTTTTTTACCAAGGTAAGCTGTTTGGCCCAAGGTTTCTTTTCACCAATAAATGTGCCTTGATCATTTTCCTGAATTCTCTGTACAACAACACAAATCAAAGATTAAAGCAAAATCAATTCGAATGAAGTTATGTCGATTAAACCCTCAAGTGTTTAAAAAGATCTCTCAACTTACCGGGTTATTGAAATTTGCTTGATAGTTAATAAACTTATTGTAATTAAATTTATCAAAATTCCTAAGTTATAAAAGAATTAATAATTGATTTTACAAAATTGGTTTTATTGTGTAAAAATGTTAAGTGAATAAATTAACTTTCTAACAAAAAATTGATTATTTATTGAAAGATAAATTTTTTTTTGAAAATAAATTAAAATAAATAAATAACAGAATGGGTTGCCTCCCATTGAGCGCTAGATTTAATGTCTCCAGCCAGACATTACCTCTGATTAATCATGTGGTCTCCCAATATTCGTTGAGGAATCACCTGTCTTTTTCTTCCTCCTTCTTCTTCTCCGATGCTTGATTACTTGTATTTCATCATTCAAGGCATCAGTTAATTTAAAACAATTTAATTGATTGGGAAGAGATATACCTGGTTCGGTTGAAGGGTAAACTTTATCATTCGTCCTAAGATGTTCATGAGCACTGAAGTTTACCTCTTCTTCATAAACTTTGACTGCAACCATACTTTGATCAACATCTACTCTTATCTTTGCAGTCTTCATGAAAGGTCTTCCTAGGATCAGGGGGATCTCAGTATCCTCCTTCATATCCAGTACCACAAAGTCAACCCTGAAGTGGTACTTATCAACCTTTACCAATACATCTTCCATAATCCTAAAAGGCTTCTTGACAGAGCAATCCGCAAACTGTAAGTTCGTCTTCGCTTCTTTTAGCTCAAATTCACCAATGTGCTTTATTAAATCTAGGGGCATCAGATTGATGTTTGCCCCTAAATCTAACAGAGCATTCCTGATGTTGATATTTCCAATGGTTACAGGAACGGTGAAACTCCTCGGATCTTTACATTTTTCCGGAGTTATTATGGTAGTACAGTTTGTTTCTTGCTCTTCATTTACTGGCTCTTGCATATTTTTTTCTTTTTCATTTTTTTCTATTTTTTTACTTTCTTTTTCTTCTTCTTCTTTCTTTTTCTCATTCTTTTCTTTACAATCAATTTTCACAACTTTAGAATTTTCAGAAGAAACAACATTACATTGTTCCCTTGGGTTTTGAGTGTTTGCAGTAAACCCAGAACTTTTTAATTCGGCTATTTCTTTTGCAAGCTGATCCATTTGTATATCCGATGCTTTCCAGGCAGCTTCATTTGTCTCCACAAACTGTAATAGCTGTTGAATAGATTCCTCTATCCTTGCCAATCTTGCATTGTCAGTTTGTTGTTGCTTAAACTGATTGTTAGGAGGTCGGTTGGAAGGTCCAGCATCCTGTCTCTAGCCAATATTCTGATTTTGCCAACCTTGCAGGTAATTGTTAGGAAAAGAATTTCCATGATTGAAAGGAAAATTACCTAAGGGTGTTCTTTGATGGTTCATAAAATTGGCTTGCTCTTGCTCATTTCCACAGTAACCACATGGTTGTTCTCCCATGCAGTGCATACATTGTTTAAGTTGAGCAGGGGGTGGTGATGTTACTTGAGCAATTTAGAGTTTCTCTAATTGCTTGCTCATAACTTCAATTTGTTGGGTCAGCAATTTTTGCTGGCCAATACTACATCATTCACTCCCAATTCGAGTATTCCTGGCTTTCTCTATACATTACCTCTTTCATGTTTTGCTTGGCAGTCACTAATGGACATTGATTCCAATATTTCAATTGCTTCCTCTACAGTTTTGTTCATTAAGGAACCACCTGCACAAGCATCTAACATCATCTTGAACTGAGGTAATAAACCATGGTAAACGATCCTTACCTTTTCAGCATTCTCCAGGTTATGGTTTAAACATTTTCTCAAGAGTGCCTTGAATCGTTCCCATGTTTCCCCTAATGATTCATCATTATTTTGAGAAAAAGAATGTATGGCTGTCATGGCTTCAAAATATTTTGAAGGAGAATAAAATCTTTCCAAAAACTTTCTTTCAACATCGGACCAGTTTGCAAAACTACCCGGTGGGCAAGATTTAAACCATTCTTTAGCTTTACCAATCAATGAAAAAGGAAATAACCTCATATAAACAGATTCTTCTTGATTGGGTTCAAAACCAATTGTGCTACATAACTCATAAAAAACAGTTAAATGTTCATATGGTTCTTCATGATTTAAGCCAGCAAATTGATTATTTTGAATAATATTTAAAGTAGCAGGTTTAATCTCCACTGGTACAACAGGTCCTTAAAACATTCCTGAAACTCGGGGTGGACCATTAATAGCAGCAAACTGTCCCAATGTTCTCCTTTCAGCAGCCATATTTGAATTTTCAAAAGTTTTAGAAGTAGAAGAAGATTTACTTTGTGTTTTAGATTTCAAAGACTTGATTTTCTTTACAAACCTTTCTATCTCAGGATCAAAATAAATTTTACCTGCAGTAGATCGGGTTTGCATACACAAACTAAACAAAGGAAGTTAGTGTAACAATAAGTAAAAGTAAAAAAAATTTAACTAAGGTAAAAAAAATATTTACCACAGTAATTAAAAATTTACTGTTTTACTGAAACAATTCAATCCCCGGCGACGGCACCAGAAAACTTGTTAACCCGGCGATAGCGTCTGAACCGTTCGTTTCTACCACCGGGTTGTTAATTGGCAAGTGCACTAATCGCTTGTAGTTTTCAAAATTTAGATATCGTTCCACTGGGATTGAAAGTCCAATAACAATAGTAATTTTCTATTCACTATGGTAAATGTGAAGAAAGTTATGGACAAAAGAATGATTTGTATACAATTTATACAATATTCACAAGATAGCATGGTTGAGTTGTTCATGAGATAAAAAGAAACTAAAAATCTATCTAAAAAGTTAAGTTGCAATCTAGAATAGGTAAGATACTTGAGATAAACACAGATAAACAAATTATGTTGGAAATTGGATCCCTAATCTAGAATAACAATGAGGAACTCAAGACATACATATTTAATCATCAAGTTTCATGTCATTGCAGCTTACAATCATTATAACCGATCCCTCGTGATATAAATTCTAAGAATTCACCGTAAAGTCCGATCCCTCGTGAGCTTTCTCAGTAAAAACTTGCATTAAGACCTGGCCTTATGGCAACAATGGTTAACAACCCCTATAGAATTGAGATACCAAGGGTATTCCAACTTTTTACTTTCGTCAAAACAAGTTTCAATACGACATGATCAATCATTCTCCCGTTTGACATTCATACTAATAAAACAAGTTTCAATACATATGAAAATCATTCTCCCGTTTGACGTTCATATTAATAAAAGGTTGAAATACTAACATGGACTTGAATCATAAACATGCAGAGGTCAAATTCACAACATTATACTCAATAGACTAGTTCACCAATTCCAACATAAACAGATTAGTTACACATGGTGAAAGTAAAAACAACACTTACAGAGTTTGACATTACGAAGACGATGGAAACTTCACGATACAACGATCATAATACACCGA
Organism: Clitoria ternatea; assembly: GCA_037962975.1. Taxonomy (NCBI): domain Eukaryota; kingdom Viridiplantae; phylum Streptophyta; class Magnoliopsida; order Fabales; family Fabaceae; genus Clitoria; species Clitoria ternatea. Next base: position 51,607,801 of record CM075673.1, read on the forward strand.
AACACACTCAAGTATCTAGAAAACTATTCTAGAACTACAACTCACAAAAGAAGTACTCAAAATCGAGCACAAGAGAGAAAAGAAGAGAATGAAATGCTGTGAAAGGGATGCTTAGAATGGTGTTGGATGGCCCTATTTATAGGGCTGAGCAAGGGTACTGACGCTACGCGTCAGTGTGACGCTACGCGTCAGGCCCCTGACTCAGCTTCCATTAAACAACTGATAATGGCCACTTCAAATTATTAAATTTGATCATGCTTGGCCACTTGGACGTGTCTCCACTGTGTTTTAGCCATTTGTGTTGAGTGGAGTGGCCATTGGTGCTGAGTGGAGTACCCATTATTGGGTCCAAGTGAAGTGGTTGGCCAAGTTGGATATGGAGTCCACGCAGCACTGACGCTACACGTGGCTGTGACGCATAGCGTCAGCATCAAAATTCAGAGTCCACGCTACGCGTGGGATTGATGCTACGCGTCAGGTCCTCCAGTATAATTTCCTCTTGAATTCTTTACTTTTTCACGGCAAAACTAGAGAAAATTGAACAAGGGCAGATTATTTCCAACAACATCCATTTATTGAATTAAAACATAATTTTCTAACAAATTAACCAAATTTTTATTATTTTTATGAAATTTTTATTAAAAGATTTATTGTAAATTTGAGGACTAACATAGCCACGGTCTTTACACTAAAGATTTGGCGCCATTACTTGTATGGTTCTCGTTTTGTGGTATTCAATGACCATAAGAGCCTGAAGTATCTATTTGATCAAAAAGAGTTAAATATGAGACAAAAGGGGTGGATAGAGTATCTGAAGCTTATGATTTTGATTTAAGATATCATCTTGACAAAAAAAATGTTGTTGTTGATGCATTGAGCAGGAAAATTTTACATGTGGCTTCATTAATGGCCAAAGAGCATAAGTTGTTGGAAGAATTTCATGATATGAACTTGGGGGTTATTGTAAGGGCCCCAGATCATACGGTTATGGGTATGTTGAAGATCTCTAATAAGTTCTTGAATTCTTTAGTTATGGATCAAGAGTATGATGAGTAGTTGTTAAGGTTACTTGATGCCCAAGCTAGGGGCAAACAAATGAATTTAATTAAAAGGGCGTGATGGTATTTGGCGGTTCAAGGACCGTATTATGGTATTTACCGAGGGTGATTTTAGGCAGTTGATATTGTTTGAGGTGCATAGGAGTTCTTTGAGTATTCATCTTGGCATCACCAAAATGTATCATGATCTAAAGAAGGAGTTTTGGTGGCCAGGCATGAAGAAGGCGATTGTAGAATATGTGGCTTCTTGTATGATATACTAAAAGAGTAAGGTTAAGCACCAAAAATCTCTTGGGTTGCTCTAACAACCTGAGATTCCTATATGGAAGTGGGAAACATTGCAATGGATTTTGTATCCAGGTTTCCTAACTTGATCTGATTGCAATGCCATATTGGTTATTGTTGATCGACTAACAAAGAGTGCATATTTTCTGGCCATAAGTATGAATTGGTCATTAGAGAAGCTGGCGAGGTTATATATTGCAAAGATTATGAGACTTCACGGTGTGCCTTTAAGCATTATTTTAGACTGTGATCCCCATTTCACTTCTGGATTTTGGAGACGCTTACACCAAGAATTGGGGTCGGAGTTGAGGCTGAGTTCATCCTATCATCCACAGATAGATGGTCAATCAGGACGCATTATCCAAACCTTGGAGGACATGCTTCGTGCTTATGTGTTAGAGCAAAATGGCTCTTGAGAGCGTTATTTACTATTGATTGAATTTGCTTATAATAACAGCTACTATAGTAGTATTGACATGACGTCTTATGACGCTTTGTATGGCAAGAGATGTCATACACCTCTGTGTTGGAATGAAAACGATGATGCCTTACACTTAGGGCTTGAAATGATTCAAGAGTTAAATGATCAAGTTACTATGGTTCGAGAAAATGTGAAAATTACACAAGACATACAGAAGAGTTATTATGATAATTGGCATAGACCGCTTGAATTTCAAGTTAGTGATTGGATGTTCTTGAAGATTTCACCCACCAAAGGTGTAGGTCGTGTGCTGAAGGGTTGAAAGCTCGATCCTAAATATATTGAACCTTATAGAATCCAGGAGCATATTAGAGTTGTGGCGAATAGGTTGAACCTTTCGTAGTCTTTAGCTAATATTTATAATGTGTTTTATGTCTCTCAACTAAGAGTATATATTCCGTGTGATACCATGAGAGTTCCTGAAGATTCCATTGAGCTGAAGGAGCACTTAACTGTGGAAGCGATTCCCATTTGTGTTGAAGCATATCAGACCAAGTGTCTAGGGAGTAAAGAGGTACTATTGGTGAAGGTGAGGTGGCAGAACTTCAATGTAACATCCTGTACTTAGGAGTTGGAGTCAAAAATGAGGTGGCTTTACCCTGAAGTATTCCACAACTATTTAAGGAGGGTGTGTGTAACATCCCGGTTATTTAATTTAATTATTGGCGATAGGTGTGAAATTAATAAATAAATTGTTTAAATTTTTCCAAATTATTATAAATTAATTAACAATTATTTAGAGGTGATGAGATTTAAATAAATTAAATTGAATGGTAAATTGTAAATTTAAAATGTAAAATAAAGAAATGGTGGTATATTTATAAGTTATCAAAGGGTAAAAAGTAAAAGATTTTATTAAAAGGTAATAAAAGAAAATAGAAAAAAAGAGAAAAGGGTGAAATAACTATATTGCCATTGGGACATTAAAAATCAAGTCTTTTTCTTCCCTATGAGAATCACAAGCAAGAGAGAGCTGAACCTTTGCCATTTTCTTTTCTTAATAGCCGTGAGCTTCTCGTAAGGAATCAGAGGTCGATTCAGTGACGAAACTTGAAATTGATCACGTTTTTGGGATCGTGGCATCGAGGTGAGTCAATTGGTACCACCAACTTCTTGTTTCCTCTCTCCCTATTCCTTTCTCTTTCTAGGTGAGTGTGGCTTTGCATGGGGGAGGCTTTTATTTCTGTTTTATGGTTATTTTGAAGCTTGGATATGGCTTTTATGGCAATAAGTATGGCAAACGACTCATGAGTTTTGTTTTTCGGTGATCGTAGGTGTCAGAACGAGCTTCGACAAGCCGTTAAGTGAAGTGGGAGTTGGAATCAAAACTAAAGCAGTGAATTGTCAAGTCATTGGGCGAGACTGACACCAAGAACAACTAGTGGAAGCTTGGACTCAAGGTAAGAGGGTGTCCGAAGTTGTAATTATTAGAATTGGGTATCGACCCTTAATGGGTTTGAAAAGAAATTAGCGTAATCGATGAAAATTAGAAATTGGGTTATGTTCAAGCAATATAAAATGATATGAGACATTATGTGAATTAAAGAATAAAGGTTTGATATAAATTATGCATAGGGAATGAGTTTTGGGTGATAAAATACAAGAATGATGTTTTTAAAAATATATATGAATTATGTTGGTTAGTAGGCGGTGTATGTGAAATTGAGCTTGTATGGTTTATGATTTCGATTTTATGAAGTGAATGAGATGAAAATATGTAGTACATTATGATGATTATATTCATATGTTTTAGTGATTATACAAAATGTGGTTTGGATTATGTTTTGGGGCCTGGTCTATGTGGCTGCCCGATTATTTGAAATATGGGCACGGTTTGTGTGACCTCTCTAAGTAATTAAAATGAGGCCTTTGTGCCAAGTAATAAAGAGAAAGAGAATTTAAAATGAACGTATGTGGTTTATGTGGTTGGGGACGGCCGACGGTATATTTCGCCCCTCATTTTTTGCTTTTGTGGTCAAGTAGGATTCAGTTGAGCTACCCAGTGGTCAAGTAGGATCCAATGGTTAAGGTGGAGAGCCAAGCAAGGCTAGGTGGACCAAGTTGGGTTCACAGGGTGTCAAGTAGGACCCCCAGCTAAAGATCAATCCTTTTAGTATCTGGATACTAACGAGTCATTATACTTATTTAAGAGTCAGTTGTGTTTTGCATGATTTAAACTCATATTGGTGATGAATGATGATTATTATTATATTGAATAATATGTTGAAATGAGATAAATTCATATTAGTGAATATGAGATGTTTGACAGCCCTGTAGGCTCGTGTTGATATTAATGGAGTGGTGTGTTTGAAGAATATCGATTCAGTTGATGCATTTGAAAGTAATAAAAATTACATTAGTATGTGTAGTGTTTGATATAGTCTGATAGGCTTGTGATGACTTTTAACATGGTGAGGTGTCATCAATGATGAAGATTATATATATATATATATATATATATATATATTCCGTTCTACATTAATTATGATTTCCAGTACTCACCCTTGTTGTAGTTTATTTCTTTTAGTAACCAATGACAATGAGATCACAAAGGCCTTGAAAGAAAGCGCCAAGTGAAGAGTGAATGCCAAGGAAGAAGTGAAATTAGTGTAATTGTGATAATGACTTTAAATGAATTTGGTTATGTATTGTATTATGGTTAAACTTTGGTGTTGTGTTTAAATCCTGAATTTAGATTATGTTGCGATAAGTCGTGTTTGATAATGGTGTTGATGAATTAGTTACGTGGAGTTAGTACCTTAATTCATTATATGCATGTTATGAGATTTACTTTATGTGGTAATTGACACAGAGCCATCTTTGGTTGATGATTATGATAAACTGTTATAGGTAGGTGAATTATGATTGGTATATGTCAATGGCTTTGTCCACTGTGTGGTTCATTTGATGATGATGATAGAATTGATGATTTGATCTTGTTGAAGTTATGCCTTGTATACCTAGGTGAAGAAATAAGCTAATTTAGCAATTGAACATGCGAAATGTAGATCCAGTGGGAATTAGAACCTCCAGAGGGGACTAATAGGTTCCCGTAGTCATTTATAATTTGTGTGTATAGCCATTGTGTGATTTGAGGTCCATGAGTTAGGCTTTAAGCATGGTGTTGGTTAGAAATTAGTTAAATTGTATTTAGCGCATATCTTTGTCATATGTGGGAATTTTTTAGTATGGACTGCTCCAGAAAGTTCAAAATGGGGGTAATATGGTGCCCATTAAGTTTAGTGGCAATCAAAGTTGAAACGGGCAAGTTAGGTAGGGCGGAAGTTGGCCTGAAGGACAAATTCTGTATAATTATACAGAACAGGGTGTCTGGTAATCGATTATGTAATCAATTACCAGAGGGGTATGTAATTTTCCTGTGCAGCAAACCTGCAGGTAATTGATTACCACATCTATGTAATCGATTACTAGGGCCTTATAATCGATTATAGGATTTGTATAATAGATTACCAAGGCCTAGAGTGGAGTTTTTGAACGTTTTGAGTGATATAGCCCTTAAGTTCTTTTAGTTTATTGCAGAGGATTTTAAAAAGTAAAAAATTTCTTTTGATTTTATGAGACCCCAGAATAAATTCTAGGAATCGCAAAGGGGACGTCACATTAAGAACAAATATGCTTTTTGTACTTATCTATCTTCTTAATATATCATTTCTCTTTTTTTAATATCATTTTTTAGTTAATTTCTTCTTCATTTAAAAAACATGAAGGTATAATTGTTAAATGAGCATTTAATTATATCTTAAAATATTAAAAAGACATATATTTAAAACAAATCAAGTCACTTAAAGACATATAATAAAAAATAGAGAGAGTATCTTTTTAATATGTCATTTTTTATATACTTAATAGTGAATGATACTTCCTTAATTAATATTTTCTTGATTTAAAATAAAAGATACAAGTATAATTGATAAAAGAATATTTAATTATGTTTTAAAATCTTAAAGTGATATGTATTTAGAAACATAACAAATATCTTAAAATGATGACATAAAAAATTGGAGGGAGTAATATTTATTATATGGTTATTTTAATACATTAATGTAAAAAAATCATTGGTTACATGATGAATTAATTTAACATATTGTATTTATATTAATTTTATAATATTTGTTGTAACATCCTTGATGTTTTAATATTAAAAAATAAATGTGAAATAAATAAAAGTATTATTTGGATTAAAATTATAATAGTATATGGAAAATTAAGTGCAAAATGGAATTTTATGGGAGATGGAATCAGGACCCTACGCATAGTGTGGTTGGGACGCGTAGCGTCAGATATGAATTAATATGCTAACGCGTAGCGCCAGTGGGACGCGTAGCGTCAGCGTTGCGATTAGTTTTAAATGAAGGCATGCAGAACAGAACCCGCAAGCTTTTCTCTCATTTTCTTCTCCTTCTCTGATGCGATTTTAACTACGGCTTGGAGGAGGCTTTGATTTTCAAGGGTTTTAGGCAATTGGAGGCTAAGGTGCCGGAACGAGCATTGGATGAGAGAGCGGCAAAGCGGGCATCGGATTCGGAAGTGGAGCGGTGAATCAAGTGGTCGGAGGACGCAACCGATACCAAGAGAAAATTTTAGAAGCTTGGAATAGAGGTAAGAGGGGTGTTCGGGTCATAATTAATTAGAACCGATATGCGAACAAAGTACGGAAAGTTTAGAATTTAATTCTATGTTATTAGAAATAATGTAGATTAGTAAAATATAATTGTTATAGCTATATAAGTATGTATGAGTGAGATTAAATGGTTAAACGAAGAAATATATTGATTGAGTTAATTATGTAAATTGATAATCACTTTGATTGGTGTGAACGATGACTCGAATAATGAGATTAACATGTGTGCGTGATGATTTCATATTGAATGGATATATGCTTAGATGAGTTCAAATCGAATGATGAGAAATTGATGTATGTATGAATATATAGTTATATATATACATGTGATGGCATTGTACAGATGGGCTTGACAAGACAGTCACCCTGTGTTGTGAGCACAAGCCAGTTTCTAGCAGTTGCGTATGCTGATTATTGATTGATATGCCATGTTTATGCTATATGATATGTGATTATATGGTTTCGGATGGCCAACGGTATGTATACCCCTCGTTTTCTAGCTCCCTGTGGTCTTTGTGCCCAGTTGAGCAACCTAGTGGTCAAGTCGGACCCAATGGTTGAGGTGGAGAGCCAAGTCGGGCTTGGTGAACCAAGTCGGGTTCACAGGACATCAAGTCGGACTCCCAGCTAAAGGCCAATCCTTAGGTATCTAGATACTAGAGAGTCAGATGCATGTGAGTCAGTTGTGAATTATGTGAACTGATAATTGACGCATGATTGGTGATGGATATATGGTATGACAGGTGCATTTGATGTATATGAGGTATTATGTTAACTATGTGAACTCTGTGATATTAATTGAATTGAAAATAAATGCATATGAATGGTGCTAGTGTGGAAATTTGGATATGTATATGTGTATAGACATGTAATAATGCAGGAAGCTCGAGAAATTAAGTAATGCGAGCTATAGGTATTGATAGATTTGTTATTTCATTCTATATTAATTATGATATTCCAAATACTCACCCTTGATGTTGTTTAATTTTAGTGACCAGTGACAGGGAGGATGCTAATGCCCCGGAGGTGCGCCAAGTGGAGGACTGATGCCAAGGAAATTAGAAGATTGTGAGATAAATAAGTTTATGTAATATGTTGAGTAGTTAATATTTGCTAAAGTGTGTTTGATGAATTAGTTCTAATTCTGTTTATGTGATGGTTAAATTAATATGGTATGATGAATTATTGATAATGATGAATATGTGTCATGAATATATTGAGATGGATAATGCATGACGTAATAATAAGGGATACGATGATGATTTAGATGAGTTAATGATGAGGAGGTTGATAAATTGTAGGTAATTGTTGCATTATGATGAATTGCGACACGAAGCCGATATTGTGTGAATATGGAATGAGATTGGCATGTTCTGTGGAATTGTATGAATGTTGTGTGTGATGTGTAGAATGGTAGATGGATGTATTGGTTGATGATTTGATTGATTAAAGGTCATGCATATAGTGAATAAATATGAAATTAAGGAACTGAATAGGTGGTTTTGAGATCTGGAGGGTTTTGGGATCCCCGGAAGGTACCAATAGGTCCTCTAGGACATTTAGGATTTGGGTGCATTGGCTTTTGGTCAATTGGAGTCCATTTAGGATGTTTGGTGCAAGGGTTTTGCACCTAATTGAGTTAAACTATATTTTTTGCATAACTTGCGCATATGATGAAATTTTGGCAAACGGACAGCGCCAGCAATTCCGGAATGGGGAAAACATGTGGCCTGTGAAGTTTTATGCTATTCAGACTTAAAACGGGCCCATGGGGTAAGTTAGAAGTTGGCCAAGTATCCTAAATTGTGTAACAGTATCAGGTCTGATACTGTCATGCCCACGCTACGTGTGAGGCTAACGCGTAGCGCGAGGTGTGCAGTGCAAGGCTGACACTACCGTGGGGCTGACGCGCAGCGTCAAGCCCCTGTTTCCAGTTTTGAGTTGTTTTCATTCTGATTGGGTTTTTGGTGATATAAGTAGCTACACGGTTCTTATTTTGAAACTGTTTAGTAGAAATAAACATTTCTTGAATTAAGATTTAATTAAATTCGTTAATTGTGAAAAATTTATTGTGAAAACTATTAAATGGGTAAAAATAAATATAAAATGACGAAGATCGTCACATTTGTTGTTTCAAATCAATGTAAAAAAATTTTATATTCCCAGGTATTACACCTTAATAGTGTAAGTGTTGTATGGACATATGGTTGGACAAAGTTCAATCCTTAGTCTCTTTATTCCTTCATTTACTATTCATACTAAAAGACCCTAAAAAAGAATTTTTTAATTATTAGTTGTTATAACTGTTTTGTTTCCCTTCCTTGTATAAGTCGATTTTAGACTTGTAATTTGTATTAATTCTCCATTCTAAATTAAAAAATTAAAAAATTATTGATTTCGCCTCCTAAAAATTCTGATTCTTAAGTGTTAGCCATGTCTTTTCAATCACAAGGAAGAACAATCTAAATGCCAACAAGAAAAATCAACCAAATGGTAAAAACAACATGGTAAAAGGTCAACAAAACAACAAGTATTACACTTATTGCAAGAAAACAAACCATATTGTGAAAACATGTTATTTCAAACATGGTTTTGCCTAAGGTTATCAATTTAAGTCTACCAAGATGACCAATACTACAACCTTTTTTCCCCTCGACAAAAACTCATAAGCTACTTGTCCTAGAGAAGATTTTGACAAAGGAGTTGTGCTCAGCCAAGAGTAATATCAAGGTCTCTAAGAACTAATGCAATAGTCTAAGCAAGTAAAACACCAAGCTATACATAAAGTCAACCAAGAACCAGACTCCCTACTATTAATGGTACTTTTCTTAAATCCTCTATAGGTAAAATTAGTCATTAGTGGCTCCTTGATACAAGTGTCATTAATCACATTACTCATAGTATATAGATAATTTTTCTTTTCATAAAGCCATCCCATTTACTTTGATCAATTTACCAAATGGAAATCAAGTTAGTCATCTAGTTCTATTATAGTTTTCGTGTTTGAAACTCTTATTTTGCATAATGTTTTATATGTGCTAGAGTTCTACATTAATTTAGTCTCTGTTGGTAAGCTTTTGAAGCAACGTGAATGCCTCTTGGAAATGAATAACTCCACGTAGAAAACATCAAAGAGGATGATTGGTTCAACTATGAGATTTCAAGGCTTATTAGTTCTTGATCTGCCTCAAGAACAAATTGTTTCTCTCCCTGTGGATGACCTTCATACTTCTTCCAATAGTTTAGACAACGCTTACATATGACACTATAGACTAGGACATATCTTTGAATCTATTTATAAATTACTTTCTATTCAATTTTATTTCATTCCCTCTTATAATAATAGCCATGCACTCTATGATATTTGTCACATGTTTAAACACAAAAGACTTTATTTTCCTAATAATACCATTTTTAATAAAGTGTTTGGTATGATCCATGTTGATATATGGGGTTCTTACTCTCTGCATTCATCCTTTGGCCATAGATTTTTTCTTATCCTTGTTGATGATCATAGTAGATTCACAAGGGTAATTCTGATGAAAAACAAAGTTGACTCTAGACAACATTTGGTTAATTTTGTTTCTTATATAAAAAATAAATTCAACACTTGTTTACAATCTATAAGAAGTGATAATTGTGTGGAGTTTTTGATGCATCAATTCTACAAATAAGAAGGGATCTTACATCAAATTGCATGTATAAAAAACTCCTCAACAAAATAGGATTGTTGACAGGAAACATCAACATATCCCTAATGTTGCTAGGGCTCTTTTCTTTTAAGTACATTTACCTAAAAGATTTTAGAATTTTTCCATTACTCACTCTATGCGTATCACAAATACACACCCTAGCCCTTTGTTGAAAAATAAGTCTGTTTATGAAATTCTTTATGATGCACTACCTAATCTAACTAATCTCAAGGTCATTGGATGTTTATGTTGTGCTAACACCATTTAATCACATAAAACAAGGTTTTAGTCTATAGCTAATAGAAATGTGGTTTTAGGTTACAAAGGAAGAATAAAAGGCCATTTCCTACATTATATGCAATCTTATTCCTTTCTTGTTTATAGGACTATGGCTTTCTACTAAAATCTTTTTCCTTTTCATTTAGACTCTATGTAGAAACATGATCATGTGATTAAGGAAAGGACACAATTGCCTTCACCTTCTCGTATCATTGCTTCAAATTTTAATGATGCTATCTTAGACTTTTCATATCATGAAAATGATAATCATCATTAAGTGAGTGTCAATCTGTTCAAGAAACAAATGAGAAAGAAGAACATATTCAAATTCAATAAGGCCAAGATCTTGAACAAAATCTAATAAATGAAGAAATAACTAACCAAAGTCCAAGACTAGCTTATTAGACATTCTTAAGGAATAAAAAAACACCTCGATACTTGGTTGATTATCATTGAAACTGATCCGGTCATAACACCGGCCCCCAAGAGCATGGCTTTAATGCTTTGCCAGGTCAGCATTTCGAACAAGGTAAGTACTCTTCAAATACGGAGTATATACGACGAAGGCAAGTAACTCCGCCTAGGCATGTTATCCTGCCAAGGGTCATAACCCCGCCAAGGCATGTCACTCCGCCTAGGCATGTTATCCTGCCAAGGGTCATAACCCTACCAAGGTATGTCACTCCGCCTAGGCATGTTATCCTGCCAAGGGTCATAACCCCGCCAAGGCATGTCACTCCGCCTAGGCATGTTATCCTGCCAAGGGTCATAACCCCGCCAAGGCATGTCACTCCGCCTAGGCATGTTACCCTGCCAAGGGTCATAACCCCGCCAGGGCACGTTACTCCGCCTAGGCATGATACTCCGCCAAGGATACGTCACATCAATGGCTTCAGAAAGCAAGTGGGTGTGTCAGCGGATTATGCGGAAAAGGTGATTATCCTCTCTCCTTCCTAGAGGATCGTACTCTGATAATTGACCTACCCTCCTGACACATTCTGAAAGTTGAGTCACCTTGATTGACACAATACACACGCTATCAGAGCCAAGGGACCCACCTGCATCCAATGACTCATTTTTCTCACGTACAACTATAAGAAGTATATATCAATTCATGGGCATGGTATCGTTGTTCTATCTCACACTCTTACTATTACTTCGCTTAAGCATTCATTGAGTTCTTACACTCTTCTAACTTGAGCGTCGGAGAATCTTCGCAGGTGGCACCACCTTTCGCCCCCCTACAATGCGAAACGTTGGTGTGAAGGATCTCCAGGACAACAAGACCGTCCTCTCCCACTGAGAGACCGGATTAATACATCGGATATACACTGTTCCGGTGTGCAAACCCTAATAACACCTGCATTCTTGTGGCTGGTCCCACACCGGATCCTAGACCCCGGTCCAGACCAGTTCATTGGCACGCCCAGTGGGACACGGTAGAGTTATTCCCACTTTCTGCAGAAGTTAGGAGTCGACCATGGAAGGAGATGGACGCGACTATGTGGATGGTCATGTGGAAGATGTGACCCATCAACAAGAGGAGGGGAGATTTGTCTTTGAATCACCAGCAACCCACTCAAGGAGAATGGTACCAGTGGCAACCCCTGATCCTCGAGATGAAGTTATCAGGCAACTCAGAGAGCAGTTGAGGGAGTTGTGAAAGGAGAAAGGAGGAATAGGGGACAGAGTGACGTCTCAGGCAGAGGATACTCGCCATGCATCTGCGAGAGAAAGATCCACAACTCTCCAGTATTCTAAGATCCCAACCTTTGATAGGAGAAGACAAGAGCAGGATTCTGGGGACAGGATCAGTTCAATGAAGAGGGGGCAAACAGCGATGGTTTCTGGGCCATACCGATTCAACGTCCCTTTCTCTAGGAGACTGATGAACGTGATTATCCCCAAGCACTTGCAAACGACTCAACCATATTTTATCGGAAAGTATAATGGAGAAACTGATCCCACTAAGCATCTTGATGTTTACACGTATGAGGCCATGTACTTGGGAGCTGATGAAGATGTGATGTGCAGGATGTTCCCCCGAACCTTAACGGAGGAAGCTCTCGAGTGGTTCAAAAGCTTACCCTCGGAATCAATAGATTCTTGGTAAGAAATGGTGACTTCATTTGAAAGCCATTTCATCATCTCTAGGGACATCCCAAAGACTTCCCATACCTTGGCTCAGATAAGGCAGGGAGAAAATGAAACTCTCAAAGAGTTTTTGAAGAGATTCTACAAAGAAGCTGCTTTGGTGCCTAACCTTACAGAGGCTATTCAGCTTCACATCATTGTCGAAGCCTTATGGCCTGGATCCGCCTTCGCTTTGTCTTTGGCTAAGAATCCCCCAACGACGTTGGAGGAGTTTCGAAGAAAAGCCTCGAAATACGTGGGCGTAGAAATGCACTTGGAGGTAACATCGGCCAAAAAGAAATCTCCAGCGCCCCATCAACAATATAGAGATAAAGGTTGGCCTAGATCGAAACGTATGGAGAGTCCGGCCCGAGGCAGAGACTTCAATAATCTGAGTTAGGAAGAGCGGATACATGCCTTTGGCAATTACACCCCGTTAAACTCTAAGCGGTCTCAAATTCTAAGAGAGATCGGATGGTCAACGCTTACTTCGTACGGGGTCAGGATGCCGCCCCAGCTTCGCAAACATGGAGACTCTCAGAAATACTGCGAATTCCATGAGCAAGGGGGCCACTCAACGGATGAATGTCATACCCTGAAGAATACTATCGAGACCCTGATCAGGGAGGGTAAACTTAAACAGTATCTTTTAAAAGAAGCTATTTCGGAGAAGCCAAGGGAAGTCTGGATTAGCAAGCATGAGCAGCAAAGTGTTATGCCCCAACAACATCAGGGTCCCCGAGAGGTCATTGACTGAGTTTCAAGCCATTAAAGCTAAGGACGCCCTTAGCTGTTATAGCTAGTCGATAAGACGGTATGCGCTCTTTTTTTTTTTTTCCTTACTTGGGCTTTTCCGATCGGGTTTTACCAAGAAGGTTTAATGAGGTGTAACCTCGACCTGGCTCTCTTTCTTTCTTTTGTATAGTAGTTCAATAATTAATGAAAATTTCCTTCTGCTTACCTGTTGTTTTCATTATTTTACTCAACGCATGTTTCCGTTGTGATAAGATATCCTCAGGACGGATGATCTCATTCACACATTCTGTGTATTGACGATGTAACTCCTCGAGGCAACATGGGTTGTAGGGCTGGTCTTTTTCCAAAGGCCACAAACCGAACCCCATTAGAAGACCGGTGAATGGGTAAAATCCAACACCGGGTGAAGAAAATGGTGAATGGGTAAAATCCAACACCAGATGAAGAAAATGGTGAATGGGTAAAATCCAACACCAGATGTAGAAAAATGGTGAATGGGTAAAATCCAACACCGGATGTAGAAGACCGGTGAATGGGTAAAATCCAACACCGGGTGAAGAAAATGGTGAATGGGTAAAATCCAACACCAGATGTAGAAAAACGGTGAATGGGTAAAATCCAACACCGGATGTAGAAGACCGGTGAATGGGTAAAATCCAACACCGGGTGTAGAAGGCTGGTGAATGAGTGAAATCCAACACCGGTTGAAGAAGAAACACTTCCCCAGGACGGATGCCCTCAATCACATATTCTGTGAGTTGACGAGGTAACTCCTGGCGCGGACAATTCCCATCATCATCCTTATGATGGAAGTCTTTGAAGACTCAATCCGACCTCGATATTGATCACGCTGAACGGATTATTAAATGCCTTCTTGCATTCAGTCTTCACTCTAACTTTGAATTGATTACCCATGGCAGAACTTGTTCTCATGTAGATAAGACAACGGCTCCAAAACTGAAGCACAGATGCATAACTCTTTATTCCATAAAGATCAACCAACATGCAACAACGCTTCGCAAACGGAGTCAATAAAAACTCCTTGGCAGGAACAATTGGTGTCACAGCTATATGCTGCACCATACCGCCTCAAAGAACCAACAAAATTCTTATAGGAAGAATTGGTGTCACAAGTTATATGCTGCACCATAGCCATCCTGGATTCAACAATTCTCATTTGATCAGGAGTTACACTCCGGTCCAAGTTCAAAAGGATGAACATTCCATCCAAAGCTTGACTCCGCCAAACTACCAATGTTTTACGGAGTACATGAGCAACAAACTCAAGCACTTCCCAACAAGTTCAAGTAAGTTCAACACTTGTAAAATTGTACTCATTGGAATTCCTAAGAGGCCACTCCGCCTTCTTACGGAATTCAACTCTTGGAAATTCCTAAGAGGCTACTCCGCCTTCTTACGGAATCCAACTCATTGGAATTCCTAAGAGGCCACTCCGCCTTCTTACGGAATTCAACTCTTGGAAATTCCTAAGAGGCTACTCCGCCTTCTTACGGAATCCAACCCATTGAAATTCCTAAGAGGCCACTCCGCCTTCTTACGGAATTCAACTCTTGGAAATTCCTAAGAGGCCACTCCGCCTTCTTACGGAATTCAACTCTTGGAAATTCCTAAGAGGCTACTCCGCCTTCTTATGGAATCCAACTCATTGAAATTCCTAAGAGGCTACTCCGCCCTCTTACGGAATCCAACCTCACTGAAATTCCTAAGAGGCTATTCCGCCTTCTTACGGAATCTAAACTCATTGGAATTCCTAAGAGGCCACTCCGCCTTCTTACGGAATTCAACTCTTGGAATTCCTAAGAGGCCACTCCGCCTTCTTACGGAATTCAACTCTTGGAAATTCCTAAGAGGCTACTCTGCCTTCTTACGGAATCCAACTCACTGAAATTCCTAAGAGGCTATTCCGCCTTCTTACGGAATCTAAACTCATTGGAATTTCTAAGAGGCCACTCCGCCTTCTTACGGAATTTAACTCCATTGAAATTCCTAAGAGGCTATTCCTCCTTCTTACGGAATCCAAACTCATTGGAATTCCTAAGAGGCCACTCCGCCTTCTTACGAAATCCAACTCCATTGAAATTCCTCAGAGGCTATCCCGCCTCCTTACGGAATCCATTAATGACAGGCGTGACAAGTAATGACAAGCAACAAACGCATGAAAACACTTGTCCGTAAATCCTGAACTAGCAAATGCCGCCTAAACCCACGCCTATAAAAGCTAAGTGTTATAGCTCATTACAGTGACTCCGCCAGTCACTATAACAAGCTAAGAGGCTAATGATCCGGTCATAACACCGGCCCCCAAGAGCATGGCTTTAATGCTTTGCCAGGTCAGCATTTCAAACAAGGTAAGTACTCTTCAAATACGGAGTATATACGACGAAGGCAAGTAACTCCGCCTAGGCATGTTATCCTGCCAAGGGTCATAACCCCGCCAAGGCATGTCACTCCGCCTAGGCATGTTATCCTGCCAAGGGTCATAACCCCGCCAAGGCATGTCACTCCGCCTAGGCATGATACTCCGCCAAGGATACGTCACATCAATGGCTTCAGAAAGCAAGTGGGTGTGTCAGCGGATTATGCGGAAAAGGTGATTATCCTCTCTCCTTCCTAGAGGATCGTACTCTGATAATTGACCTACCCTCCTGACACATTCTGAAAGTTGAGTCACCTTGATTGACACAATACACACGCTATCAGAGCCAAGGGACCCACCTGCATCCAATGACTCATTTTTCTCACGTACAACTATAAGAAGTATATATCAATTCATGGGCATGGTATCGTTGTTCTATCTCACACTTTTACTATTACTTCGCTTAAGCATTCATTGAGTTCTTACACTCTTCTAACTTGAGCGTCGGAGAATCTTCACAGGTGGCACCACCTTTCGCCCCCTACAACGCGAAACGTTGGTGTGAAGGATCTCCAGGACAACAAGACCGTCCTCTCCCACTGAGAGACCGGATTAATACATCGGATATACACGGTTCCGGTGTGCAAACCCTAATAACACCTGCATTCTTGTGGCTGGTCCCACACCGGATCCTAGACCCCGGTCCAGACCAGTTCAGAAACCTTATTTTTGCCAAAAATAAAAACAACAAAAGCACACCAGGTGGTATTATTCACTTAATTTTGTTGTTGTTTCTTATAAGCATTGTTCTTTTCCATACAAAAGCTTTTGTTTGTCTGTTGGCTCAATTTGTTAGACAACACGCTACTAGCAAGCTTGCAATGATCAACATTGGAGAGATTCCATGGATGTTGAACTTGAAGCCTTGAAACAAAACCAAACCTAGAATCTTACTCCTCAAGAAGTAACTCCTATAGGATACAAATCAATTTATAAAGTAAAATACTTGTTGATGGCACTGTGGAGTGGTTCAAGGCTAAATTAGTTGTAAAGGGTTAGACAAAGTTAGAGAAAGTTGATTACTTTAAGACTTTTTTTCACCTATTATGAAGATCACCACCATCAGAGTCCTTACTATTGCTACCATAAATGGATGGTTTCTGGAATAATTAGATAGAAACAATGCCCTTTTACATGGCAATCTTCATGAAGACGTTTATTTATTTCCTCATTTTGGCCTTTTACTTCATGATTCTATAAAGATCTGTAAACTATAAATCCTTATATGGGCTAAAACAAGTAAGCAGATAATAATCTACTCTTAGTAATGTCATTTTGACATTAGGACATACTCAATCACAAGCATTAAGATTCCCACTTCATTAGACTTCTCATTTATTCATATATGTACTTATGGGAGATTACATGGAAGAAATTAACATTGTCAAAGCCAAAATCAATCAAGTCTTTAAATTTAAAGACTTAGATATCAGCCTATGCAAATTCAAATTGAGGGTGTTGTTAGAAAACAAGGAAATCCATTATAGGTTTTTTGTGTTTTCCTTGGTAAATCTCTTATGGCTTTGAAGAGCAAAAAGCAAGTCATTGTCTCCTTTCCCTAATCAGAAGCAGAATATAGAGCTTTGGCCATTTTAACTCGTGAGATTCAATGGTTGGATAATATTTCCAAGGACATGAATATAAGCTTTTCTCAACCAAATTCAGTTTATTGTGATAATCTCTCAAATTTAATTGGCACATTATCTTGTTTTTTATGAAAAAAGTAAGCACATTAAGGTGGATTGTCATGTTACAAGGAAAAGATAAAGAAATGGTTGATTCATTTGTTTCCTGTCACTTCAAGTAATCAAATAGCATATGCTTTCACTAAACCTTTATGTTCAACATGATTTAAGCATTTTACAAGCAAGTTACGACCTCAAGATGTACAACGTCCAACTTGATGGATGCTGTTAAACTCTATTTTTGGCTATTTTAGCTTTCACAGAACTGATGACTATGGAAGATGACATCCATAGATTGTGTTCTAAGCTTAGGTTTAACTTGGTTCATTTTCTTTGCTTTCTTTTCCTATATAAGTGGGTTTTAACTTGTAATCTGTGTAAATTCTCCGTTCTAAATACAAAAATATAGAAGTATTATTTTATAGTTTCTTAAGAGTTTGTAATACCAGTCTAGTGTGAATTTAATATGTTCTCAAGTCAAGTGAGATTTAAGAGAGTTGGTTGTCAAGTCCAATATGATGCCCTTCCGATATGAGGGTGAATTATGATGTCACCTATAACGACACTTTGATGCTTAAGTAAGTAAAAGATATATCAGAGCTTAAGCATATAAGATTAGAACGTACCTTAGGTGTAATGAATACTCAATATATATAGATGTCAAAGGGGCAGGCACTGTGATGATAGGGTGTTAGTACTTTTTCACATTCCATTAAAAGCATGTTATTAGCATAATAATTCTTGGCACTTTTGCAGGTTCCATCCAATATGTCTTTGGTATGTGCTAGTGCCTATGGAGGCCATACTAGCATTTATACCACATGGGCTATCATTGATATCGAATATTGTAGGTTGTATACCGATATGGGCATGGGGATACCAGTATCAATATCATGCTTAGATAATATATTAACATGTAAAGTACATTGACAATTATACACACACACACACACATAAATACATTCAAGATAGCAAAGGTAATATAAAAGACAAAATGGTTAAAGGAATTCAAACAATGTGCAAGTGAACTGTGTGGATTACACATTGTTGATCCTTTGACAAGTGTATCAAATTAACATGTAGTTTCGATAAGCCATCGAATCCATGGAGACTTGCAAGATAATCAATAATAAAACAATAATTAGTTGTAAATCATAAAGGATGTATCCACATTATGTTCAAAGGTTTGTTCATTGATTGTCTATTAAGAAAGTGTAAAGTTCCACAAGCTAGAAGCAATTAAAGGTTAGAAAAATGATGAGTAAAAATGTTAGGATCAGACTTCTCCACTTTATTTAATTCATTAAATTCCTATTATGTACGTTTACACATTTAATCATGTTAATGTGGTATAAATTTTATCAACCTAATCACTTAGAGAATAAAAGCATAAACCCCAAGATCAAATATCAATCTCTTGAGTATTCAATACTAAGATTTACATTAAGAAAAAGACTTTAACAACCATTATTATCAACCATATTCCTAAGTGAAGAGAATAATGAGCATTTCATCCCTTAAATCCTAAACACATGCATAAACATTCTCCTATTTGAAATATACATTAGGAAAAGATAGAAGAAATGCAAACATTGATATAAATGCTAAGCATATACAAATATTCATTATAACATCATAAAGTAAGTTATGTACCATCTCAACAAAATATAGCTTTAGCTACATATAGTCATGATGATTAATCCTAAATACATCAAGAAAACAAAGAAGAAAAAGAGGTAAACCCTAGGATAAAGCTCCAAGGCCTTGAAAGATGAAGAAAAACTCCAAAAGCCCAAGCTTTAATTCTCCCTTGTCTAAGATGTCCCTAGAAAGGAAATGGTATTTTAAATTCAAAGGAAATAAGGATATATAGTTTTACCATAAAAATGGTTGAAAGAAAACACAATTGAAAACTAAATTCATAAGAAAAATAACTTAAAATAGGCCACAAACAAACACTCAACTTATTGACTATAAAGTTTTTTTAAGATGAGTTTCTTACCTTTTTCTCTTGTTACTAGTGTGGTATATTTTCCTCTTCTCCTTTCTTGTTTTCTTCTTTGAGTGAGTGGTTACTAAGATAGGAAAAAATTAATAAAATTATGTTTCCCAAAGCCTTAAAACCTTTTTTATAATAAAAATATCATTTTTTTTATCTTCATTTATTTTACCTATTTTCTTGATAACTTTAAGATATAAGTTTATGGAGACTGGAGAAAGATCTTAAACTCTAAAGATTTTATATACATTAAACCTTTTGGGGAAAGCCCAAAATATTATTTTTATTTAACTATAATTACTATTATTAATATCATTTTCTTTATGTAATTATAATTTTAATTAATTTTAATTCAAATATTATAGCTATAGATAATACTAAAATTGATATTATCTTCTCATCTAAACCTCTTAATAGATCCAAGTTTACAATAGGAAAAAAAGTAAAATATTAAATATAAATTGGATGTAAATAAAAAATATTTTGCAAAAATCAAAATCAAAATACTCCTATTTAATAGGGATAAAAAACATATGTAAACTAAATTTTAAATATATTTTATTTAACCTTTTATTAAGAAGATGAATTGAATTGAGCAGGGTGAAACCATTGAAACCACTTAAACGGCAAAATAATTCTCTTAAGTTTAATACCTCAAATCAAAATCAAATCTCAAATTGAATTGAAAAAACTCCTTATGATTTTATCAATTAAACATCATGTTATGGTAATTGAAGATAAACTTTAGTAATTTTTTAGTTGAAATATATATTTAATCTTATATTTTTTTATGTCAACTTAGTTCTTCATGCCTTTTATTAACTTTGATAATGAAAGTTAACACAAGGCGTGATGCTTGATCTCAAAATAACCTTTTTTTGTTAATTTTGATAATGAAAGTTTCTTACATGTTTGATGTTTGATCTCACATCAATTTCTCTCATTAACTATGTACAATTAAAATATATATAGCTTTACATCATTCATAGCAAAAACAATGTAAATTATATATTTTATATCAAATTTTCAATAAAAAAAACAAGCATATAATTAACTAGTTGATGTATTGTTTATTTGTTTATTATTCCGTTGAGGCGTTGAGGAAAGAAATATATTTTAGATGAAGGGTTTTATTAAAATTTCAATAATTTTTGTATATTTTCAATGTATTGTTATTGTTTTGAAATTATGGTTTTTGATTTTTTTTAAGTTATTGTCATTTAAAATTCAAGACTTATTCAATATTTTTTAATTTTATTTTCATTTGATAAATATATCTCCATTGTTTACGTAAAAAATTTATAGGAAATAAATGAAACAATACAACTTTAGTTTAGGATATTGCGATAAAAATTTAATAAAATTTTATTTCAATTAATAACCTTAAGTAGCTATAAGTTTGAAAGAGAAAAAAACAAAGTAGGATAAGGAAATATTTTACGTGAGATTTTTTAAAAGAAATTCTATAATTGGACTTCTGAAAATCATTTATCGTAAACTATAGTTGTTAAGGTTATTATAAATTATAAATATGTTTTTTATGTTTGAAAATTATCGAAAATATATTGTAAATATAATGAAGTACGTTTTCTTGAAACTTTTGGATGCATAACCCATGTTATAGAAATATTTTATTAGAGATGTTTTTTCAAAAAAAAAAAAGTGTAAGATTGTATAGGGTAAGATATTAAAAACAAATTTTATAAACCGTGTCATGTATGCGGCGTAGAAAACAGGAAAAATTAAATTTTTATGGTGTTAATTTATATTTTACGGGTCAAAACCCGTAGACACATAAAGTATCTACGATACATATAGAATATTTAATCTCAACCGTACCGTATTTCTTGACCACACATGGACAATTTGATTCCATGTCAAAATGCCTCTTACAATCCAACCAAACCATGATTTATAAATGGTCAAAAAATTCCATTGAACATTCCATCCTCTACTAAAGTCATGAATTTCTTTGTGGATAAGTCCAACAACTCATCAACACTGCGGAATTCAGTGGAAGTGCTTCCTTGGATTGAAGCACATTCGAAATGTAAGGTTTTAATATTTGGTGGGGCAGATTGTAATACTAAAAATATTAAAAGATAGTTTATATAATTTACCCAATCAATTTAAAAACACTTTAAAATGAGAGGGATTGAATTGATACACAAAATATATGAAATCAAATCCAGATGTAATTAAAAAACATAAGGATCAAATATATATCTTAAAATATATGAGATCAAATCCACATAAAAAGATATACATATTGTAACCCACAAGAAAACAATAGGACCAAATACCATGATTTTAATAAAAGTTAACAAATAATTAGATTATAATATTATGAGTTTTGAACCCTTGGAAACATGAACTAATTAGAACAGTATTTTTTTTTTCCCGAGGTCAATAAGTAGAACAATTCGCTAACCAATTTAAATATATACAAATCAAATTGTGATTTAACTACGTAGCAACGGACACTTAACGACTCTAGCCAGTCACGACAAGACATGATACAAACGGAAGCATATATCAGTTCCCTCTCTCGGTCACTTTAAAGCTATGCATGTATAAGAATCTGTTTGAATTAAAACCAACGAAAATTGCAGGTTGTGTACGAGAAAATGATGAAAAAAGACGTGGAAAGTGGTGATGGTGGTGGGGAAGGAGGAGAGGGGCCAAAGCCCTTGTACCCCACGATGGTGGAAAATCCTGCACTACGTTGGTCTTTCATCCGCAAAGTTTACTTCATCATCACCTTTCAGTTACTCATCACTATCGTCGTTGCTGCTACTGTTGTCTTTGTTCGCCCCATCGCTCACTTCTTTGTCTCTTCAACTCCTGGCTTGGTTATCTATCTCGTTCTCATCTTCGTCCCCTTCATAAGTTTGTATTATTATATATATATTTATATATTCCCCAGTTTCCTTCTGTCACTGTTGATATATTTTTTTTGTTTCGTTTTGCAGCGATGTGGCCTCTTTACTATTACCACAAGAAACACCCTCTCAATTACTTCCTTCTCTTCATCTTCACCGTTACGTTGGCTTTCGCCATTGGATTGACCTGTGCCTTTACCAGTGGTATGATCTCCCCTGTTTTCTTTTAATCATGACTTGTAAGTTGTTTTGTTTTGTGGTATGTTGTATGGTTTTATTGTGGGATGAATTTGTTCTTATATGTTATATATATGTTGCATTTGAACGTTATTGCTTTAGTGGTTCTAGTTTAAGAACATAGATAGGGATGACAATCAGAACACACATCTAATGACACTTGTAAATATTATCTGTAACAGGTTTGGTCGGATATTTACTCATTTAACAAGAACGATGTTAGATTAGAGAATTATTAAAAAATTACAAAAATAAGTATAGTTACAAGTATTATATAGTGCCAATCTCATCTAATCCTGCACTTTTTTTATATATTTATGTTTTTATTTTTTTAATATGTTTTTATACTAAAGTATACTTTTAAGTTTTAGGTTTTTAATAATTTGAGTTATTTATTATACACACCCAAGAAGTAGGGTTTTAAAATGGATATTTTTTCAATTTTTTTTTAATTTTTTTAATATTTTACTTATTATCCTTTATAAAAATGATATGAAATGATGATTTTGATTTTACTTATATTATGAAATGTTTTCCTTATTATGAAATAGTGTGGGTAATGGGTCTAGATGTGGGTACTTTGGTATCTAGAAAGTATAAGGGAAGAGGATTGAAGTTATTACTCACGTATGAGTATAAATCTAGATTTGATTAATTTTTTTGAGACACTAGTACAGAAACAGATATTATGGTACCCTAACTCGTAAAAATGCTATCCCTAAATATACATCCCTGAATATGCAATGAGTTTTTTAACATGATATTATTTGAATGCTAATCAAATCTCACTTTCATTCAACCATATTAAAATTAATGTCATAACAAATTACTTTATTATTTCTTAGTATATGCACAAGAATAAAAATGATTGAATATTCTAATTTTAAAGAAACATTTATTATGCATATCGGTGTATATTAGTATAATTAAGTAGGTTTAAGTACAACTTTTATTGTATTAGCATTTGAGCTAGTTATGTGAACGACAAAGAAAATCAAACTGAGTTATAATCTTAGAACGTGTATGAAAAACTGGAAGGAGTACCTTCGTCCCTTCATACGGGATCCATTTTAGAATTTGTTAGTCCATATTTTTATAAGATATTCTTCTAAATTTGTTTCCAAATTTGAAGGTGATAAATAATAAATATTTGTTTGTGGGAGTCACAACTCCCACATTAGTGTTTCTCTTTTTGTCCCTTACGTTGCCATGCATGAATGAAGATTGCCATTATGTTTCTAATGAGGCTGGTGGAACCGGATGCAGGGAGAATCATTTTGGAAGCTGTGGTATTGACTACAGTGATGGTCTCTAGCTTGTCTCTGTACACATTTTGGGCTGCAAGGAGAGGCCATGACTTTACCTTTTGGGGCCCCTTCTTATTAGGAGCTCTGCTCATTCTTGTGGTCTCTGGTCTGATTCAGGTATTTTGATGTTGAAAACTTTTATTAAAGTTCATTTATTAGGCTATTAGCCTTTTCTTTTTGGGTTTTAGGATCTTGTTTTATGTTGTGTTGTTCCCTCCCTTG
Source organism: Clitoria ternatea (assembly GCA_037962975.1). Classification (NCBI taxonomy): domain Eukaryota; kingdom Viridiplantae; phylum Streptophyta; class Magnoliopsida; order Fabales; family Fabaceae; genus Clitoria; species Clitoria ternatea. Next base: position 51,631,896 of record CM075673.1, read on the forward strand.
CAGATTCTGTTCCCACTAGGTAAGTTGTCAGCGCTGATTTATGGGTGCTTGGCATCAATCGTATTTTGTGGCTTCATCATATATGATACAAATAACCTCATCAAGAAGTTCTCCTACGATGACTACATCTGGGCTTCGGTCTCCTTATATCTAGACATCATTAACCTTTTCCTTTCTCTGCTTTCCATGCTTAGGACATAATTCTAGGACCGACATATATTTGTTACTTTTGTGTCATGAAATCAAAATGTTTGATGTAGTTTGATAGGATGGAGACCAGACAATTTTCTTAGTTGTTGGCTAGACTCTATCCATTGTAATGCATCTTTGAAAATTTCTCTTAGAGGTTACACATATCTTAGTGATCATTATTATTTCATGTAAGTCCTTCTACTTTGTCAATATTTATCTTTTATTTAGATATGTTGCAAGGTGAAGAGATCAAGCTCTTGATCATAAGTATCTTGTCAAAGAACAAATCCCAAAAAAACACTATTAACAAGTGTAGTTAAGAGGGGAATAGAGTGAATTAAGTCACTACAAGAAATTGATCATGAGGTGTGGGGCTAAGGGGAAAAAACTTTCAGTGAGACCTTTAGACATGAGACATATTTTTCTATACTAATTTCTCTCGTACTAATTAGTGTAGGGTTATGACTCTCACACCCTCATATGGCATAGGACATAATGTCCCGCACAATTTGTGACGTAAAATAAAGTTGAGACACCATGTTTCACGTCCAATTCCTAGCCTATTTCATTATTATTATTATTATTATTATTATTATTATTATTATTATTAACATATAAAAATATTAAATGAAATAAAAATACAACTAAAAAATAACTAATAAACTCAATGTGCTTAGCGAGAGCAACAATGGGTCGAGTGAGAGTGTTGTTGGGTCTAGGGGGCCTCTACTGGGTTTAGAGAGTAGGGAGCTTGATCGGTCGGTTGTTGCTGAGGTTGATGACGATGTAAGCGGCCCTCAACTTAATGTTGGTGTCAACACTTCTCCTCTTAATTCTCTAAGATAGAATGGTCGTCTAGGGCAACATCAAAGTGTTAATGACTATCCTTGGATAACTCACCTTACCGTGCTCGAGCTAGAGTAGCCATCTGGGTCTGTAGCTAGTCAAACTACATCTACAACTGACTATACTGTGCTAGCTATAACCCTTCACCTCCTACAGCTCCTCCTGAAGGCGTGCCACCTTTAAATCTACACATGCGGACTCAGTGCCTATGGGCAAAGTTAAGGTTGCGTCATTAAATATAACCCCCGATGAAAATTGAAGGCTAAGGAGGCAATGCTATAAAAGGCTGTTGTGGTGCTTTCCATAAACAATCTCCACCCAAAGCTAAATCCTTGTAGCCACCTTAAGAAGCTGGCCATCCAGCGTTACACTAAGCTAGATGCCTATTGTACTCCCAATGCTCATTAATACAGAGTAAATTATATTTGAAATGGAATTAAAGTTAACAACTACTTACAATAGTCTGAGGCAAGAACTCATAAACAAAGTCCCCAGTGCCAATTGTTTCTTATGACTCGCCAAAAACAACCCAGCTGGACCGACAGGATGTTAACATATCTCATCCTACAAATAAAAAACTATTAAACAACTTAATGATTATTAAATTTATACTATATAAAACAAATAAGCAACTTACTATCAAGTTGGCAATGGTAGCATATGGCGAGTACCTGTATAACAAACCATCTACGTTGCTATTCCTACACAAAAAGTAAGCTAGCTTATGCAGCCTTCCTAATATTTAGGCTTTTCCCACACAATGAGTAGGCCAACTTATGCAGCCTCCCTGATCCACATGGGATGGGTAAGGGTTCAATAATTAGGGCTCTCTATTAGCCCTCCTTAGTAAGTTACCGAGGTATGCCCTCCCGATCTTTACGAACACGACCTTTATCACATCCTCCTATAGTTTATTAACAACGTATAAAACATTTAAAAAATAAGATAAAAATTATAAACATTAACAAATGACAAATAAAAGTAACTTACCAGTCACTTCCTCTTCATTGTTTGATTGTATCCATAGGAACGAATGCCTAGTCCTTCCATGGCCCATAGAAGTGCGATTGGATGGTCTTTCTCAGCTTGATAGTACCTTCACTGTCCGGTTAAGGTACCACTTCAAAGCAAATAATTGTGAGTTTTAAAAGTAAAAAAAATACAAAAAATTAAATATAAAGTCTAAGAGGTCCTTCATTATAGGAATTATGCTCTACAACTGAACCCTCAAAATATCAAGACGCTTATCTCTAATAGTAATAGGTTGATTTGCATGTACATGTAAATTATTTGGTCGGAGCAGCTTCTTGATATTCTTCTTTAGGCCACAAATTGACAATAACTTCCCTAAACTATTCTGACAATCATCTCCTTCATCAGTTATCTAAAAATTTGTTAAGCATTAAAAATGAAATATAAATTATTATAAATTAATTTTAAGACTATCTCTGCCTTATTTTACTTGTGATATGGTTCCACGATATTAGTAGGTTGTTTCCCAACATTGACATTAAACATATCAAAGTTATCCACGACTTGGAATATAATGGTTCTCTAAAATTTTACCTCGCCATGGTTAGTCTGAACCTAATAGTTAGGTTTGAAGTCAAATTTGTACAAGTGAAATGTTTCCTCACTTTCACTCAAAATCTTACAACACCTACATCTCACACAGGAAAACCTTATACCACTATCTAAATCATAATACGGTTGCTCTGAAGCCTTATTAATAAACACTCTATCCCCTTTAATAAACTCACTTTTTAAACATCTTTTATTAAAGCACACTCTATCATACATCTACAAATAGTCCATATAAAAATCTGCATTGTCATTATACCACTAAGTTACAACACTTGTATTATTCAAAATTGCACACCCCTAAATTCTAGTTGGAATTTATAATCTATTTATTTTATAATTTATAATTAGAAATTAAAAATGTTATAATTAACAAACATAAATTATTAGTAATAAATAGCTATATATGTAATTTATAACTTTCTAACTTTTTCATTTTATAATATATAATTAGCAAATTTTTTAATTTTTATTAAACCCTAAATTCTAATTAAGAATTTATAATTTATTCATTTTGTAATTGAGCTGGTCTGGACCGGGGTGTAGGATTCGACCTCGAGACAGTCCTTAAAATATGATTTCAGGTGTGTTTTACGCCGATCTAGTGGGGATTTGGTATTATATCCTCTAGTTCAGGTCTTAGAGTGATTCCTCGTATCAAACCACCAACCTTACGCGTTGTGGGACGAAAAGGGGTGTCACCTGCAAGGCCACTCCGACGTTCAAGTCAGTGAGTATTCAAGAGAATATCATAGCTTAAGCATAAGTTTTAGAGAGAATGTTCTTCCTTTGTTATGTTGATGCATAGGAATTTATATCTGGAGGTAGTGGAAACATCTCCTTGTTCACCAAGCTTTTCGTACATGGCGTCAATACTTTTCTGATCCCTTACAGAAAGACTAACACATGAAAGGATGTACCAAATGGCTCTACCTACCAGTCAGTCACTTTACAGGTTACTTGTTTAACACGCTGATGCATAGGTCAACCATGACTTTCCGATGTTGAGAGAATGACTTACACCAGGGTTGGTTTAAAGACCCTGTGTGTGATTCTGGATATCTGGTATTAAGAGAATAGCTCACATCAGATATTACGTGACATTGGTCCTTAGGACAGTTTTTAGTTAAATTACCATTAAGTTCAGGAGCCGGTATCAGGACCAAATCAGTAATTTATAAATTTTATGATTAACAAATCTAAATTAATTATATAAAAGTTGACTACATATTTAACTCATAAGTTTCTAACATTTTTATTATATAATTTATAATTCAAAAAATTTTAAATTTTTTATTAAATTCTAAATTTTAATTAGGAATTTATAATTTATTTATTTTGTAATTTATAATTATAAATTAATAAATTTATATTTAACAAAACTAAATTAATTATGTAATAATTGAGTACATATTTAATTTGAAAGTTTCTCATTTTTTAATTTGTAATTTATAATTACTTTTATTTTTTATTAAACCCTAAAAACTAATTAGGAATTTATAATTTATTTACTTTTTAATTTATAATTAGAAATTAATAAATTTATAATTAACACGCCTATACTAATTATGTAATAATTAAGTACATATTTGATTTGAAATTTTATTTTTTAATTTTTATTAAACCTTAAACTGTAATTATGAATTTATAAACTTAGGATTAACAAATTAAAATTAGTTATGTAATAGTTGAATCATTATTTAATTTGTAAGTTGTTTTGTAATTTATAATTAATAATTTAATATTTTATGATTCCTAATAAACAGGTATAAATTTTCATGTAATATACTATAATACATAAACTTAAAGCATATCATCTATCATAATATCAATATTTTATAAAACATGATAAACTTAAGATTAACCTAAAAGAACCTTAAAGTATAAAAGTAAAGAAACTCATGAATAGGTTATTAACCTGTGACTTGTTTCAAATTTTACACGTTCCAATTAAAATGTTCCTTTCCGCATCACAAACGCAATAAGACAAACAGAGAATGAAATAGATTTCTTTACGCCAATATTGACACAAAAGCATTTTTGGAGTGTTTAGAGGATTTGGGGTAAAGTTTTTAATTTTAGGAGGAAATGAGGGAAGAAGGATCTGATGTGTGCATGAAAGCTTTAAAATGAACTAACCCCACGCTCCCTCGTAGGCCAGGATTTTAAAATTTTATTCGTCCACGTGTTCAAATGAACTAATTGTTCAGACACATAATATAACGTCTCACCTAATTATTAGACCCTAAAACATGCAATTAAAGTCAATTTAACATAAAATGCCACATTAATTAATAAAAAAAAATACAAGGAATTCTTTTTAAATATTTATATCCATCCTAGGATGTCCCCACATGACTCTACAGGTCTCCCATAACCTATCCTAGGCTTGGGAGTTCCAAGATTACTCAAAGAAAATTTTTTCCACACATCAGCTCCATGCGCACTGCTCAGTAATTTATGTCAAATCGGAGTTACACAACTCCAATCAAGATGAATCTGGTTTGTACACATCCGCAACTTAAATACCTACAATTGTTATGAAGAATTTGAGGGGTAATTATACTCCTAAGACTACCTAATTCATGAAATTGTAAAATCAGTCATGCTAAAATTTTTAGCCTGAACACTCTATAGTATTTTGGGTAATAACTTGGGCTATCAACCTCCAATTGACGTAATTTTGGTGTCAAAATGACAGAGACAAAATTTTCTACAACTTTTCCAAAGAACTCAAAGGCTAATTCAGTCTAGATTAACTAAGAGAGAAGAAACAAAACAGATCCCAGAATCTGTCAAAAATTCACTTGAGCTAGCCAACTTTAGCTTAAGTGAATTTTTGACAGAATGCAGCCCCTGATTCTGCTGAAATCCCACTTGAGTGAAATTGATCTTGCTCGAGCAAAATTAACCCCACTTGAGTGAGTTTTCCCCTACCTAAGTGAGATTTTAGTAGAATAAAGCCTCCAGGTCCTGTAAACATCTCGCTTGAGTGAAATTTACTCACTCAAGCGAGTCATGACAACACTATTTCCATCTTATGTAGAATTTCACATGATTTTCAACTTCTAACCTACCAAATTTGTGAGTTTCAACTTTGATTACTACGAAACTTCATGGGCACTATGTTTTCCTCATTCTGGAGCTGTTGGCACAGTCCGTTCGTAAAAATTCCACCGTCTGCTCAAGATATATGGAAAAATATATTTAAACCAAAAGTAATACAAACCAAGCACAAAACCTATCGAATGGGCTTCAAACTTGGTGAGGCCTATATGGATAAGTCATAAATGAGGTAGGGAACCTATTGGTGCCTTTCGAGGGGCCTAAAACCCATCGGATCACAAAATCACCCCTCCAGTTCCTATTTTTAACTTGTTTTCACATAAAATGCAACATAACATCTCATAACTCATCAACTCATCCATTAAATGCCTAATTCCCTCATAATTGCATAATTATACATCAACACATTACATAAATACACGCAATACCTGTCCATAATTAATTCATTCATTCTCATAAATTGCTCTGTGCCAATCACATAATTATAAAGCATTATACCTACTAATTCCTCATGTTCAGTGTAACATCCTGATTTTGAATTAATTACCGAGTAAGGTTAGTTGTTGATTAATGGTTGATTTAGATTAATTGCTGATTGGTTAGAGGTGGCTGAATAATAATAATAAGTGGCCAGGTGAAATTACGCATGTGCCCTCTTGGTGGTATAATGGGCTTCGGTTCTCTCTCTCCCTCATTATTCACACTGATTGGAGAAAAGACTTTAAGAGTGAGCACTTCCTTCTTTCGTGCATGCAACCAGCTTTCTTCATCGGCTGTTTCTTCGTCTCCTTCTTCTCCTTCTTCTTCTTCTTCTATTCAAAGACGGTCAGAGTCTCGATTGGGAAGTCTGCAGCGTGGGGGTGCCTCGGAGTTGTGGAAATGGTCCACTGTCGTTGAGGCGAAGCTGCTCGTGAGGGAGAAAACAGCGATGGGTGCCTGGAAGCATGGAAGTACTCCATTGTTGGTGAGGATTGGTCTGTTCGAGTGTGGGAACAGTATTTGGAATCCTCCACTGGACCGAGTGAGTGGACAACGTTGTGCCTTGGAGGCTGAGCTGCTCTAGAGTGTGAGACAACTTTCGATTCCTCCAAAGCTGTGCAGAGTACAACGACTGGGTCGTTCGGTGAAGAAGGGTGACTAAAGGATCGATCGGGAGCAACCGATCGAAGTTGAGAGCTCGAGGAGCTTCTGGAATCTTCATTCCAGGTAGGGGGGCTGATTTACATCTCAAATGCATAGTTTATGGACGGGTTCCGGGTGAAACTACTTCATTGTGTTATGTTATACTTGCAATGTATTGATTGTTGTAGTCGATTGAGTGATAGCCGGATGTATCATAATTATGAATTGTGTGGTGCATGTTGATTTCCGTCCATAAGATGTATGTTGATAATCATAATGATGCTGAGTGAATGCATGAGATACATATAAATATTGTTGTGAGTGTGATTGTCGAGTGCATTATACTGTGAGGCAGTGGATGAACCTCCGTTTGTTGTTTTATATTAAATTGCATGAGATGCAAGCTGAGTTTATTGAGAATACCGATTGCATGAGATGCATATCGAATTTATTGAGAATGCTGAGTGTATATGTGTGTGAAGTATGTTGATTCCCGTTGGGATTTTATGTTGAAATGCATATGCTGTGACAATGTTATGCCGATTCCTGTTTATGATTTATAATGACAAAATGCATGGGTTGCACTATTGAAAATGCTGAGAGCATTAGCGTGAGACGCTCAATTAATGAATCGGTAATTATATGCATGAGATGCTATCAAAGACCTTGAGTGGGACTCAAGGCAAGCCGGTTGAGTGGGACTCAGGGCTGCTCGTAACACTGTCGTTGATGCTGAGAGTGTTTGTGTTACATGTGAGGGCAAACGGTTTGGTACCAGTAAAACGGCCGGATCAGCTGAGAGCTGAATGAAAGGCTGAGAGCCAACGTTGCAATGTAAAAACTAATAATAACCGATCAGATCTGACTGAAAAGATGTGTGCACACTTATGATTATTGTTGAGCTCAATGTGATTTATATGTATATGAATGTATGTTATTGAGAATAATATGGTTGATATAGCCATGAATAAATTGAGTGAATTCCGACTGGGTGAATATATGTACGTTGCTACTGTTGCCGAGTGCAAGGTGATGTTATGGTTGTGAGTATATGTGATGGAGAATGATGTGAAATTACTTAGCCCTGATTGAATTGCATGAATTCCGAGTGGATGATGTTGTGAGAGTATTCATCTTAAATGGCAGTGTGTATGTTATTGATTGTTGACATATGATATTGTATGGTTGAGAATATGAGGATTAATCCGAGTCAATAACTATCATTTAATATGTAAAAGCTCACCCCTACTGTGGCTATATTTTTAGTATATGCAGGTCAGAATGGTGAATGACGAGAAGGCCTTAAACCCGAGTGATGGGTATCTTTGCTGTTGTAGTGTACATAGTGTACAGATTGTATATAGTCGATATAGCCTTGGCCGGCTCTCATGTAATCCGTTGTCTAAACGTATTTCTTTATATGGGTTGACTATCGGAGTTGTGAACAAGTATGCATATATATATATATATATATAATTTACGTTGATATGTGATAGTGATTTAGTTTGCATGGTTTTACTAGTATTTTGTTTAGGTTTTCTTCGTCATTTGTGTCATCTTATTCCTAATTCCAAGCGTTTTTCTTTCTTTCCGCATTTGTTACTCGGGTGTTTCAAGTTTTGCAGGAATAGCCTAATTACAGGTGCATACATTCCAAACAAGAAGCATTCAAGGAAGCATTAGATAAATGGAAGAGATTCAAGCCATGGAAAAACTACAATAAACAGGGCTTTATCCACCTTTATAGATAAAAGGTTTACTAAGGCAGACATTTAGGGCTTCAAAATAGTGAGCAGAGGGCAACATTTTGGAGACCAGAGAAATCCACTGGCCGTGGGTTTTTCCCACTGGCCATGGATCTGGCTGCCTTGTGGAGGAGAATCTGTGCAATTGGAAACCAGGGAGATCTACTGGCCGTGGGTTTTTCCCACTGGCCGTGGATCTGGCTGCCTTGTGGAGGAGAGTCTGTGCAATTGGAAACCAGGGAGATCCACTGGCCGTGGGTTTTTCCCACTGGCCGTGGATCTTGCTGCCCTGAGAAAAAAAAACCCAGATTTGTGAAGCCAGAGAAACCCACTGGCCGTGGGTTTTTCCACTGGCAGTGGGTTTTTACACGTTCTGCAGTTGGTAAGAAGTTTTGGAGCGGTTTTCTAAGATAAAAGAGGGGGTTTCTTGGGAAAAGGACGAGTAGACATTGAGAGACATTGAGGGACACTTTTTGGGAGAAAAAGGGAAAGCTTTGCCAAGGATTTTCGAAAGGGATCAAGGCTAAAACGTCAAAGGAGATCAAATTCTGCAGAATTGGGAGAAGAATTTTAGGAGATTTAGTGAGAACTTCCTCTTGTATTTTCTGAATCCCTTTTCATCTTTTTATTTTCCTTCTATGTTTGGTTTGAATTCCTTGTATTGTGGTATTATCATAGTTGTTTCCAGAGCACATTAAACATTTCTCTTGGGAATTAAGGTGTAGCATTTATGTGAACCCATATGTAATGTTCTTCATTCTTGGTTGTTAAATTGTGTTCTTATTCGATTTTGTGAGTTCTTAATGCTTCCATTAAGCTTAGAGATAAGTATGGATGATTGTAAACGGTATGGGTAATCGAAAGATTGGCGTATAGTTTGAATTACACAAAATCAAACCTAGGGATTCGGGTTACGAAAGTGAACGAAACTCTTTGAGGGATATCCGAGTTTTCATAAAGCTTAAAGGACCTAATTAGTGAATTGAACGTGGTTCTTCAATAATTAGGTACGTTAGTGAGGTTTCGAGAGAAAGTCACTGATCAATTTAGGAAAACTTACCTTAAGAAACATGATTTAATGATCTAGAAATCGAACTGCATTAAATATTGGCACCCACATTTATGTGAATCTTTACTTCCCAAGAAATTAATCTCCATCGTCTCCAAATCAATCCTTTTATTGTTGTTGCTTAGTGTTCTCTATTTATGTCATTTAGTTCTTTGCGTTATAAATTTCTGAACCAACAAATGAATTGTCTAGATAATCAAAATGCTATAAACCGGTAATTGGGAACAATCCCTGTGGGACGATAATTTTATTACTGCGATATCCCGTACGCTTGCGGAAGGCTATCAAGTTTTTGGCGCCGTTGCCGGGGATTGTGTTCCCCCAATATTGGCTAAACGGTGTTTTGATTAGACTAGATTCTTTTCTTTCATTTTTGTTTCTGCATAATTTTTCTGGTTCTTATCTTGATTTTCTGCAGAATTACACTTAGGTGTTTGTGTATTTGTGGATTGTGCAAGTTCCTTTATGCGAAAGTGTTCTAGCTTCGAACACATCTTCGACCCTGAAATCGAACGCACACTAAGGAAAATCAGAGCACTTCGGAAACAGCTTGAACAAAACAAGCAACAAGCTTCGAGTTCAAACAGCGAAGAGCAAATGGATAATCCAGACAACCGAGCACTTCGTGATTTTGTAGCACCCAATGCAATGGGTGGGAGGCCTAGTATCACAAGGCCAACCATTGAGGCAAACAGCTTTGAATTGAAGCCCTCCTTGCTCTCAATGGTCCAACAAAACCAATTTGGAGGCTTGCCATCCGAGGATCCAAATTTGCATCTCCAAATTTTCCTTGAGTACTGTGATACACTCAAGGTAAATGGCGTCTCAAGCGATGCAATCCGGCTACGGCTTTTCCCATTCTCTTTGAGGGATAAGGCTAGGGCATGGTTGTATTCACTTCCGGAGGGATCGATCACTACTTGGGAGCAACTATCTCATGCCTTCCTGAACAAATACTACCCAAGGAGCAAAACCGACCAACTAAGAAAACAAATCATCACTTTCACCCAGAAAGATGATGAGACATTGTATGATGCATGGGAAAGGTATAAAGAGTTGCTTCGAGAATGCCCACACCATGGAGTGGAAAGATGGCTGACGGTCCACATCTTCTACAATGGTTTGACCCCAAACCAAAGAGTCACATTAGATGCCGCAGCTGGTGGCACTTTTATGAGTAAGAACATGGAGGAGGGGTACAATCTTATAGAAGAAGTGGCACAAAACACTTACGAGTGGTCATCCGAAAGGAGTTTACCATCAAAAACTCCAGGTAAGTATTCCTTATATGCTATTTCTCTTCTCACTACTAAGGTAGAAGCTCTGTCTGTTAAATTTGATAAGTTAGGAACAAGTGCTTCTAATGTAGTTTGTGAATTGTGTGAAGTTACAGGTCATAGCACAACAGGTTGCCAACTTGGTGTATCCCAAGGCCCAGAGGCAGAAGTGCAACAAGTGGATGCCATTGGAAGCTATGGTGGAAACTTTGGGAATAATTATAGACAACAAGGCCCACCAGGATTCCAATACAGACCTCCACCATTCCAAGGAAATCAAGGCAATCAGAATAACTTCAGGTCACAACAAGGGCCCTATGCTCCACAGAAATCAAAATTGGAGTCCTTGATGGAGACATTTGTGACCACTCAAATTAAACAAAACGATGAGTTCTCCGAAGCCATCAAGAAGTTAACCTCCAAGGTGGACTCTCTTGCCACTCACAATAAGATGTTGGAGAATCAAATCGCCCAACAAGCCTCATCTTCAACAAGAATGCCAGGAACATTTCCTGGAAAGCCTGAAACAGGACCATCTAATCATACTATGGCTATCACTCTTAGGAGTGGTACACAATATGATGGTCCAGTTGGGATGACTGAAAAGCAGGCCGAGAAAGAGAAGAAAGAGAAAGAGTCTCATTCTCATCAGGTAATAGAGGAGGAGGAACAAAGTGAAAAGAAGGAGGAGGTGAAACCTTATCAACCTCCCGTTCCATTTCCTCAGCGCTTGGCTAAGGCCAAGTTGGATAAATAGTTCGGTAAGTTCCTTGAGGTTTTGGAAAAGCTATACATTAATGTTCCTTTCACTGATGCTTTACAGCAGATGCCCACTTATGCAAAATTCTTAAAAGACATTTTGTCAAATAAGAGGAAATTAGAGGAGGATGGAACTGTAGCACTTACTGAGGAGTGCAGTGCACTGATCCAAAAGAAGCTGCCACCCAAGCTTCAGGATCCAAGTAGTTTTTCTATCCCTTATGTTATTGGTGACATGGCCATTGATAGAGCCCTATGTGATTTAGGAGCTAGCGTTAGCTTAATGCCGTTGTCAATTGCTAAGAAATTGGGATTGGGTGAACTCAAACCTACTAGGATGTCTTTACAGCTTGCTGATAGGTCTGTTAAGTATCCTGTAGGCATTCTAGAGGATGTCCCTATAAAAGTAGGAAAATTTTTTATACCTGCTGATTTTGTGGTTTTGGAGATGAATGAGGATTCAATGATACCCATTATCTTAGGCAGGCCATTTTTGGCAACCGCGGGCATGGTAATAGATGTCAAAAATGGGAAGTTGTCTCTGACTGTGGGAGACCAAAAGGTAGATTTTAACCTAAAAAATGTCTTGAAAAAACCTTTTAATGAAGATGTTTGCTGTAGTATAGACTATGTTGACCAAGTGGTGAAGGAAGAAACCCTTCCTAATGAACCACTTGAATCTGTTTTCTTGATTGAACCTGCAGGAACATTGAGTTGCTCTGAAAGAGAGATCCATTCGCAGCATGATACTGAGGTCATGCAGGAGAAAGTAGGTCCACAAATAGAATTGAAACCTTTGCCAGCTTTACTGAGGTATGAATTCTTGGGCCCAAACTCTACATATCCTGTTATTGTTAGTGCTGATTTGAATGCTGTGGAAACTGAGAAACTCCTTAAACAGCTTAGGTTGTATAAGAATGTTATAGGTTATACCATGGATGATATTAAGGGAATTATCCCTTCATTTTGTATGCACAGGATCACTGTAGAAGATGAAAGTAGGCCCACTGTAGAACCACTTAGGAGACTAAATCCCAAAATGTAGGAAATGGTTAAGAAAGAAATTCTAAAGTTATTAGATGCTGGTGTCATATATCCCATTGCTAGTAGCAAGTGGGTGAGTCCAGTACATGTGGTGCCTAAAACGGGGGGAATGACTGTGGTAAAAAATGAAAAGCAAGAAATGATTTCTACTAGAATAGTTTCCGGTTGGTGCATGTGTATTGATTATAGAAAATTGAATAACGCCACTAAGAAAGACCATTTCCCTCTTCCCTTCATTGATCAGATGCTTGAGAGGCTTGCTAAGCATTCTTATTTTTGTTACTTGGATGGATACTCTGGTTTTCATCAAATCCCAATCCATCCATCTGATCAAGAGAAAACCACTTTTACTTGCCCTTATGGGACATATGCATATAGAAGGATGCCATTCGGCTTGTGTAATACGCCTGCGACTTTTCAAAGGTGCATACAGGCCATTTTTTCTGATTTAATTGAGAATGTCATGGAGGTATTTATGGATGACTTTTCTGTACATGGTCTTAATTTTGATAATTGCTTGATGAATTTGTGTAAAGTGTTGCAGCGTTGTAAGGAAACCAATTTGGTCCTAAACTGGGAGAAGTGCCATTTCATGGTACGAGAAGGCATAGTTCTTGGGCACATGGTGTCTGAGAGAGGAATTGAGGTTGATAAAGCTAAGGTGGAGGTGATTGAAAAATGACCCCCACCAACTAATATGAAAGGTATTAGAAGCTTTCTTGGGCATGCCGGGTTTTACCGGCGGTTCATTAAAGACTTCAGCAAGATCACCAAGCCTCTAACTAATCTTTTGGGTAAGGATGTTCCTTTTATGTTTGACTCATCTTGTCTTGATGCTCTTTGCAGGATTAAGCAGGCGTTAATTTCCGCCCCTGTAGTACAACCCCCCGATTGGGAACTCCCATTCGAACTCATGTGTGATACTAGTGATCATGCAGTGGGGGGCTGTACATGGGCAACGGAAGGATAGAAAAGTGCATATGATCCATTATGCTAGCCGTACTCTCGACGAGGCCCAGGTAAACTATGCCACCACCGAAAAGGAATTGTTGGCCATTGTTTTTGCTTTTGATAAGTTTAGATCATACTTGGTAGGTTCACATGTGACTGTCTATACAGACCATTCTGCTATTAAGTAACTTCTAAATAAAAAGGAAGCAAAACCTAGGCTAATTAGGTGGATCTTGATTTTGCAAGAATTTGATTTAGAAATAAAAGATAAGAAAGGTACTGAGAACCTTGTTGCTGACCATCTGTCTAGGTTACCATCTGAAAAAGAAAAGATGGGTGATGTTGTTCCCATCAATGAGTCTTTTCCAGATGAACAACTCTTAAGTCTTACTATCCAACAAGTTCCTTGGTATGCTGATTTTGTCAATTTTCTTACATGTGGCATTATACCCCCTGACCTTGGTTTTCAGCAGAAAAAGAAGTTTTTTGCAGATGTCAGACATTACTATTGGGATGAGCCCCTCTTATTCAAATAGTGTGCAGATGGATTGATTAGGAGATGTATTCCTGAGACTGAAGCTCAGGCCATCCTAGATCATTGCCATTCTCTCTCTTGTGGAGGCCATATGAGTACATCTAAGACTGCCTCAAAAGTGTTGCAAGCAGGATTTTATTGGCCGAATATATTCAAGGATGTGCGTAAGTATGTCCTCACTTGCGACGCTTGCCAAAGGGCCGGTAACATTGGTAAGAGGCATGAAATGCCACTCAATAGCATCCTAGAGGTTGAATTATTTGATGTGTGGGGAGTTGACTTTATGGGACCCTTTCCCTCTTCTTTTGGAAATCAATTTATCTTGGTAGCAGTGGATTACGTGTCTAAATGGGTGGAAGCCATTGCTTCCCCTCATTCGGATACAAAGACTGTTATAAAACTTTTTAAGAAGATTATTTTTCCGAGGTTTGGGGTCCCTAGATGCATCATTAGTGATGGAGGGTCTCATTTTATCGAAAAAGCCTTCCAGACCCTCTTAAAAAAGTATGGGGTGAGGCATAAGGTTGCTACACCTTATCACCCCCAAACTAGTGGACTGGTTGAGGTATCAAATAGGGAAATCAAAAACATTCTGCAGAAAGTGGTCAATACATCTCGTAAGGATTGGTCTATTAAGTTAGACGATTCCTTATGGGCATATCAAACCGCTTATAAAACCCCCATTGGTACCACACCGTTCAAACTAGTGTATGGAAAACCTTGTCATTTACCTGTTGAATTAGAATATAAAAGTTTTTGGGCTGTCAAAATGCTTAACTATGATATAAAGGTTGCAGGTGAAAACAGGTTGTTGGAGTTGAATGAGCTTGAAGAGCTCCGGTTGGATGCCTACGAGAATGCCCGCATATATAAAGAAAAAACCAAGCAATGGCATGATCGACACATCCTTAGGAGGACATTCCAACCAGGTGACATGGTTCTACTCTTTAATTCCAGGTTGAAGCTTTTTCCTGGTAAGCTGAGGTCCCGATGGTCGGGACCATTTAAGGTAATAAAGGTTTTCCCATTTGGAACCGTTGAGGTATGTAGCGAGAAGTCTGGTCCATTTAAGGTAAACGGACAAAGACTTAAGCACTACTTGACAGGAGAACTGATACAACAGGCAAATGTCTTAGACTTGTATGATGTATCGGTCTCCTAAAATCAATGGGTGCCAAGCGTCTGGCTGAAGACGTTAAAATTAGCACTTGTGGGGAGGTAACCCCATTTCTTATTCTTTAACTTCTTTTCTTACCATTCAAAAATTAAAAAAATAAAAATAAATTTATCTCAATATTTGTTTGTTTGTTTGTTGTATATTCATTTTCAATTCATAAATAAAGACTAATAGTCTCAATGTATTGCATATTTGTTTTTGTTTTGTTTTGTTGAATATTATGTTTTTGTTTTGTTTTGTTGCATATCCCTCTTTTTAATTTGTCATATTAATTGCCTACATATATTGTCATTGATAAGTTGCATAAATAAAGGCAGGTCATGGTGCAAAATCTAAGGATTTAAATGTTTGAAAGGAGTGGGATTTCTACTAGAGCAAAGCGTAAAGGGAACAAAAATTCTGGGCAAAAAACAGCAAGACCCATTGGCAGTGGGAATTTCCCACTGGCAGTGGGTTTCACACAGGTACAGCGTGCAACAATTTTGGCCCAAGACAACAGGACCCATTGGCCGTGGGAATTTCCCACTGGTAGTGGGTTTCATACAGACACAAAGGCACAATTTTTCCCCAACAACAGCAGGACCCACGGGCCGTGTGTTTTTCCCACTGGCCGTGGGTTTCCAAACGCTGCAGGACTATTCATTTAAATGCATTGGCCGTGGGTACACACTTCCCCCTTGCACACTCTCCTCTCTTCGTACTAACATTGTGAAGTTGCTTGGCACATTCTCAATTTTTCCACCAATTTTCTTCACTAATCACTCAAGTCTTCCTTACCCCTCTCTATTCTTCATCATCCAAGTGCCCAAAGCCATGTCTTCCGGAAAAACCAAGAATGTTTGCAAAAAAAGAAAAAACAAAGGTAAGTCATTATCTAACTATTCTAGTCTAGATGATATTGAGTGCACCTCGGATGAACAAAGAATGCGATTGGCTTCTTTGACCTCTAGGGAACTTATCCCCTCTAGGTTCTTTTGCAAACAATCTTTACTTGAACTTGGGTTGTATGATAATACCTTAAAATTTTGCATGAGTATGGGTTGGGAAGAGTTTATTGAGTTATATGAGCCCTGCTATGAACGCACCACCTTAGAATTTCTAAGTTCCATTGACATTAAACCTTGTGACAATGACTCAACTTGGGAAATCACTTTTAGGCTAAATAACAATGATTATAGGATGGATTTAGTTGATGTGGATGCCATTTATGGTTTTCCATCTGTGCCTGGAGATGCCACTGCTAAACTTCAAGCTGCACGTATCCCTAGAGATTTTAACGCAAGGTATTTTTGGTCTACACTCTCTAACTCTAGGGACAATTACGACCCATCTTCTACAAAAGCATCACTCATGCATCACCCTGTTCTTAGATACCTTCAGAGGTTTATGGCCCGATCTATTTTTGGTTGCTATGATAGTCCTGGTACGATTAAGGCTGCTGAGCTTTATTTTTTGTATGCCATGATTAATAACATCCCTGTCCACTCTACAAAATGGCTTTTTAGCCAATTCGCTAGGGTAGGAAGAGCCACTACTGGCAAGATTGTTATTGCAGGTTATATAAATCCTATTGCTAGGTATGTGGGGATTGATTTACAGGAAGATAACTTACTTTGCCAACCCAAGAGGGTTGATATTGATGAGATGGTTCATATGGGAATGCTTATATTGGAACGTGGAATTTACTGTTTAGTTATTCCTGGATTTTCTATACCTCACCCTTTGCCTGACCCTCAATTCACTAGCCTAGAGGGCAAGAATTCCTTTTTGTTTTCAGGTACTGATGGGCAGGATGACTCCCCCTTGGACACCGAGATGCCCCTTCCTCATGACCATGCAGCTGGCCCGTCTAGATCCTCTTCTGATTCCAGATTTTCTATGGAACGGATGTATTCCTTGATGCAAGGAATGAACACCCGTTTAGAGTCTTTATCTATTGAGCAACTCCGACAAGGGAGCAGGATCGATGGCATAGCCCAACGCGTGGATGCCATGTATTCCTGGCACCTCCAGCAAGGTCATTTTCCTCCTTCTTCTCCATGACGGGTTTGTTCATAAAAATAAGTTTCATTGTACTTGGTTTTCTCTCTACTGAACAGTGAGGACACTGCTCACTTTAAGTTTGGGGTAGTGGGTACAAGGAAACTTATTCCGAGCCTTTGCACCTTGACATTTCTTTGCATCTTTCTTTTGGTTTTATTTGATCATGCTAGGTTGTAGTTTGTTTGTATTTTGTTTGTTTTGAATGTCTGTGCCCCCCATCTAGGACAACATAGCATGTTTACTTGTGATTGTCATTGCCACAAATGGGTTTCAGTTGAGATGATAGAATTTTAAAGCCTTGTGGAATCCATGTGAAAACTATTCAAAAAAAAATAATAATAAATAAATAAAAACAAAATAAAATTGATGATTGCTTGTTTGTCAAAAGGTACCATGCTTTATAACTCTGTGCTCTCTTTGACTAGGTTTACTCACTTGTACTAGTGACAGCTTTTGAGCCAATAACGGGTATGTTTTGAAAAATAAATATTTACAAAACCCCTGTTTTCTGGTATTGAGTGTATCATGCATTTGAAGTGCTCTAGAACTTGGCTTGTGACCGATTCAAAATGGTTGGTGATTAACAAAGTATGGAATAAAAAAGGCACTATAGGTTTTATTCCTTGGCCTCTGAACTTTGAATGTTTCAATGCACCACTAGTTGCCCCCTATTGAGCCTAAATTTTGATTTTTGTTTCTGAGCCCTTTGGTAACGAATTTGGTAAATTGCTGAGAAAAACAAAATACAATTCAAGGATGGCAGCTAGAATGAAAAGGCTAAAAGAGAAGTAAATTTAGTTGGGGAACAAAAGAAATAAAATGAACTTGTATTTCCAACTGAAGAAAATAAAAAAAAGAAAAAGAAAAAGATGAAAGCAAGGTTGAAAAAGGACTCCCTTGAAGAAAATATATTCTCTGGTTTGCCTTCTGAAACTTCATTGTTCTCAGTGATTTCATCTGATTAATAATAACCCTTTGAATTCCTTTTTCTTGGTATCCATGCCTGCATCTGCAAACCCCTGGCCCCATTACAACCAGATGAAAGACCTTTGGACCATAACTTGTTTTTCTAAATAACTGTAGAGAATTTGGTCACTTGCCAAGCCTATGGTAATGCTTTGAAATGATATGACTTGAGTGATACTTATACACAAGCCTAAACACTTAGAGAGAAATGGAAAGATGTGTATCTATGGCCTAGTCTTGTGAGCATGGTATGAATACTTGTGTGGATACCTGTAGTGATAATCTTGCAATAATCTGTTGATAGTTTCTCTAATTGGGTTCCCCAAGTTGTTTTGAGTTCTTCGTTCTATTGTTCATTGTTTGTGGTGATGATAATTGCTTGGGGACAAGCAATGTTTTAGTTTGGGGTATTTTGATAGTGATTTAGTTTGCATGGTTTTACTAGTATTTTGTTTAGGTTTTCTTCGTCATTTGTTTCATCTTATTCCTAATTCCAAGCGTTTTTCTTTCTTTCCGCATTTGTTACTCGGGTGTTTCAAGTTTTGCAGGAATAGCCTAATTATAGGTGCATACATTCCAAACAAGAAGCATTCGAGGAAGCATTAGATAAATGGAAGAGATTCAAGCCATGGAAAAACTACAATAAACAGGGCTTTATCCACCTTTATAGATAAAAGGTTTACTAAGGCAGACACTCAGGGCTTCAAAACAGTAAGCAGAGGGCAACATTTTGGAGACCAGAGAAATCCACTGGCCGTGGGTTTTTCCCACTGGCCGTGGATCTGGCTGCCTTGTGGAGGAGAATCTGTGCAATTGGAAACCAGGGAGATCCACTGGCCGTGGGTTTTTCCCACTAGCCGTGGATCTGGCTGCCTTGTGGAGGAGAGTCTGTGCAATTGGAAACCAGGGAGATCCACTGGCCGTGGGTTTTTCCCACTGGCTGTGGATCTTGCTGCCCTGAGAAAAAAAAAACCCAAATTTGTGAAGCCAGAGAAACCCACTGGCTGTGGGTTTTTCCCACTGGCAGTGGGTTTTTGCACGTTCTGCAGTTGGCAAGAAGTTTTGGAGCGGTTTTCTAAGATAAAAGAGGGGGTTTCTTGGGAAAAGGACGAGCAGACATTGAGGGACACTTTTTGGGAGAAAAAGGGAAAGCTTTGCCAAGGATTTTCGAAAGGGATCAAGGCTAAAACGTCAAAGGAGATCAAATTCTGCAGAATTGGGAGAAGGATTTTAGGAGATTTAGTGAGAACTTCCTCTTGTATTTTCTGAATCCCTTTTCATCTTTTGATTTTCCTTCTATGTTTGGTTTGAATTCCTTGTATTGTGGTATTATCATAGTTGTTTCCATGGCACATTAAACATTTCTCTTGGGAATTAAGGTGTAGCATTTATATGAACCCATATGTAATGTTCTTCATTCTTGGTTGTTAAATTATGTTCTTATTCGATTTTGTGAGTTCTTAATGCTTCCATTAAGCTTAGAGATAAGTATGGATGATTGTAAACGGTATGGGTAATCGAAAGATTGGCGTATAGTTTGAATTACACAAAATCAAACCTAGGGATTCGGGTTATGAAAGTGAACGAAACTCTTTGAGGGATATCCGAGTTTTCATAAAGCTTAAAGGACCTAATTAGTGAATTGAACGCGGTTCTTCAATAATTAGGTACGTTAGTGAGGTTTTGAGAGAAAGTCACTGATCAATTTAGGAAAACTTGCCTTAAGAAACATGATTTAATGATCTAGAAATCGAACTGCATTAAATATTGGCACCCACATTTATGTGAATCTTTACTTCCTAAGAAATTAATCTCCATCGTCTCCAAATCAATCCTTTTATTGTTGTTGCTTAGTGTTCTCTATTTATGTCATTTAGTTATTTGCGTTATAAATTTCTGAACCAACAAATGAATTGTCTAGATAATCAAAATGCTATAAACCGGTAATTGGGAACAATCCCTGTGGGACGATAATTTTATTACTGCGATATCCCGTACGCTTGCGGAAGGCTATCAATATGATGTTACTTGAATCGACTGAGAAGTGCTGTTGAACGAATAATGCTGAGTCAATAAATTCCGAGTGGAATATAGTCAGGAGAGCCGTTCCGAGTGAGGCTTTGGCGAGTGAGCCTTTTCCGAGTGATGTAGGCTCGAACTTATTCCGAGATGTATGTGTTTGAAATGACTTCTTCTGAGGGAGGAATAGTCATAATGCCGAGTGAAGAATGGGTAATGCACCTCCGAGTGAATTTGGGGTTGAAATACACCGAGTGTATTGGACTGGGGAAATATTCCAAGTGAGGGAAGGTTTATGGACTCCGAGTGGAATTACTGAGGGAATCATTTCCCGAGTGGAGATTTAACGCTTCCAAATGAACTATGATTGTGACCTTCCAGAATAAAAATAAGAATAAGGATCTGGCTAAGTGTGAGTTTACCGGGTGAAGCATGACCCGAAGGGGACCGTTCCTGAGTGAATGTGGTCCCGATTCCGAGTGATGGAAATTCCCGAGTGCATGGGTTCGCTTCAGCGAATCAGGAATCACTCCAGCGAGAGAGGGCTCGCTCATGTATTGTCTTACGCTGGCGTTGTTCATTCGAAGCTGGGCCTTGCCAACGTTTGGCACCTGACCCAGACTCCTCCTCTCTGATCGGTTTTCACTTTCTCTTGACTTCAATTCGTTTTATTTTGTCCCGACTTCTTCTCTAAACTGTTCTGAATTTTGGAAAAATTTTCCCTAGTCTCGGGTTTGTTCTTATTTAAGTCGGGATGTTTCATTTTGGTATCAGAGCGGGCTTAAAAGGTCCAAGGCCAAGGTATGCGTACTGAGAGTAGGCGGTTGTGTGCAATATGACCGGTTGTCATCATTGCTTGTGGTATTCTATTAGATTTGACCCATGCTTGAGCATGATTTGTGTGGCTACATGCCTATGAGTTTTGTTGAGGACGGTGATGAAAGGTGTTACTGTCGGAATATTACTTTGGGGTAGAAGATTTGTTCCTACCCTGGTCTGATTGTTCATAAAATGCTTAGAGATTGTTTTTAAGCCTAGGTCAACTGGGAGGAAAATAGAATGAGAGATGTAGAGACCTTCATATGTATTGAAACTGAATTAATTTGTTCAGTCTCTGGTATAGGTCATGCTAGTGGCTTATAGCCGAGGCATGCTTGTTGAACGAAGTGGAACTCACATGTTGAGTTGATTAAATGAATAAGATTGAAGGAATCCCCTAGTGTGGTGTTTTCAAATTTAGACGATCAGATGTTGTTGAGATGGGTACCAAGAAATTAGAAAACTGAGTGAATAATTGATTTAGTGGTGACTCATAAGGTGTGGTAACCCCGACTGGATTTAATATAATCTTATGCTGTCGGACCTTGTAGAACCAGACCCTATGGTGGTCTAGGCTCGGTGATATTTGGTTGTTGTGGGAGTTCCCCACGATGGGTACTAGGTGACCCCTGGAATTTCCGAGTCTGATAATCTGATTAACCTTATGGATTGTTGAGCCCGAGTAAAGTGATTGTGTAATAAGTCGTTGAGGCTTGAATCGTCATAAGAAGGAATGCAAATGATAAATGTGATACCTGATAGACGGTGAATCGTAAGGTTGAATTTAATGTATGCTTTGGGGTTGAGCATGGCGATGATAGAAACATTATGATGATGATTGTACATCCACTGGTGGGTTGTGCTTATGATTAGTGAAAAGGTCACCGATGCATCAACCTGTTATGTGATTGAAAGTCATGTTGTGACCCTGATTTGTATACCTAGGTGAGTTTAGTGAACCATCTAGGCTTAAGTTGATTGATGGCCGGTGATGAGTGATGGAATGAAGGATTATTAGACTGTTGAGCAATGGTTTTATGATGGATAAGATCTAAAAAGGAAAGATATTTACTCGGTGAAGGTTGGAAGCCAATCGTTGTTATACCATTTTATGGTGATGGTGACTGATATTCGATGATTATCATCATGTGATTTGCACTAGATTACGTGTAATGACGAGGTATATACCCTGTGAGGGTCGGAAGTCTATTGCTATTATACCATTTTACAGTAGTGGTAACTGATATTTAATTATTGTTATTATGTGATGTACCCTAGATGATGCATAATGACGATGTTGTTGTAAATATGTTGATTATAGACTTGAGTGGATTGCCACTAATTCTCATGTGGATTAGTGCTAGTTGAGTGAGTATGGTCGATGTGATCAAAAAGAGTATGAGGTGTGTTATTCCGGTATGACTCTATACACACCATAGGTATTGTGGCGGCGTACACCTTTGCAGCGACTCTATGTAATTGTTGTAACCCTATGGGAATGAGACGTCGTCCTATATGTCGGATGCATCAATTCATAAGTCGGGCAGGTGAGACTGTAGCTACTTATGGTGATGGTCTGAGTCTATCGGGCGGTTCTGAATAAAATGGGAGTTGTGTTGAATGAGTAGTAGGTGACAGCGTATCGAATGAGAGTAGAAGATTTATTTTAACCCGTGTGTTTACCTTCGACCGGATTAGAGGTTATTTCAGTATGAATTGGCTATTAAGTGATGGTTGATTGTTAGAATAGAAGGGTGATCCTTCCGGCAAGAGTGCCCCGATGTTACTGGTCGAGAAGAGAGATGGTGGTAAGTGGTTATGCATTGATGGCCACTTTGGAAATGTGGTAATGTCGTGTGGTATGGCAGACGATCAGGTGGCGTTCATGAGTTATATGAATAGTACCTTTCAACCTTACTTGGATTGGTTCATGAGAGTATTCATTGACGACGTTCAGAGGTATTCCGAGTCATACCAGGAGCATGAGGGACAACTCCACATAGTGTTGTGGTACTGGATGGGAAGCAATTACTTGCCAATGTTATCAGAATGTGACTTTGGATCGGATGGGATTTAGTTTCTGGGACATGTTATGTCCAAAGATGGCATTGCTGTCGGTCCATCTGAGGTGAATGTAGTGATGGCATGAGTGTGACCCAAGTCTGTCACTGAAATTAGAAGCTTTATGGGCCAGCCGGTTATTGTCAAAGATTTAGTGAAGGATCAGGACTCTGAGCCGAAATAAATGATGAAGTGAGAATTCGCTCAGGTAAGAATGGTATGTTTTCGAGTGTGAGCAAGTGGAGATGATTCTGAGTGAAGGAAAAGGAATATAATTCCGAGTAAAATCTTTCTAGGAGAAAGAACCACTGAGTGAAGTGAGGTTATGATGTTCCGAGTGAAACATCACTAAGAGAGTCATTAATAAGTTAAGGAAACTGTGTTCAAATGTGACACTCGTGCGTAAGGTAAAATCCGAGTGAAAGTCTCCAGGTGAGACGTTTCTAAATGAGTTATTCCGAGAGTGGTACTGCCGAGTAAGAAAAGCTTGAATTTGAATATGTGCTTCTCAAGCTGAATAATTCTCGAATAAAGACCGAGTATAGTATTTCCGAGTCGTGTGACTTTTCGGATGAAGTGTCTCGGAGTGTGACACTTCCGAGTGGAATGGTACCGGGTGAGACGGTTCCAAGTGGAAAGGCACCGAGAGAGAAATTTCTAAGTCTATATGAGACGCCACCGATTAATCTCTTTCCAAGGGAAGAGTACTTTTGGACAGAAAATGGAACTTTGAATGAATAAATTTCCGAGCGAATGGCTCCCGAGGGGAGTAGATATCCGAGAGGTGAATTTATTTGAGTTCGTACTCAGGTCGATGTTTGGAGCTGTTGAGTTCGAACTCGGGTTTGTCTTTGAAGTAGACTTGGATTCCGAGTGAAGTTTTGCAAGGGGAAAGATTTCCAGGAGAGAATTGCCTTCAAACTTCGAATGATCCTTTCGAGTGAGAAGCTCCGAGTGACATTCCCAAGAAGTAGACATGGGATTAACTGAGGACATTGGTGGAATTTGGAGATTTTAGGACCGAGTGTGGTGCCTGCAAGAGGTGAATCCAGGCAGACTGTGCTAACTGAAGCACATGGCTCGGTATTGCCAAAATATATCACGGTTTGAAGAAGAAACTTTAGTAGTTGGATGTTGAAGAGCCGAGGGCTTAATCCGAAATATATCGGACGGTAGTGAGTATTGGGGAGAATCGGTGATGATGCTTACCGACTGGATCTTTCAGCTCGTTGATTAATGTCCATAATGTGTCTCATGTGACACAATTTTGATCCTATTCTTTATGTGAGTACTTGGTTGTGCCGAGGGACTCCTTTGAATTGGAGGATCCGACGATGGAAGTACACCGATCGGCGTTGAGAATGTAAGGCCAAATGGCCAAGGAACCAGGAAGCGCCAATGGTTATAGTGAAGTGGCAGAAAATTAATGGGGTAGTCTATACGTGGGGAGTGAACCCTAAATATGCAGGACCCTATGGAGTGCTGGAACGGGTCGGTTCTGCAGCCTGTCGGTTTGCATTGCCGACTCATCTAGCAAATTTACGCAGTGTATCTTATGTGATTTAATTGAGGGATATACTTACCTGACTCCAAATTATGAAATGCTTGATCATGGGGTTGAGATCAGGGAGGATCTGACTTTAGTGACTATGCCGACTGGAATTGTGGAGCGGTCGGTAAACCACTTGAGAAAAAAGCTATGCCGATTGGAATTATGGAATGGTCGGTGAATGCTAAAGGGCAAAGAGGTGCAATTGTTTAGAGTGGCATGGCATCAATATTCTGAGTTGTTTTGTTGAGGCAAGTATATGTTTGAATTTTGAGGACGAAATTCTTTAAGGAGGGGAGAATTGTAACATCCTGATTTTGAATTAATTACCGAGTAAGGTTAGTTGTTGATTAATGGTTGATTTAGATTAATTGCTGATTGGTTAGAGGTGGCTGAATAATAATAATAAGTGGCCAGGTGAAATTACGCAATGGCCCTCTTGGTGGTATAATGGGCTTCGGTTCTCTCTCTCCCTCATTATTCACGCTGATTGGAGAAAAGACTTTAAGAGTGAGCACTTCCTTCCTTCGTGCATGCAACCAACTTTCTTCATCGGTTGTTTCTTCGTCTCCTTCTTCTCCTTCTTCTTCTTCTTCCATTTGAAGACGGTCAGAGTCTCGATTGGGAAGTCTGCAGCGTGGGGGTGCCTCGGAGTTGTGGAAATGGTCCACTGTCATTGAGGCGGAGCTGCTCGTGAGGGAGAAAACAGCGATGGGTGCCTGGAAGCATGGAAGTACTCCATTGTTGGTGAGGATTGATCTGTTCGAGTGTGGGAACAACATTTGGAATCCTCCACTAGACCAAGTGAGTGGACAGTGTTGTGCCTTGGAGGCGGAGCTGCTCGAGAGTATGAGACAGCTTTCGATTCCTCCAAAGCTGTGCACAGTACAACGACTGGGTCGTTCGGTGAAGAAGGGTGACTGAAGGATCGATCGGGAGCAACCGATCGGAGTTGAGAGCTCGAGGAGCTTTTGGAAACTCCATTCCAGGTAGGGGGGCTGATTTACATCTCAAATGCATAGTTTATGGACGGGTTCCGGGTGAAACTACTTCATTGTGTTATGTTATACTTGCAATGTGTTGATTGTTGTAGTCGATTGAGTGATAGCACGGATGTATGATAATTATGAATTATGTGGTGCATGTTGATTTCCGTCCATGAGATGTATGTTGATAATCATGATGATGCTAAGTGAATGCATGAGATGCATATAAATATTGCTGTGAGTGTCATTGCCGAGTGCATTATACTATGAGGCAGTGGATGAACCTCCGTTTGTTGTTTTATATTACATTGCATAAGATGCAAGCTGAGTTTATTGAGAATACCGATTGCATGAGATGTATATCGAATTTATTGAGAATGCTGAGTGTATATGTGTGTGAAGTATGTTGATTCCCGTTGGGATTTTATGTTAAAATGCATGTGCTGTGACAATGTTATGCCGATTCCTGTTTATGATTTATAATGACAAAATGCATGGGTTGCACTATTGAAACTGCTGAGAGCATTAGCGTGAGACGCTCAATTAATGAATCGGTAATTATATGCATGAGATGCTATCAAAGACCTTGAGTGGGACTCAAGGCAAGCCGACTAAGTGGGACTCAGGGCTGCCCGTAACACTGCCGTTGACGCTGAGAGTGTTTGTGTTACATGTGAGGGCAAATGGTTTGGTACCAGTAAAACGGCCGGATCAGCTGAGAGCTGAATGAAAGGCTGAGAGCCAACGTTGCAACGTAAAAACTAATAATAACCGATCGAATCCGACTGAAATGATGTGTACACACTTATGATTATTGTTGAGCTCAATGTGTTTTATATGTATATGAATGTATGTTATTGAGAATAATATGGTTGATATAGCCATGAATAAATTAAGTGAATTCCGACTGGGTGAATATATGTACGTTGCTACTGTTGCTGAGTGCAAGGTGATGTTATGGTTGTGAGTATATGTGATGGCGAATGATGTGAAATTACTTAGCCCTGATTGAATTGCATGAATTCCGAGTGGATGATGTTGTGAGAGTATTCATCTTAAATGGCAGTGTGTATGTTATTGATTGTTGACATATGATATTGTATGGTTGAGAATATGAGGATTAATCCGAGTCAATAACTGTCATTTAATATGTAAAAGCTCACCTCTATTGTGGCTATATTTTCAGTATATGCAGGTCGGAATGGTGAATGACGAGAAGGCCTTAAACCCGAGTGATGGGTATCTATGCTGTTGTAGTGTACATAGTGTACAAATTGTATATAGTCGATATAGCCTTGGCCGGCTCTCATGTAATCTGTTGTCTAAATGTATTTCTTTATATGGGTTGACTATCGGAGTTGTGAACAAGTATGCATATATATATAATATATAAATATAATTTACGTTGATATGCTGTTACTTGTATCGACTGAGAAGTGCTGTTGAATGAATAATGCTGAGTCAATAAATTCCGAGTGGAATATAGTCAGGAGAGCCATTCCGGGTGAGGCTTTGGCGAGTGAGCCTTTTCCGAGTGATGTAGGCTCGAACTGATTCTGAGAGGTATGTGTTCGAAATGACTTCTTCTAAGGGAAGAATAGTCATGATGCCGAGTGAAGAATGGGTAATGCACCTCCGAGTGAATTTGGGGTTGAAATACACCGAGTGTATTGGACTGGGGAAATATTCCGAGTGAGGGAAGGTTTATGGACTCCGAGTGGAATTACTGAGGGAATCATTTCCCGAGTGGAGATTTAACGCTTCCAAATGAACTATGATTGTGACCTTCCAGAATAAAAATAAGAATAAGGATCTGGCTAAGTGTGAGTTTACCGGGTGAAGCATGACCCGAAGGGGACCGTTCCTGAGTGAACGTGGTCCCGATTCCGAGTGATGGAAATTCCCGAGTGCATGGGTTCGCTTCAGCGAATCAGGAATCGCTCCAGTGAGAGAGGGCTCGCTCATGTATTGTCTTACGCTGGCGTTGTTCATTCGAAGCTGGGCCTTGCCAACGTTTGGCACCTGACCCGGACTCCTCCTCTCTGATCGGTTTTCACTTTCTCTTGACTTCAATTCGTTTTATTTTGTCCCGACTTCTTCTCTAAACTGTTCTGAATTTTGGAAAAATTTTCCCTAGTCTCGGGTTTGTTCTTATTTAAGTCGGGATTCATTCAGATCATTAAATACTATTGTTATTCTTTCACACATGATTATTAAATATCATCATTACAATCTAAAGTAAGACAGAATAATGAATAGTATCAGTCATCATTGCCATAGTTTCAACTTAACTCATAACACACTCAATTAATTGAAAGGTTTTACATACTACAACAAGTCATTAGTATTTTCAAGATTCACTACCACAACAAATTACATAGTCGCCAATTCCTTTTCTTGGCATTGACTCCAACTTGGCCCATTTAGTGCTCGCCTCCACGGTGTCCATCAAAACCTATTATCAATCACTTAAAACCCCACAACAAAAAAGGGGTGAGTGACTGGAATTATGAATTAATATATAAACATATAACATACACTAGGAAAAGCATAATCTAGCTACCTTCCTAGTAAAACACTTCCATATTACTTGGGATCACCATTCGCCATCATAATTAGTTTACCTTTACATTTCATAATTACATACAACCTTTACCTTCATTTTGTTATTTCGAATCTCATTATTTTATTTCAACGTTCCACCGCGCCATCTCCTTTATCATAATATACATACATTCACTTTTATAGCTTTTACCCATGCTAACACACACAACTAGCATACTATTAGATTTACAATGCCAAATTCACAATGTCTAATCTTATCACAACTATCACTAGCCCGTCGAGCTATACATGATTATTTACTTCTGATTAATTCCTCTAGTCCTCAATACCCATACTATATGTCATCAACACTACAAGTTCATCAAACTATCAAATGCATCATATACACACACATAAACACATAGAAGTTTCAATTCATCATTTAACGTAAAAAATCACTAAATTATCACCAATCAAGGAATCAAATCACGCAAAGCATAACTGACCCTTATACAATATACTGACTCACTAGTATCCGGATACTAAAAGGATCAACCTTCAGTTGGGGATCCTACTTGACACCCCATGAACCCGACTTGGTCCACCGAGCCCGACTTGGCTCCCCACCTCAACCACTAGGTCCTACTTGACCACTAGGTAGCTCAACTGGGTCCTGCTTGACCATGAGAGCCAAAAGCAAGGGGTAACATATACCGTCGGTCGTCCTCAACCATATAACCACATAAGTTCAGTTACTTTCTTTACTTTCTGATTCAAATGGCATAAAAGCCTCGCCTTTTAATTATTCAGGGTGGCCACACAGACTCGACCCATGATCTCCACCCGGCGGCCACACAGACCTAGCCCCAAATACAACGCCTCATGTCACCTGATTAACATCATATATCAAGTTTACAATCACAGAAATGGCCCTAAACACAACATCACACCATCTTTAACCACCACATTACCAATAATCATCATGCCATAGCAATCACCAATTCACCAATAACTATCAACATCATTTATATTGTTCATCACCATTAATATTTACATAATTCTAATCATATTAGATCATTTGATTTTCATCATCACAATCATTAATTCATTTTGTATCATTATACTTATATATATCATCGCATCATAATCATCAACTTGCAGAAACAATTAGTGTTATACACTACCTTTCGACATCACATAATCTCGTTCATGTTTAACCATCACCATTTCATTATAAACTTTATCTTCAATAATTTCTTATCAAACTCATTCACTATAATTTATAACTTCATATCTATTCACATAGTCTCATTATTTCACTAATACCATTTATGCATTTCAATTACAAATCATCATATTTCTTATTATTTGTCTCTCACTCACTCATTTCACATTTATATATTTATGTACATGCGTATAAATCAATTAGATTACCATGTATATCGTGATCAGTTACCCACACACTTATGCATTTATAGTCCGTCATATTACTTCCCCTACCCAAGTTATGCAACATGATTTATTTTATAGTTTCTCAATTTATTCATAAACAATGCAATTAATTATGCATTGGTTCATTAGTTCATCTATCATCCCCGATTTTTAATATTCGTCACTACCTATACTTCATACGAACCATTCCACATAAACCATTTCCCATTATTATTCACATTTTATTCTTATTTCTCTCATTTATTAATTTAATTTAGGACCCCATGCTTTAATCGATCTTTGTGAAAATCTTTAAAATTAATCAAATCAACTAACGACGGCTACAACATACCCTTTTCCTATATGCCAATGGCGTAATAAATTTCTATACTAATCTTAACCCAACACACCCCCTTACCTTGATTCCACGCTTCCATGAGCTGTTCTTTGTGTTAGTCATGACCTATGATCAAATTGTTCGTCGCTCTGCTTCCACTTTTGATACCCATTTCGCTTAACGATTCTCCGGCGCCTGTTTCACCATCTACGAACGCCGAAACACGAATCCATTTACACATTGCCACACTCATCACTCCAAGAACCTCATTCAAGCTTCATACAGCCATTAGAAAGCAAAAACAAGACCCCATACATGTAAGCTCAAATTTGGCCATGAGAGGGAGAAAGAGACAAGAAAGTCGAAACATGAAATTGAAGGTATATATGGATTCTTCTTAACGTCCCGAGTTCAATTATGTGATCAATTTGAAGTTACAACGTAAAATTTCCCTTTGATTTGGAGCTTTAACTCACGGCAATGTTGAAAAAAACAGAAACACACGTGTAGAGAGAGAAGGGCTCGTGAGGAAGAAGGAGAAAGTGTTGTGTCTAATATTACTAAGGGTAAATTAATCATTTACCTTTTTCTTTTCCATTTTCTTTTATAACTTAAATTAAAACTTACCTTTTACCTATTTTGGTATCTTTAAATTTACCACCACTTAATTAAACTTCATTTAAATTTTAATAATCAACCAATCAAATAAATTTATTTAATTTTATAATATCTAATTATTTAAAATTGTATTTGTATTAATTAATAATGATTTCCAAAAATCTAAAATTAATTTGAAGAAAATTAATATTTTTTCGTCAATCATAGATTTTTAAATTAATTAACTTGGATGTTACACCCAAAAATAGCATCGGAGTTAGTTCCATGCCTAATTCAAATTTCAAAATGGCATGAGAGGCTTGTCTTACACCTAAAACAAATGTTACCCACCTTTAGGTATCTCAATGATAACGTGAGATTTGTGTCACACCATTTACATTAAGTCCCACATTATGTTAGGCATGGGAAACATGTAAGGGATTGTTAGAAATTTTTCTTATATTTCAAAAGTTTTTTAGTCCCACATTACTTGGCTTTCAACTCTTCTTAGGCTTTATATATAGAAATGAGATTTATGGTGGTAAACAAGATAGAAAGGAGGTGGGGTCACGTGCAAACGAGTTTGGGCCGAAATATTGGTTTCATGTGTAAATCTGATGATTTGTCCCCCTGTGCGCATGATGATATATATGCGACGTACCTTTTTATCTTTTAAATTATTTTTAATTAATTTAAATTTTGAATTTGAAAAGTCTCATTTATTGGGACATCTGATTTTGGGAGGTTACGATTACGTGTTATGAAACATCCCGACTTAAATAGAACAACACCGAGACCAGGGAAAATTTTTCCAAAATTCAAACGTGTTTACAAACGTCCAGAAGCAATCGGGATAAGAATAATACAAACTGAAGTTAAGGGAACAGAAAACCGATCAGGAGAGAAGGACAGAAGACCGGGTCAGGATGCCCACGCCGACAAGACCCAGCTTCGATTAAAAAAAGCCAGTGGAAGATAACGCTCGAGCGAGCCATACTCGCTGGAGCGAAGCCTTATTCGCTGAAGCGAACATATGCACTCGGGTAAATCCATCACTCGGAATCGGGACTCCATTCACTCGGGAACGGTCCCTACATACCTGCCTCCCTCGGAAGTTTACACGGTTCCTTATTTTTATTCTAGAAGGTCACACACAGGTTCCACTCAGAAAATGATTCCCTCGGTTATTCCACTCGGAATCCATAAACTTTCCTTCACACAGAAATATTTTCCCCAGGCATACATCGCTCGGGTATTTTTCAACCTCAATTCACTCGGAATTGTCTTACGCATTCTTCACTCGGCATATATTTTAATCTTCCTCACTCGGAGAACGCCTTAACCATTCATTTCTCGGAAACAATCTCCTTAACCAAGTCTCCCTCGGTAGTACTCTAACCTCTCTTCACTCGGAAGTGAGCTCCCTAATCAAGTTCCACTCGAAAATACTCCAACCCCTCTTCACTCGGAATATACAACCTTATTCACTCGGAATATACCACCTTATTCACTCGGAATATACAGCCTTATTCACTCGGAATATACAACCTTATTCACTCGGAATATACCACCTTATTCACTCGGAATATACAACCTTATTCACTCGGAATATACAACCTTATTCACTCGGAATTTACCACCTTATTCACTCAAAATATACAGCCTTATTCACTCGGAATATACAACCTTATTCACTCGGAATATACCACCTTATTCACTCAGAATATATAGCCTTATTCACTCAGAATATACCACCTTATTCACTCAGAATATACAGCCTTCATCACTCGGGATAGGCTCACAACTATATTCCACTCGGAAACTTATTGACTTAACATTATTCTTTCGACACCACTCGACAACACATTGAGTCGTCTTCCCTCGGAAATAATCTTACGGAACATCACTCACTCGGAATTAGTTTAACCCCTCTTCATTTGGAAGAGGATCTCTGATTTAGCCACACACAAAGTTACTTTAGCTCGCCTATACTCGGAATCACGCAAGCCTTATTTGCTCGGCGAAAAGTAGATATATATATAACTTGGACATTTCCCCACATCAATACTCACTGAACAAAATTAACACATAACATTATATATATATATGTATAATTATGCTCTCAAGTCCGAGAGTTCAATTCGTATACATTTAACAAAACATTATACTTAAGAGCCGGCCAAGGCTATAACAAAACCATTTATACAATATATACATATATGTACACTTCCACTGTACAGGTGCACTTCACAAGGATTGGTGCTCTCCCATCATTCACCGTTCCGAGTAATATCCACTGAAATATAGCCACAGTAGGGGTGAGTATTTTACATATTAAATGACAGTTATTGACTCGGATTAATCCTCTTGTTCTCAACCATGCAATATCATATGACAACAATCAATAACACACACACTGCCATTCAATATGGTTACACACATAACATCATTCAGTCAGAATCTACTCAGCTAACTCTCGGCTATATTAAACATGTTATTCTCAATAACATTAATACATATACATACAAGTCACATTGCATTCGGCAACAATTATAAATGTGCACATATTCATTCAGTCAGATCCGGTTACTCATTAATAACTTTTTATGTTACAACATGGCTCTCAGCTTTTTATTCAGCTCTCAGCTGATCCGGCCGTTTTACTGGTACCAAACCATTTGCCCTCACATGTAACACAAACACTCTCAACGTCAATGGCAGTGTTACGGGCAGCCCTGAGTCCCACTCAGTCGGCTTGCCTTGAGTCCCACTCAAGGTCTTTGATAGCATCTCATGCATTTTATCATCATAAATCATAAACAGGAATCGACATAACCACTTTCACAATATTAACTCATGCATCCCATGCATCATGATATAAACCCACACACGGAAATCACCATGGTAGACACATATCACATACACTCAACCTCTTCCTTAACAGTACATGCATCTCATGCAATCAGTATTAAACACCAACACATGCACTCGGCATTCAGATTTAGAATAACAAGCATCTCATGCTATCTCATACATCTCATGCAATCACTCAGCATTCTCATAAATATCAACATGCATTTCATGGACGGAAATCGACATGCATTACACAATTCATAGTCATCACACATCCGGGCATTATGTAAACTATTACTCAATTGAAATACAACTATCAACGCATTTCAAATCATAAGCATCTAACATGACATTATCACCTGGAACCCGTCCATAAACCATGCATTTGAGATATAAAATACCCCCTACCTACTGAAGAGACTCAGAAGCTCCGCGAGCTACAATGCAGACCGATCACTCCCTTTCGGTCACTCTTCCCACTGGACAACCTTCGAACTCAGTCGTCGACTCAGTTCTCAGCTTTGGAAGGACCAAAATGTTGTCTTCTTCCTCGAGCAGTTTCGTCTCAACACAGTAGACTACCTCCATAACACCGAAGCACTTCACACTGCAGACTCCCCAACTGAGACTCTGACAGCTTCGTGTGGGAGAAAAGGAAGGAGGAGAGAAGACGACGAAGAGGAAGAAGAAGAATCTGAGAGGAGAAACAAAACAATGTCTCTGTACCCTCGCAGGAAAAGCTCTCAACTCTCTCAATCCTCTCTAACTTAACGTGAATAAAATAAGCGAAAGAGAGAGGCCAAACTCTTTTATACCATCAGGGGTACATGCATCATTTTCTCTGGCCACTTTGTATTAGTCACCCATTAACCTAATCTGCAATTAACCCTTAATTAGTGGCTAATCTCAGTCGGTAATTAACTTTAAATTAGGATGTTACAATTCTCCCCCTCTCAAAGAATTTTGTCCTCGAAATTCAAACACGAGCTTACCTCAATTAAATAACTCTGGGTATTGCTGCCTCATGGCATCTTCACGTTCCCATGTATAAGAGGTGCATCGGTTTGTTGCCATGCCACTTCAACCAATTGAACGTCCTTGCTTCTCAAGCGCTTTACCGACCGGTCCACAATTTTAGTCGGTACAGCCACTGTAGTCAAATCTTCTCTGATTTTAACTTCATCATCCGGCATCTCATGAGTGCAATCGGGTAAACACTTTCTCAATTGAGATACGTGAAACACATTATGCAAGTTTGATAGATGAGTCGGCAATGCTATTTGGTATGCTACAGGACCGACTCGATCCAATACTTCATAGGGTCCAATGTATCGGGGGTTTAATTTCCCACTCTTTAAAGCTCGTCCGACCCCTTTTTTCAGTGAAAACTTCAAGAACACCTTATCACCGACCATAAATTCAAGCGGTTTCGTCCGCTTATCGTGATAACTCTTCTGCCGGTCTTGGGATGCCTTCATCCTCTCCCTAATCATCTGGATTTGTTCGGAAGTCTGCTGTACAATTTCCAGTCCCAACATTAAACTTTCACCGGTTTCCAACCAATAGAGTGGGGTTCGGCATTTCCGGCCATATAAAGCCTCATACGGTGCCATGCCGATGCTGCTATGGTGGCTGTTATTATATGTAAATTCAATCAGAGGGAGATACTTCTCCCAACTACTCCCATGATCCAGCACACAGGACCTCAACAAGTCCTTCAAACTCTGTATTGTCCGCTCAGACTGCCCATCTGACTGGGGGTGGTAGGCTGAAGTCAATCGAAGTTTTGAGCCTAATTCCTGGTGTAAGCTTCCCCAAAACTGGGAAGTGAATCTCGGATCCCTGTTCGACACAATAGAGGATGACACACCATACAGTCGGACAAATTCTCGGATATAAATTTGGGCTAGTTTCTGCAGTGAATACCTCATATTCATGGGTAGAAAGTGTGCAGACTTCGTCAACCGGTCCACAATGACCCAAATGGTATCATAACCCGCTCGGGTTCTAGGCAATCCCATCACAAAGTCCATGGCGATTGAGTCCCACTTCCACACGGGAATTTCAAGAGGTTGCAAACTACCATACGGTTTCTGGTGCTCAACCTTTGACTTCTGACAGATAATACACCGAGACACATAATCGACCACGTCTCTCTTCAATCCGGGCCACCAGAAGTGTAATCTCAAGTCATGGTACATTTTTGTAGTGCCCGGGTGGATGCTTAACAGGCTTTTGTGGGCTTCATCGAGCACCATCTTTCTCAACTCTCTAGCACTCGACACATAAATCCTACCCTTCACTCGGTAAATTCCATCCGAGCCTTCAGTTAAGGACAGGTCCTTGCCCTTAGCCTGGGTCTTCTTCATCTCAGCTAAGTAGGAATCCAACTTCTACTCCCCATACACTAGCTTCAGGAATTCGTTGGCTATCTTTAACATACCGAGCGTTACCTTCCGAGACGAAGAGACGTCCACATGCAAGTTCATGTCTCGGAATTGCTCAAGTAATTCTATTTCCTTCACCATCATTACTGCTACATTAATGGACTTCCGACTCAAGGCGTCGGCCACAACATTCGCCTTGCCCAGGTGATACTTCAACTCGAAATCATAATCCTTCACAAATTTAGTCCACCTCCTTTGCCTCATATTTAGATCTTTCTGGTCAAATAAGTATTTGAGGCTTTTGTGGTCGTTATACACTTTAAATTTTGACCCGTATAGGTAATGTCTCCATATTTTCAATGCGAAGACCACAGCTGCTAACTCCAAGTCATGAGTCAGGTAGTGTTGTTCGTGTGGTCTTAACTGACGAGAGGCATAAGCTATCACTCGGTCCTTCTGCATCAGCACACATCCTAGACCGAGTCTGGATGCATCACAATAAACTACAAAGCTCTCCTGCAAATTCGGCAACGCCAACACCGGAGCTGTAGTCGGTTTAGTTTTTAACTCTCGGAAACTCCTCTCACACTTGGAATTCCACACGAAAGGGACATTCTTCCGAGTCAACTTGGTCAAGGGCAGTGCAAGCTTAGAGAACCCCTCAATAAATCTTCGATATTAACTGGCCGGACCCATGAAGCTTCTGATCTCTGAGACCGACTTAGGCCTCTCCCAAGCCATGACAGCTTCCACTTTGGAAGGGTCAACTGAGACACCTTCCTCAGAGATTACATGCCCTAGAAAATGGATCTTATCCATCCAGAAGTCACACTTCGAAAGCTTGGCAAACAATTGTTTCTCCTTCAATATTTGGAGCACCGCTCGGAGATGTTCCTCATACTCCTCAGACGATTTGGAATAAACCAATATGTCATCGATAAAAACGACTACGAATCGGTCTAAGTATGGATGAAAAATGCTATTCATGTAATTCATGAATACAGCAGGGGCATTCGTTACACCGAATAGCATTACTACGTACTCGTAGTGACCATACCGGGTCCTAAACGCTGTCTTGGGAATATCCGAGTCCTACACCCGGATCTGGTGGTATCCCAATCGTAAATCGATTTTTAAAAAGACTGAAGCACCCCTCAATTGATCAATCAGATCATCAATCCTCGGTAATGGATATCAATTCTTTATAGTGAGCTTGTTCAGCTGTCGGTAATCCACACACAATCTCATGCTGCCATCTTTCTTTTTAACGAGTAACACCGGTGCACCACACGGTGATACACTCGGTCGGATAAACTGTTTGCCGAGTAACTCATCAACTTGCTTCTTCAACTCGGCCAACTCCATCGGGGACATCCTATAGGGTGCACTGAAGACCGGCTCGGCTCCAGGGATTAAGTCAATAGAGAATTCAACTTCCCTATTCGGAGGGACACCCGGCACATCCTCCGGAAACACCTCAGGGAAATCACAAACAATCAGAATATCTCACACTCGGGTTCTACCGTCTCCCTCAGCCAAACAAAACATCACAAATAATTGAGCTATACCTTGCACTGTGTAGTCGTTATCGATCTGCCTCAGAAAAATCACCCTTCGATTTTGGCAATCCACCAGCACCTTGTTGGCTGATAGCCAATCCATGCCAAGTACGATGTCGAGGCCTTTCAGGGGTAAGCATACTAAGTCGAAGGTAAAACTCCGATCACCCAACGTAAAGATTACATCTTTGCACATCATTGACGTCCACACTTTAACACCGGTCGGATTGGATACCTCCAAAGTCTGATCCATATCGACAGCAGGCAATCTCAGCCGCTTCACACAATCATCAGCTATAAAGGAGTGGGTAGCTCCAGAATCAAAAACTACATCAAGAGTATGTCTACCGAGTGAGCACTTACTTTGCACCAAGTCATTTGCTTGTGCAGCTTCCTCGGCATTGATTGCAAAAGCTCTGCTTGCAGCCGATTGATCAATATTTCTTCCTTGGTTATTCAGGGTAAACATCATGTTACCCCGTGCTCCATTGCCTCGGCCACCATTCCCTCGACCACCATTTCCACGGAAGCCTCCCCGGTGTACACTTGCACTTGCTTGCTGCAGCTGAGGGCAATCAGGGCGAATGTGCCCTTTTTCATTGCAGTGGTAGTATGTCACCTCATCATCATTGTCACAATCTCGGGCGAAGTGGTCTCCTCCACACTTAAAACACTCGCCGTCCCACAGACTATAACATTCTTAATTTTTAAATTAATTTTCAATAAATCAAGTAAATTTTTCGCAAATGATTTAAATTTTCCAATAGAGATCGGGTTCAGTCATTAAAATTACCGATTCCTCATCAAACCGACTGACCCATTAGAATGCAATTTAAACATAAATTGACTTTTCATAAACCATTTCATGATTAAAACAAAATTTGTATTAATAATATTGTTGTCACAGTACAAAAGCCGACCGGCCATTACATAATACAAAAATTTTATCACTCGGTAATCAATATTTCACTCGGTAAACACAAGAGCCGGCCAAGGCTTCTACCCAGTTTACTATGTACACTATGTATTATACGTACTAATACATAATGCTCCAGTCGGTCGAGTGACTTCAAATGCCATCACCGTGTCCTCTATCCACTACAAAAATAATGAGTAGGGGGTGAGCAAAAACACATCAAATAATAGTTATTGAATTGGATTAAAGGTCCAATCCCTAACTATACACTTACCACAACCAAGTCATACAACATAAATAGCATTTCCTATCAGTAATCAAAGCATACACACAAGAATTAGTGCATATCCATACTCAAATAAATGGATCCATTATGACTGTTAGTTTTGTGTTGCAACACTGGCTCCCCGAGCCATAATTCAGCACTCGGCTGATTCGGCCATTTTACAGGTACCAAACCGCTCTACGCCCCCAATGCAACACCGAGTACCACTCCCAGAGTGATAGAGGTCCTCTACTCGGTATTACGGGCCAAACCCCGAGCCCTGCTCAAGAGGTTGCCTTGAGTCCCACCCAAGGTCTTTTATGAATATCACAACATGTCTCATACTCATGCACTTCAAGCATATACATTGATATTATGAAAAGTTCCCATACTCATCATCAATCTCATATCACTGTCAATATCAGCATCAAAAATATGAATG
This sequence comes from Clitoria ternatea, assembly GCA_037962975.1. NCBI lineage: Eukaryota > Viridiplantae > Streptophyta > Magnoliopsida > Fabales > Fabaceae > Clitoria > Clitoria ternatea. Next base: position 51,671,034 of record CM075673.1, read on the forward strand.
GAACATATATATATATATATATATATATATGTAAAAATGTAAAGCATTACACAAGTGGGGTATCAAAACACACGACACATATATAACATAATAGTATCACCCCACATCCATTCATAAACTATTTATTTGAAGTGGAATGCTCCCCCTACCTGGAATTAAGAGCTCTTGCAACACTTAAAACTTTATCCAATTCACAGCTTGCGAATTCCGACTAGAATCTCAGCTTTGTGCTAATCCAGTGTTTTCTTTATAAAAGAAGAAATGAAGACTGATTCCTTCTTCGTTAATGGCTTTTTCAGCAGTATTTGGAAGAGGATGATTGCAGATGATATCTTTTCTTTCAAAGGTTTTTCTAAACTCCTCCAACAGTGGAAATCGGTATTTATATCATTCATGCAAAGAGACGTGAATGATTAAAAGATATCTGTTGTACTTTTCTTCAGATGCTGAATAAGGAGTAAGCATTTAATGAAAAGGGACAGCACATTAGAGAGGGTCCCATACTTAGAAAAATATCAGAAAAAGACTTTACTAGAAGGTAGAAGAACAGGTTGACGTGGAAAGCATCAGACCTGATTCTCGCTTGAGCGAACCGCTCTCGCTTGAGCGAGAACTGCCCAGTAACCATTTTCCATGCTTTCGCTCGAGCGAGACTCCCTCCTAATAGCCACTCGCTCGGGCGAGAAATATCCAGTAACGAATTTCATACTTACTCGCTTGAGCGAGGTATCCACTCGCTTAAGCGAAACCTGACCCAATACTCGGTTTTGCACTTGGGAAAAATCATTCCAGAACCGATTCCTCTTATTCGGTCCTTCACTCAGCAACTTACATTAAAGCTGACTTATCGCTCGGTCAGTCATTCACTCGGTAATTCACCCTCACACCGATTCAGCATCTGATCGATCTTCACTAGGCGAATTATTTCAAAACCGACTCTTTTCTCGTATGGTCTTTCACTCGGTAATTAATTCTAAGACCGACCATCATCACTCGAGTTTCCACTCGGCAAAATAATCCAGACCGAGTCTTTTCTCACTCGGTATCATTCCACTCGGAAATGTCATGCTTGGAAACATTTTACTTAAAAAGTTTCAATTCAGAGATACTCCATCCAGAACTGTTTCTCTCGGATTTCCTTATTCGAAAGTGCCTCATTCAGATACTATTTTCTTAACTTAGAAATATTTTGCTTAATGATGTTTCACTCGGAAATATCTTATTTCCATTCGGAGATAAGTTCCTCGGTCTTACTTCACTCGGTATCATACCATATTCACTCGGAATTTCATTCAGAATTTCTTTATTAATCCTTCATAAATGAATTTGCTAAATATTACAAAACTTAGGATGTTACACGGACGACCACAAGAACGACCACCACGATTTCCCCGACCTCTAAACCTAGAGGAGGGTCCGCCTCTACCAGTGTTGCCTCTTGAAACAAGATTACTGGGGCTTCAAAGAGGTGCCAGCCTTGCTACTCTGGCCCGAGTGGGCCTTATCATCTTCCTTAAAAATTCGACACTTATTTACCAACACTGGAAAACTTCGAATTTCCTGATGCCTGAAAGCTTTCTTAATCTCAGGCCCCAATCCGCTTTCAAACTTTATGCACTTGGAACCCTCGGTTCCGGGCTGCTGAAACGGAGGATAGAACAGACATAGTGCCTCGAACTTAGCAGCGTATTCCTCCACAGTCATAGAACCCTGCTTCAGTTCCATGAACTCCAACTCTTTCCGACTCCTCACGGTATCGGGAAAGTATTTCTCCAGAAAACATGCCTTAAAGTTCTCCCAGATCAACTGGGTGCCAGCAGCTATCATTCTTGCTTTGGTGATCTTCCACCAATTCTCAGCTTCAGCACGAAGCATGTACACAGCGTATTCCATTTTCTGGGCTTCGGTACAGCGAAGGCCACCAAAAATTCTTTCTAAGTCTTGAATCCATGAGTAAGCCGACTCAGGATTGAATCCTCCTTCAAATTCACTCGGCTTCCGCTTCAGGAAACGATCCAACCCTTGGTCATCTTTAACTCGAGGCTGGTTCTGCCTCTCAAATATATCAGCGAAACGCTGAAATGCCGCGGCTATGGCTTCCATGCCGTGACGATTTGCCATAACTTATCCTGAAATTAACACCCCTTTCAAGGATAAGAATACCGACCTATTCACAGCCGATCGGATCTCAGTTCCGCACTTAACAATTTATAACAATTTCATACAATCTTTATAGCATATAAGCAGTATTCCTTGGCCATGAGCCACACAATCATAATTAAACACGTATTAAATCCGATGGGATATCATAAGCAATCATGACAACCGGTCATGTTACACACCACCGCTCACTCACAGTAAGCATACCTTGGCCTTGGACCTTTTGAGTCTGCTCTGATACCAAAATGAAATATCCCGACTTAAATAGAACAACACCGAGACCAGGGAAAATTTTTCCAAAATTCAAACGTGTTTACAAACGTCCAGAAGCAGTCGGGATAAGAATAATACAAACTGAAGTTAAGGGTACAGAAAACCGATCAGGAGAGAAGGACAGAAGACCGGGTCAGGATGCCCACGCCGACAAGACCCAGCTTCGATTGAAAAAAAGCCAGCGGAAGATAACACTCGAGCGAGCCATACTCGCTGGAGCAAAGCCTTATTCGCTGAAGCGAACATATGCACTCGGGTAAATCCATCACTCGGAATCGGGACTCCATTCACTCGGGAACGGTCCCTATATACATGCCTCCCTCGGAAGTTTACACGTTTCCTTATTTTTATTCTAGAAGGTCACACACAAGTTCCACTCAGAAAATGATTCCCTTGGTTATTCCACTCGGAATCCATAAACTTTCCTTCACATGGAAATATTTTCCCCAGTCATACATCGCTCGGGTATTTTTCAACCTCAATTCACTCGGAATTGTCTTGCGCATTCTTCACTCGGCATATTTTAATCTTCCTCACTCGGAGAACGCCTTAACCATTCATTTCTCGGAAACAATCTCCTTAACCAAGTCTCCCTCGGTAGTACTCTAACCTCTCTTCACTCGGAAGTGAGCTCCCTAATCAAGTTCCACTCGAAAATACTCCAACCCCTCTTCACTCGGAATATACAACCTTATTCACTCGGAATATACCACCTTATTCACTCGGAATATACAGCCTTATTCACTCGAAATATACAACCTTATTCACTCGGAATATACCACCTTATTCACTCGGAATATACAGCCTTATTCACTCGGAATATACAACCTTATTCACTCGGAATTTACCACCTTATTCACTCAGAATATACAGCCTTATTCACTCGGAATATAAAACCTTATTCACTCGGAATATACCACCTTATTCACTCAGAATATACAGCCTTATTCACTCAGAATATACCACCTTATTCACTCAGAATATACAACCTTCATCACTCGGGATAGGCTCACAACTATATTCCACTCGGAAACTTATTGACTTAACATTATTCTTTTGACACCACTCGACAACACATTGACTCGCCTTCCCTCGGAAATAATCTTACGGAACATCACTCACTCGGAATTAGTTTAACCCCTCTTCATTTGGAAGAGGATCTCTGATTTAGCCACACACAAAGTTACTTTAGCTCGCCTATACTCGGAATCACGCAAGCCTTATTTGCTCGGCGAAAAGTAGATATATATATAACTTGGACATTTCCCCACATCAATACTCACTGAAGAAAATTAACACATAACATTATATATATATGTATAATTATGCTCTCAAGTCCGAGAGTTCAATTCGTATACATTTAACAAAACATTATACTTAAGAGCCGGCCAAGGCTATAACAAAACCATTTATACAATATATACATATATGTACACTTCCACTGTACAGGTGCACTTCACAAGGATTGGTGCTCTCCCATCATTCACCGTTCCGAGTAATATCCACTGAAATATAGCCACAGTAGGGGTGAGTATTTTACATATTAAATGACAGTTATTGACTCGGATTAATCCTCTTGTTCTCAACCATGCAATATCATATGACAACAATCAATAACACACACACTGCCATTCAATATGGTTACACACATAACATCATTCAGTCAGAATCTACTCAGCTAACTCTCGGCTATATTAAACATGTTATTCTCAATAACATTAATACATATACATACAAGTCACATTGCATTCGGCAACAATTATAAATGTGCATATATTCATTCAGTCGGATCCGATTACTCATTAATAACTTTTTATGTTGCAACATGGCTCTCAGCCTTTTATTCAGCTCTCAGCTAATCCGGTCATTTTACTGGTACCAAACCGTTTGCCCTCACTGTAACACAAACACTCTCAGCGTCAACAGCAATGTTACGGGCAGCCCTGAGTCCCACTCAGTCGGCTTGCCTTGAGTCCCACTCAAGGTCTTTGATAGCATCTCATGCATGATGATATAAACCCACACACGGAAATCACCATGGTAGACACATATCACATACACTCAACCTCTTCCTTAACAGTACATGCATCTCATGCAATCAGTATTAAACACCAACACATGCACTCGACATTCAGATTTACAATAACAAGCATCTCATGCTATCTCATACATCTTATGCAATCACTCAGCATTCTCATAAATATCAACATGCATTTCATGGACGAAAATTGACATGCATTACACAATTCATAGTCATCACACATTCGGGCATTATGTAAACTATTACTCAATCGAAATACAACTATCAATGCATTTCAAATCATAAGCATCTAACATGACATTATCACCTACAACCTGTCCATAAACCATGCATTTGAGATATAAAATACCCCCTACCTACTGAAGAGACTCAGAAGCTCCGCGAGCTACAATGCAGACCGATCACTCCCTTTCGGTCACTCTTCCCACTGGACAACCTTCAAACTCAGTCGTTGACTCAGTTCTCAGCTTTGGAAGGACCAAAATGCTATCCTCTTCCTCGAGCAGTTTCGTCTCAACACAGTAGACTACCTCCACAAAACCGAAGCACTTCACACTACAGACTCCCCAATTGAGACTCTGACAGCTTTGAGTGGAAGAAAAGGAAGGAGGAGAGAAGACGACGAAGAGGAAGAAGAAGAATTTGAGAGGAGAAACAGAACAACGTCTCTGTACCCTCGCAGGAAAAGCTCTCAACTCTCTCAATCCTCTCTAACTTAACGCGAATAAAATAAGCGAAAGAGAGAGGTCGAACTCTTTTATACCATCAGGGGTATATGTGTCATTTTCTCTAGCCACTTTGTATTAGTCACCCATTAACCTAATCTGCAATTAACCTTTAATTAGTGGCTAATCTCAGTCGATAATTAACTTTAAATCAGGATGTTACATGTTAAAGGAAAATAATATCTGATAGAGTTACCATAATTAAATATGCCAATTAATTACCATTTAAATATTTTATTTGGTAACATCTTTATCATTAACAAGATTTAATTGACCAATTTATTTCCGCTATATTTGTTTCCTTTTTATATAATTTGTTCCTATTTTGGGTTCACTAAAAAAAACTTCTTTACCTTTTGCATGTTCTGATTCTAATAGAAGGACTGTTGTATCCTAGGGGGTCACGCCTTTGGCGCATAAACCCTTAAGAGTGGTGTGATTCCACATGTCTCAATCTAATATTTTCCAATAGGAGATATGACCACAAGCACATTAATGAATATTGATGAAGAAAATGACCTGATACATAACTGAGAATAAGGTTGATATGGCAAACCATAATGAAAATTGTTATTCAATAAAAGCCATTAAATCAAATCAATCAACACAAGAAACAAAGATTCATACAATAAAATTTCAATACTTGCATGTTAGTTCATTGCTAGAATAGGAAACCAAGTCAGGACAACAGTAGGAAATATACGTGTGGAATTTATGACACTAAACAACACACTAATGCATGAATTAGATTTGCTCCTCTTTTAAATTAGATGCCTATCAAAGTTAATAGAAAAGAAACATGTCCCGTGCAATAATGAGAACAACTCATCCCTCCCACCACCTTAGCCTAGATGCATAAAAAAACTAGTGAAAGAATCCCTAAAGTAAACAAAAAGAAAAAGTGGATAATAAACTATCATTCTGCTATTTTATTTTGGATATTTTTACTTTTTTATGAGAATACAATTATTTCATGTTAAGAAGGTATGAAGTTTGTTTTCTTTTCTAAGATTAGTTTAGGAGTTCATATCTAAAAGAATTAGAACCGAAATGGATCAAATAGGCCCAAAAGGAGAAGTTATATGAGCTAAAGAGCAATGAGGTAAAGCTACACATAACTCATGTTTAAATAAACACAAACGTGTATGTCTGAAGTAAGGATTTGAGTGTAACTTATGAACACGGCCCGTGATCGTACACTTTGTTGTTCCTAATCCATTATACTCTTTGGTTTTTATAGTCTAGTTGCCTTACAGACACAACAACAACAAGAATAAATTCCAGGACAGTGACATAGAGAATGGTCATCATCCATCCACCTTTTTATTTTGTTTTTTTGAGTTCTTGTAAAGAATATTTCTCTAAGTTCTGGAGCATTAAGGAATCAAAAGTTCTCCTTGGTCATAAAAAGTCACCTCCTTTCCTTCTAGGTTATGCATTTAGTTGGTTTCTCTACTTTGCCTATAAAGTAGGAATTATGTTTAACTTTGTTGCATATTATTTGTTTATGAACATGAGTGGCTAAATTCCTTTAGCCTTAGGGGCTGAGGTAAATCTTTGAGATATAATCCTTTTGAATCCCTTTTCACATGGTTATGAATGAGTATTATTATTTTAAATTTGATTATTTTTCATTATATTTGGTATGTAATTCCTTGTGCTTAAATAAATTAATAAAGTAGTTACTCTTTGATTTAATCTACTCAATTAAGATTGTGGTGACCAAAACTTTTTCTAATTGGTTGCTCTAAAAATAGGATCAAATGCATATGTGTGACTAGTGGTAATTAGTATCATAATTTGTGTATTTTCAACAATTGATTTAGTTCATAAGTTTGTTAGTACTTAAACCACCCTTTGACATAGCTAAATTATGATATAAAGTGTAGGCACTTAGTAGGGGTGCTAAAAACATAGGTAAGTTGCCAAGATTAATGAAAGAATTAAGGGAGTAAAAAAGTAAAATCATAGAATGAAATCAAAACCCCAATGCGTTTTTAAAACATTAGACTCTAACGGTTCTCTATATTTTACTTTTATTTTATTTTGATTCTCTTAGTCATTATCCTTTTTTTAATTCTCAACCTCTTTTCTATAAACAACTTGTTGCAATTGCTTAACATTCAAAGAGAATTAGAAGTGGATGTGTATTCATATCCCATAGTCCTTGTGGGTTTGACACTTGTGGTCTTTAAAACTCCTCATACTACACTGATTGTTGCGCTTTAGTAAGTGTAAAAGCTTATCACAATCTAAAACTATTTTGAAATTAATTTCTTTTCACATCACAAAAACCACATGTTTTATGCTTTTGTTGTTAGGGATTATAAAAGAGTTTTATTCATGAATTTGTAATTTAAGTGTTTAAGTCTTTTTGTTTTCTTTATTTTTGTTTTTTATTCTAAAGGTGATATGTCATCCTTCACTCCATTAGCTCTAAAAGAATCGACCACTGGCCAGAAAAAGATGAACCTTTTACCTAAAAAATGGTTTACCCTTGGCTTAAAAAGATTGATGATGCATTCCCAAAATTCATAGTTTTATGTCTTGTTAGAACCAAGTTTGTTTTAAAGGATTATGGAAAACCTAAAATTTATTTTAGAAACCATAAGATTTATTGTTAACACACATCAAGGCTTTTAATTAAATAAAGTTTATTTAGGTGTTATTTAACGATTTACTTGAGTACTTGATAAGTGTTGATTAAGCATTGATTTCATGACTCATTCGAATTAATTTTGTAAAGAACTTGAGCTAAATTGATGAATTATTAAAGGAAGTGAGCATGAATCTTTTAAGTAGTGATGGATAGGTGTATAAAAGAAATATTGTATTAAAACTCTTGGAAAGTTGCAGGAAATTCAACAGGAAAGCAGGGCAAGCTTAAGCTTGAGCAAGCAAGCTTAAGCGTGAAAAATCAAGCTTAAGCTTGGAGCAAGCAAGCTTAAGCGTGAAAGATCAAGCTCAAGCTTGAAGCAGGCAAGCTTAAGCGTGAAAGTGGCAAGCTCAAGCGTGAAAGCATCAAGCTCAAGCGAGAAAAATCAAGCTTAAGCTTGAAGCAGGCAAGCTTAAGCGTGAAAGTAGCAAGCTCAAGCGTAAAAGCATCAAGCTCAAGCGTGAAAGCATCAAGCTCAAGCGTGAAAGATCAAGCTCAAGCTTGAAGCAGGCAAGCTTAAGCGTGAAAGTAGCAAGCTCAAGCGTGAAAGCATCAAGCTCAAGCGTGAAAGAGCAAGCTCAAGCGTGATCGGGGGCATTTGAAGACAGCAAGCTCAAGCTTGAACAACCAAGCTTAAGCTTGAGCAAGCAAGCTTAAGCTTGAACAAGTTGGAAAGCATCAGGACCTCTCACGCTTGAGCGTGAACACTAGGAGCTTAAGCGTGGAATGATAAAAATGGAAGCCTAAGCATGGATTAAGCATGGCCAGCATGAATTAAAGGAAACAGAGGCATCAGGACCCCTCTCACGCTCAAGCGTGGGAATAAGCCGCTTGAGCGTGAGGAATGGATATTAAGGCCTCGCCTGAGCGTAACTGAGTGAGGCTAAGCGAGGAGCAAGCGTGAGAAGGCAAGGAAGCCACGCTTGAGCGTGAATTACTTCAGCTTGAGCGTGAGATCATCAATAAGCATCAGAACTCTTCACGCTTGAGCGTGACCATCAAGCTCAAGCGTGACTCAGACAGTATGGGATTTCTTAATTCTTTATTCACCAACAATGCGATGCAAACTCATCCACGTTCTTCTGTTTCCACCAGTCTCTGAAAGATGCTGCATGGGTTCTACGCAAGTGGGCAAGAGAAGCTGAACCTAAACTCCTATAAATCAAGCTGCAAACAACATCATCAGGATCAATCTCCTAACATCATACATCATTTCATCCTCTGTATTTTTCATTTCACACTTTCCATTTTCTGTATTCATTTCTTTGATGGTGAAAATGCAAGGCATGAGTAACTAATTTCCCTTATGGGATTGGCTGTAATCCATTCAACACTGAAGTAATGCTGTCGTAAGTTTTCATTGAGTAATGAGATTTGATAAAGTTTCTGTATTTCCTTCTGCGTTTAATGCCTGAAAGTACTTGATCACTATTTTCTTGTTCTAAGTTTTCTTGAGTATGCTGGGAAGTGACTTTTGAAAGCAGACCCTGAAAGAAATGCTTGTTGTGAGTAGGTAGCCAGGGATGGCGTCTAACGCAACAAACGTCAAAACAATCGATCGATAATGCTGGAATGGTTTCCAAAGTGACTGAGGGATCAGCGGTTTGGAAATCATTCTTATGAATTTTGTAGTCGAGGGATCGATGCAAATGACTTTGATTGTGACGTAGAACTTATCTTTTCGATTTACTTATATGGAAACTTATGCAGCTTACAGAGGTGAAGATGTGATGAAGCCAATCCCTGTTTTACAAAACTGATTTTTCCAACCTCATTTACTGTCATCTTTTGCACAATATTATTCTCTGTTATTCTGTTACTTGCTGTTTTTCATTCAACAACGTTCACAACAAACCCAAACAAAAACTTTCTGCCAAATCAATTCAAACTAAAGTCTTCATTCTAGCACCTCCTCAGTGGAACGACAACTATACTATATTACAACTTCTGTGTTTAAACTTGGCACATCCATTTCATTGAGTTCATATTATACAAACTTGATTCTCTTTCAGCAAACTCAATATAAGCAAAATACTCATCAGTACTTCAAAATACAAAGTCTGCGGTACAAGAGTCACAATTTAAAGATGAGTCCATCAACTTAAAGCAGCTAAAGTTTGTGTGGGATTTGTACAAAATATTTTAAGTCTGTCTCAACCTTAAGTCTGTTTTAAAGATAACATTCAAAAAACTTTTCTTTAAGTATGTATGACCCAGACTTAGGCCTGCTGAGCCATGTTCTTCAATCAAATCACCCTCCAGACTCAACATCTCTCGCACAAGATCTTTTATCCAAGCTCCAAAACTCATCAGACTTGGACCCCTTCTATTTAAAGAATGGCTCTCTGATTCTTAGTTAAAAATATGCAAGGATATATCAAAGCTGACTCAGCTTTAAACTCCTTCAAGCCAAGTCTACTTCTGTTCAGAAATATACAAAGAGACAAACCTCTTAGGAAAAAAATGTTTGTATGGGAAGAAAACAGTGAAGCTATCCGGAACACTTCAAAAAAAGCTGACAACAACCAATACCTTGCTCAGAAGCCTTCTGATGGTCAAAAAAGCTATTTTATTCCATTTAGACAAAAGAGAACAAAATTGTGTTTGAGTTTGAGTTGTTGTTTGTAGTTCTTCCACGACTCAGGTAATTTTTCAATGAGGAAACCTGCAACTAATTCATCCTGCATGGTAATGTTTTTTAACTTGAGGTCCTCTAGCAGCTTATCGTACTCGTTAATTTGAACGTTGATATCCTTGTTGTCAGTCATTTTGTGACACCCTCGATTAACTAGGACTAATTCCCACACTGGAATGTCCTACTTAATTACGGAGTCACTAATTATTTGAAAAATAGGAGTTTTTTTATTGGTGATCATCAACACATAGTTCAAACAGATATTATAACATAGATCGATTCTCTACAACAACAATGTACTCAAAAGGTATGAGGCTCGCAGGCTCCAATAGCAACTAGTGCAATAATAACATAACATAAATAAATGTTGAGACCTACAACAGTCTCAACACTAACAGTGAGTATAAATAGTCTATGTCTCCTATTGCAAGTAGTCCAGGTCCTGCTTGCGCTCACCTTGACCTTCAGCTGATGATCACAAAAAGGCAAAGTAGACACACAACATGAAAAGTAGTGAGTATAAGCTCTACAGCGATATACTTCACATGTTGGGGCAGTTCTAGATATTATACAAACAAATACCAAACAAATACAGGGAAATCTCTACAGCATACACTAGGCAACCACATAAGGGAAATAAGCATTAACAAGTTAGACACACAATTATGGTATACTATACATGTGTTAGGTTCATTATTACTTATCTTGATTAAATGCTAACATTCAATGAGGCCCAACTTTCGCTCATCAATCTCACACATTCATGTCCGAGTGCACAACAATCCCACCTTATCCTCTTTCCCAACTAGAGCTTGCCTCGTTCTGTTCCCACAAAAGGTTAAGGACTCACAGTCTCATCAATAATGGATCCAACATATATCTCATCAGAACGGGCACTCCACAATCATAGAAACCCTATTCCAGAGTCGAAGTGCATCAGAGTTTCCACAGGCTGTCCGGTCTCGGGCATGAATCCGAGCCATTGGAGGTCCACCCCCGATATACTCCTAAGACCACCCTTAGGGGATCGAGACGCCTGTTATTTCTTTAGTGTACCCATTACTGTATACTCTAGGAGATCACTCTAACATTCCTCCTTAACTCCAAATGCAACATGCAATTTACTTGTCTTATCATAAGGGAGCCTAAGTACTAGATGAAACCTTGCTCACCTGATGTATTTGTCCTTAAAGTGTATAACTCCTTATCATAAGTCCTTTTTTATTGAAGAAAACATTAGGAACCAAGGCCTAAGTGCTACATAATAATCCTTTCTAGGAGCACTGAGGTATGCTCTCGAAGTTAATTTCAAATATAAGGGACTTCTAAGACCTTAAAGTTTAGATTTATAAATTTCTACTTCAAGGAGATGTTACAAATTATTCATTTAATAAATCTACAAAATAAAATTTCCAAATTCCTTTGCTTTTACTTCTAATAGTATAGATTTATATAGAAATATTAATTTTTCTTTTTTTTCAAAAAATTAATGATAAGATATATTAGCATTTCGAGCCTTTTATCAATACTGTACCATCGTATCGATTTACGATGAAACTGACTAGATTGGCCTTAACTCTAAAAATTACTAAAACCTTAAGTAAAAGTACCTTATTATGATCTTTAAAAATACCTTCTAGTTGTATAAATAAAATGAAATTTTTTTGGACGATTGAGAGTTAGTAAAGTTATGAATTCTTTTTGTTTGTCGAAAACTTTGTTTTTGTTCTATTTTATCTAGTAAATTCCAAATTGAGTGATTCCAAAGTCAAAAGTGTTTAACTTTTAAAATATTAATTAAATATAATGAAATTAAATATTGGTTCGGCCCAAAAATAGGCCCTACACGAAATTGAATTAAAGTGTCAAAGTTCATCGTTTTAGCTTTCGTAACAATGCATTTAAGGACAAATTGCACGTCGAAATTTCTTCAAACCAAATTTCCTCATTTGGGTAATTTTCCCATGTTCAAAATTCTCGTCTCATGCCATGAAAAACATACCAAAAATAGTTTGGCCAATTTTCTCTCGTTTTCTCACGTAAACACGTCTTATTCCATTTCTAATGTACCGTTCACGTCTAAACTCGGGTCCCCTTTTTATTTTTCATCTAATATCCCATTTATACATATTATTCTCATCATTTCCGTAATCATGAATATATTCAATAGAAACTACATAATATCATTTAAAATTCATAAGTTGTCCATATATATTTTTAAGCCAAATTCACTAAATCAAGTATATAAGGTAGTTGCCAAAGACATAAATTTTTAAATCAACAAACAAATTCCAAAATTTAAATTTGTATATCTAAACTTATTTTTATTCACCTAATTTAGAGATCCAACTAAACATGTCACTTATAGTCACTAAGCTACTAGAGATAAACTTTTTCATGCAAAACGTCAAACTTAACACTAATTAACAAGAATTAAAATTTCTAACAGCAACAATATATTCTTAAACACACTTTAAAACTGGAGTTTTATCATATGAAATTACACAATTTCTTAAGGGAACTTAGATTCATTAATTACCCACCAAGATTTTAAGGAAAACTTAATCTTTTTAGCCTTAAGAAGCCAATTACATGCAATTTCTTGGAATTATTCAAATCTGTCTAGAATTTTAATTTGGCTATTTTTCATGAAAAGGTTTCATTTTTGAAGGTCTAGATCTTGCATCTAAATGAAAGGAATCATGACATTATTTTTAGCAACAACCAAGCAAAGTTTAATCAAGCAATTTCCATCACAAATCTCATGCATGCATCCCTTCCTTTCACACGAAAATTATGCACATCAAGGATGTTAGAAGACAATATTTTTCAACCAATAATCTTAACAAAACCTAGAAGAAATATTTTAGTTTAGTGTAGCCATGGTCACTTTCAAAATAAGGGTTGTTTTAAGGGATTTAATGTGGTAACTAAGAGTACAATAAATTATGTTTTGGAAGTGATGCCAAGGTGTGGATCCTAGGGAGATCCACACTACACTTGCATGCAAGATCACGGTAAGGAAAAAGAAGCTGACTCCCCCTACCTTAGATGTTTTCAGCTAAGAGAAGGAAAGGCACCAAGAGCTTTAAAGCTTGCCTTTTGAGACTACGTCAAGTTTTAACATCAAGAGAAAGGGAGGAGATGGAGGCTTGGTGTGTGGAGGGTGACACGTTAATGGTGAAAAAGAGTAGAAGATGTTGCTATTTTTGGAAGATTTTAGGAGATGGTGAAGTGTTTGTGAGTGCTATCATGTGTATGAAAACTAAGAGGGGTGGTGGAGTGGTTTGAGCTTGATGTTGTTAGAAGAATGGTGGTGTTTCATGTGAATAGAGAAGGAGAAAGGCAGGAGGAATGCTTGTTGGATTTTCTTTATGACTTAGAGAAAAGAGAAATTGGAAGAAGCAAGGTGTAGTCTTTGGAAAACTGGAATTTTTGCATGCATCCCTTGTTGGCTAAGGGAGCTTCCACGGCTAATAGAGAAGAGAGGGGAGGTGTCAAGCTCTTCTTATGCATGGCTAGATGTCAAGCTCAGCCCTTAGAGTGTGGAGGAAGTAGTTCTCAAGGGCTAGGCAAGTGTCCAACTGATGTTGCATGTGATTGGTCCACTTATCATGCATGGTTGATGTGTCAACAACAGGTCCAACAACTTGTTCGAGTTTTTAAGGGGTGTTGCAAGCTTAATTAGAAAAAATGAAAAACATGAAAATTGTATATATTTTTCTTATCTTTAAAACGATATATGTCATGCAACAATCTATCATTGGACGAGGGAGATATGGCCGTTTTACGTAAACTATTCAGTGTTGTTACGAGATTTAAGTTTTTTACAAGAAATAATTTTCTAGGCCAAATTAGTGAGGAATTAGCCTTCGTGCCCTTCATCAAAGTTCTAGGAAATTGAGTCTATAAAATTTTGGCTAGTTTTATTTCATAGTCATATGAGTGAGAAACATGGAAAACACTGGACATAGTGCAGGCTGTCACTAAGAAAACTTAAATTAGTGTGGTATTTTAAATTTTGGGATTTATTGAGCATGAATGGGCTTTTATGGTCAACATCAAAGTTGTAGATAATTTTGATACAGAAATTTTAGGACAAGAACAACTTGATTCTAATTAGGGGAGAAGAAATTATGCCTAAAATATGTACAGGTGCGCAGATTGACTCATAAGATTAACTTGAAAATAAGTCTTTTGGGTTAGGCGATGTAAAACGGGCATCGAGCCCTTCATGAAAATCTACAAGACACAGTATGAGAGGTGTATCGGGATAAAATGACTTGGCTCAAACGCTTTGGATAATCTCTTGGCCAAAATCGGGAAAAATGTACAAAATTAATAATTTTAAAATAACAGTTTAAATAATCTTATTAAATCACTAAGTTTTCTTAACTAATTAATTATTATTATTACTATTATTATTATTCACATAATTTAAATTGAAAATAATCTTCTTTAGTTCTCTAAATTCTTACAGAATACTAGTCATTTATTATATAAGCGAGACGGTCGTAGCCTAATCATCATTACACCTAACATTTAACACAAAATATTATACTTGTTCATAAGGACCAGTCACACAAAAATGAGCGTTGTTACACTCCTCCCTCCTTTTAGAAATTTCTTCCTAATATTTCACCTAGTGCTAGCAAACAAATGAGGATAAAGAGTTTGCATCTTTTCCTCAAGCTCCCAAGTAGCGTCTCCCTCATCAAACTGGCTCCAAATCACCTTTACCAAGGGCATATCCTTCCCTTTAAGTTGCTTCAAGAAGCTATCTGCCCCAATGCTCGTTGCAAGCTCTCCCAAAAGTGAAAAATGAAATGGGGATCTCGATTAGACACAATTGCTAGCGGTACACCATGCAATCTGACTATTTCCCTAATGTATATCTGTGTGAGCTTCTCCAGAGAATACTTCATGTTGACTGGGATGACGTACGTAGCCTTCGTCAGTCAATCCACAACCACCCAAATTACATTACATCCCTTCAGGGTTCTTAGAAGTCCAGACACAAGGTTCATAAAGATCCCATTCCACTTCTACTCAGGAATCTCCAAGGGCTGAAAGTTCCTTACGGTCGTTGTTGCTCTACCTTTATTTTTGGCAAGTCAGGCACTTAGCTACACATTCAGCAATATCCTTCTTCATTCCTTGGCACCAGAATACCCTTTTTAAGTCTTGGTACATCTTTATTGCTCCTAGATGCATGTTGTACTTGCTCTTGTGAGCCTCCTTGAGGATGGATCTTTTTAACTCACGCTCTCATTTATACATAACCTACCATGATACCTGATCACCCCTTGCCTATCTTGTGCAAACTCTCCTGTCTTTGCCTTCTCAAACTACTTCTGCAGAACCTTATCAGTCTATTGGGCTTCCTTGACTCAAAAATTCATTAGAGACTCTTAGCATTCCTATCATCATGCTCCTTGATCTGGGTGACACAGAGAGATTCAAGTCACGGAACTGCTCCACTAGCTCCAGCTCCTTAGTCATCATGTAGGACAAATGCAACACTTTCCTACTAAGTACGTCAGCTACTACATTCACTTTACTAGGGTGATAATAAAGCTCGAAGTCATAGTCCTTAATAAAGTCCATCCACCATCGCTACCTTATGTTCAGCTCCTTTTGATTGAAAAGGTACTTCAAGCTTTTATGGTCATTGAAGACTTCAAACTTAGTCTTGTACATGACGTGTAAAAACAACTGTGGCTAACTCTAGATCATGCGTCGTGTAATTCACTTCATGAGGTCTCAACTGACATGACGCGTAAGCTACAACCTTCCTTTCTTGCATCAAGACACATCCTAATCCTTGCCCAGACGCATCACAAAACACTTCATATGACTTAGCGGGATCAGGCAAAATTAAAATCGGTGCGCTGGTCAACTTTTTCCTACACTCTAGGAAACTACTTTTACACTTGTCACTCCATACAAAAGGTTGATCTTTACAAGTCAACTTGGTCAAAGGCTATTTGAGAAAAAATTTTGATGAACCTATGATAGTAACCAGAAAGACCCAAAAAACTACGGATTTCTATTACACTCTTTAGTCTTTCCCACTGCAGCACTGCTCAATCTTAGTAGGATCCATTACTATACTTTCTCTTAAGATGACATGCCCCAGAAACTATACTTCCCTCAGCCAAAAGTCATACTTGGATAACTTTGCATATAACTTCCGTGCATGTAATGTATTCAGAATAATCCTAAGATGTTCTTCATGCTCTTCATCACTCTTGGAGTATACCAAAATATCGTCGATGAATAAAACCATGAATTTGTTGAGGTACGGGTGGAAGTGCGGTTCATATAATCCATGAAGACAGTGGGTGTGTTCGTGACTCCGAAAGGCATGACAAGATACTCATAGTGACCGTAGCGAGTTTAAAATGTCGTATTAGGGATGTCCTCCTTCTTTACTCGTATCTGATTGTAGCCTAACCTCAAGTCTATCTTAGAAAAGATAATTGTTCCTCACAGTTGATCCATCAAATCATCAATACGTGGAAGAGGATACTGATTCTTGATTGTGACCTTGTTCAGTTGACGGTAATCTACACAGAGACGCATACTGCCATCCTTATTCTTTACCAGTAACACTGGCACTCCCCACGGTGAAATATTGGGTTGAATTATTCCCTTCTGTAAAACCTCTTTGATTTTCTTCTTAATCTCCTCCAGTTCCTTTGGCGACATTCAATACGGAGCAATGGATATCGGCCCAGTACCAGGTAGGATATCGATGCTAAACTCGATCTCCCTCCCAAGTGGTATCCCAGTATATCTTTGGGGACAACTTTGGGAAACTCTCAAATAACTAGAATTTGTTCTGGCTCTAACCTCTTCTCGCACTTAGTGCTAGCAAGGACCATAAATATTCACGCTTCTGTTTGGAATAGAGTTACCTCCTGATAATAACAATAAACTCAGATTTCCCGAGTTGAGGGGGCTCAAGTGACAGGACTCCATAAGATATAGACTTATTATGATAGTTAATCAAAACTCGATTGGCAGTGAGCCAATCAATTCCTAGAATAATATCCAGATCAATCAAGGGCAAATAGATCAAGTCCACTAGATAGGACCTTCCATCAACGGTGATAGGGCGATTCATACACATAATAGAAGAACTTATGGGTTTGTTAGTAGCAGTAACAATAATCATTTTGCTAGATAAGGGGGTCAAGGGTAAACTCAAATGCTTCACATAATCCTCATATATGAATGAATGAGTGGTTGTAGAATCATGTAGCACATTCAAAAGAACTTCAACTATAAAACATGTACCTTGCACCAGGTCATTTTCTTGTGTGACTACTGCTCCATTCATGGTGAAGACTCTAGCATTACCTCTACCTCTACCTGCTATAGCATTCCTCGGTCCTTGCTAAGCATTACCACTGCCTTGATGGTTCAGATTCGTCACTCCTGGATTATTTATTGATGCACCAGTAGCTAGTCCTCCGTTCCCACGGCCTGCGATACTTCCTATTTGACCTCTAACCTCCCTCTTTGGGTAATCCAAGTTCTCCTTAGAACAGATAGTACTCTTGCATCCAGCCTTTCCACAGTTAAAATAAGTCAAGGTCTTCCTAGGGCAGTCTCTAGAAAAATGAGGTCCCCCACAATCATAGCATCATACAGGTGGCCTGTCACTCTGAGTTCTTGTAAATCCACTAGGTCTACTAGGATTTGGTCGGGGATAAGACCTTCCTGACCTGAAGTCTCTCTAGGGTCGTTTGTCAAATGTACGTCGTTCCGGCCCAGAACTGGAAGTTCCTTTTGATTTCTGTGTTAATGTATGCTCATAGATACGACACCTATCCACCAGAGTAGTGAACTAAGTGATTTACAGGAAGCAAATTACCTGATGGATGTCCTGGCGTAGTCCTCCCTCAAACTGAGCACATCGAGAGGCCTCGTTCATTTGGGTGTAGTAAGGGCAACACCTAGCCAATTCGTCAAACTTTGCCACATATTCTCCTATTGACATGAATCCCTATCTCAAATTGAAGAACTCTTGCTCTTTCTGCCTCCTGATATCCTCAGGGAAATAGTTAGCCAAGAACTCAGTCTTAAACCATTTCCAAGTAACCTCAGCCCCATCAACAATCAATCTCACCCTCGCATGAGTCCACCAATGCTCAGTCTCTCCAACTAGCATGAAAACAACGTGGATTACCTTTTCATTGTCCCCACATCGCATAGTTGTGAAGATCTTCTCCATCTGTTCAATCCATAATTGAGCTCCCTCAAGGTCAAAACCTCTTTTGAATCATGCAGGGTTGTTCTTTTGGAAGTCAACCAGTCCTTGATCAAGCCTCGGTGGAGCTTGGGGAGCATTCGCCCCCTGATGTCCCAGAGCTTCTACCATTCTATCTAACAGAGCATTCAACATTGCGTTGTTTTGGTACACCATGATTACTAAAAGAAATACAAGGTTTAACAAAATTACAACGAGTCTCCCAATATTAGAAGGCTCCACACATGCAAACAAGTAATCAAATCCTACCACACGAGTACTAACGTCTCACAAACAAGTCTTTTGAGTACGAGGGAACCTTAGCGGTCCACACCCTAAGCTGAAAGAATTGATCATGCTCTGATACCACCAATGTGACACCCTCGATTAACTAGGACTAATTCCCACACTGGAATGTTCTACTTAATTAAGGAGTCACTGATTATTTGAAAAATAAGAGAGTTTTTTTATTGGTGATCATCAACACATAGTTCAAATAGATATTATAACATAGATCAATTCTCTAGATCAATAATGTACTTAAAAGGTACGAGGCTCATAGGCTCCCAATAGCAACTACTACAATAATAACATAACATAATTAAACGTCGGGACCTACAACAGTCTTGACACTAAAAGTGAGTATAAACAGCCTATGTCTCCTACTACAAGTAGTCCAGGTCCTGCTTGCGCTTACCTTGACCATTAGCTGATGATCACAAAAAGGGAAAGTAGACACACAACATGAAAAGGGTTGAGTATAAGCTCTCAACCTATATACTTCACATGCAAGGGCGGCTCTAGATATTATACAAATAAATATAGGGAAATCTCTACAGCATACACCAGGCAACCACATAAGGGAAATAAGCATTAGCAAGTTAGACACACAATTATGGTATACTATACATGTGCTAGGTTCATTATTACTTATCTTGATTAAGTGCTAACATGCAATAAGGCCAACTTCCGCTTATCAATCTTACACATTCATGTCTGAGCGCATAACAATCCCACCTTATCCTCTTTCCCAACTATACCGACCAGAGCTCGCCTCGTTCTGTTCCCATAAAAAGGTAAGGACTCACAGTCTCATCAATAACAGATCCAACACATATCTCGTCAGAACGGGCACTCCACGATCATAGAAACCCTTATCCGGAGTCGAAGTACATCAGAGTTGCCACGAGTTGTCTAGTCTCGGGCACGAATCTGAGCCATTGGAGGTCCGCCCCAATACACTTCCAAGACCACCCTCAGGGGATCGAGACACCTGTTGTTTCTTTAGTGTACCCATCACTATATACTCTAGGGGCCACTCTAACATTCCTCCTTAACTCTAAATGCAACATGCAATTTACTAGGCTTATCATAAGGGTGCCTGAGTACTAAATGGAACCTTTCTCACCCGACGTATTTGTCCTTAAAGCATATAACTCGTTATCATAAATCCTTTTTTATTGAAGAAAACATTAGGAACCAAGGCTTAAGTGCTACCTAATAATCCTTTCTACGAGCACTGAGGTTTGGTCTCAAAGTTAATTTCAAATATAAGGGACTTCTAAGACCTTAAAGTTTAGATTTATACATTTATGCTTTAAGGAGATATTACAAATTATTCATTTAATAAATTTACAAAATAAAATTTCTAAATTCCTTTGCTTTTACTTCTAATAGTATATATTTATATAGAAATATTAATTTTTCTTTTTTTGAAAGAAAGTAATGATAAGATATATATTAGCATTTTGGGCCTTTTATCAATATCGTACCATCGTATCGATTTACAAGGAAACTGACTAGATTGACCTTAACTCTAAAAATTACTAAAAGCTTACGTAAAAGTACCTTATTATGATCTTTAAAAATCCCTTCTAGGTGTATAAATAAAATGAAATTTTTTTGGGCGATTGAGAGTTAGTAAAGTTATGAATTCTTTTTGTTTGTAAAAAACTTTGTTTTTGTCGTATTTTGTCTAGAAAATTCTAAATTGAGTGATTCCAAAACCAAAAGTGTTTAACTTTTGAAATATAAATTAAATATCATGAAATTAAATATTGGTTCTGCCCAAAAGAGGCCCTACACGAAATTGAATTAAAGTGTCAAAGTTTGTCGTTTTAGCTTTCCTAAAAATGCATTTAAGGACATATTGCGCGTCAGAATTTCTTCAAACCAAATTTCCTCATTTGGGTAATTTTCCCATGTTCCAAATTCACATCTCATACCATGAAACACATACCCAAAATAGTTTGGCTAATTTTCTCTCATTTGCTCATGTAAACACGTCTTATTCTGTTTCTAACGTACTGTTCGCGTCTAAACTTGAGTCCCATTTTTATTTTTCATCTAATATCCCATTTATACATATTATTCTAATCATTTTTGTAATCATGAACATATCCAATAGCAAGTACATTATATCATTTAAAATTCATAAGTTGTCCATATATATTTTTAAGCCAAATTCACTAAATCAAGTATATAAGGTAGTTACCATAGACATAAACTTTTAAATCAACAAACAAATTCCAAAATTTAAATTTTTATATCTAAACTTATTTTTATTCACCTAATTTATAAATCTAACTAAACATGTCACTTATAGTCAGTAAGCTACTAGAAGTAAACTTTTCATGCAAAACGTCAAACTTAACACTACTTAATAAGAATTAAAATTTCTAACAGCAACAATATACTCCTTAAACACACTTCAAAACTGGATTTTTAGCATATGAAATTACACAATTTCTTAAGTGAACTTAGATTCATTAATTACCCACCAAGATTTTAAGGAAAATTTAATCTTATTACATGCAATTTCTTGGAATTATTCAAATTTGTCCAGAATTTTAATTTGGCTATTTTTCATAAAAACTTTCATTTTTGAAGGTCTAGATCTTGCATCTAAATGAAAGGAATCATGGATTATTTTTAGCAACAACCAAGCAAAGTTTAATCAAGCAATTTTCATCACAAATCTCATGCATGCATCCCTTCCTTTCACACGAAAATTATGCACATCAAGGATGTTAGAAGACAACATTTTTCAACTAACAATCTTAACAAAACCTAGAAGAAATATTTTAGTTTAGTGTAGCCATGGTCACTTTCAAAATAAGGGTTGTTTTTAGGGATTTAATGTGGTAACTAAGAGTACAATAAATTATGTTTTGGAAGTGATGCCAAGGTGTGGATCCTAGGGAGATCCACACTACACTTGCATGCAAGATCATGGTAAGGAAAAAGAAGCTGACTCCCCCTACCTTAGAGGTTTTCAACTAAGAGAAGGAAAGGCACTAAGAGCTTCAAAGCATGCCTTTTGAGACCACTTCAAGTTTTAACATCTATAGAAAAAGAGGAGATGGAGGCTTGGTGTATGGAGGGTGACGTGTTGGTGGTGAAAAAGAGTAGAAGATGTTGCTATTTTTGGAAGATTTTAGGAGATGGTGAAGTGTTTGGTGAGTGCTATCATGTGTATGAAAACTAAGAGGGGTGGTGGAGTGGTTTGAGCTTGATGTTGTTGGAAGAATGGTGGTGTTTCATATGAATAGAGAAAGAGAAAGGGAGGAGGAATGCTTGCTGGATTTTCTTTGTGACTTAGAGAAAAGAGAAATTGGAAGAAGCAAGGTGTAGTCTTTGAAAAAGTGGAATTTTTGCATGCACCCTTTGTTGGCTAAGGGAGCTTCCATAGCCAAGAGAGAAAAGAGAGGAGGTGTCAAGCTCTCCTTATGCATGGCTAGATGTCAAGCTCAACCCTTAGAGTATGGAGGAAGTAGTTCTTAAGGGCTAGGCAAGTGTCCAAGTGATGTTGCCATGTGATTGGTCCACTTATCATGCATGGCTGATGTGTCAACAATAGGTCCAGCAACTTGTTCGAGTTTTTAAATGGTTTTTCAGGCTGAATTAGAAAAAAATACAAAACATGAAAATTGTATATCTTTTTCTTATATTTAAAACGATATATGGCATGCAAAAATCTATCATTGGATGAGGGAGATATGGCCGTTTTACAAAAACTATTCAATGCTGTTACAGGATTTAAGTTTCTTACAAGAAATAATTTTCTAGGCCAAATTAGGGAGGAATTAGCCTTCGTGCCTTTCATCAAAGTTTTAGGGTATTGAGTTTAAAAAATTTGACGAAAGAATTGTTCGATTTCATGGTCATATGAGTGAGAAACGTGGAAAGTTTTGGACATAGTGCAGGTTGTCACTAGGAAAACGTAAATTAATATGGTATTTTAAATTCTAAGATTTATTGAGCAAGAATGGGCTTTCGTGATCAACATCAAAGTTGTAGATAATTTTGATACAAAAATTTTGGGACAAGAACATCTTGATTCTAATAACGGGAGAAGAAATTATGCCTAAAATACATACAGGTGCGTAGATTGACTCATACGATTAACTTGAAAATAAGTCTTTTGGGTTAGGCAATGAAAAACGGGCATCGAGCCCTTCATGAAAAACTATAAGACCCAGTATTAGAGGTGTACTGGGATAAAATGACTTGGCTCAAATGCTTCAAATAACCTCTTGGCCAAAACCGGGAAAAATATACAAAATTAGTAATTTTAAAATAACAGTTTAAATAATCTTATTAAATCACTAAGTTTTCTTAACTAATTAATTATTACTACTACTACTATTATTATTCACATAATTTAAATTGAAAATAATATTCTTCAATTCTCTAAATTCTTCTAGAATACTAGTCATTTATTATACAAGCGAGACGACCGTAGCCCAATCATCATTACACCTATTAACACAGAATATTATACTTGTCCCTAGGGACCAGTCACACATAAATGAGGGATGTTACACACTTCCAAACGATAGAAGTTACCGACCACAAACTTTTGTTTCACAACATCCTTAACAGTATAATTTAATAGAATCCCAAATTTCCTTTGCTTCCTTGTAAGAATAATAGACATCAAAAAGTTTGTTAGACAATATACTAAGGATTGTGTGATGACATACCTTATTAGCATTGACCCAAGATTCAAGATTGTTGGGATCAGTTAGCTTGTCATCGGTGAACGCAAAGCTGACCCCGTGCATATCTAGAATGGAGAAGACTCATTGCTGCCAATAGCGATAGCTTTGGGCTCTGAAGACTTTGATTTTAGAGACATCGAGAAAAGGTTTTGCAAAGGTGATAGGGGGCAACAACGGTGGGAAAGAAGCACCGTCAGAATAAAATATTTAAACAAAAATTTATTGACATATTTAATTATGGTAACCGCATCAAATATTATTTTCCTTTAAAACGTAAATCGTTACCTTCCAAAATAAGATGCCCCAATAAATGCTCTCATGGGTAGGCTTTTCAAATTTAAAATTTAAACTAATTAAAAAAATTTAAGTGATAAAAAGGTATGTCATATATCATTGTGTGCACAACGGGGGAAAACCATTAAATTTATACATAAAACCAATATTTCAATCCAAACTATTTACACACAAACCCACATCTTTTATATTATGTTTATCACCATAAATCTCATTTCTATATATAAACCCTAAGAAGAGTTGAAGATAAACAATATGAGACTAAAAAAAACTTTTGAAATATAAGTAAAATTTCTAACATCTCTAAAAATTAAAACACACCATAGGTAAGCCTATATACTTAAGAGTCAACATTGAGGTTTTTACCTGCTACCTTTATTTTCAGAACGAGTTGCTTTTTGGGTCTATAAATTTGCCTCAAAAATGAAGGGAAGTAAGCTTATCAATCTTCAAAGTTGTCTGAATTTTTAGGTTGATTCTCCACAAATATCTTGGATGAAATAATTTAAAAGGGAGATTAGGAATGCGAGCCCAAACTACTGACCTTTGGACGAAAATAAGGGTAATGTTTGTCAATGGGTTAGTTTCAAAACATAGTTACAAATATGGGGTTGTACGGTAGGAAATTACGTGGTCTGAGGTTGCTTCTGTGTCGTCAAAAAATCTAACACTATGGGTGTCGTGAAAATATATGACGACACAATGAGGGAAAGACACGCACATATGTCACCAAAAGAAAAGCCGACACCATTAAAGGTGTATTGTATAGTATTCAACCGACACACGCTGATTGGTGGTGCAAGAGGCAGGTCTGTGTGTCACCAAGACTTTTGACGACACAGCTTTGACCATGTTACGCGCGTAAGGAAATTTTTGAACAGCGTTGTCCCTTTTAAAACCCCACCTCGTGTCCCCAGTCCACCCCACACTCCTCCCTTGTCTCCTACATTTGAGAGTGAAGAATAGTGTGTGACAAGGCAGAATCAGTGGTTGGAAGTCTCACAGTGGTCCCCTACTAAAATTCTAACATCTTTTATCAAAGCTTTGAAGGTATTTAAATTTTTGGTTGTCTTAAATGTATTTTTTTATGTTTAGTATACATGCTTTTATTATGAGTAAATTTTTTTTTAAAATGTAACAAATATAAATACATGTTAAAAATGTTTAATATTCATGTTAAAAGTTTTTAATGTAACAACGTTACATTTTTTGTTGTCTTAAATGTTTTTTTTAATGTTTAGTATGCATGCTTTTAGTACATGTAACAAAATTTTGTTAAATCTAACGAATTTAAATACATCTTAAAAAATGTTTAATATTCATGTTTAAAATCTTTAATGTAACAAATTTTTTTAAAAAAATTAAATGCAACAAATTTAAATACTTATAGGAGTAACAAATTTTTTTAAAATGTTTAATAATCATGTTAAAAAAATATATTGGAAATTTTTGCTACCAAATATAAAAATATATAGACAATGCATTTCTAAATAATTTAGACTTAGACTATATAAGAAGCCTAATTTTTTTGTCATAATATAGCATAACCTAACCAAGTAATAACATTACATTAAAGGCTAATCCATATAGGAGTAACAAATTTTTTTTAATGTTAAAAAAATACATTGAAAATTTTTGCTACAAAATATAAAAACATTTAGACAATTAGTTAATAAATAATTTATATGTTTAGTTAATAAATAATTTAGGCAATTAGTTGCTAAATAACTTGTTATTAATATTGGGATATATAGACAGTTATTATATGTATACGTTTTCACTTTGTTAACAACATTAGAGTTTCTCACAAATGTTGATATATGTTTTTAACTATAGTATGGTTAAACAAAGGACAATTAATCCAGGCCCATTGAACCCATAGTTATTAACGTTACAGGAGAAACATGTCTCGACACATGTTTGGAACGGAAGACCCGACTGTGTACTTAGGGTTAGAAAAGCACTCCGTGTGAGAAGTGACCAAATACCAGAATAAATTATACCGTATTTACACAGGGCTTGCTTTTATCATTTTGTAAATATGGCACATTTACTGGTATCTACAGAGTTTATTACAGCAATGATGGAGAGATAGAGACCTAAGACACACACGTTCCATCTTTCTGTTGAAGAGTGTACAATTACTCTACATGACATTGCTATCCTACTTGGACTTAACATCGATGGAATTGTAGTTGTGACATTATTTAGTTCACGTGACTGGCAAGACTATGTGGAAGTACAATTAGGCAGACGGCCTCCCCGCAATGCATTACATGGCCAAAGTCTTAAGATGTCATGACTGCAGGAGAATTTTGAAGATATTGTAGAGCATGTTGATGATGAGGTGGAGATTGAAAGATTTGTCTGAGCTTATATTTTGTGTTTGATTGGTGGATATATGTTTTCCGACACATCATCGAGCAAGGCCCCTCTCAGATACCTTCATATGTTTGAGAATCTTGACCTATGTGGTGGTTATGCCTGGGGAGCATCTGCCTTTGGATATCTTTATTGACAACTTTGTACAACCACAGACTATGCACAGAAGGATGTTTGTGGGCTTATAATGTTGGTACAAGTGTGGGCTTGGAGCGTATGCGACACCTTACCACGACCGAACCTAGTGTAAGGAATGCTGATAGCCCTTATGGGGGTAGATGGATACACCCAACAAGTAACAAATATACCATGCATGATCTGGGGTATTACAGGGCACAGTTAGACAAGTTGAAGAAAAATTAGGTAAATGGTATTGATTTTTAATATTTGCATCTTAAATTTATAATTAATGGATGCATATTTTATGACTTAATTCATTATTCTCTTGTAGTTCATATGGCAATCGTATATTAGGTAAGCGATTGATGGCCTTCTAGATATTTGCTTACGTGGCCAGGGCGGGTGGCAATTGGTTGTTCCATTGTTGTGTTTCCAGATAGCTGAGTGACATCAACTGGATAGGGAAATATGGCAATTCGGTATCGAATAACATATACCTATTGCACCATCTCAGCTTGAGGACTTGCATGCTATCACATTAAAGTGCAAAATAGATGAAAATTGTCCCATAACAATGGAGCCTTTATTGCATCTGTGGAATGCCAAGGAAGGACACACTTGTTCTGGTCAACCACTCTTACGAGAAATGTTAGTCAACCACAAATATTTTAGATGGTACAAAATACGAACTCTGTAACATCCCAAAAATTTAATAGCAATATATTTAATTAAAAGAAATAAATAGCAAATAATTGTACATGAGCTAATTAATACCCCAGAAGATGGGAAATAATTAAATTGAGAATTTTTATGACTATCTAAAATTTATTGTGGCTTGAAGAACTGGGAATTTTGCCTGATTAGAATACGGGTGTCGGACCAAGTATCTCTGAATAAGGAGCTGTTGGTCAAGGTGATTGAGAATAATATTGGGAATCTGAATATATCTTCAGAATAATTTTTAGATAAAGAATTGGGTCCGAACAGGGATCCTATTTGTTGTAAAACGGGAAAAATCTAATAAAGGGTTAAGTTAAAACACTAAACCCCTTTCCTTCTTTTTACTTTCATGGCACTCTCTCTCTCTCAAAAGGCCTAAAACACTTTACTTCTCCTACACTCCTTCTCTTCATCTTCTTCTTCCTCTCAAAACCCAAAGTGTGGGTGTGTGCCCTTCTCCCTACCATTTTTGTTTTCCTCATCAAGCTTGGAGGAAGAGCTTGCGTTTGGAAGCCTCTCATTTTCGTCACCTTCTCTTCTTCCTTAGAGCTCAAATTCATTTGGCTTGAGGTAAGCTTTCTTCACCATTTTTCTTGAGCTCTAGCCCTAGATAATGGGGTATTATGGTTTGTGAAAATGTTGCATTTAAGGGTATCATTAATGGGAGCCATTAATTATGGAAACCCTAAGGTGTAGTGTATTTAATGCAAGTTTTATGAGGGTACAAGGTGGTACACGAAAATGGCAATGCATGATATGGGAAATAATGGGTATTAATGGTGGTTGTTGGGTTTTTGATGAAATCCTAACCTTGAATTTGAGGGAAAGTGAAAATATAAGTTTAAGAGCATTCATTGATGATGGGTGCGTGACATTAATGATGGGAGATGACATTAATTATGGTAAAAGGGACATGCATGTGGAAACCCATTAATGGGTATGGTTTTAAAGTGCATAGTAATGAATATGAGCACCTAACCCATGATGGTTATGGTGGATTCAATGAAGTAAAAGTGATTTAAGACTTAAAATGGTATAAGCACCAAGTGGTTAACTAAGAACATTTAAATCTTGGTGGTTGAGATAGAAAATAATTGTGTGGTATATTGTGTGGTGTAGGCAACAACCCCATCGGTGAAATGGAACCTTCAGACCGCAACGAGTACTACTTCTCTTGAGGTAGGAGGGGGTAACATTACTTAAATGCATGATTTCATCCATTGTTAATATATATATATATATATATATGTGTATATGTGTGTGTGTAGGTGTCATCCCTTGTTTGATTTGGATGAATGGTTTGAGATGGATTTGGAATGCTTTATGTTACGTTGTAACAGTTTATGATGATGACTTGATGCCAATTGGTGTATGGCTTGTGAATTGTTTGAGTTGATGCCATAATTGTGATTGGATTGAATAAAATGTATGAACATCCCATGACATGTGTATGGAAGAAATTGATGAACCATGATTTCCACTAAAAATTGATATGAATGGAATCCAATGATAATTGATGATTGAGAATGATAAGGATGTTGAAATCCATTAAGCGATGATGATGAGTTGATAATTATGGAGTGGCATTAGGATGTATAGTGTGAGAAATGCATTGATTGGCATTTGCATCCATGGCATATCATACGCTATCTATGTGGAATGTTAGGGGTTCCAATAGGCGAGCCCAGCGGGAGGGCGACCCTATGCACGGGTAAAATTGTATTGTTCCCTAGTGATCCAACGAATCACGAAGCTGTCCATAGTTTGGTGACGAGGCACCCTATGTGGCGGGCCCAGTGGGTGGGCGGCTCTGTGATGAGCGAGTATCCTTGGTATTTCTAATGGGAAACGACTCTCTCCATGTGTGTTCGGGAGGGGCCCGTAGCACTCATGGTAATTATAGCCATGTTGTTGAATTTGCTTGTCACGGGGTGACTAGTGCTACATGGGGGCGATAGCGGTTTGGTACCAGTGAAAGATGCTATTATGCATGCAAATGATGAGATAAGTGTACGCATTTACTATTGTAATAGGATCATAGTAGCACACTTATGCTTAACCCATACGTTATATGATGTTATTTCCCACAGTCGAATCCGTATTTGATACTACAACATTTGTGCATATGCATTAGCTATAAGAGCTTTTATGTATAGTCAAGGATATGTCATGAAATTGGTGGCCTCTTTGAGGCAATGAAGTATTGAAAGTGAACGGACAAACATGTAGTACTAACCTTAAAGTGATAGTTGTTCTTGATGTGTGTGTTAATGACTTGGTATGTGTATAATAGGAATTCATCAAGTAAGTCACGTGTCTGGTACATATTGACATGTTGTATGGATTGATTGTATAAACTCATGGTAGAAACTATGATGTATTTATGCATATGTGTATTATCATAATGTATGACATTGATTCATTTGATATATGTTACTCACCTCCTAGTTGTTGTTATTTTAAAAGGTTGATATAGGTATGTTGGACACACTACCTTTTGGAGGTCGTATTGGAGAAGGTAAATATGGGGGAAGAGCTGTGAGCCTTGGCCGATGGCAAAATTTTATATAGCATATGTATGTGTGTATGCTTATATGTGTATAACACAGTTTTGGATTTTAGGGGTCATGGGTTAAATTAGACCCTAATGTTTGATGGCTAATTTCCTTGCATGACCTTAACAATAAATAGAGACAATGTGATATTTGATTTTGAGTTAAGTCTATGAATGAATGATTTAAGTTGATTGATGATAAAAATGAAATGTGCAATAGTACGATCATTAATTGTAAAAGATGATAGCATGCTTTACTTATGCATAATTGGGAAGTGGATAGACCATTTTCCCATTGGGTGGCTAATACCTCTCGTAGAGGGAATCTATAACTCATAATGCTTGTTGATGACTTGTTTACATGTGTGGTTGAGGCCAAATAGGCCTATAATTTAAATTGACATGTCTAGTTAGTTCAAAATGTACTCATAGCGTCCTTTACGTATGTGATGATCTAGAGCCAAAATTTTAAGGTGAGACTTATTGGAGTAAGTCCTAATTAGGCGTCAAAATATGTGTCAAATGATGATCGGGGCAAATTTTGTATATAATGTGTTTTGGCATCCCTTGTAATTTGAATTACTTAAGTTTTCATGCAATTACTGATAAATTCACTCAAGCGAGATGAACCTCGCTCAAGCAAATTTTTTATGCATCAGAATATGGTGTCTGGCTCATTTTCACTTAAGCGGGTATGGATTCGCCTGAGCAAATTCCTTCAAAATTGAATCTGTTACTTTTTTGCCTAAGCGAGTGTGGCCTCGCTTGAGTGAATCATTTTGAAAATGCTTTTGTGGAAATTTCCCCCAAGTGGGTAGGATCTTGCTCGAGCGAATTAAATGGAATTTAGACACTGGACGTTTTTCGCTCAAGCAGTTATTGTAACACCCCAATTTTCTGGACCGAATCCCGATGTAATCAAGATAATAATTAATAAAAATGCGGGTAAATTTTTTTTGCGTTAGAAATATTTCTAAAACACCTCAACGATTACATCAAGACCCGAACCACAAAAAACCGAAGAGTGATATTTAATAAAATATAACCGGATCGATAACTAAATTGCCTATAACGGTATACAAAATAATAGAGTTTACAACGGAAGAAGGATGTGTATATCGGGCATATGCCTAGTCCCATATACGAAGATATGAGAAAAGGCCTAAGCAATCATACAATTTCATAATATAAGCCTATTAGGCCACAATTGACTACGCACCTAGAACGTAATCATACATCATCAAAATGGTATTCCTTCAATTATCACCATCATCAATATACAATGATATCTATATGTTTATAAATCTCTATTGATCAACATTATCATACATAAATCAATTATTACATTATATATAACAATTACTGTCGGCCAAGGCATTTTGTTACCACTATTTACCTTCTTCATGAGCTTCAGTTCAAAAACCCAAACTCCACGAATATTATCAATTAATCCGAATAGTTCCTTATTAAACCATGGTATTTGATTTGTCAAATACATAATTATTGTATACTCTTTCATATGTATGGCGCAACCCAATCCTTTTTTTTTCAAATTTGTAATCTTTTACCACCTTTTTTTTTCATTTTTGAATCGAAATATCTAATCTAAATAATAACAAATTCACTCTTGACCTTGATAGTGATCTATATTGTATATATATGTAAATCCTAGCTGTAAAAATAGGCAGAGTTCCCTCTCGAAAAGAAAACAAAAAGTAGGTAAAAAAAAAGACTAGGTAAAAATCGTCTAATAAGAAAGCCAATGAGATAGAAAAAAGAAATACCCGTGACAACCTGCATCACAATGCTAAAAAGGAGACCACATGGGAGAGTGAGTTATACATTCAAAATGACGAATATAATATATTGTGATTAAGTGTACATGCATTCATTCATCATGTGTGCTTTGCTATAAAATTATTAATTCATCATTCAATCATCATCACATTGTTATAATAGGCATACAAGCCTCATGAATCGCAATTCACAACATAAGCAAGCACAAGCACATACACAATCACATTGCCATATATCAATCATGGGCATTCACAGTCATCATTGTCAAATTATTAAGTCTTTAATCATTTCCTCATCACAAGGGGTTTTTCATCTCTCTTGGTCATCCCATCACAAATTCCATGCACCTATGGCTAATGCATATGTCAACTGTTTAATGCATATGTAATGGATCCATTTCAATCACCCACGCGCACATGGTATCTCAAGTGATCACAACCACTTATAATCATCATCATATTGGTTTCCCACCTCGCAAGGGTACTCCCTCCTCGTGATTGCAACCACGGGACATCATAGGAACTCATAAGCCCTTTTCATTTCAAGTACCAAGTGATCACAACCATTGGCTTATCATCATACAATCCCGCAGGATGTCTCATTGTGATCGCAACCACATTTCAATCATTTCATAATGGTTTCCTACCTCGCAAGGGGTACTCCCTCCTCGTGATCGCAACCACGGGTATTCGTCCATAATAGTCCCCGCAGGGCCTTTCATTTCAATAACCAGGTGATCGCAACCACCAGCTTAATATCATATTATCATCACGTTGGTTTCCCGGCTCGCAAGGGGTACTCCCTTCATAGAATCCCGCGGGATCTTTTATCATTGTGAGTGTAACCACACATTCAATGTTATGCCATGCCATGAATGCAAAATGTAAATATGCATATACCAAATTTTAACCTCGCAAGGATTTATCACCCTCTCAATTTGGGGTATATTGTATATTTAGTTTTATTATCATTGGCATACAAGTAATCATAAGGCCCCTCAAGGCACAACATTCATAGCCACATCAAACCACACATGGTAATTAAAATCATATTAAGCATCATAGCATTTATCCACACGTGTAAAACAACAAGGTGTTTCAGAACATACATTTAGCAATCATCATTGCATCTCACACATACAAGTCAAATACTTGCATTAATCATAATGGCATCACACTCATCAACAATAACCATCACTGCTTGTCCAAGGGTATGTTCAACAACAACCTCCCTTTTCGATCAACATTATCATTCATCATTACCATTGTTTCATGACTAGTGTGGTAATACAACAATTCATTATTGCAATTCAAACCACACATATAAGTCTACAGTTACGTTACACGCAATGACATTCTACAATTCAATCAATAATAACAATCACCTTTTATGCAAGGGAGTGATCAACACCATCGATCGTTATTACATATTACCGTTGTCATTTCCGATTCATTAGTTTATAACAAATAATACGTCATTTATCCATCCCCCTATTGGTCTCATTATCTCATGAGGAGGCATCACACAACCCATCATTTCACTTTTATTATCATTATCATATCATGTCATTGGTGGGGGAAATTCATGTTTTCCTAACATATCATGGGTATATCTATATATATATTTCAATATCTCAATTTATATCGACACCCCCACATATATTGTCCTCACATACCCCACACATACATATATATTTCCTTAATTATCCATTAAGGAATGGGGTTCAACACCATTAAAATCAAGAAAATATAATAAAATCCCTCCAATACATTCCCTCATTTATTCATAACCATTATATGCCCCCACATATATATATATTTTTCATTAATTTTTCATAACTGGAATGGGAAAAGCAAACTAAGGAAAAGAAAACAAAATTTCAATCAGGGTCACTCGCTCAAGCGAGACTCTTACTCGCTTGAGCGAGACAATTCATTTTCGCTTGAGCGCCTCGGCTCGCTCGGGCGTTGATAAGTGTTTATTATACATTGATTTCATGCTTCAATTAAACTCATTTTGCAAAGAACTTAATTAAATTAATGAGAAATTAAGCATAATTCTTTTACAAATGAATGCATCGTCATACTCTTGAAGATTTGCAGGATGTTCAAAAAAAACAATCAGTTTAGCTCACTTGGTCTTGGTTTGGAAGGATCAACAATAAAGAATGTGTGAAATCATTAGTTGCGTGCTTGAAAAAGAAATCTCACGCTTGAAACGTAGTTTAAGCGTGACAGTTACGCTCAAGCTCAAGAAACTCACACTTGAGCATGGGTGATGGAAGGATAGCACGTTGGAAGCATGAATGAAGCAAGGCTGAGCAAGGAACAACAAAGACTCCTCATGCTTTAGCGTGAACCCGAGAGCGCTTGGGCGAGAAGACCCCACGCTTGAGCATGGATTGGAAGACGCTTGAGTGTGGATTGGAAGAAGCTTGAATCAGTATCAGGTTCATCCTCATACTTGAGCGAGAGAAGAAGACGCTCAAGCGTGAGCCCGAGCTCGCTTGAGCGTGGCCTGAGAGAGGACTGTTGGACCCCGTTGTTGTAACCGGGTTTTGTCAATTGGCAAGCGCACCAATCGTTTGTAGTTTTCGAAATTTAGATATCGTTCCACTGGGATTGAAAGTCCAATAACAACAGTAATTTTCTACTTACTATGGTAAATGTGAAGGAAATTATAAACAAAAGAATGATTTATACACAATTTATACAGTATTCACAAGATAGCATGGTGGAGTGATTCATGAGATAAAAAGAAAATAAAATCTATCTAAAAAGTTGAGTTGCAATCTAGAATAGGTAAGATACTTGAGATAAACACAGATAAACAAATTATGTTGGAAATTGGATCCCTAATCTAGAATAACAATGAGGAACTCAAGACATGCATATTTAATCATCAAGTTTCATGTCATTGCAGCTTAAAATCATTATAACCGATCCCTCGTGATATAAATTCTAAGAATTAACCGTAAAGTCCGATCCCTCGTGAGCTTTCTCAGTAAAAACTTGCATTAAGACCTGGCCTTATGGCAACAATGGTTAACAACCCCTATAGAATTGAGATACCAAGGGTATTCCAACTTTTTACTTTCGTCAAAACTAGTTTCAATACGGCATAAATAATCATTCTCCCGTTTGACATTTACACTAATAAAACCAGTTTCGATACACATGAAAATCATTCTCCCGTTTGACGTTCATATTAATAAAAGGTTGAAATACTAACATGGACTTGAATCATAAACATGCAGAGGTCGAATTCACAACATTATACTCAATAGATTAGTTCACCAATTCCAACATAAACAAATTAGTTACACATGGTAAAAGTAAAGACAACACTTACAGAGTTTGACATTACGAAGAAGACGATGGAAACTTCACGATACAACGATCACAATACACCGAAACACACTCAAGTATCTAGAAAACTATTCTAGAACTACAACTCACAAAAGAAAGTACTCAGAGTCGAGCACAAGAGAGAAGAGAAGAGAAGTGTATGGAATGGGATGTGTTGAATGGTGTTGGATGGCCCTATTTATAGGGCTGAGCAAGGGTGCTGACGCTACGCGTCCCTGTGACGCTACGCGTCAGACCCCTGACTCAGCTTCCATTAAGCAGCTGATAATGGCCACTTTAAATAATTAAAATCAATTATGCTTGGCCACTTGGACATGTTTCCACTGTAATTTGGCCATTTGTGATGAGTGGGGTGGCCCTTGTGCTGAGTGGGGTGCCCATTATTGGGTCCAAGTGGGGTGGTTGGCCAAAGTGGGAGTGGAGACTGCGCAGCACTGACGCTACGCGTGGCTGTGATGCGTAGCGTCAGCATCAAAAATAGCACTTGATGCTACGCGTGGTGTGAGGCTACGCGTCAGATCCTCCAGTGTAATTTTCTCTTGATTTCTTAACTTTTTCACTACAAAACTAGAGAAAATTGATCAAGGGCAGATTATTTCCAACAACACTCATTTATTGAATTTAAATCCTAATTTTCTAACAAATTAAACTAATTTTTATGAATTTTATAAAATTTTTATTTAAGCTTTTATTGAAAATTTGAGGACTAACAAATACCCCCAACTTGAGACATTGCTCGTCCTCGAGTAAGAGAGAAAAATAAGAAAATAAAAATTTGAAATCAAATTTTTAAGTTAGTCCGAAAATTTATCACAAAAAATAATTACACAATTTCAACTATTTTGTAATAATCAAAAACTGATATCAAATATAACAAAGGTTTAATGATAAAATTATTTACAATATTCTATTAACAACCAAGCAGAATTTCAGGCTTACCTCACAAGTGTTTATCTCTATGCAATTGGTAACCTGTTTCACTCAATCAATCATAAAATCAAACGAATTTAACTTTGTTTGTCATCTAATCAATGGTTATTTATACAGAGTTAATTCAGAAATCATGAGGTCTTTTTACAGGTTGTAATGAGGCTTGGTTTACAAGAATCAATGGTTTTTCTTGGAATTCAAAAACCTGAAATCATAAAAGAGCATTTTACAATCCTTAGGCTTTCTCTTGATCCAAACTCTCATTTATTTTTTTTGATGAAAAATAAATACCCCCAACTTGATTCTTTTTACTATTTTTGACTTTTCTTTTCTATATTTTCTTTTTGAAAAGAATCAAGTTGCTTATTTTCACTCCCCATTTTTGTGAGAACACTCAAAATATTTTTCCTTTATTTCAACTGCTCTTTTAATCAATCAAGTATAGGGAATGGTAAAAACAAATTTAGGCTTTAAGGGTACCAAAGAATTTTATTTTAGGCTCAAATTGGCTTTGCAAAGGATAAAAGACTTTTTACCAAGGTAAGTTGTTTG